>JACCLO010000003.1:0-2607827 GCA_029448655.1 Wolfiporia cocos | reverse complement strand
ACAGAAAACCTCGTCTACATGTCTAGTATCCACACAAATATTTTTCGATGCGTTTGTTGCCTCTGCAGAATCGATTGTGCAGAAAGGGTCCATTGTGCGGAAGGGGTCTGGCGATAGTACTCCAAGGTGACTTCCAACTTATTCTACTTCAACTGGTAACAACCAACTTCCGTTAGGAGAAGACGGTGCGCTCACCTGATGCAGTAGCTTTGGCATTAGCGCAGCGCCCGGATCTACACAATTACTCTTCATTGTCGTTTAAAATTCCTCATTGCACCAGAATATGACCAGCACTAACTTTGACAGTTGATTGCAAACAGTGTACGCGCTGGCGGCCAGATATTCCTTGAAATGTGTTGCTGACGTAGGCGCTCGTACGCGCAAATTCTCTTCTTTCTTCGAGCACAATGGGGAACGAGCCAGTCAATGTGGTAGCAAGACAAGGAAAGCGGTGGCTGAGGATCAGAGTATGTACATCACTGGCATCCGTGCGGTACTCAGATCGCCGTAGCAGGACTGGTGCGGTACTCGGTAGGCAGCATGTTAGCGCTCGCCGGTACGACTGCAGCAATTCAACTGAAACGTACACCTATCAACGCTTGCTGTCTACATCCAAGCGTAACCATTTGATTCAAATTCGCTGACAGATGCTCTGGTATTTGTGTCTACCTGCGCACTGCAAGCTCTAGTTTCATGTACAAACAGGTGTGAGTTTGAGACAGCTCCTGTGAGTGAGCAAGATTATCATCAATCGGCCCGTTGACAATAAAACAATTTTATATCAGGAGGTTTGCTCTGAGTAGCTAGCAAAGCAGGCGTCCTGTTGCACAGAACCAATACCTCTTCGGTCGCCTTCCTGTGGATTCAATGCATCAATTTTCGAATCATGGCATCGCTTTTCTGTCTTCTCTGTCTTCTCCGTCTTCCATATGCTGAATGATTACTTCGATTGCCTTAAGATGGCTGATGCAAGGCCGACTATTGCTGATTTACTCAATTGCAGCGTAGCGAGAGGTTGCCACGATCTTCTAGACGAGACGAACTCGAGCAATTCTTCTGTACTTGCTGATGCATTTATATCCAACGTGCGCGCTGCATAAAACGATGGACTATCAGGCACTACTTGGCACTTGTCTACCTCAACCCGCCGCAAATATAGAATCATGTTGGAAGGGAATTCTTCCATATGATTTTATGTGTGCTCAGACTTCCGGCCCATTCCCAAGTCAACAGCTCACTTAGAGAGGCACTCTTACACCCATAGCTCGCGCGCATCTAGGCTTGAAAGGCAAGGAACTCTCTTCGCTGCTCGCTATGGCAAATAATGGTGCCACAGTTGCGCCGATGCTACGCGTACGCTAGTTCTGCGTTCCCCGATGAATTACTTACAAATCGTATTGCAATATCGTGTAAATGTATTATTCACGTCCTGCCAAGACACATGACAGAATGTGGCTTTCAGCAGCTCTGCCCCGTATTGCATCCTCCGAAGCAACGGAACGCGAGTTAGTCTCAGTTCGCCCTCGCAAGTTCCTCCGATAGCAGATTGCCAAAGCCTATCAACGCACGCTATCCCGTGTAAGGCCAAGTGAAACAAAGCAAATCGGGGCCTTGCGAACGGGACAATGCAGCGCCTAGCCTGGGAACACGCGCTTGTCCAAGAGTTTGGGCGCCAAGTAACGAGTGCTGCGGCTTGTGCACAGCACGACGGACGCCTGGCAGGACTCGCTGTGCGCACTTGTCACACTCTACCTCCTGCCACTGACTTCCTTTCATCTCCGCATGCTCGCACCCAGCGCCCTCTTCGGGTCCGTCGGAGCGGGTGCGAAGCCCGTGCGCGAAGGGGACTCCCGCTGCTTCTCTCCGTTTGCGGGTGGGAACGCAGAGCACCCATCCGATGATGTCGTGCGTACAATCGTCAGCTGGCCCGTACCGCAGGCAGCACGCTCTGCACCACCAACCGATGGGCCTGAAATGTGATCCACTCAGGTCCGGTAAGGCTCCAGCCCGCAGACTGCCTGCCCCCTCTGACCCACGCGCTGTCCCTGACCGCATCCAGCGAACACCGCAGGGAGTCGCGTCTGGATGCCGCGCTCATATGCGGCAGGATGCTGTCCTGCGGCGCACTGTGCCTTCGCTCCTCTTCCCACCACCGGCACTTCCATACTACCCCCGATTAGCCACGGCGTCTAGGAACTCCTGCCCTGGGTGGCTCGCAGCGAGCTCCCACCCATTCTCTCTTCCGCTTAGGTCGGCGTCTTGGCCCGCCAACGCTTCCGTCAGGGCGTCTTGCTGACCACCTTCCCACGACGTACTATGCAACAGGGCTGACAAGGCCGCACTGGGTGCGCGTGCCGATATCCTCCCAAATTTTCTCATGCCATTCCAACGTCTGCGTCGGCGCGGTACCGACCGCTTCCTGCCTGGGCTCTGATCGGTGTACGCTTGAATGGGCAGCTGCACATCGTGGGCACTCGCTCAGCAAGCTATCAGATATCCACTATCGCATCCGTCAGAGGCCAGATCTACTGAATGCAGTTCCCTAGCGGACATAAACGCCTGAGGCATCTTGAAGTTGCAGAACCCGTCGCATCCACTGATCTCCTTGACGGTCGTGGGTATGGCTTTCGTAGCCGCTGGGAGCCGGCGGGACTGGGCAACTTCGGCTGCGCCTGGAATCCTGCTCTCTGGGCAGCTGTCGCACCGGCGAACGCCTCGCCTACGCGGGCCTGCTCTCGACGGCCGCAAGCGACGAAGATGCGCAGCGCAGGTCGCACACCGTGAGTACTGCCGGCTCTCGCCCGCTTGTGCTGCACACGGAGCCGTGGGTGCGTCCTCATTTGCGCGGAGGTAGCGGCAGTGGTGAGGCACTGCGCTGCCCCTGGCTAACTTTGCGCGCGCGGCCGGGACATGGTGCGCAAGGATATCCGCGCCGCCCCGGGAGGGCGTGCTTGGGTAGCGGACTTCCGATGAGGTTCTTCATCGCCGTCGCTGTGAGAGCGCGCTCGCCGAGACGCTTCGCCCCACCACTACCCGCGTCGCGATGTCAGCTATGACGCCCACCCACAGGGTATGCTATACTTGCACCGTGGGTGCTGACGTCCCTCTGGCGACGTACCTCACATCCGGCCTTAGACATGCCCATTCTGTGTACCACCGAGCACTCACAGTACTCACGCGTCGGACCGCGCCCGAGCACTCAAGCTTCATATCGAGATGGGATAAAATAGAGTGTGGCGCTAAAATTAGCAAGCTGCGACGAGCCAGCTCTGCAACGTTCGGATGGCGGGCCGGTCAGACTCCCCAATTTGCGGCTTCGGTCGGAGCGCGCTACCGCAGAGCGACGAGCGGCGGAAATGGATTTCGCGCTACGCATGGTTGCTGCAGCCATAGCCATGCGTGCATATTGGGGACGACTTCCCAGCATTGATACAGTATCGAGTATAAGAGAAGACTATTCTACCCATTTCGCAGGCAATGCGCTCCTCACATGTACGCAAATAGTCGTGGAATGAACAAGTCCTTATCCCAGCAAGAAGGACGTAAATTAAAAGACCAAGACTAGAATTGCACTCACCATGTGAGGAACGGATGGTGGCTGTTGTATATGCCGCTTCTCGTTCCTCTGTACAGTATTCGTCTCCCCACTTGTCAGTGCCTCCATGGGAGTACAGGATGCACCTGGAATGTGCGAATTGCCATTTGGGACGACTGACGATTATCTGACGTAGTATCTACAGCGACCTTCCATGCCATTCGAGCAGTCTTCAACGAAGAGAGGCCAAAGTTCAGCCTGACCAAGCGAGGCATCGATGCCCTAGTTAGCGTCCCACGGGCTATTCCTGGCCCAGCACAAGCCGCCATCATTAGGGGGAGCTGTTGTTGGGAAAATGTTGGCCACGTTGCAGCGTGCTTCACGCCCTCCATGGAGCAGTTCGGAGATGGGCGCACTGAAGGCGGTGACGAGGCGATGCGTGACGAGGGTAAGTTGGCTGGGCTGGCGCTGGACGGGCTATGCGAGTACTAGGATCATGGAAATGCAACGCCTCACCACCCGGGGACTGATGCGGGGTAGGGGCGCGGACAGCCATGCAGCTTCACTGCAATGAATTTGAATATTGCCATATGTGGGACCCGGGGCGACGTGGAGTGCCGAGCCATTAACATTCCGCCTCTGAAATGAAAGGTATTCCTATGGAGAGACGACTGCCCATTATGCTATTCATATGAGAATGGCATAATGGACAGCAGCCGACCAAGCTCCGGCTTCCGGCACGGGCTGGAAGCTGCAGTGCTGTCGACAAGTCATTTTGCGATAAATATGGCGGGCACCACGCCGGACGCGAATACGTGTGTGTGTCTTCACAGGGAGCAGCCTGCGGAGCACCGCTCGATGTGCGGCGCTGCAAGATTAGGATCTGCGTGTCTGCAGGATATCCAGGGCAGCTGGACGGCCCGAGTCGTCCCGAGAAATGCCTTAGTCTGTGATTTTTGACACTGGGACTGCGCGTTTGGCGAGCGGCACCCCTGAACTCATCCATTGTTAGGATGCGCGCCCAGTCGGATTCGGCGGGAACTCCAGACCCGCTGATGGTCGGCACTTGCTCGTGAGATCGTGACGACTGGAGGATCAGGTATCTGACTGTGATCGGGTGGGGATGTGCACCATCGGGAGCGCGCATCCAGGCCATGACAGAAAAGGGACCGCCGGCGGAATCAGAACGTCGGCATCGCCGCAGACGACGTGCAGCAGAAACCGGTGGGAACCATAGGCGCACATATTAGGACAATCTTCCGGATATGCATCTTGCGAGCTTCTTTGCTGTGCGTGACGACAGAGCAACTGAGCTGCTGAGCCGCCGAATTCAGCCGCGCGAAATGATGACGACTGCATCGGTACGAACGAAGCCAGGCTCGGAGCAGGGCTGCTGGAGACGATCATGAGCTTTTGTGGGAACGATTTCCCTGCGATAAGCAGGGCGGAGTCGGTGCAGGAGGCCACTGTGCGAACACAGGCTAGGCGATTCGGATATCGAATGCTGGCGACTAGACTAGCCGCCATGGTCATGGTGCGCGGTCCAGGGCGCGGCGGAGTACTGCCAGGCCAGCGTCCGGGATACGGCTGGGAATGCGCTCTTGTTGTGCGGTACAGGCTGCCACATGTCACCGCCACTGTGCACGTTTGATGTGGAAAATAGTGATCATCGGCACTCGGAGAGCGCGGAAAGCGGTTCTCAGGCGAGTGCATGGCGCCCTGGGCGCGGCGAGTGACCAGGGGCAGGTGATGGTGCGTGATGGGATTAGCGTCGCACGCGGTCTGTAGAACGTCGAGGACGCGCGCGTCGGGTGGGCATCCGGACATCCTGCAGCTGTGATGAGAGGAGAAGACGAGCGGACAGGGTGCGGACAGGGGTCCGTTCGCGATGCGCCTATTCGGCAGGTCACATTGCGGGATCTTCAGCTGCCTGCATGCGGACCCTGCGGCCGCTTGCTTTCGTCCACCGATCCCTCTTATGGCACAGCGCGCACACACGGCGCAGCCAGCGACCGACCGTTCGACTTCTGTGGCTCGAACCTGTTCGCTATCGATATCGGTAACGAGCCGAGTGGCCAGCCGGTGACGACTCGGCGTTCGTCCATTAAAGGTGTGTACGGCTAGGTTCGGTACTATTACAGTTGCGCTGCGGTAGGGCACTATGTACTGCGCGGCAAGTGGCGCGCTCGTAGAGGATACAGAGGTGCAAGACCTTTTTAGCGATGTGTACAGTATGATTATGCGGGACTACGCATAGTCAGTCATCATGCAGTGAGGCGGCCGATGCGGTAAGCGATGCGAATATCCATGCCGTATGCGGGTATACTGGCGTCGTCAGGAAAGGAACCGTGCGTCGTATCATGGCTCGAAGCCGTACTCGACGGCTGTGCGACATGCGTCGTTGGGAGAGGACTCCTGTCCGTGCTGCTCGAGACTCTGCCGCGTGGAGAAGGACTCGTCGCACGCGGGGCAGGAATGCGCGCTCAGCCGCCGGTGCGTCCACTGGGACGTCTGCAGTCGATAAGAGCCCGAGCGCGAACGCTTGGACGAATGGGACGCCTGTCATAGGGCATTGTGAGGGGGCCACTCGGGGGGAACTAGGCAGCAAAATGCACGCACTGCATCGTCATCGTCCGGCTCGCGTGAGTCAAGGGGTGCCTTCCGTTTCAGTGGCGTGGGTGCTGGCCGCGGGGGCGACGTTGGCGACGCTAGCAACGGCGTGTGTGAGCCGGGCGTGTGAAGAGCAACGAAAGATGGACAGACCGGCTATGGAGGCACCCATGGCCTTCGCCAATTTTTCGCGCCACACCAGGACGCGGTGGAGACGCGTCTTGTACGTGTCGTCCGGGCTGGCCTGGCGTGACTCCTCCTCCTCTGGGTCCGAGGAGCAGTAGGAGGAGCATGCGGACTCGTCCTCCGAATCGTCCGAGGAGGACGTGCAGCAGGAAGATGCCAGCGAGCTGGCGGTAATGGCGGCAGGCCGCACGCGGGGAGGTGGCGGGACCTCGGTGAGCTGAATGACCTGCAGGGCCTTGGGTACGAAGAGGGAGTCGTCATGAGCGAGCGGGAAAGACTCAGGCGCGGTTTGGAACATGGTGAGGAGAGACAGGGAGGAGAGGCGGGGGAGCGGGAGGGAAGATGGCGCTGCAGGAGAAAGGAGGCATATTTAATCGCTAGAGGAGGCTGAGAGTTTCCTCTCGCCGGAAAAGGAAACGAAGTGTGCATCCGACGCGACAAGATCCGCCATAATTATTTTTCTCTCTTACGACCCGGAATCAAGATCATTTTCTATCTTAGATTCCCATGCTTCTCGGCTCCCACTCTCACATCGCGATTTCTGCACGTGTTTCATGCTAGCCTACCCTGCGCGCTTATGCCGCTCGTCTGGTCCCTCCCTTTCCCATCTGAGCGCGCCATTGCACATGCATTCGGAGCCTCCAAAAGTCGCGATATTGCCTGCCGAAACCAAGATGCAACAGACTAGCCACATGTCCGCCCAGGTCAACACTGCACCCGCCCGCGGCCAGCCATTGGCCAACACCCCCACCACCCGCCAGCGCCTCGGCAGCACCTCTGCAGAGCCGGCTCACCCTATTGCCAATCGCGCCCGCGGTGGGAGTTTAGGGCCTCATCGGCGCCAGCCACGCCTCAGCTGCTTCGAACTGGTCGATCACCTCCCGTAGCGCGGCGCCTTCGGAATGCAGTATCCTCATGGCCGCCAGCGTCTGCAAGAGGATTTTCGACAGACGGTCAGCGCGGCACTCTCTGCGGTGGGCGGCAAACGTACCACATCCCAGAAGCGGAAGCCACGCTCGACTTCCATCTTGGGGTTCTTCACTCCCGGGAATGTCTCCTCGCAGATTTCGAGCGCCATCTGTTTAGCTTCCCGCACACCCTCCGCGTTGGGGTCGCGTACTCGCTGCCGATTGTTGAAGTGAATCAGCGCGTCAAGATAGACCTTAGCGAGCACGCCGAAGCCCGTGTTGACTTCCGACTGGAAGGGGAGCGACAGATTGATGTCAAGATAATCGTCGCGGGTCTGCCGCGCGTCATGTCGAAGGAGCATGTTCAGTGAGGTCACCTCCAATAGTGTCCGCAAAGCCCGTGTGAGTGATCGCACGAATGAGTTGAACACGAGCAGTTCGCGTGACAAAGGCGCGGACCATGGTTGCGGCTGTGAGTGATTATCAGGCATGATCAGTTAGGCACTCAGACGGAGAAAGTTGGCAATCTGCGCCACCATTTAAGATTAGAACACACCTTGTAGTTCAATGGGACGATGCTCAGCACGCGCATCACCAGCAACATGCTCGACTTCTCTTCATCTATGAGTTTTAGGGGACATCGTCAGAATCATCATCGCCCTCATGATCTGTGGGAATACAGCGTACCGGTACCGAAACTGGGCCCACCGCTGAACGCCTGACCGGACCACAAGTGGCCGTGCATGACCCCTGCCCTTACTAATTCCAGAAATAGATATAATGGGTCTTGGAATTTGTCGTTCAGGCGAGCTGTCCGAATGGCAGCATGCATGGCGCGAGCCAGGGGCGAATGCGTGTGAGTGTTCAGCAGGAACCTGATTGTTTCAACAGGCATCAACAGCTCGTCCTGATGATACCCACATGAACCATCCTGGAACGGCAGAACTCACCCGCGCAATTCGAGGAAACGCCAAATCACATTCGCCACGATCTCATCTTTCTTGTCGAGCGGTACCGAGGTCGTCCCGCTTTTGGTCTTTGTCCGCGCGGCAAGTTTCTCCGTGCCTGTGGCACTGAGACAAAGTGCGAAATCGATCGTCGACGACTACAGCCGGCGGCATAGCGAGGTACGGACCGCATCAGCCTCTGATAGTCACACACGAGGCTGGACTCACATTCTGTCGTCTCAGCTCTTCCTCGACGACCACATACGGCACCTTCCAACTGACAACTCGCTCCGCAAGCTGCGCCGTCTGCGTCGACATATGCGAGATGGCTTTGCCTGGCGCAGCCTCGAACCAAAAGTGTCCGGTGACCTTCTGCTTCGCCCAGAACGAGTGCGTCACGCCCGAGATGAGCGCCAGTGCGGTCGCTCGCGGACCAGTCTGTCCGTCCGTGATAACCTCTTTTACGAACCGCCGATACTCGGTAGTCTCGCCATTGTCAAGCGGAGGCCCTTCGATGATTTGCCCTGTAGTGAGCCATACCAGAGCTTGTGGGCCCAAGAGCCCGCGTGAAAGGTAGAAGTATATTTCATCGGGCAGGCGGTTAGTGAAGATCTCGTGGAGATCCTGAGGAATGTCATTTGCTGTAGGATGATGGGGATGGTGACCCTGGTGGCCGTGCTGCGGCGGGGTTGTTATTGCCAAGGGAAGCGGGATGACCGTCCCTTCAGAGCTCAGGATCAATGAGTATTTGATCATAGAGCGCGTCCGCGCGAAATGATCATGATACTGCAGCGACTTGACTTGAGGGTGCTCCGAAAATGCCAGCACGGCTGCATGTCCAGACTTATAGTATTTAACCATGTCCACGGTTGCCTTGAGCGCTTGTTCATGAATGGTCGGAGGGAAGGGGATTGAATGGTCGAAACCGACGAGAATGCCGACATCTAGGAACTGGTCGTCTGAGATGCCCAGGTCGTTTAGGATTGTTCGTTTCGAGACATATGTGAACGACGGGCTGGATGATGTGAGGTCCAGCGATGTGATCACCTTTTCGACTCCTGGATACAATAGTGTGTCGGTCGGGCCGAAGATGGCGTGAATGTATGACTTGGTATGCCGTTGTAAGTATATCAGCTGTAGTTATACTCAGGATGATCGTCCAGCACGTCGGGTCAATTGACACGCACCTGTGCCCATGCGACATATGGTGCCACGACAAACTCCACGTTGCGATGTCTGAAAACCCGTAACACTATCTTCCACAAGTCCCACTGCAGCAGATTGCTCCTGTTCTCAAACAGTTTCGTCGCTGCCTCCTCCTGGCCCTCCTCGTACTTCGCCCATGCCTCTCGCCGGTCTCGGCACGCATCGTTGTATTCTTGCTGAAGGTGATGCTGTTGTTGTTTGAAGCGGCGATTTGGAAGCAGACCAGGAAAGACAAAAACAGGCTTAATATGTAGTTTTTCAAGTATCCGCAAGTCAGACTCGATTCGCGTTGTCAGCGCAAGCGGGAGCCCTCCTGTAGCTGCCAGAAGTGATTCGCGAGAAGGCGCGTTGTCCAGTAGCGAAGATAGATAGTAAGACGCGTCAATGCCTAGACGCGATTCGGACAGTACAGCGAGAGAATGACTCTCTAGGTGCTTGCGCTCCGAGAGATAGCCTGTGGCAATGAACGAAGACTAGTTAGCGAGAATTGCGTGTGCCCCGCCGACTTTGCTGGCAATTACCGTCAAAGTGCTTGATTGGCATGACGACGGATACGTTTCGAGTCGTAAACTAATGTTGGGGGGATTATACAGACGGATGCGCCGTTGACAAGCCTCCGTCGCGAGTTCCTCGCCTTACTGGCTTACGTAAGGATGCACATTCCGGCGCTTATAATCCACCATACGAATATTGCTGTGGCAATGCTGTTCTCAAAATCTGAGGTGCTCTAGGACCCTACTCCGTATATGGTTTCTTGAAACACGCGAACTCATAGCCTGATTGTGTAGATATCCAAAGCCACTCGGCTTCAGGAAAACAGGCCACTCCTATTCGACGCTTTCGTGAGAGCTACTCGGTCCTGAGCTGGTTTCAATCAATGCCTAAAGGCATATATTGTGGGAGTGCCTCCGTCATAGACGCCCCTCAAACACCCCCGTTTCGCAAACCTTTGTTGACGACGAACCTATCCCCGCTGCTGGTACGCCGCGATGTACATCTAATTCGGGTTTAGCTGTGCTAGTGTGTGCCATCATATTGTGTACGGTGCCGCGGCGAGAAAGTATACCAGCTGTATCCTCTGAAGGTTAATGAAGTGCTGCATTCCCAAGCGAACTAACTGTATAGCTCCACAGCATTCCCATGAGCTCAGCACTCGGGTCCCAACGAAGCGGTGCTTGCTGTGCATCAACTACCATTCATAATGATATGTTTGCATACGATGACTTCTAGTCCAACCATGGCGTTCCCTGACCATGGATAGGGTAAGTGTGTGACACAACGATGAGGACTATGCTAGTGCGCCGTTGAATAGCCTTCGCCAGTCCTGCAGGAAGTGCAGCCGGTACCTTGCTGCAACCGGCACTTCATCTCACACCAAACGTACTCGGATGCACTCCTATGACGCCCGAGGTCATGGAGGGGTTTCATCTTGTTCAGCACATTGTATACATTCCAGTCATGTGTTTGATCATAGCAGTATCACTCTGGAGAAGTTCATTCATTCATTAGTGTATGGCACATAGTCCAAAGTTCACGTCGTGGCGCATTCACGAGCATGGTTCCGCGAATGGGAAAATATGGAGGTCCTACGCAGTCGTGCGGGTGCTCAGGTTCGTGAGTTATCACCGCTTTCTCCGATTCCTCTTCAAACGGACAAAGCTTCGCTGACCTAGCCACATATGCGTCACAGCATTGATTACGCTTGCATCGGCGGGTGACTAACATCTCCTCCGTGGTTTAATCCCATTATGTCCAGTCTCACGTTTATGCGTCCCTTAGTCGCTCCTTGCGGTTTGTGGTGGCTGACTAATGTCCTTCTTTACAAGTCCAGATAAACCCATCGTGATTGATGCGATGTTGCGGGTGTTGCTGAATATGCTCACAATCGCACATTGCATTGCTTGTGGTGTAAGCAGGATCTCTCATCCAAACGTGTCAGTCGTTCATCATCTGTTTCAGACTTGATCGCCATATGACATATGAATTGCACGGTTGCTCAGCGGCGTGACCACATGCCTGGAGACCGTCTCCCTTGAATGGTGCTGAGAAAGCAGCTTCCGTGCGATTCCGACTTGTGTGTACAAGGCGTGAGTGTGTTCCAGCTTAGTCGCTGCATCTGTGTGCCTATTGAAACTCAACAAATCATATGAACCATTGATGCAGGTTCAGCGGGCGTCAAAGATGAATAAGCTTCCTGGTGAGGACGTGGTTGTGGGATTATTGTCTCACGGGCAGCATCGCACATGAACTTAAAAAATGCCAGACGGTAACCATCAGTGATTGGCCATTCACATCTGCACTGTGCGGAGATCCATTCCTTGAGAGCAGTCAATAGGAAGGTTTACAAAGGCCCGTACATCGCATTCCCACTTCATAGGTCTCCCGCGAGTTGAGAGCAGAAGACAGCCTTTAGCACCACATGTTTACTTTCGCCACATGTTGAAGATCGGAACGAATGGCCCCATTCGATTGTGTCGGTACTGATCGATGATCGGTCGAGTATGCCGTGCACTTTGCAGAAATATCCTGTTCATGAACACACAACTTAATTTTCCTTTATTGGATGCCATAATTATATGCCGTCCATTATCTACCTGCGTCTACACGCGAAACGCTGAGTCATGTATGGTTTTGTCGGGCGCTTCAGCTTCCTAAAAATTATTTAAATGGTTGACTGATACTCCACCTATTGATCTAGTCCGCTCACTAGTGCTAGTCACATACAATGCCCCACGCGGGTCGAGGACCCCGCCGCTCGAGATATCGCTGATAGAGGCACAATCATTCGACATCATGAAACGCGGTAGCTTTGAATTGAAGCAGAAGTATGACAAGGTGCGGTCTCAGGGTGGCCACACACGAAATTAGCATTGTCTTCATACAGTGACCCTAGCTCGATAAAAAGATGCATGGTCTCCGCTGTCAATGGTGCCACTGAAGCCTTTCATCACCAACCAGCTCCACAGCATTAAGTCTCAAAATGTCACACAGCGACAATACACTGATTCTTCAGTACCGTCAAGAGTGAGTGTATTGAATACCAATGCTTTGGAACTCGATGAACATGTCAGTCGTCATAGGACCATAGGAAGCTGGTTGAGTGCTGCGGCAGCCAGTGAGTGTAGTATCCTCTCAGTGGTTATGCATATAGACTATTGTGCAGCTTTGCTTGTCTACGACTACATACTCACATTGGTGCAAGAGGTCCAATACGTGTGGTTGAACGGTAGAAGAAGTGCTACAATCATATTTGTTGCCAACCGCTGCGTGATGATTTCCCTGGCAGTCTCGTTTTTCCTCGATCTTGCGACATTCTCTCCAGCTGTAGTAGGTCACCTTATGATCTTTCTGACTTGAGTTTCTCAGTGATTCTTCTGCTCACTAGAGGTGAATTGTTTTTGAACCGTTCGGTGATGCTGGTAATTGACATGCAAAACATCGAAAACATTCAGCGAGAGACTGATGATTCTAACGCTTTGCACATCTGCAGCACCTTTGGCAGTATGGGCCGGTCAGCACGTCCATTTGCCTGATCACTGAGCGATCATGCCATTCACACGCCCGCATTCTCGGTACTCCGTGTATATGCTGTGTCCAATCGAAGCTGGGTTTTAGCAATGTTAACGCTTGTTCTTGGAGTTACTCCACTCGTGTTCAATGTGGTGAGAAATTTACACCAGCTACTTATTTTCCTTATCTAACATGACCATTACTTGTTCTGCAGGCGATCGCGGGAACCTCAGTCTTGATCATTACGGCTGATGCAGCGGTTCAGCTGTCCAAAATGTCTGAATCAACTTATACATCGTATGCTTCATCCTCCTACGAACTCAACATAAGTCTACATACTGACTTGTTCATATACAGATGTCAGTATTTGGGTACAATATCAGGCACATTATGGCTGCGTGTTGATAATCTATTTCTATTGTAGTGGCAATGGCTACGCGCATCTGTCTTATCCTGTCAGATGCTCTGGCTATCCTTGTGACATGGCTCAATCTCGGAAGGTACACCGTTAGCGTAGCTCGCTCGGCTCCTGAGAAAGCGCTTGTTCAAGTTATAGTGAAAGACGGTACGTTTAGTAATAGTGTCAGTAGGTGCATTGTCCCTGAACTAACTAGGACCTCTGAAAACCAAGATCCATATACTTTCTGTTAGTAGAAACATCAGAGATACGCCTTGCAGCTGCCTATTCACTAAATTTAAGGCTACTTCGGGCGTTAAACATTGTTACGGTCGTAACCGACAGACCAAAGGCATGTGGTCGTTTGAGTTGTGTTGGTAAAGTACGTTGATTAGCCATGGATACATTGTATACTGCAATTGATTTTGCGAATCTTCCCAACGCGTATGTCCCTATGACTCTGTAGCTACTTACCAATGATTGACCTAGGGCAGCATCACTCCCATATTGATCTCACGCCTGATGCTAGATCTTCGAGAAGCATGCTTTGACCCTATCGATCCCTCAATAATCCATACCGTAACAGTCAGAGAAGTGCAAAACACCATATCATTCCGCACCCCATCACCGCTTGAACAACAGCCTGATGCTGCAGCGTATATGTCATCTGACGAAGAAGAGTAAAACATTGTTTGGCTGAGTTAGATGCATAGTCACCTGGCGTATATTGTATGTCTCTAGACTATCATTCATCGTTGGGCCTCGCAATATGAAATGACTGGGTAACGCGTGATTTGCTGCCCATAGTAACTAAATCATATATTCAGTCTCACCTCGCCATTATCGACTAAAGCATGGAAGTGCTGCAAGCAACTACATCGATAGCCTCAGGGATCAATACATTGGCGTGTTATTTGATATATAATCAATTAGGAACTAAATACTTTGCATTCTGCATTATTGCCCCTGCATAACATCCCAATTATTACATTACATCAAGTTGATTTCGTTGTTCATTCAACGTTATATTGGCTGCCGGGGATCCGGAGGCATAATATGTTGAGGTTAAGGTCGCGCTGGACCACGGCCATGCCTTACTGCCCACCAGGGACCCCGCTACAGTGTGGTGGATTCATCGTGTGGAGGGGCAACCGTAGGGGAGGGGCAAACTCCGGGTGTCTGGCGTCTATCATGCGCCACAACAGTGCCGCACCCGGCACGAGCTTAGCACGCACAGTGAGATGGCACAGACGTAAAGGCTCCCCGGATAAAATGATTCATGCTTCGTCTCAGTGAGATAAAGTGATAGGAATAATTTAAAGAATAAAATTTTCATACATAAATTATTTTGTGTAAAACCTTGCATCGGGTGCATCACAGCGTAAGCTATTCGAAGTTTAATGAAATTCTGCTCCAAACGTTTTGTTGAAAAGTGAACAGATAAATGATTGAGATAATTACAATGTACTTTAGCTGAATATCCTAGGAGGAGATAGCAATCCATCAAAACATCGGAGCACAGCTTTGAAAGGCTGTAGATCTACATCAGCAAGAGGCGAGATAGTAGATAAGCATAGATAAGCGACGTCAGACTGGTAAACGTTATCAGACTGGTTTAGGCCGATAAAATATGTTTTGTATTTGGACATCTGGGAAAATACCAGGGCATCTGGTAAATAGTTGCAAAGTCGTGGGTGGCATCTGGTGAATACTTGGAAACCCACAGGGGCATCTGGTGAGTTGTTGCACAGTTGCAGAGGCATCTGGTGAAAGAGCCACCAGTTGCCAGCCCTGCTGATCTACCATGGGGCAGACAGTATTCACTCAGACATTATATTGGGACAAATTGCCCAGACTGATGATATAATTGGGGCACTTGAGGTATGTCAGAATACATCTATTGTACGTGATTACATAATGAGTACTACAGAAAGAGCGAAAATGCTGGATATTGGGGGAATGGAAGCAGGGCAGTGCCAGTGCACGTTAGGGAGCCAGTATGGAGGGTCCAGTACATTTAGTACAATGCACAGTTCCTACACAGGGTGGGTTAGTAATTAAAAGAGAGAGGGATGGAAAAGATTGCACATGACTTACTGATCCAAGAGCAGCAGTGGGACATGCAGACACACAGTGGTGGCAGTGGGCTGGGGGCCGTGGCGGGCAGGCGGGGAGCGAACGTGTGTTGTGGGGGCGATAGTGGCGGCAGCGTGTGCAACTGCCAGCACATGCGGTGGAGGAAGGCAGAGGGAGTGGGTGGTGATTCTTATGTGACGTGCTGCAGGTGACGTCGGTGGATGCGGCGGAGACATCGCATGATGTCAGAGGTGGTGGTGGCAGCAGAGGTAGCGGCAGTGGCGGCAGAGGGCGGGTGGGGAGCGAACGTGGGTGCAGTGACAATGAGGACAGCAGGGTTGGCGGGGTCCTGATGGCACCATGTGGGTGGCGGAGGTCCTTTGACAGGCAGGGAGGGCGGGGAGCATCCATGATGGTCACGGAGGCATGGAGGAGTGTTACCTCTGCGGACATGAAGGAGTGTCAGGGAGAAGTGAGGCGGCATGGGCCTGCAAGAGTGGGACAGGCACTAGGGTCACAAAATCTAGGCATCAGAAGAGTTCCAGAAGCCAAGGGCAAGGGGTCCACCGAGGACAGGGAGTCCACCAAAGGTGAGGGGCTCAAGGTGGAGAGAGGTATGTGCAAAGCAAGTTCAGTGAGTGCGGCAGTGGGAGAGGTTGTGACCAGTGCAGGTCTTGTGTAGAGATGTCGTGGGGTTGTCTGCAAAGGTAAGATAGTCGCATTTTTGTTGCAAACACAATTAATATGCTTACCTGTCATTCTCAGAGCCCCCTCATGATGCACGAGCACAGGTATTCCACCCAGCAGTGGTACCATGAATGGGAGAGCAGGCGGAGGCACCCACCTGGCAGAAATCAGGAGAACGTGTTCTTGAGTGGCCCATTGATACCATCTCCCATGCTTGCACCACTAATAATGGTCTATATATGTGCAATGGGATGGTGAATAGCCATGTATTAGATAGGACTAGACATCCAGAATCAAATTCAAAAACTAAACAACTAGTTGTGCTTACAAGGGATGACCTAGCCTTGCATGTAGTCATTTGAAGGGATGGCTAGGCTCGCTAAAGCTTGAAGTCACAGCAGATACAAGAATAAGTGGGAGAAGATGTATGTGTGTGCCAATTCATTGTGAGCGCATTATGTGTGGCTTGGGAACAAAGTTGAAGAGGTGACAGAATGAGTGAAAGAACCTAAATGAAGCCACTGACACAAAATGACATCAGATGTAGTAATTCTGCCAATCTAGGTAACAATGCTATCATAACGGGATTGTGGCTGACAAGCAATGTGAAAGTGGATGGGAGCTGTGTCATCAGCACTATGTCATGTCAACTTGAGGCGCCTCATCTACAAGTCATAGCTTGTGCACTGGTAGAAGATAGAGTCGATGAATAGTGGAATATAGTAGAATATAGTAAGAATGTATCATAACATTCGAAGGCTGTGTGTCTTGAAGGCAATGTATACATTTCACCTTTACAAAGCACATAACGCACTGTTACAGTGCATGCCGCATTATGTGGCGCATGCCACAGGTTACAGTATATCTACATAGGTAAGCTGTGACTGCTTCTTGCAATTCATATGCCAGCCTGACTACTAAATGACAATTCTATACCAGTCTGGTGATTAGTTTACCAGTCACACGTTGAGTTTGACTGACGCTTATAAGATGCTTTCAGAGTGGTGATTGAATGCCACTCTGCTGTTGATCTTATCAGTGCTTATCTACAGAGACAGGATCCTTCCTTGATTGGCAAGTACCTCCAGCACTGATAAGCCACCTCCAGCACTGATAAGTCATCTCGCATTTTGCTGGATACTAGCAAGAGTAGCATGAGAGTACTTAGAGAGTTGATGATGGAGACATACAATGGGATGAGATAGTTCTTCAGCTAGTAGCACAGGTTGCTCAGAGACAATGAATATTTTGGCAAGGAGATGTGATGTGCACTTTCTTTCCTGAGCAGGATGTTGATGCTACTGTCACAGTTTATTCTGTGGTGTTGCCCTGCTATTTTCTAGGGTAATTACAGGACTTTCCACGGTCACGTGGCCACCTGCCCCTTCTAGCGTCCCTCCTTGTCATCTCGCTCATGTCATAGCACCTGACCTATTAGATAGATCACATGTGCCTGAAGGTAGGTGCGTGCCACTCTGTCACAATTTTCTAGGCATTCTCCTATTTTTTTCCCGAATTTATACAAATTGTTTCCCACTTGTCCGATGACAAGTCCTATCTAACGTAGTCAGTACCCCTAGCCACAAACCTCAGAATCTTCTCAAATCTACGGGAAGTCACTAGAACTACAGTCATTATAGACTTGTCAGCAGCCCCGTGTTAACGCCTTAGGACCTCTGACTCATCTAACATGTGACCTATCTAGAAGCATGCCATTATGGCACCATACGCTAAATGCTGGGCATTACCGCCCAGCGCACAGACCTCTTACATTAGGGCAGACATAGTTCTTAGGTAGTGCCCTCATGTATATAAGCTGCATGATCTTGTCACATGCCAATTTCAAAGCCTAAGTGACATAGTACACAAAGTACCCTGCTCACATCAAACCAGATCATAATGATGCCAGAGCACCTCCAAGAAGCACCCCCAAGGCTGGAACCTGATGCAGTAGCTAGTAGAAGCCCCTAAACCATATAACACCAAGGGGACTAGCCACCCAAACCATACACATCAATAGCCATGCCTAAAACCCTAACCACAAGTCCAAGTCCCAGCAGCTAGAAGCACCATGCTGCCCAGTCCAGTCCATAAAGCCATACAGTCACATGAACCAGACAAAGTATGATGAGCCCAGTAGCACCCAAACCAGCCAACCCCCCGCTACATGGACTCTGCCTTGGATATGTACCACCTCATCTGAACATACCACAAGCATGCACAGACTCATGGCTAGGACCACCAGACATATGTCCATCCAACCAACCACACCTCCCATCTCCATGAACCAATGCCATTACTGGCCACATGGTCATTACCGACCATAGACTATATGCCATGGACTACTTCACAAGCCTATAGAGGCTCTAAACCTACGGAACACCCTGCTCTATGAGAACCACTGACCAGAGGCTAAACCACGATATCAATAATCGTCATCAATCACTCCCGATTGCCATACATCACTAACACTATTACTGGCCAGTCCCCGATCGCTAGCAGAACCACCAATCATGGACTGACAACCCCACCAGTTGACACAAATCTCATTGTGTCACTCACGCATAACTCATCCATAGACCGACTCCCCTAACCGACAGTTCCAGGGTACAACGCCAAGCAGTTCTATGGCGAGGTGGGTCTCACAGACTAGCACGCATGAGTAAGAGAGGAGGGGCCAAGCCCAGAGTCGAGATTGAAAGGTCTGAGGAGTACGCTTCAGACCATGAAGCCTTATATACAAAGGAGATGTGCGCGGCAGGCAGTAAGGCCCGCCCTAATGTAAAGGTCCGTGCGCTATCTACACAGCCTCTGTATACGTAAGCAGTCCACGTGACCTGGGTAGGCGCCGTCTGGCGCATAACTGCTATACTACTCGACTATATCTACTAGACGTCACATGACATACCGTACACCTAAGGCCCTGGGTTCGAGACAGGGGGGGGGTACCTATTTCTGAGATTTTGTGACACCAGTACTGGCATTGGTCCTGATCATGCTAGAACCCTGATTGAAGGACACTACATCATGCCATTACTGGCAGAGACCTGATTGACGAGAACCACCAATCATAACCCAATGGATTGGTAACCCACTCCATTCCGAGCATACCCCACTACATCATCATGGACATCTCGCATAGCCTGTGCTCTGATGCCATTACCTGTTACGGTTATTTTGATTTTTTGAATATCAACAGAACTCACCACCGGGCAAATACGATACAGGGACTTGTTGCGCAACCAATCCCCTGGCTACTCGTGACTCTACTGGGCATATCCCCAGTTGTACTAGCATGTAGGGCGCGTTTCACTTTTGGCAGATCCAACTCTGCCACTGTTTTATCTTTATCATCCCGCAGTTGATAGATGGTGTTTGACCGCCATCTTCATTCCTATCTATCATTTCAGATATATCACTCCATACTTATCAAACGTTTGGTACTATAGCGTAGATAGTAGCGGTGACATCTGGGATGGACTTGACCCCTAAAACCTAACGTAGTATATAAACTCATGTACTTACTGTCGAAGCTCTTCAGCTCGACCTTGTTGTATAAACAAGAAGTCTTATACTTGTTCTCAAACGTAGGAAACTACGCTCAGTATTTCTCGCTCGAGCAACCGAACGACTAAGTCCTCGAAGTGCACACAGACTTCTCGGACTTAGGCGAGTCTTATATTCTATTTGACTCGCACTCCGAACAGATTATATCCTCTAACGCGTATTGGATATTAACCGATCTCCTAAGAACTTCACTTAGGACTTGAAGGCATCTAGTGAGTATTTGCCTTGCACACGGCAACAAGCCTACGTGCAGAAGAACGATCTATATTCGCGGTATATTTGACCCGTAACAGAAGGTCGAGCTTATCACACCCTCACCTACCACGGTGCAAGGGCATATGATATTTGGACCAGAATTCCCAGCACAACTGATTGAACTCTTGCCCGAGGACATTCAGGGAGTCTACAGACTCAACCGATACGAGTGGACGGACACCATTGGAGCCTTCCGTAACCGTGGAGGAATTGTTGTCATCCCCAGAGAAGATAGGGCATCGAAGTGGGTACAAGTATACCCCTCCGCAGGAACGAACGCTTGGGAAATAACACGTGAAGCGTTTGAACGATTCGGAGAAATCCCTCCGATGTCAACAACAACATTGACAGAAGACGAAACCATCAACAGAACCTCCGATGCCAATGGAAATACGAATCAGCCTTTGGGTGCCACAGGAATGGCAGGAATTGAGCGCATCGGAGATGATGGGAGAAATCCTGGAAACTTTACAGGAACAGATAACAGCCAGACCGGAGGACAGGACCCTCCAGGATTTATATCTGCTTTTGCGCAGAGTGGGATTGGGTCTATGGCTGGAGGAACAAACCTCTTTGGAAACCCCCCACAGAACGCACCCGGAATGGGTAGCGGAGGAAATCCGTCTTGGACTAGCCCAAGCGGAGGAATGGGAACGACAAACCCAGGAACGTGGCCTTCAGGCCTATTTGGACGAACCTCCGCAGATACAAGCGGAGGAGGACTGGGAGGAAACTTCGGACTCGGAGGAGGAAATGCCCCCCCTCCTGGAGGACTCGGAGGAGGAATCCCTGCGAACCCCGGAGGAGGAACCCCTGGAGGAGGAAACCCAGGAAACCCCGGAGGAAACCCGGGTGGAGGATACCTGGGAGGAGGAGGACCCCCAGGAGGGCCTCCACCACCGAATGCGCCGCAGTCTCAACCTCCGGCGCCGAACCCGTACTACCGACCCCCGATGATAAAGATCAATCCCCCAGACGTGTTCGACGGGGAACGATCCGATATGCAGAACTTCATAAACCAGTGCAACTCCTGGTTTACGATGTACGAAACGTCATTCCAGAATGACGTCCAGAGAGTGATCTTTATCCTCTCTTATATTTCGAACAAGGGGAAAACGGGCCAATGGAAACAGAATTATCACAGGGTCTATACGAACCCCTTGACGAAACAATTCTTCCCGCCTAGTCTCGCGCAGTTTGACGCAGACTTTCAGAAAGCCTTCGGAGCCATCGAAGAAGTACAGAAGGCACGGAAGAAAATCCTGGACGTGACCCAGGACAGAAAGGACATCGATGATTATATCACCGAATTCAACAACTTGGCCGGGAAGGCCCAGTACGACCGATACAGCGCGGACGGAAACGCGCTGCTCATAACCCTCTTCGAAAAAGGGTTACCAGAACACACGACCCGATACATCATCGGTGTTCGGCCGCTACCAGCGACCATTGACGAGTGGCAGTCCGCTGCCTCGTACTATGAAAATACGTACAAGATATTCTTGAAACGGGATAAACCGTTTGTCAAGAAAAAGGCTTGGCAAACCTCGAACCAGAATAATGGACGCGCTAGCGCTCCGCAGACGACCACACCGAAAGATCCGAACGCGATGGATGTAGATCGAATGACCACCCAGGAAAGGGATGATCACATCAAGAAGGGCAAATGTTTCACTTGCCACCAGCCAGGGCATATGTCGCGAGACTGCCCAAAGAAATTGAAGAAGTCAGCACGCCCCAGGCGAACGACTTGAAAAACCGAAGAAGAAGAAGCCGAGCAAGAAGCTCGCATCGAAGAAGTCTCTGAGGAAGAGACCAAATACATCACTGCGAACCGAGCGGTCACAGCAATTAGGGCCCTGAAAGCCAAGAACCCCGAGCTCCTAGCTCAGCTCGTAGAAGAACAGGATTTTGCCTAGGAGGGAAGCCCACGGTCTTACCCTCCGAGAAAGCAGCACATGTAATTACCTCGTTCGAGAAGAATCGATCCCTCTTCATGCCGGTAATCATGACGCTGGCAAAACCCGTGAAATGCAACGCATTAATCGACTCAGGAGCAATGTCGAACCTAATCCACAGCAGAGTGGTAGAAAAATACAAGGTGCCCACGCAACCCTTGAAGAACCCGATCATTGTCAAGAACGTTGACAGGACAGAAAACAAAGACGGGCGAATAGATCGGGAAGCCACCATACTCCTACGATACCCAAAAACCCAGAAGACATGGAAGGTCCGATTCCTAGTAGGATCGATCGGCACGGAAAATATGATCCTAGGGTATGGGTGGCTGAAAGACGAAAATCCCACGTTCGACTGGAAGGACCAGACGGTTGACGTACGATCAGTACTAGGGGCAGAAGAAAGAAAGCAAGAAACCACAATCCGAATGGATACGGTAGAGATGGTAGTTGCCCCGGAAGGAAAGGTTCCGACAAGGGGAACCCAAGAAGCCGCGGGATACGACCTTTATGCCGCAGAAGAAACCATGATCCCCACAGGAGGATGGAAGCTTGTCTCCACGGGAGTAAAAATGAAAATCCCAAAAGGATTGTACGGAAGGTTGGCGGGGCGATCAGGCAACACCCTCCGACATGGACTGGTAGTGCAAGCAGGAGTCATAGACTCGGACCACCGGGGGGATGTGGGAGCCATCGTCTTCAACTACTCGGATAAGGTGCACAGGATTATTCCAGGCATGCAAATAGCCCAGATAATATTCGAACGACACCTAACCCCTGACCTTATAAAGGTTGAAGATCTGGACGAGACAGAAAGGGGAGAAAAGGGGTTTGGATCTACAGACCAACCAGAAGAAACAGCGCGACAATTATACACTCCCGAGGAATACGAAGCAATCCGACAATTCGCGAAGGATAGCCCTCGAATCATCGGAAAGAGGGGAGAAACACGAAGGAAATTCCGAACAAAAATGCAGATCATTAATGCTGTTAGAAAAGCATTGACGAAGTCCCAAGAATTCGCGCAGAAAACCCGCGAACCGGAAAGGACGATCGAGGAAATGGTCCCGAAACACCTCTTAGATTTTGCCAAGGTATTCAGCAAGGAATCTGCAGCGGCGTTTCCCCCATCGAGACCCTGGGACCACGCCATCAAATTAAAACCCGACTTTGTGCCAAGAGACTGCAAAGTCTATGCGCTGTCACCAAAAGAGCAGCAGGCAATGGACGAATTTCTGAAAGAAAACCTGGCCAAGGGATTCATAGTCCCTTCAAAATCCCCGATGGCATCACCCTTCTTTTTCGTCCCAAAGAAGGACGACGGCCTACGACCATGTCAGGATTATCGATACCTGAACGAATGGACGATAAAAAACGTCTATCCCCTGCCACTTACTCAGAACTCCTGGAAAAACTGAAAGGAGCAAAGATCTTTACGAAGATGGACCTTAGAGCAGGATACAACAACGTCTGGATCAAAGAAGGAGACCAGTGGAAGGCAGCCTTCAAAACAAACCGAGGGCTATATGAGCCCACGGTCATGTTTTTCGGATTGTGCAACGCACCAGGGACTTTTCAAGCAGTGATGAATGAAATCCTGAAGGAAGAAATCCTCGAAGGATGGGTGCTCGTCTACATGGACGACATCCTCATTTTCTCAGAAGACGAGAAGACACACAAAGAACGAGAACGACGAGTTCTCCAGAGATTGGTGGATAACCACCTCTTTGTGAAGCCCGAAAAATGCGCCTTCGGCGTTGACAGAGTCGAATTTCTGGGGCTAGTCATCACCCCAGGAAATATCCAGATGGACCCAGCGAAACTCAACGGGATTTAAGAGTGGCCGACTCCCCGGAATCTCAAGGAAGTCAGATCCTTCCTAGGATTTGCGAACTTCTATCAGAAATTTATCGATCACTACTCAACGCACGCCCGACCCCTGGTAGACCTCACGAAAATGGTCATGGGGACAGGGTTCCAGTGGACGGATAAAGAACAAAAAGCGTTCGACTTCATGAAGCAGGCATTCACGACGGCGCCTGCGCTAGGAATTCCAGACAAGGAGAAACCCTTCATCCTCAAAACAGACGCATCTCAGTTCGCCACAGGAGCAGTGCTGAAACAAACAGATGAAACGGGGCGCGAACGGCCGGTGGGATATCTCTCACAATCCCTGACATCAGCAGAACGGAACTACAAAATCTATGATCGCGAACTACTCGGAATAGTCCGAGCACTAGAAGAATGGCGGCACCTGTTAGAAGGAGCACTGCATCGGATCTTGATCCGAAGTGATCACCAGAACCTGACGTACTGGAGAAGCCCACAGCGCCTAAATCGGCGACAAGCGAGATGGCATCTATTCCTTTTGCAATTTGACCTAAAGCTGCAGCACGTCCCCGGAAGGAAACTGGTCATGGCCGACACACTTTCTAGGTTGTACCACCTTGACGAAAGCGACGAAGACAACGAGGGAATAACCATGATTCCAGACGAGCTCGTAGTCCACGCGATCCAGATCCCGATCATTGATCGAATCAAAAGCGCCAACGATCGAGATGAATCTGTGGAACAGGCGATCCGCACCCTAGAGGGCACAAACGAATTCCCCGCGAGAACCGCTGCAGATGATTGGCAGCAAACGGATGTAATATTGCTCTACAAGGGCAGAATGTACGTGCCAAAAGATGAGGGTCTTCGACGGGACGTCATCTCAAAATATCACAACTCGATCCCGGCCGGACACCCAGGGATCTGGGGAACGACGGTACAGGTCACAACCCACTTTTGGTGGCCTGACATGAGAACAATGATAGCGGAATATGTCCGGGGTTGTGCAATCTGTCAGCAGATGAAACCTGATCGAAATCCGATCAAATCCCCACTGCAACCAATACCGACGTGGGAGGACGCCCTCCCCTTCTCACAATGCTCGGTTGACTTTGTCACCGATCTGCCAAGAGTGGGAAAATATGACTCGATGATGGTGATCGTTGACCATGGCCTATCCAAGGCAATCTCTCTCACCCCATGCGACAAAACAATCACTAGCGAAGGGGCGGCGGAGATATTCCACCAAAAGATCTATTCGCTATATGGCATCCCCCGAAAGATCATTTCAGACAGAGGACCGCAGTTTGCATCGAAGCTTTTCAAGGAATTATGCAAACTGCAGGGGACCGAATCAGCAATGAGCACAGCATACCACCCCCAGACAGATGGACAAACGGAAAGGATGAACCAACAAATCGAAGTATACCTTCGAATTTATTGCATGAACGACCCCTTCCAATGGGTACAACGACTACCTGACGTCGAATTTGCACACAACACCAGACGAACCGAAAACCGGCCTGCGCCACTTGAAATAATCCTAGGTTATGTCCCAAGGGGATTCCCAGACTATGACAGGGTTGGAAACGTCCCGGCAGCAATCGATAGGATCAAGAAAATCAAAGAGGCGCGAAAGATGGCATTCATCGCACATGAACTAGCCCAGAAAAGAATGGCGGGATGTTTCCTCCGAGAATTACCCAAATTTGAGAAAGGGGACAAAGTCTGGCTTGATGCAAAGAACTTGACGATCCTGTATGAATCAAACAAACTAGCACCCGAAAAGGGAAGGACCCTTCACCATCACGGAAAAGATGGGGGCCACAACCTATCGGCTACAATTACCGACGAGCTGGAAGATCCACCCTGTCTTCCATGCCGCGTTACTAAAACCATTCAAGGAAACAAGGGTGCACGGACCCAATTACCTGCGGCCGCCACCTGATGTTATCAAGGGACAAGAAGAATACGAAGTCGAAGCCATTATCGCTGACAGATGGAGAGGAAAGAAGCATCAGTACTTCGTCAAGTGGAAGGGCTATGCCACGGCAGACAACTCATGGGAAGATGAAGGAAATTTGGAGCACTCCAAGGAGTTGATAAAAGACTACCACAGGATGCGAGTCAGGACAACCCCGACACTCGAAAAACAAACGGTAATAGTATGTCGATGACTCGCCACCAGCTCCCTCGCCGCGCCACGACCCCTCACAGCGATGCGGGCCGCAGAGAAGGACGACCGAGAGGTACGCCGCCGAGGAGGTACTCTCCCCAACACCTGCAGATCAGACACGCCCTCCTCTGGTACAGGGCTGAGGGACCATTTGCTGGCCGAGCCGATGGCTGGACGGCCCTCTTCGACATCGCGCAGGATCTCACCCACGTCTACAGCTCGTACCAGAACATCACCAAGGACCTCGTCCGAATGGAGGGGCAGATCAGAGCACAGAGAGAGGGACTCGAGCTACTCACCGACCGACTTATCGACAGACTGGCCGCCACCACGACGGCCCGATTACGACACGCACTCAACGACTTCGAGGATCGTGAGCACGTTGCTCCCAACCGACCTGAATACGTGCCACGACCCGCCCGCTTTTTCACCGCCAACGAACGACGCCGAGTTGCACGGCCGTTTGATTTTATGGAACGCAATTGAGTATTATTTCCACTGCCTACCGAGACTCAGAGGGCCCGCAGAACAGGAGTTAGAGACCAGACGCCACGTGTTCCTGGTCTGGGAGGTGACGGGAGACGTGAACCACCTGCACGCCCGACGAGCCCTAGGGCTACCCCAGCGCGACAGCGAAGAGCGAATAGCACGCCGCCTATTCGACGATCTCCATCAGTGCAGAGTATTATCCGTGAGGAGTTCAAGCGAGGTGCGAGGGAGCATGAACGAGACACCGCCTCCCTACCCACATGGGCGGTACGAAACCTCCACCGTGCCGCGCACCACTGGAGGTACCGACACAACGAATATCTCCGAGATATCCCTTCCTTACGGGTACCGGTGAGGCCCTCACCCGAACAACCCTGTCGACAATGCGGATCAGCTAGCCACTGGATCCTCGACTGTCCCGACTATATTTGCAGAGCTTGTGGGCTCAATCAACCAGGTCATCGACAGAATGAATGCTGCCAACACTTCGTATGGTGAACTCCCACGACCCCGTCCCTCAGCGGGAACAGTGACATCTACAACGAACAGGATGCCAAGGCTCTCTGAGAGGGGAAGCTTGGAGGATTCGTCGAGGCCGACAAATGCCTAGGGAGGGGCTGATGTTACGGTTATTTTGATTTTTCGAATATCGACAGAACTCACCACCGGGCAAATACGATACAGGGACTTGTTGCGCAACCAACCCCCTGGCTACTCGTGACTCTACTGGGCATATCCCCAGTTGTACTAGCATGTAGGGCGCGTTTCACTTTTGGCAGATCCAACTCTGCCACCGTTTCATCTTTATCATCTCGCAGTTGATAGATGGTGTTTGACCGCCATCTTCATTTCTATCTATCATTTCAGATATATCACTCCGTACTTATCAAACGTTTGGTACTATAGCGTAGATAGTAGCGGTGACATCTGGGATGGACTTGACCCCTAAAACCTAACGTAGTATATAAACTCATGTACTTACTGTCGAAGCTCTTCAGCTCGACCTTGTTGTATAAACAAGAAGTCTTATACTTGTTCTCAAACGTAGGAAACTATGCTCAGTATTTCTCGCTCGAGCAACCGAACGACTAAGTCCTCGAAGTGCACACAGACTTCTCGGACTTAGGCGAGTCTTATATTCTATTTGACTCGCACTCCGAACAGATTATATCCTCTAACGTGTATTGGATATTAACCGATCTCCTAAGAACTTCACTTAGGACTTGAAGGCATCTAACAAGTATTTGCCTTGCACACGGCAACCAGCCTACGTGCAGAAGAACGATCTATATTCGCGACTCGAATATACGAACGGGTATTCGACCCGTAACAGAGAGAGAGAGAAATTGATTTGGCTGAGGTTGTAAGACCTCAGCATAAAGGTATATATACATGGGGACCATGAACATATGATATTGGTACTTGCCCTAAAGGTGTGGTCTGTGCACTGCCCATGCTATAAGGGGTAAGGTGTAAACTACTGGGCTGGTGGTAATCTAAACACTGTACTACAATCTAATCTAAGGGGTCACGTGACATACTGGTGCTGTAGTCCATGACAAGGTGGCTAATGCACCAGACAGGGGGTCAAAGGGCCTTGAGTTTGAGTCCCAGTGGGTGGGCCTGACCCATGTTGCAGAATCTGTGACAGTGCCTCACCAGGCCCAACCCTGGTATTGTTTCATATTTATCACATCACAGGGATTGATTAGTATGTATCACCCCCTGTTGTTCATTGTGTTCAACCACAGCTGTATATCATGATCCTGATATGTTGCATTCAACTGCAACATTCTTATCTATCTCTTTACCTTGTAATTTATCATGTATCTAGTCTACTTATGGTACTAGGCAGTACCTAGGACATGCAGACCCAGAAAACCCAGCAGCATATATAAACTCATGTATTTACCAGTCAAGCTCTTCAACTCAACCTTGTTGTATTAACAAGAGTCTTATATTCACTCTTGAACTTGGGTGATCAAGCCTTAGCAATACTTCTCAAGCTCTGGAGTCCTGTCACAAGCCAATTTTAAAGCCTTTAGACATAACCTAATTCTGACCTCACTCACACTAAAGACCATGACAGTGCCAGAGCACCTCCGAAGAGCACCCCCAAAGCTGGAACCCAATGCTGTAGCTAGTAGAAGCCCCAGACTCACAAGCCACCCAAGGGCACTAGCTACTCAAACCCACAAGCATCACCAGCCATGCCTAAGAACCCTAATCCCTAGTGCCAACTCTGTTGACCAGTCCAAAGCCCTCAGTCACAAAGTCATACGAGTAGGACCAGCACAATGAGTCAGACAGTGCACCTAACCCAGCCAACCATCTGCTGTCAGAATCCCATTGCTCACCATGATGTTCCAGCTCATTAGCCCATGATAAGACCATGTGAGACTCCTAGCTAGGACCACCAGCACACGTCCACCCAACCAACCTTCTCCAATGCCTCTCATCTCCAATGAACATCCACCACGGACTACCAACCTGGCCATTACAGACCTTGTACTTATGAACCCACCCTGACCTATGAGAGCCACTGGTCAAGGGCTAACCCAATACGTCACTGATCAACAAGAACCACTGATCGTCATACATCACACCCAGCACCATCACTGGCCAGGTCCCCAATCGTTGAGAACCACCTGTCAAAATTCACGGGAAGGCACCCGCTCGTGAGGCTACGCGCTCCCTTTTGGACTCCAGGGACTTCGTCTGGATGGGTTACAAACGCACGGCGTAGGTACGTACAATACATCCCATTTTATACTAACGGTGACTCATCTGCCCGTACCGCCCCAATTATCAGCCCCCCAACTCCCGCCGCACCCGCCATTTCTGCCTTAGTGCACTATTGACTCCGATCGATGTGCAACTCCAATTGCACCATCGTGCGCTGAGTGCGTCGACTTCCAACACCACCAATCACAAACCAACACCACCACCATTACCAGCCATCACTGATCAACAAGAACCACTGGTCACAGACCGATACCACTGCCATCACCAATCAACAAGAACCACCGATCTAGGACTATCCCGTTACGTCACCATGGCCATCTAACTTGTAGCAGACACAGCCGCTCCCACACTGATGCCATTTCTGGCTGTGTAAAATAAACATGTACATATAGTTGTAGGATATATAGTGGCCGACAGTTGAGGTAGAACCTCAGACTTGTCTTGGCTGTTTACACCTCATCAATCTCGGATCGCAATGTGCCCTTGTGCGAGTCACATTGCCCTGAGCTCTTGTAGCGTGTGTCAAGTCCCTCAACTAAAGTGTTTGACTTAGGGACTTGGTGAGTAGTGTGCTGCTCATTACTTAAGAATATCCAAGACAGGGTATTACAATGAGTAAATAAATTTGACTCATAACAATTCTTATCTATTGTTCTACCTAGTACTTTATCAAGTAGCTAGTCTACTTATAGTACCTGGTAGTACCTACAGCACTCAGACCCAGAAAACCCAGTAGTGTATATAAACCCCTGTAACTACCAGTCAAGCTCTTCAGCTCAACCTTGTTGTATTAACAAGAGTCTTATATTCACTCTCAAACTTGGGTGACTAAGCCTCAGCAAATATCTCTTAGGCTCTGAAGTCCCTCAATTAAGTCTTCAACTCAGGGAATTGGTGAGTAGTGTGCTACTCACTACTGAAGAATATCCAAGACAGGATATTCCAACAAGTAATTATATTCAACTCATAACACACTGTTGCAATGGTATGTCTGGAAAAAGTAGCTTGTATTCCATAATATAGAGGGATTTACATAATTATTTTTGGCTCAAATGAAAGCTGAGAAGCATGGCTTTCAAATGAGGCCCTAACAGTCTGATGTGGAGTAGGGGTTCCTGAGACATCAGCAAAGTGCGAGACCATAGATCTACATAGATATACCTAGCAGGTCTTATCAATGTAGGCAGACAGGTATAGTCATGTATAACCCCCTTATAGTAACAGGTCCGCACAATAGCAAGCGCCCAAGGGACCCGTTCTTGCAAGGACGTGGCGCCCAGACCCATGCTGTTGCGAGGACCTCACCTGAGGCCCTTGCTATTTCGAGGACATTATCTGAGGCCCTTGCTATTGTGAGGACCTCACAATAGCGGTCCCTTGGGTGGTTGGCAGGGCAGGGGCACCGCTCTAGGGTACCAGTTCCAGAGATGTAGCTCATATAATTTATTAATACACATAGTACAGTGCCGATAAAAGTTCGATTTTATTCATGTCAGTAGAGACGGCTAGTAACAGAAGGGGCTACAAAAGATCTACCACAGAGCAGTAGTCTCTGACCTCTGCTCCTGCCCATGGTATGCACAGCGGCAACCTCGTCGACATGACCATACGCCATGGGCGTGGTGTGGACACCATGTGCTGCCACTACTGCGAGCGTGTCCCATGCACAGCGCTTACTATCACCGTATGCAGCACGGCAACCATAAATTACTACAAGCAGGAAGGGAAGGACACACATGAGCGCAGTCATGACATGTGCTACGAATGATAGGTGGAGGAGGCCCAAAGATGGGTGTACTGTGGGAGGAATCAGACCATGAGGTGGGAGATAAGTAGGCGGTATGCATGACATCTGTCAAGGAAGTCATGACTGGTTATGGTGATCATAGGGAGCTTATGGCACATTTAAGAACTGATGTTGCTGAGCAGAAAAGCGCATATATGCACACAAGAAGGGGGAGAATATGAGTCAACACACCAGATATCTGGGGGTGAGGGCGATGAGTACTGAGCAGCAGGCGCTGTCCAGTGTTTTGTGCCTGTCATGGCAAGCATTCCCATAAGATTATGGCAGTAGGGTTTAGTAAGGTATGCAGAGGGAGAAAGGAAAGACATACTGTGTGTGCAGCGAGCATGCTGGGTCACAGGTAAAGACCACAATGCATGGTGCCGAGAACGGAAGGAGAACAACAGACCAGGGAGAGAGAGTGGTGGATGTGTCAACTTGGATACATGCAAGTGGCAGACTGTGTTTGGGTAGTTGAGCAACAAGAGAGCAACATATGGATTGAGGAGAGAGAAGTTGAGCACATCGACAGTGACAAGAGCCAGCCTTTATGACAAGATTCAAGAGCCGACTGAAATTATGACAGACTATGAAGTATGATGAAAGGTGTTGCCTGATCAAGTAAGGGACTTACTAAATCGGATGGGAGCCACATCACGCCCAGATGCCACTCCACGCATGGATGCATCCCGGTTATTAATATCTCCATCCGTGTTGATCCTGCAATTGATATTCCTGTCCTTGTTAATCCTGCAAATAATAGACCCGTCCTGTTTGGTCCTGCAAATATTATTTCGGTCCTCTTTGATCCTGCAACTAACATGCTGGTCCTCATTGATCCTGAAAATAGTATTTTGGTCCTCATTTATCCTACAAAATATATTTCGGTCCTCGTTGATCCTGCAAGTACCCCATGCATAGTATCTGCTCGTATCTACGGATATCTACCAAGCTGCTATTTGCAATCGTTAGTGGACTAGATATGAGAGTTCACGTTTTGCCGATGGATATGGACCAGGGAATGAAAGTGTTGCAAACATTGCAACAGTTTTGTGGGTCACTATATACAGAATGGACACTAACTACTGTTATTTACACCTACCTTAATGTGAATGTCCATTGGCTACTTGAGCCACCATATGATGGAATATATATGTCATTAGTACTAAGGGTGAATCTGATCGAGGATTAAAAGGACATATATATCAATGTAAGGGTGCTTTGCAATGGCCGGCTGGCCAAATGGTTAAGGTGTCGGTTTCCGGTAGGAGGTAGGCGAAGATTCTGAGTTCGAGTCCCAGGTTGGTCGTTTTTTCTCGCCCTTTTTCTCAGCTTATATCTTTAGTTTTATGCAGATGCAAGGAGTCTTTAGGTGTTGGTCAACCCTATAACACCCTTGAAGGCCTACATGTTCTTCATGATAGCAAACCAAGCCACATAGCATTCTCATATGTGCTCTCAGATTCGTTCAAAGTCAGCACAGAAGACTAGATAGGACATGCTGTTAACCGGTGCTTATGCAATACTCTGTTTCAATGCGTTTATGGGCTGTGGCTCACACTTCTATGCAGAAATGTCAATATGAAGCCAGATGATCAGCAGTAAAATTGAGCATTGACCTTGCAAAAGCATGTAATTGTGACATACTGCCGTCCCCGCACCTTGATATCCTCCAGCTACTCACAGCCTTCAAGCAAGTCCTTGGTTTATAATGATCTACCTCCCTAAAGAACCCAGTATCGCGGTATCAGGGACAGGTGGACGAGTGTTCACCTTGCCACCGCTGATGCCGCGTTATTATGAAGGGTAGGCTTAAGCCGGTGTCTGTGGGCGTTATGCTTGCTTGTGAGTATATCAACGAAGCAGACCAATTTCTCCACGCATGCGAATGCAAACCATATATCAGCTCTGACTCGGGATGTGATCTTGATGTCAGCGCAATGTGCGGGGAGGTCACATTCTTCAATCCGCCGATTGGGCATCGCGTCGTTGTCCACTGCAGACTTACCGCTTCGTTAAAATTAGCCGCGACATGCGTGTGCGAAACAATCTAACTATTGAAACGGCCGACCACCGTTTTGACGGCAACGAAGACGGGCGCCGTCGTGCGTCCATCTGATGAGCGATGATGTCTTCCGTTCTTACAGGCATTATTGGCCTGGTACGAGCCACCGATCGAAGTCAGACTAGAGCCTATGCGGATCGAGACCGCTTCAGACGCTTCAATGCTCTACGACGGGTGCTACCAGAACTTGCAGCCGTCGCAATGGTTCATTTCTTCGCGCCGACGTCGTCAATGCTCACGAACATAAGTACAAAGCAGCTAGCATTGCATCCCGACGCTACACGACTAAGAACCAGAATACTAAAGGGAACGATTCGCCGGGTCGAAGACCGACAGATGGTAGATGGCATGGCGCTAGTGCCGCATTGTATAACGTCACCGGCATCTATGGCCGCGCCTCTACCTACGCCCATGGCCGGCGCGGTGTAAATATGGGTGCATGTAGGCCCGCGACGGGCCCGGCGTGCGTCTCGGCACACGCATGTTTTCCTCGAACTAAACTGATGGGCTAATCTCGGGCGTTGGCGCTCGCCGCGCTTATCCGTGCACGTTGGCGTTGGAGCGTCCGTTGAGAGGGAGGGTGCTGCGCAAGCAGAAGGGCTGAGGAGGGTGCAAGGCCTCGCAACGAGGAGGGAGGCATGTGCGTGCGGAACCACTTGCGTCTGGGGTGCTCTGGGCGCGCTTCGGCGAGCGGGCGCCTCGGCAATACGACGCCCTGCAGTCAATCGCAGATGAACAAATACGGCGACACATGCGCTGAGGCAGACACAGGGAGTCCGACGGGATTCATGGGCAGGAGTAAGGAAAGTACGCGGACGGGCCTCGATGGATACGACACTGTGGAGATCCGGCCGCTTGGGCGTAGCGGCACGCGGGTGTCTGGCTCTGTACGTGCTTGTGTCTTCCCGCCTCGGTCGCAACGAATGGCAAAACGCGCATAGCAGCCATCAGCGTCGCCAGAAGAGGATGGCGGCGCGTCCCGTGCACACCCGGGAATGATCCACCCTGAGCGCTTACAGCGGGCGGCGAGATATTTTGGCGGGACCTGGGGGCCGTCTGTATGTTCAGTTCCCCGCACTCCCTGCACTCGCCCTCCCCGCACACGAAGCTCGACCCCGGATCTGCGTCTCGTCTCTGGAGGACTGTTTTCACTCGAACCCTGGACGGACGGACTCGGAAACGGAAAACTGTATAACTACCGCTAGGCTGGCTGCTCCCGACCCACACGACCCACATAGGAGCCGCCCCACGCACACACGATGAAGAGCTGCCTCAAGTTCTCGCACTGGCACACGCCGCCGCTCACGCCCGACGCATCCGCATGCAGCACCCCTGCGGGCTCGGGGCGCACCTCGCCGTCGCTGAGCGAGTCCTCGTCCGCGAGCGACGGCGCCCTCGCCCGCGCGCCGATGCAGAAGCGGGTGTCCTTCCACGCGGACGACACGCTCGAGGAGGTGTTCTACGTGGACGAGTGGGACCGCTCGCCTGCGCCCGTTACGCCGCGGCTGACGTACCAGTGAGTGTCCCCTCCCCGTCTCCCGCGACGAGGCTGGTCGTGTGAGTCACGGGCACCCGAGGCTTGCCTATTCGGGTGCCGACGTCATCGGCCTTCTTCGCCTCCCTTGCGCTGCTTCCTTGTTCTCCCGCTGACCAGCACGACCAGGGACGTGCTCGAGCTCAAGCAGCTCCGCCTCTCCCTCCCGCGCATTGCCTCCTCCGCCCGCGGCTCCGCCGCCGCCGACGACCCGAGCCTGCAGACGTACGCGAACACCGACGCCAACTCCGTCTCACCGCCCGCCTCCCGCCTCGCGAGCGCACCGTCACATACGCCTGCACGCTGGAAGAACCGCGGCACCGTTTCGGTCGATCCCGTGATCCTGCCCTACCTCGAGGCGGTGCCTATACGGCTGCTGCCGCTGCTCGACGAGTCTGCGTCTGCGTCTCTGTCCTCGCCATCTCCGCCATCAAATACTCTCGCGGCCACCGCGCCTTCAATGACACCAGCCCCGCCGCCCGCATCCTCCACTTCCGCACCGCCACACCCTGCACCATCCCCATCTGAGCCCTCGTCTACTACCACTGACCCCACGCCAACAACCACCGCTACAGCTCCCTCTACAGTGCCCGCTTCCTCTACAGTGCCCGCTCCCTCCACGGCCCCCGCCTCCCCACCCCGCCGCGCGAGCTTCGCCTTCCTCCCGCTCCTGCCCGTCGCATCTACCTCGCCTGCGCCCGCCCCGCCGGCGGCGCAGAAGACGGAGCCAGCGCCAAGAAAGCGGAGAATCAGCATGTCGTTCGTGCCCCTGCTGGAGCAGAAGGAGGAGGCCATTGCGCCGCCGCCCGCTGTCCTCACGGCAGAGACGCAGGCAGTGGCGCCACCACAGCCACCGCAGAAGGAGGAAAGAGGCGATCCCGACACCCGCGTGGCACACGTGGCGCAGGCGGGCGCGGAGGCGAGAGAGGAGCGAAGAGCAGACGCGGACGCGCCCGCGGGCGCGGGTGGCCCGACGGCGGAGCCACGAGCAGCAGCAGAAGCAGCAGCAGGGGCGAAGAGCGGAGGCGAAGGCGAAGGCGCAGACTACTTCGCCGCGCGCGCGCCGTCGACCGCGGGGCAGACCCCGCCGCTGCACACGATGTACACGGAGCCGCTCTCGCCCGCGTCCGGCACGCCCACGGGCGCGGGCGCGGAGCAGAAGCCGCCGGCGGCGCTCCCGCCGCACGTCCTGCAGACGGTGCGCCTCGCCGCGCTGCCGTCGCCCGCGCTCGTCCCGCCGTCGCCGTTCAGCCTCTACCCGCCCGCCGTCGCCCCGGCTGCTGCGGCCGCGGCCGCTGGAGTGTTGGGCGCGAGCGGGCTGGGGATCATGGTCGAGGAGGCCGTCGGTGGGAGGAGGGAAGAAGGTGGGAGGAGAGATGGAGGTGCGGATGCGGGAGGGAGGATAAAGGGCGAGGAGGCGGCCGCCGACCTCAGTGAGCGCCCGGTGGACGCTGGAGTGGAGGTAGTGCGGGTGGACGGGGACGCACGGTGAGCGATACCCGCGTCGTGGCTCCCGACGCACAGGGCATCTTCGTTGATATCCGTGGTCTCATCGAGCTGATCATGAATCCCCCAAAATCCCTCCCTCGGCTTGTCGTCTCGTGCCCGGATGCGCCACGCATAGAGTACTTCCCTTCCCATACAAGCTCCGCCCTTAGATTTATGGGCGCTACGCCCCAATATCCCTCCTCAACCTCCTCGCCCTGCCTGTCTCGGTCTTGCATTCTCCGTCTCGCCCCCATCAAGTCTTGTGCCCCGCACCGTACTGGATCATCCGACTCGCTCGCCCAGTCACAACCATATTCCTCGCCTCTGCATATTTTGTATATCTCCCGTCCGTGCTCGCCCGTGCCCTATTTCTAGTTCCCTTATAACTCATTTCCATACTTGCTCGCGGTCACGCCGCGCCATACCATACAGACAGTGCCCGCAGGTGGCTTGTGTGTACGCACTAATGTTATAGCCTAAGTAACGGAGCGTGCTCGGTCTCGCGTTCACTTATATGCTCGTCGTGTGCTCGCGCCCCGGAAATTAGATGCTGCTGGTATAAGTGACCAGAAGTATGCTCTTCCTTGTGTGAATAGTACTTGGCGGCTCGGTGGTGTCAGCGATCACTAATCTCGACGACCGTGTGGATAAGTCGTCGAATGAGGGAAGCGCTGACCCCGATGCCTATTTCGGAGTTCATGCTCTTGCACAAATGTCTTGTTCTCGACCCCCAGTATTGGGTGAGCAATGAGCTCAAGCATTCGCGGGCGCGGCCAGCTCTGAGCGCGAGTTCACTCGCGTCGCGACGAAGTATGGCGTTGTCATTCTTGTCACATTCAGTTCGTTAGCGTGAACAGTCTATGATATGCCAAGCTGGTTTCAGGACCGATATCCATGTCAAAGCGCAGGACTGCCATCATGCTGCACTATCTCATAGTGCGCGCTCCAATCTTAATCCCACGATATGTCGTCGACAGCACTGCCGAAAACTTGACATCTATTAAGCTGCGCATCTCATCCATGATGTGTTCAGTTCAGTTCAGGCAATTGAATCTCCTCGTTTACTTCTCAGAAGAGCTTGGCCTCAGCATGGAAGATGACTATTGCCTTGCTATGTAGCAAAGAACCCCAGCAGCCCTTACGGATGTGCTGGAACGCTAACGATTAATATGAATATGATCTGATTGCGCAGCCGATACCCGAACATCAATATGCACAGCGCGAATAGCATCTGTTCCCGCTCCATGTTGTGATGCAGGCGACGTATATTTAGTGAGAGATAGACTTTCAGTCCACAGACCCGTAACGAACTATCACCGTTCGAGTACACAGTTTCTGGAAGACCCTATGGCTGACATTATCTATTCTGAGGGGTGGGGCCAGGAAAATGCACTGTTTGGCCCATTCCTAGGCGGTTTGGCTTTCGCGATGTTGTGAGTCCAACAGCTGAGGCTTGATCATAATGCCGACTTACGCTCACTCTAGCTTATATGGCATCTCTTGTGCCCAAGTATTGTATTACTTCTGGCACTATGAACAAGATCAGATGTGGTTAAAAAGTGTGGTATGTCGTACAAAAATCTCTGCTACCTTGTCGTGGCGAGTCCATGCTGACCGACTTAGGTAGCCGCTCTTTGGTAACAAGATAATGCTAGTAGATGATCAGGATGTGTTCTTACCTGCTTTAGGGCGTCGGACACCATTGTTGCGTTGTTCAGCATCATGGTCAGATCCTCAGAGTGTAGTTTCAACGAACACTAAGCTGCTTATAGACCTTCCCATGTTTGATCCTTGCGTACAGTCCCTTCGTCGCTCTGATAGTTCCAAGAGCGCACTATTTGAATTTGGCCAAGTATGTATAAACTTGATGTGGATTTTTGCTGCTTCATTATTGATTAGTTCGTCCGACTTTCCAGTATTTGGTTCTCGGTATGCAGATAGCTATCTCGTGGAGTTCAATGGAAGACTCAGCAGGTTGGGTCATCGCATACCAGGTTGAATTCCTCCTTAGCGTGAGTTATGTGGCAACAATTACTGCTGACATTGTTGACAATATATCGCTACTGTTCATAGGCCATCATAGCGATCATCGTACAAGGGTCAGTATATTCTTCGTGTAGATATATTGTTGTCAATTGCTTGCACTCACTATGTTAAATAGCTACTACATTCTCATCGTGTGGAAGAGTAAAGCAATTCTCCTCCATAAGCCTACGTGACTGTCCCATTTACTTTCTGGATGCAAACAGCTTGTGCACGTCGATGGTATCACAGACTGTTGACATCCGTGCTGGTGAGGTTCACTATCTGGGCGATTGCGCATGACTGATGCCGGCATGAATGGAGGCCATTCTCGCTTTAGGCTCATTGGGTACGTCAAATTGAGCACAATAATCACAAGTAGTGACGTGTACACCTTCACTCGAAGCTGCGGGGACCGGTGAGTATACTGACATGTCCCATCTTTGCCTTTCTTTAACATATATACATCCCTATTCAGTTAATGTAGTTTACGCGTGCGTTGCATATTGAAAGATGCACTCAGCTCCGAGGACCAGTGTGAAACACATATTTTGCAGGATCCGCGACAAAACAGTACCCGGTTATGGCGATCCCAATCCGAATTCGTTGAACATTACCTACGCAGTATCGAACCGTGTCCCTTCCCCGTCTCGATTAACCACTGACCAGCCCTATGTTATCTCTCAGATACCCCCCGTCGCCCAAATGATATTTTCCGTCATTACGGATGCCAGCATCACGATCTCTCTTTGCTCAAATATACGGCGCAAGCCCTCGATGCTCAAAGCGTGGGTGGTATTGTCAATGTGCTCAAGGGCGTGCGCCTGATCTTCCCGATGTAGTCGCCCGGTTATAAACACGCTAAGCCACTGGATCATCTCTCGTGGTGCTCTAACAACGTGAAACTTTCTGCTCCGGCTTTATGTCCTATATGGAGTTGATAATTTCATAAGGACGGTCCAGCTTCTTCAGATAGTTATTGTGAGTGATTATAATATGCATGAAACACCCAAATGTGATCAGTCAATGTCACCAGTATATTTTGAATCAACTAGGACTTGATAACGCATTTACAAACTATTCGCATCTATGGATTGCGTTTCAGTTTGTCCAAAGCAAAAGTAGCTCTTGCAACAACAGGAATTGATGGCCGCCACTGTAGTTTACGTGAACTCCTTTCTTGCATTGTAAGCGATGGTTCTTCTTTGTGATATGCTTGTCTGAGAATTCTTATGTAGATTGAATGCTCGCAGCCACCTGAGAGGAGGGGATGGCTCACAAAGCTTCCAACGTAACCCAGTGATGACAGGTACCCGCCCCGCTGTGAATGCCTCACTGGTATGTCTTGGAATGTGTGAAGTAAGCAATACATGATTGGGATTACTGATGAGAGCACAGATGCCAATCTCTCGTGGCTGTATCAATGCTTCTGACTACCAACAAGACGACTATAGATATGATTTGCATCTTTCACATTCACAAGCAAGATCAGAAGATCTCAGGAATGAGTACTACTTAGAACCTGTTCTACTTGTTGAGTAGATTCTTCTTATAGTGGCTGTTGCATGCATGTCTTTGTTACAATATTTGTTTGATACCCTACTATCTCATCATTGCTCGATCACTGGATAGGGGACTTGACGTTCAACAGCATTCCCCTAGGTCACATGCTCTGCCAAGTTCAACCTCAGTATCATTACATATTTATCATGTCTCAGCAATTGATTAGTATGTATGTAAGTCCAAAATCACACATACAAAGATCCCAATATTTTATATTTCACACTTCTGCCACGGTCTACCTGCCACACACCTATATGCCTGAGAGAACCCCTATAACCGACTAGGGGAGGCTCCCAACCAAGGTCGCTAATGTAGGCAGCGACAACTCAGAGGGGATAGGCATGCAGCGAGATGAGAGAGAGGGGACTAGCCCCAATGACTAGAATAACACTTCTGGGGAGTAAGCCCCAGAAGGACTATGCTTATATACATGAGTGTACACTACTAGCCAGACGACCAGCCCTAAAGGCATGGTCTGTGCGTACGTGTCTAGCTAACACGTCATGTGGTAGTGTACATAAGCTACAGTCACCTGACCCTAGATAAGATAGCGATGCTAACTCTACTATCTACCATGTCACGTGACAACTAAGGCTTGAGGCCTTATGTTCGACCCCAGCGCAGGGCGTCAGCGTCTACAGACATAATCTGTGACAACTTCACAAATCATGTCCTAGAAACCACAGACATACACACACTCAAAGCAGCTCTTCTCATTTCATATTCATTACACATCCATTAAGTTATGCTTCTAGCTCAGGGTCCCTACTTCACTTCATTCAATACCACACAACGCATGGATACCACACAGGTGTAGATCATTAGTTACACACATTAGCCACACACCACTAGCCATATACCACAAAACATCTTTGACCCACATCTAAAACAGACTATTAGCATTATCATGGTACCCAGTCACCACATAATCATTACAGGTATGTGAGATACACAGTAGTACACAGACAAGACATGTATATAGTACAGAGTAGCCTGTCACTAAGCCCCAGCTTTGGCTTGATCAATTCCTCTCACTCTACTGTGCAAGAGTAAGCTAGTGAGCTGTCACTAACACTCTATTTGTTACAGATCAAATATCTGTTCAGCTAAGATAACTTGAGCGAGTTACTTAGCGAGTCAAGTAGTGCACTACTCAAAGTCTCCAGGGTTGGTACTGGAGAGTCAGAGTCTCAATATACAAGTTGGAGCTTAGTTTCCTAAGTTTGAGAACAAGTATAGGATCCTTGTAATTTCAACAAGGTCAAGCTAAGGAACTCAGCCAGTACATACATTGGATTATATACTGCTACTTATTGACTGGGGTCATAGTGTCCTTGGTACTGCTACTACTAAGTCCATAAGGCTAGTACACTATATTCAACAGATAGGAATGTTGTGGTTGAGTGTAACAATGGCTGAAACATGAGAGCCCCTGTGGTTAGACACAGAATACAGACAAGAACATGATATGACTGGAATGTCTGGGCATAGGGTGTTAGACATGAAATGAGGGCTCCTGGTTGAGTGGGGGGACCCTGGAATAAAGCACACAGTGAGGTGGTTGAACACTAAGTCTCATTATGCAGTGAGGCATCAGAGAAAAAAAGGCAACAGCACATGCATAGACCATAACACTATTGTTGTTGCATTATCTCTTTTATCTACCTCTGAGGCAACTACTGCTATCAGACAGGACCCCAGTGTGCCTCCCCAAGCTTGTATTCATACTAGCCAGAGTTCTCTATCATATCAGATAGTCATCTAGGCTCTCAATCTAGGACTTAGATAGTGTTACGGATATTTCATTTTCTCAAAAAATGCAGACAGAACTCACCACTGAGTGAATATGATATAGGGACTTGTTGTGCAACCAACTTTCCTGGCTATTCATGACTGTACTGGGCCTAACCCCAGTTGTACTAGTGCATCAGGCACATTTCGACTCTGACAGATCCAACTCTGTCCTCATTTCATAGTTATCATTTCATGATTGACAGATGGCGTTCAACCACCATATCATTCCTATCTATCATTTCGGATGTATCTCTACATACTTATCAAACAATTCATACTATAGCATAGATAGTATCGGTGACATCTGGGATGGACTTGACCCCTAAAACCTAGTGTAGTATATAAGCCAATGTACTTACTGTTGAGGCTCCTCAGCTCGACCTTGTTGTATAAACAAGAAGTCTTATACTCGTTCTCAAATGTAGGAAACTATGCTCAGTATTCACTGAGCTCTTGAACTGACTAAGTGCTCAAAGTGCACACTGACTTCTCAGACTTAGGCAAGTCTTATTTTCTACAAGGCTTGCATCAGAACAGATTATATCCTCTAATGTGCATTGGATATTGAACAATCCCCTAGAAGTCTTCGACTTAGGGCCTGAAGGAAGATTACAGATATATTTTCCTTGCACTCATCCTCTGGACTACATGCAGAAGAACGACTTATATTCGCATACTGAATATACAAATGGGTATACGACCCGTAATAGATAGTTCATACTAACATTCACAGGATCTATCTGTTTTAGAATTTATTGCATGCCAAGAGTGCACCCTGACACCATGTAACATATAAACTGACTCTCAAAGTGTTGTAATTGATCTCTCTTCCCATGCTTTCTCATATCTAGCTTACCTCCAAGTTTCAGCAAGGTGACACCATCCCCTCAAGAGAAGCAAGACAATTATGTGCAAGCAGAAGGTTACTCATGAGCACAATTGGATTTATTGTGTCTGTTATGATTATTTTATTTCTCCAAACACTGGCAGAACTCACCACTGGGTGAATATGGTACAGGGACTTGTTGCACAATCAACCCCCCTGGCCACTCATGACTCTACTGGGCACAACCCCAGTTGTACTAGTGCATAGGGCTCATTTCAGATTGGCAGATCCCACTCTGCCCTCATTTCATATTTATTAGTATTGATTTGCAGATGGCATTCAACCACCGTGATCATTGCTATCTAACATTTCAGATAAATCACTGCATACTTATCATATGTTTCAGGCTAGAATGTAGATAGTACCGGTGACATCTGTGATGAATAGGACTCCTCAAACCTAATGTAGTATATAAACTCATGTAACTAGTGTTGAGGCTCTTCAGCTTGACCTTGTTGTATAAACAAGAAGTCTTATACTCATTCTCAAATGTAGGAAACTATGCTCAGTATATTCCAAGCCCTGAACAACTAAGTCCTCAAAGTGCACCTTGACTTCTCAGACTTAGGCAAGTCCCCATTCCAACTTGCACATAGAAAACTCAGATATATTCTTTAAAACGTACTGAATACTGAATGACCCTAGAGTCTCTAGACTTAGGATAGAAGGCTCAATACAAACAGGGTATCCTTGAAGCCTTGCACATGCCTATCACAACTTGGTGCAGAAGACTTATATTCACAGATTCAAATATAGTGAATGGGTATACAACCTTTAACAGTGTCTATCTAGTTCATGAGCTTCATTTTGTCTGTCTATGGTTACTCACAAAACCGTTGCAATGTTTGCAACACTTTGATTCCCTGGTCCATATCTCAGGAACCCTTACTCCAAACCAGATCATTAGGACCTCATGTAAAATCCATGATTATCAGATTTCATTTGAGCCCATAATCATTATGTAACTCCTTCTATCTCCGAAAATAACAGCTACCTTTTTCAGACATAGCATTGCAATGGTTTTGTTGCCAACAGCTTTGGGAGTATAAATGGCTTATAATGGCCAGGGATGGGGCCCATACTCACAAATAGTATTTTATATCAGTGATTATGAAGAGTATCTTCCATTTGGTACCTCCTTGATGCATCACACCCACTTCAGCCACTTCTCATAAATCAACAAAGAAAAATGGTGCCATTGGATAACCTCCAGTGCTTCACTTGCCAATTACTGAGTTGAAGTATAGTGTATATAGTTTAATATGACCAATATCACATCAGCATTTTATCTGAATAGCAGAGACATTATATTTGAGCCCTTCCTCTGCAGCAGTGAAGGTTATTTTGTGATGAATTTCCATGTGTTTCCCTGGAATAACCTTAGGTAGGGCCATGTGACTGTATTATAGATGACTACACATGTTAGTATGATGTCTATGGATAGGTATCTGCAACATTGCCATCATGTGGAAGTGCATGACATGTCATATTTGACTTACAAATGATTCATGGCTTAGGGGTCAGATGAGGCGAATGTATACAAAGTCAGCACTAGTCATAAATAACTTTGTGATGTAGTATAATGGATTTGAGTCACTGTTTACCATTCTGGGTCACTGTGAAGGCATTATGTTTGCTGGGTATCAGGATATAGCATGGGCCAAAGCAGATATATGGGAAACTGTACATCTGAGGTAAGAATTGATGTGTTGTGTGCTTTCATGGCATTTTTTCTTAGAGATACATATCCAGAGACATCATACTAACATATACAGCAATTTATGACACAAGGAAACACCAAAAATTCATGGAAATTCATCACAAAATAACCTTCACTGCTGCAGAGGAAGGGCTCAAATATAATGTCTCTGCTATTCAGATAAAATGCTGATGTGATATTGGTCATATTAAACTATATACACTATACTTCAACTCAGTAATTGGCAAGTGAAGCACTGGAGGTTATCCAATGGCACCATTTTTCTTTGTTGATTTATGAGAAGTGGCTGAAGTGGGTGTGATGCATCAAGGAGGTACCAAATGGAAGATACTCTTCATAATCACTGATATAAAATACTATTTGTGAGTATGGGCCCCATCCCTGGCCATTATAAGCCATTTATACTCCCAAAGCTGTTGGCAACAAAACCATTGCAATGCTATGTCTGAAAAAGGTAGCTGTTATTTTCGGAGATAGAAGGAGTTACATAATGATTATGGGCTCAAATGAAATCTGATAATCATGGATTTTACATGAGGTCCTAATGATCTGGTTTGGAGTAAGGGTTCCTGAGATATGGACCAGGGAATCAAAGTGTTGCAAACATTGCAACGGTTTCATGGGTCACTGTGTACACATGTATGGTTGTTTGCATTGTCACAGCCATTGTTTTGTGTTGGCTTTGTTTGCATTCCCACACATATACTCTCAGTCTCATGCACACATATATTGGCAACCTGTTTTCTACTGCTTCTCCACCTTTCCCTTCTGTCACAGAAAAGAGCTATGACTAGGCAAGAATACCATGCATAACAGAATAAGCCTCAAAAGAGGTGCTAATCATGGGAATTCTACCTCCTTAAATAGCTGGATCCTTAATGACAGCCTGAGCTGTCATTGTGCCCTTTTGGTGTAGTGGTTAATGCCCTAACATGAGCACAGCATATTGGGTTCACATTTTGTGTCACCTTCCACAGTGGAGGCAATGATATCAATGATCTGCTTGACAAGAACGGCTTTGCACCACTTTGACCATTGTAAATGGTTTCTTTAGATATTCTCAAAACATCTCATTTGGCATCTTCTAAAGCTATGTATGTCATTTACATTATATTCTGTATTTCTACAGTGTGGTTCCAAGGTCTCTATGTGCCACTGCATTGTGTGGCACATGCCAAAGGTTACAAAATATTTATGCAAACAAGCTGGGGCCAGGCTGTGTCACAGTTTCTGCAACATGGGATATTGATGCACAGCAGCACCTGACCTGTTGTATTCAAGTATTAAGAGTTCACTAGTTACATTACGGTACATAGTCATGTCACCATGACTACCTTAGATAACTGTGCTGTCAGCTCTGTTTAGGGTAGACACATAGGTACTGATGCGACCACATGTATGTACATGAGGGGGGATAAGGAGAAAGATGAGACATCAACTTACAGTTTTTGATGCAAAATAGATGCATGCTCACTGACAGCTATCCAGGAGACAGCAAGCCATGCTGAGAGGAGCTACAGCTGGTAATCTCATGACATCATTACCTGCCACAGCAGACTTGACTTGTCTCATATAAATCTACTTAGAATGACTCTGCACATGTGAAGTAACTTGGCTGTTGCACATTCATAGGCACCATTTCAATAGTATTGTATACAAGCAAGTTTAAGGCATCTCATGTAGTGCCAGTGGCTTACCACAAGTGCATCACATTTGTATAAGCAGTAATTGTGAGTTCACCCAGCATGCTATTATACAAGCAGAGGAGCATTGATAAGGGGTAGCAGTGTACTAAGGCAGGGCATGCAGCAGTGGCTTGCAAACTGCTTCTGCTGTAAGTGCCACTTGTGCAAATGAGCACAAATGAGAGGCATGACAGGTTTGTGTGCATTCTCTGCTGGAAGAGCATGACCGAGTCTGGCTAAGCTGGTTGGGCTGGGCGAGCGAGGCTGCACCTGGACAGGCCTGTCCAAGCAAGGCTCAGTATGGCTCAGCCTGATGGCACCTGACTTTGATTTTCAATGGGCATGAATGAGCAAGGCCCCGGACCTACTATTATTCATGCATATGAACTGTTCAACGTCCAACGTTCAAGCTCAGCGTAGGCTCAGAATGGCATCTAGTATCATTTGATCACGAGAGGCAGGACGCGCATCAACGATGGCTCTCTGAGAATATCTGTCAACGACTGAAGTCAACGATGCAAGTGCGTATGAATGCATAACGGGATTCTGGTGTGCTTCGTCAAGCAGTTAAATCCATTGGTCCGTATCATCCAAGGCCTTGCTGTTTCGATAAGGGGGGGGACCAGACTTCTAAGCGAACGGCCGCAAGTTGATCGAGTCCTCTCAGGACCTGATTCGTATTGTAAATCTCGCAGGATAATACTCAGCCACGCTTGAGATGTTAACCGAGTTTTCGCGTACATGAGCGTGTCACCAGAGTGTCTTCTGTAGCATCTTGCGGCACGATGCCTTCCCAAAGGACAGACACGACGTGACGAGTGAATTATGCGACACGGTCGATCAGTTCTTTGGCAGTGTGTTCGTTGCTATTGCAGCATCCTGCAAGAATCTGGTTGGTCGTCCTGCTGCTCGTGAGCAAAAAAGCATTATTTCATGATGGACATATATGGTCATAATGCAAGAGCTACCTTAACGTATTCGTTGAGTGCCCGCAATCTGAGGACATCTTTCTTTATCGCAGTGCACGATGCTCAGACTTGGTGTGAAACTGAAAAACCTAACTCTTCCACAATGAGATTGATTATGCTTGTTATTACTGTTGATGGAGATATATATTTCTAAGCGTCTCCATGAGTTCTTCGTTCATTGCATATTTTGTGATACACTCACACCTTTTGCGGTTGACATAGTCGAGGGATACATGATGTGCCACCAATGGCATCTCCTGCAGGCTGTTCCCACGTATGAAGCACAGCACAACATTGCAGATATTAATAGGTTGAGCTGTGCCAGATCGTGGGCTATGCAGCAGTCGGAGATGCAGATTCAGCAGCAAAGATCAACGACTACCAAAGATCTAGCTTTTGAATCAACTGTAAGACCAGCCAAGATGTGCAATCGAGAGCGGAACGGAACGGCTCCTAGAGAGCGCACCGCAGGTAAGATCACCTCGCACGACTCGCCGTTGGATACCCAGCCAAGATGACTGCCGACAGGTTAGAGAAGAGCTCTAGAGCCTACAAGTAGACGACACAGATATGCTAAGATGTTCCCTATCTGCGTCAAGCTCACTCGAGTCCAGCATGCGCTGACGGTGTTCAAGACCTCCTAATGGCATAGCAAGTGACGACGCATTTGAGCCAGGTCTTCCATAGCGCGACAAGCCGGCGAAGCTACAAGTAGCGATCGTAATTCGCCAGTCAGCGGCGGACCAGATGAGCGGAAATCGGGGCCTTTCATGTTGACACAAGGCAGCACATCGCAAACAAGGTCATAGCCGTATGATGTTATGAAACCGTTGCTCTGTCTTACCGCCAGAGCTTATTGATCTTTCGAGGTTCAGCCCCCGGTGTTGATAACGAGCACGGAAGATGATCGCGGTCCCTGAGGATGAATAGGCATTCATATAACAGGTCTAGGCACACTGCAGTTCGACCAGTATATTGGCTTACACAGAGCGCGTATACGCAGGTCGATGCCACAAGCTGATGAAGGAACATTTAGTCAGAGGACTGCTAGGCACCGGTGTCTGAGTCCTTCATTTGCACAAGAACATACGCCGAAATTGCAGTCTGTCAAAACTCAATCAATATCGTCAGGTTATAACCGGAGAGATATGGCCGGTGTCGGTGAACTTGGCTGAATGTAAAGCGAAAGACAGCACCCGATCTCAAAGACAATCACATAGAGGTGATGCAGTGATCCAGTCGCTCAGTTCCCGACCGCGAGTGAGGTACGGTTTGCTACATCACATACAGCCGTCGTTGTGGTGTCTTTAAGTGGCACAAGGTCGATTGAAATAGTGTTTATGGCGGTTGTGAGGGAAGAGAGGATGTGACACCAGACGAGACGGAGTAGAGCAGTCCAGTTGTCATCCACAGGTAGCAGAAAGCGATCCGTATTGCGTCTACAGAGCACTCTAAGCCTCGCATTCGATCGGCAATGCGGGAGTGATATCCAGTCATTCAAACGGACAGAGATTCACGTACAGATTCCATCAGTGATTTTGGATCGGCTCACCTTGCGCAAGATTTGGCTCAGCAATCGTGGACCAATCGCGGGAATTCAATTTTTTCAGCTGAAGTAAGTGAGTTGAAACATAGCGCACTCACCAAGTCGATCATGTGCACTCGAAAATCAATCAAAGGTGTGTAACGTGAAAGAAGCGCACACAGGACGTCGGGAGACGAACTGTCCAGTAGCCGAATCCAGAGATGCCAAAGAGAGCAGCACATGTCGCACAATGTAATGCCAAGCTGCCAGGATTTCGGTTGGTGCAACCGGGCTGTAAAGCTAGGCGGCGATTTGAAGATGAGTCAATACAGCAAACGGCCACCGAAGATTGAGGAGCCACCGAGGATCAGAACCGGGATGTATGCGCATATTATCGCTTTCGGAGACATTGAGTACAAGATCTCCGAGTCGTTTCATAGGAGGGGACCACAAAGCACGCTCGCCGTCTATGATAAAGAAAGGAATGGTGACAGGAAGCGTCTGACGCGTCGCGACACGGTCACGTGGACGAGATAGCTCCTCTCTCGTCGTGTGCATTGACACCACGACGTATGCAGCATACCGCCTGGCATGCACTTTCCGGTGGCAACATATCAAGGGAGAGGGATGTCCATGCAGCTTCACGGGATCGCACGGATCCTGCTCATGCCGAATCATGCCGCGGCGCGGTGTAGTGACTAATATAGACATCCATTATAGCAACCATACACATACATTAACTTCCTGTTCATACCATAGTAGTGATAGCGAAAGTACGTTATAGGTATACATCACAGATATCAGCTACGACTTGTCCGAGTCAACGGATGAGCTTCGGTTCCGCCCTCCTAAGAGGCGTATACGAGGCAAGGACAACTTGAGCTCCATGAGCTCCAGCACGTCGCTGTGGGGTACAATACGTCAATACTATGATCAAGGTACAGCGCATTTCATGCTTACCAATAACTGAGTTTTCGCGTAGCTTGGACAGCGGATCGGTCCCACTCATCCGCATAGAACACCTCTTCTTTCACCTCCTCCTTATCATCCATTACGAAGGTGACAGACTTCCTCCGCTCGAAAGACACGGGTGTGGGTGATGATTCGCCAGAAGCGAGCGGGTGATGATGGAACTCGGGTATTGGCGACGAGCGGGACGAGGTCTGCTTGAGGCAGCTCTTAGTTGCCATTGCGTCGAGGAGTACAACAGGTGATCAAATGAGAGAATGCCGACTTTACGTATGCAAACGAGCTGACGAGGTATTAGGCGAGGTGATAGGTACCTGGACAAGATGCATGCCCAGTGCGCGGGAGCCCAGCGCGAACGTTATATGCGACGCGATGCGGCGGATCATCCAAATACAGCGATGCCGCGACGCAGTGGCCTAGGGTGTCTTGCACAGCGTTAGCGTCATTGCTCTCTCATTACCTGGGCACATCCGCGCGGGTGTGTACGCGGAAGCTGGTACGCGGCGTCCTCGTGTAATCCAGGCACGAAATCCTGGTGGTCCTCAGGGAGTTAAGTTGACGGTGGTCATCGAGGTACCCAGCAACAGAACAACAAGACACTACAAACCAGCCGCAGTACCTGAGCGCAGGTTTGTACCGTGAGTCGTCGGAGGGGGAACAGTGTCAAGACGTCGACGGGCAGTATAAGAGATGGAAAGGGGCTGGATGTAGTCGTCTGACATGCTGCAGTTAGACGCCCAGGATGTTGCCAATTTAGGTCAATCCGACTCTAGCAATCGAGTTGTTACGCTCGGATGTCTTGATCTGAACCGCGGTTTCGCTTGCTTGTACTCCGGCAGAAGTATGTGCACCAGCGTGTGTCTGTAGAGCTTTCTCCTCTAGGTGAAAGTCTATGCTCGCGAGTTGACTAGCCTATAGCAATACAAGTATTCATATCGCCACACATCGCTTTAATTTGCCGGAGCCATTGCAGGGGAAGCACGATCCGCGTCGCTCGTTTCAGACATGTTCTTACGCTACTCGTGTAGTTTCGAGCCTCCGACCGTTCTCCCACTTTCTCGATGCCTCGAGTGCAAGCTCGTTGCTGGTCTGTCAGCTTCCCCGGATGTCCTTCACCATTGATAATGAATGTCAGCCAGGATCCGATCTAGCTGACACGATCCCGGAGCATTTCCGACCTCATTGGCGGGGACGTCGACCGCACATTACACCGTCTCTTCGCCGCGGCCATTAATATCGCAGCCATGCACCGACGAGCACGCGACGCGCTGGCAGGCGATCGTCGGTGGAGCCTGCGTCGAGCTGCATCATAATGATCCGTGCAGGCCGCGAAACGCTCGCGGGCACCGCATCGCCATCACTAATCCCCGGAATGGCACCGCGTGCTGCCTCCGCCGGCGGGACTAGGACGTGATGTAATCCGCCGCGCTCGCCGCGGTCGACGATCAGCGCATCGTGATCCCGGGCGGCGAGCCGGCTGCGCCAGCCGCGCCAGGGCGATCGACGGATGACGATGATGGCTCCGAGTGGCTATGTCGGGGTTCACCATGAGCTGTTCCGGCCTGCGCATCACCTGTTGTGCCGCTCGCGTCGCGTGCGCCGCTGATGCGCGCGCCCGCGCAGGCATCAAGCGAATTCCTCGGGTCGACGAAGTGCGCTGTGGGTTCGTCTGGGCGCGTCGCCCCCGCTTCTGCGTGGGCGGCCTCGGATCGGGCGCATCTGGATACTGTATCGATGTTCGCGTGTACGAGTTCAGGGATGCATCTTCCTTACAAGTCTCGAGGTCGGCAGTGACGACGCGGTCCGACTTTGTGTTTCGCTTCTCCGCCGGCCCATCGTGCATGGCGACGGCGACGGACCTTGCACTCCGCGCACTTTATCTTATCAGCCCGACGTCGCGACCAGGATCCTCGCCGAGCTCCGATGACGCTGCTGAGGCGTGATGGCGCGGCATTTAGCACCTTTATGGATGATGATCAGTGAATAGTACGTACTATCGAGCAATCGGGTGGCACTGCCGCCCGACGCTCGGCAACGCGATCGTATCAGGCTGATGAATCGGCGACGATCGACTTTTGGCTCGCGCCACCTGCGGGGTGGTTCGACGGGACAGCAGGCCGTCGCGTAGAGACCACGACGACACGAAGAGCAAGGTGTCTGCCTGCTGCGAAGCTCGCTGCGTCACGATGAGTCGTAAGTACTGCGCCTGACTCAGCTGCCACTACGCCACACGGGTCCGAGCCAAGACTGACTGGCTTTGCGCGGGTCACGCCGAGTCTGCGCGCTGCGCGCCCGGGCGATATGAGACCACGGCGCACCGTCGCGGTCGGCCGCCGGCGCGCAACCATGCATCCCCACCGTCTCCCGCTGCCGTCGCCCGCTCGATCACACCGCGTACAGAACCATGTAGCCCGATTGAGCCCTGCATAACCCCCGGCCGCACGCGGCGCCGGACGTGCACCGGCGAAGATATCCAGCGAGACACACTAGAACACACGCAAGAGCGCGCGGGCCGAGCAGGGCGTGGCTGAGTCATATTCTTGCGCTTTACTTTAGTGCGCCGGCGGATAGATGGGATCGGCTCACGCGTAATGCCGCGTCCCCGCGAGCGTGGCACGGCCACCCATTCAGTCGGCTGGCGCGCGCGCAGCTGTGGACGGCGTGGCAGGCACGTGCACGCGTGCTTCGAGCTTCGCGCCGCGCTCTGCGGTGCCGGTCGGAGGCTCGATAGCGATCCACGGTGGCGATGGGACGGTGACGAGCGACGTCCGTGCTTCGCGGGCGCGAGTGCGAGCGTGCGTGCTCTGCGGGCAGAGTTTGGAGCGTGTGTATGCGCCGGCGTATCGTCGTCGGTCGCCGTCGCCGTGGCGCGCCTGGACCTGTCGCGTCGAGCTTGGCTTCCAAGGCAGACGTGGCGTGCGCGCCTAGGGGCTGCGCCTGTGACCTCCCGCCTCTCACAGATGTGCTCGTCGATTCCCGATTTCAGCTTTGAGCTCGCAGAGGGGGCTTGCAGCGCCATTCTGGTATACAAGATGGACATAAATTCCACTCGATCCACCTCCACCTGGGCCGTGTTGTAAGCGGAACAAGACCGCCGATCGACGCGGCGTTTCACAGGGACGCGCCGACGCCTGCACCTAGTGACAGTCCACCCCTCGGTGACTGTCGCAGGCCAGCCATAGTCTGCTCGCCAAACGTATCGCGCACTCCGCCGAGGCGAAGTGACACGCGGCGCCACGGCTATATCCTAGTACGCAGGGAGCTATAAGCGGGTTCCATTTCGGGGAAGACGTGGGGCAGGCTATCTAGCTGAACAGCGACACGACTGGTGATGGCATAGTAAGGATAGACCAGCTGCGACCGCTGTGCCTATCCATCCCGCCCCCGGGCGATCTCGATATCGCCTCCGGAGAAAGTGGGCAGGCGCTCGCGCCGCGGCGCCGAGTGTGCGGAGTATCGAGATGGGGACATCCGGCGGCCCGCGTCGCGGAGGACGGCCTGATAAGGGATAACTCCCCGCATCTCCGCCAGCGACGGAGGGTGAGAGCACGCCGAGGAGCGCGCGTGACGACGCGGGCGCTGGGGCCAACGTCGGCGGGGGAGAGAGAAGATCGATAGCGGGCCTATTTCGGGCAGCCGGGGGAGTCTGCGTGGATGCGCCGCATGGAGCGGTGGCGGACGCTGCGCGGGACGGGAAGGCACAGCAGGCGAGTGGTCGCGGCGGGCGCCTCGCACGGGTTCGTGCCAGTTGCCAGCGGCCGTGCTCGCCGGACGAAGCAGCGAAGACGAGCTCTTCGCGGCGAGTGGCCGGTCGGGACACGCGCGCGCCTCCGATCGGGCACGGAGCTTGGCGGGGCAGATTCGCTGAATTCAGCATGACTAGCCACAGCCCATTTCGGCTGCGTGAATCCGGCGCCGTACCGCCATCCCACCTCAGTTCGCTTGCAGCCGACTCTGCGCGCGTCCCTGAGCCCGCCTTCTTTGTCTGCGACTATAATACGCACTGTCTCCCCTGCGTCTTGTCCACGATCACCCTCTTGTCTCTCCAGTCGAGCAACGCCCCTGCTCCTATTGTCTCTACATGCTCCCATTCCGCCCCCTGCCTGCCACCCCGATGCAATCCGCGGTCCACAGCCCGCGCCGCCAAGTCGGGCGGCGCATCTCTGTGCGCACGACCCCCACCACGAACTGGCGGCGCAGTGGCCGCCCTGTCACTCCCGATTCGGTAGGTGCTTAAACGCTAACCCCGCACGCGCCCGGACTAACGCGACCGTCCAGCCCTCCTCCCCATTGCACTCGCCATCGTCTTCGCGCCCAACGACCCCAACCGACGTGCACAGCGCGGTCTCGCGGCTGCTCGGTCTCATGAAGCAGCTGCAGGAGGTCCTGCACCTCTGGGGCATGCGCCAAGCAACCCAGGCGCAAGTCAGCGACGCGTTCGTGCTCGTCGCCGCGCAGTTCAACACCACCGTGAACGTCTTCTACCGGCATAGCATCGACATGAGGTGAGCCTTCTTTCCCTCTTCGCCCCGCTTCCTGGTCCTCGCGCGCCACATGGAGCGTGTGCGCGGGCGCCACGTCAGTCGGACTCGGACGCGTAAAGCGGACATGCGTCGCGTCCGCCGGCAAGCTCCGCGGGTGGTCTGCGCTCCGCCCGGGAGAAGATGTGCGGTGGACACCTGTTCGAGCAGTCTGACAGCGGACACCTGCGCTGCGCCGGAGCCGCGCGCGGGCGGCGCTACATGTGGCACTTCTGCCTTCCCTCCTTCCTGATTCCCAGCACGGTGCATGTGCTGACTCTGGCTGCTCCTCAGCGATTTGTACGATATCATTCCGGACCTCCGCGAGGTGCTCGAGACGTGCCTCGGCGAGGACCCATCGCCGCAGGCGCTCGAGGCGTACATGCCCGACGTGCGCCTGGTGATCTACCGCCTCCTGACGGGCCTGCGCAGCAAGCAGGGCCCGTACTGGCAGGTCGTGGCGAGCTCGCGCCGCCCGTCGCCGCTGGAGCCGAACAGGAAGACGTAGGGCTACGTGAGCACGCTCACGCGGCGCCCGGGTCCCGACCCTCCCGACCCTGCTGCCGCGCAGCCGCACCCTGTCCCGCACACGCTTCTCGAAGCCCGCAGCTTCTTCTGTGGAACGCCACGTCCACCGCCGCCCGCACACCGCACGCGCGTCCCCGCGATGCCCGATGAGCCACACGTGCTCGCCCCTTCCGTTGACCGGCCGCCACACGCCGCTGTACAGTTCCGCCGCCGCATGCTTCTTGTGCACTTGCCGCTTGCACCATTGCCCTGTCAGCCTGCTCGCATTCCCCGATGTTCGCCGCCTCCTGCCTACGTGCGGGGCGCGCCTCGCTGTTGCCATCTCTACGCGGCCACGATGGCCGCTTGTCTACGACCCAGCCCTACCTTACACGCCTGCTATTGCCCGGGCGGGCGGACGCTCAGACACCATGATACATTAGGAAATACGCGGTTGTCTACGCATACGCTTACACTTACACTATACAGATTTACACTGGCCGCTTGGTAATGTGTACGCTCCCGCACTCCGCCCGCTTCCACACTAGCTGCCATAGCGCGTGGCTAACCCATACGCTCCTTACCATAGCTCCCGTCCCCTCGTTACTGCTTATTCATCGCTCGACCCTGAATGTTCGCTACCTGACACATCCTGTCTTGTAATTGTAACCGATAGTGCTTACCTACAACCCTGCAATAACAAATTTGACACGTTGACCAGAGTTCGTGCACGAGTCTGCCAAGGAAGCTGGTGAAATCCACCTTGGAGCACCAAAAGCTACCGCCACAGGATGCAATATTGCGAGCGTCCCCCATCCTATTCGCGTGCCGCCAGAATATCCGAGTCTTCGACATCTAGCAGGATATATAGCCATGCTGTGCTTATTAAATTTTCCTGAATGCTCCTCGCTTCCATGTCAGCTACGTGCATTGAGTCACGGACGTAATGCGCTGCAATGCAAATGCAAGTGCCACCGTCCTCGTTGAGGCCGAGGACTGTCACTAAATGAATTGACATGCTGTGAGAGTGGCACGCTGTGGTGGCACCGGATCGCGCCACGTTATCCAGCTGTCACCTGACCGTGTTGATCGGCCGCGACGCGTCGGGCGCTTATATGGATACCCTGTCGGCTGTACAGCCGCTGTCGCCTACTAACAGCAGAAACGAACGTGTCTTTTGAACTCGCACAGCCCTATAAAGTGGCGGGGATGTACCTTGGGGTAATATGCAGACAATTCGATGAGTGATGTGCTTGAGGTAAGCTTTCAAACCGTTGGCTCGGTGGGCGTCTCTCCCCGATGGGCCATCTTCCACCGGCAACCACTCACCTGTGCAGCTCTCTCTATTGGCCAGAAGATGCGGAGTTACAGCTACTCGCTGATTCGATGAATTGGACTTCAGCTGTTCTATCGCATCATTGGACGTCGGAATGTTCCCTAGCCTTCGCCTTAACGCGTGATGGATCACTGCATCCGGACATCGATTGCTACTTGATATCCAGTGGCATGCCCGCATGTGGCGCACAATGGCTTTGGCCACATTCTGGCTGACTCTGAAATAATCCACTGGGATATGCCGAAGGAAGCTCTAGTGCAGACGTCAAATATTAAATTATACCCAGGCACGATGCCCCCTGATGCTTGCGGGCCTGTTTCGCTTATACCTGACAACTCAACAAATTAGACCGCGAAAACGTGCTCTGGTCAAGGATCCTGGGCGTCCATAGCGCTATCCAGGTGCCCGCTGCTGCAGGCCCAACTTCGCCGCTACTCCACCTGTATATGGCGGGTCCGCCTCCGAATCGGGCAACTGGATCAGAGCGCGGACCCACAACGCACGGCCGCAGCGGGCCTGCGCGCGCATATCCAAATAGCCGGACAGCGCGAGCCTCGTGGGGGCGCACACGAGGCGTGGCCCCATCGATGGCGAGAAAAGTGCATAAATGGGGCGTGGACTTCGGTTTCGGGATGGAGCCTTCCCGTGTCCTGCTCTTTTCCTCCGCTTACTGTGGCGTCCCCTTCCTTCGTCTTCCCCGCTTCCTTCTCTCGTGTGTCTATTGTCCCCGGTACTGAATAGGCCTGTCTTCTGTTACCGTGAAATTTGTCAGTACATCAAGCTGTTGCTGCGTCGGCAGACAGATGGCTACCTAAAAGTGCGTTCTACTCGAACGCAAGGCCATCGCCATAGCGACTGATTCAACACACTCTATCCTATAGTCATCGACTACAATAACCACCTTTACCGGCGCAAAATGATATGGCGAGTCGTCAGGACGCAAGGCAGGCCTGTCATGCGGTAGAAGATTTCGAGCGTCGCTGCGACACTGATCTAGAATGAGCTGGCTGACACTTGCTCGCGGTGTGCCTCTGGCGAGGTTCAAAAATAAAAACAAGAAACTGTGGTCAGGCTTGTCAAGATATAACTAGCAGGTTCAAGCATCGTGGACCATGTGGCGTGGCCATCTCAGGTACCTGGAGCGCATCACTATACTTCAAACTTCTGTCATGTTGGTGCCACAGTGGCTAAGGCACGTCCTCACCGGCATTTGTGCAGTCCCAAATGGGCACGCTGCAATATGCGCCAAGATCAATGTCAACTCGCAACGCGGCAAAAGCTGAACAAGAAAGATGCTGAGGATCTCTGGTTGTGTGGCACCGACTGTCTTTGCTCTCTAATGTCTCTTTGACGGTGCATTCCCGTTCTCAGGGACTAGAGAAATCCTCGTGGCTCGTCTTGTCTTTGGAAAACGCTCTGGTCAAGTTCTTCCCTCTCAAGTAGAGCCGTGGGGGTCGAAGCATCTGTAAGTTGTGGGTGTAAGCTCGATGTTAACGGCAGGCAAGGTATGCGGCACCTTTCCCGCACGTATCGGCATAACCGAACTCATTACTCCGTTTGCAGAAATTTGATCAAATTTACAAGCAATTTATGATATCCAAAAAGTCATCAAGACATCAGCTGGTCCTTTACCCTCAAGATTGCTACCTAGTGGACTTTGAAAGTCGGAATACTCTTGTGTCTCGGTGACAATGTCTGGCTCGGTCCCAATTTATACTTACTTGTGTCTGACTTGTGACAAGGGGTTCAAGGCCACGACGCGCAACAGCTCTGTTTCTGCTGCTTGTCTACCGCTGTTCTCTCGCGCCACGCTCTAGTCTCGTCCTGGATGCCTTGCTACTGTCTAGATCTCTAGCACTATGTCTCTCGGACCGCTCTTATCCTGCCATCTCATGCACGATCTGACCATTGTTTTCTTTACGTTTGCTGTTGTAGCTTCGCTATTGGGCTTTGACTTCTTTCTTCTGCTACGTAGATACTCAGCGACGGCCCTGTGTCGCGATTCCACCTCCTGTCCCCGAGGATAGGTAGGCTGGTAGGCCTATCCTGGCGCGGACCTCTTCGTGGTCCTCGGGACGAGTACCCTTGTAGCCTATGGCGCTAGGGGAAACCAACTCGCGCCAAAAATTATTCATGACAGATAATGACTTCTATCGTGAACGTTGATCTTAGTTCATGGGCAGCTTGCCTTACCCTGTTTCATGCGTTTGTTGCACTGTAACGCGCGCTATGTGCCATAGCGACTACAATCCCCGTGTTGCGTGGCGAGACGACACGCCCCCGCTTGCAAGGGACCACTGAATTTGTCCTTGTCCGCTTGCTGAAGAACAACACAGCTGACGGTAGCGTACGCCATGTTACTAGTAGTAATAGTACAATCTCTTCCTTTTCGATATCACCCATGCTGGACTTGATCGAAGCGATGGACAATGTTCTTGACCGCGGAGTTTTGCATGCCTGTTGGTCGATCCCCGCCCGTAGTACGTATGACGGCTGTTGACATGCAACTCGTTGCATGTTTCAGGTTTGAGGAACCTCCGTCAATTGAAAAATTCGTGGGTATCTCAGGCCCATCTTGCAGTGACTCGCGATGTCGCAGGAGAAGCAGAACGTGTTCAGGACCTATGTCATGTCCTGCGCCGGGGATCACGTGCCTCGACTCCACGGATGAGCCCTTGGATTTCAGTCTTAAAATCCGACTGTCCATCCACCAAGAAGACGGGGAGGTTGGAAGAAGAGTCAGGCGTAACGGAGTTTGAGGGCGAGAGAGATGCTCACGTTTCTGTTGTATTCATCGACCAAGCTCTGTACCTGCCGCCAGACCCAGCCGAACTCGTCTTGCATACGATCTCTTGCAATGCTGTCTGCATTTAAAAACCGGGCTATACGCAGCTGTGGTCAAGAATGAAAAGTCAGCTGATTTTGGCAAAGAAACGGCTTTGACTCCAAGGGGCTATCGTCTGGATTCATACGAACCTGCACATCTTTATTGGTGATTGCGCGATACGCGGCGATGTCTGCAGGAAACTGCTTGTCGCGCTCGCGCCGCTGCTTTTCTTCTTCCTTGACCAACGCGGCATGGTGTTTCATCAGTCCCGAGAGAGCCCTGTGGTGCCCATAACGGAACATCGACACGTTATCGTCGAAGGTCTCGACCAGCTCCGTGCGTGATTTATGCAGTTTACTATAGAGTGACTTCCGTGACGGTTAGGGTGCAATCGTGCATACAGTGTAACGTTATGAAGAGAGACATACGTCAATTTCTGGACTAGCAATGCTGTCATCCTTGGAGAAACATCTCTGCTGCATTTCCTCGAGGTAATCCTCCGCTTGCCAATCGTATAGTGTTTGCAACTCCTCTGAGTGTTTTCTCTTAAGATCCACTATGGATTCCTTGATGCTCGCTGCAGTATCCTTTCGCTTCTCCATCTCCTGAGCTGCGGCTACACTGACGTGTACCTCGATGAACACAACCTACTGATTCAGAAAGGGATCGACGTACCCGGGAAAATAAGATCCTTTCAACCGCAACACATCTTCGGCAAACCGTCTCCGCTCAACCGCATCGTGGACTTTCCTGAGGTGCAGCCCAACTTCAACCTCATCTGTGCTCGAAGGCTTCGCATGCAGGTTGGGTAGCTGTACTTGGCCCTGGACGCGCAGCCGAAGCGGGTCGACAAAGCCATTCTCACCCTGGTAACTCGGTTTTGGACCTCTTTCAGGCATATTTATGGCTTCGATATGACTGCTATCCCCAAAGTGGATGTTGGTAAAGCTGGAGGTTAATGCATGCGCGACGGCAAATGGGCGCTCAGTTGATTGCGGGGTAATGCACGTGATATCATGATCAGTCGCTGATGGGCGTCTACTTCCAAAGTCGACCTGCTGTGCCGGCCTGTGCTTTACCCCAAAGACCTGTTATACCAGCCAAGTCTGCCTTTGTATTCCGTGCGTAAACTCCTTGCCAGCTCTACTTACTCATCAGCATGAACTTAACTTGAAACGCAACGTCATAGCACGCCTGTTTGACCTCCAGGACCCGAGCAAGTCGCTTCACTTACTTCGTAGACCGCAAGGGCATTCATAGAGCTACAGCACAGCACAGCAAACACGGTGAGCATCCCTCTGAATACTGGCTACACTGTGCTTATCTACTGTAGATGTCTATCAGGCGCGACAGTCTCTTTCCACCCGGATCTCTTGGCAGGCATTCACCGGTGCCTCGCGTGCCATCGCACGAGAGTATCTCGACGCACCCTCTCCTCTCCCCGCCCCCGCCAGCATCACCCACAACGGCTGCCTCACCCGACAATGGAGCGCCTGCTAACCCGCGCTACGTTCCCTATACTCCACGCCAACGCGTCGCGCCCACGTCCGCGACAACCGGAACAACCATGCACCCAAGCATGAGTGCTTCTCAGCAACAGAACCCTTTCCAGGGAGACGCCACGAGCAAGCTCCAAATGATGAATCTGAAGGCCGCTGCTCAGCGCATCGGGCTCGATGCAGCGAGCACAGGCTGGGCGATCCTCGAGCGCTTGAGTACCGAGGCAGACCATGGGCCTGAGTGGAATGAGATTTGGAACGCGCTCTCAGTGAGCAAGGTGGGTCACCACGAACGCGTACGCGGGCAGAAGGGTTGAGCTAGCACGGTTGTCAGGCAACCTTGATTCTGCCTCTCAATCCGCATCGTGCAAGCGAGCCCATAACTCCGGAGTTCATCAAGGATCACATCGCATTGTGCGACGGTGCTTCCCGAAATAACGCGCCAATCGTTACGCTCTCAGGTCTTCGCGGCACACTGACAGAGTGAGAACTCGTTCGCGCTGTTCAAGAGATACTAACTCATGTCGGACATAGTGTCACGCTTACGATGCGCTCAGCCATCTCGACCTCCTCGCCGCGGTTCCAGGCACTGCTAACTCCTTCTAAACGTGCGTCTGCATTGACCGTGCTCCCGCCTCTCCCAAGCGCCCTTCTCGCGCCACCGCCAGTACCTCCGTCTCCCTCGTCCTCCGTATCGTCCATAACCTCCGCACTCCCACAATACCCAACCTTCACCGCGCCTACGTACACTTCTTCCCTCCCTCTGCCTCCACGTCCAGCCACATCCAAGCCACCTCTTCCTCCGCGTCCGGGTGCACGCGTTCCGCCCGCCCCCTCCAACCCAACCTCACGCCTCTCCAACCCCTTCGCGTCCCTCTTCGGCCGCAACACCCCCACTGCGAGCCCCTCCCCCTCCATCTCCCCTCTGCATCCTGAGCCCGCCCACACAGCCTCCTCCACGAGCACTATCAGCACCACGACGTCCCTCTCCGCGGTCTCCTCGAGCAGCGATAGCACAGGCGCGCAGGAGCACGCGCTCGAGGTCCCCGCGTATACCATCGCGACACACATCGACCGCGCCGCGCTCGGGCATGCGCTCTGGGATGCGGTCACGGGTGAGATGCGGGCTGCGCTCTGGGATGCGGGTGTCCCGCCGTGGGTGGTCGAGCGCGCCGAGCGCTTCGCACAGCCGCTCTTCCCTCTAGTTCCCACGAGCACAGGGGACGCGGGCAAGGACACAGTAAGGAAGGCGGGAACGGAGGCGCGCGGGGTAGGGAGGGCGGTGAGTGCAAGCGTGCGAGGAAGGGGAAAGAGCGAGGCGGAATGGGTGGCGGGCGGGGCGCAAGACGAAACACGTGCGGAGGAACTCTCGGAGAGGTTCCAGGCCTTCTATGCGGAGCTGGAGGACGCCGTTTGGGCACGCTGGGAGAAGGACGTCAAGAAGGGACGAGGGCGGCGCAAGGGACTATTGAGTGCTGGAGCGAAAGTGGAGAGCGAGATGGAGAGTGCAGTGCCGAATGTGGCGGAGAGCGAGAGCGATACGGAGCATGGGTCAGAGGAAAAGACGGCAGATGAGAACGAGGAGGACAAGGAAGGAAAACGGGAGGCGTGGGTTTGTAATGTCATGGATGCCGTGGAGCGCGTTGTATGCTCGCTCTTCTATGATAGGTATGTCCTGCATTGGGAACTCATTTCTCTACAAAGCGCGCCAGATGTGCCGCATTTCATCTGACGGTCCTCCCAGACATTTGCTTCACCATACTGACATCGCAACCTAGGCTGTTCCTCCCTGCTGACACAGACGACGCTTCCCATGACGAGGCGCTTGCTAGCCGCATTGCTGCAGTCAATATCTTAGACCTTGGCCTTGCACACCTTGGTGTTGATGTCGGAGATGCAGGCGAACATGTCGAGGCAGTCGTTAATCAGTGCGGGCAAAGTGAGTATCGGAAAACCCTTGTCTCGTCATAAAATGCGGTTCTCATACTCGGGCCTACTCAGCACTCGTACAGCTTGATGTTTCTCGTCGTGCACCGATGGACAAGGCTGCCGTACTTATTTCAGTCCATAAGATCATTGTTGGTGAGATATCCCGTTGGTGTTGCTTAACAATTTCGAATAATGTGGCTGTACATCGGTAGACGGATTGTCCAAGCTGCCACCAATCGGTCTGAAATCCGAAGAAGAGCTCCTGGACGAGAAGACTCCGCGTGCGGCCTCATTTGGAAAATCAAATTCAGCACCTGAGGATGACGAGGACGACGAACATGTCAATAATTTTTCGCTCAAGGACGAGCCAAAGCTGCAGGTTGAGACTCTGACTGCAACAACTGAAGCACCCTTAGCGTCTCCTACGATCGTCGTCTCGCCCATCGAAGCTTCTGAAGACGACAAGGATTTGCTAAATTCAGCGCAAGATACCACAGTGTCTCCTTCTGCCGAGTCGAAGCATCTTTCGCCAAGCGGACCCGCACGTAATGGATCACCGGGCCCTTCCGTCGCATCTCGCAGCTCGTCGCCGACTCCCGTCTCTGGCGATGTAATCCTGCCACTCATGATATTTGCTGTTGTGAAGGCAAACCCCCCGCGGCTGGTTTCCAACTTGCTTTACACACAGCGCTTCCGCCGTGAAAGCGCTAGTGGCGGCGAGGAAGGCTACTGTCTGATCAACCTGATGGCGGTAGCCGAGTTTTTGGAAAATGTTGATCTGGCAGCGCTCGGGCTCAGCGAAAGCGAAAAGACTGTATTGAGGTGCGTGTGTTGTTGTTTTACTACTCCCTATCTTGGACTGCGGCTGCACGCATATCACACTGCCGCATCCGGGCATGTGTAGCGTGTTTGCACTCGCGTCTATCTACACTCCATTTGGTGTCGTGCCAACCATCTTGTCCTCCACTCATGATTCTGCTCTCCTTCAGTACCGCGGAGCTTAGCCCTATACCCCTTGCTCGATCTGTGCGGGTCACTGGTGCAGACCCTGCATCCCCTCAGGTCACACATCCGAGCTTCCGTGGTCGGGTGGAACAACAAGTCGATGCGATTGCCGGTTCTGCTAACAAAGTCATTACGGGGGTCGTCGACAGCTCCTTTGGCGTCTTGCGTTCACTTCTTCCTGGACAGGCGCAAAGCCAACCGAATGCGAACGCCGAGAATGCCGATGAGTCGGGAGCTCGACCAGGTTTCGGTATCCTTCGGCGAGATACTGGTTTCTCCATTGCCAGCCTTGCTGCATCACTTCCCGGCAGTCGAGCGCGTGTTTCGGGACCTACCGAGGAATCTGGTCAGCAGATGGTGGAGGTGCCTTCTAGACCAGGATCGAGCCGTTCCGTGCGCGGAGCGGACGATGCTGTCCCTGCCTCCGATGAGGAGAGCGGAGAAGAAGGCGAGGAAGACGAGGAGTATGACGAAGACGAGTACGGGCACGACACAAGGAGCATTCGTAGCTTCGAGAGCATGATGAGTGGGCGCTCCGGCCGGAGCAAGAAGAGAAGACGACAACTGACAGGGGGGCGTATGAGTTTGACAGACCGACTAGCAAGCATGCCGGGCTTGTCTCGACTTTCCCAAAACCAATCGCACGATGCTGCTTCAAAGGTATGTGAAGGGTTGAGTACGTATGCGCTAAGCGATGAATTTGACGAGAAATTGCGCAGAATTCCCCTCCAGGTTCGCGACGCTCATCTCTCTTATTGCCAAATGCAACTACACAGACTAAGTTCGATTCGCCTGTCTCTTCGCGTGTGGCATCACCGATCGCTATCCGCATCTCACCGCCCAATCTGCGATTTCTCAATTGCACAGAGGATGATATCAGGGTATCTGAGGTGGCTGAACTGCTTCGCGAGTACAAGAGATTAGCAGAAGCGATACGAGCGATGGGCGGCTTCCATGAAGATTAAACAGCCATCTCATGAGTCCATACTACTTGACCTTGACACGTTGTGTCGCTTATCCGCAATTCGGCTGTTTTCAGTGTTCCTGTAGATTTATTGCACTCATCTAGACAGGTCCGGGAAATCTGGGACATCTTGCTGGGGCTTCGTCGACTGAGAATATGGCATGATTATAGGCAGTGATAATAAGCCGCTCAAAGTGAGCGTAAGGTATGTGGAACTATATGGTACATCGATGTTACATGGGGCGCCGTCTGGTCTCGCATTAAAGTGGATGATACGCTATGGAGCACGTTCAACTCGTCACTCGCTATCATACATGCACACCGAAGCCTGCCGGTCAGACCCTGCTCACGACGAAGGGACCCTCAAGGGGTATTGCTTCTTTGTCACTGGTGCGTACGCGCCAAGAACCGACGAAGTTCTCACCCGCCACGATATATCCACGGAAAATGTAGACGCCCAGTCGGGGATTCCGAGCTGGAACGCGTACAATCGCAATGAGGCCGTCCCACTGACGCACACGTCCGTAGAAGCGGTAATGATTCCATGCGGCACCGTGTCGCGGAAGGGTCTACTGCCAGTGAGTACTTGATTGCTGATAAGTGACGATTCGCTTACCTCCCCAGTGATTATGATGTCGGATATGCCAGTGCACGAACGATCTGCAGCCGCGATATCCTCGACGTCATCAGCGGTCTCAGTGTCACCGTCGCTGTCATCATCCTGTGGTTCGCTCGACATCACATTATTGATAATCTCTTCGACGTCTTCCCCTGGTGCCAGCCTTTTATTCATCTCTTGGCGTGTTTCTGCCACATCCACCGTATCTTTGGACGCACAGTAAGACCGCTGCATTCCAGGCTGGCATGGACGCGCGTCTACTTCCTTTGTCACGGAAGGAGAAGAACAAAGTGAAGACGACGGACTCAGCCCTGCTTCAACGCAGCCGTGGGAGCCAGCGGCCAACGCATTCGCCTGTATTCTCGCTCGGAACATGCATTTCTCATGCTCACGACGCTGAAGGCAGGCTGGACACGTTTCTTCGGAGTGCGAGTTCGGCCTTCCCTCCACATAAGTTTCGTATTGCGAGGTAATGTTCGGCTTGTGGGTCCGAACGAACGCCATGCCACGAGATTCGCTGATTTGGACGGACGGGAACCAGCCGTTGCAGATCCCATCGTCATTATTTTCCTTCGAGCCTCCGTGACTGGCAGGTATTGCGGGCATGATACAGTGGTGCTCGCGTAGGTTCATAAATGTAGGCATAGTGAAAAGACGGGGGTTCTGGTCGGAGAAATCTGCCGGAAGCTCTGTAGACGCATTGAGAGTGAAATATTCATCAACAGCTGGTATCTGGAATGCAACGGAACGTTAGGATCAAGCCCATTCAGGAGTACGCCACAACCGGATTCCGGTATTACGTACTAGAATGCGTCCCTGCCACAGGCCGGTAAGCATGCCGAAAGTGTACGTGATGCCGGCGGCCTTCTTCCACGGGTTGGCGCAGTCGCGCATTCTGTACCAGTCATTTTCCCATTTTGCACTCTTGGCCCTAAGCCCCGTTCTCCAGTAGTCTCCGTTCTCGAACCTGCGCTCTTCTTCGCTCAGGCGGCTATCCCAATCCCAGTCTCCTCTTCCAATCAGCTTAACGGACCTGTGGGAATTCGCTTCGACTAGGTCTTCTTGCGTGGGACCAATAAACATCCAGCCCAGCTGCACAGCAATCTCTCGGGTGAGAGGGAGGCTGTCGGGCACCTGGAAAGGAATGTCGCTCAGTGTCATGTACAACAGCTTGGCTCCCTGCGCGATGAGAGGCGGCGCGACGACGATGGTCTTGCCATAGTGGTTGATGCGTTCGGTATATTCCTGTGGGTCTCTATAAAGGGGATAGAAACCGTGCGGGGTCTCGAACATGTGCAGCGTGTCGATGCTGATGTCGCGGGGTAAGGGCAGGCAAAAATGGTTATCGGGTGCGCAAAACGATGGGTACCGCAGTGTCGTTATAACGAATGGACGCAGAAGGTCCTGCAGCTGCTTGCGCTGCTGCGGTACTAAAGCGAACGATCTCGCTACGATGCTGTCACTAATTGTGAATGGCAGACAAGTCTCACAACGCCTACCTGCTGTTAGCCTGGACCAGTAGAGCCATATCGCAAGCGAATTGGCAGTGCTTTCTGCAGGCCAATTATGGTACTGCTCCCGTGAGTCCCACAAACGGGTACGCAAGTACGCATCGAGGAATACATCGAGTCGCGCCCAATCCAAGTGGGCTTCGTTCCGCCCGTCGTTCTCGAGCGTCATGGTCCACATGGTCCATAAATCCTGCTCTAGATACTCGGAGTAGATATCTCCCGCCCGCACGCGGTGCAGGGCGGTGCAATGCTTCTTGAGCTGGGCAGCGAGGCCGCTAGTCTCCTTTGCGCGTTTACCCATGCGGCGCACAGCAGCGCGGGTGTCAAATTTAGAGCGAAAGATGTCCGCGTAGAGGGGGGCGCAGCGATCAAAACGAAGGCAAAAGTAGATAACCTTGCACGTAAGGAGAAGCGGAGCAAGGGCTATGGGGGATCCGTGTGGTGTGGCGGGGATAGTGACATCTAGCGCAATCTCGATGAGTATCTCTGCGGGAAGCTGACACAGGGGGGACGATTGGACGGGCATAGTGACAGAGTAGAGCGGATTTGAGCCTCGCTAGAGGAACGAACCATCAATTGTAGTGACGGTCGCCGGAGTCGTATTTAAGGTAGAGCGGTATAGGCGACATCACCCCAGTTAGTACAAACTGGAGAAGAACGGAGATATGTCAAGTAGTTGTATGACAATTACCACAGGAGTTTTGATCGGCGTTTTGCTAGCACTGGCCGAAAAAGGCATCCATACTCTCCAGGTACTTGCTCCTAGCGTTGACAGATCGGTTCCTGCTCAAGCCATCGTTGGTCGCCGAGGCCCGCAGCCAATCCTTGAGTCACGATCCGACTCGCGGGAGGATCGGATACGGTCCTTTACTGTCCATGAATGGCAGGCGCGTACAGCGCGGTGGAGTTCTGGTTCATGGGCGCATACCGCTGAAGGTCGCGGAGTAGGGATGATGTATGAATACGGTCTGATTAGAATACCCGCATTTTGGTATTGGGCTATCGGGTGCAGTTTTGTAGGCGCGACGACACAGGCAAGGGAAACGTCCGGTGATGGCTACAAACACGTACAGTTTAAGAATCCATGAGAAGACCGACTTAGCCTTCAATAGAGTGTTGGTTTTAATCCCGGGCCATGCGTTTCAGGGCCTGTGCCCATTGATGCGCCATTCACTCGATGCTCACTCCGGCTACTGCCATACCAGTAAAGGATAATGGAAACAACCGCAGTGAAATGGTCGATGTTGGAGTCGATAGGCTGCATAATGACCGTTTGGAAGAGCTTGGGCGCCGACGAAGTACGCGGGCGCCGTACTTGCGCTCAAGAGACGTGCGTATCAGAATGTCAGACGTAAAAGCGTAGTGGCGAGACTCCGGCCGTGAACCTTACCTGGCAGATGAATGGTCAAGATGAGACAAGATGGTAAGTTACATGAGCAGTGACGGCGGTCTCACGTAAAAAGTGTGGGTGATCCGCTAGCATGGGAGGCGGCAATGGAGTCTAGTTGTAGCGAGAACTGTAGAATGGCGCTGAAGAGCGCGCCACGCGCGACTGCCGCGTGTTCAGTTGAGCTAACGAATGTATTCGAGCACGTATGCAATTGATTGCGGATGGAAGTCAATCGCGGCCTGTGAGTCAGGAGGCCCAAGCGATGCCGACGAAAATACCATACCAGGCAAGGTTAAGCGTTGTTGACAAGCCAGCACACTTTAATCTAAGAAGAGAGGGGGCTTTCAGATCTGTTTCTCACCTCATGATTCGGACCTTGATACACTGCGCGTTCTATTTGACCTTCATGATGTTGATATTACGAGTTCTTACCTTGCACAGTCTCCGCTCAGTGCCTCAAGCTTAAAACATTACCTGAGTTTACTATTCAAGACCGAGCAGTCACGACCGCTATTCATGGCGTTCAAGGTGGCCGTCATGGGGCAAGCCAGCTGACACCACCCAACGGCTGTGTGGCCGCGGCACAAAGCATCCGTGTGGTGTTGAAAGTCAATGCGACTGAGGCCGAGGGATGGCCGGTTGGTGGCTAAGCAGCTGACTTGAAGAGACTGGGAGACGTTTAAGACTCACGTCTGGGAAGCTATCACATTTATAGCCAAGAGTCAATAAAGGACGTCTTTACCTTATAAGTTGATGAATCGCCGATCATCGCCTATGGGCATACAGTCCAAACAGCATCTTGGAAAGGAGATTGCTGCATTAGATCCGTTACATCCTCCTAGATCCTTTCGATGTGATGCGTTGTGTCCAATCTCCAGGAACTCGCTAATTCATGTAAAGCACATAGCTGAGATCGATACCGGAATCGATGAAGGAAAATTCAATTATTCGATTCAGATATTGCCCTCCGACAGCTAATCTCTGTCCTGATCCGGATCTCTATTATAGATCTCTGCTGCAGCTGTGTATGACCACAGAGACGGCGGCTGATCCTATTTACGATGCCCATGAGTACGCCACATATCTCAACAACCGCCCGGCATCATTTTGTGAGGTAACGCTCGACTTGACATATTACGATCTTCCCACTGGTAAGGTTGCTTGCCTTTACATAACTTGAGGGATGCCGCGTCTTTCTAACAAATCCCAAAGGCGTCGTAGGCACCAATGCCGTATAAGTGCCGCCTATGTTGACGTGTAAGCACCGTCACTGCCGATGATGCGGTACTATATATAATTGAAGGCGTACGCGGCGTCAGTATCGTGGGACATAATGCATAATGAACGAGGAGCAATAGAAACCCCCAAGTAGCTTCATGCATCAGAGAGCAGGCAGTCGCAGTGATACAAAGAGAGGTCATATCAACACAATCGGCCATCGAACGGACCCTGGAACCCACATAAATCTGTCGGCGTGTGTGGAGGATAACGTACGTGATGATACCTTTACCGACCCGCACGACCCCTATCTCTCTCTCGAATCAACATCCATCCGGTTATCCTTCTTGACCCTCTTCGCTGCCGAACCAGCCATACCCGCTAAGGCAGTTGCAGCAACTACGGCATCATCGTCCCCGTCCGCGGCCCTTTTCTCTCCCCTACTGCCCGCGAAGTACATCCCTCCGTTAGTATCTCCATCCGACGGCAGCGGCAGCGATGCACTCTTCGGCGTGGCGTACCTCGACCCTGCTACGGACCCTGCGGCAGAGTGTGAGGAAAGCGACAGCGCATTCAGCGACGCCGCTGCCCCACCCGCATCGAGCGAGCTGCCACTAGCGGTGTAGAAGCTCGCTGTCGACGAGCCAGGAAGCATGCTGAAGGCAGGACTTGAGCTGCTTCGTGACAAGGGGTGTACGGGCGTTGCACGGCCTGAGTTGGCGGTGCTGGCCGACAAGGGAGAGAGTTGCGCGAAGGGCGATATGGGAGAAGTTGGGGAATTCGCGCGAGGCTGTCGGTGAGCAAATAGACTTGGTAGCGGGGCGCCAGATAAGTAAGAGGCTGCACCGGACTGCTGCAGGTCCCGCATTGCGTCGGCTGTTGGCAGGCCTTCTGGGTCTTCAGCCCCGCCCTGTTGACGCTGTAATCCTACTAGGCGTAGCCGCTCGACCCATCTGCAGTTTGTCCGTGTCAGCAGATCGACGTCTTCGATTATGAGGACTTACGCGTCTGCTCTATCTAGACTGTCTGAAACGACCGCTGTAACGCCACGCAACATGTCCAAGCTTTCAGTTGCGAGCGTTAAAATGCGCTGAGCGGCCTGAGTTGCGGCATCAGCAGTGGTGGGAATCCCTCCTGCAGCAAGGCCTATGCCAGCGGATCCCCCACTCGCCTGTCTTGACGGCGCTCTTGACTGATGTGGAGACGAAGTTCGGGATGGCGGACGAGAGTGTAATGCTGAGCCAGGTTCCCGCGCATCATAATTATACGGTGCAACACTACCATTCGTGCGATGTGAATCTGCTCCGTCTGCACTACCATTGGTAGGACTTTGTACATTGACATTTGCCGCTTCTGCCCATCGTCGCGGCAGGCGCAAAATGAAGGTACGGACGTGTGTACGCGCGGGCTCGGGCAGCGCGCCTCCAGCGTATCGGCTGACGACGTCGACAACTTGCCTTAGTGTCTCGACGACGTCACGCTTTGCAGCATTGAGCGTGCGCAGGTGTTGTGAAGAAAGCACGATACATGCTGACTGAGATGGGGATGAGGGCTGAAGAGAGGCAATGAAATTGCGGAGCACGAGTATCTGTGCGTCTATATGCGCAGTTGCGTACTGTGCGTGGCGCTTGTGAGCCAAAATGATGGTTTAATGCAAAGTTGCGAACCTGTAACCATTGTAGGCAGTATCGCAGTCGTCGCATGCTCTCCTCGCTGACGGCTGCACTTATGCCACCTGCTTCCAGCAGCATCGTTTGCCACCGGCTACGCTGAGCGACTTGGTGCGCGTCAGGCTGTGGAGTAGTTGCAGATGGAGAACCGCTATTACGTGGCCGGATTGGCGGCAGACGAGTTGGTGACGGTGCATTTACGAATGGCGATTGAGTGTGAGCATGAACGTTTGGTATTGGAGGATGTGGCGTAGGTGTGCGGCTATCTACTTGCATTGCTCTTGAGGGAGACGATGGGCCTATAATAGACAATAGTTTGACATTATATGCTGATAGCAAAAAGCTATGACATACCTTCCTGGTCATCGATTCCAATGCTGTGGCTTGTCGGTGCATCGCGTACCATGGAGACATCCCGTGATCGTCTGGTATCGCCATCTCGCGCCAAACTGCCGAGGTTGACAGATGTACTCCGGCCGCGACTACTTTCGCGGTCACGACTAGGTGTCCTGCGCGTGTAGTTTTCAATCTGCAGACAGCGAATCGGTCAGTAATTTGTCCCTTCGTCACCGTCGGGGAATGACATGGAACAACAGGATTCGAGACAAAGTATGGTCTTCATATGTAGCATCATCGCCACCATCATATTAATCATGCAATCTGAGGGGGAAATTATGGCGGCATCTTGGCGGCATCTTGATGCGGCGTCTCCGTGAAACCAACGAATTGTTGACCCAGATGCATCTAGTATGAAGCGAGAGAAGATTTGCCCCCATACCAGCAAATAGTCAATCAAACATCCAATTTCCAGAAGCCTCGATTAGCGCGGAAGAGCGGCAGAGGAAACGCCCACTAGCAGAAAGCGCTTCTGTCTCGCACCGAGTCGACAAAGGAGAGCATGGCTGCCGGACAAAATCCAATGCGGATGTTTGCCGGCCGATAAATACATATCGGTATAGCGCACGCCACGATCAAGGTGGTCAACATCTCGGAAGGAACCGATGATGCGCGGGATCGTCAAAACAGAGCATAGGGCCTGACAGGGATGTCCGATGCCTCGAGATCCGTGCTTTAAGGCTGCTTGAATGCAACTGAAGGAGTAGCGCCCGCATGTGCCAAGCACGTATAACAAATGCTGCTTGATGGGAAACGCAACATAAACGATTGTGATAAATCGGCCCGCCACACAATCGCCGTGCGATGTGTGGCTATACGCAGCTGCAAAACTAGATGCAAAGCTAGGTGCTAGGAGCACGTACCCTGTCCAACTGTCTGCACGCAAACTCGTCCAGCTGATTTACGGGCAAACGGTCGATAACCGGCCGCGAGATGGTCTTCATGGATGTTTCCATCATCTGCGCGCCGTACTAATAGAGTTCAGCGGGCGATTGGCGTTAATATACCTGATCATATACCTTGACCATCCGGGAGCTAGCTTTGCTATTCTCATAGACCCGCAGCGCAGAGTTCACAATAGGTACTTTCGACATCCGCGACACAAAGTCAGCGTCCTCCGGCGCTCGGCGGTCTGCATTGTGGCTATCATCTTCCTTGCCCGCGTCGGGTAGACCTCCCGGATCTTCGTATGACGGTGAGGGCAGCGAGGGCGAGGAGACCCCGGACGCGATGGTCAACGCGGGCGTGTGCTGAGAAGCTGTTGCGGGATCAACTGTCAGGTGGAAGAGCGGTATGGCTGCTAGCGGATACCCACATGGGGGCGGCGATCCGCGGCCGCTATTCCTCATGTCGCCAAGAGCGCGCACAGCGATGCGCACAGATTCGTCCTCGTCGACGGCCATGTTGAAGGCGTGGTCTGCAGATGGTCCAGGCGTGGGGGGACGTTGAGTCTGTGCCCCTTCATCTGACCGCTAACTGTGGCATGTGAAATCACGATATGGTTCGCTTTCACGTGCAAGCGGCCATCGCCATCAGCGTACTACTACCATCGTCTTATCAAAATCTATACATCGCCATCGTTTGTCTCGTACGGTGTACAGGGCAAGAAACAACATATGTCCTCATCATAAGTGTAACTAGGGACAAAACATCATACTATACTACTATCCGTCAGCAAATAGCCACCGGCAAACGTACATACTAAATAAGTGCCGCCGAAGACATACCGAGCACAACGAGCAGGTGGTGATATTTTACGACAACAAGAAGCATCGTCGTTTGAGCTTACAGGTCCATATATAGCCCTTCCTCATTCCTTGTTGGCAGCGGACTCCGCCGGAGGGGCAACCGGCCATACACTCTCCTTGTTTCCTGTGCGCTCGGTCTTGCCCAACGGCACCGCGAGGGCCTGGCTCGGCTGCGACGCTTGTGCCGACGGCGTGGACGCAGGCGATTTTTGCTGCTGCTGACGCTGCTGAGGCGACTTCTGCTGCGGCGATTTTGGCTGCTGCTGCTGCTGCTGCTGGCTAGCGCGCATGTCGTCCAATCCACGCTTGACGCCTGCCAGCATCCTATCAGTCTTCTCGAGCATCTCCTGCAGCTTCCGTCGCTGTTCGCCGAGCTCGATGTAGTGACGCTCCAGCTCGCCAACGGTTGGGATCGCGCCAGCATTTGGCGGCGAAGTGTTCGGGTAGAATGGGTGAGGGTGGTGGTTCGCCATGTGAGGGTGAGAGGCGCCGTGCGCGAGCGGCGGCAGGGCGTATCCGTGGCCTTGCGGGCCCATCGGTGAGTGCGTCCTACTGGGTGCCGTCGCTGCGCCCTGCGAGCCAGAGCGAACGTAACTCGGAGGCGCACCATTCAGGTGTGGAGGAATGCCCAGCATCTGCATGGCGACGTGCATCGGGACGTCGTTCCCTCCATTAATCGCCGCATTGAGCGGAGGTAAATCGAACCCGCCATGAGGATGAGGGAACGGATTGCCACGGGGAGCGCCGGCGCCGAATTCATGACCTTGGCTCAGTCTTAGCTTCATTCCAGAGACGCTAGATGCTAGGTCCGTGCGGCGAAGAGGCTTACCTGACTGCGAAGACGGGCCCGCCTCTCCACCTGGGTGAGCATGGAAGATCTCTCCCCAAGCCGTCCCTCCCGGCGCCATCGAGTCGCGCGAGCTGCCACGGCGGGTGCCATTGGCGTTGCTCGCACGTGGTCGCCGGGGCTTCCGTGTCGATCCCGGCTTCCCGTCGTCATCGTCGCCATCTTCCTCATCGACGTCCATCCCCTCCTCGCCGTCCTTCTGCCCCTTCGCGCGGGACTTACGTGCCCGCTTACGTCTTGGCTGATCTTCCTCGCTCTCCTCCTGGGCTCCCCCACCAGATCCAGCGCTACCGCCGGCGACTCCACGCACGCTAGCCAGCACTTCTGCTGCGGCCTGATCAGTCATGCGATCTTGCTGCGAGGGTGATCCGGGGGTGCCAGCAGCAGCTGGTACGCGCTTGCGTCGCTTGATAACGGTCTTCTTCATCGAGTTGGGTCGGTGCGTGCCGTGCAATTTGAAGTAAAGACCTGCAAGCGGTATGTGCGGGCGACAACAGTAAGAGAGTAGTTAGCGATCGATTCAACGTATTGCCGCGCGGTGGAAAATCAAAGACACCCTCTGAGACAGCTGAAGGAAAAAAAAGCCTCCCGATGTCGACGGGTTGGCGCCGATACATGCCCCGCCGCGCACTAGCGGCCGCATTATGCCCATACCTCGCGTGCAATATACAAGCATTAGCCGTTAAAGTCCCATCCCAACACCATGGATCCCAGGATCAGGCCGACGATGGCGTCTCTTGGAAGGACACATTAGTCGTCAGAGCCAGGGATTTCACCAAAATGCGCATGTCCGACCCGAATATCGGTGACGGCATCAAGGGTCAATCTGATAAGATATTTCTGCCCTGTCAGAAGACGATAAGATGTGTCATACGATGGCTTATCGACACATCGTCTACGGCAGCTGACCACGTGCTTTAAAATCGTCCATACCCCATACGCCGGAACATATGATGACGGGCTAGACCAGCTACCCGGCCCATGACGAGGACGAAGCGGGAGCCGGGCATAAGAGGGCAGCGGGGACGGGAGTGGGAACAAGGATGAGACCACTGATGTATACGTACCACAGGCATTGCAGATGTTGTTCCCCAAGTCATCACGCCTCCACAACGGCGTCGTGCTCGTCCCACAATTGGCACAGCTCAGCGCGCCGACCGTGCTCCGCATTCTAGACCGGCCATTGACGGCACCCCCGTTCTGAAGGGGCTGTTCGGGAGTCGGAGCATGCTCGCCAAGCTCCGCCCCGCCCACCCGAGGGGCCTCGGCGACTGCAGGAGCGGTAGCGGTAGCGGTGGGCGTGGGGCCGCCGTTGGTGAGTCCCAGTTGGATTTGTGCCGATAAGGCGTTATTCAACGTCGGGCAGCCAGAGCATGCGGAAGTGCCTCCAGTCCCGTCACAGCGACCGTCACCGGGACACGTCCCTGGCAGGTGAGCGGGCGGCTTGGGCGATTGCTCTTGCCCAGAGGATTTTGGCTGTTCGCTAGATGTGTGCGCCTGCGGTTGCGCCTTGTTGTGAGGCGCAGGCTGGGGATGCGGGGACGCAGCGGGGGTCGGCATAGACTGAGGCAACGCGGGATGGCGTTGGCTGTTTGGAGACTGCATCCCTGGGAGCTGCTGGCCGCGCATGGTCTGATCGTCTGCAACAGCCGTGTTAGCGTTTGGATGCGTCGCAGAAGGCACTATCGATGTCCGTCTGAAGGTTACGGGGCGAGGTAAGCCGTGGGCCTTGTAATAGAGGCCTGTAGCATCGTACCCAAAGCGATATTAACCATGTCGGTAGGCGCAACCACGACGATGGGTGCAGGCACATCAATCGTCGGAGGTGGATGGGGTCGAATGGGGGCAAGCGGGCATCAGCAAACGTGTTTAATGATTGATGGGAGAAGGGCCTCAGCATGTCCATTGCCGCGCGCCTTTGACCTACGTTATCCTCACAATGGACACGCGCTAGAGGCGAGGACCCGATATGATTACCTCCGGAGAAGCCTTCGAACGCCTCTTACACGTGCCCGTTAGAAGGATCTCGATAGGCCAAAAGCACATTCTGACGATATCTGACGCGACGAGAGGCCCGAAGTGGAAGCGTAGAAATGACACTGACCACAGGCGTTGCACACCGTCTTTCCATCTCCGTCGCGCCGCCACAAGGGCGTCTTGCTCGCACCGCAGTTGGCGCAGGTGTTCTGGCCGTGGGTGGCCTCGTCCTGCGCGCTCTGGGTGAGTGCCGGGTCGATGTTGTCCATGTTTCTGTCCCGAAGGGCAGGGTCGAGCGAGTAAGTGGGCGCCGTTTCATTCCCATTCCGCGCAGAGGGTGGGGGCGACGCGGGCGCAGGAGGCTCCTGGTCCGGTAACGAACGATCGGAAGGAGGGGGCGTGTGCATAGGTCCGACGTACTGCATCCTCGCCATGGGTGACACGGCAGGATACTGCATGTTCGCGGTGGGCGACTCCAGTACGACGGGGCCAGGCATGAAGGCTGCTTTCCGGCCGGCGTGCGCTGGCAGGACCGAGTGTGATTAATAAGGAGGCTGTACAGCTAGGCGCAGCGCGCAGGGCGTTGTCGCGACGAGGGCGGGCGGAGTGCGTCCAAAGGTGGTGAAAGACAAGTTGGCGGCGAAGTAGATGATGTCGAGGGGCGGCGGGGGGAAAACAAAGAAACGTTAGGGGTTAAGAAAGATATAGAGCCAGATAACGATGGCCGCCCGTCGTCGACCAATCACGAGGCTGCTATTACCTCAGGCGCCCGGCAATCACAAAACACTTAAGTATTATCTAATCGTTATCTATGAATGGGGGCCTCCGCCGCTCCGAGCCTCATGCCCTCCGTCCGGGGAGTCCTGAGCGAGATGATCGCCAGCGACAGTGGCGCAGAGGCCGTCGGAGGACCGCAGGAGGCTCAGAGCAGACCCTATCGCCCAGACGCAGCTCGGCAGCAAACGCGTCAGCAGTTCCCTGCACTCTCTCGCGTGATCAGGATCTTATCTCCTCTCTGGTGTTCCATTTCTCCTTTTATGGATCCGGTCCGTGTTCGGTCCAGACGTGCTACCAGACTGCGCGATCGAGTCTCAGCGTTACCATGAGACCTCTCTAGCCGCAGGCCGGGGTGATGGGGACCAGTGCGCCGCATCCAGTCGCGAGAATGATGAGCGGCGGTGACCCGGCCTCAAAATTTTACGGCTCGTCTTCCACGCACTGGCGCCCGTCGTTTTAGCCTCACATCATTCGAACGACAAGCGAAGGAAGTCGTGTCACCAGAGGGCGTGCGGTAGGACCACCGATGCTCGTCAGATAAGATATGCCGGCGCTCCATCACATCGGTACGTAACGAATGTCGCCAGATGATCATCTTTCTCCGCGCTGTGTCGCAACCCTGAGAGCGCGCGCATTGCGGGCAATCGCATGCGAATCAGCACGATGACGACAAGGGCCAAGCCGCCTGTCGCGGGCTGAGCGTCGGCGGACGCGCACGGACGTCGCGATCCTACAGGCTGAGCTAGCCCACAGCGCGGTAGCGAATGGGAATACCCCACCACGCCTACGGGCAGTTACGACATGGCTGAAGATCCGGACGCCGCGCCTGATCAGGATAAGGCAGGATGTCGAGAGTAGTTTTGCTGAGAATCGCACTTTTATCCTCGGATCGGAAGCACGAAAACGGGGATATCGCCCTCCCGATAAGGGAGGCATTAAGGTGTTAACAAACTCAATATCCGTCACGGGGAGGATACTAACCCATCCCACACAACGCGGGTTACATCTGCCGCTGCTGGAACAGGCGCTCTGATTATCGATACAATTGAGTGGCGTCTGGAACACCGTCGTTCGCGTACGAGGTCGCTCGCGCACGAAGAAGAATAAACGGAGCCCACAGTGGGCTGAGGGAGAAAGATGCGATGGGAGTTCGCCGGCTCCCACAGTGCCACAGAGATGGCGTACCTTTCTCATCGCTCTGGGAACATCTCCCATATCACCGAGGCTAGACCGTCTTCTCCGTCCGCTTTCGGAGGCGGCCGACGGACAGATGCGCTGGGTGCGATATCTGATAACCCATGGCCTATCGCGAAGCACAGATGCGCGTCGTCATCAAGAGACCGGCGTAGTTAGAGGGCAGGTGAGGCCGCCGGTTGTATGGGTTCCCCGGTGGTTCAATGGGTGCAGCTTCTGGTCATTCTTCATTATACGCGAGGCGCGGCCTGAACAGTGCTACATCTCCACAGGTGAGTGTGCGCGTGGGGCTGACACTGCTCACCCATGCAGTGAGCTCCCAACCGCTGCTCGGCAGGACGCGGCAGAGTCCACCGGAAGATGTCAAGATTTAGGATTCTAGCATTGTCATTTAATAGCATTGTCATCTAGCTTTACCTATCAGGGCACTTGCGCACCCTGGTGTTGGAACGCGCCAGGATAGGCAACGGACAGCGTTGGCAGATGCTGATGCCATATGCTCGTGCAGTGGTCATCCCGAGGCGTGACTTGCTGACATAGGCTCAAATCATGAATATGCCGGCTAGACTGGCTCTGGGGACCGTTGAGAAGTAGAAGGAGAGGATGAGAAGCAGCACCAGCAGGCGCGGATCGTGCTCTGTGCTCTGTCACGACTCACGTGCGACGCGTCGCGACGCGCGAGCGATCAATTCACTGCAGTTCGCGGCCGCCTGCACTCCGAGTCGAGGCAGCAAGCCTTCTGCCGGTCCAATATGAGCGTATCCAGCGCGAACATCTCCCGCATTCCAGATGCGCTCCTGATAATCATGCATCTTCATCTCCTCAGCTACCCGCTCAAGGACGCATCGGGGTACGACGAGCATCTCTTCGACCCTGCGCGCGCCGGCATCCGGGAGCGCGCCAAGGCAATGGAGGACATCTCCTTCTTCCTCGTTGCGAAGCTCGAGCGTGGACGAGAACGCGCGAAGTCGGTACGTCTGGGTCCATCTTGCAGTCGGTGATCGGAGATGTCATTGAACTCTGCGACCGAGGATGTCTAGATCCTGCCCACGTATCCGTGCCTGCAACCCTCAGACACTACTTCATTCCGTATTTCGCTCGCGAAGTATCTTGAGGCGCTACGGCACAGCGGCATGCACCCCACCCCCTCTGAGCACAGGGGGCCGGGCGGCGCGCGGGAACAGTTGCGCCACACTGCACCTGGGGTGGCATGGTGGTGGAAGGACGTGGTTGTCCGCCGTTCCCTTCTAGAAGAGTGCTCCGGCGAGCGGTGCGTCTTTTGCATCTCAGCTCGGCGCATATACGAGCACCTAGGTTAACATTCGGACAATCTAGCTTTGAGCGACTAATATTAGCCCTCTCGACTCACGCTTTGCTGAAAAGCATATCCAATCCAGGGTCGCCGTCGACCCTCGCCGAGACCGATGCTTCGAGGCGTGCTGTATGAGTGTCTAGCTCTAGACATAGTCCATCGCGCTGTGCCTGATGCTGGGTCGTTCAGGAAGTATTGAACGAACTTTCACAAGCCTACGCCACTTCCCTTGGTGCCGCACAGGCCGCGCGCCGTGCATGTGAACGCGCCGCGGCTGCGCTCATCCGCCAACAGAAGGATCTGTCACTTCTACATGTAAAAAGTCTTCTCTCCGTTATCTATTCAAATCTAATCATGCGTGAAATTTATCTGTAGGAACGTCTAGCGGACCCCTCCGCCTCTTTACTCACCAAATACAACGGCCTCTCTGCCGACCGTCTTCTCGCCCTGTGCGACGAGCATCGCCAGAGCCTGCTACGCAAATATTGGAAGCGCGAAGAGGGCGAGCGCGCGCTGCATTTCCTCATCAGCCTTGCTGGACTGAACGACTCTCTATCGGGTGACCTGAACATACTCCCAGGATCTGCAAATCACTCTGTACTGCGTGAGGAAGTGTGTCTTGTGCTGGATCATTAGTCATTGAATGCTTTATTCACTCGCCTGTCTGCAGCAAGCATCACCACCACATCCGCCACTCTCAGCACCCTCCTTGCCGATCGCAGCAGCACACCACCCCACCCACCTGCGCTCATTAACAGCCCCGCTCTTCACCTTGCCAGCCAGCTCGCGCGTCCGGGACATCCAGCGCTCGCCCGATCACACGAGCAATACTTCCGATGTACATCATCCGCCAGCCGTTTCAGAACGGCTGGACGCAACAGCGCGTACGCAGCATGCCATCGCCATGGCGCTAGCGCGCGCAGAGGCCGCGCGGCGGGACCTCCACAGTCGTGTGGAAGAGCTCCGCGCCACACTCACACAGCGCCCTTCGCGAAGCGCGGCAGCACTGGGCTTATGGGAACCGGCCGCGCAGTCTGATAATGATTATGGGGTGAACTTCTGCGTCAGTCGTTCGTTCGTTCGTCCATTCATTTGCTCTTCAATTGTCCTTCCTCTTCTGTATTTCTATTGTAGTCTGATCCACCTGTTCGCACATAGACGGACCCGACGGCTGGCTTGCTGCACATGCATTCGCTACATTCCAGCCCATTGGCGCTGGAATCGCGTATCGCCCAAATCCGCACAACAATGCTTCCCGCGTATCCCCCAGTGCCTGACCCCTTCCCTTACATTTCCCCTTCTCTCGCGCTCAATTCATCTGTGCCACCCCCTGTCAGAACTTACACTAGCCGACTGCCTCAGCGTGCACAGAGCGCTCAAACACGCGGTGGGGCGCCGATAGGAGGCAGAGGATGGGCGACACGATCGAGACTGGACCCTGTTACTTCAAAGGCTCCTCAGAACGGGGCCCGAGTGGCACAGACTGTGACACGTCTCGTGCCTGCTGCTGAGATCACTTGCGTAGAATTTCAGACTCACTCAGCAAGGGACGTAATAACTGCAGATGTTGACGAGGCAAGTCCGCTGCTGCTGAATTGTGAAGTCGCTAAAGCGCCTATGATGGGTTCTTACATACAGATCGTACAGTCAGTAACCGAGAATTCTCCTCCTGTCGTGGGAGGTTTCCCGACAACAGACTGCAGAGGCGGGACAGCCGGCACACTGCTGTCAACACTGGTGAAGAGATCGGCGCCTCAATGGTGGTTGGACATGGAACAGCAAGAATGCTATAACCATATTGCACCAACGAGAAACCGAAAAGAGGGCTCGCATGAACGCAGGTATGTTTCAGGTGCACCAGAACAGCCAGACCAGCACCGATTAGTCACGGAGATGGCATGCGGCGCATCGCCCCCGGTACTTGGACGTGCCGATGAGATGGACGAACTAAATGAGGGAGACAGCAGCCTGACACTCAGGGATGTCCTGCTGAAAGCAGGCAAGGAGGATATTACCCGATTAGAGTTGTTGGGTGATGAAGAGATGGAGGACATGGTGGACTGGGATTGAGATTATATCGATTGCGCACCCTATCTGCACGGATTCATTTTACTCCTACCGTGCTGCCTGGTTGCGAATGCATGCGGACATATTAGATAATGTCGGCAACTTTAGCTCTTCATATACTTCGCATCTCTTCGAGATAATCACGATGTGGCTGCAGGATGGTCCGCCATGGTGATCCGGCCTCGCATCAAGACACCATGTTGCATGGCGAACGAGCGCATGGTATACATAAGTCATGTATTTTGCGTGCGGGCGATAGCAGGAAGGCAGGCTCGTGCGGGAGCATAATAGGTAGGGCATATCGAATGCAGTGCGAAAGAACCACCGAGGAGAGTACAGAGATACAATTTATGCCTCGGACGTCTTCGCCTTGGTCCTCTTCACAGCAACAGTGTTCTCCCTGCAGCGCGAAGTCATTACTATCCCCTCGGGCTCGTGGAGCAGGGATGAGGCGATCGCGAGCGAAGACGCACCGGAAGCCGTTCTTGAACCGCCGCGAGACGTGCTTGAGGTAGCGCATCCGACCAGTGCCAGTCGTCTTTCGGCGCTTGGCCTTCTGGCCCCACTCGTACGACCGCAGCTTTGCGCGCGGGTAGCCACACTGCGCACACTCTGCGGGATGATGAAACCGCATTAATGAATGTGCGAAGTGAAAAGCCGGCGAACGCGCAGCGGCGCGGTGAGAGCAAACTGCTGAAACACTCACCCTTGTGCTGCTTGTGGAAGGCACGGTTACCGCACCGGCGGCAGAGGGTGTGGCTCTTGGTGTGCCGCTTACTATTAACGTAAAGTGCGGGTGACCGTCAGAAATCAGCTAGCAAAAGCAGAAGTGTCAGCACGCACCCGAAGGATGTGGTACCTATGCACCATCAATTATCGTAATGTCAGCCCCCATCACCCTGCGCATGTCCTAGAATTTGCACAAACCTTTCGTCTGTGAGAGAGGAAGACCGTCAGCATGTCATACGGCGGGATCATCGAGAGCGAGGCAGAAGGACGGCTTCCGTCATCCGACAAGACCTCCATACATCCAACCCTCAAAGTGCATCAAATTCCTCCGTTTCACCGCGCAATTGATCCCTTGCCATCCGACCATCCTTCCTGCCAGAAAAAAGGGCATGAACTCACCATAGTGCCTTGAGGATTTTGAGGATGCCGGTGGGTGTTGCGGTTTTGCCACTAGCCTATGGTCGCTTGCAGACCGTGGGATAGTAGCCACGTGGGCGCTTGTCATGGACAACGTCTCGGACAATCGATTTCGTGCAGCTATTCATCGTCACGCCACCATGTAGCTTCTGTCTGCTGCGGCTAAATTTCCGTCCTCTCCTGTCGCCAGACTCGCCCTGCGCATTGCCGGAGTGGATGCACTCGGTGTCTGGATACTTAACGAACACCGAATTAACAATCTGATAACCACGCCTGCGCACTGTTACGTCCTCTCATCTATCCGTCGCGTGTCGCATTCAGATATTGCAACCTATGACCTGGCTTCGCTGCAAGAGATTAGATCAGCTTGCCAATCAACTCGCCTTTGAAGTATACGGATAGGGAAGCACAGTTCCGATTGATATAAGCATATCAAAGCAGAGGCGCTAGTCCTGCGAGACCCTTAGTGGTTGGTAAGTCGGGCGATGCCCGAAACACTACAGCGACGCCATAGATGAGTTTCTCCATGAGTATGCATAGTGGTAGAGTTTCCATGACTGCCAATATTATGGATGGATTGCATCCACCCCATTGAGCCGCGTTTTACGCTGGTTTTTGAGCCGCCTTCCGCACGCGTACGACTCGGAGATCATTCACGAAATCACGATGCTCAGTCACATCCACTGACGCCGATATGTACAACCAACATCGTTCCTTGCTACGCCGCGCCATAACTGTGGATTATCGTTCGACACATCTCTGAGAAACGCTGCCGCAAAGTCAAGAGGCAACAATCTGAGTTGACAGTGTGAGGAACCCGGTCGGCATCCTAACTCCCAAAAGCAGGTGCTTGCGCGTACGCCTCCCGCTAAGTACTTGTCGCACACAGTACGCTTATACAGTCCCGGGTAAATTAGCTAGTGACATTTTCATTCTCTAAGGCTGCAGCTGACTGGTGCGCCGTGCTACTGAGAATTGTAACTTGCACCGCGGATTACTGACACAGCGAGTTGTTCTCAGACCAATATTGCAGTAAACTACAGTCATGACAGAAACCACAAAGGTAGCAAGACGCGGCGCATTCATAGTCATCGAAGGACTTGATAGGTCAGGCAAAACCACCCAAGTTGAGGTGCTGGTGGAACGTCTACGGAGCGAGGGGACCGATGTGAAGGGCATCAAGTTCCCCGGTACGCAAAGCACACTTCTTGTCTGCTCCTCCTGACCACGCTCGCTTAGACCGCACGACGCCTATCGGGAGGATGCTCGACTCGTACCTGCGCTCTGAGTCCGAGCTCGACGACCGTGCCGTGCATCTCCTTTTCTCCGCCAATCGCTGGGAACTCGCGTGCGTGCGCCTTCTTCATCTTCGCCGTGGCCTGACCACCCACTATTCACACCGTGTGCCCGCAGGTCCACCATCGAGCAGACCCTGAAAGCAGGCACGACGCTCGTCTGTGATCGCTACGCGTTCTCTGGCATTGCCTTCACCGCGAGCAAGCCCAATGCGCCCGAGTACACCTGGTGCCGCGCGCCGGACGTCGGGCTGCCCGCACCGGACATCACACTCTACCTCGACGTGTCTCTCGAGGCCGCCCGCGCACGTGGTGGGTTCGGCGCGGAGCGATACGAGCGCGAGGATGTGCAGAAGCGCGTGCGTGACGCTTTCGCGCGCATCGGCGAGGAGATGGGCGAGGGCCTCCTCGCGGAGGGCGCGTGGGCGAGCATCGACGCGGACATGGAGCGCGAGAAGGTGGCGGAGATCGTCTGGGATTGGGTGCTCCCGCTCAGCAAGGGCACGGAGCGGCCGCTCAGACGGTTGTGGGAAGAGAAGGTGGACACAGAGCGGATCAACCAGTTGTATATCTAGGGCTCAGATCACACGTGGTAGCCGACGATGCGAGATTGAAAATCTGTAACAGTAGAGGCGTGTCTGCTGTTCCATATTATGGTATCAAATACATGCCTATTGACACAAGAACGAGCGGAGAGATTCATTTAGATCCAAGGAAAACCGTAAAACCGTATTTGTAAAATTTGAAATGATGAACAACCAAAGAGTGTAGTACAGTCCTCAAATAAAGAGAAGGAAGTCCATAGAGTTGCCTCACGCGAACATGAGGGGAGAAGACATCGATTAGACTCGTACACAAGCTATCTTCCACTAGCATGATCGCGCATCAGGACGCACGAATTATGGGTGTCTCAAGAAGTAGAAGACAGCCGGGAGACGACGAGCGCGAGGGCCAATATGACTCCCCAGCGCCATTTCTCCCAGATCATCTGTCTCCACGGATCAGCCCATCCCGCCGGTGCCTTGGGAGTTGCACGCGCATCGTCAGTGCCGGCAGCAGGAGTGATCGGGGATGGGATAGTGCTACCTGATCCCCGTGTTTTCACGGCGGCATCAAGGCTTGTAGAGCTGGTAGGTAGCACCGGCGTTGAAGGCGATGATGCGGTCGTGGCGGACGACGGCGTTGTCGGCTGCTGCTCGGCAGGTTGTGACGGCTCGCCACGCTCCTTCTCGCCCATGTTCGGCAACTCGCGCATTGTGGGCGCGCAGAACTGTGATAAGTATCGTCAGTATATATATCATGGCGAGGGTGTCCGGGGCGATTAATGAAATGGAAGGCGGTGGCGGGTCCAGCGCGCGATGGCCGCCCACGCGAAGTGAGATGTGGACCACCGCGGCTACTTAATCTACGTCAAGATCAGTGTGATGATGCTACTCACGTCGGGGAATACCTCCTTGAATTTTCGTTGGCCAAGATTGTAAGCATGACTTCGTGCGGCATAGGCGCGCTTATCCGCATCTGTTGTCGTAATGGACCCAGTGGTCATCTCATCTGAGAGCATAAAAGACAACAGCCCAGTTAATCTGTCAGATACACCTCAGCACCAAGCGATCTGTACAACCAGAGGAACACGCACATCGTCGAGACACTCCAGGCCGGATTCCACTGCGGGATTAGCGCGGTCAGGAGCAGCCCAGCTGAATGCCGGATGGCCAAGGAGGTAGACTTACGGATCCTGGGTGGAAGTCCGACATTGAGAAACAGATCTTTCTGTCCGGCTGAAAGCGGCCGGAGGGAGTCAACATCTGTAGAGACAGCGCCCCTCTGATCTGCATGGATCCCGTCAGATGATGGGCGGCAACTTACCTTAATGCCTGGTGGTTTGAAGGGATACTCGGATGGGAAGAGTAAGACACCGTGGTACTCGCCACCTGCGAAGGGCGAATCGGGTGGTCCGCGCTAATGGATGTCCACATCGTAAGCAAGGGTGTCATTCCGACATGAATGGGGGCGTACAATGATATAGTGCCCTGCACAATGTCGTCAGTGGTGGTAATCTGGAATCACCTGTAGGTAACTCACAAGTCAGGATATTCTTCTCCTCCGGCACCGCCCAGACGAACGGTGGTGGATCCCTCTGCATCGTCATGTACTCCTTGGTAAGCTGCGGCGAAGTCCGCGATTAGCCGTATCATGCGAGCAGAACGATGTGACGAGCCTACTCGTTTGTGTGCAGCCTTTGACGCCATAGTCAACTGGTGAAAGATATCGCGAAGGCTCTAAACAATGTCAGGCTTATAGGTGGTGGTAGAAGGGACAACCAGCCAACTCTCCATTAATCAAGCCATGTGCTTCTCGCGTGCCACACAGATCACGTGGCTTGCCTTTACCCAGCTTCGACAACCGAGTCCTTCCTAAACGCGTTACAATGGCCCTCCCGACGAAGGGTCGTGTGATTGTAGACACGACCGCCGGCGAGATCGATATAGAGCTGTGGTCAAAGGTACGCGCCCTCGTTTCAATTCACCGGTCAATGATTGCACGGCAGCCATAGGAAACCCCCAAAGCATGTCGCAACTTCCTCTCCCTGGCGATGGAAGGTGTGTCGCGTATTCGTGGTGCGGAATGCAGCTGGACACACCCATAGGCTACTACGATGGTGTAATATTCCACCGGTACGCCATCATTTCTCGACCCGGACCACGGACAAGTCCGTATGTTCGGAGTGTCGCCATGGTCCGAGCACCCAGCCACTTGCATGAAGTGCTCTCAATCTATTCAATTGCCTTGACAATGGACGGATGTTACAGACCTGCTTGTTCATTGCTCGATCGTACAGTGTTCAGCCACTGTCGGAGGAATGTCATAGGTCCCCGCTCCTCGTCTGCCAGCCTCGCTGTGTCCAATCGTTGTCCAGAAGTGCATCAACGCTTCTCATGATTCTGAAGGAAGCGCCTTATATTCTTACTCTTCGAATTCCCCGGATTTGGGCCTCAAAGCGAGACATCTCTGGTCTACTACGCACAGTAAGGCATGGTCGCGCAACACATGCGCCGGTTTAGCCTTTTGGGCGGCCGACAAGGCTACGTTTGATTTCCTCATTGTGAAGGTTGGGGAATAAACGCGCCATGTCAGTCACTAAAGTGCCTCAGAGCGCAATTTAGACCGGGTTGAACCACTATGGGAGTCTTCTTCATGCAGGTGGTAAGATGTTCGGAGTACACGCGAGCTCTGTTCAGCGATCTTTCTCCGTGGTCATCGCAAATGCCACCTCGGTCGCTCATACGATTTGCATATGACAGCATCGTACCCGGTTTCCTTGTTCAGACGGGTGATCGCACTGGCACAGGTGCTGGCGGAGAGTCCTTCTACGGAGGTTGCTAGTGCCAGCTGCTTTTCCAGTGATCTCGTCGCTAAGTACTACCGTTCTCCCTTTAGAACCGTTTGAAGATGAGATCCACCCTCGACTACGTTTTGCCCACCGGGGCCTAGTGGCAATGGCTAACAACGGCACCAAGAATTCAAACGACTCGCAGTTCTTCATCACCCTTGGTGATCACCCCTCGCGCGCTGCCGACCTCACTCCGGGAACTCACACGCGTCCCCGCAGATCGTGCCGACGAGTTACACGGCAAACACACGCTCTTTGGCCGTGTTATAGGGGACACATTGTACAGTCAGTCGCTGTTTCGGCCTCGCGCGTTGCTTCGCGACTCACGCGACACCGATACAGATGTCCTGAAGATCGGTGAAATGGGTACGTCCGTCTGTCCATGCTTCTGACACCGCAGACGTGGGGCCGTGCGTCGTCGCGACACGTCCGTCTTGACCGGAGCCACATTTTTTCGCATTCATATAATTGCCGTGTAGCTTGCTAGTGATGCGCTTGGATCACTGGCAGACTCCGATGCGATCCGTGTAGGCCGCTCGTATAATGTCGAGATTCGGAGCTTTTCGTGTGCATCGAGGTCGTAAATGCGGGCAGGTACTTGCTGCGTTGCAGTTGGTCCAATCGCCTGCAGCCCATTTGTTCTTGCAGCATTTTGTGGCGCCATGGCGCACTCGTCACATGGAGGACTTGCGCGATGCTGCTGTGCAATGCTGCAGCGTTGCGCGACATACGGACGGAGCGCTGTGGGGCTTGTTGGATGTGGCAACTGTATTGTGCAGGACGTGTGGCGGCGCGGCTCGGTCTCGCGCCTGCGGTGTGACGTTCGTGCTCGAGTTACTAGGACCAAGCCACTAGAGATTGACGCCAACGAGCGTCCAATTTAGTTCGTTGCCCTTCGTATCGCTCCGTGCGCAACCGCTCACATACTGCATGCGATAGCCCGCCGAAGATCAAGACAATACGGATCGTTGACAATCCGTTTGAGGACATCGTGCCCCGGATTACCGCTGAGGAGAAACGTGCTCAGCAACGGGCGAAGGAGAGAGCCCAGCGCGAGCGCGAGGAAGAACAACGCCGGAGGGGCGCTAAAAAGTGCGCCAATCTCACAGACGCTGCCCTTGGGTTCTCACTCTGCACTGACATGCAGAGATGTCAAGCTCCTCAGCTTTGGTGCAGACGAGGGTGCAGAGGAGGAAGAGCCGATTTCGTTCAAGAAGAAGCCGATCGTCCGGCCTGACTGTATGTGGCTGCGCGGAGGCATTTTATATCGTGTTAATGAATCATTCTACAGTACTGGAGCCAAAAAAGCCGATAGCAGTCCCCGATTTCATCTCTGCACCTTCAAAAGATAAAGCAAAATCAAAGAGTCGTGCCCAGCCTTCGGAAGTAAAGGTTAGCGCGTATCTTCTAACTCGCAGCAGGTTGACCGAAAAATAAGGCCGCACAGCAGCAGACTTCGGAGAAAGCGGCCAAGAAGGAAGATTCGGAGATAACGAAGATTCGTGAGAAGCATGCACAGGAGCAGGCAGCGCAAAGGTAAGCCAGGGACGATCACGTCAGGCAAGGTTCGTGTCCGCTCAATCTGTTTTCCCTGCCTCGGCGCGGGCGTAGCAACGGACGTAAGACCGAGATTGAGAAGATGGAGGCGGAGATTCGGCGGCTCGCACGGCGTGGCGGTGAGGAGAGCGACGACGAGCCGGCGCGGAAGAAGGTGAAGAAGTCGTATCTCGAGGAGGAGATGGCCAAATATACCAAGGGCCGCGGCGTGCACAAGAAGGGCAAGCGGCGCGACGAGGGTGATGTCCTCGCCGCACTGAACAGCTTCCGCAGCAAGATTAAGAGCACGGCGCCGGATATAGACGAGGCGCAGGCACCGTCTGTAGGCGCGGAGGGTGGGGAGGCGCCGCCAGAGGCGCGGCCCGCCGGGGAAGAGGACCCGGGCATGGAGGTGGATGATGACACAGACTTTCTGGCCCATGCGCTGCACTTCCCGAAGGACAACGATGAGGAGGTGGCGAAGGCAGAGCGGGATTACGAGGTGATTGACCCGAGACAGCGCGGAGCTCGTGCCAAGGAAGAAGAACGAGAGAGGAAACGAGCGGTGAAGGCGAGAGACGGGAGAAGAGGCTATCGGCGATGACAAGGGCAGTGATACTCACCATTCCAGAGTCTGTTGTCGCTAGCGGTAGTGCCCCTGTCTTGTGCTGTTAACATGTCGCGTTGTCCAAATCTTGACACTCTGATTTCGCTGCTTTGCGAATCCTCAGCTATGTATCGGTGCTTGATCTGCGATATAAGTGTCGATAGGATGATGCATTCCAGCTAATGTACAAAAAATACGAGACTTGACGAAGATAGCAAAAAGCAAGAAAACAGCGGATGCGATGATATCGATTGCGGAAGAGCATCAATGATTCCGATAAAGTAGTTTCAGATGCGATGACCACGGACGATTTTCAGCTGTTCAAGCTGAACGGTTCTTCCGTACGGTCATTTGGTGAGATATAGCAACAAGGGGCCAGAGCCCTGCCGTGGACCTGCACAGGTATCAGCATCTATCAACCAGGATAACTCAGGACTGACCGGTCCTCTTCATTCCATTCCTTCCTGCGTAAAATAAATCGCTGGTCACAGGTCCACTGCCTTGCACTGTCGAGAGCAGTGCCTGTATAACCACCGTAGCAAATCAGCAGGACGCCATCTGCGCTTCCCATATAAAGGACGTCATAATCGACATTGATCGGGCCACCCGTGCAGAATCGATAGGAGTCTGGGAGGGAGATCAGGCCAGCCATAATCTCCATTCGCCCCTGACTGATACAGTGTTTGGTGGGAGGGCTGAACTTGTGGCCTGCGTTTTCGTTCCGAGACGGGTGGGGGGCATGCTCTTGCACTGTGAACGTAGCGCAGTGTGAGTACGCGCTCGCGAGCGACGAACGATCGGAGTCAAAGGAGAGGATATATCTAAAACCTCGTTAAGCACCGGTCTAGGGCATGCACGGTATGCTTACTTTCGGAGAAACGCCAGGGCGGCAACCTCCAGCTCGTCTGCTTCGTCTGAGCTCGACACACTATTTACCATCGCTTGAAGTCGGTCTGTTTCTCCCCTACCCTTCCTTCCAAGTTCTCTACTTGCATCCACTCCAGAATCCAGCTCTCGTGGCTGCCGCACTAGGGATATGACAGCCCCAGGAGCCTCCTTATATGGCGCTGCTGCCTCAGTATCTGTCGTCTCTTGAGGAACGTCACTGCTACTCCGTGTTGGCGACGTAGCTGAGCGGAGCGGTGAGTAGTTTGGCCTAGACGTCGAGCTCAAGATCGAGCTGCTTGATGGTTCGCGAGATGTAGTCCTTGATGTAACGTCCGTCGATAGTTTTCCCCCCTCGATAACGCTGCCACGTGTGATAACGCTTCCTTTGGTATTCGACGGACGACGGCGCCTGCGAGCAAGCGGTAGGGCTGCTTGGTGCAGCGAAGGCCTGTCTTTAGCGGCGGCATACCGCACAAACGATGACACAGATGTCAGGGACGTGGTTGATCGATCTGAGGAGCCTGCACAGACAGCAGCAGTGGTTTGGACGGCTTGTCGGGCTTGTCCCAATGTTGCCTGTGCTGGCGATGATGGCGAGAACGGGTGTATATTCCTCCCTTTGATATCTGTGCGCGTCGGTCGGGATGGCGAACGTGACAGCTGCGTAGGAACATCTGACTCCGTGCCCTGCGAAGCTTCAACAGAAGGGGTGAATGCGTCGACGTCGATGATTTCTGGCCCAACGTCTGCGCCGGTGGACGCACGACTGTCACTGTAGTCGAGAGGGCGAAGCGTATCAGACATGACAGGAACTGGGCTTTGCCTGTGCAGTCGAATACACTATGTTACAGCCCACTATGTGCACATGATTATGAACACACCAGTCTATCACCATTCCGTCATCCCTGCAATGATTTATCAACTTGTGGTACCGACAGGTTCTTGAGGAAGTTACACACCGAGTAAAACACCGCACAACTGTTAAATTTAGTCTTCTGAGTTTCTCGAGCTCACCATGAACCCATGATTTCCGGTTCGCTTGATAGTTTGGGGCGGCCCTCTTGCATGACTCTGGAAGCGGCGCAAGGCGAATTGACCCCTCGGTGATCAGCCGAGGACCACTCGTTAGTTCAGGACTAGGACTACGTTCATGTTTGACAGAATCAAGACTGTCAGGTCCTTCTGCCATCCGCGGAGGTTCATGAAACCCGCCTTCAGAGGCAGCGTCCCTGTCTGTCCGAGAGGACGGTGCTGGCCCGGAGGATGTAGCTGCCTCGGAGAACATGAGCCTAGTCATTGCACCCGGCGGTGGGTTCTCATCATCTATAGCACTCGTAAAACTGCGCTTTCGTGGCAAAGAAGGACGAACGCCCATGCTATGCTGCAATGATGAAGTATTAAGACTTCGTTCCTCGGAGCTGCGTGTGGCATCAGGGGTGCTAACATGGAACGCGTTTAAATTAGCTTTCTGCAGCTGTCGGGGTTTTGTACACGATCCTGCGGTAGATTGTACACGCGTGGGCGATGCCTTATCCAAGGAATGCGAGGGAATAGGTGCGTATTGGAGATTATGCCGTGGCGGAGCGTTACTGAACGAGTCAGAATACCTCCCGAGTCGATCACGTCGGTGAGCATCGAGACTCTGGGTTTGTTGGCCCAAGGATTTGTAACTGGCAGGAGGTGTGCGTGGATTGAGCTTAGATTTGGCGGAGACGACGAATCATAGCAGAAATACTTCTACGTTGGTAACGAAGGATCTATGCTCACAGTGTCTCTCTTTCCCTGTCGGGTTGGGCTGAGCACTTTCTTGCCGCCATTACGGCGGGCGACGGCAGCGGTTTCGTTGACCGAATCAGAGGAGGGTTATTGTCTCGCCTTTTGTTTATTGACTCATTTGGTTGCAAGTCCTCGGCTTTGACAGGCCCAACTGGTGCAGGCTGTCTGCCAAAATGGATTCCCTGGCGGTATATACGAGTTCTATGGATTGAATTGTAGCGGTCATTGTCCCTTTGGGCACGAGACGACATCGGGATGAGTTGTTGATCTGGCCAGTGGCGGCGAGCTTCAAGAGACAGTTCCAATTCCTACTGGCATATGGCAAGTTATGGCGATGCTCGGGAGCTAGAAACTGATGAAGAAGCCCGGGGTTGGCCGCGGCGGAGGAGACAAACCAGGAGTTTTGAACATTGACGTGATCCGCACGAATCAGGAAGGTGAGGCGCTTCTTGACACAGAACCAGAACCAGCGCTACAAGATTTATACGGTCCAAGAATGAAGACATGTCTCGTAAGTAGTCAATGATATATGCGGCTGCGTAATCAATGGAGAACACTGTCTTCTAGTCTTGTTCACTTGAGACTTGATAGTCTGGTCAATGGGGCAACCGGCACTTAGAACATGTCTCTCGCTAGCAGATGCGTGCGTCGCCACGGGGTTTAGAGTTTCAAGATCTCACGTCTCGAGCTGTAAACGCTGAGACAAGAGGTACGCTAGCAATCTATTTTCTCACTCTTCTTACCGGAAGTTAGCCATCCACATGTACAGTAGATCTCAATAAGCTATCATCAACACCTGTTAATGATTAGCAACTGAGGCTACCTCTTGTGGTGGCTGAGGCCGAGTGAAAAACATCATATCGTAAGCTACCAAATACATTGTGTCCAAGATCGATTGCTGATACACTATGATGCGTTCCTCGGGCCGGTGCCCATAGGTGGTACAAACACTTCGCCAGTTGCCAGATCCAGATACAAATGATCGGCTCAATAGCACACAAAATCATACATATTCATAACTATGAGAGCCTTCACTAGCCACTACTCGGGTTCTCAATCGCAGAAGGTAATAGCGAGATCACACTGCAGGAGCACGATGTTGTCAGCTCAGCAGTGCCAGATGAACTGAAATGCACTTACATTGTCGACAGAGCAGGGAACTTGAACCCAGGTTTGGTCCGATTCGTGGAACGCATCGGTGCAGTCCGCAGAAGTGCCTGAAGTGAGAATAGAGCATCAGTCAAGCAACGCATGCGAACACACTCCAAGAACCTACAATCAGCTCCAGCATCATCGCATCCATTATAATAACTAAAATTCATTAGTAGACTATCCGAGTTTCCCGAAGTAGCTACCTTACCCGAATCCGGTCGTGACTTGAAATGCGTGCCTATGTTCTACGCTGAGCGGGTGCGTACAGAGAAGTTGCTTGGTGTACGTACGGAGGAATGAGGGAAAGATCAGTGCTACTGTAGCCATTCTCGAGAGTTGTCTCCACGATGATACAGTTTTCTCCATTTGCACCACAGTCGCCTGGTGATAATATGCCTTCATGTTAGTGGTGACGAAGAATCCTGAAGACATTTGATTACCAGTCTGGAGATAGCTGTACATATGGTATCCGTCATTTACCGGGTGATGATACAAAATTAAAAATGCATACGCAATAGCTCCGATGAGAGGCCCATTGCTAACATATGCATCCCCAGTCGAGAGCACGTCACCGTTCTGGGCTCTCAAATACGGCTGGTAATAAGATCAGCTTAAGCCTCAGCCGCCTGCAAGGATGTGCGATCACTGACCGTCCCATATTTACAGCTGCATAGCGTTCATATAACCGTTAGATAATGTCGCAATAAGTTGGAGTGAAGACAAACTTGTTGGTGAAAGTGACGGTGTGGGTCTCAGCTCTGGCTGGGACGAGAGCGGCGGCAATAGCAACCATTGTGACAGTGAGCTTGAAGAACATCTTGAATAGTCGATATAGCGGTGGTGGTGACGACGATAGCAGCTTGGAGATGTAGTAGCTCTGCAGTGTGGGGAGTAAGGGCATCCTGAATGTGTTTTTATACTACTTCTCCGTCGCTTCAAATCCCGTTCCATACAGTCCATCGGGATGAATAGCCGTCTATACCTTGGAATGCTGGTCATGAGATATAGCAAGAAAGGTCTAGCTCTGTGGCACATAGAGCCTCATCTTGCTAGTCCGCAGATCCTGAGTTATCGGCCGTTTCGTCGTGGGCGCGACCGGATGTGAACAATCTGAATTGTTACACAGATGTTCTGAGTTGACTCTGCGGACACATATTCAGCCCATTTATGACCTTAATTAGCCGTCTTTTGAACAAACCTCCTGCATCCCGAAAAGCGAACTCTCCAAAATCTGGTACAGGTAAAAGGTAGTAAGTACATGAACCTCGAGAAAGGTCGCCGATGACGAAACGGCAGAGGGATACTGTGCCCGAGGGCTATGCTTTTCCCTGAGTATCGGTACAACTTCTATTGAGTTTCCCAAAGAACTCGTTGCAGCTGCTATATTGATGTCAGCTGCTGTATACTGGTGGGCTGAAATATGGTTAGGATAGCGCTGCATATGACAGTACGTTCGGATCAATTTCCGCGGATCATATTTGGAACCTTCATTCAGTGCACAGACTTGACTTACATCCTCAAGTATATGGATGACCAGATGCACCAGTCTTCATAATACCCCGAATATTTTGATCACTGCGGCATGTAGATAATGCTTTGTCCATGAAGTTACGATGTCATGAAGTTCTAGTGGTTTGCTGTCGAGAGTATCTTCCGAGGTCAGATTATCTCATTGACCGTCCTACTGTAACGCCACGCACCGGATCTTTCGTCGGTGATGTGATATGGAGCATACGCACTACATTTCTGTCAATTAGCGGAAGATACTCCGCAAAGCACCGGACCTTTATGTTGGCCAGCAGTCGCGTTCGATGTCGAGTAGCAGAGATACCCTCAAGATGCCGCAGAATAACGCATTCTTCGGTCTCTGTCTCACATGCGGGCAGTGCTCAACATCTTGAATTTGGAAGGAAGAGACTGGTGCATTCTGTGGCACACGTATGGTGCCGCTTTAATCAAAGTGACGCTCTATCGGAATCCGAGGAGTAGGAGTGTTGATTCCGACTGGGCGCTAGGCTGTCAGTGGCGCTTAACCGGGGCCGGTTCCGTTCGTGCATGACTTCCTCTCAACAGCTCCCTCCTTGCTACTGGCTGTGCTGCCTATCACACCGTATACCTTGATGTTCAGATGTTGTCTCTGAGGAGAGGAGATTTCACCTAGAATTTGCTAGATATCGTCAGTAAGGACGCGCATCATACTCAGATTGTCTTATAGACGATTGAACGCCACTAGTGCATTACAATGTACTGAGACGCTCGGATCAGGATTCGGCAGTGTGTCGGATCACCGCTGCTATGCGGCTGAGATGCAGCTAGAACCATGCACCGACATACCGAGTAATGCATTCGGCGTTTATGGTCAAGACTCACCCAGTCTTGCTGATCTGAGCGAGTGCGCCGCAAGAGACGCTCTATCAGCTTGCCCTTGGGAGTAGGAATTCGAAGTCCATCGAGAAAAGGGTTCGGCTGCCGATGTTACAGAAAAGGGGGGATGGGAGAACAAAATACGACCATATGAGGAAGCGCCAGCATCTAGCTCAATGCTTTAGAAGGAGGGAAGCTATTCAGTGCGGACTACCCCCGACGTCATAACAGACCGACGTTTTGACGATGCGGTAATACTCAGGTACTCAGTGGGGACAGCTTTGTCCGTTATACAGATCTGCCTCTTCCTCGCAACATCAGCCACATCAGCTCTCACCACTCAATGCAATTGAGGCACCTTAACGATACTAAACTTACTCACACTTGCAAGTATACTCGAATACGCGCCCCACATTAGCCGATAGACGAGACAAATGTGTCCCCTGGGCGTCGTGACAAACCTGCTCCCGCCAGTCCCACATGCGCATAGAGCTGTCCCATGTCGTGCTCACCGGCCCGCACCCGTTGTGCCGGAAGCGACGGGAGCAACCTTCCGCTGGTGCCCCGCCAGGTGCGCGACTCCGCCGTGACATCAAACGCGGCCATCGTTGGGCCGCGCGAAGGGGAAAGGGGACATAAATAGAGCAAATTGTTATCGAGCCCAAAATGAGCGTCTCGCTATTCATGGCGATGGGCTGATTACAGCGCGCGAGGGCGAGGACTGGTGTCTGAAGTGAATAGATGGTTCAGGCACAAATTTCTAGTGGCAATTGCACCTGTCGTATGGCCGCTCGGCGTGAGTTTAAAGCGGTTTGTTCGCATGGTGCAATCCTTAAATGAAGACGTTAGTCGTTGCGCTGTTGAATTTCTGGAAAATTCAGAGGGGGTACGTCACAATATGCGATGATAACTTACAGATGTATTAGCTCCCATGATAGAGATGTATCCATTCCATGCGTCCCGCCAGATCTCGGGTCCCATATGTATTTACGCCAAGTCTCTACGTTCTACTGGATTGAAATCAGGTGTGTTTGTCAAGAACGTTCGCATTCGTGACTTGAGGTGAGAACTTGGCCAAGAGCGCCCAGCATACCTCGCCTCATACTCAGTTTGTTCTAGGGTTGGGCTTGACCCCGGTTTGACCTGGGCAGTAATGTGCTTGATCGGGTCAGACTTCTTGACCCTTGACCTCGACCTGCATCGGCAAAACGCCAACCCTCATATCTAGTCCGTTAACTATTGTAATCACGAGTTCAGTAAATATATGTATATATGAGTAGATACTACGCGCGGGGCAATGGCAGGATCAACGAGGATGGAAAAATTATTTTCAGGATCAATGAGAAGTTTTATTTGCAGGGTCAAAGAGCACGGATATATTAATTGCAGGGTTAAAGAGGATGGACATATTCACTGCAGGACCAACGAGCATAGGAGCCTTACCAATGGCAGTTACAAGACGCACGGCTTTACTCAGTTTGAATATGCACAATCCCTCAAAGAGCATGTAAAACGGAAGCTCGTGGAAATTCATGTACAACAGATCAGTTACAACTACCGTAAGGATCGAATGGCTTTGAAGCAAGGAGGATGTCTAGATCTATGACGGCACCCATTCGAGTACAGGTGCTCCTGCTAAAGTGCATGAAGCTGGGCGCGCGTAGTGTGGGATGCGTCCGGGTATCTGAGCATGACGCGGCTCCCATCCGATTTAGTAAGTCTCTTACTTGATTGGGAAATACCTTTCGTCATACTTTGTAGTCTGTCATATTTTTGATCGGCGCTTGAATCTTGTTCATAGTAAAGGCTGGCTTTTGTCACTGTTGACACGCTCAATCTTCTTTCTCCTTCAATCCATATGGTGTCCTCTCGAAGTTGACGCGTCCGCCACACACACACTCTCTTCTCTCTTTTTCCTTCCCTCTTAGCGCCACACATTGCGGTCTTTACTTGCAGCTCTGCTTGCTCGCTGCGTACGCAGTGCGTCGATTTCTTTCTCCCTCCACATGTCCTACTAATCCATGATTAACTCTACTGCCGTTAAGCATACAGGAAACACTGGATAGCGCCCGCTGCTGCATTCCCTTGGGCATTCTTTGCCGTGCGCATATATTTTTTTGTCCAGCAACGGTGGCTTTAAATGTGCCACAGGCTTCCCATGATCGCTGTACCAACCCACACCGCCCATAGCCCTACTCACCCCGACACACGGTTTTGGTACGTGAAGTCACACGTACTTGTCTACATCGTTCCCCGTACGCGTTTCTTGAGATGCTTGACACTCATGTTGCGCACGTTGAGCCCCGCCACCGCCATCGCTGCCTAGTAGTGCCGGTAATTACATTCAGTATTCAACTTCAAGTCCTAATCAGCCGTGCAACAACAGCGCTTTGTACTACCCACCATACAGGTCTCGCTGTAGGACACGCTGCTACCAAACACATTGTGACCAAGATCGATTGCTGATACTTTCACTATGATGCGTTCCTTGGGCCGGTGCCCATAGGTGGTACAAACACTTCGCCAGTTGCCAGATCCAGAAACAAATGATCTATATAATCGGCTCAATAGCACACAAAATCAGACATATTCATAACTATGAGGGCCTTCACTAGCCACTACTCGGGTTCTCAATCGCAGAAGGTAATAGCGAGATCACACTGCAGGAGCACGATGTTGTCAGCTCAGCAGTGCCAGATGAACTGAAATGCACTTACATTGTCGACAGAGCAGGGAACTTGAACCCAGGTTTGGTCCGATTCGTGGAACGCATCGGTGCAGTCCGCAGAAGTGCCTGAAATGGGAATGGAGCATCAGTCAAGCAACGCATGCGAACACACTCCAAGGACCTACAATCAGCTCCAGCATCATCGCATCCATTATAATAACTAAAATTCATTAGTAGACTATCCGAGTTTCCCGAAGTAGCTACCTTACCCGAATCCGGTCGTGACTTGAAATGCGTGCCTATGTTTTACGCTGAGCGGGTGCGTACAGAGAAGTTGCTTGGTGTACGTACGGAGGAATGAGGGAAAGATCAGTGCTACTGTAGCCATTCTCGAGAGTTGTCTCCACGATGATACAGTTTTCTCCATTTGCACCACAGTCGCCTGGTGATAATATGCCTTCATGTTAGTAATGATGAAGAATGAAATCATGATGACATTCAATTACCAGTCTGAAGATAGCTGTGCGCCACGGCATCCGTCAATTATCGGGTGATGATACGAAATTAAAAATGCGTACGCAATGGCTCCTATGAGAGCCCCATCGATAGTATATGCACCACCGGTCGAGAGCACGTCGCCATTCTGGGCTCTCAAATACGGCTGGTAATAGGATCAGCAGAAGCCTCAGCCGCCTGCAAGGATGTGCGATCACTGACCGTCCCATATCCACAGCTGCATAGCGTTCATATAACCGTTAGATAATATCACAACAAGTTGGACTGAAGACATACTTGTTGGTGAAAGTGACGGTGTGGGTCTCAGCTCTGGCTGGGACGAGAGCGGCGGCAATAGCAACCATTGTGACAGTCAGCTTGAAGAACATCTTGAATAGTCGATATAGCGGTGGTGGTGACGACGATAGCAGTTTGGTAATGTAGTAGCTCTGCAGTGTGGGGAGCAAGGTCATCCTGAATGTGTTTTTATACCACTTCTCCGTCGCTTCAAATCCCGTTCCATACAGTCCATCGGGATGAATAGCCGTCTATACCTTGGGTGCTGGTCATGAGATGTAGCAAGAGAGGTCTAGCTCTGTGGCACATAGAGCTTCATCTTGCTAGTCCGCAGATCCTGAGTTATCGGCCGTTTCGTCGCGGCAGCGACCGGATGTGAACAATTTGAATTGTTACACAGATGTTCTGAGCTGATTCTGCGGGCAAATATTCAGCCCGTTCGTGATATAGAATAGGCATTTAGTGAATAAACCTCATGCATCCCGAAAAGCGAACTCTCCAAAATCCTAGTACAAGTGAGATGCAGTGAGTACATAAATCTCGAGAAAGGTCGTCGACGACGAGACGGCGGAGGGTTACTGTGCTCGAGGGCTATGCTTCTCCCTGAGTATCGGTATAGTGTCTATTGCATTGCCCAAAATACTCACTGCAACTGCTATATTTTTGTCAGTTGCTGTAGACTAGAGCAAAATATGGTTAGGACAGCGCTGCTTATGACAGCATACTCGGATCACTTTCCGCGGATCATACTTGAGGCCTTCATCCAGTGCACAGGTAGAATTGCATCCTCCAGTATATGGGCGATTAGATGTACCGATTTTCATGAGACCCCGAACATCTTGATCACTACGGCATGCAGATAATGCTTTGTCCGTGAAGCTACAATGCCATGAAGTTCCAGTGGTCTACTGTCGAGAGTAGATTCGTCAGTGACTGTCCTAGTGTAACGCCACGAACCGGATCTTTCGTCGGCGATTTGATGCAGAGCATTTGCATGATGTAGGCATTATATTGCTGTCAATTAGCGGAAGATACTCCGCGAAGCACGGATTCGTTATGTTCGTCAACAGTCACTGAGTCGCATCGGATGTCGAGTAGCAGAGATGCTCTTGAGATACCGCAGACTAACACATCCGTTAATCTCTGCATCATACACGAGCAATGCTAAACGTCTCTGATTCGGAAAATCAAAGTCTGTTTTGTGGCACTAGTACGATGCCGCTGAACTGCGTTTCAATCAAGGTGACGCTCTATCAGGATCCGAGAGGAATCAGTATTGAATCAGCTTTTTGTGGCGAATTATAGCATGACACCGACCGATCGTAGCGCTGCATCGAGACTGGACGCTCTGTCGGTGGCGCTTGATCGGGCCGAGTCCGTAAATGCATGACTTCCTTTACATAAACAGTTCCCTTCTTGCTACAGGCTGCGCTGCCTATCACACTGTATACCTTGATGTTCAGATGTTGTCTCTGAAGAGAGGGGATATCACCTAGAATTTGCTAGATATCGTCAGTAAAGGCGCGCATACTCAAATTTTTTTCAGACAGTTGAATGCCACTAGTGTACTGAGACGCCCTCGGATCGGGATCCGGCACCGCATCTAATCACCACTGTCCATGCGGCTGAGATGCAGCTAGAACCATGCACCAACGGAGAGGAGACATACCGAGTAATGCATTCGGCGTTTATGGTCAAGACTCACCCAGTCACTGATCAGCGAGTGCGCCGCAATAGACACTGAATCAGCTCGCACATGAGAGTAGGAGCTCAAAATCCATCGAAAATCGATTAGTCTGCCGATGTTACAGGAAAAAGGGTAATAGGAGAACAAAATACGACCACATGAGGAGGCGCCAGCACCTAGCTCAATGCTGTCATCCAGAAGTATGGAAGCTATTCAGTACGGACTACCCCCGACGTCATGACAGACTGACATTTTGACGATGCGGTAATACTTACCGCCGAGGGCTTTGTCCGTTACATTTTACATACGGACCTCATCTGTATGGCCGGAAAGTCCATCTTGAGCCTATACGTCTTGATGTCCCAAGTCTATCTCTGCCTTACAAAATCAGCCACATTAGCCCGCGCCACCGACAACAATTGCGGCACCTCCACGATACTACCCTTACTCTCACTAACAAGCATCCTCGAGTACGCGCTCCGCATTAGCCGATAGACGGGGCCAATGTGTCCCCTGAGCGTTGCGCCAAATTTGCCACCGTCCGTCCCACATGCGCACAGATCTGTCCCATGCCGTGCTTGCCGCTCAGCGCTCAGCAAGGGCCAGGCGGAAGCGACGGGAACAAGCTGCCGATGGAGCCCCGTCAGGTGCGCGACAGACTTAGCTTCCCGTCGCGCTCCGCCGTGACATCCAACGCGACCGTCGTCGGGACGCGCGAAGGGAGAAGCAGACAGAAAAAGAGCATATGACCATCGGGACTGAAATGAGCGTCTCGCCATTCATGGCGAAGGGCTGATTACAGAGCGCGAGCGCGAAGGCTGGTGTTCAAAGTCAAAAGATGTGGGGACCGGCAACCGTAGGGGGGGCGGCAATTTCCGGCTAGCTAGCGCCAGTGATGCGCCGCGGTCAAATGCCGGACGTCCCCATCAACGGCATACCTAAAGCAGCTGGGAGCACAGAGGGGACGGTGGTCATAGCTAATAGCTCACTGTACAAAAAGATTCATGAAACATGTTGGCGGAAAGACTTGCCCAGAATCGAAATTTGAATAAATTGTTCGGAACAGATTTTGAATAAATAATTCCATTTCCGAGATCTCATTATTGAGCAAGCTGTTTTGAGATGATGTGAATGCTTACAGAAAATCTGTCCCGAACGATTTTTAGAATGCTAGCTGAATGAACCTTGATGACTGTTGCTGAAGGGTCAAAATCTGAACTCAAGAAGGAGATACAATTACATGGTTGTAGGAAAGCAGCAATTATATTGTAGATTGTCGACGTTCCAACAAACATCGTCCCTCATTACTTCACAGTATGATGGTACACATGCTTATGATACCAATAAAAAATCCCTGTTGGCGATCTTGCACAGCTTGCAAGCTATGAAATCATTTTGAACGGGACAGAGTGGCTATGATAAGCTTCCTATATAGGGCGGACAAGCACGTGACGCTACGCGTCGGATCGCGTCGGATCGCGTCGAGACAACCTCATACCTGCTCGGAAGAATCTCAAGCTGAAGGCAGAAAGATTAGATGTACTCAAAGTAGCAGTCTGTCGCTACAATTCGAAGCCAGAACCAGAGCGCGTAGCCGGTGAATCCGTGCATTCCACTTCTTGCCGCCCTTCCGATTCCGAGAGTGATTGCACTGACAGTCTTGATACCCAGAGTATGGATAGTGATTTGGACTAGTTTGATAGCTTAGACAGACAGGTCTTGGTATTCCAGCAAGTAAATTGTAATGTAATGTTTGCTGCTGTGCACCAGAAGTAACTATCTATGATGCTATGGGTACGCCGATACCAGTGGCGGTGGCGGCGCAATCGCGGTCTGGGCGCTACGATTGCTTATCTAGGCAAGTGATTCAATGTCCAATGACATTTGGATCAGCACCCGTGGACAAGACTCTTGGCGGGGTTGCCGGTCCCCAAAAGATGGTTCCAGAGTTGGTATCTGATAATACCTTCATCATCTGACTATGGCTGTCTTCCCGTACACCACACAAAATCTGAACTATAATGGGAGCTCGCGCCGTAGGCGCTCGCGTGCAGCTAGCGTGTCGCTCGCGTTTTGCGCACATGGCGAGCATGTTTGCCGCGTGGCATCCATGTGCGTCGTTGATCCTCCTCCCATTAGATAGGGTGCCTGCCATCCGCGGAGTTGGCCTGTGGATTCCCACGCCCGGTGCCTGAAAGGCACGCGCGCTGCTAGCTTGCATTTTGCACGCTGTTCCTGCCCCACACCACGGGGATTTGTGCCCCATGCCACGGGGAATTTGTGCCCCACACCATGGGGATTTGTGCCCCGCCACGGGGATTCGTGGCCCATTCCATGGGGGTTTGTGGCCCATGCCACAGGGATTTGTGTCCTGTGGCACGGGGATTTTGTAATGTAAATACCCCACACCACGAGGATTTGTACCCTGTGCCACAGGGATTTGTGCCCTACACCATGGGGATTTTTGGCCCATGCCATGGGGGTTTGTGCCCCATGCCATGGGGATTCGTGCCCCATGCCACAGGGATTTGTGTCCTGTGGCATGGGGATTTTGTAATATAAATACTCCACACCACAGGGGTTTGTACCCTGTGCCACAGGTATTTGCACCCCAATGCCACAGGGGTGAATCCCAGTGAACGTACCTCGTATCGGATCCTATCAGTAGCTACCCGATATGATCTGATACTAAAGTTGGACTCTTCATAGAATTCACTATTTTTCTAGGTGCCCGGTAGTATACTAGAAGCCACTGTAACGTACCGCAAGCTAGCAGGATAGCATTCCAATATGCTACTTATTACCAGAAAATACTCGACAGAAAATGTAGTGACTATCCCAAGATACTCGAACATACCAGTATGCAGAGGCTCACTCAATCAGAGCATACTCGTCCATATCAGACCTCATTTTCTAATTGCTTTAATCTATCAACAGCTACCAGAAAATACCAAAATCCACCAAATCCCATCTTCTGAGTCTATCAGAGGATATGCGAAACCATCTGCATCCACGTTTTGCACCGTACCAGAAAATATACAAACCCATCCTCAGAGCACTTGAGCACATCGAAGAGAATTCGCAAATCCATCAGGGCGAACCTATGTGTATATCAGGATCTACTCGAGTTCATCACTCTGGAAAGTATGTGACTCACTTAAAAAAATGGTGCACATATGTTGGAAGTCGACGCGCTCGGCGCGTGATGGTGCGATCAGAGTTGCGCATTGATCGGAGTCAATAGCACACCAAGGCGGAAATGGTGGGCGTGGCGGGAAGCCTGGTGTGCTATTGGAAAGAAAGCGCACATTCTCGACGTTCCGTGCATTTTGGAAAGGGAGTGGGTGAGGTGACCGTGAAGTTGAGCATGCCCCCTTGTGGAAGTGCGAGCACATGCTTAAACGTGCCTCGCCAAGCAGGCGGCGAAGCGGATAAAGAAGAAGCGTCATCTTGAGGCACATGCAAGAATGGGGGATGTACGCACCTCTGCAGTCTGTATCTACAGACGGAAATTATCAGAGACAAGTGCTGGCCATGCATATACTCACTGAACCTTGTTTCCTTTGCCATGATCTGCATGAAGAAACCAATCTCCTCTATTATCACCTTACCAGAGCTGCATATACCTTGGGGGATGGTGGAAGTATGAGGTAGAGATAAGAAAAATAGACGGACGACTTGAGACAGGAATACTTGTACTATGATGCAATTGAGTGACCAACTCACATGAGTGCTTGGACTTGCTGCTTGCAATGAAGTCGAAGTCCAAATTGCTGCCCACAAGACACTTGTTGACTTGATGTCGACTTGCAGTTTTGTAACTGGACATCTGCTCGAGATGTGCAGACGTGACTTCTATTAGTTGAGTATATTTTTAATATATTAACTAGTATGTATGAGTATGACAAAAGTCTTGGCATCGGTGATCTGACCCCCCAGACTCTTGGCATTTAGCTTTTGGCAGCTTCTGATATAAATGGCTATCTCAATATATTTTTTGATATTTACTAGTATTTACTGATACACTAAGGATATGACGGCTTTTCACTGGGGGTGAATTCCCACACCCAGTGCCTGCAAGGCATGCGTGCCGATTACAGATTCTACAAGCAAAGTGACAATGATACCGAGCATCAGCGAGGTGGAGGAGTGGCTGAGCGGGCAGAGACTAAAATATATTCCTAAGACATAACGTTTGTGGCGAAGCCACAGGTAATTAAGCTAGTCCATAAAGTAAGGGGAGCTTGCACTGTAGGCGCTCGCGTGCCGCTAGCATGTTGCTCGTGTGTTGCTTGTGTTTTGTGCACATGGTGAGCACGTTTGCTGCGTGGTGTCCATGCGCGTCGTTGATCCTCCTCCCATTAGATAGGGCGCCTGCCATCTGCGGAGTTGGCCAGTGGATTCCCACGCCCAGCACCTGAAAGGCGCGCGCGCTGCTAGCTCGCATTTTGTGCACTGTTCCTGCCCCGCACCACGGGGATTTGTGCCCCACACCACGGGGATTTGTGGCCCATTCCATGGGGGTTTGTGGCCCATTCCACAGGGATTTGTGTCCTGTGGCACGGGGATTTGTATCCCATGCCACAGGGATTTGCACCCCAATGCCACAGGGATTTGTGCCCCATGCCACAGGGATTTGTGCTCTGTATCATGGAGATTTGTGCCCTGTGCCATGGGGATTTGTGTCCTGTGGCACGGGGATTTTGTAATGTAAATACCCCACACCATGGGGATTTGTACCCCGTGCCACAGGGATTTGTGCCTCACATCATGGGGATTTTTGTAATGTAAATACCCCACACCACAGGGATCTGTGCCCCATGTGTCACGGTTTATCCCGGGACATGGGTGAATGCCCCCTCTCAGCGTCGAGCTAAAGCATTTAAAGTATTCAGTCACGTGATGTATAGATAACGCCGCGTGCTTGGGTAGTAGCAGATAAGATAACCCGTATGTAACGTGACTAGGGTACAGGGTTTCTATGTAGCGGTCTAGTCCCCTGATGTTTAGGTGCGTGCGCACAGGCCACGTCACTTTAGGGCCAGCTTAGGACTTGGTAGATACAGCGCTACTCCTGTACTTAAAAGCTAGAAGATCTGAGGCGTACTCCTCAGTCTTCTCAATTTAGCATCTGGGGCTTAGGCCCCCTTACTTGCAATTCCCCATCTGCGTGCTCTACCCTCTTGACTACTAGCCTGAGACCTTGGCCACACTGTAGTGCCCTTGGACTATCCCTCGACCAGCCACAAGCATCTTGGGGCCCTCTGGTATCTGAAAGGTGGCGTGTAGGGGAGTTAGGGCTAGGAGGCTATAGGGCGCGGGCGGTTGTGGGATGACACAGGTGTTACGGGTCGAATACCCGTTCGTATATTCGAGTCGCGAATATAGATCGTTCTTCTGCACGTAGGCACGTTGCCGTATGCAAGGCAAATACTCGTTAGATGCCTTCAGGTCCTAAGTGAAGTCCTTAGGAGATCGGTTAATATCCAATGCGCGTTAGAGGATATAATCTGTTCAGGTGCGAGTCTGATAGAATATAAGACTCGCCTAAGTCCGAGAAGTCAGTGTGCACTTCGAGGACTTAGTCGTTCGATTGCTCGAGTGTGAAATACTGAGCGTAGTTTCCTACGTTTGAGAACGAGTATAAGACTTCTTGTTTATACAACAAGGTCGAGCTGAAGAGCCTCGACAGTAAGTACATGAGGTTATATACTACGTTAGGTTTCAGGGGTCAAGTCTGTCCCAGATGTCACCGATACTATCTACGCTATAGTCCCAAACGTCTGATAAGTATGGAGTGATATATCTGAGACGATAGATAGGAATGATGGCGGTTGAACGCCATCTGTCAGCTAATAAACGATAGACATGAAACGGTGGCAGGGTTGGATCTGCCAAAGATGAAACGAGCCCTATTGACTAGTACAACTGGGGATGTGCCCAGTAGAGTCACGAGTAGCCAGGGCAGTTGGTTGTGCAACAAGTCCCTGTATCGTATTCACCCAGTGGTGAGTTATGCCAGCGTTCGAAAAATTCAAAGTAACCGTAACAACAGGTCTGTGTCACCATGCCATGGGGATTAGTGATGTGCCAGGCCTGGCTTTGGGCCATAGGCTGGGCCAGGCCAGGCCAGGCCCTACACCACGGCTTGAGATGGCTCAGGACCCGGCTTGTGTCTCAAGCCGGGCCAGGCCAAGCCGTGAGCCCTGGGCCTGAAAGCTCTAACAGATGAAATGTCTAGTAACTATGATATAAGGATATATATAGTAGCAGTATGCTATATTCCAATGTAGTATCTCTATTTTTTTAAATTCAAGCTAGAGGATAGTCCCATGGATTGAATTCTTGGTGCTGAAGCCTGTCGCTCACTTTTGGGCACCTATACGATGCCCCATTTGGAAGGCGCGCCACAGAGCACCATGCCGGTGAAATGATGATTTCACACTATAATTCACTAATTATTGAAGATACTGGAGCTTGGCTTTGTCAGAAGATAGTTGGAGAAGGTATGTTATGAGTTTGTGTGGCTATAGTGATGATCATCCTCACAGTGCCAGGCCCCGGGCAAGCTCCAGGCCGGGCCGTGCCAAGCTGTGGGCCATCAATGGGGGCCTGGCTTGAGGTTTTGAAAAGCCAAGGCCGGCCAAAGCCGGGCCAAAGCAGGGAGCTTTCAGGCCGGGCCGGGCCGGCACATCACTAATGGGAATTTATGCCTCATGCCATGGGGATTTTTGTAACATAAATGGCCTGTGCTGTAGATGCCTGCCAAAAGATTGCAAAAAATGAAGAACATTTTGACACCACATTACACAGTATTACAAGTGAAGCGACAAAGAGACCGAGCATCAGCAAGGTGTCAGAAGTGGCTGAGCAGGCAGAGACAAGAGACAAAAGAGGCAAGTTGGGGAAGCCATGGGTAATGGACAGGAAATTGATGGGGGATGCACAGGTAACTTCAAAAAACTCCGATTATCTGAAATAGGCACACATGGATTGGAATAATACATTGAAGTGGAAAAAGCAGTGTGACCGTGGCAAAGCCACGGGTAATTAAGCTAGTCTATAAGTAATGGGGGCTCGCGTGGGAGGCGTCGCGTGTCGCTCGCATTTTGCGCACCTGGCGTCCACGTTCGCCGCGTGGCGTCCATGCGCGTCGTCAATCCTGCTCCCATTAGATAGGGCGCCTGGCGCCGGTGAATTCCCACGCCCAGCGCCTGCAAGGCGCGCGCGCTGTTCCTGCCGGGGATTCATGCCCCATGCCACGGGGATTCGTGCCCCACACCACGGGGATTCGTGCCCCACACCACGGGGATTTGTGGCTCTTGCCACGGGGGTTTGTGGCCCTTGCCATGGGGATTTGTGCCCCGTGCCACGGGGATTTGTGCCCCACATCATGGGGATTTTTGTAATGTAAATACCCCACACCACGGGGATTTGTGCCCCGTGCCACAGGGATTTGTACCCCACACCATGGGGATTTGCGCCCCATGCCACGGGGATTTGTGCTCTGTGCCACAGGGATTTGTGCACCATGCCACAGGGATTTGTGCCCTGTGCCACGGGGATTTTTGTAATGTAAATACCCCACACCACGGGGATTTGTACCACATGCCACAGGGATTTGTACTGCACACCATGGGGATTTGTGCCCCATGCCACAGGGATTTTTGTAATGTAAATACCCTGCACCACGGGGATTTGCACCCTGCACCATAGGGATTTGTGCCCCATGCCACAGGGATTTGTGCTCTGTATCATGGAGATTTGTGCCCCGTGCCACAGGGATCTGTGCTTTGTGCCACGGGGATTTATGCCTCATGCCACGGGGATCTTTGTAACATAAATGGCCTGTGCTGTAGATGCCTGCCAAAAGATTGCAAAAAAAATGAAGAACATTTTGACACCACATTACACAGTATTACAAGCAAAGCGATGATGAGACTGAGGATCAGCGAGGTGTCAGAAGTGGCTGAGCAGGCAGAGACAAGAGACAAAAGAGGGAAGTTGGGGAAGCCATGGGTAATGCACATGAAATTCATAGGGGATCCACAGGTAACTTAAAAAAACCCCTGATTATCTGAAATAGGCGCACATGGATTGGAATAATATATTGAAGTGGTAAAAGTGGTGTGACCGTGGCGAAGCCACGGGTAATTAAGCTAGTCCTAATACTAAAGGGCCGTGGATTGCATGGGAACTGCCATGTGCTTTTCCACATGTGCCACGTGCTGTCTGTTATCCTATAGGGCTCGCGCCACCGACCCGGGGAGTTGGCCAGTGGATTCCCATGCCTGGCACCTGCAAGGTGCGCGTTCAAATCCCTTCGACGAAAATTCGCATTTTGCGCATCCTCCCTGCGCTGTGCCATGGGGATTTTGTAGCTGTTGTAATGTAGATGGCCTGTACTGTAGATACCCACCAGATAAATTCAGGGAGTTTTTTGAGGTGCCACATTTGTGGACACAATGTTACAAGTGAAGTAACGATGACACCAAGCCTCAGCGAGGTGGAGGAAGTGGCTGAGCGAGCAGAGAACAAAGGACAGGTGCAGCAGGGTGATCACACACCCTGGAGGTTGGGTGGACTCATAATGTCTCCATCCAGTGTGTTTTTCCCTTATTCTATTAGTTATCTCACTTAAGTGACAATTGATATTCGTGGTGAAGCCATGGGTAATAAAACTCGTAGGTACTAAATGTGACCATAATTGCCTGCCACTCATGGTCCATTTTCCTATGCTCACAATCAGCAGAATGTTGAAGTTCACAAATACACGTGCTCACCCCATTCGCATCTCACATGGATCGTTCGGTCATTGGAGGCCGTTATAGCATGCCCCTCACTATTTAACCTCTTCCCCATACATACTCACCACACTACAATTGCACCTGCCGTATGGCCACCCCACATGACTCTACAGCGGTGTGTTCGCCCACACGCATATGGTGCCATCCTGAATTGAAGACACTAGCCGTGGCGCTGTTGAATATTCAGATGGGGTACGTCACAATATGTGGTGATAACTTACAGATGTATTAGCTATGGCAGTGCACACTAGATGAAAAGCATAATTAGGCAGTCGTTACTTACAAAATTTTGATTGAGCCCACAAAAAAATTGTGAGCGGCCATTAAATTGTTGCACTGCCAAGAATCTCACGTGGATGCCACTCAAAAATAAATGTAACATGAGCGCTAGAGCGCTAGATGCTGGCGTGTGCCAGGCAAGAGGCGATCAACCACGTTCCGCCAGTTTACATCCTTGAGTGAGTGCACACAGCTGAGAAATGGGTATTTGACCGGATCCTGCCACACATTTCAGCAGGTACCATGATGCTCACTGGGAGAGACCTAGGCATGCCCTGGGGTTGCTGACTAGGCAGCCGTTTGGACCCAATTACTCGCGCCATTATATAATTTGATTATCATTTCTTGACCATTATCCTAATCAGGCTAGGCGTGCTGCCTGCTGCTCAGCGCTCAGCGGCTGTGGCTGTTCTGTGGCACTTCCCCTATGTTGTTACTGGGCTCAAGCACTCATGCATAGTCACTGCCAGGATGGACGAGGGAACAGCCTGGACCAGACTGGAGCACAGGGTGTCTGATCCATGTGGTGTTTTTGCGATCGTGCCACGTGGTGTTTCCATGCCGTACTTTGGAATTTCTTCCTCGACGTCACACTGGAAAAGGGAGGTGATGTTACAGTAACATGCTGAGTGTGCTATGGGGGTTGGGTGGGACCGGCGTTAGCCGGGAACTAACAGACGCGGGGGATGGACGAGCCACCAGGCGGGCGGGCCAGCCATTCCTCACAATTCGCACACACAGGTGCACACTGCACACAGGAGGACAAGCAGATCTCAAGGCAAATGCAGTGGGCTGACAAGACCACCCATAGCCCACAGAGCTAATTGGGGTGAGGCGGGCGGAAGAGCGCCAAGTTCAGAATGGAGTCTAAACCATGCGCTCTACTCCCTGTATACTGTAGTGTCACGACCTTAGACGTCGTCCCCCATCCCCGAGGGTCTGTCACCGTCACCCATTTGTCCCCCTGTCCCCAGGGTCTTGTCGCCTAAGCTGCGACTTCAACACTTACTAATTATGGGAGATCCATTGAGGGCTGAAGCGCTGAAGTTTGAATCATTGGCAGTCAGTGTGATAATGCTCATTGAAATGCTCACCAGGCACCCTGTGCAACAGTACTAATGACAATAGAGTATTACCCCTGCACTCGAACTATCAGCATGTCGTCAGTGTCCCCTGTCCCCGCCCCCACTGTCACCTAAGTTCCCTCTTCTCACGATCACGTGCATCACCTGTCGCTGTCGTCTAAGGTCGTGACACCACAGTATATTAGCGTAGTAGTTGTACATGTTATGTTCTATGTATGTGATAGTGAAGAGATTCGTCACGTAAGCGTGATCACACCTTTTTGTCCGTGACATGGGCTCATGTAGTAGGCAGTAGATACAGGCAGGGAAGCCCCAGCACACGAGGAAACAATGTTACAAGAAAAGGGAGTGGAGGGAGGGACGAAATGACGATGACGGCGTCGATGACAGCGGGCTGGTAAGCGACGCGAGGGGGCGCAGGGTGCAGCCGCGCGGTGAACATTGCTCGCTCGCCCGGACGTTGGGGCCTCCCGGCTGCGCGATGGGTCGGCCGGCCCCGCCACTTATGGGTATATGGATTTTCACCGCGCCGGTTAATCTTGTACGATTTCTGTCCGGTACGGTCCCTCACTGTTGAGAGTAACTTCCGAGGTCAGATAATGTCATTGACTGTCCAACTGTAATGCCACGCACCGGATCTTTCATCGGCGATGTGATGTAGAGCATATGCATTACATTGCTATTAATTAGCGAAATATACTGTGGAAATTCTGTGGCCGCAGGGCCGAATCTCCTTTGTAGGATAGTGAACGTAAGTGGGTTACAAACTGGCGACGAGCCACTCTGCTCGTGCCCGGCTTATGTACACTAACGGCAAAACCAACTACCCCGCTAGCTTGCCCGCTCGGACCTCCACGCATGCCACCAATCGCCATCGCGACGGCGGCAAACCTCAAACTGCAACAGATACTCCGCGGGACACGGAACCTTTCATAATGGACAGCAGTTGTTCGATGTCGAGTAGCAGAGATGACGCAGAATAACGCGTTCTTCGGTCTCTGCGAGCGGTGGTCAATGCTTTGAATTCGGAAAGGAAGAGACTGGTACGTTCTGTGGCACACGTATGGTGCCGCTGAACTTTACAGCTGTTTCCAAAATGATAGACGTTTCGAGCACTTTGAAAACAAGTTTCCAGCCGAGATGCCGGTGATCCGGGAGTAATATCGGTGAGTTAGATACTGCTCGTGCTGTGGCGTCTCGCTCCTGGATCACTGGCATCTCGGCCGGAAACTTGTTTTCAAAACGTCTATCGTTTAGGTAACAGCTGTAATCAAGGTGACGCTCTATCAAAATCCGAGGAGTGTGAGTGTTGATTTAGCTATTTATGGCATAATACAGACAGACCGTAGCGCTGCATCGATACTGGACGCTCTGTCGGTGGCACTCAAGGGGCAATCAGCCGAAACATGCCTGGAAGCAACCCCACTTGTTGTTGTCCCAATCTCGGCTTCCGGGGTCCTACTTTCAGCTTTTGTCGGTGGTTCTATCCCACTTCTCTCTTGCACTTTGAGAAACAGCGCTATAGACTCCATGTCACATTATAAATATGACCGCATCTGCAGGAATATCCAACACAGCTTGAATGCATTAATTAAGAATGTGTAGCTCTATCCACAAAGTTAGAATGCCCAGGGGCTGCGTGGTGTAGTGGCAACCACATACAAGCTCGATGAATCCAGCACCAGTTTGCAGAATTGGGTTCGAGCCGGCCCCGGGGACAGACCTCCCCATTTGCTACATGGGGGTTTTAGTGGGTATGGCTGGTCAGTTCATGCTGTGCGAGTCCCACACTACTTCCAGAGCGGGCCGGTCTGCAGCCAGGGTTCTGGACGTGTGCGTAAACGCATTTCCTCCCTTGGTTGGGGTTCAAAGCCAGATAGGTTTTAAATTTCCCTGTCACCTCTAGCGGCCCCAGAGAGACGACTTTGTCGACTGCCGAAGGGTGCACCTATGCGCAACGCTCCACCAAAAAAAAGTTAGAATGCCCAACAGCTATGAAGCACCCATAGCTGCATGATGTGATTTGCATAGGCACTGACTGCAGTGTCTCGAAATAATGTAAGGCTCCAACCATATAATGTATATACCATGTATACATGGTTTTTTATATATGCTATATACATATAATTACATGTGGCCGAGTACATGGTATATAAGATAGACCCAAGTCATACTCAATCACGTCACATGACCAAAATCTGTCACGCCGAGGCAAGTTTGACAGAGTGGGCAACTTGCATTCGACATAACAATGGTCAAAGACCATTTGAGTAAAATCTAAAACCTGAGATCTCTTGCAAACACAAAGGTTGAGGATTCTCAGGTTTTCGATTTTTGATAAAGTGCATCAGTCCCTTCTTATGTGGCTATTTATGTGGCCGGCCCGTCGAATTAGTCAGCATCGCACAATTTAGGAGGATGACATTATCCATCGAATATATGCCCAGACATACAGATTGTGTCTTCCAACATGTAGTCTCGAGAGACCATTGCTAAGAGCATACAATCCACAAAGCGAACATTCAAAGGTATGATATACTGCCTCGTTATATTGTGAGTTAATTGTTGACGTTTATTCTATATGCGTTCGCAGATGTTTATGGATGCATACCGCAAGGGACTCTCTAGCTCCCAAGCAGCTTGGGCGGCGACCATGGTCGTAGAGTGACCCCAGAAGGTGTCTCGGCCAAGCTAGACAATGTAACATAGATTGAATCCTTTCATGCCCAGGACAGCACGTGTACTCTGTTTTTGTAATTTACATATCATGTAATAGACAAGTCCTGATCATGCTGGATTAGTCTGCGGCACGTGGATGTCACGGTGTGACACCCCCTGGTTGAGTATGACTTGGGTCTATCTTACATGGTATATTATATGGTATATGGTTGTTGTGAATGCATTCATATTAGACCCTCAATTGAGAGTGACTTCAGTGCCGGAGATGCATCTTTAGAGACACTGCAGATGCATCTGGGGCTCTCTAAGCAATCTTAACGCCCAAGCATGCTGCATAGATGCATCTGAATAAAATGAGATGCATCTGCGCAAGAAATACCTGTGCAGGGTTCGAACACTTGACCTGGGATCAGTGAAGTTGCAACCTGTACCACTTCACCAAGTGGTCTTGGTATCCAGTCACATGCTTGTCAATATGATCCATTTAATATCCTTTCATTGCCGTAGCTGTTAATTGTCAAGTCACACCTTAGTGCAATGTTCCTTATTGCCCTGTAGGTAATTTATGACAGCATCCTTACCTCATTGCAGATACATATGTGTTGTGGGATACATTAATAAAGAGATGCATTCTGAGTTCAAGGAACACTTGAGCTTACTGACATATGAGCAGAATGTTAAATTTTATTGTGACCGTTATTATATCGTTATTATATCAACTACTGACTATATATTTGCACAAGATCTTCCTTTCACCAACCACTTTAGCTGAGTGGTTTCAGTTGCTGTTTTGCTGAGGTCTCATGGTTCCTGGTTCGATTCCCAGCTTGTGATGCTTTATTTTGGTACTAACAGGCACCTAATTTCGATGACTTAGAGTGCCCCAGATGCATCTGCAGTGTCTCTAAAGATGCACCTGTGGCACTGAAACTCTACCAATTGATGACTTGGATAGTGTATCTGAACTAGTTATATGTCTTACAGAATGTACAGTGCAGTTGTGATATGAGATTTGGACAATCTGATGGCTGCTGCACAAATGCAAAGATGTCAGGACATCATTCACATGCTTGGCTTACCCTCTCATTTGGCAGAAGGCAAGATCAGATTTATGTTTATGCTATATATCATCCCACATAGTAATTGCATCATACATTAGACTCATGCATACAAGTTTCCCACCACCTCACACATTGTGTGTTATGGGTTGTATACCCGTTCGTATATTCTGTTCAGAATATAATTGGTTCTTCTGCACATAGCTCCAATTCAGCAAGTGCAAGGCAATATTATCGCAAATAAGCCTTCGTGCCCTAAGTCTGCGACTCTAGGGGATTGGTCAATATCCAATACGTGTTAGAGGATATAATCTGTTCTGAAGCAAGTCTTATAGAATATAAGACTTGCCTAAGTCCGAGAAGTTAGTGTGCACTTCGAGGACTTAGTCATTTCGAGAGCTCAAGAAATACTGAGCATAGTTTCCTACGTTTGAGAATGAGTATAAGACTCTTGTTTATACAACAAGGTCGAGCTGAAGAGCCTCGACTTAGTTACATGAGTATACATACTAGGCGAAGTATCTGGAGCCCTAGATGTCACCAGTACTATCTATGTCCTAGACTGAAATGTTCAATAGGTATGTAGTGATATATCTGAAATGATAGATAGCAATGATATGACGGTTGAACGCCATCTGTCAATCGTAGAATGATAAATATGAAACGGTGGCAGAGTTGCATCTGCCCTATGTTAATCAGCCCTCATATGCTAGTACAACTGGGGTTACGCCAAGTAGAGTCACGAGTAGCCAGGGGTGTTGGTTGCACAACAAGTCCCTGTACTGTATTTGCCCAATGGCGAGTTCCGTGAGCATTTGCAGAATCAAAATATTTGTAACATTGTGCACAATTCCTAAGCCATTCCTGCTACTAGTGTGGCTGTTGAATGTTGAACACCAATCTTTTCCTCACATCAGCCAAGTGCTGATACCTGTAGCATGTCATTCAAGGAAGAGACAATCTCCATAGCTATATGGGCAAAGCAATGGCTATGCCAAGATGTCTAAAAATCTACCATCCAAAAACCATGTATACACTATGTATATACCATATACCATATATTTACTGATTTTCTGTACATGTATATTATACGGTTGGAGCCTTAAAATAATGTATTGCTGCGTCTTTAAAACAGCTTATTGTGTAGTAGTCATGGAATTGGCAAATGCATACATTTATTACTTTCCTTATTACTGTGCATTATACAACATTTACCAGATGTCAAAAGCAGCCGATCTTACCAAAGGCAGCCTATACAGGCGTACAAGTGCCCCGGCACAAGGACACTTGATGTAGATTAGCTTATCTTATCAGTAGTGGTGGTCTGCATCTTGACCCCAGGGTCCTGGCATCCAGGTTTCAAGGGTTGTATTCCGGATTTCTCACCATGATTACCCCCTGGTGGCACTTAATTATCGGGGCCTATCCTATTCCGTTCATGCATGACTTCCTCTGAACAGCTACCAGCTGCACTGCCTATCACACTGTATACCTTGACATTTAGATGTGTCTCTGAGGAGGGGAGATATCACCCAGAATCTCCTACATATCGTCAGTAAGGATGCGCATACTCGAATTGTCTTGACGGTTGAACGTCACTAGTGCATTACAGTGTATTGAGGCGCCCTCGGATCAGGATTCGGCACTGCATCTAATCACTACTACCCATGTAGCTGAACGGAGAGGAGACATACCGAGTAATGCATCCAGCGTTTATGGTCAAGACTCACCCAGTCACTAATCAGTGAGTGTGTCGCAAGAGATGCTCAGCTATCAGCTTGCACTTGAGAGTAGGAATTCGAAGTCCATCGAGAAAAGGGTTAGGCTGCCGATGTTACAGAAATAGGGAAATAGAAGAACAAACCACGACCAGATGAGGAAGTGCCAGCACCTAGCTCAATGCTGTCATCCAGCCTGGATGGAAGCTATGTAGAGTTTCAGTCAACTATCTTAATCTGCCAACTGCCCTTCGCTTAAAAAATCGCAGTTGCGAGCTAGGTTTGCACACAGATTAATCTGTTAGCTGCGGCAGATTAATCTACTGTGACAATAAAATGGTACATCCAGGATTCGAACCAAGGACCTTAGCACAGATGAGAATAACAGCATCGCAGCATAATTAGCCAACTGAGCCATAGTGACAACAGTTACCATTGCCCAATCAAAATATATATAACATAATTTTACACACAATTTTCGCAAATCATCAAGGCAACTAACTGCTCCAACAAGCACACAGAAATCAATGATAGTGGTAGCTTGATTTACCATGCTTGACCTGGAGCAACTCACCATGGGAAAGCTGAATACACTGGAATCACAGGTCTTTAGAGGCAGATTCATTTGTATTTGTGTTATGGAAGATGTTAAACTGCGAAAATGAAGTTTACAAAATACTCTATATATTTCTTAAAAGTGCAAAGATACTAGTTGCACTGTAGCTCAGTTAGCTAATGTATGCTGCGATGCTCTTATTCTCGTCAGTGCTAAGGTCCTTGGTTCAAATCCTGGATGTACCATTTTATTGTCACAGTAGATTAATATGCCACAGCTAGCAGATTAATCTGCATGCAAACCTAGCTTGCAACTGTGATTTCTTAAGCAAAGGGCGATAATTGACTGAAGTCCCTCAAGCTATTCAGTACGGGCTATGTCACAGTATTACGCTGTGGCATGGCCCTGTTACTTTTCTAGGTATTTTACAGGGATATCTGGCCTTTGTGCGGCCCCTGGAGCCTACGGTAGCACCTCCCTGTCCATGTCCCTCTGTTAGATGCCTGACCTAGTAGATTAAGATAAGATAAGATGTACATGCGTGCCTGGGGTGCGCGCTTATCCCACCATGTTATGGTCACACTACGATACATGACGTTATGGTAATTAGCTAGTCACATGGACCTGTAGTTACTGTGCACGGGCCAGTACTTTAGGGCACGCCATTACTGGCTACTACACATGTATTTAACGTACGACGAGATGAGGGTTAGCCTCATCTCTAAGATTCTCAATTATGGGCACAAGGCCCCTTTCTACCTGACTCCCTGGGTGCCTCGTCTGCCGGCCTCGACACCTCTATCTCACCTTATGCATGCTAGTCTGGTAGCCACTCGCTAACTCTGTGACGGCCGCCCTACATCCGCTTGCCGCTGAGGATAAGGAGTTAGGAGGTTAGAGAAGTCCCCGCTAGCACGGTCCCACAGTCTAGGTACGACTGTGATAGGCTACCCCCGATGTCATGGCAGACTGAGAATTCAACAATACAGCAATACTCATTGGCGACAGCTTTGTCCGTTACATTCTACATATGGACCTCATCTGTATGGCCGGAAAGTCCATCTTGAGCCTATACGTCTTGAGGTCCCAGATCTGCTCTTCCTCGTAACATCGGCCACATCAGCTCTCACCACTGAATGCAATTGAGGCACCTTCACGGTACTACCCTTATTCTCACTAGCAATCATCCGCATCCTCGAGTACGCGCCCCACATTAGCCAATAGATGGGGCCAATGTGTCCACTTAGCGTCACGACAAACTTTCCCCCGCCCATCCCAAATGCACATAGAGCTGTTCCATGCCATGCCTGCCACACTGCACCTGCTGGGCTGGAAGCGATGGGAGCAACCTGCCGCTGGTGCCCTGCCAGGTGCGCAACCTACTTAAGCTTCCCGTTGCGCTCTGCTGTGATATCCAACGTGGCTGTCGTTGGGACGCACAAAGGGGAAAGAGGACAAAGATAGAGCATATGGTTATCATGACACAGTACTTCCATAACGTACTGTGATAGGTCTTGACTGTCCTCTGGGTGTTGCTCATGTCGTAGAGGTAGGTCAGGTCTCTACTAGAGAAGGTAGAGGAGGAGTGTAGCGGTCACAGACAAGCACGCCATGAGAGTAAAGAGGGACTCGCCCCAAACGTACAATAACCAAGCTGAGGTAGAATGACCTCAGCTAACAGACTATATACATGCGTCGCAACACTGGCCGATGTAGCTACCCTAAAGTAGGCCTGTGTATAACTAAGAGGCGACACTAGTATCTATGGAGAGCCTGTCATGTGATGACCAAGGGGGGTGCAGACATTGTAACTACTGGTCCACTAGGAAAGGGGCGGAACGGGTCATGTGACTACTAAACGTAAGTACGCAAGTTCGAGCCCTGGTGGGGGCGTACCTACAATGCCACAGAAACTGTGACAGGGACATTCCATTGAGAAGTCACTGTGTCTTCTTCTGTCTGTTTCCCGGCTGACGGTCATCATGATAATGTATACTGCATGATCTGTGGAAATGAAACGTCAATTGTGTTTCAGAATATTACTCTTGTTTATGTGCCTTCATACACGCATATGTGGGCTGCGCACCGACTTCAAAGTCTCTAGAAATGTGACTTGACCGTGCATAACGCTCCTTGTCCTTCAACCCCAGTGAAAAGCCGTCATATCCTTAGTGTATCAGTAAATACTAGTAAATATCAAAAAATATATTGAGATAACCATTTATACTAGAAGCTATCGAAAGCTAAATGCCAAGAGTCTGGGTGGTCAGATCACCGATGCCAAGACTTTTGTCATACTCATACATACTAGTTAATATACTCAACATATCCTCAATTAATAGAAGTTGTGATTGAGAATTTTTCGAGCAGACGTCCAGTCACAAAACTGCAAGCTGACATCAAGTCAAAAAGTGTCTTGTGGGCAGCAACCTGGACTTCGACTTCGTTGCAAGCAGTGAGCCCAAGCACTCACGTGAGCTGGTCATTCAGTTGCGTCATAGTACAAGTACTGTCCTGTCTCGAGTCATCCGTCTCTTTTTCTTATCTCTACCTCATACTTCCACCATCTCCCAAGGTATGCATGGCTCTGGTAAGGTGATCATAGAGAAGATTGGTTCATGCAGAACACAGCAAATGAAAAAAGATTCAGTGAGTATATGCATGCTCAACACTTGTCTCTGATAACCCTCGTTTGTAGATACAGACTGCAGAGGTGTGTGCATTCCCCATTCTTGCGTTGCGCCCCAAGATGGCACTTCTCCTTTATCAGACTCCAGGGACTTCGTCTGGATAGGCTACAAATGCATGGCTTAGGTACGTACAATCCGTCCCTTTTTATGCTAACGGTGACTCATCTGCCCATACCGCCCTGATTATCAGCCCCCTGACTCCCGCCGCACCCGCCATTTCCGCCTTGGCGTGCTATTGACTCCGATCGATGTGCGACTCCAATCGCACCATCACGTGCCGAGCGCATCGACTTCCAACATATGTGTGCCATTTTTTTGAGTGAGTCAGAAGATGAGATTTGGTGGATTTTGGTATTTTCTGGTAGCCGTTGATAGATTAAAGCAATTGAAAAATGAGGTCTGATATGAACGAGTATGCTCTGATTGAGTGAGCCTCTGCATATTGGTATGTTCGAGTATCTTGGGATAGTCACTACATTTTCAGACAAGGCCATCGGGTATTTTCCGGTAATTAGTAGTATATTGGAATGCTATCCTACTAGCTTGCGGTACGTTACAGTGGCTTCTAGTATACTACCGGGCACCTAGAAAAATAGCGAATTCTATGAAGAGTCCAACTTTAGTATCAGATCATATCGGGTAGCTACTGATAGAATCTGATACAAGGTACTTTCACTGGGCTTCAACGTCCACCACCACCATGCCCTGGCCAGACAAAGTCATCCATCCCGACTTTCACGGTGCTTATAGCAAGCTCCTGTACAATCTCTTTCCTATGGACACCAATTTCACTATTGTGCCCCAGCACACGCTGGAATTACACGAGGAGTCAACGGGCCACGAGGTAACAGGCTTCCTTGTCGTGCTCGAGGTCTCACTGGAAAATCGGCCGGTCCTCATCTAGTGATGTGCCAGGCCCGGCTTTGGGCCATAGGCCAAGCCCTACTTGGGCCGGGCCAGGCCGGGCCCTACACCACAGCTTGAGACGGCCCAGGGCCCGGCTTGTGTCTCAAGCCGGGCCGGGCCAAGCCGTGAGCCCCGGGCCTGAAAGCTCTAACAGATAAAATGTCTAGTAACTATGATATAAGGATATATATAGTAGCAGTATGCTATATTCCAATGTATTATCTCTATATTTTTAAATTCAGGCTAGAGGATAATCCCATGGATTGAATTCTTGGTGGCCACAGAGCACCATGCCGGTGGAATGATGATTTCATACTATAATTCACTAATTATTGAAGATACTGGAGCTTGGCTTTGTCAGAAGATAGTTGGAGAAGATATGTTATAAGTTTGTGTGGCTACAGTGATGATTATCTGTCACGAGCACATCACGACCATGTGCCATAATAGCTTAAGTACTGAGACCCACAGATGCCAACAGAGTTGGCATTCTGCCCTTTTGGTGCAATGGTTATTGCATTATGGCTGAGCATCGTTATTGGTTTCTCATGACAGTGTGTGATATTATACTCACAGTGCCAGGCCCTGGGCAAGCCCCATGCTGGGCCGGGCCAAGCCGTGGGCCATCAATGGGGGCCTGGCTTTTGAAAAGCCAAGGCCGTCCAAAGCCAGGCCAAAGCCGGGGGCTTTCAGGCTGGGCTGGGCTGGCACATCACTATCCTCATCTTTGAGCTGAAGCCACCCATGACCTACAATACGTCTCTTCGCGTGAGGCCGCCGACCGAGAGATTCGATATCGCATCCACGATCTGAGCCGTCAGTCATGACACCTGCATCCTATCAGCATTGTTATATACTGTGCCTGATTATCTAGTGGCATGCTCCTTGCCCACCCTACATGCTATCAGCGCCACTGGGATCAATCTCTGCTTTTAGTGTAAGACTGCTGGGCAGGCTGTCACGCCACCTTTTATTCCCGCCGACTATCAGCTGTTGACTGACACCACACCGCGCGAATGCTGGGGCTCTGATATCTTGGAGGCTAAGGGAGAGCAAAGACTTTGTGATGTAGCGCAAGAGATCAAGCAAGCCTGTGTGGACCTCTGAAATCATTGGTATGTCATGACGATACCTAAGGTGATAGCTGATTTTAACAACTGTCTTCAGAAACTGTGCTGCTGCGGAGAGGGGACTATGTATATCCTATATGACCCATGCGTAATATGGGAACCGGTCATGATATATCTCTATGAAAAGACTTTTGATACAAACTTGCAGTCGCATATATTTTTCCCTGCAGCTGCATATTTTTCTCCCTGCAGACGCCAGCCAAGGTTTAGCAATCCAGGGATTGAATAATTGGGGGAGGGAGATGTGAGGGGACGAAAGACGTACAAGTGTTGGGTCCGACCAGAGGTCACTTGTCATGCAGACCTGCTCTCTATAACACGGCCGGGATAGCTAATGACTGGGCCTACTGGAGCCTCTCATGACAATGGACATACATCAGCAAAACACGAGATGACTTACCAGTGCTGGAGGTGATTTATCTGTGCTGGAGGTACTTGCCAATTGGGGAAGGATCTGATCTCTGTAGATAAGCACTGATAAGATTGACAGCAGAGTGGCATTCAATCGCCACTCTGAAGGTATCTTATCAGTGTCAGTCAAACTCAACGTGTGACTAGGAAATTAATCACCAGACTGGTAAACTAATCATCAGACTGGTATAGAATTGTCGTTTGGTAGTCAGGCTGGCATATGAATTGCAAGGAGCAGTCGCAGCTTACCTATGTAGATGTACTGTAACCTGTGGCATATGCCACACAATGTGGCATGCACCTAGAGGCCTCGGAACCATCATGTAGAATTACAATGTGTAAAATAAATGGCATACATAATGTTAGGAATGCTATATTATATTACAGCATGCACAATATAGCACGAGGATATTGTCATGAGACGATGCGTTGCAAAAGCCTTGGAAATTTGGAATTCTAGTAGCAGGGCCCTCACGAAGCATCCAGATGAGGCGGCAAGATGGTGTTCGAGTGGTTGCACATTAATGATGTCATATTGGACCCGTGACGTGAACTTGCAGCAGCCACTGAGCTTTTATGGTAACTTCATTACCCAATCGAGTGATAGTACCGTAGTCATCGTTCAATCACTAGTTTAGGTTCTGTCATATTTTGGTCGGCTCTTCAATGTGTCACTCTTATCTACTGGCTCTTGTCGACGTGCTCTCGTTCATCTTTTCCCCTGCACTTTCTCTCAGTAATCATACAGGTAGGTGTCCACTTGTGAGGCTACGTGCTCCATTTCAGACTTCGTCTGGATAGGTTCAAATGTACAGCGTAGGTACATACAATCCCCTTCTATGCTAATGGTGACTCATCTGCCCATACTGCCCCAATTATCATTTCGAAATTCATGGGAAGGCGCCCGCTCGTGAGGCTACACACTTCCTTTTTGACTCCAGGGACTTCATCTGATGGGTTACAAATGCACGGTGTAGGTATGTACAATCCGTCCCATTTTATACTAACGGTGACTCATCTGCCCATACCGCCCCAATTATCAGCCCCCCAACCACCATTTCCACCTATTGACTCCGATCGATGTGTGACTCCAATCGATGTGTGACTCCAATCGCACCATCGTGTGCTGAGCGCGTCGACTTCCAACATGCCCCCTCGATTGTAGTCACCATCGCCGACTGCTCAGAAGAGCCTAACGAAGTGCGCCTCCTCATCCCTCTCTCCCTCCTCCACATTTTCTGACTTACCCGGGCAGTTTGCCCAAATGTGCCCCTCCTTCCCACACCGAAAACAAGTGCGCTTGTCAGCGCCCCCTGCCTTGCTGCCCCACATCTTTGCAACCAGTGTCCACACGCCCCACTACCTGACGCCCTGTTCCGTGTCCCACCCACACACTCCGCCCACTATTCTGTCTAACCACCTGGCTCGTGTCGCCGTAACCACCTGCGCATTTCGCCGCCCAACCCGGCCCGGTCACACCACCGCCTCGTCTCGGCCACCATGCAATTTCGCTGCCCAATCTGCAGCCCGGCTCGCAGCACGCCCCCGCCTCAGCTCCTGTATCCCTGCGCCCCGCCCCTATTTGGCCCAGCACCTTGCGCATGCTCTTGCACACCATCGTCCTCACCCGACCCAGCCTCGCCCGAGGACCACTTGAGGTGAGTCCCGGTCCTCCTGCGTGGCTTGCGCTCACATCTCCACTGTGTCCCACACGTCCTTTTTCTTCTTCAGCCACTCTGCCTGCTTCGCTGCCAACAAATCCGATGGCAGTGTTCCTTGATCATGACGACGTCCCACAGGTCCCGCCGAATCAATTTGGCCTCCATGCGAATCGACCATTTGGCGTAATTCCCCTCTTCCAGTAGGGGAAACTTCGAAATCTTCTCTGCTGGAACTGACATGCTGCCCAGGCTGACGAGGATGTGTGAGGATGAGAATGAGTAGAAGACAGGTAAGTTGACCAGTAATCGCGAGACGTTGCGATACTGAGATCAGCCACGAAGTATGGGGAGTGGGGCCGCAAGGACTGGGGCATTGTACTGTAGAGTTTCAGTCAATTATCTTAATCTGCCAACTGCCCTTCGCTTAAGAAATTGCAGTTGCGAGCTAGGTTTGCACACAGATTAATCTGCTAGCTGCGGCAGATTAATCTACTGTGACAATAAAATGGTACATTCAGGATTCGAACCAAGGAACTTAGCACAGATGAGAATAACAGCATCGCAGCGTAATTAGCCAACTGAGCCATAGTGGCAACAGTTACCATTGACCAATCAAAATATATATAACACAAATTTTACACACAATTTTCGCAAATCATCAAGGCAACTAACTGCTCCAACAAGCATACAGAAATCAATGATAGTGGTAGCTTGATTTACCATGCTTGACCTGGAGCAACTCACCATGGGAAAGCTGAATACACTGGAATCACAGGTCTTTAGAGGCAGATTCATTTGTATTTGTGTTATGGAAGATGTTAAACTGCGAAAATGAAGTTTACAAAATACTCTATATATCGCTTAAAATGGGGCAGACACTAGTTGCACTGTAGCTCAGTTGGCTAACATATGTTGCGATGCTGTTATTCTCATCTGCACTAAGGTCCTTGGTCCGAATCCTGAATGTACCATTTTATTGTCACAGTAGATTAATCTGCCGCAGCTAGCAGATTAATCTGTGTGAAAACCTAGCTCGCAACTGCAATTTCTTAAGTGAAGGGCAGTTGGCAGATTAAGATAATTGACTGAAGTCCCTCATTGTACTCGTGCAGATGGGCACAGCCAGGCTCAGGAATAAGGTCGGCGGTGTGAGCATGGATGGGGTGTGGTGCAGACGGGGCGGTGTCATCGAGCTCGATCGTGTGGACTGGCGAATGAGATCGGCAAGGGGCACATGTAGGTGTAGCGTGTGGTGTTGCGAGATTCTACTGTGTATTGTATTCACGTGCACCAATTAAATCCCAATTTGATGTACCTCGAGTGCCCTGTAGCTATCATCAGTCTGGGCAATTTGCCCCAATATAATACCTGAGTCAATATATTCTGGCCCATGGTAGACCATCAGGCCTGGCATCTGGTGGCTGATTGGAAATCATTCACCGGGGGCCCTTGTAAGTTTGCAACAATTCACCAGATGCCTCTGCAACTGTGAAACAATCCACCAGATGCCTTTGTGAGTTTCCCAGTGTTCACCAGATGCCACCCGTGACTTTGCAACAGTTTACCGGATGCCTCGGTATTTTCCCAGAGGTCAAAATACAAAACATATTTTATCGGCCTAAATCGGTCTGATAATGTATACCAGTCTGACATCACTTTATCTACGCTTATCTACTATCTCGCCTTTTGCTGATGTAGTGATTATGTTGTACGAACTTCAATTGAATGGTATAATGAACGATGGATGTATCGTGCTCTGCGACTGCAAGTAGTGTTGCGAGGTCTGGTTCCAAGGACCACTGTGGACCAAGGGCCAAACCAGGACCGGGCTGATCAATTCAGCGGTCTTGTCTGGTCCTGGTCGTAACACGGTAGGCCTGATACATGATGCAGATGTACAACATAGCCTATCAACGAGCTGGACTAGTAGGTATGGTTTGATGTATGTAATCAGTGCACTTTTGGTACACAATCCGACTCAGATATTTTATGAAATGTGCTGGTCCGTCCTCATATAGGCTGATCGGCGCTTCCCTTCCCATTACAATAGATGTGCCTCCGTGATCGTGTTCACAAACCTTCGCTTGGAGAATCCATGACCTTGGGTCTGAAATGCTCAAATTAACACCTACGCCGGTAATGATGCAAGCGAAGCTGAAAGCGATTGGCTCCTACAATGATAGATAAACTCATATAAATATGTCATTAAGCACAAGCGGTCAGAAATTTGCCCTAGAGTCTGCTGTGAGATCATGGTAGCAGCTACGGTCAGGTCCAACCGCACAGTGCGAAGATATTTAGCAGATACAAGCGCACCTACAATAGTTACACCACACAACACGAGTACAACAGTAATGACAGGCAGGACATGCGACATGTCCGGGCGCAGATCTGCGCCAACAAAGACGAGGTCGTCTCAGGACTTGGTATTTTCCGGTGGTTTACAGCGCCACTGAGAACGTCAGCGCGGCGACACCGAGGCCGATGGCCGCGCTGAGGACGTGCCCGTTGACCTTGAGTGCGCCGAGCGCTCCGTTCGAGGCGGCGCCGACACCGGCGGTCTGGCTGGCTGTAGAGGTCGCGGTGCTGGTGGACGTGATGGAGATGCTCATGCCAGAGGGGCTCGACGAGGGGGGCGCGCTCGAGCTGGCGGACGAGCTCACCGTCGATGATGAGGTTGCGGAGGGGGTCGGGGCGGAAGAGGACGAGGTGTCCACGGCGGACGACGTGGGCGCGGAGGACGACGTGGCTGCGACGGACAGCGTGGAGAACGATGCGGAGGGCGACGCGGAAGACGACGCGGAAGACGACGACGCGCCCGAGACGCTCTCGCCGTACGCGGGCGGGGAGCTCGCGGCGAGCCCCACGACGGAGCCGCTGCCCCAGAGCACCGTGGTGCTGACGAAGACCTCCGTCGCGGTGGGGGCGACGGTCGCGCCGCTCGCGTCGGCAATCACGAAGCGGCCGGTCCAGTATGGGATCTTGGAGAACGGCGACGTGAACTGGTAGAAGTAGATCTGCGCATTCGGGCTGACGTCGGGGCAGGTGTACGTGTAGGACGTCGTCGTCGTCGCGTCGACCGTTCCGACCGCTATTTTATTTTTAGACGAGAAGAGATGCAGGAGGTCAGTCGAGGGATGAGGCAGAGCGGGGTGAACGCACTCTCGAGGAACTGCATCTGTTCGTTGTTGCCAGCCATGAGCTCGATGTTCATCTCCGTCCAGACGCCGGTTTTGTCTGCCTCCCATTCGACACTGCATTCCCCGCCTGAGGTAAAGACGTTGCCGGGGCCGGGCGCCGTAGGCGTCGGGTCAGCGCGCACAAAGGCGGCGCCTGCTAGGATCGCCGTAAGAACCAGAGAAGCAAACATTTTGTTCGACAAATGGCCTTTTCGATACGGTTGAGAGGGCGATCTAAAGAGCGATTAGAGAAGTCGTAGCATGCAATGGGCAGCGGATGTGCTCACCTCCAAGCACACAACCAACGTGCGAACCTAAAAAAATGAGCGACAGGGATGAGGAGAGTCTGATCCTGTAGGGCGAGGAAAAGGACGCCGCTTTTATGGACGTAACGTAACAAGCCTGTCAGCCCGTTTGCGCGTGACAACCCAAGCCCAAGCAAGGCCCAAGTCCGCGTGGCGCGCAAAATACTACGGTTGCCAAATCCGGCATATCCTCAGGGCAAGCGCTCGCGTCAGGCACGCGTCGCGGATAATTGTCAGCTCGGGCACGACAACCATCCCTCGTTGCAGCGGAGATACAACTCCACAGGTAGCAGCATCACTGCTGACTGCTGATAGCCCGTTGTCGATATTGCTCATCAATATCAGCCTGTTGTAGAGATTGCTATTGCTCACTATCAGCCTGTTGCTCACCGTTCTCGTTGTCCGACGGTCCGGAGAAGCGCAGATGGACACACTCCGCGGCAAACTGTTCTCTCGCAATCAGCGGCCTCGATCTAGCTCGATGCGACGTATCTGGGAAACATCTGTCACGTTGGGTTCAAATGACTCGCCCCGAGTGTCTTTCGTTGCTCCCGCGAGTGACAGCAGCTCGCGCCCATAACCATCTTCGTCGATTTGTGAGTCAGTGCAGCGCTCCCCCGGCACCGATCATGCAATTATCATGTTCCGTTCTCGTCGGTGCGCAATATGGGCCCTGAGGGAGGGAAACCTGGCACTAGCAGAGTGCCAAGCAAGAGAGTCGCCGAGTGGGCTCCTCCCGCACGTTTCGCTCGCATCTTGATCAGTGGCCGCATCTTGATATGCATACGCACACAAGAGGAAGTCGGGGGTACGAATGCGAGTCGGGAGGCACGAATGCACGTAAATACAAATAGACAGGTGCGATGCTAGCGCTGATATAGCCATTAGATAGCTCATATGCTGGCTGCAGGGCGCAGAGCCCGGGTATTCCTGACCGTTTCAGGGTTCAGCCGATCCTACACCAATCAGCGATTTACAATCAGTTTCCAATACTTTTCGAAACAGGTATAAAAACACAGCCACGAACGACGTTCACTGACGCCGTCATCAGCACCTCAGAGTGAGGACTGATTTCGCCTCTATCTGCATCCCAATTAAAGTATATGATCGCGTATCTCACAGCCACAGCCTAACGTCCACGTTACTTGGCTATTCTCACGCACTGTATGATATATAAAATACCCGAGCATCGTGTCCGGTCTGTCCTGACATTGGGCGCTGTTGCGCAAGAAACCAGAGCCTTGTTGCCAGTCTAGATAACGAACGTGTGTATTTCAAAATCGTTACAGATACATCATGTCGATCTGATAGACTCGTCTAACTGCAATTATATATGGAGAAGAAATCAATGCGGCGGCATACATCATTCCTATATTCGAGCACCGAGAGCACAATCGTGACAGCTACATCGGCGTAATCATCGCCACGGATTACATCCCTCTGTCTTAGCCATGAAATTATCAGGCTCTGTTGCATGTCATCGATTTATCTCAGCACGAGCTCAGTATGGCTGAACATATCAGCAGACCCTCGCGAAGTTGGGATAGCCGAAGCCGAAGTTACGTACGCCACGAGATTCCCATTCTCAGTCAGGTACGAAGCCTTCCAAATCAACAACTTCAAATAGTCCCCGCGTGATCGACTCCGAGTCATGCTGATGGACGCCCTCTCTGAGAGGCATCAGTGGACCATTGTCCTACTGTGTCTTCGCTGACTGCCAAAATGGAGTCCTTCGAACTTGCCGAAGTATATGCTGATAGTCCCGAGGAAATCAGGACTGTCACTACGAATACGCCCATATCAGAGCCAGCTCATGACAGCGAGGCGAACGTGCAAGAGCTGCCTGCAATAGATGGCGGGTGGCGGGCGTGGCGTTTCTGCGCATCTGCGTTTGCTATAGAAGTGATAATCTGGGGTTTCGAATTCAGGTGAGTTTCTGTGCATACTGAATTACCATTGACGAGACGTCATTGATTCATCCTGGGAAGCTATGGAATCTTCCAGGGTATGTCACGCTTTTGGTATTCTCCTCCGCCCACGTTCAGACCATCATTAATCGTATGTACACCTACATAGATTACTACACCTCGAATGCTCCATTCCAAGATGTGTCCCCAGTGACAGTAGCGGCGGTTGGCACCTCTGCTCTTGCTATCCAATATGGAGAGGTCAATTTACACTACCATGAATTTTTTTTGATTCTGATATTCGGGTGTATGGCGTTCAGGCGCTTTTCCTCTCTTTATTCTTCGAGCGATATCCCGATTTTCTAGCCGCTAGCTCTTGGCTCGGGCTCGGAGTCGTGGCCGTCTCATTGCTCCTCGCAAGCTTTGCTTCAAAAGCAAGTGGTACTTAATATTTGCGGCGATAGTTACTGATATTATTGGTATCCAAGGTGTGGCAACTTGTCATGCTGCAAGGGGTAGGTTTTGGCATTGGCGGGGGACTGATGTATTTCCCCATTGTGGCCCTGCTACCCCAATGGTTCTCTCAGCGCCGTGGTCTTGCTACAGGAATCATATTCTCTGGTTCTGGTTTGGGTGGTCAGCGACATCAATTATCGATCTGCGAACCTATGTTCATCGCATCATCAGGTTTCGCCTTCCCGTACATCCTCGAGGCCATGCTGACACGTCTTGGCTTCCGATGGACGCTCCGTATATGGTGCATCGCCACCTTTATACTCGGCGGGATCTCTCTGCTCGGGATGAAGCCGCGGCTTCCCGTTCCCAAGTTTCAGCGCGGACAGACGAGGCCTCGATTCATCCCGCCGCAACTACACTTCATCAAGACGCCACACTTCTGGGCCCTCGTAAGAGTTACTGCCTCGAATGCCAGTAGCCGCTGAGTATCTTGACAGAGCATCGCCACGGGCCTGCAAGCACTATCATACTACTCCGTCTCGCTCTACATCTCCACCTTCACAAAGGCTATCTCCACGCCACTCTACGCCTCGATCGTCCTGTCCCTGTTCAACTCCTCGGGTGTCGTCTGCCAGATCATCATGGGGCTGCTCTGTGACCGACTGCCGTACGCGTGGATCATGTCCGTCAGCGCGCTCGGAGGCGGGCTGGCGGCCTTCCTTCTCTGGGGCTTTGCCCACACGCTTCCGCTGGTGATCGCGTTTGCGATCGTATTTGGCGGCCTGGTAAGCTCACGTCTGCATGCCGTGCTGTGTGCTCAGCCTGACTGACGCCCCTGCGCCGTAGATGGGAGGGTTCAACTCAGTTGGCCCGGCCGCCGCCGCAGACTGTGCCGGCAGCAAGCCCGAGCAGTCGAGCCTCATCTGGGCGTGCTCCTGGGTGCTCAAAGGAGTCGCCGTCGTCATTGGACCGATCATCTCGGGCGTCCTATACGATACGGGCCGATCGGCGCTGCACACGAACGAGCTGCGTTACGGGGCCTTCGGCTTTAAGAACTTCGAGATCTTCGTGGGCACCTGTGCCGTCGCCACAAGCCTGGCTAGTATCGTGGTCGCAGCAACCAGGAAGAGAGTGGTGCGGGCTTGAGAGGCGGTACTTGGGCTACGGATGCCTCGGACGAAATAGAGCGTGGACACGGCGTATAGAGCTAACGAGCGGCAGAAATCGGATGTGAGGTGCTATTCAAGCACCGTTCCGTCTAACATATACGCGAGCGCCACCAGCGTATTCAATAGCGCTGTAGGGGCAAGTGGATGGCGAGAACTAAATCACCGGCAAAGCGGAAGCCGATGCTAGATAGGAGGGTCTGGAATTGAATTTTCCGTTACCCTTACGTTATATATTCGGTACGGCTACCAATGGACAAGCAGAGTTCCTTAGAGGGCATTCGATCACTCTACGTTCAGTTGGTCCTAATGCGCAGTCCAGATCTGTGTCGAGATCCAGCGAGTCACCCTTAAGATAACCGACCGAGCCATATTCATCCTCAGACAGGCGTGATGTCAAACTTTGAATATGCTAGCGGGGGAGACACGTTCGCAATGTCTCCGATTGTATCGGATGGCATCACCAGAGAGTCCAGGGAGCCTGAGCATGAGTCAAGCTTTGACGAGAACCAGGAAATGCTAACAATGCAAGAACTACCTCAGATCGATGGAGGATGGAAGGCGTGGCGATTCTGCGCCAGTGCCTTCGTCATAGAATTGATGGTATGGGACTTCGAATATAGGTGAGCATACTTCATGGTATCTATCAAGATCTCAGGACATCATTGATTGGATCACCTGCAGTTATGGTATGTATATTCCAAGGTAGCACTGTCCGAGTCTGTCTGAGGGTAGAGATCAGGGTTAATCTGAATAACATGGATTAACAGATTCTTACACTTCTCATCCGCCCTTTCAAGACGCATCTCCAGTCGTAGCAGCTGTGGGGTCCACCGCACAGGCCGTCCAGTACGGAGAAGTACGTGACACGGCATCCGATCCCGCAGAATTCATTTAAAATATATGTTCCAGATTACATTCATTTCGTTCTTATTCCAGCGGTATCCAGACTACCGAAAATTAGGTACATGGCTTGGCCTTGGAACCGCTGTCACGTCTCTCCTCCTGGCTAGCTTCTCTAAGAATGTATGCTCAAGTTCTATTAGATTTCTTCTGCCTACTATGTGCATATTCCACTCATCTCCCACAGATTTGGATGCTTGTTATGTTGCAAGGCGTCGGTTTGGGGATCGGCGGCGGTCTGCTGTACTATCCCATTCTCGAATTACTGCCCCAATGGTTCAGCCGGCGCCGTGGCTTTGCTTCAGGCATTGTATTCTCTGGCTCTGGAATAGGTAGTCAGTCAGTGTGGCTGAATATTTGAGCATACATCTTAGCTTTGCATCTAGGCTTTGTGTTTCCCTTCGCAATTCAAGCACTCTTGAACCGCGTTGGATTCCGGTGGACGCTGCGTATATGGGCACTGGCCATGTTATTGTCTGTAGGCATCGCACTGCTGGGTCTCCAACCACGACTTCCGCCACCGAAGTTTCAACATAGTCAGAGAAGACCCCGCTTGATACCTCCACAGCTGCACTTCATACAAAACCACAGTTCTGGGCCTTAGTGCGTGCTTACTGCGTACATCTGCAACAACATTAACTTGATGCCCGGCACAGGGTGTCGCGACCGCCGTGCAGACTCTATCGTACTACTCCGTATCTCTGTATATTGCGCCATTCGCCCGCATCATTGCATCGCCGCTCGCGGCGTCCGTCGCGCTCTCGCTGTTCAACTCTTCAGGCGTCGTCTGTCAGGTCATCATCGGGCATCTTGTCGACTGGCTGCCGTATACGTGGATCATGTTCATATGCTCACTTGGAAGCGCAATAGCTGTGTTCGCGCTCTGGGGACTTGCACACACGACGGCACTTGTATTTACCTTCGCCATCGTCTTCGGCGGCCTGGTCAGTTACATTCAAATGGGTCTTCGCGATAGCATCACTCACCAAGAACGAACGTTTAGATGGGCGGCTACATGTCAGTGGGCCCCGTAGCAGCTGCAGACTGCGCAGGGAGCCAACCAGAACAGACCAGCATGATATGGGCTGCATCATACCTCTCCAGAAGTTTCGCGGTCATTGTCGGGCCAATAGTATCCAGTATCCTCTTCGATATGAAGCGAGGGTCATCAGTACATGATAGTACTGGATGGGGATCATACGGCTGTGGTTACCTTGAGATCTTCGTTGGCATATGTGCAATTGCCACCAGCGCTTCCAGCATTGCGATAGCCACCACCAGACACAAGGCTAGGACTTGATGCGTATAATATTGGACGGGACTACGGGGGGAGATGAACAGTGGCGGACTGTTGCATCCTGATAGTCGTTAGTATGTGCAGGCATCATCCCATAACCGAACAGTATCTGATTGTAGACGCCAGATGAACATCTTCTCCTTTTGAAGCAGGGTGTATTGGTGTACTGATTGTCTCAGCTGATCGTTTCGATAGACCCCTAAAGAGCGTGGACTGAGACTCGGACTATGACGGCAGCACAGGAGCCGTTATGATATCATGAAACGGTGAATGAAGACTCTTCCAGCCTCCACAGTTTTCGGTCTTTATGTAGTCACGGTGAATTTATGGGTTCCTCCGCGAGGCGCATCATAACACTATTGTGCACAGAGGCTCATGACAAGGAAACGTGAAACACTGCTACAGCGTAGCGACTTCCCAGGTGTAGCACTGCGTGGGCACGCTGTTCTCTCTGCCTGATCGTCTCGCGCCCTATACAGTCAGTATCAAGCCCATATCATTCGGAGCGTGTGGATATAGGAATGTTAGCACGCACGCGACCAACAAGAAATGAGTCGGTCGCGCTCAGAGTGGTACGTTAACCTCCAATATCGCGATAGTCGCCGCCACACAAGTGACGATGTCTTGACAGCAAACATGGAGATGAGATATGCTTGCCGGCTGCACCATATTTGCTCGTCTTATCGGTAATGCTACTGTGTCCAAACGTCATCCCAATTATAGGCACTATCTAGTCGGATTACCTGCTAATAGTCGGACACCTTCACCATCTGAGACAGTTATAATCTGTGCGCGATTCGTTTTGGCCAATATGCTGATGGCCTTCCGTAAGAGTGTAAGCGGCATGCCGGACAGCGGGGACGGCACAGGAGGTTCTATTATCTCGTAGAACGTTAGGATCGTGTTTAGCTGTCCCGTCGAAGAAGCCTTCAACTATTGTGTGAGATAATCTCCGCATAATGGTGACACAGGACAATACCCATTCATGCAGAACCTCGGCCCACTCCTCAGGGAGTCTCCAGTACAGCAATACGCAGTGGGTCTGCTTTGGTGGATCATAGATGGCCATGTTCCTGGAGACCATGTCTGCCAAAAGATAAGACAGGTGCGATGTCCGGAGCCGTCCTATCATCCGAGCCCTATTGTAGTCAGATTGAGGGTAGATTGTCCACGACGCACGATGGATCCGCTCATTCCTCAAAACCTCGTCCCATGAGTTACCCGGGTTCTCTGTGTCCTCCAAGCGCAAATAAAACAAGCCTCTGTGTCGCGCATACGACAGGATCAATTTCGTCCAGTGTCCCGTGATGACTGCCTGCGTAGCAGGGTTAGGTTGCTGCCTGCAATGAAGTCAGGAGCAAGAGTCGACACGAGGAAGTGGATCCTGACGTGAAGAACGGAGGTGCGGAGTGTATAGAGGGAAGCAGATAGCCTGACTACCGCTCAGATCATGCTGCAAACATATAGGCCTAGTCATACCAGAGGGTGTCGTATGCGTTGAGAGAGACATTTCCAAGGCAATTGGTCAGTGGATCTGATTAGATGGGTTTGACGCAGAACGGGAGCTGGCAAAGACTGATGATTGAACGTGTCTTAGAGTAATATGATATACATGCCCTTGTCCGAGATCTGAGCTATCGTTGAGCTATGTAGAACTCACTAAGCGCTACTAATTAGGCCGAGATGATGACGGGCGCTTCGAGCGCGCCACAAGCGTGAACCCGAGACCTCGGACACCCCATGCGGAGACAAGCGCTTAAACGCTCAGGGACCGACCCTGGCAGTTATATGTTCCGCCGTCCACAGTTCGTAACAAGCAAGTCTCCCTGACGATGGACAAGTGCAATAGTCAAGGAAAGAGTCATGGTCGTTTTATGTTACACTTTCTCGATCACGAGAAACAAGAGGACCATTCACTGATAATTGTGATCTCTATTCTCGTCTACGCGAGATACAGGCGGTGGGCTGCGGATGGTGCGGACCGAAAAGTAGGAGCCTGACGGATGCGATACAAGAGAGACATCTACCCCTTCAGTGTAACCCGATCTGCCCGCCCGATCTACATGTCGCTGAGCTCGTACAGCGGTACCAGAGCAATTAGAACCTTCTTACTAATGTCAGACTGCATATACCGGTATGGTACTAATTCACTGTCTAATGCTCAACAGATAACATAGATACCAGCGTGCGTTAATTGGTACCCATGCTATGCTCTCATTGGTCATTCGCTAACTGTCTGAATCCCTCATGTTATCGTAGCTAACATCGTAGGAACGCTGTGTACTGCTACTCTGATTATACAACTGGTCAAAAACGAAGCTTCATGATCCCGTCGATGAGGTCATTTCCTAGCTGATATGTAGGTTGTAACTTTGTTTCATCCGTTTTGCCGTACACATCACTGATTCTGTTAGATTGTATGTCATGATGGCGGCATTTATATATCTATCGACTCCACAAAATGACAGATAAAATAGCTACGAGTACCTCCACACATTCAAGTTGGGCCTTGAAGCTTGGAGCTTGAACCTTGATAGCATCGCCGACTCGTCGCTGAGGGAGGCACCAGTTCAATGATGAACTGGCGTCTTGCATGCGGCACCTCAATCACTGCATGTGCTCCTGTACCAGTCTCATACATCGTGCCTCGTCCATCGTAGCTGCATCGAGGGTTATCTCCTGGAATGATCTGGACAGTTTGGCCGATATCGACATTCCAAATTTCTATCGACTGGCTGTTGAACAGAATGACGAATGGGAATTGCCAGACGACATCTTGTGCGATTTGCTTCCATTTCATAACTTGGAGCGGCTGACGCGGGTATCCATAAGCATTCGCGAAGAATGCGAATTCTAAGGAAACTGGATTAGTCATATAGTACTGGGATCCACATAACAGGCAATTGTACCGCTATAGCATAACAAGTAGTCGTCTTCCTGCGTCGGAAATATAGCTATTGGTCGGGGTATCTCCTTTGTGATCTGCACGTTGGCCATATCTTCGCTTTGGGCTTCTGTCTCATCAGAAGATGGAATCTGGCCATCATTGGTTTCCTCTTGCCGCTTAGGCACCCACAAAGTCTTTGTAGTGAAGCTGAGATATCAATGAATACGTAGTATGCGTGTGAGATGGTTGAGTGCAACGTACTCGTTGAGCAGCATCAATTCAAAGCCATCGGCTGATAGCAATGCAATTCGCTCTCCCGCAAAGAATATATCGAACACTTCATATGGACGCGTAAAGGTCTGATACCCTCAGGACCTCATTCAATGTCTTGCATACGATTGGCCAACGCACCCTGGTAGAGTACGGGGATTCAAACTGTTGAACGTTCCGTGGCTTGAGACGAGAGAACAGCTTCGACATTGCTGACCGACTCGGAGGTGCAGGAGTGTGAAGGTCGCGTGGAGAAGGCTCCAATACATCGAAAACACTCTTCGACTACCACGCTTGCAATTTAGATTCTCTCAGCTCCCAATTGACAGACAATGGCTTACCTCCTCACTGGATGACATGTAAATGATATACGTGCGCTTGCTGAGGTGCCCTACTCTGAAATATTGTACCTTTCTATCACCACTGAGAAGTCGTGGCAGCGGTGCGGCACCAGGTCCATGTGTAGCGAATAGCACGATTGTGTCGAGATCATATGCAAGTAAAGACTGGACGACATAGTCATAGATGCAGATGCTTTCCAACAGCACTGACCCATTGGATGGCTTACCTGATCTGCCAGCACAAGGACCATGCCACATTCTTTGACTGCTGCGCATTGGGTGACCGAGTTCAAATGCGGGATCTGATAGATAGCTGATGATATGTGAGTTGATAACTCTCCAGCGATCCTCATTAGCACTCACTCCCCGGATCGCGATATCCAACCCATAAGCCGTTGGTGCAACCGAAAGCATACAGCTGTTCTCCGTTGAATGAGGCTTTATATCAATTTTCAGACGAGTACTGAACATAAATGACCGTGAAATGAACGTACGGAGCGGCGCAGAGCATGTTACACCACCATGTAGAGTATTACTTTCGGTAGCAACGAGATGCCGATCAAGAAAAGTCCTGAGCACGCATAATTCGAAATCAACCTTAGCTCTAGCTAATGGCATTCGATTCTGTGAGACCACAGGCATATAGAGATTGTCATTGTCTTCACGGAGAGAGGTAACCGTGAATATTGATCTCCCTGACACGTAACAATGTCAGGCCTCGAGTTTCAATCGTAGATATGGACCTACTTGACCAAGGTGGAGCCTCCCGACCATTTGTGGTCCGTACAGAAGTAATTCGCGCCTGCGATCGATGTAGCTCCGCATTCAAGGATTGCAGTACCTCGTCTATGAATGGACGTTGTGCTGGGTCGTGGTTCCAACATCTGTCTATTAGCTCCCAGATGTTATCCGACAACCCCCGCCAATGGGAAGCAGGATCACGTAGTGGTCGCCGCTGTTGATTCACTGCAGTCCAGATCACTGTGGCATCACGAGCATGGTCCTGATATGGGATTTTCTCTGTGAAGACCTGCGCCGTGTCAAAGAGGCAGTGAGTATGTCTATTGCTGAACACACCTCCCACATGGTCATGGAGAAAGAGTACACGTCACTCTTTGGTGAGGCAGGTGACACAGTTGTTGTGTCCAGTCCGAAGTATTCTGGAGCCACTATTTCGGGTGCTGTCCATCTAATAGATCCAACAGGTCGCGATTTGGTCCACATGGGATGAACCGTGTCCGGATCATATAATACAGCTGCCATGCCGAAGTCGCACAGACGAGCACGTCTTTGGCCGTCTACCAGAATATTTGTCTGGGTATACATCTTAGCAGGTCCAGGTCATAGTGGGCGTAAGGTGCCTACCCCCTTGATATCTCCGTGCAATATACCCTGTAGGTGTAGGTATTGAAGGCCTTTTGCGACATCAGATAACTAAGACGAACCGTGAAGCTGTTGTCGGGTATATATTGAAAGAATGCTCACTGACGAGCTTCACACGGTTGGCGTACGGATTTCTCTTGAGAAATGTCATGATTGTACCATGCTCCATCCAGGTGGAGACGATTCCCAGCGAGTTCTCTGAGCAGTCAATGCCGATGAAGGGCACGATATTTGGATGTGAAATATGCTTCCATACAATTGCTTCCTTGCTGAATGCCTTCCAAAGTATCGAGTGTTAGGAATATATGACCGCGATCATAACAGCCGTCGAACCTTACGAAGGGACTCTGAACGATCAGCTGGGGGCCTAAACACTTTTATGGCTACCATTTCGCCCTTATAATGCGCAGAGAATACTTCCGCGGAACCACCCGCTGCACGCAGTGGTCGATGGTGCTTGAACAATTCTGTGGTCTGTATTGTGCACGATTTCGGGAGGGACCCGTGCAGGAAGCACAAGGTTCTCAGGGCGTGGAAGATACTGATATGGAGACGATCGGGCGGGGGTACCAAGACAATGACCTGCTTTGGACCTGAGTGGGAGACACTGAATAAGTGTGTTTGACTTCACCTCATCAAGCAGTCCGATCAATGATCGTGCCTCGGTGCGTTCGAGCTGGAATGCTTGCTCCCTGTATTCTCTCGAGGAAACCAAGGTCCGGACACTATCTAGGGTCCCCTGGACACTCGGCTTGAATTCACAGACAAGACGCGAAGGTGAGCGGATATCCTGGAAACGTTCATACAGATGAGCACACGTGGTGGCAGCATTTGCAAAACGAGACAACCTGTGCGGAACGCATTATCGGACGCTCCTTGTAGAAAATCTCGATGATCTCCTTCACTCTTTTGGAGGATACAAGAGCAGTCAGGACGTCCCACTGCGCCCAAATTCGAAGGCATTCATGAAGTTTTATGGCCCAACTGTAATGCATGTTAGTTGTATTCCGGGGAAAGAGGATACAACACACCTGTGTGATTTTCTTAGGCTAGAAGAGTGCTCGTGAGCAAATGCATGCCAGACGGAACTATCAGCTTTCTGGTGAATATATTCCTCCCAGATATCTACTAGAATTCGGCAGGACGTCTGCAGTAATGTGATCACGCCCAAGTGAGCTAGAAGAGCCGGTGGAAATAGCTGTATCCATACTCGATAAATGTGAACTCGCTCGTGATAGCGGTGCTTAGACAGATCTTGCGAGTGCTCAGTGATTGATATGGCATTATCACTGTGTTGTTTCTTGACGAATGTTGGCGTCCCGACACCGAAGACACTGCTTCGATATGATCAACTCCCTGATTTCTCATGAAAAGGAGGGCTAACCTAGCGTCCTGATGATCGCACAAATATGATTGTCAGCTGGACAGTTGTGCACAATGCGAAAGCGAACCTGTGAGTCTGTCATGACGTTGACAGAGTTCATTCTTTCCCAGAATGCACTGATTTCATGCGCTGCATCATCCATCAGGGAGCTGGAGCAGAGTACATGCATCAGCACAGAATCCTGCCTCGGATGACCACAGATTGTGGTATATGGTATATGCCTGCGGGAGCATAGACGCAGAATCGTACGAAACGATGCTTCTTGAAACACGCCCATGATTGTTGATCACCAAACTTGCTTCGACTGTTCGATGATGGACGGTTTGAGTTTGTTGCCGAGGCCGTCAGTACTGCCGGTACCGCCTCGGGCGGAAAGCGATGCGGGGCAAGCAGCTCTAATATGCCCACATCCGAACCTGCTGAGGAATCTGTACTGAATATGGACGAGCGTGCAGTCGGTGTCTGCGCTAACGAGTACACAAGAGAGCATGTGCCACAGCCACAATGGTGACAAGGCACGTTGAGATGAAACGGAAGAATCTGTCAGCAGGGTGCATCGCTTGGCTGAATTGCAGATCCTGACGAGAACATGCCAAGGAGGCAGCCAGAAAATTATACACTGCTTCGGCTGAAGTTCATCACTCATGGGACGATGAAGCAGTGACGTACCAACGTGATATTTCATTTGAAGCTGACTCGCAAGTTACGTTACATTTGTGGATAATAGCAGCATTGCATATCCCGACTAATGTGGCACGTTTGCAACGCCTTGAATTGATTGCATAGCCTTAGTCAGATTGTGTGAGCGGCACATAACTGCTGACAAACAATGCAATGCATAGCAGATTTAATGATCGGACGCTGTTAACTGCACTCGGCACCTGTCGAGTCGTGCCACACTCTGGCATTTTGGGAGCGAATAAGGACACCGAATCGTCGCAAGAAAAAGAATTATCAGCAAGCACCGGTATTAATGGTCGGAATGAGGCCAGCATCACATCGCGCCAAGATTCGATAGATAGCAGCAGCGGCATATTTAGTCAGATTCGCTTTGATCTCCAAGGAATGCCATGATGCTCTTGTGGGCAGAGATCTGCGATCACCCAGCCGAGGTCAATAAATCGTTCTGGCATATTGCAGTACAAGCTAGGAAGTGATGCACGTACGCGCTTCCGTTTCTGTAAACCTGCTCCCTCTTCGTCCTCGTCAGATCCCTCCTCCGAATCACGGCTCTTTGCTGTCCTCTTGCGCTCTGCTGCGCCGACTACAGATTTTTCGAAGTTCTGGACGTCCTCTACGACCGACCGCGACTATCAGAATTCCAACACGTACAATCGTGAGGTAAGACACTCACCCAACTCCTTCGCCAGCTCCCGCTTCTCTCTGATTGCTTTCGCCTGCTCCATGCTCATTCGTCCGGACATGCCAAGGCCCGTGAGAATCTCTTTGAGACGCTTGATCTGCTCCGAGGGTCTTTCTGCATCTTTAAACTCCCTTGACCATACTTTGCGGACACCACAGGCAACGACAAGTGACTGCAGAAAGAACAGGGGAGAAATAAAGAAGGAAAAGAGGGAGGAATCAGCTGCAGATACATCAAGGCAAGGAGACAAGAAATGTAACACATACCTTGAGGCGCTTGATCGTCTCTTCGTCCTTGGATAGCTCTTTCGCCGGTTGTTTCTGCTTTCTCTCCTTCTTTTCCTTACCATCTTTCTTTGGCTTCTACGGATGCCAGCTAAAGGAAATAATACGAGACTCAGAGTGAACATAAACCTACTTTGTCAGTCTCAGTCGCCTGTACAGGGCAGATGTTGATCAGACGTCAATTTGCTCACATCAACCAGACATGCATAAGTACGTCACCTTCGCCTTTCCCTTTCCACTTTGGCTCCGTTTTGGCGGTTCATCGATCAATACCGACGTTTCCGATTCGCTCTTCTGCATCTGCATGCATCAGCCACGACAGTCCATTTCCACAGACGGTGTCCACGTACATCAGCCGCGTCCTCCTTCTCCTTCCCGAGAGATTGAGATGTATCGACTTGCATGTCGTCGTCGTCTCCACCAGCATCTTGACGACTGGGGGACTTCGAGCCGGGTCCTGCGTCAGCTGCAGGGAGCTCATGATCTTCATTCTGGTCCTCGATTTTTACTCTCTTCTTCGGTGGTTCTGCACTTGAATCCACCTCCGATTCGGACTTCTGGCAACACGAGATCTGAATACGTCCCGCCCACAAGCACGAGTAACTCGTACTTCAGATTCAATCACAGTCTTTGGCGCCTTTTTTCTTGGCTGTATCTTCTCCCGAGATGTTGATGCCCGTGGCCCCGCCTTGCCACCCTCGCCTGCGCCTTCTTCGTCCGAGGAGTGCACGACGGACTGTTAATCGCCGCTTGTTAGCAGATCTGGAGATTATAACACAGTCATAGACAAGGACATACAGCCGAGCGCTTCGCCTTCGAGTTATTTTTGGAAGGGGATTTTTCTGCCCTCTTCTTTGGCTTCGGTGCAGATTCAGCCTTCCTCTTTACTTTTGTGCGCGGTTTCGCATCGTCGGTGTTACTTTCCCCAGATGGCTTGCGTTTTCTCGGCCTTGCAGGCTTCGCTTTTTGGGGCTTTGTGTCATCCTCAGAGGAAGCGTCGTGCAAGTTCTCCTGCTCACCGCAGAAGCAGATCATGTAACCCGGGTTTCAGTAATGATGACACGCGGACGCACCATCGCAGCCTCAGTGGCCGCCTTCACAACCGCGCGATGTTCGGTCTCATCCAGCACGCCGTTATCGAGACCCATGCGTTCCTCGACACTCCTCCGCACAAGGCGCGGTGTCAGTCCCCTGCGAAAAGCGGGTTCAAGACTTGCATTGCTTCCGGATTCAACTTGCCGGTAGCACTCACTCGAGCGTGCCGTCCCGCGCCGCCTGCTTTATCACTGCGGCCGTCTCGCGTTCAATTTCGTCACGGTCCATGGCGCACAAAGTTGTCTGTTGTGGCACAGCTTAGGAGGCGATGAGCGTCAGAAGAGACTCGTGAGACGTGAGACACCGCAGACGCGTCTGCACAGGCCACGTGCCCGACGCGCTCGACGCGTTTGGTCGTGTTTGGCCGCGTCAAAAGCGCGTCGTGACGCGTCGCGGTCATTCTCCTCCTGATTGCGTGCACGGCCACTCAGAATGTCCCCTCCTGCGATAGAGATAGGAAGCCCTTCCGGGACGCTCCCAACATGCACGCCATATCTGATGCCTTTCCACATTGCATACTCAGGGCCTGCACCCGTCGCGACGTACTTCCGTGCCAAGCCTGCGCCGCCTCCTTCGTACGGCAAGGAGATCGATGCAGGCCCAGGCGGCGCTGCAGAGGCTGTGGAAGGTCATGACCGCAGCCAACCGAGCGCGTCGGAATCGTCACAGTCTACCCTCGTCGCAGCGTCGTCCAGTGCCACGCTCAATCGTGGGCCGCCATCACCAGGAGCAGGTGACAAGGCAGCGGCCGGAAGCGAGAAGGCCTCTTTGGCAAAACGATTCATCGCGGCCTTCAGAGGGCGCACAGTGCAAGGCCTGGAGGTCGCACTCCCGAAGGGTTACACGGGGCTCGTGCTGCACACGCCCGAAGAGGACGCCAAGCCAAAAGGGGGGCACGGAGTGCGGAGAAACGACGGGGAGGTGAGAGCGCAGACTCGCACACGTAACACGCGGCGATCTGCGCCCGTCATCGATGTCGATGCTCAGGCCGATGACGAGCACATGGCCGTGGATGGCGACGAGGACGAGGAGGCGCCTGCACGAGTGCTGAGGCCGGCGGCGACGTTCTCGTCATTTGTGCTGTGGAATCAGGACATCCCCGTCGACGAGGGGCGGGATGAGTACCTGCGGACGTTGTCGGAGTGGACGAGGCTCGCGGCAGAGGTGCACACACCCAGTTACTAGTCGAATTATAAAGCTGATGAGACTGCACAGATACACCGCGCTGAGAATGACGCGGACGAATGATGTATGATGCATGCATGAGGCGCAACATGAATCCCGAGATGAGTAGTGTCATGTTGCCGCGTGCACTGCGTGAAGCGTTGTTCCGGTTGCGGCGATGAGAACACTCCAGAGATGGCTTCAGCTATTAAACAATTTATTATTAGACTCCATACTGTGCAGCTAGCCTCTCTACACAGCACAGAGCTGCTTGTGCAATTGCTGCTTGTGCAATTCCAGACATCAATTCGGCGGCCCCGCGTGCGCGTCGGCGGTCGCGCTACGATCACGGTTCCTCGGCGCTCGCAGAGACGAATTAGCCTAATGTAGCAACTGTAGTCAATGGCTCAAAGTCTGTAACCACGCGGGCTTCGCTCTCCTCTGCCTTGCACCCGGTCTGACTACGACCCCCACCATAAAACCAACACGCCGTGCTGTCCTGCACCGGTAGGACCTGCCACTCTTTACCTTGTCACTCCTTCTCGGTGCCGCTTCTCAGGCCGCATATTAAGGTCAGTATCCTCCTGTTTCAGTTTGTTGGAAAGAATCTTTATGATGTGTCCCTAGATCTTGGTCCTCACAACTGTTGGATATCTATCATCATATTATACTGTGCGAAGTACAATGTACACACCCCTTCTCCTGACTGCACTCTTTCTCGGCGCCGCCCGCGTGCGCGCAGACCCGACACCGACAACACCCAGCCCGGGCGCGGTGTACAACGAGGGTGCACAATGTTCGGTCGCATGGGACGCGGACACAAGCGGAATTTGGACTGTAATGAACATCGAGCTCATGACGGGCGATAACGAGCAGATGCAGTTCCTCGAGAGTGCGTCCCCTTAACCCTTCGTTCTCCCGCTAAACCCCTGCTTTTCCCACCCCTCACCCCAACTCTATCCTCACTTGTTTACGCCATTACTGTTTTGTACAGCTGTCGGCACCGTCGACGCGACGACGACTTCCTCATACACCTACACCTGCCCGTCCGTCTCGCCCAACGCCCAGATCTACTTCTACCAGTTCACCTCGCCGTATTCCAAGAACGTGTACTGGACGGGCCGTTTCGCGATCGCGGATGCAAACGGGGCGACCGTCCCGCCGACGGAGACGGAGCTCTTCGACGGAACGACTGTCCTGTGGGGAAGCGGCAGCGTTGTGGGCGTGGGCCCGACTGCCGCCCCCCAGTACGGACAGAGCGTCGGCGCTGCACACTCGAGCGCTGTCGCGAGCTCGGCTCCCGCAAGCTCGACCGTGGAGGTGACTTCTTCGGCCGCCGCGCCCTCCTCTTCGGCTGCGGCGTCCTCGGCTGCGGCATCCTCGGCTGCGGCGACTTCTAGCGCGGCGACTTCTAGCGCGAACTCCTCCGTAGCTCCCTCGACCAGCGCGTCTTCTTCGGCTGCCGTCTCTTCATCCGCTGCAGCCTCAAGCTCTGTGCCCGCTGTAGCTTCGAGCTCTGCATCCGCTGTAGCCAGCAGTTCAGCTTCAGCCTCAGCCTCCGCGTCTGTCCCGGTCTCTTCTTCCGTCGCCCTCTCCATCAGCGCCCCCGTCTCCAGCGTCTCCTCCTCCAGCGTCTCCTCCTCCAGCGTCTCCTCCTCCAGCGTCTCCTCCTCCAGCGTCTCCTCCTCCAGCGCTGCCTCCTCCTCCGTGATTCCAAGCACAAGCTCCACGGAAAGCGTCTCATCAACCTCGGTCTTGAGCTCCTCAGCTGTGGCCCCGACCTTTGTTGCTGTCACGACTACGTCATCCTCCCGCATCTCCACCGTCGTCGTAACCGTTCCCACATCGACCGCAACCGAGGGCGCCAGCGGGAGCGCAACGCAGAACGCGGGCTCCGGTGCCTCCGCCAATGCGGCACTCGGCACGCTCAGGATCGACGCACACGTCTTTGGCGGTGTGTTCGCGCTGGGCATCGCCGCGCTCGCGTTCGGTGTCGCGCTCTAGGGCGAATCCCATATACCCTCTCACTCCCGCGCGACTCTAAGTCATAGTCGAGCACCCTTCGTTCACGTCGCTCACGATCGGGCTTTGTGTTTGCATGCCTCGTTCTCGTCGTCGCCTGGCTGTTGTATTCTCCTGCTGTGGCACAAGCCAATGCCGAGTGTCTGTCGCGCGTCCTTGATTCGTCTTCGGTGCATGTACATGGCTCTAGGTGTTGTTACTCTACTCAGGTGCTCAGGTGTCGCCCGCTAGGCCGCCGGTTTATTTCTCACTCGTACTATTCTTGTTGCTGTTGGAGGGGTGGTGGTTGGCTGGGCCGAGCTGCATACTCCTCTTGTAGTACATCTCGCATCTTCGCTGGCGCGAATAGTTTGCGTAGTACACATGCGCTACATACCCTCGCGAAATACAGTCCTTGTCGTTCCACTTCAGCTTGGGGGCTAGGGATATGGTGCTCTGTTTATTGGACTATCATGGAACTCGATGGGCGGAGAGGAATTCTCACTACATGAGGGATCCTCAGGCATTCCTGGTTTGCGATGCCACGGTGCCCAATCGGCCCTCCAGGAAGCCCACCTCTTGTCTCGCATCCTCCACTGCGGACGCATTCCCCTTCACTACAGCAATCTATGAGTACTTCCGTTTACTAATCCCACAGGACAGTACGCACCGACAGGACCCTCCGCGCCGGGAATCTTCCTTGCCTCATCAGCCTCTGCATCCCTCCGCGAGCCCCAACGCGACTGTGCGGTCATCTGCGAGGACGGGTCGAACGCAGCTCCTGCACCCCCGCGGTCGTCCCTCGTGAGAAGCTCTCACCCTCCATACGCTATATCCGCAACTCACCACCCTGTGCCCGCTGGCTGGGCGCGGGGTCACCGATGTCGCGACGTGCACCGACGTCGACGGGCATCTCGACGAGCGAACCCGGTGCCTCACTGACTGACTCGGTCGTGTCAGAGCGTGTGCCCATCTGGTTGTATCCGAATGCGACTGAGTCCTGGAATGTGCGGTTCATCGGGTTGCTACCTGACATAGCATTCTGTGATGGCTCAGTCATTGTGATTCTCGAGTGGTGTCTGTGATACAGTGCGTTGCAGATGATCAATACGGTGAGGATCTGGTCGAATCACTGTCTAACATGGTGAGAGATATATACTGCCAGTGGCTGACATCCCTGTGGACACTGGAGAAATGATATCACATTTCCAACGCGTCTGTGGCACTGGCAAGTGGCAAGACGCGATCACGTGGATATCACGGGATTTGGGTCGCATGCACATCGCGGCGCTAATTCTGCTTCTCCTCCACCGCAGCCGTATGTGGATTTCGAGTCGCTGTTATCCTGTCGAGGCTTATTAGACCCTAGAAATCTCCTAAGAGATACACTCGCGATCTGCCAGATCTGCCACCGATCTTCTGTTTACTGGAAACGACTAAGCGCGAGGTCGTCTTGAAACCCAGATTGTCCATTGTTTCCACATACCGTGCTGCTCACAAATATATATATGAAAACGAGGGGCTAATAGTAGCAGCAGACTGACAGCTGCATTGCGGTCCTCGTGATAACGGCTTGGTGCTGCTTTGCGAACTGACTGTCACTTTCTGGGACTCAATTACTTTGGACAAGCTTGAAAACCCTAAAGGCGACTGCTTTATATACCGAATCGCCAGGTCATTAGTCGAGCAACGGCTGAGTGAACATTTTTCCGCTGGGTCGTACAGAAGCAGTGAGTAGTGAATCTGGCATAAGGTTCCCTAGACATGCATTATCTACAGACATACTGAACATACGTGATCATGAGGTATTTTTACAAGATGGTTATAGCGTAGAACATAGCATAGACTAAATGAGACATAAAGAAGAAGCACCGTGGTGCAGGTACGCCCGTCACATATCTTTCTTGCCTCCCATCACCTTAAATAGATTGCGTACGTTGAGCGAGGACTTGCCATTATTCAGTGCAACCTTCCGTGCTGCTTCCGAACGGGAGCTGATATGTGCCGGAACGCCTGCGTCTGCTGGTCGTGAATTATGATGCTTAGCAGGTACGTGATCAGGAGCCGGTGCGGGTGCGAACGAGTTCTCGATGAAGTCCCGGCGTACGTCGTCGAGCGGGTTCGTGGGGCAGACAGCTCCAGCAGTAGGTGGTATGAGCGCCAGGGGAGTAGGGCGCCTGCGCTCCTTCCCCGTTGGCCGTGCTCGACTCGAAGATGAGTCGACTTGGCCATTAGACGCGCCATCCGCCTGTGCCGGTGATGCATCTGGTACTGGGAAGACGTCGAGCAGGAACTCCGGCTTGCGAAGGTGAGGCGCCTCCCGCCGACTGCGCGAGGGGAGCGCGAGAACCGACATGCCCGGTTTACGCATCGCGGAGGGAATCACTGCGCTCCCAAATACCGCGAGGTCGTCCCGCTCTGCCTCTGCTTGCATCGCATAGCGAGGGTCAAGGTCGGAGTCCTGGCTTGAGACACTCTCGCGCCGCTCCTCTTCGCCGTTCACGATGACTATGCTGCCCTCGGAGCCGAAGCGCTCCCAAGCAGCTTCCCCTGCTCCATAGTTCTCCTCCTCGCCAAGCAAGTGCGCGTACTCCCACTCCTCGTCCTGGTCGCGCCATACGCCACCCTCGCCGTCATGCCACATCCCATCGACGCCGACCAGCTTCCCATTCACCATCTTGGCCCCACCAGCGCGGGCCTGCGCTTCGCAGAAGCGCTTCATATGCTCGTCTACCTTGCCGCCGTCCGCGAGCTGAGCAAGTGCGAGCTCGGTGACGAGCGGCGGCGGGCGGTACTTGGCGTACTTCGATTTTTTGCTCTTGCTCACCTCGTCGCGGGACGAAGAGCGCGAGTGGGTAGGAACGGGCACCGCTGGGAATGGCTGCACGCGGGATCTGGAAGGCGCGCGCGACGGCATCTCTGTGGACTTGGACTGTATGCGGGACTTGAGCGCAGAAAGCGAACGGAAATGCTTCAGACCGCGCTTCGTTGACTTCTCTGAGGTCTTTGGGACAGGGATGATAGGAGGCGCAGGGATGGTAGGTCGTCTGTCAAAGTGGGAATCCGGCGCCGGCGACGGTGTGGTGGGGAAATATACGAAGATGGAAGCGTATCCAACTGCGGTCAGGTCGTGCTTGAAATCCTTGATGGACGGCGTGATCCGTTTGGCTGAAGTCTGTGCTTGGAAGAAGCTGCACTGTGTGGCAGAGGGTATGCGGGTCGACCCGAGTGAGGGGCGACGCGAGCGCGGTGAGCTGGTAAGGCGGTGTGGACTGGCAATGGACGACCTTCGCCGAGGGCTCAGTGGCGCGGGCGAACCTGGCTGTATGTCTGCGATCCAGGCGGCAACGGATGATGTAGTCGCAGAGCGACGCCGATTGATGGTGGACTTGGGAGAATTAGCGGCTACTTTTGCTGGAGGCGTAGGCAAAGGCTGGGTAGGTCTTTTCTTCTGCAAAAGGGGCGGCTGCGACAAGAAAGTATACGATGTGGCTTGCTTTACAGTCGGAATGGTGGAAGATGAGTTTTGAGCAGAAAACATGCGTATATTGATGAAGGGTAGACTGATGCAGTCTGCAGGGTAAGTTTGCATTCTGATCAAACAATCACAGCATTGATGACTCACATGCGTGATGCAGAACTCTTGAATCAGGTGCTTTTGGTCGTGATATGGCTACAGAACAGGCAGGCGGGATGCGGCAGACTCCGGTGAATATGGCTACAGTGGTGATTAGAGATGCAAAAATCTAGGAAATGACAAGCGCTTCTGAGCTGCGACGAGTGAGACACGATACTAGCTGGTTGACAGGTAACCATCCCGCCTGAGCTCTTTTCAATGCGGGGAAAGAACAACGACGGGCATACTGGTTCGGTCCCTACGAGTCTGCCGGCGGCATCATCTTTAGAGTTACCACAATCACCCACAACGAAACATTGCTTCGTAGCACCCCGTGCCACTCAATTATGTTTCAAAAGGAGCGATTGGGCACTCCTGCCCCGATCATTGTCGTGGTCGACAAATTACATGCTGGTGTTGCGGGTCCCAGAGACGAATACAAAGCCTTCCTTTCTGGGCACAACAACCCACGTGGCGGCGGCGGTTCCGTTACTCCGCAAGACAACAAATATTTGACATGCTTCTGCATTGACATTTTGCCCTCATGTATCGACAAAACGTAGAACTAGATTACTCCTTGTAGAAAGATCCACCTATCAATCGGTCGCGCCTCGTGGTAGCTCTCATGCGCGCACGACTGAAGGCTGCGCACGAGTAATATACATTGTATCAATCGATACTTCAAGCACATGTTCTTCTCCATTGTACAGGAACATGCAGCTGCAGAAGCAGGTTAGCGCCCTAATGACCGAATGACGCATGCGAGTCTAATCATTACTGCGCTCTCGTAACGTCTGCTACAAGCACATCATGCGCCACTACCCTTTCACCGCTGCCATATTGAGATCCGGTTGTACATCTACTCAGTTACAGTAAGGATATTATCCATAGCTTTGTGCAAGCCGGTGCAAGCCTTGAACGTTTGAGCAGCAGGATCTGCTGTGCCCTGATAGTACACGATGCGATTATCGTTCGATGTGTCATGATTGACATGCAAGGTTGCTGCATGCTTCATAGTGCTGAGAGCAAAATTTAACTCAAACAGCTCAGGAATGACCAATCAGATCGACCATAGTGTGCAGCAGCCTCAAGGACTTCGTTGAAGAGAAGCTTCCTCTGATACGAGTAGGCTAGTCATCTATTTCTTCTGCAATAGGCACCTTCGGGCGCATTGGAGTTAGCGCATGACATAGGCATGCACCGTCTAAAGATTCCTCATCATCCTGCGCAATCATCGTCGCGCCGCAGGGATCTTTACGTGTTTAAACTTTGTGGACGCGCTCATCCGCTAGCAATACGCCATGCAATCGCTTAATGAAAGGGTATACAGTCGCTGAATTTTCGGAACTCGGCGTCAACGTTTTTGTATACTCTCTGGAGTGCGTCTCGAGACATATATAGTGGTGCCCCCGTCAGCCTGGTTTGGATAAATCCCCCCCATCTCAGAGACACTCAGTGATACCACGCGTCTGTTCATCGATGCAAAGCGGCTTACGACTTTGGTCCTGTGTTTTGAGACTCCCGTGCGATCGAGGCTGTGGTTTTGCTTCTGCAAGGTGGTACGGGGTATGGTACTGCTGTTCAATATTGCGAGACGTCAACCTGCGGCCGTAGCAGCTGCTCAGTACTCTTCTCCTGTGCTTGTCTACTTGTGAATCTTACACGGCATAGTCCGGGCCAACTCGCCACCTTAACGATCTGCGAAACATTCCTCTGCACGCTGATACTGAGTCCGTTGTCATTTCCTCTTCCAAGCCCCGCGGTACGCTGGGATCCGTTTTTAGTACCATTGTGGCGCTTATGAGACGGAGGCTGTTGGTCATGCGATGAAGCAGTGTTCTTCTTCGAGGCAGCGGAATTCAATGCGATGCCACACACGCGCTTTCGCTTATGTACATGCCACTCTTTCAAGACGTCAGGAGGTGCTAAGCATGCAGCATGTTTTACTTCTGAACCTTTGTCGTACAGTTTGCTCATTTGATGAAAGCTTTGCAGGCACTTCATGGGCTTGGCACTCCCTTACTATATCGATCTCGCTATGGGACGGCATGGCATTTTCAGTAGTTAAACATCTCACTCGATCGCCCACTCATAGCTCATCATTCAATGTACATCACCACAGCAGCGCCGAAGATTAAATAGATGCGCGAATAAACATCGTCCAAGACAAACGGCTACCAGAGATAGAACTCCTCGCCAGCGACGGAAAAACATTACAGTCAGGTTCTCGAAACACTAAAGTATCTCGAAACCGAGGTGTGGCAGTGGACATTGAAGGCGTCCCAGAGGGCACGAGAACCGCAATGCCTTCGGCGCCCGATGGTGAGATACCGAGGACAGTCTAAAGACACGATAGTCAATGATGAGCGGAGCAAGGAAGCTAAGCAGAGCTCGGTTCTGCTGATGAAGGGCGAGCGAACTGCGCGCGAGCAGAGACCGTATGGGCGAAAGCAGCAAAGTCCGTCTTAGAGGCTTTACCTCGCTGGTTTGCAGATGCACCATGTATCGATTATCAGTGCATCTTTGGAGTTGTTCATGACAGGGAAACTTGCCTTGACCGCATAGATCACAACCTTCTGCTCCCACCGCTGTGGAGATACCCCTACACGTTCCTCGGACTCCTTCAGCATGACCCGGAGCACGCCTTGCTCTTCGTCAAAAGTACATCGTACGGCGGAACCGAGTCGCACGCTCATGGTGACTTTCCACACCGGCTCCCGCCTGAATACTGAAAGCGGTGCGGCCATGCGAAACGGACGTCGCAACATTCAGCTCGCAGAAAGTATGGATCAGGGCGCGTACTCACGCAGACGCTCATCTGCGGTCTCCCTGTGTGAAAGAAGCTTGATATTTCCAAGGATTCCATCGGAAAAATCTTTATCGCCGCGCTTGATGAAAACCTTCGCGCCCTTCAGTTCCGCTTTGACTTCCTCGTCTTCTTCGCCAGTGATGGCTATAGAAGAGCGACAAACAACATTCAATGTAAGATCAAATTGGTTGCCGAAGTAACGATTTTTTACTTGTGTCTGCGCCCTTAGCATATGACTTTGCCGCAAGCGGGTTATCCAATATGCTGCTATCTCGCTTGAATGCATGAACGATTTCCGCACTATCGACATCGGCTCTTTTTTGTGCAAATATTGAATAAGTGACCTTCCTATGATCGGAATATGCACTCGCATACCGATCATCTGCCATCCTAGCCGAAGAAGTTTGGGAAAGATCTCTGTCTGCCGAAACGCACCAGACCGCCCTGAGAGATGGCGGCGCGATGTTCGTATCTGGCAAGAAGGCAGCGGATCTTCCTGAGAACGACAGAAACGCAGAAGACGGCTTAACCTGCGACGAGTGGTCAACTGAATGCTGGACAGAAGGTACGTCCTGCTCCATCGCAGTTCGGTAGATTGCATCGTGACACTGACCGCAGGAACTCGCACCACAGACGGTGAGAGAAAGGATGGAGGACCCGTGCTTACTTCTGACGCCTGCAATTTGCAAAGTGTTAAGCAGAGTATAATCTTCTCGTAGTTCTTACATTCAAAGGCGTTTTCAGGGCTGCCGTGCTGTTGCCGTGAGTAAGATCCGTAGAGGTTGATTCTTGAGAGGAGAGTGATTTGAGGGGTGTTTGACATCTCTTCTTCGATGGTCGGGAAAGTGTGAGCTGTGCGGATACTTGGGCTCAGTTCGAAGAATTCGAACTAAGGCTGAGCCGCTACGCACGACGGTATTGCCTTTATCTAAGTCCTGGTAGACAACAGATTCACTGAGCTAAGCTCTACAACAATGGCGAGTGAATATCAAATACAAGGGTAGAATCATCGTCTCTAATCTTCCTCTTCAATGTTCCTGTCATGGACGAATCCCGCGCCTACGGCAGGCTTAACGCAGGATCTGGAAATACGCCGAGGGTCTCACGTGTTCCGAGACTTGTGGGAGTAGTTGATTGTCACTAGCAGCAGCCGAATTGGCGTCCGGGCTGGTATTCTCGACTGCATTTTCGTGAGATTTGACAGAGCTGTTGCCATACCCTTCTTGCAAGGATACATGGTCTGCTCGCTCAGCCAAAGATCTGTTGGAGGATGAATTAGATTGACCAAGTGCCATCGCGATCGCTGAGTACGCTGCTGCTAAGGCCTAAGGTCGGACTCTCACCGGCGATTACGGCGCTTGGATGGCTGATAGCCGATGGTCGCTGAGAAAGCTGCAACTGCACAGTATACGAGATTCAACGGAAACATAGCAATGTTTGAATTCGGCTGAACGACGACAGTAGGGAGTAGGGGCTGCAGTGTCAAATGCTTAGGGTGCTCACCAGTGGATTACTACATGTATTGGTGGATACAGCCCGCGATGTCCTCACCTGGCACGCACCTCAAACACATCTCGAACACGTGTAGCACGTTGTTGATTGATCACGATTCAGATTGAACTGAGTGTGAGCACTATCGGGCTTACCCTTGTGGCGCGTCTGCTTCAGCGTTGGATAGCTCCCTCTTTGAGTGAGAGTGTATGTATGAGGGCCTCACGACATACTTGCCGGAGTCGCCACAAGAAAACATCCGAAATTTAAAGGGCGACCTGAATATCACGCTAAGCAATGTATTGGTGCCACGTGTCCGAACCCTAACCTTGGTCGCCAGCCATGGCCCCTCGTAGATATGCCGACAAATCTAAGAACAATCATAATGTGGTCCTGTGTTCAATGTGCAAACTGCTACTCAAGTACTCAACCTTTGTACTCTAAACTGAAGTGAGGCCACCATGATACTGACAGCCATTATGGACCAGCAACTGCCACGTCAGCCCGATCATTCAAATGTGTCCCACGCTTCCACTGGCAAGCCCAACTACTGTTTCTAATCCATCCAGCGTTTTATAACTGTTCAGCAATCACTCCACTACCACTTAACATACGGCTTTCTCACACGTGAAGCTCACTATGAGGCTTCTGGCATGGTTAGGAATAGCGGTTATGCTGTCTCCCTGTACTGTGCATGCGGCGTTATTTCCTTCCGGCACACAGGTGAAGATTATCGACGAGAAGGGGTTCAAGAAGGCCATGAAACAAAATGTACGTCCCTTTGGCCCATAAGGACGTTGATCCTCCTCATAAATTGACTATGGCACTACTGAATGGGTTTCATCGCCTAACGAACTGATTGCGATCAACCTGAGTAGGAAACATCCGTGGTAGCATTTGTCGCGCCATGGTGTGGTGTGAGCTTGACAGCGCAATAGCCTCAGGCGTTTACTAAGCAACCAAGGCAGCATTGCCAAAGGATGGCGCCGGAATTTAGCAAGGCAGCGGAAGCACTATCTCCGATGGTCCCCATGTACGCTATAGATTGCGATCAACAGTCCAACAAGCCGTTGTGCTCAAGAGAAGGGGTTCAAGGGTTCCCGACTATCAAGGTAAGCTCCGCATTGCATTAACACTCCGCGGTTCTCATGCCTTCACTCAGCTGTACCCACGCGGCGGAAAGTCGAAACCTATCGGTTTTGAGAGTGGACAGCGAACTGCCAATCAATTCTTCCACTGGGCTTCACGCAGCATACCGCATGAGGTTAAGCGAATCGACAAGGCAGCCGATGTCCCCCGTTGGGCGGAGGAGGTATGATCGCTTATCCCTGTGGTTCCTGCCTAGAATTGACCGGAGGTCTAATGTCTAGAACGCATCGAAACCTCGTGCGCTTCTTCTCAGTACAGGAAAAGATATCCCCATTCTCTGGAAAGCTATTGGGAACAAATACAAAGACCAAATCAATTTCGGCATACTCCAGGACAAAAGCGGCAAAGGCTCTGTCAAGTTGGGAGTTGAACATTCAGCCGACAAGACGTCGAAGGTGATAGTCTATCCTTCGGGATCATCGAGATTTGTGCGCTTCGATGGTTCGTCCCGTTGGTTGCTGACCTCCGTTGTCCAGTTCTCATAGAACGTCTTCTAGGCCGCCTGAAGTATCGACCCCTCAATGAATATTTCAGGGCAGTAGCGGACGGGTCCGCTGAATTCCCGGAGCTAGACCAGCAGAACAACCAATCGGTGCCCGCGCAGAACAGCTCGGTGAGCATCGCCGAAACGCACAGTTCATTCTCAGAGAACTCGCAAGCTGATGTCTCCATCGCCCCAGGTGGTTGACCACACAAATTTGGCCGCCCACTCGGCACCATCCGATGCAAATTCTGTCGCATTCCAGAGTGGAACAGTTGATGGGGCGCAAGAGACTAACCGTGCCAAGGACGAATTGTAGAATCTACTTCCTTCTATATCACGCGATCTCCCAGGGGACTTTTCATGTCCACTCTTACAAATATTACATCTGAGTTGCTCTTGACCGTATCTACAGCCAAACGCTGCTACCCGCAGGCACAGCAGCGCAGAAATGTACGTAGAAGCTTTCTGAATATATTCTTGCCCTTTATTACGTCCAGCAGGAACTCATCGAAGAATCGCAAGCCTCCCCAAAATATCCTGACACCAGTCAGCCTCATACTGTCCGCTGTAAATCTCCAAATCATCGCCGATGCGGCAGTCTAGTATCTTGATTATATCAACATTTGCCGCCGATGACGTCTGCTCTGTTTAATTATGGGCGAGCTAAGGTTAAGAAACCATTTTGCCGGAACGTGGTCCATTCATCGCCGTGTTGGGTCTCGAAACTGCAGTATGACGCCCGCTGTATCGCCAACATCTCAGGTCCGTGAGCCTTCATGTTCAATATCTGATGTACTTTGACCGCGGCCTCGTGAGATGTTCTCTGTAGGCTGGTTCATGCGTGCTCATGCAGCCAACGATGTGTTTTGAAGCGTCTTCTTGCGTATTAAATCGCCCGAACACACTATCTCGGGCCAATGCCATCGTTCATGGTCCTTTCTCGGTCCGCGGAACAAGCGCCTGTTTCAATCCTCGAGGTCAGAGCGTGGCACAAGCAAGATGAATGGTCGCTTAAACCTAACACATTGAGTCCACGTTGCGTAGATCAGCATAGCAGGCGAAAGATCAGTGTGCCACGGATCATCGCATGTGATGTTTCCTGGATCTGGTTGTTGCTCAATGTGGACTCCTCGGCCGCCACAGCGCTGTCATGGTGCGATCTGTATTATGTACACAGCTGCAAGGATTTCTCTCGGCTCCGGCGTCTGTGGTTGCAGTGTAACCCGTGATATCATCTACGCGGGATGCGCACGTCGGAACGGGACTCAAGTAGGAGTCCGACCACTATCGCTCACGAGATCTCTGACCAGTGAGCATGGCTGGAGCACCGTGGGGATTGATTACTTCTTCGTTGGTCTCAGTCTAGCAATGTTTTCATACTGGCCATCAATTATCGTGTACAGAAATGCCTCCAGTACCCTTGAAAGCGAGTGTGCGATTTTGCTTGTCGGCCACGCGCCAACACGGGATACGCCTGGATGTCATCGCCGGTGCGAACCAGGGATATGGCACGTCTTATGACAGGAAAGAGCCATAGGGAGACCTGGCTCGGAGGCACAAGTCGGGATATCAGATGAGCTTCGGTGGTGCCACGATTCGGCCCATGAACCAGGTGAGTATCCCATCGCATTGCCTCACACCTCGCAAGGTTCGCAGGCAGTAGTCTTTGAGGTTATCCATCGATCCGCGGCGGAGACGTGAGGGCGATTTGGTTAGGGCGTAAACGGTGAGTCAACGATCTGTGCTGCGAGATCATGCAAGAGCTCGACAGCCCTTGACAGGTCCCTTTCTAGTGATAAGGATAGGGTTTCTTCCCTAATTCTTGTCGTGGGATGCACTCTCATAAGTATTAAAGGCCGGCACCATGATGTTCTTATCAGATGGTTTGATACTCGACGATGATGGAGGAGGTGCCATGCATCGCAGGACCATTCGCTGTATTTCCCTCGCGCGTCGCATTGTCTCCTTATGGTCGACTAGATGGTCTGGTTCATGCGAAGTTTATGTCTCATGGATCGCTTCTCCACTGAACCTTTCAAGACCGCCGATGACCTATGACCGAACAAGGGCAAGGTGGTTTGGCCAGCGTTTTGGATTCCTGGACCGCTTCATCTGAGTCCAGAGCTACACGTACATTCATCGAACTACTTACGATTGATCCGCGCAGATGCTGCCTCAGCGTGCGCCGATGCCTCGGCTTCCGAAGCTCGCACCCACCTATCCATGTATGTTCGGGAAGGCAAGAAGAATACCAGGCGTTGTGTCTGATCCGCCAACAAATCCAGATCATGCTGGTCCGAGAGTGTATATATAGTGTGTGCTCGCTTCATGCGATCTGCCAGACTTCCAATCAGCCCATCCTCTGTAATACGCGCACAAGATGCAAGGCAAATTTGTGCTAAACCCGACGCCATCATACAGTGAGAGGATGTCATCGACACGTGGAGAAATCCGGCGTATCATGCAGCAACAACTTCGTACGAGCCTTGCTGTCTCCCCAAGCAAAGTTAACGAGTTTGACAGGTGAAATTACGGGCGACGATGTTGCCGTGATGCGTTATAACACTTATTGGAAGGACATCGTTACCCGTTACCGCGTTGTGATCCAGGGGTGGCCCCAGGACGTGCCCTTTAGAAATCTGAGCGATGTCTCCAATCTCGGAAAGCTCGACATACTGCTCCAGGGCTGGCAGAGCGGTACAATCCGCTTCCGACACATCACCGACGAGGAGTATGAATTTCTAAGCGCAGAGCGCGCCGCAGGGCACGAGATTTGGGGCGGAAACACGATGGCAGCATGGGACGAGTAGGAAGTCATAAGTGGCGCTTGGGTTAGGGGGAGAATGGACTTACGACAGCAACCTGACGACCCAAGATGGAGCGGTGCATGTAATTATTTTGTATCACGCATCCTCGCGCTCTGGATGTGAGTGGTTAACCATGCATGAATGATGTAGCAATGGGCATGATCATTGTTGACGCTTGATCTCAGCTGACGAGGATGGGGGAAAGGCCCACGAGCCAGCGTACGTTGGATGAGTACGGTGAAAATGCGGCCCCATCACACTATGGACACAGGGAAAATAGTGGGCAGCCATGAGTCGTCAGCAGGAGTGCAATAGAGGCACGTTTGCGCTCGTAGGACCTCAGTCACATTTTACTCGCCAAAAAAGTAGAAGGAAGCACACCATGACAAACGTACAAACAGCTCGAAGCGCGTAGGGCGAATGTTATCACGTCGGCTCATATCCCATCGGCGACCTGCTTCTACAAAACCTTGACAGTGCTTGTGTGCAAGCAGCGTTTTCGGTTACTGATCATTGAATGATCGTGGACAACTCGAGCCGCACGACAACTACAACCGTGCAGATGCAAAATTGAGGCTTGCAGGCTTAACGTCCTCGACGATTCAGCACTATTCTTCTGAATGCTATTCTGCCATACCGCTATATAGCATAGATACGGATTGTCGAACGGGTGAACAGTTAATATGGGGACCATAGTCAAGCAGCACAGTTCTTCGCTTCTTTGTGAAACGGTCAGTTTAACTCCATTCCTATGTCGCATCCCGGGATACTGGCTCAACACGGGTGGAAATTGTATTCATCGTATGCTTTGGGATGAAACACGAAAACGCGTCAGATCCAGAGGTTCTTTCGTGCACGATGCAGCCATTCGCTGAAAGAATATACCGGCCTGCAGGGAACACGCAAGCAGGGCCACGAGCTCACCGTATGTATGCAGTCGGGACCTTACTGTGAGTCATTGGTACGTTTTCGAAACAAATTATCAAGGCCATCGCCGTGTCCCTGGCGGTCTCATCGACTTACGAGTAATGATCAAAGGCTTCATCATGATACGGCAATCCCACATCGAAAGGCTTTGACACCGAAGTGAAAGCATGAGTCTGAGCCCTGTTCCGGGACGGGTGTGCCCGAGAAATAACACCGACCTGGTGTCAGAGTAGGTAGGTGCTCACCCAGGTGGTTCTCATACAACCCGTCTAGCGTAGTGAGCTATTTCGTCATGCTACGCACGTATATCACAGTCTCCGTCGGACCGGCTCCTTGAGGAACGCGCGTGTTCGCACTAATCAAGGAATGTATCAGGTGAGCCAGGAAGCGCACTCCTATGTGGGTGCACCAGCCGTCTTCACAGCGCTATCTGGGCAAGTTATAGTATCGTCTGCGAGGGGCTGCATCCTCTAACAATGTCTAAGGGTCGACTTAGATACTAGATAGCTAGCATCTCGGTCAGAGATCTTCTGAGGGGTTACGATCAATAATAGCTCAATGGGTAGGAATAACAACACAACAACCATCGATCAATCATCGGAAAGAGAACAGATGGTCTGTCGACATTTACGCAATCGCCCTCCGTCGTACCTGCGGCTTCGTTCTCTTTCTCTTTTTGCCTTGTTCAAAGGCATTGGCGCTCTTTAGGTCACGTCCAAGCAGGTCGTCTTGCTTGACCTGGTAGATCCGGACCTATAGATGCCAACGGTCAAATTCATCACGGTCAATCTATGAGCATGAGGTCTTACAATCCAGTTTTCTGAGGTGAATGCCTCATCTGTACGAGTATGAGATGTATGACGATAATAGATGCCATCCGATAACTTTACCTAGGTAGTCTAAAGTCGGACCCACTTTCGGCAGCTGCTGGCCACGCACACGGTCCACGGCTTGATTGCCACCGAAGAGCTCAGCAAAGCTGAGAATTCAATCTGTTAGATCTTCACTACACCGGGGCCGGGGACCGTGTCCAGCTCACCGGTAGTATGACATCTTGTACATGAGGCTGTTCTTCATGGTCGTCGACGCTGACTCGTCTACCTTGTACTCCCCCCTAGCCGTAAAGTAGTTCGGCTCTTGAATCTCGTCTGGCCAGACGCCCTGGGCGATTCGAACCATCCACAGGAACTTGTTGATGTCGTCACCCGAGTAGCCGAGGAGGCCGCCGAAGATAATCAACACGTAGTCAACGTCATGCTTGCGCAGGATGGGGTACGCGACTTCCTCGCTGCTCGACATCGCTTTGCCCACAGTTGCAATGTGCGCTGAGTGTCAATGTCAGCTCCTGGCCGCTTTCTGGAATAACCCTTGAACGAGGTACGCACTATTATTCCACGTGTTATTATCAACTAGAGTCGGCCGATCCGCCATACCAGCAATCTGATAGCCATAGTCCCACCAGCTCATGACTACTGCGGTTTCGGGCGTATTTTGTCGAAGCCAGTAGTAGGCCTCGCGGAAGTCGTCAATGATATGCTGACTGCCATCGGGGTTCGTAGACGCCAGCACAACTGACGGGGAGGAGTAGGCAGACGAAGTTACGTGCGTGCAGTGCAGTACAAAGAACAGGAGCATGCCCACGGCGTTGAGAAGCACAGCGCCACGGGTGTCATTGCCAAAGATTCCGCGCTTCCTGCCGGTCTTTTTGGTGGTCGTAACAGCAGACGTCACGGATGAGACAATGTCTCCGAGCGGGTTATTCTGCGGCGAAGAAACGGCGGCCTTCTTGCTCTTCTTCGTTGAGGTAGCTGTGGATGACGCCGGGGACACTCCAGTCGAGGTGGCGCTCGCCGTTGTCTCAGCGGATCCAGACTCCGATTCCTCATTAGGGTCTTCCGGCTCAAGGGGATCGATGTAGGTATCAAGAAGGGACGAGAATGCGACCGCAGCCGAGACGCAAACCACAGGTGTGAGAGTGAGCATGAGGCGCACCATGACTCCCGCGAAGTAACTCGCAACAACGGCATAGATGATCACAAAGACATGCTCGTCGCGAAGCTGGCGGAAGCACAGAATGACACCCGCAGGAAAAAGGAAAATGAGAAATTGCAGATCCATGAAGAACGATGGCCAGGCCGTGGGTTGGTGCTCAGACACGGACGCGATGATCGGTATGTACCTAGGGTAAGGCAATGAGCACGGTCGCGTGGAAGAGGAGGCACGACCCACTTCTTCGCATAGCCTGTGTCCCAAAGCGAGTAGAACCGCCCAGTCCAAGGAGCAATCCACCCTTTGTACGTGAGACCGACGATCGCCAAAGCACCGAGGATACCCATCCCAATGACGGAGGCGTAGAGCAGGCTTTGGAACTGTTTCGACGAGACATGCTGCCTCACGAGTTCCGCGAATGCAATGATCTGCAGGAGACCGAAAACACCTGGCACGGAGCACTGTCAGTGGGAATTCGGCCAGAACAGATGACTATGGACTCCAACCTAGTGCCGCCATATGCTCGCTAGTACGCACGGGCTGGAACCCCACGAAGGGGACCTGCATGCTGGCGAGCGTTCCGATGGCGTACCAAGATGAATAAGCGACATAGAGGCGGCTGCTGGAGCGTCCCATGAGTATCAAGGCGAACGCGTGGAGAGGTATCATGTTGGTAATGAAAGCATATCCGCCTGGGTTTGTATCAGTGCCTATCGCATCATCGGCACTAGGCCCAACTTACCCCAAGCGGCGACCATGTAGAAATAGAACAGAGCAGCCAGAGTGCCAAAGAAGGCGCTGCCTAATTTGAGCGCTTTGATCCATAGGAAGAACGTGAACATGAGGAGGAAGATAGCGATCGCCTCGTTGTCGTATGAACCCGCGACGGAGCGCGAAATGTATCCTGGGACAATGCCGATGAAGGCCGCCGCAAGCAGGCCAGCACTCTCATCCTTCATCTCCTTAGTAAACCTACGGGAATGGTCAATTGCTCTGGCACGAGACCCGTGTTCTCGGCTTTGTCACATACATGTAGGTCGACCAAGCCGTCAAGGCGCTGAATCCCGGAGCAAGCAATACACAGACATTCCTAATATCGACTGGCAGATTGAGCGCACGTAAAAAGTTCCAGATCACACCGCTTGTCGCCATGAGTCCGGGATAGATGGTTCCTCCCACCACTCGACCGAGGGGGTACCATGCAGTGGGGTCGAACCAGTTCCAAAATTCCTGCGCCAGTTCGTCAACGATTACAACACCAGCAGCTGCTTGTGATCATACATAGAGCCCTTTAGCTGCAATCACTCGTGTTGCACGGCTGCGAGCCGGTGTTAAATCCTATGGCATTACTTCACGAGTGCAATTAACGCTTACTAGTTGAACCAAGGATCACTGTGTCGTCCCCCTCGGTCAACATATATGTCCGGTAGAATATGCAGTATATACATACAATTCATGGATGATACTCTCGAAGTTGACGACGGCAAAGAGACGCGACGCTATAGCCGCGCCCGAGATGAGAGCCAGTGCAACAATGCGCAGCAGAGACCGTGTGTTCGCTACGGTCGACGGCGTCAAGTCAGACGGTATTGAGTAAGCCAGAGGCATGGCCGCCGCCTGAAGATACAAGCTGCGTCAAAAGAGCGACCAGGGAGGCGAACGAGCAGGTGGGTGTGTGCCGCAGCGGGCGCGTTGGTGGCGACACGTCGCGTCCAGTATCGTGACCTGCTATATCTTGCTTAGTCAGCAACCCCTTGATCGCAGCGCTGGGTTGGCGTATAGTGTATACCACAGCCATTTTGTAACTGACCAACCGCTCCAGATCTACAAGTTGTAGCCACTACGTATCATTCTGACCATCTGTGCTATACTCAGCTTTCAACTATTACTCTCGGGCTCTGGATTAGTGAACTGCCAACATCAAACAATATGTCCACTTCGCGGGATAGAGTGGAAGACACGTACGAGCTGCAGAATGACCAGAGACTGGACGATTTGCATTCAAAGTTGCGCACACTACGAAGTGTGAGCTGCGCAGTCTCTGTACGTGAGCCTGCCAGATTGAATGAGATCGTCTGCTACGCAGGTGACTACCGATATCTACGATGATGTAGAACGGCAAAACACGTCTTTGGATGACGCTGTGAGTGTATCAGCACACTGATCATGTCTTCGTTGTAACCATATGCACATTGTATCAGCGTGACCGATTCGCATCCTTCGGTGCCTCACTAGCGCAATCATCCCGGCGGGCTGGGCAAGCCTTCGGCATCGGCCAAGGAGGCGTGAAACAGTGGCGGAACATAGGGTATTGTGTAGCAGCCTTTGTTGCTATATGGATCCTATGGAAACTTCTGCCGTTCTTGTGGCCATCCCCTTCGCCTTGACCTACATCATTACCCTGTCTCATGATTCACCACGACTGCTACGTTATACACCCACGTTGTAATGCCATTCGCCTCATTGCTCCCCGTCTCTCGGCATTCTGCCAGAACCATTCAAATGCTTGTGATTACGCCGGGCTTCGTGCCACTCGTCGCGAAGATCCCCTAAATATCATTCCACGGATGCAGTGCAAGACATGCTGCCAGCATAAAGCCCGCACACCCCCGTAGCGTGGCACGAAGAAGTTGTAGTATGGTTCGGTGAGCTCCCCATGACATTCTCTGTGCTCTAATATTACTCAGGATCCCACCCTACCCAAGCTTTGCAGGTCTAGAAGCGCTGGGAAAGGATCGCCGATACATCGTTGGTGTGCAAGGCCAGGGGATGGTGTGCTCGCGGCCCCATTGGCCCCATGTGTGCGTACTGCCGCCTACAGGGTCCCCCGTCGATCAACAATCTCAGCGACCGTGTCAGGGTCCGAAATGGGTGTCAAATACTCTGACTCAGCCTGATGAACGATTCTTCAGAAAGCAGGGCATGACTTTCCACATAAGTACGCACTCTTGCTGTCTAATCTGATAATCTTCAGTCCTTGTAACGGTGGGTCTGGGCGGCAAATCCCGCACATCTCGCCTGCAAAGCCGTGTAGCCAAGATACCGCCGTTGCGACGGTGCAAGGAGGCCCCATCATTAAGAATGACGATATTTTGGTAAGTTCAATCGATACGAGGAGAGCTATTCGCGGTATGGTGGTGTAGGGTTAACATCTTCGCCGTACTCCCGGAGATCATATCACATTAGCGTTTTGTGCAGTAATCACGGGTGAGGCCTAGAGCCCAGTGTTAGTATACAAGGACGCGCGACGGCCTAGATCAGCAATTTCATCGGTGGGCACTCTGAAACGCGCCGTATTCGTATTCGAAACACGTATATTATATTCATCCTGCCATTCGACGATACGCCATTTCCTTTGTCGCGGTCAACAGCACGATCACGTAGGCTGCTCCATTCGTCTAAGCTAAAACCACCTGCATGCCAAGCTGCTAACGAGTGGTGCAGGGTCCTTCAGTTCTTCAAGTTGCACTGAATAGCTAGTATGCGTGGCGCGCCAAGCATATCCTCTTACTATGTGTCAGCCGCAGAATTATATACCTTGGCTCGCTCAGATGACAGCTTCGAGGTCGAGACTAAAAATGTTGAGACTTACGATTAGGCATAGCTGCCAAATATTAGTTTGTGGTGCCACTGTCATTGTCCTAGTACCAGCGAGAAGGCTGCTCGGGGTTGTTGCCATCGTCGCACCGCTATTTGTGAAGACTTCGTTTATCATGTGTATTACGCGTCCTCCCGAGACTACTTTGGTGTTCGAACGTTCAATTCCCGTAAGCGTGTCTGTTTCGCGCTGCGGTGACTGCAGCAATTGGGTTTGTATTGCATCTTGAGCACGTGCCAGGATCAGCGAAATAGGAAACTACTGTAGTTCGCTCAGAACAGCTTCCCCCAACACCCAACTTTTACGCTTTAACTCCATTTTGCTTTGCACGCCTGCCACGCAAGCGTAGCGTATTGAGGCTATTCCAGCGTAGCGGACGATGTCTGACCGCGATGTTTTGCTCTCCATGGGCTTTGACCCCGCCCGCGTAGAATGTTCGCAGCCCATTGCGCTCGGCGGTGCTCTCACCACTAATGCATCCTGTTCGCATGTTGTTGCTTACAGGGGCGCTGAAGGCGACTGGCGGGCGCGGCCTGCAGCCTGCGATGGATCACATTCTGGAGAATGAGGGCAGATCGGTACCCGATCTCGCGTCGGTGTCCGCATCAGCGTCGACGGGTGGCGCGGCGGGGTCCGGGGACACAGCGCCGACGGAGGAAGATGAGGAGGAACTAGAGGCCCTCAAAGCCGTATATGGCAAGGCAGGAGCGGGTGGGGGCGCGGACGTAGAGGCGAAGGTGCGTGTAGTTCTGCGGCATCTGATAGGATGCATGCAATTCACGTACTGGCCTTGCCTGGCATTTTGGCATTTCTTGGACAAGTAGAGCATTAAATGCTCTGTATGCGGGAAGACCTTCAAGAACACTGCTCTGGCGAACTATCATGCAGAGAAAAGTGGGCACGATCAGTTTGAGGAGTCCACAGAAGAAGTATGTCGAGTGTTTCTATGGTGTCGCCATCTTTCGCGTCTTGGTAATGCAGCAAAACGACTAACAACGTTCGTTTTGACCTATAGATTAAGCCTCTGACTGAGGAAGAGAGGAACCAGAAACTGGCTGAGCTGCGCGAGAAGATGGCAGCAAAGCGTGCTGTCAAAGCGAAGGAAGAAGCGCGAGAGAACCTGGCCAATGAAGCGATTCGCAGAAAGGCCGGACGCGTGAGCTTTCAGCTCGCCGCTGCACCTCAAGAGAAAGCTCTGATCATCCAGTATTGTGTTAGGACATAAACCAGCTCCGCGAGGAGATCCAGGCGAAGGAGCTGAAGAAAGAGGCCGAAGCGAAGCGACGAGGCAAGCGTCATTGATGCCGTTGACTCGTTCCTCGTTCCTCATTCAAATTGCTACCCAGAGAAACTGGAAGACGCCAAAGCGCGTGCTGCCATCAAAGCTCAAATTGAGGCCGACAAGCGGGAACGCGCGGAGAAGGCAGCTCGCGAGAAGGCATTGCGCGAAGGCAAGCCCGTGCCTGGGAGCTCTTCAGCCCCGCCTGCTGCTGCACCCGCAGCATCTGCGCCCAAGACGGCAGGAAAGGACTACCCCGAGACGCGGCTGCAGATCCGTTTGGCAAGTGGCGGGCAGCCATACACAACGACCCTGCCTAGCGACGGAAGTGCGTACCATATTAGTTTGTGACTTATGTCAATGCTGATTTGGGCCCGCACTGGCAGCATTGCGTGACGTTGCGGAATTCTTGGCTGCGCAGACGCTGTCGGTGGATGTTGAGACCGTGAACTTTGCCATGCACTTCCCAAGGTAAGTTTGCATGCTCTTCGGTTGTAGTCTTGCATCGGGTGACTTTCGAGTCCGTAGAAAACAATTCACTCGGGCCGACTTTACACGCACACTCAAAGAGCTGGGCCTGACGCCCTCAGCTGTGGGTTCACTTCGCCTTGTGCAATTGCATTGCTCTGACTAGCAGCGCGCTCGTGCATCAGGTCTTGATCGCCTCGTGATGCCAGGACCATCATCCACCTGGACTAGTGGGAGCATGAATGGAAGTGTAAGCCTAATTGCAGCCGCTGACGTTATCTGTAAATTTATGTGCGTGAGCTGAAACGTCCGCGTATTTGCTTTCCAATCGCACGAGTCTGAGCTCGCTGCCTCCCTGTGCGCAGCTTCATTGAATGATCAGGCACGTCATCAATCGACAAGTCCGGGATTGACCTGGCCAAGGGCAAGTATTTCGCGGAGGCAACCTGGAATCGGCCCCATATACGCGAGCGATCCCGGTCGGCTGAATAATTCATCCTCGAGGGCAATCTCGATATTTGCAGAATTAATTTAGCGGACAATAGTTGCCGCCGGTTAGCGATAAGTGGGCGTCTGCAACAGCCCTCATGTAGGAGCTCATCACGGCCCACATCAGCGACCTGACAGTCTCTCTTCGACTCCCATGTCCACCTAGTCTCTGTCCTGGGGCCCGACCAGCTGCTCTGATTCTGCGACGCAGCGATGGACTTGAAACGAGCGCTCTCTCCGACGGCCTTCTCGCAGACAGGAACCTTGCGCGCGCGCCCGAATGGCCCCCGCGCGCCGAAGCAAGCACCAAAGGACAGCATACAGCTGGATATGTGCGCCCGCAGCATAGAGGAGGCGACCCCCGCGTACTCGAGCCCGCGCTCGTCCGCCCGCGAGTCGCTCGCAACCCCCGCGTACGTGCCTGAGGAACCGCCGTTCGAGAGCGGCAGGCAGCGCAGGATGAGTGTCGGCGTGCAGACGTCGACGAGCGCGCAGACGACGAACGGGGAGCCCGCGACCCCCGCGGCGCCGCCTGCAGTGAAGGCGATCAGAAAGGTGCCGACACTGAGCCCGCCTCCTCCGCTGAACCTCGAGCCGGTGCCGATCCAGTGGAGGGGCATGAGCCTGAGCACGGCGAAGTGGACCCTGACGTCCGCGCAGCTACAGGAGATGGTCTCTACGGCGATACGGCAGTCTGCCCAGGAGTCGTTCATCCGCCTCGTCCCTCTCGAGACGCTGGAGGGTGACGTAGACCGGGAGCTGCAGCGCCTCGAGTCGGTGAGCCATGATTCATCTGATCGCTCGGTGAAGAGACGCGCTCAGCACGGCACGGGGCGGTCAGCTGAAGGCGACCAGCCAGGCACAGTACAGGTTCAGCATGCAGCGGCGGATGATGCTGCTACAATCAATCAATGCGCTGTCGTACTCGCAATTGACAGATGGCTCAGGCGGCGGCGAGACGTTGGCGAACCTAACGGCGCAGGTTGCAGAGACGACGGCTGCGTGTGACCGCCTGCTCGAGACGCTGCTGAGCATTGCCGATCAGCGCGCGCAGATCCAGCGGCTGCAGGACGTGCACGTCGCATCTGCGCTGGCGATGGCAGTGCGGAAGATGAACGAGTCATACGGCCGGCGAGTGGACGAGCTCGCGGCGGCGCGCGCGCAGATCGACGAGCTGCGGGACGAGCTGGACGAGGCATGGCAGATCGCGGAGGAGATGGCGCAGGAGATGGACGCGCTCGACAACTTCGACCTCGGCTTCGGCGACGACGACGTGGCTGGCGAATTCGACGACGTGAGCGCGGTTGTCGGCGATAGCCGCACCGAGCACAGCGTCCAACTCGCCGAGGTGGTTGGCATCACCGGCAAAGCGGTGGCGGCTGAGGCGCGCTACACTAGTATGGTTGGGGCGCTGCGTCCGCCGCCGGTCGCAGATCGCGCGAGTCGCGTGGTCGCGGCGCGGAGACGGAGCATGCGTACGTCCAAGGCGAGCCTGAGGCTCCCACGTCAGCCATCGGAATCGTCGGTGTCCCCCCGACGAGCTCGGAGTCGCAGTAAGAGTAGGCGTCGTCCATCGATGAACTCGAGAGCCGACGTTCCCGCGGTACCTGCCATCCGCATCGATACGGCGCCATCACAAGGCTCGTTCCTTGACCTCGCTGAGACGAGGCCGACTTCCCCGATGAGCCCAGCCGCTCCTGCCCAGATCCCTGCATTCCCGCAAGTCCTCATGATAAACCCCACCTCTAAAAGAGACACGATCGGTGAGTCGAACGGGAACGCAGCAGGAAGCGCAGCTGACCACCTCGCAGAGCTCCCTGAACCGTCGCCAAACCCAACCATTCCCTCTCCAGGCTTCGACCGTTCCGTCATCCCCCCTCTGACCATGCACGCCGCAAAGGACGATCTTTGTTTTACTTCTGCGCGCGAGCGAAAGCTGTCGATGCGGCGTGTGCAGTCGTTACAGCCTCAATCGCGGACAACAGATTCATTATACGGCTCGCTTCATCGCACGAGCGCGGACCACCGAGAACTAGATGGAACCTTTCCTGACAAGCTCGGCTCAAAGTCAAAAAGGTATTCAGTGCCGTTAAAAGCTACTTTACCAATGGAGCCGGTAGAGCCCACGCCGTCGCCACCGCAAGGCGAAGGATCCTCGTCCTAGCACAAAACGACGGATGTAGCCTCATAACTTATACTTTACTATCGCGAAAATCAAATATAAACCGGTGAGCGTCAAGTGCACAAGTCGGTAGTCATCGCATCTGATATCGTGGCACAGATATACCGCTAATAGCATTCCCTCCATCTGCACGTTGCTCATAACCATTCATCTGCTATGTATTGTCTGTTCGCGTGGATCCCGGTGGTCGGACTGACACGACGCCGGTATAATGTGCCTATGGGACATTTATTCATGATCATCTAGCACCGGATTCCCTCTGTATCGTCATGCTGCCCGCCTGTACACCGCTTATTGCTATCATATCGACCTGTTGAATCAGTCAAATTCTCCAAACTGTCCAACTGACGAGTTGTTGTGCGATCATGATGCATGAAGCTTTATGTAAAGGATGATGCAGATGTCTGCATATTGGTATTGGGCTGCGCTTACGTGTGGTATGCGTCGGATGAGATAAGACGGCCATTTCTCCGTCGTTCCGTTCCGACCACATTATCCGAGTCGTCAGCGGCGTCCGACCCCAACGAGCCGCAGTGGCACCATCTTGGGAAACGCTATCTCATATGCCTAGGTTCTCTTTCTTACCAGATCGTCACCGCGGGCGACGACGGTGAATAGCTCGTAATGGGCTGTGACTATCTACTGTCCCTGCCCACAGATGTCCTGCTGCAGGTCGTGCAGGAGCTAGACGTTCGGGACATACTTGCATTGCGGCAGGTGCGCCAGGTCCAACCAGATTCATGATCGCTGACCTCAACCATCATGCTTGCAGACGTGTCGCTATCTTGCAGAGTTCAGTCGGGAACGAAGTATTTGGCACGATGCTCTGTATGCCCACGTGCTGGACAAGGGACTACCTGTCCCCGGGTTGCGCGAGCAGTCTGTAGTCTCTCTCACAGCAGAGCACCTAGAGGACCTCACACATAAAGCACTCAAGTTCCACCGCAACTGGACGTCCGCGAACCCCGCGTGGACACGGCGTATCGAGCTCTTCCCGATTGGGCTGCCCGAGAGATGTAGCCGCACGCGCACTCTCGCCGCCCATTTCATTCCTGGAAGGGGGAACCGATGGTTGCTGACAGTGACTATATATGACCAGGAGGGTCTGCCTCGACGGTGCGCGTTTCATTGCTGGGACATTTTGTCCGAGCCGCCGCGTTGTGTCGCTGTCATGCATCGTGAGCTGGTTGCTGGCGCAGTGGTCAACTCTGATCCGTCATATCCTGGGATCCTGGCTATATCCCACCGTATTGACATGTTAGTATCTCCTTTTTGAGCTCTAGTTCTTTGTGATTGGCCGAAGATATTTCATCAATGAGCGCCTGGCCATGAAATAATGCTATCTGCCCTGCGATACGGATTGCACAGTGCAAACTGATCGATTTTGTACAGATCGTCCGTAGTTATATACGCCATCGACTTCTCCGGTGATGATCCCGAATCAGCGTTCAAGCTATTGAAAGAGTTTCCCTCCCGACGCGCTCTCGTGCTCTTTCAGGGTCGAGCCCTCCTCGCCACTGACAGTGACCAAATTGTCCGCCTAATGAACGTTGACACTGGAGAGCTGCAGACCGAGCTTTGCGTGTCGCTAGAGCATGACGACCCCACGCGGCCAAATGAGGTGCGTAGTGCGCTATTTTGCCACACCTCGTCTGACCTGTGGCATAGGAGCAGAGATGCCTCGGCGCCGTCATTTTTGATCACTACATCGTTACGTTCTGCTACCGTTACACACATCTGTATAACATCTCGTGCACTGCGGGGGACTCGGGCTCCAAGTCTCGTCTTCCTATCGCCAGCCACAAGTGGCCGTGGCGCATCGACAGTCTTGTTGCTTGCCCACGCTACTCGCCACGCTCAGGTCAGGGATCATACCCGCCAATCGATATCCTTATGCGCTTCGACTCGTACTATCCCTGGCCCGTCAACATCCTCCACCACTTCGTCCTTCCGTCCAACCCAGATGCATCTTGGTCGCATCAATACCCAGGCACGCCCACGCACTCACTTCCTGCACCCGCGTCCTCTCCGCTAACCATACCACTCGTGACATTAGAGCGCACTGCCGCGAACGCGGAATTCACAGACCTCACACGTCTCCCATACCTCTTCGCCCGCGACATCGACACGCAGGGCGTGGCGACCAGCGCAATGCCGCAGATGGCCCGCTCGATCGACTCGCCCGTGCGCCTCTTCACGCCGTCTAACCTTGTGCTCGGCACGCGGGGAACCGCACTCTGGCTCGACACGCAGGGGAACGAAGGCAGACAGCGCATCGCGGGGTGCATCCTGAGGCCCCCCACCCTCTCTTCTGGCCCTTCGCCTCCGTCTACATATGTCATCTCCTTCGCGATGGTGCCTCAGGGCGAGCCGACCTCAGCGACGTTCGCAGAGGCGGAGGGTGCCGCGTGGGTCTACTCGCCGGCGGAGGGCGGACCGAGTATGGACGCGGGGATGATGATCTTCCACGTACAGATAGAGGACGACTCTTGGACCAAAGTTGAAGTGGACGAGGAGGAGGGTCGGATTGCGGTGGGGACGACGTGTGGAAAGGTGCTTGTGTTTGAGTATGCGCCGCGTGAGGGACTCGCATGGCGGGAACAGACGAGAAGATGAGGAGCTGAGAAGGGCAGATGAAGGAGGGGCTGGTGAGGAACACGAGATATATGAGGAGGGAGAAGATATCAAGGCCTTCACGGAGAGAAGTGAGGAGAGGGGTGAGGAGGAGGCATAGAGTGAATCTATATGTCGGCCACTAGATGCACGCTGGAAACATCCATCTAGATCTAGTTAGTATGTGCTGTAATATGCTATGTGGAGACAAGACAGGTATGTGATTGCAAACGACGAGAGGACGAAACGCGTATGAGAGTGTAGTGCAGTCAAGGCAGCTATCGTCTGCGCCACTTCTGAACGGCAACAGATACAGTCCGGCTTGGACGTTTGAACGTTTGAACTCGTGTATCGCATATACAAGAATATGTCCTCGTGTTCCATTCAGGTCAGTTCATGAGCCAAGCTGTAGCTGGTGACTTCCCTGCATTGACACACTAATGTTCTCTATCTGGCCACCAACCGTGTGTATCCTTAGACTTGTACACAATTTCGAAAGTGACTATGTAATACAGAAATAAGTATAAGCCACACTCTCATATTCTAAAATAGATAGAGGTTAGATACTCGCCTGAGTCGTGAGACTGCATTTATGGGCGCTCACTATTATAGTCTCGGTTCCAGACCTTATACCTCACGTGGCACCTGCAGCCCGGACATGTCCGGGCGGAGTGCGAAAAACATATTGCAGGTGCCATGAGGGCGGGTGTAGGTGACTCTGTCTCGTGACCGCGACGCTGGCGTGGCGTACAGCGCGCGACGCGTCGCACTCGATGAGCTCACAAACGCACGCGAAGCGTAGCTGGCTGCGTCTATGCCGTACTGCACCATCTTATCACTTTAAATTATAATGTCTGAGCTTGACGACGACAATAATGACTTCATCACCATCTTATCAGACATCAAAACCAGCCCAGTTTTGCCCGATCCTGTGCCGGCAATGACAACGGAGTCAAGGTGCAGCAGCAGTGCGTCCGTGACATCAAGCTGCCAGTTGTACGGCACTCTGTCAGCCCCAAATACGTTGGAACTTCTCGGTGACTAAGCGGCGTGTATCTGCGGATGAGTATTGGCAACATTTCTCGGCCACAGTGCCGCATTGATCGTTAACGTCGCGATCAAACAGACTGCCGTGAGTTTGCTTAGAGGGCATTATGACAGTAGTTCTGCGAAATCAGGTAGCATACAAGTACAATTGTGAGGATGCGCGTCGCGCTGTAGGCCAGCGTCGCAATCACGAGACAGGGTCACCTACACCCGCCCTGACGGCCAACCTTGTACAGTGGCTGCTGCAATATGTTTTTCGCACTCCGCTCGGGTCCTCCCGCACTCCGCTCGGGTCCTCCCGCACTCCGCTCGGGTCCTCCCGCACTCCGCTCGGGTCCTCCCGCACTCCGCTCGGGTCCTCCCGCACTCCGCTCGGGTCCTCCCGCACTCCGCTCGGGTCCTCCCGCACTCCGCTCGGGTCCTCCCGCACTCCGCTCGGGTCCTCCCGCACTCCGCTCGGGTCCTCCCGAGTGGCAGAAGCCATGTGCAAGGGCTGGGGACGAGACTAGGCGCTCACCCATGTAGCAGTGAATCGACAAATCGACTTCCAGTCTAAATACATAGTATGTACTGTAACAACACCAAAAGCACAATAAATCTCTGTCAACCCCGCCACACCCGCACCCGCCACACCGCCACACCGACACCCGCCACGCGTGCCACCATCGCGACGGGCGCACCACTCAACGCATCCAGCTGGTATACAAGTCTCTCAACTCCTCTGCGAAAGACATCGCACTTACACGAGAGCAAGGGTCACTCCTCCTCGTCCCCGATGACGTGCAGCGGCTCGCCCTCCGCCTCCGCGGCGGGAACAGGCGCGTACCACTTCGTCGGCGACGTGAGCTCGATGCTGCCGTCGCCCTGTGCGGCAGCGCCGTTCCGCCCGCTCGTCGCGTACAGGTGGATGAGCACGACGATGATCGTGTAGATCGTGAACGCAAGACTGCCGTCGCGTGTGACATGTGGCGTGCAGAGGCAGGTGGCATGCAGCATGGGTGCGCCCGGGAGGTGGGTGAGACGATGGAGGCCGAGCGTGAGTGACGACGAGGATGAGCATGAAGATGCACCGAGAGCGAGGAAACACAGCGCACCTGAACATGATCAGCACGTACGTGACGTGGTCCATGCCGTTCTCATGCGCAGACTCGAGCTCCTCGTCCGTCGCCGACATAAACAGCAAGCCCGCAGAGACGAGCAGCTACTCCACCGCCACCCATCAGCCACCTCGCACCCCAGATGTCGACACAGAGCACTCACGAACGGCGGCAGATGCCTGAACGCCCGCCCGACGCTCGCGCCCGCGCCCGCGGCGGCAGCGGGCTCCTCCGCGAGCGTGTGCTCCGAGTGCGCGTCGCCCTCGCTCGCGGGGGCGTCCGCAGGGAGCGGGGCGAACTTGGGGACGACGAAGCACACCTCGACGATGCGCGCCACGCCCGCGAGCATGAGCGTGTAGCCGAAGGTAGCGTGCACCTTGGTCGAGATCATCATCGCCTGTGCGTGCTCGGACATCGCCCAGCCGGTGAGGATCACACTGGTGCATTTCGCATATGAGTGATATTTGGTGGGCTCGGGGATGCCACTCACATGAGCGAGGGAACGACGGATCGCTGGATGATGGATGAGCGATGCACAGAAGGGGGAGACGAGGGAGCATACCTGGTTATTGCGCGAGAGGAAGATACCCAGCGCACCGCCGGTCCACCCTAGCGTTACCGAAAGTCAACAATAGTTCATCAGCTCAAAGAGTGCGCATACAGAGAACACCAAGGATACTGTATGCGCTGTGAGCTTCCGAAGCGGAGAAGAGAGAGAACAGACACACGTGTGCTGCATATCCTTGACGGACCACACCGAGCCACGGTGCTCCGTAAACGTATTGACTTGTCCTCTTCAGCCTACATACACGGGTGAAGTAATCTGTGTCGCTCACCGATACCCTAGCTTGAGCATGAGAAAAGCGTCATGAGAGCGATGTACTGAATATATGCGCACCCAGAGCATAATGACCCACGAGTCCCACCATTCGGGGCTGCGCCCGCTGCGGCGTACCCACATCTCGCCAACAAGCAGCAATATCGCCATGATTGTTCCATACGCAATGAATCCGCTTCCCTGTATGGCCTATGAGTCTGCTCCGCGCCCCCCACCCTGGGCATCCCATCACGCACCATGATATAATGAGCCAAACACTGCCCCAGATGCCCTCCTCTGCAATAACCTCTCATTGTGATCGCCCCAAACAGCATCTGCGTCCATCCAAGCACGGGATACGCCTTTCCGACCACGCCGTGCGCACGCACGGCCCACGGGCGGAGGGTACGCTCGTGGATGTGCAGCTTGAGGTAGACACCGAGGACGAGCTGCAGGACGAGCGGGAGGAGAATGATGTTGGCGAAGAGCCCGTGGACGGTAGCAGGGAAGGCACGCCCGCCATGCGAGTGTCCAAGTATGTATCCGGCGATGGTGAGGGCAATGCCTGCGCTCTGGCGGTTCGGATGCGGGGGTTCAGCGTTGGGTTGCGATGTGCGGCGGTGGAAGGGCGCACCTGGAGAGGGACATGCCAACGGCTGCGCGCAATGCCGAGGACCATGCCCGTCGGGAAGAGGACGCCCCAGACGGCGGCCTGGAGGAAGACGTGCAGCCAGAGGATGGTGTCGATCGGCGCGCTCGCCTCTTCCTCGGTCAGCTCGTCGTGGTGCTCGTGCGCCCACGCCGGCAGCGCAAGCGCGAGCGCGAGCAGCAGCGCAAAGACGGGCGGACGATGGATAGACATGTTGGCGGTGGACTCTGCGCTGGCACGAGTCGCGTTTTGCGTCCACTGCGGGGACGGAGTGAGCGGGTCGTGATGCTCAGCGGTGAGAAGTAAGCGGCCTCGTCCGCCGTTACAGTTGGCCGTCGTCTGATCCGCTGCGGCAATTACCGTCCACATAGACGCACACGCCACAATCACATTGCATCATTCATCCATTAAATATATAAACAAGCTGTATAGATCTCAACCCTATGTTCTACGCCCTATGATGTATGACGCTGCCATGAATCCGAGTACAATCGTTGCTTCTGCTCTGCACAGAGCGCGATCCGACTCAGAAGCACCCTTCTAGCCTCCTCTCCCGGGTCGCACTTTGCGAGCTTGTCATAATCGTACCACACCATCACCGAGTCGCATTCGGTCACGACCCTCCCCTGCCTGTACGAATATGCCGCTCCTTCAAGGTTGAAGTGCGTCTTTGGCAGGCGGTTGACGACGCGCGGTCGTTTCGCGACAAGCAGCGTGTCCGGGTAGACGACGGGCCGCTTGTAGTCGACGGAAATGGACTTTAGGATGAGCGAGACGCCACGACCGGTGAGCATGTCGCGTGCGCGCGCCTCACCGCCGAGCTCGCGGCCGAGGGACACCATCCATTCGACGCGGGACGACTCGAAGAAGCGGACTACAGGACGAGGTCAGACGCCTTGCGCATCCAGTGTTTCGACATCACAGACCGTAGCGAACGTTGTTCACATGCCTGAGAATTATTGGTTTTTCGACTTTGCGCATCATACCTATCGCGACTCACTGAAATGCATCGTGGTCTCCCCACACGATTCGCTGCTCCCAGAAGCTGCTCGGGTCGTACCCCAGATCTATAAGCGTCCTTCTGGCGCGCTCCGCCGCCTCAGTCATTTTGTCTTTGTTAATAGCATTAGTATGCAACAGCTCAGCTTCCGAAGGCGGGTCGGGCGACGCGGGTCCCTGCGTGCCGGGCGCGATGTGGAACGGCGACGAAGGATCGCGGAATGCGTCTTGCAGAGACTACTAGAGAGTTAATAGTACGGAAGTAGTTACATAAGGAATCCGAAGGAGCTGACCCTGATGGACGAGCCTGAATGGTGTCTGTTCTGCGACCGAGCGAAGGCGGTAGAAACCTGAGCCCGCCGCAGAACGGATCGGCATCTTGGCAATGCAGCATCACTGGCAGCTACTGCAAGATGTCTTTGCAAATGCCTCATGTCTGCTAAGGCAAGTTGACAAGGTCACCCAACACTGGCACGGCCACTCCAGTGGCAGCTCACTGGAAACGCGGCTGATGGGCGCTCGGCAGCACTGATCGAGAAGCCTGCGGAAGTCACGTGCGTGCCACGTGCCAAGTCCCTCCATCGCCTTAGGCGCTCACGTACCGTCCCTCTATACGCCAACCCCCACGCACCGTCTCCCCTACCATGAACACCCAACGCACCGTCCCTAGCACCCAGAGGGCTCTTGCTGACCTAACTACTACCTTTGCATTTGACCTCCTTTTCAATGCCACCCAAAGCATCCACCGGGCACATGAAACCACTCCGTCAACCTATGCTCTTCCTCTTTGGAAGACACACATATCCTACCTCCTTACTGCGATTACCCATGGTGCCAATGAATTGGCCCACACCAAACTCACTTCCCTGCTTACTTTGCAGCAGGACGCCAACAACCTTGTGCTACATCTTACTTCCCTCCTAGTGCCTACATTCAACAACCCTTTGCCCACCTCTCCCATGCCTTCCACCCCTAAACCACGCAACACACCACCCACACCTCACCTTAAACACCTTTCCAAACATTCCATCCAACCTACCCCAAAGAAACCTGACCAACGTCTCCACTGGGTCCTTAATCGTCCTGAGATGCCACCTCGAACACCATCCCCACAACCTACACCTCCTCATACCACATCACCCATCCCTACTCATCACTCCATTGACTCTGTTGACACCATTGAATTCCTCCTCGAGCCACCACTCTATGACCACCCTATTGGTCCCCTCGAGAAACCTCTCTATGACCACCCTGCCGGTCCAATGGAAGGACCTATCTATGACCGACCCGCTGGTCCTATGGAAGGACCGATCTACAAAATCCCCGCTGGCCCAGAACCATGGGAAAACATTTTATACTCACCCCCCCCATATCTCCGTACCCACCCATTCAGTTACCCTCCAGGTCAACAACATCCTTGTCATGGAACGTACCCTGCCCCTATCCCTGTCTCCCTACACTCTAACCCCCAAGGTTGAGGTACAACACCGAGACTAAGGCGAGGTGGTGTAGCTGTGCAGACTAGCGAGTGACTCTCATAAGCAAGGTGGTCATGTGCAGGGACAGTGCATGCAAGGATGTCCCCCCCAGTACTGTTGGGGTTGACGAGGAGGTTGACTCTGAGGAGTACCCCAGAGCAACGCTATCATATATACATGTAGGTAGCCGCTTCTATCTACAACGGTCCAGCCCTAAAGTCTGGGGCCGTACGTGACTACTGCACTACATGATGTCATAGGGTGCGTCATACTCTAGGCCACTGCCTAGATCTAGGCTGACGTGCATAAGTAATCATATGACTATCTACCTTGTGACTAGGTTGAGTGCTGGCACGTGCTGCTCACATGACGTGGTAAGGTCAGGTGCTGGGATGTCCTGCCTAGCACCACCGCATGGGCGCTAAGGCTGCAAGGACATCTAGGAGATGCTATATTAGCCCCCCAGACCCTGGGTAAATCATACCTGACATGCCACAGATAAATCTGTGACAAATGTAATAGTGACCACCATGAAAAAACACGAGCAACTGGGCACCTCGGTCTCCTTCCCAAAGGGGTAGGGATCATGGGAGTCTGAGTTTCAATCACAGGTGCTCAATCCGAAGTGGATGGAGTATAATAGGGTTGCTCAATTATACTAATACATGTAATGTAGTACTTACATTCAAATGCAAGTTGATGATGATGATACTGACATTCTAAAAGCTAGTACATAATATTTATCATTGATTTATCAGGTTACTTCACACAATTAGAGGTACCAGTGCAGCTTGCAGCTTGCAGCTGCAGTGCGAGCTTTGCGAGCCCATGAGTGTCCCAGTCTCTTACCCAAATTGGCAGGAGTGGTCGGGGTTGAGCTGAGTACTAATAATAGACGCCCAAGCCCGCTCTAACCGGAGTGGATGGAGTGAAAAAAGTTGCATCACTGGGTCAGCGATAGTACAGTCTTTCAACATGCTAGAATGCCTAATGAAGCGCCATTAGACACTTTTCGCAAGCCTGTGGAGCCCGCCATCAGCCATGGGTTGTGGAGCTGTTGATGGGGTGTTTTCAAGAACCGACGGCATACCCACGGTCCGGAAACAGCGAAATGTGATCTACACATGCTCCTGCTCGACTCTTAGCAGACACTCTGCAACGCAGTTCTCGCTCACTGAAGCTGTGGTCGCAGCGAGCGGGCTGATAGTGGCTGATCACGGTGGCGCGACATAGTGCTTTGCACCACTTAGAGCACCACGTGGTTTTTCGGCATGTCGGCTTGAGAACCTGCGGCGGGTGTGGGGCGGTCGATCGACCAGAAATCTTCGGCGCTAAGGGGGTTGCGAAAACTGTCTATTGTCTGGACCTGTGCTCGAATATTGATTTTCAAATAATGAAGTAGCGCCGGGTCCGGCAAGGCCCGCTACGAACAATCCTAGTATGCTATCGCTTGAAGCGCAGCAACGTCTGAAAACACACTCTGACTGTATTAGGGGCAGCAGATGCATTACAACAGGACCATGTAATCTAATCTCTCAGCTGAGTGACCGGGATGGAGTGATGAGACAAGTGAGCGCTGAGACAAAGACGAACTGCAGACGACACTTCAGTCTGGGAACAACCGATTCCTGCAATAAGCCGACAACAAGAATGAGGGTGAAGGGTCGGCAACGTCACGGCACAAGAACCGTTCAATAAATGTGAGAACAATACTCGCACGCACTCATCGACAGTTGCAGCCTCATCAAAGGCAATATTGTGCACGCAAAGCCGAGCAGGCAGATCGCGCAATAGCTCTACACGAGGTGACATAACTGCCAAATCGGCAAGGGCAAGTAAACAACCGGGCGCAAGCTCAGAAGATGTTGAAGCGGACAGAGGGAAAGTAGAGGGCGAAGGGCTGTTAATTTCATGGGAAGACGCAGAGTTGGAGTGAGGCAAATGTGAAGGAGCAAGGGCAGGAAGGCAGTGATCTGGATCATCATCACAAATGCCAGGGAAAAAGTGCGCATGCACGAGCAAGCAGACACAGTGAGAGTGATTGGTTTAGGATCATCAGAATCGGACCGAGTATGCAGAAATCATAAGACACACCGTTGCTCCGCACTGGAGAAGCCTCCAAAATCTGGCTGGACGCCATATCCAACATCAACGTGGGGGTGGGATCCAGCAGGATATGGCCGGCAAAGGTTGCACAAGAAGCAACTAACCAATCAGCACTGAGCATGATGTCATAGGGACGCAACAGCATGATAGACATTGACAGCATAGACCGATACCATCCTCGTGGGGTGGGCAAAAGCACGGGGCCTGAACCGGACGAAAGAGCCAAGCTTCCAGAGACAGATATGGTGCGAGGGATGTTGTTAAAGCAAGCAAAAGAGGAGAATATCACTGATACGGGCAGATCGGAATCGATCAGCAAGGACGCAGGAATGTCAGCGTAGGAACCAGCAACACAGAACCTGACCATTGTAAGAGGACGGTACAGCAAAAAGCACGAAGGATGAGACGGAAATTGCAAGCAAACGCACACGTGACGGTACCAGGCACCACGTGCGCAGGCACTTGAGGGCAGGACTTTTGAACCGATCACTACTTTGTACAGCCTTCAAGAAAATCCCATGGTTACCTTCTGTCAGGCATTACTGCCCCCCCTTCATGATGTTTCAAATTCCGACGCATGCGGACCTTCACGCAGTGAGACACGACCTCTGCCCACCAATATTCTGCCGCTATAACCCATTCGGAGGAGAAGGTCCTTGAGCGATGCATTTGGAGACGGCCTGGGATGTATACGCCTGGCTATTATTGGAGAAGGGGTATGGCCATCCTCTGTGGTCCCCGGAGCCTCACGAGAAGGGTGAAGTCAACATTGGCAGTGTAGGTTTCATCAGGCAAGGCCGCTTTTACTGTCTCCTCAATACTTCCAAACCGTCCGACGCGGATGAAAATCGGCGTTGGGGAGACCTAGGTCCCTTCCGCTTCCGTCCGTTCCACATTGATCCAACAGATCAAATTGACAACCAGCGGCCCCTTTCCACGCACATTCTCCACAGCAGCAGTATAGCGAAGTGGAAGTACTGGAGAGGGTAAGCTTTCTGTTCACCTTGGCGTACATGAACGCCATCGTCGAACGCTCACGACTCACGTTGTGTCAGGGACATGGGGAATGTTGGTATCTACCTTCAGTGTGAAGATGACCAAGCAGCTCTTCTATACTTGTGTCGTAGCCGCACAGGGCTTGCGTATGAAAGGCGCTGCTGTAGTCGCGGCATCAAAGATTACATCCGCCGAAACCAGGACGAGTGGCACCGCATAGCGGCAGAGCACACCGATACCGATATCAAGCAAGGTGACCTGATCTTCGTCACCGGTTGGATCAAGACCTCCGACTGCTTCCTTACTGCATGCACACATGGGGCCTGGAGCGGTTTTGTAAACCTCGACGATGGCAGTGAGGAAATCTCGGTGACGGTCTCTGGACACAATGGTGTGGCACCTGGATGGGAGCAGAAGATGTCGCTGCACTCTCGTAATGAGGAAGCATCCAAGAACAATGCAAGTGGTCCAGATGGGAGCCAGAGCGACAGCAACACAAACGATCGATGCATATTCATCCAGTATTACAAGACCAAGCGGCGCAAGATTCTTGCTTCCTCACTTTCGAAGCTCAAAGCCAGTGCTCAATCTCGTAATTCTGATGATAAATCAAAGGGCGATGCTTCTCATGGGCACATCCCCTCAACGAGGGATGTAGGTGAATCTTCCGCTGACCCTCTACACGAGAGATAACGCATATGAGGACATAGTATGACCCGGTGGATGATATATTGGACTACATACTGAGCGTGAGTGGTCATCAACCGTCCGCACGGCTGACAGAGAACCTTGCTCATCGATCGATTCGATAGAACTCTAATGCAAGAATTGCAATCGCTAGCACAGAGGATGTGCAGTTGCTGCGCAAAGTTAGTCATTAGTTATTGGATATGCTGTCACTGATATTAATGTCGCTCGTGGATAGCAGGAAACGAGATACGTGTATTCTATGAAGGAAATTCTTGACGAGAATTGTCCGCATGTTAAAGTTGATTTCTCCGGGCGTGAGTGGTATACTTCACTCAATGACGCGTACAGCTCACATGGAGAGATACTACATTAGTAGGTTACCTGTCTCTGAATCCAATTCGACGCTCTAAAGTACCCAAAGCTTCTGGACGCTCTTCTGCTTGTCACGAGCGTTCGCCCTCGCGGAAGGGAATACTCCACTCTCTCTTGTCTAAGTTATCTCTTTAGAGTCTCAAGTCCCAGAGCGCGAGTTCTGGTGCGAGTTCTGGTACCCCATCCACGCTTTCTACCTTGATGGCAACAGACAACGAGTCTCTATTGAATCCGGAGGTTGCGGCCGAAGCAAGCTCCCGCACCCGTAGCTAGTGCCCGATAGATTACATGTAACAATGTTTGTGTATTTAGGTAGAGATCGGACGACGAAACACCGCGCGCGTTTGCGATGTAGGTCCCCTGCTATCCCGGAGCACCTGAGGCTCTGCAGGCTTGTTCCAATAGTCACCAGCGGCAAGGGAAACTGCCACAGATTCATGCAAAGATAGACTGGATAGCCAGAAGGATGAACAGGATTCAGAATTCGTCGTCGCGTCAAGTGCGAAGATGCGCAGCTTGCATCGGAAGAAGTATGCGTACCGATAGTAATACGCTATGTACGCTATGTACATTACATTAAATTCCCCGATTCAGTTCGACGTCAGACACGACACATCGAGTCTGCGCTTCCGCGTCCTCGGCGAGCGGCTGATCCCGTGGGACCTCTCGCGTTTCGCACGCGGGCCGCCGCAACAGAAGATGCAGCTCTACAGCGACTACTACTCGTAGTATGTCGACATGGAGAAAAGGGCATGCGACGCGTGGACTTCCTCACGGGGCTCTCATATTCAAGGTGTTGACAATAGGGGGAAGCGGCATGCGGGAGATGAAGCTCAAGATGAGAACGCTATGAGCTTTGCCATAATCTCACAAATCGCTCGTCCGTCTTCATCCTGGGGTCTTGTTGGACATGCAATCCGTACGTTGTCCCGGGTCGCCCCTTGCTACTGCCGTCTAACTATCGCTCGGCCATCTCGCCGCTCTTCCTAATGTACACCCGCCGATTGTTTCGTATGCCACCTTTCCTTATTTAGCTCACAATGGTACCTGCCCAGCTCCGCTCGTACCCGAGCCACGTATGCACATTTTTCACACTTATACCTGCCGTGTTACGATACACACCCTCAGTCTTGCACTCGCTTCTCGAGCGCGCCGTACTGAGGGTGAGTAGATACCTATCCGTTCACTGCCCTGCATCGTAGCTTACCTACATGCTGTAGTATTGTCTGCTACGTTACAGGTATGAATACACTATAGTCTTGCACTCGCTTCTCGAGCGCGCCGTACTGAGGTATTGTCTGCTACGTTACAGACAACGACGCCGCTCTGCTTCAACAGGTCTCACGCCAGGCTTCCTATTCTACGAGACATGATTACTGACATACGCTTTCTGAAATACCGAGCTCAGAGAACTCGAGATTCGCTGTGGAAATCTACCAGCCTTCATGATATGACCTTTGATTGCTGGCATTCCAGTGGATACCTTGGAAGAATCATGATCAAGCGTGCACGGAGCAATCGGATGTACAAGCTCAATCGTGAAGTTTACCACAACGAGGAGCTGCCACTCATGCAGTGCTGGTCTGTACTGCCGACATATCTCGCGCTGCCTGCTCCCACCTATAAAGGCCACACTTTGTGGCATGAGCTGTGAACGTACACGAGGATGCCATGCTTATGATTGCGGCCATGAAGAGCAAGCACATGTCATTTACGCTATATGTATGATCATCGGCAAAACGCGATCCCTCATATCTAGTCCGTTAACTATTGTAAATATCAGCTCAGTAGATATACGTAGAAATGAGCAGATACTACACACAGGGTGATGGCAGGATCAATGAGGGACGAAATATAATTTGCAGGATCAACAAGGACCGAACTGTTATTTGCAGGATCAAAGAGGACGGACATAATCATTGCAGGATTATCAAGGATGGAAGTATTAATGGCAAGATCACTGAGGAAAGGATTCTCAATGGCAGAATCTATTGAAAGTCACTGTGCCTAGATAAGCATGGCCAAAAGGCTGAAGACACAACGATTTAAGGGAACAGGGACCAAGTAAGCTTTGCTTTGTTCAAACTGGTGAGGTGTTCTTATTCCTCCGAACCCCTCATGTAAACACATGGCAGGCGCTATGGCAAAAATGCAAAGGAAGGAGGGCATCTGGGCATGCGCAGTGTACATGCAGTCATGACATGGCTCCAATCCAATCTGGTCTAGAGTTTCAGTGCCACAGATGCATCTGGGGCACTCTAAGTCATCGAAATTAGGCGCCCGTTAGTACCAAAATAAAGCATCGCAAACCAGGAATCAAACCAGGAACCATGGTACCTCGGTGAAACAGTGACTGAAGCCACTCAGCTAAAGCAGTTGGTGAGAGGAAGATCTTGTGCAAATATATAGTGAGTAGTCGATATAATAATGGTCGTAATAAAATTTAACATTCTGCTCATTTGTCAGTAAGCTCAAGTGTTCCTTGAACTCAGAATGCATCTCTTTATTGATGTATCCCACAACCCATATGTATCTGCAATGAGGTAAGGATGCTGTCATAAAAGCCATACACTAAGGTATGACTTGACTGTCACAGATTATTCTGTGGCATGACAGGTACCCCCCCCTAGTGGGAGTCGAACAGCGGTACTTACGTTTAGTAGTCACATGACTTGGAGACCCGGTAGCGTAGTGGGAGCGCGTCACTATACCCCGACAGTCACGGTACCTACCAGCGGCTACATACATGCTTACATAAGGCCCTTAGTTATGCTATGCACGGACCTCGCCTTTAGGGCAGCCCCCTCTGCGAATAGTGTACTGCCTCACATGTATAAGTAGCGACGTCTGAGGTCTTACAACCTCAGACTGAAGATACTCGACGTTGGGCTTAGTCCCTCACTACTCCCTCATGCATGCTAGACTGGGGCCCTCTGCGCTACACTCTTAGTGACTCAGTGTATGGACTACAACCCGGTGTTAAACATTGTGTGTAATGACAGTTTTGTGTCAATCAACAGCTACGGCAATGAAAGGACATTATATTGACGGGTATGTAACTTGGGTACTGAGACCATTTGGTGAAGTGGTACAGGTTGCGAGTTCGCTGATCCCAGGTCAAGTGTTCGAACCCTGCACAGGTATTTCTTGCGCAGATGCATCTTATTTTATTCAGATGCATCTATGCAGCACGCTTGGGCGTTAATATTGGTTAGAGTGCCTCAAATGCATCTGCGGTGTCTCCAAAGATGCATCTCCGGCACTGAAGTCCCTCATCTGGTAAGTCCCTTACTTGATTGGGCAACACCTTTTGTCATACGTTGTACTCTGTCATACTTTCAGTCGGCTCTTGAATCTTGCCAAGTACCATAAAAGCTGGCTCTTGATGCTCTTGACATGCCTGTCCTTTTCCCTCCCTCAACACATGTTAAGGCACAGACTGTTACCCACGTGATGTGTGTACCTCATCCATCCACCTCTCTCTCTCTCTCTCTCTCTCTCTCTCTCTCTCTCTCTCTCTCTCTCTCTCTCTCTCTCTCTCTCTCTCTCTCTCTCTCTCTCTCTCTCTCTCTCTCTCTCTCTCTCTCTCGTGTCTCCTTCCCCTCTTTGTGCTACATATTGTGGTCTTTGTTAGCCTCCCTGCTTGTTTGCTAAATGTGTAGCATGCCCAATGTTGTCCAATGCATATCTGCAGCTATGAGGATGTGCATGCAGCACATGATGCCCATTTTTACAGGATCTCGGAATGTGTGCGTCCCCTCATCTTAGCTAACAAATCTCGTCACATATGTGTGGACACCTAATATATGTTTTTATTATTTGTGCAACCAACTGACTACGTACACAAACAGTGTTGAAGTTCAAGTGGCGCCTATTTCAGCTATGCCCTACTGCACACCATTCGTCTAGTTTGAGTGTAATGGGATCTCAGTGAATACATATGGTATGTACATTTTCTCCTTGACTATATACCCCGCGTGCTCCTTTGCCATAAGTAGGTGCGTATCACACCACTTTCTGGTCCAGGCTCACTCCGCCGCATTTCCTTTTTAAGTCACTCCCCGCCGTGGTGACAAGATCGCACCCATGCGCCGTGCCCGATGCATGCGCACTTCCAACAAACAGCTGCACAGGGCGACCACATTGCACATCGCAGCAGCCTGGCTCAACAGGTGAGTACTTATGCCAGTTCTATCAATCTAACTGTTCGTTCTAGGGGTCTATGGTAAGGCAACAGACTATCACACCGAGTGGCATCCAAATCTGCAAGCGTCCGGGACCATCTCTGATTTATAGGATCAGACAGCGGCACGCTGAAGCCTCCGATGCTGCTCCCTGCTCTGAGAGCGATGGCCCCACCTCCTCTTCCATGAAACTCACTGCCGGGGCTCTTTTGAGTGTGTCACAGAATTCCCGGTGGGGGGTTCTGACATCCCTCGCTATAGGTATTCACAGGCGCCGCTAGGCGTGCGCGCGCCTTCCTGATCCTCAGCCACCTCCAGCGCTCCGTTCCATGCCATCTAGATCATCTGACCCAGTAGTTTAGCGCTGTAGGGTAGCGCGCGCCTTAGGTACATCACATATGGTCACAGTAGTTACATGTAGCGTCACTAGCACATGACCCATTAGATACGGCGCACAGGCCCTCTCTTTAGGGTAGTACTAGTTAGCTCATCGCTCATGTATATATTACGACGAGATGTGGGTTAATACCCCATCTCTTAGATTCTCGACAATGGGATCTCCCCTTACTCGCTAGCACCTGTGTGACTCGCTGGCCCGGGGCCCCTATCTCCTCTTCCTTGTCTGTGAACCAGCGACGCTATGTCGGCGTACACTAGGGATGGCTCCGCCTCCCACGTAGCCTCTGCGCTCACCGCTAGCGCGTCGGTTTATGGCCCTGTGGGGCGTTGTAGGGATCCCCCCGAGCCCAGGGGTAGCACAGAGGCGAGTCTGTGTCATAATCTAAGAGATATTTACCTTCCCCTCCGGCGCGCATGCGTTGGGGCCGAAGGGTTTCCACCTATAGGTCGCCATGGCGATGCGGCGGGGCAGCCGACGGTAGAAGCGCCGTCGGTCCGTAGTCTTACGAGCCCCCACGAAGCATCAACCCAGGCAAAGCGGCCATAGGGAGTGAAGAAGCAAGTCCGCCCCCCCTTTTGAACACAGGGAAGTCGGGGTCGACCGAGGTAAGCCCCGTTTGAGGACCCGCCGATGTCATCCTTCGGGAATGCGCATGCGTGTGGAGGTCTAGGGCACTCTGGCCACTTACCCCTGGGCGGCGGGGAGAATCACCAAGAACTAATGACCAGTGGGTATGCGAAGAGTCCCGCAAGGGCACTCAACCCCACAACGACCGGTCAACGCGATGTATTATGGATACGACAACCGACAGAAATCGGCCCTTTGGGATTGACGGACACGGGTGACGGGCACCCAACGTGAGTAGCGGCCGGCAGCGATCCTCGCTGGTGCGCGAAAACAACAAAAATAAGCCTAGCCGTTTTGGCTGTCCCTCTCATCCTGGTGAGCAGTGGTGCGCTCGGCGTCGCGTTGGGCTGGCGTCCCCACCAGCGCGCGCCCCTTTTCTCTTCAACCCTATCCGACGGACGGACCGTCAGGAATCCCGGGTGCTCCCTGCTGCGATAGTGACGGGTGGTGCCGGCCCAGCAGTGCCGGGATCTCATAAAAACCAATAGGAAGGGATGTCGTAGGTAACACGTCAGGGACGACGCTTTTTGAGAGGGGGGGTAATGTCACAGAATTCCCGGTGGGGGGTTCTGACATCCCTCGCTATAGGTATTCACAGGCGCCGCTAGGCGTGCGCGCGCCTTCCTGATCCTCAGCCACCTCCAGCGCTCCGTTCCATGCCATCTAGATCATCTGACCCAGTAGTTTAGCGCTGTAGGGTAGCGCGCGCCTTAGGTACATCACATATGGTCACAGTAGTTACATGTAGCGTCACTAGCACATGACCCATTAGATACGGCGCACAGGCCCTCTCTTTAGGGTAGTACTAGTTAGCTCATCGCTCATGTATATATTACGACGAGATGTGGGTTAATACCCCATCTCTTAGATTCTCGACAATGGGATCTCCCCTTACTCGCTAGCACCTGTGTGACTCGCTGGCCCGGGGCCCCTATCTCCTCTTCCTTGTCTGTGAACCAGCGACGCTATGTCGGCGTACACTAGGGATGGCTCCGCCTCCCACGTAGCCTCTGCGCTCACCGCTAGCGCGTCGGTTTATGGCCCTGTGGGGCGTTGTAGGGATCCCCCCGAGCCCAGGGGTAGCACAGAGGCGAGTCTGTGTCAGAGTGGCTGAATGGCGACGATGACAGCAACAAGGAGGAGGAGGTCGAGGAGCAGGTTGAGGTGGTGGTGGTGGTCGCTGGTGGCAAGGAGGCCATGGATGTGGAAGAGGATGGGGTTGAGGAGGTTGGCGACGATGAGGCTGAGGACAAAGACAGTGCAGACAAAGAGGAAGACGATGAACTTGAAGAGGAGCTAGGTCGGTGTGCACAACCGCATACTTGGCTGCTTTGATTCTCTGGCGACTTTTGGCTCTGGGATCGCGCTGCTGCTTTACTCTATCAGGCTGTATCTTGTGCCCAACTCTCTGATCCCCAGTGCTCTGTGATACATGCTTGGCGGCCCCTTCTGTAAGGAGCAGGCTCTACTGACAGGGCTGTGCACATATGTACTACTAATAAAACCGTACTTTTATTGCACTACACTGTGTGTACCAATATATCCTGAGAGCTGCATTTCTGGAACCGGTGCCCCAGAGCGGTGCCCTGCCCTGCCAACTGCCTAGGGGACCGCTATTGTACGGTCCTCACAATAGAAAGGGCCTCAGCTAAGGTCCTCGCAATAGCAAAGGGCCTCAGGTGAGGTCCTTGCAGGAACACATCCCTTGGGCGCTTACTATTGCGCGGACCTGCTACTATAAGGGGGTTATACATGACTATACCGGTCCGGTTACAGTTACAGGACCTGCTCAGTATATCTACGTAGATACAAGTAGATCTACAGTCTCACACTTCACTGATGATACAACTGGCAGCTCCACGACGTGGTACATGTTGTCATCACGGACCATCAGCCACGCAAAGAGTGAATGTCACTATCAGAAGTGCTGTGTAAGTCATATGCAGATAATCGCCTGCTTCATGCAGCTGTACAATGAACATAGTGCGAGCTGCTGGGTGCTTACCCTGGTGTGATCTGCCATGGCACTTGCGGTGTGGCGATAACTCCATTGATCAGTGCACGATTGTTACGGGGTGGATACCCGTTCGTATATTCGAGTCACAAATATAGATCATTCTTCTGCACATAGTCCAGCGGACATATGCAAGGCAAATACTCGTCAGATGCCTTCAAGTCCTAGGTGAAGTTCCTAGGAGATCATTCGATATCCAATATGTGTTAAAGGATATAATCTGTTCGGGTTGCAAGTCTAATAGAATTTAAGACTTGCCTAAGTCCGAGAAGTCAATGTGCACTTCGAGGACCTAGTTGTTCATTTGCTTGAGAGAATATACTGAGTGTAGTTTCCTACATTTGAGAACGAGCATAAGACTTCTTGTTTGTACAACAAGGTCAAGCTGAAGAGCCTTGACAGTAAGTACATGAGTTTATATACTACATTGGGTTTCAGGGGTCAAGTCCATCCCAGATGTCACCAATACTATCTACGCTAAAGTAACAAACGTTTGATAGGTATGTAGTGATATATCTGAAACGATAGATGAGAATGATGATGGTGGTTGAACGCCATCTATCAGCTAACAATATGAAACAAGGGCAGAGTTGGATCTGCCAAAGGTGAAATGTGCCCTATACACTAGTACAACTGGGGATGTGCTCAGTAGAGTCACGAGTAGCCAGGAGGGTTGGTTGCGCAACAAGTCCCTGTATCGTATTCGCCCAATGGTGAGTTCTGCCAGTGTTCGAAAAATCGAAATAACCGTAACAACGATCCTCGACGACTATCTGCCCATGCCCACAAGATCTGTGATGTGGAACAAAAGCCCGTTTGTTCTCACAGCTTTGCGCACATTTGATGTGGCTCACACTTGCCTGTCGAATATCCTTGGCCGATGTGTGTCGGAAAAATCCATAGAGCGTTGCAACGTGGGCCAATTGCAACTGGACTGCAACGGGCTAGCGCTGATTGTAATGCGGTGCTGATAAGATTGATAGCATTCCAATTGTGGGCACCACGTGGGAGATTCCAATCATCACTTATCAATTGGCAATTACACTTGGTGAATGATCACGTGGTTGCAACATGATTGTGAATGGCTACCCATCTAGGTGGCTGAAGACTAAGTTACTGAGGATGTGTCTTGGGTCACAGAGGATGGCCGAGGAGAATGCGGTGGGACACAAGCTGCACCTACTCTGGGTGTAATGTGATTGATGAACCTTATCTACTAGTAGATATGGTATATAACTAAATGTACAGGACAACCGTGACGGTAGTCTACGGGGCACTGTAATGAGTTCTTGTGGTATAGACAATCCGATATGATACATATGTACACAACTGATAATAATGCGTCAATTGAGAACAGCACGCACAGCCAAAAACATCACAGCTATTCATGGTTTTGGTGATTCACAGGTGATGCACTGTTGCACGCTGGACTTGTTCCAGACTGTAGAGTTTCAGTCAACTATCTTAATCTGCCAACTGCCCTTTGCTTAAGAAATGGCAGTTGCGAGCTAGGTTTGCATGCAGATTAATCTGCTAGCTGCGGCAGATTAATCTACTGTGACAATAAAATGGTACATCAAGGATTCGAACCAAGGACCTTAGCACAGATGAGAATAAGAGCATCACAGCATAATTAGCCAACTGAGCCATAGTGACAACAATTACCTTTGACCTATCAAAATATATATAACGCAAATTTTACACACAATTTCAATTTCCGCAAATCATCAAGGCAACTAACTGCTACAACAAGCATAAAGAAATCAATGATAGTGGTAGCTTGTTTTACCATGCCTGACCTGGAGCAAATCATGATGGGAAAGCTGAATACACTGGAATCACAGGTCTTTAGAGGCAGATTCATTTGTATTTGTGTTATGGAAGATGTTAAACTGTGAAAATGAAGTTTACAAAATACTCTATATGTTTCTTAAAATTGTGCAGATACTAGTTGCACTGTAGCTGTTACGGTTATTTTGATTCTTCGAATATCGACAGAACTCACCACTAGGCGAATACGATACAGGGACTTGTTGCGCAACCAACTCCCCTGGCCACTCGTGATCTTACTGGGCGCATCCCCAGTTGTACTAGTCCGTAGGGCTCGTTTCATCTTTGGCAGATCCAACCCTGCCACCGTTTCACGTTCATCGTTTATTAGCTGATAGATGGCGTTCAACCGCCATCATCCCTATCCATCGTCTCAGATATATCACTCCATACTTATCAAACGTTTGGGACTATAGCGTAGATAGTATCTGTGGCATCTGGGACAGACTTGACCCCTGAAACCTAGCGTAGTATAAAAACTCATGTACTTACCGTCGAGGCTCTTCAGCTCGACCTTGTTGTACAAACAAGAAGTCTTATACTCGTTCTCAAACGTAGGAAACTACGCTCAGTATTTCTCACTCGAGCAACCAAACGACTAAGTCCTCAAAGTGCACACTGACTTCTAGGACTTAGGCGAGTCTTATATTCTATTCGACTCGTACCTGAACAGATTATATCCTCTAACGCATATTGGATATTAACCGATCTCCTAAGGACTTCACTTAGGACCCGAAGGCATCTAACGAGTATTTGCCTTGCACACGGCGACGTGCCTACGTGCAAAAGAACGATCTATATTCGCGGTTCGAATATACGAACGGGTATTCGACCCGTAACAGTAGCTCAGTTGGCTAATGTATGCTGTGATGCTCTTATTCTCATCTGTGCTAAAGTCCTTGGTTCGAATCCTGAATGTACCATTTTATTGTCACAGTAGATCAATCTGCCGCAGCTAGCAGATTAATCTGCATGCAAACCTAGCTCGCAACTGCCATTTCTTAAGCAAAGGGCAGTTGGCAGATTAAGATAATTGACTGAAGTCCCTCGATATCCAGATCCGTAACTTCTTTGTTTCTTTGTACAGAATCTTCCCCGGGTAATACTGACGTAGTTGTGTACCGCAGCAGATATCACTTTATCTTTGGGAGGAATTATGCATGCTTGATACTTAATAATCCTGACTAGTGAGACCAATTCTGCTTGCAGATTGATTCTGTTATATGCAGTGTGTGATGCTATATGTTCCATGTTCTGTGGTACAAAGTCAAAATTACTGATTTGTGAGTGATCTCTAGGTACTACGAGTCATAAGACTTGTAGTGGTCATTGATGCCGGTGCAAGCCCTGTACTGACCCAGTTCATCTACGAATCATGTTGTAGACACTCTCAGACAAGGCACTGAAATTCCAGTATCAGAAGAATATTGAGAGATAACTTTCAAAGTTGTGCGACAATACCCCTGATAAACTAGAACATATGTAATTCACAGCAACACCGACGCACCGCGTTCTCATGGCTCTTGCTGCCTAACATTCACACTGGTACGGCGAAGGTTCCCTAATAGGGAGGATTTATGGTTGAACTCAACGGTGAATGACATGCCCATGGGTATGTGCTTTCTGTATGTTTCCATAGATATTATTTTATCGGTTGGACATGCGTATGCAGAATTGCGACTCAATGTCACATTGTTGATGTCTATTATCTGAATACAGTAGTATCCGTTGTAACACATGACAAACTCGACCAGCCTATCTAACCAACATATACATATGGACTTCAGTGGGTGATTCCGATTCCTCTTACCAATTCCTGGTGAGGCATCATGTTGTTCCAACTTCAATGCTAAAGTTTCAGCCTATTTTCACAGGAGTTTTGCTATCCATGCAAGTCCATCTGGGTGTGGGTGGTGCAATCGGGCTCATCACAGAAATACCAATACCAGCATTCGAACATCTGCAGCTGGCTAGCATTTCACTTCATCAATCTTCATTGGTTGCCGGTCACCGGTCACCTTTCCCCTGCCCACACCCGTGCGCCACTCATATGAGAGATACTTAACCTGAGGACTGCTTGACGGTCTGCTTTCGGAAGAGTTCTTGCACGCCTTCGGGTATACCACAGAGCAGAGGCATCACAGAACCTCACTGACATCATAAACCCCAGAATATTCCTAGTCCTGAATACCAGTTACATCCTCCAAATCGTAGAGTTTCAGTCACTGAGATTAACTTAGCAACTGCGCTTCGTTAGCGCTGCGCAGTCGCCCAACAGCTAGCGCCGGAGAGATAAGATTAATCTGTGTTGAGCAGATTGATTTCTAAAAATTACACGAGACGGAATCGAACTGCAAGCCGTAGCAACGCAATGAGCAGACATGAATTATACCATTACACTAAAAGAATTTGCTGGGATACAATCATACCAAGAGTTTTTTGCTCCCCCAAACTCCGGCCTAACAAAACTTTTTCATCAAATTTTAAGCTCCTAGCCTTGATAGCTCTATGTTGGGTGTAGAATTATTACTATAGTATACTTTTACTGTAGTTAGTGCTTCAACTGACCAATTTCTTAAAGCCAATGAATTACTTGACATAAATTTTTGAATGACCGGAAGTTTTTCATTATTGGGTATATAGCATATGAAGAAGCACACTTGCTGTATTGGTGTAGCAGTATGCTCATGAACATCTTGTATGCTGGCCCTGCTGTTCGGAGGTTGAGAGTTCAATCCCTATTATTGCAGTTTATTTTATCAATTTGGTAGGTTAATCTACAGATTGATATGCACATGGGGAACCATCAGCAAAACGCGAGATGACTTACCAGTGCTGGAGGTACTTGCCAATTGAGGAAGGATCTGACCTCTGTAGATAAGCACTGTTAAGATTGACAGCAGAGTGGTGTTCAATTGCCACTCTGAAGGCATCTTATCAGTGTCAGTCAAACTCAACGTGTGACTGGGAAATTAGTCACCAGACTGGTAAACTAATCAACAGACTGGTATAGAATTGTTGCTTGGTAGTCAGGCTGGCATATGAATTGCAAGGAGCAGTCACAGCTTACCTATGTAGATATACTGTAACCTGTGGCATGCACCACACAATGTGGCGTGCACTGTAACAGTGCGTTATGTGCTTCATAAAGGTGATATTGCCTTTAAATGTGCAGCCTCAGCTTTTTCTCGATGTTATGGTGTGTTCTTACTATAATTTATTGTCATATACACTCTTCATTGATTCTACCATCTACCAGTGCACAGGCTCTAACTACTGGGAGACAACATCTGTATTCACCTAGATAGCGTCCGAACAAGCTGTACACGATGTAAGTAACAAGCGGCATAGCTATAGTAATGTAAAGCTCACCTCAGCATTGGCACTCCTAACGGGAGACAACGTCTGAGGTGGGCAATGAGTGACAGTGCATACATATAGTGCTGCTATGTAGAATTAAAAGCCCGGAACTACTGTTACGGTTATTTTAATTTTTCGAATATCGACAGAACTCACCACCGGGCGAATACGATACAGGGACTTGTTGCGCAACCAGCCCCCCTGGCTACTCGTGATCTTACTGGGCGCATCCCCAGTTGTACTAGTCTATAGGGCTTGTTTCATCTTTGGCAGATCCAACCCTGCCACTTTTTCATGTTCATCGTTTATTAGCTGACAGATGGCGTTCAACCGCCATCATTCCTATCTATCGTCTCAGATATATCACTCCATACTTATCAGACGTTTGGGACTATAGCGTAGATAGTATCTGTGGCATCTGGGACAGACTTGACCCCTGAAACCTAGTGTAGTATAAAAACTCATGTACTTACCGTCGAGGCTCTCCAGCTCGACCTTGTTGTATAAACAAGAAGTCTTATACTCGTTCTCAAACGTAGGAAACTACGCTCAGTATTTCTCACTCGAGCAATCGAACGACTAAGTCCTCGAAGTGCACACTGACTTCTCGGACTTAGGCGAGTCTTATATTCTATTCGACTCGCACTTGAACAGATTATATCCTCTAACGTGCATTGGATATTAACCGATCTCCTAAGGACTTCACTTAGGACCCAAAGGCATCTAACGAGTATTTGCCTTGCATACGGCGACGTGCCTACGTGCAGAAGAACGATCTATATTCGCGACTCGAATATACGAACGGGTATTTGACCCGTAACAACTACCAAATAAACAACGTATGAACCGTTAACCGGTGTGGCGTTCAGTATTGTGTCTTTCCATATATGGTATCGTACTGGTGCCCAACGGTGCGCGGCGGGATTGCATGCTCCAACAGTGGCTTCATTTAGGTTCTGTCACTGTTCTGTCGCCTCTCTAACTCTGTTCCCAAGTTACACATAATCACACTCACAACGTCAACAAATTGGCACATGCATACATGCATCTTTCTTGTATCTGCTATGATTTAGATTTAAAGCATTAGCGAGCCAGGCCATCCCTTCAAGAGGAGTTGAACAACTACACACAAGATTAAGCAATCATTTGTAAGCACAATTTGTTACGATTTTGCCAGGTACACTCGAGTAGCCTCTTTGACGCGCCACTGTGTATGACGACTTAGCGTTCAACCGCTGTACCCAGCGCTCCATTTCTGGGGGCCTCCGCTCAACCGTAGGCCCTGTTTCATGTACAACAGCCCTATGCCCACTCTCCGCATTCGCATCACGTTCTAGCTGATATTCTGTGTCTAACCACAGTAGTTCTATGTTTCATCCCTTGTTGCGCTCAACCGCAACACTTCTCCTTTATTACTCGTATCATTAGCCCGACGGACTTAATAGTAGCAGTACCAAGGACACTATGACCCCGATTAACAGACTGCAGTATATAACCTGATGTAAATACCGGTCGAGTTCCTCAGCTCGACCTTGTTGAATTACAAGGATCTTATACTCGTTCTCAAGGGCTTGAGCAATTAAGCCTGCAGCTTGTATATCGACGCTCTGACTCTGAAGAGTCCGACGAGTAGTGCGCTACTCGATACGCTGAGTAACTCGACTTGGTTATTTTGCGTTGAACGGATATTCGATCCGTAACACAATTAGCTCTTTAGTTTGATTCTGCATCTCTGCACCACTCTGCCTGAAGCCGCCAGGCTTGTAGTAATGCGTGCACACCTTTGATATAGCCTACCAGACAGATTTATAGCCTCACAAAACGCTCAAAGAATGCTGAGAGCGCGTTCCTTGGATCTAGTGACCCGCTAGCTTGCCCATCACCGCGCCACAAGTCTGCCATCACCGCACTATCCTGTGCCCTGGCAGTACAGACCCCAAATTTCAACACTCCCCCTCAAGTGCAGTGGGGAGTGTGCCTACCAAGGCTCACAATCGTACACCTCCATACCTGGAGTGGGCGCCCTAGCCTTCATTTCTGCAGCTGCCCCTGATGCCTGCTCGCTTCCCTTCAGCTTCTGCTTGTCCGGGCACTTCCATGACATGTGCCCTGGCTTCCTGCACGTGAAGCAGGTACATGCCTTCTTGCTTGCACCGGTGGCTGACACGCTCGTGATCTTCGGGCCTTTGCCACTCATGCCAACCCACACCTCCTCGTTCAATGCCATCTCCCCAACCCTCTCCACGGTCCAGTCCTCCTGGCTCATGTCGTCGAGCTTTGCCTCTACGCAGCTGAACTCCTGATGCAGCTCAATGGTGAGTAACAGTACCTTTAGGTTCTCGGGCACTTCGACATCGATTCCCTCCAGCGCCCGGGAGAGCGACCACACTCGGCCAATCCACTCTTGTACCATCTCGTCCCTTAGGCCCTGCACGTGCTCCAGCTGCTCGTCGTCGAGCCTGAGCATGACCTCTGCCCTTGCTCGTGCCATGTCCCACCTGGTGCATGCCGGCTTGACCTCGCCATCCTCCAACTCCCCCTCAATGTCCACCATGTCCCACAGCCCCTTCCTAACCAGCTCCGCCTCCATTTGCACTGCCCAGGCCGTGTAGTTCAACCCATCCAAGGGCACGAACTTCGCGTCACCGGTGCTCACCACCTGCACCTCCTGCCTCTCTGCCCCTGGCATTGCGATCTCCTCTACCTCAATCTCGTCTTCGCAGGCAGTCATTGTCGCACATCTGGGTGGCATCACGGTACAGTCATCAAGGTGAATTGAGTGTAGGCAGGGTGTGGTGCAGACGGGGTGGCATCATTGAGCTTGACTGCATGGGCTGGCAAATGAGATCAGTGAGGGGCATGTTTAGGCATAGCATGTGGCATTGCGAGATTCTACTGTGTATTGTATTCACGCACACCAATCAAATCCCAATTTGAGGTACCTCGAGTGCCCTGTATCTATTATCAGTCTGGGCCAATATAATACCTGAGTCAATGGTAAGAATTCTGGCCCATGATAGACCATCAGGCCTGGTATCGGGTGGCTGATTGGAAATCATTCACCAGGGACCCTTGTAAGTTTGCAACAATTCACCAGATGTCTCTACAACTGTGCAACAATCCACCAGATGCCTCTGCAACTGCCCAATAATTCACCAGATGCCTCTGTGAGTTTCCCAGTATTCACCAGATGCCACCTGCGACTTTGCAACTGTTCACCGGATGCCCCGGTAGTTTCCCAGATGTCAAAATACAAAACATATTTTATCGGCCTAAACCAGTCTGATAACGTATACCAGTCTGACGTCGCTTATCTATGCTTATCTACTATCTCGCCTTTTGCTGATGACTGCGCAGCGCTAATGAAGCGCAGTTGCTAAATTAATCTCAGTGACTGGTGACTGAAGTCCCTCCCAAATCAGCCGCATTACGAACAACATCTCACATGCCCCGTCCGTCTCCCAGCACCAGCGGCGAACACGGTTGTTGTAAAGCACAAATTGTAGCTCCATATTCCAGTTCTTAATAGTACAGTGTATTACCACTCCTTTACCCACCACTTCGAATTCGAGTTTTTGTCAATTGGCCAGGGTGCCTACCTTCAAAATAATGGGCGGGATATATCAAACAGTGTATGAAGCATGTATGTAAAAATTCTCTGAAGCATTGCTGGTGAACGTGTGGAGTATCGAGCATACCCAGCGTGACGTCCTTGTTACTGCACCTCAGTTTGGAAACTCCGAGTCACACACAGCGTGTCGCCGTCCGAGCTAGAGTCGTCTCCTACATCTGCAGTATTGCCGCCAGCTTGGCTCATCGCCGTATCCTCTTGTTCCACTGCAGGCTTTGGCTGACTTCGACATTTCCTTCTTAGCGACACTCCTTAATCAGCCTCTCAATTCATCTGCAATAGTGCGAGCGCTATGCCGCTCCGTGCCTGGCTTGAGCTGCTCCCGGGCATACACATCCACTGTAAGGAACAAAATAATCGATGATTTATGAAGTCAGAGAAGGATACGCTGCTCGACTGCTCCAATAAACGGTATCACATGACTGCGTTGCGCAAGCTCTCATTCCATACATGTCACTCATTTGTCACATCTGCTTTCCGTGATTTTTGGTGGCCCCATTTTCAATCATATCCTCTGCATCTCGCAAAGAAATATACTCGAAAATTGCTTTGTAGAATTTAGCAGCTATCCGATCGATGTTCAGATTCAAGTGTCAACCACAGATGCTCGAAACATAGTGCAGGTCATCTAAAATAGGCAATCACAGATATATACGTGCTCACTGGCAACGAACCGTTTGTCAGAACTTTGCAACAAAAATTGAGCATAAGCCTAGAGCATGTAATATGTGTTTAAAAAATGGAAGCACAGCTCAAAGCGGGGGAGGAGCTAGGGCCGTGTGGGTAAAGGAGTGGTTGTGGGTAAAGGAGTGGTAATACACTGTACGGAAATAACGGAAATAGCATTGAGCAAGCTCTGCGCCGAGGGCGACGGGGTGGCACCGTCACGTGGTTTTGCACACACTCTCACTGCGAACGCAGCCGCCTTATATCATGTATGCAGTCCGCTCCCCGCTCCCTCTGAGATCATATCTACTATACTACCGTAGGCTGCGCACACGATAGCGCCACCAAGATGGCGCTTACGCGGGCTCGTGCATCCGCCCGCGGAATCAAAGGACAAACATTGTGCAAACAAATAGTTCACCCGCATCGATCATCGCAAGATCCGGGCGTCCGCATCATCGCTCTCATGTTCAACTCTGGCGACGCGCAGCGAACGGACAGATGCAAATGTTATGGCTCGCGCTTGGTATACTACATCAATCGGAACAGGACTAACAGCTAGAGAAGAGGAGCTACGCGAAATTATGCGCAATATCGTACACGACGCTCGAGGATAGATACAAGGCCCAGTCAAGGTCAAGGGACAATACAACGCATCAGACGTGGTGTCGAATACAGGTGAGTGCTCACCATGGTCGGCCGGACGCGCCATCAATGCGCGTCGCACGCCGTTCTATGTTCGTTCATGTGAGAGGTCAGGTCACGACAAACGAGGGAAGGCCCTCGCTTGTACATGCCTCCCTTCCAGCCTGCAACGGTGTCGCAGGCTGATATGGATGCTGTATGAGGTCGTCGGTCTTCCTCCGTTATGCTGCGCGCCGGTTGAACAAGTCGGGATCGGTGGCGCTTCGCCGGACGCGTGCTGGCGAAACCGCACATTCATCTCTTGTTACTGATGAGTGGCGCAGGGCGTGCTGGCGATATGGCGCGTTGAGCCTTGTGCGCCGCGAGTGCTCGCTCCGATGAACGCCATGATGAACCTCGCGTAGCGGGGTCGTCGGATGCAGCATCGCCTGCGCCTCAGTCATCGCGTTTAGTTCTGCAAATAACGGGGCGGGCAAGTCTCTGAACAACCCTGTGATGCCTGTTCTCTGGCGCTCAACGTACACAGGTGAGTGCTCATATGCTTCCGGATTGAGGTCGTCAGCGAAGTCCCCCGGAAGTGCAAAAGGCGGAACGCGTGCTGTAGGAATGGGCGGTGTGGGTGTGTACGACCGGGTGTCCGTGTCCGAGGAGGCATCAAGATGCCGGTCCATATCAGAGTCCAAGCTGATGGATGCTTCGTATCCATCGTCTTCAGCTAACCATACGGGCGCAGTGTATGGCAAAGACTCGAGCGCAGCGTCACGGGCATACAGCCATGCGCCAGCATCGGAGTCTTCGGTTTTGATAGCGTCCGCATCCTCGGTTTCCCATCCGAAGCTGACGGGCTCATCCTTGATTGGGACTTCATGACTGCTATCAGAGTCATTCTCTTCTGCCGGATTGACGACTACCGGCGACGACGCGCGATATACTGCTTCAATGTGGGCGGTAACTTCGTCCGTGGTAGGCGCTATGTCGGACTCGAGCGCCTCCTCGACCTCGCGCCACTCGAGGGCGTCCAGGAACTCTTCGTCCTCGACCCCGTCGTCTTCACTGGACTCTTCGTGCGTGCTGTCTTCGGTGTTTTCATCTTCATAGCTTGTGGTCTCATTGAGGCCCCGGTTCAATCCCAGATCTGCCCTGCGCGCCCGATACGCGACCTCGAGCTCCTTGACCTCGCTGAAGAAGTCTTCGAGGGCGCCGTCTGCCACCGCCGTGTCGCTGACACGCGTGTACCACCCGCGGAAGTTTCGCACTTCCGCAGTAAGTCGAGCCGCATAGTTGACCACGGTGGTACTGAGGTCGAAATTCAAGTACTATATCCCATTGACATCGTCAGCTCAGGGTACACACTAAGGCCACAGTGGAATAAAGGGAACGATAGGCAATAGCAAAGACCAAGGACAAGAGGCATACCTGCCACGTAAATTTCGAAGGCGGTGGGACCTCCGGTACGTCTTTAGCCGCTTTCTTCTCGCTTTCGTTCCCCGGGTCGGTGTCATTTGCGTGTTGGGGAGGTGTGACGCGCGCATATATTCCCTTGGGAGGGCAAAATGGTGTGCTTCGGGCCTTTGTCGATGAGCCAGCCGATAGTGGCACGCTGTGGCGCGCAGTCTCGATCGTTGCGTTCGCGTTCGCGGTGAAGATCATCTTCGGAATGTGAACAAGGCAGTAGGGGCAGTGTTCAAAGGACAATGGTACGGCGAAGGGGCCGGGATGTGGCTGCTCAGACGGTAGTAGGTAGTGGTTGAAAGGAAGGGCCACCGACACGCGCTTGATTTATGAATGCGCGCATTAGGTAATTGAAACACAGCGAACAACAAACTGTTTCATCCTTATATGACAGATACGCTAGCGATTGTGTGAAGAGGTTGTGGCCACGGCGGCATTGCTTTGACCTTCATTGTGTTCAACCTCTACTTCTTTAAGAGACAATGCACTGATTGTTATGATATATGCCACAGGTCAAATTCTACGACAACTGTATGTGTAATTTGTACAAGCATCAAGCTCTCTTTATCCAGAAGACAGAATGTCTAGCACGTTGTACGCGCGTGCTGAACATGATGCTATCGTCACAACGGTCAAAGGGCCACAGTGCGCCATCGCACCACGACCTGGTTATCCTATAATAGGAAATCATTTGTCCAAGTCCGTGCATCTTTCCCGTTGATTGTCGGTGCTCGCGTCCAGACGTCTCACAACCAAGGCCACGCGGGCAGCACTTCGCCTGGTGCGCGGACCTCACACTCACAGGAGACACAAGCCTGACAGCTGTCAGTCAAATCCCAAGGCTGATTCACTACAAGCGTACAGAGAGGCGACGAACTCCGACCGGAGGCCCACCAAAGGCGGAGAATGGCCAATGAATCGGATGTGATGAATCGCAAAGGACGCACCGTGCATGTGCACTTTGTGCAATTCACAGCTTGTGCGCTGATCTCCTGGGCTATCTACTGGAAGTCGCCGCGCCAATCACATCGAAGCTGGCATTTGTGAGACTCTAGCCAATAATCTCATATTCTGCTCAGACGCTGCCAGCCCGTGCCGAGCCAAGGAGCACAATGAGAATTGGATACATAAACAGAACAATAGACAGGCGAATCTCGGCGCGATAGAATAAATAATGATGGCTAAAATTATGACCCTGTTCGCATCAACCAATGGTGCTGCCAGCTTAGCGCGATAGAGCCAATTCCGATGAAAATGACATGTCACGTTTTGTCAAGGAAAAGGAAACCTCCCGTTTTGGTCGACGTTTGCGGCGCGGGACGTGTGGCCTGACAGGTAGCGTTCAGCAGCTGTCAATCAGAATACTCCATTAACAGTTGGGAAAGGAAATTATGGGCGCCTTCTGGAACTGCGAATCTTGCCCGCAGCGATTCTGCACACACAGAATAGTTAGCGGGAATTCCCTTTTTCATCGACGCAGCCCGGAAAACACGCAGTGTCATTTTCAGCTCGCCACTCCATACGATATATAATGCGGCGATATACATAACACTCTCCCCGCGTTCCCCGTCCGCTGCTCTGATCACCTCGTCCCTCCCGGAGCTCTCTTGGCACGCAGCAGCGTACCCGCACCAGCAGACATGCGCGCTCCCTTCCTCTCCACATAGTCCCTCCTCCTCTTTGCCCTTGCCGGTGTGCACGCCTTGCCCGCCGCGCGATCCGACTCGGGGGCGATCACCGCACTGACGCCCTCGCAGATCGACGCCTTCAAGCCGTATACGTGGTACGCGAGCACGGGCCACTGCAACAGCAGCGCGACGCTCGCGTGGGACTGTGGCGCTGACTGTGATGCCAACTCGAGCTTTAAGCCCGTCGCATCCGGCGGGGATGGCGACGCCACGCAGTACTGGTTCGTCGGGTACGATCCCGTGCTTGACACCGTGATCGTGTCGCACCAGGGTACGGACACGCATAAGATGTAAGCGTGTTGGAGCTGCTCGGATCCGTGTGGTGATGGGTGGTTGACGCGCGCGTAGCCTGCCGCTGCTGACAGATGCGGACATTTTACTTGTCGAGCTCGACTCAGACCTCTTCCCGGGAATTAGTTCGGAGATCAAGGTCTCGCAGGGCTTCCAGGGTGCGCAAGAAAAGTGCCATATACCCACCTTTATTCTTGCCACCGGATTCTGACAGTCTCTGCCGCCAGAGTGGCGACGGACGTGCTCGCAGCCGTGCAGACGACCATTGACACGTACGGCACGGGTCAGGTGACGATGGTCGGGCACTCGCTCGGTGAGTTTGGCATCGTAGCGGTGTGCACGTCCCACTGATCGCGGGATGCTGGGCATGGCTGCAGGTGCGGCAATCTCACTGCTCAACGTGGTCTACCTTCCGTTGCATATCTTCGATGCATCATTCATGTTCATTGGCTACAGCCTCCCAATGGGTAGGTCCCTCCTCCTCCTCTCTCCCCGCCCTCAACCAAATCCCCCCGCAGGTCGGCAACCAAGAACTCGCAGACTACGTCGACGCGGCATCCCTATCGGTGACACACATCAACAACAAAGAGGACCCGGTCCCGATCCTTCCGGGCATGTTCCTGGGATATGTGCACCCGTCCGGGGAGGTGCACATCAAGGACTCGGGCAAGTGGGCAAACTGCCCGGGGCAGGACAGCCCGAGCACGCAGTGCATCGTCGGGGACGTGCCCGAGATCTGGGATGGCAACGGGAGTGACCACGACGGGCCGTACGGCGGGGTTGAGATGGGGTGCTGAGCGTGGAGGTGTGCTGGGATGTTTCTGTTGTACTCCTGAGGAGTATCGTCGGCAGTAGGATATTTAGCAGGCCGATATAGTTGTTTATCACAGCCATGCTATGTGACGTTGTAGTATGAAGCAAGGGAACGACATCCTGCGCGCCAACGAGGATTAGGCTATGTGCGCAGCGGAGACTCGGTGCGGTGAACAGCAGGGTTTGCCTAGATAATCAAGCTTATATATGCTGCTTGATATCCGCTCTGCATTGACACAGACCAGGCCCAAGGAGGAGAATATGCGCAAGGCGATCTGTGGCAAGCTCGATCACCTGCCATACCTTGCCACAGGTCCCGATCGAGCAATGCCACATGCGATTGTGGCGCAGCGATCCTTGATCCGTCGATCAATCGATCAAGCTCAAGGTCTGCCTTGCTCATCCGGCCGTAACAAGTCAAGTGGATTGGATTATCTGGTGTGGCCCAGGCTATGCATCTCTGCAAACGCACTGTATGTACGCTTCGGGCAGCTCTCATGATTTCGACGATTACCGGTATCATCAAGTGACTTTCGGCTCCGGCCCCGAGGCTTACGCGCTTATGCATAGCCTTCATTTAAGATGATTCGCCGACAATCGACCCGGATGATTTTTGTATCCTGCTACATCCGGATGTTGCTTGGTATTAAAGCGTGAGCCCATTGTGGAGTGGCAATCGCACTTGTTGATAGTTGGTGCTATGTGTGTCTCTCCTCTTTCCTCTAAGACCCTTAGTAGCAATGTTCGACAGGAGTCCACTAGATAGAAGCAACAAGATAGTCAGATGTGGCCCTGGTATACCCACGGCAAGCTTATACAATAGCACACCGCACGAATCCGATCCCACTAATAATGCTGAAACAGGAACTGGTCGCACATAACCTGACAGTGCCTCGATGATGGGTTGATCTCCGAGTGTGTCTTCCATATCGAAAATCAATGGCTCAAGCAATACTAATGGCCGCATCTGTTGGCCCCTACTCTATATTTCGATGCTCATCCGACTGTCCCACAGTCTCATCGTGCGCCATTCCCTAATCGGGCCCCTTTTTGATAGGGAATCATGATGCCGGCCAATTGATACCAGCAACTAACAACAAATTTTCATTTCACTTTAAATCGTCAATCTCTAGACTGGAACATCAATTTATCAGTAATGTATTGGTGAGCAACTCCCCCATGTTTCCCATCAACCGTGATGCATCGAATGAGTGATCTCCGGATATTCATATTCATGTTCATGTTCATATGCTATTCATGAAGACATCGTCATCGGTCCCCGCTGCACACGTCGCACGATTACCAAGCCAATCGCAAGTACCGTCATGTCCAGAATGCCGTACTTCTGCGCTTCATACTGCAGCTGCCACAGAGCGCGGTAGTAACAGCAGCCTGTTATTAACCCCATAGCCAAACGCCACTCCCAAGAAGTACAACAGCAATGTTCCAACACAACTCCATGCTCAGCATCCCATCTCAACCCCGCCGTACGGCCCGTCGTGGTCCGACAAGTCGCCGTCCCAGATCTCGGGCACGTCCCCGACGATGCACTGCGTGCTCGGGTTGTCCTGCCCCGGGCATGCAGCCCACTCGCCTGAGTCCTCGATGTGCACCTCCCCGGAAGGGTGCACGTACCCGAGGAACATGCCCGGGCAGATCGGGATCGGGTCCTCCTCGTTGTTGATGTGCGTCACCGAGACCGCAGATGCGTCGACGTAGTTTGCGAATTCTTGGTTGCCGACCTGTGTAGGGGATGAGAGGGGAGAAGTGAAAACTGGAGGGGGACGTACACGAGGGAGTCCATAGCCGATGTACGTGAAGGACGCGTCTGGGATTTGCAGTGGGAGGTAGACAGCGTCGAGCAGTGAGATCGCCGCACCTGCAGCCGCGTCCAATAGTCAACGATCAGGAGCACGTGCGGCAGTATAGCCAGATCTCACCGAGCGAGTGCCCGACCATCGTCACTTGGCTCGTGCTATACATGCTCAAGGTCGTCTGCACGGCTGCAAGCACGTCCGTCGCCGTTCTGGAACCAGAGACCGTCAGGATTCGGTTTGTGTCACGAGCACGTCACGACCATGTGCCATAATAGATTAAGTACTGAGGCCCACAAGTCCCAGCAGAGTTGGCATTCTGCCCTTTTGGCGCAATGGTTATTGCATTACAGCTGAGCATCGTATTGGGTCCATGACAGCGCGTAATAGTTTGGAAAAAAAGGAAGTATACGCACTTCTCCTGCGCGTCTGAGAAGCCTTGTGCGACCTGGATGTCCGAGCTGATACCGGGGAAGAGGTCCGAGTCGAGCTCAACAAGTACGATGTCCGCATCTGTCAGCAGTGGCAGGCTACGCGCGCGTCAACCGCCCATCATCACACGGGACGGAGCATATCAGCACGCTTACATCTCCTCCGGGTCCGTTCCCTGATGCGACACGATCACCGTATCAAGCACGGGATCGTACCCGACGAACCAATACTGCGTGCCGTCGCCATCCCCGCCAGACGCGACGGGCTTGAAGCTCGGATTGGCATCACAGTCAGCGCCACAGTCCCATGCAAGTGTCGCACTGCTGTTGCAGTAGCCCGTGCTCGCGTACCATGTGTACGGCTCGAAGGCGTCGATCTGGGAGGACGTGAGTGGGGTGATCGGCCCCGAGTCGGACCGCGCGGCGGGCGACGCGTGCACGCCCGCAATGGCGGTGAGAAAGAGGGGATACGCAAAGAGGAAGTGGATCCGCATGTCCGTTCGGGTGGGTAGGAGCGAGCTAACTGCTGTAGGCCGTGAGACCTCTGGTTGGGTCACAGCAGTATACAAGGGACGCAGGATGGGTGTAATGCCTGTGTATATATCGCTGTGCTAGTGAGATGAGGTCATGGATAGCATGCAATTTTAGCTACTGTCATATTAGCTCTGCTGAGCCCAGCCGGCAGAATCGCATCGACGAAGGCTGTTTGATGCACATCACGAACAAGCCACGTTCGTGCGATTTCAAATTTGCGCCGGGTCAAGAGAACAGAATGTTCGATAAAGGGGGTGCACACTGCGTGTGCCTTGGCGAGGCGCACTTTTGTCCCTGCATTCGCGCTTCCGCATCGAGCTCAAGGAGGCACATGCAGCGTGGGAACTTGCCCACGGATCGCCTGGTCGATCAGCGCTTGTGGTGTCTGCCACACTTCACAAGTGCCAATTATAGTAGATCATACTGCTAAACGCAGCAATCGTGGTCGTAACGTTTTTGCAAATGTTGAGACTATTGTGTGCTTCTGCCTGTATGTGACCAGGAGGCCCACACAGCCCAATTCAAAGCGTGTGCACTGTATTCTCCATAATAGCGCAACTTTGACAGCGGCATGCGCTCTTCACCTGACAGCATCAATTGTGTATCCCGAAGATGTCGGCGTGTAATGTTAGTGATTTTACAAATCCTCTCGGAGAAAGCTGCTCTTAGAAGTTGAGCACGTTCCTCCAGTCACATTCAAGTGAGCCGATATAGCCACAACAGCTCACATAGCATGCTCATTAGATCCGACGCCATATAACTAAAGGCTAACCAATTGGAGTAATCTACATAGGCATGATATCTCATGGGAGTCATGGTCCGGACTGCCATATATCCGCAATGTGTGCTGTGTCATTTGATAGCGAAACACATTTCATGCTACAATGCATCGCCCTTGGTGTCGCCGAGGCGAATAACATTAGTATGAGCTTTGTAATATTAGCACCTCGGCGATGCAGCTCACCATTATTATGTTCATACAGATGGCCACCACGATGGGAAGCAGGGAGCATTGTAAGTGGCAAACCTATTCACAATCTCATGACCTACAGGGATGCCAGTAAACACATCAGCAAAAGGCGAGATAGTAGATAAGCGTAGATAAAGTAACGTCAGACTGGTATACGTTATCAGACCGATTTAGGCCGATAAAATATGTTTTGTATTTTGACCTCTGGGAAAATATCGAGGCATCCGGTAAACTGTTGCAAAGTCACGGGTGGCATCTGGTGAACACTGGGAAACTCACAAAGGCATCTGGTGAATTGTTGCAAACTTACAAGGGCCCCCGGTGAATGGTTTCAAGTCAGCCACCAGATGCCAGGCCTCATGGGCCAGAATGTATTGACTCAGACATTATATTGTGACCAATCACCCAGACTGATGATTAATCTGAGGCACTCGAAGTACGTCCAGGGCAAATTATAATTGGCACGCAGTTACAATACAGTGGTCAATACTACAAATGGCATACTACATTGAGCAAATCTACTGGGCAGTCAGGAATCACAGAAATCGTGGTGCAGAGTATAGTGTATTACAGCATCGCAAGGGAGGGAGATTGGAATATTTGAGTGTGTGAGAGCAATGATCAATAAAAGCAGCAAAGACAGTGACAAATGTAGGGAGCGGGTCAGACACAGAGCAATAAAATGATATGAGCAAGGAGCACTAGCAAGCAGCGAGGGTGTAGAGTCACAGAGCAGAGATTAGGCATCAGAAGAGCTTTAGGAAGGTGAGGATGAGGGGTCCACTGAGGACTGACACAGATGAACTGTGGGACTCACTTTACTCGACTGGAAAGCTTGAGGGGCTTGTAAGCGAGGTGAGGAGGTTCAAGGGCGCAGCAGAGTGATATGCAGAGATGCGAATGCAAGAGAACAAATCTAAAGAATAGCGTAGTGCTATTCCTACTTATATACATGTAGTGACAGCAGCCAGTAATGGCTTGCCCTAAAGTACCAGGTCTGTGCACTCATACAGGAATTATGGCTAAGTCGTAAACTACAATAGACCATGTGTGCCGGTAATGGCCGCACCAATAAGAAATGTGCTTTGGACCAGTAGGTCCACATTGACATTGTGGCTACAAGGGTTTGTAAGCTGAGTAAGCATGATGACATATGCCGGTATCGGTATATGAGTCATCTAAGTCGTAGGCTTGTGATAAACCTGCAGGCCACTTACATGTAGTACATTACTAGCATGTTATGTACATGTTGTTTGTGTACGTGTACGTGTCTACGGGCGCTTAGGGCAGCGAGCTTGAATATGCTCGCAGAAATGCGGGAAGAATAGGTAAAAAATACAGGAAAATTTGTGGAATGTCCCAGATCTGTGACAAGGACGAGGGCTCAGCCAAGGATGAGGGCTCAGCTGAGGATGAGGGCTCCACCAAGGACAAGTGGTTTGGCAAGGATGGGGAGCCCGGCAAAGACGATATATTGGCAGAAGTGAGGGTGCCTTGCTCTAAGCTAGCACTCCCAGTGACTCTGTCCGTTGCTTTGTCAGTGGCAAAGCCAGTGAAGATGAGATCCAATGCAGATGTCCCCTCGAGTCTTCAAATCCTCTTCCCGTTGGGTGCAACAACCTTGACTTGTCTCCCCCAGATTTCCCTAGGCTTGTTGTGAGACAAGTATCCTAAGGATCCAGTCCACTTACTTGTTCCACCAAGCAATCATCTTTTCCCCCACTTTTTGTTGGTGAACAACTTGATGATGGTTTTGTAAAATTCTTGAATGTCAAAGTTGTCCTTGGCTTTGGTCCACGTTTCCTGTGTGCTATATGCAAAGCATGCCTCAAAAAATTATTAGCATTGCATGAGAATCGAGATCGGAATGTACGAGGCAGGCAGTATATGCAATTGTTCCCTCCCCCACCTCCTTCATCTTGTAATACTTGGATATTGAAGGGCACCCAGGCCTGGTGCCAGGCATATACTCACCAAAACCAGCCTTTGGTCCTCTGAGTAAGCAGCGGTAATTCTACTGAAGATGTCAGCAGAGTATCTCTGAGAAACCACACACATACCACAGCCAAAATAGGCGACAGGAGTAGATTGATGTCAGGACGGTCCCTTACAAATTCATCCTTGGGATAGCAGAGCGAGAGGAAGTGGTCCACAGTAATCTCAACCTTGCCTTCAAGTGCTGCTCGACAAAATCTGTGCAATACCATTAGAATGTAAATCAAGTAACAAGCGCGACTTCCTCAGCAGGGTCTTTGTCAAAGTCATCTCGCCACTTGTGTGGCACAAGGAGACGACCTGTGGCAGGGTGATGGAATCCGCGTTTCTTCTTGTCAACGTTATGGTCAATTTTGGGGATGTCAGGGTCAGGAAGATACGAGGGAGCAAGTCATTTGAGCTTCGCAACATCATCATTGCATGCGTTGCGTGCCTTCGACGTGAGCTAACCAAAACATACAGTCAGAAGATGAGATCTCAAGTATATGTATGCATAAATTTCGCCAGCTGTATGGTGGTTTTGGGATACCTCCCAAAGTAAGCGATTTGCACACGCAGGCAAGGACAAGCTCGGATGAGCTTGTGATAGTCATCGAGTTGGCATTGTATCTCATCATTAGAGCTGTGCGCTATCAGACAGTGAAAAAAGCGTGATCCCTGCATATATGCGCACTATATGGGCGCATATATGCAGGTACCACAGAGCATTAATCAAGAAAAACGCACAGATGCTTGAACTCGGACATGCACCATTTGGCTTCCAGGACTCCATCGAGCATCATCCCAATCTCCAGGGAAAGCTTGACGTCCATGAAGGTATCAATGGTGCGCATGACCCATCGGCCTGCCTCCGCATATGATACGAGATGCCGGCTGGCAATGCAGTATCAGAAAGACACATATATGCCACAAAACTAGCGACTTACTTATTTGCAGGGATGACAGACTTCGCATCCTTGTACTGCATGCAGTTGATCAGGTCTTTAAATTCCTTCTTAGTTCCCGGCAGCTTGAGTACCGGGTCTTCGTCTTCTTTATCCTTGTCCACTTCTCTCTCCTCTGGATCTTCTTGATTCCCTTGATTTTTTTGATTTTCTTGATCTTCATTTTCTTGATTGCTTGCTTCATCCTCTTCATCTGAAGATTCGTCTCGCATGTGTCTCGCATTGGAGGCCCTGCCTGCTGTTGCTGCACCAGAAGCAACTTCCTCGCCAGAGGAGCAGCGCTGCTGAGAAGCACCAGTCGATTCCATGTGAGCACGCTTTGCTGCCAGCTGATCATCCTCCTCATGCATTGTTTGCACACCTTTATAGTCTGGCTGTGGGCCTGGATGGGAAACTGGTGTAGATTGGGAATGTTGCACACGAGTGGTGGCTCCCTTGGCACAAGAAGCTAAGGATCCAGATACGCAAGGCATATTTGATATAGTTGAGGCTTGCCTATCAGTGAAGAAGACTACGGAGATGAAGGAATGAGATTGAGTTGTGGAAGCTGATGCGTGCTCCATTTTAAATGCGTAATGCACTCACATGCTCTCTCCACACTTCAGCATAAATCAAGCTCTACTTTTGCAAATGTAATAACAGCATAGAGTCTGCTGAACTGTAGAAGGCATGAGGAGTTGAGGAAGTGGCCCTGTACTGGCCCTGATCTTGTGCTTCCTGCAGAGCAAGAATAAATTAACTCTGAGCTTGAGCAATTGAGTCTCATCCGTTTCTCAGATATGGTCTCAACTGCATGATTGCTTTGATAATAATTTGTGCTATCTATGAATGCGCAAGAAGTTGAGGAAGTGGCCCTGTGCTGGTCCTGATCTTGTGCTTCCTGCAGAGCGAGGCACGAATCTGAAGATGTGACCAGGTGACGTCACATCTGACATCTGTGATGCGATGTGTCCTGATGTGCCTGATATGTTGGTGGCTGGTTCCTCCTATGGTGCCTCTGACCTCCCACTTGATTCTGAGCTTAGTCCTTAGCATTTTATGACTCTAAATTGCTAGAGCTCTTGAGCAAGTTACTATTGAAGCAATGCAAGGTCTCTCCTTGATATTGAAGTCTGTGAGTGTTCCACATGGCAGCTAAATGTCATAGACATGTTACTGTCAATCAATTATATGAGATATGTGGTCAAGATAATGTCTATAAAGTATACAGATCAGTAGAGAAATATAGACCTGAGAATATGAATGTGTAACATAGTGCATCTACCACTATAAATACTGCGCACTATGATGTCACAGTGTCTCCAAGGTTGCAAAGTGGTAGAGAGTCCAATCCATATTATCTGTATCTTTTGCCATTGCACAATATACTACGTCATATAGACTATATACCAGAATATTTTCATGATTTAAGGATTGACTCTCAGTGAGTGGTGGGGCATTCCATCGGGTGGTGTCAAAAACATACCAATCTTTGAATAGGCACATAATGTTAACAAGCATAATCGGGCGGGCGCTATGATAGTATGATCTTCTTCATTGTATTGAGATAATATGTGTATATTTCTACACTATGTAGCCATACAGATCTCACATAGCACATGTTCTACGACTGCATGTCTGTTTCGGCACTGACTTTCTCGATATTTTCCTACACCACTCACCAAAGAGCAACGATATAATCATGATCACAGCTCTGAAGTATACAGTGGATCCTACACTGTATGTGACTGGAGTTTCAGAATTTTGGACAATGTGTTGCCATAGCTGTGGGCTGCACAAGTTGAATGATGTCAAAATCTGCTTCAGCCACTTCAGCCACCCAGATGAAGGTTTGGGGTTTATCTGAGTTTCAATAGTAGTTAGGGTTACACATTTGGTCAATGCACGCTCACGCTTGAGTAATTGAGTCTCGTCCATTTCTCTGGTACCGTGTCTCGATTACATGATTGATTTGATGATACAGTGACTTACAAAACCGTTGATGAGATTGCTTAATTCACATTGCTTTGGTTATATCTCAAGCTATTCTGTATAAAATATAATAAATGTAACGGTATTTCAAAGCCATACATCTATGCTTCAAAATGGGGTCTCTACTCTAATATTTCATGATGTTTTCAGAGAGATATGCCATTTTCTTTAGAGGTCACTCTTGTCAACAGTTTTGTAACTGACAGCTCTGCTTATGGAAATCTTTCATTATTTCATTTTTTAGGCTATGTAGTGTGAGAATATTAGTCATGTGATGATATAAAAGACTCATAGACTCATAAACAAGCACAAACACTCACTTGCTCCTAACCACCATCATGCACCAGCCCATTTCTGCTGATACCACACAACACATCCTCTTTTTGCTGAATCAGGGCAAATCTTGTCGTCAGATTGGGAAGGAGACTGGTGTTCACTATTTAACAATGCATGCACAGCATTGCTCTGGACTTCCCAAGGCTAAAGGAGGTCATCCTTCTATTCTTACCATTACCAGCCTCTGCTATGCCACCCGTCTTATTGGAACTGACAAGGCAAGCACTGCTCCTGCAGTGGCTAGGGCCCTATCAGATGTTACAGGAAAGACAGTCAATGCACAGACTGTGCACAGAGCACTAAAGAAAGCTGGGATGAAGGCTGTGGTGAAGCGGAAAAGGCCCAAGCTTACTGCACGTCATAAGTCTGCAAGAATGGACTTTGCTCTAGCCCACCAGCATTGGACTCTGGATGACTGGAAGCAGGTTATATGGTCTGATGAGACCAAAATTAATTATTTGGGGTCAGATGGGAGGCAATGGGCACGGAAGAAGCCTGGAGAAGGACTTAGTGACAGGCTGGTTCAGGGTACCCTCAAGTGTGGTGGTGGATCATTGATGATGTGAGGCTGTATGAGCTAGGAGGGAGTAGGGTTTGCCTGCAGGATTGATGGCAAGATGGATTTAAACCTCTATATAAGCATTCTGAAGGATGAGCTTCAGAATAGCTTGGGGCATTGGGGGAAAACTGTGGAGGAGATGGTATTTCAGCAGGACAATGACCCCAAGCACACTAGCAAGAAGGCACAGGAATGGCTCCAAGAGCATGGTATCAAGACTATGGTGTGGCCTGCTCAGTCTCCAGACCTTAATCCCATAGAACATCTATGGAGCCACCTCAAAAGAAAACTTGCAGATTGTGAGGAACCACCCAATGGGATCACCCAGCTATGGGAGAGGGTGGAGAAGGAGTGGGAGGCTATTGACATGTCTGTATGTCAGAACCTGATCCAAAGTATGCCAGAGAGGGTAGATGCAGTGTTGAAAGCCAAGGGAAGATACACCAAGTACTAAAAATATTGGATTTTCATGGTCTGGAATGCATGTTACAAAACTGTTGATTTTGGTGGCCTTTAAAGAAAATTGTTATTCTTGATTTTGATGGGACAGAATATTATTGTTGTAATATCAAAGAACACTTTGAATGTATGGCTTTCTAACAAGATATTATTCATGAGAATCCATGCAGTGTAGCTCAAGATATGACTGCAACAATGTAAGTCAAGCAATCTTGTCAACAGTTTTGTAAGTCACTGTAATTCATGCTGTCTAGGAAGGCACGAGAAGTTGAGGGAGTGGCCCTGCACTGTTGCTTATCTTGTGCTTCTTGTAGAGTGAGAATAAATCAACCCTGAGCTTGAGCAATTGAGTCTCGTCCATTTCTCTAATACGGTATGAATTACATGATTGCTTTGATCATTATGCATGGTCAGTTGACATTCTACCCTTGCACTAGGACACCCCTGAGCTTGAGTAATTGAGTCTCATAAATTTCTCAAATGCAATGTTAATCAAATGATTACTTTGATTATTATGTGAGCACTCTAAATGGTCAGGAACATATCACCGCTGCGCTAGTTCGCCTTAGAGCTCGAGTAATTGAGTCTCATCCATTTCTCAATTATGATGTTGACAAAATAATTATAATGTGGAAGATCAAATGATCACTTTGAATACAATGTAAGCCGTCCAACTAGTGGGGAACATAACACCATCATGCTGATATACTCCTGAGCTTGAGTAATTGAGTCTCGTCCATTTCTCACAGTGCGTCTTTATATCGCCATCGATTTTATTGAGTATGCGCACTGTCCATTCATCTGTGCATGCCCTACTTCTGAAGCTCACCCTTAGACTTTTACAATTGAGCCTAGCTCACTTCTCACATACGATCCTAACTGCAACAGTACAAGAGGGACGGGAAAAACGAATCTCAATTTAATGAGGGGAGGCGGAATTTCTATCATACAACAATGGACTTTACACTCTGCATAGCAAGACATACATTGAGAGATGATAGCAGCAACAGGAGTGGACACTAATGATGGTAGCATACAATAATACTGAACGAAAGCAACAACAGAAACAGCAGGGTGTACTTGCAAAAATAAGAAACGATGTGATTTATGTGATGAATCAGATGTTGCAGTGGACATGCTTAGTATCGGCATGTGTGCTGTCCCCATCATCTGTGGTATTTCTCTTGCATTTTGTTACACGCCAATTTCAAGCCCCTAGGTGCAGTACCTTTTCTCCAGTCATCTAGAGCACCCCCAAAGCTGGAAGATCCGATGCCTAAGCTAGAACAAAGCCTTATACATGAACCAGCCTGGGCACTAGCTACCAGCATCACCAGCCATACCTAAGAACCCTAGTCCCAACCCACACGTCCAGTCCAGTACAAAGCCAACAGGAGTCATGAGACCCTGATGAAGTACAATGAGCCCAGTAGCACCTAATCTAACCAAGCCCCTGCTATCTGGACCATACCTCATACACGTACCACCTCGTCTGAATGCACCACGGCCAATAGACTCCCGGCTAGGACCACATCCACCCAGCCAACCAAACCCCACACCTCCCATCTCCATGAAGCACAGCCATTACAGGCTACACAATCACTACAGACCATGGACTACACACCATTACCAGCATGGACTATGTACAATACAGACCATGGCCCACCAAAGGCCTTAAACTCCAGCCACCCTAGTCTACGAGGAACACCGACCTTGGGTAGCCCCTGTATGACTGAGAACCCTAGGAGTCATAGGACCCAACATTACTGATCATAGCCAATCATGCTCAATCACCCTACGTCATGCACAGCCTGTACTGGCCAGTCCACATTCCTGGCAACAGCCACTCCTCAGTACCAATTCCTTGGGAATCTGGACCGCTAGAACCCCGATCATGGACCTAGAACCCTGCCATTACCAGCGAACCCCCAATTGATGAGGACCACCAATCCAGGCCTGATCTGCTACGTCACCATGGACTCACATCGCATATGCTCCTGTGCTCTGATACCATACCAGCCCCATAGCTAGACCAATCGTATACCAGCATTGATGGCCTTAAAGCCCATGCCCCCTAACATGTACAAATAGTAGAGTCTATATAATCGGCCGGCAGTCTTGAGTGAACCTCAGACTTGTCTTGGCCTCTTCAGCCTTAGATGTCCTGGACCAGAAAGGCGTCTTTGTGCGAGCCCCCTTCCCCCAGGTGTGTGTCTTAGGTTGTAGCATGTGTCACATTTGCTAAACGTTTGATGTCCTCCAGAGGCATCCTCTATGAGAGTAGTGTTTTCATCCAGAGCAGACTGGCTAGAGATGGCCACATTGCTGGGAGGTGGAACGGGAGGCCGCTGAAAATCGACGATGAGATCGAGAAAACACCCCCTAACAGGTGTATCACATGCCCGAGTGATTTTACTTGTTGGGGAATGCGGTTGGTATTTTCTTCGGGTCAGGGGGAAGGTCACTATATGCACATATATTCAGCTTAAAATGGGCCGAGCTGGGCACTATGCATTAAGACTCACTGTAAGCAGAAGCCCTGCAATATCATTGTCTCATCCTCCATCGTTCCTTGGCCATCCTTGTCGAGGCTGCATCTTACATTTCCTAATGCTTGGAAGAGGACTGCAGTAGTAGTGCGGGCAGCCTCCCATGGGGTATGCTGATTGTGTGGGTATTTGACATTGGCATTATGAAAGTCGCTTAGTAATACTGAAGAGAGCCAAGTTGCCCTATGAGCAATTGAAAGAGAAAGTCCAAGCATTTTATAGGCAACGGGGCAATAAAAGGAAATAGTTGCACCAAGGCACACGAGTCAGCGGGGGGAGTGTAGTGCTGCAACTCTTTTATGAGATTGGTAGTGCACGCAGAAATTACGTCGAGAGCAAAGATAATGTCACTGGAGTAGGTAGTCTCTGAGGATAGCCTGAAGTCACTGTGAGACATGTCCAAGGACATTGCGAAGTGGGTGGAAAGATGAGGGAAAAAATGTGAAGTTGGACCAGTGTACCTATAAGCACCGTATTACTTATTATGGAGTTGACACCACCGTGATCAGGTTCTTGACTTCCATAAATGGTCATTGACCTCGGCCACTTTGACTTCTGACTTTCATACCTCCCCACATTGCAATACAGTGCATGTCATCTGCTTTGCCATATGTTTTATATAGAATAGCTAGGCAATGAGCGAGAAATATGTAATTTATTAATCCAGATTTGGGATGTTTGTGATGTATTATAAGCTAAGTCCTTACTCATGTGCTTAGGAATGCGCATAGTAATGCTTACCTACCACACTAGAAGCGTGTACAGTATACAACCAAGACAGAAGGAAAGCTCACTGACGTTAAGCTAAGTACTCACTTCATTATATTCGATTAGAAGAGTAGAGATGCACACAGTATTACTTACATACTGCACCAGAAGCGTATACAGTATACAACCGAGACTGAAGGAAGGCTCAATGACATCGAGTTAATTAAGTACTTACCTTCCTCATATTCGATTAGAAGAGTAGAGATGCACATGGAAATGCTCACCTGCTGCACCAGAAGCATGTACAGTATATGACTGAGACTGAGGGAAGGCTTGATGACGTTGGGTAATGTACTCACCTTGCGCAAAAAGAGATAGAGCTGTGCGAGTAAGTAGCCTAGTTGAATGTTCTTGACGAGGAACATGTAGATGTGTGCAAGGAATTAGTCTGGCTTGACGGTCCGGGTAAGGCACAGATAGGTGTGTGAGATCTGCAATTGCAAATTTTTGTGTTCACGTCTTCATTTATTGGGTGTTCTATTAGTCTTTGCATCTTCTTCCGCTTGGCACCCCACTAGGCATTCCGAGAGATGATCGACCTATTGTGAGCACAGTGTGTGGGTGTACAGATGAGATGACTTGTGGATAATTATCACCATTGCTACAAAGTCCAAATTGGCCGTCAATGCCTCAAGGATAGTATACAACTGAGACTGAAGGAAGGCTCAATGATGTTGGAATAAGAACTCACCATTCATGTCTATGCTTAGGAGGTAGAGACACATGCAGTAACACTAACCTACTGCACCAGGAGCGTGTACAGTATACGACCGAAACCGAAGGAAGGCTTGATGATGTTAAGTTAAGCACTCACCTTTCTCACATGCACATAGAAAGGTAGAAGTGGTCACAGTAATACTCACCTAATGCATCAGGAGCATGTACAGTACACAACCAAGACCAAAGGAAGGCTCGATGACGTTAAGCTAAGTACTCACCTTTCTCATATGCACTTAGAAAGGTAGAGATGTGCAAGACAGTAGTCTAGCCAAGGCATCTAGATGAGGAACATGTAGATGCATGTGAGGAAGCCTTGGTAGCTTCTTCTGTTGGGTGTTCTGGTCAGTTAGCATTCTGTTGGGCATTCCGAGATGCGGTCAGGTGCTATCTCCTGTAGTCAGATACTCTCAGTGACAAGTTAAGGTTGGAACACGGAAAAAGCAACCGGATATGAGAGGGAGTTGTTAGGGAGTTGTGAAGCCATGGTACATGTGCACGAGAAAGTGGTCAACTCAAGAAGAAACACGTGCTTGATGCATCTGTGGCATCCGGTGCTTGCAGCTATCCATAACCTTTTACTCAATTATGCACCTTGTTTTCTGGACTATCTTTCTATACATGGCTCTACATTGCATTGACTGTGGCAGAGAAGACTTCTACAATAAGCATGGTCTTGAGAGACACTAAGGCAACTGCCTGAAAAGTGGTAGAGTCCTCAAGGATGCCATCAAAAAGTGGCAAATGCGACAAAAAGATGCGACTCAAAGAAAATTGCCAAGAACCGAGGATGGTGGAGGCATACTAGCACTGCATGAAGAGCTAAGGTTTGAGGAGGAGATATCTGAGGTTCGTTAACCAATTAATTACACACGCAACTAACTCTTGCACAGATGCCAGAAGCGTCTTCGTCTACCGCAAATGATACTTTTGTATACTCTATAAGTAGGACAGGGCGAAAACATCGAAGACCCGCCTATCTAGTCGATTGCATGCCCACAACTGAGGAGGGTGTAGCTCTGCAGGTGCCTGGAGCGGTTACTCAACTAGACATTTCCCCGCCTACATCCCCTGCTCATGTGAATGTCCCGGATTCTACTTCAACAACTCCCAAAAATAGCACTGTAGATTCGTCAAGTCCATCTGTCACAGATTTCCTAGGGCATACCCTATTTTTACTTAATTTTACCACCTTCCTACGGAGCTACACGTAGTTATTAGGCATTGACTTGTAGTTAACTACCACGTTATCTACATCGAATACCTTACGTGTAGTTAGTAACCCTAACCCATGCACTCGACCCACGTGCCTGTCCTTGTACAGTCACGTGACCATTGACCCACGCCTACGTCTAGACACATGACCACGGCACATCCCGAATCCTCCCTGGCCATTGCCTTTAGTGCAACACATGACCGTGGAACTTCACCCGGCAGCTACCGTCCTTAGACATATGCTGACGCGGCCTCAACTGGTGCCTATACCAAGTGCCCTCCCTTTACTGACACCCGTATTGGTGTCTCCCCTTAACACACGCTGATGCGGCCCTCTAGTTAGGTGCACGCTGATGCGTCCTCTGTAACCGCCCATATTGGCAAGGTTACGTGGCTCCCCGCCACACCCCGACTGAGCGCCTGGCATTACCACTGGTGCACAGACCCCTCGGCTTTAGGGTAGGCCTAGCTACACTGTTGCCGATACATGTATATAAACCGTAATCCTCTGAGCTTACGCCTCAGAACTAATCACCTCTTGACCACTGCTAAATTGTACATCGACTAAGCACACCTACTATCTCGCTACTTCCCTCAACATCTCATCACCACCAACCCCTCAAGAGTATAAGTGAGTAGTTTGTGTCACCATCCTCGTGCTATGATACAAAACCTGACAGGTTTGATATCTTACAACAATATTCTGCGACCCCAAAGCATATTCCCCCAGATGCATTGTCACTGAGCAACTTGTGTGACTCTCCTGCACTTCAGAATCCAAACCACGGTGCTGCATTATCTGTGCAACATGTGGGTCCCCCAAATGCGCGTGATGCACACAATCCGTTTCATCCATTCTTGAACTCCTCTGTGTATAGGTTCATGAAGTGGGATCTTGATTCATCTGGTGCCATGTCAAGGAGCAAGTCACAGAGCCTTCTAGACGATGTCCTATTTGCTCCTGATTTTGAGCTGTCTGACTTGAAAGGGCTGAATGTTGGATGACAATGGGAATGTATTGAATCCTCAGAAACCAGTGATCCAGAATTTTCCGCTGCAGATGGATGGAATAAAAGCTCTGTCATGGTCAGACCGCCAAAGGAGAAGGAGAAATGGGCCGACGAGAGCAAAGCGCCGCAACTGGAGGATCCGGATGTGTACCATCATAGCCTTCTGGATATTATTAAGACAGTCCCCATGATGTGAAGTACAGTGAATGTGAGGGTCGAAGTTACTCAGGGAGCATTATTAGCTTTCCAGTCATCTCGGATTTTGATAGGCTTAAAGCTTATTAATCACGTTCCTTCGTTGGCAGCGGTACAACTGACTTGATACAGCTTTGCCAGATCAGGTATTGTGACCATTGGCAAGGGCATACATTCACAGAACATCACTGCAAAGAAATCTCATCACAAGAGCCTTGACCCATCGATACATTCATACACTATTGTGGAGAATGGTTGCATTCTGGTGTGCACACGCCAGATTAGCATATCACTGAGAATGGTATCTAAAATCTACTCACGCAGGAAGTCAATTAGATGCAGAGAGCCAAGGTGGGTCCTTTGTCTACATTGCACTTTTTCATGTCTTCAGTGTTGCAGTCTACAAAGTCGACTACAAAGTGTTGGGCCATAAATTTGAAACAAATTCAAATTTTATGATCACGAGAGGTGTACCATGTGATGTAGGTATTGTCATGGTACCACCAGCAGTCCCAGCCCGGCAGCTCCATGGGGACAGGCGTCCAACACCACTTAGCCAAAAGGGCCACTATAACAGCTCAGCTGTTATAGGTGGACACACTATATGTGTAGTTCATATTCCCACACTAGGCGCTTACCCAAGGTGCCGTAAGGTATTCGGCTTTTCAACCTTTATGCATGGTTATGCCTTATGGTATGCTATGCCACAGGGGTTCCCAAGCCCCTGAAATCTGTGACAGGTATAGAGACTACAAGGGCCGACAAGGCAAGCAACAGGAGCCCATTCAGCAATGGTAGGTGATGGTACCAGTGAACTGGCTTGTACCAATCCCTATTGATTCAGGTCAGCTGGCCATTGGCCCATGACTTAACCATTAGGCTTACCATTAGGTGGGCCCATGACCAGATGGTAGTGACAGCTGTGGGTTGGCCCACCACTGCTGCAACCTGACAGTAATGATGGTTGCAGGTCGGCCCACAACTGTCATGACTTGACAGTTATGATGGTTGTGGGTCGGCCCACAACTGCCACAACCAGACAGTAGCAATGGTTGTGGGTCAGCCCACAACCATGGCCTGTTGCCGTGACCTCTGCATCTGCAACTTTTACGACCTCTGTGACCTTCACAACCTCCACAACCTCCGCAACCTCCGTGACCTCCGTGACCTCCACAACCTCCACAACCTCCACAACCTTCACAACCTTCACAACCTTCACAACCTTCACAACCTTCACAACCTTCACAACCTTCATGACCTCTGTGACCTCCGTGACCTCCATGACCTTCGCAACCTCCACAACCTCACAACCTTTGTGACCTCTGCAACCTTCACAACCTTTGCAACCTCTGTGACCTCTGTGACCTTTGTGACCTCCATGGCCTTCATGACCTCCATGACATCTGAAACCTTTGTGACCTTTATGGCTTCCACAACCTTTCACTGCAGCCTCTGCAACATCCACAGCTTCTGTGGCTTCTGTGATCTCTGCAACTTCTGCAACCCAGTTGTTGCTGCTGTGCCTGTTGCAACCTCTTATTCACTTTTACACTCCCTGTGACTTATACAATCTGCAACCATGACCCTCCTCCTGGTCCTCATGACCTGACCCACAACCTCCACAAGTTTTATAACTTCTGTGGCTTTTTGATCATCTGTGATTTCCATGGCTCAATTGGCACTACCGTGCCTGCTGTGACCACAGTAATTTAATTTTTACTATATCTGCAACCTGTGACCATGACCCACCATGACTCCCACGACCTGAGACTGCGATTTTTGCGACTTTCACAACTTATGCAGCTCTCACAACCTTTGCAACCTCTGCAACCTCTGCAACCTTTGTCACCTCATACCATGGCTCTTGTAGCCTTCACACCTTGTCACCACAATTTCCATGACTTCTGCAACTTGCAGCCGTGACCAACCGCGACCCTCACGACCTGTGATCGCGACCTCTGCAACCTCCACAACCTCTGCGACTTTCATGGCTTCTGCAACTTTTGCAACCTCCACAACCTCCACACCCTGTTATTGCAGCCTTGGTGGTCTCCACAACTTGTCACTGCAGTTCCATGACTTCTGTAACCTGTATCCACAGCCTACCACAACCCTTGCAATCTGTGACCATGACCTCCGCAACCTTCATGACCTCCGCAACCTCTGTGACCTCTGCTAGTGGTGTGCAAAGCACGGCTCGGCTCAAAGCCCAGGGCTTGGGCCCAGCTTTGAAGGGCTCGGGCTCAGCGAAATGTCAAGCCGGGCCCTCCTTGACAGCTCAGGCCGGCTTGGGCCCGGCTCAGGCTCAGGCCGGGGCTTATGGGTAATCAGGTAGGACCTCTGAATTATTGGCTTGTGCAGTTCAAATGACAGCACAACATATTCAGAATGCTTATATGTCTACTATTTGTTGATAATCTGATCTACAAGTGTTTTTACAGCTGCTTATGATGTTGACCGAAAATCCAGATCTCGATCACAACCCCGATTGCAACAGTAGTCACAACGTTCCGCACCATGTTAGCAGATCACAAGTCATTGTAATGGCCTTTGAGATCATATAAGGTGAATTGATGCAAAATCTTAAACCATTTTCGCTAATTTTAACAACACCACAGCTGTGCACCTAAAGCCGCCAGCTCAGGGCTCGGCTACGGCCGGCTCACAATCCAAGCCAGGCCCTGAGCCATCTTAAGCCGCCCCCCAGGCTCAGCTCGGCCCGGCTTAAGTCGGCTCGGCCAGGCCCGGCTCACAGCTTTGAGCCGTGCTTTGCACATCACTAACCTCTGCAACCTCTGCAACCTCTGCAACCTCTGCAACCTCTGCAACCTCCGCAACCTCCGCAACCTCCGCAACTTCCGCAACCTCCGCAACCTCTGCAACCTCTGCAACCTCCATGACCTCCATGACCTCCGCAACCTCTGCAACCTCTGTGACCTCCATGTCTGCAACTTTTGTGACCTCTGCAACCTCTGCAACCTCCATGACCTTGGCAACTTCCTGACACAAACTGACTTGGCTTGCCTCAACCCCTATATCCCTATGTGCTAAGCCTCATGCTGCAGAGACGTTGACTGAGTTGTTTTTGTCTTAACGTTGATGATGACCGGAGGGAGCTCTAGGGCGCACACCTAATGGAAGCCATAGAGGAGGGCTATCACCCATACATCAGGAATAACGGGTCTGGGGAGTAAGCCCTAGACCAACGTAGTATATATACATGTAGAGGAAGCATAACTACTAAGTCGTGGCCCACCCTGAAGGGGGCCGTGCACAACTGTCGTCATGTATACACTATGAGCACGCCATCTACATACCACGTGAACTGGACCGGTGGGACGGGCATACTGCTACCCTCCATATCTATGACTCTCTGTATCTAATCTATGAGTCACGTGTCATGCACGCACCCGTCTGTGCATTTGACCCTTGGCGAGGGCAATCTTGCATGCCACAGTGTCACAGATTATTCTGTAGACACTGACCTCCAGCATATTGCCCTGCACTGGGGTCGAACACAAGGCCTCAAGCCTTAGTTGTCATGTGACCAGGTAGATAGTAGAGTTAGCATCGCTATCTCATCTTAGGGTCAGCTGACTATTGCTTACGTACTCTACTATACACATGACATGAGGGTAGACACTACGCACAGACCATGCCTTTAGGGCTGGTCGTTCTACCAGTAGTGTACGCCATTCATATATATAAGCTGTAGTCCTCTGGGGCTTACTCCCCAGAGTTGTTATACTAGTTGTGGGGGCGCGTCCCCTCGTTCTACTCAGCCTGCTTGCTTATACCCTCTGAGTCGTCACTGGCTATACGCCATCCTCTCTGGGTGCCTCCCCTAGTTGGTTATAGGGGGTTATACTAGGCATATAGGTGTGTGGGAGATAGACCGTGACACACAGATATAATCTGTGACACTTCCACAATCTCTCGCTGCAGCCTCTGCAGCTTCAGCAACTTGGAACAGCAACATACCAACCAAATATGACCCTCACAACCTGTGCCCACAACCTTCTTGGCTCCTGCAACTTCCACAGCTTGTGACCTCCATGACCTGCAATTGCAACCTGTGCAACTTCCATAACCTTTCACTGCAGCCCCCCAAGTCTCAGTGACCTGCAACCACGACCCACTGCAGTCCCTGTGGCCTATGACTGTCACTATTGGCGCTCCTGCAGCTCTTGCAGCTCTTGTGACCTTTGTAATCTCCGCAACCCTCGCAACTCAATCCTCATTATGGCACTCACCGACTTTTATCGTGCATGGACTCTGTTGTTTGTGTAAAATCTGTATATGATATATGTGATACATGCAGAGCATTATAGCTGTTATGGAAGCCATTGTTGAGTAATGGTAAGTGTTCCTGTTTTACCAATCACGTTTAACATGAAGTCGGCAGTTTGAATCTTGGTGTGGCATATTTTATTGAGGATAATAGATATCAATTGCTTTGTTTTTGCGCCAGCTTTTGGACAACCCAGTTCGCAAATTTATGTCAGTGACCCAAACTGTATTTGTTGTGCCACTTTATATGACCTTTTTCATGACATTGTTGCTGATGATCCCGACACCTTTCAACCTTGAAGCCTACATTTGTACAGCATTTCCCATCTCAATTTGCTTGTGTATGTATGTTGTGCTGCATGTAGGTTGGGGCTCATGATGGCCATCCTGCCAGGTGAAATTGACAATGGCTCTTGTATGCAATGCAGCCAAGCATCACCAGCCTGCTTGTCACTACCTGTGAGACTGTCAGGAATGTAAATACAGTGTTGGATGATGTATTCAGGGAAAATCATGCAAGCTTGGTTGTCATAGTACCTAGCCCTTGTTGGGCATCTTGGGGTACATATATGGACAATCTTCAATATATGTACCTCACGTGCCTGCTCTACAGGCATAATCACACCTAGGACAAGTCTACTCATCACACCAAATTTCTGCTATTCTGACAGATCTGTGGCTTGGTGAATGTTTCTGGCTTTTTAGCTGCTTGTTTAACTGCATTTTTGAAGCTTTTTTATAGTTTGGTAGAGACAAATAAGGGTCTGTTCATAGCTTGGCACCTTCATACTGACCTGTCAGACCTCTCAGAGTAGAAAGGTAGATCCCATGGTTCATGGCTGTCGGGGGTGATTATTCAGGTAGGTGGCTTCAACCCCATCCAAGAAGGGTGAGTCAACACCCATGGTAGAATGGGTCTGTGGCATAGAAATGGCCAGCAGAGCATCCACAAGTGATGGGTGGTGTATAGTATATATTCAGTATACTATTTGGTATATGGTTTTGACTATGACAGTAGCAGCATGCACAGCACGTGAGAATGGGCAACATCAGACATGCATTGTGATGTCAACACAAGGGCCACTCACCTTATTTAACTACCCATGGTGACTTAGCTAAAGACAACACACATTGTATTCTATTATAATCAATACATAACATAATCCTGGTTGGGCAATTTTTCTAAACAACTGTGATTCTCCAGATCACCAGAAACCTGGTCAAAAACACTGCAAGGCTAAGGAGACAGCTTCTTGACAGTGTCCCTGGGTTTACCCAGCAGGACAGATGTGGAGGCCATGGAGGTTGCAGAGGTCACAGAGGTTGCAGAGGTTGTGGAGGTCACGGAGGTCGCAGAGGTTGTGGAGGTCATGGAGGTTGCGGAGGTCATGGTCACAGATTGCAAGGGTTGTGGTAGGCTGTGGATACAGGTTACAGAAGTCATGGAACTGCAGTGACAAGTTGTGGAGACCACCAAGGCTGCAATAACAGGGTGTGGAGGTTGTGGAGGTTGCAAAAGTTGCAGAAGCCATGAAAGTCGCAGAGGTTGTGGAGGTTGCAGAGGTCGCGATCACAGGTCGTGAGGGTCGCGGTTGGTCACGGCTGCAAGTTGCAGAAGTCATGGAAATTGTGGTGACAAGGTGTGAAGGCTACAAGAGCCATGGTATGAGGTGACAAAGGTTGCAGAGGTTGCAGAGGTTGCAAAGGTTGTGAGAGCTGCATAAGTTGTGAAAGTCGCAAAAATCGCAGTCTCAGGTCGTGGGAGTCATGGTGGGTCATGGTCACAGGTTGCAGATATAGTAAAAATTAAATTACTGTGGTCACAGCAGGCACGGTAGTGCCAATTGAGCCATGGAAATCACAGATGATCAAAAAGCCACAGAAGTTATAAAACTTGTGGAGGTTGTGGGTCAGGTCATGAGGACCAGGAGGAGGGTCATGGTTGCAGATTGTATAAGTCACAGGGAGTGTAAAAGTGAATAAGAGGTTGCAACAGGCACAGCAGCAACAACTGGGTTGCAGAAGTTGCAGAGATCACAGAAGCCACAGAAGCTGTGGATGTTGCAGAGGCTGCAGTGAAAGGTTGTGGAAGCCATAAAGGTCACAAAGGTTTCAGATGTCATGGAGGTCATGAAGGCCATGGAGGTCACAAAGGTCACAGAGGTCACAGAGGTTGCAAAGGTTGTGAAGGTTGCAGAGGTCACAAAGGTTGTGAGGTTGTGGAGGTTGCGAAGGTCATGGAGGTCACGGAGGTCACAGAGGTCATGAAGGTTGTGAAGGTTGTGAAGGTTGTGAAGGTTGTGAAGGTTGTGAAGGTTGTGAAGGTTGTGGAGGTTGTGGAGGTTGTGGAGGTCACGGAGGTCACGGAGGTTGCGGAGGTTGTGGAGGTTGTGAAGGTCACAGAGGTCGTAAAAGTTGCAGATGCAGAGGTCACGGCAACAGGCCATGGTTGTGGGCTGACCCACAACCATTGCTACTGTCTGGTTGTGGCAGTTGTGGGCCGACCCACAACCATCATAACTGTCAAGTCATGGGCCGACCCACAACTGTCATTACTGCCAGGTTGCAGCAGTGGTGGGCCGACCCACAACCATCATAACTGTCAAGTTGTGGCAGTTGTGGGCTGACCCACAACCATCATAACTGTCAAGTCATGACAGTTGTGGGCCAACCTGCAACCGTCATAACCATCAAGTCGCAGCAGTCATGGGCTGACCCACAACTGTCATAACCATCAAGTCATGGCAGTTGTGGGCCAACCTTCAACTGTCATTACTGTCAGGTTGCAGCAGTGGTGGGCCAACCCACAACTGTCACTACCATCTGGTTGTGGGCCCACCTAACGGTAGGCCTAATGGTTAAGTCGTGGGCCGACAGCCGGCTGACCTGAATCAATAGGGATTGGTATAAGCCGGTTCACCGGTACTGTCACCTACCATCACTGAAAGGTGTGAGCATACATCTCTCTTCCCAGTGCCGCACCTGATGACTATGAGTCAAAACCGCTCATCAATTCAACCAACACTCAGGAGATTGCCCTGCCAGACAATGTTGCCATCAAGCCCTCCACATGTGGGTTAATTGTACTCATCTACATATTATGCAATCTTCTTTGCGAGCGTAAACTTCCTTGCAGCCCTCGACACAGCATATCACCCCAAGAGACTGACTACAACAATTGGTCAGCTCCCGTGCCCTAATATCTTTGCTGGGCTGCCCAAGGAACGTGTCGATGTGCATGTGCATGCACACAAACACTCCCACATGGCTTGTGAGTATTGATGTCCCAGTATAGAATGTGTCACAGATTATTCTGTGACATTTTTATTGGGTTATTATGGTCGTTATTCCGCTACAATAGATTAGATAGCCGCACTTAGGTAGGCATCTGATAGATTAGATGTAGCACAGAAGGCATGTGACCGACAGGTCCCGTGCTCCTTACAATACACGTGCCCCATGGGCACATGACCCTACTGTAGCGCTGCGCGCACGGCCCACGTTCTTTAGGGTTAGTAGATACATTGACACAGATGGCTCTGTGGGACTCACCAAGCCAGTATCCTTGTGATGAACTAAGGCGACTTAGGTGAGGAAGAGGTTATCAGACGCTGCAGGAGGTAGGAGGTTCTTCTACGGCGTACGCCGAGAAGAATAGAACTAAGGTTATAGGCCGTCAAGGCCCTACTTATATACACAAATATAACGGGTCATGTGCTACTGTATAGTGCATGCCCGATAAGGAATGTGGGCTTGGTTGCCATAAGGGCGACCAAGTGGTACGACTACTCTACAAAGGCCGTGACCCGCCGGTAATGGCCGAGCCTATGGTAAAAGAGAGAGCGTGTGGTCTCATTGTTAGATGGACATGTGAATACGGGCGCAGCCCGGGTATAAGGGATGCCGGTTGCCGGATACCGTGAGGCATAATGACGGTTGGCCGGTCATCGTGTGCTGACCAAGGCAAGACGCCGAGGTAGCTATGCCATTGGACGTTAGTACCGTGGCATGTGATAATGTACCGGGCCGTTAGGTAACCGGGACATGTGTTGGTCTTAGCCGTGAGGCGAGGACCGGTGTTTGGGCAACGCCGTGGTGGCAGAAGCCCGGGACTTGGAGATTGCCGAGTCCGTGGGATGGCCGAGAAGGCCGAGCCTATAGCGATATTGCCTTGGTGCTAATATAGTGCTATTTGGCCGTGTTGCCATTATTATGCGAAGGCGTGGCGCGCCTGAGGTGCCATTGTGATCAAGGATCTTATGGCGTGTGGGGAGCCGGGAAAGCCGACCCAATAGTACAAGGCCGCGAGGCACTGTTTGTACATGTGGACATTATTATGCGAGCATGCCGCGCTCGGCCTATCATTGTGATCTACGATCTATGACGTGGCTGGTCTTGCTCTGTCGGGCGAGACCTGCATGACGTAGCTGTAACTATGCTATTGGACCGGAAGGTGCCGTAGCGTTACGTAAGCTGGTCATGTGGTGATAAGCTCAGTTAAGAGCTTGTCGTGGTGGCAATGGGAGTTAACCCGTGGATAACTTGTAGTTAATCGTATAAATCCCAGGTAAATTGCTATAATCATAAGAAAAATGCTGTAAGCCCCAGATAAATCTGTGACATACATGACTGCTGTGCTGGCATGTATATAACGTACCGTGGTCTGAGGCTTACTCCTCAGACTGATTAATCTTGATGTCGCCCCTAGTGGGCCTTACTTGGATACTTGGCGTGCTAGTCTGCCGGTCCCCTCTTAGAGCTTGGGTAACTCGACGATAGGACTTATAGCCTACCTAGAAGATGGTAGATGCCACATTACTTGGCGTTAGGTGCAGCCAGGCAAGTTTGTGTCAGAATGTTATAAACTTAAAATTGTGTTGTATACAGTATCTATAATTGTGTCTATGACTTGGCTATGCCGATATGACCTGCTGTTGGGTTTGGAAGAAATGTATCGATACATCTATGACTAGCATCTTGTGTGTATCGCACTTTATGTCAATGGACTGGGATATGATGTGAGTAACCTCAGAGCCCATAAGACCTACAGAGAAAGGATACAGACGTATGCTACATTGTGCTACCATATATCTCCTTGAACTCACGGTAACTCTGTTCAACATAGTTTCTGACCTGCTCCCAGTCCTTGTGGCAATGTGTGATCCCTATACCTGTCACCATATTCACCACTCGTCCATCAGTCGTCATTTGATGATGCGATGCTGGCTCTAGAGTAACATCTGCACTGCATAGTGCCATTTGGCGAAGGTAGATCAAGCAGTGGTCTACGTGGACAATGGCGCTTTCGGTGAGGTTGTTCCACATGAGGACGTAGGTGCATATAGCATGCAGACAATGTAGCTGGTGGTAGTGTGAGAGAAGATAATGCTCGCTGTCGCTGGGAAGGTATATAAATCCATCGCCACTAGGGAGGAGGTTTTCCCAGTCCAAGTCCGGACCATATAGGCCCAGTCTAGGTGACTTTATTGTAGTCAGTGCAGCCTCTCAAGCATAATAAGATATGCTGGCTCGGCTGGCTGGTAGAGTGCTGGCATGATACCAATTTCAGCACAAGCACACTTATGAAGAGCGAAAGTAAGCACCTGTCTGGTACCAGACTTTGATACTTATGATGGCTTGAACTGCATGACTGAGTAGTGACACTATGAGTGTCACCACTATACAAGCGAATGTGGCTCTGGATAACTGAACATACTCTGTCCTAGAGGAAGTACATGCAAGCATGACTTGGGGCATTGTTCAGTGCAGCATGTGTTTGGCTTGAGAGTCAACCATGCCCTCAGTTCTTACAATCGCAGATACACCCAGCTATATTCACATGCCAAACAAGACACTCAACACCTGGACACGATGTGCTCATGTGATTGGTCGAATGGATTAACTTTGGGGTAGCCCCAAGTATGGCTATATCCTCCACCTGCAATGTGGGCTTTGAGTTCAAGATTTGATTGGCAACATCAGATATGAAATAGCACTGTATGGTATGCATCATCATTGTAGACACCCTTAATTTGATGGCCACGATAAGCACTGGACCCCTTCCATTGGTCTCCTGCTTAGGAAGCTGTTCATGAGAAAGTAAGTAATGCAGATGTCTGTTAGGAAGCAAGAAGATCTCCTTGCTCACCAGTCATGATACAACAAGACTTCCTCATCGATCAGTGCTTAGTTGACAAGGCCACTAAAACTTTAGAATGAACTGAGGGGAGCGAAGTGGATGAATGCCAAGTTCAGACTGGGGATACCAGCTGAACAAAGCCTGCTATTATACTGCTAGGCTGTTTGTACATGTTTGTACTATAATGACCATATATGGTAACTATGGAGTCTGGGGTGTGACTAGGCTAGGGGTCTAAGCCAGACTCTGAAACATGGAAGCGTAGTGAGATATGAAATACATAGTGGTCATTGTGGCCGTGTGGGAACAGGGTCATGAGTCGTTATCTAGACATTGCCAGGTTCCTTCCAGGATATGATCTGGGCTTGGCTGGCCTTTGGAACCCTGGGAGTGGATTGGGCTCATTGTCATTAGGGAAAGCCTTTGCCCATGACATCACCCCCCTTTAAGTTCCTCGTCCCGAGGAGTCATTATATACACCATGGTGTATTCGTTGGGAGGTCTGGGGATGACAAAGTCTCCTTGTCCTTTGTGTCTGGAGAAATCATACTCACAAAGCATCTTGTGAATGTACATGACTGGGTAGTCATAGTACGTGATCCCTTTGGGTTTCTTGTGCTCGATGAGTTGGTGTACCTCGATCAAATATTGCCCCTTGTAAGTGTCTGGGTTTACAGGGAGGAAGAACTGCACCAGTTTGTCATGCCACCAACATATCTTGGGATGCTCTCACTCCATGAGTACGTCCAAAGAGCAATGCATGGCACTGACAATGGTGAGTCCATATTTTTTCATGACGGAGTAGTGGGGTATGTCCTCTTCGGTGGGGTCTACGACTTTGGTGTCACCGTCAGCAATGGTTCTATTTTTCCATTGGACCCCTGGTGCTTGTGGGTTCTGTGCATAGAACTCGTCAGCCTGGGAGTGGTTCACATCTTTCTTATGTTCCCAGGGTTTTGAGCCATCTGACCACTGCACTTCGTATTCTACTTGCCCACGTTCTTCACATGATCAAAGCATCTTTGTTGCCATGATCTGTGTTTTGGGGACAGGTTGAATCCTTTGCTGTTCGAATTCGGGTTCGTTGTAGGGGGTGAGTAATATCTTGTTAAACACCGGGTGAATACCCTGCATATCAGGCGTTAGTGTTAACCTGTATGCACCCATGCCGACTTTGGTGGCGACCGGATATGGTCCGTATCATTTTGGGGAGAGTTTGTGTGATGGTGTTCCCATGTGTAGGTTAGTTCTGACAAGCCAAAATTTGTCTCTGACCTTGTACTTGTAGGATGGCTGTTGATGCCTATCCGCATATTTCTTCATGGCTGCTTTGGCGAGATCTATGCTTTCTGCTGCCTTCATCTTTAGGTGGTCAGCCCAGTTCTCGGCAGAGATGGACATATCAACTTCCATAGGAATGTTAGAACCCATGTTTGGTTCGTACACATGTGTAATGAAGAATGGCAGTTGCTTTGTTGATGCATTCTGGTGGGTGTTGTATGCAAAGGTGGCCGTTGGTAGTAGGTCCGCCCAGTTAGTGTGGTTCCTGTTGGCAAAGAGTCAGAGGTAAACCTCTAATTCCTGATTCATCCACTCAGTCTGTCAATCAGTTTGTAGATGATAGGTGGTCGAGGGATTTCCCTTGATTCCGAGTTTCTTGTATGTGTCCCTGATGAGTTCAGACACGAACTGTGGGCCCCTATCACTGAACACCTTCTTGGGGATTCCATGTTGCATTACAATATGTTTGATGAGTAGGTTAGCCCATCCTTCTGCAGTCAATGTATCGGTGGTTTTGATCGTGATCATCCATTTGGACATCATGTCGACAATGACGAGGATCACATTCTTGCCTCGTACTTTGGGAAAGCCTGTGATCATGTCGACTGATATGTTCTCCCAGCTCCTTGTTGGTGTTGGGTTGGGGTTTAGGGGTGCTGCTCATTTAGCATGATCTACTTTGATCGATTGGCATTTTATGCACCCTTGTACATATAGTGTTATGTCTCTCCTCCTCATGTGCAGCCACCAGTATGACTTGTGCATGGTGGTAAGCATGTGGTCGCACCCTGGGTGTCCTGCTAGTAGCGAGTCATGGTGCAACGATATGATATTGCCCTTGAGTTCCACATCATTGGGAATGACTAATTTTCCCTTTTGGTATGCTAGACCATTCTTGAACTCGATATTCACGTCCAGTCTGTAGTCATAGAGAGCTTTTTGTGCCTCAACCTTCACTTTTATTGTTTCGGTGGAGATGAAACTTAGCTTTTCGATTTAATCCACCCCCTCTTCAGGTTGTTCATCCCTGAACAAATGTGGTTTGAGGACTACTTGTCCATCGAGGTGTTCTTTCCCGTCATCCCAATTGATGCATCAAAAAGAGGGTACATGCAGATATTCTTCATACCAGGGATGTGGGTGAGCTTAATGTCGAATTCTTGTAGCTCAGTCATCCATTGTGCTTGTCGCGGATTGATCTTTTGAGGTGTCTTAAAGTATTCGAGGTTCTTGTGGTCGCTCCATACCTCAGTTGCATCAGTGGATCCCTGTATGAAGTGTCGCCACTCATCTAATGCTCGCATGATCCCGAGGAGTTCCCTGTCATATATCTCATAAATCTTTTCTGTGGGTGTGAACCCCTTGGAGAGGTATGCAATGGGTCTCCATATCAACTCTTGTTGTTGTAAGAGTATGGTGCCTGTGGCATAGTCGGACCTCGATCCTGAATGGGTCTGTGTCCATTGGTGACCCTAGTATGGGTGCCTGAATGAACAGCTTTTTCATCAGGTCGAATGTATCTTGTTTGGCCTTGTCCCATTTGAACAGAACATCAGCTGTTAGGGTGATCAGCGGCCTGGACAGGGTGCTGTACCCTTTGATGAATCTCCTGTAAAAGTTGGTGAACCTGAGGAAACTTTGTACTTCCTTCCTGTTCTTCGGTGTGGGCCACAGCATAATGCCTTGGACTTTTACCGGGTCCATATTGATGCTACCGTGCGAGATGATGTGGCCTAGGTATTCAACCTCGGCCTTCTCAAATTCGTACTTTTCCGGCTTGCACGTCAGCTTGTGTTCTCGTAGTACTTCAAGTACCCTGTGCGTGACGAGCCGGAGTTCTTCGAGAGTCTCAGTGAAGATCAGTATATTGTCCAGGTATATAATGACCTTCCCTTGTAAGATGAGCTCTTGGAAGATGTCGTTCATCATTGTTTGAAAAGTGCTTGGTGCATTGCACATTCCAAAGAACATGACGAGGGGGTCGTATAGCCCGCTGTTGGTTATAAATGCTGCCTTCTCCTCGTCTCCTTCAGCAATGCAGATGTTAGTGTATCCCCATCTAACATTGAGCTTGCTAAAGAACTTAGCTCGCTTGAGTTTGTTGAGTAGTTCGCTGATCAGGGGCAATGGATACTTGTTTTTCTTCATCATCTGATTCAGCTTGCAATAGTCTTGTATGGGGCATAATTTGCCATCTTTCTTTTTTACGAAGAAGAAGGGCACCCCCCATGGTGACTTCGATGGTTGGATACATCCTGTACTGAGTTGTTCTCCTAAGAACTCATCCAATACCTTCTGTTGTTGTGGTGAGAGCAGGTAGATCTTGCCACAAAAGGGTTTGGCATCAGGGAGTAGTTCCACCCTGTGGTCCCATGGTCATCAGTCGGGGAGTTTGTCAAACTCACCTTCCTTGAAGACATCTCAGAAGTCGTGTAAGTGCTCTGGCACAACTTTCTTGAATGTCTTCACCTCCGTCGTTTTCTTTGCTGCGATATCCATTTCTGTGGCTTTTACAGCAGCAATCTGTTCTGAAGTAATGGGGTAGACGTCACCTCCTAGTGCCGTCTCCCCTGCTTCCCATATCTCGAGTCGGTTGCGAATGTGTTCCTTGCATTTGCTAGCATATCTGAGCCATACCATTACATCTATCATGAAGACCTGGTCCCCTTGTTCCAGGTGCTCATGTTCACAATCACACTTGTCGAAGTCAATCACCTTCTTCCTCCAATCGATGGTTGGGTTGTGTTCTTCCAGCCAATCAAATCCTAGGAAGATGTCATGTGAGCCCAACTTGCTCACATTGAATCTATGATTTTCGAGATGCATACCAGTTTGTATTTGCATCTTGATGTAATGAGTCATGCTAACACCACTATTCGGGGTCCCATCAGCATAAACATACTCGGACTGGTCATTCCAAGGGTAGTACGTTGAGTTCGTGTTTCCGGACGAAATCGTAATCGACTACTGATCCTGTTGATCCTGAATCGACCAATGCTGTGGTGGTAATGGTGCATTTGTGCGGGCTGTGGATCATAATAGGGACGGTTATCTGTCGCCCACGTCATCCTTGCCCGAATACTATGTGGTTGCCTCGGATTTTGTCTGTTGAACCAAAGCTGGCAGTACTGCATGTTGTCTCGCATATTTGCTTGACTATCTTGACGTGTGGGTTCTTGTTTTGTTCCAGGATCAGCTGCGCAATCCTATCCTTGTAGTTGACGACTAGGTCTGTGTCGGAATGGTTTATTAGCATCACGAACAGGTGGCCGGTGTAATCTTGGTGATTACACCAGCCAGAATGTCAATCCCTTTGTCCACAAGCCCTGATCTTGGGGCAATGCAACCATATACTCCATTGGGCATCCTTATTTTTATGCCAGTATCGATGTTTTCTTTTCCATGAGCAGGGATGATGGTTTCTTCTGCTGAATACAAGTCATATCCAGCCCTTAGGGCTGGATTGCAGGCCCCGCGATCGAGGGTTGGGCATTCTTTTGGATGGTGATGGTGTGTCGGAGTTGTTGTCCAATGGGCAGAGTTCTTCCACCTTCCTCCTCTCCTCCTCTCATGCCTTATGCTGTAGGCCTACTGCTCCATGGATGTAGTCACTACATCACTTGTTATCCCAGTATCTGAGTTTGGCAATGTCACAGGAAACTGTGGTGTTATTTTCCCTATTTTGTGTCAAAATACTGTGTTTTAGGGCTTTAGCTGCTTGTTGGACAGCACATGCATGGGTAGATAATCTTTCATCTTATCTTGTTACTTCATGGTCACTCATCATAACAGTCTCTAGTAACAGCGTCACCTAGTTACAGTAGCACATGACTTAGTCTGCGCACAGACTGCGCCTTTAGGGCAAGGCGGCCTAGTAGATAAGGGGCCATCTACATGTATATATACAGGCGACGTCTGAGGTTACTCCTCAGACTTAAGATTTTCGGCCTAGGGGGCATATCCCCTGGTCAACCTCTTATACCCTCTGCTGCATGCTCTCACGACTCGACAATAAGGCCGTCTGCGTCCTACTTGGGCGTGGGGGCCTCTATTCATTGCATCTCTTCCTTGTACTCTCTTTACTTGCTAGTCTGGGGGCTTGCTGCTGCACTCATGGGACAGCACCTCAGGCACTATGGTGAGGCTCCTCAATAGGAGCGCCTCTGTGTTCTCCACCTACAGGAGGATAGGGGGCTTTAGGGGCTATATCTAGGAGATATAGGGGTTCCCCCACTGTGGTGGGTAGCATGGTGGTTACCATGTCAGGCAAGGGCTTCAGCATATATCACAACCTTGGTTCAGAAGGATGGGGATGTAGGACAAGATGGATACTCATCACCGTTGAATGTCATGTGTACTTGCTCATGTTTGACTGGTTCCCAAGTAGGGTTAACTGGTGGTGGTGTCGTGATGTGGGTTCGTACTGGGGGTTGTTGCTCATCCATCCTACCTATGTTGTCCTCGATGTTGAGGTCATCGAGCAGGGGGAGTTCTTCTTCTCTGGCTCCAGCAAATGGCTTTCGTTGTAGGGGCCAGTCGTATTCTGGGACATCCATGGTGGTGGTGTACCCACACTTGTCGTCTTCTTCCTCTTCTATGTACACAGACATTGGTTCTGTCCACATACCATACTTCTTGCTGAGCCTCTCAAACTCCTGTCGATTGGCTTTGTTGCACTCACTGCGCATGTCTTCTGCAGTACGCAGAGCTGTCACAGACTACTCACTTGTAAGGTTTCTTGCTGAGGTGGCAGTGACAAGGGGTAGTAAGTAGAGCAGAACTTAGGTGATGCACGCTTTAGCAGTAGACAAGAAGTGATTAGTTCTGAGGATGGTACGCCTCAGAGGTCTAGTATATATACATGCTTCGGAGCGGTGCTACGAGGGCTGCCCTAAAGACATGTGGTCTGTGTACTGGGCAGTAATGCCAGGTGCTGTTCGGGGCATGTGGGGAGCCGTTGGATAAACAATTACCTGGGTGTTTCTAGGGGACGCGTCAGCATGTGCTTGTTACAGCATATGCCAGCGTGTCTATGGTTTCAGGCGCTCTATTCAGGGAATGCCGTGAGTTCGGGATGTGCTGTGGTCATGTGCCTAGATGTAGGCGCGTAAAGGGATCACGTGACTGTACAAGGCAGGCACGTGGTTCGGTATGTAGGTTAGGGTTACTAAGTACGTGTAAGGGTTTCATATGTAGACAACCTTAATAGTTAACTATGGGTAAGTCATACAACTACTGTATAATTCGTAGAAGACGAGGTAAAATAGGTAGAAATAAGGGGAAGCCTTAGGAAAATCTGTGACAAGAGCATACTGTGTTGGTACATCGAGGATGCCACCTACATACCTCGACCCCCCATGTTGAGACATCTTTGCCTTAAGGAGTCTTGCTCTTTGTTGACTTGCCATCTCCTGCGTTGATGGACCACTTTGTTGAGGTGATCACCTTCCATCAACGTGGCTCTCCTCTCCATGGCTTCACACCACATAAGACATCTTATGGCCTGCACTACATGAATGGGGTTGATGAGTCTCTGGAGCTCGACGTTCATGGGGTAGAGGAGCTGGTTAACTCGCCTGGGTATTCTTAGCGAGTTGAACTTGAATCAATCGCCATTGGCATCTTGTACTGTGATGATCATTGTTTTGGCAGTCATTGAGTTGTTTGGTTTAAAAAAGATAATAAAACTGTCAGGATGGTTGTTGAAAGTAGGGGGAGTCTGAACTTATGACAAGGCCACTAAAACCTTAGAGCGTACTGAGGGGAGCGAAGTGGATGAATGACACGGTAACCACCATGCTACCCACCCCAGCGGGGATGTCCCTATATCCACCATATAACACCTAATGACCTCCATGGTGGAGAACAGGATGGCACGTCTATTGAGACGTCCTGCTGTATCACCTGGAGTTGCAACCCATGAGTGTACTGCAACGCCCCCAGACCAGCAGGTAAAAGATGAAAGCTAGTGGATGTAATGAATAGAAGCCCCCACACCCAAGTAGGATGCAGCAGGCTTGTCACTAGGCAGTTCACCAGCTCACAAGGTCACACAGCAGAGGGTATGAGAGGTTGACCAGGGGACATGCCCCCTAGGCCGAAATTCTAAGTCTGAGGAGTAGCCTCAGATGTCGCCAGTATGTATACATGCAATCAGACCCTAGCTACCTAACCGCCTTGCCCTAAAGGCACGGTCTGTGCGCAGTGAGTCATGTGCTACTGTGATGCTGTTACCTAGAACTAGTGACCGTAGAAATAGCGAGATAAGATAAAGACTATCTACCCATGCACGTGCTGTCCAACGAGCGGCTAAAAGGCCCTGAAAACCGGTATTTTGGGGCAAAATAAGACCACAATTTCTTGTGACAATGAACACCAAGTTCAGATAATGACCATATATGGTAACTAGGGAGTCTGGGGTGTGACTAGGCTAGGGGTCTAAGCCAGACTCTGAAACATGGAAGTGTAGTAAGATATGAAATACGTAGTGGTCATCATGGCCGTGTGGGAACAGGGTCATGAGTCATTATCTAGACATTGCCGGGTTCCTTCCAGGATATGATCTGGGCTTGGCTGGCCTTTGGAACCCTGGGAAGTGGATCGGGCTTGTTGTCATTAGGGAAAGCTTTTGCCTGTGACATTAGTATTGATAGATGCATAGCATATGGATTTCGTGACCTCCACGGACTCTGATCACATCCAACGTCTCATAGGCTCTATGTTCAATTGTGCACATACAAGGAATTTTTCGACCACAATAGCTTTCCTCACCATCAAGCTGGAGTAATGGGTGAGCAGACATGACATGCTTGAGTATGGAAGCACCACAAGTGGCCATCTTTGGCAACAAAGCATGAAAGATCATCACAACCACTGAGTGGCCATGCAGCCTTCATTCTTAGGCACAGATGTGCTGCAGAGTCCATACAAAGACATATGAGAGTCGTTCTCATACATCCATGCTTCTGGTGCCCAGACCCTCTGTCTAGTGATGTGCCAGGCCCAGCTTTGGGCCATGAGCCAGGCCAGGCCAAGCCAGGCTTTACCTGACAGCTTGAGATGGCCCAGAGCCCTGCTTGTGTTTCAGGCTGAGCCGGGCCAAGCCGTTGAGTGGGGGCCCAGCCTGAGGTTTTGGAAAGCCGTGGGCTGTCCAAAGCCAGGCCAAAGCCAGGGCTTTTGTGCCGGGCTGGGCCCGGCACATCACTACCTCCATCCGCGTCTTGCAGCTGTCTGCTTTAGTTATCAGTGCTCTTCACTCTCTGCACACACCACCAGCTCCTCTTCCATATCATTTTGATAATGAAGTAGTGCCAGTTCTGGCAAGGCCCACTACATACTTGACATGTAGACTCCACATGGGCCATTAGGTCACATTTATACTATGTATTTATGCATTTCACCTAGATGTCCAGCATTACAGGTGTCTATTTGGGACCATCACAAGCTTTGTGCAGAAGGTTCTCCCACCAGCTCCAACGCAGCAAACGCGACGAGTGTCTTAAGTTGGGGTTGGTACGAGGACTCCCAGTTGTCGCACAGGCAGAACGACTTACGCGACATTGAACTGAACTCTGCAGATCTCAGGTCGTCCTCATTATCCATTCCTCATTTGCCACCAAATTGCAACAGCTCACACCAACGATCATGGTTTCGTATGATTGGTGATTGGTAAGCAGAGAGTCTAAGTGTGCACAGTGACTCAATATTACAAGCGGAATGCATAAATACCATAGTATAGAATGTTCAGAAGCATCATCAAGCGGTGAGAGTGTAATTTGATGATCCTTCAAGACAGTAGGTAGAAGCTCAAGGAAGCATTCCCGAGGTAATGAAACTCCCAAAGCTGCCAGAACGGCAGAGACACGAACATCTTCAAACGGCTGAGAACGCGGCAGAGGTAAGGAGGCGTCACTAACACCGTTCTACGGGGGAAGGACACAAAGAGACACAGGCAGGTAAAGAACAACCGGGATCTCGCGAAGGAGGTGAAAATTTTTCAGAAAGCAGAACGGCAGGGAGGCAACGGAGAAACGATGAATCGTGCGCATGCACAAGCAATCAGAGATACGGTGGGAGCGGCGATTAATGCAATGGTCAACCAAGAACAAAAACGAGTTTAACGACTGACGCACCTGACAATGAGGGAAGTGACAGCGTCCATGATATCGATGGAGGGAAACTGTCCCTCACAGAGGGAGCAGGCTCCAATATGGCGAAAGACATTAAAGTCGCACATGCAGCCGCGAGCCAGTCCGTGCCAAGAGCAATGTCATAAGGTCGCAAGTGACCTATAGCTGTCCGCATAGTGGATACGTACCAACCTCCTGTGGCAGGCACAAAAGTGGGACCACAGGCAGAGGAGACAACTACCTGTCGGGCCACAGTACGAGCAATGTTTTGAGACACAGCGAAGGCAGAGGAAATGACCGAGTCGTGCAGTTCAGAGTCGATCAAAATAAAGGCTGAGAGGTCGCAGTAGGATCTGGTGACACAGAGGCGAACCATGCTGAAGTGACGAGAAGAGCAAAGCAAAGGAAAAAGCTGACGAACGAGGTGGGGTGGACTTGAGGTTAATCTCCCAACCCGTTTGCGTAGATTTGAAACCCCGCCCATCACGTAAAGGCGGGCCCGACGTGTCGGGCCGGCGCCTCTGTGCTCTGCGCACGCCATATGAGTCCTCCGCGCCCTAGACTTGTTACATGGCTTTTGACAACTAGATTCAGTACTTCCACTGTTAAATTTATCATCGAATGTATGTTTTATTATTCAATGACATGGGATTCCGCACAAGAGGGCTCGCGCGCTGAGTCTTTCACTCCGCCGCCTCTGGACGTACTCGACTGTATAATGATGCCTTGCCTCCACCGATATGTTTGAAAGCGCTGCAGGAATCCTCAGCCGCTATTACAGTGCCGTACACTGCCCGCAGCGAATCCGAGAACACACCAAGACCCTTTCCCCGTCAATGTAATGGGATCTAAGTTAAGCATCACAAACATCTAGTTCATCGTGTTGCCTACCACAGAGATAACTACTGAATATAATGGTGATATATGTTGCATTCTCTGCTTGTATCGGGCCTACAACCCGAGTCGAAGGACTTAGCCTTTAGCAGGGTGCGCAGAGGCACCGGCCCGACGCGTCGGGCCCGCCTTCACGTGATGTGCGGGGCTTCAAATCTACGCAAACGGGTTGGGAGATTAACGTTCTAACCTCAAGTGGTGGGGTGGCGCTGCATGCCAAAGTCCATCACGAGTATACAAAAAAACAAAAAAGCCCATCACGTGATGCTGTAATTCTTGCGGGCGAAGTGCAAAGCGTCTGTGCTATAAGAACCCACTACTGACGTAGCGGGAATTTTGCCACAGCCTTCTGTATAGACAAGCACCACTCACACCCGCAGCCCCAGCGTTGCTTCTACAGGTGAGCTTTGTTGAGTGTGGCTCTGATTGGACACTAAAACACTCACGTAGTACGTTTGCGACGATGGCCAATACCACAGTACCTACAAGCGACGGAAAGATCCCCTTCAAGGTGGGGGAGGAGACATTTGAAACCTATTACAGGCTATATGGCGATCTGGTCAATCGTACCCGTCCTCCGCTCATCGGGCTGCATGGCGGGCCCGGTCTCACCCACGACTGTATTGTCCCGCTTTCAGACCTTGCCACCTTTGGCGTTCCCGTGATCCTCTACGATCAGCTCGGAAACGGGCTCTCCACGCATCTCAGGGAGAAGCCGCCCAGTTTCTGGACGGTCGATCTCTTCATCGATGAGCTCGTAAACCTGCTCAACCACTTTAACATCGCTGATGCGTTTGAACTCGTGGGGCACTCGTGGGGTGGGATTGTTGGGTCCGAGTTCGAAGTACGCAGGCAACCTAAGGGGTTGAGGCACCTTATCCTTTCCGACTCGCTCGCCGCGTCAAGCTTGTGGAATCAGTCGACCATGCAACTTCTGCAGACGTTCCCGAAAGACGTTCAGGAAGGGGTTGCTGGAGGAATGAAGGATCCCGTCAAGTTTTATGCTGCGCTGAAACAGTTTCACGCAAAATATGCGTGCACTATCCGGCCATCCCCCCCCGAGGTTCAGCGCTCCTTTGACGCGATTTTCGGCCCGGATGGCGACCCAACCGTTGCGGCCGCTCCGTAAGTGTGAAGGATATGATAGTTGCAGAGTGCTAATGGGGGGTGCATGTCAGGATCCTCAAGGACTGGACGATCATCGAACGCTTGCACGTTGTGCGCGTTCCGACATTTGTTATTAACGGGCGAAATGACATCGCACAAGACTTCGTGGTCGCCCCATTCTTTGAGAGAATCAAGCGGGTTAAATGGGTCACCATGGAGAATTCGTCTCATACTCCATTCTGGGAGGAGCGGGAGAGGTACATGCAGCTTGTCAATGACTTCCTGAAGTTGGAGTGACTCGAGCGTTCATTTGTTACATGGAGCCACATCAGGGCTTGCGTCAGTCTGTAAATGTTATACATCGAGTGAATCGCATCGACCCTGCTTCAGCTAGTGCTGTCGCAAGCTGAGTCGCAATCTGCATCGGCTAAGCGGAACAAAAATGATAGCTCCAAAGATAAGCAGAATGCTCGGGCATCTTGAGGAGTGGCCCGCTTTCAAGTCAGGTTGGATGACTTAGAGATGATTAGAACGGACCCTGAAGATTTGATGCTTTGGAAACAACATGGGCAGATACGTTGGAACCGCTGTGAAGGAACCAACAACCCATTCTGAAGCAGCTGTACCGAAGCCCTACGCAGCTGCCAAGCTTTTGGGGGGGGGGGGGGTCATGATATCTCGTTTCATCACACAATCACATAGAGGCAGTGGGGAGGGGCAAATTCCGGTTGTCTGGCGTCTATCGCACGCCACAGTGTAGACTTTTAGTCACTCAAACTAATTTACCAACTGCCTTTCGTTAGCGCTTCGCAGTTACTGATGTGCAATCAGAAACTGCGCAGAGCTAACAAAAGGTAGTTCACACCGTATATTCACCGTATCCTGGAGCGTCTGGTCATCCGACGGGTATGATGGGCCCGTACGCCAGCCCACCTGACGTCGGCTGACCACCACACTTGTCGCCTGCATGACCGGTTGGCCCACCTTTCTCATTTGGTCTGCACATGGCATGGGCCGATGGGGGTCATAGTGCCCACATCTCCATGAGCCTGAGCCGGCCCACTGTCCACCCATCACCCACATAGGTGGCAGATGGAGTGGGCCAATGGGGGTTGCGGTGCATGTTCCTGCAAGTGGTGGCCGGCCCTTGGTCCACCCATCTCCCATGCACATGAGGGTGGGTTGACAGGGGTCATGGTACCCACATCTCTGCGAGCCTCAGTCAGCCACCATCCATCAACCACTCATGTACCATATCTTCATCTCACTCATGAGACATAAATCAATTTCATGCTATCTACATTCAACAATGATTGAATTTATGAAAAGTCAAGCCCTATAAGGTGTGGATGATGCTAGTGCTGTTTACTCCAGACAATATGGCGGAGCCTGTCATGGTAAGTCACAGAACTCTGGAATGCCCTCAACAGCTCCTCAGCATACTCCTCCATAAGTTTGAATGCATCCTCAAATGTAGGAGTATCTGAGAGACAGTAAGCCACTAAGTGAATAACTAGCAAAGGGTCTCACCATCCTCATTCAACTTCTGGAAGGAGACTGAAGGTGCAGACCCACAGGGTACTGCAGTGACACCTGGACTGTTCTTGCCCCTATCCAAATGATCTCCTTTTTTTCTAGGGATGTTTTGTGCGGATGCAATGGGGGAGTCGCTATCTTTGTCCTGTGACAAGAGATGAGAGAGGGAAGTATTGGTCATGATGGTGGTTGTGGATGTACCAGCCAGGTGGGTGGCAGTGGGGGTCGCAATCGCTGGTGGCAGGTTACTGTCATTATCCCATCACAGTAAGTGTGCATTGGAGACGTCCTCCACAGCACCAGGGGGCATTATGGGTTAATTGGCAGAAGTGGTCGTGGTAGACCTTACGGCAGTGGTTGCCCCAGAGCTTGTAGCTTGCATCAAAGAAGACCTTACAGCAGGGGTTGCAGCCGGTGCAGGGCACTTAGACTCTTTATCCTACTTTAGTAAGCATGCAATCGCATCTTCATCATCCTGTGCACTACAATTATCCTCATCCAGTATGTCCACATCTTTATCCCAGGACAACAGATGCTTGATGTCAATGTTCTCCATGACATCAACGGGGGTAATGGTGTGGTGGGCAGAACAGGAGTTTGGCACAGTGATGAGACTTGATCTGGGATACATGGGTTGAGTCAGATATGTATGCACAAGCCCAGATGGAGCTTACCACCTGAATGGCCGGTGATGGTGGTTGGGATTCAACCCAAGTCCAGCATTCAGCGAGAAGAGAAGTGTGAAGTGTGAGAATGTCACATGATCATGGGAGCCACAAAGCTGCTTGTGAAGTTGTCCATTATAGGGAACGTTACCTGCCTCTTCTTTTTCACCCTTTCAACTGCATCTCCAAACCTCTTGCTGCTTTCCATCAACACTGTGCTCCACAATGTCATCTACAACTGCTCAGAACAGCATGGCAAACAGCTCCCTCCTCAAGGAGGCTGAGCTTGCCACTGCACATTTGATAGCCACGTTTCAGGCTTGGCCCCAGCCAATGGCCACAAAGGCATTTTCAACGTGGCAGGAGAGGTTTGTGACACAGAACTCTCTGTGGGACTCACCAAGCCTGTATCCTATATGACAAGGCGACTTGGAGAGGTAGAGAACTCAATGCAGCAGGGTAATTGGAGGTTACTTCTACGGCGGACGCCGAGAAGAATAGAACTAAAGTTATAGGCCGTCAAGGCCCTGCTTATATACATGTGTGGCGGGAGGGCACGTGCTACTAGCTAGTACTGCCTTACCGGGTTATGTGGCTTTGCCAAGTGGCGAAGCTTATCTTATTATCTACAATGGCCGTGGTATGCCCTAATGGCCGAACCAATCGTAAGAGAGGGATATTATGTCTTTATTGTTGTGATAACGCGGGCGCAGCCCGGGTATACGGGAAGCCGGTTGCCGGATACCGTGAGGTATAATGGCGATTGGCCGGTCTTCGTTGGATGACCAAGGCGAGACACCGAGGTCGTTATGCCATTGGACGGGAAGTACCGTGGCATGTGTTACAGCCCGGTCCGGAAGGTTACCGGGGCATGTGCTGGACTTAGCCGTGAGGCGAGGTCCGGTGTTTGGGCATCGCCGTGATGGCAGAAGCCCGGGACTTGGAGAACGCCGAGTCCGTGGGAGGCCGAGAAGGCCGTGACCTATAGCGATATTGCCTTGTTGCTAATATTGTGCTGTATGGTCGTGTTGCCATTATTATGCGAAGGCGTGGCGCGCCTGAGGTGCCATTGTGATCAAGGATCTTATGGCGTGTGGGAAGCCGGGAAGGCCGACCCAATAGTACAAGGCCGCGAGGCACTGTTTGTACATGTGGACATTATTATGCGAGCGTGCCGCGCTCGGCCTATCATTATGATCTAAGATCTATGACGTGGCTGGTCTTGCTCTGACGGGCGAGACCATTATGACGTAGCGGTAGTGTTGCTATTGGACGTGGATGTACCGTAGCGTTATGTAAGCTAGTCATGTGGTTGATAAGCCCAGTTAAGAGCTTGTCGTGGTGGCAATGGGAGTTAACCCGTAGATAACTTGTAGTTAGACGTATAAATCCCGGATAAATTGCTATAATCATAGGAAAAATGCTGTAAGCCCCAGATAAATCTGTGACAGTTTGGTGATATGTTGGTGAGTCCCTTTTGCTCTGTGACTGAAATGCCCATACTCACACATTGACAGGTTCCGTGGCTAGAGCAAAAGGTGCCGACTGAGAACACATTTCAAGCAGGATTCCTCATCCCGCCCCTCATTGGCAGCATCCTCATACAGGCGACAGTAGATCTTCACAAACATTTCCGTATGAAGCAATTTGACCCAAGCAATGTCTCACCAGATGACCCACACATACAAGAATAGGAAAAAGTGCTAGAAGTCACTGACATGGAAAGGGCCTTGCCCACTATTGGGGACCTGGGGCCAGACCAGTGGTGGAAGCAAGGTGAGCACAAGATTTGGTTGACAGCATAAAAACTTACCTTCCTCTACAGTTACAGGGGCAAAATGGAAGGCCCACATGCCACCTCCTCGTCTTCCACCCAAGATGGTGAGACACATGGGGGCAGCAGATGTCACCTCAACAGCACATGCAATGGTGGAGGATGGCGGTGCACACAAGCCAATGCCAACCTTGGCACACCCTGCAATGTGTGCATCGACTGCCTCCAAGGCTTGTGACCAGACTTCCATGACCACAGCCTTGACCCTCTCAACGTGGCATCCTGAGCTTGGGATGGATGAAGCGACCAGGAGGAAAATGTCGTATGGAAGGATGGTACCAAGTAACAACAAACTCCGTAACTGGTCCGAACATACAAAGAACAAGTGAGTAATCCTGTCTTCATCACATGAGTCTGAGGGTGGGTGCTTACCATCACACATAAGTGTTGAGAAGGACCCCCAGCTAGTGTTGCCGAAGTTCAGTTCGGTTCAGGTTCAGGGGGGTCTAGGGCTGAACCCAGAACCGAACCGACTGCAGGGAGCCTGAACCTGAACCTGAACCTGGACTGAACCTGGTGAACTGGTTCATCAGGTTCGGTTCATGGTTCGAACTAGGTTCGAACCACTAAGTTACTTGCTTCTATAGAGTGTAAAAATAATAATTTAAACACCAACTTCATGCACCTTTCTATGTATACCAATTGCCCTCTATTGCCTACCTTATTCCCGGCACTATTGAACCCACTAAAGTAATCACACTTCAAGTTCTGCAGTGCCTCCATTTGGTGTCTATTGGGCTGAATTCCAAAGTGGCTCTTAATCTTGATTAGAGTGGTAAACATAAATTTTAGGTGCACAATAATCACTCAAGGCAGCCATTTTGAGCAGTTCAGTAATCAGAGTTTATGATTGTGGATTAGCCTGAGGCAAACCTCAATAACAAACCATTCTTAGACAACACTGTATATAGCCTAGGATCATGGATATGAAGTGGAACATAATCTTCTACATTTCTTACTTCATCTGACAGCAACAAATGCAGCCCAGTGCCACAGAAAGCATGGTGATCCCAGCATGGGGTTGAGCCCTTGCCATATTGGGAGACTATAGTATATGAGTGCTGATGCTTGCTATGGTGAAGCCAGCTATCCATAACTTACTGCAACAACACTATAGCAAAGATGGCAAGAACATTATTGTAATTAATGCTTATCCACCAGTGGCTACACAGAATATGTTAATGCTATGTGGTTCAAGGTTCAGTCCGGTTCGAACCTGGTTCAAGGGTACCCATGGCCCCCTTGAACCAAGAACCAAACCTTGATGTCCTACCCTGAACCGGACCTGGACTGAACCTGAACCTAGGTTCGGTTCAGGCAGTTCAGGTTCTGAACCTTGGTTCTGAACTGAACTTCGGCAACACTACCCCCAGCTGTAGAGGTCGGCGTGATCCACTGCCTCGAAGGCAGCCAAAAGGAATCAACCAGAATACATCTCATCGGGAAGTGAGGGAGAAGATAGAGATGAAGAGAGCAAGCATGAGATGACCAGTGATGAGGAGGAAGCCTAATTGCCGGCGGCTTCCCGCACAACGGTGAGTGAATGTTCAGCAATCATCATATGAACATCTAACCTCATAACCTGATCCAGAAAGGTGGGGCAAAGAAGACAGCCCAAAAGACCCAAGTGAAGAATACCAAGGTGAGGAGCATTGCATAAATGCTGGTGGTACCCTTCACAATGAGCCCCGCAAGGTGTACCGCAAGATCCAACATCCTTTTGCAATCCATCAGCATCATGGCTGCAACCTGCAATGAGTCGTGATGGTGATCTTGCTTTCTTATAGTGCGTCCATCTTCGCAGTACCCCTCACAGAAGTTCTCACAACCCCTGGAGGCATATTGCCAACATCACCATCATGACCCATTGCAAGTTGCGGTCACGATGCTGATGGATTGCAGAAGGATGTTGGATCTCGTGGTACCCCTCACAGGGTTCATTGCAAAGGGTACCGCGAGCTTGATTTGCAGCTGGACGAACCCTCTGTAAGTTTGAGGGGCTGCAAGTGATTATCCAAGTTCACTGATGCGCTTGGATTGCCACTCTGCTCCTCACCAACCTCAGTCAGCACATGCACTCTCAGTATATCTCATTTGACACTCTGCTGTGGGCTGGAGACCATTCAAGATATATTAGCAATGACAAGAAACGACATTCATGTGGTTGTGAAGTGTATTGGAGGCCCTGAACATTATAGTGCGGCTGCAAAGATAGGATAGGACCCACAGAATCCTCATGTATTGCTTACCCATCCATCCTTGTCCATCGTCCTTGTTCCGAAATTGTGTCTCATGCTGTGAGGAAGTTAGGGCTGCACAATCATGTTGAGAATTATGTGGCTGAGAGATGCTGATTTGGATCTTACCATCCACAGTCTGCTTGGGCTTCTTCGTTTGAGACCCTCCGGTGATAGGATCATAAGTGCGAGCACGTTTGGCAGGTTTATTGGCTGCTCCAGACTGTGCACCCTCTTGCACATCGGTCCTATTGAGATATGGCCTCTGCACAGATACAGAAGCACCCTTTAATTTGGTGGAACTCGTCTTTGCGACCTACCTACTCTTGTAAGAGGACTCAGCCTCTACCAGCATGGCCTGGGGGGTTGTGGTAGCTATTGTGAGCTCCTTCACAAGCCCTATGGTGAACCCCTTTGTGACCCTCTTCACAAGCGGTACCTCGTTGCGACCTTGAATATCACCAACCTTTTGGAGAGCTCGCATCATTCTTTCGATGAGTGGCTGTGTTGCTGCTTGTACCACGGAAAAGTCGAGTAGGCTGTTCAAATGATAATGCTTTACGCCTTCCCTCAGAACTCCAGGCTCATCATAAGCAAACTGAACAGTGTGCGCTTCTCTGAGGATGATTCCGAGCACCAAGAGGATGAGGGTGACGAGGCCTGGATCTTTCACAATGGCTCCTGATGACTTGTCAAGATATGGCTGTGAGTTCAGCCATTGCAGCAGCTTGTTGAGGCCATTGATGGTGTGGAGCCTCTGAATGTGTTGGTGGCTCCAGTCCCATGAGACCCACTTCATGCTAGGGATGAAAGTATTGGATGTGACTGATTGAAGCTGCAGAATGGTGTGAGCGACAGGTCAAGTGGTATCAGTGGTGCTTACCATGAGGCTCTTGCTTGCCTTGATGAGTGCGAGATAGCCAGCATCTTGGCTAAGCAACAGGAGGTAATGCAGTCTTTTTCAAGGGTCATCCACAGCCCAATCTGGTGAGCAATCGGTGATGCTGTGTGGAGGACCAGAGGTGTTGGCTTCAAGCTCGAGATTGTCCCTGGATTCGGACCCTTCACCTGTGACAGACTCCTCTGTCATGTTTGATTCATCTCCTACAGTGACCTCCTCATGGTCACTTTCTGAAAGCTGTCTGCTATCGCTTCCACCACTTTCAGACATTTCTGCAGCCCTTGGCTCCTCCTCATCAGAGCTCACGGCTTGCCCCTTGCCATGACCCCTGCCATGACCCTTGGTGGCATGACCATGAGTATCACGAGACTTGGCATTGGGAGCCATGATGTCACAAGCATTCCGTCTCCCCTCCTTCATTGCTTGAGACAAGGGATTGATTACCCTTTTTGCTTGTGACAATGATTTCTCTGGTTCGTTGAGATCCATCCCTTCAAACTCCTCTTCATCATTGTTGATAGCATCCTCAAGCACCTCATCTGGGTCCAGGTCCGAGTCCGAGTCCACAATCTGTCGCTCTCTACCCTTCTGTCTCTTCACCTTTTTTATGTCGCTGTTGTTGATGGCTTCATACTTAGCAGGAAGCAGTGTGCCACTGCCGGCATTGTGTCTGTTAGCTGTGGTGTAATTTTTGAAGTGGAAGGGAATGGCGTCTCCCCTTTCTTGTGCATAGATCCAATAGCGCAATATCATAATGCAATCGTTCTTCTTGATCTTGGAGGGGTCGTTAAGGGTGACCCCTGCAGGTAGCATGTTGTCATCAAAGAAGTCGTGTGGATTCTTTGCAATGTCCTTCCAGGGACAGGGGGCATGCCGGCTCCTGCTGGCAAGATCTGAGGGACGGTTAGCCTAAAGGCAGAAGTGATGGAAAAAGCATACTTGCAATAGTGCATGTTTAAAAATACATGTATAAGGTCTTGGACGGTGTCGATTGTAACCACCTCGTCCAGATCGAGATTGGGAATGATGGGGAAGCCTTCATCATCGATGTCCAAACCGAACTTCTTCGCCTTCTCTTGCACATCATTGACATTGTCACTATTGCTGTCATCCTCCTCCACCACACTTCCTCAGGCCACCTTTCTGAGATCCTGTGCATAATCTCCCCAGACATGACATAGATCATTCTGCCACTCCTCCTGGTCCTTGAATGGTGGAGCTTTGTCAATCTCATCATTGAAGTCATGTCTACAGAGCGGAAGATCAGTCACAGTCTTGCAGAAAAGGTTGAACCAACAAACAATTCCACAATGGTATTCTCCTTGTCGTCTGTGTATGCCATCAGAATGACCATGTGAACTCCAAGTTCTGATGCAACCTTGGGTGAAAATGCCCTGCATTTGTTCACCAGTTTCAAATTAATTTTTCTGGTTTGTGGGAGTTAGGATCAGTCATCACACAGCAATGGAGACGATGCAGGGTTTGCAATGGTGTTCCCACAATGGTAGCATAAGCAATAAGATCATGACACCCCTCATGATGGCAACGGGCTCACACCAGACCTCATGAGACAGGTCACAATCTCAGCCATGAGGTGGGTTGCAAGGTGAGTGAGGAGGCGAGCTGCGAGGTGGGTCATGAAATGGGTCGTGGAGGCTAGGCAGAGATGAAGCAGACGTACTGCATGCTGACAGGAGCCATGGTTTTGGGATGTGCCTTTTCCTCCTCAATGAACACTTTCCTATCCTCATCTGACAATCTCCCCCAAATGTCCACAGCTGCATCCGATCAGAGTGTAATGTTGCTGGTCTCCATGTTCTTGCCCTTGTGCTCCTCCACCAGCTCTGCCTTCCGCTTCATGACCTCATCGTTGTGCCTTCTTCCATGAACCTGCCACCAATGGGAATCACAGATGGTGATGTGCTCATCTTTATGAGGCTTCTCCCACCTGCGTTCCCGGTTGCTGAACCAATTTTGAACCCTCTGGTTTAGGCGAGACCTGAGATCAGCGCAGACGCAATTTGAAAACCATTGCGACCTCATACCAAGCGAACCACACCAGCATCTGCATATTCCAGCTTAGGAAACTCTTCCTGCAGCTTTTCCACCACATTGTGCACGACTTTCCTGTGCTCAAGCGATTGCTGTGCAGCCTCCAGGAAAGCTTCAAGATACGGGCTGATCATCATGACATGGTCAGTAGTTAGCAGCAGCCCTGCCCGCTCTTCCTTGGTTGTCTTCATGCTGCATTTTTTGCCCATGATTATCTGCAAAGGGAAGAGGGAAAATGTGGATGGCGAGGTTTGCCATATGACCCTAGTCTATGATCTGGATCTGTACCTGCCTAGGCACAATGCATATCTGTCCTGCCCGGCCAATGGGGTCGCAACAATAAGTGCGCCGGGATGGGCCTCTAGATTACTGGCATCTGGAATGTGCATGGCAAAATAGAACACCGGTCTTGGTGTCTGAGCTAGGCAACGGAGATCTCACGACATCCTCAGCATCTCACGACATCCTTAGCAATGAAGATCTTCTGCTGCTCAGCATGACCGCATTATCAATTAAATGCTGCAAAGTTGTGGAACCCTCATGGCTGTTGCATGCCCTGCAGCTTTGCATAGTGGGATGATTACCGCAGCATTTGGCATTATATAACATACAATGCACACCGCCTTCAGTTCACATTCAGCCATGGAGCTTGAGCACTACTGCACAATGTGCTTGCAAAGAATGTTTCTTCACTTCCTGCGGCTCAACAGAGGAGAACACTGTGCACCTCTTCCTACACCAGTATCACTATATATCATAAACCCAAGTGAGTGCAGGGCTCGTGATAAGGCTCGCGGTCCACTGCTTGCCGCCACCAAGTTGTCATCCCATGGGATCTTGATCACTACACAGTATCACAATACCTCAGTGCTGTGATATGGGCGTGGTGTGCCCAAGGACTTGCGTACATTGTATGTAGTGGTTGCCCTCAGACTAGCAGTGCATAGATATGAGGTAGGGCACGCCGACACTCAGGGTTGAGATACCAGGTACTAGACTTGAAGATGAGAATACTATGTCTGAGGTGCTAACCTCAGACGTTGCGCTGTAAGTACATGCTGCACAACTAAGCTACTGTCTGCCCTAAAGGGGCCTGTGCACTGTAAGGCGCACAGGCTACTACAGTTGCTAGGCAGTCATGCGCTACACAGCCTGTAGCTAACGTGACCGTGAGTGTACTAGCTAGCACCCCATCTTATCTACAATACGATACCTATCTAATCTACAGGTCACGTTACCAGTCCGAGCCATGCCACAGCGTACTGTGACACACAGACATGCTATGTTCTAATCCAACAGGTAGAGATAAGCATAGGGAGGATGCACCTTTGCGACACTGGGCACCATATACATCTGGTGAGGCTAAGCACATGATACAGCCAACTGTGCTCGTCAACGAGCACAAGCACATAATGGCATGGATCCTCCCAGAGATTTTGAGCGGATCCTGTCAGGTAGGGGCTGTCAATCTTGCATGCTATGTGTACAAGCTGTAATTTGTGCAGGATGCAATGCTGAATGCCACCACTCATATGAGTACTCAACTTCACCACAATGGACCTCATGAGAGCGACAGCCAGGCAACGTCCAAGACGACCAAATGGCTGCGGAAGTGCAATCTCTTTTATCCTGCTACTCAGCCATCTACATCCCCAGGACTTGTGTGTATATCGCTGGGTTGGCATGCCCTGGGACATACAGTAAGTCGATGACCCTACTCCTCTGCACATTGCGTCTTATGGCATGTAGGGACCAGATGATCCGATAGATATATCTGCAAACCTCAGGGACAAGAATCAGGCAGACAGGAAGGGATTCCTCGAAGACATCCAGGAATCTTCTGCCATTCTTTCTGGGATGCTGTCTGTCATGCACCCACGACTCCATGCCACTGGCCGCAAGTGCATGGACAGAATGCTTGTCAAAGATCATCTCCAGGACACAGTTGTCAAATGGGGGTCCATCTTCAATGCCTTGCAAATTATATTCAACAGGGAGACCCCACCTCACCATGATGCACGCTCGTGAGCACTGTGGTATGACCTGCTTGCAAGTGTAGGCCCATATACCTTTGCCACCTTAAAGTTCAATGATCTCGATATCACAGCATCGTATGGGCCCGGAAGTGTCGTTGCACTGTCTGGGAAGGTACTGTGACACTCAGCTCCCAGATTTCGAGGAGACCAAACATGCTTTGCATACTTCATGTGGGATTCCATTCATTCTTCAATGCACGTCAAAGCACCTAGATAGTTAGAGATAGAGGATTTGGTGCCCAACCTGATAGCAATGTTAACTGAACAGGACAAGAGGAAGCAATGAGAAGGTGGGGCATGTAGAGGCTCCAAGACGATGCTGGAATGGGACAAGAGGTAGGCTAGAACAGGTCACGGTGAAGACAATTGGGGTCACAGTACACGGGTGAAGGGTTGCAAAGCAATGTTGGATATGGTGTTGTAAAGTCGCAGCGAGGGCATAAAGCATCACAACATATGGACAAAAGTGTGGGTGGTAGGGGTCATGGTAGAATAGCAGAAGGTCGAGGTAGAGTCATGGGAGGGTTGTGGTAGAACCATAGCAGTTCATGTTGCATGGGCAGGGGGTTGCGGTAGAGGGGTGGAGAGATGCCATAGAGCCATGGATGGTCGTGGAATAATAATGATGAGTTCTGGTAGAGCTACAGTGCTCTGGTGCAGCATTTATGCACTCATATCCGGTGTGTGCACTTCCACAGCGGGACAGCCTCGAGCCTGAAGCTCAACAGTATGCAGTGAAATATACAATGGAAACATGGTGCATGCAAATTTAACAGAGGTGGATTTATGTACAGTGCAGAAACTGTCCCAATGCGGGATGTGCTAAATTGCTCCACATCACATGCTGCCTGAGACAATATGCCTTTCCTCCTGGTTCACTGCTTCTCTCTGCAAGCCCTTGCCAATTGTATGCTTTCATTTCAAAGTACCGTACCACCCACTGCATCTCTGCGAGCACAATATTGAGCTCCTCCTACCATCTATCCTTCTGAGCCTTTGTTCTAAGCCAGTTGACACGGTGAACTACATTCAAGTGTATAAGTCTCCTATCATGGTAGTGATTCCAGGCACTCATGCTCCTCCATCCACGTCGACTGATTGCCATTACCGGCCACATCAGCTGCCCATATCCATGATAGCGTCTCATTCCTCATTCCCCGGATGGAGCTGTCCATGATGTGCATGATTGCCTTGACATCCTCAGCATGCAGTACCTTGTACTTGTTCAAGATCCCTTCATCAGCCCCAAGCTCCACCATGGCCTTTCGTGCTTGAGTGTAGACGCGACAGTGATGTTGTATGGTACTGCTCACCACCACAACCTCCCTCCACGCCCATGTCTTTGTCTGCTGGCTGTTAGCATTCCTGATTCGATTGCGGAACAAAAATGATTCGAGTCCTATTGCCATGCATATCTCATGAAGGGCATTGTTTGCCTGGCCCTGACGAAGTTTCAGCTCTACCCTCATGACCCTCTGACACCCTTCCTGTATGGTCATATTATGACCTAGTTGGGAAGGGAGTGACAGGCAAAGTTCCTCGAGCCCGCATTCATCCTCTGTCACAGATTTATCTGGGGCTTACAGCATTTTTCCTATGATTATAGCAATTTATCCGGGATTTATACGTCTAACTACAAGTTATCTATGGGCTAACTCCCATTGCCACCACGACAAGCTCTTAACTGGGCTTATCAACCACATGACTAGCTTACGTAACGCTACGGTACAACCATGTCCAATAGCAACACTACAGCATACGTCATAGGTCTCGCCCTTACGAGCTAGACCTGCCACGTCATAAGATCCTTGATCACAATGACAGGCCGAGTGCGGCACGCTCGCATAATAATGTCCACATGTACAAACAGTGCCTCGCGGCCTTGTACTATTGGGTCGGCCTTCACGGCTTCCCACCGCCATAAGATCCTTGATCACAATGGCACCTCAGGCGCGCCACGCCTTTGCATAATAATGGCAACACGACCATACAGCATTATATTAGCAACAAGGCAATATCGCTATAGGTCACGGCCTTCTCGGCCTCCCACGGACTCGGCGTTCTCCAAGTCCCGGGCTTCTGCCATCACGGCGTTGCCCAAACACCGGACCTCGCCTCACGGCTAAGTCCAACACATGCCCCGGTAACCATCCGGACCGGGCTGTAACACATGCCACGGAACTTCCCGTCCAATGGCATAACGACCTCGGTGTCTCGCCTTGGTCATCCAACGAAGCACGGCCAATCGCCATTATACCTCACGGTATCCGGCAACCGGCTTCCTCTATACCCGGGCTGCGCCCGCGTTCCTAAGAGATAACAATACAAATCCCTCTCATACGATTGGTTCAGCCATTAGGGCCTGCCACGGCCATTCTATGTAGAGTCCAAACAAAGTAGATAAGATAAGCTTCGCCACTTGGCAAAGCCACATAACCCGGTAAGGCAGTACTAGCTAGTAGCACGTGCCCTCCCGCCACACATGTATATAAGTAGGGGCTTGACGCCCTTTAACTTTAGTTCTATTCTTCTCGGCGTACGCCGTAGAAGCATCTCCAACCCTGCTGCGTCTGATAACCTCTTCCTCTCCAAGTCGCCTAGTAGGATACTGGCTTGGTGAGTCCCACAGAGTCATCTGTGTCATCCTCCTCATCATCTTCGTCGTCTGACAACAGACCAGCTTCCGGGTCATTATCTTCCATAATATCTGGCCAGTCCTCGCTGGTGTAGGGCTCACAAACACTGTTGTCATCTTCAAGCTCACCCAGGCAAGGCAGCATCATCACCGCCTTGGCCTCAAACGAGCCAATTTGAACTTGCAGCTTCTGCCTCTTCTCCTCAAGCCTCGTGCGATCAGCAAGAACTCGGTGCTGGCTGACTGATCTCGCAAGCTGACATAGCTGAAGCCTGGTGCAGATATCAGCATATCTCGACATGAGGGTGCTGAATATTGCTGACTGGATCTCCTGTATTCTAATTCCTATGGATATCCAGGAGGCTGTTCCACAGCCTCTCTTTGACTGAGACTCCTTTAGTTGCAGTTGGATAGCCTGCTTGCTCGGTGCTGATCTATCCCTGTCAGCGCAATATATGTCAACTGCGGAAGTGCCTTACCCTTCTCAAGTTGAACATCATAGATGTCCATTGCACTCACATCCTCCAACCGATCCCATTTTGCATTCTGTTCCAACCGACTCCACGTCTTCAACTGGTTGGGGCTGGCAGTCTTTATTAAATCCTTGAGAGCAGATGTGCTGCTGAGAACTCCCGTTGTCACTTTCTTGTACTTCAATACTAAGGATGAAGCTGGTGCAGATAATGAGGTCAACTGCTTCAAGAACATGAATCTTTTGGAGATCAGGGAGCCTCACTGTGAGGTTCACCAGCCTTGCCATGAGGCTGACCCACCTCACCGCGAGGTCAATTACATCTCATTGCAAGGTCTGCCAACCTCACCATGAGGTTGGCAAGCTGTGCCGCAAGCCCAGTCTACCTCGCCGCAAGCTTGGCCAGCCTAGCCGCGAGGTAGAGTAACCTCACCGTGAGGTCAAACAGCCTGAGCTGTGGGTTCAAATGATTAGGAGATCATGGCAGATACCTACATAGGCATGTCATTTTCTTCCAGTTTGAGTCATTCATGTGGTCGTCTATTGCTTCCCTCTGATGTGCTGTGCCCGTCCCTCGAGTGCTGCCTGAAGTCAGGTTGAGGGGAGCCCATAGCATCTCAATGATCTCTCCATCAATCTGTCCTGCACCTTCTATGAAACTGGGGGAGTAACAAGGGAAACATTCCTTCCTGTGGCCATGAACATGAAACAGACCGATAGCCATCAAGATCACCAGATTGGATGGAATCTCCAGGTAGGCGCTCTCTTGGAAGCGGCTCTCGAGATGAACCAAGCATTGACAGACAATGTCGTACATGAGTAGGAGAAGATGGAGTCCATTTAAAGATAAGATGACCTCACTGAGCACGTAGTCCATGTTAATCTGACTTTGGTCCCATTCAGCATGCATCCACTTCATCTACCATCCACCCTTCTGAAAGTCCACTACCAAATGTGGGAAGAAGCAGCCATGACATCTGCACATGGTGATACCAATCCCAGTGGACTCCAAGTTGCTCCTGTCCGAATTTGCCTGACTGACCGCCTGATGGTCATGACAATCTGATCGCTAGGGATGGTGGCATGTATGGGTATTCCAGCCCACGAACAAGGCGGGGCATGGCAACCTACATTTTTCCATTCCTTTGCCACAGTGAGGTGTTCCTTGTGTCTGGACTCAGTGACCATGAAGCCATGTCCATCTGCTATCCAGACATCATCTTCCGGATTCTTCATCCTCAGATGCTCTGCGGTGAAGTTGCTGTCCATGACGATCATCTGCATATACTTCCACCTGAAGCAGGGTTTACACCTCCTCTCATTGGAAGCAGCACGTACCCACCTGACAGGATTGTTCTCCCAACCATTTGGAAGATTGATTCCAGGTTGTGGACATGCCACACAAGGTATTGTGAGCCCCCCTGGTGGTACATCATCTCTGGTACTGTGTCCATGCCCATGCCATTTGCGATAATTCAGATTTTGCCACTGTCTGGACACACAAAGAAGCTTGCGGTATCTATCCTGTTACACATGCTCGCACACATTAGCAACCATCACGAGCATCCCTCCCTCACAACCCACTGGGACAGTATGCAGAAAGGCATTGTTGGTCACTCTCCTCAGCTTGCTGTAATATGCCATTGCAGCTGTCTTGCACTCTTTGTTTGCAAGCAGGAAGTCGTCCAATACTCTGAATGTGAATGCTGTCTTGGGATTCAAAATGCTTGCGGGATACAGGCCTGCCTCTAGATGCTGGAGGTCACAAGTGGCAGCCACAGGACAGCAGCACCAGCTGATGTCCAAGTAATGTGCGCCAGTCACATCTACAACTGTAAGCATACTGAAGTTGCAGCGCAGAAGTAGTGGCAGAGATCCATACACCAAATCATCATTGCCCCAGACATCATCGCTCTCACCTTCATATGCCTCACTATGGGGCTTGCGATAGGTCTCACGATGATGGGGCACAGATAGACATCGTGGCCCACAATGCCGTATATCTTTATGCCAACCTTGCACAATGTTGGAGGTGAAAAACGGTCACTGGTCCACTTTTCCATGAGATGGAGCTGGAGCAATGTGTGAACATCCAAGCAGCAGTCATCGCAAGTGACTGGGTGACTGAAACATTCAAGGCATTGCCGCCTCATTTCACAAGCGTGGCACTGAGAGCAAATACAAGGGTCTGGCAGGGCAACAACGATTACAAGACAGCAAGCTCAAGTGATGTCACGAGCACATCACTGCCATGTGCCGTAATAGCTTAAGTACTGAGACCTGCAAATGCCAACAGAGTTGGCATTGTGCCCCTTTGGCACAATTGTTATTGCATTGCAGCTGAATAAATCGTTGGGAACATATTTCTACAAAGTAATTTGCTGTCCGAGGTCTCAGCATTGAACTGCTCTCCCGGAGACAACGAAGCCGTTTTAAAGCTTCTGTTCCCAATATCGTTTTTAGTAAATGTGCACTTTGAATAGTTGAGACTGTTACTTTGTGGAGGGGGGGGTGTGGTATATCTATGGGCAAGGAGGAGGTACATTTATACTGATTTGACAATGCAAAATGTCGTCTATGATTTATACGATAGAGCTCGGCTTATGATACTAGGCAATCTGATTTTAAACATATTAGTCTATCCATTTACAGCTTACGGTACACAGAAGCTGGGTTGTCTCTTGACCATGAATATATTTTAGCAGAGCGTAGTGGATGTAGTTGCCTGCCTTTTAAGACTATTCGTAGTGATTAACCCGGATTAAGTGGCACTGGCAGTATGATGCAGATATGCTCATACCATGGCCAGGGAATCTCAAATGCAAAGCAGAAAAATTAGATGCACTCAAGGCAGCAATAGTCCGTTATGATTCAAGGACAGATGGGGAGTGCTCAGCTATTAGTGCTGCTCAAACCAAGTCTTGCCAGAATCCTGAATCTGAGTTCAAGATCAAGGATCTTGACCTCCAATCAGACACAGACAGTAATTTAGACTGATGCTGTGGCTCTATGTGTTACGATCGTACCAGGTACACTCGAATATTCTCTTTGATGCCGCACTGTGTATTAGGACTTAGCATTCAACCGCCGTACCCAGCGCTCTATTTCTAGGGGCCTCCGTTCAACCGTAGGCCCTGTTTCATGTGTAACAATCCTATGCCCACTCTCCGCGTTCGCATCACATTCTAGCTGATATTCTGTGTCTAACCACAGTAGTTCTATGTTTCATCCTGTTACGGTTATACCAGGTACACTCGAATATTCCATTTGACGCCTCACCGTGTATGAGGACTTAGCGTTCAACCGCTGTACCTAGCGCTCTATTTCTAGGGGGCCTCCGCTCAACCGTAGGCCCTGTTTCATGTATAACAACCCTATGCCCATTCTCTGTGTCCGCATCTCGTTCTAGCTGATATTCTGTGTCCAACCACAGTAGTTCTGTGTTTCATCTCTTGTTGCACTCAACCGCAACACTTCTCCTTTATTACTTATATCGTTAGCCCGACAGACTTAATAGTAGTAGTACCAAAGACACTATGACCCCGATTCACGGATCGCAGTATATAACCTGATGTAAATATCGGTCGAGTTCCTCAGCTCGACCTTGTTGAATTCAAGGATCTTATACTCGTTCTCAAAGGCTTGAGCAATTAAGCCTGCAGCTTGTATATCGACGCTCTGACTCTGAGGAGTCCGACGAGTAGTGCGCTACTCGATACGCTGAGTAACTCGACTTAGTTATTTTGCGTTAAACGGATATTTGATCCGTAACACTATGTCACAAACACTCACTTATATTCTTGAGGGGTTGGGTTATGACAATGAAGTGTGAGAGTTAAGTGTGCTTAGGCAATGTATGCTTTAGCAGTGGACAAGAGATGATTAGTTCTGAGGATGGTACACCTCAGAGGTCTAGTATATATACATGCTTCGGAGCGATGCTACAAGGGCTGCCCTAAAGACATGTGGTCTGTGCACCGGGTGGTAATGCCAGGTGCTGTTTGGGGTGCACGGGGAGCCATTGGATAAATGGTTACCCGTGCGTTTCTAGGGGACGTGTCAGCATGCACCTGTTACAGCGTATGCCAGCGTGTCTATGGTTTCAGGCGCTCTATTTGGGGAATGCTGTGAGTTCAGGATGTGCCGTAGTCATGTGTCTAGACATAGGCATGTAAAGGGGTCACGTGACTATACGAGGCAGGCGCATGGGTTCGGTACGTAGGTTAGGATTACTAACTACGCATAAGGGTTTCATATGTAGATAACCTAATAGTTAACTACGGGTAAGTCGTACAACTACTGTATAATTCATAGAAGACGAGGTAAAATAGGTAAAAATAAGGGGAAGCCTTAGGAAAATCTGTGGCACTCTAAAAGCTAGTTCATTTTATGAGATATCCACCAGTATCTATTCTTGTTACTAGAGTTGAGCTACGTTAAGGTCAATACCAGCAAGTGGTGTGGTGGTGGCAGTGGTGGTGGCGCTAATCCAGAAAGTGATTGGAAGTCCGATGACATCTGCAAGCATCAGCTCTCCTCATGATAATGTGCTGTGGAACACTGTACTTTCACTTCTTACCACAGCTCCCACATGTAGAGCATGGTGATAATAACACAGTCCATCAGCCAAAAGCAAGCAACCTGCAGTTAATCCCATAACCAAGTGACAGTTCCCGGCAGCACAACAGCAATATCCCAACACGCTGCTGCAGTGCTCAGCACACCATCTCGACACTGCCATATGGCCTGGGATGGTCGCTCGCATTTCTGTCCCAGATCTTGGGCACGTCCCTGATGATGCACTGAGTGCTTGGGTTGTCGTGTCCCGGACATGCAGCCCACTCGCCCGAGTCCTTGATGTGCACCTCCCCAGATGGGTGCACATATCCGAGGAATATGCCCAGCAGGATTGGGTCCAGGTCCTCTTTGTTGTTGATGTGTGTCACCGATAGGGATGCCACGTCAACGTAGTCTGCGAATTCCTGGTTGCCAACCTGCGGGGGGAGTTGGTTGAGGGCAGGAAGAGAGGAGGAGGAGGGACCTACCCATTGGGAGGCTGTAGCCAATGAACATGAATGATGCGTCGAAGATATGCAACGGAAGGTAGACCACGTTGAGCAGTGAGATTGCCGCACCTGCAGCCATGCCCAGCATCCCGTGATCAGTGGGACGTGCACACCGCTACGATGCCAAACTCACCAAGCAAGTGCCCGACCATCATCACCTGACTCGTGCTGTACATGTCAATGGTCATCTGCATGGCTGCGAGCATGTCCGTTGCCACTCTGGCAGCAGAGACCGCCAGAATCCGGTGGCAAGAATAAAGGTGGGTATATGCGCACTTTTCTTGTGCACCCCAGAAGCCCTGTGAGACCTTGATCTCCGAACTAATTCCCAGGAAGAGGTCCGAGTCGAGCTTGACAAGTAAAATGTCCGCATCTGTCAGCAGTGACAGGCTATGCACATGTCAACCACCCATCACCACACGGATCTGAGCAGCTCCAACACGCTTACATCTTATGCGTGTCCGTACCCTGGTGTGACATGATCACTGTGTCAAGCACGGGATCGTACCCGACGAACCAATACTGCATGGCGTCACCATTCCCACCGGATGCGACAGGCTTAAAGCTCAGGTTAGCATCACAGTCAGTGCCACAGTCCCACGCGAGCGTCGTGCTACTGTTGCAGTGGCCCGTGCTCACGTACCACATATACAGCTTGAAGGCATCGATCTGTGAGGGTGTCAGCATGGCAACCGGCCCCGAGTCGGATTGCATGGCGGGCAAGGCATGCACACCAGCAAGGGCAGAGAGGAGGAGGGGATATGTGGAGAGGAAGGGAGCGTGCATATCTGATGGTGCGGGTATGCTGCTGCATGCCGGGAGAACTCCAGGAGGGACGAGGTGATCAGAAGCAGCAGACGGCCGACGTGGGGTGAGTGTTATGTATACCGCCACATTATATTTTGGATGCTGCCATAATTGGCAAGCTGAAAATGACACTGCATGTTTTATGGACTGCGTCAATGAAAATGGAATTATCCAGCTATCCTGTGTGTGCAGAATCGCTGCAGGTAAGATTACAGCTAGTCTTGGTTCCAGACCTTATACCTGTGGTGCCTGCAGCCCGGACATGTCCGGGCAGAGTGCAAAAAACATATTGCAGGTGCCACTGGTATAAGGTCTGGTGGGTTTCGGTAGGGCGGGTGTAGGTGACCCCATCTCATGACCGTGATACCAATGCCTACAGCGTGTGATGCAGTCGCACTCAATGAGCTCACAAATGCGAAGCCTAGCTGGCCACATCTGTAACGTACTGTACCATCTTATAACTCCAAAACATAATGTCTGAGCTTGACGATGATGTCAACGACTGTGTTCTCCGTCTCATCAGCCAGTACAAACCACTGGTAGTGATGTGCCGGCCCGGCCCGGCCTGAAAGCCCCCAGCTTTGGCCCGGCTTTGGATGGCCTTGGCTTTTCAAAACCTCAAGCTGGGCCCCCATTGATGGCCCACGGCTTGGCCCAGCCCGGCCTGGGGCTTGCCCGGGGCCTGGCACTGTGAGGATGATCATCATTGTAGCCACACAAACTCATAACATACCTTCTCCAACTATCTTCTGACAAATCCAAGCTCCAGTATCTTCAATAATTAGTGAATTATAGTCTGAAATCATCATTTCACCGGCATGGTGCTCTGTGGCACGCCCACCAAATGGGGCATTGTATAGGCACCCAAAAGTGAGCGCACCAAGAATTCAATCCATGGGACTATCCTCTTGCTTGAATTTAAGAATATAGAGATACTACATTGGAATATAGCATACTGCTACTATATATATCCTTATATCATAGTTACTAGACGTTAGAGCTTTCAGGCCCAGGGCTCACGGCTTGGCCCGGCCCGGCTTGAGACACAAGCCGGGCCCTGGGCCATCTCAAGCCATGGTGTAGGGCCCGGCCTGGCCCGGCCCAAGTAGGGCTTGGCCTGGCTAGGGCACCAATCGTGCAGTATACGGTTATGGACGTATCAATATGTGGGAAAACGGATACGTAAGTATTCGTATTGGTTCCGTATTGTTGCAACTCCATATACGGTACTGCCGTATTCTGCCCGTATCCGTATAATATGTGTATATACGGTCTGAGCATGTATTATCTACATAAATCTCCTCTCGTCATCGGCAGCCCTATTCAACTCCCTCTGCGTTTGAATCAGTCGATGCTTTATCAGCATCAATCTGTGAATGGTTTGTGGCTTGAGGCTAGCATGGCGAAGTGAGATGGAGGCCCGATGAAAATGGCCTTTCCACAGTGACAGCAGAACCTGAAGCAATTCAAGTCAATCATTATGTATAGGACCTACCAGGAATAGCGAGAATGTCATGCGCAAATCGACAGAGATTAGGATAGGTACCTTGGTGTTCTTTCCACCAATATAACAGAATACTATGATTGCCACACTGATTCCCAAAGCCTAAAGGCTTCAGGCTTAGGTAATCATCAACCTCCATTGATGCAATGTGCCCATAGTGGCTAATTTTGGACTATCCAGCACACACAGAGTTTTGCAAAAATACTGCCATTTTGACTACCATACTCAAGCTCAGAAATACACAGTGTGAGCCTCTATGACTGAGTGTTAGCTATCGGCACAGCAGCGCAGAACACGTTCAAGACACATGGCAGGCGGCATGCAGTACATATGGCCGTATACGCATATGAAACTGAACTGATACGGTGGAATCCGTATCGTATCTGTATCATATCCGGGAGATGCCGGTCCGTATACGATATGGCCGTTTCCGTATACTTACAGTTCGTTTTCGTAAAATACGGAACGGTGTGGTGCCCTAGGTCTGGCCCAGCCTATGGCCCAAAGCCGGGCCTGGCACATCACTACAAAGCAGACCAAATGGCATAGTTCTGCCCGCTCCTAAGTGCAGGACCAGTGCCTCGGTGGCATCAAGCTGCCGGTCATAAGTACTCTGTCAGGCCCAATACTTTCTCAGTGATTAAGCGGCATGTATTTGCAGACGCGTATTGACGATTTTTTCAGCCACAATGCGCACCGCATTGAGCATATCCGTGAATAGGCTAACGTCGCGATTAACAGACTCCTGTGAGTTTACTTAGATGACATTATGATTGTCTATCAAAAAGACCAGACCCAATACAGGTAGCACGTAAGTACAATTGTGAGGATGCATACGCACACCGCATCGCGCTTTAGGCACCAGCGTCACGGTCACAAGACAGGGTCACCTACACCTGCCCTGCCAAAACCCACCAGACCTTGTACAGTGGCTGCTTGCAACTTGCAATATGTTTTTCACACTCTGCTCGGGTTCTCCTGAGCGGCAGCAGCCACATGCAAGGGCTGGGGACGAGACTACTTCTTAGCAAATTCAGTGTGCGACGCAAACTGATTGGTAAATACTAATGTAAACCAGTGCAAATAAATAATGGAGTAGCACCGGTCCCGGCATGGCCCGCTACGTTACACAGTGTACTGAGTTTTAAAAGCTGGACTGTAAAGTCAGGCGCATGCGTCGAATGCGTTATGAATGACTTAGAGTACAACGTTTGCAACTCGTTATTTATGTCGAGTGAAGGAGCATACAGAATCAGAGTACATGTTTTGGGTGACACGGCACTTATGTTGAGCAGACACATTTGCATTTAAATGTAAGTGTGTTTCAGGTGTACTATATGAAGCTATTCTGGAGAGGTAGACTTCAATGCAACGAAAGAAGATGCTTCTACAGCATTTTCTGGCATTTGGAAGGCGACACACGAAGGTTTTGAAGACTTTCGCAGCATCATTTGTATGCACCTCTAGTCCCACGGGCATGGAATAAGAAGCTCTCCGCTGAGGTAAAGAGGGGGTACACTTTCCGGTCAACAAGTGACGGAAGAGAGAGACCGACCGTCCGGTAACATCCGCGAGTGGGTCGATGCTGATGCTATGGCTGGTCAAAGGGCCAGAAGCAGCTGATGGAATTGCGAAGCAGGAAGTATAGAAACTCCTATATTGGCAAGCACGTTGCGCGTCTGTTGCATATCTCATGGTACGTAAGGTGGAGCATTCTGCCTGACGAACTCCTGGTTCGCAGACAGAATTTTCCAGGGGGACAACGGCAGTGGTATGTGGAACGCTACCACGAGAGACAGGAGGGTGTAGCAATAGGTGGAAAAAGAAGAAACGTACCTAAAGGATGGGACAGGATCCAGACATCCATGACTGGATCCATCTAAACTGGTGTGGACAGAGAGCGAAGGCACGTGAATGGAGATTTAGGGCAGGAGTTTTGCCCCCGATCAGCATTTTTGGCGGACGATCAGTTTTGATCAGAGGTACAAGAACCCACTACTAACGTAGCGGGAATTTGTCCACTGGCGCCCCCCATAATGCACTCTTTGTGTTGTGTAGCTGATATATTATACATATAGCGTCCATGTGTTGACTCTATCCGATTTGTGACCGCATTCATGAACTTGACATTCGCGCTTACGTTGTTTGTGTTTGTGTCGTACAATAACCCGCACCTGGTGGCATAAATCGTGGCTGATATGAGGCTGATAGAGTCTCGCAGCGAGTTTCGAATAATCTTGGCTGGGTATCACAAAAGGCGCATGTCCATAATCATGTATAGTCGATGAGAAAGTCTGGTGCGAGATGTAGACGGCCGAGCGACTTGTGAGATTATGGCAGAGCTCATAGACTATAGCGTCCTCATCTTGAGCTTCATCTCCCACATGCCATCTCTCCCCCTCGCCAACCCTCTGAATATGACACGATCCATGAGAAAGTCCACACGTCGTATGCCCTTCTGGCTTTCGGTCTCATGTGGCGCCCGCGCCGCATGTGCCTGCGCGATCTGCTCGCGCGCAGCGTCACTGATCTTGTCGTTCCAGTAATCCGCATGCGATACAAGCGTCATCATAGACCGCGAAATTGCGACGACGAGCTCGCTCAGCGTGACGCCTGACGGGTTCGCACTCTTCGCATCAATATACCACGGGTAGTACGCGCTATACAGGCGCATCTTCTGCTGGGGCGGCTCGCATGCAAAACGTGAGAGGTCCCATGAATTCGGTATCTGGCTGAGGTCGCGAAAGCGTAGACTCGATGTGTCGTGTCTGACGTCGAAGTGACACGGGGGATTGGACGCACTGTAGCGCAGATAGCGGACCACTTTCGGCGTCCTTTCCGAGCCAAGCACTGGGCGCGCGCATTAGCGCATGCGCAATCGGTCGGCGCGACGACATACCGTTGCCGGACCTTGAGGCGGAGCGCGCTCTGGTCAGGAACGAGCCAATCGTCCCGCCAATGCCTAATGGCTTTGGCATACTGAACCCGTCGCGCCATTCGTGCGCTGGCTGTTGCACAGATTCTGGACTTGGCTCAAACCTTACATCGTTTTCCGATTCGGGCTGTGCATCTTCATACTTGCTTTGACGACGAACTTCTGAAACCTCGTCATTCTTCCATAAATCTGTGGCGGTGTCCCATGCCGCTGGTGACTCGTTGTCTGATGCCACCAAGGTAGAATTCGTGGATGGGATACTGGAACTCGCGCTCTGGGACTTGAGAGCCCGAGAAGAGATTATTGACACGAGAGAGCGGGGCGGACGCTCTGATTCGTGGAGAGCAGAAGAGCGCACAGAAGCTTTGGATCCTTTAAAGCCCCGATCTCTATTCAGAGACAGATAACCGACTGTCGTAGTATCTCTTTATGTGAGCTGTACTGCATCATGTGAAGTAGACCACTCACGCCCGGAATGATCAACGCGAAGAGGTGGACGAGTCTCATCAAGAATCGCCTTCATCGAAAACGCGCATCCTATGTTTTGCTAATCACGAGCGATATCAACATAGATGACAGCACATTCAATAGTAGATGACTAACTCTGCACAACGACTGCGCATCTTCTGTGCTAGCAATTGCAATTGTTGCATTACAGTTCTAGCAAATTGATCGATGGACGATGTTCCTTGTCAGTCTACGGTTGTCATTCACTCACGCTGAGTATATAGTCCAGTATGTCATCCACTGGGTCAATCTATATATACTCATACACATTACCTCTGGTGTACAATGTTAGTGTAAAATTCACCTACATCTTTCGTGGAGGGAATACGCCCATATGGAGTAGAGGCACCTGTTGCGCGACCATCTGAAGAGCTTTCATCGCATTTGAAGGCCGTGCAGCCATCTGCTCCTCCATTGTCCCTTGATGGATCATCAGGATCACGAAATTCAGCATTGGCTTTGAGCTTCGGAAGTAATGAAGCCAAGATTCCGCGCCGCTTGGTCTTGTAATACTGAATGAATATGCATTGATCGTTTGTATCTCTGTCGCTCTGCCTTTCATCGGAACCACTTGCATTGCTCTGTTTCATGTCCTCATTATGAGAGCGTAACGACGTCCTCTGCTCCCATCCCGGTGCCACGTCCTTGGATCCGGAGATCGTCACCGAGATCCCCGCCTTGCCACCAATGCCAGCGTCGAGGGATATGCTGCCAACGTGAGCCCCATGTGTACATGCAGCAAGGAAATAGTCGGAAGTCTTGATCCAACCGGTGACAAACATCAGGTCACCCTGCTTAATGTCCAGCTGGGTATGCTCTGCTACTATGCGGTACCATTCGCCTTCGTTTTGGCGGATGTAGTCTTTGATGCCCTTGCTGATGTAGCTCCTCCCATGGGCAGCTCCGCTGGGCAAAAATAGCAGAGCCGCTCGGTCATCGGTACATCTTAGGTGCATACCGAGTCCCCCTGCATTCCTGAAACATGAGTTCAACAATGGCGTTCATGTCTATCAATACAAACAGAACGCCTACGTGTATGCCTTGCTGCTGACCTCAAATGTCGTTATGCTGCTGCTGCTGAGCATGCGCGTGCAGATGCGCCGCGGGTCGTCGAGTTGATATGTTGGATCAATTCGAAACGGCCGGAAATTGAAGGGACCCAGGTCTCCCCAACGCTGGTTCACATCCGCGTCGGAGGGTTGGGAAGCATTGAGGAGACAGTAAAAGCGCCCTTCCCAGATGAAGCCGACATCGCCAATGTCAACTTCACCCTTCTCGTGAGGTTCTGGCGACCACAGCGGGTAGCCATACCCTTTCTCCCACAATAGCTTAGCGTATACATCCCAAGCTGTCTCCATCGCTCTTGGGCCCTTTTCGACAGATGGATTGTAGCGGCAGAGTATTGGTGGGTAGAGATCGTTTCTCGCTGCGCAAAACTCTGCATGCGTCTGTATTTATCAACTCATAAAGAGGCGGTGACGTCTGATAGAAGGTGATCATAGAATTTCTATATACGTTTGCTTGAAGGCTGGTATCTGAGCACGTGTCGCAGCGCGCCACCGGAGCTTTGTCAGGTATTCTAGCTCGTTAAGAGGCTGTGTATAAGCGTACTGATGATATGTTGTTGCATAGACGCTGCTAGAGCGACGGAAGGCCGCCAACCTCAGTGAAGTTGGAAGACATTCGTCTTTTGTCAGTTCTGTGGCCTCCAATTGTGGGATGAACGGGACGAGAGCAGTCTGTCTTTAGAGGCAGTATAGTTTCAGCAGCGCGTCGATCACGTTTGTCTTTCGTCTCTGGTGACCTGCCAAGAGAGAAGCGCAGTCCGGCTATGCATCAAGGCAGTGGCATAGCATTGCGTATCACGGACGTGGCGTCCGTGGAGTGAGGACTCGCTGGTGTCTAATTAATGGTCAGACATGACGTCTATCAAACGCCACAGTTGCCTTGGAAGCAGTTGCCATGAGGGACGTGTCTTCCAGGCTCATCCAGCTATCGTTGTCAACGACTGTACCCTCATACAGTAAGGCGCCTGGTCATCACATACCGTTCCTGTATACATTGAATTCTGCCATGGAGCCTCTGCAAGAAAGAGCGGTCGGAAGATTCAAGAGCACCCCGCGGACGATATTCTGTGAACGGGCTTGAATGCAAATATCCCTTGTATAGGTCTACGGGCAGTCAGCAATGACGCAGAATGGAGGGATGTGCTCATTACCACATACGCTACTAGCGTGTTGGAGCAGGGATAGGAAACGACATAAAGCCTTTGAAATAGAAGTTACGCACAAGTAGAAAGAGAAGTCAGAAGATCAGGTTGACCGCAGAGAACGCATTTGTACTAGCAGCGTTCTTGCCAACCAGCGATACTATCAAACTCCCAGTGACGCAACGGTTTTTGTATTTTGGCTAATTCTCAGCAATAGCGGGGTCTACAACCCTGGAATTTGATACGGGTGTAGAACGGGCCTTTCTTTATCTACCGTGCTTTCCGAGCTTTTGATAATGAAGAGTGCAAGCTCTAGAGAAATGCCGGATTTCGTCGGCACAAATCAGATCGCATACTATCACTGGCCCACATATACAATCGCAACAGCAATGCAATTTCGCCTCTAGTTCCCCTCCTTCGAATTCAAAAATTATGAATATTTGTACACTATGACTATATGACAATCTGCATGATCTTGTCAAATCAGATAATCAAAAACTCTAGTAGATGAAGAGGAAAAAATGAACAATGTCAATCAGAGTTATTGATGGACTTCGGCTCAGCCTTCACCTTGACTAAATCCTTCCAAAATAACAACACGTCTTCTCAATATACTTGAGGCTTTATATGTAATTTTCCGAGGGGAAATGTGCATTGTGTCAATATAGAGAGGCAGATTGCAGTCAAAGTGTGACATCAGCCACATCCTCAGTCGGCAAATCTGAACTCAGCCTCTGATGCCTGCTGGCTTGGTGGTTGCAATGCACCGATGGCGTCATGCCGTTTGATGCCGCGCGTTCGGCAATTTGGCGATCGTGACTGATGGCGTGACTGATGCTCGGAGAAAAGTTGCATTGCTGTTGCGATGCTTTACGGGCTTCGGTATCATGCAGCATGCACTTTCGGAGGTTCGAGAAAATATATCGTATACTAGAGATGCATAGCTATCATTTAAAAAAATACCGAGGGATTTGGGCTTGGTTTCATGAAGATAGAGGCAAAACTCGGCGGGACATGCGAAAAAGTTGCATATGTGGGCCAGTGATAGTAGTATCACCACAGTTGCAAAAAGCGTCACATCAGATCACATCAGCAGATTTGAAGTCCGTCTCGGCTAGTCTCGTGACCAGACGGTAAACACCGGACGGAGTTTGAATATCTGAGGGCTCGTCGCGGTGTATAACGTCTGGTAGTTTTCGTAAGGCGGGTGTAGATGACCCCACCACGTGATGCTTTTAGCGTTACCTGGCCGTTACCCCGTGTCACCATAGTGTTACCGGCCGATCGGCAGCTGCAATGCAAATCCACGCGTGCTCATCATTTATTTTGATATCTTCTCCATCCGTGAACTTGTGTGCAACATGACCCCTTGCTGCCCTACAACAAGCCCTCCAAGAACATGGCCTGCTATCATTCAGGTGATGGCAAATGCTAACCAGCCAGGTGTGCATAATTCGACTCGGCAACAACGAACGTCACATTTTCAGGAGCTCCTTGATAGTGCGCATACAGCGGCAGCCATAACGCGCAATTATGAGTCTCAAGATACGCGCGAGAAAGGCTCAAAAACGCGTTCAAACCTACGTTTAGAGCCGACTTGTCCCTCTCTGACTGGGAACTCGACATTACGGAAGTGCTGCTTCTTGGAATCGATGTCATCGTAATCGCAGTAACCGGTTCTGTAAAGACAATGCCTTTTCAATGCCCTTTTTGTTTGAGGGGAATAGAGAATAAATAATCATATGCCCGTGCTAATTGCAGCGTGCTAATCTCTAGACCGTAGAGTAGACGCGTCGCGACGCGAGCGTGACAATTCGGGATCACGTGGTGGGTCATCTACACCCGCCTTACGAAAACTACCAGACGTTATACACCGCGACGAGCCCTCAGATATTCAAACTCCGTCCGGTGTTTACCGTCTGGTCACGAGACTACGTCTCGGAATCGGTGCATCTGCCCGGTGACAGGTTTTGACCGGAGCTCAAATGCTGTAGTGCGGGTGGCTGAAGCCGTCATGTTTTTCCGCGCCCGAAGTTGCAACTCTGCTCTACCAAAGGACGTAGTGAGAGGCAAAAAAAGGGTGTGTGAACATAGTGTATTTGTGGGTGTGGTCAAATTTTTGCACGTTAGTTTTTGTCTCTGGTCGATATTTCTCCCTCTGGTCGATATTTCTCCTTATCAATGACCAGAGATGTCATGGCACAAACATTGATGGAAACATAGCTGCTCTGCGAGGCTAATTCCTAGTGGACAGGATAATACAAGAGATGCTGTTACATGATGTTAATGTTTACTTCATTTTTCTAATGGGAATCACAAGAGCTAGGACAGTGTTGTAAAAAATCGAGGTCTTGAAACTCCCCCCATCCGAATGCGCGACTCACCAACACATGAACCATCCGACCTCGTTCTTCCTCATGAGTCAATTGTTACACTTGCTTTCTCCAACTTTCAAGCGCACTCTGATACATATTTGACTTTAACCAGGAACTGACTTCAACCTCACATTTGTGGGAGCAGTAATATTCTTCGCGCTGCAATCGGAACTTTACAAGAACTCATGTATATAATGTGGTGATACATGTAGCAGTTCAGTGGCAGATGTAAAGCTCTTCCTGACCGATCCACGTTGGGTGAAAATGCGTGAGTCTGGAAAGCTGGTAGATCTATTGTGTCGACCCCACGACTATATTTACAATGTGTAGTAGTGACTTCTTCGGATCCCGCATTGTAGCCAGTGATGCATCTGCGCTGCGATAGCATACCAAGCATTATAAACATTCACCGCTCAGGTTCCTCATTGACTGATCCCCATAGCTCTTGGTGAAGTTGATTTCTCACGAATTACTGTCTATTTGTAACTGTTATAAATATCAAAACAAATTTTCGAAGATTGCGGCCCTGGGAGATTGAGTTCCTTCCTCCGCTAACATTCATATGAGCGAATTTAGCCACAGCCGCCCACAGGCTCCCATTTCAACTACAAATCCACCAACTGACAGTACTGGACGAGGTCGCCATCACCTCCAGACGCCACAAGCTCGCCGTGCAGCTTGTTTCGCAGGTCCATATGCGCAACGCAAGAGGCGGCGGTGGCGTAGATGATGTATAGGCGATTTTGAATGTTCTGTTCTAGGGTCCCCTTGAGCAACTGCACATCAGCATGACATAGCACCCGCGTAACAATAGATTGATCAGAAAATATTTGAAAAGGCCACAGAAGTGCACATTCCGCGAGTGAGTGCTCATCGGCTCAGATTTTAACGCATCAGAAGGATTTCCACACATGTGATAGTGGCCACTGAGGGGATATGAAAGACAGAACTGCTGGATCTTCGATCCCGTGAATGTTATTACACAATTGCAGCGGCCAGTATCCAGATGCTGATCGCTAATGCCACATATTATAGATCTACCGATACGCTGAAGTAATCTTCTTGCTTCAGGCACGGTACAATTTAAATCTCGAAATCACCAATTTAATTATATTCTCTATGTGCATGTTAGAACAAGAGGGCAACTTGCAAAAACTGTGATTGACGGAAAGTTGTATATAATGTAAGGGAGATGATTGATGATTATGACATATTGCCTGTCCACCGGAAGTGGGAACTATCACCACACTCAGGTGCCACTGGTAGACCGCACTGGTAAGCGCCCAATATGACTGTCATGCCGTTGCTGTTCAGACAATGTCACGTTTTGCCTGTTCAGTGACTTACAATCCCGCTTCAGGACTTACCCCTTGCATCTGAGAGTACAGAGTAGCTCTGACAGTGATGTTCTGACACAAGCAACTGCTCAAGCAACTACTCAGGGGAATAGAACTCACACAAGGGTGTATTCCTGATCTGAGGCTACTCAAGACATATAAGGCCAAGATGAGTCTGGGGTGCTACCCAGCTCGCCAGCCAGTATATATGCTATTCTACTGTTTGTACATGTTTGGCTGCTGTATAGTTATTACATAAGCTGATAGTCCGTTATATTGTAGATGACCCTATAATGGGTGTAAGTACATGGCACAGAGTGTCCGGGGGTCTGGCAACACGTGATAGGGTGTTCGGGCTCTTGGCATGTGACTGCATGGGCGCGTGTTACGGTCCGTATGAATAATCCGCTATACTCGACTACTTGACGCTCCACTGGGAGAGAGGACTTAGCATTCAACCGCTCCATTGTGCGTTCATTTCTGGGGATCCCTGTTCAACCAGCGACCCCGTTTCATGTACAACAGCCCTGTGCCCATAGTCTCTCGATGTATCAAGTTCTAGTTGATATCTTGTGTCTAACCACAAGGCTTCTACATTTCAGCCACTGTTGCGCTCAACCGCAATGCTTCGTATTTGTTACTTTAGTACACTAACCTTATGGACTTAGTGGTAGCAGTACCAAGGACACTATGACCCCGATTACAGAATCGTAGTATAAAAACCCTGCTGTAAATACCGGTCGAGTTCCTCAGCTCGACCTTGTTGAATTACAAGGATCTTATACTCGTTCTCAAGGGCTTGAGCAATTAAGCCTGCAGCTTGTATATCAATGCTCAACTCTGCTGAGTCTGACGAGTAGTGCGCTACTCGATATGCTGAGTGGGAAGACCTCTAAAGAAAACGCCTAGCCATGAAGCTCAGAGAGAACCCAAACGAGTTCATAATCCATGATGATGTAGACACCACACTGCTGAGGGAGGCAAAGATACCCTTTTACATCTACCCAAAGCAGCTCGTCGCCAGGAACTTTTGGTTCTGCAACCCACACACTCGTGTAATCGAATACGGTATACAACTGGGACAATGCGTGGAATCCACAATACCCAACAACCTGGGCTGGATCTACCCTGTACAGTATACCTTGCAGATGGCACATCCACACATCTGTCAGAAACACAAATACGACCACCCCTATCACATGGACCACACAATGTACAAAATAATCGCTGGGTGTGGGGACACGCAGCTAGAAGAGGGGATACTGTCACAAGCGGATTTCTTTCAATTAGCCAATGACTAGTGATGGACTCCAAACCCTTATCTTATCTAAGTGTGCGCTGTTATGGATCGAATATCTGTTCAGCTGAAATAACTAAGTTGAGTTACTCAGGATCCCACTCAGTGTGTCTATTTTTCCACTGGTGTCCTGGGGCAGTAGGTCTGTCCTCGAGATACTTGGTGACTAGTTCTTGCCATGGAGTCAGTCCGTGTTTCCTTTCCCATGTCATAGTCCCATCAGACCACTCGACTTCTAGCTTGGCTCACCCTTGGTCTTCTCTGGATGTGAGGATCCTGAGAGGCCTGTGAGCATCATTACTTTCCATCCGTTCATTGTGGTTCTGAGTGGGGAAGGCCGGTGGTATGTAAGGCAGCAGCAGGACCTCGTTGAATACAGGGTATATTCTGCACATGTCTGCGGGTAGATCCAGTTCATATGCACCATGTCCGACCTTCTTGATGACCTTGTACGGGCTGTGCCGCTTGGAATCGAGCTTCTTTGTTGGGTTTCCCATGTTAATGTTCCGCCCATCAACCCAAACCATGTCTTCCTCGTTGTACGTGTGAGGGTTGGTTCATTTTCGGTCATAGTATTCTTTCATTCGAAGTTTGGCTCGTTCCAGGTTTTTCAAAGTGGTTTGGCTGATCTTGTGCATGTGTTTGACCCGATCTTTGGCAGTTTCCACCCCCCCCCTTCCAGCTCCGGTGCCTCCACGCCTGTAAATGGGCGCTATCCATGAGTAAGGTAAAAGGGGCTGTAGCCCATGCTACTATGTATGTGACATTTGTAGGCAAAGCTAGCTAGTGGAAGTAAGTCCGGCCAGTTGGTATGCATGTCATTAATAAATAGTCGTAGGTAAACCTCTAGTTCCTGGTTCATACGTTCTGTCTGCCCATCTGTCTGTGGGTGGAATGCGGTGCTAGGGTTTCCTTCTATGCCTAGTCTACGATATATGTCTTCTATGAAGTCTGATACAAACTATGGTCCTCTGTCACTAAATACTTTCTTTGGTAGTCCATACTGTGTGTATACTTTATCTATGAATATGTTGGCCCAACCTTCAGCCCCAGTGAAAGTACCTCATATCAGGGCCTATCAGAAGATAATGGGTACAATCTGATACAAAACCGAACGGTTGATAGCTCCAGGTATGGTTTTAAGCGCCCGGCATCCTAGCAATAGCTACTGTACGATACCCATAGCTATCAGAGTAGAATTTGATATGTAACATTTATACCTCGTTATACATAATATTTTTCCAGCATACTGGGAGGCTACCGCAAAATACCTGGGGGCCTTGGCTGAGAAATTCCACTACCCAAAATTATCAGATTATACTCATACCTAGAGACCTTTTCTCTTCATTCAATCAGAATGTATAAATAAATACCAAAATTCATTTTCTGAGCTGCAGAAAACTATCGGAGGCTACTGGAACATATGCAGCACATTTCAAAGCAGGTTTTGTGTCATATCAAAAGATACCAAAGTCCATCGGAATCCGTCCCTGAATCCCTTGTTTGCAACTAGCAGAAAATACCCGAACCTATCAGCAGAGACTCTAAGCATGCACAAGAAAATTTGCAAATCCAGCAGGGCGATCGTATGTGTGTATCAGGATCTACTGAAATAAATTGCTGTAGTAAGCATGTGACTCAACCAAAAAAAAGGCGCACATATTGTCCAATTCACCAATTACTTCTTCTTTTTCTACAGAGCAAGTCAATGTCAATATAGCTTCACGAACCGAGTAGAGTGAAAAAAAAAACATACCAGCTCCTTCTCCACGTCTTTGTATTGCTATGAGAGGTTGAGCAAGATTCTGCAACAGGAGCTGCGCATATAGTCTCTGATAAATTCAATACATTTGAGGCATACCTGTGCAGATATATCTCCCATGCTTGCTTCATCAACATACATCTGATTCTCGCCCTGAGGTTGACTGAGGCTACTAAAACCTTTGTCTCCGACCCCTTCGCTCTCTGGATTTGCGACGAATTTTTGACTGATTAAAAATATGAAGAGATCAAGGATATTTTTACGCACTGATTTCACTGGCGAACATGTTGTGATCTTGCTCTGGCTCCCAAAAATCAGTGCTGTTGTCACTAGGCTGTCCTATGTACACATGCCGTTTAACAAAGAATTGGCTATGGTCATAGTGAAATTATACACACCTGCATCGATTCTTGATCCAGAGACAGATGCCTCTGCATTGGCTGTGGCATTTTCCTCAGGCTACACCAGATATGCAGTGAGTCTCTATTTTTTTTTATCGTGTGCGCATCACATCTTGGATGTACGCACTATATAAACTTACTTCTAAGTATATCCTTCTCCTCTTCTTAGGCCTAATAGCTTCAGGAGGGTGGCCCAAATTTAATAACTGCTGCTTCTTCTTGTGGTCGAAGTATGTGGTGCGAGTAACTTTGCAGCAATTATTATAGCAGTATAGTGAACACGAGCAGTAATATTCTTTTCCCCCACTCTCGGTGAGCACATACTGTGTGGCTTTCGGCATATGTGCTAGTATTTAAGGCAGGGAGGAGAAAAGATGTGTAACATAGATTGGATCGTCTGTTCAAGATACAGGGCAAACAAGTAATCTACACGTCGGCTCAGTACTATGGCTTTTTGAATTGACGCCCACTCGAAACTTCTTGACTTGACGTCGATTTGCAGCTTTTCAACTGGACATCTGCCCAAGAAACACTCAGACACACCTTCTATTATTTGAGGATATATTGAGTATATTAACTAGTATGTATGAGTATGACGAAAGTCTTGGCATCGGTGATCGGACCGCCCAGACTCTTGGTATTTAGCTCTCGATAGCTTCTGGGATAAATGAGTATTTCAATTTATTTTTTGCTATTTACTGGTATTTACTGATACAATAAGGATATGACGGCTTTTCACTGGGCCTCATGGGCCAATCGGAAGTACCACGGGCACCATGTACTTCCAGCATCGATAGCACAGGAGCTGAAAGCTGAATTCCACAGTAAATATGGCACTAAAATGTGATAATACATCTATTTGCTTCAGATTCCCTCCTGCTTCATGCCTGATGATTTGGTCGGACACCGAGACTTGGCTGTGGGAAAGTATCATGTGACAGTATTACATAAGGGTGCCCGTTCCTAGCGTCCCCTACCTTAGCTTGTGTGTATGCGTACTAGTAATATATCACTACATAGACGCTGCTATGGGGACGTAAGGCCACCATGTGGAAATTCCGTGGCCACAGGGCCGAATCTCCTTTGTAGGATAGTGAACGTAGATGGGTTACAAACTGGCGGCAAGCCACTCTGCTCGCGCCTGGCTTAAGTACACTACTGGCAGCCCTAGTGACCCACTAGCTTGCCCATCACCGCACCATCAGTCTGCCATTGCCGTGCCATCCTGCGCCCTGGCAACATCACAGACCCCAGATTGCAACACACCAAACTTCAGCGAAGTCGGAAGCCATACTGGTCTTGGGTTCACCGATTGGACGTTGTGTAATAAGAGTGGCCTCAAATGTGGGATGGACAGGATGAAAGAGCAGTCAATCTGTACTGGGTCAATGAGGCAGTCTATTGCCGAAAGCAGCATAGTTGAGCAGCACGCCAATCAGATCTAGATTTGTCTTGTTGTCTCCATGGCCGGTGACCCCTGAGAAGCTCCATCAGCAAAGTGCGAGACCGTAGATCTACTAGTATCTACATAGATATACCAAGCAGGTCCTGTAACTGTAGCCGGACCAGTATGCTCATATATAACCCCTTATAGTAGCAGGTCCTCGCAATAGCAAGTGCCCAGGGGACGGGTCCCTGCAAGGACCTCACCTGAGGCCCTTCGCTACTGCGAGGACCGCATAATAGTGGTCCCCTTGGCAGCGGCATGGCAGGAGCACCGCTCTAGGGTACCGGTTCCAAAAATGCAGCTCTTAAAATATATTACATAATACACATGGTGCAGTGCCAATAAAAGTTTTATTCATGTTAGTAGAGCTGGCTACTGACAGAAGGGACAACAAAAAATCCAACACAGAGCAGTAGTCTCTGACCTCCGCTCCTGCCCACAGCACGCACAGCGGCAACCTCTTAGTATCAACATGAACGTACACCACGGGCATGGTGTGGATGCCATGTGCTGCCACTACCGCGAGCATGTCCTATGCACAGCGTTCACTATCACCGTACGCAGCATGTCAGCCATGAATTACTACAAGCAGGAAGGGAAGGACGCACATGAGCGCAGTCACAACATGTGCCACAAACGAAAGGTGGAGGAGGCCCAAAGATGGGTGTACTGCGGGAGGAATCAGACCATAAGGTGGGAGATAAGTAGGCGGTACGCACGACATCGATATCTGTCAAGGAAGTCATGACTGGTTATGATGATCATGAGGGGCTTATGGCACATTTAAGAATTGATGTTGCTGAGCAGAAAAGCGCATATATGCGCACAAGGAGGGGGAGAGTATGAGTCAACACACCAGATATCCAGGAGTGAGGGCAATGAGTACCCAAGGCAATGGAGCAGCGGGTGCTGTCCAGCATTTTGTGCTTGTCATGGCAAGCATTCCCATAAGGTTATGGCAGTAGGGTTTAGTAAGGTATGCAGAGGGAGAAAAGAAAGATGTACTCTGTGTGCAGCGAGCATGCAGGGTAACAGGTAAAGACCACAATGCATGGTGCCGAGAGGCGAAGGAGAACGAGAGACCAGGGAGAGAGTGGCGGACATGTCAACTTGGATACGTGCAGGTGACAGACTGCGCCTAGGTAGTCGAGCAACAAGAGAGCAACAGATTGAGGAGAGAGAAGTTTGAGCGCGTCGACAGTGACAAGAGCTAGCCTTTATGGTACTAGTGACAAGATTCAAGAGCCGACTGAAAATATGACAGATGACGAAGTATGATGAAAGGTGTTGCCCGATCAAGTAAGGGACTTACTAAATCGGATGAGAGCCGCGTCACACCCAGATGCCACTCCAGATCTGCACATGGATGTGTTCCGGTTATTGATATCTCCATCTGTGTTGATCCTGCAATTGATATTCCTGTCCTTGTTAATCCTGCAAATAATAGATCTGTCCTCTTTGGTCCTGCAAATATTATTTCAGTCCTCTTTGATCCTGCAACTAACATGCTGGTCCTCATTGATCCTGCCAATAACATGTCGGTCCTCATTGATCCTGCAAATAGTATTTCAGTCCTCATTGATCCTACAAAATATATTTCGGTCCTCGTTGATCCTGCAAGTACCCCACACATAGTATCTGCTCATATCTACATATATCTACTGAGCTGCTATTTGCAATAGTTAGCGGACTAGATATGAGAGTTCGCGTTTTGCCGATGTCAGTCTAGCTGTGTATCAAGGTCAAGGTGGTGGCATGAACTTTGTCAGAAAATTTAGCAGCATCACAATCGCTGACACGGCTTCAAGCTTGAAGCCCTGATGTGGAATTGAATAACTGTCGTCCAGGGAGTGAGTGTGGTGAGGGCTTGTCTACAGTAATCGACGCTGGCTGAGAGTTCGTGAGAGATGTGCAGCGGCAAATCCCGAAGATAGTATAGGCGTCTATAAAACGCCGCAGGACAATTGCCTTGAGGAACGTGTCTCCCTACACTCGGGCTCGTTTAGCCATCTCCGCGTTGTCGACCAATGCACTCTCATACGGTCAGGTTCCATAGAAAAGTGGCATGAAGCCTCTGTAAAGAAAGAGCTATCTGAAGATTTACGAGCACCCCGAGGATGGCATGAGGCGAATTGGAAGTATGTATCGCCATAGGGCATATTGTGTGCCACAAACATCATTATCGTACCATATCAGGGATAAGGATAGGACATCTAACCCTAGAACTGTAAGGCATGCGCAGTCAGTAAGAAAAGGAGGAAGGTCAGATAGCAGCGTATGACCGCAGACGACGAATATGTAGCAGTATTCCCGCCAGCGACTCCTAGCTATACGTACGACACACCAACGCACGAGTCATACAAACCTCGTGGGCAATTGTTAGATGTTGCTGTCTGACAGAGATGAATATTCGATTGATAATGTGTGTATTGGCGCTCGCAACTATGAATTGCACCCGCTTTCTCCTACTCTCAGGCGCGTTCAGATGCATACTTATTTTAAACTAGGACCTAGATTCAGCAACCTCAGCTCGATAAGTTCATAGTAACAGAAATGTCAATTTGTGTCGCGCTACGGGTGACAATCGCAAGATCTCATGTTTATGATGCGGTGTAGCAGCTTAGTGGTAGACGTGAAGTGCTTGCGACGGGTTCACGTTAAGTGAGCATGCGTAATTGTATGGAAAGCTGATAGATCTCTTGTATTGATCCCACGATCGCATTAACAATACAGTGTGCACTGGTCACCTCCCCAGGTACCACAATGCAGTCAAGATGCATATGCGCTGCCATAGCAGGCTGCGCGTTATCAATACCCAGTTCTCCTTGGACTCATCCTCACAGCTCCTGTGAGTTTAGCGTCGTGCAGTTTAATTATGACGAAAATATGGACTTGCACAATGGACTCATCCACCTTGGACGTCGGGACGCAGCGTTTGCTGGGATGATCTCGAGAAATCTACTCTTATCCGCTAACCGTCAACTTTCACTCCCGCAAAAGTTCCTCATCGAATTATGAGTAGCTAGCGACCTCTCAACGGTTCGTATGAAAGACGTCATGATTATTTATATTCGGTACTATCGACAACGAACGGACAACGAAATCCGCGCCCTCCGCTGAGTCCTGAAATCCGCGCAATCTCCACAAGTGCAGGTTGAGTCATTCTCAGGAAGTAGAAGCCGGTATATGTGGTAGGCGGCTAGTGGTACTGAAGTCAGTAGACCGTCTAAAACCCCCAATAAAATCCGTTGCACGGGAGAATTGATAAAAGCTCGCTTGGATGCGCCGCTGGATTGTGCCTGTGCATTTGATATGGAGAAGTTCCTGGGCGCAATATCATCTTCCCTGCTTGATGCATGGGCACTGTTGATATTGGATGACTTCCCGTGAGATTTAGACACACTTTTAGAAACACTTTCTGTGCTCTGAATCGCGGCCCGAAGTCCAAGCGATCAAACACATGGCAATTTCAAAGTCAGACGAGTGCTCAAAATCTGGAGAAGGGGGTACCCCCCCTCTCTAAATGCGCTGAAATGAGGTACAATGACCTCATCATGTCCATTTGAGGCTTCATGCTTCATGCGACGTGAAAGGTCCACACTGGATCTCAGCGGCTACTGCGCACCACATGGCTACCGGCGCGCTATGTCCCGATGTCCCGACGGCTGCTCACCGTCCCCGTCGCCCGCTCGCTGCGATGGACTCTCATAGGCAGAGTCGCAACAATGGCTATGATGTATGGGGAGATTTTGTGCACTATGCTGTATCCTAACCCGATTCATCGACAACTGTGCAGCATTATCTACCCCCTCGATGACCCACAGGCCTCCCGGGTCCATCGAGAGAGTTGTGCTACCTGTAGGAGGTACAGAAGTGTCCTTATTGTGGACTTGTAGTGCGAGCATGAACCGACAGCCAGCGCCAGCACACCGTTTGCGGGCGCTTGTATAGAGAAAGTGTTGCCAAATGAATATCGTGCACCTACGGTTTAGATACAGTTTTCACGGCGCTAATTTTCGAAGTCAGTCATTTAGAGAAAGTGTTCTTACGGGAAGTCATCCATTGACACACAGATCGTAGTGCTGTCAAGTTTCAATGCATCTAGAAGAGTAGCACAACGTAACAAGTCGTCGTTATCTAAATGCATGGGCGATAGCCATGCTGATCAGCGGCCACGACACGTAACTCTCAACGTGCACATCTGTGGTAGCATGCGCTGTAAGCGCACCGTCAACAATTCAGATGCACACGGCAAAGGTTCATGTTGGCTTGATAGGCATTGTGCATCATGTGGCCTGCCGCTAACCAGTCTGATTCTATTTTGACCGCTCGCATCATGAGGGCCGACTGAGCCCGACCCACATCGACCATTAACATAGCCCTCCTCCATGCTCAAGCCTCCAACGAGGACCAGTGAGTTATTAGCTATGTTTCCTTTCTTTATTCACCAGATCGACCCACAGATCTGCCGGCGACCCGCACTTCATCGAACCACCTCCGGTCACATATTACGATCGGTCGCGGTCGAGATGGCTAGTCAGCCGCACATGGATATACATCCGCGATCTGATGACAACCTTCTCTTCGTGCATGAACAATTTCCTCCGCCGAGGATGAAGCAGGATGAAGTTCAGATCGGCCAATCCGCGGCGCCGCTCCGGAACGTGCCATCACTCTGCGCCGGACTGCCGTGGCCTGCAACAGCAGCCACATCTGCATCAAGCGACAGAGCAACGTGCGTTGCGAGCTATTGGCTCGCATTGTCTGATGAAGATGCGTCGGCGTGCGTGCTGCACGCGTTCTTAGAGGGGAGATGCGTACCATGCGCACGGCGATATTCATAGGCGCACCGGAGAAGCGTACGTTGCCCGATCTGGAGATCGCGGCTTCTGTCCATATGGTCACGCTGCTAGATGGCACCATAGCCCCGTACGCGTGTGGTTTCTCCCCCGCACCGGAGCCAGTACTTCCCTGCATGGTAAGACTGTCGCTCCTATAAATTACGTTGCTCCACTATCTCAATTCCTGTGTTCCCTTCAGCTCGGTCCTCGATCCACTGGCAGCAGCCCAGCATCACCACGACCACGTTCCTGATTGAACCAGGATGTCGATGTCTCTCAGCGTGCTCGCCCTGGGTCTCGCGCTTGTATCTGTCGCACCCTCCGCACACGCTGTGCCTGCGACAGGGCTGAAGGCGCGGCAGTCAATTACCGCGGCATCAGCGTCGCAGATCGCGTCGTATACTCCCTACACATGGTATGCGAGCGCAGGCTATTGTTCCGCATCACAAACGCTTGCATGGGACTGCGGCGCGAACTGCGAAGCAAACCCTGACTTTGAGCCGGTCGCATCGGGCGGAGACGGGGACGGGACGCAATATTGTGAGTGTTGAGATATCTCAGATGGGCTGTACCCAACGGCAGTGTGACAGGGTTTGTTGGATATGACCCAACGCTGGATCAAGTTATTGTCTCGCACCAAGGCACAGACCCGGAAGAGATGTGAGTAGTTACGAGCACCACCCCTTGAGTGACGAACTCACTCAAGCCCAGACTCCCCCTCATAACCGACGCCGACATCGTGAAGATCAATCTCGACTCGACGCTCTTCCCGGGGCTGAGCACCGACATTGAGGTACACGAGGGATTCGCTGATGCACAGGCTCAGTAAGTCTTCACACCTATATATTCGTTGATCCCGTCGTAACAGCACTATGTCGAACAGGACTGCAACGGACGTGCTCTCCGCTGTACAAACCACCATGTCCACGTACGGCACATCAAATATCGTGGTGACCGGTCATTCACTCGGTACGCCGGATCTTGCATGTTAGCGCGTGCAGCAAGCATCGAGCTTACCTTTTCGGTTAGGCGCCGCGATTGCCTTGCTAGACGCTGTCTATCTCCCGCTCCACATCTCAGATGCGACGTTCACCTTTGTTGGTTACGGCTTGCCCCGGGTGCGTCTCCTCCGCCACCCTGCATTTTGTCCACCTATGTTGACTCTCTTCCGATGTCCTAGGTCGGCAACCAAGCGTTCGCGAACTACGTTGACGCACAGCCAACATCTGTGACGCACATCAACAACGAGGAAGACCCAATCCCCATCTGCCCAGGGATGTCGCTCGGCTTCGTGCACCCGTCAGGGGAGGTGCACATCGAAGACTCGGGCGAGTGGGCGAACTGCCCGGGACAGGACAACCCGAGTACGCAGTGCATCGTGGGCGACGTGCCCGAGATCTGGGATGGGGACGAGAGCGACCATGATGGGCCGTACAACGGGATCGAGATGGGTTGCAGCGCGAATTAACGAGTATTAATGATTGTAACAAGGCGTCAGGGTGGCCGTGCGTGATACCAGACAGTTCGGGACAAGCAGTTCAAGCGTATCTTTTGCCAGGGGCATGCTCTTTATTTGTAATCTATGTGTTGTATGTCTTGGAGTTGAATCCTGTATTTGTCGTCCACAATCTTACCTTTGGCATGCCAATGCGTCGGTCGAATGCGTCAGTCGAGAAAACCACAGATATAGGATTTAAAGACCCTTGAGCTACATCGCCATTGGGCTCAATGCGGTCAGATGTGACTCACCAGAGTCCCAGAGTCCGAATGGCAGAGTTCCCACCGACCATCCTACTGACAGCAGGGGAGTCGTCGAGCGTAAGTGTAGGCATATTTGGAGTTCTTCAGCAACGCGCTTCACTGACCAACAGCCTGGTCCTAACAAAACGGGTATGTCATTAAAGTAGACAGTGCAGCTGGTGAGGCGCATCAAATCAAAGAGCCATAGTGCAAGACATGACTCGGTGAAGGTTAGTGTCAGCCTGTCGCTCCATTGAAATAATGGGTCAAGTTCTTAGCCTCAGTGCAAGTGCTGGGACAGTGATACTAGTACCAAAAGGTTACAATCCCGTGAGAGATTGTACGATACCTAGCATTATGAGAGGCAGACATGTATAGACAAGCCGAGTAAGTTTCCATCGGATGTAGAGCGTCCAGGGGCGACAGGAGGTGCAGGGCCGCTAGCTTTCTCCCAGGACAGAGTCACAGCTAGCTTCCGTTGACAGAGAAGGGGCATCCTTCCGTGAATTCGAACCAGCAGGCTAGTTCTGTAGTACCATCCAGATCCGTACAAGTCCGCAGAACGTGTCGTTTTTGCGGAGCTGAGGCAAGCTTGTGAGCTGCAAACATAGATGACTTCAAAAACCAACAAATAGCAGCCTACACGATGCATTAGGCAGGCGCCTTGTTCACTTTATCGTCTAGATGGACGCAGCGGGGCAGTATGTGCAGACCCACACTGTGAGCCAGTATGCATGAAACATTCTCAAAGGCAACATTGCTGCAACATCACGATCTCTGGATTTTTCAGGTAGTCAGATGGCATTCGAGGATTTCTAAAGAGCTCAGGGCATGAGAGAGAGGACTGCGGCTGAAGCGGAGCATGGTGCAAAGTCTGTCTATAGTTTTGAGCGCCCAAATCACGTTTTGATGATGTAAGCGTACGACTGCCGAAGTAAAGTATTAAAGTCTGGCTCTACCGAATATATCCTTAAGACACTGAGATGTTCGAGTGCGGATTATAAGGCTCTCAGGCTTTAGGGATTAGGGTGCATGGGGGGTTATCGCAGATTTGCACGGCTCAGAGAGACGGCGCTTAGACCGCCGAATGTAGCGCTCGACAGCATGCATCCTAGCGCCGCAAAGAGCATTTTTCGCCTGCCCACACCAGCCTTACGCTCATAAAATGCGGATGTCTAGACCAATGTGAGCGCACTTGATCCTACTTGACGGAAACTCCAGAACGTTCCTCCACCCCGAGTTTCTGCAATACGCGCGCCGCGCCTCTCCTCCTGCTCGCCCGAGTACGAATCACACGCCAGATTAACACCACCATGTCCAGCGCAATAACCGTTTTTGTCGTTTCTCCCGACACGCGCTCCGAGCGCCGCTTCGATCTGCACATCACTGTGCAGCAGCTCAAAGTGCGCACTGGAGCATGCGTATTTACTCCGAGACTGACACAGTGTGATGCATGTAAATAGAACAAACTTGAGTTAATTACAGGTATTCCGGTTCCTAACCAGGCGATCGCTGTACACGATACGGAGGAAGACCAGACGCCTGTCGCACTGCTCGAGGACGACAGCCGGCCGATTGGATTCTATGGAGTGCGCGACCGGCAGGTGCTAAGAGTGCGTTGGAGCACCATTGAGTCTGTGGCTTCGCGACTGATACGCTGCGGTGGTACAGGTGACGGACCTGAATCCGGCAACGTCGTTCACAGGGCAGCTCACGGACGTCTCACAAGTCGAGAAGTTTGAGCTGAGTGACGGCGCGTACGCACAGCGGCAAGGTATGTTGCACCTCTAGTCCGTAATTGAGTCCCCTTGCGACTCCGTCTCTCCCGCAGACACCGTCCTCGCCTACAAACAGCGGCACAAGATTGGGCGGTTCTCGGACAAGCCTGAAGAGCCTGCTGTGACACCACATGTGGACATCCCCATCGGCGCGCGGTGTGAGGTGGAGACAAGCGAAGCGAACTTCCACAAGCGTGGAACGGTGCGCTTCGTTGGCCCGACGAAGTTTACTCGTGGCGGTGTATGGGTCGGAATTGAGTATGATGAGCCGATTGGGAAGAATGATGGGTCGTGAGTATGCATCTCCGACTGATTTTCTAGATTTTGATTTTTTGTGTTGCATCGCAGGGTACAGGGCGAGCGATACTTCACGTGTAAGCCCAATTACGGGGTATTCGTGAGACCAGACAGGGTGACAGTCGGCGACTTTCCTGTTGAGGAGATCAACTTTGATGAGGACGAGGAGATGTGATCCATTGCGATCACATGTGTATCAATAATGTCAGTGAGTTATGGCAGATCGATGTTGACTCCCAGTTGCAGACTTTGCAAAGATATCAAGGGTTACTTCCATGCAATGCATCGAGTCATCTGGTCGCGCCGACGACCTTACATGACCCTTGCACATCATGGCAGCACTACTCCTCACTTTCACAAACATCACTTGACCTAAATTTCCGGCCTTAATGAGGACATCTCGCTCGTTGTATGGTATCGCCACAAGTGTCTGATGATCTGACATGAGCGCTGCTATGCCAAGGTTCCACGACAGCTTTGCGCCTAGAAATTGCCCCTGGAGATTGCGGAGACAGTGTAGTTGTCCTGGGCTGGCAATCAGATCAATGCGCACCATTTATGAACGAGACGTTGGTTGTGTGCGTATTGGTCTTCAGCCTTCATGAAGGCGCTCGTATAGCGCGCTGAAAGTTCTAGGGCACCAATCGTACAGTTTACGGATACGGGCGTATCTATACGTGGGAATACTGATACGGCCGTATCCATATACTGTACAATTGATGCCCTAATCCACACAATCAGTTGATTAACGCGACCGCACATCTGTCCAGCACGGCAACGAACTTTATATACACCGCCCGATCATGTTGCATCGCGGAGCTAGGCCACATAAGAACAGTTACAGCATTTTGGCCCCAGGCTTGAGCACTCTAGCGTTCTCAACAATCCGTGGCAGCTGCCGTACATTCACCGCTAGTCAGGATACCTAATAGCTATGGTGGCCGACCCCCCTAAGCATGTCCAGGATGAAGCCGCAAGAGGCGAACTACAGGTGAGTAAATTGAGCTGCGAAGAGCACGCGTTTCATATTTTCTCAAGCTGCCAGCCGCGGTTAATCGAGATGTTGGAAATCCCACTCAGTACGTCACGCATCATCCTCTGTGTATGTGCACCATCCTCGGCTCGTTAATTAATGCTGTGTCCAGGGATCGCGATCAATTGATTTACGAAATCTCCCGCTTGTGGCAGGACCTGGTTGAGCAGAACTATGTGGAAAAACTTAAGGTGTACAAGGTGTGTATGGTACGCAATACCCCTCTACACAATGTACTGACATACGTATGAACCAGACATCCGCCCGTATTTTGTTAGAATCATGCACTCTTTCTCTGTATGTGAATAAGACTGGAGGTCCGGGTTTCCCTTCGCTCGCTTTCAAGGACGCAGACATTCAGGAGGTGGCACATGATTACAAGTACACTAAGATCTACTGTTTTGTTTCATTGGATTGCTGACTAGCAAACGCAGCTGGATTGCGGAAGTGCACTCATCTTTGAGGAATTGGTCGCATTGGGACATTGTGACCTCGTTGGTGAACTCCTCCATAATCAAGGCAACTCTCGAGCGATTGCATCAATCGTGCTCGGCGTTCTGCCGGCTGAAAGACGACCGTCGGATCGAGGATGTTGTGATGTCCCAGCCGATTTCGTTGTATTCCAATGATATGTTGATTTTCAGCCCACACGTAAGGGAAACGATTGATGCTATCCAATGCATGGTGTCATCCAGGAAACACATCGCGCTTGCGATGGGATTGGCTGGTTCCAAGGCATGGCCACTGATCAACCTCCTTGACGAGGTAGGTGAATACGACGCATCGTATATACGTATTCCGCATTCAAATGACGCATCAATAGGTCAGACCGTATGCCACATCGAGAAACCGTCTCCGCGCGAACGTAGTTCGCACGTTAAGGGAGCTATGCATGCTGCACGGATACCTACCTAGGTCTTACATAATTCCTGCCCACGATATCCAGAGCAGCTGCGATGTAGTCCGCCATGGACAGTGGGCAGATGTCAGAGCTGCCGAGCACGGAGGGCGGGCAGTTGCCGTCAAAAAATTCCGTGGTGTCATCAGTAATACACATGCGGTGCGCAAGGTATGCAGACATATGTTAGTCTCTGAACTAGCCAACTGATACCGAACTCACAGGAGTTCTGTAAGGAAGCAATACTGTGGAAGCAGTTATCACATCCAAATATCGTGAAATTCGTTGGAATTAGCGATTCAAAGACATCGTTTTGTATCATCTCTTCGTGGATGGAACATGGATCCGTTATGTCTTATTTGGAGAAGAACCCGAATGCCAACCGATTGGACCTCGTGAGCTTTGCCTCCTTTCGCTCTGTGAGCTTATACGTACGCATAATATGCAGATTCTAGATGTTACAAAGGGCCTCGAATACCTACACCTCAACGGATTGTTGCACGGAGACATTAAGGGGGTGCGTGGCGCTGCACCTGAGCTCTTGATCAACTGATCCTTATGCTTTCGTAAGGCCAACATTTTAGTAAATCACGAACTGCATGCTTGCCTAAGCGATATCGGGCTTGCCCCCGTTATATTTGGCCCATACTTTAACCAAGATGATCAAGCAGACGCAGATTCAATCGTGTCGATATCGCCTAGCTCGATACGATGGAGCGCCCCGGAACTTATGCAGACAAGGCTGAATGGAGGCTCACAATCGTCGCACACGCTCAAAAGCGATATATATTCCCTGGGGATGACAATGTGGGAGGTAATCAATCAAATCCAATCTTTCTAGTTTCAAGCGGCTGGCTTATAACTTGCAGGTCTTCACAGATAACATCCCATTCCATGATCATCCTCTGGATCGTATGGTCACATTCTTGGTCTGCCATCAGCAGAAGAGGCCTAGTCGGGCTATGACTGCACGCCCGCGTGGACTGTCAGACGCGGTATGGCATTTGATGGAAATGTGCTGGCATCAAGACCCGACGCAGCGTCCGTCCGCATCTTTGGTGATAGAAGAGCTTGAGTCAGAAGCAGATAACCAGAGCGTGCCCACCTTGATCGATGCGGATTTTGGGGAGTCGGTTCTATGGAGTTCTACAATGTGCCATAGGTCGAGGGATATCTTCAAAATCAGGTCAATCGATGCGGATACATTTGTTACGACTCAATGTGATGGAAGTAGTATACCTTCTGTTGAATATGACAAACATACAGGGAATGTTACGTGCTCTGCACCATTCAGTGAGCTTTCTGTTTGCTTGTGCATGCACGCTGCTGACGCTCTGTGACCAGCTTCTACTGACGGCATGGAATGTATTGCTATTGGTTGTGCTGATGGAGTATGGGCCGGTACTCACACGGGTTCTAACAGTAGGCATCAAAGTTACCATATCATGCAAATAGCATTACTTATAGACAATCATCGTAGCGATGCGCCGTGTATTAAATCTGGAGTCTGTCACCCAATGTGCGGTACTCGACGACTGCGAGATATTTATCGTATTGGCAGATAAGGTAAGGTTTGGAAACCCTTGTTGATCACCACTAACAATGCATTTTCAAGTCTGTTTTCGCCTGCGATCTTGCATTCCTCATGCCACAGTCGTCTCATTCGTCACAATCACCGCTGTGTCTTCTCAGCGGGACACATGCCGTGCGATACATTAGAGTGGGAGCCCTAGATGGTCGCACTCGTCTCATCTATTCGTACAATGAAGGCGTAAGCTAATCATCTCACAAATACGAGGATGCTGCTAAATGTTTGCTTTCCAGACCTATAGTGTCCTACGCGTCATGGAGATGCCTATTTCAACTCCCAAAGCCACATCGAACAACAGAATATATCGCTGGCGAAGCTCTCCTCATGCACTTAGTGGCAACTTCCAAATCGTCAAGGTATGTATAATTGTGCCCTGCTGCTGGTAATACACCGCAATGTGTTGTGCGCAGATTCTTCGCCGCCAACATAACGTCTACGATGTAGCATTTCTCCATGACGAGATTGCACTGATTTCGGAGAGAGGCTTCGAAATTATTGACCTACATAGGTATATCCCCTCACGAAACACCTAGGAGGCTTCACTGATGCTTTTATCGATTCAAGCACTACTAGCATCTTCATTCCGTGGCGTAGCCCGATGACTCAAGTTGAAACGGGAGGCATGAACATCGCATTGCGACGCAATACGATCGCTCTGTCAAAGTTCGAATGGTCAGCTGTGCGTCAAAGCGGAACCTGCCGGCCCCTATGTATATTCAAGACGAGACCAAACGAATTCCTCTTGTGCTATAATGGTAGGCAATACGTACCTGCGTATCAAGTCGCGGGATGCACTGATCCTCACACATGGCAGAGTTTGGCTTGTTCGTTGATCGCAGTGGATATCCATCCCGGTTGATGGGGCCTATGGAGTGGCAAGGCGACGCAAAGCAAGTCGCTTGGCACTCCCCGTACATCGTCCTATTCTGTTCCTCCTCCATTGAGATCTGGGACAGCTCTACCGGCCACCTCTCACAGATCATCCCTAGCCATAATGTGCGGTGCATCTATGATGGCCGAAATGCTGCCGGTGGTTCCCTACAAGACGGACATGAACCGCGGATTCACGGTGTCACGGACGTTGTAGACGAGACGAAGCATCCATTTACGCGACATATTGTCTTTGACGTTGTTGCTACCTGTATGGATGACATAGGGATACACTGAACCCCAATGTAACGAGCATGAACACTGCTGATACGCCACCCCAATAAGGCCGCATGTCGTCCTCTGTCTCATGGGAGGATCTTTCTCGTATGATGTAGGCAGATGCAAGTAAAACTGAGTTTGATTACCCCAAGGACCACTGATACACCAAAGTAGAATTAGGCAAGGATACTCTTGCCAATACAATGGTAAGACTTCTGACCATGAAACTACCAGTGAGAATTTGCCTCGACGACTCCTATCTTATAGCTGCTGAATGGCTCTAACGCTATACTTCCAATGATCAGCGGTCAGTAGCCTAATATTGGTAGATATGGTCTAAATTGAACTCAATTATGCGAGATGATTCTTCGCTTGCTCGAGGGCGGCTCCTTTTTGGCCATTTGGCTATTTACCTCACTCGCTGCACAAAAATAGCGGATGTTAGCGGTGCGCGACAGCTTTCTGAATAATCATCGTCCAGTGGAATCACCAGCCAGCATCCAGTCCTCAAGTTCATCATCACTGTTGGAAAATAAAGCCAGATCATGATATACACCCAAGGAGTCTGAGATAGCATTACCTTTGACTGACAAGGAGAAGACTGACTTGTCCCCCCAGAATTGAAGCCAGTTTTGACCAACAGGTGCCCATTTCATGTGATGGGTCTGATGATGATAGTTTGACTCCCAATCGATGCATACATTTTCTAATCTCTTGTAGGTGGTAACATCAATCTAGCAACAAGTGTAGAGTGTTGCAATACAATGTAATTTTGCTAGCACTCTTTGACACAGAAATTATGAGTATTCATGAGAAAGTCAACTCATCTGAACAAAATAAACTAACAGACACATATATCAGGTGCAACGTGCAAGATAGTGAGTTACAGCATAGTGTGTGCAACACATGAGCTGGATTGAAAATATTATCCACTAAACACCCATATGTCATAATCAAGTCCAAACATGGATCAGATAGAGTTTCAGCCACTCAAATTGATTTACCAACTGCCTTTCGTTAGCACTTCGCAGTTACCGATGTGCTCTGCTAGCGCTGGAGAAATCAGATTAATCTGCATTGAGCAGATCAAGCTGGCTTGAATTTCTAAAAACTACATGAGCCGGTATCGAACTTTTGACCATAGCAACACAAGCAATAGACACACAATATAACCACTAAACTACAAAGGCTAATTACGAGATGAGGATCTGAAATATATATCAGATAATTTCTGCTCTACAAAACTCCGTCCTGGACTCATTAGCTCTATGTGGAATGTGAAACTATGACTGCAGTGTAATTTCAGTGTAGCTAGTGCTCTATTTAACCAATTTTTCGAAGCCAGTCAATAAATTAATCTCAGTTTTTGGTTGATCGAAAATTTCTTTGGTGTCGGCACATGATATTAAACATGCAACAATACAACAATGAATGCATTGCGCAGTGGTGTAGTGGTAGGCTCGTCTATATGCCAGGTTGCCAGACTCCAGGGTTCAAGGTTCAATTCCCCAGTTAGCAGTTTATTTTATCATAATGGTAGATTAATCTATGCCGGGTTGATATGCACATCAGGTACTGTGCAGCACTAATGAAAGGCACTTTGCAAATTAATCTCTGTGACTGAAGTCCCTTGGATCAGATACTCAAGAGCAGGTGAAGGTTAAGTGCCGGTGGGGCCAGTCAGCACTTCCTCATCTGAAGCAGAGCATAAGCAATTGAAGCTTGTACAGCATGAAGAGGCTTCACGGGCATGGCGGTAGAAGCATAAAAACAAAAACATGTGGTTGACCGGGCATCTCGAAATCCTACCCAAAGAGGCAGGAGCAGTCGGAGTCAAGCTGAGTCCCAACATTAGGCACCCAAGACTGCTCCAATGGAGCAGCCCTAATAGCATCTAATAGATAGGGACGATGGCGTATCACCGGTGCTACCGTAAATCCAACGTGACAAAACCCGAATTCTCCGTAAACGACCGCTTTCCTTATTCCTTCGTTGTTTTAAGTTCACATCGCTCCTTGACGAATGAAAGAGGAACAGAATGAACTAGAAGTCTTCGTCGCATGTCGTATACCCATACTCGTTTTCTTCTTCTCTTGAATTGTCTGTAGTTGAACACACCGAAGACTAGATCATGAAGCCTGAATACGTCGTGGGCGCCATGTACGAACAGGTCATGGTCACTGTGTTCATTGGCCCTATTGGCCCTGTTTGAAGGCAGGGAAGGTGGTACATTGATGCAACTTTGATAGTTATAGATGCAAGCATGATGACCTTCCATTAGGCACCCCTGACGGCTGTTGGAACAAGCTGACAGGCTTGCACAGTGGTTCCTTCTGGGCTCTGCTGGTCTCGTACCCAGATGTGTATGACTCTCACCCTACCACCGCAGTCGATAACACGTCTGGGGCAGTTGAACTGAGACACCAGTTTCCTTTAATGCCCAATCATCACGGTCACATCAGCTTCGTAAAGCTGCCAAATGCCAAATCCGAGGGACTTCAGTGCCAGAGATGCATCTTTAGAGACACCACAGATGCATCTGGGGCTCTCTAAGCAGTCTTAACACCCAAGCATGCTGCATAGATGCATCTGAATAAAATAAGATGCATCTGCACAAGAAATACCTGTGCAGGGTTCAAACACTTAACCTGGGATCAGCGGAGTCGCAACCTATACCACTTCGCCAGATGGTCTTGGTATTCAGTCACATATTGTCAATATGATCCATTTAATGTCCTTTCATCACCGTGGCTGTTGGTTGTCAAGTCATACCTTAGTGCAATGTTCCATATTGCCCTGTAGGTGATTTATGACAGCATCCCTACCTCATTGCAGATACATATGGGTTGTGGGATACATTAATAAAGAGATGCATTCTGAGTTCAGGAACACTTGAGCTTACTGACATATGAGCAGAATGTTAAATTTTTTACAACCGTTATTATATCAACTACTGACTATGTATTTGCACGGGATCTTCCTTTCACTAACCATTTTGGCTGAGTGGTTTCAATTGCTGTTTCACTAAGGCCTCATGGTTCCTGGTTCGATTCCCGGCTTGTGATGCTTTATTTTGGTACGAACGGGCGCCTAATTTCGATGACTTAGAGTGCCCCAGATGCATCTGCGGTGTCTCTAAAGATGCATCTGTGGCACTGAAACTCTCCCAAATCCATAGCTCAGCTATCCGATCCTTGAATGCCACTCTCATATTCTCGCTACCGTAACGTACCCGTCCCCATACACATACATTAATATCGTTGCTATGCATTATCTCATCAATGGAGGAAAAGGACTTCGACTTTCTCAATCTGCTCAATGTTAGATCCAACAGTACCAATATCTACTGCGTCAATTATACTCTTGCTTGCACATCCTCGCTTATGTCCTCATCATAGGATGTGATAACCTCGACACCTATTTATCTGACTCCAGCTAAGCATCCTCATCACTGGAGAATAGCTGCTGTGATTGATGCTGTATACACCATCCGGGATGGGTGTGTTGGAACATGGATTTGCCGTGGGCGAGCTCGCGCGTGCCTGGTCGTCGTCGCGCGCATGTCGGGAGCCGGATATCGCGTAGCCGGAAATGGTACGAGGGCGGAACGGTATATAATAGCTTGATTTTCTGTACCGTACCTCACACGATTGCCCTACGGGCATCGTTGCGCCTGTGGACAGACGCGCTCGCCAACCGATGTTTTGATTGCTTTGACAGGGCGGCGCACATATGTGCTGGATTTGAGACTGTAGTTATGGGGGTACTAGAGTAACATATATTCTAGTTGATTTATACAAAAGGAAGCAAGAGACGCAGCACCTTCATGCTCATGAGGCCTCAGCGAGGCAAAGAGCATTGAGCTGTCTAGGGAGTTGAACAGCTAAAATATAAATCTGGCATTTGGCAGCTTCGTGAAGCTGGTGTGACCGTGATGATTGGGGGTCAAAGGGGACGGGGGGTGTCTCGGTTCAACTGCCCCAGATGTGTAATCGACTGCGGTGATAGGGTGCGAGTCATGCACGTCTGGGTACGAGACCAGGCTCTTGGATGTTTCAAAGATCGTCTCCAAAGATACAGATGAAGCTAGCAAGCAACGCAGACGATAAGCCAGGATTCTGGGACAGCTGCTTACATGAAAAGTCACCTACCTGCATAGACGGAGTCCTTGCACTGTTTGTTTACGCAGTAGTGAGGCAATGAAAGATACGGTCCTCGCGCTGCCAGCCATCGACATATCTCCACAATGGGTGACAAGAGGCTCATTCTCGTTATCGGTGCAACTGGCGCGCAAGGAATGGCCGTAATTGACAAGTTGCTTGCTCCTGCTGAGGACGGGTCGCCGTCACCATATGCAGTCCGTGCGCTCACGCGGAATCTGAATGGACAACGTTCAAAGGAGCTTGCGTCCAAAAGTGTTGTATGCGTCCAAGGTTAGTGTTGATGACAGAGGATGATGTGTATATGCTAACAATACTTCCAGGCAACTGGATGGACTTTGCCTCAGTGGCGGCTGCTTTGCACGGCGTGTATGGAGCCTGGGTTAATACAGATGGACTCACCGTAAACGAGATGATCGAGCTCTGGTGCGGCGTCAGAATTTCCGAGCTGGCACAGCAGGCCGGAGTGCGACACTGTGTGTATAGTGCGCAAGACTATGTTTCCGGAGTGAGCCAGATATTTCTAGCACGCTATGTGCGGTGCTGCTCATTGATGAAACCTATAAACAGTTGAGAAATTGGAATCCAAAGTATAAGTGCCATCACTCTGACGGCAAGGGGTATGCGGCCGACTGGATGAAATCTCAGCCATCTATGATTAGCAATTCTGGTATGACCTGGTCCATTGTACACACTGTACCTTATATGGAAATGTTCCATGAGGTAACGCTTATCCGTTGTCGTGACTAGAATAATACTGATGGTTAAGTGACCAGCAAATATTCAGACCAGTAAAGCGTCGCGAAGACGGGACTGTGGTTTTTGCTGCGCCAGTTGGGAGCGGTCGCATGCCTATCATCGCACTCTCAGATATCAGATACTATGCACGGTACATGTTCGACAATCGCGCCACTCTCTCGGGTGCGGAGCTGAAAGTGACCAGCGACATCGTATCGTGGGACGAGGTTGCGGCTACATTCGCCAAGGTTACGGGTCAGAAAGCCGAATACCTTCCATTGTCCGAGGACCAGTGGTTCAGTATGTTCCTTGGAGCGGGTAGGCCGTTTGCAGGCGAGCCATCGGTTGGCGAGGGTTCGATAACCTGGCGCCAGAACTTCAGTGCTTGGTGGGCGATGTAGCGCGATAACCTACTTCCAAGGGATCTGGATGGGAGCAGGCGCATACATCCACAAGCATATACGTTGGAAAGGTGGATGGTAGAGAATAAATATGGCGATGACGAGGACGCACTGTTTCGATGGCAAGCCAAGGGCTTTGGTGGGGTTCTCAAGGATGCCGCTGACGGTACGATTGGTGTGCTTCCTCTGAACTTCGACTACATTGCCAAGCTGTAACACCGCCCGGCGCATATGAGCAGATAAGCATGTATAGCACCCAACTGTTGTCGGAGATCGGTATCATGTGTAAAATATAACCATAGTGTAAGACATTGTCGTCAGATATATCAGGAAAGTATGCCGGGGTATGTATGACCGATCGGCGGGTATATTTTCTACGTTGGCCGATTCCTGTAGCCGGACTGAAGTCTGGAGGCTATATTTTCACCTGTCAAAGACTGTACTAAGGTGTCAATTCTGGAGGTCGAACGGCCGACGAGGAGATTATACGCACTGACAAATGTGAGACATGGCCTATAGGATAGGCGATAATCAATATATATATTTCTGCAGGTACCACTTCAAGGTTCGTATTTAGTGCAGAATCCATCGTATCGGGTCGTGCAAAAAAGTAGCGATCCGACGGGAAATGGCAGATGATGTTGAGCGCTGCATGTTACAATCCAACTTCCTGCAAAGCCTATGATAGGCAGGCCCAGCAATCCTGACAAGCTCCCCGCTTGTTGGTCTTTCATGGACCGGGTTGAAGTGCCACAAGATCGAGCGTTGGAGTTCAATCTACCAGTCAGCACATCCCAGGGCAGCATAACCGAGTGATAAAATGGCCCATCAGGGTTGGTTGTATTTCAACATACACACGCCAGTCCGGTCGATTTATGATCCAGCTTGTCAAGAGCCTCGCAGGAATCCTCGCTCACCGTACGGGTACCAAATCTGACCTTGGTCATTGTTATTAGCGTTCTGAGTGATTCTTGATTGAAAGATTTTCGCCGCGGACAATGCTGCAGGGAAATGGATAACACGTGAACGGAACACCTAGTCGGAATGCGAGCAGTCGCCTGAAGACCAACAATTCGCATGCGCGTACCTACAGACCCGGCAAACCCCGAACACACTCCTAATTCTAACAGACAGCACCGCCATAGCTTGCCATTCGATAGTCAGCTACTCAAACTGCTGCATGAATTAATCAAATCATGCAGGACTAAACATCTCCTACCTGCAAGATCATACAAAGCGCCTGGACAATCTCGCATCGCCTAATATGCGCCCACAGGACCGTCGTGGATCAGTTCATTCAATCTCATTATGTTATTATCCCATGAACATGACCCTATTGCTCGTACTAGAAGCAACAAAAATGTTCCGTAGTGAAATCCCAAGACAATGGCGGGATCTCGTTCAGGCACCAGACAGCGGTTGAATCACGCGCTTATGATGAGCTGACATACGGCGCACACACGCTCGCGTTGTGATACTGCGACGGGTCTTGTGTTAGGAACCCGAGCTTCACACCTTCAATGTACGACCTGCATTGCACATTGTCAGCACGCCCGCCGTTGCGTTCCAACATTATTCGTGCTCACCACTGTCGCGACAGGTTGCCCGCCAGCTCGGACTGCTCGACTTTGAAGTTCCAGAACTGCGAATGCCACACGTCAGTTTAACGTCGGTATGAGGCGTTTGGCATGAGCAAGAAATGCTCACGATCCACCCGGCGCCCTTGCTGTACGCCAGCTTCTGTGCATCCGCCCACATGTACAGGAACTCGTCCGTCGCGTTGAACTGGGTTGGGAGGCCCCATTCGCCGAACCAGAGCGGGCTGTCGCCGACTGCAGCATCGGCCTGTACGCGGTCTAGATCTAATAGTTCACGGTCAGATTAGTTCATTGTCAATACATGGACAGATTATACATACTGCAGATGCTCTCCATGTACGCCGTAGGGTTGGCCGCAGCCACTCCCTATATAGATAGATCAGCACCGACCGAGCTCACAGACGGGATTGTTCTTACTCCGAAGCTATAGTACAGGTGGTTATCGTATCCCTGCGGCCCAATCGCGGCATTTGCTGGGTTCGGCGGGTCGTTGTACTGCCAGTTTACATCCATGAATCTGCCACGGCATCAATATCAGAATTGTGCCTCCCTGGACACGAGTCATAAGTTGAACGCACGTTGTCAACAGCGTCGTGCGCGACGGCAGGCCCGATGCGAGATCCGTGTTGAGCAGCGCAGGAACGGATAATTGGACTGAGAGCTCGACGAGGATCGGCGCCGCGGTTGCGAGCGCCGCGCGGACGTTCGGATTGAAGATCGTGCTCGCATTCGCGACCTGTCCGAGCGCCTCGGTGAAATTCGTCGTCGACACCTGCACGTCGAGCGACAGGCCGGGTACGGGGATTCCAAGCGTCAACTCGACCGCGCGGACTGTGTCGACAAATTCGTATTGGACTGTCGGCGGCCATTGGGTAGAGGGAGACCGTTAGATCTATGATCAGTGAAGGCCCTGCTAGAAAAGTCGGGTGGAACACGCACATGTCCCATAGTCGGGCGTCTCGTCTGCATCCATGATCGGCTCGTTGACCGCCTCAATGGCGAAGACGGAATCAAAGTTGGGATCGAGATGAGACAGCGACGTCATAACCGCTGTCCACACAAGTGCGCGTTGATAGTTGTAGTCGGTCTGCGAGGAACTTCAGTAACGCTGGCGGTTTGGCGCGGATACAGTCGACCCACGTAGAACTGGACATTTTCAGTGCAGCTAAGCGGCGATGAGTACGCCTCCTAGACTAGATGTGGCAGAGATGACACACTTTCCAGTAAACGACTGGTCACCAGTCTGCACTCCGGGGAGTGCATGATGGTCAAGGATAACTTGGATCCCGGCATCTTTGAGCATCTTCACTCCTTGTTGCTACAACACGAACATGTATGTCAGAAGGTCGCTGTATGTAAAAGTCAATTGTTCGAGCGTACGAGATAAACGATCCCGCCTTCTGGATAAAATTCGGTCGCACGGTCGACCAAAGGTTCCACAATCCAGAAACCGAGCTGCATGCGTGAGATGAGACGGACGTCCTCCAACGAAATCATCTTGAATACTCACAGGAATGCGTGCCGTGTTTATGCCGTCTGCCACGAGCTCATTAACATCATCCTGGGTGAACCAAGTCGACCTCAATAATCACTTAGGTTAGCAGAGGTACCTGACACTGATAATTGGTAGACAAACCAGTGTTTTGCAAACTCCGTGTTAGCCTTGTATGGGTACGCCTTGGTGTATGCCCTGAGCGACATGGCGAACATTACTGCATGCATCAAAAGCGGACGCGCTCAAAACATACCATTCTGACATAATGCAGTCTGAGCAGTCGTCGCAGATCTGGCCGCCCATTTCCTCCCATTCTGATGGAAACGTCAGTCAAGCTTGCACAAAGCATCATATCGTTGCCTTGTACCAGCAGGCAGCATCCAGGGCTCCAAGACCAACCTATTCCGGTCGTTCAGCGATGAGATTTCTGCAACACGATATTTGAACATACCAGCCGCCGATGTTCACGCCATAGATTTTGCTGGGCAGGCTCCCTGCGAGGACATTGTACGCAGACGCGAGCAAAGCCACTAGGCTGACGAGGACGTGCATGGTTAGCGAGGAGCGCAGTGCACGCGGACCATCGCACGGGCACGTCGCGCTTTATAGACAGCCGCACTTCCGTGTCCGTGGAAATGCTGATGCTATTCGCGTAGCGAAGAATGTCCCACATTGGTTGCGGTAGGACCGTAGTAGCCGAAGGCAGCAAGAGAAGCAGGCACCATTCGCGTCCGAGCGGGAAGGAAGAGGGAACAAGAGGCGTGATAGACAGCACTTGAGCCTATTACTGGCCAAACATCGTAGCGAACATCAGAGCGCGGCGATGCAGGATCATCGTAGATCTGTGACAGTAGAGGCTGAGACAGCGTTCACTGCTGGATTTTGGAGAGCAAGACGGCTGATGGGAGTCGCGTACGCGTACGTATGGGATCAGAATTGAAAGGTCAAATGACCGTCTTGCGCGCTGGGCCCACATGCAGCAAACCCGCATCCGCTCACACAGATCGAAGAATAGATCATGCGTCGCTGGAGCGCTAACTGTGTTCGTTATAGACCCGCAGTTTCTCCACCAGGCTGGGCTTTCTGCAATATGAGATCAAAACAGCGACTGGTCAGAGTCCGAGCTAGACCAGTTTGTTGAGTTTCCGAGACAGCGCCACAAGAGAAAACGTCTCGGTTAGAATATATCACGTGTTAATAACGTACTCGGCTCTCCGTACAGTACAGGAGAGATGTTTCATCGGAATCATTCTACAGGTCGAGTAACATGGTGGCGCAGAACAAGGACACAGGCGCCAAGTAGTTGAACTTTCTGAAGGTGGCGCTGCCTACAGATGAAGGCATAAAGCTCATTCAGAACGGACAAAATAGTTGGTAATGGCACACGAACGCGTCAGTTATACTCAATTAGTCGAGGCAAACTGGCAGCCCGAGGATCGGATATGGTTGAAATACGAAACTTGTAAGGCGATAAGCAATCCATTAGCTGTCTGAAACTCTCACACTTTAGATCTTAGACCTCGTCACCATGACGCCTCGTACAAAGTACATGTGCCAAACCATCCTTTCTCCATGCAATTCTACAGAAACCGCTCGCTCCAATAGAAAGCGTCTCACGCCGAGCGTACCGCGTTTTCGGAAGCCTGCCCGCTGTGAGAACCACCGAGACATCTTCTGCTAAGTTGTGGGTTCCTTTGATAGCGCTATCGCCTCCAATCATGTCGTGCGCGCATTCGACCGCTTAAACGCCTGAAGTGGCACTGGCGAACCCGTGTTTATGTACAGATCAACAACGTACAAGGACCACTGCAGTCTGACAGCATCAGACGAGGATATGTTAAAGTCGCGCCACAGTTTGTCAATCCGAGAGAGTTTTCCTTGTAATTTCACAGAGCCGGATGCGACTACTGCAGCTGCCTAATGCAGTACATCACCCGCCAACCAGCGTGCAACTACGAGGTATCATTCGATAATGTTCAATTCCCGCTTCCGAGTCCGCGCAAATTCATCCTTGTAGGTATTCCATATTCTGCGTGTTCGTGAAGTTAACATATCGTACTGGCAGAATGTAATACGACCACACGAACGTACCTCATAAGTTCCTCGATATATTGTGTTTGTACGTGCACGATCTCTTCTAACGTCGGCTTGTCACACTGTTCTACATGGATGGGGTGGCCGACTGCACAATATTGAGATCGTCAGCGGCGAAGTCATCCCTTAGAATCCGGCTCACTCACTGACTGCGACTATCCGTCGCCGATACGGCATCAGACCCAGGTTATCTATGCGCCATGTTCAGCAGGCCGTTCTGGGAAGGGCAATATACTACCAAGCTTACAATTAAGCAGCCCCCGCCCATGGAACAGCGGTAGAGTAAACCCAAAGACGTTCTGGAACTTCTTTTGCAGTTTGTAAATCGTGGTGCCTTTTTCGTTCGGCATTTGCTGATATATCTGCAAAGGACTATCTTTCAGCGAACGTTTCCGGACAATCACCTGGGATGCTGCACACATCGTTCTCGCCGAAGGAGAAGACAGGCACTAGATCGGCGCTGTGTCGGGCCCAATCAGCATGCGAATCAAAATCACGAACAAGGAATATACCCATGCTGGATAGCGATTTTAATGAACCCCAGCCTGTGTGCGTACAGTTTTTCATTGAGCGAACCTCCACCCACATCACCGCCGCTCACCTCTTCCTCAGCGTCAAATCAGCCGTCCCCGGCCTCGCGCTCAAGCTCTCCGCCGCACCGCCGACGACGATCGTGATCGCTTGGCCGGGGCCGCCTTTGAGGATATTGCTGCACGACTGCTTGCTCACCGAGCAGATGCCCATCGCGAGCAGGATGTCGCGGTAGAACGGGATCCGGAAGTTGGACGTGAGCGTGAGCAGGTGCGGTACAATGCCAGGGTATGCCTGCGAGAAGCTCGTGCTCTCTGTCGCGAACGTGCACAGTGCGCCCCTACGTATCAGATTAATGGAGAGTGTGAGATCAGTGATAGGCTCCACTAGGTCGGGACCCAAGGTCAGACCCATCAATAGAGAGGTATCGGTATCGTTGTAACCTAGGCAAATTCACATATCCGCAAGCAAGCGAGCTGAGTTTGAAGCAAAAAATAATCCAGTAGCCTAGGTCCCAACAGCAGATCCTCTCTAATGGGGTCATACCCATTGACCATTCACCAGAGTCAAAGATCAATGCGCGACTGGTTGACTTCCGGTATTCAATGCCATCTTGATCCAGAGTACTCCATGGCAGCGCCAGTAGGATACACAAGGAATAAGCAAGTCAACGGCTTTCACCAGTATCACAAGGTCACAGATTGATCTTTGACCTTGCTCTATAGAGCAACAGCGGCATTTGACGGGGTATATGCCATTGACCAAGTCAAAGGGTCAAGGGGTCGACTATTGACCTTGCCACAGCATGAGACGAAGAAGTTGAGGGACATACATGCCAATGATGCCTGCATGAAACTCGGTTATTTCTGCACTATACACCAATACCGGCGATGCTCACCGTGCGGATGGTACCCAAAGACGTACGGCCGATCCGCAGGGAGGTCACACATCTATATTGTCGGTATTTCGGGAAATCGTCACAACGACATTCTCCGCCGTTCAGGCGCCACTCACCTTGAGCATACTGGCACATCACAGAAGCAGCATTGATGAGCTTCTCTTCTGAGAAAAGAACTGATCCGCACACTCACGATGCGGGGTAATAATCCGCGAAATATCTCCAGAACCACCCCGAGCGGAACCACGGGCTCAGCCTCCCGCCGTGCTCGGGGCTCCGGTCGATGCACAGCGCCCAGAGCATGTACGCCGCCAGCAGCGGCCACAACGGGGGGAACGATCTGCGCGTGCAAGCCATTTCAGCGCGTGCACAACGCGCGACAAATCCAGACGGGGGGACACGCACAGCAGCATCAGAAACGCGAACGTGCTCCACACGAATGCGGTCGACCACAGCGCGACGGCGCACGTCTGCAGCCGCCGCTGCCGCGGGATCCTCGCCGGCACGAAGCTGCAGAGTCGCACAAGAAGAAGACACGCACGCGCGCCTGCGTCAGTTACAGTTACTGGCAGAACGCCCGACCGACGCGCATTCGGAGCAGGCACGTAGCGGGTGACACGCACTCGACTTTTGGCGGGTGGAACGCGGAGACGGGGCGCAGCGGCGAGTTGGTCAGGCTGCTGAGCCGGCCCCTGATTGAGGAGGAAGAGAAGGAGCGTCTGGCGGAGGAGAATGTGTTGTGAGGTTCCACTGGCATGGTGTCTACAACTATGTCCGACCGGAACCCGTGAGGTCGTTTAGAGTTCCTCCACTTTGTAGTGCAGAGTAAGTGATATAAAAGCTATTTCCCAGACGACAGTGAGGTGGCAGTTGGCTATAACGAAGGATCAGTTAGCCGGGCCAGGAGGCGTATGCGAGTATGTACAAAGGCGAGGAGTAAGTGCCATGGCGTCACACGGCCGAGACTCCGCTCCTCGCCCAGCCACATACCACTCCTGCGCGCGCAACAATCTCTTGCTCATCCGGATCCATTCAATACTCTACACGCGATGCACATGGATCAATGCAGTCTACTCATTTTCAGAGGCCTAATGCACACGACGATTACAAGATAGCAGGCTCAAGTCGAGAGAAACTTCATCGAGCGTACAGCACCCCAGCGCGTCCCTACATCATGCGTACAGGTCGTCGTCCTGCGCCTCCTCGCCAAAGCCAGCGTTGGCCGTCGCGGCAGGCGCAGTGCCCGCGGGCGCGCCTGCGCTCTCCGGGAACTTGAAGTTCGTGCCGAACGAACGCGACTGCTGCAGGTTCTGCGCAAACATTTCGTATCGCCGGATGTCCGCATCCGACACGGAGCGACGTGCAAACTTCATCGCCTCCTCGAAGTGTTCCCTGATTGGCATCTTGCGTGAGCACCAACGTCCGTTCACAACCAGCATATAGCAAACATACCTCGTGATCACGGGGACCGGGTCCTCCTCTTCCTCGTCCTCGTCCATCTTCGCGTCATCGCCAGCGGCGTCCTCCTTCGCCTTCTGCTCACGCGCTTTGCGGATATCTGCCTCGATACTCTCCCGGATCGCGAGCTTCGCCGCACGCTGGCAGATCTCCGTCAAGTCCGCACCAGAGAACCCGTGCGTGTTCTTGGAAAGGAAGTTCAAGTCCACATCTGGCGCAACGGGACTCTTCCTGAGCGCCGCCTTGAGAATCTCTAGCCGCGAGACCTCATCAGGCAGCGGGATATAGATGAGCTGGTCGAGACGACCCGGACGGAGCAGCGCGGGGTCAATCTGGTCGGGTCTGTTCGTCGCACCGATGATGAAGACGTTCTTCTTCACGTTCATACCGTCCATCTCCGTCAGGATTTGGTTCAAGACACGGTCTCCCGCTCCACCGGCGTCGCCAGACGACCCACCACGGGCCTTTGCGATCGAGTCCAACTCGTCGAAGAACATGACGCAGGGCGCTGCCGCGCGGGCCTTGTCGAAGACATCACGAACGTTCGCCTCAGATTCACCGAACCACATCGTAAGAAGTTCAGGACCCTATTTGACACATAATTGAGTGTTCCGAGAGAGTCAATAAAACTGAACCGGCACAAACCTTGATACTGATGAAGTTGGCCTGGGTTTCGTTCGCGATCGCCTTCGCAAGCAGGGTCTTACCAGTACCGGGCGGGCCGTAGAACAACACACCCTTTGATGGCGACATTCCATACTTGATGAACTTGTCGGGGTGCTCGACTGGGTACTGCACGGTCTCCTGGAGCTCCTGCTTGACCTTCTCGAGACCACCAATGTCCTCCCACTTGACGGTCGGCACCTCGACGACGGTCTCGCGGAGCGCGGACGGGTTGGACGTGCCAAGCGCGAAGCGGAAGTTCTCCATTGTCACGCCGAGCGAGTCGAGCACCTCCGCGTCGATCGTGTCCTCGTCCAGGTCGATCAGGTCCATCTTCTCCCGGATCTGCTGCATAGCGGCCTCCGAGCAGAGCGACGCGAGATCGGAGCCGACGTAACCGTGCGTGTCCGCGGCGATCTAAGCGAGATTAAGCATGAATGCGGGGAATAAAGCCCGCGAAACGTACCTGCTCGAGATCGACGTCATCGGCCAGTTTCATGTTCTTCGTGTGGATGCGCAAAATCTCAAGGCGACCGGTGGGGTCAGGAATACCGATGTCGATTTCACGGTCAAATCGTCCGAAACGTCTGAGCGCGGGGTCGATCGAGTTTGGTCGGTTGGTCGCAGCCATCACGACTACGTTCGAACGCGCCTTCAGACCATCCATGAGGGTCAAGAGTTGCGAAACGACACGACGCTCGACTTCTCCATTCGTCTAACATTCTACGTGAGCTATCGGTGCGTGCCACTGATAATAGGGTGCACACCTTTTCACGCTTCGGCGCAATAGAGTCAATCTCATCAATGAAGATGATTGCAGGCGAATTCTTCTCCGCCTCCTCGAACGCCTTCCGTAGATTACTCTCACTCTCACCCGCCATCTTGCTCATGATTTCCGGGCCATTGATAAGGAAGAAGAACGCGCCCGTTTCATTTGCCACCGCACGTGCCATTAGCGTCTTACCCGTACCAGGAGGACCGTACATGAGGATACCACGAGGGGGCTTGATACCGATGGACTTGAAAAGTTGTGGATGGCGGAGGGGCAGTTCGACGAGCTCACGAATTTGAGCCATTTGCTTGCGACAGCCACCAATATCGTCGTAGCCGACCTCGCTCAGATTCGCTTCTTCATCTTCACGCTTAACGGGGTCACCCTCTGCCAAGCTCCGTGAGCAAAGCTCGGGACGAGCCAAGTGAAGCACAAACCTGTGTGGATGACAGTATCTTGTGCGACGATACAGTATTCGGCAGGATCGGTCTCAATCACTTTGAACTCCACCGTCCGCATACCGCCGCGGACGAGGAAGGTGTCGCCCTTTCGTACTGGACGGTAGGCTAAGGAAAACGCATGAAGTTGTGGCATCAGCGTGAGTATGAAGAATGCGTACCTTCCAAGAAGTAGGGCTTGAGGTAGACATCGAAGATATTACCGCTGAGACCCTCAATCGAGTCGTCGAAAGGGAGGACGTGCACGCGTTTTCCGTATTTGATGTCGAGACATGGGTGCACGTTGACCATGTCACCGAGCTTGACGCGAAGGTTGTTACGAGCGACCTTGTTCATCTGGATCTTGCCCTCCTCTACGTCATCGGAGGACAAGCAGATGAGGACAGTGTCGTGCCGCTTCTTCCCCCTGTGCTCAATATTAGGAGGCAGATCAGAGAAATGTCGAAGGCTCGCAAGCTCACCTCACGATGATGGTGTCTCCCCGGAACAGCTGGAGAGTCTCCATCGTGGCGGGGTTGAGTGTCGCGACTAGTACGCGTCATCAGGTGCCATTCTCTCTGGTATCTCTACCTGGTAATCCCTACTCACCAGAGTTGTCATCAGACGACGCCTCGTCGACAATCAAGCGGTTTGGGCTGCGCGATACGGTCAGCAAGTCTCTTGAGACGCGTCGAGATACTCACGATTTCTTGGGCCGCAGGATGGCGGTGGAAACGTCGTTCGGGCCAGGACCAGGTGCCGCACCGCTGGGATCCGCCATTGTTCGTCGTCGTTAACGTGTAGAGTGATGGGAAGGGTAGGAAGGAGTTGCTTTGGACGGCGAGTGGACCGGTTATAAGGGTTTGGTCGAGGCGACGCGCGTCCTGTCCTGCGCGTATGACCCCACCGGGGCCGTGGGAATATCCCGGGCGGCGCCACGGTATGTTCGAGCAGCTTCACCGGTAACTCCATATATGTAACCACCGGTGCTCTGTAAGTAATGTCGTCTTACGAATCATTAATCAGGCCCCTGGCGACGCGTACGGCGGGGTTGCGTGTGCGAGTGCCATCAGCTCATCCTGAGCAGTGAATACCGCCTTGGAATTATTTTGCAGCAACATGGGTGAGTACATCAATATTCATTGTATTGACATGCGTGGAAATGAACTTTGCAACCAGGTCTCTCTGCACTCATCTTGGGCGCGACAGGCGCGACAGGGAAGCAGCTCCTTCAGGCCTTCAGGAACTGCTCGCTTCCCCGCAGTACTCGAGCGTTGCAGACGGGTCACGTCTTCCGAGCTGATCACCACCGGCAAGGATAAGCTCGAGCAGAAGACGATTGACTTTGAGAAGCTCGAGGGGTCTGGACTCAAGGACAAGAAATGGGATGTTGTCTTCATCACGTACGAAGCTTCATTCTTTATTATGTAGAGAGGACTTCGCCTCATGGGCGATCAGACTTGGCACGACCCGCAACAAGGCCGGCAGCGCTGCCAGCTTCGAACGGATTGACAGGGAGTTGAGTGGTAAAGCATGCGTGCGAGTGTCCTGATTTCTAACCTAAGTAGATATGTGATCAATGCTGCCCGCGCGGCGAAGTCCGATGATCCGTCCCACCGTCAAAAGCTACTCTACGTATCTGTCAGTGATCAAGCCAATAACATATGCCGTGTGAGCTCATTAGACGGCTTCATGTGACATCGCAGTCTGGAGGCGCAAATCCTTCCTCGTATGCACTGTACATGAGGTCAGGATTTTTTATTTAAAGTTGAGCTGACCCATGTGGCAACTCATCGAATGAACTGCACAACCCACATACAGGAGCAAGGGCCTGACAGAGCTCGGTCTCGCAGAGCTAGGCTACAGCGATACCATCATCTTCCGCCCAGCCTTACTAGGTGCCGAGCGAGGGGAAAGCCGCTCTCTTGAGACCATTGCTCAGTACGGAACATGTTGTACCCGCACGCTTCATAAATCGATGTTCTCTGTTAGGACCCTTGTTGGGGGGCTTTCGGTTATCAGCTCGCGCATCTATATGCCTGTACGTGCGCTTACTACTCCTTGGGAGCTTCTTGGGGCGCCGGGCGACTAGGTTACCACGTTGGCAAAGTCCATGCGCATTGCCGGCGAGGCTGGGACAATGGGCTTCCCGCCTGCGACGGTGCACAAAGCGGGAGGCGCCAACGCGCCGTTCACGATGGTCGACAACAGTAGCATACTGGCTATCGCCAACGCGTTTGTTTGAGAGATGCACGGCGGTCGGATTCATGAGACTAAGGTATCATATTCCGTATTTGTAGAGTTTTTATAGAGGCTGTTGCATCAGCTCCTTTTGAGTCATTCCGAGTGAAAGCATGGAGTACAATTGTACGGACACTGAGCTGGCCTACGAACATCCCGAAGCAAGTGGATGACACTATATGACAATCTACACCTCAATAGAGTGAGAAAGGAAGGGATAACTGAAAACAAGCAGCTGGATCCATCATCTTTCAGTGCGGGAACAATCAAAATAAAAAGCAAAATAAATATTGAGACCCGTAGGTCTACCACTCCGGGAAAGCGTGTCATCCTTGTGCAGGGGCCATGCTAATCTTCTCTGTATCGTTCCAATTTTTTCGTATGTCACCCCGAAGGGGACAACCAAAGGAGTTCAAGCTAGATGATCATGGGCAAAGTTCTGCATTGTGTGCACCCCGCGGGTTGTAAATGGGCGCTTCCTTGATCGAATAGGCGCCCCCCTGCTCTGGCCTGTCATTACTCGATCAGAACGCTACTGGTCAACACATGTTATATGATCGTCCTACCTCGCCGAATTGTATGGCCGACGCAGACGTGCCGACAGCTGCGATTACCACAGCCGATGCACTTGAAAAAGGTGAATAGGACGTGTAGTAGTCTTTATGCGCGTAGCGTGAGCATATTATGGTGCGATAAACTCCACTTAGTGGCTTGCCTTGGAATATACCAAAGCTGCACTACCGCGACGCCAAGTTAATCACAAGCACCAACCGTGATACATGGATATTCCCACCTATCCCCGAAGCCCCAGACCATCGCCTCGACAGTGAACGCGCATATCACAAACCGCCACGCCTTCCATCCGCCGTCAATCGCAGAGAGCTCTTGCACATTGTGCGCATCATTTTGGGCCAGGTGACTGGCAGAGCAGGAATCGGACTGGTGGCTCGCGCTACTTTCCCCGCGAAATTGGGCCAGCTCGAGCGCGACGTCGTAATCGGCGGGTTCCATCTGAGTTCCCAATGTTGCCGTTTTTTTGCTACACGGGGGGACTAAGTTTTTGCCTTGAAGCTCGACCCGCTGTAGATGACTCGTACGCGCGGGCCGTTGTCTCTCGAAACTTGTTTTCTACGCGATTTTGATCGCCCGATTACATCTGATGGCGGGATCGAGATTTGCTCAGTAACCGCTGACGCCCGCCCGCCACATGGTATCATAGTTATCATAGTGTCGCAAGGGGTCCCAGTCGGTGTGAGGCTAGTACACCAAGGTACGAAATCAATAGTGAATTATATATAATAGTAGGTATAATAATGGTTTTATAATAATATGATTAAAGGAGCGTCGGAGTAGTAATGTCATACAATCCTTTCAGATCCAAAAAAGTCCAACTTCCAGCAGCGCCCGCTCAGCCCCGCAGACGCTCAGTCCCTTCTCGGAACATCCACTCATATGGCGCAGTGGTCGCAGTGGTCATCGAAGGCGTCGCGCTGCTCTCGATTGAGGTCGTGGTAGCATTCACCACCACCGTGCTTGTCGTTGCGTTCACGCTCGATGTGCTGTTTACCGCCGCCGCAAAGTCCGCCATCTTCATCGCTGCCGTTGCAGAGGACGTGAAGACCGATGAAATCGCCGGGCTCGAGCTTGAAGCTGACGTAGAGGTTGAGTTCGAGGTGGCGGTAGAGGTTGCACCAGACGACGCAGAAGCCGACACAGAGCTTGTCGCAACAGGATCGTACACCTCGACAGCAAGGGAGGCGACTGTCGAGGTGCTCGATGCAGTAGAGCTTGTACCCGTAGAATCGGACCCAGAGGAGGAGCTCGCCAAGGCAGCGCTCGCCGTCGTTCCCGTAGACTCCAGCTTCATTCCGGATGGCGGAGAAAAGACAGCCATCGACGAAGTCGAGCTAGAGGTCGCGTTGGTTGTAGCAGTCGGCGAAAAAGACGACGCCGTCGACGAAGAACTAGACGCAGAGCTTGTGGACGCTGACGCGGCGGAGGACACTGAGGATGTCGAGATAGCAGAGGAGCTCGAGGTGGCTACCGAAGACGCGCCAGCACCAGAAACAGAGCCAGAGTCCGAGCTAGAGTCCGGCTTGTCCACGATCCTCTGGGGAACAACCTCCGGCGCGGCAGGAGTGAACACGAGCGTTACGTTACGAGCAGCAGCAAAGACCGAAGGCGCGTCGAATGTCTTCGCGTAGGCAGCGTGGAACGAGGGTCGTGTCGCGTCGCCAAAGTTTTCCGCCAAGCTAGGAGCAGCTCCCATCTTGCTATCCATGGACATTGTCGAGTTCCCTGTGCTTGTAGAATTGCCCGTGCTTGTCTCATTTGCAAGACTGGCGCTTGAGCTCGGGGTAGGCCCAGCTGTGCCACCCGGTCCACCATCCTCGTCGTTGAAGTACATCGGTCGGATTGCGCCGCTGTCGGGTTCAAAAGCAAAGATTTGGCTCTTGTGATTGTCCATCGCAGTCAGATTACTCAAGCACTCCTCGACCGTCAGAGGAGACGGCACCGGCGGATTTGGATCGAACGTCGCACAGAAAGCTTCCATTTCTGCCTGTTCAGCGTCGAACACAGGAACTTGAACCATTACTTTGCGGAAGGCTGGGTCCGTCGAGTTGCCAGTTGAGTTCGTGGACGTGGAGGAGTTCGACGAGTCAGAGTCAGAGTCAAGTGCAACAAGGAACATCTGCGTCTGGTCTATGCCCGAAGCGTTGAGGATAAAGCTCGGCTGCGTCGAGTTGCCAGACTCGGTGTCATTGCTTGAGCTGGGCGGCGACAGTACGAGCGAAGCGATTTTCTGACTCGTGTTTGAGCTCGCGACGAGAGTCTAAAAGGCAATGGATCAGCTTTGCCCTAAGCGCCATATATGGAAACTCACCACAATATCGATGGTGCCAGGAACGCCAGCCATCTGAAAGCTATTACGCTTCATATGATCGTTGTAGTACGACTCGTGATGATCGCCATACACATATGTTGATGCTGGTACCTGGCTTCGACTGTGTACGTTGACATGATCGTCATCACCGCTAACAATGACCTTGTCATGGTCATCGTGGTCGTGGTCGTGGTCGTGGTGATGGTGCGGTTCCGGAGTTGGCCCACGTCGATGAATATTGACGTGATCGTGGTCACCCGAGACGACGACCTTATCATGATCATGATGATCGTAGTGATCGTGAGGATCAGGTCCTGGGGAGCGAGGAACGTTGACGTGCTGGTGATCGCCCTTCACGATAACTGTACCGTGACGATGATGACGGCGAGGCTCAGGTACCGGTGAGCGATGAACGTGAACATGATCGTCGTCTCCCTTTACAATGACCGAGTCGTGGTCGTGGTGGTCGCGATCGTGCGGTGAGCGGCGGTCGTATACGTGGTCGCCATTGCCGTCAATGACCACTTTATCATGTCCATCTCTCCCACTGTCATGGAACCGTACGTGGTCATCTTGCCCGGAAATCACCACGCGATTGTGGGGCGCGCGAGGAACATGAGGCAAGGCGCCGCCCTCGACTTTCAACATGTCATCCCGTTCCATGACGCGTGCATTAGAGGAGCGACGCATGTTGACATGATCATGGTCCCCTTTGACGACCACCTTGTCGTGATCGTCATGGTCGTGGTGGTCATGATGATGTCTCTTGTCCAGCATGGGAGGGAGGCTGCTCATCCTTCCATCGCGCATACTATTGTAGGATCTAGCCCCTAACCAGAAATCATCAAGTTTGATTGTTGGATTGAAGGCTTCCCAGCCAGTTCGCTATAGCTCATTGTTAGCCAAATCCGTGTGGTTTTACTTCATAGAACCCTTGCCTTGTCCTTCCCACGTTTGCTGTCTGTGCTTCCCTTCTGTCTTCCCGCTGCAGAGTAGTGATCTAACTTCTGAGCGACTGCATCGCCCTTGGTAGAAGGGAGCGGGATAACTGGCTTCGGATGACGTTGATGCTCTCCGTCTACCTTGCCTGCAGTAGGTGGTGAAGTGGACGTGGCGGATGTGGTGCTCGCGACAGAGTGAGAGTGCGTCGGGTGGTGCGAGACTGAGGCTGACAGAGTCGACTCAGACTCATGGCGACTACGGGCCTGAACAACTGCACCGCCCGATGCGGCTGGGGCGCTAGAGACCGCTGCGATGGACGAGAGGGCCGCGAGAAGAGCAAAACGGGGAGCGAGAACGACCATGTTGGAGGCTGGGCAAGCAGAAGAACGTTGGGAATAGGACAAAGGAGGTTGTAGGAGCAAACGAAGGAGGGCGAGCCTGTCGCAGACGAATATACGATAGCAATACGAAAGCGAAGACCGCCTGGGTCTGAGGGGAAGATGGAGGTAGGAGGGAGGGGGTGGGGCGGTCACAAACCAACGCGTTCAACTTATGTACTCGGCTTTGGCCGGTCAGCCGCCCTTCTCGCCGGCACGTCAGCCAATGGACGGGCTGACATCGGTGGCACCTATCATTGAACGCGTCACGATCGAGTCCGACGCGTCGATTGATGGTCGACCACGTGAGCGCGTCATGGCTTCCCACGCAGCCGAGAAACTTGGAAAGGGGTCCACTATGGAAGTTAGTGTTTCAGTAAGTATACGCGTACATGGGATACTGATCTTGTCTGCTTTTGTTGAACAATCGTGGTGCACTACGATGATGCGCTGTGCGGCACGGCTTGAGGCAGGCTAGAGACTAGAGGATGTGATGCCTGCTGTCTCCAACTTGAGAGCTACGGGTGCATTCAAGAAGCACACACTCCCGTATCAGCATCAGGTTGACGAGACGAATACTCTGCCTCATCGCTTTGTAAGCTCACGAAATAAATGCTCCCCTCGCGATATAATTCATGGTGAGTTCCTCAGTGTATTAAAGATGCCACGGCACAACGCTACACTCAATGATTCATTCTAAACTCCGTCTAATCCCTTTAAGCACTTATGCAGCTCACAATATCAGTCGGATAGCGGCTCGCGAATTGAAAGTATTAGTATTAAGTTTCGGAGGTAGTGTCATGGGGAACTTAGGTGCACCCGTGGACTACGAGCTATCCATTTTGAACACGAGTTATCTCCAAGGACGAGCCTTTGCATGGCCATGCCAAGTCTCCAGCAGTCAGATTGATCAGCCTGCGCAAGTACTACACACCAGTTTCTTGTGTAGGTCCAAAATTCCAAGCTTATTCATCGCAGAGGGCTGCCGGTCCATTCAGCCTGGGCCCACCATCTCCGCCTTCATGCCCACCGTATCGCTTCGTCTTTCCTGTCGCTGAACTTTCAGCCTCTGGCATATCATGTGCCACTTGTTGTGCGTCGGACTACAATCTTTTAGTAGAAGAATACCATTCTAGCGTGAGACATTTTAGTACCTGCGACACCGCGTTGTCGGCGATGAAAAATCAGATAGTGATGTTGGCACCGAGACTTTGTCGGCATCGTCTATGAAGCGGAACCTACGATCTCCTTGATGTCTCGCCCAGATTACAGGATGATTATGACATATCTGAAAAATCAGCATACGGTGATTCATATGCAAGTCTATCACTGATATTGTCCAGGTGAAATAGTGGTATTGGGATCCGTACATTAGACATACTGCTAGAAAACAAATGAAAGCGAATAGCACGATTAAAGGTACACACCAGGATTATACATCATCGGAAAGATAACGTGGCGCGTAGATGAGGTGAATGAGGAGGAGAATTACTTTGAACAAAGTGTGATGGCTGCGACGGTGAGGATAATGATCCCGGCAGGTATAGCGGTATGGTGGGAATCAGTTCGAAGACGTGCTGCGCAATTGGCCGTGGTGCCTTTGGGCCCGGTACTTGTGGCCCAGTGTCAATGTTCATGACCCCGTGGACCCGCGGCTCCTGAGACACTCCTTCAGTCCAACCTTCAGGACCGGGGACAGCGGAGGTCGGGACGTTCGTTGTTCCTCGTCCATCCCACAAGCACCGTACGTCGTTACCCGGTATAATCTGAGCCAGACGTCCAGTCTCAACATGGCGGACTTCGATGAAGCGGGCGTCAAATAGGAGAACGTATGGTGGATGCCACGCAACATGTTCTGCAGTCCCTTCCCACTCAATGGTGCCCATTGAACGGCTTGGGTCTCCGTGTCGATCCACGTAAAGACCGAATTCTACACGAAGACGCTCAATATGTATGATAAGGCATAATGAGGAATGAGGGGACGTACCATCATAGCACAGCAAGAATTCATCTTGGCTAGTACGGAACATGCCCCTGGGTTTACATGATTCGCATCTTTTGGCTAGTTTCTCCAGGCGTGGGTCATCGCGCTGAGGAATCGTGACGCTCTTGAAACTGCAAGAAGCATTTTTTGAGTTAGCTGTATGTTTAGGGAGACGCCACGAGTAACTCACTCGGTGAGATCCATAATCTCGAACCCCTTTGTGCACAGAATGACGATCTTCGCTTTGAGGAATATCAGGTCGAAGGACTCCGACGGCAGGAAGAAGTCCTGTGCAGTACGTCAGCTAGCCTGCCTTGACATTAAGTCGGAGAGCTTACTCTGTACACTCTAAACCATTCCGAACGCTGCGTCCGCAGACCTAGACGGGAACCGAACGATCGCGGAGCTTCTGCACGTTCATTGATTTTGCCTGTCACAGGCTCCAGGACACGGAAGACACTGTCAAGCTGGGCAGTATGTGCAAGTGAATATCGGCACGAAACTAATATGAGACGGTTGCGTACGCCTTTCTTTTTCATGTAAATCACGAGCGTACGACCATTGAGATTGCCAACGCTGAAGAAATGCACGTCCTTATTACCGCTGAGTTTTTGCGGCGTTTGTGACGTGTGTGCACTCTGTGGAGACGTGGGCACCAAAGCCTCGATATGGTACGCAAACAGCGACTAATCAAGCATCTTCAGACGCTGAACTGTGACAAATCGATTGGGCACCTGCCTTGTCCGCTAAAACCAAGAATATGCCGAACTCTTCTAGCATCGCACATTGAGTCACCATCTTGAGATGCAAGACCCGGCGCATTGCTATGCGGAAGTCAGTCGAGTGGATAACGTCCGGACAACGGCGACCCACATCTCGAGTCATGGCGGAATCCAATCCAAACACCCTCCGTACAACCAATTGCAACCAGGCCTCTGCCATCAGCAGTCGCTGATCAAATTCGCAAATCGATGAGTTCGAGTTAATGGGACATGCGGCAATACTCACTAAATGGTACGGAGCAGGTGACTTTGCCAGTGTACGTATGATCGTGAGATGCGGCAGCGTTGTTACCCCCAGCAGTGATGGGTGGAACTAGGAACGTATCCGCACTGAGGGTCTCGACCTCGAACACCTTGTTAGACTCTTGGACCACTTTGCGCAGCCCGATGGCCTCATCCAATTTCTGCTTCCATTCGTTGCGTGCCTGCAAAGACTCAGCAAAGACGGTGTAATAACCTCCAAGCCGCCCGTTGTGGTGGATTGTACAGGGGTACATTGCTCGGGAATCACCCGCAGAGTCAGGCGTATTGATTGCACCTGGAGTTGTCGCTGGATCCGGGGTGCGTTCTGACCGACCAAGGCGCAGGATACCAGCACCACGTTGCGTCGGAGGGTCAGTGAAATTGGTTAAAGTCAATAAATCGAGAGGAATAGGCTTTCCAAACAGATCAGCTTCTTCTAATGCGAAACAACAGTTGACATACCCGTCTGTATACTTGATAACGGGTTATGCCTTCCTTCTCCTTCGGCTTTGTCATGACAACTTAACAGCTGTGAGCAGAAATCGTGATCAAGGCTCAACGAGGACCTACGGTAATTGTCAAAGAGGAGTACGAAGAGCTCTGACCATCCGCTCCATTCGAAGCCAGTATCAGGCTGACGCCACAACCTTCCTGCATGGACGAGTGATCGATTTTCATTAAGTAGATCCATGTCCTATACACAAAATCAAATCGGCAATCAGAAAGAGATGGCAAGCTGCGTACTATTGCTTCTCCTGGTTTGAAGACAAGGTTCGAGTTGTACCGCCAGACTTCCACTTTCTGCTTTGCCGAGACAACACCAGGCTCAGTCTCTTTACCAAGAGCCTTAATGAGTTCTAGGACTTGAGGTATGGTCTCGCGGTCTTCATGCCCCTCGGGTGTCTCTTCCAGTATACCTTTCAGCAGCAGCTCGTAACGGAGCAGTCGAGGAATAGGTCGGTTAATGAAGGCCTTCATGTCCAGCTTGCGAGCATCGGGATGGCGAGTACAACTCTATAGCACCGGCTGAGCTTGATATGTAATCCGCAGCGCTTCGTCTGCAACCTACCTCTACAAACGCCTTAAATGCCGCATTGGTGGCCATTTCATCATCAATTCGATAGGCTGCGATAGGGTAGTTGGGGATATACTCCATGTACGCCTCACGGAAGTTAAGGACAGCGTCATACACACCCGCAGTGATACTACGGATCACCGGGTGCTCCTCACGCTGAATCTCGTGGAAGGTGTTGAGCATCTTGCGATGATGTGCGTGCAGCTCGGCAAAATTATGGAACACCTCGTCAATGAACTGGTTCAGTCTGTCTCGCGGAATAATCGGCGGTTCGTCGTCCTTTTCTGCTTGTTTTCTCAAAGGGACAATGTACATCTGGTAGGCTGATTAGAGCAGGAGAGGTTATTGGGTGTTCCGCAAACGCACCACTTCAATATTCTCGAGATCCTTGACGTATTCCATTTCTCCCTTGATCAGCTCAAAGATGATCCTGTCAGTGCAGACATTGAATAAATTGAGTCCTGGAGATGAACGTTAATGCCATCACTGACGATTGACGCTTCGCCTCGTTCTTGGGCAGGGATTTCCTGTACTCTTCCGAGACGAGGTTGAACCATTCATATTTCCCAGTCGGGCCCTTACCCATCGCCGACTGCCATGTCCATAGCTGTGCCACAGTCTGCATCTTCTTGATAGCTTCGATGGCCTCCTTGAGGAACTCAGCATCGGGTTTACCCTCTTCAGTCTCGTTGCACACAGCCTCCAGCAGTACAGGATACTTCTGCAAATGCTCAGAAGGACGGTTTAAAAAGTGCTTGAGATCGAGACGACGGGCATCTGGGTGACGGGCGCATTGCTGTAAACAACGCGGACAGAAACAACATGAATGTGTAAGGATCATTGAGCTCAGTTCATGGAAGCTACATACCTCGAGGAACCGTCGGAACTCGGCGTTCGCATCAGCCTCAGCCTTCATCCTCTGTTCCGACACAGGAAGGTGGCCGACATAGATCGGGTACGCCAAGCGGAACTCGGTAGCCGCATCAAGGAAGATGTCACCAATACCCTGTATGAGATATCCTTCTTCGCGCTGACGCACACTCATCACTTCCAACAGACGACGATTGCACTCCCTAAGGTCGAGGATGTTTCCGAACACTTCCTCAATGAAATCGTCTATCTCGCTCGGGGGAATAATGGGCGGATTAAGCGTCCTCAGAGGTGTGATGAAGAGCTGTACCACAATGAGGACAGCTATGCATCTACAAAACGAGTTGCTTACCGATTCGACGATGTCAAGGTCACGCAGGTACTGCTTCTCCTTGCTCATGATCTTGTGGATGATACTAGAAGACGCGATGAACAGGTACACTCACACCAGGAAACGGGGACAACATACGTCTGACGGTTGATTTCGATGTCCGGAAGCGTTCGTAGGATATCCGGTGGTACCCCGTCGGTCCACGACTCTTCCTATTAGCACGGCCAAAGATGAGTTTCAGCACATTCGCTCTATCCTACAACTCACCTGATCTTCCTCATCCTCATTCTCTGCCGTTGTAATCAAAGACAGCCCCTTGTTTTGCTGTCATTTCGCCGTTAGCTCATTGCGGGACACGAGACGACATCCGCACTTACCCTCTTTGGACACGCGTACGAGTAGCACGGAGTTTCGTCAAAGCAACTCGGGGAGTAGCACTTCGTCAACAGAGTGACTACACCGGTGGGCAGTGCCTCTTTCTCCAAGGGAGCATCAGGCGCGCCCTCCTGGTCGTCAAGGAACATGTAGACATCCTGCACGCCGTCCTGGAGCGGGCGCGATTCCCACTCGACCTCATAGAAAAACAGCTGGCTTTGCAGGCTGCGCGCCACCTGGATCGCCGCGCGGCGGTCATTCGGAGAGATGCCGTGCGTGATGAGCAGCTCGCGCTGAATCTGCGACTGAATTGCGGACTGCGCGGGCATGAGCCTACGCGCTACCGATCACAGACGCCATACTTACCACAATGTCTTTTCCGGTGAAGGCACGGGGGTACGGGATGCTTCCCTTGACGTGCGTGCCGCGGGGCACCTTGTCAAACAGCCGCATCGCGATGTGACTCAAAAGCGCTGGGTTGAAGAAGCGGTCGTCACCTTCCTCGGACCCGTCGTCGTAGTAGTCGTCGTCCTCATCATCTTGCCAGTCGCCATGTAGCTCCAACGGGCGCTTCGCATCTTGCAATGTCCGGTAGATGTCATTCTCGCGCCATGAACGACTTGAGGATGCCACAGGACCCTGGGCCGAGTTCGAGCGTGAAACTTGGCCAGGAGTCGACGACTGCACCTGCAGGTAGCTCTGCGACATGAACGAGCCTGCGGAGTTACCACGATCCACCGTTGTTGGCAACGACGTATTCGAGTGCATGTTTGCTGAGTCGCTGCTCGGAAACAAGGATGAAGATGTTGTAGTTGTCCCAACAGACAGGTTGCGGTCTACAGTGGCACCGCCGTTCAGATAGACTGCGCCATATATAGATGAGTTATTCGAGTGTAAGGACGTTGTCCGTTCCACGTCGTGAATCGTACGAGATGCTGCAACAGAGGTCTTGAGAGCTAATCTCATTTTCGGAAGGGCTCACTTACGGTTCGGAGGTGAGTATGGCGCTGAGGGAGGCGAGCGCATATCGGCATCAATGTAGTTTTGAATGCCCACGTATAACTCCTCCATTGAAGATATGGACTTCGGCGAGCGATCTTCATACGTGCCGTCATACGCAGGTACATTGGGAGGTGATGCACCGGACGGTCGATGCGACAGCCGCTGGTCGCTGGGGAGAGTGGCAGGTCTCCATCCTGATCCATCTCCAGTGTCTGGAACAGGCATAGACACTCTCACAGCACTACTGTCAGAAGATCCCGGGCGCAATGAGGGAGCGTACGATCTGGAGCCAGGCCGCGAATCGCTAAGAGCGCCTGGGTACTGGGGCATACGATTATAGCCATTGGCCCCGGAAGCCATCCCTGCAGGGGTCTGCGGGAGCCTTCGGTTTCTGAAAGAGCTGGTAAGCGGTGGTCTGGGGTATTGTAGAGATGGGCAAACATACGAGTCTGCGCTCGATCGCTTAGGTGGCGGAGGAGGTGGCGGAGGCTCATCAAAACTGAATGGTGGCCGCGGTGGCTCGGGCATGGGCATGGGCATAGGGTACATCGGTTGCGAAGCGGGCGGCGGCGGAGGAGGTACGGGCAACGGACTTTGTCCAGGGATGCGGGGCAGAGGTCGTGGTCCTCTGGTAGGAGACTGGGCAGTGCTGGAACCTGACATAGGGCGTGGAGATGGCGGAAGTCCATATTGGACTGCGTAGCGTTTAGAGTCAACTGATCCAACATTTGACTGAGACGTACAGCTGTGCGCCGAGTTCACCGGGAGCATCGCTTGCTGGCGCGCTGATGTGGGGGTATCACCGCCGTCGTCGCCGTAATGGCTGTATAGCGACTCCAGCTCACCTTCGCCGTTTGACATAGACGGTTCTGAGGGCGAGGACTCTTCTGCAAACCCTGCGAGGACCTGATGATAGAGGTTGGCCAAGTCCTCATCGCCTGGAGTTGAGATGTGGGAAAGTGCTGCGGCCGACATGGGTAATCCTGAGACACTCTCAGATCTATCAAATGCTATGCTATCTGTCAGATGGGGAAGAAGCCGGCGCCGCGACGGTGACCAACAATGGACTAGAAGTGCTACCGGGGGCGGTATGATGTGCAACGCGTCGGAAATTAACGGCCTGCAGATGAGATGTGAACGACCAGCGATGACCTGCACTGAGCGTTCACGAACAGACTCGAGCAATAGGGTGGATCAGCGTGGATAATGGCGAGCAGATGCGGGCGAGCAAAGCAAGGAACGGCGCGCTATGTGGACCAGTGTCGGCGGCAAGGCGTCGTCGGCAACCACGGCGTGCCTTGTGAGCGCGCACGTGGCTCATTTGCTTTCCTGGACTGCGGATCCGGACATTTGTCAAAAACATTTCGTGCGATCCTCCTTTCGCGGCTCACGGCGAAGCTCATACCGTGGCACCCATCATGCAGCCCGCACAAGCCGGCAGCCCAAAGCAGTCGAGGACGGCGTCGTCGGTGCACGATGTGAGCGCCGAGAAACCGCCGTTTGGCTCTAGGTGAATACACGGCCGGGCTTGCTCTATATTCATGCACGGCCTATCTGTGAGCAAGCTAGATTCCTCACAGACGACGCAGACGTCTGGAGCCAGAACGCATGGGATCATGTTCCACCCCCCGAAGATCAAGAGGATAAGATTGCCGCGGCAATCGCGAGACAGAAGAACGCCCCCGTTCCTGAGGATGAACGGCAAAAATATAATGAGAAGCCAGCAAAGCACTGGCACGTTAATCTTGCTTCTACACTGTGTGATACGGTACCTGACACCGTGCTTCAGGGATAATTTCTACAAGATGAACGCCGATAATTTCTTCCGTAATAGAAAATGGTAGCGTGCTATGATTGCTCTAGCCTTGAGAAGGTCTGCTGAACGCGTCCACTGTCAGGCTACATTTAGAGTTCCCCGAACTAGTGAAAGCTGCAGAATCTGAGGTGACAGTAACATGAGTTGATTGATGGAACCATCAACACTGACTTGAGAGAGACAGGCGGGACCTCTTACGATCGCAGAAATCGGCTGTGGTAAGCTCCTTGCCCCCACATTACAAATCTGAGCCGCAAGAGTCGCTATAGCGCTCGATGCTTATGGACACTCCGATCCTGGTGCTGCTCCAGAGACAAAGCGAACGAGCGAAGCTTGCGGACCATATTTGTAAATCCTCATGCGATTTAAACTATGCACTGACACGCTTAGGTGCTGGAAACGCTGTCTTCCCTCTGCTATCTGCGAATAACAACCCCCAGCTCTCACTCCACGCCTACGACTATTCTTCACACGCTGTAAAGCTTGTACAGGTTCGTGACTCTATCCTGATTGTGAACGAACATTAAACACGAGGATCCTGCCGTAAAACTGTCTGCAGCATAATCCATTATATACGTCTCCACCATGCGGCTCCATTCAGGCTGCTGTATGGGACCTGACGTCCTCAGAATTTCCAGCAGGCATCCAGCCTAACAGCGTGGAGATTATCATCCTGGTTTTCGTTCTCAGTGCCTTGCATCCACGAGAGTGGCGTAATGCCGTGGCCAATATCCACAAGGTATTATCCACCCATTTGATCTTGGGTTGCTGAAAACTGACACCGCATTTTGACAAAGATGCTCAAGCCTGGGGGGTTACTGCTATTCCGAGACTACGGCCGCCACGACCTCACTCAGCTACGCTTCAAGTCAGGGCGATTATTAGAAGACAATTTATACATTCGCGGCGATAAAACAAGAGTATACTTCTTCGAGATTGGTATGTGCACCACATTATGAGACAAAGGCGTTTATATTGCAGACGCTCATGTTTCTGCATCAGACGAGCTCTCATTAATTTTCACCGGTACGCCGGCACCGATTGCCTCAAAGCGCGATACCGGCGTGAAAGTAGTCGAAGAGACAGAAGACAGCGCTGCTCCCGAATCCTCTGCGTCATCTCCTCTGCATACTCCCGCCTACGACCCTTCCCCCGCAGAGACCTTCCCCTCAGATTCTACCTCCATGGAGATTCCAATCTCCAATATCGTCTCCGAAACATCGTCTCCAGTGCCTCATGCACCTTTTACGGCGCTGGACATCCACCCCTCCCTGTTGGAGACACCTACGTCCGATCATCATCCACTATTCGCCATCGAGCAGCTCGGTGTCGATCGCAGGCTGCTTGTAAATAGGAAGAGGCAGCTGAAGATGTATCGCGTATGGATGCAGGGGAAATTTCGAAAGCTGGTCTCAACTCCTACATCATCTAACTAGTAGCTTCAAACAGAGACCTTTCATCACAAAACACCGATTATGCCATTATATGTGATGAGTGCTACATGAAGCATTTGTAGCACATGTACATTTGTTCCGCGCAGACATGCCTCAGTGGATAGCTGCCGGAGCTATATACTTTTCATGCTGAGCGATGTCGATGAGGCGCTGAGGACGCATGCATGCCAATTTGGATGAGGCTGCACAGTATTCAAAATCCGAGCTCAGGGATCTTTCTCATATATATTCAAACCCTCCCGGATCGGCGCCGTTGATTCTGCAAACGGTATCGCTGTCGTCGATACCGCATTAGGAAGTACTCCTTCCCCGTTTGGTTCGTGGGGCTGGCAGTACTTGGCTGACCAGTCTGAGACACTAGATGGCTGATACGCGAGTTGTTGCCCAGCTGCGGCCAACCAGAATGCATAAATAGCGGGAAGCTCTTCCTCAGGTATCCATACCCTCCTTTCTTCCACTCCATCATCTCCCAAATCCCTTGAACTCGCTTGAGGTCCTCCGCTCGGTCCTCAAGACAGGCCTGGGGTATCACCATCATCGAGGTGAGCCTAGGTCTCTCCGGGCATGGGTGTGTTACAGAACGGACACTGTCGACCGGGTGTAGGGGTTTGTGATGAGATCCTGTGATGCCTCTGCAGTCTGTACCCGAGGGCGGGCGAGCATGGAGCGATGCTCGTCCGAGCGCGGACCTTTACATATCTCGGGATAAGCACCCTTCGCGCCTTCGGCGCGGGGGGGGAAACTGACGCGCGCCGAATCTGTAGTACGAATCGGAGCAGTACGCATTGCATATATGGCATAATATGTTTCGCCTTGTCTTTTGCCTACAAACTGATATTATTTTTAGGATCTGTGATTCAAGTCTTGAGAGTGCATTATAGTGTTGAGCTGTAGGAGAGTGTTGGAACCGCTGCCAGCCTACTACAATCCGAGATGTCTGGGTTGACTGCGAATCCACAAAAGTACTCAATATCGGATACGTATTTTGAGATTGTTGACTCACCATTGCAAGACAGAGACCTGTCGATTGCAATGATGTTGAAGCTTTAAAGCCTGAAGCTCTGAGGCCTGAGATCTTGGAAAGCCAACATACGTTTGATGTATCTAAACATATCCTCGAGATATCACTTTATATACCAAGAGATATCGAAAGCTATATGCCAAGAGTCTGGGCGGTCCGATCACCGCTGCCAAGACGTTCGTCATACCCATACATACTCATTCATACGAGTTTAATTACCCGCGGCTTTGCCACGGATGTCAATTGTCACCTAAGTATGATAACTAATAGAATAAGGGAAAAACATATTGTATGGCAATGCGAGTCCACCCAACCCCCAGGGTGTGTGATCACCCTGCTGCACCTCGCTCAGCCACTTCCGACACCTCGCTGATGCTCGGTGTCGTCGTCGCTTCGCTTGTGGTGCCTCATAAACCTCCCGGTTACTCTTAAATTTTCTAGCAGGTATCTACAGTATAGGCCATTTACGTTACAACATCCCCGTGGCGCTGCACAGGGAGGACGCGCGAAACACGGTCGAAAGGACTTGACTTGAACGCCGCGCACGCGTTGTAGGCGCCGTCTGTGGGAAATGGCACGGGGGTGGTGGCGCGCGCCCTACGGGCCAATGAACGCACGGTTGCCACGCGAGAACCACATGGTTTTCTTCCACGGCCCTTTAGTACTTAGACTAGGTTAATTACCCACTAGGTTAATTACCCGTGGCTTCGCCACGGTCACACCGCTTTTTCCACTTCAATATATTATTCCAATCCATGTGTGCCTATTTCAGATAATCAGGGGTTTTATTAAGTTACCTGTGGATCCCCTATGAATTTCATGTGCATTACCCATAGCTTCCCCAACTTCCCTCTTTTGTCTCTTGTCTCTGCCTGCTCAGCCACTTCTGACACCTCGCTGATCCTCGGTCTCATCATCGCTTTGCTTGTAATACTGTGTAATGTGGTGTCAAAATGTTCTTCATTTTTTTTGCAATCTTTTGGCAGGCATCTACAGCACAGGCCATTTATGTTACAAAGATCCCCATGGCATGAGGCATAAATCCCCGTGGCACAAAGCACAAATCCCCGTGGCATTGGGGTGCAAATACCTGTGGCATGGGGTACAAATCCCCGTGGGGTGGGGTATTTACATTACAAAATCCCCGTGGCACAGGGCACAAATCCCCATGGCACAGGACACACAAATCCCTGTGGCATGGGCCACAAATCCCCATGGTGTAGGGTATTTACATTACAAAAATCCCCGTGGCACAGGGCACAAATCCCCATGGCATGTGGCACAAATCCCTGTGGAATTGGTGTACAAATCCCTGTGGCACAGGGTACAAATCCCCATGGTGTGGGGTATTTACATTACAAAATCCCCATGCCACAGGACACAAATCCCCGTGGCATGGGGCACAAATCCCCATGGCATGGGGCACAAACCCCCATGGCATGGGCCAAAGATCCCTGTGGTGTAGGGCATGAATCCCCGTGGCACGGGGTACAAATCCCCGTGGTGTGGGGTATTTACATTACAAAATCCCCATGCCACAGGACACAAATCCCTGTGGCATGGGCCACAAACCCCCATGGAATGTGCCACGAATCCCCGTGGTGTGGGGCACGAATCCCCATGGTGTGGGGTATGAATCCCCATGGCACGAATCCCCGTGGTGCGGGGCAGGAACAGCACGCAAAACGCGAGCTAGCAGCGCGCCTTGCAGGCACTGGGCGTGGGAATTCACCGGCGCCAGGCGCCCTATCTAATGGGAGCAGGAATGACGCCCATGGATGCCACGCGGCAAACGTGGACGCCAGGTGCGCTCCACGCGACCGCTCCCACGCGAGCCCCCGTTACTTATAGATGGCTTCGCCACGGTCACACCGCTTTTTCCACTTCAATATATTATTCCAATCCATGTGTGCCTATTTCAGATAATCAGGGGTTTTTTTAAGTTACCTGTGGATCCCCTATGAATTTCATGTGCATTACCCATGGCTTCCCCAACTTCCCTCTTTTGTCTCTTGTCTCTGCCTGCTCAGCCACTTCTGACACCTCGCTGATCCTCGGTCTCATCATCGCTTTGCTTGTAATACTGTGTAATATGGTGTCAAAATGTTCTTCATTTTTTTGCAATCTTTTGGCAGGCATCTACAGCACAGGCCATTTATGTTACAAAGATCCCCGTGGCATGAGGCATAAATCCCCGTGGCACAAAGCACAAATCCCCGTGGCACGGGGCACAAATCTCCATGATACAGAGCACAAATCCCCGTGGCATTGGGGTGCAAATACCTGTGGCATGGGGTACAAATCCCCGTGGGGTGGGGTATTTACATTACAAAATCCCCGTGGCACAGGACACAAATCCCTGTGGCACAGGGCACAAATCTCCATGGCACAGAGCACAAATCCCCGTAGCATGGGGCACAAATCCCCATGGCACAGGACACACAAATCCCTGTGGCATGGGCCACAAATCCCCATGGTGTAGGGTATATACATTACAAAAATCCCCGTGGCACAGGGCACAAATCCCCATGGCACGTGGCACAAATCCCTGTGGAATTGGTGTACAAATCCCTGTGGCACAGGGTACAAATCCCCGTGGTGTGGGGTATTTACATTACAAAATCCCCATGCCACAGGACACAAATCCCTGTGGCATGGGCCACAAACCCACATGGGATGGGCCACGGATCCCCATGGTGTGAGGCACGAATCCCCGTGGTGTGGGGTATGAATCCCCGTGGCACGAATCCCCGTGCTGCAGGGCAGGAACAGCATGCAAAATGCGATCTAGCAGCGCGCCTTGCAGGCGCTGGGTGTGGGAATCCACCAGCCAACTCCCCGGGTGGCAGGCGCCCTTTCTAATGGGAGCAGGAATGACACCCATGGATGCCACGTGGCAAACGTGGACGCCAGGTGTGCTCCACGTGACCGCTCCCACGCGACCTCCCATTACTTATAGACTAGCTTAATTACCTGTGGCTTCACCACAAACGTTATATCTTAGAAATATATTTTAGTCTCTGCCCGCTCAGCCACTTCCTCCACCTCACTAACGCTCGGTCTCGTCGTCGCTTCACTTGTAAAATCTTGCAATCAGCACGTGCGCCTTGCAGGCACCGTCAAGCGCTTAATGGCCGCCCTCCAGACGCCACGTGGCAAACGTGGATGCCAGGTGCACTCCACACAATGGCTCCCACGCGAGCTCCCATTATTAGTAGACTAGGTTAATTACCCGTGGCTTTGCTACGAACACATAGTTTAATCACTTCAATATCATATCCCAATCCGTGTGTGCCTATTTGAGATAACCAGGGGAATTCAGACCATTCACACACAAAGCAAGGGTTTTTTGAACTTACCTGTGGATTCCCCTCTTCTGTTCCTTGTCTCTGCCCACTCAGCCACTCCTCCACCTCGCTGATGCTCAGTCTTAGTGTCACTTCACTTGCAATAATGTGTAATGCCATGTGTCAAAAAATACTGAACGTTCTTCATTTTTTGAAATATTTTGGCAGGCATTTACAGCACAGGCCATTGATGTTACAAAAATCCCCGTGGCAGGGCACAAATCCCCGTAGCATGGGACACAAATCCCCATGGTGCAGGGTACAAATCGCCGTGGTGCAGGGTATTTACATTACAAAAATCCCTGTGGCATGTGGTACAAATCCCCGTGGTGTGGGGTATTTACATTACAAAAATCCCCGTGGTACAGGGCACAAATCCCCGTGGCACAGGGCACAAATCCCTGTGACATGGGGTGCAAATCCCCATGGTGTGGGGTACAAATCCCTGTGGCACGGGGCACAAATCCCCGTGGTGTGGGGTATTTACATTACAAAAATCCCCATGATGTGGGGCACAAATCCCCGTGGCACGGGGCACAAATCCCCATGGCATGGGCCACAAACCCCTGTGGCAAGGGCCACAAATCCCCATGGTGTGGGGCACAAATCCCCGTGGCATGGGGCACAAATCCCTGTGGTGCGGGGCAGGAACAGCGCGTGCGCCTTGCAGACGCCGGGCGTGGGAATCCACCAGCCAACTCCGCGGATGGCAGGCACCCTATCTAATGGGAGCAGGATCAATGACGCGCATGGACGCCATGCGGCGAACGTGGACACCAGGTGCACAAAACGCGAGTGACATGCGACGCCTCCCACACAAGCTCCCATTACTTATAGATATCTTTGTCAATGAAAATCATGTTTGAATTTCTTTTGAGTGGACGTACAGTCGCGGACAATTTAATCCCACCAAATTGGTGGAGCACTAACGAGAATTTTCAGAGGAATTCTGAGCACGGATCTGAACTCAGACAGCTTCAATACGTCCAAAACTAGTTGAGTTGGAATTTTCCCATGCCTTTTTGAAACTGCCAATTTTTGGACCGAAAAATTAGCTAGGTGCCCGTGGGTTTAGCAGAAATACGGCAGGAAATACATCAAAGTATCAGTTGAGTACAGATTCTATCTCAAGCATTGCCCACTGTGAGACGGATCGGTGTTGTTTCTGCTTTCAGACTGCCCATGCGGCTGCCTTCCCTGTGAGTCCAAGGTGATAAGCACTCATGAAGCACCATGAACGATTAATGAACCGGTGAATGACTTCAATAGGACAAGAATTGAGCACCTCCAATGCGACACGTTTTGCAACTGAAAAATTAGGTTTTGGAATTTCACGATAGCGGTGCTTGCACCAACCCCAGTACTAAGGGTATCTGATGTGAGTATAAATTGACAAGAGAGGTCATAAACATACCATTTCAATGGGATTGAGCTCGCAGTGAAATTTTGGAAGGAAAATACATTCATGTCCAGCATCCTTGATAATTTGCTCAAGCATCGACTGCTGATTAGCAAAGTCATCCTGTTGACTAAGCAGCCATGCCATACAGCATCCATTGTTCTCGAAAGGACAGACAGGTGAGCACTTTGCACGTAAGTTCTGCACATCAAAACCACGCTCCTCGAGCACAGTCTTCAAGCCTTTTGGCTCACCAGTGAAGGTTGTCATTTCTGAGGTTGGCCATGGAATTCAGCAATGGGATTTGTCATCGGAATGACCGTATCATGTTGTTTGTGCTGCTTGCCCCCATCAGATTTGTTCATGTCAAATGCACGGAGTGCAGCATGGTTGGATGACTGATCGAAGATCCAAACTGCCTGCTTGTCTGGATGAAGCTCATTGTGTATTGCAATTGCTGCTTTGACTTGTGCAAGTACTTGGGCACTGTCCCACCATGCATCTCCATTGGTACCGGGATAGATCACCTGCCATACGTCCTTCACGATCTCTCCACTGCTGTCATGGACAACAAGTCTCCCAGTTGCCTCACAGATGAAATCTGATACGTGAATCAGGCGCCCTCGCCCTTTCTTTCTCAGTGGCTGCTCACCATCCCAAAGCCTGAGAAGTATCTTCATATCAGTAATTGCACTTGCTTCACACTGCTGGGCTTACCATAGGCTGCAAGTCTCCTCATTAGCATGAAAGCTTGACTTGTCATGAAAGTATGCAACAATCTCTTTCTCTCCAGCACTCAGGGGTGGCTTCACACACTCAAGCTCCGGACCTTCATACTTCGTCATGCACTTTTCGAAGTGCTCCATCACAGGTAAGAAAATGTCGTTCCGATACTTGACAATGTCACTGTGTTCATGCCCATCCATGTAGATCCCTTTCCGCACCACTGTCTGCCTCAATCCCAGTTTGATCAGCCATCTCCGTGCCGTGCATATGCTGAGTGGCTTTGCAGGGATTATACCGAGGTCAGGAAGAATGATTGAGTTCAGCGATCACTGGAGATTGCGAGGTGTGACCTTTCCAATGGATTGAGTGGTGAGCCACTCCCTCGTGAGGTTTTGGACACTTTCGTTGTGCAGCCAGGAACGATTGTTTGATGAGCTGCCACGCTTTTCAACTGGAAGCTGCTCAAAGACCTGGTAGTGGCGAGCTAGTGCATGGACATGGCGGGCAAACCAGTTTCCGTTCCCCTCATGCCACTGATGAGCAATCTGCATGCTTGCATCAATTATAGAGAATCCCTTGAGCAGCAGTATTGCAAAATTCGAGAGAATCAAGAGCTGATTTACTCGGATAAGTGGTAATGTCTTGCTCTTGTGTTTCAGGTCCTCCTTGATCTGCACTCGCAGCAGTGACCAATCTCGCACCTCGTCATGCCCGCGTGATTCATCAACGAGTTCATCTTCCCAATCCACATCCTCGCTACCAACCACCCCATCCCTGTGGTTCTCAACAGCATTGTTATCATCGTCACCCTCATCACTTTCGCTTTCTCCATTCTGTTGTTCACATTCCAAACTCGAGCCTGCACCGGTACGCCCGCATTCATTGCTTCCCATGGGCCCCAAAACGTCCAACCCGACCATCAATCACATGGGCAGACCGGAACGAGAGCCTAGCTCAGACACCCTCTGAATAGAGGCACCTGCAAGCCCCTTAAAGCCATAGCAATCAAGGTTCGTTTGGCCGATCCATCGTTGCTTGTGTCTCTGCCAGGAGCGAAGTGACTTGCTCATATCGTCAGGACCTGTCACATATTTTCGTGGCCGCACAACTGAAGTACATTTGACATAAGCTCACATGCCTATCAAGTGAGTCTCACCTTTCTGCTTAGTCTGACTTTTAGCAACTTTTGCTCTTAGATTTGGAGGGATCCAGTCAGGATCTTCCCCTTCTGACTTCATGAGGAGCTGTGCCAGCTGAGTCCCGAAGTCTTCATCATCCAATTCATCCCAGTTATCTTCCCCTCCAGAATCAGAGCCAGAATCATGATCTAGAGCCATATCTAATTTGAGGCCAGTCTGTTCCTCGTAGTGTTGTGAGGTCCAGTCCGGTCCGGTCTTTTGCATGTTTTGGGCAGGACCGAGGACCGGGACCAGGACTGGACCGCCATGGGCAATGAGGGACCGGACTGAAGACCGGTCCCAAGTAGGACCGTGGTCCTATAGTGGTCCTAGGACCGGTCTGAACCGGTCCAGGACCGATCAAGTGGTTATTGACTTCACTATAATTTTATATGTCAGAAACTGCAACAAAAGTGTACTTACTACTCGATATATACCAGAACATACTAAGTACAGCCCAAAAATTGGCTATGGTGCACTGATTCTTAATTTCTAAAAGTAAAATTATATACTGAAGTCAACACACAGAAATGACACTGCAGTAACTGCACACCTCAAGTTGTATCTGATGAGATCATGTGTTGCATTTTTGTATGTGCCACAATGAGTAGCATATAACTACCGCTAAGCAGCGCTCTGCCAATAACTGGGTGATATTAATGCACCATGCATGTGTACCATAATATGTGAGTGTTATCACTACTGGATGGGAGAATATACAACTGCATGTCAGTCAGCAAAACTAGTGATAATATGAGGACAACCTGTATGTGCCAAGCATTGCCCAAGACAATAGCAGTGCTTCATTGTATCATAAATCAGAAGGTTTTTCGTTGTTACTATTCATGTCAGCTTCTGTCTGATGTGTTTACCCTAATAGCCAGTAGTACATACATGATGCAGACCCACTCTAGGGGGTCTTAAATACTTTGGTTTTGTTGTAAATTGGTCAGTCATGGTTCCCTACCTTGGAGTAACCACATTATAAGTACTATTCAACAATAAATTCGGGACCGGTCCAGGACCGGTCCTGCAAAAACTGACCACTCAGAAGGACCGGGACCAGGACCGTGTCAGGACCAGGACTGGACCGGACCGTTGAATCGGTCCTAGTCAGTCTGGTCCTGGTCCGGTCCTTGGTCTTCAGTGGTCCTTGAGACCAGACCTCGCAACACTAGTTCCTTGAAGACACTGAGGTGAGAATCCGACTCGTCATCTGCACGACCGGGAGACCGAGATCGATGTGAATGAGCGAGTGACACAAGTGCTACCTTAGACACACACCCGGGGGAAGGGGGCTCACTCAAAGGTGCCTTCCTGGTCCGGGGCATCTAAGGCTGCAAAGGCCAAGACAAGTCTGAGGTTCGCTCAAGACTTTCTGGCTATTATATAGTCCTACTACTGTTTGTACATGTTTAGGTGTGGCCTGTAAGGCGTCAGCGCTGAGGTAAGCTATGTGCTACGTGGTGGCCTATAATGGCATTGGGGCATGGGATCGTAGAGCACGGGACGGCCATGGCAACGTAGTGGGTTAGGCCTGATCGGTGGTTCTCGTCGATCGAGGGTTCGCCGGTAATGGCGGGGTTCTATGTCCGTGATCGGGGTGTCTGCTGTCCAGGTTCCCAAGGACTGGTACTGAGGGGAAGGCACATGGTGGCCCAGGTTCCCACGTGCTGGTACTAAAGGATGACGTCTGCTGGGACTGTGGACTGGCCAGTACGGGCCGTGCGTGACGTAGGGTGATTGAGCATGATCAGCTGCGATCGGTACGTAGAGTCCTGCGACTGCTAGGGTTCTCAGTCATACAGGTGCTGCCCTGAGGTCGGTGTTCCTCATAGACTAGGGTAGCTGGGGTTTAAGGCCTCCCTTGGGCCTTAGTCCGTATGATACATAGTCCGTGCCAGTAATGGCGTGAGTCCTTGGCCGGTTGGGGTGGACAGGGTCCTAGCTGTGAGTCTGGATGGTCGTGACCTGATGAGGTGTAGTCCATGTAGCAAGGGGTTGGTCTGGTTGGGTGCTACTGGGCTCATCGTAGTTGGTCGGGGTCACGTGACTGCTAGTGGCTTTGTGTTGGACTGGACGTAGGGTCTGGGATGAGGGACTTCAGTCAATTATCTTAATCTGCCAACTGCCCTTCGCTTAAGAAATCGCAGTTGCGAGCTAGGTTTGCACGCAGATTAATCTGCTAACTGCGGCAGATTAGTCTACTGTGACAATAAAATGACACGTCCCGGATTCGAACCAAGGACCTTAGCACAGATGAGAATCACAGCATCACAGCATAATTAGCCAACTGAGCCATTGTGGCAACAGGTACCACTGACCAATTAGAATATATATAACGCAAATTTTACACACAATTTTCGCAAATCATCAAGGCAACTAACTGCTCCAACAAGCATACAGAAATCAATGATAGTGGTAGCTTGATTTACCATGCTTGACCTGGAGCAACTCACCATGGGAAAGCTGAATACACTGGAATCATAGGTCTTTAAAGGCAGATTCATTTGTATTTGTGTTATATGGAAGATGTTAAACTGCGAAAATGAAGTTTACAAAATACTCTATATATTGCTTAAAATGGGGACAACACTAATTGCACTGTAGCTCAGTTGGCTAAATATGCTGTGATGCTGTTATTCTCATCTGTGCTAAGGTCCTTGGTTCGAATCCGGGATGTGCCATTTTATTGTCACAGTAGATTAATCTGCCGCAGTTAGCAGATTAATCTGCGTGCAAACCTAGCTCGCAACTGCGATTTCTTAAGCGAAGGGCAGTTGGCAGATTAAGATAATTGACTGAAACTCTACCTGGGACTAGGGTTCTTAGGTGGGGCTGGTGATGCTGTTAGCTAGTGCCTGTAGTGGTACGTGTGTAGGGCTTGGTTCTAGCTGAGGCATCGGGTTTCCAGCCTCGGGGGTGCTCTCGATGATCGAAAAAGGTACTGTGCTTAGAGGCTTGAAATTGGCGTGTGACAGCGAGGGTGTCAGGGAATGGTGCGCTCATGGCTTCCGAGGGTCTACATGTCTGATTGCGTAGACCAGATGTGTTCCTTGATTTTTTTCGGGGGCGACCACGACCCATGGTTGAGCGATGGCAGTCAAAGGCGCCCGGCTACGAGAATTTTTTTTACAGCATCAAAGATGCGTCACGGCCATGATCTAATTGCATATTCAGACTCGCGTAGATGAGAGCTGCCGATTCGTATTTTTTTGTGATTTTTACGAATTTATCTAAGCGCCCGCCAATTTTTGACCCCTCAAATATAAAAATTGACTTTTTGGGAAAACGGCTCGTACAATCTGGGTCGCCGTCCTGTACACAGAGAGCCATACGTCGTATCTAGCATTTGTACTACTCTACTAGTGCCAGAAAATTGGGTCCCCAAGATTGGCGGGGTTTGATTGTCCGCGACTGTACGTCAATTTGAGTTGGCCGAAAAGCTGCGTATCAAGACGACGTGTAGGTTACCTGCCTATTCTGTCTTCTGACTCCAGACGATACACTCTGACCCAAAAATCCTGGCTCATACCCGCCGTGATCACCAGTGCATATTATGCCTAAAGCTCCCGAATATTTGCTTAACGCGCGTGGGGAGAAAGAATACTACCGCGCGTGTTCGCTATACTGCGGAAACAACCGCGTCAAAGTCCACCGCAGCACATACTTCGACCACAAGGAGCAGAGATTATTGCAATTAGGCTATCCTCCCGAAACTCTCACGCCTAAAAAAGAGAATGCCACAACCAATGCAGAGGCACCCGGCTCTGGTTCAAGAGTAGATGCAGGTGAGTACTAATCCCGTCTCACCATGGCCTATTAGTCTCGATGTTGCGTATGTACGTAGGACACCATCTCCCATACGATGGCACAAGTTTCCAGGAGCCAGAGCAAAATGACAACTTGGTATCCAGTGTGATCAGTGAGTCAAATATCTTATACGTCTCTATTTCTTTGATCGGCCAAGAAGATCCTGTGGACAATCTCCTCGCAAACCCTGAGAGCGAAGTAGTCAGAGACAGCAGTTTTAAGAGTCAATCTCAAGATGAAGAGGATTTGCCAGAGGCTAGTTCCTCGATGTCCTCAGCAGCCTCGGCGACGGTGGCTGCTACCAAAGCTTTGCGCCCTCGATGCTACACGCCTAACAAGACTATAATTGCAAGGTGCGCTACCAACATTGTCGAAACGAATCGAACGGATTTTGCTGACACCATACAGGGAACTATATGGGAAGGATTGGCACAAGAATCCCGGAGGCACGCTCGAAGAATTCGAGGCGCACTTTCACATATTGTCAGAAGAAGTCCTTCAGGTGAGAAGAATGTTCTTTAATTCTCGTCGTTGTAAGCTTTACTTGTTGTAGCCATACGAAGATGTGGAGAAGGAGCTGGTGATTCTTTCTTTCTACTTGGTACGAGAGATTTTATTGATTTCTGCTGAAGAAAAGGCAAAAGCACGCTGCGGATGCCTCTGGTCGACTCAGATTTTTGCTAGTGTGTATAACGATGCCTGCGCGCTGCTTTGGTTATACTGACTGCTTTCAAGAGCAATAGGTTTCAGTAGATCCTGATCCACGCATAGGATCGCCTTGATGGATTCGAACTTCTTGTACGCGCTCAAGTCCTCCTTCGATAAGTTCAGATTCTCTGGTACACGCAACCCCAGACTCATGAAATAGACAGTTCCTTCTTTTCAGCACTTGCTATCTGCATACAGCTGTATCATTACAAGACATACTGTATTATGCACCTTGATGGTAGAACATGATGACATTGACGGTGCCGGTGAAGTATCATTCAATTGACCGATCTGCCTACATGAGTGATTCATATGTATCGAAAGACCGATATGGGACCGATCTCTCAAGAGCTGGCTTATAGTAGTTCACATGACATCTCAAGAACTGGTTTATACCGAAATCGCTGATGCAGTTGTTCAATCACGCAGCATTTCAGTAGACTGTACGCTTCTCATGTTGGTCATACTTCAATGTGCGGACCATATCTGACGCAGTGTCTCGTGAGCCGCACATACCACATCTAGAATCTCCAACGCTTGTACCAAGTATCGTTGAGACGATCTCAGCGATCTCCAGAACGTTGTGGTACAAAGAGCTTACTCGTCGTGTAATGCAGTTGAGAGGAAACAATGCCATGATGGCGACTCGTAATCTGTCGGATACGGTAGGTCCACTCGGTGCATGAAAGCTCATGTCAACTTCAGGTGTCCCATTGGTCCCGCCGTAGCATCTGCTACGACCATCACGATTGTTGAGCCTGTGTCCAGGTTCAGCATAATAGTACCAAGGCTCATCGATAGCGCTAATCTCGAGGCCTAATTTTGTGAAATCAGCATCTTTTGGGACCCAGGAGCTTTGTGTGAGGAGTATTTCGGAAGGTCCGTCAAAGACAACAGCATGCTGACCGTCCCGGTGAGTATTGTCCCACTGGGCACTCCACGTCTCTAAGCCCATGCGACAGAGAACTTGGATTGTCCGATTTCAAGATTGGTTCATGAACAGGGCCGAATAACATCGCTCAAATCCAAAAATTCCCATCAATACTACACTAATGACATCAACAAATCACAGGACGTAGAACTATCACTACACCAGGTATCATATAACCGCACATGATCATCAACAATGCTCGTAGCGTACACCCTCGCGCGTCTGTATAGCTCAGAAAATGATCGACGCAATTTTGCCGAGGAACGTCGTTGGTGGGACCTCGGGCACCTCCGTCTCCTCCATCGAAGGGATGGCCTGAAGAACAAGAAAGCTCAGCAAACATTATAGCCAACGAAACACGATCAACACGCACGGTGACAAAATCCATCTCCTCCGGCCGCCACGCCTTGGTGCGCTTGAGGATCTTCCAAAAGATGTACAGGCCAAGGAAGATCGGGATGTTGATGTCTGCGGCGCCACACGGTCAATCAGTCGCGCGTTCCGCGCAGCGAGCATGGGAGGGACACACAGTCTGTGACGAAGGTGGACGCGCGGAACGACCAGAAGACGGCGTAGCCATTGATGAGGATGAAGAACGCGAGCCAGCCGATCGCCCACCACGCGAGCCACGGCTGGAGGCGGTTGTAGTACGAGAACTTGGTCCGGTCGATCCCCTGCACCTTCAGGCCCTTGTCTGTGCGCGGAAGGACGTCAGCAGGCTACACGCGCACACGCATAGGACACGCACAGAATCGGAGGTACGTGACGCACATCGCTCCCCAGCTGAAGAACCCGCCCGTCGTCGACAGATTCACGAACCAGCTGCGCCGCGTCAGCACACATACCGCGGAGGACAGAGGCACGGCACGCACTTGAACACCGTCTCGGAGCCCGCGCTGACGTTCATGAACGAGAGCCATGCGAAACACGACGCGGCCAGCACCGCCGCGATCGGGAGGCCCTGCTTCGTGCAGTACGCGAAGATCTTGGGCGCCTGCCCTCGCAGCGCGAGGCCGTACAGGATGCGCGACGCGGAGAAGACGCACGAGTTCCCCGCGGAGAATGCTGACGTGAACACGCATGCGTTGATCACCGCGGGGAGGACCTTGATTCCCGCGCGCGTGAATGCGATCACGTACGGCGACTCCGCCGCAGTGCCCGAGTCGTTCAACAAGTTCCCATCGTTGTACGGGACGAGCATGCCCGTGATGAGGATGCCGAGGATCTGCGTGCGGTCAGGCGGGAGGCGAATCGTCACAGAGCGGAAAGTGGCGCACGTAGAAGACGAGGATACGCCAGAAGACACGGCGCACGGCCTTGCCGATGTTCCGCCGCGGACTCTCTGTCTCGGACGCGGCGCTGCGTGCGCGTCAGTCAACACCCTTTGCGACGCGCTGCACGAGCGGATCGACGCACACCGCAACAAGCTCCATGCCCTGGAACGAGAACGCCGCCTGCACGATGACCGAGATGATCGCGAGCAGCCTGTCGAGGCCGATGAGTTTAGGCTCAAGGCCCGCGGCAGCCACGGGGCCGGGGTTCCGCCAGTACTACAAGCCAGAACCACCGTCGAGTCAGCGCGGGCACCCACATGAGTCATACGATCGACGCACCCGGAAGCCAATCCGATCGTGTGTAGGGCCTCCACCGAGGTCCACTACCAGGCCAGTGATGATTAGCATCGTGACCAGGAGGACTGCACGCGTCGCGATCGGCCCGCGGAGTTACGAGTCGGGGTCAGCGAGATCCGGCCGTCAGCGCGGGAGCGGGAGCAGAATGCGGCGCACGTACTTTTGATGATGGAGAACATGAATTCGGCTTCACCGAAGTAGCGCACGCCGAAGATGTTGATCGCGCAGACGCAGATGTTGATCGCGGCGGTGTACGCCGCTTGATGACCGGTCTGTCATAGAGAGCGTCAGATGTGATTGCGCTGTTACTGCAAAGGGACAATTTATGAACGATGCGTACATCCTGATCCCAGTAGGTCAGCAAAATACCTGCAGCAGTGATCTCCACTGGCGTCGAGATAGCGCCCGTGTAGAAATAATTCCACCTTCGAGAAATGTTTGGGTCGATGATTATCGTCGCGCAGAGTAAACCAACACGTACCCGAGAGCGAATCCAAACGCGGGATCTACCCATCGTGCCGCGTAGTGCGGGAACGTACCAGAGATCGGCGCGAACGACGTCATCTCGCCTAACGAGCATAGCGTCGCATACCCTACGGACCCGACGAGCGCATAGCCAATAAGCGCCCCGAGCGGACCGCCTTCGCGCAGCGCGTTTCCTGAACCCAAGAACAAGCCAGTGCCGAGTGTCCCGGCAATCTGAATCCGGTCAGCGCGTCACTACGGCCGAAGGCGGGGCGGGGGTGCTCACGGCAATCATCTGCACATGGCGCTGCTTGAGGCGGCGCTGCACGCGGTCGAGGTCGCGAAACTGGTAGTGCGCGTCCTCGGGGTTGACGGGGAATGCCTCACCATCGACGCCGCCTTTCTCGAGCGAGGCTGCATCTGTCGTCTTCTCATCGAACAGCTGCGCGTATTGCGGTGACCGCTCAGCCTGGCTAATCGCGTCGGGCACTGGTAGCGACATCGCGGATGCGGGCGATATCGGCGTTGGTGAGTAATGGCGGTAACGTGGCGGTTTAGAGACGCAAAGAAGGGCGGAGGCCGCTAGCAGAAGTCGAAAGGCGGCCCTATGGGAGGGTTCGGCGATATCATATATAAGCTGGCAGGAGACGCTCGCGTGGGGCATTTTTGCGATAAGGAGCGGGTTAACCGAAGCCACTGTCCAGTATCTTCATGCGTGCAGGGTGCGCTTCATTACATGCGCGCGGGGTCGTCAACATCGTTATAGCGCTACCGGACGCCTAGCTCGTGCCTGATGCCCGTCGCCGATCAGCCGCGGTTGGGGGATGGATGGATTTCTCTGCTACTTGGCCTTTGTGACGTGATCCACGATGAGGTCGCTATATCACAGGATTGTGGTCTGTGGTGTGAGCAAGCCACGACGAGGATCACTTCTCTGCATCTGGAGCTGTGTGAGAACGGACCTGCGTACCTTGATCACGAATTTACGCGCGCGCTGCGGGTTCTTCGACCACACGGCACCTGCTGGAAGCAGTGCTCTTGTCAGAGAGGTGGATGTGTGACCCTGGCACCATGCCCGCCACGTCCAGTGATATGATGCGCCTGCGGATATGCTACGGTGCAATGCCACACACAACGTCGGTCTCAGCCGTTACACACCCTGTCAAGTAAAGCTGCTTCTGCATTCTGTTCAAAGGACAGGTGTTCTCTCCATATGAATAAGGCTGTGTCCAGCCTTGCAGCACAGAGGCTAGTGTCATGCCGTAAGCCCATTAGCTCTAGGATCTATGTGTCGGACGCACAGCTGCTCGAGGTGTTCTCACGCCGTCCAGATGGCCAAGCCCGTCGAATGTACGGTGCCCTTTGACCGCCGCCCGTCTGCCTGCGTCCTGTGTTGGAGTACGAGCGCTGAGGCGCCCCGATCGATAGCCTCGTGCTAGAGGAGGTCGGGTGGCGCTACCTTATTTGTACATAGTTTGATTGTGGCTCCTGTACAATAAGGGTAGTGTCGGTGCCGGCAAGGCCCTTCAGCACCAGTAGATTGTTGAAACAATCATGAGACGAATGAATTCAGCATCGCGTTTGGACCCGTTGACAATCAGGGATGGTGGGCAAACGCGTGAGGTATTAATACCGTACAAAAATTTGCGCGACTATCATCGGCAAAATGCGAGGTCTCAGATATAGTCCGTCAATTACCAGCTCAGTGGATATACATAGATATGAGCAGATATTATGCGCGGGGTAATGGAACGAGGACCGAAATGTTATTTGCAGGATCAAAGAGGACCGAAACATTATTTGCAGGACCAAAGAGGACGGACATGTTAATTGCAGGATCAAAGAGGGCGGATATATCAGTTACAGGATCAGAGGGGATGAACATATTAATTGCAGGATCAAAGAGGACGGGCATACGTCTGGGCATGCGCAGTGTAGTAATTAGTAATGACGTGGGTCCCATCCGATTTAGTAAGTCCTTTACTTGATTGGGCAACATCTTTTGTCATACTTTGTAATCTGTCACACTTTCAGTCAGCTCTCAAAATTTGAGGTCAAGTGCCATAAAGGCTAGCTCTCAACATTTTCAACATCTTTGTCCTTCTCTCCCTCAACCTCTAGGTGTCCCCTGGACACCCAGGCACAGTCTGTCAGCATTATGCATACCTAAGTAACCAAACCCATCCTTCACTCTCCCTCCCTCATTTTTCTCTCTCTCTTTCCCCTTTCAATGCCACATGTTTGACATGAGTACGATATCAAGCAAGAGCCAGGGGAATAGTAATCGCTCAGAGGCATATCACTGGTCTGGGTTACTAGTGATGTGCCGGCCCGGCCCGGCCTGAAAGCCCCCGGCTTTGGCCCGGCTTTGGACGGCCTTGGCTTTTCAAAACCTGAAGCCGGGCCCCCACTGACGGCCCAGGGCTTGGCCCGGCCCGGCCTGGGGCTTGCCCGGGGCCTGGCACTGTGGAGATAATTATTACTGTAGCCTCATAAGTTTATGATATACTTTTCCCAACTATTCCCTGACAAAACAGAGCTTTGATATCTTCAATAATTAGTGAAATATAGTGCGAAATCAACCTTTCATCGGCACGGCGTTCTGTGGCACGCCTACCAAATGGGGTATCGTATAGGCGCCCACAGGTGTGCGACAGGCTTCAACACCAAGGATCCAACCCATGGGACTATCCCATAGCTTAAATTGAATAATATGGAGGTATTACATTGGAATCCAGCATACTGCTATCGTATATGGTGCTATATTATAATTACTAGACATTTTGTCCATCAGAGCTTTCAGGCCGGGGGCCCACGGCTTGGCCCGGCTCGGCCTGAGTCACAAGCCGGGCCCTGGGCCGTCTCAAGCCGTGGTGTAAAGCCCGGCTTGGCCCGGCCTAAGTAGGGCTTGGCCCGGCCCGGCTCATGGCCCAAAGCCGGGCCTGGCACATTACTATGGGTTACTCAAGGTGTAAATGGCCAAGACGAGTCTGGGGTGCTACCCAGCTCGCAGGCCAGTATATATGCTCTCTCTACAGGTGCTTGTACATGTTATGCTATGTGGCCAGTAATGGCTGTATCCATGGTAGCATAGGTGTGTCACAGAATGCCCTATGGGGGGGTCTCGACATCCCTTGCGGTATTGCAGAAGCGCCTCTAGGCTGCGAGGCTAAGTCTTTGCATCAGCAAAAAAGCGGGATAAAATTATGCACATGTAAGGCATGCAAGTGGTTGCAACGGTTTGAGCACCATACATGCTTATGTAAGGCATCATATGCCGCCACAATGGTTGCACCCGCTTGCATGTCCTCACATGTATCATAGGTATAATGTATGAGCATGCACATGCATATATGCGGTTCAATGATATTTAGAAGACCAATATTGATATACTATGCTGATACATGTAGTCTTGGGTGTTGTATGTGTATCTAGATAATTTCCAGTCCTACATCTTAATTGTATTAACATACAGGAGCATTGCATGCACATATATGATGCATAATTGACATAAAGGAAAATTTCGTGCACATATATACAGCTCAAAGTTGCATAATGTGTCATGTGGTATGAGGTTATTACATGACACATCGATGTGAACACAGCGGCATCGAGCTCCATCTTTTTTTGACTCTCTTATCCCTCCATTGTAGAGGAGAAGCATGCTGCACAGCTAATTCTTTACTTTTTCTTACTATTATGATATGCTTTTATTGTACTGCACTATCATATTCCTCTCGACTCTACCAGCGCACAAGCTATGTCCCATGGATATGTTTAATTAACCCTACGTAGAGCTGTTGACAATCTAGACCAATGTTCCCACACTCGAGGGTGGTGAGATGCACATGTAAATAGGGCATGGTCTATGATCAGCCAATCATGCTCGAGCAACTGCACATTGTGTTTGACATGTCTAGAGGTAAAGCGGACATGTATGTGCCAATGATGTGGCCCCAAGTCGTTTGTACTATTATGGCAAATCCCTTACTCGCTTATGGACCGTTTTCGCTTCCCTCTGTCATAATTTCTGTTCTGTCACTTTTCAATCGGCTCTCGAATTTCTGTTCAATGTAACCCAAAAACTGGGCTGTTGACACATTTTAATCTATCTCTCTTTCCCCACTTTTCATACTAGCTCGACTCTGAGACTTGGTGAGGTGATGCCATCCCCTCAAGAGTAGCCAAACATTTAGCGCAAGTAGAAGGTCACCAGTAAGCACGATTAGTCATATAGTTCATTTGTTTTATTTCGTCCATCTATGTATATCCGTTACGCAATTGCCCACATCGTCGCAGCCATCGTTCTGTTGTGTGGGTTTGTTCACATTCCTGCATATCCCCTCTCTCGGTCTCTAGCACATATAGTCAGTGACCTGCTTTTTGCTGCATCTCCACCTTTCTCTCCCACATCGTATGCAGCTGTGTCCATTGTGCTCCTCACTTCCCCCCTCCTGCCCTGCACCAGCAATGAAAACAATACAGAATACTTGTCTGCTCACACATACTGTAGAATCTCAGGCCATGCCATACCGCAACTGCGCCTTACTGAAACCAGGGTCTATGCTCAAGTCTGGTAGGCTCATGGATTCAAATGAGCACCAGTATGTACATCCCCAAATCGCTTATATGCTCATGTGCTCCTCTACATTTCAGATTTGCATTGTGTGACTTCTGATACACGTGTCCCCTTACTTGACTGTATGTGTACTGTGGCAACAATATTGCATAATGCACCCCACTCAACACGTACACTTTTCAGCATGTACTGTAGAGTTTCAGTCACCCAAATCAATTTACCAGAACTGCAGCTGTGCCCTGGTACATTCAAGCCCGAGTGCTACTTCGAGTTCATAGTAGCATACTGTAATTTAGGACAAGTATTCAATTTATACCGTTTTCAGATTTTATCCACTGGTAATGAATATGAATATGCATTTCGTCAGTGCCTAGCTAGGATGCATACAATGTTTAAAGCACAATATATGTGCTCACAATCATGTGCCAGTCAATATATGTGAATAAAATCTAGCACACATCATATATACACTGCAATACTTGCCAGTATTGGGAATGACGTAGGAGCCTGATGTGCACATACAATGTGTCACAATAACTCTGATACCATATATTGCATGCAGACAATATATGTACATGCATGCACATAGATTCCCATATATGCAGCTGGGGTTTTCGCTGATGCTTACTTACCATTACCTCTCGTCACACCTATGTTATCTTATCAGACCATCTAGCCTATTAGATTAGCGCTGTAGGGTAGTGTGCACCTCAGGTACTCACACTACGGTCACATGTGAGGTACATAGCACCCCTAGCCGCATGACCTCTTAGTTACTGTGCACAGACCAGTACTTTAGGGCTAGATTAGTAGTATCGCTGCTCATGTATTTAATGTATGCCAGGATGGGGCTTACTCCCCATTCTTGAAATTGGACTTCGGTCCCTTTCTTCTCACCTCTCTGTGTGCGGTGCAGTTCTCACTGCTTGAGTCCTTGCTTCGCTAGTCTGTGTGTCACGCTGCCATGCTATGTTGCCCTTGGCCTGGGGAGGCCTTGTCACCCTCTGCCATTAGGTTCTGGGTCACCACTGGCATGTGGTTGTTGCTCATCTGGCATGGTTGGTTCCCTGGCAGGGCCAGTCCCACAGACATGAGTAGTCTGTGTCAAGGTGAAACGTATGAGATTGCATTGTGATTGAGTCATGATTGAGAGATTAGATATGTGGCTACACCAAAGGCATGGTTAGGGTTTGGCATGTGACTAGGGTTACTATATAAGGAACAGGTGCTAAGATAAGATAAGATAAGATAAGATAAGGGAACTTGTCAGTGTTGTCTAGTCATTGACTAATTGAATGAAATTGGCCTGTGACAACGTTGCAGTCTTTCCTTGCATCCCTCTTGCTTGCTGCACATGCAGCTTTTCTTTTGTGTTCTCCCTCTGCATGTCTACTAAGCTCTGCTTAACTCTACTACTGTTATGCTAACAGGAATGTTCCTGCCTGAGCATTACTTGCTCCCACTTCCCAATCTCTGGTGTGTCAAATATCATGTCTGCTCACTCTGTGTGTGCATATATGTGCTGTTCTACTCCACAATGCTGACTGTTATGCCATAGGCCTTTAGTGATTACTGTACTGACCCACATGAGTATGCAGAGTGACACAGAACTACACCTGTGTCTACCACCTAACCCTAGAGCCTAGTAATCACCCTCTATTGACTAAGTTGAGGTGTTGTATATGGTCACACCACAGACTAGCAAGGGTAGAGGATAGAGTGTGTGTTGAAGATGGCAGACATGAGATTGGAGATATAAGACCAGGGGCACATGCACCCCTAGCCAAGTATATTCAGACTGAGGTATAAGACCTCAGTCATGCTGATATATATACAGAGGGGAACACTACACTGTGATATCAGGACCTGCCCTAATAGCATGGTCTGTGCATGCTGTATGAAATACCCCAATGCATGTGATGTAATTATGTAAGTAGGGGCAGTGCCAGGTGCTACCTACTGTACACTGATATCTAATCTAATCTACCTGTAAGTCATGTGCCCACTGGCATAGCAGACATGGCTAAGGGGGAATATCACTGCTAGGGGAGGGGATAAGGTTGCCAGTTTGAGCCCAGTGGAGCATGGGCTAGGGGACCTGTAAAATTTGTGACACAGATGCAATCTGTAATGATGGTGTGTCATTCCTCTCCCATCCTTCTTCCACATTTCCTCCCCACCATCTTCCTCTCATCTCTACTGTCACATCCCTGTTCCTCTTCTGCACTCTGCACTCTCACCATCTGCCCCAACCTCCCAGCAGCCCAATTCATTCAGCTAAAACCCTCTCATTACTGTTACGGGTCGAATACCCGTTTGTATATTTGAGTCATGAATATAGATCGTTCTTCTGCACGTAGGCACGCTGCCGTATGCAAGGCAAATACTCGTTAGATGCCTTCAAGTCCTAGAGTCCCTAGGAAGTCGTTTGAATATCCAATACGCGTTAGAGGATATAATCTTGTTCGAGTGTGAGTCTGATAGAATATAAGACTCGCCTAAGTCCGAGAAGTCAATGTGCACTTCGAGGACTTAGTCATTCGATGGCTCGAGTGAGGAATACTTGAGCGTAGTTTCCTACATTTGAGAATGAGTATAAGACTTCTTGTTTGTACAACAAGGTCGAGCTGAAGAGCTTCGACGGTAGGTACATGAGTTTATATACTATGCTGGGTTTTCAGGGTCAAGTCCATTCCAGATGTCACCGCTACTATCTACACTATAGTACCAAATGTTTGATAAGTATGCAGTGATATATCCGAAATGATAGATAGGAATGATGATGGCGGTTGAACGCCATCTGTCAGCTAGTAAATGATAAAGATGAAATGGTGGCAGAGTTGAATCTGTCAGAGATGAAACGCACCCTATATGCTAGTACAACTGGGGATGTGCCCAGTAGAGTCACGAGTAGCCAGGGGGTTGACTGTGCAACAAGTCCCTGTATCGTATTCGCCCGGTGGCTAGTTCCGTCAGCGTTCAAAATTTCAGAATAACCGTAACAATTACAGTCCAGTGCTCTTCCAGCTCCATCTGCTTTTCACTCCTGCCACTGAGCATGAAGCTCATCCAGTTGTGTTTGCACTAACACCTTGTCTCTTTTAACTGCCTCCTCTGCCATGTACAAGAAATTTTGCAATATACACTCATTTGCAGGGTTGGCAGGGTCAAGGCTTGACTCCCTTTTCTTGACCCAAGGTCAACAGTTTGACAGGGGTCAAGACCCCTAGTCAAACCAATTGACCCAGGTCAAGGCATGATTCTCATGTGATGTTGTGCCTATCTTAGGATGCCCCTGTTCAACCAGGGTCCTGTTTCAAAGTCATCAACCCTACACCCTTGTGTCATGGACTACTCACTTGTAAGGTTCTTGCTGAGGTGGCAGTGATGAGAGGTAGTAAGAAGAGCAGAGCTTAGGTGATGCACACTTTGGCAATAGACAAGAGGTGATTAGTTCTAAGGATGGTATGCCTTAGAGGTCTAGTATATATACATGCTTTGGAGCAGTGCTATGAGGGCTGCCCTAAAGACATGTGGTCTGTGCGCCGGGCGGTAATGCGAGGCGCTTCAAGGGTTGCACGATGAATGCCAGTAATGGCGCCATACAAGTGTTTCTAGGGGACATGTCAGCGTGCGCTAAGGGGTAGTGCCAGTAATGGCACCTGTAAAGGCCACGTCAGCCTGCACCTAAGAGTGGCAGGTGCCGGGTGGTAAGTACACAGTCATGTGTTACTCTTGTGGCAATGGCTGTGATGGGATTTGGGTTCTGCCATAGTCATATGTCTAAACATAGGTGTGTAAAGGGATCATGTGACTGTACGAAGCAGATGTGTGGGTTTGGTATGTAGGTTAAGGGTACTAACTACGTGTAAGGGTTTCGTATGTAGGTAACATATAGGTTAACTACTGATAAGCTGTACTACTATGTTGACGAGTCATAGAAGACAGGGAAAATTAGGTAAAAATAGGGGAAGCCCTAGGAAAATCTGTGACACCTTGTATCAGGGCTTCTAGGTATCTTCTGTATTCAACTACTGTACCCATCATGTTTCAGCCACTGTTACACTCAACTGCAACATTCTTGTCTGTTGACATAGTGTACTAGCCATATGGACTTAGTGGTAGCAGTACCAAGGACACTATGACCCTGATTGATAGTTAATGGTATATAACCTGATGTACATACCAGCTGGGCTCTTCAGCTCAATCTTGTTGTATAAATGGGGATCCTATACTTGTTCTCAAACTTGGGTGACCAAGCTCAGCTAGTATATTCGAGTTCTAACTCTACGGTGTCAACCTAGAGTTAGCAAGTAGTGCACTGCTCAAGAAGCTTAGTAACTTGTACAGTTACTTTTGCTGAACAGATATTGTGATGTGCTAACCCTTCTCCACCAAGAGTTGAACATAGGTGCTCACACCCCCTCTATAGTGTATAATCTGCTATGCCACAGACTACATAGCCAGTATGTCATGTGACTGACACTTGTAGATTAGATAACCCAACCCTAGCATTATCAGTTACCACTGGCCCGGTATTGTAGCACTTACCTTACATAATATGTACACAGCCCCCTGTGTTGCAGATTAACGTTTGTGACATTATCCATATTTGACACAGACATACTTGGATGTGGGACCTGCCATGGGCAAGGGGAAACCCAAGGTCTTCATGCCTAGGGCCAGTGAGCAGAGGTGAGTGTAGAGGAGGGCATCAGCTTTGCATACTTTCCTATGTATACCAATTGCCCTCTATTGTCTACCTCATTTCCAGCACTATTTAACCCACTAAATTAACCATACTTCAAGTTCCGTAGTGCCTCCATTTGGTGTCTACTGGGTTGCTGCATATCAAACTGGCTCTTAGTCTTCTTTAGAGTGGTAAATATAACTTTTTAATGCACAATAATCACTCAGGCAGCCATTTTGTGTAGTGTTACAAGGTCCAGTCCCAAGGACTGCTGAAGACCAATTACCAGACCAGGACCAGACTGATTAGGACCGATTCAATGGTCTGGGCCAGTCCTGGTCCTGACATGGTCCTAGTCCTGGTCCTTCTGAGTGGTCAGTTTTTGCAGGACTGATAAGGTCCAGTCCCAAAGTTATTGTAGAATATCACTTAGAATATGGTTACTCCAATGTAGAGAACCATGATTGATTGATTTACAACAAAACCAAAGTATCTAAGACCCCCCTAGAGTGATCTGAGATGGTCTGCATCATGTATGTACCACTAGATATTAGGGTAAACACATCAGACAGAAGCTGACATGAATAGTAACAACCAAAGACCTTCTGATTTAATTGACGGGTTTAATTACCCATGGCTTTGCCACAAATGTCAATTGTCACTTAAGTGTGATAACTAATAGAATAAGGGAAAAACACATTGGATGGACATTGTGAGTCCACCCAACCCCCAGGGTGTGTGATCACCCCGCTGCACCTGTCTCTGCCCACTCAGCCACTTCCAACACCTCACTGATGCTCGGTGTTGTTGTCACTTCACTTGTAAACCTGTGTCCACAAATGTAATCCCTCCAAAAACACTCTAAATTCTCTTGATTTATCACAATTTTCTGGCAGGTATATACAGTACAGGCCATTTACGTTACAACAGCTATGAAATCCTGATGGCACAGTGCAGGGAGGACATGCGAAACGGAAGGGATTTGAATGCACGCCTTGCAGGCGCTGGGCATGGGAATCCACTGGCCAACTCTCCAGGTCAGTGGTGCAAGCCCTATGGGACAACAGACAGCACGCGGCACATGTGGAAAAGCACATGGCAGTTCCCACACAACAGCTGTCCCTTTATTATATGACTAGCTTAATTACCTGTGGCTTCGCCACAAATGTTATGTCTTAAAAATATTTTTTAGTCTCTGCCTGCTCAGCCACTCCTCCACCTCACTGATGCTCGGTATCGTTGTCGCTTTGCTTGTAGAATCTGTAACCGGCATGCATGCCTTGCAGGTGCTGGGTGTGGGAATTCACCCCTGTGGCATTGGGGTGCAAATACCTGTGGCACAGGGTACAAACCCCTGTGGTGTGGAGTATTTATATTACAAAATCCCCATGCCACAGGACACAAATCCCTGTGGCATGGGGCACGAATCCCCATGGCATGGGGCACAAACCCCCATGGCATGGGCCAAAAATCTCCGTGGTGTAGGGCACGAATCCCCATGGCACGGGGTACAAATCCCCGTGGTGTGGGGTATTTACATTACAAAATCCCCATGCCACAGGACACAAATCCCTGTGGCATGGGCCACAAACCCCCATGGAATGGGCCACGAATCCCCATGGTGTGGGGCACGAATCCCCGTGGCATGGGGCACGAATCCCCGTGTTGCGGGGCAGGAACAGCACGCGCACCTTGCAGGCGCCGGGCATGGGAATCCACCGGCCAACTCCGCGGATGGCAGGCGCCCTATCTAATGGGAGGAGGATCAACGACGCACATGGATGCCACGCGGCAAACGTGGCGTCCATGTGCGCAAAACGCGAGCGACACGCTAGCGGCACGCGAGCGCCTATGGCGCGAGCTCCCCTTACTTTATGGATACAACAAAGCACTGCTATTGTCTTGGACAATGCTTGACACATACAGTCTGTCCTCATATTATCACTAGTTATGTTGACTGACATGCAGTTGTGTATTCTTCCATCCAGTAGGGTTAACACTCATATTTTATGATACACATGCATGCTGCATTCAATATCACCCAGTTGTTAGTTGTTGGCAGAGTGCTGCTTAGTGGTATTGATATGCTGCTCATTGTGGCACATACATAATTGCAACAAATATATCTCATCAGATACAACTTAAGGTGTGCAGTTACTGCAGTGGTGACACAGGACACTTACTTGTGGCTGGTATGCAACTCAAGGTGTATTGAGGCAAGTTTGTAATGGGGTATCAATGCGGTAAGCAGAGATAAAAGTCGAAGTTGATGGATCTGGGGGTAAGCACCCAGATAGTAGTGTCTTATATACATGTTGTATAGGCCTCTAAGCGAGACCCTTAGTACTTGTAGGTACTATTCTGATTGGACAACCAGTAATGGTGTCATATCATAAATCAATAAATGTCTCTATTACTCCTGTAATGACTACTTGTAATTACTAAGGCCGACCCATGCCTGGGGTTAGCGGCCTGGAATCAATGATGTCATTAAGGTCATGTGCTTCCTAAATGACCTAATCCTTTAGGCCTAGACTGAAGCCATTGACCTTTGGCATGGTCTTGTGACTTGTGGCTTGTAACTATACAGTCTGGCACTGCAGCAATTGCTTAGATAAGCTATCCCCATGGTCACATGTTGTTGTGCAAATTGTAGCCCCACAAGGGAACTATCATGTGATGCTTGAGTGCCCATGTGACATGTGATAGTTAAGGCACAAAATGCAAAAGAAAATCTGGGACATGAGTCTTTTTGAGGTAAAAACCCTGTAAAAACTGTGACAAGTGGTATTTCTGCATGCTGACTTCAGTATACAATTCTACTTTCAGAGATCAAGAATCAGTGCACCATGGCCAATTTTTGGGCAGTACTTAGTACATTCTGATATATATCAAGCAGTAAGTACACTTTTGTTGCAGCTTCTGACATATAAAATTTTAGTTAAGTCAATAACCACTTGATCAGTCCAGGACTGGTTTAGACTGGTCCAGGCTACTATAGGACCACTGTCCTACTTGGGACTGGTCTTCAGTATGGTCCCTCATTGCCCATGGCAGTCCAGTCCTGGTCCTGGTCCTCAGTACTGCCCAAAACATGCAAAAGACCAGACTGGACCGGACCTTGCAACACTAATTTTGTGCAGTTCAGTAATCAGAGTTCACGGGCAGCATGAGTGTAAATTAGCCTGATGCAAAGCTCAATTCAGACCATTCTTAGACAACTTTGTATAACTTAGTGTCACAGAACACTCTGTGCATTGCCCTAGGTGTTTTACTGCTGTAGGTGAAGATCAGCATATAGCCGCACTCACCTCTACGTCCTTTCCCCTTACCATAGTCTAGTGCCTTGACCAGTCACCTGCGCCTTCTGGGTAGGTGCGCACTTCCTTACCTTCACGTTACAGTCACCACTCACACTTAGTTACATACTGCATCACTGTAGCTACAGTAGTCACATGGTTACTGTGTGCACAGGCCGGTACTTTAGGGCAGCCATTACTGGCATCATCACATGTATATAAGTAGGGCGGTGGGGTCTTACAACCCCATCTTTGAGATTTTTGGCAATTGGGGCAAGGCCCCCTTTCTCGTTACTTTCTGTGTGCTGTGCCGCTCCTTCTTGCCACTCCTTGACTTGCTAGTCTGAGGCTCACCAACATACCACCAGCTTGGTCACCCACTGGGTATACGGTATGCCGTTGAAGACAGCTCATCATACACACAACGTCCTTTGCACATTGAAGTAGGAATATTTTATCTTCTACATCTCTTACTTCATCTGACAGCAATGAATGCAGCCCAGTGCCACAGAAAGCATGGTAATTCCAACATGGGGTTGAGCTCTTGCCATATTGGGAGACTAGAGTATATGAGTGTTGATGCTTGCCGTGATGAAGCTAGCTGTCCATAACTTACTGCAACAACATGATAGCAAAGATGGCAAGAACATAATTGTAATTGATGCTTATCCACCAGTAGCTACAAAAAATATTTTACAGCTATTTTGGAAATTCATGACACAGCACATTTTTCTCAAACATGTCAACCAATAAGGAAGCTACTATTTTGGGTATGTGGCTAGAGCACCAATACTACTTGAGAGACTAGCTCTAGCTAACTTATGTACACTCTGCTCTGCATTCACTGACTCTGCTGCTCAATAATATCTGTTGAAGGTGCTGCTTATATCAAATTTGATGTTACGGTCATTTTATTTTTCAAATGCTCACAGAACTCACCATTGGGTGAATACGATACAGGGACTTGTTGCACAACCAACCCCCCTGGCTACTCGTGACTCTACTGGGCACAACCCCAGTTGTACTAGTGTATAGGGCTTGTTTCAGATTAGCAGATCCAACTCTGCCCTCATTTTACATTTATCATTCTATGATTGACAGATGGTGTTCAACCACTACATGTTTGATATTTATTGTTTCAGATATATCACTGCATACCTATCATATGTTTCAGACCACAACATAGATAGTAGCGGTGGCATCAGGGACTGGTAGGACTCATAAAACCTGGCATAGTATATAAACTCCTGTCAAGGCTCTTCAGCTTGACCTTGTTGTACAAACAAGAAGTCTTATACTCATTCTCAAATGTAGGAAACTACACTCAGTATATTCCAAGCCTTGAATGACTAAGTCCTTGAAGTGTACATTGACTTCTCAGACTTGGGCAAGTTCTGTATTTCTGACTTGCATCCCAGACAGATATATTCTTTAACGTGTACTGAATATTTGAGCAATCCCTAGAGTCTTGGTGACTTAGGGCTCAAAGGCTAAAACAGGATATTACTTGCCTTGCACTTGTCCATGGGACTACGTGCAGAAGAAGATTTAGATTTATATTCACAACTTGAATATAATGAATGGGTATATGACCCGTAACATTTGATGAGGATGAGGACTAGGATGTACCATAGCAAAACACTGCAGTGTGCTACAGCCACATACTGAAAATGGCAGTTTCCTTATTGGTTGACATGATCAAGAAAATGTGCTGTGTCATGACTTTCTGAAATAGCTGCAATGCTAAGTGATTCAAGGCTCAGTCTGGTTTGAATCTGGTTCAACGGCCCCCCTGAACCAAGAACCTTGATGTCCTACTCTGGACTGGACCTGGACTGAATCTAGGTTTGGTTCGGGCAGTTCAGGTTCTGAACCTTGGTTCTGAACTGAACTTCAGCAACACTAATCAATGGCTACTGTTATGGAGGGCTAATTTCATAGCTTATGTGATGTTAACACAGTACAATTAATGCAATATGGTGATACATGCAGTACTCTGAGTGCACAATGAAACCACATGCATGCAACCTATTCAGACCCCTGTGTATGAGTGCCAGTGCCACATCAGGAAAAATCGACTTTACTATTTTGGAGAAATTAGGAGCTAATTAGGTCTCAAATTTCCTTGCATCTAATTCATCTGATCTGCATAAAAGTGGTTCATTCTCCTAATCTCACACTAATCTTGCCCTAATCCTGTCCTAGTTCACACATGATTGCTAGAATCATAGTGGATGTCACTGGGATGCTGGATTACTGTGCAACAGTCCATGGCAGCCTGAAATACATCCTAGATACATTGTGGCACATGTACTAGGAAAAATCCGCTTTTCTAATCCATCCTAACTGATATAATTATTCTAATCTTTCTAACCAGTGTTGCTGAGCACTTATGGCAGGTACATGCATTACAGTCACAGATTGCAGAGCAACACCAGTGCTTCATCCCTTGTTCCTTGACTACCATTATGGACTGACTGCCTCAATGCCATGGCCATGGTCTGATGCCCACCATTGATCTTGCTCAGGTATAACTGGATTGGGGTGGATGTATGCTGGTATGTACATGTTCCCTAGCCTTATGGACTTTGTTTCTCTGTTCACTGGCAGTCTAAGCAACTCTACTGCCTTCTATCTCATTGATGTAGAAATTCAGGTCACACCAGACAACAGCCACACCCTACTACTCTCCAGGGACCCCACTATGGTGTGATGGGTTCAGATAGCAAATGTGTGCTGGTATGTACATAGTGTCCTTGACTTCATACTAACACAGGCCACCATACCACCACTGGTCCTGCTATACCCAAATCTGGCATAACCACCCCTATCCTACCAGGGGCACAACTGCTTGTGCCATGGCAATGAGATCGCCCCCATGCACCATGCCCAATGCATGCACACTTCCAACAGTTGACACTGAGCATGGTGCACTAACATCTGGTCAAAAAGTGTATCCTTGCCATGCTGAAATTTCGAAATTTATGGGTAGGTGCCCACTTGTGAGGCTACACGCTCCCTTTCGGACTCCAGGGACTTCATCTGAATAGGTTACAAATGCACGGCCTAGATATGTACAATCCATCCCTTTTTATGCTAACGGTGACTCATCTGCCTGTACCACCCCCATTATCAGCCCCCTGACCCCTGCCACACCTGCCATTTCCACCTTGGTGTGCTATTGACTCCGATTGATGTGCGACTCCAATGGCACCATCACACGCTGAGCACATCGACTTCCAACAGAAATCACTCATGCCCAGGCCATTCCTATTGTCATGTACCAGCCTGTTGAAGCCAATCTGCAATGAAGAAGCAAGCTCGGATCATCCATGGAAACACAATAGGTGCATTGCATCCAGCTGGATTATGTGTGTTGACAAACAGTGGCCCCAGTCCAGCCAGCCATGAGATCATACCGCTCCAACAATGTTCTGCATTGTATGTAGTGATATAACATCAATATATCTATATTAAGTGTGCATACTGACACACGCTACTACCCAAGACACACACCCAGGGGAAGGGGGCTCGCTCAAAGGCACCTTCCTGGTCCAGGGCATCTAAGGCAGAAGAGACCAAGACAAGTCTGAGGTTCGCTCAAGACTGTCTGGCTATTATATAGCTCTACTACTGTTTGTACATGTTATGGCATGGCCCGTAAGGCGTCAGCGCTGAGGTAAGCTACGTACTACGTGGTGGCCTGTAATGGCATCGGGTGCGGGATCGTAGAGTGCGGGACGGCCATGGCAACGTAGCGGGTTAGACCCGAGTCAGTGGTTCTCGTTGGTCGGGGGTTCGCCGGTAATGGTGGGGTTCTAAGTCCGTGATCGGGGTTCTAGCGTAGATCGGGGCCATAGTTGGTAATGACGGGGTTGGTGGGCCGTGATCGGTGACGTAGCTAGTGATTGTGGACTGGCTGGTAATGGCCTTGGTTGATCGAGCGTGATTGGCTATGATCGGTGTGTAGCGCCTTGCGACTGCTAGGGTTCTCAGTTGTACAAGGGCTGCCTGAGGTCGGTGTTCCTCCTTGACCTGGGCGCTATGGGGTTTAAGGCCTCCCTTGGGCCTTAGTCCGTATAGTACATAGTCTGTGCCAGTAATGGCATGAGTCCTTGGTTGGTAATGACCGGATAGCCAGTAATGGCGGTGGTTTGTAGAGACGGGAGGTGTAGGGTTCGGTTGGTCGGGTGGACAGGGTCCTAGCTGTGAGTCTGGTAGTGATGTGCCAGGCCCGGCTTTGGGCCATAGGCCGGGCCGGGCCAAGCCCTACTTGGGCCGGGCCAGGCCGGGCCCTACACCACGGCTTGAGACGGCCCAGGGCCCGGCTTGTGTCTCAAGCCGGGCCGGGCCAAGCCGTGAGCCCCGGGCCTGAAAGCTCTAACGGATAAAATGTCTAGTAACTATGATATAAGGATATATATAGTAGCAGTATGCCATATTCCAATGAAGTATGTCTATATTTTTAAATTCAAGCAAGAGGATAGTCCCATGGATTGAATCCTTGGTGCTGAAGCCTGTCGCTCACTTTTGGGCGCCTATACGATGCCCCATTTGGAAGGCGCGCCACAGAGCACCGTGCCGGTGAAATGATGATTTCACACTATAATTCACTAATTATTGAAGATACTGGAGCTTGGCTTTGTCAGAAGATAGTTGGAGAAGGTATGTTATGAGTTTGTGTGGCTACAGTGATGATCATCCTCACAGTGCCAGGCCCTGGGCAAGCCCCAGGCCGGGCCGGGCCAAGCCCTGGGCCGTCAATGGGGGCCCGGCCTGAGGTTTTGAAAAGCCAAGGCCGTCCAAAGCCGGGCCAAAGCCGGGGCTTTTGAGCCGGGCCGGGCCTGGCACATCACTATGCTGAACCAGTGCCTCCCTAGGCGATGACCGTGAAAATCTGGAGAAAATAGAGTGGGATGGATGCTGTTCCGTCATACCAATGGCTCCGAAGCAGTGATGGAGATGCTAAGGGCAAGACAAAAGAGGCTCGGGAAGCTCAGAGCTCGAGTGGCAAAGAGAGGGAAACCGCTAAGGCAGCACTTGATGCAGCAACCTCGAGGCCGAAAATCCTAGGGTCCGCCACTGCTAGCCTCCGCCACCCCTGCTCACAACATTCCCTCCAGACCGTTCGTTCGGCGCAGCTCCTGATCTACTCATCCCGCTTGATTAGCTCCTTGAACCCAGGATACTTCAGCTAATTTAACATCCGCCCCCCTTCATCGTCCACGTTGGTTTGAGCCGCCGAACCGCCTCCAGACTTGCGGGATTCTGGTGCGCATGTTCGCTGAACAAATCCCGGCGCGCATGTCCACTGCATAGATCCTGATCACCGAGCAGAGCGGCGTATGCGCCAGCCGCTTCCTGCTCGATAATTGGGTATTCAGCGGGAGAACAGCCCCTAATATCGATGGAATAGCGGGGATGCCGTGCACTCTTCTCCACTTCGTGCGGGGGGTCCTCTCGGGGACTAGCGCAAACACCAGACTCGTTCCCCGGCTGACAGCCAAGCTGCATGACGAGAGCGATATACGGCCGCTCGTCTTTCTTATTTAGCGGGAAGAACCCCTTGCCGCCATTCATCACTTCCTCCACGATCGCCACCAGCGCGCTGTGCCACTCGTTCGTGCATCGAATCAGCAGACCCGTCACCGCGCCCTCGCAGAGCTTGTCCACCGACCGAAGGAGCACAGGGACGACACAGTCGACCCCGTCCTCACTCGGCGTGCACTGCATGGCCATCCCCCACGCGAGCGCCGCCCACGCCCCGAATGAGCTTGCCACGCCCACGTCTCCGTTCCTCGTGAAATGGGTGAAGTGCACCCGCACATCCTGAAAGGCCTCCTCGAATGTCGTCGTGGACGACACTGTCACAAGCCAATTTCAAAGCCTAGTAGAACACCCTAGGTTGACACCCCATTCACGCCATAAGCACGCTACAGCACTCTATCCGAGCCCAGCTGGAATCCTACGGCAACGCTAGTAGAAGCCCTCCGCTATACAGGACACTACGGGCACTAGCAGGCCACCAGCAGTCTAACCCTAGACTCAGTCCAAGTCCCGGCAGCATGAGCCATACGCTGCCTAGTCCCTAAACCACAGAGTCACGAGTCGACCCCTAGAGCCCAACAGGCTACGATAGCATGACGGTACGCCTGGCACAACCAAAGGCTACCCATCGCACACTACGCTATACGCCGATTAGGGGCACGGTCTACACTCACACGTGACCCAGAACATTAAACCTAACACCTCGCGTCCTTACCGCACGGACACTCGCCATTACTGGCATAGACATTATACTATACCTCATACGCACCCTGACCTACGAGTACACCAGGCAGGGATAATAACCCCAGGCTCTGCACGACTGAGAACCCTACCAGTCACAGAGCGCTATACCCCGATCATGGCAGACCACGCCCGATCACGGACTTAGAACCCCGCCATTACCGGCACACCTACGATCGACGAGAACCACTGATCGAACCCGATAGATTGGCTACTCTACTGATCCGCCCCTTATACGCTACGTCGCCATGGACATCCTCGCGTACCCCAGCGCTCCGATGCCATTACCGGCACATAACTCATAGCCAGTTAGATACCAGTACGTAGAGGCCTCTGAGCCACCGTACACAAACATGTACAAACAGTTTAGGAGTATATATGCCAGGCAGTCTTGAGCGTAAACCTCAGACTTGTCTTGGCCTTTGACGGCTAGTGGTCCCGGGATCAGGAAGGCGCCTTTGAGCGAGCCCCCTTCCCCCGGTTGAGTGCTAGTTTGTTGCTTGTGTCAGACACCGCATTGTCAGGCCCCGCCTTCCTGATCTCCTCGAGCCTCCCAGCGCCAAGGAGCGCTTCCAAAAAGTCCAGGAGGGGGACGGGCCGACTGGGCGTCGGCAACGTGCCGGCGCTGCGGTTCTTCGTCACCACTGCATCGAACGCCTGTGTCAAGAGGAGACGTGTGGCCAGCTCGCCTCTGCTCCCCCTCTCAACGAGCCCGCTCTCCACGAACGAAGCGAGTATCGCGGCCACCAGCTGCCGGAGCACGGCCATCGCACGCGTGGCGGCCTCGGCAAGGATGGGCTCCGAGGAGTACCCCGACCAGAGATACTCGCGGTGCGCAGGGACGCTGTATGCGACCCGCATGTTCATCTCGACCATGCGCGCCTCCATCTTCACCGCCGCCCGTGTCGCACTCAAGTCCAGCAGAAGCCGGGTGCCGAGGATGGCGAGCCGCGCACGCGCCAGCGCATCCGGAGACGCTGTTATGTCGTTGTAGTCCCTGATGCCCGTGAGCTTGTCCATGGCGGAATCGAGCAGGTTGTTGCGGACTGCGCCATGTGAATTTTTGTAGAGTGTGTGCCATCTATGAAATTTACCGTCGTTAGAGCATCGATGGCGGCGTCCGAGGGGATAAGCTCACAGGGGACGTCCAAATTGACTGAGGAAACACAGCTGACACGTGTCCTCGAGGGTACACTGGCCAGCCTTTATGAACGGCTTTCCGTCGATCAGACAGTCAAAGGGCAACTCTGTGTATGGAGCTTGTAGCGTGTCGTATTCCCACACTAAAACTCCTCTCGGTGCGGGCTCAATTAGATTGCAGACGGTTGAGATTGTGACGGCAAACAGCAGCAGCTTTCGCATGTGGTTCAACACGCACCGTAGCGCGCCGTATAGCGAACTGTGGCGTTCGTATGTGCGCGCCCGCTAGTAATGTGCCAGGCCCGGCTTTGGGCCATGAGCCGGGCCGGGCCAAGCCCTACTTAGGCCGGGCCAAGCCGGGCTTTACACCACGGCTTGAGACGGCCCAGGGCCCGGCTTGTGACTCAGGCCGAGCCGGGCCAAGCCGTGGGCCCCCGGCCTGAAAGCTCTGATGGACAAAATGTCTAGTAATTATAATATAGCACCATATACGATAGCAGTATGCTGGATTCCAATGTAATACCTCCATATTATTCAATTTAAGCTATGGGATAGTCCCATGGGTTGGATCCTTGGTGTTGAAGCCTGTCGCACACCTGTGGGCGCCTATACGATACCCCATTTGGTAGGCGTGCCACAGAACGCCGTGCCGATGAAAGGTTGATTTCGCACTATATTTCACTAATTATTGAAGATATCAAAGCTCTGTTTTGTCAGGGAATAGTTGGGAAAAGTATATCATGAGGCTACAGTAATAATTATCTCCACAGTGCCAGGCCCCGGGCAAGCCCCAGGCTGGGCCGGGCCAAGCCCTGGGCCGTCAGTGGGGGCCCGGCTTCAGGTTTTGAAAAGCCAAGGCCGTCCAAAGCCGGGCCAAAGCCGGGGGCTTTCAGGCCGTGCCGGGCCGGCACATCACTAGAGTCTGGATGGTCGTGACCTGATGAGGTGTGGTCCAGGTAGCAAGGGGTTGGTCTGGTTAGGTGCTACTGGGCTCATCGTGGTTGGTCGGGGTCACGTGACTGCTAGTGGCTTTATACTGGACTGGACGTATGGTCGGGGACCGGGGTTCTTAGGCGTGGCTGGTGATGCTGTTAGCTAGTGCCCGTAGAGGTGCGTGTATAGGGCATGGATCTGGCTGAGGCATCAGGTTTTCAGCCTCGGGGGTGCTCTCGATGATCGGAAAAGGTACTGTGCCTAAAGACTTGAAATTGGCGTGTGACACATACTGTGAATGAAAGCACAACCACTGTCAAATTGAGCTCTAATTGGCTCTAATTAAGCTCTAATAAGCCAGATTGGGAATAATTGGGCTCTAGCTTGATTAAGTTATCCAGGGGGAGTTTCTAATCTTCCTAATCACTCTAGTTTGGGATAATCCAGCAGCTGGATTAGATCTAATCCATCCCTAATTTCTCTAGACTAGCAAAGTTTCCTGATGCAGAGGGTCAGTAGGTCATGCATTGACCTTGACCCTGGTCATGGGTCAAAGGGTCTGACCCGGTCAAGCGCATTACTGTAATGAAGCACACCACGTGGATGGGTACTAAGTTAGAGGAAAAGTAACTGAAAGGTCAACAAATTGCCGGTGAGTCTCAACACTCGAGCCGGCCTATATACTGACACTCCCTAACTACCCGCTAGCTTGTCCATCCTTGCGCCATCTACCCACCATCTCCGCGCTATCCCGCGCCACGACGACGCCGCAGACCATCAACTGCGACAACCAGCATAATTAGGGACACGAAAGCTTTGTGTAATGAGTATTTCAGAAGGTCCGCTAAAGTACAACAGCATGCTAACTGTTTCAGTGAGTGATGATATCCCACTGGCCACTCCACATCTTTATGCTGCAGTCTGAGGAAGTTCATGAGATCACACGCAAAGTCCATGCACAGGCGCGAATAGCATCACTCAAAATGTCCCATCAGTACTACATTAATGACATAAACAAATCACAGGACGTAGAGATATCACTATACCAGGTATCGTATAACCGAACATGATCATCAACAATGCTCGTAGCGTACACCCTCGCGCGTCTATATAGCTCAGAAAATGATCGACGCAATTTTGCCGAGGAACGTCGTTGGTGGGACCTCGGGCACCTCCGTCTCCTCCATCGAGGGAATGGCCTGTGAAGAACAAAAAAACCTTAGTAAATACTGAAGTTGGTGAAAGGCAGCCAATGCGTACGGTGACAAAGTCCATCTCTTCCACCCGCCACGCCTTGGTGCGCTTGAGGATCTTCCAAAAGATGTACAGGCCAAGGAAGATCGGGATGTTGATGTCTGTGGTGCCACACGGTCAGTCAGTCGCGCGTTCCGCGCAGTGAGCAGGGGAGGGACGCACAGTCGGTGACGAAGATGTCCGCTTTGAACGACCAGAAGACGGCGTAGCCATTGATGAGGATGAAGAACGCGAGCCAGCCGATCGCCCACCACGCGAGCCACGGCTGGAGGCGGTTATAGTACGAGAACTGCGTGCGGTCGATGCCCTGCGCCTTCAGGCCCTTGTCTGTGCACGGGGGACGTCAGAGCGGCTACACGCGCACATGCATCGGGCACGCACAGAAGCGGAGATACGTGACGCACATCGCGCCCCAGCTGAAGAACCCGCCCGTCGTCGACAGGTTCACGAACCAGCTGCGCCGCGTCAGCACACACACCGCGGAGGACAGAGGCACGGCACGCACTTGAACACCGTCTCGGAGCCCGCACTGACGTTCATGAACGAGAGCCACGCGAAACACGACGCGGCCAGCACCGCCACGATCGGGAGGCCCTGCTTCGTGCAGTACGCGAAGATCTTGGGCGCCTGCCCTCGCAGCGCGAGGCCGTACAGGATGCGCGACGCGGAGAAGAGGAACGAGTTCCCCGCGGAGAATGCGGACGTGAACACGCATGCGTTGATCACCGCGGGGAGGACCTTGATTCCCGCGCGCGTGAACGCGATCACGTACGGCGACTCCGCCGCCGTACCCGAGTCGTTGAGCAGGTTGCTGTCGTTGTACGGGACGAGCATGCCCGTGATGAGGATGCCGAGGATCTGCAGACCGTTAGGCGGGAGGCGGACCCCATAGAGAGAAATTAGCGCACGTAGAAGACGAGGATACGCCAGAAGACACGGCGCACGGCCTTGGCAATGTTCCGCCGCGGACTCTCTGTCTCGGACGCGGCGCTGCATACGCATCAGTCAGCATCCACCGTAACGCACTGCACGAGCGGATCGACGCACACCGCAACAAGCTCCATGCCCTGGAACGAGAACGCCGCCTGCACGATGACCGAGATGATCGCGAGCAGCCTGTCGAGGCCGATGATCTTGGGCTCAAGGCCCGCGGCAGCCACGGGGCCGGGGTTCCGCCAGTACTACAAGCCAGAACCACCGTCGAGTTAGAGCGGACACCCGCATGAGTCATACGATCGACGCACCCGGAAGCCAATCCGATCGTGTGTAGGGCCCCCACCGAGATCCACAACCAGGCCGGTGATGATCAGCATCGTGATCAGGAGGACTGCACGCGTCGCGATCGGCCCGCGGAGTTACGAGTCGGGGTCAGCGAGATCCGGCCGTCAGCGCGGGAGCGGGAGCAGAATGCGGCGCACGCACTTTTGATGATGGAGAACATGAATTCGGCTTCACCGAAGTAGCGCACGCCGAAGATGTTAATCGCGCAGACGCAGATGGTGATCGCGGCGGTGTACGCCGCTTGATGACCGGTCTGTCATAGAGTGTCAGATGTGATTGCGCTGTTACTGTAAAGGAACGATCTGTGGACGATGCGTACATCCGGATCCCAGTAGGTCAGCAAAATTCCTGCAGCAGTGATCTCGACCGGCGTTGAGATGGCGCTCGTGTAGAAATAATTCCAGCTGCGAGAAATGTTCGCGTCGATTATTGTTGTTGCGCAGATAAAATCAACACGTACCCGAGCGCGAATCCAAACGCAGGGTCTACCCATCGTGCCGCGTAGTGCGGGAACGTACCAGAGATCGGCGCGAACGACGTCATCTCGCCCAACGAGCATAGCGTCGCATAGCTCACGGATCCGACGAGCGCATAGCCGATAAGCGCCCCGAGCGGACCGCCTTCGCGCAGCGCGTTTCCTGAACCCAAGAACAAGCCAGTGCCGAGTGTCCCGGCAATCTGAGCCTCATCAGCGCGTCACTACGACCGACGGCAGGCGGAAGTGCTCACGGCAATCATCTGCACATGGCGCTGCTTGAGGCGGCGCTGCACGAGGTCGAGGTCGACGGCATGGAACTGGTAGCGCGCATCCTCGGGGTTGACGGGGAACACCTCACCCTCGACGCCGCCCTTCTCGAGAGAGGCCGAGTCTGCCGTCTTCTCATCGAACGGCCGCGCGTATTGCGGTGGTCGCTCGGCCTGGCTAATCGCGTCGGGGGCATGTAGCGACATCGCGGACGCGGATGTAAGCGTTATCGGTGTTGGTGAGTAATGGCGGAAGCGTGGCGGGTTCAGAGACGCAAAGAAGGCGCGGGCCGCTGTCAGAAGTCGAAGGGTGTGGGCGTGTGGGAGGGCTCGGCGATATCATATATAGGCTGATGGGAGACGCTCGCGTGGGGCATTTTTGCGATAAGGAGTGGGTTAACCGACGCCACTGTCCAGTAGCTGCATGCGGTGCCGAGTGCTCTCCATCAAATGCTCGCGGGGTCGTCAGCGTCGTTGTAGCGCTACCGGACGCGAGCTGGTGCCTGATGCCCGTTGCCGATCAGCAGCAGCGGCTGGAGGATGGATGAGTCTCTCTGCGACTTGGCCCTGGTCGTGTGATCCACGATGTCATCGCCGTATCGCAGGAATTCCGGTTTGTTGTGTGGGCGAGGACGACTTTACCGCGAGATTCCGCATCTGGAGCGGTGAGAACGGACCTGCGTGCCTCGATCGCGAGCATACCCGTGCGCTCCGGGTTCTTCGACCTCCCCACGGCACCCGCTCGAAGCAGTGCTCTTGTCAAGAAGAGGTGTATGTGTAATCCTAGTACCATGCACCCGCCGCGTCCAGTGATCTGATGCGCCTGCGGATATGCTATGGTGCACCGATGTCGGTCTCAGCTGCCACATACTCTGTCAGGTAGGACCGCTTCTCCATTCTCCACAGAGCTGCGCAGGTGTTCTCTTGATATGAATAAGGCTGTGTCCAGCCCTGCAGCATAAGAAGCTAGTGTCATGCAACAAGCCCAGTGCCTTTCGGATCTATGTGCTGGACGCGCAGCTGCTCGACGTATGCGTATAGGAGGCGGCGTCCGGGGAACGAAGCACCGATACATGGGCGTTTAGATACGGTGGCGAATTAAGGTCGAAGTGTTCTCGCGTCGTCCAGATCGCCAAGCCTGTCGAGTACACGGTGCCTGCCGACCACCGCCCGTCTGCCTCGTCCTGTGCTTTCTGGCAGTGTTGCATGTGCAGCGCTGCGGTGGTCGTGTGCCACACAGAGGCAACTGTGTGCGCATCGGCTGCTGGCAGAAGCGAGATCGTCGATGGGATCTGTGGGACGGTCTGATAGCTACGCGAAAGTGGCGACCAGGCACGCGGACGATTGCGCGGGGAGCTTCTCGAGGATCCCAATTTCATCGTCTGCGATCCAAGCGCGTCATTGCGCACCTCCAATGACCTCTCTAGACAGCGGAGACTCCCCCCTCTTCCTCGGCCTTGAGTCCCTTGACCTTTCAACTCAAGGAGAGCTTGGGTAGATCAGCTGGTGGGCATCGCGGACCATCATCCCATCATTGCGTGAAACGCACATTTGGCGTTTCGAGGCTATCCAATCAGAACCCCACCACTTTTTGACCCACCGGTTGCAGGCGCAGCTATCTTGCGAAAGGCGCCGCGCTTCCTCCGAGCCATCGCTATACAAACAGAAGCATTGCCACAGCCAGCCACCCAGAGTCAAGGCTGCCAAGAATGCAATAGCCACGATATACACATTTGATTGTCACCTGCAACAACTTATCACATTGGATCCGCTACAAAGTACGTACCCACAGCACGATGATGCACGCGGTCACTATGTCGTCGCAGCGGGCGTCTGTTCCGTTCCAGCCAGGAATAAGACGCGGCAAACGCCGAGCCACAACGGGAGCCACTACTTGGTCAGGTCAGTCTGTTCCTCCACAACGAGCGCTTTATGGATCCTACCGTGTAGAAACGAAGCCCGGCGTACGAATGTTTGAACTCCAGCAGCTCCGACGCCGATGCGCGGCAGGGGCATTATCAAGATCAGAGACATTTCCCCCCGCTCCGGCAACTCCAAGTCGAGCGGCAAGGCTCGCACAGAAGTTTCGACCGCAGAAACCGCGTACAGGCAGATCAGTTCCACATAACAGCGACGCGTAGCCTCTCCGAGTCGTACTCGCCGGCTACTGCGGCTGCTTGTCGTCGCAGCCGCTCGCGTGGTAACCGCGGTCGCTGACCGATGTTTCAATGATCGCGCATGACCGGCGAAGGCGCTGCGAGGGCGGTGAGGACATAAAGGGGACTTGCCTTCAAACGTGTGGCGCGTCTGCACATTTGAGAATTGGCTGCGCTGATGTGTCGGAGCCAGTGGTCGACCGGTCATTTGAAAAGAGCGCCAGCGCAGTGAATAAATGACGGCGGGCGCGCGATGCTGTCAAAGCTGTCGACGGAGCAATGTCACGAGACGGCGGGCTGGCGGTACTGCGGCGCAGCGCAGCGCGGGGCAGCGAGGAACCAGCACGCCCGACGTCGGACGCCAATGCACGCCGCAAACATAGCGGCGCTCCGCCGCACTCATCCAGAAGTGAATCAGCAAAGATCCGATCATTCTCATCAAGGTTTCATGCGTGGCTGCCATAAAAGCAATATTTGAACGAGCTCGCTCCGGAAGGCAGAACCCACGTCGTGCGGTCATACAAGTGGCCGCATTAACCCTCACCTTTTCTGCCTATTGCGGGGGGCAGGGCGCAGCTCGCACGCCGCTGGCTGGCTGGCACACTGGCGGGCACGGACTGGCAGATAAGTTATCCCCGTTCATTGATCAGTACACTATTTCCGCTGCCATTACAGTACTTTGTGTCACAGTCAGGTATCGTAATCTATCATGAGTCGTCGTCGTCGTCGCCGCGCTACACAAACACACACCAGCGTCCGCGCTAGAACACCACCGCCGCGATCTTCCCCGCGAGCGTCGTCGGCGGGACCTCGGGCATCTCCGTCTCCTCCATCGACGGTATCGCCTGCGGCACGCGGGCACACCGCGCATCAGTCTCTGCACGACGGACGACGGGCGCGAAAAGGGGGGGGAGGGCACACGCACCGTGACAAAGTCCATCTCCTCCGCGCGCCACGCCTTGGTGCGCTTCACGGCCTTCCAGAGGACGTACGAGACGAGGAAGATCGGGATGCTGACGTAGTCCGTGAAGAACGTCGACACGTCGAACGCCCAGAACACGGTGAACCCGTTGATGAGCACGAAGAACGTCAGCCAGCCGACCGCCCACCACGCGAGCCACGGCTGGAACCGGTTGTAGTACGAGAACTTGGTCCGGTCGATGCCCTGCACCTTCAGGCCCTTGTCTGCGCGCGGTCAGCATTCGCCAAGAACGCGCAAAGGAGGAGGCGCGCACAGAAGCGGAGATACGTGACGCACATCGCGCCCCAGCACAGGAAGCCCGCCGTCGTGGACAGGTTCACGAACCAGCTGCGCCGTGTTAGCAAACACACTGCACAGGACAGAGGTACAGCACACGCACTTGAACACCGTCTCGGAGCCCGCGCTCACGTTCATGAACGAGAGCCACGCGAAGAGCGACGAGAAGAGCACCGCCGCGATGGGCATGCCCTTCTTGGTGCAGTACGCAAAGATCTTGGGCGCCTGCCCGCGTATCGCGAGCCCGTACAGGATGCGCGACGCGGAAAACAGGAACGAGTTCCCCGCGGAGAATGCGGACGTGAACACGCACGCGTTGATCACCGACGGGAGCACCCTGATCCCCGCGCGCGTGAACGCGATCACGTACGGCGACTCCGCCGCCGTACCCGAGTCGTTGAGCAGGTTGCTGTCGTTGTACGGGACGAGCATGCCTGTAATGAGGATGCCGAGGATCTGCGCGCGGTCAGCGGGGCCCCGGCGAGCGACGGCGGACGCACGTAGAAGACGAGGATCCGCCAGAACACCCGGCGCACCGCCTTGGCGATGTTCCGCCGCGGGCTCTCCGTCTCGGACGCCGCGCTGTGGGCGCGCGCGGGCGCGGTGTCAGAGCGGGGACGCAGCGGATGGACGGGACGACGCACATCGCGACGAGCTCCATGCCCTGGAAGGAGAACGCGGCCTGGACGAAGACGGAGATGATGGCGAGTAGCCTGTCCAGGCCGATGTGCTTCGGCTCGAGCCCCGCGGACGCCACGGGGCCAGGGTGCTTCCAATACTGCAGCGCACGACGGTAACAATAAGCGGGACGAACACGCCATCGGCATCAGCCATGCGCTGATCCACGCCATACAGCACGCAACGCACCCGGAAGCCGATTCGGTCGTGCGTGGGCCCCCCGCCGAGGTCCACAACGAGCCCGGTGATGATCAAGAGCGTGATCAGAAGGACTGCACGATCGCGTGGACACATGGCCGTCAACATGGGATACACACGCGCCGTCGACATGGGCGCTTACTTTTGACGATCGAGAAGAGAAATTCGGCCTCGCCAAAGTAGCGCACGCCGAAGATGTTGGTTGCGCAGACGCAGACGGTGATTGCGGCCGTGTATGCGGCTTGGTGGCCGGTCTGGGAGGCGTCAATACTGATTGCGGACGCGGAGAAGGGAGGACGCACGTCAGGGTCCCAGAATGTCAGCAGGATGCCGGCGGCCGTAACCTCGACCGGTATTGAGATGGCGCTCATGTAGAAGTAATTCCAGCTGGGGGTACGCTCGTTCGATACGACAGTGCGGTCACGAGCGAGGATGCAGCACGCACCCTAGCGCGAACCCGAACGCGGGATCCACCCACCGCGCCGCATAGTGCGGAAACGTGCCCGATATCGGGGCAAAGGAGGTCATCTCGCCGAGGCTGCACAGCGTCGCATAGGAGACCGTCCCGACGAGCGCGTACGCGATGAGTGCGCCGAGCGGGCCGCCCTCGCGCAGCGCGTTTCCCGAGCCGAGGAAGAGCCCCGTCCCGAGCGTGCCCGCGATCTGCGCGCGTCAGCGAGGGAGCGGGCGCGCGAAGAGATGACTCACGGCGATCATCTGCACATGGCGCTGCTTGAGGCGGCGCTGCACGAGGTCGAGGTCCGCGGCGTCGAACTGGTAGCGCGCGTCGTCGGTGCTGACGGGGTACGCGTGGACGCCGCCCTCCTCGACGGAGCTGCCGTCGGCGCTCTTGGCGTCGCCGTACGGCGGCGGCTCGCGCGGCAGCTGCGCGATCCCATTCTGCGACATGGCGCGGGCGTGTCGGAGCGAGCAAAGACGGTGCGCGGGAGGGGGTGCGTGGTCGGGCGGAGGGATCAGCGGGCGTGGAAGACGATTTGTGCGGGACGGCGGCGCGATAATATCATCATGCGGCGGGCAGAGGCGCTCGAAAAACTTTTCGATGAAGGAATTAGGCGCTCCATCCCGCTCGCGAGGGCAGCATGACTCCCGGTCGTTTCGTGTGCCGACGGCGGCCGGCGGCGCACCAACATTAATGCATGGACGGCGGGGCCTGGTGCCGATGAGGCCTGGTGGCGGTGCTCTGGACTTAGAAAATCACTCGTCCGAGCCCATGCCGTTTCCGGAGGTCACAGAGCGTGACTGATTGTGGCATGCGTCACAGCTTATCTCTATAGTAGATGTCGCATCTTGAAATTAGGGGCTGTTGACTGTGTCAGAAGTTGTGACTCGTGCAGGTGCCGTCTGGGCCGCTAATGTGCCTGCAAGCGACGGGATGGTCCGCTATCAACCACAAGCCATACGTCAAGCACACCGATTATCGCCACGCAGCCACCGCTGCGCGGTGGAGAATGGGAGACGGAGCTTGACGATACCAGGCACGCGGCGAATGTAGCTGACCGCGTACGAATGGCACTTTGATCACAGTACTAGTACTAGTCGCTGTACATACAACACGTGGGTCACGTGCTTTTGTGGCACGAGCAGACAAGGCACCCGGTGCTTACGCTTAACCACAAGTCCCTCCTACATCCTTGTTCCAATCGCACTATCGCACCAAGCTCCTTGACTGCACCTGCACTCGCTGTACTTGCACCGGGCTTTCCACTCACCCCTGTTACAGCCGTACCAAAATAAGCATCGTCGTAGAGCCATCTATAGAATGACGAGCAGACTCAAGCGCAAGCTCAACGACCTCGGCATCGACCCCGCGAGCTCCAAGGCGAACGAATCCTTTTGCCTAGTACGTCTCCCCAGCCAACACATCCGCTGCACAGCTAAGCGCGACTCGGCCTCACCTGCAGATCGGCACCCCGCTGCCCTCGCTCGAGAAGGCGAAGGACGCGGGCGAGTTCGTCCCGCTATGGAAGCAAGAGGTGCGTACCCTCCGCCCGCGCCCGCGCCCCAGATGCCTCACGCGTGCCGGCGCAGGTCCGCGACGAGAAGGGCCGCCGCCGGCTCCACGGCGCGTTCACGGGCGGGTTCTCCGCCGGCTACTTCAACTCCGTCGGCTCGAAGGAAGGTGCGTCCGTCCTCCCCCCCTCGCTGCTTCCCGACTCACAGCCCTTCCCGCCCTGCCGCGCGCAGGATGGACGCCCTCCACGTTCGTCTCCTCGCGGACGGACCGCGCCAAGGCGCGCGCCGCGCGCCCCGAGGACTTCATGGACGACGAGGACCTCGCCGAGCGCGCAGAGGGCCGCGCGCTCGTCGACACGACCGAGGAGATGGACTTTGACTTTGGCGGGACGGCCGCGGAGCGCCGCCGCGCGGGCGCCGCGCCCGACGCCGAGGCCGAGTGCGTGCCCCGCCGCACGCGACCCCGCCCGACGCGCTGACGCCCGTTCTGCAGCCCGATCTCCGCTGCGCTCGCGGCCTCGCTCGCGCCCGCGCCGCAGGACTCGGTCGGCGCGCGCGTGCTGAAGAAGATGGGCTGGCGCCCCGGCCAGGGCGTCGGCCCGCGGCTCACGTACGCGCAGCGCCGCGCGCAGGACGGCGCGCGCCCCGGGGAGGACGAGGAGGACGAGGAGGCGAGGAAGCACCTGTATCCGCGCCGCGACACGCCCGTGGTGCTCGCGCAGAGGAAGGACGACTCTCATGGGCTCGGGTACGTGGCGGGGATGCGCCTCGAGGAGAGCGTCGGCGCGGAGAGGGAGCGCGAGGGGCCGGGGATCGCTGGTGAGTGTCATTTTGTGTATGCGAGGCTTCGCGGGCGGCGCTGATGGAGTCAAACCGGTGCAGCGGGGTTCGGGCTCGGCGCGCTGAACGACGCGGACGAGGACGACCTCGACGTGTATGATAGCGGGCACGGCCGGCACTCCCGCTCAAGGATGGCGTACGACGTCGTGGACGACGACGACGGGCGGCCGATCGCGATGGGCGCGCGGCAGGCGGGGCGCGCGCAGGAGTCTGTGAGTGCTGTGTATGTTGGTGCTCGGAGTCGGCAGGCTAACTCTCGTTCGACAAGAGAACCACCGCGGCGTCGGGCCTGCAGACGTTCAGCGATGGCCGTATGGTCCTGAGAGGCTTTGTGTTGTCTGACAAACCTGTCGCAGAAGATCGGTGGTATGTCCCTGGGTGCTCGTCGGTCTCTCGTATCTCACACGCCCCAGGTTTCCCCTGCCTGAAGTACCGAAAGGCTGGACGCCGAACCCGCGCCGGGTTTGGGAGCAAGAGCAGAACAAGGAGAACGCTGGCGCGGAGAAGGGTGCGGACGGCGCGCCCGCCAGGCAGCCTCCTAAGACCCACGAAGAGTGGAAAAACAGCTTCATGTCTGCGGACAAAGTGCGTCACCATCTATTCGCCATTGCTATGGCCGCACCACGACGCGCATCGTCTGACATCTGCGATACAGAGAGGCTCTATGCTCGGCGAGACGCCACTGCCGTCCCAGCCTCGCTCCGTCTTCGAGTACATATCCCAGAAAGACCGCGAGCGACTTCAGAACATCAAGAATGCCATCCCGGGCCCGTCCACACCGGGCCCGTCCACACCCACGCCCTCCGCGCTGCGTCCGCCCGTTCCCCCCGCCGACGGCGAGGCCACCATCCCGCACGTCCACCCCTCCGTCGCGAAGGCCGCGCTGCAGGGCTTCCAGCCGTTCGCCACGGACCCCGTCAAGCACGCGCGCTACACCGCCTTCCTGACCTTCCAGTCCGCGCGCGAGTCCGCGGCGTCCCTCGGCATCGACCCGCTGCCCGGCCAGCGCGCGGAGGAGTTCCGCAAGGAGCTCGAGGACTACGCCAAGGCCGCGACGGTGTTCAAGCCGCTCTCGGCCGCGATGGCGGACCGCTTCCGCAGCGCGGCGGTCGTCGAGATGGGCCCTACCGTCGTCGAGGGGCTGCACCAGCCCGCGCCCGCGGACGAGGCGACGCAGGAGGAGGAGCAGCAGCAACAGCAACAGAAGGAGGAGGAGGAGGACCCGCGCGCGAGCGCGGTGCGCATGGGGATGTTTGGCCCGCTGACGCGCGAGGTCGTGCCGTGGCAGCCCGCGCGCCTGCTCTGCAAGCGGTTCGGCGTGCGCGACCCCGAGGTGGACACCAGCAGCACCGCGGCGGGCTTGGGCGACGAGCTTGTGCCGACGGGTGCGGCGCGGGACGCCGCTGCGGAGGCGGGCCAGGCGGCGCCGCTGGCGATCACGGACGGGTCCGCGGCGGGCGCGGGCGCGGGCGAGGGCCGGCGGGAGGTCCCGCGCGACCTCGCGAATGTGGGCCTGGGCGAGGACGACGACCAGGGGCGGGACACGCTCACGTACCAGCGCCCGGGGATGGACATCTTCAAGGCGATCTTTGCGAGCGACGAGGAGGATAGTGATGAGGAGGACGCGTTGAAGGCGGAGCCGGATGAGGAGCAGCTGCCTGGTGTGCAGGTCAAGAAGGAGCCGGTGCCAGCACATTTGGTTGCTGCAGAGCCCGTTGCGGCGGCTTACGTCCCCGCAGAGAACGGGTCAAAGTCCCCTGCGAACGTCGCGGAGAAGGTCGACTTGGCGTCGTTCAAGCCTACTTTCGTGCCCCGCTCTGAGCGCGAGTCGCGCAAGGACAAGGGCAAAGACAAGGAAAGATCAAAGAAGGAAAAGGACAAGAAGAAGAAGGGCAAGGCTCTGATGTCGTTCGACGTGGAGGACGATGGCTTTGGTCCCAGCCTGAGCACACCCGTATCACAAGAGAAGGACAAGGACAAGGATAGAGAGAGGAAGAAAAAGCGGAAGGAACAGAAGGAAGACGACCTCGACGATAGTATGTGGGTGGAGGCGCCGCCACCCGAGGTCGTCAAGAGCCTCCCTGCAGATCCATCTTCAGAAGGATTACATCCGTCTGCACACGATGGAGCTGTGGCAGAAGCGGTGGCCACGCCGGCCAAGGGCAGGAAACGAGCGATAGACTTCATGTAAAGTATGCAAGACGCTGGTACCGACCGTTGTATCCTTAGTGCACCATCTATTCGTCTCCCTCGTCCTCATTGTCATCATCGCCCTCCTCCTCTTCAGCTTCTTCCTCTTCTGCCTCCTCCTCAGCCTCATGCTCATCTTCATCGTCGTAATCGCTGTCCTGAGCACCTGCCACCTCATCTTCACCCCCACTATCTCCCTCCCCCTCTTCTGTGCGCTTCCGCTTGCCGTTCACAGCTGCCGGGTTAACAGCCTCGCCATCCGCCATGGCCAGACAAGTGAGGCGCGATCCCTTCGTGTCATACTCGGCGACAGGGTCCAGCTGTAACTTTTCCTTGTTCGACTCCGGGAGCGCGGCCATATCGTACAAGCGGATTTTACCATCGGACGAGATGGTGCTGATGATGGTCGTCGATGACCGTGTTGACCCAGACGCGGAGGGAAGGGCGATCGCCAATGTCTCCACCGCTTTGACCCTGGCAAAAGCGTTGACGATCGTTTGTCAGCGCGGAATTTGGTGGATATATTCAGCAGAGCACTGACCGGTTGGTGTGTCCGACCATCTCTGCAACGACGGGTGGGACGATAGTTCTATCCGAAGGGAGGTCATATACGGAAAGCTTTTTGTCTTCGGCGGCGACGAGGAGAACCTCGCCGTTGCCGACGACGCGCTTGCAGAATTTCACGTCGTGTAACCGTGACGGGTGAATGATGGTATGCAACAATGTCATGTCCTGGAGAAGTAAATTGTTGGTATGGTGATGTCGATGCATAATCGCGGGCAAGGCACATACAGTGGAGTAGATGTCAATTGTTGACTGTGTTAGCACGACAAATAGAGAACCATCAGTCGACCAGCGCACGACCTCTGCCTCTGCATGTGATGATGAGCCATAGCAAGGAAGGATCTCAACTAATACAGACCTTTCCCAAGCTTTGTACTTGCAGAACCTTTGCCCCGCATGAGGTCCCACATGCGCAGTGTCCTGTCCTTGCCTACACTGAGCGCGACCTTACCCGATGGGTGGACGGCGACAGAGTTCACGCGACCCTTGTGCCCCTTCAGGGTACGGAGCACAGACCAATCCCGAGCATGGAACAGGCATAGGGAGCCGTCTTCAGAGGCAGACAGGAGATGCGAGCGCGATGGGAACTCAAGGTGCGTTATTGAGCCTTAAAAGGTGTCAGGAAGATGTACTGCAAGATGAGATGCTACACACCTTCATGATGCATGAGTCCCCCGATCTCCTTCCGTCTCCGGAGGTCCCAAACTTTGACGATCTCATCCCCGCTGCCCGTGGCGAGCCATTTGCCCCCGTGCGGAGATGCGGCGACAGCGCGCACCGAGGATATGTGTGCGGGGAAAATGAAGATAGGCTTGAGTGTGAAGGAGTAACTTGAGCCCTCAGTAAATGTTGTGCCCTCTATACCGTAAAGTAGCTTTTCATATGAGCCGGAGATGATTTTGAACGTCGACGGGAGAGCGTGTAGGGACTCAGGCTTGGGACTGTCCTTTGCTTTAGTCTTTTTGGTTGATCGTGATGGTACTGGGGTCGCCTCGCGCTCCTTGCCCTTGCCCTTTCTCTTTGACGGAGCGGGAGCAACATGAGAAACAGCTTCGCGCTTGGACTTGACCGGAGCACCGCTGCGTTGTTTTGCAAATTTTAAGGCAGGCTTGGGAGTGAACTTCGCCCTTTTATGTTGCTTTGAGTCCGTTCTCGAACCCATCGTGTCTGCAAAATACTGTATGTGCGCTGAGCATGACTGTTTCGCAGATACACACGTTTAATACCTTACAGTTATACTTTTGTGTCAGCTCTATCAAAGATTAGGATTGGACATGTAAGATGGGTGATATCGCTGCACACGTACTGTGGCTGGTGATAAATCTACGATCCACGATCGCGCCTTGCAGAGTGGACAGACGCTCGCGAGTTTCTGATACCGAGCGCTTTATCGCGCGTATTTGCGCCTGTTAGGACCTAAGGCCTTTGGGCAATAAGGACAAACAACGATCATAGTGGCCGGTGTATCTCAATGCGGCAATCCTGCCCCAGGCATCCCTTCGTTGCAGATCGCCAATGCGGCTAGCCTATCATCCGAGATGCGCAGAACCCCTCATTAGATCCCGAGCTGGCTCGCCTCTTGCACGACGCTCTCTGTCATGGCGGCATTCGATTGAGACCAAAAATGCTAATGTCAATGCCATGATATATACGCCAAGCGAGGTTTCTCGCACTGGTGGTCCAGAATTACCGTTAAGCGGCTTCACTGTGGCAGTAAAAGACAACATATGCACTTCTTCTATGCCGACAACATGCTCTTCAGCAATGCTAAGGCACTTTGTGTCTCCGTTCGATGCCACTGTCGTTCGGCTGCTGCAGGAAAGCGGAGCAGCAATTGTTGGCAAGACGAATTGTGACGAGTTTGGGATGGGGTACGCTCGAGAGTACTTCCTTTTGATGGTTGTAACTCAAGTAGCTCAGCTCTATGAACACATTCTCCATTCACGGTCCTGTAGTCAACCCGTACCATCCTGCTGATAGCACCACGCCTTGGTTCGAGCGAGAGCGGCGATCAGCTGGAGGAAGCTCTGGTGGCAGTGCTGCTGCTGTTGCAGCCGGGATGTGCGACGCGTACGTGTGGTCATGCCTTCGCGGCCCGCATTGATGCCGAGCTTACTCTTACATCATGAAGGAAAGTGCGCTAGCGACAGATACTGGCGGCTCAATACGCCTGCCGGCGTCCTACTGTGGTGTGGTGGGCCTTAAACCGTCCTATGGGCTAATCAGCAGGTCAGGCTTGCTTCCCGAGCTGGTTCTAGCCGTTGCGTGATTTTCATCGTGCTTTCAGATGGGGCGTAGTCTCGTATGCCGATAGTCTGGACTGTGTCGGTGTCATGGCAAAGACGGTCGACAGTGTGGCGAAGGTGTTCAGTGAGTTGCTTGTTACTCGGACTGCGGCTATCGTTGACAATCTCAGCCGCGTTGTCGCTATACGATCCACATGATCCCACTGCCGCAAGCTCTGCCACAAGACAGGCCGCGTCAGGGGCGTCTTTGACTGTCTCGCGCTCCGTCCCTTCACGGGGTTCGCTGCACGGTGTACGGGTAGGCATTCCGCAGGTATGATGCTCGCCGTTTCATTGGACGCGACTGAGACAGCGCATTCACGTGCCTTTCAGGAGTACTTCCCTGCTGAATTGCATCCCAGCATAGTCCAGCCCGTACGTAAGGTGCTGCAGCACTTGCGGTCACGCGGCGCGATCCTCGTCCCCGTGTCGCTGCCTTCGACCCCGTACGCTCTAAGCGCGTACTACGTGCTATCAAGCGCGGAGGCGAGCAGCAACATGGCAAGGTACGACGGCATCCAATATGGTTAGTTCCTGCCCCGCTTGAGCCAACGAATATGATTCACGTATATGAATTTGCTGATCTATTTGCGTCTAGGGTCGTACGTCGAGCCCCCTCCTGGTACGGACAAGACCAAGACGGCCAATGTCTACGCATACACGCGCTCCACCGGGTTCGGCGCGGAGGTGCAGAAGCGCATACTGCTCGGCACATACGCGCTTTCTGCTGAGTGAGCCGTGGCATCGTCGCCATTCTCGCATGCGCTGAGAAGCTCATGCGTAACCTGCAGCGCGTTCGACAACTACTTCCTGCAGGCACAGCGTGTGCGCAAGCTCATCCGAGCAGATTTTGACCGCGTGTTCGAAATTCCAAACGTTCTCCAGGAAGGTGGCACGCCGAGCTCGGAGGGCGTGCATGTCCTCGTGCACCCATCCGCCATCCGCACGGCGCCTCCTCTTCCCAGTCGTGACCTCGATCCAGACGCCAAAGACGGCGCCATTTTGGATGCGTACGTGCAAGATGTGCTGACCGTACCCGCATCGTTGGCAGGTCTCCCTGCGGTGAGCGTGCCCGCGGGTGTCGGCGACGATGGATGGCCCGTAGGCGTGAGTGTCGTTGGGCAGTGGGGTTGTGACGACTTGGTCTTGGCCGTAGGCAAGATCTGCGAAGAATGTAACTAGCTCAAATATCATTGACTACTGTGCTCGGCGTGAAACGATATCAATAGCCCCCGGTGATGTGGATGAACAGACTAGGATTGATTCAGCTAGATACAGTAGTATAGGTACGGATGCAACATGCGCTGTGAACTAGTACACTACGTGCGAGCGAGTGCGAAGATGACACAATACAACAGGCAATAAATATTAGACAATCATAGATCACACGACTGCAGGTCATTAGAGAAGCTAGAAGGGGAACATGTCTTGCGAAAAACCGTTCTGATTCGTGAAGTTCTCGACACCGTCGAAGATGCCTGTCTCCTGCATGAGCGACATCCATTGATCGCTCATGACGACATCGGGTAACGATGTCATATTATATGCGTCACTGGATACCTGGATGTCCTGAGCGAACGACGGCAGCGTCTGGTACTGAGGGTTGCTGAGGAGGCTATTCAGGAAGTCGAGATCGCCCTGCGACACCGTCGTCCCATTCTCAAGCGTAGACGGCACTGCCGTAGGAGCCGTTACAATTGGCTGCGACGCGCTCGGTGCTGGTGCGCTCGGCGGTGTCACGGATCCCATGCGTAGCTGTTGTGTAAGATCGGCTGCTTGGAAAGGTGATACTGTAGGAACCTGAGAGAGGTACATCATCAAAGCTGGATGGAAGTCAGGTTGAGTGTCACTCGGGGTAGACACGGTGTTGTTAGATGGGGAAGGCGCTGCTGAGCTGGAGGAACTTGGACTGCCTGAAGATCGTTGCCGCGACTGACGCTTTCTGGAGATCGACTTCGTTGGCAGGACCCGAGTCTGACCACCAAAGATAGCGAGAGCATTCTGATACTCCTCCGGAACCTTAGGTTGAACAACCGATGTCGGAATCAGGTGCCGATCGCGCCAGCGTTCATAAGCCAGCGTGGCTCTTTCCTTCAGTGTTTGCAGGATGGGCTGTGACACAAAACAACGGCTGAATACATGGAGCAAGGAAATGTAAATCTGCCCACGTACTAGACCCTGTTTGGCGCGAGGTGACTGAACGGAACCTTTCTTGAAGACCTTGACAGCAAGATCAAGTTCCAGTAGAGCGCTGGGAGCCATAGTCGACTGCGGCATCCGTGCCACAGTTGCACCTATAATGATCTAGATCTTCGATCAGCACTTGCTGTTTGCCACGGAGATATACGGGAACATACAGCAGCTGAGAATGCATGAGTCCACATTCCCCAGAAGCGACTGCACAAAGGACCACATCGTTCATGATGATGAATGAACGACTTCAGAATTATCGAGGCACAGCGATTTGCTGCCAGGAAGGAAGGAGCATAGGGGCTGGACAGCGGGTTCTGTGGATTGTCCAGAAGTGCCTGGGCGAAGAATGTCCTGTGTATGTGAATCATAGCTGCAAAAATTAAATACTACGGTATTCCTTGCTATGAGGCAAGCACTGACTGAGGGAGCGGTAATGTGACATCAGGTAACTCTTCATGCATAATTCCGGATTTGTGTAATCGTCCTCATCAGGTCGAAGGTACAGTTTGACGGGTGGAAGTGTCATCTGTCGGATTCTCCGGTCGAGATCCAAAATCGCGCTGTAGCTAGGCGCCTTGGCAGAGAGCATCGTGTCCACAACGGGTGTGTAAATATCACGCGAAAATACCATCTTGAAGTTCCAATCTGCAATGAACAATAAATCTGGTCACGAACGCCTCTCTAAATGAAAGTCCGAGGCTAACGTACATCCTTGCATGGTATCGCCGTTTTCGGTAACACCCTGTTCGTCATCGACTGGTAATTCGCAGTCAATATGGTTGAGATTCATGGATGGTGGACGGCCTAGAGCAATACACTGAGAACAAGGTGAATGTCTGGGATGGAAAGCCGAGATTACCCGCGTACGTGTATCTGCTCAAAAAGGACGATCTCCCAAAACAAGTTCCTCCGTCTCTGCGTGCTCTTATCATCAAGCTTCCATTGCTTGCTGTCACGATCTACAACCTCCGTTAGAATCGCAGAATACGTGAGGCGACGTTCTAGACACCTACGAAGTCCAATCTGTTTGCGCGAGGAGACCGTGACGGTATTGTCAGTGTGCACACGATTGGATAACCTGGAATACATACGCTCTGCGCAAGCTTCGTAGTGAGAGAGGCCAGCGTCCACGCGCTGTCTATACTATATCGGGCCGTACAGAGACTATGGTATGCTGCCATCAAAAATACGGCTTGCACAGTCTCTATCTCCGGCGAATCCAGGGTAGACTTCATGGATAGAGCAACACGGCCAAGACGGTAGTACTTCTCTGCTTCTGCACTGTACGAGGGCAGAGTGAGATCCACGAGAGCACCTACGGCGAAGACTAGGAAAAGGACTGAGAGCAGGTGCGGACAGCGATGGCTGTCCGGGACAGATGGCTGATAGGTCGCTCGAGCCTTCTGAGGGTCCTTCATACAATTGTATATGGGAATCAGGATGTCGTCAATGAGTTCATCGCGCTTGATTGGTCGACAGTACCACGTGAAGTGCGCGATATACGTTTCACACAGCGCCCATGCGCGCTCTCGAGGGGGGAGCTGTGACTCCAAGACGTCCATGAGCTCGTCGAAGTTTTCGTCAACGGGACGCAGCGGGAAGAATAGACCAATTTGTTCAAGCTCCGGTGGCAATGCCGGGACATCGTCGTCGTCTGTATCAACATTACCGTTGGCCTACTCTGGCATTTAGTAATAACGTAAACAGCTCCCCTAGTCTCGCTTACCAGAAATAGTGTCTGAGAAACGCTATGGCATGAGCCCCACTGAAATCATACCGATAACTCACACGCACCTCAGACCCTCCTGACCGCCCGAAGTACTTTGTCTCGCCATGGTCGCCGATGGTGAGCGTACCAAGAGCGTCGATAGACTGTGAGAGAGATTCCCGCGTATTCTCTTCGTCTACCGTGCGGCGAACCTCAGGACCAAACTTGATGGTCAAGAGCTCGTCACGCAGCAGTGGATGTCTCTCATTTGAGACGCCAGCTTGAAACATTGCAATCGTATCTTCTAGCTGTCGAATACGTTCGCTCATCTCCAGAATCTTGCGGTGCAGCTGGTCGGTGTCTGCTAGAATGAACCTGGGGCAACCATAAATGCAGGAGCCTAGACACGCCAACGTTCAAGCATACCTTGTGCCTTGACCCGCCGACAAGCTGCCTGCGGATGGTGCGGCTCAATGTATAGTCATTCTAACGCTCAGCGAGACTAGCAGCATACCATTAGGACATATAGTGGTACAACCTCGCCGAACACAAGACCCGCATGGAAGCTTCTTGTCGCATTTCAGCTTCAAGCTACGGCCACACGCGGAGTTGAGGAGATCCCGCCTGGGGAGCGTATTTCATAAACGTACCGTCTACATTCTGCACATGAGATCTCTCCGCGAGCTCGTTTAACCTCAATCTCGTCTTCATTGTTGCTCGCTTTTCTAGCTGCACGTCGCGACTCAACCCCGCGTTCAGCCGGCATGGATTATTAAGAGCCACTTGTAGTGTTAGCAGTACCAGAGACGACAGGGCCGTAACCTGCCCGCTTCCGATGAGTTACAGCCCTTTAATAATTCTTCTGGGACGTTTGGGGGCGAGGAGAGTATATGTGACTTGGTCGGATGAGCGAGGAGAGGTAAGAGTTGATTCATGCCCACACATCTAGCCGACCACCGGCATCTCAAGCGCTCAGCACCGTGATCGTAACGGTCAGCGATTTGGGCTCCGCCCCTGACTCCGACCGGTACTCAGTGGCTGCCGACTGCCGGAGTGACGCACACCACACATCAATTCCTCCAGTCATCCGAGTCACTTCATCCGCCGATCAATATCGAAATTACTGATTATTGAGCAATGAACCACCTCGTGCCACTTTCAACTCCGTGCCGGAACGCTCGAGTGGGACCCTGAAATGCACCGCTTGTGTAGAGCCAAGCATTCCGACGGTAAGATGCCATAGGCTGCGCCAGAACGAAGTAGCTACATTATTATAGCATAGCTGAGATAGCAAAATGGCAGGGCTTGATTACTAGTAAAGCTGTACAGACACAACACAACATAGCGAGCAGCAAAGGTGAGCAAGTTCTTGGGTATGCGTGTATAAAGTAGTTTGGTACTAGAATGTACAACAGACAACCAAAATGAAGCGTGCGGCTCTCACGACCTGTAGTTAGCATGAACGTCATCCATCAGTCCTGACTCATGAATGAGGGATGCCCATCTCGAGTCAAGATTTGCGCTGCGCGACGCCAGCCCTAGATCAACTAGCTCTGGAGGCGGCACGTACGGCGTTTGCGGCATGCTCTCACTGAACGCCGGGGGACTAGGGTAGCCGCGGTTAAGGTGGCGATATCCCTCAGTGGACGAAGGCGGGTGATATTGCGAAGGTGCGCTCCCGCCCTGCTGATGCTGATGGGCAGAGACAGCATGTCCATGCTGTTGCCCAGTCCAAGCATAGCCGTGGGTCATATGAGGATGGGGGGTATAGCTCGTTTGCCGGTACCAGGACTGGGGTAGTTGAGTCGGGTGCACGGGCGTATTCATCAACTCTGGAGCCCAATTCTGTTGTCCAGAAGGGCCGAGCGTAGAATGCGCGGAAGCACTAGCAGGCGCAGAATAAGGCGCCAATGGGTCATGCGACTGCTGTGGGAGGTAAGACACAGGCGTCTGTTTGGAAGAAGTGGAAGTGGTCGTGGCTTCTGCCTGCTGATTTGATGATGTGGACGATAGCGACGGCTGCGATTGTGTAGATGGCATTGGGATTGCTACCTTGACTCGTCCAGCAAAGATCTCAAGTTCATCTTGATCCTCCTCTTTCTTCACCTCCCATGGGCTCTCGGGAACGACACTGGTGGTTGAGCCACCACGAACAGCTGCGAGTGAGCGCCGCGCCCTCTCTTGCAATCGAAGTATGATGCCCTGTAATCCAATGAGAGTTTTGAGTGATTCATGCAGGATTACTGGAGATCAAACTTGCCAATGCTTTGGCTGCACGACGACTGTGCCGCGCTGCTTCAGAGAACAAATTGCAAGATTGATTAAGCTCAGACATTGACTGAGCGGCATAGGAGGACTTTGGGCTGCGAGCCACTACCATACCAAAAACCACCTGCAGAGTAATTAATCGGGATTATCTGTTGAACTCACCCAACAACTCACAGCTGCTGAGAATGCATATGTCCAGACCGGCCACATCCGTGCACACATGATGGGGTAGACGGCAAATTGAGCGCGCACTGTTTTGTATATGACACTTGCCGCACGAAGTGCAGACAGGAAGGAGTGAGCGTAGGCGCTTCTAACGGGATTCTCAGGACAATCAAGAATTGCCTGAGCAAAAAAGCCCCTGTGGATGTAGAGCATGACTGCGGAGCGCCGCCGAAAGAGCTCAGTATACCAACTGGAAACTGTCTCGTTTACTCACGAACTTCCCGGCAATGCGAGATCACGAAAAACTGCATAGATGTCGGCAAGACCGGTGGGTCGCTGTCGGCGGGAGGCGTCAAATCCTCGACGACGGCCAACGCCTCTGGCGGCACCGGGAACGCTCGTACATGGCGGTCCAGTTCCATTATAGTTTCGTATGATGGAGGCTCCGCCCCAAGAGTTTTCATAGCAACTTCGGATACGCATTCGTACGCAAAGTGCATGAACCAATCGCCAACTACATCCCAGAAACAGAGTATTGTATCAGCGCTCCGCTCACGTAACAGCGCATGGCTGGCTTACAATCATGCTGCGTCTCACTTGGTTGGGTAAAGAAGATTCCCTGAGGGTACTGGCAGTCTACAAATGACCTATGGAATGCGGGCGGTCGACCGGTTGTGAGACTCTTAACCGCTCACACGTAAGGCGGCGTTGACGTGATGAGAAACGAGCACGAACCTGCCAAGAATCTGCAACGAAGATATTCCAAAAAAGAAGACGCCGCCTGTTGACGAGGGCTTCGGGCAACTCCCAACGAGCACTGTCTCGATCTGATACAGTAGCAAAGCTCAGCAATTTAGGCAATATCTTGAGCGGCGTACGTACGCAAGCCAATCTGGATCATATCAGGTTAATTGAATGATCGAGTTGTATCGTTGAATGCAACACACACTGTGCGATATTTGAGCAGCCATCACAAGCAGGCCCCAAGTCATCTCCATATTTGTGTCTCCCGGGCCGAGCTCATTTCGTGCCATGCCGCAATAGATGCTCGACAGGTGGAGCGCCTGGATTGTCGTGAGACCCGGCTTCGCCCATGCGGGTTTCAGACAAAAGGCGGCGCGTGCCAATTGGTCATAGTGCTCTGCTTCTGAATTGTATGGCTCTTGATCAAAGTCTACCAGCGCCCCAATGGCGAAGATGAAGAACACCAACGCTAGATCGTGGGGGCCGCTGTAGTCGACTTGAACGGAAGGATCTGCGCCTAGGCCCCCATGATACCGCTTATAGAAGAAAGGGAGCATCTCGTCCATTACCTGCTGATGGGATATGCCTCTGAATACCCATGCAGCGTGTTCGAGATACAATTCAGCGAGTCGGCGGGCTCTGTCATATGGAGGTAAGTGACTCTCGACAAGCTCGTAGACTGCCGTCGGCGGGCCTAGAGGAGTGAACGGAAATGCTTCCGAGAATCGTAGCATTGCATCCGATGCTGGAGGGCTTCTAGAATCTCGCCCTATGTTTGGCACGTCGGAATCGATCTCTGGAGAGTGATGCCCCGAGTCATCGTCACTCTGCAGTAAGACCTAATCAACCTTAGCAACAGACAGGCATCGCTGAGTAACGCACGCCTGTCAAAAGGTACTGTACAAGCCTTCAATAAGATGTCACACGACATGGACGTTGCCTACTGACCTCTGTTCCACCAGTCGGGCCAAAGAATGTTGAGACGTCACGACCCGAAATGGATAGCAGACCGAAGGCATCGACAACACTTTGGGAACTGATTGGTACTCCCCCAACAGGGGTTCCGTCGCCTTGTCGCGTTTTAATATTTTGTCCAGCCGCTAGCAGAGGATGTGGCTCATTTGAAACCTTGCCTTGAGCGATCGCCAGCGTGTCTTCCAGCAGCCGAATCCGCTCGCTCATCTTCGCTACCCTGCGATGCAGGTGCTCAGTGGCAGCCAGTACGAACCTATGAGCCTCGCGGTGAGATTCCTTCAGAGACTATATTGGAGGCGTAATATCGGACCGTGTCCCTTGTCCCGTTGCAAGACTCCCTGGGTCGTGGATTAGATCACGCGCTGCATCGGGTGCAGATGTACGTACCATTGGGACATAAAGCAGCACATCCTCTTCTCTGCGATCTGCGTCAGCATCAATCTTACAGCAATAGGGAACGCATGAAGCCCCAAGGAACGCTTGACATACCTGACACGACTGACACGGGATGGTTTTATCACAACGAATCTATGTTCGGCGTCAGAGCCGGCGTGCATCGCTTCTTGGCGCTATGGCTTGCTCACCTTTAATCTGAGGGCAATCAGAACACGCCAGTGTCAGATCTCAGCAACGCCTGCACGACTAGGATCGGCGGTGCGATCATCGCACCTGCGACACTCCGCACATGAAATCTCGCCTCTACTCCGCTTGAGCTCGATCTCTCGCGTGTAGCTGCTGTCTGTCGGGATGTCATCTGCATCCTTGTGCGCAGTGCGTCGAAGACGGGAAGAAGAGCTAGCTTTGGGCGAAGGATCGACTGGCATGAGGCAGAGAAGAAAGCGGGCGAGTGGCCGCCTATGGCTTGGAGGAAGTTATGTTCGACGATCTCCTGATTTCTGCTCCGCAGGGCTGTTATCTCAGATTATCCGAGGCTTTGGCTGGTTCCGACGTGTTTCACTCGAACATGCGCAGATCTAAATGTCCTTATATACGACTTGCATCACGCTCACTCACCAGCAGCAATGACGACCGGTGGTTGGGAACCGATTCGGTTACCAGCCAAGTTAAGCTTTCCGCCGGCAGACCTCATATACGTTTTGGCGAGACATATTTCCAAGCGACCTAGACACCGAATTGACACTGCGCTGAGAATACAAGAGCGCATGCGTTTTCAGCGTGCTCTTGTATACGCTTGCCCTAATACGTCTTCCGGAAACCACGACCGAGCTTCCTCGTTTAGTAAGTAAAACCCGTGCTGCTCGGAAGGTATCATGCGGAACGCCCTAGACCTACAAGGCATCTTTTTGTTCAGCTCCCTGAATGTGACATGCCAATCCTGTCATACGCCGAGGATTTTACTGTAACGAGACTTAGAAGGACCAATGGTGAAAATGCGTGAGGGCTTGCGATCGTACTCCTTATGTAGGCCGTGTTCTCATCTCTGTAGGCGTGGACGATGTTGACAAATGACATGTGCATTTACACTTATATCCTCAGCAAGCTGTTCACAGAGCTTAGCACAACTGCGAAGGGCTCTTGGTCAGGTTTCCTTTCGCAGTGTTAGCAAATGGGCCGAAAACACCGAGTTGACAAATTCTCGGGTAGGCTGCCAAGCTGAATAACGTCCTTCCCGGACTTCTACGAGTCAGCGATGGGAGAACGGACCAGCGTTCTTACTGGTCAGCATCGTAAACTCCGCTGATATTACCCTCGTTTTCTGAAGTTTATGTACGTCCTAAGAATGATGGCACCTGAACCTCGCCGGCGGTGAATGGCGGTGAATTACGAAGACGGTACCTATTTGACCGGTAGTTCATGCCAGCCTAGACGGTCATAGAAACAACTCCTGAGAGGCAGGGCCTTGATAGTCACTCACCTAGTCTTGCCGTCAAGCTATCGATGCCATTTCGCCGTCGAGGTATCTATGGAGCATGGTGAGCAGCCATGTGCCCGAAATCCAGGGTGGAGACAAGGGTCGCTTCGCGATACCATGATCATCCCTGGCACCATAACTCTGGTATGGCCGCAGCAAGCAATCAGAGACATCCATATCTGCTGAAATGTCCTCGCATAGTATTGAATTGCGCCAATTTGAAGTTGCGATGCGTGGAGACCACTATACCGTCAAGGCGGACGTATGATATTAACACACGGGGGCCCCATGATGATGCTCAACGCCGATTTGATGCGAATTACTCCTGCATACAAGATGGTCGATGAAAGGGCTTATCCCTAACACTCACCAGTGCAGAGATTTGTGATAGCATATGATTCTCGGACGATAACATGGGAGAGACATGTCACAAACTTGGCGGCGCGCTACGAGGAAATCCTATTCATCAAGAGCGACGAGATCCGGCAACCTCTTGACACATCACGATCGTCAAGCAGCCGGAGATTATCACAAGAACAACAGAAGAGCACTAGTGTGATGATAGCACACAATTGATTCAAGGAGAAGGAGACTCAAACCTATGGAACGGAACTCAAGCTGAGTAAAAGCCGGAGTCACTGAAACATTCCGCAGGATTTGACGGCGTCTGGAGCCTCACAACATCTTCATTCGCTAAGTGATGAGCGGAAGGGTTTCTAAGAGTTGCAAAAAAATACCCACTGAAATAAGCGTGTCCTATTGCTTCGGCAGCGGTAAGACGTTCCTGGTGGTCGTAACGCAGCAGCTTATCGATCAATTCCAGAACGTCGGGAGTAGCAAGGTGACGAGCGTCGGTGCAGATGAAGCGTGTCCAGGGTTGCTTGACGTAACTTCCCATGCCAGGTAAGTCGGTGAGGCGCAATACACCGCCCGAACATACCTGTTCAAAAACTCGGGATTATCCGACCTCAGGGTCAAGTCGTACTTGGCTAGATATCGTTCGAAGCATTCTGAGCCGAGCGCTTTCACGATCTTGACAAGCTGGTCATCGTTATCTCTGCCTCGGAAGAAAAACTCCCTGCGAAAAATCTCGGTGTCTGGTGAGAGGGGCTGAAAGCTGCAAATCCCAAGTCGACGTACTAGGGACGCCAGAATACACCCAACACACCACAGGTCTAAACTATAGTCGTATAGTTTGTATGCCACTAATAGCTCAGGACTTTTAAAGTATCGCGACCCGACCCGCGGGTGATACTCTGTCCCAGGATGATAGAACTCGGCAAGACCCCAGTCTATGAGTTTCAGCTACAACAAAATCAGCCGCGATATGAAGGGATACAAGGTCAGCTACCTTGCGACGCTCCCTGTCGAACATTATGTTCGCGGGCTTGACATCGCGGTGCATGATGCCACGGGAATGCACAAAGTCAAGAGCCTATGGAAGTTAGTACATAATCCTGCCTATAAAGTGGTCACAATGGCGCGGACCTTCAGCAGCTGAAATATGTAGTACTTGATTTCAACTTCTGACATGATGCGGTATATGTCCCTCCAATCCGAGTTCCGTACAAATTCCATGACCAAGCTGTTGGAAAGCGAGTTCTGGTCATAGATAACATCCAAGAGGCTGATGACATTAGGGCCTCCAGCTATGTTACGCAGGATCTTGATCTCGCGTTTGATCTTCTTTTTTGCGACAGGTTTGAGTACCTTGATGACGCACTCTTCCTCATTGGACAAGTCTATACCTTCGAAGACCTGCCCGAGAATTATTCCCGTACACAATAGGTAGGATCACAAAGGGCGAACCTCTGAGTATTTGCCACCCCCGATTCTACGGATTATCTCATATCGGTCCGGTACATTCCACTCTATTTTCAAGCTCTCTGCAGCAGTTAGTTGCCGCAATACCATTCATGAGGTCTATGGATGTTGCTCACCATAATCATACCAACCCGGACCCAATGTTGCATTAACATCGGCGTAAACTCGAGCCATCTAAATCCACAGCGCCTACAGCAATGCCTGCCTCGGTTTCCGTCGATGTGAGCGACCACAATCGTGTTACCGTTGTGGCATCAGACAATCAAGTGTTCGTCGAGTCAATGAAGGGGACGGCTTTGTGCCCCCGTGTGGCTGAACACGTTGCGCTAGACGCGCAATTAAGGGAGGATGAGGCAGTGACTGGGACGGTGTCTGCCGAGGCGCGGGGATATCCACAACAGGCAGGTCCTATAGATAGCAAACGCTCGGCTTTTGACATTAAACAGGGACTTGGACATCACGATACTTTTTTCCACGGCATAAGACATAAGTCTGGCCGATATCTCTTTATCCTCGAGCTTGCGCGGATGGTGTGTTTATCCGATCATTGCATTGTATGACAAGACGAGACGGATATCGCCGACTCTTGATTTTAATTCCACATCGTTCCGCATTTCAACAACGTGAAGAACATACCGTGCGGGCGGTGCTACTGGAACCGAACCGAACAGACCTGCAGGTTTCAGCAAGGTCTGCCGCGGCTCGTTCACAAAAGTTGCACTATCGAGCTATCGATTCTCTTGCTTCGGGTTCCACCTCGCCTGTTACTGCCAGAGTCACAGCCCACCGACCATGGCACCGTTATTCGAGACTGCGAAGGTACGGTAGCTCCGAGGGCAACGTTTGCGTCGATTGCTCGGTCAGCGGAAGCTAAGAATGGGGTAGTCTTTTGCCGATGTGCCCATAACGGAAGATGGGGTCGAGACCGCCCTATTCCTGTTGGCTACATCTGATTTCTTGAATATGTTTGGTACGACCCTGAGCTTCGCTGAATTCAAAATAACACTTATGGCTCACGGATGCAAACCGTAGATCTCTTAGGCATTGGAGTCTTTGGATTTGTTCAACACGACTTAAGGAATAACCTTGCCGTATGTTTTCCGCCCGTTGTTTCGGTAGTGCACCCTGAATGATGAACGTTTTTAGGGTGTCCGCGGCCGATACGAGGCGACTTCCACACGGTCAACAACTCTAGAGAAACTGGTCATCTGCGAAGCCGAAGAGAACCAGCGTCACGGAACTGCCTGCCTTGTAAGGCTCATCCGGTGGGTTATGTTTTTCTCCAAAGTCATTTCTCATGTCTGACCCAAGTCCTCCCTGCCGTTGTCATTCTCAGCGGCCTTCTGTTCACATGTCAAGCGCTTCAGAATATGCAGAATGATAGGTCCTCGGAACTGCATGTCTGCTTTAAGCGGTCATATGATACTGTATTGAAACACCACCATACGTTCATAATTCGGTCGGCTGTATCAGTGCGTATCTATCAAAATCACCCGTGCTGGATATGTTCTGATGGTTGGTACCCGTGCACCGGTTTGGCTTGCATGCTTCTATCTATCTATCACCCGCGGGATCCGCAACGGAATCCAGGTTGCAATCAGAGCAGTTCCTCATCGTCACGACTTCTATACCCGCATCACTCAGGGAGGGTCTCACGAGAAATTCGACGTCGAACTAGCCAAGTGGCTAACTGGACTTGAAGTCATAGTCAAAAGGCTGAAAGACTTCCTCCAGCAAGGGGGATACGGGACTGTGTAATCAAGTTATAGGCTCCGAAGGATTGTCTGACAAGCCCGCGCGGTGGCGTGAGCGTTAGAGCATATACGGCGGGACAATGCCCTCTTTCCAGCAGCGTCGTGCCTTCTTGATCTCTACGTGATATCTGGACAGTTGATGATGAAAGCGCGGGTTGTGACCGCGGGATTGCCCAAAGGAGCGCAATCTATCATTGTAGTCAGTCAGATTGAGATGTATTCCCGTAGTTGCTGCCCCAGAACGCGACACATCCGCGAATGGCTCCCGTCTTTCCGGATAGCAAGATCTTCGTGGTGGCAGTTCGGGAGCCATGACAATCTTTCGTCCAGTAATTGGACTGTTGTCACGATGAGTTCTGCATAGGTTTTACAGTAGGCTTTGATATTAGCAAAGCAGAGATTGGTGGGTAGACTCGTAGCAACATGCACAGGTGATCTTCCGTAAACCTTAGTCGCTGAATGCTGCCGAGTTCGATCTAGACAGGATGGCTTGTGATTGTGGCGGACATGCAGACCACTAATGAGAATGGACCATAGCGCATCACATTAAGCACATAGCTATATCGGCGGAGCAATGGTGACGGGTGATACGCGCGACATGCAATTAATCTGCCGTGTCAGGGAGCGGTGGCCATTTGGCAAGCTAACGAAAGCAAAACATACGACGAAGCGAAGTCACACGTCTATTGGACAGGGCCCAAATGTTCCGAATATGTTGTGCAGAACCCTCCCCGAAGAGGGAAAGTTCTCACCATCTGATATCGCGAAGCTCTGCACATGTCTGGATCCGGCGTCCGGGACAATGTAGAAAGAACAATGCCTCGAGGAGACGCATTTTCCAACCTCCGCACGGACCTGCCACTGAGTGCATTTCCGCTCCACGGCTTGTTCGCGCGGAGGCAGCATGCAGAGGTCGAATTGACGGTAACATCAGCATCTGGAAATCTACATATGATGGTTCAAATGTCGAAGTTAGCAACAGAGCTGAGCCAGAAAGCTAATAAATGAACTGCCAAAGTAGCACATGGTCTCGAACATGAATCAGGAGGTATCCCTTTTTAGGACGAGGAGCCGCTTAATCAGGGATTTTGATTTCATTCCTGGGAATGTTTTACGATCTGTTTTCCGGAATTCCGGCCAAGCAAATTCAAATGTTTTCGCTTCTTTGTTCAGTTCATAAATTATATCACCTTGTCCTCGACTTCCACGTCAATCCCCCCTCCTATCCTCCTCCCCAGACCTCCCCCGCCACCCGGGCGATGCACTCGCTGTCCGCCTGAGTGTACTCAACATCCGTGCAACCTAGCAAGCCTCAGATGAAGATCGAGTATGCATTCGCGTCTATTTCCTCCTCTCGGTCCCGTATTCACACAATTACGCATAGCACATCGTCCACAGAGAGCGCAATGGCTCCAGCGGCAACGTGAGTACTCACCGCATCGCGTATCGCGGTCCGTGTGCCCACCCCAATATCGGCTGCAGCATACCCCAGAAGCGCAAGACGCGTTCCACAGGTGGCGGCCGCACTTCTGGCGCACATGGCCAATCCGAAGAAGGAGAACAGACGCGCAGCACAACAGAACTTCCTGGAAAGGGCGAATACGAAACCGGTCGGGTAATTTGCGAAAGCTGCGGCGAGGGCGTGTCATTCAGAGACGAGTCGACGGGAGGGTTCACCGTGAAACATTGGGAGGCGCACCGGCTGCAGTGGTGAGTGCAAATTGACGGAATGGCCACAACTCAGTTTTGATTGGATTCAAATTAGTGCCAACGCGCCGCAAGTAAACCCAGAGCCCGTATCCCCAGTCGCTGAGGTTTCGTACGATGCATCGCAGCCACAGTCGAAGAGAAGACGAGCAAAGCGGACTGAAGAAGAACGAATCGAATATCTTCGCTCCGACCCATACGTCGCCCAATTTGAGGCCTATCGTGTTCTTTGCGGGTCATGCGACAAGTGGATTCGTCTTAGACCCAACTCGACGTACTGCTCTATTCCCTGGGATGCTCATCGCAAGAGCTGCCTGGCCAAAAGAGCGTGAGTACAATTTCCGGCCATGCTTCTCGATCCCTGCTGATATCTCTTTGTAGTGCCAAATCCACGCACCCAATTGACGATCGGAATGCAGTCTTTGCTTCAGACTTGAACGTACGCAAGTTCGACTCTGAACGCGTCCTTTGCAGGACATGCGAGACATGGGTCCACATTGGCAATGCCGACAACAATCAGGCCGCCAAAATCTGGTCGGACCACTGTGCATCGTGCCAGCCTGATGCCTCCGATTCCTCGACTCCTGCCCCTACCACAGCAAAGTGAGTGGCAAGCTATCGTGTTCGATCGCATCTGATTGAACACGTTATACAGCATCCCCACCATCGATAGTGTCCCGCCCCCATCCAAGCACTTGCTAGCTCTCGCATCTTCCTCGTATCTGCCTATGATTTCTCCACCCATAGTCAATGGCGGTACTGCAACGTCAATTAGTACCAGTTCGATTTCTACCCCAGTTTCTCAGCCGTCTCTCAAGGACCTGACCACGAGCTTCTATCCACCGGGGCATGAGCCTAAGCGGCGTAATGCAGAACAGCGTGCTGCGCAACTACGCGCTGACCCCTTAGCGGGCGACGTTGAACCTAACCGCGTCTTTTGCACCATTTGCTCAAAATGGGTGCAGTTGCGGCAAGACAGCGCGTACTGTGCGTACCCGTGGCAGCAACACCGTAACAAGTGTCTTAGAAGACGGTGGGTAATGCGGAATCCATAAACATCATGTCTTTTGAAACCTCGATTAACAGGGAGAGGCGTTCGCAAAAAGAGGCCGAGCTCGCCGACGTCATGGCTCAACGAGGCGCCATGCGCTACAATGAGCGTTATATGGCGACAAATGGGGCAGACGATAGTGATGACCCGGAGTCGGAGGAGGGCGTCGAGTCGGTCGACGAAGAAGAAGGGACACGTCGACGCGAAGATAGAAGAAAGGCAAAGGCAGTTGCTCAAGCGGAGTTTTTGTCCCCGCGCGTGAGACAGGAAGATGCGCACCCAGCCGGTATGACAAATGGCAGGAGACGCTCGCTCGTATCCGAGGCGTCAGAGGGTGAAGCAGACGCGGCGGACGACGACGCAATGGATGTGGACGCGGTGCATCCTGCTCGCTTCGCAGACCTTGACACGCCTCCTGGACGGTGAGCTATCCTTTACAAGTCGACTCAGGTGCAAGGTGCTGACGTGTATCTGTGGCTCTCAGCCTCCAGTTCGCGTTCCAATCAGTAAAATTCTTGTTCCAGTCCACCTTCGAGCGGACGGACGAGCTGACCATCGCTGCTCTTGTCACATTTTTGAACGCAGCCATGCCGGCTGACAAGCACGAAGACTATGACACAGCGGAGGTCACTAAAGCGGCATTCGCGCTGCACGAGCGCGGAGGTTTTGCATTGGAAGGTGATGTTATCCGGATCTTGTACTGAGATTACCTGCGCCGCTTTCCTTGCGTCGCGCGTCGGCGGACCTTGTTGCATATTCGGTCACCGTCCCTTTTCTCGCGATCAGCTCTTGAGTGACACGAGACGAACTGCCAGTCACATTGTTCTTCACGGCACGGATTGAACATTATTTCGTTTATGTTGCATTCTTCCTGTCATACCTTTTTTGACGAGACGTCGCCTATTTCCCGCTGTGCTTCACGTTCCACATTGTATCTACAGAGACAAAAAATGGACACTGCGCATCTCCTAGGGTTGGTACTCCACGAGCTACAGCGGGGCCGAAAGAAAGTCATGAGAGTACGTTGGATGTTTGAATGTTATCTGATAGCTCATAGCCTTCACCGACCCATCGCTGATTCGTTGATTATCTATTGCTTCTGCCAAGGAGTGGATTATTGCGAATCGCACGGCGATGTCTCATTCAAGAATAGCCACGCCATTATGACACATCCGGCAGGTTTAACTTCATGGGTCGTTACGGCATGCGGCACAGTCCCACAGAAACACAACAAACGGTGAACGCTGCTGGCGACGCCGGCTTACATAAGATAACTCCATGAACATATAATACAGTCACTTACTGCGCTCTCCTGACATATAGGATTTCAATCGACTTAGGCGAATCCGGCGTCAACTGCCGACCATCGACAGAGGCAGTACGAGTGTGCTGGCCCTTGACGTGCGCATACTAAACGGTGACTTCGATGCCACGACAGCTATATATGCCAAATGTTCCATTGGCAGACGTCAACAGACAAGGCACCCAGACGTACTGATGCTGCACGCAAAAGGCACCGTTTTCAATGATACAGTTGAGCGGTCATCGGGCCTGGATGACACTCTGCACACCCCTGTGCCTGAGACGTTGGAGTTTCGAGAGAGAAGTACGTGTATAGATGCCACACATGACGCAGTGCCTTTCGAGCAGCTCGATGGACATAATGAGGCTCGCGCTGCGTCAGCGCAGTGGGTCGTCATATATCATAGTTTGCCACCTAACCTGTTCAAGCTGTCTAATGGAAGATGGTTGCCGATGTGGGTTGTGCGCAGTTACGAGAAGAGACTGCTATAGAAGTGATATTCAGCACGGAATATGGGAGAAAAGAAGATTGAGCGGCTTTCGGGGGAATATCAGGCTCAGTTCGGCGCACAGGGAGGGTAAACAGGTGCTCCTGGGCGTTCCGCTGCAATTACTCATCGATCGAAGATGCGCGCGCACGGCTACCGTACGGCACAGACCCTAGTAAGCGCTTGCTGGGGAACATCATGTTTGAACGTAGCATGAAGCCATCTGATGCAGCTATTTCAGCCAGTATGGCAAGGTCCGTCGAGCTGACTGTGCGAAAGCAGTCGAGAAGCAAGGATCAGAACACGATGCACCATATGGCCGATGATTATGGAGACTTACCCTGGAAGTCCATAATTACCAATGCAAGTGGCAATCCCGTGTCTATGCGCCCAGTGGTAATTTGGTCCGTGAGGCGTAAGAGGCCATGCGTGATGGGTCGGCGCGGCACCGCACTCGTCTAGTGCATCAGCAGCATAGACAGCAGAGTATGCGGGCGGAGACGGCCGCGGGAGACACCAGATTTGAAATGTCCGTGCCACGCTTCAACCTGACTCCGAGCGTTGTCAGACATTGCGATGGCAGATTGTCGCGCAGGCTTGAAAGGTGCGTGTGTTCCCAAAGCGCGTACAGGTAGGGGCATGTCAGGTCAGTGGCAACAGCGATCCCACACCCATCGTACGGTGATCTTTGAGTGGTATGGCAGCCCATGGGTGCTAAACGCGATCCGCAATCAGAAGGAGTGAAGCCTAAGTCTGTGGTGAATATGATCGTTCCCCCACCAGTATTATGTCGAAACAAACCGCGATGTCATGGACATTGCCACCTACGGGTCAAAACGCTAAAACAAAACCTGTAATGCAATACACAGCAATCACAGCGTATGTTGCCTTTCAATAGCGGTTAGGATGAGTGATGCATGCGAGAGCAACGCTAGCCCAATCACTCAAAGCTCGGTCAGGAGGCACACCAGAGCAAGATTCGTGATTTGCCTGACATACTTGTGGTTTTTCTGGCGACCGCCAACCTATAATCCAGCTAAAATCAGGTAGAGCGTGATGTAGCAATACGCAGAACCGCCCTACGACACTGTTAGCTAGTCGTTATGGTCGACCACATTCTGATGCATGATGCTCTCAACGCAATCCAAACCATTCAGAGCGCATGAAATGCCCAAAGTGCTCCTATCGTGCCACCAATCCGTCGTGAATGAGTCGCAATACTCATGTCGGAGGAACCGGAGTACATGCCCATGGAAAAAAAACTAGTCGGGAGCACACCGCAGTCAGGACGGCTCGGAATTAGGAGGTGACGCTAGATGTCGCGCGTGTCCACCCTTACTCTCCAGAATGTTGGAAAGTGCTCTCAGCTTCACAACCGTCCTTGATGTGATCGCAGCATGCTACAAATTCGCGTACATCTGCTGAGAAAAACAGAAGACTTATATGAATACGTAAAAGGCGCAGTACTTTTCAGGGCATACCGCGGTGACCACAGCAGCCACAGCCCAGTCGTCCATAGTGAGTAGCCAGGGGTCGGATAAGAGGATAAGATTGAGATCTGGAAGCCCGCGGCGCCAGATTAATATTGCCACTAGCGTGGCACGTGCGTGGTTCTTTTTTTGATATTGAAAGAACCAATTTGTATACCACCATAGCACAAAGGCGGTCGTGCAAGAGCACGGTAAGCACGTCAATAAGGAGCAGGGCGCGTTAAACCATAGATAGGAAGGCACGTAAGTGATTTTTCAGTCAAGAGCTACTAGTTACGGCTCATTAAACTTCATACACATCGTATGCAGAAACTACACTGAATCTGTTCTGAGTTGTCATCTCACTGCGTCGTGTAGAAGTGTTGTGCTGTAGGACCGCCGACCCACTCACACGGGCCAAAGTTTGCATTTCTACGCATCTGATATCAGAATTGCCCAAGTTTGCCCAAGTAATACCACAAGATGACTGCCGGTACGGCTACCAGAGGAAACGGGCTCAGCCCCCGGAGAATCATCAGGCGTCGATGTGTCCATTTCTGTAGCAAATCACCGTAGACAGCGCGCGGGCTGCGCATACCGATTTCAATTGTCACAATCAGCCGATCCTCGCTTCATCTACAGGAACTATGACCTATACACGGAAATTCAAACCCTGGCCTCATCACGATAACGTGAAGTGGAGCCCTGTTAGGTATGTCCGTTGTCTGGCTTGTGGCGTTTTGTAGTTTGGTATTACTCAGAATATGCCACGGCCCACGCTCACCCTTACCGAACCCGCAGCTACAATACGCCACACATTAGACGGTGGTCATACAGTCTCGCCTCTGTAGCTGTCATAATGGCTCAGAACACCTAAGGTGAGATCAAAACTTCTCATTCACTCTCGATATTCGCCAGCGTGGTTGAGGACAACGCGCACACTATGCTGCAGAGCTTCACCCATTGATATTCAGCACCGTGAGCCATAGCTCAGATAGATTCGATCGAACAGGCACAGCGAGGTACACCGGCAGTTGTAATTTCCAGATGCACTCCGTCTTCGTCGTGTCTGGATGGCCCCTAGATCGTAGAAGCCATACTTCCCGGCTCCGACCAGCGTACGCCCGCAGTCTCATGTAGTTTCTCAACCTGGAGTCCCTTTGATACGTCAGCCGAGCAGCATGATCTAGAGCTGCTTCATGCGGTTCAGGCAGTCCCAAATGAAGAAGTCGTAGTATGGAGAGAACGGTATAAATGGAGGTGAGGCAGCTACCCCATCCTTCAGTTCGGTTCACTTTCAGGAGCATCAAGGGCGTAAATCCAAGATGGCCTTCCTTCACTTCCTCTCTGCTGCCGTTGCTCTAACTGCTCCTCTCACTGCTTTAGCAGCGATTGGGCCGATTACTAGCCTCGATATTGTCAATGCCGACATCACCCCTGACGGCTTTACTCGCCAGGCAGTCCTTGCTGATGGTGTATTTCCTGGTCCTATTATCAGTGGCAACAAGGCGAGAGATGACCCATGAATCCTTTCGCCACGTGGTTAACGGCATATGTGTCCAGGGCGATACCTTTCAGATCAATGTAACTGATAATCTCTACAACCATACAATGAACAGGACCACGACTATTGTATGTCATAGATCTCTGATGCCGTGGTCGTTGGGGTTATTAACCGCTTACTCAGCATTGGCACGGCATCTTTCAAAACCGGTCTAACTGGGCAGATGGTCCTGCGTTTGTGACACAGTGCCCAATTTCTCCGGGAGATTCGTTCCTGTATAATTTCAGTGTACCCAACCAAGCTGGTGAGAATCAGAGGGTTTTTTCCGCATTTATAGTGCTGAAATCGTATGGACAGGCACATTCTGGTACCACAGTCATGAAGGTCTGCAGTACTGTGATGGACTGCGAGGGCCATTTATCGTCTATGATCTGGATGATCCCCATGCCGACTTGTACGATGTGGACAATGGTCGGTTTAATATGAATGTATGATTAGATATTTGGCTTACCATCGAGTACAGATACCACTGTGATCACGCTCGCCGATTGGTATCACCTTCCTGCTGTCGATGTGCCGATCCCAGCGTGAGTAACTGTTAGTTTTCGTTAATCCCGTCCTCTTACTGAATTCCGATGTCAGGAATCCGGATTCGGTATTAATTAATGGCTTGGGCCGTCAATCCGATGACAATAGCTCCGCCTTATCCGTGATTACTGTCGAGCAGGGCAAGCGGTACGTCTCAGCTGGTCCTGTCGTTCGTTTGTCACCATCTCACTCCGATTTCTTCAGCTACCGGATGCGTCTCATCTCGATATCGTGTGATCCGTACTTCAACTTCACTATCGACAGCCACAACATGACCATCATTGAGGCCGACGGTCAGAGCACGGAGGCCCTGCCGGGTATTGACTCCATCCAGATCTTTGCAGCGCAACGCTACTCTTTCGTTGTGAGTCCGCTGTTGCTCTTGTCCAGCATGCACAAAATTGACTTCCCATAAATTAGTTAGACGCGAACCAGCCCGTAGGCAACTACTGGATTCGCGCTGCGCCGGAGTTCACCGGGTCAAGTGGAGAGAGCGCGCCCCCAACCGGCCTTGCTATCTTGCGCTATGTTGGAGCTCCTGCTGAGGATCCGAATACAACTGAGACGACGTCTGTCAACCCACTCTTTGAACCGAACTTACATGCACTCGATAACCCCGCGGCGGTGTGTTATTTCAAAAAACTATACAGGATAAAATGCCTAACTTTCACATGCCTAGCCCGGGTCACCCTACCCAGGCGGTGCTGATGTTAACATCCTGCTTGACTTTACTTTCGTGAGTGTCCCTTCCCCTTCTTAATGCTTCTTCTTTTATTGATAACCTCATTAGAACGGTACTGATGACAGGTTCTACGTGAATGACTACACGTTCGTCCACCCTACTGTCCCTGTCTTGCTCCAGATCCTTCACGGATCATATACGGCGCAAGAGCTCTTGCCAGAGGGTAGCGTGTATACCTTGCCGCCGAACAAAACGGTTGAGATTTCCATGCCTGGTGGTGTCCTCGATGAACCACACCCGCTGCACCTTCACGGGGTATGTATCCTCCTTTTCATCATGTCTAGACAAGCTACATAACCGGATCAAGCACGTCTTTTCTGTTGTGAGGAGTGCTGGCGATGATGATTACAATTATGTCGACCCCGTACGCCGGGATACTGTGAGCATCGGCAGCACCGCCAGCGACAATGTCACAATTCGATTCGACGTACGTTCCTCATGATTGTACTCGCGTCATGGATATTCACTCACACTCTATCATGAACGGCGTAGACGAACAACCCGGGTCCGTGGTTCCTCCACTGTCATATCAATTTCCACCTCTACGCCGGATTCGCAGTTGTCATGGCAGAGGATACCGGCGATATTTCCTCTAATGAGGTCAATCCCGGTTAGCAGTTATTATACCTCAACCATGGTCTTCTCTTAACTGTCCACCTAGTTTCCTGGGACTCGCTGTGCCCGACCTACGATGCGCTCTCTGAGCTGGACACTTGAATTGCCTACAGGCCTTATTGGGACGTCCTGATATTATTATTGGAATCTCTTGGAAAGGACTATTTTGGTTCAAAGGACACTAAGTCTATCGGGAAATTCATCGATCTCCTCATCTCCGTACATCGCCGTTCTTTCAATCCTATCGTGATCGTTGAACTGGAAACACGTTTACACACAGCCTATCCTTGTCCACTACTCTCACTACTGATTCTGTTCGTTCCTTTTATTTTAACAACAATGGGTTAATACATCATTTCTGTTCGGAAAGGCGTAGCAGGATTAGGTGCGAGATCGACACAGCTGGGTACGAGACCTACGCGAATATGGGCCGCAGAGAGCTGTTTATGACGCTGAGCTGATCGGCGCGAGCGCGGGATGATGTACCTGAGACTGTCAATAAAGTGAAGCATCTGGCGGCGCGCCATCTCCGATGTTTCGCAGGAATGTCGTATTGTGTGAATCTTACAAGCGTTACTATGTCATAAGCTACGTCCATGTCATTATCGTGAGATTGTTCATGCATAGCAGCTTAACTTTACGAATCTGACATCCGCGGTTCAAATAGCGTGAGTCAGACCGTTCTCTGTATTTCGATCATCTTACTGTTTTTACTCATTTTCTCCATTCTCATAGTACAAAATTTGAGCAAGATTGGTGTATGCAACTTCAACAGTGCCGAAGGAGGCGCAAGCGCCGAAACAACGCGTCTGTCGCACTGCCCATCAATTGATGGGCTGAATAAGCGGAGATATCCCATTAAATGGTACGATTCCAAACCAGCGGCAGCATTTGTAGCTGCAAAAAGAAGAGGATTACGCAACACTAGAGGGTGCAGTGATGACTATCGTATCTTCTTTGATACCCTAGTGCTTTCTCTGTTACGCACGGTGATAATCATGATTCATCGATATTTTTGCTCGCCTCTAGAGATATGCACAAATCCTCTTCCTCAGAGTCATCTTGGAGCGTTCTATTGAATGAGGACAGGCCTCGGGCTGCTTTCCTTACTTGCGCATGTGTGATGTCTGTGAAGATCCCCGAGCCGTAGTAGTCTACTTTCCCGTATTGTTGTATGCCACTGCAGGGGTTCTTGCTTTTATGACAGTAGTGCCGGTGAGTTCGCTCGCCGCCGTCCGTCTCTTTCAGTTACTGCCATCGCTACTTATTTTGTAATTTCCGACGAGTCTTAAGTCTTGGGCTGGCCCTTGAGCTGTTGCCCGAAGTGTTACGTTCTAGGGTTAGGCACCATTTCATGCATGGTTAGGCTCAACTTACAAGTCGTGTACAAGCTTTCTCAAAGTCAGACCTCGCATTCTTGGATGACCCAGGGTCGAGAACGTTGGGAGAAGGTGGACTGCGTCGCGAACCAACTGCTGCGTGTGAGTTAGGATTTGCATTAGTTAGTAGATGCCTTGCCACAGGACCGTGCAGAAAGACACACGACTTCGAGATCCGAGGGCACGTGGGTTGGTCCCGCAGTGGCGTTGCCTACGCAACTCCAAGCTATAACGACGACATGGGCAATGCAAGGTAACCAGACGACGCCATACACAACGTCTGTGGAGGTTGTTCGGTCAAAGCGTAAGGTGTGTTCAGCCTTGAAAGCAACGTCGCGACAGATGTGCGCCCGCGACGTGCCCGTTTGGAGGAAACACACAGAGGTCCTGAGAGGTACTGCGGCGGTTGCTCACACAACTAGTCGCAGCGCTGCCACACGTTTTAGGATGGGAGCACAACAAGAGTGCAGAGAGATGCGCATAGGACGTCACAAGATATTTAGAGGCAGATTCTGTATTTGGAGCCAAGCTTCCAATATCTCCGAAGTCGTCACCAGGCGCAGAGAATGCGGGCAAGGGGCATCATGTTCGGATGTATAATGAAGGCACTTGATGCAGCTATTTCAGTCAGTATTGGTAGACTGACGATGCCGAGAGCAGTCGAGAAGCAACGACGGGATTACGATATCCTCTCTGGCCGATGGTGGTGCTCGATAGTGTAAACTTACCTTGGGCGTCCATCGCTGACGCGAGCGGCAATCTCGACTCTATGCGCCCGGTGGCAGTTCTGCCTACGAGGCAGAGATGGCCGTACGCAATGTGTCGGCGCTGCACAGCGCGCGTAGGGCGCATCAGCAGTATAGACAGGAGAGCATGTGGAGGCAGACAGGAGACTCATTTGAAATGTCCGTTCCTGACCTGAGCGTCCGTGTACAGGCTGTCTAAATGCTGTTCTCCATATTCCATAATGTCAGACTTATGGCAGATTGCGGCGTGGGCCTGGACGGATTGTATGCGTCCAGAAGTTCATATGAGGAGTGGGGTTGCCGAGTTAATGAAGGCAAACTATAAATGGCTATTTCATATTTGGATATCCATTGTCAGGTCGATTTCAGACGACGCAGCAGCTCATGGGCGCTGCGCATATTTCGCGAGCCACAAATATGGAGCCTGAGTCTGTTGAGTCAATGATCGCCTCAGTTATTCTGAACGTCACTAACATTGTCGTATATGAGTCAAGACGCTGGAAGGAAATTAGCGAGACGATCGCAGTCGACGCTACCTTCTAATAGCTATTAGAATAGATGGTTCATACGACAGCAACACTAACCAAATAGTCTGAAGCTCTGTCAAGAGGCACACAAGAGCGAGAGTCATGGTTTGCCTGGACTCACGAGCCTTCTGACAGATGCCGGCTCATAAGCCAGCTGAAACCAGTTAGGGCATAAAATGATAGTACGGAGCAAGGACCGTCCTACGCCACTAGTACAGCAAGTTGCTATGTCCGACTGCATTCCGATGCATACGAATGTCGACGCCGTGCAGCCCAGCAGTAGCCCATGAAACGCCTACAATGTGCCACCATAGCCAATTCAATTAGTCATCACTACACCGAATCGGAAAGTCAGCGCACAGACGCACAAGGCGTATAATGATTTCTCCAGCCGAGAGCATTCCACATGAAGGGCGGCTTGGAAATAGGACGCGATGTTGGATGTCGGATGCACCTGCCCTTATTCCCCAGAATCGTGGAAATTGCTCCCGGTCAGCCAGCACTGAATCATTGGACGCTATAATCCTCGTACATCTGTTCAATTATTACTTGTGTTCATGAACAGAATATATACGCGACACTTTCAGGGCGCATTGCGGTGATTACAGAACATTGAACGTTCGTAGTGAGAGGCACGGAAGTCAGAGATCAAGATCTTGTGGGCGCTCGCGGCGCCAGCAACATGTGAGCGGAGTTGCAAACGTAGTCACAAGTTCCAGCTTGACGTACTCGTGTTACACATGTGCAGACTGCACCGGCCACATCCTAAATTATCATCGAAATGCTCCGTGCAGGAATGTTGCGTTGCCGGACTGCCGGCCCAATCTACCCTCGGGGTTTCATATTTCTGTGCATCTGTCAGAGTCACTGTCGGCTTCCCTAAGTTGGTTTGAGCAGTATTACACTGCAATTACTGGTGTAGCTACCAGAGGAAGCGAGCTAAGCCTTTGCCAGTCTTCTGTGGAATCATCAGGCGGTGACATGTCTATTTCTGTTGCCAGACAACGGCGGCGGTATGTGGATTGCGTGTACCAATTTCAATTGACTTCGTCTGCAAGACGATTCTGCTCAGGAACAAGACAACACGAGAACTACACACGCGGATACCTCAAGCATTTTGCTTCGGTCATCCCACTAACGTGAAACGGAATCCCCCGACGTATGTCCACTACCCGGGTTGTGGCGCCCTGTAAGGTGGCATTACTCAGAATGTGCTGTGCTCACCGTTACGAAAACCGCAGTATCTACGCGCGAGATACTGGACAATGATCGCACAAATGTGCCTCTGTGTCTGTCACTACGTCACTACGAGTCGGCGCAGACCGTTTGAGATGAGACGTCCTGTTTCATTCTCGATATTCGCTAACGCGTTTTGAGACACAGTGCTACTGTGCTTCACGTTTTGGCACTCTAGCTCCGTCCACAGCCAAGGCAAATCCTATCAGGTAGGCACGGCGAAGTACACCGACTGTCGTACCTTCTCTGGATGCACTCCGTCTCCGTCGCGTCGGGATGGCAGGTCGATCCTTAATCGTGGTAACTGCGGTTCCCGGCTCCGCTCAGTATGCGCCCGCGGTTGCGCGCCGCGTCTCAGCATGCCCTTTGACATAGTAGCACAGCAGCATCTGCCCAGAGCTATTCTTCGCCAGGAGCTTAGACTCATGCGGTTCAGACAATTCCCAATAAAGGAACCGTAGTATGGAGAGAACGGTATAAATTGGCGGTGAGGCAGCTGTCCCATCTTTCAGTGCCATTCACTTTCAGGAGCATCGAGGACGCAAATCCAAGATGGCCTTCCTTCGCATCCTCTCTACTGTCGTTGCTCTCACTGCTCCTCTCACTGCTTTAGCAGCGATTGGGCCGATTACTAGCCTCGACATTGTCAATGTCGATATTAATCCTGATGGTTTTACTCGCCAGGCAGTCCTCGCAGATGGTGTATTTCCTGGCCCTATTATCAGCGGCAACAAGGCAATGCTTTGCATACTTTCACTCTTGCATCAATTCTGACTAAGGTCTCATAAAGGGTGACAACTTCCAGATCGATGTTATTGATAATCTCTACAATCATACAATGAACAAGACTACCTCCATCGTACGCTATTCATTTCTTGATATCGCGCCGAGGAAGCTGATGTATTGCTCCTTCTGCTCAGCATTGGCATGGTATCTTCCAGCATCGGACCAACTGGGCAGATGGCCCTGCATTTGTCACACAGTGCCCGATCGCACCGGGTGATTCGTTCCTCTACGACTTCACCGTGCCTGACCAAGCTGGTGAGACCGGGTGACCTTCCCTACATATCAACTACTTATACCTTTCGGACAGGTACATTCTGGTACCATAGCCATGAGGGTCTGCAATATTGCGATGGTTTACGAGGGCCGTTCATTGTCTATGATCCGAACGATCCCCATGCCGATTTGTACGACGTAGATGACGGTTTGTCTGCCACAAGTGTCCTATCGAAATATTCTGCTAACTTTCATCCTTAATGCAGATAGCACTGTGATCACTCTCGCCGACTGGTATCACCTTCCTGCAGTGGAGATACAAGTTCCATCGTGGGTAACCCCTTAAGTCTCATCAATCCTGTGGATTCCCTGACGTCCTATGATAGGAGTCCTGATTCGGTGCTGATTAATGGCTTGGGACGTCAAGCTGGTGACAACACTTCGGCGTTGCCGGTAATCACAGTCGAGCAGGGTAAACGGTACGTGTCAGCCTACTATGTCATCGGATGCCCTGATCTTACCCCCATATCTCTGCAGCTACCGTATGCGTCTCATCTCGATATCGTGTGATCCGTACTTTAATTTCACCATCGACGGCCACAACATGACCATCATCGAAGCTGATGGTGAGAACACCGAGGCGCTCCCGGGAATTGATCAAATTCAGATCTTTGCGGCTCAGCGTTACTCTTTCGTTGTAAGTCCGCTGCTGCTCTTAGCAAGCATTTCTGGTTTTGACTTGAATGAAATCACAAGCTGGACGCGAGCCAGCCCGTGGGCAACTACTGGATCCGCGCCGTACCGGAGTTTACTGGGAACGCGACCGCGGGCCAGGTCCCACCTCCGACCGGTCTTGCTATCTTGCGCTATGTCGGTGCTCCCGCTGAGGACCCGGACACTACCTCGACACCGTCTGTCAACCCACTCCTTGAGCAGAACCTGCATGCGCTTGAGAGCCCCGCAGCGGTATGTCCATGATATAGTCCATCACCACAGGATGAATTGCCTGACCTTTACATATTCAGCCCGGGTTGCCGTACCCAGGCGGCGCCGACGTCAACCTCCTGCTCAACTTCACTTTCGTGAGCGATCTCTACTTCTTTTCATTGACTGCCCTCATTGCTATGCTCAGGATGCTCCACTGTTCTATGTAAATGGCTACACGTTCATCCCGCCCACTGTCCCTGTTTTGCTGCAGATCCTTCACGGGACGTACACCGCCCAAGAGCTCATGCCAAAGGGTAGCGTATACAGCCTACCACCGAACAAGACTGTTGAGATCTCTATGCCTGGTGGTGTCCTCGGTATCCCGCACCCACTTCATCTTCACGGGGTATGTATCATTTCACTAGTGCTCACACATCTACTTACCTTCTTCAGCATTCCTTCTCTGTTGTGAGGAGTGCTGGCGAAAGCGGTTACAACTACGTCAACCCCGTACGCCGGGACACCGTGAGCATCGGCAGCACCCAGAGTGACAACGTCACGATCCGCTTTGACGTACGTCCTGCATGATTGCACTCGAACCATGGATACCCGCTCACAGTTTGATGCAGACGAATAACCCGGGCCCGTGGTTCCTCCACTGTCACATCGACTTCCACCTCGCGGCTGGATTCGCAGTGGTCATGGCAGAGGATACCTACGACACTCCCACTGTCGATGCCCCTCCGAGTGAGTAGCATTCACCATCCTTTGATCTCCTCCTGCTTATTCCCCCTGTTTCTCTAGTTTCTTGGGACTCTCTCTGCCCAATCTACGATGCGCTTCCCGAGCAGGACACGTAAAGCCCTACCTTGGAAAGGACTAATCTGGGCCTATCCATACTAATCCGTCGATAATATTTTGTCTTCTTCACATCCATACATCACTATTCCTTCATTCCTATCGCGATCGTTGACCTGGGAGTATATTTATAAATACACAGCCTATTTTCGTCCACCACTTACGCTACTGTGCCTGTTTCTTTATCTTGCAATCAGAGTTATTGTGTCGCTGAATACGATGCGTTCGTAACCACATAACGCCCAGGGCCGGCCTGCCTTCTACTCGGCCCTTTGCAATGCAACATCAGACAGCCACCAAAAGGTGGAGATGAGCAGCGCTCATCAGCCGGTCATTATAGAACAACCTTCCCCGCAGGATGAGCATGCAGACATTCCCGTTCACATAGCTATGATGCATGATATATGATGACCCGCGGTGGTTTCCTATTCCCATCCAACAACGGCGCATCAGCGGATCACGTCCACCCCGATCAGGTCAGGGAGATGAGATAGCCTTCCGTGCGCGTGAAGGCCGGTGTTAGAACTTGATCACATCGCTCGCTCACACACCCATGTCCATGTCCGCCCCGCTCAACCTCGACGAGGAGGTCCGCCTATACACGACCAACGCCCAGCGCGAGAAGTATGGGCTGCTCGCGACGCTCTTCGGCATCATCGTCGCACTCGACTACCTCGAACGCGCATATGTGCGCGATTCAGTGACCGCAGCGGAGTGCGTACCCCTGTCCTTGAGCATGGTGCGCAAGCTGAGCTAAGCTGTGTGGGTGAAGAGGTATTCCCCGGCGTGCACGAGGCTTCTGTCACAGTACAAGACGATGCTGAAGCTGGTGGGAGACGATGTGCCCTCGATCGAGCAGTTCATGAGTCGATATAGGGTGAGCTTCTGCGTGTACGTTGATGCGAAGGATGTTCATGTCTGGTGACGGCTGCATTCCAGATGGACCATCCAGCTGCACTACATAGGCTCAAAGTAGGCGTTCCAGCCACCGTAGAGCACTCGAGCGAAGCGGGCCCGGAGACGGGCAAATGGGTGGCAGAAACCACCCAGGTACGTCGCGTGCTGCCACCCAGCCCGCTAATACTAAGATACTTGGCCTATGATAGAACTTTATCACCTTCATGGACGCTCTCAAGTTGCGAATGCGTGCAAAGGATCAGTTACACCCTATTCTACAGGAGCTAGTGACCGGCTATGCGCGATTCAAGGGCAGTAAGGACTGGGAGGGCAGGAGTAAGATGGTTGGCTGGTACGGGTCGTCTTCCACATCTCTATCCAACTACCTGGGTCGCTGATAAGCCCTAGGCTGATTACGCTGAACGGAATGAAGGCGTCAGAAGAGATCACTGAAGAACAATCCCGACAGGTGTGTCTATCGTGCACCAGTCCCAGATATCTTTCCTGATGGCCCGCAGTTGCTCTTCGATATCGAGCACGCCTATGCAGAGTTCTTCCGCAGCCTGAGCAGCAAGGAAGGCGGGTCATAGGCCGACGAATTGTATTATTATGTCCAGTGTGCACTGCCGTATTGTATAACATACCCTATCGCACGGTTTTTGTATGCTATCTGGTTTCTTGCTATCCATCATCAGCTGCCATGGTACTGGCGAGTTCCTCATGGTCGCATGCCGCGGATTGCGCAGGGCGCCGCAGCTTGAGAGCCCGAAACATGCCCGAAACATGCCAGTGGCCCCGGCGTGCTCACCCAACGCCACGGATTTATACGTTGCGGGACAATAGCTATGCTTGTTTCGAATCAGCCATCACGTCTCTGTCCATCGGACTCCACGCCCTGAGCCAGCAGTACTTTACTTTGAAATCTGACTCATGAACAATCCATTTCGCAATCGCATGCAAGGAGCCACAAATACCGACGCGGCTCCAAACAGTACTGATACCACCACTAGTTTCTCGCCGATACCTGGTGCAGGCTCGCAGACGACTCCGAATCACATCAGGGTCCCCCCACCAGAATTAGGACGGCCTGCGCATGAAAATGTGGCCGTATCTTCATTCTCGGAGCCCGCCGTCGACAACCTCATCTCGGAGGAGCTTCCCCCAGCTTACACGCCCGCTCCTGATGTCTACCACGGCGAGACGACGCTTGAGCTAGGCCCCCGACGGCCATTTCAGCAGCCTCCGCGCCATCCTTATTTCACGCCGAACCCGACGGGCTGGCAGCCGCAGCAGCTCGCGGGCATACCCCCGCCCCAGCATCCGTCGCAGAGCGCGCGTGACAACTACAACATACCCCGCCCGGGCTCCGCGCTGCATTCCAGGCCACAGCCGGTGTCGGACTTCGCGCGTGACTTCTACGCGGCGGGCGGGCGGACCCCGGGCGAGCTAGATGCGAGGGCATCCTCGTCGAGGCAGTCCGGCAGTGGCAGCGGGGGCGATATGCCCGACGATGGGCGGCCGACTGCGGTACCCACGCCCGGGCACCCCCTAATGCGCCATGGCCGGGTTCTGGTGTATCCCGCGGGGTACACCTGTTCGAAATGTACGTCCGCACTGTTTCCGATTCTCTTCCGCACCTCACGCGGTGGACGGCCGGGCCACAGGCCAGAACACCGGCTATAGGTATAACGACCCCTCGATGCCGTGCTCCAAGTGCTGGGATCGCTACGCACGCCCGTATTCGGGCGCGCTCGCCACTGCGCCGTGGCAGGGCGGTGCGTACACCGACACCAGTGGGACGCTCCAGCGTCCGCTCCCGCGTTTCACGCCGCCACAGCTCGCCGCAGCAAAGCATCGGCCGACGCAGTCGCTCTCGCAGGAACCGCCCGGGCGCGCGGCATCACTTTCGCGCGCACAGATTGGGTATGGACGCGTGATGCCCATTGCAGGAGGCGGTATCGCAATGAGCCCGTACTTGGACCCCCTCGTGGCACCAACGCCATCGAATGTGCGGGTCGTCGGAACTGCGCCTCCTGGTGCGACTGTCGTGCGACCCGGAGACCCGCGCATTGGCGGACGGCTTTGCTGGCGGTGTGGAGGGAGCGGGATCACGACATTCCTTGTGTTTGACGAGATGCCGTGCTCAGTATGTAATGGCGTTGGCCGGACATTTGTGTAGTTTGACGCAGGATCGTCACGCTATTGCTGTAGACTGGCTATTGGAGTACACATGGCGTCGAGGTTCATGCATAAAGCCACACTAATTAATGTTCATCATGATGGTAAATGGTAATCTGTACACCGGGGGTAGTACCCGGAAACGACTGATCTGTATACAAAGCACGAAACGAAAGAACGACAGCAATCAGAACTTGAGATTACCAGCAGAATCGATAGCAAGGGATGATGTGGTTACGCGAGGAGTTGTGACCAAGGGCGGAAGGGCTCGTGACATTTCAGAAGGTGTCCGTAGCCTGCGACGAGTAGGTATTGCGTTCAGGTACTTGAGCCTCTAGACTCCGCAAGACCTTCTTCGAGGTCGGGCGCAGCTTGTAATCGTGCTGCCAGCACTCCTGCATCATATTCCAAATGGGATCAGTGAGTCCGTTGACATCAATCTGCGGGGTACGTCCGGGTCGTTTCTTGTCGATCGCGACCGCTCGCACAATAGCTAATCCATGATATTCAGGAAACACTCTTTGCTGTGCGTATATCTGCAATCGCACAAAGCTGGCTAGTCAGACGAGTTCGGTATCAGAGATGGTCCTAACGAACCTCCCACATCACTAGCGACAGGGAATAGGTGTCGCTTTGCCATAGCAGGTGTTCAGCCCCCAGAGAGGACCCTTCGGGATCTAAACGTTCAGGTGCTGCATAGTGCCAAGTACTCTCCGCAACAGACGCGCTGCGAGTTGCACACCAGAGGAACAACTTCTGCCTTGTAGCGCCAGAATCTGTCAAGCGAGCAAGACCCTGGTCGCCGACAAGGATATTATCCTAAAAGCGCACACGTATCAGCAGAGAATTCCACACAGGTGGTTAAATGCTACCGACGGCCTTCAAGTCCCCGTGGATGACATTGTGTGAGTGTAAGAATTCTAAGCCGCTGACAATGTCAAGGATCTATGGCAGTATTGGAAAACTAAGTTGCAGCCGAGTCAATATCCACATACCAATCGCAACTTATTTGCCTTAGGGTTAAGCCTAATGTACTCCGTTAGATTGCCCTTTGACATCCAGGGTGATACCATGAAACAGGGCCCGGGCCTTCGGGGCACGATAACCCCTAGCAAGGGCACAATATTGCGGTGGCATAGTTGCTTCCAGATGACCACTTCCTTCGCAAAATCCTGAAAATCATCTCAGTGAGGGCGGACCGCTAACAAAGCCCGAGAAACTAACTGCGGATGACGTGAGACGCTCTGCCTCAGCTTTGTAATAAATTTCCTTGACGGCTACTCTGCGCCCTTGGAACCGACCCTCGAAAACACGTCCATTACCACCATAGGCAGAAGGATGGCTCCCCCGCTTTACCGTGCCCGGTGCCAGATAGTATGACTGTGGGAATCTGAAGTACCTCTCGCACGTTCTCTTGAGAGGTAGAATGCACACTTGGCAGTTTCATCATCTGGACTCAAAGCCATGAACACCTGCGTGGATTAGCTTTCATGAATGGAACAGCACTGTTGGACTTACCACCATATCGAGGATCTCGACGAACGTTTGAATCCGAACACTATCAGCCAGCTGAGGAGCTTTCAACCATTTAACGGCTTCTGTGAGAGATAGGACCTCTCGCATAAGATCGACCGGTGATTTTTCTGCCTCTAAGTGATATGTAGTTGGACGACATAGCCTCTGTAGATTCTAAGTGATTCACTGGCTGGCACGTTATCACCAGCACGCTTACTCTTGATAGTGATCTGAAGAAAGCAGAACATTGTTCGAGAAGCAGACCTAACATTAGCAACCACGACATTAACAACTCCATCACGAGCGCACAACATAAGTGGATTCACCGTCAAGTTTGACATAATCAAATATGATGACAAGTAACCGTCTCTTGTCGTTTTGCATCAAAGCTATCTCTAGAGTGTTGAATTAGGATAGAGCTACAGCAGAGGAGTGGAAACTCACCTTTAGATCCCCGACCCAAAGTCAAATCGCGTAACCATAGACGGCCTCTTGCTAGAATACGATCTTTTTCGAGAAGTGTGAGTTTGAGAGAAGCCGTTACGTGTCTGCAGGATCGTCCGTTAACGATAACCAACCGATAGACAATCCACATTACGGGTAGGTGAGGTATGCGATGGGTCGATCAGTGGTGCAAAAACTCCCGGAAGCGTTAACTGCAGTCCGATCCCGAGATCGAGCCTCGGTCCACAGAGAAACATGCCCAGAGTGCAGTCGCAATTCTTGGCAGGTTGTTCAGCTCCTCGTGCAAATGCGGGGAGTGCACACCCCAAGCCTCAAGCCTCATTACTTACTATCTACAAGCTGCGGAGCACATGTCAGCCAAGCTACTCAAGCAATGAAGGGGAGAGGCAGACCGGAATGTAGATGAGGCGCCCGACTCTCCCATTGCGTCATCGTGTGTGCGTGGATGCCACGCATAATCTATGTTGCTACAGAAGATTCAAACATTGTATGTAGGTGTGTCACAGCCATTGTTGCTCGAGGTCACAGTAGTACTGGTTGCTTAAGCCTATCTCCGTCACGCATCATACGGCACGGTTGCTACACCGTAACGCGTCACATGAAATGGCCGGTTGCCTCCATACACAAGGTTACAGTAGTAATGGATTACATTCGTAAACGCCCGGCATCATCGATGCCGTGCACCGGCACGCTGTTCCGCTTGGTTGGGACTGCAGACACCGTCCACCTCAAGCGCTCATAAGAGCGTTGAGTGAGAGACAAGTGCCCCAGCTGCACGTAATGTGCCACGACGGCAATAGTTCGACTCCCCGGCGGACACTTTGTAGTGTGCGTATCGAAATTTTGGTATTCCCATATGTGATCTATAAATTTATCTAAGACATATATTCCTTTGCCGTGCCGGAGACCGCGACAACCAAGCACTGGCGCCTAGTCCGCCACAGTCTGCTCATTGGCATATGTATCCATTGGTTGTTTGCACACGTACGATCTGCCCGCATGAGCACGGATACGCATTCATCGAACACGCTGGAACTCTATCGACACAAAAACACGCGCGCGGCGCGTTAATTACACAGTACCGAACGTCACGTGAATATCGAGTGCGTATACAATTATTTTAGATGCCGCGGGCAATAAACAATTCTATGCGCAGTCTCAAAAAAGTCGCGAGCGACTGAAAGAATATATGGGTGGAAGGGGTAAAAGAACCGTAAACTAAGTGCTGTAGAGGAAGGGTGAAATAACCACGTGAATACCGACACGTCGGACGCCTCAGACTCTGCGGTTTTGAACGTTGAACGGCCGAGCGTTATAAATCATGAAACAATTGCACCAAGGCCATATCTTAGAATGAAACAAAAAATCAAGCACATTGTATGAATGCGCTGAGAGGACGCCTTACTCGCCCAGTTAGTATTCCGAAACTGCGTAACACACATTCTGATCTACATAAAAGACTTGGCGAAGTTCAATGAGAAATGTCGCGCACAAAAGAACGCCATATTGTACATCGCCTACCTACCGGAGTTGGGCACCTATGCTCACAAGTGCGACGAAACATGGAGCGAAGCCGGTCTGCTGTCGCGCGCTTTCCTCGAACACTGGCTGGGTATTTCCCTTGCGCGCTTCTTCACCACTGCGACTGAGGTCGGCGACCAGCTCGTCAGCGCGTGATTCGCGCCTGCGCTCTTCCTCAATTGCGTGCCCGGCATGCAGATGCGGATACTTGGGATCAAGGAGAGAAGAAGGAGCTCAGTCGATCAGGTCCTGGAGCACGGGGTGTCTGGAGTCCCGGCCAAGCGGAGCAGCGTGCCGGTGCGCGGCATCGACGATGCCGGGCATTTATTAATCCTTTCCATAGTATTAAGCCAAAGTCGGAGTCCGAATATTGGCGCCTATAGAGCTGGATACCCAAACAGCCGTTACCACATCACTTCGCTCCACTCACTTGCTCATTAGCGTGGTGTGCTCGTCGATAACAGGCAATAGTGAGGGTAGAATGCAAGAAGTAAATAGTTCTTTATGAACATGTTGGCCTGTCCTAAATGCACAGGCTGTGCCGATTTTTGTCACTGTGTTTGGTTAATGCCCTCATATGGTGAGACAGAAACGTAGATATTATGTAATGTAGACATTCAGCAATGCAAAATTCTCCCATCATTTGGCTTGCAGATAGAAAGCCCGGTATCGAGGTACGTCTTGCGCGATCACATACTCCCATATGGTCAGGGCTTACGAGCACAGAACATCTTGGATACTGCCAGCCATCGGCTCGTTCACTAACAGCTCTCGATTTTGTCCAGATCCTATCAAACCCTGGAGCTACCAAGCTGTTTGTGTTATGCTCAGATGGAGCAGCAACCACAACGAGCCAAGACAGCAGTTGTTCGCTGATGTGAACGATTGCCATCGTATTGCATCGTCTATCGGGACTCTGGCAAGTGCATATCAACTCATTGGAGGAGCTGCGGTATTACCTGAGAGTGCGCCCCAGCATCCTCCACCTAGGAAGTGAGTTATAGACACAAATCATTGATTTGATTTGAAATCCTTCGACGCTAAATTCTAGTCGTCCATAGAGAACTGCATGTAAAACTCTTGTGGTTGCGGTACGAGGTTTCGTTGATAAACAAGCCTAAAAGGCTGAATGCAGCACGGCAATCGACCCTTGATCACAGGGCGCCATAGCTTTGGCTACTGAAGTACTGAATGGCCACTACTTCAGTGATTGACTCTGGGGTAATCGCTCTCGTCTCGTGCTTTTCTTCTGACTAGACTTCAATGAATCATGAACAGGACATCGTAGTGTGTTACGCCACCGGACCCACAAATCCCTGATAGGATAGGAAGGCCCTCAATGCAGCTGGCCAGCCTGGTACTGAGGAACAGAGCGACGACTCCATGATGTGCGACCGCTGAGCGCTGAAGAATTACCGGCATTTACTATTTAGCCTCCGGCGCAGAGGCGCTATCACACGAGCCAGACTGTCTAGCCCCTCGTGCTCTGTAGATGTCTACTCGATTGCGCTGTTATAACCTCAAAAGAAGGGATCATGCTTCGTAGGGCTCAATATGCACTTGCGCATTATTATGCGAGCGGTGCATTTCCGGGCGTCTGCGAAATTGCAACACAAGAGGGGTGCAACATTCAATGGGATTGACATTCACCAAGGATTCTTATTATGATAGCACACCGCATTGTGCAACCCCATATCCCAACTCATAATTTGATCTACAAGGCTATTTCCGATTTGCAACTCCGCGCGAGTCTGTTCGCACAGGGACAAGCTGCGGCGTGGTATAAGCTACGAGAGGCCGGAAACTAGGGAGCCGGAGGGATACAGGAAAGGTGTGGGTAGCTTATACCGGTGCGGAGTGGGGAAACTACAAGGGAGAACTAGTAACTTGTCACCAAACTCCGTATATACCTGGTTCTGGTCGGGGTAGTCACAGGACTGCGCATTCTGAAGCGCCCCTCGCAGCATTTATGCATTGTAGGCATGGCGGTAGAATCACTTGGGGGAGCTTTGCTCTAACATAAACTTTTGCTCCAACATAAATGCTATGCCAGCTGTACTTGCTGACCCATCGCTCATTGACGGCAAAGGCTTGTCTTTCATGATAGCGAGACAGTAAAGTCAAGCAAGCACGGGCTTGGATGCAATTTTTCGAGCGAACGGAGCAGTTTGTAAAACTAGTAGTACGAAGATGCAACGTATAGGCAGAAGTTGCGTGTGTGTGCGTAACAAACGAGCCACACACTGGAGGGTGAGCGCTTTGAAACGGAAACGGAAATGTCCCGTCACTATTCCGGATATGGTATATGCGGGGTTACAGCCGTTACAAACACTGTAACAGTTCTTCCAGATGGCTCCATGTGTAGGATTCAATAGAGGCTCAGCGTACTCAACAGTCAACCAGTTAAGGGCCAGCCCAGTCACTTTAGGGATTAGGTGCAAAGGCTCCATTGCCTGACCTCAAATACCGATATGGACTAATTATATTCTGCGTCATGCCATATAACGTTAGCCTGGTTCAAGCTCATAATATACTGACTGTTCAGGAGTGTCGATATGATGGCTCACGTTCGACAGCCTGCTGTGTGTTTTGGATACACGATGGACAACAACGCCGTCATTCTCGAGCTGCATACGCGTCTCATAGGTGCAGCCATCAAGTCCCTTGATTACTCGTGTGTATGAACGCAAATGCCATCGCTCTGACGCGTCTGTCACGAACACGCGGTATGTGACATTGCTACCCTATCATTGGCTGAGAGGCTCGAGATATCTCATTGGCTGTTGCTGCTCCAAGCCGGCGGCAGCATCTATTTGCAGGGATCACGCATCAGAACCACGACGACCGTAGGGACCGGCGGATACCGACTAGTATAATGCACGGCGCACAGGCATGACCAATTATTGCTGTCCCGACGCTCCTGTCCGCACCACGCCGAACGCGGGCCCGGGTGAGTGTCTCAACAGCCCTTTTATCCTCCGCCTGCTCAGCACGAAGGCATGCAGGAATGTCTGAGCGGACGTGGACGCCGCAGGAGGTCGCCAAGCATAACAAGCCTGAGTGAGTGTCTTCGTTGTTGCTACGTGGGCTGTGCTGAGGCGGCACGGTCCCGGTGTCTCAGCGACTGTTGGGTCATCGTCAGCGGCAAGGTCTACGATGTGACCGAATTCTTACCAGTGAGTGGAGTGTCAGTGCTCAGCCCGAGATGCCGAGCCGATGCACGATCTGGATAGAATCACCCAGGCGGTGTGCGGCTGCTCCTCAACTTCGCCGGTCGTGACGCCACGAGTGCCTTCAAACCTTTCCACACGCCAACTGCATTGACGGATGCCCTGCCGTCGGAGAAATACCTCGGCAGCATCGACCACGCTCGCGTCAAGGCACTGAAGAAGAAGCGCAGTACGCCTCGGCGAAAGACAGTAACTCAGGATGCACCCAGGGTAGAAGTAGAAGTCTAGATCTTCCAAGCCGCTGGTCCTCACAGGTTCAACCGTTCGAACATTCTCATATCTAACCTCACTCTTCCTTTGCATTCGTTGTGGGTCAATGTAGTCGGTACAATCGCATCTGGTATTTATATAACATTGGGATGTCCTCATGGCAGTCTAGACGCATGCAGATCTGTGGATCATCTTGATCTCGACGACAGATTGACTGCACGGTCTGGGTCAGAGCCATCACTCGCCTGCAATAGCGTGAATATATGTATCAGACATCGTATGGTTTAGTCTATCCGTAATACAAATTCATGGAGATATAGTCGATACCACCGAGATAGAGACAAATGTGTACTAGACATTCTATTCCAGCCGCTGTAGGGCTGATACATGAGGTGTGATGATGCTAGCCGTCATACGTCCTTGAAGGAAACGGTCATCGAATGTAAAAGTACTATGCATGTCTAGATGGGCTGATGGGAGCCCTGGCGGAAGGATGTCGGATGTAGATCAGTCCCTTCAGCGAGAACAAGCCGCCGACGCATTTGTATATGCAATACACCTACTGGAATGCCTATGTCGTAGAATGTTGTTTGCCCATCTTCTCGGATACTACCGTCCCTCATCGTGCGCGAGCGGCGTGTCCGCACGCCTACTCTTGTCTGTCTTCCTCATCTGCTGCCGTCGTTGCTTGTCTTGCACGTTCCGCCGATACCTGAGCTTCTGTCCAATAATCGACTCTCCAGGATTGGGCGCCACTCCGTGCAAGATTGGGCCGGGCAATCTGGTTGAAGCGGGCCCGGAATCCGCCTTCGTGCGCGATTCAGAGCGCTTCGCTGCTGATCGCAGCCCAGACCCAACAAGTTGTCCTATGAAGCAAGAATTTGCATGTTCAGCCGATCCATTGCCAGCAACCTTGGATGGAGGAGAGCTGCGTTGTGGGGCGGTTGAGGCGCGCACGCTGGGATTCGCGTTCGCTCGCAGGTGCTTGGCCACGAGATCGCGCAGAGGTACACTCAACTTCGTCTTCTGAGACAGGGCACGCAAATTGGTATTTGAGCAGGTTTGCCTTCGCAGCTTCCAAGCAAGGGCGACGACGAATGCAGAGGAAGGCGACCAGCAGACACTAGATCCAGCCGTCGGAGAGTGTACCTCGGTCAAGGTACAAGACAAAGATAGTACCAGCTTAGAAGCAGTGTCTTGACGGATCAGCGCGCGCAACGTTGACGTATGAAAGAGTTGTGCAAGACCTCCGTGATGTGTATGTTGCTTCTATGTAACTGATCGCGGTCGACTGGATTATGCCGCACAGCTGGAGCACAAGGGAGCGCGGAGATGCACGGGTAGGACGTCACGAGTTGTCTTGAGGCAGCTATTGCGCTTGACGCCAGGTTACCAGAGTCACCGAAGTCGTCAACAGACACGAAAGACGTATTTTGGTGTGTAAGCCGACTATTTCCAGCAGGTGAAGACTGGCAGTTAAGGTGGGGACTACTAGGCAGTCCCGGGTCCCGGGATGCACAGAGGTTCCTATACAGCACAATCTCCCAGCAACTACAATAGAGAACAAGATCTAAGCAGGTACTCAGGCGAGATTCGGCAGAAGCAGCAAGGTCCATGTCAATCGGAGGTTCTGGTATCGAACAAGGTATGACCAGGAGAAAGTCGAACGCCTGCATGCGAGCTCCGCAATAGTTAGATACGGAACGCACGATCAATGCACCGCAAGGGCCCTTTGCGAAGCGGGGCGGCACGGTCCCATCTGTGAAAACGGACCATTGGCACGCACGGAGTCTTCACGATGAGCTAAATGAGGGTGGTTAATTGGCTCGAAGTTTCTGCGGGAAGTAAGACCATGCCTGATGGTATCCGACTACTAAACCCGGTGAGATCAACTGATTTAGGTGTGAATGTACACGCCGCGACAATATTCCAAGTGATTAGCAATATAGTGAAGCGAACATAGCGGCACGCTTACTTCCTGTGCGGCGCTGCGTTTGCCCGTATGCAGATTCGCTCGTGCCGCTGCGTTGCCATGTAAACCACCTCTTTTGAGAGCATTGTCGCTTTTATTGGCAGGATAATTGCCGCGAGTAGTAGCCGAATAGCCCGAATGGTGAGTCTTCGTAAATTGAGGGAGCCTGCTAGGAACAGAGGTCAGCATCAAGTTCAGGCCGATTTATGTGCGTAGATATACTTTTTCGCTTCGTTGTGATATTGTGATGGACGCCCGGCCGCTGATTTTTGCGGCGACATTGGAGTTGGAAATCGATATCGCCTTCGGTTCAGAATGTAAAAGACAAAGAGTGCTAGACATAGCCAGCACAAGTTCGCCATGTCAGAGTTGGGCGCCATGAGTAGAATACGAAGTATTGCTCTAGAACAAGTTTGTCAAACTCTCGACCTCGTCGGCGGTCGTGGTCGCGGTCGCGTTCGGAGGCGCATAGCGAGACGACACTGTACACGTGATTGGCATTTTCTGGTTCTGGGAAAAGGCAAGAGACGAATAAGCCGGTATTGGTGCCACAGCTTGCACTCAGCGGCACCTTAAGCGAGATCTTGCAGAAATGTTAATCTGCCCAGATAAATGGCCTTGAAACCCATGCAGACTCGATGGGCACACGAATACTAAATTGCCAACCGCAGCCGTGCAACAGGCAAGCGCTTGGCGCTTATAAGGCATCGCGGCACGATTTCACATTGCAGTGGCAATGGAAACGATTTGGGTGCAATCGCATCGCAACCGCGTTGCAGCCGCGTTGTAAGGATTATAATCTTTATGTAATGCTCTGACGGCCGGTCCGGTCACATCGTGACTAATTGCAATCGTACTGCTATCTAATCGCAATACCCCAAGGAAACGATATCGATTTGATTGAAGCAGTAACCGGAAAGTTCGTAGCCAATTGGTTGCCATGCCATGCGCGAAGGTCACGTCGAAGCACCATCGCCTCGCCTTGCCACCACCGGTGCCACAGCTCGGTGATGCTGGTGGCGTGCATCAGATTGCCGCCGAGAACTCGCGCAAGGCATAGATCCGCAGCCAACGATCATCGCATCCGACATCGCGCTCAGAAGCGGACTCGGCCGCCAACGAGGTCGAAAATGATGAACTGTGTCCGACGGGCAATGGGCCGCGCAGCCCCTTGGAATCGAGTATTGCAATTTTGTCATGTTGAGATTCTTATATATGTGCGCACATTGCCGACGCTGCGCGTAAGTCGCGGGCTAGCGTCGGTGGCGTTACAGTGTCATCGGCGGAGGATGTAATTGCACTAACCGTGGCATATTTCCTATCTTTCCGTGAACATGGTAGGAATGGTTACAACGGAGGTGTCACCGAGCTGTACGATTAATCCCATACGTTGTAATAGAACCCCCCCGAACTGACCGCTCTGGCAGCTATCGTCAGCCAACCAGCGCTACTGTCGCACGCATGCACCTGAGTCAACGGACAGTCGCTGTCATGGCAGAGTGGTATCACGCCATATCCAGCGTATAAGCGTGCCCTTTCGATCGTATGCCGTCTCCGGCCCTGGGTCTTCCGGGGCACGTTCCATGCGACCCTGCGTCTTCACACCCTCCATTGCCTTTCGCGCATCACACTAGGCGATTGCGCTCCCGGCTGTCCGCCACACGCCTGGACGCCGTCTCAGCTAGCCTCTAGCATGCGCAGCGCGCGATCGACGTCGCCGTCGATGGTCGTCTCCCATGCCCACGCCCAGTTATCACGGATACGCGCCGCGGCAGCGTCGAGCCCCGCGCCACGCGCGAGCGCCGGGTGGTTCAGCGTATACAGCAGCCCGTTCTCGCGCGACGTCTCGGCGACACGCTGCGCAAACGGGCGCCGCAGCTCGTCGTAGATCCGCAGGGCCCGCACGAGCGTTGGCAGCGTTGTCTTCCGGTGCCCGAGTAGGGTCGCGAGCAGGTAGCCGTCCTGTAGGCGTACCGGAGTGCTTGGTCAGTGCCACCGAGTCGTTGCAACAGAAGAGTAGTTGATAACTGACCTCAATGGCTTGCCCCGCTCCGGCACCCTGGTAAGGCATCATGGCGTGTGCCTAGCATGCGATGCGTGTTCAGCGATCCGAGGCTCACTACTACTAAAAACGCGTACCGCGTCGCCTATAAGCGCGATCCGCTCCGAGACGAAGGATGGCAATCGCTGCGTCGTGTGGATGGCCCAACGGCTGTATCTGGGCACGCTCTGTTGTCGCCATCATCAGTCTGCTTCATACAATCCCGCGGACAAGGACGGCGCTACCTGGAATAATGCCTGTACTTCAGGCTCCCAGCGGCTGAAATCCTGCAGTAGTTCCTCTCGTGGCGCGTCGTCGATCCACGGCCCGTCCAATATGGTGTTTTCGAGGTCATATCGTGCACGCATGGCGGCAAAATTGATAATTGTTCCCCGCGCGATCGGGTAGCAGGTGAGTTGCTGGTTTTTGCCCGACAATGGTGTGGTGAGTAAGTCGTAACTCTGCTGACATGCATTCTCTCTCACCGTGTCTTTGCCAAAGTACTGACGGAGAGAAGCAACAGATGAGTCGCGCACAGATGCAGGATGGGCAGCCACGCACAATCATGGGTTCCGTCAGGACACGATGTCCAGGCAGACGCGCTCGCAGTACCTCCGCCGGTATAGTCGCCCTATACGTCCGTGTCCCGCTCCAGAGTGGGTGTGCGGCGCGTCGCAACTCCTCAGCTTCGCGTGTGCGCCCTTGTGCTGCCGCGTCTGATGCAAGCTCGCGTACTAAACCCGCGCGCACGTTCGACTTAACTCCGTCGGCGCCGATAAGCAGGTCACATGTGGCAGACGAGCCGTCAGAAAAGCGCAAGACGATGGGAGCCGGAGAATGGCCGGATCGCCGTGTTTCTGACGGTGGTTGCGTGTAGGACACCAGGCGCTTGCTTGTGTGCATGCGGCAGGATGGCGGTACATGTTTGAGGAGAACAGATTGGAATTCAGGGCGATGCAAGGTAGTCATGCCGCCTGATAACGACTGAATGGACGGAATGGATAGGATCCGCGCTCCACGTACCGGGCGTGACCAGTGTGTAGAAACTCCGGCCTATTGGCTGATCCCCCTGGCGAAAGGTGAATGCAACCTCTACAAGATGAGCTCAGTGGATTCCGAGACAGCGGCAACCATCTGGACAGACTTGGTTCATGTGCTGGAGCAGAAACAGCAACGTTGGAGAGCTCTGTGCTGAGGCCTAGAGCATCCATGACCTTCCATGCACGCGGCCACATGCCTATGCCTGCTCCAACCTCTGCAAATTTGCTGGCAGCTTCGTAGATGTTGACTTGGATATCTGGGTAACGCGACAGCGCCACAGCACATGTCAATCCGCCTACTCCTCCTCCACTACAGAGAGAGTCTGAATAATTAGATATTCAGCTGAACCGGACAATTCACCAGATAGCGACAGTAAATTTGGGACTCATGTCTGTAGCACAACGCGGGGAACAGGGGAGTAATGACAAAGGGTGGGGAACGGCTGGATGTGCCGCTACTGGCGACGCGATGCTACTTTTAAATGGGCCATATGACGTTTTTGCGAAACGACATGTCGAAGTCTCGGGTGCGCGTCTCGCCACCGGAACGGAAAGGCATTCTCATGGAGCGGGGTGGGATGGAGTCGACATGTCGTAAACGACAGGAGCAGTACCGTCTAAACGACGAACATTGTCACCTCACTCCAAACAGCATGTTGTGTACCAGCTGCGTGGTGCGACCAAGCGCGCGCCGATGGCCAGTGGCTAGCCCTTCTTCGGCGGGCACCGTGCCGGAAGAAGTAAAGTCGCACCGCCGTGCGACGCGTTCGGGAGCATATGGCTGCGTGGAAGTGCACGCTTCCGGCTGCCCGCTAAGCTAGGGTTAGGAGTGCGAGGGACACGGACTTCGTATTCGTTGAATGAACCATGGACGAGACCATCGATATCTCGCATATCAACGGGAGCTAATCCACTTTCTACCACACCGCTTCCGGTCACAAGGCTGCGGCGCTATCGCCCATCGCTGCTCTTGTCATCGCGCGGGCAATGGTTGCAGGACACTCAGCGCAGCCCCGGTACTTACGCCTGTGGCGGAATTGTGGGTGCCGGCATACGCGATATCAGCCGCGGGCGTCTGCCCAGGCCGCCGCCAGCCGCCAGCCAATGAAGATGTGGCGTCTAGATCAGCCAAGGCTATCTCAGATTTTGTGCGCGATACACCATGATGCTCGGGGCATCACTCGCTCTGCAGGCATTTGGACGATCAGACTTGAGAAGTGGTGGCGAGCAGTGCAGGCCCACGATCCCGCCGCTGTTGCCGTGCGTCACAGTGCCACTGAACTTCACTCAATCACCAGCGCGATCCGACACAGGCGGTCTCCGAACTCCGCTACCGAAATACGCGCTTTAACGTGCTGACCAAGGCTCGCAGCGCTGCGCGGTGGAGTTAGGAGGGAGATTTCCGCGGACCAGGGTTGGTTCTGGTGACAGAGCTGTGTCGACGCTACGTTAGCCCAAGCGCGAATGTCACGGTTGGCACCCTCACAAGCGCACAAGCATGGGAGACCCTAAATTTCAGCCCCTATGAAGTCGCCCGCCGTGTGCCAGTACTTTCGAGCTTGAATTGCCGGCCGCTTATTGGATGCAGAGGTTGCGACCGCAACGGAGCGGCCGAACACAACACCGTCTTGGCCGCACATTAGAATGAAGTTTTTGCAACCCAGTGATCGAAGAAGATAGCGCTATGAATGAGTCGCATTGTTCATGCAGACCACAAAGAAGCAGCACTGAGGCGTCTAGTGCAAGAAGGACGAGACGAAGGAGTCATTATTTTCGCGACCACTTCGACTCCCACAGAGTCAGTTGTATAACCGGAAGGACGCACGATCCAAGCGGATCGGTGAGGGCCAGGCACCGTCGGGATCGCACAGGAGGATCGAATAAGCGTCGTAGCCGCGGCTCAGCGCGCAGACCCGACCTCGGCTGGCGCGGCAGCTGGTCAGCGGGCCTCGTGTGCGAGCGTAAAGTACGCACGCGGCTGCGCGACTGTCCGCGGAAATCGGCCTTGGATACTCACGCACTTGCAGGGTCGGAGATACGCGTATTGATTCACGACGAGATGATCAACGAAGTGAGGGCACGACTGCGCCTCGGAAGGCGTCGGTGAGAGGCACCGCGGCTTTGCAGGATCCCAAGACACGATATGCCGCCCTACGAATGGAAGCGCTGATTGTCGCCTGGCCAACATTTAGTCAACTTGACATAGGCTCAAGGTTCGTATGATGTCCACCCGAAGCAAGTTTCAATGAACGGAATATATGCTGCCTTCAGTCAATTCTGAATGCGGGAGTCTCGGCATGTCGACTTGCTGTATCGTGTGACGTCAAGCGGAGTTGTAGAATCTGGTGGAATCCCGTATGAAATCATTTTAGAGTGGCCGACTGAGTTCTGGCACATTCTTGATTATTCTACCACGGTGAATGTCATGATGCTGATATGCGGATCTTGTACTGTCTGAGTAGTAGTCGATGCTTCGTCATGAGTATTGGCGATATCTTTTCAGACATCAACTACGAGGAGTCGGGACGCGATGACCCGCCGCGGGCAGGGCCAGGTTATGTAAGTGAAAGTCTTGTTGCGCGTTGTAGCAGGTTGCCTGCAGTGAATGGGCGCTCGATGTTTACTTAACCCTTGTCTCTTCCGTCGGCGGCTATGACAAAACGGATAGCAACATGGTTACTCCGCTGGTTGATTTTGCAAACGATTGGATCAGACAACTCACGTAAATTGACCTAAAGGAATGTTCGCGCATTAGCAGCATGGCACGAGAAGGCATCAGACAAAATGAGACGCTGCATACAAGCGCGACAAGGCAAGCGAGATGTAGCAATTTCACACACGCACCGTCGCATCGTTATTCACGCTCGCTGACTGCCATGCTAGTCAACGCCCATAGCCTTGGTTACCTATCGCCACGACTCATGCGAGACGTGCCACTGCACGAAGCAATCACAGGTCCAGGGCCTTCGGACGCTCAGCTTGGACTTGGATATAGTGGCCTGCGACCCTGAATCATCTGTCCTTTTCGTCGGGTTCGATTCAACCTACCGGCGACAATTCTAGCCTGTAAGGTATATCACCGCTTGCCCTATGGTACCTCCGACATGGGCCCGGCGTTTTTTGACTACATCCCGCGCCTGCACTTACGTCCTGCGCAAACTTCCCAGAATCGCCCTTGCCTTCTTGCGCCAATTATTCTTGCCGAATTTTGCGGGGGCAGCGACCGCGTGCGACGGGCTCGGTATCGATGAAGCCAAAGGCACTGGCGCACACCGTGATCCCGTCTCATCGGAGAAGACATCTGCGGCGTCCTGAGGGGTATAAAATGTTTAGGTTTGTAGGATGTGTGTCTAACCCAGTCTGCTCCTCTCCCACCGCTCCCCGTACTGGCGCATTACAATTTATCATCAGCGTGTCTGGCCTACTCCAGCGCTCCGCTCTAGTGCAGATACTGCGGAGTGTCTTTCTGTCGTCGACTTGCTGGACTGCCCGGATGCACCTAGGTCGCCACTCGTCCCCCGATCGCTCGACTGGCGAGAACAACGGGTGCCGATGAAAACGGGACAGGCTAGCCTGTAGTCCTGTCACCTCGGCGACACTGGCATGACTATTGACTTCCTGTCGCCAGCCGCCCATCTCGCAACAGAACGCGTAGAAACTCTCGGACTTCTCGCCTCTGACCGAACACAGACCTTGCCGTTTATATCTTCATCAAATTAGCCGTCTATGGCGCCACGGCTGTCTACGGATATATAATCAAAGACGTCCTGCAGCTACGTCCCATCACAAGCTAGCCTCACCTGCTGTATACTCTTCTTCCTTTTATCTCATCCCCTCACGATATGTCACGCGAAGGACCAGGTCGCACGTCTCGAGCACATTCTGCGCAAGATCTAGCACCCGCTCGATCTTGCGTAGAATGCGTCCGCGACTAAATACGCGACTGGTTTGACGCACCTTATATGCGAAAAGTCACAGTGATACAGGCGTAAATTAGCCATAATCAAAATAGTATTCGGTGCGTGACCCATTCATCAGTGGTGATTATGAACCTGTGGGCAGCTTATGACACTGGCCCTTTCTGATACGCACTCTGTCTATCATTGTGGTAGAGTATATACCGACCTCACTCAACGGATGCTCCGATACTCAAACGATGCTCACCGACCATGGAAGGATGTTTTGCTCGGCATGCGCTGCTACGGCTGCTTTAGCTTTTAGCACACCATAAAGAGGCAAGTCACTGTTGTCGATATTGATGAGTCCTCGTTCAGGAAGCAGCTCACTGTTTTGGAACTTGCGAAGGGCAACAGCGTCCGCTGCTCTCTGCTACCAACATATAACCCAAGAGATAGGTGAGCTTCGAAGAGCAAACCTAACCAACGTACCACCCCAGATGCTTTAGTTGCTCATCGCGACTCGCGTTTCATTATCATCATTCTGACCCTAACGTGCTCACCGCAATCTCGTCCATATGACAATTGGTCCCAGATTCACGGCAAAGGCTCGTCCATGCGCTTGCGCTCCATACTGGTCCTTGCTATGTCTGCATCGCTAGACAACTTCCGATTGGACCGCGGCGTGCGGCCGCGGCAGGGAGCTGCTGGGGTGGGTTCCTCGTGGACTGGGCTGAAATCTCCAAGTTCATGAATGCAGGACTGAGAGCGGAATGATGGCATTTGCAGCCGGAGCGCTGGAGTGGCAATCATGTGACTGCATCGAGAACATACCCGCCGCCGGCGCGTTCTGATCTCGATCGAGAGCTGTGATGCGACCACATAGCCATCACTAACGCTCTGTGCGTCAGCGGGATTGTCATCCACGCATATTATTGTTACAGCCATTATGAATTCCTTCAATCGCATCGTTCACTGTGGCATAGCACTGTCCAAAAACGTGACAATGGTAGGGTCGTAACAAATCGAACGTCAATAATCGCAACACTTCTTCGTGATGGTTTTCAAGAGGGTATTCTCAATGCCTGGTATATGCCGCAGGCGGAGGTCCGGGAGGCTAGGAGGTGTGTCAGACAATGAGGTCACGGCCAATGAACAGTTTACTACATACAGGAGCATAATTCGGCTTGGTCGCAAAATTGTTGCCCGGGGGAGACCCGGCGGGGGGTTGATAGCCACCGCTGATTCCGCCCGCAGTGGCGGGTGCATTGGCGTTCCAGCCGGCTTGTTGGCCGTATCCGGCTTCCGCGTTGCCCGCCGCAGGTCCCGCCGCATATGTCGGTCTGCTGCCGAAACCATACCCTCCAGTTACCCGGCGTCGGCGCACGCAGAATGTACAAATGAGGCAGAGTAAGACTGCAAATACTATGCAACCTATCGCGTAAAGGTGAGACTCTGACGAAATGGTAGACATATTGGACCTCAAGGCCTCACCGATCACGATGCCCGCGATGGCGCCACCAGCAAATCGCCTCCCCGTGCCATACTGGCCCGATCTGTACCGCGCGTCGACAGGGATCGCCAGTGCGAGCGTAGCGGATGCTAATTGTAAGAATAGGTATTGCATGTTGTGCTGCATGTGGATTTATGCGATGGTCTGCGATACGTGGTGGGGGGGGGGGACGGAGGCAAGCCGGCGGCAATTGGGATCGAGACCAGGCGAAGGCAAGGTATTTGAGGCGCGACTACATCGAGCGCGAAGTGGATGCAATGACATATGCGTAGCTTCTTCCGCTCCTGCATTTCCTGAATCCGCAATCACAAATGTGCTGTCACAGGTTCTGTTAGACAGCAGTCGCACTTCTGTCTGCAAGAGGCCTGTTAGTTCCGGAACTCATCCGCAGACTCGCCCTGGCATCGGCGAGCAGATCTCTATCGAAAGTAGTCATGTAGTTATTAGAGTCCCAAAAATCAGGTCGTTCGGATTGTACATGCACGTGTGCACTTCGGCCATGCAGATGCAGGCTGTGGGAGCTTGTGCCAGTGGCGCGTCATTCAGCATACGTAGACGCCCGACTGGTGCGTGCGGAGTGACAGTCACGCTCGCGCTGACGTCACCGGGGAACCCGCTCCGCGCGGACTGTCATCTTCATCCGAGACTCCTGCTTCGAGGCGCTACCATGCTCCGACGTACCATAAATTCCTTGGCACTATGGCTCACCATGCACTCACCCCATTACATTCTCCTCCCGTGCACGACTTCACGGCCAACTCACGAGATTGAAGCGTTCCCTCACCATGTCTAGATTCACCATCAGCCCAGCACGAGCTACTTTACTGCTCTCACTTTCTTTATATGTTTCCGCGCAGTCAGGAACTTACTATGGAGATGAAGACGATAATGTGCCTGGTCGAGTGGTTACGGGCATCATAGTCGGTAAGCTGTCCAGCCATGGCATGTAGCTTTCCTAAACGGCATTTGTAGCAGTTGTCGTTGTTATACTCTTGGCGCTTATATTCTGCCTTTTCTACCGTCGTCGCCGCCGAATGTTTACGACCACTCTTCCTGTCTCGCGGGCGACTCCAATGAGTCCCGCTGTGGCGACCGGGGGATACAACTCGTTTTTCTATCCGCGTAGACAACATTCATACCTAGGAGACAATGTTCCACTACCTGCAGGATACCCGTCAGCAGGACTGCAGCCACCTTCGTACACTCCGCCGCCGCCACCTTATCATCGGAAGGAAACGTTCCAAGGCGAGACGATTGAGGTGCCCTCAGCCGCACCGACTAGTGGCACACCTCAGCCACCACCGCCACCTCCAGAGCAGCAAGAGGAATACTTCCCTCCACCGTTAGGCCCTCCCCCTGCTCATATTCATAACGTATGTCCCTTTTCTGCGTCTTAGCGCGGTGGCTTAGTGTCAGTTGTAGTCTCGTTTCGGTTGGTTCAAGGATCATTAGATTTATAATAATAATGAGACTCGCGCTTTCGAAAACAGCCTGTATCGATAGATGTACTCACGTTCACAAATAATGTATCTGACACCCTCTTGCGTTTACATCGGCTTGCACTACCCAGATTGTGTGGCTAATCTCTGTCTATCCACTTCTTGAATGTAGATGCGGCCGCACTGAGCGAGTACGCGACTGGTCACGCATTACGTGAATACAATTACGAGCGTCACGCCAGTGAGCGTCATACGTTGTACGTTGATTAATTGGCGCAGATGAACTGCCGCTTCCTGCCGCCGTTGTACCGGGACTCTGAGCTGCACTACTCAGTCGTAGCTGAACTGCATGCAATAGCATGTCTCGAAGTGGGTGATCTTACCTGCAGATCAAGCCACATTGCCGAATTTAGCACGTGCCACAGATACCGCGAACTTTATAAGCGCGAGTCATCGTGTCGTGCGCACCTTGTCCTCCAGCTTTCACAAAAACCGTGCTAACGTGCAACAACATCTGTCATTCGCAAATCGGTCACTAGTACACCTCAGTGAAATAAAGAACTGCTTGACGGCTATCGCAAGGAGACCCAACGTTGGCTATATCGCCCCGTTCCTCTAAGGATCCACATGCCGAAGCCCGAACTAGCCACACTTGTGTGGCCCCGAAAGTGAGAAGAGATGATTGATGTAGAGACATGGAAGAAGGTAAGTGTGTAGATTTTTAATAATTGACCAACGCTTTCGTGTATGAGCGGTCGGTCTTCTCGTCTGGTATTCGAGGTTGGGCTGCACCGAAGCATGGGAGATCCCACACTTCGACACGCCTTCTCCCTGACCTGCGACGTGGTCGTCACAGATTGGTGTGGATGCTGTTAATGTGTTGCGGATCTTCCTTGCTTCATTGCCGTGGCGACGCAGGTCGAACGGGCATTGAATTTGGTCATGTAAGGGGACGACGCCTCCGGCCGAAACCTGCTATGCTCGGGTGTGCGAGCAGGGGCGTCTCTGGTCGGACCTTCGAGAGAGTGAAGGATAGAGGGTCGTGGAAGGGAGGCGCGACGGTGGCCGAGATTATGAGCGACGTCTTTGTCTTTGTCATGGCGCTCTGGCGTTGGGCGAGTGCAGATGCGCTCGGTGAGTGACTTGACACCTCGCTCTCTGTCATCCTTAGAGGATGTAGTATCGACGCGCCTGGTCAGAGAAAGCCTCGTCCGGCTAGCACCAAGGGCCGACACCGTGCTGGCAGGCCCGTCCTTGTTGCATGTCGAAGGCCCTTGCAGGAAGGTCAGTGGCTTGATTTACATAGCTGCGAGCATGCACTCACTTGTCACAAATGTAACAGAACCTGTTAAGCTGGTCTTCGCGCTGACCGGTGTCCTGTTGCTGTTTGCCATAGAGCCTGCGGTCACGGGCAGGTGTCCGCTCTGGATTGGAATCTGGTAGCGCTGCTCCAAGGCATTGGTCGCGTCGCCCAACACTGCCTTACTGGCAGTCTGACTGCTGGTCCGAGTCTTCGATGACAGGAGCTTCCAAATTGGGTCGCCGACCACTGGACGCTGATAGCTGGCATCCTCATCCTCTGATCCATACTCGGATGCCTCCGTCACGTTCAGCTCCCTTTCAGGATTGTAAGCCAGCTCATACTCGTACTCGCGCTTCTGCTTGGTGTAAGAAGATTTCGCTAACTCCAAGCAGCTGCCGTTCGTCGACTCCGCCACGACTAAAAGCTCGTCTTCGTGCTCGGTTCCAAACTTGTGGAGATACGTCTCCTCGACCGCGTTAAACTGGAGGAAAAGCCTTGCTGCGAGCTCGCGCTGCCTGCCGTCTTGCACTGCGTCGTATATCAACAAGCGGTTGAGGTCGTGCACGCGCGTGAGAAGGTCCCGCATATGGTCCTCAATCTTGCGGCCGTGACGTCCGGCCTCAATTCGAGCCTGGAGCTCGGCCTGACGTCGAGCTCGGCGACGCTGAAGCTCCTAGGTGACGATGCTTGAGATACTATATCAAAATCACATCGACATGACCCACCCGTTGAGCTTCGGTGGCGTTGTGCGTTCTGGTTTGTCCACTGGAACTATACGTGCATCGTCTGGCAGAAGCAGTATGCATCCTGGTTGCCCGGTCTTCCATTGTGTTCTCTACGATATCTGTTGACGATGTAAATGGTGATGTTGCAAACATCGATGTGGCGCACTCAATGGTTATACTCACCGACACGCGTGTTGCAGTACCTCTCGACGCGTATAGACGCCATCTGAAATTCAGGAATACAACAAGAACTGGGCTTTAAGTCTGAGACACGCTGAGGCCAAATGGGAGGCTGGTGGTAGTTGAAAGGGAGTCGCGCAGTGGCCGTGCGCGCTTCAAATATTGTTGATTGGCTTATCTAATCGATCACTCCGCGAATATGCGCGCTCACGTGCAGCGACACGTCTCGATGCAGTCGCGTTACGCGTCTGCGGCGTAGTTGTTTCTTTCGTCGCGGCGCGGAATTCATCGACCTTAAATGATGTGTTCACCATCAATGAACCATCTATCGGGCTTTCTCTCGTCGTATCGACCAAAACGGATATTGCCGAGACTCGGGGAATGCCGTGACGGGCTCTCCAAAAGGAAGGTGAGCAAGCTCGTGCCATTGTTCAACTTCTCGCTCTACAGTCAACTCATACCGCCCGCGACACCTCACTCATTACAACGCTCATTCCTTTCTGATAGTATTCGATGCACCTATACACCCAGCTGAGGACCCGCTTCCCCTTGACTTTGACTTTCCACGCGTTTGAGAAAGATGCATTGTTAATGTTCGTCTACTCAGTGGTTTTCTTGACAGCGCTCGTCGTACTAGGCGTTCTTGCGGAATGGTTCAATGTCTGTACACTTGATACACATTCGATGTCTCAACTGAAGTCTTCTCTATATCTTAGGGATTCCGTCCGGGAGGGCCCAGGGTCCTAGACAGATTCGTCTGGCTCATGTTCGAGATTGCCGTGTCCGGCTGCCGCGCGTATGTTCTCATGGCCTCAAGATTGCGCTTGACCAATAGGCTGCAAGATTTTGACGCATGGTGCTCCTCGACACGTTCGTTGATCATGGTAAGCCCTTACACAGACGACTCAAACATAGCTCCCGAGATTGCCTCTCACCATCTGTCAGGACACCATACGTCCAGAGGACTTCTGGCCTATTGAACCAGGTGACAAAGATACACCCTTCGTTTCTCTCCGAATGGCGGACATAGACTCCGATGACGTCCACTCACTGCCAAGCAGAGTCAGCGACCTCTTGATGTCCCAGGCAACGCTCACGCATACCCTGGAAACGAGGCATCGCAACCTCGTGATTCTAGCTCAGCAGATGCATCGCATGAACTCCAATTCCAACGCACTCGGGCTGGAAAATGCTACTCTTAACCGCCAAGTGCGCGATTTAACAGCGAAGGTCAAGGAGCAAAGCGCCCAAGCAGACGCTGCCTGCGCACTGGCGAGGATGCGCATACGCGCCGCGCGAATGCTTCTGGTCTCGATGATCGTCATGTGGAAACATACTCGCTCGCTATCGAGACGACATGCTGTAACGCAGCTCAAACTCATGCGGGCAGACCGCGACAACGACTATATCTGGGAGATGTATTTCGAGGCAGCCGCCACTGCAAGAACACTTCGTTCGGAATTGTCGTACCAGAAAGGTATTCAAGAGGACAGCAAGGCTAGAATTGCAACGCTCGAGCATACCATTCGCAGGCTGCGGGCCGCTCACGCGCGTGATATGTACAATCACCGACAAGAGGGCGCTCGCATGCGGAACAACGTGGCTAAACTTCTGAACGGCCTTGTCACACTCTGGCGCTTGGTTTACTATCTGCGTCTACGACTGACTGTGGCTCGGAAGTTTGAAGGAACCTGCGACTCTTTGCGTACGGAGCTCCGGAATCTCAGGGACGACTACAACATGCAGTCCAAGGCAAAGTCCAAGATCGACGCTTTGTATAAGCAGTCACTTGTCTCTCGTCAGCAGGAACTTGAGAGCTCCAGGAAGCTTCTACAGCTCACGCACGCCTCCCGACTTCAGCTGCTGACTTGCGTGCTCGTTCTCTGGCGTTTCACTAGGTATCTTGGTAGGCGACTGGCTCTTGCGCACGTTCGCGTTCTGGCTTGTCCTGTCTCTTGTCGACCTATATCCATGGATATCGAGCGGTACTACGCGCAGTTTGATATCAAGAAGCTCCCACAGGCTTCCGCGTGGACCGGGTCATCGACGTTGTCGCAGGCAGACTCTCTCGACGAAAGCCTCAATGTGAATCTTACCGACGCACAGCTACTTTCTAGTCGGTGTGCGCGCGTACATAGCGCTTATTCGGTCCTTATCACCCAGCTCGACGAGGCGTGGGTGGCACTCAAAGCGGTCAGACAGTGTGCAGATTCGAGCCAGAGCGGACTGAGGGCGGCTTGCGTGACACTAGCAACGACCTTCAAGTCTCACAAGGCCCTGAGGGAGCAATACGTTGCCCAGGCTATGCGCTTGGCACATGCCTCTGGACATCTGAAGCACGCAGAACAAGCGACACGCGCTCACGGTTCTAATGGGAAGCTCGTGTCCGCTCAAGGGCAACTGACATATGCTGAGGGGCAGGCGGTACGCGTTGCTGAGGCCGAACGCTCGGATGAGGACGTTGTGGTCTACCCGAGTTTCAAACGCCCACAGTCGACTGCACCACCGTCTCGGCCGAGTTCACAGGGAGCGCACCGGTCACAGTGCACTGCAGTCAACTTGCTCGAGGAATTGACCAGAGGCTCTTCGGGGACGGCACCGTTGCGCCCCCGGACGCCTCTTTGCAATGCAGAGTACATGTCCGGTAATCCTGCCCGCCTTCCTGGCCCGTCGCAAGACGGAGATCTATCACGAGACGGGCTGTCACCAAGGCTCAGCGTAGCATCTCAGCCAGCTCAAGAAGAGGCGCCTCGCGCTTCTACATTCACACGAGCGGTCGAGAGATTCAAGCGGATCACTCCGGCGTCGCTCCTGTACACGTTTGGTGGTGGCCTGTAAGTACTCTGTCTCTTCCGTCTGCGGTTATGGTGCTATCTTACGTTGTCACTAGAGCTGCGTCACAGACTCCAAATCCTGTTGATGAGACGCGTCAACGTGCAAGCACCCCGCGCGTTTTGAAGAACTCGCACTCGCGGTCAAGCTTCGCGGTACCCGGATTCGTTTCTGAAATCCCTCATGAGCCGATCCCCTTTGCGCCTGACTCCAGCTACTACTCCTTCCCACGTTCGCCCATTCTGGATACCCCTGGCGCGTTCAGTCCCAGGGCCTATTCGCCCCACAGTCAATTTGAGACACCTGCTGATCAGGACGACGACTCGAACTCGGGAGGGTACGTTTCGCCTTCGGATATGTTGCCGCCTGATCTATTCGACTAGACTGTCCAGCTGGTTGAACGACGCACGAATCATCGCTTCCGGTTATATATTGTAAATGCCACTTTGTACCGATTTGTACTTTGGAAAACGTTGCATGTAGTCTTCCTTAGTATCTATATGTTGATGTCATCACAACCTACGTAATATCAATCGCAATTTTAGACCGAAAACATACGAGTCTTAAAAGGATCGTGCCACTCTCACTGAGTAAACTCCCCATCTGACATGTAGCTCTCCCAGGAGGTGGCGAGATACCTAGGTAGGTCTGGACGCAACAAATAGGCTCACCCTGAGGAAGATTTTGTTGTCCAGAGAAATATTGTGACGAAATGTGAAATGAAGTCAGAGTAAATGAAGCTGATCCTGTGTCTACTCTCTTACCACCTCCGGGCTTACGTGAGGCCACTGTTCGTCCTATGCAGAAGCAGATCAGACATCTGCGCTTGCGGCTTCCTTTCGCTTTACTATCAATATCACTTGTGCACTACAGTCCGACTCTATGCTCCCATCCTGTTGATGTTAGGACTTACAAGATCTCATCACTTTGAGCCACAGGGTTATGTGTCCTGCGGTACGCCGCAGCATGTATGTATGCATTTGTTGCTTGGCGAACACATTTGTGTTCTATGTGGGTATATGCTGATAATGCTATGGATACTAGGCTGCGATCACTGGCTGCGGACACGAGGGATGGTAGCGAGTTTGTGATGAATGCAATCACCCTCCGGTTGTCCAAGTTGTTCTACTTCTGGAATCCCCTCTTCTGCCCGACATTTTACCCGGTACCACGTAAAGGTTTGCTCAGACCACATAACAGTGTGATCCCAAGACGAAATTCTAAGTCCAACGTATTGCAGCGATCTTATGTGTCCAGCAATCTTCCTGGCGATGTTCGCACATTCCGCGTGATCGATGCAGGAATGGTGCGAGTTTCTCACGAATGCCTGATACAGAACCGTGAGGCCGACCAGCGGTGCGGACGTTAGTCCTGGAATGGTGGTGGCCTGGCATAATCATGAGTCGCTCTGCTTTATGACATTTTCCGGAGTAATGACATACCACCCAGCTGTCTACTTCTTGGGTTGTTTGCTCCATAGGCACGGTGAGTGACCGCGCAAAGAGCTGCAGGAATCTAATGCTCGGGACGGATCTGGCCATCCCTGCCAGCAGTTCCGTATGTGGACAGCAGGCAACCACGACAGGAGCGACGCGCTGGAGCATCGCGAGCGTGTCTCCCAGCGATGGGTCGTCATCGAGAATCTCGGGATGCGGGATAATCTCATACTTGAGATGCAGCCGGCGCACGAGTGTAGTGGTGAGGAATGGTCTGTGAGTGCTGACAAAATCAAGCGACGGCCAGGTCTGTGCTCTGCCATCGTCTCGGACGTGGTGAGCGATGCCATTGAGATGCAGCTCACGCAGGTTGGGGAACGCGTGGGCAATCACATCCAGGGAGAAGCTTCCCTCGCCGAGGGTCAGCCGCCGCACGTTGGACCAGACAGTGCGAGGCTCCAGTTGGCGAATGCAGTAGTCGCCCAAGTCAAACTCGAGATCGACGAGCGATTCAGCGAGGTTACCCAAGAAGCGGTCTTCTCCGGGCGTGAAAGTCTCGATGATGTCGCCCCAATCGTCATAGAGCAGCTGAAACCATATTTTGACGTCCGCGGGACGACTGGCCATACGCGACAAGGCCGCAAGCGCATGCGGCCCAGCCTGATGGAATACTACTTGCTGCAAAGCAGGCAGGCCAGCCACGGCATCGACCATACTCGTACACTCCGAGAACAATGTCTCTGCGATCTCAATTCGGAGGGACGTGAGGTTAACCGCGCCTTTTACCACCTCAACCAGTGGGCCTGCCGAACCTAGGTCTGTGAACTCATGCCATGTCACGTCGCTGCCGCTGGACGACGAAAATGCGTTCCGCCCAATCGTGAGCTTCTTGATGCTCGGCAGGCAGAAAGACGCGTGGGACAGAGCGAAGGTACAGAAACTGCGGATACGGTGCAGACCGTCCAGCTTCCAGCGCGTCAACGAGTAGTCAAATTCGACTTCTGAGAAAACGCGGGGCATGGCAATGTTGTATGCTGCCCGACAGGTCATGGCGAATCGCAACGCGTCCCCGGGGGCGGACATGGACAGTATGAGCTGTAGGATGTCCAAACTTAGCGACAAGATATCGCCGTCTCCAGATGTACAGTTGGGCTCGGGGTGCGACATGTTCCGCACTTCTGTGCCCCCCGATGAGTGAAGAGAGAGAATAGTCGAGTGGTGACTGACCGGGGACATCGCTTCTGGCAACAGCTCTTGACGGTCTCTCCCGAGATTGGGTATCCATGTCGGTGCCACTAACAAATAATAGCGGCTCTATAGCTGATACATTAGATGAAACCGTGAATACAGTGGTGTCTGAACCTGCCTAGTGTGATGAGGAAATTTGACTATCAGGGATAGCTAGCCAAGCTCGACTTTGCAACATAATCGGATTTTCCCATCTCCAAAATCGGCGCTATCAAGATCGTTCACCGACCCGGCGCATAGGCCCGGACGCCACGCTGATCGTAACAGCTACCTCTCCTCTTCTCGTGCTAAGCTCAGCACGATAACGAAATTATTGTCGCTGTGTACGTTTACCAGCTACTAGTGCATTCCATCGAAGCGATAACTGCTCGACAACTACTGCATTGAAGCCCGACGTTGTCCACATCGCCCCACCCTTTCAAGGATCTGCGTGTCAAAGTCAAAGCAAGGTACAGGTACGTGGCTACGAAAAGGGAAGGAGTGGTTGATGCAGAGATCGGAGAAGGTGAATGTTCAGTCCATAGCTTGAATGACGCTTTCATGTATGAGCGGTCGCCCTTGTTATCTGGTGTTTCGAAGTAGGGCGATGCCAGAGCACGGGGCAACTCGCACTTCGACATGCCTTCCTCCTGGCCTGCGACGTGTCCGTCACAGACCGGTGTGCATACTGTCTTTGTCTGTGAATTGCTTCCTGCTTCATCGCCACGATGATGCAGGTTGAACGACCCTTAAATCTAGGGGTGTAAGAGGACGCCTCCTGCCGTATCGGGAGTACGAGCAGGTACGTCCCCCGTCAGGAACTCGGGGCTGCGAGGGACAGAAGGTGTAACGCGGCAGCGGCCAGGTGTGGGAGTGGGAATATGATTCTCTTGTGTAACGTGAACGCTGTAAGACGACGAATGCGCTGCTCGATGCTGCCATCACGGTCTGTAAGAGATCTAAGCCAAGTTCAGCCTGAGCATAACGAACTCACCATCAGCGCGCAAGCGACTTCCACTGTACATAGCACATGTCCGCTGTTGTATTACGCCAACACGCTGAGCGTCCCTCGCGCAGGATGACCATTAATGTACGCCACCTAGTATACACACTATTCCTCCTCCTTAATAAAGCGCCCGCTTCGAGACTAGTCCCCTATATAACACAAAAGCATGAAGCCGAAAGCGAACAACGTCTGGTCCAGGCTACACGACGCGGCACAGGTAGCTTAAACACGTCGATCCACGCGCAAGACCGGCCATACGGCATATTACCTTCGCCTTCGCCTTGCCCGCCCGCCGGTGCGAGCAGCGGTCGACTCGCCCCCGGGTCCTCGGTGGCGATCGCGTCGTCCTCGTGCGCGCGCTTCTGTCCGCGGGGCGACTGGTCCTCGCTCGGCGGGTGCGAGTGAGGGAGCGCAAAGGATGGTCGCGAGGCTTGCCCTGTCTACGTAGCATGCAAATATAATCTCGGTTGAGTCAGAGGCCGCGAAAGTCACAAGCACGTCCGGTCCACGTGAATGAGTCACGTCGCGTCGAACAAGCTGTGTGCAAGTCTTGGTCGCAGAGCAGACAGTAACTACTTCACTTTTGCACGCTCCAGAAGTTCTTGTCTGACAGCGAGACAATCACTGCTCGCGTGATACATCTCACTTTGAGACCGATGCTGAAGCAGAAATCTGAGTGTATTGTCGCACATGAACGTTTGAGCGTCGGGCCTTTGGGGCGTGCCGGATTCCGCTGGACAGCCGGGATAGTCTTAAGACTGTGCCAGAAGACCCGTAAGTAACTTATGTAAGCATTTGAAGATAGACCCTTACGGGTCTATCTAATGTCCCTGCTGGTTCATATCAACATAAGTAGAAGTGTATAATATGAAGCTGCATGCTCCCTCGTATTATAATAACACCACCTGTTCAGCCTGAAATAGCATCAATATGGCATTCAATTGACTGTATGGATACAGGAAGAATCAGCTGGTCCACAGCAGCTCCCTTCCCGTACATCATGATGTCAAGGCGAGTCTTACATGATTTATTTCAGCAGCCGTGCATCAGCCGCTCGAGGCGACCCCCCCCCCCTCCCCCCAAACATAGATCTCGCGGTTAACAGGTATCTCCTGTTCATCGGCAGGCTCGAGAGAAATATAAGCATCGTCTGTCCACCCGATTCATGAAGAGGATGCTCAAAACGTCGAGGTGAGATCGCTGAATATGACTCAAGTGCCGCTTGACCCTCAGAACGCTCCACTGTATATGCGACCGTCGCGCTGCGATCTTGCTGCGCAGAAGCGAGTCTACATTTTGTGCCGCGGGAATATGTCAAGCTATATCGTTGCCATGCCTGGTAAAGCATAGAGGCGGCACTAACATCCATTCTGCATAATTCTGCACGCATGGGTGTCATTGATAAGCGGGCCAAAACGTACACCAGCGCAACGAGCCGCGCACGGCCTCACAGCACAGAAACTATCGTCACGTACACGGGTCCCCAGCCGAATCCCGAGAACTCGTCTGCGAGCATGTACAAATGAACCGGTCCCTAAGCTTGGACATTGAATCCACGAAGTCATCGGCATCGCGCGTTATTTCTCTCCCGCTTAGCAGACAGCACGTCGCACCGTTCCGTCGCTGCTGCCTTGCCGATGCCACTGTGTTCACGTCGGCATTATCAATCCGCACATCAATCCGTAATCAGCCAATTCCAATTAATTTCAACTCGCCCGTCTTACACGCTCGCCGGTTCCTTCGCCCCTGGAGATCAGCCACAGCCCCCGCCACCCGCGGCCGCTCGTCCTGACAGCCTGGCGCGCGCTGCTGCGCAATACACCGCGTCCCATTGGCCCACAGCCGCGACACACGCAAGGCGAAAAATCAAATGGGCAGACTCACCGGCTGCGCGATCGACGAGCAACGTAAGAAATTCAGATAGCGGCGCGCGTCCCTTGCGCGGCGCGAGTCCGTCATCGCGGCCGTGCCGTACACCATACGTAACGACGCACGGCCGCGCCAGCGACTCCCAGGGCCCCTGTCCACGACGTCGTCTGCGAGGGGCCGTGCCGTGCCGTGCCGTGGGACGTGCGTGGGCTGCACCGCGCGCGGGCCTTGTCGTCGCTCAGCACCGGCTCTCCCCTCTTCTCTCCTCGAGACGAGACGAGACGTGGACGACGGAGCGCCCATCCCGGCCTCGCGCGCGAGCGGCGAACCCCCTCTGCGAACCCACCCGGGAGAAGCGTCCGGGGCCCACTCGAGCTTCACGTACAGGCCCCGCGCTTCGCGTCTGCGATGCCATAACGCTCGCACCGCACGTCATGCAATTCTCCGTCTCCGTCGACCCGCACGCCCGCACGCCCGCACGCAGGCGGCGGCGTCGACGCAGCGGCCGCTCCGTGCGTACGGACAGGGACGGGGACGCTGGCGTCGCAGGGCGTCGCGAGGCGCAGGACGCGCGGACCGAGCGCCACGCGCCACGCGCCGCGGGCCCGTGCGCGAGGCGCAGACGACGGCGCAGGGCACGCCCGCGCGGCGCTGATCCGTGGACGGCTCGGAGCATTAGCGGAGAAGCGACGCGCGGGCACGGCGTGTATATGCGCGAGATGGGGCGCGAAGCTCTTCTGCGGGGGTGCGGCGTGCTGCGCGCAGAGCCTGGCGATCCCCCGCGCGGTCTGCGCGATCGTCCGGGGTCGTCGAGATCGGCGTTCATGTTCGTCGGCGTACATCGCGCGGATGCCGCGTCACGTAAACGCAGCCGGCGAACATACTCTCTACCCTCGAATTTCGGACGCGCTCGAGAGGCCGGCCGTCTGTGGCACGCGCCCCGGAACGCGCACGCGGTTCATTTATCGCAGGAAGGATCGCCGTGCGCGTCGCGCACGCAGGCCGCGATGATATCAGCGCGCGAAAAAAATAGCGGTGTCCCTCTTCCGCGCGTCCGTGGCAGGGACGGTTCTCGCGCGATGCTGGGTTACGAGAGCGCGCCAAGCGCGAAGGCGCGAAGGCGCGAGCTACGCGAAGGCGAGAAGCGCGCGGGCTCCGCAGCACGCACAGCCTGCATGTCCGCGGTGCCTGCCTCGGCGCGCGCACTTCGGGGAAATGCATCGATCGCGGACGCGGCTGGCGTCGGATGCCTCGCGAGGCCTCGCGGGCGATAAGCCGCGCTCTCACGCCGCAGCGTTCGCGCTGCTGGATATTCAGTCGCGCTGCTGGATATTCAGTCGCTGTGCCACGATGCGGTGGAGGCTGCATGGGACGCCGCGCTGGAAAAGGCAGAGCCGGCATTCCAGAAGGTCAGGCGACGAGCGTGCCGGAAGCGGATTAATGAACGTCTCCTCGACGTGCTTCGCCATCTGCGCTTCTGCGCGGGAAGGGGTCCATCCGTGCCGTGTTCGCGAGCTCCTTCGCGCAGCTGTGCGTCTCAGGGCGGCTTCCTAGCAGCACGCGTGCGAAGGCGGCCTGGGAGCGCGGGACGCGGGGCGGCGCAGCGCGTGGGTCGCGCACGCGACGCGCCGCGGCCGCCCTGGCACGCGTGTGGGCGTGCGGGCGTGGGGACGCGCGGGCAGCCGACGGACGGCGGGGCTCCCGCCGTGTTCCAGAAGCCGTGCCGCGGGGCGAGGAAATTCGAGCGCGCGGTGCATGGCGAGTGACACTGGCACGCGTGCGCGTGAGAGGCGTGCCGTCATGCGCTGCCGGCAGGGTTTCTTGCGCGACGGCTGCCGGCAGTGCATGCGGGGTGGCCGTCCGCAGCGCGCGGCGAGCAGACGAGGTGCCCGTCGCGTTCCCACCGCCGAAAGGGGAAATGGGCGTGCGTGTCCACAGCTAAAATCGCGCAGGAGCTCGGGCCGTGCGAGTGCAGCAGGAAGCGTCGCCTGGCGAATCTGCTGACAGCGCGAAAGGCGCCGACAGACACCGCGAGGGTGGCGGGCACGTCTGCTGACGATCCGGGGTGCGCGCGCTGGGTGTGATGGGAGTGTTCGGCGACCGCACCGTCTGGACGCGTGCCGGCGGCTTCTGATCGCAGGCTCGGGTCGGAGATCAGGCACACGGAGGGCCGAAAATACGACCAGTGGGCGCAAGTGGGTGGGCAGCACGTCCCGAGAGGGCAGCGGGCAGCACAGACGGGGCAGTTCCGCACGCAGCGGACGCCGGGCAGGCTGCGAAGCGAAGACGCACAGCCCTGCCGCGATGACACATCTGCATTCGGGGGCACATTTACGCGCAGTGCAGACGCCGCAGTGCAGACCGAGTGCATAGACGAGCTGATCGCCTGCCCAGAATGGACGCGCGAGGTGCCACGGCCCATGTGAGAACGCCAAGGGCGACGGGTGAACCGTTGTCCAGCCCCCGCTGCTGGCGCTGCGCGGCGACGGCGCGGCGAGCGGGGGGCGGCGGGGCAGCGAGCACGGCGGCGGGCACGGCGGCGGCGCGGCACGCTCCCTGCGCGTGCCGGCCAACACCCGCGATGCTGCGGAGCGAGAAACGGCAGGCTCGGCCGCTGCATCAGGAGCCCCGCCACGGCGTTTGCGGTTGTTGTGGCTTGTGCAGGCGTATGACCGGCGCGTCCGCGTAGCGATAGGCAGCCGGTCGTCCCTTCAAGTGCGACCAGTTCCTCGCACAGTGCATCCCACCCCCTGCAGCCCCCTCCCCGCTATAAAAACGCCGTCCGGACTGCAGCACCCCCACGATGGGCAGAAGAAAGATTGAGATCCAGCCCATACTGGTGCGTCTCCCGCCGCGCGACCCCTATATATACCCGCACTCGCTGTGCCGCTCCCCGCGCCTGCCGTGCTATATTTCGCTCGCTTATATGCTGCTTGCCCATGTATAGCACGAACGAAACCGTTCTGTGACCTTTTTGAAGGTCTGTCTCTATTTTTGCACCCATTCTCTTGGCATCGCCAGGTTTACTAAACGTGGCCATCCAATCCCACCAAACGCTCGCAAACCTCGACATCGCCCCGCCACAGCGCAAGAATGGCCTCTTCAAGAAAGCGTACGAGCTCGGCGTCCTCTGCTCCGTCGACGTCGCCGTCATCATCTTCGGTGCGCCCTCCCGCCCTCTGGCGACGGCGAGCACCTGCTGACCGCCCCGGCCTGGCACGCACAGAGGAGCGCCCCGGCCACCATGTCAAGCTCTACCAGTACTGCTCGGGCGACGTGAACAGCATGGTCCAGCGCCATCTCCGGGTACGTGGCACGCCTCTCATAGCCGATCGCCCGCCGATCGCGCGCACGCACAGTTCGACGGCGAGCGCGACACCAAGACCCCCGCCGACTTCAACAGCGCCAAGGCGGAGGAGGCGCCAGACGACGACGACGACGAGCTCGACGACGACGGCAAGGCGCAGCCGCGCGCCCGTCGCGACGCCCCGGCCCGGCCCGCCGCGAGGATCAAGGCCGAGGGTGCCGGCAACGGCGCGGTCCCCATCCGCCCCGTGCCCGCCGCGGGCACGGACGCGTCCATGACGATCGACGTGAGTCCGCCCTGCCCCGCCCCCGCCCGTGCGCGCGCTGACGCCCCGCAGCTCGACTACCGCGCCCACGCGTCGCCGCCGGGGAGCACGTCCGCGATCCCGCTCTCGACGGAGCGGCACAGCGCGTCCGCGTCCGCGGCGCGGAGCCTCGCGCTCGCGCCGAAGCGCGCGCGGCTCGACGAGCTGCACGGCGTGCCCGCTGTCCCGGCGCTCAGCCTCGCGTCGATCGGCGGCGCGGCGCCCGCGTACCCGTACCGGCTCGAGGTCGACATGAGCCAGTTCCCGGTGCAGAGCCACATCACGCCGCTGCCCGCGGTCCCCCCGACGCACAACGCGAGCCACCCGTCGCTCCACCTCCCGTACGGCGGCGGCGGCGGCCTCGGGCAGGGCGGCGGCGGCGGGCCGCAGGCGTTCCTCCCGCAGGTCCCGCAGCCGCCGTTCGACCTCTCGCACCACCAGCCGCCGCCGACGCTCCGCGCGGTCTCGTACGGCGGCGCGTCGTACGCGCAGCAGGCGCAGGCGGCCCAGAGCATGTACGCGTCCGCACGCGCGCAGGCGCAGGCGCCACACGCGGGCGCGGCGGGCATGGTCGAGCTGCTCGGCGCAGGCGCGGAGCAGGGCGGCGGCCAGTTCCAGTCGTTCGACTGGCCCGTGCACGCGCAGGGGCAGGGACAAGGGCAAGGGCAGGGGCAGGGGCAGGGCGAGAGCGGTACGTCCGGCGACTCGTGTGCGCGTGCGCGCGCCGCTGACGCACCGCGCGCGACAGGCCAGGCGGGCGACAGCAACTGGTTCGACTTCCTCTCGGGGGCGAGCGCGGCGAGCGCGCTGTCCGCCGCGTCGTTCTTCCCCGCGCCGAACCCCGCCGCGGGCGCGGGCGCGGGCGCGGGCGCGCAGGGGACGCGCGCGGCGTCGAGCAGCATCAGCAGCACGCGCTCGTTCGTGCTCCCACACTCGCACCCGCCGAGCGAGGACCAGTCGCCCCGCGGACAGAAGCGCGCGCACGAGGACGACGCGATCGCCGCCGAGGAATCGGGCTCGGGCCCGGGCCCGCACGTCGTCCTCGCCGGCACGCCGATCCGCCGGAGTGTGTCTGCGGACAGGACGTCGAGCTGTTAGCGTACCCCGTGCGGGGCCGCGGTAGCGAGTCGACCGTCGCCGGCTACCGGCCGCCGGCCGCCAGCGCTCAGGCGGCGGGCGGGCGGGGCGAAGGTGAAGGCGAAGGCGAAGGCGAAGGCGAAGGCGAAGGCGAAGGCGAAGGCGAAGGCGAAGGTGATATGCCGTATGTTAGATATGGCCGGTCCCGCGCGTGGACGGACGTGTTTAAGCTGTCTGTGCCGCGTCGTGTAGCCTGGACCAGACGTTGATTGCTTTCGACTTCATGTTTTTGTGTTACATATTACATGTAGGCGTTTGTTATGGTTCGGACTAGCCTCGAAGCGGGCGCTTTTAGGAGTAGTGTACATACTAGGTGGCGTAATGGTCATCCTGCGCGAGGGACACTGAGGGTGTTGGCATAATCAACAGCGGACATGTGCTAGGTACAGTCGAAGTCGGTAGGAATCTTGAGTTCATTATGTTCAGGGTGGACTTGGCTTAGATCTCATGCAGACCATGATGGTAGCATCGAGTGGCGCATTCGTCGTCTTACGGCTTTACGACGCTTCCACGATATCCGCAAGTACCTCACCGGGTGTTATCCCATTTATTCAAGGTGGTGTCCACAACGATTGGATATATGGCTGACCCACACACTATTTACGACGTCAGAAGGCGCACCCCGGCTTCCCAATTCGTGGCTTCCCGCAAGTAGTAAATCGTCTCTTCTGCGCATGACTGATGCTCTCGGAGCTATGTGATCTGTTATTCGTGTCAGGGTGGCCGTGAGGAGGTACAGCCCAGGCACAAACGGTTAGCGACCACCTATTCAGAAGCTGTGAGCTGTGTTTTGGCGAATATCATTCTGCCGCCTATGTCTTCATGCGGAAATGTACTCAGACCGCGGTGGTGTATGTGTACGATATTTCCACAATCACATAAACTAAGACATCAGGACGCATGTATGCGGGTCCATTCAGCTATATCAGCTTTTCATCCGGTGCATAAAGGCGGAATGTTTATGGTGATAACAATATATGCATCTGTCCTGAGCGGCTGCAGTTGTATGATCGAAGCGAACAGTTATCGGGCATCTCGAGAATGCATTTACAGCTACGTACCCTTTGCTTCGATTGAGCCAGACGAGCTGGCCAGGAGATTCATAACATAAGAGAAGCACCCGACAAGTAGTCTGTCGCCTGTCAGTCAAGGAATATATACTTTGACAATAATGACCCGGATTATTGAACGGATGACTGTAGCTGAGCGACAATCATGAAATCCACTGTTGGCGTTACCCACGGTCCACAAGCGAGACGCGTCACATGTGGACGCGTCTCCGTAATCCAGCACCCCTTTGATTGGCGAAGTGATCAATTAGATAAGCTAATCGACGATATTTGAAGCGCGCACGGCCACTGCGCGACTCCCTTTCAACTTGACCCCCACCCATCTACTTGGCCATAGCGCGTCGCAAACTTGGATTTTAACTATCTCCTTTGTTCCCAGATTTTCAATGGTATCTCCACGCGTCAAGAGCTACCACGACACGCGTGTCGGTGAGTATTACCGCTGCGGGTGCCACTCGATGTTTGGGACATTGCCGTTGACGTCGTCATCAGATATTGTAGAGAGCACGACAGAAGGCCGGGCAGCTAGGATGGATACTAGACGAAGCACGCGTGGCGGCAGTGAGCGGGCCAAAGCCGAAGCCGAAGCGTTCGACGCCACCGCCACTCGACAGGTGGGTCATAGGAAAAGTGACAATCGAAGTAGCAGCTCATAACATGATGAGTAGGATTTTCAGCGTCGCCAGAGTGAGGTCTCGGATAAAGCTAAGGCTGATGCTTCAGTCCGAGCTCAGTCTGAGCGTCGGGACCGCGAGATTAACAAGACGATATCGAACGTGATGACGAGCGTGCACACCTTACTGAGCTCATTGAAAGCCGACGGCGAGCGGTACGCCAGGGAGCGAGAGCAGTATGAGCGGTCAGCAAAGCTCTCTTCCCCCGAGATGAAGGCCATCGAGGCGAGGTGCGCCCGCAAGGCCAGCATCAAGCGCGACGAGGAGCAGCAACTCGTGAGCTCGACGAACGGCAACGGCAACAACTTGAAGGTTGAGAGGACCTCCTTTAAGAGGGAAGAGCACAAGTACAATTATAGACTTGTGTACAATCCTGACAGGGAACTGAGCTTGTCGGAAACGTCCGAGTATGGCTCGGAGGACGAGGACGAGGACGTTGGCAACCGGAGTCGGACAGGCGGCAACCTGCATCGGACGGTGGCGTTGTCCAAAGTTCGCGGTAGCGGTCGGGTCGGCAGCGAGGCGGTCTTGGGCGACAAGACCAACGTCGTGCGGCAGCCTCGTCAGGGTTCCACCCGGAGCGAGCTCCTGTCGGTGACTGCAGGATCCACGGTATACAGCAAAAGGACAGCTATCGGCAGGGAGCTCAAGACTGATCTTTCTGCTACATCCAACACGAGTGAGTACAGACTAAGGACTGAATGACAAACTGATAGCTCACCTCTCTATAGGTTTGCTAAAGAGCGACAGGAGTAGAGCCACCACCATCAGAGAACCAGCCCTCAGCGCTAGCACGACGAGACTCGCGCTTCTCGGCACCCCGAGGCATGGTGTCGCCAAATTCTCCAACGACTATGGAGCGCGAGAGATCAAGTCGCCCGCTGGCCGCATCAGCGTTCGCGCTACGCAAGAGGATCAGGTTACCACTCTCACATCTGGCCGCAGCCGCGCCACATCTTCACGATACTCTGTCCCTCGCAGCCCCGAGTTCCTGACGGAGGACGTATCTGCTCGTACCTCCCAGTACGGCAGGTTCCGGCAGGAGGCATCGTCCTCTTACACCCCCAGATCCAAAGCTCGTTCGACCTGCGACATCACGGCGATGAAGCAGGGAACAACACAACAATCTGACAGCATGCATACCGGTCTGTGACGGACGCGTCGCAGGCCAGGAGGAAGGCATGTCGAAGTGCGGGTTGTCCCGTGCTTTGGCATCGCCCTACTTCGAAACACCGGCTAACAAGGGCGACCGCTCATACACGAAAGCGTCGTTCAAACTATAGGATTTGAACACTCACCTTTTCCATCTCTGTACATCAATCACTTCTTCCCCTTTCGTGGCCACGTAGTTATAGCTTGCTTCGACCTCGACGCGCAGATCCTTGGAAGGGCGGGGCGATGTGGCCGACGTCGAGTTCCGTTGCAGAATTTATCGAGCAGCTTATCGCTTCGATGGAGTGTACTAGTAGCTGGTTAACGAACACAAGTGACAAGGAGCGATAGTTGCATTAACGCTTTGTGAGGAGAGAAGCGAAGCGCGCATCATGCGATGACTCGCTTATAAAGCTCGCGACATATGTGGCGCGTGCTTAATGCGGTAATGTGGCTTTTTCGCTAGTAAATCCGCGTAAAGACATGTACATGTTGTCTGTCATTGATATAAATGCATCGTGTCGTTTATATAAAGAACTCCAAGCGTTCGCTATTACCGGTCGAACATAATCATAAATCAAACAGCTGACGTGACACATTTTGTGATATTTTGCACGTGACACGTGACGCAATTGCTCCCATCTTCGCGCCTTTGATTTGACGGGTTGACTTCCGCCAGACACAAATCTTGTTCACTTCCCATCATGCGTTCATATCCTTGCATATGTCAAGTATCACGATTGTAGCATTCTCATGGGTTATGTATCCCTGAAAGACCCTGCCATCTGCGATATTATACCCGGTCCAGGCCTAACCTTGCGTCCGCCGATTCTCGCATCAGCATCTGAGGCGTCTGTCGTGAGAAGACAAACTTAGCGGCCAGCGATTATCTCGCTGTTGGTCGTTGGACAAGGAGTTCCGGAGCGGGTGAGGTCGAAGAAACTGTCTGCTCTGCCGTAACGAAGACTCAGGCTTTTCGACGCGACGTGACCCATTCACGTGGATTGGACGTGCTTGTGACATACACGTCCTCACCAAAGCGGGATTATGGTTATGGTTCATTCATAGTAGCATGTCACGTAGAAAGGGTAAACCTCGTGTTTACAATCAAACTCTACTCCCCGCGGCAGGAGCTCTCACACTGCACTTGTACAGCGCGTCCTCGTATGCACCATGGGCGAATCCGACTCCAAGAGCAACGTGTCGAGCAGCGTGTCTGCGAAGGCGGTCGACTTCACACCCAGTAATGACGTGTGGTACATTGACGGTAGCGTCGTGCTGGTGACAGAGAAGACCGCATTCCGTGTACACGGCACGATCATGGCCGCTCATTGCGAGATTTTCAAGGACATGTTCGCGATGCCGCAGCCCGCGATATCCGATCCCGCCCGACACGGAGACATACGACGGCTGCCAGGTCCTGCGCCTACAGGACTCGCCTGCCGACATGAAGCACTTCTTGAAAGCAATCTATGATTTCTCGTGCGTGACCGAATGGGCATCTCCCTGCCAGACGAGATCTTGCTGACTGGTACACGTTATAGCCACAGCTACTTCCAGCCGGGAACCAAGACCAAGTTCCCAATCATCGCCGCAGTCGTGCATCTTAGCACAAAGTACGAGGCGGCTGGTTTGCGTCAGCGCGCAATCGACCTGCTCGCAACGGCGTACCCGTCAACACCGGCCGCATGGCAGAACCGCTCTGCACAGCGGCTGGTCCCGCCATTCGAGGGCGAGCACGCCGCGTACATTGCGCTTGCGACGGAGAACGACATCCGCGTCATCCTACCGACTGTCTATTATTCTGCGAGCAGACAGCCGCTCGCTGAGGTTATGGCTGAGCTCCGCAAGGTGTCGCTCGCGCCCGACTGGGAGATATTTGCAGATTTTGTCGTCGGGCGCGAGCAATTGTTCCGAGCCGAGCTGAAGCACATACTCGCTTTTCTGGACGTTGGGTTTACTCGTCCCCAGTGTCAAAACACATCTGTTTGCACGAATGTGCTCGGGAACGCGAGAAATCACATTCTGCAGAAGATCACAGATGCGGAGCCGTTTCACCAATGGTGCAATGCGAACCCGTGCGAGGTAGGACGTACATTAGGACTGTGCAACATCTGTTGCACAACGATTGAAAACTCGATCAAGGAAGGCCGCAAGAAGGTGTGGGAGCAGCTACCACGCATGTTTGGTCTTGGGGACTGGGAAACGCTGAGAGCGCGGGATGGTCTCAATGGGAATGGGATGTAGGGCATAAAATCGTAGGGCATGAATTCTACTTCATTTAGGCCGACACATGTCAGGGTGGTTCTTGATCAACTGTACTTGTAGCGACAAAATCCTCGCGATATCGGTTTTGTCTTGCTTGCCCTTGCTTGTATGACCGAGTATATGAATAGTGATGCGTGAATCTATCGTCTATAGTATCTAAAGCGTCGTGCACGAGGTCGTGTGTAACATTAGTAGATCGTAGCATCCCATATAAAGACCGAAAAGGGGGGGGGAATCAGCAGCGTCCCCAGAACTTCCCTTTCAGCACAAAGTGCCGCGAGATCAGCAGCAGCACCACGGCCAGCTCGACTGTGCTCCCTGCACAAATACATATAGGCCGCCATTAACCTGAATGAATGGAACGAGAAGGATCGGGTCGCACCTGCATAGAATCCGACCGCTCTGTAATTTCCCGTCGCGTCGTAGATTGCCCCGGATATCGGCGGGCCCGCGAGCGCGCCTAGCGCGAGGAGCGTGAACGACATGCCGACACGCGTGCCGACGTCCCAACGCTCGCCCATGTACACGATCGGAGACGCCACGAGCGAAGCATACACGCCCGATGACATTCTGCAGCAGACAATGTGAGCGAGTACGTTTTTGTACGGGAGAAGTGGCAGCTGACGGACCCGTATAGGATGGCGACGATCACGTAGCCCCCAACCGACCCGGAGTACGGCCACGCGTACGTCATGATCCCCGCGACGAACGTTGCCGGCGTAATTACGTTCAATGGGCCTACAGTATGCCGTGGCCTGCTCAGTACGCTATCCAATGCACCCGTTCAATCAGATTGCACACGCACCGAAGCGATCCGCACAGATCCCGCCCAAGACACGTCCGACGAGCGAACCTGCGTTCGCAATAGGCAGCAGGTAGAACGAGAAGTCCTCTGTAATGCCCGCGGCAGCCGCGCTGACATCGATGTACGTCAATACCTAAACACGTGTTCAGAATGGGCAGAGTGGGGTACCTCGCACGCGCGTGCTCACGGTGTAGAGACCCAAGAAACTTGTGAAGGCGGAGGCGGAGTAGACCGCGTATGAGGGCGTCTTGAATGCGCGCAGGTTGATGAAGGGGCCGGAACGTGGCTTAGGGGGCAAGCGCCGGTCGACGGTCTGAGGGGGCGTCACAATCCGCTCTGTGACGGGGAGGGATGGTGGGACGTACCAAGTTGCAAATACCAAGAAGGAAGACGAGGATGAAGCCTACGATACGCATCGTCCATGGGAAGCTATGCGCGGAAATCAGGGTGGATAAAGAATTGCTTCTTGGTCAGTAACTTACCCGACTTGGCTGATCAAGTTCCGAACGGCGATGGGAAAGAGCGTGCCGCCCAAGCTAGAACCCGTAGCAGTAAGGCCGTATGCAATGCCGAGTTTCTTGTGGAACCAATGAGGGAGAATGCCCATCATCGGCCCGAAGATCGCTCCGCTCGTAAACTACCGCAGCTGGTCAGAACGTGTTCAACGTGATGTGGTAATGTGGACGTACGCCAACTGCAAGGCCTTGGCAGAGAATGAGCTGCCAGAATTGCGTGCACTGCGCGACAAGGAAAGTGGAGGCAACGAGCAAGGAGGACGCGACGAAAAGGGGTCCCTTGAAGTAGCCCATGTCGAACAACCGTCCGAAGATGAGACCTGGAATAAACACTAACGCATACTATCGCTATTTGTTAGAAGGGTTGATTGACTGCTTGCTTTTGGTACTTGCGGACCTGAACAGAACCAATCCATGCGCTAGTTTAAGAATTGTCAGCAAACTGGTCTGCGGCAGGCGTAAGATGCCACGTACATTGTGGACGGCGAAGTATCTGGTAGCATTGTTTCTTCGTAGAACGCCTGGAACACCTGTGGAGCATAGACTGCTGAGTCGCCAGTCGAGTCATAAAAAATTCAGCCTACACCCCAGGCGTTGACAAAACCAAATGTCGCCATGATACCGCATCCTACCTATACATTTGCATGTTCAGTTGGACATAGATGATCTATACGAACGTACGATCAAACGTACCCCAAGTGCTACTAGCCATGCTCGGAGCCCGCCATCAGGGAAACTCAAATGTGCATGCTCTCCGTCATGAGCGCCACCTTCTTCCTTGCCCTTCGACATGGAAGCATTGACATCGGAACTCCTGCGTTCGATGCGCTTTTCTGGATCGTGGTTGTCGACCGATGGCGCTCGAGTGGGCCCATCGAGGTCGCTGGCCTCCGGTACAGTGGTCACGGCATCCATCTCAGACACTGCGGACATTTTGTCGTGCCAGGTAATCGTGAGCCTAACATCACGGAATGTCAGTCGTACCCGAGTGCTTGGGCAAGCAGCCAGTCGCCCACTTACTATACCACCGCGGAGTCCAGCGCAACGTCCTGGAGTGCCAGGAGGAATGGGGGAAGTATTCGCGAGACCTGGAACTTCCCCAGGCCGGTCAAATACTGGAACCCTCATTGTTTTGCCGGGCGCGGCGAGTCACATCGTCCGACGGCGACGGTGTCTCATGATCACACCTTAAACTCATGCCTCGCGGTGGAATAGCCTTGGGAGCTATTTGCACGCGCATTAGGCCCAGACGAGTATGTCTGAATAAGGCTCGGGCCTGCTCCGAGTACTCTTAACGTCAGCAAGAAGACTGTTTGATCACGCAAGGCAAGCGCCGCGGCTTTTGATCACTCTTATATGCCCGGTAATCATCGTGGCATTTCGATCGGAGTTCTTGAATAGGAAGGTCAGCACGTTCAGCTTGCGGCGCAATGCATGATTACATTATTTCGGAAATTCATGACATGACGCGTTTTTCTCGATCGTGCCAACCAACAAGGAAACTGCCGTTTTCAGTATGTGGCTGCAGCACGCCGCAGCCTGCTGGCCAAGTCTCCCAGCTCTATTATGGTCTGTCGACATATCAGTGAGGATCTTAAGGCTCGCGCACTAAGGCAATGGGAATCTGGATGGACTTTGGACGATATCTGTGATGCTCTGTGGGTATCCTGCTCCAGTAACATACACTGCAGAAATTAGTGAGAGGTCTCTCACGTGGTATTGGCGCTCTAGCCACATACCCTAGCTTCCTTATTGGTTGATTGACACGATCGAGAAAACGCGTCGTGTCATGAATTTCCGAAATAGCTGTAAAGCCGCATTGCCTTCAAGCTGCAGAAACACTCGATGGATGTGGTCCCACTGGTTTGAAATTCGGGCGCACTGTCTAAACAGCCTGTACGTATGTTTGTAATGACATAACTGTCTCGACCTGTAAGTTTGATGAAACATGGTGTTGTCCTCCATATGAAATAAAACTTTTGATAGTATCTCCCACTCTGGGAAAACTCAGATGTGAACATCATGTGTTGTTCGCATGTGCAAAGATGATAAGTTCCTTCATCTCCGTGGGGGGTGGATCAGCGTGTACCAACGGTCAAAGTTTGCGTCCACATATTATGGGCAACGATACGCCTCGAAGTAGGAGATTCGTCCCGACATGCTCATAGAGCGTGGATGGGAAGCTGCACCGGTAATCTCAATATATACCGTAGTGGTGATCTTTGCTAGGATGACGAATTTGAATGATCGCACGGAGGATAGAACGATATCAAATGTCACCTACCAGAATGGTAGACGTCCGGGGTAAGACGGATCTCACCAGCCCCTCACTGTGACTTCGCTCACAGACGCATGCAACGCTGAGTAGATAGCAGGAGGGAGACAATCGCGATGCGTCAGAATGTCCAGGTGTTTGAGAGGTATCCCTGCTTGTGCACGGCGGAGAAAGCATACTGCCATTGGAGAAAATACCGTGGACCCAGCGGAGGTTTCGCAGATAATACAGCGCGTCAAATTTGGACATATGACATTGGGATTCAGATCCAATCCTGCACCGAGTGCGTCCAATAACAAGGAAACTCTGCAATTGCAGAGCCTTAATTCCAGGGTTGATAATGTGCGCATAGGTTCCAGAATCGCCCGCCATGATCTTCCACTTGGACGGAATGCAGTACCGACGATTGTCAGCTGCTCTATCGAAGGCAGAGACAACGTCGACAACCCAGCCTCCCTGATGAGGGAGCCTGCGTCATCCTGCTGCAATGTTCGGGTCCATGTCCAACAGATTACAATTTTGGGGTCGAGCGACGTCAATCTAATGCTCGCTGATGTGTCACGGTTGAAGGACATCCCGAGACCCATGTCTCTGACTCGCGCCATGATCAGACGAAGGGAATCAGACAAATCAGTCACAGAGATCTCCTGAATATTAGGACTGTAGAAATCGAAGTGTAGCTGAACTGTCGTTGTGTCAGGATAGTGCAAGCGAGGCAATATGGCAATGGCATCGTCGGAGGAATGTATCGCGAGCTTCAGCTCCCTGAGATGAGAGAGGGAGACGGATGTCTCTCCCTCAGGCTGCAATATAGTCATAACGTCCGACGGTAAACCTGGTGTAGCCACTCCGACCTCCAGGATCTCTAAGCCCGGGCACTGTCGCAGTACTGATAGAAGGCTGCGAGCGGATATATCCTGTCCGTGCAGCAACAAGGATTTTAGATCCAGATATTCGAGCTTTGCGATGATGACGCTCCTTGTTGACAGCTCCCGCAGCCCGGGTGTCTGATTGCCTCCAGAAGGTGAGACTAATGTAGAATTTCCTGTTCCTGATGTCAACGACTGCAAAGTGGGTGTAGCAGCAGTGAACGCCGAGACAATGGTGGTCACCAAAGATGATGAGAGATTGATAGCCTCGAACATAACAATCCGGCTGCTGTGTCTCAACACTATCCGAGCTTTGTCTTCGAAGTGGTTATTAGAGCGCGCGAGATAGTCGCCTTGGAATTTGACATGTAAGGGAACAGCCTGTGATCTTTCAAGGAAGGCGTGCAGAAGGGTGATTTGTGAATGGTTGGTAATATCGATGTAGGCCCAGAGCATTGGCGACGACAGCGCAGTACACCTCCAGTGTCGGCATACATGCGATAATGCGAGAGACTGATAATATTTCTCGGTAATTGGAGGCCGGCGGCGGTACTTCCGCTCTGGAAAACCCAGCGCTACTGAGCAGAAAATCTCGTACAGAATGTCGTCTGTCAGACGTAACATGGCTGGCAACCCGTCGCTAGCATGGCACGATTCTACCTCCGGTAATGCCTGTTGCGTGTCGATCTGTGACATCTTAGAAGGTCTCAGTGACACCTCGTAGTACCCAAATTCGCCGCCACTTACTACTGGTACATGCGGCGTACTACGATATACTGCGATGCCGGATTGCAAATTGAAGGCGAGCAGTCAAACCTGTAACAACGTAGTTGAGAACGCTGTGGCTAGGTACGTTTACAAAAGCAACGAGTGTCGGCGTGGTCGGCGTGAGGCTATTGGCGTCTGATGCCGAGGGGCCATGGTCACGTGAGTGCTGGGTTAGCCGGCTTGAGTACTTAAGAGTCGTGTTTCTTGTCAAAACCACTAGAGGAATGGTGTCTCCTGACTTGGGGGGCGAGTTTCTAAGCCGAACTGCCCCGGTCGGTCAAACGCAAAGCCGCTTTTCCCGTACACAGCATAGGCGATGTCCTTGAGCATGCCGCCGGACCACTGGCTTAAGTATCTCAGGCGGAACTCTTGCCCTGACTCCTAAGGCGTAAGTATTCTTGTCACAAGCAGAGATTTTCTTCTCCGTTATCTCCAATAACTTCATCTCGACAAATCTCCGACGCGCTACGTCGTCGGTTATTGGCATGTTCTATTGCGCTATAGTAGCTGAGACAAAGGTTTCACCAAATTACAAGAGTGCGCTGTAGGATAAACAAAAAGGAGGGAAGGGTCACGATGAAATATAACAATTAGTCGGTCAATTTACAAAGACGAAACATTTGTCTGTTCGAGAGAATAGCATCAACACCCACGCGTCTTACCAAAGTGATCGGCACTCAAGGCTGGAGTCGTTCTCGTGCTTCACAGTCACTTCGCCCACCGACTCTCGCAACGCTGTGCGGATAGTGGAAGGAAAGTCGCGAGACATCAAGATGTCTAGGTGTTTGAGAGGTATCCCTGCTCGTGCACGGCGGGTAAAGCATGCTTCTATCGAAGCAAATACCGTGGGTCCAATGGGAGTCTGAGAAATAATACAATGTGTCAGGTTTGGGCATATGACATTGGAGTCCAGATCTAATTCCGCGCCGAGTATGTCAAACAGTAAGGGTATTCTGCAATCGCGGAGGTTTAACTCCAGGGTTGATAATGTGCGCATAGGTTCCAGAATCGCCCGCCATGATCTTCCACTTGGACGAAACGCAGTACCGACGATTTTCAGTCGCTCTATCGATGGTAGAGACAACGTCGACAACCCAGCCTTCCCGATGAGGGTGTCCGCTTCATCCTGCCATGTGCGGGCCCATGTCCAGTCGATTGTAATTCGGGGGTTGAGCGACACTAACTGGACGCTCGCTGATGTATCAGAGCTGAAGAACATCTCGAGACTCATGTTCCTGACTTGCGTCATGATCAGGCGAAGTGATTCCGATAGTTCAACCACAGAGATGTTTTCCTGAATATCAGGACTGCGTAGATCGAAGCGCAGCTGAACCGTCGTTGTGTCAGGATAATGCAAGCGGGGTAATATGGCAATGGCATCGTCGGAGGTGTATACCGTGAGTTCCAACTCCTTGAGGTGAGGAAGGGAGACAGGTGTCTCTTCCTGCAATCGGGCGGTAATGTTGGACGGAAGATTTGTTGGGGCCACACCGACCTCCAGAATCTCCAAGCTCGGACACTGCCGCAGTACCGATAGAAATTTGGGGGCAGGCATTTCCTGCTTGTGCAGTCTCAGAGATATCAGATCCCGATATTCGATCTTTGAGATGATGACATTCTTTGTGAATAGCTCGCGCAGCCTGGGTGTGTGGTTGTGTCCGAACGACGAGATCGACATCGGAAATGTTGACTCTAATGTCAACGACTGCAAAGCGGGTGTAACAGATGTGAACGCCAAGAGCACGATCCTCATCAGAGATGACGAGAGATTAATAGCCTCGAACGTAACAATCCGACTGCTGTGTCTTGACACTATCTGAGCTTTGTTTTCGAAGTAGTCGTTAGAGTGTGCAGGACTGTCAACGCCGTGGAATCTGACATGTAGAGAGACAGCCTGTGATCTTTCGAGGAAGGCGTGCAGAAGGGCGATTTGCGAATGGTTGGTGACGTAAATGTTGCCCCACAGCATTGGAGACATCAGCGTAGTACGCCTCCAGTGTCGGCATACATGCGATAACGCGAGAGGTTGATAGTATTCTCTGGTGAGCGGGGGCTGGTAGAAGTACCTCCGCTTGGGGAAGTCCAGCGCTGCTAAGCAGAAGATCTCGTACAGAATATCGTCTGTCAGACGCAACATAGTGAAGCGCGATGCTGGTTCCGGCAATGCATGTTGCGGTTGCATGTTGACTGGTGAAAGCTGATAGGTTTCAAAAATGCTGGGCATTGACAGGAAACGCAATCACCTACTGCCGGTACATGCGGCGACCCATCCGCTATGATGCGGGATTGCATCTCGAGAGCGAGCAGTCAAACGTGTGCTGCAGAAGTACAATAGCGGCACGAATTAGATAAACAGGAAGGATTAGCAGCAGTACGATTGTTCGTCAGCGTGCTTGGCCAGTGATCGACACTCGACACTCATATTGATCAGTTACTAGAGCAGCTTAGCGGTCCGTATCATCCGTATCACCGGCCAGGACCGCATATAGTCACCTGATCGTTGACTGGCCACAAGCGCGCTTGGGTCGCGTTCTTGTCAAAACTACTTGCGGCTGAACACTCCTTGTACGTCCTCCGGTGTAACGCTATCCCCATCATGTCGGGCATTGCAACTCTACAGTCCGCTGCGACGCTATTCTCATCTGCTAATCCCATGCAACTCTGGTGGAAACCTTCGCGCGGTGAAGCAATAGCCAGGCTGCGCGCAAACGGCCTAGGGCTGCTGACTCTGGCTGTGCTAACTCATCTCCTTCCCGGCCCTTCACCCTGGACGGCAATATACGTATCTCTCAGGAGGACCCCAGCTAGTACACTATACTACTATTACTGTGTTTTCGGTATGTGCACACTACGATTCTGCGGCATCGCGCTCACGCGCTCATTGACCCAGAATTTGCGCTATTTGCGCTGCTTGGTCTGAATGTCCTGCAATCATCATACGCGCTCAAGTATCCTCGCGTAGTAAAGGTGTCCCCTCGGCTGCTATCGCCAGCGAAAACTCTTCAGACGTCACCGCCACCACAGCAGTGGCGTTTATCGAGTATCACTCCAAATGTATCGTGTTCAATCCTTGTCTTCGTGATTCCTGCTAGACTGAATGACTATTGCTTCTTGCTGTAGTCAGGTCCTCAGAGGCCATTTGCATATGCAACCTCGCCTATCTCGACGCCATCGCGGACACTCTCCTACACCCTACCACAATCGACTTCCGGTCTGTTTGATTCCTCTTTCGCGTCCTCCCGTGCTTCTCTTCCGGGAACCCCTGTATCTCCTCTTGCCGCGTATAGGGGGAGACATAGTTTGTCTGCCGGACGTGAGTGCCTATTCATGTGCTTGACCATCCCCAATTGATCAAAACGATGCCTATGGCCAATTAGACGCATTTCACGGCTCTATCTTGAATCGCTTAGCTCAAGCAAACTCAGACGACGACGACGACGAGTGAAATGGCAGCATCGGCACACGTTGCAAGTATGCTTGCATGGGCATACGCCTCTAACGCAAAGACTTCGCGCAAATGCAAACGTTCTGGGTTAATTGACTCATGCGCGTGTACCTTGAGAGGAGTGCAGATAAATTTGACGGGCTTGGGTCACGGTTGGACTCAGTTTGTAGCATTCGCCACTCTATCTGCACGACTTACGTCGCTCTGCACAGTCTCCATTCAGGCAACCACGAAATAGAGTGGGGATGGATACTTCTTGCCCGATGTTCTCTGACACTCTACCATTCTGACTCGTTGCGGCTGCATGGGGCCACGAACAACATCTCTCTGAGTCAATTCTATTGCATCGTCACGAATAATAAAACCATTTCTGCTCATGATAGCTGATTGCTTGCGCTGTTATAGTCTTTATAAGACGAAGCGACGTCTCATTTCGGTTGACCAATATCCTTGACTGTCATTGTATGTTGATGCAGGCGTCATTTCAGGGCGCTGTTCGCAGACGCCTCTACCTCTCAGCGGTGTCATCAAGTTATGGGTTATGGGTTGATATCACTACATCACGACACCAGTGTTTTTCTCCCGTCTGACCGTGACTGCAATGACTCAACATCAAACGCATTAGTGCGTAATGGGTGTCGTTTCATGCACTGTAAGCTCCGTTGTATGTTTAGTGTGCTGGGATGCAGCTTACCAGATTTACAACTATAGCGGATGGGTTCAGCGGCTCTCGAAAACCCTTGCGTCACGGTATGCGGTGGACACGTCGTGCTAGTGCTGTCTTCAGGCCGTTGATCGATGCTCCTCGGAAGACTTGACGCTTTGACATTCTAGGATAATGACCTATAGCTGTGATTTCATTTTCCGCATCGGCTACATCATTCTCCACTGGTACATCCAGGTAAGACATACAAAGGACTTGGTCGTTTAGCCACACCATAGAAGAGGCCAATGCAAGATTACAATTGGAATGACTGGTGGAGCCCAGTCACCATTGAGACGGCGGGATCATCGTATGTTTCTAGCGGCCATGCCATCTCCCTAAATTAACTTTGGACGCGCGTCTGGTTTTCTGGAATCCTGACTGAGTTTGCGATATCAAAAGCGAAGAGCACCTAGAAAAGAGCATAATTAGTACCACGAATATTCAAGGTTTCGTATCCGCATACACGCAAAGCCTAGATTTTGCATGGTCAGTGCGCTGCAGCGCGAGTGGCCAGTATATTCGCAGGTCTTGTTCTCTCGAGATAGCGACCAGAGCACGGCCTATACTACCTGGTGCCTTGATCGGACCTGCGAACAATTGGCGCAAGCTTGGGCTCAAGACGGTCTTGTTACAATGAGCATTGACCATGTTACGTAGAGGCCATACCGCAGATGCGGTATAAATCCCTGCCTTTGTTGCATCACCGCACATAGCAGAGTTTGACTTGATTACTCTCCCAACGATGAGCACCAAGCACGAAAACGACGAGCAAAACAGCAGGTCAGTCCCGTTGCATTTTTGTCAGAAGACCTGGACTTTGACCTCTAGAACTCAAAGGGGTTTCCTTATCATACAAAGTCGGTCTCTTCTCTCAACACGGTCATTTCGTACCAAGTAACGTTACCACTGTAGAAGTCGACGTCTGCCCCAGGAATCATGAGTCTCTACGCGAGGTCCTGCAGCTGAGATTTTCAGTTCGTGGTCTGCCAGATTCCGAACAACAGCAATCATCTCAGGAGGGACAGCCTCGTCTGGGAGAGATTTGGAGCTTGGGTAAGACCGTTCAGCATATTGGATGGAATGAGCGTATCTGCATGTATGTCTGCCGTTGCAATATGACAAACGGTTCTAACAAGGAAACAGAGGGCCCATCAACATAGACCAACCAATTATCAACATAACCATGGTTCAGCTGTCATCGGATGGATCACACATCACTTTAGCTCGCGGCCTGTCCTCGCCCATGATCTACCACGAGGGCGTACCAAGTGAGACTTTCTGACAATCAAGCATTCATACAAGGCGACTTATGTAAACGAAGCGGTTGAATTGACTCCTATGACTCAGAGCCCGCCCATACAGGTCAGATTCCGCTATGTTAAGCAACTTGGTGAGTCGGCCAAAGAGTTTTCATCAGAGAGAAGCGAGCACTCAATGAAATGATTGGCGAAGCTTCCGACGTGCGGCCCCAATCGAAGAATCCCACTAGGCAGCTACCGACCCCCCCAAACCATCCGCCATCGCCCAGATCTCGATCAATACTGCGCAGTCCGTTGTCAACAACACTCTATGTGCCCTTATCGGTGAGGAACCTGTTGTCAATGCTTCGATGCCCTGCCTGACTCCATGACTACAGTCTATCTCAGATGAGAAAAAGTCTCACGGGCAGAAGTCGTTGAGATGATATTGGCCAATATCAGGTGATTTTGCAAGTGGGGGAAGCTTCTCATAGCTGTCCCCCATATTTCCAAGACGGAGCTATGGATCCCGGAGAACTATAGATACCTCTGTACTGATTTCTACTATACACGAACCTGAATCATAAATTATTGTATTGTTGTAGCAGGCTACAATAGATGTTCACCCTGTTTCAAACGGCCTTTTGCATGGCAGTTGCTCAGCGCGCCCGCTATATCATCCTGATTCATATCGACGGCGGACACCAACCCGAGAGTCCCAAAATATTTGTAAGTCGTAATGTTAGCAAAAAAAACAAGCAACGTGAATGGTGGGGAACGGACGTCACGAGTAAAAAAGATCCTCTTGACCAGCGACGAGCCCGCCGAAATAGCACGTTAGTGCCTTCAGCTTGTGGCCCATCCACTCCTCCTCGACCTCCACCATCTCCATCTCGTTCTTCTTTCCCTTCCCCTTCCTGTTCTTGCCCTTCCGCACGCTAGCGGCCTCCCCGTCCGCGTTCGCCTCTGCGGCGTCATGGCCGTCCTCAGCCACCAGCGCCGCGACCTCCTGCAAGTTCATGTTCCGCGGCAGGAAATACGCGACATTGCGCGTGATCTTCCGGGCGAGCTGGAAGAGCTCTCTGCCGTGCACTGGGCGAATGATGGAGAGGCTGTACTCGCTCGGCGTCGTTTCCTCTACCTCCTCCGTGCTGGGGTGCGGCGTGTCCGCTGAGGGCGAGTCGGTGAGATACGAGGGCCCGCCCCACGGCGGGCTGAGGAAGACGACGTCGATATTGCGCGACGTCGGTGGCGGAGAGGAAGAATCGTCGTGTGCGCTGGAGGCGGTGGTGGCGGAAGGGGGCGAGTGCGGGAATTGCGCGAGCGTGCGCGCGAAAGAGAGGAAGTCGGCGAGGACGAACTCGATGCGGTCCGCGACACCGTAGAGCGCGGCGTTGTGCCGTGCGAGAGCGAGCCGGACGGGAGAGGTGTCGAGCGCAATCACTGTCATTCCGGAATATCAGATCAAGTGCATTTAGTGTAGGGCGTGTATTCACGAAGGAAGTGTAGGATATGACAAAGGACGCACCTCGCTCGCACGTCCGTGCAAAGGCGATTGCGTTCCCGCCAACGCCGCAGAAGGCGTCAAGGACGACGTCGCACCGGCAGCGCTCGGCGATCTGGTCAGCGATGCGTTCGGGTGTCACGCTGTACCATCCTTCCTCGTCAAGAAGGCAGCCGGAGGAGTAGAGTGAGAAGTAGCGTTCGCGCTGGGAGAAGTCTGCAGACGGGTGAGTTGCTTCATCGCCTGCGCACGCGCATAATGGATCAGGTGGTCCACGTACACTTCTGTAGATGCGACGGGACCTCCGAGGCGTGCGTGTAGAATGGAACGAGACCGGTCGCGTCGTACTTCTCGTTGCCTGTGCCCAGCAGTCCTACCTTTCGTTTCTTGCTCGGTCTTTGTTGCATCTCTGTGCTGTCATCCTTGCGCGAGCTGACTGTCCGAGAGGTCCCTGCTACGGCGGTCGCGTCGGTCGTCTTGTCAGACGTATTTTCTGCCACAGGCGTCGTGCTGCTGAATGCCTCGGATACAAAGCGTGACAGACCCGAGATCGCGTGTTTCTTTCCCATAGTTCGCGGCAAGGTGGCGGCGATATCCACAACCGCGGCGGAAGCGGTCGATCATATCTTGACGTGACTATCGCGGTCACGCGATCTCCATCACGTAATTGCATTCCGTTTCTTGTCCTCGACGCACTCGAGATCTTTTCATGAACTGACCCCTTGGGAGACCTGTGATTTCTCCTTACCAGACATGGACGACTCGGAAATGATCACAAAACGCATACACATCTCGGGCCTCACACCCTCCATCACGCCCGAGGATCTCTCCAAACGTCTGGGCACATTCGGCACCGTGAAGGCCCTGGACGGCTTCGGTAAGCTCGACGCCCTCGGCGACCCGCGCAAGTACGGATATGTGACTCTCGAGACGACGAAGAAGCAGCTCGGGCGGTGTGAGTCGCGCGCTCCGTACACGACCCCATCCCGACTCATCCGAGGAGCCCAGGCATGAACCTCCTCAGCGGCGTGACATGGAAGGGCGCGCGGCTGCGCATCGGCGAGGCGCGGCCGGACTTCCGCGAGCGGTGCGTCGTGCGCGTGCTCCCCCCGCTGACCGTGCGCTCACGCAGGGATTCGGATGCGATGTTCATGCAGGATTGCGCTGGAGCATGAGGCGGTCAAGCGTGCAGCGGAGGAGGCAGCGGGTGGGCCGCCGAAGAAGCGCAGGCGGCTCCCGCGCGGTGTGCACGGCGTGCATTCGGGTGACATGTCGCTCGTCACTCCCGAGAATGTCGCGGCGCGCGGAGCCTGGCGCGTCACCCCGCTCGGGCGCATCGTCCGTCCGATCCGCATGCGCCCCGAACACCCGTTGCCGGACCGGGTGCCTGCGACCACGCAGCAAAAGGGTAAGGAGAAAGAGAAGGCCGGCGGAAAGAAGAAACGCGCGCGGGACCCCCCGACGCGTGCACGGAGGAAGACGATTGACCCACTCAAGTGGGGTTCGCAGCATCTGAAGGGCGTGTTTCTGGACACGGGCATGGTATCTCCGGGAACCAGCCAGTTGGTCCCGCCGTTGAAGGTGGACGAGCAGGACGACAGCGAAGATGATAGCAGTGAAGATGATGAGTCAAGCGAAAATGAAAAGGTGCAAGAAGAGGTGCAGCCGCCGGCGGAAGTGACCATACAGAAGCCCTCACAGGGAAAGCCTGCAGCGCCTGCGCAGAAAGCTCCAGCTGTCCCAGTTCCATCTTCGGCACCAATTCCCGCATCGCATTCACCTCCCACAATCACCGACAGCGACCTGCGACAGGAGGCACAACAATCTCTTGGACTGTTGCAAGCTCTCTTTGGCGACAAGGACGACGAGGAATGGGGTGGTACGGAAAGCGTTGGCTCCGACGTTGAGATGGATATGCCCGCTCCTCGGGAACCGAGTCCTGCTGCGCAAGAAAACTCGGAGGAGGCGAAGGCACCTGCAGATGCGATGGAGGTTGACGAAGAGATGACTGCTCCTGCATCCGAGCTTCAAAGCGAGACTCCTGCAGCAGAGCACCAGGGCAAGCCTCCTGCGCCCGTGCAGGTCACGAAGCTGAAGGATCTGTTCGCGCCACGTGAGGAGGATGGTACGTGCATACACTTGCGTCCAGGCTCTGTTCGTACTAAAGTAAAGTACAATAGCCGGCTTCTCCCTGCTCGGACACCTCGAACTCGAACTCGACCTCGAACTAGATGACGGCGAGCCTACGCCCTCGCTTCCCGTCCAGCCAGCTCCGCAGCATCAGCATCATGAGCTCCCGCCCGCGCTGCCTGCGTTCGATGCCAAGCGCGCGCTGTTCTTCCCGGTGTCCGCAGAGGAACGCTCACGTGGACGCGCGCGCGACGCGCTGGACCCGACGCGGTGGCGGACGTGGTTCTTCCGGACAGACTCCGCGGAGGAGATCCAGAAGCGGTGGGAGGAGACGCGTGGGATGCTCACGAGCGAGTGGAAGAGGCGGCATCGCGAGGCGATCAAGAGCCGCAGGAGGAGGGGAGGCGGTATGGGTGTGGGGGATGCGGAGGCGTGAGCGGTGGGCTGGGTTGCGTGCGCGGTGCAGCCCCGAGATTGCTTTGTCCTAGCGGTGTTATACTGAATGAGCAGACCTGCGACCTGAGACGAGCTGTGTCCCGGGGATCTGGCTCCTCGCAGGAGTCTAGTCCGGGGTGTCACAGAGCGCTGTGCTATCGAATGCAAAAGCCCGAGGGAGCCGGCACACGCTTGCCCGCGCACCCTCCGTCTCAGAACTCAGAAGTCCTGCACTCGCGGTAGACGATCTTTTCGATGCCATTTCGCCCATGAGGGAGTAGACGCACGACGCCGGCCATAGCCATGCCCGAAATCCCACACTGTATTAACCGGCTTGCGGCGCTAGCGTCAACGTGCCAGCAGCCTGAGCCTCCTTGTCACCGCCCACGACAATGAGCAGCTCGCTGAGGCCGCCTCGCTGGGGGCCCATACGGTCGCTCCTGTGTCTCGCGCCGCTGCTACTGGGCGTGCCCTATCTCGCCTACAAGATTAACTACGGTGCGTCGACCGCCGGCCTCATTACTCCACGTAGCTGAGACTCGCCTTGCGCTAACCAGCTCTGCCAAAGCCTCTCACTGACCTGTACGTCCATTATGATACCATGACTAGCGTCGTAAGCTGGCTGACACGGGTCATGCATTGCAGAGAGGACCCGCTCACGGGCCTCCCGCAGCTCGCGGAGGCGCGTATCCTCGCGCACGCAAAGTACCTCTCGGAGGACATCGGCTACCGTACCGTCGGGACGCTTGAGCACGCCGTGGCGGATGCGTGGATGGTCGAGCAGGCAGAGGCGCTGCGCGCGCAATGCGAGCGCGCGGTGCTTGTGCGCCCTGGGCGCCAGCTCGAGTGCGAGGTGTGGCACCAGCAGGGGAGCGGGAGTCACAGGTGCGTTGTGTGCTCGCCCCGCATGACGGGCCGTGCTTACGGGGCGATGCGATAGGTTCGACATGATGGGGCACCGGCTGTACAAGACGTACGGGGACCTGACGAACACCGTGGTGCGGATATCGGACGGCACGCCGGAGGGAAAGGAGCACGCTGTGCTCGTGAACGCACACTTGGACAGCACACTGCCCTCGCCCGGGGCGGCGGACGACGCGCTCGCCGTCGGGGTGATGCTCGAGTGCATGCGGGTATTGGTGAACTCGCCGATTTGGGAGCCGAAACATGCTATTATCTTCTGTGAGTGCTCAGATAGTGTCTAGGCGGTACTGTAACGCGTGACTTTTCATGGGCAGTATTCAACAACGCAGAGGAGTCGCTACAGGATGCTTCGCATCTATTCTCCACTCAACATCCGATTAGAGATACGTGAGTAGCACTACTCGGCCCAGTAGGATAATAATACAAGACATTTTGCAGGGTCCGAGCTGTCATCAACCTGGAAGGTGAGCTCTCATATCATTGCGTGACGACGGAACTGACTTTCAATGCAGCTGCGGGATCCACTGGACAAGAGCTGCTCTTCCAGGCCACCTCCGAGCAGATGATTCGCGCCTACTCACACGCGCCGAGGTAATGCATCCAAACACCACGTCCTGGATACTTCCTTACGCCTTTACTATCTTCAGGCCGTACGGCACCATTGTCGCCAATGAGGTGTTCAGTTCGGGAGTCATGTTGTCCGAGTAAGTCCACCTCTGCGCCGACTCTGGCACGTGGCCGTATGGGAAGTAATATACACGGAATAGCACGGACTTCCGGCAATTCGAGCAATACCTCAATGTCACCGGGCTTGACGTATGTGCTTGCGCCGTCGTGCTAGTACCGCCGTATTGACCTTTCATATAGCTGGCTGTTGTCGGCAACAGTTATCTCTATCATATGCGAAAAGTGTGTAACAAGCTCGCTAGCCGTGCATGCTGAAAGTACTAACGGGTTTGTAGGACCTCGTAGAAAACATCCAGCCAGGTGTTGCTCAAGTAGGGAGTCTACCTTCATGCATCATACACACAACTTATCACAACCTGTTATTCGTAGCACATGGGCGAGAACGTCCTCGGAATCCTCCGTTACCTCTCCTCCGCGGAGTCCCCGTTGCCGGCGCTGACAGAAGGATATACGCGCCCGACCACTGTCTTCTTCCAGTACCTCGGCGTGTTCGTCATTTATTCCTTCTACACCGCAAAAATCCTCTACACCGTGCTGCTGTTGGCGACACTTCTGGTCGTGAATTCGACGCACATTAACTTCGCACCCGCGCTGAGGCGAGGCACGAGCATCGTCTCGGAGCAGCTCAATGGCGCGCTCGCTGTTGCTGCTGCGGTCGTTGGCGCGTTCGCCGGTTCAAACATCATCGCACTCGCCATGGTCAAGGTTCTCGGGAAAGGCATGAGCTGGTTCTCGTCCGAGCGGGCGTGCGTACTTCTGTACGGGCCTGCTGCTTTGACCGGTGCGTCTGTCAGGCGGCTCAAAATCAAATTCTCACATATGCATGCAATGCCTAGGTGCAATCGTGTCGCAGCTGCTCGTCGGTCGCGTACGTGAGCGCTCAGCATTCAGTTCGGTCCTGGTCCTCCAGTCGCTCCTAGCGTGCGTGGGCCAGCACCTCGGCGTCGGCTCCGCGGGCGTATTCGCGCTCTCCGCCTTCCCGATCCTCCTCGCCGTCATCCTGAACGAGAAGCTCGTGTGGCCCGATCAGGATATGTCGCTATGGAGTTATGCGCTCGCGCTGCTCACGCCGCTGTCGCTCGGCGCGCAGATGTTCTACACGACTCTCGACGTCTTCGTGCCGCTAGTAAGTCCCCTCCCTGTCACGCTGTCCGCGGCTGACCAGCCCGCTCAGACAGGCCGCATCGGCGAGGATGCGCCCGCGGAGCACATCATCGCCTCGATCGTCGCGGGCGCGGGCGCGTACACGCTCCCGCTGTTCGTGCCGTTCGTGCAGCGGTTCGGCCGGCGCACGATCGCGCGCGGGGCGCTGCTGTTCTCCGTGCTCACCGCGGTCGCCATGGCCGTGTTCGCGATGCGGACGCCCTTCGACCCGATGCACCAGAAGCGCATCTTCGTCATCCACATGGAGAATGTGCGTGTGTGTCCGCGTGTGCGCGGGCCGTGCTGACGGGTGTATTAGGTCACTACAGCGGAGCAGCACCTGCACGTCGCCGCGGCGGACAGCGCGCCCGGGTTCGACGCGCTGGCGCACAGCATCGCGCGGGAGTTCAGTGTGCCAGACGCGGTGCCTATGCCCATGTCAATGAATGCGTGGAACAACGATTGGGACACCATGTATCCGTTTTCTGCGGTGGGTATAGGCCGTTCGATGCACGTTCGACATCGTACTGACCCAGAGATAGTTCTTGACGCCGTACAAGTTTGAGCTGCCTCTGAAACCGGAGTACATGGATGCTCCAGAGCACGACTTCACCATTGTGGCACTGAATAATTCTATGGACCGTGTTGCAGGCACGAGGAGTTTGACGCTTGCGGTAAACCACCCAGGCATAATCTGGACGGGTGCGTTCTCGCATGTGATGGGTATCTGGTGGTCTTCCTAATCACGAAATCGCAGCCATCACGTTCAGTGCCCACGTGCTCAAGTGGACGTTGGATAACAATCCCCCAGACGAGTATGCGTGCCACCACATTAAGGAGGCCTCGTTCTATGGCCACGATACGTGGACAGTAGACCTGGTTGTCAAAATACCTGAGGACGACCCCGACGCGCGTATCATGGTGAACTTTGTGGGAATTCATGAGAAGGCCATGTGGCCTGCGAAAATGGCAGAAAAGGAGCAGGGGGGACGGGCGATGAAGTTGTTCGAGGAGTTTGACGCTTGGATTCAGCAAGAGGCTGGCGGCAATGTCGATGCCCTGCTTATCGGTTGTGTCAGCGGTGTAACGACCGTGTAATCTCTGTAATTTAGATGTAGAGTGTGGACGTTGCATTGTGATATAGCATACAATGTAGCATGAAGGATCGGACATCATGCATCACTACTGGCGAGAAATGCTCCACTTCAGCGACTGCCGATGAGTACTGGAAAGAAAGCTCAGTACTTTGGAAGGAAGAAACATCATGCATACCAATGCTCATGCCGGTCCGACTCAGTGAATACTGGTCGGAATGAATGTCAGCTGGGTAGCAAAGACAGTGCCGCAACGTACCTCGAAATCGTCACCGTTGAAGATAAGAATATCTCCGTGTCCCAGGGTCACGAAGAGTACCCCTTTCAATTTGACAGGTTTCGTAACGGAGCCTGTGACTTGAGCAACTTGCATATCCAAAGTGCTCGCACTATTACTCGGCGCTGCGACATCGGCATCGTCTATGTCCATAGGCCCGTACGAGTCATCAGCTTCGTGCGGGAGTTCTTCTTCAAGAGATCCACGCTCTGTAACGGCTACTGGCAGAAACTGCTGTACACCTGGAGCTAATGATTTGGGGCGAATCGACAACTCTGCATCGGCGCCGAGGCACATCATGTATACAGGGGAATTCTTCGCAGCTAGCACGTTCTGGCACAATTTCTGTCTTGTAACAGCCATAATTATTAGTATCAGAACTCACCTTCTTTGAGCCAGGGATAACCCAACCAATGACCGTCAAGTGATTTATTTCTGGGGGTTCCCCCCCTTCAGCGGCCGAGCGGCTTTGAATCAGCGCGCGTGCTTGAGATATACAGAGCGGGGCATGTGCCGTGGCCGTTGTCGCATTTCGATAGTCGAATGAGGATGTGTAATAGGCTCCTGCAGACGTGCATAATGTTTTCGTATCAACACATACGCATCGCCAGGCGTGCCCACCTTTAGAGGCACCCCTCCCACCCTGGAGCGATGGCAGTTCAACTTTCGTCAGGATCTCTCTGAAGAGCCTAGTCGGCTCCTTCTGCAACTCTGCCTCGTTACAGGTGAAAATGTGCTTGGCAGAGACGCCGTCCTGTATCGTATATGCGAATAAACGCGAGCCGTCGGCCACGTCCATTACGGTGGTTTTGATACAATCGGACAGGTTGTTCCACGGATATGCCACTGGTGCAATATTACGGGGATCACGAATGGTATGAACCTCCACGGGAGGTATGCGGTTGCTTTCCTGCACGAATGTATGAGTGCTTGCTTCGGCCGCCTCCGCCTCTGTTGGATGTGGTAGGCACACTCACTGAGCAGCCGCTACATAGTTGGTACCATAAGTTTCGCTGAGCATTCAGTTTTCCACATTTTACGCATTGCCACCCGCCATGATAGCTTGTGGCTGCGATGCCATACTCGAAGTCGGCATCCGTATAATGATTCGGTGACAAACGGAGAGGAAGAAAAGAGAACGGAGACGACACGACATCATGGTCTGTCTGATCCGCTCCGATGGAAGGAGGAACCATCCACCAGGGCGTGGTGGGTGAATCAGCACTCGGATCCGCCGTGTCGCCACCGGGTACCCATTCGAAAGTGAATTGCCACGAAAATAGTTGTTGATCAGCATCATTTCTCGCCTGTCATATGTTCAGTATACCCTCGAAAAGTACCACGTGGATGAGATACCATGTCCACGGATTTGATCTCAAAGAAACCCAGGTATGTACAGCCATATTGTTCGTGGAGACTGAATGGCGCCAATTTGGAGTCTCTGCACAGCACGATGCTAACCGGAAATCGACTTTGGTGGCTGTCCAATAGAACCTGAATTTCGGGTGGTGGGTTGCTCGGAGGGCTGGGAACCAGGTCAGGCGGGCTAGGGGCTTCGAACGACGCGGAGATGCCGGGACTGTACTGTTGCGATAGTTCGGGTGCTTTGTTGGTCACTGTGCTCGGATCATGTCTGTATTGCAGTTCAGAACTTCCAGAGGTCGAAACATGATCAGTACATAGTTGCAATGGAACGTAACCAGAGTGATGCAGAATTGGAGGTACCAAAGAGGAGTCCGACAATTGGATACCATGGTGAATTTGTTGGGGTTGATGATCAAAGGAATTCGGATTATTGACACCCGTCATGATCATAGATGGCGAAGGACGATCTTTGTGATCGAGTACGTGCCCATCGCCGTGATTGGCATGCGCATGTTCATTCTCTAGCGGGGACGACATATGAATGAGTTCTGGGTCATACGGCATGGCATTTGTCGACACGCCTGGCTGGGTGTGATGAGACGCAGGTGTGTCCAAAGATGGGATAGGCTCTGTGTAAATAGAGGACTCGTCAGCTGATTGACTCGTACTAGATGATGAATGCGGGAGCGTTTGGATAGTGTTGGTGCCCGTGTCTGTCGGAATTGCTTGCACGACGTGTGGTCCCGCTTGCACAAGGGCGTCATGGAAGTTCGAGGAGACAGGTGTGGCGTGTGCAGCATCAGGTAGAGATACAGGCTGTGCTATATTCTGCGGAGGCGCTGATATTTGAGGAGGCGGAGGAGTAAATTGTCTAGCCCTATTCATAATTTCAGTTTATATCATAGGAACCGACGTATCAACGCAAGGGCATACATCGTGACTTTAATCGTTTTGCCTACCCAAGAATCATTGTACCACGCTTGGCCCTCGAGGAAGACTACGGGTGTCTGGGTAGTTCCCCAGACAACGCCGTTGATGCTGCGAGAGAGGCGAGGGAGGACTTCACACAGCTCTTCCTTGCTCTGTGCGGACTACAATCAGTCATGTGCATCAGAGCGGCTGTAAACGCGCTCACAGTTGTCCAGATTCTTGGATTCCCCGGAGGGGGGGACAACGGAGCGGATCGGCTCAGTTCATGCGAAGGCGCGGGTGTGGCGACGCGCCACAGAGAGTTGACTAGGGTGGCAGAAAGCTGCAGATCTTGATAGATCCAGAAGCTTAGCTCTACTTACGAGCTCGGGATAAGGGTACCTACCTTTTCTGTTTTCATTGATCCTGTCCGATGTTCGATCTACCGCGCGAAGTTTTTCTTTATGGAGAATGAGAGCTGACTTTCGTCGCATAGACATTGTCTTTTTGGAAGATTTTGGGGATCCTTTTGCTGAAGCAGCTCTAGCGCGTGGAAGGACACCCCTTCCTGATAGTGCTGTAGGTCGGATAATTGAGGAAATGGGACGGTGCTGCCTGTCCTTGCCCGAAGGTTTTGGAACTCGCACAGAACGTTGATCTGCCTCGTTTTGTGCGACCGATGATGAGCTGAGGATTGCGCCGATCCTCGAAGCAGCAACACAAGCGGCAGCTCGAGCCCTGGGCTGACTATCCGGTAGCCCTATACTGACATCCGCGATATATCTTCTCGATGGTGTCCATTCGTCTTGGTCAAGAGGACCAAAGCTGGTATGCCTCCGCTGTCTCGCACGGTGAGATCCTGGAAGAGCAGTCCACCCCTCTGGATAGATGCAGCTGCGACCGGAACGCTGACACCGAGCACAGACAGGGTGGGTACGGCTACACGCCTGCCTTTGGCGAGCACATTCGCCACATCTATGAGTGGTAACAAACTTTCCTTCATTTGAGCTATCTCCTTCACCATTTTGTCCCTTGGCGGGGATGTAGAATATTTGATCTAGCGGAATACGGGTGTCGTAATTTACTGGCAGGTGTTGTGGCCGCTGCGATCGTTCGTCCCATGCCAGTACGTAGGGGGGGAGAGGTTCGTTGGAGAAGGGATTTGAGATAGCTCTCTCAGCAGTATCTTGTGACATATTATCTGGCACTTTCGCGCTCTGCAATGAGAATAGATGGGCGGCAGGCGCAGATTATCGAAGCGCATACGGCCAAAAGCGCTTCACAGTAATGGGGGCTGGCTCGCTCTCACGATATCCTCCGAGAGTGTATTTTCGGTTCGTATATCGTGTCAATCTTGTTCAACTATTCGCGTGTAGCATCAGTTGTATGTGCGACTACCACAGTTTGTGAACTACCCCAAGCTATAGATGTAGATCTGAGGAACGTACCAGTGCTCGGCATGGAAACGTGCCGAATAATGGAAACGAATCCGGATCTGACCACCGGCGCTTCATTTTTGTCTTGCAATTTCTCCGAGCCTGCGACCTCTGATCATTGTTCTGGCTTTCCGTATCATGGGCTGACGGCGTGTATTGCCACGAGAACATCTAGGTTCGCAGATTCTTGCGTACTCACCACTCAGCTATGCGGGATCTGAGAGTATGGCCTGGCCGGATGGCTCAAGCCATCCTAGATAATTCTTCGACGAGCCCCGGCGTCCTCTAGGATGCAGGAATGCCGCATAATATCATTGTCTTGCGTCCCTCATTTTCTAGACAATGCCACGCGTCCACTTGGAGAGGAGAGAACCGTAAGTGTAGATTGTTCGTTGTTTGTTTTCTTGTGGGATGAGCTCTGTCTTTTCATTTGCACGTCAGTCTGAGCGCTTTTGGGCGCGCTGGATGTTATTTCGCGTTTCTGACCATTCGCATTGCTGCATTTTACATCTCATCGCACAGTCACTGATGAATTCCTCTCAACAGTCAAACAGGCTTCAGGACATGCCGTGCCGCGTTTTCTCTGTTAATTTGAGGCAGAAGTCAAGATACGTTGTTATAACGCATTTCAACCTCTGATGTAGTCCTTGTGTCGGCCATACATTGTTGCGATTCAGAGTCGTACATGAATCTCGTCATCGCTTTACCTGTGCTGTATGCATTCGCTCCTCTACAAATCGACTGGACCCTGCAGGTCGTGAAGACAGGTTTGATCTTCCGTGGGAGGACCACATAGCATCCTGGCAATTATAAACTGCTCCTTCCTAGAGACCAGAGTAGTATTTCTGTATATAGCGGTGCAGCTTTGTATATGCAGAATATTCGTAACTGTTGGGAATGCACACGTTACGTTAACTGGGCTCCTTATTTCCATAGTGGTGGCCGAGAGGTCCTGCTCTCGGGACGCTTGTAACTCTGCCTCCAAATACCAACTCGTTCAACATGAGTTCGCCGAACACAGCGGACGCGGCAACACTTAACGATGTCTCTGTCTCTGCTCAAGAACACGAACAACAATGGGGTCGAGGTAGTTCTCATTTCTTTAGTAACGGAAAGCTGAGCTGAGCGTATACGCGAATGTGGCTAGTTCTGCTTTGTGGCGGTACGGATTGGTGCGTTTGAGCACCGTCGTGGGCACCAGTTCAGCTCCGCGGCTTCGACGCATTGACATAGCCTCAACGCTGACCTTCATACCCCACTAGGCCAAGACTAGGTCGGAAGGAGCGTAGTGGTGCTAGCAAGAAGTCGCAGGAAGACAGTAATGTTACTACGTTAGTAACCAGTATATGAAGTCCCGCGAAACCTGCATAATCGCTGAGCCATATCATGTAGTAGTCCGGACCTGCTGGAGCCCCACATCCTGCGGTCCCTGGGCAACGTCAAAGCCGCGTCCATCCACGCCAGTTGTGTTGGTTGCCACGTTGTGGTTCTCGACACAGATGGAGTGGCATGGATGTTTGGTCGGAGCGAAAAGAGTGCCTTGGGCATGGCCGGTGTCGATGTGATCTCCGAGAACGCGCCGCGACGCCTGACTGCACAGGAGCTTGGTGCGCCCGAAGGCACGACCTTCGTGCATGCCGCATGTGGCAGAAGCCATACGCTGCTCGTTGGGAGCGGAGGACAGCTATGGTCTGCAGGAGCAAACACTGCGGGGCAGGTACGTTGTCTCCATGATGACAGTCCGAACGCATTATGACGCGCGGCGACCGATTGCAGTGTGGACATCCCGCTTGCGCAGAGATTGCTCCGTTCAGACTCGTGGATCCTCCAAAAGTCGGAGGCGAGAAGGAGAATGTGGTCAGGGCAGCAGCCGGCGTCACGTTTTCCATTATCCTTACTGATAGTGGCAAAGGTGAGTGGTTTGTTTCTGTGAGTTCGCAACGGTCACGAATATTCCCGCCATCGCAGTCTTCGCGTTCGGAAGTGGCGAGCATGGCCAGCTTGGCAATGGCAAGACCGGCGAACACATCGTGAGTGCGGGCAAGACCGCTTTTGATGTCGAGTGGGAGCCTAGTACGTAGACAAAACGAGCTAGACTCGACACAATGACATATTGACATTGTCTCAGTACCCGTCAAAGGCCTCGAGGGCAAGAAGATCGTCCAGATTGCATGCGGCCAGCAACATAGCGTCGCTCTCGATACCGCAGGGTACGTTGTAATTGTTGCATTGATGCATCAGATACTCGAACACTGACGGCAACAATAGCCTCGTCTATGTCTGGGGATACAATGGTTACTGCCGTCTCGGTCTAGGCAACCAGCAAGACATGCTCATCCCGAAATTAGTGCCACAGGTACTTCTTTGGCTTGCCTTTTTGTCGTCTCTGACTAGGCTGTCCTTAGTTTGCCGGCCCCAATGAGATGACTATGGGAGCTGAAGTTATCGCCGGGCCATCGAATACCGTTATCATCGACAAGCAGAGGATGTATTGGATGGCGGGCAAGGTATGTCCGTTTTCACTCATCCCTTTACAGTGTTGCTCACGGTTCGTAGTGGAAGAATACCGGGGACGGTACGTCTTCTAGACGTTGTGATTTCCTGTGCATGTTCAACTGATGGATTCTATAGGCTCGTCAGGACAGCCTTACTCATCGTTCCGCTACCTGCCAGACATCATGTATGCGACATTGCACCTTATCATGTCTCATGTCGGTCGCTCACATTTAGCCGCTTAGGGGTTGTAAAGTGACGCATGCAGCATGTGGCGGGGTAACACACTGGGCACTTGCCCCTGACGAAGACGATGGCAGCATTATGACCATCGCATTCGGCCAAGGCGCAGGCAATGGTGCGTCATGCCTCCACTTGCTCGATCGGTTTGTCGACCTCTCGCGCATTCGCAGGCGAGCTTGGGCTAGGTCCGGACGAACCTAAAAGCGCGACTAAACCCACCCGCTGCCAACCACTCACTGGCGTTGAGGTCTTCCAGTGCGCAATAACTAAAACCGTTAACATCACGCTTGCTCACATGTCTTCAGGATCGCCGCTGCACAGAATACGACTTTTTTCCTGGCCAAACCCAACGATAGTCTTTCTGAGCTACAAAGACATCCCCTCGAGGTGGATGCTCCTGAGCAGTGTGTCGTTTGCGAAGCAAACACCGAACATGATGAGAGCGATGCGCTGCTCGAGTGCGAGAAAGTGAACACCTCTGCTGTCTTCTGCGTTTCTGTGCTGACTCGTCATGGCCGCGCTTCAGTGTGACTGGCCTTATCATCTGAGATGTCTCGACCCTCCTTTGGACGCTGTCCCGGAGGGTGAATGGTTTTGTCCAGATTGTGAAGATGACCCTGGCGCCCCGGTGGGTCCGGAAGCGCCAAAAAGGTCGCGCGGATCGAAGAAGAAGGGGCTATCAGAACCACGGACCGGGCAGAAGCGCAAAGCTCCTGCGAAGTCAAAATCTTCTGGTGGGTCACGGTTTCAAGTCAATTGATTGCGCCCCGAATTGAAATTCATCCGAAGCGTCTAAGCGACAAAAGTAGTATGCGCTTTGCTCCGTGGTCTCCTGGTATGGACCATCGACACAAGCCTTCGGACAATGTGGACGATGGAATGCGGGCTTCATGACGGAGAACGAGACCACATGCGAGACGATTTGGATAAACAGGGTCGCTGATACAGACGTTACCGTGTAAGGTTGCCTACGTGACTGGATTGCTATGTATTGAGTTCCACTATCAGATGAGCGTGAACGGGTGCCACACATGTAATTGGTTGCCGCATTCTCCAACCGCTGCCTGTTGAATTTTCCCCTCTATTCAACACGTTCGCTCCCATCTAGTCTCACAACAAACCCATAGGTAGAATGGACTCGCTTTGCTCAAGCGGGCATTCCCGAGCCTGTGGATCACATATCAAATGTTAGTAAGACAGGTTATGAGACGCTGAAAAACTCGGCACTCAATATATGTGGTCTGTGCATAGATCAGTTCGGCGTTTAACGTTGTCGACGTTTATGATGTGCGTTCTGCTTAACGAGATCGTAAGCCGTAGGATATTTTTTTTGTATACATTTGTATCCCGCGTCAAGTAACTACGACTAAATGCGGCGTTCGTGTACGGAAAAACGAGGCTTATGTGTGGGACGGAGAGGGAGTTAGGATATTTCTTTACGTCTGATATGCGACTGGCTATGCGGCGAACGCCATCAGCAAGCACCTAGGAGTCAAACAAGACACAAATTTGAGGGACCTCCTAACACGCTGCCTTGAAAATAGTATACTTCTGTCGACAGTTGTAAGTGAGGTCGATGAAATGATATAGGAACGACTGTCTTTCTATGCTCAGGCTGATTTATGAGCCTAATGAAATGAGTGCTCTGTGCAATTCTATTCTGGAAGGCTGGCTATCACTGGCAGAGGTTTTACAACCTAATGATAGGCGGTGCTTTATCGATGATCAGCCTCAGGCTAGTGAGCATTTTGCGTTCCCTGTGACTGAGTCTTTCATGACGTTCATAGTATGCTTCAATATTGAATATTGAAGGGGACGGTAAGGATTCCTCCCGCTTCGTACCGCTACATATATTTACTCATTTTTTAGTCGTCATGAGCGTCTGAACGGGGCCGTTCTGTGGTCATGTACACGTTAGGACGTCGCGGAACATGAATTGTAATTGCAGGCTTGATGAATATTACCCTCATCACGCCCCAACCTCAAATTAATCAAGGCCCAGGCACTGCCAATAGTGAGTCTAAGAACGACGCTGCTTATATTCGCGGAGGCGCTCTTTGTGGAGGAAAAGGTGACGAAAATCAAAATAATGTGGCGATTAAGACCCAGGAAAAGGAAGTCCAGGTGTAGAAGCCGTACCTTCATTTCATGCATTCTGTCGATGATAGGTTATGATCCAGTTTGCACGCGGTATGAGCAGCTCTCGCACAGTGGCTGTGCAGCACTCAACTGGCGTCGTTGACAGCAGTCCCTTCGACTCTAGATAGCGACGATCCTATCCATGAGTCAACGATATTGGCAACCCTAATTTGTGCAAGAACGGGGGATGCGGAAACACTCCTCGTGGAGGGAGAGAGGATCAACAGAGGTCACGGACTTCTCCCCAGAATGATCATTGCTCGTACCTCTCTCCCTAGTGACAAAGCTTGGTGCCAAGCCTTCAGAATACTAAGGGCAGTTCCTAATGGTGGTTAGGCTTCAAGCTATGGAATTCCACTCAAATCCAGCTCTATCCTCTAGAAGGAGCAAAGCGCTCGCGGTTCCCCGTTGGAAGTTGATGGGATGCTCATTGAAAGTAAATATCTGGACGAGTCAGACCAGCGGGGCAATGGACGGATATCGTATATGTACATCCAACAGTCCGAAGCACACGCCGACATCTGTCCTACTGGTAGAATTTCAGAAGAAGCCATAATCCACCGAGCCCGACCATGATGACGAGAGCAAAGGCGCAGGCAACATAGAAGATGATCTCCTTCATGTCATCCGGGTTCTCGCCCAATGGCTTGGCATTTACCCGGCCGTTCAGACCAAGTTCGCTCGCGCGCTTCTGGATCGCTAGTTCGCGGTCGCGCTTCTGAGTAAGCTCCGCGATAGTGGTTCGCGCGTCCGACGGATCGAACACCTGCGACGCATTTGCGCTTGTAGCAGACGTGGCGACAGAGACGAACGACGGGTAGTGGTGTTCGCACCATTGTTCGATCTGCGCGGAGTCAGTTGTTGATGCATGCCCGGAAGGGAAGTATTTAGCGTACCTTGCCACAAGCGACGGAGATCTGTAAGAAGCTCGGATCTTCAGGGACGGCTTTGCGGTGGATCTTGCGCGCGTAGTCGCGGAAGAGGTATGCAACGTCTCGCGGGTTGGTCGAGCGCATGATCAGCTGTAACGCGCGTGAGTCGGGTATCAAGACTATTTATATTTAGGCTAGTCACAAACCGACGCTGCCTCCGCCTTGCGGATCTTTATGTTCCGCTGGAACATCTCGTAGTTCATGAAGCATAGGCAGAGAGTGGCCATCGCCATCGTCTGCGGGATGGCACAGAAGTTGAACACACTCTGCGTTTTGAGCAGGCGGAGGTAGTCCAGCGAGTCGACCGCGTGCGAGAGCACATCCACGACCATCGCACTCTGCACCCATAGTGCCTGCTGCTCGTTGCCGGGCTGCCACATCTCCGGCATGTCCTTGAACGCGGGTCGCCCGAGAGCCTTGCCGTACAGCTCGCGGCCCCAGATCTCGCGCGGCCAGAAAAAGCGGCCCTCCTCGACGTCCTCGCGGTAGTCACGGATGATGTTCGTCTTCTGCAGCATGAGGCCCATCGAGTTTGCGAGCTCGAGCTGCTCGCCGAGCCATGGCGCCTCCTTGCCCGACGCGCTCCAGAGCCGCGTGACGCCCTCGCCGACGAGGCCCGCGACGTAGTGGCAGTAGAGGTCGTAGTCCGAGATCTTCTCGACGTAGAGCTGTCCCGTCGTCGCGGCGCGGTGCGCGTAGTCCGCCATGCCCGTCTCCACCTTCTGCGCGATGTCAATGATCACGTCGCGGTAGCTACGCGGTGTGAGCACGGGATGAGGGCGGATGGAAGGTTACATACCACGCGTCGAGCCGGTTCATCTCCTCGCTGACGACGTTGTACTCGACGAGCAGCTGCCGGTCCTTCTCGTCCGGTCCGTTCTCGGCGAACGTCCAGCCTGGTGTGACCGCATGCTCATGAAAGGCACGCAGCAGAGGCTGCTTCTTCTCGTCCGGGAGCGTCATATCGTCTTCGATCGTGTCGAGCGCACGCAGGACGAGGTAGAATAGGCAGATCTAGATATGATAATACATGATGAGCATGCGACGATCAATTCAAAAATCAATAACTGCGAGCTGCGCCCGCGCGACAAGGTCTGAGTCGAGGGAGCGTACGCTTGGGGCGCTTGCTAGACATGATGAGCGCAAGGGTGTCAACACTGCAGCTCTGAACTGCTCGCTCGTTGCGACATTGCACCGACGACATTGTTCAGAAGCGCTGCATGATCACCTGCAGCGCTTGTCCTGCTGTACGCCATCCCCATATGCCTCTTTCTCGCGCCACCGGGCGTCCTGCACATCCGCACAGATTGTGGCAGCAGTAGATTCCCGTGGTACTTGTCAGGCCGCGAAGACGCATCTGAACAGGCCTTTGGTGAACGGGCGCAAATACGCGAGAATACTCACAACTCTGGCCAAGTCACCCTCAAGCTCCCTTATGACCCCCGCAAAACTTCTGCTCGTCATGTCCAGGAAGTACCAACATCTCCTCATGGACTTGCGGTCCCATCCTGAGTGTACGTGCTCGCTTGGCGCTGAGATGTCGCGGTTGGACTCGTGCCAGAGCTTGTACTGCAGCAGCGTGCGGAACTCGAGTGGGTGGGTGAGCAGCAAAACGAGCATAGAGAGGGCGCCCATGGTTTTATAATGGCAAGGAGACTAGGGCCAGCGCTGAAGGCAGGAGATAGAGTACGAGCGAGACCGGGGGCAGTCTAGAGTGAGAGTAGTACTAGTGTGGTACGACTTATATTACGGGAACGCCGCCAGATGGTGCCCGTGCGTGACAGGGGGCGATTGGGGGGCGATCCTCCTCATAAGCTCTCCTCGCTTCCACCGGTCTATCATCTCCCATGGCCGCATTCTCGCCGAACTTGCACACACACGACGGAGCAGGTAGAGCGGGGAGCAGTCACGGCTGCCGCTGAGCGGTCTCGCCACCATCATGTATTAATTATCCCTCGGCCAATCGCGTTCGCTCGCACATCCTCCTGTTCCTGTGGCTGCCCACCTTGCCCAACACCATGGACGCCGCAATCACACCACCCCTGCGCGTGCAGCTTGCTCGCGTCCAGGGCATATCGCCATCGGCCGCAATGGGGCGCATGCACGATTTCCTGGCCAAATACGAGAGCCGCCGCGCTGTTGCGTCGCACGGCGGCGACTCTGCCATCTCGGCACAGTTGCAAAAGCTCACGGAGGCGCTGAGCGAGGAGCGTGCCATTCGGAAAAAGCTGGGAGGCACCAAGGAGTAGGAGTAGGCCAGTGGGCGGTGTGAGTGCTGCCATGTCCGCATATTGCTCGAGAAGTGCTGATCATAAACATTGCAGCAGTGGCAATGCATTCAAGGGTAGACTTGTACGCAGGCCACAGTAATAAATGAATCCATCATGATCGTGCCATGTTCTGATGCTACCTTGGCCACTGATTCTCGACGTAGTTGACGCATGGTAGACGCGCAACGCACCGGCGAAGCAAAAGATCCTGCCATTTTATCGTTCACGTCCATCGCCTGGTAATTTGTGAGAAGCTGTCCATTCGCGCTAACAATTTCGATACGCAAAGCCGGCCCCTCTGCCCGAAGTTGAGTGTGTCATGCTCGTCAGTGGTCTGTTCACCATCTGAAGGGCCGTTGACGCACTTGCGCAGTGGCCTATGTCCAAAATGTGTTGCTATGCCGGCGAATGGCAAGAGGGTCAATGTGACACAGCTGTTATCGTGAAGGAATTGAAAACAGCTTCCGTGGGGGCATCGCAGATTTGAAGTATGCCGGTCGTCAACTGTGCTTCCGTCGTGAAGGCACATCCGATGGGGCCAATCCTCCGCCATGTGTTACTGGGTGTAAAATGATGAGGCCCATGTTGCGAGTTGCCTAATTGGCCGCAAAGCATCGTGTCCGTAGGCTTTATAAGTTCCCCCCTCATCTCGCTCGAGCACTCAACCACCGTCCGAGCTCTTGTTATCCTCGTGTCTTCAGTCTCGTTCACGCCCTTCTCGTAGAATGTCTGCACTTCGTGCTCTGTGAGTTGGACTCATGTTGATTTGACCTCTATGCTGATGATGCCTGTGGCCAGCCGAAAGTACGGGTCCGAAGACAATTTGTGAGTGGCTATAAATTACCACCCATCCCTTCTGAGCTAGACATGATGCAAACCAGATTCGGATCATTTCCGCCAATCGACAACGCAAGCGGGGATGTTCCACCAGCTGGTACCACACACTCGAGCAACGATGCAGTGCAACATGACGGAGAGGCCGAGCAGATGCACGGCGACTGGGCGGTGGCCACGACGTCCCCAACACTTGCAAATGCACTCACGCCTTCGGTCCAGGAGACTGACGCGTTCGAACCGTTCGCGTCGACGTGCACATCTAGCGAGATCGACGACGACGCCTATGAATCCGCTATACCTGAGAGGCAGCCCGAAGACTCCTGGGATTCGCTGGCTTCTCCGGGATGCGAGGCCAAGGAGGAGTTCTGGGGTGAGCAGGATTATTGCGGGAGCTCTCAGGCCAAGGAGGAGTTCTGGGGTGAGCAGGATTATTGCGGGAGCTCTCAGGCCAAGGAGGAGTTCTGGGGTGAGCAGGATTATTGCGGGAGCTCTCAGGCTTCCGTGGATTCTTACTCTTCTCTATTCGACGGCCCTGATGACGCTGGCGACTGCGATGCTGGAGACAGGGACGTCGAAGGGGGAGACGTTAACACCGAGCAAGGAGACGCGACGCCACAGTGTGGGCCCGTGACGGACATTGGACACGTTCCTGAGATGAACATTGGCGATAACCAGTTAAACTCTCTGCGTAGGGGGGACAGCTTTCACCAGTCGATCGAGTCGGCGTCAGACACCGTGAGCAACTTCTCTACGGATTCCGCAGGAATCCTCTGCTTCCCGACGACAGCTGCGGAGCCCCCTTTCCAATTGACTTACGAAGATTACGACTACTATCACTTCCCCAACTCGCAGGAGAGCGATTACGGTCAACTGGTCAAAGGCGCGGGCTCGCAGCATTGTCGCGACGACGACGAATCGCAGGGATCCCCCAAATCCTTTACTTCGGAGTCGCCGCAGCACGAGTGGTGAATCCGCAAGCTGGAGATGGCATCCCGTCTAGAATACGCGCTCGCTTGTTCCGGCATCTCACTCCCTCCGTGTACTGTTCAGCCATCGTCAAGACATTTTTTGCAATATCCCGTCACCGCATGAATGACTGGGCTTCCTCTGACTCGATTCCTTGCTTACCGTGTACCGTGATTTTTTTAATGATTCCTTGTCGTTTGTATGTCTCGCAGCTCTGTGGACTTGAAGGCACTTGAATACATGTCTAGGGCAAATTCCTCGGCCCATATCGGGCAGCAAGACACTCGGGCAGCAAGACACGAGTATTTCAGAGCTTCTAGTGGCAGCCTTCTTGGGCTCGATCGATCAGAGTGGCCCGTTTCTGTGACGGATACGGCACATCCTTTCCCCGTTTCGTCTTATCCTGCTAATCCTTTGTTTCCCGATATGGACTTACTCCACCTCAACGCGGTACTTACAGTCTCGCCTCGCCTCGACCTTTTACGGTACCTGTTTCCGCTGGGTCCTGGGCCTGGAAAACTTATGTACTCTGTTGTATAAAAGGACGCTGTACTCGTACGGAAGGGGCAGCGTTCTCGAGCTAGAAATCGCAGTCTTATAACCTGTGTCTTCTTTATGCCGTTCATTTTGTACAAATAATCAAATACACACAAACTCGCGACTCGCGAAACGCGAGTTCTAAAGCTGGCATGGGCGCTTATATTCGTAGGTTAGCGCCGTTCATCGAGAGTTTATCTCAGATCATATCTTTACTTGCGCGCTTGCATTGTAAGCGAAATGGCGAAGTGGGTGTGCGTATACGGTCCTTATGTAGGCATTTTTTTAAACTTCTGCTCAGGTTCGAACCCCTCGCAACCCTTTAGGGAGAGCCCAGCGCTCAGGGCTAAACGTCGGCGCTCTCACACTTCGTCTCAGCGGGCTCTCGCGTTCAAGGTCTTTTGCATTGCCAGACACAATCTCTACTTTTTATAACCGAAATCTATCTTGCGAGTAGACCATGGATCATCGCTGAACAGCTCGGCGAGATCGGGTGAGTCCGCACGCGTAAACTCCTCCAACTGACTAGCTGCACCTGCGGCAGTCTTATCGCTATCGCTAGCGAGATCGTTGCTCAAGTCGATCACTTCCTGAGGCTTGGGCACAGGTTGAGCAACAGCAGTTGTGGAGGTAGATGCACCCCCACCCACAGCCATAGTTGCAGTAAGGGCTGTGAGTATAGCAAGTCAGCGTCGAGCATCTTAACCGATGAGATATATATTTACCATCGACAGCCTCTAGAATACGTGAACGTTTGATGGGAGGAACTTGCGGTGTTGGACTTCGTGACGCTAAGCCCCGTTCGATGAATTTGTCGTCGTCATCATCAACCCCCGATCCTAAAATATTCTCGCCTTCATCGTCTGAGGTAATGCACCGTTTGATCCCTTTACGTCTCATCGGCTGTTTTCCTTTCAGATTGTCTACATCAACCTCATACGCATCCTCCGAAGGGGTTTCTTGCGAGTTACTGTCATCGGAATCGTACGGCGTTTTGTCATTATTCCCCCATTGGTGGTATGTTTCTGGCTCAATCGTCTTGCGTGGGGCTGCAGACTGATGATTAACTAGTCTAGATCCATGAGATATGAGCACTCACCGATGACGATTTGTGTTACGATTGTTTTGATTTTTCGAATATCTGCGGAACTCACCACCGGTCGAATACGATACAGGGACTTGTTGCGCAACCAACTCCCCTGGCTACTCGTGACTCTACTGGGCGCATCCCCAGTTGTACTAGTCTATAGGGCGTGTTTCACCGCTGGCAGATCCAACTCTGCCATCGTTTCATGTTTATCATTTATTAGCTGACAGATGGCGTTCAACCGCCATAATCATTCCTATCTATCGTTTCAGATATATCACTACATACTTATCAAACGTTTGGGACTATAGCGTAGATAGTAGCAGTGACATCTGGGATGGACTTGACCCCTAAAACCTAGCGTAGTATAAAAGCTCATGTACTTATTGTCGAGGCTCTTCAGCTCGACCTTGTTGTATAAACAAGAAGTCTTATACTCGTTCTCAAACGTAGGAAACTACGCTCAGTATTTTTTCACTCGAGCAATCGAACGACTAAGTCCTCGAAGTGCACATTGACTTCTCGGACTTAGGCGAGTCTTATATTCTATTAGACTCGCACCTGAACAGATTATATCCTCTAACGCGTATTGGATATTAACCGATCTCCTAAGAACTTCACTTAGGACCCGAAGGCATCTAACGAGTATTTGCCTTGCATACGGCGACGTGCCTACGTGCAGAAGAACGATCTATATTCGCGACTCGAATATACGAACGGGTATTCGACCCGTAACAATTTGACTCTCATGCCAAGATGCCCCGTCACGCCCTTTGAAGAAGTAGTAATCTTCGCCCGTCGGGTGAGTAATCCCTGTCTCGGCATGTAATCTCCGCTTGGACCGTGAAACCAGAGTGTAAGGTAACCGATACTTCTTGATTCCATCATCGTCCTCAGCGGAAATAGATAATACCCAAGGATCCTTTGTTGCGAGATGTTCGAAGAAGTGTGGCAGTTGCTCACGTAAGAATGCATGCATTTTGGCAGGTCCCCATGTTTTCGAGAAGACGAAGCCATCTGTAGTATCTATTGCACCGAGACCGTAGTTTCGGAGTTTTGCGAGGACATGTTTTGAAGGTGCAATATCCTGCATGAGGCTGCCATTCTGGAAGACCAATGAGTTTATCATAACCTGAAGCTCGTCATAATCGTACCTTGATACCAACGGGCCACACGGTGAGTAGTTGTATACGTACTGGCCCCGTTGATCGGCCCTTCCGGCCTTTTTGCACGGTTCTCTCTACATTGCGTTTGATCTGATGCATGGATCAATGCAGCGCACATCTTTGTATGATTCTCAGACGCATCGGGCCTTCGGCAACGTTCCTACGGCCTTACGTCTAGCGCTGTTGAGAAATGTTCGGTTTGCTTCGTCTCTTGCGACTTCTGTAGTGGTAATGCCAGCACTTTTCCCTGTTAATCCGCGCAGGATTGCAGTGACCCGAGCATTATGTGAGTGCCCCTAAGCTGTCTGTTAGTTACAATATTGGGTCGCCTATCCTCTTGCTTACCGGTGGTGTTGTAGATGTTGCCGCTTCTCCACCAGAGGTTCCCCCCTCGTTGGTTGCATCTGAGTGCGAGTCATGCGAGCTGCCTTCCTGAGCCATGGATGCAGCGAGGGACAAGAAGCGAAAAATCGTCAACGCAAGACCTGTGCTGACAAATCACGACAGACCTCGATCAGACATGCCGATCTCCCATCTAATAGGTGGCAAGCAACAAACGTCATGTTGCGGTTGTATGCTGATGGTATTATTTGCAGGTGAAACATTAAGGTGACCAGGCAAGACTCAGAACCGTTGCAATGTCTGAAGACAAGTTCGAACTGGTGATGGCCATCTTTGAGAAGATAGCTCATGAGAAGATGCCATTTCTGCACCATGTTAGTCCATCGTTTATGCAATTGTGTCATTCGCTATGTATTTACTTTGCACATAGGGTCTTGGACAAGGTATACACCTTGCCTGAATCCATGTTCACAGTTTTTGCAAAGCCCGCTTGTATCCCTCAACCTCCGCATCTTCCCCGTATCGCCCAAGCAGTCTACTCACACTGGCGTGAACGACAACTTGAGCGCGCAGGACATCCAATTATACCCTCTGTCAATGTAAGGTTGACTTGGTTGACCTGTCCCTTCATGCTGACGGAAGATCACAGTTGGACAAGACTGAGACCAGAATGAGTCATATATCTGTTTCTGGAGACGCGAGACCAAGGCCGTTCGCAAAACGCGCACTCAACGAACAACCTATTCCGACAGGATTTTGCGACTGCAAGCTGAACTTGTGACAGCAGGAGGGTTGGCTAAGGGTGTCCTGCAGTGCGAACATCTGAAGTGAGAGACTGCTGTGCAAGCGAGAGCCGTATGGGAGAAACGCTTCACGTTCGCTGACCTGAAGCGCAAGTTCCCAGCTCTGGGCACCAAGGGCGACGAAGAACTGTTCCACGATAAGGAGCGAATACCCAAGAAACCTAGAATCGAAACGTATGTTCTTGCGTGCTCTCTGCAGTATAACTATTTACGTAGAACCCTGCAGTCGCACAATCAAGTTCTAGGCTCTTGGCGAACCTACTTCTCTAGTCATCTATGCAGAGCTGCAGATTAAGCCAAAGGAGCGACAGGCGCAAATTCAAAGCTAAACTGAGCAAGAAATGGCCACGCGCAAGGAGAAGGATCACCACTGGGAGGATGCGATTGACGTGAGTTTATCCGCTGTCTCCTAAGATTGCTGGCACTCACCCGGATGCCTAGAATCCATACCAACCCACCCCTGTGCCATATGCATCGAAGCTGTGGAAGGCGGTTGCTGCCATGCGAAATGCGTCCTCATCTTCTTCTGCTTCCACCACACCTGATCAGCCATTGCATGCGGTTCGTGCTGGTCGTTTGCGGTATGGCCGTGGTGGTCGTCTTCACCTAGATCGACGCATGATCATGCCACATCCTTGGGCTGCACCAGATTTCTTGTCAAACGAAGAACGACATTGAAGCACAGGACCGTGCCTGGAGATTGGTGGAGCGGTGGAGGTACGATGAAGACGGTGCCTTGCCTATTGGCTCACAGAGGACCGCATTCTGGTCGATGACTTCCAGCCCAAGTACGCCGCACCGGTTCGCTGCTTTTCTGCTGCAGCTAACGATCTTCTAGATACCTTGCCCACCACATGTCACTGCTCACTGATGAATATCGGCTGAGCCTCATTACTTACACTACTACTACTATCACTGCGAGTGATGGTCGCCAACAAACACACATGCTATTCAAGGTGGTGGCCCCCGAGTGCAGAATCGCAACACCATCAACCAGAGCGGGTAGTTCTCATATGGTGGTGCCCAGCCAGCCGATGAGCGCACTGCATTCAAGTAGCTCTGCACTTTCCCTGACCACAAATGGGACTCCCTTCTCGATGTTGTCGCCGTTCAAGAAGATGCCCTCCTCGAGTGTGCCGCACCTACAAATTCCGTCACTCGGAAATATGCGACCCCTAGGATTGCCCTCGATTCCCCACATCCAGTCGGCAGCAATGAGTGTTTCCCTTTCGTCTCCCCACAATATGCCTCCGCTTCACACCGGGGTTCACATTCATGGCACCGACGCCGGACCCTAGTCTGCAGCCTTCAAGTTGAACACCGGCCTCCTATGGTGATCAGAATAGGCCAGGCTACCCTCCAATGGCAGCACCGACACAATGGAGCCAGCACCAGCATCCTTGCTCATGGTATGTCAACTCATTCTCAAACCCCGTCTCCGTACATAAACTCATTCAATAGGTGTACAGCCTGCGCCCACAACTCTATCCGTGGGCGCCATATGTGCTCAGGTAGCCCAACAACAAGCTCCTTCTGGCCTCTCCGTCCAAGCCGAATCACTTCCTCCGCTTCGTATGCATGCTCTATAGGTAGTGCTCCAAAGCCCGCAGGAATTGTTCCCTCGAGCCGTATGAGATCAAGTGCGTCAAAGTACAGTGCTTTGGAATCTTCACTTTCGAACGGATTTGAATTTGAAGGGACAGGAATGGCTGCGTGCCGAATATTGGAGTGTTGAGTTGCAGCAACTTGTGTCATAATTCCGAGATCCGAATCAGTCTCGCTGTCGCTATTTGATGCATCAGAGTTGTCGTCCTCTTCAGGTGGGTGACCGGCACCTGTCTGGCCTCTCCGCCGGCGAACTTGCTGATTTGTAGTCCCATAGTGCTCATGAAGCACATCAGGATGGAGGTCTATACCATCATCGGTATACACCCCATGATTCAGCTGACCTAACAATCGCAGGTCCTGCGTATCGAGGGAGGCATTGTGAGTCGTTGCTTATGTATGCTTTTCACAGTCTAACTTACATTTGGGCTTCGATCGTTTGTATCTGGACCCGAGATTGGGTGCGCATTCCATTCGGCCTGAAACAAGTGACAGTCCATATTGATGTCCTCAAGAAACAGCTTATGAATTAACCACAGGTGCTGTTCGTTCTCACGGTCAAGGAGATGGCGACGCTCGAAGCGGGTGAAGAACGCTCGCCATTCCCTGCAGAAGTGACGGCCCACTTCAACCCAGAGCCGTTCAATGCGTGTGTTATGTGTAGAACTTATACAACATGTCAAGTAGGATGTCAGCATGAACCACAAATATACATACCTTCCCCACATGAAGGAAGCACGATTTGCTCCACGGCGTAAGATCATCCAAACAGCTACCTCAATATTCTCCCCACCGCGGTCGCCACGTACTCGTGAAGGTGCTTCATACTCATCAACCGCTTCGAGGAATACATCGAGTACGGTAGTGGCGCGATTGTTGTTACTTGCGCGGAGGCCTGTAATCTGTGGGTGCAGTGTACAGCTTAGCCCCGGTTACAACGAGGTAGCTGATACGTACTGTGCGGCAAAATCCATCAATAAAACCATGAATAACGATTCCCCAATGTATGAGCTTGTGATGCCCATCGCAATGCCACAACGCATTTGGTCTTGACGACTTGTATTTTCGCCGGTTGATAGCTCGGTGCTGGCGCAATGCATGTATTAATCCATCCACACGATGAAGAGAAGCAAATAGCCGTGATCTTTGCATGCGAAATTCCTGGCTCTGTAAGAAACCTCGAAGATAACGAATGCCAGAGTTTGGCTTTCGCATCTTGTATGCTCTAACAACGAAGTCGAGCTCCTCATTTGATAGGTCGGCGAACTTGTGCTCAAGTCCATACAGCCGGAGATAGCGTCGGATGGTGTGCCGGTGCAGACACATTGCTTGGGACAGTTTTGATATGCTGATATTCCTCATATTGGACATGGCCTCGGCTAGGAGTGTCCGATCGATAACCTTGCGGGGACGACCCCGCCGTCCGGTATGCTCAACAACGACTGCTGAAATTGATGAGATATTCGAGCTCTCCCTAGATCATAGGATAGTAGATGGCCATCCAACGACATAGTTGAGTAGTCTTACCTGCCAGTAACTGCAGTGATAGTATCCCTCAAACGAGCTATCAGCAAGCCCAATGCACTTGCCGCTGCTTCAAACCAATCTGGCCCAAGGTTCATATTGAATTCCCTGTTCAAAATATCTCGTTCCATCTCAACCAGGATGAGCACTGATGAGTTCTGCAACTTTTCAAGATGGTACTTAAGCCGAAGGGGATCTGAGTCATCTTGCAGGACAAGTTCAGCCGCATGTCCATATGCATCACTGAGCTGACGATGGGCATTTTGGATATTTGGAGGCCACACTGTAGGTACTGGAGGCTCTGGTAGAGGTGGGAAATGGTTTGGAAGTGCAGCCATTGTGAGCTCAAGCAGAGGTTATAGAGTTCACGTTAAGCAGATTGCAACGACCGGCAGAGGGCCTTCCCATTTTGGAAGTCATCGTCGGGACGAGATCTTTGAATGCTTGACCTTGGCTGTATGCTCATCTCACCGGACTCTTGGATATCATGCATGTTACTTCTTCCAACAATGGCTCATGCTCAGAGGATACAAGCATCACGCCAGCATCCTCCCAAGCCCAGAGGTCAGCGGAATATTACTTCAAAAGCGGAGCATACATATTTCAGGTAAGAATTCCATGTGGGTACACTTAAACAGACCACCGATGGACTGGCTCAGGTTGAAAATACTTTGTTCCGGCTTGAGGTTGGCCTTCTCCTTTCAAAAATCAATGCTTTCGGCGAGATGTTCAGCATGTTGCCGAGAACGTCATCGGAAACGGGCCAAGCCTGCCCTGACGGCCTCAATGACAGCGACCCGATTGTCCTGCAGCAAGTCACTGCAAAGGAGTTTCAGTACTTGTGTGATTGGATCTACGGAAAGTGAGTTAAAGTATCACTTACGAAACTGCAGTCTGATTAGGGTACTGTTGCCATAAGATGGACACGGCCGCCCTACAAACTCGAATACTTGATATCTGTCCCGAAGCTGTCAAAATTCTGGGACATCGACAGTGGAAGGGAATGGGCTACGTACCATTTTCAGCAAATCGAGAGCACGATACGTCCAGCGCTACGTTTGCGAATCGCTCGCGTCTACGAGATCGATGCTTGGGTCCGCCCTGCTTTCACGGCTCTGTTGAGTATCCCTTTAAGGGATCTCACAGAAGCAGATCATACCTGGCTAGGATGGGACACATACCGCCTGCTCGCCTGCGTACAACAGGAGATAAGCGATCTTCGCGTTCGGATGGCATTCATGCCACCTGACATCAAACATCTCGTTTACGGTATTGCTACCTGCTCAGAAGAAAAGCACATCAACTGTGTGCGGGCATGGAAGGATGAATGGGTGCGCATCATAGGGCCGCAGTTATGCTCGACACATCCAGGCCGTCGCTTGAAGATGTCGGAGGCAATGGATGAAATAAAGAAGCTTGGTCTCAAGGCGATGACTCCGAGGTGCCGGAGCGCTGCAATTGATCAGATTGAGTTCGATAATATATTCAGCGGCGAGGCAGATCTCATCGCCCAGGCCTTGGATGCACTTCAAGCTGTCTGTGTAGATGCTCATGAAGCGATCTCTGTAGAGGGTGGTATCATGGAATGATTCTGTATATACATGTCCAGTATCCCAGAACGTGTGTTTAGTGGTATACCGAAACGTGTGTAGTCTCACAATGAAACGTGTGTGTATAAATGAGACGATCGCGAAACGTGTGTGTAGTGTAGTGACAGAACGTGTGTATATATTATATTATCACGCGTGTGATATGATTCTGACTACCAAAAAAGGATAGTTGAGTCGCGAGTTTATAATTTGAATATTTGTACAAAATGAACGGCATATGCCCCTACCGCAGCGAGCTGCAATGACCCGAACTAAGAATAAGCTGACTTCAGCGGACCGTGAACGCATGAAACAGAGAATGCGGTCAGTCCACACCCTTAGTGGACATGGAAGTACCGGCACAGAAGACATGCATGTCAAAACACCGGTGCAGGACTATGCCGTTCATTTTGTACAAATATTCAAATTATAAACTCGCGACTCAACTATCCTTTTTTGGTAGTCAGAATCATATCACACGCGTGATAATATAATATATACACACGTTCTGTCACTACACTACACACACGTTTCGCGATCGTCTCATTTATACACACACGTTTCATTGTGAGACTACACACGTTTCGGTATACCACTAAACACACGTTCTGGGATACTGGACATGTATATACAGAATCATTCCATGATACCACCCTCTACAGAGATCGCTTCATGAGCATCTACACAGACAGCTTGAAGTGCATCCAAGGCCTGGGCGATGAGATCTGCCTCGCCGCTGAATATATTATCGAACTCAATCTGATCAATTGCAGCGCTCCGGCACCTCGGAGTCATCGCCTTGAGACCAAGCTTCTTTATTTCATCCATTGCCTCCGACATCTTCAAGCGACGGCCTGGATGTGTCGAGCATAACTGCGGCCCTATGATGCGCACCCATTCATCCTTCCATGCCCGCACACAGTTGATGTGCTTTTCTTCTGAGCAGGTAGCAATACCGTAAACGAGATGTTTGATGTCAGGTGGCATGAATGCCATCCGAACGCGAAGATCGCTTATCTCCTGTTGTACGCAGGCGAGCAGGCGGTATGTGTCCCATCCTAGCCAGGTATGATCTGCTTCTGTGAGATCCCTTAAAGGGATACTCAACAGAGCCGTGAAAGCAGGGCGGACCCAAGCATCGATCTCGTAGACGCGAGCGATTCGCAAACGTAGCGCTGGACGTATCGTGCTCTCGATTTGCTGAAAATGGTACGTAGCCCATTCCCTTCCACTGTCGATGTCCCAGAATTTTGACAGCTTCGGGACAGATATCAAGTATTCGAGTTTGTAGGGCGGCCGTGTCCATCTTATGGCAACAGTACCCTAATCAGACTGCAGTTTCGTAAGTGATACTTTAACTCACTTTCCGTAGATCCAATCACACAAGTACTGAAACTCCTTTGCAGTGACTTGCTGCAGGACAATCGGGTCGCTGTCATTGAGGCCGTCAGGGCAGGCTTGGCCCGTTTCCGATGACGTTCTCGGCAACATGCTGAACATCTCGCCGAAAGCATTGATTTTTGAAAGGAGAAGGCCAACCTCAAGCCGGAACAAAGTATTTTCAACCTGAGCCAGTCCATCGGTGGTCTGTTTAAGTGTACCCACATGGAATTCTTACCTGAAATATGTATGCTCCGCTTTTGAAGTAATATTCCGCTGACCTCTGGGCTTGGGAGGATGCTGGCGTGATGCTTGTATCCTCTGAGCATGAGCCATTGTTGGAAGAAGTAACATGCATGATATCCAAGAGTCCGGTGAGATGAGCATACAGCCAAGGTCAAGCATTCAAAGATCTCGTCCCGACGATGACTTCCAAAATGGGAAGGCCCTCTGCCGGTCGTTGCAATCTGCTTAACGTGAACTCTATAACCTCTGCTTGAGCTCACAATGGCTGCACTTCCAAACCATTTCCCACCTCTACCAGAGCCTCCAGTACCTACAGTGTGGCCTCCAAATATCCAAAATGCCCATCGTCAGCTCAGTGATGCATATGGACATGCGGCTGAACTTGTCCTGCAAGATGACTCAGATCCCCTTCGGCTTAAGTACCATCTTGAAAAGTTGCAGAACTCATCAGTGCTCATCCTGGTTGAGATGGAACGAGATATTTTGAACAGGGAATTCAATATGAACCTTGGGCCAGATTGGTTTGAAGCAGCGGCAAGTGCATTGGGCTTGCTGATAGCTCGTTTGAGGGATACTATCACTGCAGTTACTGGCAGGTAAGACTACTCAACTATGTCGTTGGATGGCCATCTACTATCCTATGATCTAGGGAGAGCTCGAATATCTCATCAATTTCAGCAGTCGTTGTTGAGCATACCGGACGGCGGGGTCGTCCCCGCAAGGTTATCGATCGGACACTCCTAGCCGAGGCCATGTCCAATATGAGGAATATCAGCATATCAAAACTGTCCCAAGCAATGTGTCTGCACCGGCACACCATCCGACGCTATCTCCGGCTGTATGGACTTGAGCACAAGTTCGCCGACCTATCAAATGAGGAGCTCGACTTCGTTGTTAGAGCATACAAGATGCGAAAGCCAAACTCTGGCATTCGTTATCTTCGAGGTTTCTTACAGAGCCAGGAATTTCGCATGCAAAGATCACGGCTATTTGCTTCTCTTCATCGTGTGGATGGATTAATACATGCATTGCGCCAGCACCGAGCTATCAACCGGCGAAAATACAAGTCGTCAAGACCAAATGCGTTGTGGCATTGCGATGGGCATCACAAGCTCATACATTGGGGAATCGTTATTCATGGTTTTATTGATGGATTTTGCCGCACAGTACGTATCAGCTACCTCGTTGTAACCGGGGCTAAGCTGTACACTGCACCCACAGATTACAGGCCTCCGCGCAAGTAACAACAATCGCGCCACTACCGTACTCGATGTATTCCTCGAAGCGGTTGATGAGTATGAAGCACCTTCACGAGTACGTGGCGACCGCGGTGGGGAGAATATTGAGGTAGCTGTTTGGATGATCTTACGCCGTGGAGCAAATCGTGCTTCCTTCATGTGGGGAAGGTATGTATATTTGTGGTTCATGCTGACATCCTACTTGACATGTTGTATAAGTTCTACACATAACACACGCATTGAACGGCTCTGGGTTGAAGTGGGCCGTCACTTCTGCAGGGAATGGCGAGCGTTCTTCACCCGCTTCGAGCGTCGCCATCTCCTTGACCGTGAGAACGAACAGCACCTGTGGTTAATTCATAAGCTGTTTCTTGAGGACATCAATATGGACTGTCACTTGTTTCAGGCCGAATGGAATGCGCACCCAATCTCGGGTCCAGATACAAACGATCGAAGCCCAAATGTAAGTTAGACTGTGAAAAGCATACATAAGCAACGACTCACAATGCCTCCCTCGATACGCAGGACCTGCGATTGTTAGGTCAGCTGAATCATGGGGTGTATACCGATGATGGTATAGACCTCCATCCTGATGTGCTTCATGAGCACTATGGGACTACAAATCAGCAAGTTCGCCGGCGGAGAGGCCAGACAGGTGCCGGTCACCCACCTGAAGAGGACGACAACTCTGATGCATCAAATAGCGACAGCGAGACTGATTCGGATCTCGGAATTATGACACAAGTTGCTGCAACTCAACACTCCAATATTCGGCACGCAGCCATTCCTGTCCCTTCAAATTCAAATCCGTTCGAAAGTGAAGATTCCAAAGCACTGTACTTTGACGCACTTGATCTCATACGGCTCGAGGGAACAATTCCTGCGGGCTTTGGAGCACTACCTATAGAGCATGCATACGAAGCGGAGGAAGTGATTCGGCTTGGACGGAGAGGCCAGAAGGAGCTTGTTGTTGGGCTACCTGAGCACATATGGCGCCCACGGATAGAGTTGTGGGCGCAGGCTGTACACCTATTGAATGAGTTTATGTACGGAGACGGGGTTTGAGAATGAGTTGACATACCATGAGCAAGGATGCTGGTGCTGGCTCCATTGTGTCGGTGCTGCCATTGGAGGGTAGCCTGGCCTATTCTGATCACCATAGGAGGCCGGTGTTCAACTTGAAGGCTGCAGACTAGGGTCCGGCGTCGGTGCCATGAATGTGAACCCCGGTGTGAAGCGGAGGCATATTGTGGGGAGACGAAAGGGAAACACTCATTGCTGCCGACTGGATGTGGGGAATCGAGGGCAATCCTAGGGGTCGCATATTTCCGAGTGACGGAATTTGTAGGTGCGGCACACTCGAGGAGGGCATCTTCTTGAACGGCGACAACATCGAGAAGGGAGTCCCATTTGTGGTCAGGGAAAGTGCAGAGCTACTTGAATGCAGTGCGCTCATCGGCTGGCTGGGCACCACCATATGAGAACTACCCGCTCTGGTTGATGGTGTTGCGATTCTGCACTCGGGGGCCACCACCTTGAATAGCATGTGTGTTTGTTGGCGACCATCACTCGCAGTGATAGTAGTAGTAGTGTAAGTAATGAGGCTCAGCCGATATTCATCAGTGAGCAGTGACATGTGGTGGGCAAGGTATCTAGAAGATCGTTAGCTGCAGCAGAAAAGCAGCGAACCGGTGCGGCGTACTTGGGCTGGAAGTCATCGACCAGAATGCGGTCCTCTGTGAGCCAATAGGCAAGGCACCGTCTTCATCGTACCTCCACCGCTCCACCAATCTCCAGGCACGGTCCTGTGCTTCAATGTCGTTCTTCGTTTGACAAGAAATCTGGTGCAGCCCAAGGATGTGGCATGATCATGCGTCGATCTAGGTGAAGACGACCACCACGGCCATACCGCAAACGACCAGCACGAACCGCATGCAATGGCTGATCAGGTGTGGTGGAAGCAGAAGAAGATGAGGACGCATTTCGCATGGCAGCAACCGCCTTCCACAGCTTCGATGCATATGGCACAGGGGTGGGTTGGTATGGATTCTAGGCATCCGGGTGAGTGCCAGCAATCTTAGGAGACAGCGGATAAACTCACGTCAATCGCATCCTCCCAGTGGTGATCCTTCTCCTTGCGCGTGGCCATTTCTTGCTCAGTTTAGCTTTGAATTTGCGCCTGTCGCTCCTTTGGCTTAATCTGCAGCTCTGCATAGATGACTAGAGAAGTAGGTTCGCCAAGAGCCTAGAACTTGATTGTGCGACTGCAGGGTTCTACGTAAATAGTTATACTGCAGAGAGCACGCAAGAACATACGTTTCGATTCTAGGTTTCTTGGGTATTCGCTCCTTATCGTGGAACAGTTCTTCGTCGCCCTTGGTGCCCAGAGCTGGGAACTTGCGCTTCAGGTCAGCGAACGTGAAGCGTTTCTCCCATACGGCTCTCGCTTGCACAGCAGTCTCTCACTTCAGATGTTCGCACTGCAGGACACCCTTAGCCAACCCTCCTGCTGTCACAAGTTCAGCTTGCAGTCGCAAAATCCTGTCGGAATAGGTTGTTCGTTGAGTGCGCGTTTTGCGAACGGCCTTGGTCTCGCGTCTCCAGAAACAGATATATGACTCATTCTGGTCTCAGTCTTGTCCAACTGTGATCTTCCGTCAGCATGAAGGGACAGGTCAACCAAGTCAACCTTACATTGACAGAGGGTATAATTGGATGTCCTGCGCGCTCAAGTTGTCGTTCACGCCAGTGTGAGTAGACTGCTTGGGCGATACGGGGAAGATGCGGAGGTTGAGGGATACAAGCGGGCTTTGCAAAAACTGTGAACATGGATTCAGGCAAGGTGTATACCTTGTCCAAGACCCTATGTGCAAAGTAAATACATAGCGAATGACACAATTGCATAAACGATGGACTAACATGGTGCAGAAATGGCATCTTCTCATGAGCTATCTTCTCAAAGATGGCCATCACCAGTTCGAACTTGTCTTCAGACATTGCAACGGTTCTGAGTCTTGCCTGGTCACCTTAATGTTTCACCTGCAAATAATACCATCAGCATACAACCGCAACATGACGTTTGTTGCTTGCCACCTATTAGATGGGAGATCGGCATGTCTGATCGAGGTCTGTCGTGATTTGTCAGCACAGGTCTTGCGTTGACGATTTTTCGCTTCTTGTCCCTCGCTGCATCCATGGCTCAGGAAGGCAGCTCGCATGACTCGCACTCAGATGCAACCAACGAGGGGGGAACCTCTGGTGGAGAAGCGGCAACATCTACAACACCACCGGTAAGCAAGAGGATAGGCGACCCAATATTGTAACTAACAGACAGCTTAGGGGCACTCACATAATGCTCGGGTCACTGCAATCCTGCGCGGATTAACAGGGAAAAGTGCTGGCATTACCACTACAGAAGTCGCAAGAGACGAAGCAAACCGAACATTTCTCAACAGCGCTAGACGTAAGGCCGTAGGAACGTTGCCGAAGGCCCGATGCGTCTGAGAATCATACAAAGATGTGCGCTGCATTGATCCATGCATCAGATCAAACGCAATGTAGAGAGAACCGTGCAAAAAGGCCGGAAGGGCCGATCAACGGGGCCAGTACGTATACAACTACTCACCGTGTGGCCCGTTGGTATCAAGGTACGATTATGACGAGCTTCAGGTTATGATAAACTCATTGGTCTTCCAGAATGGCAGCCTCATGCAGGATATTGCACCTTCAAAACATGTCCTCGCAAAACTCCGAAACTACGGTCTCGGTGCAATAGATACTACAGATGGCTTCGTCTTCTCGAAAACATGGGGACCTGCCAAAATGCATGCATTCTTACGTGAGCAACTGCCACACTTCTTCGAACATCTCGCAACAAAGGATCCTTGGGTATTATCTATTTCCGCTGAGGACGATGATGGAATCAAGAAGTATCGGTTACCTTACACTCTGGTTTCACGGTCCAAGCGGAGATTACATGCCGAGACAGGGATTACTCACCCGACGGGCGAAGATTACTACTTCTTCAAAGGGCGTGACGGGGCATCTTGGCATGAGAGTCAAATTGTTACGGGTCGAATACCCGTTCGTATATTCGAGTCGCGAATATAGATCGTTCTTCTGCACGTAGGCACGTCGCCGTATGCAAGGCAAATACTCGTTAGATGCCTTCGGGTCCTAAGTGAAGTTCTTAGGAGATCGGTTAATATCCAATACGCGTTAGAGGATATAATCTGTTCAGGTGCGAGTCTAATAGAATATAAGACTCGCCTAAGTCCGAGAAGTCAATGTGCACTTCGAGGACTTAGTCGTTCGATTGCTCGAGTGAAAAAATACTGAGCGTAGTTTCCTACGTTTGAGAACGAGTATAAGACTTCTTGTTTATACAACAAGGTCGAGCTGAAGAGCCTCGACAATAAGTACATGAGCTTTTATACTACGCTAGGTTTTAGGGGTCAAGTCCATCCCAGATGTCACTGCTACTATCTACGCTATAGTCCCAAACGTTTGATAAGTATGTAGTGATATATCTGAAACGATAGATAGGAATGATTATGGCGGTTGAACGCCATCTGTCAGCTAATAAATGATAAACATGAAACGATGGCAGAGTTGGATCTGCCAGCGGTGAAACACGCCCTATAGACTAGTACAACTGGGGATGCGCCCAGTAGAGTCACGAGTAGCCAGGGGAGTTGGTTGCGCAACAAGTCCCTGTATCGTATTCGACCGGTGGTGAGTTCCGCAGATATTCGAAAAATCAAAACAATCGTAACACAAATCGTCATCGGTGAGTGCTCATATCTCATGGATCTAGACTAGTTAATCATCAGTCTGCAGCCCCACGCAAGACGATTGAGCCAGAAACATACCACCAATGGGGGAATAATGACAAAACGCCGTACGATTCCGATGACAGTAACTCGCAAGAAACCCCTTCGGAGGATGCGTATGAGGTTGATGTAGACAATCTGAAAGGAAAACAGCCGATGAGACGTAAAGGGATCAAACGGTGCATTACCTCAGACGATGAAGGCGAGAATATTTTAGGATCGGGGGTTGATGATGACGACGACAAATTCATCGAACGGGGCTTAGCGTCACGAAGTCCAACACCGCAAGTTCCTCCCATCAAACGTTCACGTATTCTAGAGGCTGTCGATGGTAAATATATATCTCATCGGTTAAGATGCTCGACGCTGACTTGCTATACTCACAGCCCTTACTGCAACTATGGCTGTGGGTGGGGGTGCATCTACCTCCACAACTGCTGTTGCTCAACCTGTGCCCAAGCCTCAGGAAGTGATCGACTTGAGCAACGATCTCGCTAGCGATAGCGATAAGACTGCCGCAGGTGCAGCTAGTCAGTTGGAGGAGTTTACGCGTGCGGACTCACCCGATCTCGCCGAGCTGTTCAGCGATGATCCATGGTCTACTCGCAAGATAGATTTCGGTTATAAAAAGTAGAGATTGTGTCTGGCAATGCAAAAGACCTTGAACGCGAGAGCCCGCTGAGACGAAGTGTGAGAGCGCCGACGTTTAGCCCTGAGCGCTGGGCTCTCCCTAAAGGGTTGCGAGGGGTTCGAACCTGAGCAGAAGTTTAAAAAAATGCCTACATAAGGACCGTATACGCACACCCACTTCGCCATTTCGCTTACAATGCAAGCGCGCAAGTAAAGATATGATCTGAGATAAACTCTCGATGAACGGCGCTAACCTACGAATATAAGCGCCCATGCCAGCTTTAGAACTCGCGTTTCGCGAGTCGCGAGTTTGTGTGTATTTGATTATTTGTACAAAATGAACGGCATACAGGACAAGGGTAAGACTGTTGACCCTTCAAACTGGGGTAACGTGGGCATTGATCCCTCCGAGCTTGACCCAGCTGCTCAGCGGCGTGAGTTTGAGGCATATTCACGCCGCACCAGTAGTAGCCACTTATCAGATCAAGTGGGTAGTAGCACAGGCCCTAGTGAGGCACTGGCTAACCCCTCCGAGAGCAAGGATGCTCTACTGAAAGAAATACATTCGCTGCGGGACATTATTGCCGCAATGCAGGAACAATCCATGAATAAAGTACCGGAAGTGTCAGAATCGGCAAGCAGAGTCCGCTTTGACCCCACAGTAGTGTCAGTGGCTCGATCCCCTAGCCCGGCGAGTGAACCGATGGCTGCTTTTGTCCGAAGTGCTGTTGGTGGTGGCAATTGGGGAAGACCCAATTATCCCTCTAGTGAGCGGGGTCGTAGCCAATCTCTTCGGCCTGTCACCCAAATCGAGTCAGATAGTTACTTGGGACGGGCCTTCCAGCTACTGGCCTCTGACCCCATTGCCTCACCTAGTGGCCATACCAGGGTGCACCCTCGGTTGGTCCCTAGATATCCTCAGGATGGGTATGATTCAGTAGAACACCACCCCACATTGACGAGGGTTCCGGTACTCAAGCCACGTGAGCCAGACTCCTACAATGGGGCTACCGATGTACAGATCTTTCATAAGTTTATGCGTCAGGCTTCAGAATATATCAGGGGATATCAGGTAGCCCCCACAATGCATGCCTCTACGGTGTCTAACTTTCTCACTGGAAAAGCCTATGAGTTCTTCGTGCTTACGGTTTCTAGTAGTCCACACACCTGGACTCTTGAACGGCTCTTCATTGAGTTATTCAACTATTGTTTCCCTGTAGACTTCCGAGTGCGTATGCGGAATAAGCTAAATATCTGTAAGCAGCACTCTCGCTCTGTTCGAGAATTTGTCCATGAGCTCGAGAATCTCTTTCTCATGGTTGGGATTATCTCAGAGGAGGACAAAGTGGATAGGCTCTGGTTTGGCCTGAATAATAGCATTCAGCAAGGACTATGGCTGAAGGAACTTACACCTACCGGCTCCTCCTATGCTATTGTCAGGGAGACTGCTGAAATCCTTGAGATTGTTACGGTTATTTTGATTTTTCGAATATCGACAGAACTCACCACTAGGCGAATACGATACAGGGACTTGTTGTGCAACCAACTCCCCTGGCCACTCGTGATCTTACTGGGCGCATCCCCAGTTGTACTAGTCTGTAGGGCTCGTTTCATCTTTGGCAGATCCAACCCTGCCACCGTTTCACGTTCATCGTTTACTAGCTGATAGATGGCGTTCAACCGCCATCATTCCTATCTATCGTCTCAGATATATCACTCCATACTTATCAAACGTTTGGGACTATAGCGTAGATAGTATCGGTGGCATCTGGGACAGACTTGACCCCTGAAACCTAGCGTAGTATAAAACGCATGTACTTACCGTCGAGGCTCTTCAGCTCGACCTTGTTGTACAAACAAGAAGTCTTATACTCGTTCTCAAACGTAGGAAACTACGCTCAGTATTTCTCACTCGAGCAACCGAACGACTAAGTCCTCGAAGTGCACACTGACTTCTCGGACTTAGGCGAGTCTTATATTCTATCTGACTCGCACTTGAACAGATTATATCCTCTAACGCGTATTGGATATTAACCGATCTTCTAAGAACTTCACTTAGGACCCGAAGGCATCTAACGAGCATTTGCCTTGCATACGGCTATACGCCCACGTGCAGAAGAAAGATCTATATTCATGACTCGAATATACGAACGGGTATTTGACCCGTAACAGAAGGTCGAGCTTATCACACCCTCACCTACCACGGTGTAAGGGCACATGATATTCGGACCAGAATTCCCAGCACAACTGATTGAACTCTTGCCCGAGGACATTCAGGGAGTCTACAGACTCAACCGATACGAGTGGACTGACACCATTGGAGCCTTCCGTAACCGCGGAGGAATTGTTGTCATTCCAAGAGAAGATAGGGCATCGAAGTGGGTAGAAGTATACCCCTCTGCAAGAACGACCGCTTGGGAAATAACGCGTGAAGCGTTCGAACGATTCGGAGAAATCCCTCCGATGTCAACCGAGACGTTGACCGAAAACAAAACCGAAACCATCAACAGAACCTTCGATGCCGATGGAAATACGAATCAGCCTTCAGGCGCCACAGGAATGGCAGGAATTGAGCGCATCGGAGATGATGGGAGAAATCCTGGAAACTTTACAGGAACAGATAACAGCCAGACCGGAGGACAGGACCCTCCAGGATTTATATCTGCTTTTGTGCAGAGTGGGATTGGGCCTATGGCTGGAGGAACAGACCTCTTTGGAAGCCCCCCACAGAACGCACCCGGAATGGGTAGCGGAGGAAATCCGTCTTGGACTAGCCCAAGCGGAGGAATGGGAACGACAAACCCAGGAACATGGCCTTCAGGCCTATTTGGACGAACCTCCACAGGTACAAGCGGAGGAGGACTGGGAGGAAACTTCGGACTCGGAGGAGGGAATGCCCCCCCTCCTGGAGGACTCAGAGGAGGAACCCCCGCGAACCCCGGAGGAGGAAACCCTGGAGGGAACCCAGGGAACCCCGGAGGAAACCCAGGAAACCCGGGTGGAGGATACCCGGGAGGAGGAGGACCCCCAGGCGGGCCCCCGCCACCGAATGCGCCGCAGCCCCAACCTCCGACGCCGAACCCATACTACCGACCCCCAATGATAAAGATCAATCCCCCAGACGTATTCGACGGGGAACGATCCGACATGCAGAACTTCATAAACCAGTGCAATTCCTGGTTTACGATGTACGAAACGTCATTCCAGAACGACGTTCAGAGAGTGATCTTTATCCTCTCTTATATTTCGAACAAGGGGAAAACGGGCCAATGGAAACAGAACTATCACCGGGTTTATACGAACCCCCTGACGAAACGATTCTTCCCGCCTAGTCTCGCACAATTCGATGCAGACTTTCAGAAGGCCTTCGGAGCCATCGAAGAAGTACAGAAGGCGCGGAAGAAAATCCTGGAAGTAGCCCAGGACAGAAAGGACATCGATGATTATATCACCAAGTTCAACAACTTGGCCGGAAAGGCCCAGTACGATCGATACAGCGCGGACGGAAATGCGTTGCTCATAACCCTCTTCGAGAAAGGGTTACCCGAACACACGACCCGATACATCATCGGTGTACGGCCGCTGCCGGCGACCATTGACGAATGGCAATCCGCTGCCTCGTATTATGAAAATACGTACAAGATATTCTTGAAATGGGACAAACCGTTTGTCAAGAAAAAGGCTTGGCAAGCCTCGAACCAGAATAACGGACGCACTAGTGCCCCACAGACAACCGCACCAAAAGATCCGAACGCGATGGATGTAGATCGAATGACCACCCAGGAAAGGGACGATCACATCAAGAAGGGAAAATGCTTCACCTGTCATCAACCAGGACATATGTCGCGAGACTGTCCAAAGAAGCCGAGGAAGCCAGCCCGCCCTAGGCGGACTACTCGAAAAACCGAAGAAGAAGAAGCCGAGCAAGAAGCTCGCATTGAAGAAGTCTCTGAAGAAGAGACTGAATACATCACCGCTAACAGAGCGGTCACAGCAATTAGGGCCCTGAAAGCCAAGAACCCCGAGCTCCTAGCACGGCTCGTAGAAGAACAGGATTTTGCCTAGGAGGGAAGCCCACGGTCTTACCCTCCGAGAAAGCAGCGCATGTAATTACCTCGTTCGAGAAGAATCGATCCCTCTTCATCCCGGTAATCATGACACTGGCAAAACCCGTGAAGTGCAATGCACTAATCGACTCAGGAGCAATGTCGAACCTGATCCACAGCAGAGTGGTAGAAAAATACAAGGTGCCCACGCAACCCTTGAAGAACCCGATCATCGTCAAAAATGTTGACGGAACAGAAAACAAAGATGGGCGAATAGACCGAGAAGCCACCATACTACTACGATATCCAAAGACCCAGAAAACGCGAAAAGTCCGATTCCTGGTAGGATCAATCGGAACAGAGAATATGATTCTAGGGTATGGATGGTTGAAAGACGAAAACCCCACAATCGATTGGAAGGACCAAACAGTCGATGTACGATCAATACTAGGGGCAGAAGAAAAGAAACAGGAAGCCACAATCCGAATGGATACGGTAGAAATGGTAGTTGCCCCAGAAGGAAAAATTCCAACAAGGGGGACCCAAGAAGCTGCAGGGTATGACCTCTACGCCGTAGAAGAAACCGAGATTCCCGCCGGAGGATGGAAACTCGTCTCCACAGGAGTAAAAATGAAGATCCCGAAGGGATCATATGGAAGGCTGGCCGGACGATCAGGCAACACCCTCAGACACGGATTAGTAGTACAAGCCGGAATCATAGACTCGGACTACCGGGGAGACGTCGGAGCCATCGTCTTCAACTACTCAGACAGAGCACATAGAATTATCCCGGGCATGCAAATAGCCCAGATAATCTTCGAACGACACCTCACCTGTTACGAGTCTAACACGGCTGAGCCCACGGGAAGTGGTAAGCGTGTGAAACCGTTACCCAATTAGGCAACTGGCGACGTGCATATATACCTGGAACCACAGTCTTGCCTAACCGCGAGATTACGCCCTTTTAGCGAAGGGGGCTAAATGCCTTGCATAGCACGTGAGTGGTTCTACGTGCGACCGTAACAGTATCTCGCGGTTGCCCGGTCGCAGGTTCGACTCCCGTTGTCGACATGCGGCTGAGAGCACACCTAGTAGGCGCTTATAAACGGTGAACGGTAGCTCGGGGGCTGGGTATGTGAGCACCTTGCTCTGCCCAATTGGGGGTGTCTCCAACGGCGAAGCGCTTGAGCCCATCGAGGGGGATGGTAGAGCGTGTTGGGGACAACACACACCTTAAGCGGGAGGTAGTGTTACGAGTCTAACACGGCTGAGCCCACGGGAAGTGGTAAGCGTGTGAAACCGTTACCCAATTAGGCAACTGGCGACGTGCATATATACCTGGAACCACAGTCTCGCCTAACCGCGAGATTACGCCCTTTTAGCGAAGGGGGCTAAATGCCTTGCATAGCACGTGAGTGGTTCTACGTGCGACCGTAACAGTATCTCGCGGTTGCCCGGTCGCAGGTTCGACTCCCGTTGTCGACATGCGGCTGAGAGCACACCTAGTAGGCGCTTATAAACGGTGAACGGTAGCTCGGGGGCTGGGTATGTGAGCACCTTGCTCTGCCCAATTGGGGGTGTCTCCAACGGCGAAGCGCTTGAGCCCATCGAGGGGGATGGTAGAGCGTGTTGGGGACAACACACACCTTAAGCGGGAGGTAGTGTTACGAGTCTAACACGGCTGAGCCCACGGGAAGTGGTAAGCGTGTGAAACCGTTACCCAATTAGGCAACTGGCGACGTGCATATATACCTGGAACCACAGTCTCGCCTAACCGCGAGATTACGCCCTTTTAGCGAAGGGGGCTAAATGCCTTGCATAGCACGTGAGTGGTTCTACGTGCGACCGTAACATCACCCCCGACATCTTAGAGGTCGAAGACCTAGATGAAACAGAACGAGGGGAGAAAGGGTTCGGATCCACGGACCAGCCAGAAGAAACAGCGCAGCGGCTCTATACTCCCGAGGAGTACGAAGCGATCCGACGCTTCGCAAAAAATAACCCTAGGATCATAGGAAAGAAAGGGGAGACGCGGAAGAAGTTCCGAACGAAGATACAAATCATCAAGGCTGTCAGGAAAGCGCTGACGAAATCCCAGGAATTCGCACAGAAAACCCTCAAACCAGAACGAACGATTGAGGAGATGGTCCCGAATTCGCCAAGGTGTTCAGTAAGGAGTCCGCAGCAGCGTTCCCCCCGTCGAGACCATGGGACCATGCAATCGAATTAAAACCCGATTTCGTGCCGAAAGACTGCAAAGTCTATGCACTCTCGCCTAAAGAGCAACAGGCGCTGGACGAATTCCTAAAAGAAAACTTGGCCAAGGGATTCATAGTCCCTTCGAAATCCCCGATGGCGTCACCATTCTTTTTCGTCCCAAAGAAGGACAGAGGCCTACGACCCTGTCAAGATTATCGATATCTGAACGAAGGGACGATAAAGAACGTCTATCCCTTGCCACTGATCTCAGAACTCCTGGAAAAGCTAACAGGAGCAAAGATACTCACAAAAATGGACCTTGGAGCGGGATACAACAACGTGCGAATCAAAAAAGGAGACGAATGGAAAGCGGCCTTCAAAACAAACCGAGGGTTGTACGAGCCCACGGTTATGTTTTTCGGATTGTGCAATGCACCCGGGACCTTCCAAGCAATGATGAACGAAATCCTGAAAGAAGAAATCCTCGAAGGATGGGTGCTTGTTTATATGGACGACATCCTCATTTTCTCAGAAGACGAGAAAGTACACAAGGAACGGGAACGGCGGATCCTTCAGAGATTGGTGGATAACCATCTCTTTGTGAAACCCGAGAAATGCGCCTTCGGTGTCGACAGAGTCGAATTTCTGGGACTAGTCATCACCCCAGGAAATATCCAGATGGACCCAGTGAAACTCAATGGGTTAAGGAGTGGCCGACTCCCCGAAATCTCAAAGAAGTCAGATCCTTCCTAGGATTTGCGAACTTTTTTTATCGGAAATTTATCGATCACTACTCTACGCACGCCCGACCCTTGGTAGACCTCACAAAAACGGTCACAGGGACAGGGTTCCAATGGACGGAGAAAGAACAGAAAGCATTCGAATTCATGAAGAAAGCATTCACGACGGCGCCCGCACTGGGAACACCAGACAAGGAGAAACCGTTCATCCTCAAAACAGACGCATCTCAGTTCGCCACAGGAGCAGTACTAAAACAGACAGATGAAACAGGGCACGAATGGCCGGTGGGATATCTCTCACAATCCCTGACACCAACAGAACGGAACTACGAAATCTACGATCGCGAACTACTCGGAATAGTCCGAGCATTAGAAGAATGGCGACACCTATTGGAAGGAGCACCGCATCGGATCTTGATCCGAAGCGATCATCAGAACCTGACGTACTGGAGAAGCGCACAGCGCCTAAATCGGCGACAAGCGAGATGGCATCTATTCCTTTCGCAATTCGACCTAAAATTGCAGCACGTCCCAGGAAGAAAATTAGTCATGGCCGACACGCTTTCCAGGTTGTACCACCTGGACGAAAGCAACGAAGACAACGAGGGAATCACCATGATTCCAGATGAACTCGTCGTCCACGCAATCCAGATCCCGATCATCGATCGAATCAAGAATGCCAACGATCGAGATGAATCTGCGGAACAGGCGATCCGTGCTCTAGGGGGCACAGGCGAATTCCCCGCAAGAACCACCGCAGATGAATCAACAAACGGATGGGATACTACTCTACAGAGGCAGGATGTACGTGCCAAGGGACGAGGGCCTTCGACAGGACGTCATCTCAAAATACCACGACACGATCCCGGCCAGACACCCTGGGATCTGGGGTACAACAGTACAGATTACGACCCACTTTTGGTGGCCTGACATGAGAACAATGATAGCGGAATACATCCGGGGCTGTGCAATCTGTCAACAGATGAAACCTGATAGGAATCCACTGAAACCCCCTTTGCAGCCAATACCGACACGGGAAGACGCCCTCCCCTTCTCACAGTGCTTGGTCGATTTTGTCACCGACCTGCCAAGAGTCGGAAAGTATGACTCCATGATGGTGATTGTCGACCATGGCCTATCCAAGGCCATCTCTCTCACCCCATGCGACAAAACGATCACTAGCGAAGGGGCGGCAGAGATATTTCACCGAAAAATCTACTCGCTATATGGCATCCCCCGAAAGATCATTTCAGACAGAGGACCGCAGTTTGCATCAAAGCTTTTCAAGGAATTATGCAAGCTGCAGGGAACAGAATCAGCAATGAGTACGGCGTACCATCCACAGACCGACGGACAGACAGAAAGAATGAATCAACAGATCGAAGTATACCTTCGCATCTATTGCATGAACGACCCGTTCCAATGGGTACAACGACTGCCTGACGTCGAATTTGCGCACAACACCAGACGAACCGAAAACCGGCCAGCGCCACTCGAAGGATATGTCCCGAGAGGATTCCCAGACTATGACCGAGTAGGGAACGTCCCGGCAGCTGTCGACAGGATCAAGAAGATCAAAGAGGCGCGAAAGATGGCATTCATCGCGCATGAATTAGCCCAGAAAAGAATGGCAGGACGGTTCCTCAGAGAACTACCGAAGCTTGAGAAAGGGGACAAGGTCTGGCTCGACGCAAAGAACCTAACAATCCCCTACGAATCTAACAAGCTGGCACCAAAAAGAGAAGGACCCTTCACTATCACAGAAAAGATGGGACCCACGACATACCGGCTGCAGTTACCAACGAGCTGGAAAGTTCATCTGGTATTCCACGCCGCCTTACTAAAACCATTCAAAGAAACAAGGGTGCACGGACCCAATTACTTACGGCCGCCACCTGATATCATCAAGGGACAGGAAGAATACGAGGTCGAAGCCATCTTGGCTGACAGATGGAAAGGAAAGAAGCATCAATACTTCGTCAAGTGGAAAGGCTATGCCACGGCCGACAATTCATGGGAAGACGAAGCAAACTTGGAGCACTCCAAGGAGCTGATAAAAGACTACCACAGAACGAGAGTCAGGACAACCCCAACACTCGAAAACAGGACAGTAATAGTATGTCGACGACTCGCCACCAACTCCCCCGCCGTACCACGACCCCCGGCGATGCAGACCGTCGAGAAGGCCGACCGCGAGGTACGCCAACAAGAAGGTACTCCCCCCAGCATCTGCAGATTAGACACGCCCTCCTCTGGTACAGGGCCGAGGGACCTTTTGCTGGCCGAGCCGATGGCTGGTCGGCCCTCTTCGACATCGCGCAGGATCTCACCCACGTCTACAGCTCGTACCAGAACATCACCGAGGACCTCGTCCGAATGGAGGGGCAGATCAGAGCGCAGAGAGAGGGACTCGAGCTACTCACCGACAGACTTATCGACAGATTGGCCGCCACCACAACGGCCCAACTACGACATGCGCTCAACGACTTCGAGGATCGTGAGCACGCTACTCCCAGTCGACCCGAATACACATTGCGACCCGCCTGCTTTTTCACCCCCGACGAACGACGCCGAGTTGCAAGGCCGTTTGATTTTATGGAGGGCGATAGAGTATTATTTCCGTTGCCTACCGAGACTCAGAGAGCCCGCCGAACAGGAGTTAGAGACCCGACGCCACGTATTCCTGGTATGGGAGGCAACGGGAGACGTGAACCACCTGCACGCCCGACGAGCCCTAGGGCTACCCCAGCGCGACAGCGAAGAGCGAATAGCACGCCGCCTATTCGACGATCTCCTTCAGTGCAGAGTATTACCCGCAAGGAGTTTGAGCGAGGTGCGAGGGAGCATGAACGAGACACCGCCTCCCTACCAACATGGGCTGCACGAAACCTCCACCGAGCCGCACACCACTGGAGGTACCAACACTCACCCGAGCAGCCGTGTCGACAATGTGGTTCCGCTAACCATTGGATCCTCGACTGCCCCGATTATATTTGCAGAACTTGTGGGCTCAATCAACCAGGTCATCGACAGAATGAATGCCGCCAACACTTCGTATGGCGAACTCCTACGACCCTGTCCCTCAGTGGGAATGGCGACATCCACAACGAACAGGACGCCGAGGCACTCTGAAGAGGGGAACTTGGAAAATTTGTCGAGGCCGACAAATGCTTAAGGAGGGGCTGATGTTACGGTTATTTTAACATCGACAGAACTCACCACTAGGCGAATACGATACAGGGAATTGTTGTGCAACCAACTCCCCTGGCCACTCATGACCTTACTGGGCGCATCCCCAGTTGTACTAGTCTGTAGGGCTCGTTTCATCTTTGGCAGATCCAACCCTGCCACCGTTTCACGTTCATCGTTTACTAGCTGATAGATGGCGTTCAACCGCCATCATTCCTATCTATCGTCTCAGATATATCACTCCATACTTATCAAACGTTTGGGACTATAGCGTAGATAGTATCGGTGGCATCTGGGACAGACTTGACCCCTGAAACCTAGCGTAGTATAAAACGCATGTACTTACCGTCGAGGCTCTTCAGCTCGACCTTGTTGTACAAACAAGAAGTCTTATACTCGTTCTCAAACATAGGAAACTATGCTCAGTATTTCTCACTCGAGCAACCGAACGACTAAGTCCTCGAAGTGCACACTGACTTCTCGGACTTAGGCGAGTCTTATATTCTATTCGACTCGCACCTGAACAGATTATATCCTCTAACGCGTATTGGATATTAACCGATCTCCTAAGGACTTCACTTAGGACTTGAAGGCATCTAACGAGTATTTGCCTTGCATACGGCGACGTGCCTACGTGCAGAATAACGATCTATATTCGCGACTCGAATATACGAACGGGTATTCGACCCGTAACATGAGGTGTCATTGTGATCAAGGATCTTATGACGTGTGGGAAGCCGATGAGGCCGACCCAATAGAACATTGCCTTGCGGTGATGTTTGGTGTTGTGGACATTATTATGCAAGCGTGCCGCGCTCGGCCTATCATTATGATCTAGGATCTTATGACGTGGCTGGTCTTGCTCGTAAGGGCGAGACCTATGACATAGCTGTAACGTTGCTATTGGACCGGAAGGTACCGTAGCGTTATGTAAGCTGGTCATGTGGTTGATAAGCCCAGTTAAGAGCTTGTCGTATGGCAATGGGAGTTAACCCGTAGATAACGTGTAGTTAGATGTATAAATCCCGGATAAATTGCTATAATCATAGGAAAAATGCTGTAAGCCCCAGATAAATCTGTGACACCTCACATATCTAAAGATAAGTCCATGAGGTCATAATGATCTCAGTAATGACGATGCCTAGCCAGGGCCAGACCATTGATGTCACTAATGATGTAGTTGTGGTGCTTAACACCATCTAGGCTTGTAAGTAAGAGATAACATCACCTGACCAGGTGCCTGTGATGGTACCCAATGCCACTATCTAATCTGAGAGTTTAGTAGATCATGTGACTCACTGAATTGAGGTCACATGATCTGATAACTTTTGAGAGGCAGTAGCACCTATGGTTCTACGCCTAATGCATGAGTTGGGAAGTGTAGGGCCCTAGGGAAAGGGCTGCACGACTTTAATTATGACTAGGAGGATGGAATGTAAATGCTCGGAAAATCCGTGACAGCATGGTCTTGAGAGACACCAAGGCAAGTGCCCGAAAAGTGGTAGAGTCCTCAAGGATGCCATCAAATAGCGAAAATGCGACAAAAAGATGTTACTCAAAGAAAATTGCCGAGAACTGAGGATGGTGGAGGTGTACTAGCACTGCGCGAAGAGCTAAGGTTTGAGGAGGAGATATCTGAGGTTCGTTAACCAATTAATTACACACGCAACTAACTCTCGCACAGATGCCAGAAGCATCTTCGTCTACCGCAAATGATACCTTCGTATACTCTATAAGTAGGACAGGACGAAAATGTCGAAGACCCGCCTATCTAGTCGACTGCATGCACACAACCAAGGAGGGCATAGCTCTGCAGGTGCCTGGAGCAGTTACTCGACTAGACATTTCCCCGCCCACATCCCCTGCTCGCGCGAATGTCCCGGATTCTACTTCAACAACTCCCAAAAATAGCACCGTAGATTCGTCAAGTACATACTCGTGCTTGACACAGACTAGACTGTGGGACTCACACTGTAACCTAATAAGCGACTTGAAGGAGTTGCTGGAGGTTGGTGAGGAGGCTAGTGGGCGCAAGCAGAGATGATATGTAACTGTGCGAATGCAGAGAACAAATCTAAGGCTTATCCGCAGTGATAGCCCTACTTATATACATGCTTTGTTTGGTTACCGGTAAGGGAGCCAAACATGAAGGTGGTCTGTGCGCAGACATAACTAATATGGTTAAGTCGTAAACTACAATAGACCATGTGCGCCGGTAATGGCCGCACCAGTAAGATCGTTTGTTTGGACCGTAGGTCCATGTTGTGGAAGTGGCTGTAACTACGTTAGTAAGCCATGCATGTGATTCTTATATACCGGCATCGGGATATGAGTAATCGTAAGGGCATTGGCATGTGATAACGAGCGGGCCGCTTATCCAATCGTACTGACATAGCCCGGTATCGGGATATGAGTAAAGCGCGTGACACCGGAGGTTAGTCCGCTGAGTCATTGACGCGTACAAGCGTGTTATGTACGTGTTGTTATGACGAGTGGACGTATACCGCGTTGTGTACGTGTTGTTTGGTTGCGTGTACGTGTAGACGGGTGCTTAGCAGCGTAAATGTCTACAAGGTCGTAGAAATACCAGATAAATAGGTAAAAATACGGGAAAAATAGTGGCATGTCCCAAATCTGTGACATTACCCCCTCTTCAGGTTTCATTGTCCCTAATGGAACGATTACTTTCCCGTGGAGCCGAATCCACCAGTACCGCGCTCGGATTTAATCTTTTCAAAGTAAGATTTTCCGTGTAGCGTAATGTGCGGGTCCTTAGCAACTTCGCAGATGAGCTGAGCAATCTTATCACCGGCCCGAATATCGATAGATATATCGGAGTGATTCCGGAGAATGATGATTACTTCGCCTTGATAATCGTGGTCGATGACGCCACCCATTACGTCTATGCCTTTGCGTGCGAGACTAGAGCGGGGGGCGATACGTCCGTAAGTGCCGAAAGGTACCTGGATTTTCAGTTTGGTGTTGTATTCTGTCTGCCCGTGAGCTGGCAGAACGTCGCCTGTTGCAGTGTACAGGTCAAACCCAACCGAGTCCTTGGTTCCTTTTTCCGGCATTCGGCCGCCTTCACCGACTACGATTTTCAAATCCGCGTTTTGGTTAATGTCCGCTGACATCCATCCCCCGTCGGGGTGTCTAACCATGCGTTGCTTAGGGTCCTTCGCGAATTCTTCGCGATACTGCGGCCAGTCGTCTGGCCACGTGCATTCGTCGGCTTCCCAGTCGTCGCTGTCAGGGTCGAAGACGTGAACTGCTTCTTTCCTTCTAGCTGATCGCCTGAGGGGGACATCCTGCATTGGAATGGCATGTGAAGCCTTGTATTCCTGCAGAATGTCGTATGCCGTGTCGAGATCGACTTCGCGTACCCAGGAGTCGTCATTGATACCAAATCCTTTCCATCGGATTCTGTATTCAACTCTTCCGGCGCGTAGACGATGATCTAAGATCTTCTCGACTTCCCATAATTCCTCGCCATCGACCATTTCTGGTTGAGGCTCTGGTTTCTTCTGATGCACAGGGTCCTTGTACATGACCAACTTGGAAGCGTGAAATACTGGGTGATAGGCCCTGTATTGCTCGTCCATGTGTACCCTAAAGGTGACCGGAGATAATTGTTCAATTATCCTAAATGGTCCCAAATAGCGTGGACTAAGACTTCTTTCGGAGTCTTGCCAGCTACGGGCGTCAACGAGAACTTTGTCGCCGACTTTAAACGGTACCGAGCGCTTATGTTGATCATAATACCAAGACCAGCGTTCAGCAGCCAGTTTCATGGCTGCCTTAGCTTGTTCTTGTGCTGACCATCGTTCGTAAGCAATGACATTTAGGTCCACGTATTGTGTTGGACGTAAATTCGTAGGTCCTGCGTTGGGATGCCTTCCTAGTTCGACAAAGAATGGACTATTCTTTGTTGTCTCACTAGCCGCGTTGTTGTACGCGAATTCGGCCGTAGGGAGAAACCATGACCAATTATCCTTCTGAATAACATCGATGTAACATCTAAGATATTGTTCCAGGATTTGGTTAACTCTCTCCGTCTGGCCATCCGCTTGCGGGTGATAGGCAGTTGTCATTGACCGTTGGATTCCCAATTGTTCACACCATCCCTTAAATAAGGCAGCTGCGAATTGCGGGCCTCTATCCGAAATGATTTGTTTCGGAAGTCCGTGGTTCGGATAGATCCGAAGGTATAGGAGGTTCGCTAATTCTTTCGCCGTTATCTTGTCTGATGTGGGAATGAAGTGCGCTCGCTTGGTAAGCCGGTCCACTATTACCATAATAGCATTGAATTGTTTCAATTCGCCGCTGGGCGGTAAGTGGACGATAAGGTCAATTGTGACGGTGTCCCAAGGTGCTTCCGGGACTGGGAGCGGTTGCAGGGGTCCGTACGGGGTCTGGTTGTGGTTCTTCATGCGTTGACATGTGTCACAACCTTCCACGTATTGCTTTACCACCGTGGTCATTCCAGGCCACCAGTAATTACGTGATAGAAGTTCATAGGTCTTCCATCGTCCGAAGTGTCCGGCAGTCACATGGTCATGATGTAACTCCAGGATCTTCGTGCGCAATTCCTTAGGCTCTTTTGGAACGTACACTTTTCCTCGTCTGAGGAGTAATCCGGCCTCCATGTTCCATTCCTGGAGATCTTTACCGAATTCCTTGGGACCACTTTTCAGTAGTTCCTGGTAATCCTTGGTAATTTGATCGTTCATGAGGGCTTGTCGGATTTGTCGGAGAAGGTCCTCGTCGCCTGATTGTATCTCCTGCTGTGACGCTTCTAGCGCCCTAACCGTAAAGTATTCCGGTTTCAGCAAAATTTGATCGCGATTGTCGAGTTCCACCCCCTCTTCATGGTCTGGCCTCCGTGACAGAGGATCAGCCGTAAGCATTGTTTTACCGGGTTTGTGACACATGGTGAAGTTGAACCTTGTCAGGTAAAGACTCCAACGTGCCTGTCTCCGGGTTAGCCGTTGTGCCGATTTGAAATATGTCAGATTGAGATGATCCGACCATACTTCGAATTTGTGTGGATGTCCTTCGAGGTAATGTCTCCATTCCTCTAGAGCGCGGATGATTGCGAGCAACTCCTTATCGTAAATCTCATAGTTCCTTTCGGGTGCTGATAGAGATTTCGAGTAAAAGGCTACCGGGTGCCAGAGCTTATCCTCCGAAGAGTATTGCGATAGCACTGCACCAGTTGCGTAATCGGAAGAATCCGCTTCCACGCGGAACGGGGACTCCTGATCTGGGATCCGGAGTATTGGAGCCGATGTGAAAGCTTCCTTGAGAGTTTGGAAGGCTTCCGCTTGTTCGGGTCCCCAGTTCCACTGCGTGTTTTTCTTGGACAGTTCGGTTAACGGCTTAACCACTTTGGAGAAGTCTTTAATGAACCGACGGTAGTAGTTGGCGAAGCCAACAAAGGCCTGGACGTCCTTCACCTTGGCAGGTGTAGGCCAGTCCATTACGCCGGCTACCTTCTTAGGGTCCATTTCGACTTTTCCTTTGGAAATGATCATTCCCAGGTATTCAATACTGCTTTGTTCGAAGAAGCACTTTTCAGGCTTCGCGAACAAGTCGTTGTCTTGCAAGATTTGTAATACTTGCTTGACAATACGACGGTGTTCCAACAGGTCGTTTCCGAACACAAGGATGTCGTCTAGGTAGACAATGACCTTTCCTTCTCTGATAAGGTCACCTAGGATATCGTTCATCATGTGTTGGAACGTGCTGGGTGCATTACAAAAACCGAAGTACATGACTACAGCTTCGTAAAGGCCGTTAGGCGTAATGAATGCGGTCTTCCATTCATCTCCCTCCTTGATTCTTACGTTGTTGTAACCCCAACGCAAGTCGAGCTTCGTAAATATCGAAGCCTGGCTAAGCTTATCGATAAGCTCGTCTATGCGTGGGAGAGGGTACCTGTTTTTAATGGTCAAGTCGTTTACTTTCCGGTAATCGACTACCATTCGGGCTCCGCCGTCTTTTTTAGGGACGAAGAAGACCGGGCTCGCGATCGGGGATTTCGAGTGTCGGATGTAGCCCTTCCGTAACTCTTCCTGAATCCACTGATCTAGCGAGTTCGCTTCCTGAGGAGACATCTTGTATGCCTTACTCGGGGGCGGTAGTACCGCGTCATCGGGGAAGTCGATGGCGTGATCGTATGGTTTCCGTTCGGGCATCCTTTCGGATGCGCGTTGAGAAAATACCGTGGGACCAAACTCCTGGTATTCCTCCGGAACCAAGGATTTCCATTTCTGGAGATCCGCATCTGTCAGGAATTCATCGTCCGACTTCTCCGTTATCGACTGAATGGCATCGATAAGGAGTTCCGTTCCTTCGTCAAGGGTGTTCACCCAAGCGACAAAGGGATTCTCCGGCTCCTCTAAGCCGAGAAAATCTATTGGAAAGTCATTGATGATCTGATAGATGTTGCGAGGTTCGATTTCGTCTTCTTCCTCAGAAATCGAAACCCGTTTGCCATGTTTGCATTTTTCCGTACATCGATATGTGAAGGTTCCTTCCGGCCAGTTGAAGTCCGGGTTGTGTTTCAGGAACCAATCATATCCGAGGATCACATCCGCATTCTGTACGTCCATTACGTACAAGAATTCGGTGGACTTGTGTTCCTCGTGCACCATATAAGCTTTTACTGCCATATTGATATTACCGGCGGTATTAGAGGTACCGTCGGCGTTACGAATCTCGAGAGGTGAAGGTAGTTTCTGAGTGACTAATTTCTCCTCATGTACGAGTTTCTTATCTATGACGCTTATTGATGCACCGGTGTCGATTAATGCCATGGCGTTGACTTTCTTTCCATATACCCACAATTCCACTTCGATAGAGAACGATTTATTGTCGTCTCGAGAATCGTTTCCATGTACATTATACAAAGTGAAAAACTTCAGCGCGAGCGGGTCAGGATAAAAGTATTGTACAGGAGGGGCACGTGTAGCTAGTGTCCTTGTCCTCCGGGCAAAGTCCATTGCCGAGTTACCGAATATACCGAGATGGGATACCGGGTGACGTACGACCGCCTTATCTTCCCACAAGATAAGGGGTCTCTGTGAAGCCTCTTCGTAGAGGTGCGCTTCTTCAGGGCGCTGTACACTCCCAGCCGCTGCGGGGCTGGTGTGTTCTTCACAGAACGTCTTCGAGACGTGTAGTTGGGGCGAGGGGAACCGAGATGGTCCCGACATTGGCGACGGTGGTGGCGGGGGCCGAGGGTCCTGCTGAACTTGAGTCAGCTGTCACTTCTTCCCAGATCGTTCGGGCACGATACGTCTTGCCATCCGCGGGGGGCGCCGAGTACGGCTTCTTGCCAGAAGCCTGTCCCTTTCCACTACCCGAAGGAGCAGCCGTGGTCTTTCCAGACGCGGCAGCTGCATCCTTCGCCCTTTGTTGTTCGGCCCGCTGAGCGGCAGGCACGAACGTTCCCGCAGCCTTGTCTGCCGCAAGCTTAGGACATTTGTTGAAGTAATGTCCTGTCTGCTTGCAGTAGGTGCAGACGGCGTTGGCGGTGTCGGCGGGGGCTTTGGCGGGCGCCTTTCCCTTGTCCTTCTTTTTCTCCGACTTCTTTGCAGAAGCGGAGGATGTCTCCTTCTTTTCGGCAGGGGCCGAGTCCTTTTTGCCGGCCTTCTCGAAGATCGAGCCCTTGATCTTGTCAGGGTAAGATGTCTGATACATTTCGAGGGCGAAATCTATCAGAGGCTCGATGTCGGTGGGGGCCTTGAAGAACGGGGTCTTGCCGAGGACGTTTAAGGTGTCCTTGACCTTTTCGGGGAGAGTCTCGGTGAATTCCCACACCAGAGTCTCGTTGGCGGTTTCGGAGAGGCGGCCGAGGGTGCGGAACCGTTCGCAGTAATTGAAGTAGTTCGATTCTGCCAATTCCTTGCCCTTCGTGCCGTAGTAACCGCGAATTTCCTTTTTCGCGATCTCCTTATCCGTCATTTTCCCATATTGCACCATTACGGATTTGGTGAAGTCCTCCCAGGTGCCGAGAGGTTCACCGTTTCCTGCCTTCTTGATGAGCGGCGAGAAAAATTTGTATGCGTCCCCTGTGACGCGGAAGAGGGCCGTGGTGATACGGTCATGGTCGTCGTAGACCCTGAGCGTTCCGAAGTACAGGCCCATCTTCTCCACCCATTCTTGTGCAGTCACCTTTCCAGATGACCCAGAGAATTCGGGGGGAGGGGGGATTTTCAGGTTTTGAGGCAGACCTGGAATCTGCGGGGCGACGGCTGCTGCAGCAGCGGCTGCAGCTTGTGCGGCGGCAGCAGCCTCGGCTGCACGGGCTTGAGCAGTGCCGGGGGCCGGTGCGGGTTCTTCCGGGGGCGTGCGGATGCCGGGAGGGTTGGGAACGGAGGGATTCTTGCGAATTCTCCGAAGTTCCTCGTCAACCTTCTCCATGCGCTCTGCGAACGCATCCTCGAGGTCGTCCAGCCGGGACCGGTAGTCCTTTCGGAGTTGCTTCTCCATTTCGGAGAGCTTGGCGGTGTACTCCTGTCGGAGTTCCTTGCCGAGGTCCACCATGGTGGACAATACCTCGTTCCGGACCGAATTGACCGCTTCGTGTAGCTCGTCTTGGGCCTTCTGTTCGATTGCCCTGGATTGCCCAGCCAGGGAATCGATTCTGTCGTGGATGCGATTCAGGCGGGCGTACACCATTCGCCCGAGGGTATCGGTGGTGTCGTAGGCGATGGCCGCACTTCGTTGTACGGCTGAATCAATGATTGGTCCATGCAGGGCCCCATCCACCTTGTGGTGTTCCTCCTCTGTGAGGTACGCCTTGAGGTTGTCGGCGACCACTGCATCGGTCCACCGTACTGGACTGGAAAATTCCATCTCCAGGTTGGTGACGGGCCCGATAGGGCGAGTTCGACGAGCCGGTGGGTATCCGGAAATGGGAGTGCCTGGGCGTGTACCCATGGGGTTGGTCGGAGATTCCCTTTGCGGGGGAGCGAACTCCGGCATTTCCTCTTCTCCTTCCTCTTCCTCTTCTTCTCCCTCGCTTAGGTGCTCCAGCGTCACCAGTTGCTGGGTTCCCGAGGGACCAGCTACCGGGGTCACCGGACCTTCTGAGCGGAGGCGCATCTTGCGGGGGGCGAGGGGGGTGCTAACGGAGGAGGTGGAAGACATTTGTGAATCTGTTTGTGACGAATGTTAGTTTCCGGGTACTCATTGTCTTAGATTCTTAAGAAGGGATTGGGTTTGAAAGCTGCAACTTTCGTTATAGATCACACTCGCACTCTATTTCAGAGTTAAAAGATGATAGTATTTCTACTATACAATCGCGAGTATATCCTCTTCTACCGAAGTAGTTGAGGGGCCTGCCACCTTGTCAGGTGGTGTTACGCCGAAGGCAAAAGTAATTTGTAGCGCTACGCATTCTGCTACGATACGAGCCAAGTCCGTACGCCAATCCAAAAGGGAAATATTGCCGAGCTGTTTGCAATACTTTTTCATAATTCTCCAGTCTCTATTGGTGATCCTCCCCCGTCTCGCTCTATCCTTTACGTTATCCACCAGATCCTCCAATTCCACTACCATAGTATGGAAACGCATGTCGTTTTCCATATGGAAGCCTGGGTAATTAGGGGGGTGGTTGGCGAGAGGAGTGAGACGAGTGAGAGTGCCTTCTAGCATGGGAATAACTTGGTCGCATGCTTGGAGGGGTTTCTTCTTCCCGAAGACGAGGGAAGGGTCGAGAATCTTGTGGTTGGCCGGAACAGAAGGTCCGGCCGCCGGGCTGGAGAGACGGAGGGCCAGTGAAGAAGCTGCTTGCTTGGCTTCCTTGGCGGCTTGCTTGGCGGCGATTCGCTTATTCAGCTTATCGCGGGCGAGCTTGAGCTTGTTGAGTTCGCGGAGTTCGATAAGGTTTTCCATGGCGGTAATGGAAGCGGCTAGCTTCTCTTCCTCTGTCCAGATGCGCTTGGCGAGCGGAACTGGCTTGGGAGGTCGAGGAGCGGGTTTCCCAGCCTCAGCGATGTGCTTTGGCATGTGGACGGGAATCTCCCAAAGATGGAGCTTCCCGGTGTAGTCTTCCTTTACAGGAAGAGTGTACGTGACGTCCTCTGCCCGAGGAATGTCGGCGGTGTCGATGCGGCTGAGAAGGGACCGCTTCGCCGGTTTGACGTAAGGGGCAGTGGAGGAGCCACGGGTGCGACGGGTAACGCGGGGCATGATTCTAAGAAAGTGCAGCTTTCATGAGAAACGAAGTTTCCCAGTGATACGTCCAAGAACAGGAATAAAAGGGATTATGTAAGGTAGGGTAGTGGACTCCTTTTCAGGAGCAAAGAAGGTGTACTACGGGGCATAATTACTCTTATGTTGCGCGCAAACCCTGTGCCGAGACGGCGCGGATATTCGCATGACCCTAACGGTCAGAGGCGCCGACTCCAGGGGTAGAGTTGCTGACTGCCAGGCCGGTTCCTGGGTCAGATGATTGGGATTCGGATACACGACACCGCCCCGGAGGGACGATGCCGGAAAGTGGCTGGGATTTTACACCCCTTAGCCTGTCCATGCTTCAACAATGAGGTTGCCGTCTACAGACTATCACGGGGACTTTTTCAGGACATTGGAATACCATCGCGTCCACAGGTAAGTGGATTAGCCCTAAGGCGCGCAAGTGTACCCCTTTGCCCTATTTGACCCCATGACGTGCACGCCGAACTGCCCGGAGGACTTATGTTTTGTGGCTATCGCACTTGTCCTTTGGCAGGATTATCCGAAGATGATCCCCCTCACTGCTTTTCCCATGACGGGTTCAAAGCAGGGCCCTTACGCCTGGGCGGCGGCTTTGGAAAATTCCCATGCCATCATAATGATGACCCTGTGGATAGTGATGGGGCGCTGAACAACGCTTGCCATGACAGGGGGTTGGGCGCACACAGGCAGACCGTCCCCTTTTTTCCACAGGTGGGTCTTAACCGCGCATAGTCCAAGCTTGTCAGCGAGGACCATGTCTCCTTGACCCTGGAGTCCGGGTTAGGTAGGTCTCCTGCCTAAAAAGGCGGTGTGGCTTCCCTGGTTGCCAATCCTCTGCCGAGGATGGCGATGTATCCCCCAGATCTCAACTATCACCCCTAACTCTTTGTCAAGAGTAGGGATGTGCGCAGCAACGAGTAATAGCCCCTGTAGGATAGAAACCCAGGCCCAAGCGCAAGCGCAAGGGCGGGGGTAGGGGGAGATTTGTTCTTATGACACAGACTAGACTGTGGGACTCACACTGTAACCTAATAAGCGACTTGAAGGAGTTGCTGGAGGTTGGTGAGGAGGCTAGTGGGCGCAAGCAGAGATGATATGTAACTGTGCGAATGCAGAGAACAAATCTAAGGCTTATCCGCAGTGATAGCCCTACTTATATACATGCTTTGTTTGGTTACCGGTAAGGGAGCCAAACATGAAGGTGGTCTGTGCGCAGACATAACTAATATGGTTAAGTCGTAAACTACAATAGACCATGTGCGCCGGTAATGGCCGCACCAGTAAGATCGTTTGTTTGGACCGTAGGTCCATGTTGTGGAAGTGGCTGTAACTACGTTAGTAAGCCATGCATGTGATTCTTATATACCGGCATCGGGATATGAGTAATCGTAAGGGCATTGGCATGTGATAACGAGCGGGCCGCTTATCCAATCGTACTGACATAGCCCGGTATCGGGATATGAGTAAAGCGCGTGACACCGGAGGTTAGTCCGCTGAGTCATTGACGCGTACAAGCGTGTTATGTACGTGTTGTTATGACGAGTGGACGTATACCGCGTTGTGTACGTGTTGTTTGGTTGCGTGTACGTGTAGACGGGCGCTTAGCAGCGTAAATGTCTACAAGGTCGTAGAAATACCAGATAAATAGGTAAAAATACGGGAAAAATAGTGGCATGTCCCAAATCTGTGACAGTGCTATGATACAAAACCTGACAGGTTTGGTATCTTCCGATGATATTCCAAACCACGGTGCCGCATTATCTGTGCGACGTGCAGGTCCCCCAAATGTGCGCAATGCGCACAATCCATTTCATTCATTCTCGAACTCCTCTGTGTATAGGTTCATGAAGTGAGATCTCGATTCATCTGGTGCCATGTCAAGAAGCAAGTCACAGAGCCTTCTAGGCGACGTCCTATTTGCTCCTGATTTTGAGCTGTCTGACTTGAGAGGGCTGAATGTTGGATGAGAATGGGAACGGGTTGAATCCTCAGAAACCAGCGACCCATAATTTTCTGCTGCAGATGGATGGAACAAAAGCTCTGTCACAGTCAGACTGCCAAAAGAGAAGGAAAAATGGGCCAACGAGAGCGAAGCGCCGCAACTGGAGGTTCCGGATGTATACCATCATAACCTTCTGGATATTATTAAGACAGTCTGCCGAGATCCTGAGGCAAGCTCCTACCAGTGGACCCCTTACAAGCAGTTCTGGAGATGACCGAAGAATTCTTCCGATGGGACGGTTGATGAGGAGTCGGCAGAAGTGGACGACATCCGTGTTTACTCAGAACTGTTCAACTCTGATGCTATGCTCCTGGAGTACGAGAAAATACACTCCCAACCTCCTGACCCAGACGATCCTGTGGATACCAAAGTTGCAATTGTGCTGATCATGCTATGGTCAGATTCTATTCACCTCGCCAGCTTTGGTTCCGCTTCTCTGTGGCCCATCTATGCGTTTTTCGGTTTTATATCAAAATACATACACAACAAGCCCACTTCCTTTTGCGCACATCACCTCACCTATGTGCCATCTGTAAGTATTCGCTTTTTCTGTCTATCATGTATTTTTTCAATGTGGTCATATCTCAGCTTCCTGACTTCATCCAAGATAGATATCAATCACTCTACAACACAGCTGCAACCGCCAACGTACTACGATTTTGCAAACACGAGCTCATGAATGCCATATGGCTGCTCATCCTCAATCCGGAGTTCATGAAGGCATATGAACATGACATTTTAGAAAAATGCGGCAATGGTATATTACACCACCTATTCCCTTGATCTTTCACTTTCACATATTCAGCTGATTATCCTGAGAAGTAAGGACTGAAGTTTACGATTGATCGTGTCTCGTATACTAATGTGAATTTATTACAGGATATTACTTGCGTGCATTCGCTACCTGGCTCAATGCCCTTGCCCACGCTGCCTGATACAAAAGGCAGATATTTCTGAGATGGGCACGCCTGCAGACACGGAGCGTCGAAATATACTTCGCGTCGGCACTACTTCTATTCAGAATTTGATCGATGGCGTGAGGAGGTCGGTATTCAGGAAAGGGTTTGCGCTCAATAGCAAGAGATTTACCAAGATTCTCTACCCAAAATCACTGGTGACGACTAGGGTGAGCGATGCGATGACCACAAAAAATTACATGCTCATGGGTGTCTAGAGTGCATTTTCTCAATGACTTTCAAAGTTTGGCTTCAACTTCTACTCAATGTTTGTGCCTGACCCTCTGCATAAATTTGAGCTTGGTGTATGGAAGGCTGTATTCACACATCTACTGCATATTTTGTATGCAGAAGGCAAAGACAGAATCCAAATTTTGAACAAAAGGTACAGAAATTTATGGTCATTGTATGAATATGCTCAAGTATACAACCTAGGTTCCACCTTGTACCCACATTCGGCCGTGACACAATTCGTCATTTCATGAACAATGTGTCTGCAATGAAGCAGCTAGCTGTAAGGGACTTTGAAGATATCTTACAGGTGTGTTACAAAATACGTTATTTGTGTTTCCTCGCTCACCCCCGCTCTAGTGCATCATTCCTGTCCTCGATATGTTATTGCCACCAGAACATAACGAAGTGGTCCTCACGTTGCTGTTTGAGCTGGCTAGCCCTTGTGAAACTATGCTTACACACGGAGGATACCCTCACAGTCTTTACTCACACGACCAAGTCTCTTGGGAAAACACTCCGTGCATTTGTCAATACTACTTGCAAAGCCTATGATACACAGGAGTTGCCTAAAGAGCACGCTGCTCACAGCAGGCGTACTGCAGCAATGCGCAAGTGAGGTTCCGTCGTCAGCAATAGAAAAAAAATCAAGGCGAGGTAAAGGGAAGGGGAAAGCGACAGACATGAACAGCAGTAGCGGAACGGTGAACGAGTTATCGAACGGGTCGAAGATTAAAAAAACTAAATCTGTCAACTTACAAGCTCCATGCGCTCACCGATTATCCGCAGGCCATCCGACAGTTTGGCATGACGGATAATTATAGCACTCAAGTCATAAGTCATTAGTATGTTTTATATTGGGTTGATCTCATTGTGCTACATGTTACGATCTTACCAGGTGCACCCGGATATTCCGTTTGATGCCTCACTGTGTATGAGGACTTAGCGTTCAACCGCTGTATCCAGCACTCTATTTCTAGGGGCCTCCGCTCAACCGTAGGCCCTGTTTCATGTATAACAAATCTATGCCCAGTCTCCGTGTTTGCATCGCGTTCTAGCTGATATTCTGTGTCTAACCACAGTAGTTCTGAGTTTCATCCCTTGTTGCGCTCAACCGCAACACTTCTCCTTTATTACTTATGTCGTTAGCCCGACGGACTTAATAGTAGCAGTACCAAGGACACTATGACCCCGATTAACGAACCGTAGTATATAACCTGATGTAAATACTGGTCGAGTTCCTCAGCTTGACCTTGTTGAATTACAAGGATCTTTTACTCGTTCTCAAAGGCCTGAGCAATTAGGCCTGCAGCTTGTATATCGACGCTCTGACTCTGAAGAGTCCGACAAGTAGTGCGCTACTCGATACACTGAGTAACTCGACTTAGTTATTTTGCGTTGAACTAATATTCGATCCGTAACACTACAGGGTGAACTCGAACATCGCCATGGCAAGCGATGGTATGCATGCACAAACAAGAACAAGCATGTCAGTCAGATCGCAAAGCATGAGCGTCGCGCATGGCTGCTTCACCGCATCTCCCAAGACGAACAGAGACAGGCACATGAGGAGGTACTGCACGAGTCCACAGTGATTGCTGGCAATGCCAATGCGACATCATTGATCTCCAGGGCGGGTGGTTGCAGCCATTTACACAGTGGGGTTGCGGCCATCAAGATGACAACAAATATTCCATTGCCGGACCCCTTTTGATCACTATCATATGTCTGACTACACCCCAGTTTGGGAGAATATCCTGCACTGGCTCAAGGCAAACAAAGATGACTGTGCCTTTGAGGTGAGCGTTTTGTTTTGAAAATCACGAAATTAACATTTATAATCATTAGAATTTTATACCTCTCCTCAAAAACGATCTCCTGATGGGGCGTGAGTTTGATGGTGACAAGAACGAATTCACACCCGAACAGCACGCAACACTCAAGATTCTCGAGAACAAAATATACTTCCACAAGATCGTGCGCGTAAACTACACTACGTATAACATGAGGCGTGACCAGGACACAATCAATCCGAGGACCCACCCAGATGTGATGGTGCTCACTCATGAGGATGATCAGGACCACAATGTGAACACTCATCCGCATTGGTATGCGTGCGTAATCGGAATATTTCACGTCATGGTGGAGCATACCGGTATATATTCAACATCTAAAAGACCGCACCACATGGATTTTCTCTGGGTGCGCTGGACGAGATCTATCAGCTCTAGGGGGGTTTCAGACACGCAGACTCCACCGCATTGGTTTTGTGCCTGATGACGATAGGAATGCTTTCAGCTTAGACCCTGACAACGTTCTTCGTGCAGCTCATCTCATTCCAGCCTTCGCAGATGGGCGTACAGATCACCTTCTTGGTTCATCCGGTGCCTGCCAAATTCATGGTGAAGATGACATGGACTACAGAAATTATTATGTGAACATGTAAGTTGTTTGATATCTCAATCTGACATTGGTTAATTGTTCCAAAGCATGTTGACAGGGATATGTTCATGAGATACTTAGGTGGCGGTGTTGGACACAAGGGGAGCATGTCACAAATTATTACCCTACCCCCTGCAAGTCATCCCACCAAGCGTGCACATCCCCCAAAGAGAGCCGCTCAACAAAATCTGGAACTCACTTACAAGGCTGAGGCAAATAACACAGAGGGTGAGGAAGAGGACGACGGTAGCGAGGAGGAGGAGCATGTGGCAGATATGAGGCTCATCGAGGAGGAGCTGGACTATGGGTATCAAGTCACCGAGGACGAAGCGGATGAGCAGTGTGAAGACAAAGAGGGAAATGGGGGGGAAAATTACAAAGACGAGGATGGGGATTTGGGTCCTGAGGAGGACGGAGTCGACGATCTGGATGACCCACTTGGCGAGAATGGCTTTGCGCCACTTTGAGCAATGTAAACGGTTCCTCAGATGTGCTCAGATTTTTGTAGTGTTCTCAACATTATGTTTACCATTTATTTTACACACCGTAATTTTACATGATGGTTCCGAGGCCTCTAGGTGCACACCACGTTGTGTGGCATATGCCACAGGTTACAGTATATCTACATAGGTAAGCTGCGACTGCTCCTTGCAATTCATATGCCAGCCTGACTACCAAACGACAATTCTATACCAGTCTGATGATTAGTTTCCCAGTCTGGTGATTAGTTTCCCAGTCACACGTTGAGTTTGTCTGACGCTGATAAGATACCTTCAGAGTGGCGATTGAATGCCACTCTGCTGTCGATCTTATCAGCGCTTATCTACAGAGATCAGATCCTTCCCTGATTGGCAAGTACCTCCAGCACAGTTAAATTACCTCCAACACTGGTAAGTCGTCTCGCGTTTTGCTGATGAGAAAGAGCCGGAATCACAGAGCCGAACCATGACGGAGGGTAGCAAGGACGAGGTTTGACCAAAGAAAAAAGGGAACGTCGATGGCCACGGAACAGATCACATGAAATCCACGTGAAGGTCATGTGACTTTGCAAATCTTGCAGGGGACGTAGCGGGAATTCAGATGCATCTATGCAGCACGCTTGGGCGTTAAGATTGCTTAGAGTGCCCCAGATGCATCTACGGTGTCTCTAAAGATGCATCTCCGGCACTGAAGCTTGAAGTCCCTCGTCGACCGACATGTGCCCCAATATCGACAAAAATCGTTCCCGCACCACCCCAATATTGCAACAGGGACGGCTATGCTGATAAACGCCCAATTGTTCAGTCGCGGTGGCGGAACGACCCGGGACACTTATAACCACGTGCGCTGCATTTATTGAGATAGGCTCCCTTGTTAAACGGTATGTCCCTCTACCCGTGAATCATTGACTATTGTTACTACCGCTAAAACAGCAATGAATCATTATAACAGATCATAGAGTGTGATACATTGTTGAGTGGTGCTACCCGAGCACTAGTAGCGCTGCATTCACTATGACTCTTGGTTTTCTCGGATAGAATAAGCGCTTGACTCGGCGCCGGCTACGACTTGACAGTGAGTGAGCAGTATAGGCGGATTTTGGCGAGCCTGGACAAATAGCTCTAGAGTCAGCACAATATACAATATCAAAAGACTACAAAGTTATGCGCAACGTAGAAGTGATAGTATTACTACGTTGCCCTTTTGACTATACACAGTCTAGTACGCACCAATGTCTGGCGTACGCGGAGTGCCGCAGTCTCCTATCTTCGCCCTCTACAATACTTGCTGCCCATTTTGCGCACGGACCACAGGCATCCAGCTCTGTGGCGCGTTATTAGGCTACCCATTACACAATATGCCCTGCACACTTGAGGTTAATTACCCAGCGGGTTTGCGTAGATAAGCGCCAAGTATCACGTGAATATCGACGCGTCGGGTGAGCGCCTCTGAGTCTGCTCGCCCGCCACTAAGTTGGCATCTTGGCAGTAAACCGTAATAAACCCAGATTGGCGCCCACCCGCGCTCCCGCTCGCTTGGGCGAGCGCTAGAATGCCTATTTTGGCATGTCTCGAGTCTGCCACACGCGCCACATTCAATGCCACAGTCACTGCGAGGCTATCTGCTCCACTCCCTGGCACGCAACGTCGGTTGGTATTTTGGCCTGGCCTCTGCACCGCACCCACTATATTGTAAGATGTTGAAAGAAAAGAATAAAATCAGCACCGGTGTGAGCTGTGGCACCCTGTCTTAACTGGGACTGCTGGAAAAAGTGACATAATGGAGGCTGGCATGTGTAGTCCAGCCTCTGCCCTGAAGCGATAGAGTTTAATAGAGTTTGACGACCTTCGACTGTGTGATCTCTCTATCATAATGCCTTCTAACAGCTGCCAAGAGCTGCTGGACTATGTCCACGGGTTCACACTCTATCCTATAGTAGCCGGGGCTACTGGCTTGAGAGGGCATCCCTTGTGCTTCGTACATATGGCCGAGGGGGTCTGGATCTGTGCTATGGAGCTACAAATCCCTCGGCATCTAAGCATCGAAGCTCCCTCCAATACACCGCCCCTTGTCCTGGAAATCATCGGTCGAATCTCTACACACAGCTGCTATCTCTCTTCGGCTTGTCAGCAAACACTGCTATCAGGGACTCCAGTTGCATCATGCTGGATTGAAGCTGGCCCAGGATTTGTCAATCGTGCGTACTGGCGGAGAGTCGGTAGTGCAATTGAATACATTGCTTCCCTATTCCCGGAACCGCTTGATCTTAGTCAATGATCTATCCTGCCTTATGTCACCTGAGACCCTGGATGAAATTGTATCTTTGCGAGTGCATTGGCTTGCTACGTTTAACCGGGTGCGTTTTTTGCATTTTCATAACACCCTCTGTGCGATATTCAATGGGATCTGGCATTCCACAGACAATCGGAGGCAATCTCCCACTCTACAATACAAGGGGACAACGATATACTCCGGAAATGCCAGCGCACATCCCCTTCAATCGCAATGTTCGCGTGGTATTCTTTCTCAAAGTGATGAAGGGCCATGATGGAAAGCATTTTCTCATAGCGGAGTTCAAGGTGATCTGGTGCTTGTAGACTTGATTGATAGGTGAGTCCTCATTCTCTCAGCTTCAAAAAAGTATGTGGGCACTAATTTTGGCCTTTCTTCTGCTCGTTCACTGGCTTAGAATAGCTAGATTTATGTTGATTTTTCAGAAGCCATCGTTTATTCAGTCGTGGCATGGAGAGCTTTTCATGTATACAACATTTACCGCGTGTCGGCCACATTTTCAAGGACAACCAGAATCTTGTAGAAATGTATATATGACATGGGTATAAACTGTGTCTAGTACTATTCTAGCCCTACGTTCTCTTCGTAGAATGTCACAAGCCGATTTCTTTCGCCTAGCTAGTGACTAGAGCCTGAACCCTTATCTTATCTAAGCGCGCGCCTAAGCAGTCACGTGCAAGACCCCGAACACCCTATCACGTGTTACCAGCCCCCCGGACACTCTGTGCCGTGTACTTATACCCATTATAGGGTTTACCATAATATCGGACTCTCAGCTTACGTAATAACTATACAGTAGCCAAACAGTGTACAAACAGTACAATAGCATATATACTGGCCGACGAGCAGGGTAGCACCCCAGACTCGTCTTGGCCTTATACGCCTTGAGTAGCCTCAGACTAGGATTGCGCTGAAACGCGAGTAACAATCCCCTGAGTCGTTGCTTGAAGTGTTGCTTGTGTCATAAGACGAGTCTCCACCCCGTGTAGCGGTTTACCCTACACAACCCCGGCGCACTAGGGGCAAAGTGCACCTTTCTTTCGCTCTTGTTGATGTCACAGACTTGCCTCTGTGCTACCCCTGGGCTCAGGGGGATCCCTACACGCCTGTATAGACGTAAGCCAACGGCGGCGACGTACTCATACGGCCAACCCTAAGTGGACTCAAAGGCCCATCCCTAAGGTGTCCCGCCACCTAAGGTCCCGCAGACGACGCAGTCGCTGACCCACAGACTAGGCAGACGCGATAGAGGCCCCGGGCCAGAGAGTCACACAGGGTTTAGCAAGAGAGGCACATACGTGCATTGACGAGAATCTTAAGGATGGGGCTGTAAGGCCACCATCCGCCGTACTTATACATCTGTAGCTGGCCAGTAATGGCCGCCCTAAACTAATGGCCTGTGCGCACATTATGTAAGAGGACACATGATATGTAACTACTGGTAACGATGTAACTAGTGTGACCGTAGTGTGTCCGTACCTGAGGCGCGCGCTACCCTACAGCGCTAACCAGGCGGTCAGGTGATCTATATACTCTGAGTGCGACGTGGAGGTAACCAAGGAGTAGCGGAGCGGCGTACGCCTAGCGCCGCCCATACAACCAATAGTGAGGGACGTACGGTGACCCCCTGGGCACATCCGTGACATTACCCCCCCTCTCAAAAAACGTCGTCTCTGACGTTCTATCTAGAAAACTACGACACTCACTTCCTTGGTTTCATGTTTAACCCACGGCCCATTCCTTCTTCGCGGAAGATGGGGAGCCCCCGAGGGCACGGTCCGTCCGCCGGTGGTGGAGTGAAGGAGGCGCTTTCGGTATCGGTTCGGCATTCGTCGCAAAGGTTACTGGGTTATTTTTTAAGTGGGGTCCCCGTCGTCCCCGTGTGCCTCCGCTTGCCTACTCGCGTCCTCGTCGTGTTCGATAGTCGGTCGTATCTTGATATAATCTAGCCTTGGAGACCGTCGGTGTGGGGTTGGAGACCCTTGCGGGTTCCTTCGCATACCCACCGGTCAAAGTTCTTGTTGTCGTGCCTGCCGCCCAGGGATAATGGCCGTCGATGCGCTAGCCTCCGTACTCATACTACAACCCCGCGGGGTCAGCAGACGGAAGGCATCAGACGCGGCTTACACCGGTCGATCCCTGCTACCTTGGTTCAAAGGGGGCGGTCTTGATTATTCACTCCCTACGGCCGCTTTGCCTGGTGTAATGCTTCGTGGGGGCTCGTAAAAGTACGGACCGTCGGTGCTTCTACCGACGGCTGCCCCGCCGCATTGCCATGGCGACCTGTAGGTGGAAAACCCTCGGCCCCAACGCAGTTCGCGCCGGAGGGGAGGTAAACTATCCTTAAGATTATGTCACAGACTTGCCTCTGTGCTACCCCTGGGCTCAGGGGGATCCCTACACGCCTGTATAGACGTAAGCCAACGGCGGCGACGTACTCATACGGCCAACCCTAAGTGGACTCAAAGGCCCATCCCTAAGGTGTCCCGCCACCTAAGGTCCCGCAGACGACGCAGTCGCTGACCCACAGACTAGGCAGACGCGATAGAGGCCCCGGGCCAGAGAGTCACACAGGGTTTAGCAAGAGAGGCACATACGTGCATTGACGAGAATCTTAAGGATGGGGCTGTAAGGCCACCATCCGCCGTACTTATACATCTGTAGCTGGCCAGTAATGGCCGCCCTAAACTAATGGCCTGTGCGCACATTATGTAAGAGGACACATGATATGTAACTACTGGTAACGATGTAACTAGTGTGACCGTAGTGTGTCCGTACCTGAGGCGCGCGCTACCCTACAGCGCTAACCAGGCGGTCAGGTGATCTATATACTCTGAGTGCGACGTGGAGGTAACCAAGGAGTAGCGGAGCGGCGTACGCCTAGCGCCGCCCATACAACCAATAGTGAGGGACGTACGGTGACCCCCTGGGCACATCCGTGACAGTTGAACTTCGGTTCTCCGAGCACGTGATTGGTTTCCATACCCGCCACATCCCAGGGTTAAGGGATTAGAGTTCTGGGGGAATCTCGCGAACAGCGTGCAGGGGACCTCTCCTGCCGTTGCTTCTAAGCTACTGGACCAACACCGTGCAACGCGGTCGTAAAGGTCTTGGGTTACAATCCCACCACAGTAACTGTGCACCCGACGCGTAATAGTCAAAGGCGTTAAGGGGCCCTGTGGCAGTGTACAGAGGCACTGGTCGTCTATTTACGGGCCTTACTGCCCCACGATACGCACATTACCGTGCCCCCGTTACTATACAACCCAGCGCGTAACCCGCGGCTGAAGAGGCAGGAAATCGCCTAATACTGTACCGGCACTTGCCGCCATACGGTAGAACTTTTACACGCCCCACCACATAGGCGGATAGTTCCCGTGCCCCCGGTATCCTGAATTAGCTTCAGGGCTGGACGAGGTTTCGGAGGCTGCGTTTTCTCGCCGGCTTTGGGAAGAAAACCCCTTAGCGTTTCTTGGCACATCTCCGAAAAGAGGTGGACGCAGTTTGTAGTGGATTAAGACTTTCTAGTTACCACCCCAATAGCTCTTCGGAGGCGCCACAGTGGGCAGGTAGCGGTCTAAATCGTGACTACACTTTTCATACATAACTTTCATTTCTACATACGTAATGTCCGGCCAACAAACCCCGGCCTTTTCGCTCCACACCCCCGACCCCTTGGCCGAAGCCTTCTTCGAGGACTTCGGGCGCATGTCCGTACAAGACAGTATGCATGCCCCGCCTCCCGTCGAAGTAGCCCCGGTAGAGGATGGCACCGTAGCCGGACACAGCTACCTCCCCTCGGTCCGAACCTTCGCGCCCAACCGAGTACCGCCGGAAGAGTTCTACAACCAGGCTTTCGCCCTCGCCCAGAACCAGTCGGCTACAGTTCGGGGCGGAAGCCAGCTGGGTCACATCAACTCACCGCTGGCTCTCCAATGGGCATTCCCGCCCAACCCCACGGCGGCAGACTTTGGCGCACGGTGCCAACAGGTTGTACAAGCAATGGTAGCGGTAGGAACATGGTCGCAGGAAATGGGAGCACGGTTCCTCCGGGAGGCACAACGGTTGCAGGCAGACGCCCTCCAAGCCGGAGACGCAGCGTCACTCCATAGCCAGGCACCACCCCCCGTCAGGACCCCCGTCTCGGTCGCAGAAAGCAGGTTCCGTCCAGTAGAAAACTGGGTTCGATCGGTGCACATGCACTCCCCCCAGCGGACACCGCGCGGATCCCGACCTCTCCCCACTCCCCCGACTCGTGGAAACTCCCGGCAGACGAACCCATTCCTGCCCGGCTACACGCCACCGGTACTTACGGCCCCAGCACCCGTCCGCCCCGACAGCTTCGCCCAGGCAGCCCGCCCGCCATACGACATATTCGGTAACCCAGTGCCAACACAGAACGCGCCCGTGAACACCTGGGGAGCCGCGCCTCTCCAGGGAACTCGTGCGTCTATGTGGAGGCCAATGAAACCGGCATCGTCGCAATGGGACGCCTATTCGGTACTGCCCGAGCCACGGCCCGACCCCCGGTACAAGTCCAAAGTCAGGGAACTGGAAGCCTTCACTGGCACCGGATTCACGGACTGGTACATGCGGCTTCAGCTCTACATCGACGACAACACCCCCATCCTCTTCACCGACTCAAAGAAGGTGGGCGCGGCGATCTCGCTGATCCGCGGTCCCAAGGTCGACTCATGGGTAACGGCGTTCACCAGGGAACACTACCTGGGAGGACAATGGAGGGTCAGCTGGCAACGGTTCGTCTGGGAGCTGCACCAAAAGTTCGACGACCCGGACCTGGAGAAAAAGGCAGCGGTAGCGGCAGAGCGCCTCACCATGACGCTCGGTAAAGGCGAGGAATACTTCCAGGAGCTGGAACGACTCCTGGGAGAAGCCAAATACGACCGGGAGAACCAGGTGGTCCATAGCTGGGTCACCAGGGCCATCCCCAAAGACATTTATTCCTCGGTTCACCAAGCGTTCGTCGCCGCCACCGTCAACGACAAGTCGCAGCGTGGGTATAACGTCCAGATCCCGGAGGATTACGAGTCATGGAAACAGGCCATCCTCCGGACCGACAATGCGATGCGTCGACTCCGGGACGAGGAAAAACTGCGGAGCGGCAGGAATACCACGGACAAGGGCAAGGAGCGTGCTAAGCCCGAGCGCGCTCCCCGAGCGGAGCCAACTGCGGAAGAAAGGGCAAACCTGCTCAAGAGGAAGTGCCACTCTTGCAGCAAGACGCAGGCCGAGGCACCTGGTAAGGGATGCACCAAGACATCCTGGCACCAACCGAACTGGCGGCCCAAGACCAACACCACCCCCGCCGCCAGTGGATCCGGAACACAGCGAACCCGGCAGGCTATTGAAGGGAATGACGCTCCCACGGTCCTTAGCGAGATCCCCCAGGAGGACTTTGTCCGAATGGTGGCCGCCTGGGCCAAGGAGAACCCTGACGCCGCGAAGGAAGCCGGGTTCGCACCCACTCAGGTAAGTCCCTCCCCCTCGAATCGCTTTTCAGTATTGGAAGTAGAAGAACCAGTAAACTCCAAAAAAAGTGACTCGGCTGCCACGGAGAACGACGAACCGGTGGATGGACTATATGGGCTAGGGACCGGGGCCCCGATATTAGAATCAGTATCTGTACATCGCGCATCTGTAGAATCGGACATAGATGACGACGACGGAGCTTCAACATGCTCCGACGACTCGTTTGTAACAGCCTTGGAGGCGCCTCCCACTGGAGCGTGGCGGGAGGCAAATACCGTGCTTAATTCCTCCAAAGCTAATGTAACATATGTTCCAATGGATGTGGACCCGGTAGTGACACCTGATGTGGAAATGGCAGACGCATCAGGTGCCACTAAGAAATCAGAAAAGAAAATGCGGCGTAGACGCGTCAAGAAGAGGACGGTCACGCTCGACATATACCTAGATCACCCACGGGCAATCCCACCTGAGCGCAAAAGCGAAGGTGCCGCTGGGTACGACCTCTACTCTGCGGAGGAGGTCGTTGTTCCTAATGGGAAACGTGTCACCGTAGACACTGGCATCAAGATCAGGATGCCAGCCGATGTATACGGACGTATCGCCCCACGATCCGGACTCGCCCTCAAGGGAGTCGACGTGGAAGGCGGTGTAGTAGACGAAGACTACACCGGCCGAGTAAAAGTCATACTGAATAATCAGACTGGAGCAGATTATCAGGTCGAGTACGGGGACAGAATCGCCCAGTTCATACTCGAATGCAATATGACACCCAACACCAAGATTGTCAAGTCAATCCGCGAAACCACGCGAGGAACACAGGGTTTCGGTTCAACTGGTGAAAAACTCAGGGGAAGTGTAGTGGTCATCCAGACGGGAAAACGGGGAAAGCAGATCGAAGTACCGATCACTCTCCACCGCCCAGACGGACGTGCCCTCTTCACAAAGGCTCTCATCGACTCCGGTTCCACTGGATCGGTGATCAGTAAGTCCTACGTGGAGGAACACCGACTCGAGCAGATCCCATTGGACCGCCCTATCAAGCTGTTCAACGCGGACGGATCGACCAACAGCATGGGGCTCATGACGCACTACGTCGAACTCCAAATGCAGATCGACACGCACTTGGAAACCCGCAAGTTCCACGTTACGGAACTTAGCTCCGCGGACATCTTTTTAGGCTTCGACTGGCTCGAAGACCATAACCCTTCCATTGATTGGAAGAAGCGACGGATCACGTTCTCTTGTGACTGCGAACACGAGCAGATCGAGGACGGTGATCATATCTATTATATTTTCGCTGACGCATGGATCCGAAACAGGGACGAGTGCAGAGCGGACATCGCCGAACGAGTCCGCGCCACGAAGGCAACCGAAATCGCCATCGCGACGGGCAAAACCACGGAAGCCAAAACATTCGAGGAAGTCGTACCCGAGTACTTGCACGAATTCAAAGACGTGTTTGAGGAAAAGGAATTCGACACACTCCCGGAACGGCGACCGTGGGACCACGCCATCGAACTACTCCCCAATTCGGAACCATACGCGGGCAAGATCTACGCCCTTTCACCTAGAGAACAAGAAGCATTGGACGATTTCCTAGAAGAACAACTGCGCACGGGCCGCATCCGCCCATCGAAGTCACCATGGGGGGCACCCTTCTTCTTTGTCAAAAAGAAGGATGGGAAACTACGCCCTATCCAGGACTATCGAAAGTTGAACCAGATGACCAAGAAGAACAAGTACCCGCTCCCGCTCATCACGGAGCTGCTCAACAAGCTTAAACGCGCTAAGTACTTTTCCAAATTGGACATTCGTTGGGGATACACCAACGTCCGAATCAAGGAAGGCGACGAAGAAAAAGCCGCCTTCATCACTAATAGAGGGCTCTACGAGCCATTAGTGATGTTCTTCGGAATGTGCAACGCACCAGGCACGTTCCAGACCTTGATGAACGACATATTTAGAGACCTAGTCCTCACGGGGAAGGTCATTGTATATTTGGACGATATCCTTATTTTTATGGAGAACCAGAAAGAACATAGAGAGATCCTGCGCAAGGTTCTTTTGGTTCTCCGTCAAAATAAGCTAACCTGTAAACCAGAAAAGTGCGAGTTCGAGAAATCCGAAGTAGAGTACCTAGGGCACATAATCTCTCATGGGGAAATCCGCATGGACCCCGCGAAGGTCGCCGCAGTAGCCGAATGGCCGGCACCTCGGAACAAGAAAGAAGTGCAATCCTTCATCGGATTTGCCAACTTCTACCGGAGATTCATACCCAAGTTCTCAACGGTAGCACGCCCCCTTATCAATCTAACCAAAGATGGAGAATGGCAATGGGGCGTGACAGAACAGGAATGCTTTGACAAGTTAAAAAACATCTTTGTCACAGCACCTGTACTAGGGATACCAAACGATGACGACCCGTTCCGCATCGAAGCAGACTCTTCGGACTTCGCAACCGGAGCCTGCCTCATGCAGAATCAAGACGGCATCTGGAAACCCATAGCGTACCACTCAAAGACGCTACTACCGGCAGAACGAAACTACGAGATTTACGATCGCGAACTACTGGCTATAATGCGCGCCCTAGACGAATGGCGGCATTTTGTAATGGGTGCAAAACACCCTGTAGAAGTACTGACGGACCACAAGAATTTAGAATACTTTAAGACCCCACAAAAGATTAATCCGCGACAAGCCCGGTGGATGACGGAACTCGCCGAGTATGACCTACAACTCATGCACATCCCCGGGAAGACCAATGGAAGGGCAGACGGCCTATCCCGACGAGGCGATCACGACGACAACAAAAATCACCTCGAAGGACAGATCGTCTTGAAGGAACACCTCTTCGCCAAAGACAGCGCAGAAAGGCTAAGATCCTCGTTCTACACCCTACCTCACGGAATCACCCACGAGGAGGTAAAAGAAAGAGTCAAAGCAGAAGCCGCTCTCTACGACAAGGAGGTAGTAGAAGGATCAGTGGAAACGGCCGAGGACGGCCTACGCTACAGGAGGGGAAAGTTGATCATTCCGAGAGACGAGGAATTAATCGGAAAAATCATTTCTTCATTCCACGACACGGTCTCGGCAGGACACCCCGGCACTGAAAACACGTACACCGCCATTCATCAATCATACTGGTGGCCAAAGATGCGAAACGACATCCGCCAGTACGTCAAGGCATGTATCAAGTGCCAAAGAGCCAAGCCAGACCGCTCGAAGAGAGCCGCACCACTGAACCCGAATCCAACACCCACACACAACTGGGAGAACATTTCCGTCGATATGATCACGGGACTCCCAGTATCCAAGGGTCGGGACGCTATTATTGTAGTTGTAGATATGAAATCCAAGGACTATATCGCAGTCCCAACCACAACCAGGCTTACAGCCGAAGGTTGGGCCAACATATTTGTAGATAAAGTATATGCACAACACGGACTACCAAAGAAAGTATTTAGCGACAGAGGACCACAGTTTGTATCGGACTTCATCAAAGATGTATACCGTAGATTAGGCATCGAGGGAAACCCCAGTACCGCGTTCCACCCACAAACAGATGGGCAGACGGAACGAATGAACCAGGAACTGGAGGTGTACCTACGACTATTTATTAACGACACCCATACCAACTGGCCGGACTTACTCCCGCTAGCAGCATTTGCGTACAAATGTCATGTACATAGTAGCACGGGCTACAGCCCCTTTTACCTCACTCACGGATACCACCCATTTACAGGCGTGGAGGCACCAGAGCTGGAAGAGGGGGTGGGAACGGCCAAGGACTGGGTCGAACACATGCACGAGGTCAGCCAAACCGCTTCGAAGAATCTCGAGAAAGCCAAACTTCGTATGAAAGAATACTACGACCGGAAACGAACCAACCCCCACGAGTACAACGAAGGGGACATGGTTTGGGTCGATGGGCGAAACATTAACATGGGAAACCCTACGAAGAAACTCGATTCAAAGCGGTACAGTCCGTACAAGGTCACCAAGAAAGTCGGACATGGAGCATACGAACTGGACTTGCCCGCAGACATGCGAGGCATATACCCCGTATTTAACGAAGTCCTACTACTACCGTATCATGCTCCGGCTTTCCCCAATCAAGACCATAACGAACGAACGGAAGGCAATGACGCTCGCAGGCCTCTCAGGATCCTCGCATCCAGGGAAGACCGAGGGCGAGTCGAGCTGGAAGTTGAATGGTCTGATGGGACAACGACATGGGAAAGGAAACGCGGATTGACTCCCTGGCAGGATTTGGTAACCAAGTACTTCAAAGAAAGACCAACCGCTCCAGGCCACCAGTGGAAAAACAGACACACTGAGTGGGACCCGGAGTGGGAAAACTTCGAGAAGAAAGCCATCGCCATGGGACTCAGACAAAACCCGAACGAGTTCATCATCCACGACGACGTAGATATCGAATTACTGAAGGATGCGAAAATTCCCTTCTATATCTACCCAAAACAACTCGTCGCCAGGAACTTCTGGTTTTGTAATCCCAAAAGTCGTGTAGTACAATATGGAATACAAGTGGGACAATGCATAGAATCCACGATACCCAACAACCCGGGCTGGATCTATCCCGTACAGTATACCATACAGATGGCAAACCCGCACATCTGCCAAAAACACGAACACGACCACCCATGTCACGTTGACCAAAACTTCTGCAAAGTAATTGCTGGGCGCGGGGACACGCAGCTAGAAGAGGGGGTACTGTCACAAGCCGATTTCTTTCGCCTAGCTAGTGACTAGAGCCTGAACCCTTATCTTATCTAAGCGCGCGCCTAAGCAGTCACGTGCAAGACCCCGAACACCCTATCACGTGTTACCAGCCCCCCGGACACTCTGTGCCGTGTACTTATACCCATTATAGGGTTTACCATAATATCGGACTCTCAGCTTACGTAATAACTATACAGTAGCCAAACAGTGTACAAACAGTACAATAGCATATATACTGGCCGACGAGCAGGGTAGCACCCCAGACTCGTCTTGGCCTTATACGCCTTGAGTAGCCTCAGACTAGGATTGCGCTGAAACGCGAGTAACAATCCCCTGAGTCGTTGCTTGAAGTGTTGCTTGTGTCATAGAACGGTGAACGTAAGTAATATTCCGAATTTGTGGCAGTAATCGCTGTGAGCGCTTGCTCGGTGGCGCCGCCACTTCCCGTAAATCGATATACATCAACCCGTAAATCATTAGCTTTCCTCGCCTGAACCCGACTTTTCACCGTCTTTTCTCGTAAATCAGGTACTGTCCCAGACTTTGCTCCTCTGGTTCCCTTTTACTGATGCTCAACTGCTCAGTGTATATTCATCACGATGCTCTGGTATGACTCCCAAACTTTTAAGTTGGCTGTAGCTCAGCTGCTATGCCATACTGCATTAATCGTTGCAGGTGTCGACGAGCGCTCCTCTGAACAGTAGCACTGGCGCTGAATGCTCCCCTGTTCTTCTCGTCGAACAGCTTCATCACCACATATTGCACTTGAAAACCTTCAGGTACGTACTGATAGCGCATCAGGCAAGACAGCGCGTTGATTACTTATTCACATATAGGATTTTATCTATTACATGCTCGTGCGCACAGCCCACGGCCGCTCTGCAAGCGGCCATGTCGTCAAAGCGGCCACAGACACCCTATGACGATGAGGACCTGGACATTCGGCATCGCAGCACTGACTCCTCCACACCGCCGCCAGTGCCGCAGCGGCCGGCAAAGAAGAAGTGGACCGCGGTACGCAAGAGCTGGAAGGGTTGGGTGGAGGGTTCACTGCCCCCGTCCGAGAAGCTCATCAACCTCGACGTGGTCACTGTCCTGCAGGGGAAGGATGCTTCTAAATAGATGATGCTCTAAAGTACGGCTCTAAAATACGGATACATGGATATCATACAGTGCGCATAAGTTAACGACCGATGGATGCGAGCGACAGCAACAGAAAACACAAACGAGACATACTACACGTTCCTATCCACCCTGAATCCGCGTACTGCCCTTGCGACACACCGCGCTGCGTTGTCCTGCGGGTTCCCCAATCGCGACAAAGGTGCTGCTGGCCTGCTGAGGGTTCTGTATGCACGAACCGCTGATCGCCCGCACCGCCCACCGATAAGCCCGCAGACGAGTCCACCGCTTCGCTCTGAGGTCTGCGGACCAAGCATCCCGGAGATCATGGGGAGCTGTGGCCGTTGCGGTTGCGGCGGCTGCTGTTGAGGTGCCTTCGGCGGTTGCGGCGTGCGCGACGTCGGTGGCCGAGGCTGCTGCTGCCGCCTGTTGGAAGGATGGCGGGGAGCACCCTGCCGCGACTGCGGGCAGTGCATGAACTGGTCCAGGCGGGGCGATGGGTGACGTTGACAGTACGGCGTGAATGTCTGCGTGAATGTCTGCGAGCGCTGGCCGAGCGGGTTTTCCGTCCAGCGGGCCTTGCGATGCGGAAAGCTGTGCGGGCGTTGTCATTAGCGAGCCGGGTCGGTGTCCGTAGCAGAAGTTCGTGCGTGCTGCCGTTCATCTCCTCGCCGCCAATGCCGCCACTGGGCGGGAAGCGTTGGTTCTGGAAGTTCATCGGTAACGCACTGTCCACGCGCTGTTGGGGGCACGCCGCACTCAGGGGGAGCTAGCACGTCGTTTCGGATGCATATTGGACGGGTGACCCGTGAACGTATGGCTCTGGGAGTGCGTCCCGCTGCTCTGAGGGGACGCTCGATGCGGCCGGTGCCCCAGCGCCACGGGCGAGCCGAAGCTGTTCTGCTGCATCGGAGGCTGCATCCCGAGCCTGGGTGCGTGCACCTGACAGAGGCCCGCAGATCGCTGCGAGGCATAACATCTATGCCGCCTGCTGCGTCAATGCCGCACGGGAGTGCTGCTACGGCCGGCAGGCCGAGCGCGCTCTGCATGGGGCCCTGCCCGAGGTGCATGTCGTGCGGCACCGCTGGACACCCTGCAGCATCGTCGTCACGTCCGTCCGCATGGTTCGCAACGCGTGCAACCCGTTGCGCGACGTACGCGTCCCGTGCAATGTTACATCCTCAGCATGCGTCCCTTGCACGTTCTGAGAAAAATTCAAGAGCAATAAAACTCACCGCAGTCGCGTGCCCATGCGGCGTGGCCCAGGCGGCGGCAAGAAGCGCGAGCGGCGGCGCATCGAGGACCGCGAGTGCAGGCCGAGCGAGGCGGGGTCGACAGGGGACCCCAGAAGACGCGTGACAGGGACGCGTTTCGAACGCGACCAGGGCGACGTGCAGGCGGCGACAGAAACGGCGAACGGCGGCGAGTACGGCGCGAACAGGACGAATCGGGGGGGGGGCGGAAGGCGGCGGGAGGGGCGCGACGGCGCGGATGCGACGGGAGAGGCAGGTCGTGCGTCCGAGGCGCCGGGCGCGACTCGAAACGCGCCAGTGGCGCCCGATCGATCTGGCGCGCACGTGGGGCCACGCGAGAGGGACGCCCGGCACGACGCGGCAGGCGCGAGCGCCGGCGCTAGTCCCCTTCGGGCGGTAAACCGTCGGAGCTAAGTTGGCAAGTTGTGTGATGAGTGGGGTGCCACGTAGCCGTACTGTATCTGATACGGGATGAATATTTAATGACTGATTATGGTGCACAGACCGGCTTTGCTCCATATTTAGATGCAGCTGTCAAGTAGCCGTGCATAGGTCAGGCCCAACTGGTAGATGATGTATAGTTAGGGCGTCGCACGCGCAATTTCTCGTTGAGCTTTGACGACTCTTCTATATAAGTCAGAATGTATAGCATGCACTTCGCGCCAATTACTAAGTGGACAAGCAAGGCATTCGCCAGTGTACGTACAGTGCTACGATATATGCTTTAATCCTATGATATATCATATCTGCGGCGCAGTTGTTTCATTATCATAGGGATGGGCCGTTCAAAACGTTCAACGTTTGTCAATAGGGCGCTCAGAGGCGCTCACCCGACGCGTCGATATTCACGTGATTATGGAATGGAATAGGTGCAAGCTTCGTTAGCGCGCGCCGCCACCGATGCCGAGCACCGGCAGTTAGATCTGTAAACCCAGGACCCCGGACATCTCAGACAAGTGACTTGGCGCAGCCGACCCATATGCACGTGATGCGCCCATGACGACGGTTCGACTCCCAGCCATGCATTACAATTTCTTTGTTGGAACTCAAATTTGAGGTTCTTTTGACAAATCCCATGATGCCTACTGCTGGTATGAGTACATATAATATATTAGGTTGTCTCTGGTATACTCCTTCTCAACGATGGAGACTTAATGAGTTTGTGTTCGATGGGCAAGCGCTCATAAACAGGCGCCTAACGCGCCACGGTGATGTCGCCACGATCATAGCGCAGATCACAGCACATCACCTGCGAAGATCATTGACCGGTTCACGGGCCTAATTACCTTGCAATGAGCGGACCAACGCGTTCGGATACGCGTGGGTCGCACAGATACAACGTCCTACCCCAGTTTCGCCCGGACAAACGCCCCGATTACGAAGTGAGCGACGCGTTTTGTATGTTTGACTTCGGAATGTGGCTCACTCGAAATAGCAGGAACCATCTACTTTTTCGACACGTGTCTTCAAACGTTTATCTGACTTTTTCTCGTGGGGAAAGGAGATTATTACGAACAAGGATTACAGGCCGGATGCAGGATATGTGGAAGCCGCTTGGAGACTGGTTGAGCGTGGTCACCAGGTGAGCGGTTTTCCTACGCGTTTACAGCTTTTTTCGCGTCGCTTTCGGCCCATTTGCGTCGTTCGGAGGCAAAACGCGTCGTAACCAAATTTCGACACAAATCGCGCGCAAGCCTTAGTATTGTTATTACAGGTGCAATTTACCTGACATGGAATTACCTGAGCCCATATTGTGCAGTATCAAAGTGACCCTTCAGATGCTTAAGAATTGCTGGGTACGAGAGCCCCATCTGCACGTAACGTTCGATGTGGGGCCGAATCAGATCATCAGGGGCTAAAGTGGCGTCAACGATTTACTTTCCGAATAATTATATGTACACTTACGGACTGGTAGGTGCTGGTTATTCCTTGCCATGAATGCAGCGTAAGTCGCCTTCGCCCCTCGAAGGTCAAACGAGAAAGCACACGCACGTGATACCGTCGTCACTGTCATTCTGCGATGCCCGGGGTCCGTGGCTTACAAATCTGAATGCCGGTGCTCGGCATTGGTGGCGGCGCGCGCTAACGAAGCTTGCACCTATTCCATTCCATACGTGATACTTGGCGCTTATCTACGCAAACCTGCTGGGTAATTAACCTCAAGTCGCTGCACAGTGGCTCGTGCGCAGGCGCTCGCCGAACGCGCGAGCAAGCAAGCGCCGGAGATGCACGCCTAGTTCCACAAGCGCCCTATTCGAGTAGCGCGGTCCTCTAGCTTTTGTTTCTCCGTGAGGCAAGCTAGCGGTTCCCGGGCCTCACGGACAATCTATGTACATCTAAAACATCAACATCATAAGAAGCAGCTCCAGATGCGCTATAAACACTAATATCTTGCTTTCTGTATTCAATGTGCTGACATAACACAAAGTGTTCGGGTCTAAACTACTGGGAACGCTCCGGATAATACCGGCAGCCAATAGGAAGCCTTATCGGACGATCTGTTTGTAGCAGAGCCGTCTCTGTATCAGCAGAGCCGTCCCTGTTGCAATACCCCAAAGCTCTTGCGGCGGATGTGATGCTTCATCGGTATAGAGAGGCCGTCGCTGGTGGATTTACTCATGATGCACATGTCTAAGTATGAAATCCGTATATCATCATCGTACTGGAGTCTCGGCTATCTGTATATTTCTCGCAACGTGTAGTCTTGACCTCATACTTGTTTGAGCGCGAATTGAACATCGAGCGTTGCTGACCTATGGACAAGATCTACAGTAACTTTGTTCAGAGTCACCGCGACACGCTATCTCAGCGCACCAAGATCAGGCGGTGATCGGTCTCCAGATCGATTCAATCTCAACATAAATACATGCATAACTTAGTTTAATAAATATTCCACGAAGTGACCAGGCTACCCGCTTCACCGTCACCCAAGAACAGGCGATGGTATATGGATACAGGTCAATAAATAATGCGAGAACAAAGTTACTCATAAATAAATGAGAACCTCTTCGAGGAAATGCGATACAGTGCGTATATGACTGTTTCAAAGTGCTGAGCCTGTTCTGTCATCAAAGCCCAGTGGCGCTCTGCTGTATGACCGCCCGTTGCTGCCCTGTATCTGGTCAGATCCCTGCTCCGGAGCTAGTGTAGGTGTGAAGAACATAGAACATACTGGCAAGCGGGGACCTGATACTCCAGGTGCCCATAGCAGACAGAATCTGAGTCAGCGGTGCCAGCAGCATGGCTCTGTTAGACGAGTTCACTGCATTCTGGCTTCTAGCAGTGTTGATTCCAATTATCAACACTTCCGCAACCTTCGTAAAGAGGTTCTGACACCAAAAGATCAGCAAGAGGCCTGTAGGTTTTTTTCGAGATATTTGCTCACTCCCATAACAGGGTTCACATAACTGATGGAACCCATTCCCAGCCCTTGCAGTAACCCTGCAGCAGTGGATGCCGCAGCCCACGAAACATCGTTAATTGCGACGGTACGCTGCTCAAGAGGTTTATGCAGGGTAATCGTAGCGCACTGGTTTACGGTGTGGACCACCAACAGGCTGCGCATAATGTCTGTCCGAGCGGGATCAATATGTCTTATGGATGGCAGGGATTGCCTGAATCTCTCGATGCGGTTGGTGAGGTGCGTGAACCTAGCTTGGTACGAAGCATTGTCTACAAATGGTCAGACTGCATTCCGAGATGGAGGTGTGAGTCGCTTACTCTGGTCCCAGCGAGAAGCCAATTGACCCGCATAAGCAAACAAAGTTGCCGCTTTGGCTTGCAGGGACAGTAAGCTGGTGTCAGGAGCATCTACAGCTGCGCCTTGCAGGAATGTCTGCACTGTGTGCGAGGTGCGCAACCCCTGAGTTATCTGTTGCGTTTTGCACACGGGTTCAGGTAGCTGGTCTGTTTCGTAACACGTCTGAACGCTCACGTTCTGATATGCGGCCTGGTTCGACGGCCACGGGGTATCAATAATTGTGCCCTTTGATTCGTCTTCGACAAATGCTGAGGATGACCCGAGTGCGGTACTCCAGCACTTGTCCACAATGTATGTAGTCCAGAAAGCATTGACCCTTTCTCCCTCCTCGATGCTATCGAGTGGAGGGTCGAGGCGGTATTTCGCATCGCTAGAGACGGTCTGCCCACGAGAGCTTCGAATTTGATGCAGTTTGCAGGCCAAAGCAATGGAGGCTGCCGCGGTGCTATGATAGGTGCCCTCAAGGGAACGATTGTTGTCAAAGAAATAGTTCGCCAAGAGGATCTCTGCCTGGAGGACATATAGAATAGCCGAAGAGTTGGTATGTGACATCGCAGAAGTAACCTGCGCGAGAGCTCGTGAAAGGAAAGTTGATTGCTGGGCTTGAAGCTGTGCATCTGAGGAAAATTGAGCACCAAGCAAGTATATAGCGTTCAGAAGAAGATTGAAGTGGGTAGGGATTCCAGAAGGAGTGGGGGCAGAGATTTTCTGCAGAAACCGTGGGACATGTAAGAAGAATCCGACTTGGAAAGAATGTTGGAAGAATGTTGTCATCCTGCAATCCACCAAATCAGCACAAGAGTGCGCAAACTCAGATATTATCTTCTCACAAAGTATGCAACATCCGGTTTTGCCTCTGAGTGCCTTGCGAGCGGTGGTATGCCTCATAAGGATCATGCAGAACCAGGGGTGCTTGTGCGCTCTCCAATTCAGCAATGCGTCCTTCTAATTGAGTCACTTGCTGCTCAAGCAACTGGCTCGTAGTAGGTCCCTGGCCATCGGAATACTCGCAATCGGCGCCACGGTCGGCACGCACGCATTGGCCACATGCAGGATGGGCACCATCACATCGCTAATTCGAAGTGTCAGACCTTGCCACAGTGGGGAAGATGCGAAGTACCATCTTCCTTCGTCTGTGTTCCAACAATGAGCACTACATCCGAGCATAAGAACGCTTTATCCACCTACCGGCACCTGATACATGCCTTGCCCCGCTCAAGAGGTGCAGAAGACGATGTTGCAGACATTGAATGTGATAGAATATTGAAATGGAGAATGTGGAGTGGTGTAGAATGTGGGTCATCTTGAGTCCAGGTTTAAATACTACAGCATGAAACGGGTGTAACTTAATGTGAATGCCCGCCTGCAGCGTTGTTCTTTGCAACATGTGTAGCGTACAGCACAGGCTGCGGCGTCAGACAGAAATCGCCCGTTGAACGAGCATCCGTCCCTGCGGAATCGTTCCTCCGCCGTGCAACTCGGACTGTATCAAAGGCTTCATTTCACCTATGTCAGCCTGATGCAAACAGAGACCCATCCACATCAAGTTCCATGAATATGATGGTATTGACGACACCTATGGTGGTGGTGGTGCTACAGTGTAGATGTCGATTTGTAGAGTTGAGCGGAATAACTTGGGCGCTGCGCAATCGCAGAACGCGATCACGTGCTGCGCGTTCCGAAAAACCTATTCTGACTGCGCTTGTGCTCCCGCTTTGAGTACTGCAGCGCGCTTGAAGACCTCAGAACAACAGCGCTGGTTTGCTTCCTTGTTATTGTTGAATAAGATATCGGTGTACTCTTCATGTTTCATTCGCACAGGCAGGTTTAATCAACGAAGCACTGTGCCATTATCTCCCATTGCGTCACAGGTCTGCGAACACTGCTCGTCAGCACATCATTTCTGAGGCCTAGGTGAGACCGCGAACTGCATAATGCTCACATACCCGCAATTCCCCGCCGTGAACGTGATTTGCGCTGAAACGAGAGTCTCAATGGCCGCGTTACAAGTCGAATGAAGCTTGAAGACTGAGCTCGAGAAGACTGCTCCAGAACATGGTCAGTTAGCACCGAATGTATCAGCCAACTCACAGCTATAAACCGCGAATGTAACAGATTGGGTGCCGCAGTAGGTGCATGCCAATGGGATATGACAGTATTACCAGTAGCTGTACACGCCCACTAACGCAGCATATGAATTCAAAGTATTGCGCTCAAGTAACCAGAATAGCTACACGACTTCACGCTCGAATATGTTTTCATAGGCAATGTCGTGCCGCAACGCTCCCGGGGAGCATCCGTGTTCTCCTGCCAATGGATCAGCGTTAGCAGTATAACATGGACATGTCGCAGGATTCGCGGAGGTGGGAGACATGCTGTCAAAAATCGGCCTGAGCGATAATGAACGCGTGGATCTGTCATTGGACCAACCAGCTTGAAACCTGCTTCGATGACGGACAGACTCTTTCAGAGTGAACCGCTATCTAAAAGCCGATCAGCTGCTACGCTGAGAGCTCACATAACGGCAACCTACCAATTTGTTTCAAGAATGAACGTGGCTATGCGGTACAAGGTGGTATTCGACCGTGGATTCAAAACGATATCACTATCAAACATCACCATTGCGTATTTCGTAGAAACTCGATACCTAAGTTCCACTGGGATATTTAGGCCGCCACAAAACGTGCACAGGTAAGTAGACCGCCGCGAGAAATCACCGTGTAAGCGAGTAAATGTGGAGGCAACGTACGACTGATGTGGAGTCATATTCAGAACTAGTACTACCGAAGCATTTGCAGCAGAGCTAAAGCGCGTCTGCGCGCAAGATTGCAGCTTGTGCAAGATGCATGATGCGTGATGCACGATGCATTGATGTATGAGCTCCGGATCTCTATGGTATCTAAGGCGAAGTCATTGGAGTTGTAGTGATGTGATAAAACTAAAGGGGAAGTCAAACACTTGTATGGTCATCTTATGTAAGCAGACAACATAACCCTTAAATAACCATATAGAGATAACATACTTAGCTGGTGGCTGAGTTCCGCCCAGCGCTCAGCGTCCTCGGACTCGGACTCGGACTTGGACTCGCCATCGACATGGCGTCCGCCAATGCTTCGTCTCAGGTCGACATTCTGGATCAAATATTCCAGGGCCTCAGAAACAAGAGCCATGAGGTCCGAGTGCAGTCGGCGATTGACCTCCAACGATACGTACGTCATTCAGCTGTGCACACAATGCGGGACTGAGCCTTGGTGGTGCTGCCGCATTTCGACACGTCCTTCTAGGTTTCGAATACTGTCCATGAGGCCTCTTCCGATGCAGCTGCCAAACTTTGGGAAGATAAAATCTACCGAAGACTGTTCGACCTCGTGCACAGTCAGAGCAACGTAGAGAAGCTGGGCGGAATCCTGGCAATAGGTACGAGGACCTGTGCCATGTCCCTCTCACGCGTATTTCTCACCTTTCACAGATTACTTGCTCAGCGCTGAGGGCGAGGGGAGTATAGAGATCAGACGCAACCTCTTTCGAATCTCCAACTACGTCAAGACGCTCCTCCCCAATCCTGACATCAATGTCATGCTCGCAGCGTCAAAGACTCTTGGTCAAATAGCAGCGATCGGTGGCTCACAATCCCAACTCGGAGAGAACTGGATGCACTTTGAGGTTTCAAACGCAATCACTCTGCTTCAGCCAGATAAGCAGGAGTCAGGACGCTATGCCGGCGTTCTCATCTTAAAAGAGCTCGCGCGTAACAGCCCTACACTGTTCCATTCGCACATAGGACTTGTATTCGACAAAATCCTTGTGCCGCTACGCGATACGCGGTTGATTGTCAGAGAAAGTGCGGCTGAACTGCTTGCAGCATGTTTGGAAATCATCACGCAGCGGGAGCGACCGTACCGCAGCCCCTTATTAATGGGGATTCTACAGGATGCACAACTTGGAGCTAAGATGGCTCAGCCAGAAATCATACACGGTTCGCTGTTGACTTATCGTGAGCTTCTACTTCATGGGGGGATGGTTAGTAGGATAATAGCTCTACCCATGAATTCGCGTTCACCTTATTCGTGTTTTAGTTCATGAAGGAACATTTCCTTGATGCAGCGGAGCTTATCCTGTCATTCAGAACTCACCGCGACGCGCTCGTCCGCAAAATAGTTATCACGTTGATTCCTAGTCTTGCCAATTACGACACACAGTCCTTCTCGGAGCATCACTTGCACAAATCGATGGCTCATTTGCTAACGCAGCTTGACAAACCTAACGAGCGTTCAGTTGGTGCGTCGCTTCTGCCAATTCATATGTCGCTGACGCTGAAAATACGTGTAGCGTTCATTGCTATTGGGCATGTGGCGTCTGCTATGGGAAGTGAGATGAAATCCTTCCTCGAGCCTATTATGGGGCACATCAAGAATGGGCTGCAGATGCGTGGGTAAGCACAGCATACAGACTCTCAAACGCCGATTCTGATGTCTTCATTGCAGAAAGAAAAATGCGCCCTCAGAAGAGCCGATCTTCCAATGCGTTGGCATGCTTGCCCAGGCTGTTGGCCCTAATCTCACTAAGCTGCTTCATGATCAACTGGACCTCATGTTTGCTTGTGGCTTAAGCGAGCCATTGCGTCAAGCACTGACTGCTATTGCCACTCACATCCCCCCTCTTCTCAAGACCATTCAAGGTAAGTTCACAGCATAGGCGTAGACTATGTAATCATAGGGAATTCAGATCGCCTCCTTGACATGCTTTCCATGATTTTGAGTGGTCAACATTACAAGCCATTGGGAGCCCCATCCTCGATTCTCCGTTCCGATCAAGCTCCACTGCTGAAGGATATCAATGCGTCAGAGGTGAGTGAATGAAATCCGGCGACCTGATGACACATTGATTGCCTGCTAGGTCGGCGGGAGTGCAAAGAATCCCGAATTGGTCATCCTTGCATTGGACACCTTGAGAGACTTCGACTTCAGCGGTACATCCTATAGAGCTCTGCATTCCACTGAGTTCCCCATCTTACCGTTGCGTCTAGGTCATGTACTACACGAATTTGTCAGGGATTGTGCCCTGCCATATCTTGAAGAAGATCACCCCGAGATTCGACGCGCTGCAGCAGAAACGTGTTGTCGACTCTTCGTAAGGGACCCTATCGTGTACCAAGCGAGCAATCATTCGATAGAGATTATCAGTGACGTGATTGACAAACTCCTGACCGTCGGCATCGCGGATCCAGGTGCGTTGCAAGACAGTGACGTCGGGGAGATTTCGTCATTCATTTGGAGCAGATCCAACTATCCGACAGACTGTGTTATCGTCCCTTCACGAGCGCTTTGACAAGCATCTCGCTCAAGCTGAGAACGTACGGGCTCTTTTTATCGCGGTCAACGATGAAGTCTTCGAGAACAGAATAACAGCCGTGGGCTTAATTGGTCGCCTTGCATTACATAATCCTGCCTATGTGATGCCATCGCTCCGAAAGACCCTGATTCAGCTCCTCACCGAATTAGAATATTCCACGGTTATGCAAGTCATTCGCTCATCCATAATGTACGCGTGTACTCACGGGAATACACAGGCGTAGCAGGGAGGAGTGCACACGCATCCTAACGCTGCTTGTCGGCTCAACGCAAAGGCTTATCAAGCCGTATGCAATCCCCATGTTGCGTATGCTGCTGCCAAAAGCAAACGATAACAACCCCACTGTGGCGGCGAATATCTTGATGTGTCTAGGCGAATTGACACGTGTGGGCGGCGAGGAAGTCATGCCTCATGTTCCCGAGCTCATGGAGGTTGTCATATCGAGGCTGTCAGACCCGTCACTTCCGAAGCGAGATGCTGCCCTACACACCCTCGGTCAGGTATGCTCAAGCACGGGATATGTGATCACCCCGCTGGTGGATCACCCTCAACTGCTCCATACCCTGAACCGGATCCTACGCACTGAACCCAAGCAGGCAGTTCGGAGGGAAGTGATCAAGGTGCTCGGTATTCTCGGCGCACTCGATCCTTACAGACGCAAGGTATACGTGAATTATTGTTTATGCGAACATGCATTCAATTTTTCATAGATCAAATCAGAGGAGGAGGATGCCTCAGAGCTGCCTTCTAGCCTTGTCACTGGTGCTTCAAGAGCTAGTTCCAGTGGCAGTGCAACTTCCGACGATTACTACCAGACAGTAGCGATCAATGCGTTGCTCGACATATTGAGAGATCAACAAGCTATCGATAGCCATTATAAGGTCATCGAGGCAATCATGTCGATCTTCAAGACACAGGGTCTAAAATGCGTCACGTTCTTGCCTCAGGTCTGTATGCTCACATGACTGCGTTTGTTAACTGATTTGTTGCTATATATAGATTATACCAGCGTTCGCTTCGTCTGCACGAACATCTGCATCCGGCTCCCGGATCCAGATGATCCACCTGGAACAGCTTGCAATCCTTGTCGGCATAATTAAACAGCACGTCCGAAATTTTATGCCCGACATATTTGCCCTCGTCACCGAGTTATGGGAGAATCCAGCTCTTCAATTGCCCTTGGTATCCCTCGTGGAAGCTCTGGGCAAAGCTCTTGATGCCGAATTCAAGCCATTCCTCCCGTCGTTCCTTCCGCTAGCTCTCAAAGTCTTTGAAGGCCCGCTGAACGAGCAATCGTCGAACACGCAAATGAAAGTATTCGACGCGTTTCTCACCTTTGGGGCTAACATCGAGGAGTACCTACAACTTGTCATTCCAATCATTATGGCCACTTGCCAGAGGCCAGATGCTGCCATCGCACTACGCAAGAGAGCAATTTCGACTATTGACGGTCTTTCAAGGAAAGTCAATTTTTCGGATCACGCTTCACGGATCATTCATCCTCTCGTTCGGGTGATTGCTACCTCGAGCAACGAACTACGGATGGCAGTTATGGAGACGCTATGCTCTTTGGTGCTTCAGCTAGGCTCAGATTTCGCTGTCTTCGTACCCATCGTGAACAAGGTGGGCTCATCCTGCAGGGATGTCATTCGATTCTCACCTCTAATTCTTCAGTGCCTGATGCGCAACCGAGTATCTCACCCCAAATACGAAAACCTAATCACAAAATTACTCAACGGTGAGCGGTTGCCTCACGAATTGAACACAATTGATGTGCCGTGAGTCGCTCCGCAAGCCTTCGCCTTCTTGGTTATATTAATCAATATCATTAAAGGGATAGCTCGAAGGCCGCTGATTTCTCTGCACCCGCGGAAGCAACGAGGATGACGGTGAATCAACAGCATCTAAAGCAAGCATGGGACATTACCCAAATCTCGACGCGAGAGGAGTGGTTGCAGTGGATGGACAGGTTATCGATTGAATTCATGAAAGAGTCGCCCTCGCAGGCAATACGAGCATGCATGAGCTTAGTTGATGCGCATCCGCCCATAGCCAAGGAATTATTCAACGCAGCATTCATTTCCTGCTGGGGAGAGCTCTATGATCAATACCAGGTTCGTTTCTCTTCTCTTTCAGCATAGAGTGGTTTTACATGATGCCCCTGCAGGAGGATCTCGTCCGATCTATTGAGTATGCCATCACATCTTCCATCGCCCCTGGCGAGATGGTGCATCGACTGCTGAACCTCGCTGAGTTCATGGAGCACGAGGAGAAAGCATTGCCGATCGAAAATCGGATACTGGGAGAGTATGCAGTGAAGTTCCACGCGTACGCTAAGGCCCTGCATTATAAGGAGCTCGAGTTCTTCACTGAAACCTCACCCACAATCATCGAGGCTCTTCTTGGCATAAACTCCAAACTTCAGCAGCACGACGCTGCGTGGGGAACACTCTTGATAGCCCGGGAACAGTACGACGTTAGCAAACACGAAGAATGGTACGAACGGCTCGGTAGATGGCAAGAAGCGCTTAGCACGTACGAGCAGAAGGCGCTGATTGATCCTGACAATCTTGATATTGCTATTGGACGAATGCGGTGCTTGCATGCGCTTGGAGAGTGGACCGAGCTCGCCAAACGAGTGGAGGAGAACTGGGCCAAGGCAAATCATGAGGACCGAAGAGAAATTGCTCCAATGGCTGCTGCCGCGGCTTGGTCACTCAATGATTGGGAGTCCATGGAAGACTATATTACAACAATGAAGGCAGACTCGCCGGACCGTCCATTCTATCGCGCGATCCTTTCCGTTCACCAAAATCAGTTCCCTAAAGCCATGGGGCAAATTGCGAAAGCTCGAGACTTACTGGATCCAGAACTAGCGTCTTTGGTAGGAGAGAGCTATGGTCGCTCGTACAAGTACGGCAATCCTCCCGTGCTGCGTCTCGAGCTAACCCATCCCGTCAAGCATAATGGTTCGAGCTCAAATGCTCTCGGAGCTTGAGGAAATCATCGCCTACAAGCAGTATGCAGATCAGCCGGATCGTCAGCAGTCAATGAGGAAGACTTGGATGAGAAGGTTTGTTTTCAACTTCATTGATATCAAACTGCTTCTTGATATCGCTGTCAGAATACAGGGCTGTCAGCCCGACGTTGAAGTCTGGCAGCGAATCCTACAAGTGAGAGCCTTAGTTGTCCATCCCGATGATGATCCCGTTATGTGGATCAAATTTGCCAACCTGTGTCGCAAATCGGATCGTATGTTTCTGGCGGAAAAGACTATCAACTCGCTCATGTCTCCCGATAGGGTAAGCTCTCGAATATAGCCATATGGCGCGCAGCCTAATGACATGTCGAACAGCCCTACCGCGATAATTCTAGAGCACCGAACATCGTGGTGTACGCCCACCTGAAGTACATGTGGGCTGCAGGCAACAGAGAGCAGAGTCTCGACCACATGCGTCATTTCACTGCGAGTCTACAGGGAGCGTTGGAGGCCGAATCTGTCAATATTTCGCAGTCAGACTTGATTGGACAGAAGGGCAGCGATAAGATAGACGAGCTCTCCCGTCTCCTGGCCCGATGTTACTACAAACAAGGAGATTGGCAAAAGGCTCTGAAGGATGATTGGAATATCGTAAGTTGAGCCCTATTGGTAGACATCGTGAGCTCATTGTTGCCATAGCGAAACATCAAAGATATTCTCCAATCATACTTCTACGCTACACATTTCGACTCCACGTGGTACAAGGCATGGCACACATGGGCATTAACGAACTTCGAGGTTGTAGTCTTCATGGAAAACCAGTTCGACCGATCGACCGATGGCCCTCCCGAAAATCTAGCCGTCCATATTGTCCAAGCCGTCGAGGGTACGTGAGCATGCTTCAGCCCGACGTATATAGTTCTCAGGGTCGCTACAGGCTTTTTCAGATCAATCTCATTGAAGAATGAGAATGCTCTGCAAGATATCCTGCGCTTGCTGACGTTGTGGTTTAAGTATGGCGCACACGAGGCCGTCAGCCATGCAATGAGCAGTGGTTTCACCGATGTCGAAGTAGACACTTGGCTTGAGGTTATACCTCAGGTAAGAGCGTGTTATCTGCGTCATGCGAAGCTAACGCAGCTGTAGATCATCGCGCGAATCCAAACGCCTAGCGCGAATATCCGACGCAACATCAACAATCTGCTCAGTGACGTCGGGAAGCACCATCCGCAAGCACTGGTCTACGCCCTAACGGTGGCGTCGAAGTCTTCCAGTGCAGCGCGCAAGAACGCGGCTCTCGCTATCATGGATCGGATGAAGGAGCACAGCCCAGCAATTGTTGAACAGGTAGGCCGCATTGCTCATGAAGCTCCTGTAGTCGGTTGAATGCAATGTTTGGCAGGCCCTTCTTGTCAGTCACGAGCTTATTAGGGTAGCAATCCTTTGGCATGAAATGTGGCATGAAGGGTTGGAGGAAGCGTCGCGATTGTACTTCACGGATAAGGACCCCGAAGGAATGATTTCTTTCCTGGCGCCGCTGCATGACATCCTCGAAGCTGTAAGTGCCCCTGATATGTCGCTCAGACCTGCATGAACTCTCTACTAGGGTCCGCAAACAGCCAGAGAGACATCATTTGCTCAAGTTTTCGGCCGTGATCTTCACGAAGCTCGCGAAGCCTGCAAACGCTGGAGGGTCTATGGTGAACAGAGGGATTTGGACAGAGCTTGGGAGATTTATTACGGCGTTCGTTCCTTGCCATTTCCAATCAACGGGTTTACTGATGCTCGAACAATAGGTCTTCAAGAAGATAGAGAAGCAATTGCCGTCATTGACCACGCTTGATCTGCAATTCGTGTCACCAGAGCTGCTCAAGGCGTGCGATCTCGAGTTAGCAGTGCCGGGTACGTTGTGCGCACGGATGGCGACACCGCACCTATCTGACGCACGGATAGGTTCCTACCACGCCGGAAGACCCGTCGTTACCATTGTCAGTTTCGCAACGAAGTTATCGGTCATACAGTCTAAGCAACGGCCTCGCCGTTTGTCGCTGAAAGGTAGCGATGGTAGAACTTATCAGTATGTGTTGAAGGGTTTGTCACAATCTTTTCATTGTTGAGTCCACCGCTGATGGTCTCCAATTCAGGACATGAGGACTTGCGACAAGATGAACGGGTCATGCAATTGTTTAGCCTTGTCAACAACCTCCTTTCCGTTGACACCGACTGTTTCAAGAGGAGATTACACATCCAACGCTTCCCAGTCATACCTTTGGCTCCCAATGCTGGATTGCTTGGATGGGTTCAGGATAGCGATACCCTTCACGTCCTTGTCCGCGACTACCGTGAATCTCGCAAGATCCTCCTGAACATTGAATACCGCTTGATGCTTCAAGTCTGTAGTCTCTCCTTTGAGAGCGAGCACGTCTCTGACCAAAGATTACGCAGATGGCCCCGGATTACGAGAATCTCATTCTTCTCCAGAAGATTGAGGTCTTTGAGTACGCTCTCGAGAACACCACCGGCCAGGATTTGTACCGCGTCCTGTGGCTGAAGAGCGCCAACTCGGAGCATTGGCTGGAGCGCCGTGCGACGTACACCCGGTCGCTAGCGGTGAACAGCATGGTCGGACACATCCTTGGCCTGGGCGACCGCCACCCGTCGAACCTGATGCTCGAGCGGAGTACAGGCAAGATGGTGCACATCGACTTTGGCGACTGCTTCGAGGTCGCGATGCATCGGGAGAAGTTCCCTGAGAAGATTCCGTTCCGGCTGACGCGCATGCTCACGCACGCAATGGAGGTCAGCGGCATCGAGGGTTCGTTCCGTAACACGTGCGAGATCAGCATGAGGGTCCTCCGTGACAACAAAGAGTCCCTGATGGCGGTGCTCGAGGCGTTCGTTTATGACCCGTTGATCAACTGGAGGCTGATGCAGACAGATGTTGACGGACGTCGGCCCGAGGGTATGTCTGCTCGTGCATCAGGACACAAATCGTCCACTGACTGTCATTACCTAGCCGTTAAAACCGGTCGAACAGAAATGGCCCGCGCCGCTGCATATCCCCAAGGCCCTATCCGCAAACTGAAAGCGGATGAGAACGATATATTCAATGGTCTGTGCCGTGCATGCTATGGGAGCTATTCTGTGCTTAATGCTTGAGTGCAGAGCATCAAGAGACTCGCAACGAGCGCGCGCTGTTTGTGTACAACCGCGTGCAACACAAGCTCACAGGTAGGCCTCACGATGTCGGCTTCTTGATGCGAGCTGAGATATGTCATTATAGGCCGTGACTTCAACCCAGATGTCGTACTCTCGGTCGCTGCGCAAGTCGACAAACTCATCATCCAGGCCACCTCTCTTGAGAACTTGTGCCAATGTTTCTCCGGATGGTAGGTAGTCATCTCTCGCGCTTATCGAGTATTGACAATGCTGCTAGGTGTGCGTTCTGGTGATCGCCGAGTACACGCTCTTCAGTCTATGCCTTATGCGCAATGAGACCTGCGATAGAGCTGCTGTCTCACTGTTATCCTTGATCGTTAATGTCGGAATTCAGATTATTGCTCTCCGTGCGGCATTATTGGGATTGGCAGACGACAGTCGTCCTTAAATACTCTGAATGATTGGGAATTGGTTACATGCGCTGCATTATTGTCTCGCCTTTTCTTCATGCATGTTGTTTGTAAATTATGCTCATGTACTGCCAATTGCTTACTAGACTAAAATAAGAAACCCTTCGACTCCGTTTGCTATGGCGGCGCCTCGACGATGCAAGCTCGGGTTTCAAGGGACCTACTTTAGTCGATGCCAACGCGTAGCTGTGCCTCGCCAATGCAAGTGATGACATAGGTGCAGGCATTGAGATCTTAATATTCAATCTTGAGTAATGATGCGATCTCGTTGTGATCGGGTCCCCGATATCGCATAAGGTAGAGGACGCCAGGAACAGGCACCCCTTACATAATCAAGGCGCTACCGATACCAACCACCCTAATAATAATAACATTGACCACGGGCAACAATAGGAATGATGGGAAAGGACATCCTCTTTCAATCCTATTGAGCGAAATCTTGAGATGTAGAGAATTGACCAAGCAATTTAGTTCTGACTTTTTCTGCACATTTTGAGGCTCCTGGCGCATTCCGCAAGCACTGGGATTTGGCCACACCTAGCCTAGGGTTATATCACGTGATGGTACAAATCAGGCAAGTCTAAACATCCTGGTTCCCAGACCGGGATGGGCGCTTACATGTAAACTTCAGTGACACGAGTTTAATTACCCATGGCTTCGCCACGAATATCAATTGTCACTTAAGTGAGATAACTAGAATAAGGGAAAAAAACACTGGATGGAGACATTATGAGTCCACCCAACCTCCAGGGTGTGTGATCACCCTGTTGCACCTGTCTTTTGTTCTCTGCCCGCTCAGCCACTTCCTCCACCTCGCTGATGCTCGGTGTCGTCGTCGCTTCGCTTGTAACATTGTGTGGTGCCTCAAAAAACTCCCTGAATTCTCTTAATTAATCGCGTGTATATACATTACAGGCCATCTACGTTACAACAGCTACAAAATCCCCATGGCACAGCGCAGGGAGGACGCGCAAAACGTTTTTCGCCGAAGGGATTTGAACGCGCGCTTTGCAGGCGCCGGGCGTGGGAATACACTGGCCAACTCCCCGGGTCGGTGGCGCGAGCCCTATGGGACGACAAACAGCACGTGGCGCACGTGGAAAAGCACATGGCAGTTCCCACGCAACGGTCGTCCCTTTATTATATGACTAGCTTAATTACCTGTGGCTTCGCCACAAATGTTATGTCTTAAGAATATATTTTAGTTTTTGCCTGCTCAGCCACTCCTCCACCTCGCTGATGCTCGGTATCGTTGTCACTTTGCTTGTAGAATCTGTAACCGGCACGCATGCCTTGCAGGCGCTGGGTGTGGGAATTCACCCCTGTGGCATTCGGGTGCAAATACCTGTGGCACAGGGTACAAACCCCTGTGGTGTGGAGTATTTATATTACAAAATCCCCATGCCACAGGACACAAATCCCTGTGGCATGGGGCACGAATCCCCGTGGCATGGGGCACAAACCCCCATGGCATGGGCCAAAAATCCCCGTGGTGTAGGGCACGAATCCCCGTGGTGTGGGGTATTTACATTACAAAATCCCCATGCCACAGGACACAAATCCCTGTGGCATGGGCCACAAACCCCCATGGAATGGGCCACGAATCCCCGTGGTGTGGGGCACAAATCCCCGTGGCATGGGGCACAAATCCCCGTGGCATGGGGCACAAATCCCCGTGGTGCGGGGCAGGAACAGAGCGCGCGCCTTGCAGGCGCCGGGCGTGGGAATCCACCGGCCAACTCCGCGGATGGCAGGTGCCCTATCTAATGGGAGGAGGATCAACGACGTGCATGGACGCCACGCGGCAAACGTGGCGTCCATGTGCGCAAAACGCGAGTGACACGCTAGCGACACGTGAGCGCCTACGGTGCGAGCTCCCGTTATATTATGGACTAGCTTAATTACCCGTGGCTTCGCCACGGCACACAGTTTCAGTACTTAGTCTCTTAGATATCATGATATCTCAATCCATGTCCTTATATGAGATCAATGGAGGAAGCTCATTCAAGTCCTCTTAAGCCTGCCCTAAAGTCAAGGCAACCACATTTCAAGTTCTCTTGAGCCTGCCCTAAAGTCACACCATTCACGCAAAAAGTAGGGCATTTTTTTGATAACATTGATAGCAAACACCAATCAATTACAAACACATCATCTACACTAATTTTCACAGTTCTTGAGGAATCCTAAGTCAAACGCATAAGCATGTAACAAACAGAATAAAGGAAGGGCATACCGGACAGAGACATTCTAAGTCCAATCATACTTTCTTGTCAACCCAATCCCAAGTCCTATCATCTCAAGTCCGCTATGTGTGCACCTATAGGATCAAACACATACCATTTTTGCTGAACTCAATAGCCATGGCCTCATTTGACCACAGATCTTCCTTCTCCACAGCACACAAATCCTGTATTCGAGAGTCAGCAATGGATTGGATGTGGTAGATCATGCATACCATCACAGCCAGTATGGTAACCATCCCTCCATCTATCCACACACCCCAAAGCATCCTCTGAGAAATAAATCAGACCATTGAAGGCATCCCAAACGCTGCAAGTGTGCATACCAATTGTTCAACAGGCCTGAAAGCACCTCGTGGTAGACAATGTTCGCTGTGCTGGTACTCTCTGAGAACAGGACTTTGATACGCTCTGCTGCCGTGCACTGTGATAGAGCAACATAGAGCTGGCCATGAGAGAACACAGAAACACGTTGATCCAATCCCACATGCATGGCCGACTGTCCCTGGGACTTGTTGATGGTCATGGCAAATGCAAGGCGGACAGGAAATTGCCGACGGGAAATGGAAATGGGGAGATCTTGTGCAGATGGCTCCAGAGTGATACGGGGGATGTAGACCACCTTTCCAGCATGGTGTTACGGTTATTTTGATTTTTAGAATATCCGCAGAACTCACCACCGGTCGAATACGATACAGGGACTTGTTGCGCAACCAACTCCCCTGGCTACTCGTGACTCTACTGGGCGCATCCCCAGTTGTACTAGTCTGTAGGGCTCGTTTCATCTTTGGCAGATCCAACTCTGCCACCGTTTCATGTTCATCGTTTATTAGCTGATAGATGGCGTTCAACCGCCATCATTCCTATCTATCGTCTCAGATATATCACTACATACTTATCAAACGTTTGGTACTATAGCGTAGATAGTAGCGGTGACATCTGGGACAGGCTTGACCCCTGAAAACTAACGTAGTATATAAACTCGTGTACTTACTGTCGAGGCTCTTCAGCTCGACCTTGTTGTATAAACAAGAAGTCTTATACTCGTTCTCAAACGTAGGAAACTACGCTTAGTATTTCTCGCTCGAGCAACTGAACGACTAAGTCCTCGAAGTGCACACTGACTTCTCGGACTTAGGCAAGTCTTATATTCTATTAGACTTGCACCTGAACAGATTATATCCTCTAACGCGTATTGGATATTAACCGATCTCCTAAGAACTTCACTTAGGACCCGAAGGCATCTAACGAGCATTTGCCTTGCATACGGCTATACGCCCACGTGCAGAAGAACGATCTATATTCGTGATTCGAATATACGAACGGGTATTCGACCCGTAACACATGGCTTCCTCCTAATATCCGGCACTGAAGTACATGGGGTCGTATTGACATCAGAATCATCCGTGTTCCATTATAGAGGCCATTGGCTGGGTCAATGTTCCGAAGAAGCATCAGGGGACAACCTGGCTTGAGAGCTAAATGAGCCAAGGGTAGGCTGGAGACTGTGATCGGGTTGAGGTATTCAACAGGATAGTGCTCATCCTCTATGCCCACAACTGACACAAGCAACAAACTAGCACTCAACCGGGGGAAGGGGGCTCGCTCAAAGGCGCCTTCCAGGTCCCGGGACCACTAGCCGTCAAAGGCCAAGACAAGTCTGAGGTTGTCGCTCAGACTGTCTGGCATATATACTCCTAACCTATTTGTACATGTTTGTACGGTGGCTCAGAGGCCTCTACGTACTGGTATCTAACTGGCTATGAGCTTTGGGCCGGTAATGGCATCGGAGCGCTGGTATGCGAGGATGTCCATGGCGACGTAGCGTATAAGGGGCGGATCTAAGGAGTAGCCAATCTGTCGGGTTCGATCGGTGGTTCTCGTCGATTGTAGGTGCGCCGGTAATGGCGGGGTTCTAAGTCCGTGATCGGGCGTGGTCTGCCACGATCGGGGTGTAGCGCTCTGTGACTGGTAGGGTTCTCAGTCGTGCAGAGCCTGGGTTAATTATCCCTGCCTGTTGTACTCGTAGGTCGGGGTGCGTATGGGGTATAGTATAATGTCTATGCCAGTAATGGCGAGTGTCCATGCGGTAGGGACGCGAGGCATCAGGTTTAGTGTTCTGGGTCACGTGCGAGCATAGACCGTGCCCCTAGTCGTCGTATAGCGTAGTGTACGGTGGCGGTTTAGCCTGGGTCTGTATAAGGCGTACCGTCGTGCTATTGTAGCCTGTTGGGCTCTAGGGGTCGGCTCGTGACTCCGGGGTTTAGGGACTAGGCAGCGTATGGTTCTTGCTGCCGGGACTTGGACTGAGTTTAGGGTTAGACTGCTGGTGGCCTGCTAGTGCCCGTAGTGTCCTGTATAGCGGAGGGCTTCTACTAGCGTTGCCGTGGGGTTTCAGCTGGGCTCGGATAGAGTGCTGTAGTGTGCGTATGGCGTGAGTGGGGTGCCCAGCTAGCGTGTTCTACTAGGCTTTGAAATTGGCTTGTGACAGTACCCCCTCTTTTAGCAACTCGTCCCCGAGTTTCCTTGCAAGTTCCTTGGACGTGGTTCGACTGTGCTTGTCTGCACCGGGCGTGATGTACTATCGGTCTGGTCTCGACGTTCTAGTGCCCGCGTGTTTTCTAGTCTACTTGTAGGCGTGACCAGTGATGTCTGAAGTGCTAGTGTATAGCTTTTCTACTTCAGTGGTCCTATGCACGCATGTCCTTCTGGTGCTGTTTGACCAGATTGTTCGACTCTGAGCTCTGTCTACCATTGGATCACCTTGGACGCGCGGGTCCTTGGGTCCTGTAGACGTCCTTGCTCTTTGTCTTACGTGTTCCCTGGTTTCGACAGTAGGTTGTAGTGTAGTGCGTGTATGGTATGTCCGCATGTCTTTTCTACACAACCCGCTTGCAAGTATCTTTCCCTGGAGCGTTTGACTAGCTCCGTGTGTCTGTATGTCCTGTTCGTCCGACCTGTTACCTGTTGTCTCTCCGTGGTTCGTGGTAGGGATGTCTCGTCTACCGTAGGTGTAAAATGAATGTAAGTAATAAGTCCTGGTTCCTATCCGTGTGTATCCTATCTGTATAGTAGGGGGGATGTGGTTCCTTTGCTTTGGTATATGGTTTCGTTACTGTGATGTGTGTCTTTTTTTTTATTTTTTATGTATATGTTTTTGTTTCTTTTTATATTTTGTATGTTTTTTGTTTCTTTTTTGTTCGCCTTCAATTCGTCGGCGTGTTTTTGTATCATAAGGGTCGTATCGTATCGTAATATTCGTTGGAAGTGGGGTGTCTGGTTTGTTCTCCCCGGGTTCGTATAGTAAAGGTGTGCCTTTTGCTTATTGCACCGTTGTCTACTGCCTAAGTACGTGTGCGCGTGATGGCCTGGTTTGCCAAATGCCGCATAGTGGTAGCCCTTCACCGTGTCTTTGGTGAGGCAAGGGTTCGTTGTCGATGTCCAGAAAGGGTGATTTTCGTTAAATTGACCCGAAATAATCGATTTCCCCCCCCCTAGATTCAAGCTGTCCTCGGCTTGTCGTTTCCTTCTACTTCTACTTATTTTTCCCTTTACTTTCTTTCCCTTCGTGCTTGGTCTGAGGGCGCTTCAGCGGCCTTGGTTTCCGAGGTTATGGTACTGGGAGTCGTTCGTGACTCGTGTTCCCAAAGGTTTCGGTACTGAAGGGTGGCGTGGCGCGGACGCGAGCTCTGGTCCGATTTCTAGGTACTTGGATCCTTCCGTGTTCGTTCAAGGTGCGTATGTTTCCCCGCATCCTTGGTGGTTCGTTATTCTATTTTATAAATATAAACGAGTGGTTAGCGATTTAAGGGGCGCTATCCCCCTGTGAGTTTGCTCGTGCTCGGGTATAGTTTTATTCGTATCTCTAGTAGGGTTTCCCCGGTGTTTCTAGCGATTGAGTCGTTGCAACGGGCCCGTAGGTTCCCGTGCTTAATCGTATACTTCCGAGGGATGTCTCATCTCGGTTGTATGGGTCGTAAGTACGCTTCTATGCCCTGTATTGGGTTCATAGGCGTTTGCACTGATGTTACATCCGAGGTATTACTCGTCTCGGTATTAGGGCTGTATTGTCCGGTGGTTATAGGATATACTTATGTCCGCAGAGGTCCTTGGGTTTCGTTCTGGCCCGCTGGTCCTCTGCGAGCACAAGGATAATGGTACAGGGGTTTGAGTTGCCCCGGGGTTATAAGTCCATTGTGCGCTCTTTGTGGAGTTCGCACATCTACATATTGTACCGTTATATTTACACCAAGAGGCGGCATATTGCCGGTTCCCTCTGGTTCCCTTTTCGAGTTCCTCATAGTGTCTTTATTAAAGGAAAGTACTTAGCTGTGCCCGGTCTGGTTTACCGGGAGGTCACTGCGTTGGTTCTTTTCTGGCCATCTGAGTCTACTGGGGGTTGGTACATGGGCTGTCCAGCTGCCCGATCCATTTTACGGCCGGAATCGCCGAATGAGTGTGGGGGGCGTTGATGGCCCGAAGGGTTGTAAGGGCGCTGTTTGGCCCGCGTACGAGGTTGATTCGGGTTGAGGGACGATGGTGCAGTCCCGTGGTTGCGTAACCGGACATGAGTGGCGGTTCCTGTTCCCACTGCCGTATTCTGGCTTAGGTACTGGGGAGTGGCGTCATGCCGGGGTTGGTCGGCTTCCATGGTCTTTACTGGCGGCGGCTACATGTTCAGCCGTTGGCCCAGGCGGTGTATGCCTGATCTCCTGCTCGGTTCGTTTCTTCCTATGTACGTTAGTGAATTTATAATTTAAAGTGCGCGATCTAGCGCGTGGGGGTATAGTGGCTGGGCGTCTGGTTCGCGTGCGGCCCATAGTTCCGGGTTAGGGTCCGGCACGTGACGTCCTGCCTGCCTTGATCCTGTCGAAGGCGGGGTATAGGTGTATACTATTACAGCCGTCTGCTGGGGTGATGTGTCGGCAGCGGCGACTTGCTTATTTTTGACGATTCTAGTTGGTGTAGGGGTTTTGAGATCGAGCGGAGGGGGTTGCTTCCTCAGCTGGTGGTTCCGGTTTCTCAGCGTTCCTGGCGGGGTAACGCGAGGACTAGGGAACCCCTGCTTTGGTTGCGGTTCCCTCAGGCTTGATCGGTTACGACGGAAGTGCGCGTCGTATTGGGTTACCAGGACCCCCTCTTTAGGGATGGTCCTTCTACTTCTCCTGTTCCTGTTTTCTCTAGAATGTAAGCAAGTATAATATATTTTACATCCCCGCGATCTACTTGGTTCAGACCGGGGGCGGGGTTGGTTCATTGACCGGAATGATACGTCGGTCGTGCATTCGTTACCCGCGGTATTTCTCGTCGCGGTGGTGGACTGCCGGTGGTTCTCGTTGGCTGTCCCGGAATGGGTCGTCATGGATGTAGTGGCGATCGAATTGATCCGTCTTGCGCTGAGCTGGTGAGGTTCGCCGGAGCTCTTGCATTAGCGGGGATCGGTACTGCTTGGCGAGCCAAGTCGTCGGGCTTCGGAGTACTAATCAAGTTCATATTTCTGAACTAGGGCTTACGACTCCCTGTATGGGGTAGTTGCCTATCAGACGGGATTTCCTCTACCGAGGTGGCTCAGCCGGGGTCGTAACCGGTGCCGTTTTCCTCTCGGAGTACTTTCCATACGTTCTCAAAATGTTCCTCTTACTCTGGCCGTTCGAGCTGTGACTGGTCGTATTATTGCGGTACGATCTGGTCCGCAAGTCGGTTCGATATTCCATGGGGTGTCGTTTCGGTTCCCTAAATGATCTATTCCGTTTCGAATCATTTAGTACGACTTTTAGTGTATGGACAGCGCGGAATGGTCCGTCGCACTGTCCCTTCACGTCCTCGCCGGTTAAGGCCATTCTGGATGTGGCGGGTTCAATTATTCCCGTGGGTAGTACATGTGCTACTACCGGGGTGCAATGTCCCTAGGGCCCGAAGGCGTAGTGTGACCTCCCCGCGGGGTAGGTCGGCATGCCCTAGCTTACGCCGTGTTGCAGTGGCGCAGTTTGTAGCGTAGGGGGTGTCATAAAAAATTCCACGTGCCCCTTCCCATTCTTGGGTTGGTACACGCTTCATTGTAAATGTACGCCCTTTGTCTGGGTCGTACTGACTAGGTTCCACGCGCCCGTGGTCTGGGTCCGCGCTTCATGTGTTATAGGTCGTGAGTCTGGGCGAGGCTGCCATTTCCCCTCGTCCAGACCCGTGGTATGATGTTATCCCTTACTATTGAGGGTTGCATCGGTTTATTTTTATAAAATATTAGGTGGGAGCGTATTACGCTACTTCCCGGGGTATGTATTTTATTTCATAACGGAGTTATAAGGGTGGAGTGCCTGTGGGCCATTCCTCCAAATAGAAAGTTCGTAGCGGGATGGTTTACCGCTATAGTTCGTGACAGAGCGGAATGATTCATCGCTCGGGGTCGTGGTTTGCCCCATGGCAGAGTATAGTCCATGAATTAAAATAAGGGGCATACCTGGTTCGTGTGAGTCCGATACTCGCTTCCTAGGCTTTTCCCGTGAGCCGTTTCCTATTGGACGAAGTGCGTCCAGGCCCCGAGTTCCTCTCCGGGTACTTGCTGTTGGTTACGTCGTCCTCGTGACAGACTGCCGGTCCAGTCGGGATAGATACCGGTTGTGGCGGATGGATGTCGTGTTATGGCGGAACAGGTACTTGTTCGGCGTCCGCGAGCTTGGTGTGTCCGGAGAGCTCGAAAGCTCGATCCTTCGTCCTTGCGTAGCGTAGCTTACTGCTTCCTCTCGCTCCGTCGGTCTCCTTCCTTGGTTGTCCAGTTTCATCGTATACGTCTTTTTCCTTTGTCCAGTTTTATTCATGTCCATCCCTACTCTTATTCGGGTTTTGTTCCCCCTAGTAGGTACGCGGTTTCACAGCGTTGCTAGTCCTTAGCATTCCGAGTGCTCAAGGGAGGCGCGGCCCCCAAGATGTTCACGGCAGCCTTGGATTTCGCAGTGCCGTCGGAGTGACCGGTGTGTACTTCCTACTTTTGGTCTTTTCGGGGTTACCGATATAGAGTATATTGTCTGGGATTTTTACAGTCCGTAGTATACATGGTCTAGTAACTACGTATAGTCGTTCGGCGTGCTCGGGAGTTTGTACCTCCTTTTCCCAAGCGCGGTGTAGTGCGTGGCGGCGTTGGCTGCGTAAAGTGCTGGTGAGGCTTTTCTACTTTACGAGCCGGTGTCGGATTCCGCTACGGTGCAGGCCTTCTGTGTGAAGCAGGGAGTTGGGTACCCTTGCTGCCTAATTGACTATGTATTGTGGGCTGTGGATATGTCGGACTAGACGTTACGTCGGACGGGTTTATCAAGAAGGAATATATTGTCCATCCTAAACGAGAGTGAATGTATCTCCTATAGCGGCCCCTGGCCTGCGGGGTACTCGGGGTTCAGTGGTGTTTCATCTTCGGGGTGACCGCTTTCGATCTGCGGCACGGTTTTTCCCCCTAGGACTTTGGGTGCCACTGAGCCCTTCGCGCGACCAGTCATGGTAGGGCGGCATGGAGACTTAATCGTTCTAGCCACGGCGTTCTTCGCGGCAATGTCCAAAAGAGAAATGTCCTGTGCCGGGGGCGACCAAGCCCAGTCTCCGGCGGTGTACGTAACGAGTGTGTATGTACTGAATTCCTACAGTACGCAAAGTGGAGTCACGATCAGATTTCCCCTGTATTCTTTCGGAGCGCCCCCCGCCCACTGTGGCATTCAGTCTATAGCTGCTATCGGGGTGGAGACTACAAACTCCTACTTTTCGGGTACTTTTCGATCCACTCTAATCTGTGTCCATCACTTTTCGGTGATGCGCCAAGAAACGCCAAGGGGTTTTCTTCCCAAGGCCGGCAAGAAAACACAGCCTCCGAATCCTTGTCCAGCCCCAGAGCTAATCCGGGATACCGGGGGACCGGGATCTATCCGCCTATGTGATGGGGCGTGTAAAAGTCTATAGTATAAGCCAAGTGGCGTAATGTACTGGCCGCTGCCTGGGCCCTTCAGCCGCTGGTTAGGCGCTGGGTTCTATGGTAACCGGGGGGACTGTAATGTCCGTACAGTCGGGCCGATAATGGCCGTAAATAATCGCTCAGCTCCCTGGTAAACTGCCAGCGGGCCCCTTATCGTCTTTGATTATTTCACGACGGGTGCACGGTTTCGCTGGTGGGGTTGTAACCCAAAGCCTTGCCCAAGCATTGCGCGAGGGTGGCCCAGTAGCTTCAGAGACAACGGTGAGGAGGGGTCCCCTCACGCTGCTCGATGTACCCCCAGATCCCAATACTCCTTGACCCTGGAGTGTACGGGTGTAAGACCTTGACCCTGGTCGTCGGGTATAGTTGCCCTTAACCCTGGTGCGGCGGGTGTAAGATCTACAATGCCCGGATGACCGCAGTCAAACAAGGGCGAAAGAGAAATGCACGTTGCCCCTCGTGCGCCGGGGTTGGGGAGTGGTGAACACCTCCCCGGGGGTTGAGACTTGTCTTATGACACAAGCAACAAACTAGCACTCAACCGGGGGAAGGGGGCTCGCTCAAAGGCGCCTTCCAGGTCCCGGGACCACTAGCCGTCAAAGGCCAAGACAAGTCTGAGGTTGTCGCTCAGACTGTCTGGCATATATACTCCTAACCTATTTGTACATGTTTGTACGGTGGCTCAGAGGCCTCTACGTACTGGTATCTAACTGGCTATGAGCTTTGGGCCGGTAATGGCATCGGAGCGCTGGTATGCGAGGATGTCCATGGCGACGTAGCGTATAAGGGGCGGATCTAAGGAGTAGCCAATCTGTCGGGTTCGATCGGTGGTTCTCGTCGATTGTAGGTGCGCCGGTAATGGCGGGGTTCTAAGTCCGTGATCGGGCGTGGTCTGCCACGATCGGGGTGTAGCGCTCTGTGACTGGTAGGGTTCTCAGTCGTGCAGAGCCTGGGTTAATTATCCCTGCCTGTTGTACTCGTAGGTCGGGGTGCGTATGGGGTATAGTATAATGTCTATGCCAGTAATGGCGAGTGTCCATGCGGTAGGGACGCGAGGCATCAGGTTTAGTGTTCTGGGTCACGTGCGAGCATAGACCGTGCCCCTAGTCGTCGTATAGCGTAGTGTACGGTGGCGGTTTAGCCTGGGTCTGTATAAGGCGTACCGTCGTGCTATTGTAGCCTGTTGGGCTCTAGGGGTCGGCTCGTGACTCCGGGGTTTAGGGACTAGGCAGCGTATGGTTCTTGCTGCCGGGACTTGGACTGAGTTTAGGGTTAGACTGCTGGTGGCCTGCTAGTGCCCGTAGTGTCCTGTATAGCGGAGGGCTTCTACTAGCGTTGCCGTGGGGTTTCAGCTGGGCTCGGATAGAGTGCTGTAGTGTGCGTATGGCGTGAGTGGGGTGCCCAGCTAGCGTGTTCTACTAGGCTTTGAAATTGGCTTGTGACAACAACCTTGTCAGACCCTGTCAACACAACCTCCTCTCCTGGGAACCTGTCCAATATGAAGGCATTGAGTTCTGCCACCGCATCGTTCTTGGCACACAGAATTGTCCGTTCGAGGAAGTGTTGATCGGACTTGTTTCCTTCAGCAATGCCAGGATAAACAGCGTCCACCAATCCTTGAACTGTATTGTCAGCCAGCCTCATGCTTTCTGGAAGAGAGACATTGTTCTGGGAAGACCTAGGATCTCCTGCTCCGACATTCAGCAACCACTGTGCAAAAGCGTCACTTGCAGGTGCGCGGTCAAGCCGCATGTTCTGTGTAAGATGAAGGACCTGGATGTTCCTCCACAGATATGATCTCCTCAGGGAAGCAGATACAATCTGCTCCCTTGTGCCTCTGGGAACCACAGGTAGCGTCTGTTGGAAGTCACCTCCAAAAAGCATGGTAATTCCACCAAATGGTACGTCCTTGTCCAGGATATCACGGAGGGTCCGGTCCACTGCCTCTATGGCATGGCGATGCTGCATGGGTGCCTCGTCCCATATGACAATCCCTGTTTCCCGTATAAGATCAGCCAGATTGCTGTTCTTGGGGATATGGCAGGTCGAAGTCTCATGAACCGCTATGGGTATTTTGAAGCGGGAGTGAGCTGTGCGTCCACCAATGAGGAGCAAGGATGCAATCCCAGAGGATGCAACACAGAGTGCCACCTTCCTGTGCATATGAACTGCAGAAGCAATGGCATTACATGTGAATGTCTTGCCACCACCACCTGCACTGTGGAGGAAGAATATTTTCCCCTCTTGCTGTAGGACGGATTGCAGGACCACATCATAGGCATTTGCCTGCTCTGGATTGAAGCGCTCTCTGTCCACCTCCACCCCAACAGCAAGCTCCGCATCATCATAGGCAAGTTCCTCTTGAAGGATGAGATTTACATGTGGAGGCTCCCATTGTGCCTGAGGGAGGGGCATGGGTGGAAAGTCTGTTAGCCGCCTTCCATACTTGAGCAGGATCTGATTAAGAAGGAACAGTCCCAGGTCCCAGACCTGTTCCTCTGTGGGATCCTCATGCCCATAAGCATCAACTCGGGGTCGTAGGTCGTCGCAAATGTTATTCCTGAACCGGGTCCAGAGGTCGGCAGGCTCCACAGGATGACAATGGGTGAGGAGTATGGCAAACAGATTGCGTAGCTGTGATCCTGACTGCATGTCTGCTGCCTCCTCCAAGCACAGTGCCCACTCCCCATCATCCTCCAGAAGTCCACGGGCAGAGCATGTGGCCTTGAAGGTTGGGTATGCAACCCCATTGACCTTGCAGAGGTCATCCCAGCATGTGGCACCCTTCACCACTGTGAGCAGGAGCCGTAGGTAGAACTTTTCACCAGCTGAAGGGTGGACAAAGGCCATCCTGCCTATTGAAAAGTCCCGTTGCCTGACCTTCCAGGTGCGGGACCTTGCATCCCACACAAAGTGCTGTGGGAAATCCTGATATAGATGCTGTGTTGCCCCTGGGAGCTCTCGATTTGCCGTGAACCATTCTGTGAGCTGAGTCTTTGTTGAGGATGGACGGTCAGCAACTTCATGGGGGTTGTCTCCCTCAGCAAAGAATATCATCTGCTCATCCTTGAGATGTATGGTCAGCCGATATACAGAAGGCTTTTCCTCATGCATGGAAAATTCTGCAATGTGCCAAAATGCCTCCACTGGTCCAATGTAGCATCCGTCAATGTCTTGTTTTACCTCGTCAACCTGTCCAACCTCCAAGGTCGCACGGTCGTGCCCCTTGTAGATGTACTTGTGTATGTACTTCACTGCCCTGATAGAAGTGCAGATCTCCACATTGATATGGTAGTCCAACATGGCAGTGAGGTGAGGGTTGTAGGGAACAACATGACGATTGTCAAAGTGGTGACCCCTGGAGTTGACATGTGAACGGCCATTGTCAGGGCGTGCGTAGGTGGGATACCCATCCTCTCCAAACTGGGTGTCATCACAAAACTGCTTTGGATAATGCTTGGAGCAGGCCCTGTCCACCATGCATGGTGCATGAGGGTTATCATCTCCACATGGCCCATGGAGCATGCATTTTGTGACTGTGTCGTAGAGCTTTGGCTGGGTCTCCTGACAGGGAAGCTGTGCAGACACAATGTTGTCCACTTGGCCACCATCTCGGATCTTGTAGAGATCTTTGAGGAAAATCAGAAGGTGGACATGAGGCAGTCCTCGCTTCTGAAATTCAATGGTGTAGACATCCCCAGCCAGCTCACCAAAGAAGCCATCCTTGATCAGCTTGATCAAGGCCTGGAGCTTCAGATGGAACACACGGGCCACAATATCAGGACGGTCTGCTGCCGTTTGCTTCTTCCGTGGGTGCCCAGGATTATCTTCATCAGCATCCAGCTCCAGCAATGCATCCTGTATTTCAGGCCACTTAGGGTTGGCCGTCATCGTGAGGAAGATGTCTGGTTTGCGGCAATATCGGCAAATGGCCAGGGAGTCCTGAAGCAGCTGATACATGTGCCGTGCACTTCCCAGATGGGAGGAGGGCAGAATGATCTGCTGTCCCTGTTGGCCAAGGTCTGGAACATTGTCGTTAGCATCAAGGGCATCCCTTACACTATTGTAGAGGTCTGCACGGATCTGCCTTTGATTGTTCCGGACCCAGTGAAGCTTGCTGGATTCAATGGAAGCCCACACATCCACAACGTATTGCTGAAACAGACGTCCCCCACGGAAGAGATAAACTCCATGACTGCATCTTCATGTCTGATGATGCGGGGGTGTAGGCGGTAGGCATAGAAGCATTGTTCAGAGACTTTTGGGCTCCGCATCTGTCCTTGAGGGCCTGCTCCTGAAGGTGTCAAGGGGTGCCATCCTTGGTCACCATGTGGAAACAGCAGCACATAGTGCAATGGAGAATATATATAGTGGGTGTATGTTGCTAATCTTTTCCAAGTTACCACCACGGAGCCGGAGGATAATGTCTCTATGTCTTTGAACATCTTCATTGCCACTGCCAGGAATCACCGCTGCAACCTCATCTGTGGTGGGGAGGTTATAACGCCGTCTGTCTGCAGTATGCTGCAGCATTATGTGGGCCCGCACATTGAGCTGTTCTTCAGGTGGCTTTGCCTGTAGGATCTCAAATGCACGGCGGTAGAGAGGAACAAAGGGGTTATGCTCCTCAAATACGACCTGCAGCTCACCCATGATTCCTGGGTCCAGATTGTGATTCCGCGTATTGCGGGTATCCAGGGCAGCCTGAGGATCATGTATATAGAGCTGTGCATATGATGGCTGCAGACCCTCTGGCGGAAGGAGACTGACGTAATGCTGCAGGAGGCAGTTGTATAGGAGGCAGATCCACCTGGCCCTGAAGGCAACACACACCAAACTTGTGGCTAGTGTTAGTGGACGACTTCAAGCGCTCGCCTTTCCAGTGCAATGCATGGCAGTGTGGACATTGTATGTCCATCCTTCCAATGGAGTGACGATCTGCTGGTTCGACATAGGGCTGCCTTCCCAAAGGGATATTTTGTGGGATTTGAGGCTCTTCATGCTGCTGCAACTCCCTTTGGAGTCTTGCCTGTTTGATCAGCTGCATGTCATCAGCAAGTGCTGCATGCTGCTGGATCTCCCTTTGCAGCTGGGCCTGTTCAAGTAGCTGCATGTCATCAGCTACTGCTGCACCCTGCTGGATATCCCTTCGGAATCTGGCCTGGTCAATCAGCTGTATGTCATCAGCAAGTGCTGCATGCTGCTGGATCTCCCTTTGCAGTCCAGCCTCTTCGATCAGCCGCATGTCACCAGCAACTGCTGTGCCCTGCTGGATATCCCTTTGCAGACTGGCCTCTTCTATCAGCTGTGTGTCGTTAGCAAGTGCTGCATGCTGCTGGATCTCCATTTGCAATCTGGCCTCTTCGATCAGCCGCATATTGCCAGCAACCGCTGTGCCCTGCTGGATATTCCTTTGCAGTCTGGCCTCTTCGATCAGCCGTGTGTCGTTAGCAAGTGCTGTGTGCTGCTGGATATTCCTTTGCAGTCATGTGTCATTAGCAAGTGCTGCTTGACGTTCAACCTGGCGTTCATGTGTCTGCTGCACAATCCTTTGCTGATCTCTGACATGGCTGTCATGATTTTTGCGTTGTGCCAATAATGTCTGATAGCGACTGCCTACAGAGGAGGAAGATGCCAGCATGTGTGGTGTGGAAGGAATGAACGTTTCCTGATTTTGTCTGCGTGCATGCACTCTGCTAGCGTGGCTTTCATTGAAACCATGTTCAAGTTCTGCCTGCCAATCACGCCGTGGAGGTACATGCACTGAGTTTGCAGGGGGCCAATGATATGTAGCATGTGGATCAGGCATGCGGGATGGTCCAGGTACTGGTTGGTTCGACTGCAAAGGCCGACCCAGCTCAGGATGCCAGCTGTGTATCTGGGACGTGTTCCAAGGAACATTATGCAGATTAGAAGGACCTGCAACAGGGATGTCATATGGTGGTCCAGCAATAGCCTGATTTTGTTGTAAGGGTCCAGCCATGGGCTGGTTTTGAGGAACAAATGCATTTGTGGTACCATGTTCCCCGTGAGGATGGTGCAAGGCAAAGTTGGGCTGTGGAAAGGGTTGCCTCATCTGCAATCGCTGACGTCGCACAGATGGTGGTGTCATTTGCAGACGTGCTTCCTGGTCCTGTGCCCTATGTTCCTCTCGGTCATGTTCTGGTGTAGAGGGAGGATCCCTGCAACAGATTGTAACCTTCAGCATTCAGTGTGTCTGGCAGAGCAGAACCCATACATTATGAATGCGTTTTTTGTGTGATGATATGAGAATTGTTGCCTCAAAGATTTGGCAAATCTATGTGCATCGACCCATCAGTGCCAAAGAACCCACTGCCAGCCATGTTATAACTACCCACAGTATGTTGTGTTGCCCAAGCAAGTGTGAGGAAGGTCGCTTATCAGCTCCTCAAATATTGGGAAGATCTATGTGCATTGACCCATCAGTGCCATAGAACCCAATGCCAGCATATTATAACAACCCACAATATGTTGTGTTGCCCAAGCAAGTGTGGGGGAGGTTGCTTATCAGCTCACAGATAAGCAATGACTTTGTAGGGGCTTTCAACAGCTTATTACAGATGGTAATATGTCTGTTATTGCACCAATGTAGTGTGTCAATGTCTCTTGTCCCACTCCCCCACAGGGTAGGCAGGGGGCATTGTTTGTCACTGTTGTGACAGGGAATGCCTAACACCTCCATCCACCCGTGTCCACCTACTCGAGTTTTGGTGGGGCCCCCCTGTGCATTTTTGGCACCGATTTATTTATTGCATAGATGTACTCTAATACCCATGTAGATTACAGCGGTAGCGAAATTATAGCAACGCGCGGTCAGGAGGACGCGCAAAACGCGAAATGCGCGGGTTTTCGTCAAACGCGGCGCGCGCATTGCAGGCGCCGGGCGTGGGAATCCACCGGCCAACTCCGCGGATGGCAGGCGCCCTATCTAATGGGAGGAGGATCGACGACGCGCATGGACGCCACGCGGCAAACGTGGCGTCCATGTGCGTAAAACGTGCGCAAAACGCGAGCGACACGCTAGCTGCACGCGAGCGACACGCTAGCTGCACGCGAGCGACACGCTAGCTGCACGCGAGCGACACACTAGCTGCACGCTAGCGACACGCGAGCGCCTACGGCGCGAGCTCCCATTACTTATAGACTAGCTTAATTAGCTGTGGCTTCGCCACAAACGTTATGTCTTAAGAATATATTTTAGTCTCTGCCTGCTCAGCCACTCCTCCACCTCGCTGATGCTCGGGATCGTTGTCGCTTTGCTTGTAGAATCTGTAACTGGCACACATGCCTTGCAGGCTCTGGGTGTGGGAATTCACCCCTGTGGCATTGGGGTGCAAATACCTGTGGTACGGGGTACAAATCCCTGTGGCATGGGCCACGAATCCCCGTGGTATGGGGTATTTACATTACACAAATCCCCATGACATGAGGCACAAATCCCTGTGGCATGGAGCACGAATCCCCGTGGCATGGGGTACAAACCCCCATGGCATGGGCCAAAAATCCCCACGGCGTAGGGCACGAATCCCCGTGGCACGGGGTACAAATCCCCGTGGTGTAGAGTATTTACATTACAAAATCCCCATGCCACAGGACACAAATCCCTGTGGCATGGGCCACAAACCCCCATGTAATGGGCCACGAATCCCCGTGGTGTGGGGCACAAATCCCCGTGGCATGGGGCACAAATCCCCGTGGCATGGGGCACAAATCCCCGTGGTGCAGGGCAGGAACAGCGCGCGCGCCTTGCAGGCGCCGGGCGTGGGAATCCACCGGCCAACTCCGCGGATGGCAGGCGCCCTATCTAATGGGAGGAGGATCAACGACGTGCATGGACGCCACGCGGCAAACGTGGCGTCCATGTGCGCAAAACGCGAGCGACACGCTAGCGGCACGCAAGCGCCTACGGCGCGAGCTCCCCTTACTTTACGAGTTTAATTACCCATGGCTTCGCCACGAATATCAATTGTCACTTAAGTGAGATAACTAATAGAATAAGGGAAAAAACACTGGATGGAGACATTATGAGTCCACCCAACCTCCAGGGTGTGTGATCACCCTGTTGCACCTGTCTTTTGTTCTCTGCCCGCTCAGCCACTTCCTCCACCTCGCTGATGCTCGGTGTCGTCGTCGCTTCGCTTGTAACATTGTGTGGTGCCTCAAAAAACTCCCTGAATTCTCTTAATTAATCGCGTGTATATACAGTACAGGCCATCTACGTTACAACAGCTACAAAATCCCCGTGGCACAGCGCAGGGAGGACGCGCAAAACGTTTTTCGCCGAAGGGATTTGAACGCGCGCTTTGCAGGCGCCGGGCGTGGGAATACACTGGCCAACTCCCCGGGTCGGTGGCGTGAGCCCTATGGGACGACAAACAGCACGTGGCGCACGTGGAAAAGCACATGGCAGTTCCCACGCAACGGTCGTCCCTTTATTATATGACTAGCTTAATTACCTGTGGCTTCGCCACAAACGTTATGTCTTAGAAATATATTTTAGTCTCTGCCCGCTCAGCCACTTCCTCCACCTCACTAACACTCGGTCTCGTCGTCGCTTCGCTTGTAAAATCTTGCAATCGGCACGCGCGCCTTGCAGGCGCCGGTGAGCGCTTAATGGGCACCTTTCGGACGCCACGCGGCAAACGTGGACGCCAGGTGCGCTCCACGCGACCGCTCCCACGCGAGCTCCCATCATTAGTAGACTATTTTAATTACCTGTGGATTCGCCACAAATGTTATGTCTTAGGAATATATTTTAGTCTCTGCCTGCTCAGCCACTCCTCCACCTCGCTGATGCTCGGTATCGTTGTCGCTTTGCTTGTAGAATCTGTAACTGGCACGCATGCCTTGCAGGCTCTTGGTGTGGGAATTCACCCCTGTGGCATTGGGGTGCAAATACCTGTGGCACAGGGTGCAGACCCCTGTGGTGTGGAGTATTTATATTACAAAGTCCCCATGCCACAGGACACAAATCCCTGTGGCATGGGGCACAAATCCCCGTGGCATGGGGTGCAAACCCCCATGGCATGGGCCAAAAATCCCCATGGTGTAGGGCACGAATCCCCGTGGCACGGGGTACAAATCCCCGTGGTGTGGGGTATTTATATTACAAAATCCCCATGCCACAGGACACAAATCCCTGTGGCATGGGCCACAAACCCCCATGTAATGGACCACGAATCCCCGTGGTGTGGGGCACAAATCCCCGTGGCATGGGGCACAAATCCCCGTGGCATGGGGCACAAATCCCCATGGCATGGGGCACAAATCCCCGTGGCATGGGGCACAAATCCCCGTGGTGCGGGGCAGGAACAGCGCGCGCGCCTTGCAGGCGCCGGGCGTGGGAATCCACCGGCCAACTCCGCGGATGGCAGGCGCCCTATCTAATGGGAGGAGGATCAACGACGTGCATGGACGCCACGCGGCAAACGTGGCGTCCATGTGCGCAAAACGCGAGCGACACGCTAGCGGCACGCGAGCGCCTACGGCGCGAGCTCCCCTTACTTTATGGATGGACTAGGTTAATTACCCGTGGCTTCGCCACGGTCACACCACTTTTACCACTTCAATATATTATTCCAATCCATGTGCGCCTATTTCAGATAATCAGGGGTTTTTTTAAGTTACCTGTGGATCCCCTATGAATTTCATGTGCATTACCCATGGCTTCCCCAACTTCCCTCTTTTGTCTCTTGTCTCTGCCTGCTCAGCCACTTCTGACACAGAGCTGATCCTCGGTCTCATCATCGCTTTGCTTGTAATACTGTGTAATGTGGTGTCAAAATGTTCTTCATTTTTTTGCAATCTTTTGGCAGGCATCTACAGCACAGGCCATTTATGTTACAAAGATCCCCGTGGCATGAGGCATAAATCCCCGTGGCACAAAGCACAGATCCCTGTGGCACGGGGCACAAATCTCCATGATACAGAGCACAAATCCCTGTGGCATGGGGCACAAAGCCCTATGGTGCAGGGTGCAAATCCCCGTGGTGCAGGGTATTTACATTACAAAAATCCCTGTGGCATGGGGCACAAATCCCCATGGTGTGCAGTACAAATCCCTGTGGCATGTGGTACAAATCCCCGTGGTGTGGGGTATTTACATTACAAAAATCCCCGTGGCACAGGGCACAAATCCCTGTGGCATGGTGCACAAATCCCTGTGGCACAGAGCACAAATCCCCGTGGCATGGGGTGCAAATCCCCATGGTGTGGGGTACAAATCCCTGTGGCACGGGGCACAAATCCCCATGGTGTGGGGTATTTACATTACAAAAATCCCCATGATGTGGGGCACAAATCCCCGTGGCACGGGGCACAAATCCCTGTGGCACGGGGCACAAATCCCCGTGGCACGGGGCACAAATCCCCGTGGCAAGGGCCACAAACCCCCGTGGCAAGAGCCACAAATCCCCGTGGTGTGGGGCACGAATCCCCGTGGTGTGGGGCACGAATCCCCCTGGTGTGGGGCACGAATCCCCGTGGCATGGGGCATGAATCCCCGTGGTGCGGGGCAGGAACAGCGCGCGCGCCTTGCAGGCGCTGGGCGTGGAAATTCACCGGCGCCAGGCGCCCTATCTAATGGGAGCAGGATTGACGACGCGCATGGACGCCACGCGGCGAACGTGGACGCCAGGTGCGCAAAACGCGAGCGACACGCGACACCTCCCACGCGAGCCCCCATTACTTATAGACTTAATTACCTGTGGCTTCGCCACAAATGTTATGTCTTAGGAATATATTTTAGTCTCTGCCTGCTCAGCCACTCCTCCACCTCGCTGATGCTTGGTATCGTTGTCGCTTTGCTTGTAGAATCTGTAACTGGCACACATGCCTTGCAGGCTCTGGGTGTGGGAATTCACCCCTGTGGCATTGGGGTGCAAATACCTGTGGCACAGGGTACAGACCCCTGTGGTGTGGAGTATTTATATTACAAAATCCCCATGCCACAGGACGCAAATCCCTGTGGCATGGGGCACGAATCCCCGTGGCATGAAGCACAAACCCCTATGGCATGGGCCAAAAATCCCCGTGGTGTAGGGCACGAATCCCCATGGCACGGGGTACAAATCCCCGTGGTGTGGAGTATTTACATTACAAAATCCCCATGCCACAGGACACAAATCCCTGTGGCATGGGGCACGAATCCCCATGGCATGGGGCACAAACCCCCATGGCATGGGCCAAAAATCCCTGTGGTGTAGGGCACGAATCCCCGTGGCACGGGGTACAAATCCCCGTGGTGTGGGGTATTTACATTACAAAATCCCCATGCCACAGGACACAAATCCCTGTGGCATGGGCCACAAACCCCCATGGAATGGACCACGAATCCTCGTGGTGTGGGGCACGAATCCCCGTGGCATGGGGCACGAATCCCTGTGGCATGGGGCACGAATCCCTGTGGTGCGGGGCAGGAACAGCGCGCGCACCTTGCAGGCGCCGGGCGTGGGAATCCACCGGCCAACTCCGCGGATGGCAGGTGCCCTATCTAATGGGAGGAGGATCAACGACGCGCATGGACGCCACGCGGCAAACGTGCTCGCCATGTGCGCAAAACGCGAGCGACACGCGAGCGACACGCTAGCTGCACGCTAGCAACACGTGAGCGCCTACGGCGCGAGCTCCCATTATATTATGGACTAGGTTAATTACCCATGGCTTCGCCACGGTCACACCGCTTTTTCCACTTCAATATATTATTCCAATATATGTGTGCCTGTTTCAGATAATTGGTTTTTTTTTAAGTTACCTGTGGATCCCCCATGAATTTCCTGTGCATTACCCATGGCTTCCCCAACTTCCCTCTTTTGTCTCTTGTCTCTGCCTGCTCAGCCACTTCTGACACCTCGCTGATCCTCAGTCTCATCGTCGCTTCGCTTGTAATACTGTGCAATGTGGTGTCAAAATGTTCTTCATTTTTTGCAATCTTTTGGCAGGCATCTACAGCACAGGCCATTTATGTTACAAAAATCCCTGTGGCAGGGCACAAATCCCCATAGCATGGGACACAAACCCCCATGGTGCAGGGTACAAATCCCCGTGGTGCAGGATATTTACATTACAAAAATCCCTGTGGCATGGGGCACAAATCCCCATGGTGTGCAGTACAAATCCCTGTGGCATGCAGTACAAATCCCCGTGGTGTGGGGTATTTACATTACAAAAATCCCCGTGGCACAGGGCACAAATCCCTGTGGCACAGAGCACAATTCCCCGTGGCATGGGGTGCAAATCCCCATGGTGTGGGGTACAAATCCCTGTGGCATGGGGCACAAATCCCCGTGGTGTGGGGTATTTACATTACAAAAATCCCCATGATGTGGGGCACAAATCCCCATGGCACGGGGCACAAATCCCTGTGGCATGGGCCACAAACCCCCGTGGCAAGGGCCACAAATCCCCATGGTGTGGGGCACGAATCCCCATGGTGTGGGGCACAAATCCCCGTGGCATGGGGCACAAATCCCCGTGGCATGGGGCACAAATCCCCGTGGCATGGGGCACAAATCCCCGTGGTGCGGGGCAGGAACAGCGCACGCGCCTTGCAGGCGCCGGGCGTGGGAATCCACCGGCCAACTCCGCGGATGGCAGGCGCCCTATCTAATGGGAGCAGGATCAACGACGTGCATGGACGCCACGCGGCAAACGTGGCGTCCATGTGCGCAAAACGTGCGCTGAACGTGCGCAAAACGTGAGCGACACGCGAGCGACACGCTAGCTGCACGCTAGCTGCACGCTAGCGACACGCGAGCGCCTACGGCGCGAGCTCCCATTACTTTTAGATACGCAGACAGCAATAGCACCTTTCGATTAGCTTTAAACTGCATTATTGCAGTACAGAAACTGTATTTGAACCATGCTACACCTACCCTATGTCTTCCAGAAATACATTACCATACGGCAACGGAGAATCCTCAGGATTTGACCGTGGGAAATGTCACGTGATCGGATTACGTAAAGGTGCCCGTTCCTAGCGTCCCCTAACAGATCACGGTACCGCGCCCAGCCATGCCCCACCCTGACGCACTCTCCAAATCTTGCCCAGTTTCACCATCGACCCGCCGCACAGTGTTAAGATGCCTGCACTCACCGACTTACCAGTCGAGCTCTTCCTCGACCATCTATTCCCACTGCTTCTCGTGCGGGATCTGCTCAGATTCTCCGCGACGAACCAGTACTTACACAACCTTGCGTCCGACGAGGCGTATTGGCATAGAAGAATCCAGGAGGACTTCAACTTCTCCGGGCATGAGACAGCCAGAACCTCGGGATGGAAGTTCCTGTACAAGCGCTTCGCCCGTCCGAAGGTGTTCGTCTGGGGGTGTGTCGTTCGCGATCATCATCTTATGTAGACGATTTACATGCCGATCCGGATGATCTACATAGTGAAGTATCCCACGGGCGGCTTGGTCTTGCAAAGGATGCGATTCCGCACACGCGTGTGCATAATGGTGTCCCATACCCTGTGGAACTGCGTATCCCCGGAGCGCGCATAGTCAGCTTGATGGCGGGTGGAATGTCCGCGTGCACATTCATTGCATCGCTGATCGCCGGTATTGATACGATGTCCGTACAGGTCACTGCATGCCCTTGATTCCAAGGGTAGAATCTTTGTCTGCGGTACGACCTTACATTCACCTGTCGGGAACGCAGCTGATATAGGAATAGGGGAGCTTAATGGACATGGGTTTGGAGCTCTGCAGAGCGAGGGTTTCTCTATGCCCCAAAAGCAGGCAAGCAGGCCCATGCGGTTAGACATACCTGCCAGGTTTTGCAGTCTTAGGTTCGTGCGCGACTCAGAGATCCAAATACACAGGCATGACTAACGATGCCCTGCAGCTGCGGCCGCCTCCATCTTGCTGCATTGGATTCTTCCTCACAAGTTTGGACATTCGCCTCTTGGGGAAGACCCTACAAGCTCACCTCACACTTGCTGGATCGTTCGTCCCCAGACGCCACACCCATCCAAGTCGAGAGCGGCTGGGCCTTCTGCTCCACGCTGACAGCCTCTGGGGATGTGCTCGTCTGGTGGCCGTTTGGGAACAGGATGAAGGAAGCGCGTAGTGCCAAGGAAAGCGAGCTGGACGCGCAGGGCGACGCGACAAAGGCGGTACCGACAGCGCAGGACCCTTATGTGATTCCGTGCCATACGTGGGAGATGCAGGGTATCGACCCTGTGCTGCTGCCGCCGATCCCCAGTGGAAGCCTCCTAGAGCTGCCTGACGCAGGCTTATCAGAGGAGGACGAAGCTGCGGGGACGAAGCTTGTCAAGATTGCGGGGTTGGATGATGCCATTATAGGACTGACAAACAAGGGACATGTCCTGATGTACGATAATCTGACCGGAGAAGATGACTACCGGCGGGGGAGTTGGCGGTATGTGAGCATCCGTCTTTCCAGCTTCTCTTTGCCATGCAGGCTGCTGATCCGTGTCCAGCTACCCAAATTTAGCGAGTTAGCGCAGATTCGAAATCACCCAACGTTCGAGGACACGTCTACCTTGCGCATCACCCATGCACGTACTAGCCTCCTCCAAAGACACACCTACCTGACGTCAGTCACAGATCTCTGCACAATTTCGGACATTCTGTGCCTACTCAACGGGGGAGCATTCTGTAGTCCTGATGGGCAAACCCTCCGAATCCACAGACCCCACGATTCTCCCAGAGCTTCAGAACCGCAACATAATCTCTGTTGTGCTGGGGGACTACCACTACGGCGCGCTCACCGAGCAAGGCCAGCTATTGACCTGGGGTGGGTTTTCCAAGGGCGCACTTGGGCTCGGCGACCCGAGCACGATGCTTGCCGGGCAGCCTGGTGGGTTCGCAACGGAGGACGCTGCAGCGGCCGCGCGGCGCTCTCGGTATTTTGGAGCGTCCCCGCCGGAGCTGCTGGTCCCGACAGAGGTGCGCTTCGACCACCAGGATAGGGAGGACAGGAGGAGGGAGAGGTTCTGCTTCGCCGCCGCCGCGGGAGGATGGCACATGGGCGCGCTCGTGATCGACCTTGAGGTGAGGCTTGGTGTTTGGTGAGAATGGACCGCGCTGAGCGTGCATGTCGCAGCCGAGCGAGGAGGAGGCGGATGAGGTTCAAGATATGCCTGGGGCGTTCCCTCAGGATGACAGTGCGATGCCCGGCCCGCCACATGACTTCCCTCAAGCACCAGGAGAGTACCCCATGATACCCTTCAGACGTGGTGGCGGTGTGTTCTGACTTGGGCTCGCTGTACGAGGCGTTAAACGGGGACGTGGAGGGCGGGGACGAGGATTTTAAGATGATAAACATTCGTGGGGAACAACATTCAATTGTAGGTTCAATATGAATTGAAATATATCCGGATGGGGAAAGGAGGCTTGACCAAGAACTGAACCTCTTCGGTACAATTCAAAGCTTGAGTCCAGTGTAGCATCACTATGACCAGGACGGGCGCTCTACCCCTTCGTCTGAGAAGTCTTGCCTGAAGTGGCGAGCCTTACATTGATATTGGTGCTTATGCACTTCAAGACATGCTAGGAGCGTCCATACACCGCTATGGTGTGCAACGTGACTCTACACGTACACCCTCCTATGCTCTCGCCAGGACAATGCGATATATTGAAATGCTTCCTATAATGCATTGTATTGCTTAATGATGCGTGCGTTTAGGTTACGTCGATGATTCAAGGATGATACTTAGGATCCATTATGACCGTCTTATGGCTCAAGAGAAATTTATGTTTGCCAGATGGGTGGCAACGCTTCTACCGCATACTGGATGAACTCAGCTACTGTGGCGCAGAGAATATCTTGCTAAAATCTTACCCTATCAGCGCTTGTCGCTTTTTCTCGCAGTGGCTCATACTAAGCCACACGCGCCACAGTCGCATGAGAAGCTCCTGCGTCTCAGCACTCCTTGTTTGCGCTGCCCATGCTGATCTCCGGCAGGGGTTGTCGGTATGTGCAGACATTGCCAGATGCATACGATCGGGTCTTACGCGATATTTGAATCGCATCGCAGCACAGATCTAAATCACGGTACCGCAGTGTGAAACGCGACGCGACGCTTCGAAGAATCCAAATATATTATGATAGCAAGCCCAACGTCGATCGCGACTCTTTACGCTTCCCATTCCAGCAGTATCCAACATCGTTTCCAATCCTCTCACCCAACGTCGCGACTTTGCTGTTATTCTTGGTCCCTCTCCGGCCACCCCAGTATCTTGCCCAGTTTCACCATCGAGCCACTGCACAGTGCCCAGTGTATTCATAGATGCCTGCGCTCACCGACTTACCAGTCGAGCTCTTCCTCGACCATCTATTCCCACTGCTTCTCGTGCGGGATCTGCTCAGATTCTCCGCGACGAACCACAATTTCTACAATCTTGCATCCGACGAGGCTGAATGGCGTAGAAGAACCCAGGAGGACTTCAACTTCTCCGGGTCTGAGACAGCCAGAACTTCGGGATGGAAATTCCTTCACAAGTGCTTCGCCCATTCGAAGGTGTTCGTTTGGGGGTGTGTCGTCCGCGATTATTATCTTATGTAGGCAATTTACACGCCGATCGGGATGATCCACATAGTTCACCGTCACACGGGCGACTTGGTCTAGCAGAAAATGCGATTCCGCAGATACGTGTGATCAATGGTGTCCCGTACCCATACTTTTGTGGAACTGCGTATTCCCGGTGCGCGCATAGTCGACTTGGTGGCGGGTGAATGGTTCGCGTGCATATATTGTATCGCTGACCGCCAGTATTTATATGATGCTCGTACAGGTCACTGCACGCCCTTGACTCCGAGGGCGGAATATTTGTCTGTGGTACGTCCTTACACTCACCTGTCGAGAACGCAGCTAACGCAGGAATAGGGAAGCTTAATGGAAGCGATGATTTTCGAGCTCGGCATGGCGAAGGTTTCTCTGTGTCCCATAAGCAGGCAATCCGGCTCATGCGGTTAAGTATACCTACCAGGTTCCGCAGTCTTAGGTTCGTGCGCGATTCAGGGACCAGGTACACAGGCATGACTAACGATGCCCTGCAGCTGCGGCCGTCTTCATCTTGCTGCATTGGATGCTTCTTCAGAAGTCTGGACATTCGCCTCCTGGGGAAGACCCTACAAGCTCGTCTCACCTTTGCTGGACTGTTCGTCCTCAAATACCACACCCATCCAAGTCGAGAGCGGCCGGTCAGTCTGCTCCGCGCTGACCGCATCTGGGGACGTGCTCGTCTGGTGGCCGTTTGGGAACAGGATGAGAAAGGCGTACCGTGCCAAGGAAAGCGAGCTGGACGCACAGGGCGACGCGACAAAGGCGGTACCGACAGAGCAGAACCCCTACGTGATTCCGTGCTACACGTGGGAGATGCGGAGTGTCGACCCTGTGCTTCTGCCGTCAATTCCCAGTGAAAGCCTCCCAGAGCTGCGTGATGCGGGCCTATCAGAGAAGGAATCGGCGGCAGTGACGAAGCTTGTCAAGATTGCGGGAGCGGGAAAATGGAGAAGGTGGTCTCCCAGTATGCAGATGCAATAACTCTTCCAAAGGAACAGGAGGAGAGTGGTTCCTTTACCACCCCATACCATCCATGATAATCACCTACTGGTACAACAACAAAATGGTGTATGTCTTCCAGTGAACTCCATCATCCAGCTGAGCACTCCATCAAAGTTGTGCCATCAGCAATCTCTAGCCATGGGATGAGCTGCTTCTACAGTAGCTAGGACTGCACCCAGTACAAGACTCATAGATGGCACAAAATCTGACAAGGACAATTCCAGCCAGGAGCAGTATGTCCAGGAGTAGCTGTCAGGGAGTGGTGTGAGCTGGGTTGGAGATGCTGAAACCCAGAAAATTGGTCATCCACAAGGTAGAAGAAGGCATAGTGTATGGTGCAGGGCTGCACTGGGGCAAGTCCAAGGAGGTGAAATGGTAGAGTTTCAGTCACTTAAATTCATTTACCAACTGCCTTTCATTAGCACTTCACAGTTGCCAATGTGCTCTGCTAGTGCAGGAGAAATCAGATTAATCTGCATTGAGCAGATCAAGCTGGCTTAAACTTCTAAAAACTACATGAGCTGGAACTGAACTGCTAACCACCACAAGACAAGCAATAGACACACAATATAACCACTACACTATGAAGGCTGAGTATGAGTTAAGATAACAGAATATATATTGAGTATTTTCTGCCCCACAAGAGTCTGTCCTGACACAATAATTTGATCAATTTTTCAACTCTTGAACTCAATAGCTCCATGTGGTATGTAGAATTGTGACTGTAGTGTAATCTCACTGTAGCTATGTCAGACCGAGCCCAGACACTAGAGGACTGAGTAGGATGTTACTTGATTGAAACTAAGCTGAGGATCAGACTCGGTGGGTTTCTACTACATGAGTCTGTGTGTGTGCCTATGTGTCTTGCTTGCCTGTAATGGTTTAGTGGTGTCTGGGTAGTGAACTAAAGTTAAACTTTGTTAGACCTTTGTCAAGGGTTTCTGTGAGTTGTATCATGTGGGATATGGCTGGGGATCTGCGGTGTATGATAAGCATGTGTATCTACTGATCCCTGAATTGTGATTGAGTTAAAGTTGTATGAAATACTTCCTGGAATGTATAGGTGGTTCTGATATTCTCAGGAATGCTTCTGTGAAGTGTAAACTAATGAAAGAAGTGAACTTAGTTCTTGTGTGGCTCTTGACTAAATATATCTCTGGAAGATCAGGAACTTGTTAAACCTTATGTTTAAATGTCACCTTGTGGTAGCCTTGTGGTACTGGGATTATTAGAATGTTTCCTAGGGCTTCTGAGATGCTGTGATATTGATGTGTGTTTTTATTGTCTTCTAGGTCTTCTGTGATAATGGGATTTATTGGTGTTATTGCCTTATAGATTTCATTGGAGGGTTTAGATGGAGCTGGATTGTCTTTGGATCGAACCATCTGAGATGTGAATTGGTTTTGAATTTATTATGACTGGTTCTTGAAATCCTGACAAGCTAGTGCTCTATCTGATCAATCCCTCGAACCCAGTCAATTACTTAACCTCAGGCTTTAGTTGATCAAAATTTTCTTGTTGTTGGTGCATTTATTAGAACGTACACAACCTGGTGCATTGCTCAGTAGTGTAGTGATAGGCTTGTCTATATGCCATATTTCCAGCCTCTGAGGCTCAGGGTTCAATCCCTGCAGTTGACAGTTTATTTTACTACAGTGGTAGAATAATCTACATACATCAGATTGATATGCACATCAGGAACTGCACAGCACTAATGAAAGGCAATTTGCAAATCAATCCCTGTGACTGAAGTCTATCAGTGTTATGTTGCTTTTCTTGCAGTGGCTCATTGCTACATACTACATCACAGTACTCTTCATTTGTGCTACCAATGCTGATTTCCAGGGGTTGCTGCAAGGTTTGTTACCACATGTCTTTCCAGTGAATTTCCCCCAACCATTCAAGCCCAACAATTGTAACCAAATCCAGAAAAAAAGGGTCACCACATTCTATCAAGGTAAAATGTTGAGGAAAAAAGGGCTTGACCGGGAATCGAACCCGGGGCCTCCTCCAGCTAGAACCACGTGATTGAATATCACGTTGCCCTAAGAAGGAATCATACCGCTAGACCATCAAGCCATTGAATCTGGCTTAGTATCATGCAATATCAAACATAATATCAGGAATTGATGGACCCAAGGGCCATCGAATGATGCAGAGAGATTGTTGGACAGAGCCTCTCCAGCTTCCGCGATGCGCGCTGTGCCGTTTGGCGCCACTGTGGCCTTCTCTTCCTACCGCGTGGACACGTCTAAACAAGCGACACAGGGCAAGACAATTGGCTTCGTTACTTGCTAGCGCTGCTCGTGCTGACTGACCTCCTGAAGTTGGCCACTTTCACGATGCCTCGGGGTATTCCAAATGCGAGACGCGACGAGAATGCCATGCGCTATACCCTCTTCCACGTCCCTCTTCCGTGAGTATCAGTATCCCGGTTGACTGCGCCCAGCGTTAAATTCAAGCCTGTGGCGCGTCGCAGCCCTAATCCGAAGCAGGGGGGAACACATTACCTACGGTCCGACTCGCAGACGCTGTGGGCCAGGAACGCCGCGCGGAGCAGCGGTGTGAATAGGAGCAGGGTAGTCGCGGATGAGACGGGCTCCATGACCCCCGAGGTGTGCAGTCTGCCAGGGTCGTCCGGAGGAGGAATTGACGCGATCACGCAGGGCAGGCGCGGCTCGAAAGTGCTCGTGATACACCCTGGTTCGCGTCTTCTACGCGTCGGTCGCGCCTCCGATGTGAATCCTGTCACCGTTCCGAACGTAGTTGCACGCAGGCACAAACCACCGGTGCCAGAGCCGCGCTATGTCCAGGGCATCTCGAGACCACGCGAGAAGGAGAAGGAGAAAGAGAAGGAGAAGGAGAAGGAGAAGCGCACCCGATCCTCGCCCACGCAGGCGAGTGATGAGTATGCGGTCGCTATGGACTCTGACGATCCGGTGAGCTGTCCGTACTGTATATTCAATGCGCCGAAATAACCGTTGTGCGCAGTTCGACATGAAAGTTGCGGCAATTACAGTCTCGCTTCGGGACAGGATGCGGTTTTACAAGCTACGCGTTACGCCCAATGCCGCAAGCATTGCATCCACATTCAACGAGCAGTTTATCCCTGAAATAATTCCAGAGGCGAACGACCCCTTCCGTGTTGACTGGATAACGGGAGATCCTGAAAGGGACTGTTTAGTAGGGGACAAGGTCAGCCCCCGATTCATCCGCAGATCCTAGATGAAAAGGTTCAAATCGATCTGCATATCGACATAGGCTCTTCGCCTCGGAGATCCTACGGCTCAAGGATATGTGGTGAGATGGCCGATCTATGGCGGGAAGTTCAACACGAGAGATTACCCGTCCAAGCAATTGATTATCAGCGACATCGAGGATCTGCTCAGGGTGACCTTGAAGGAGAAGCTGGGTATTGAGCCTCGTGCATACAAGGTGCGTACATTACATCGGTATACTAAGATCTCCTTCCAACTTCTGGCAGGAATACTCTGTCGTCCTCGTGATACCGGATTTCTACGACCGCTTCTATGTACAAGACCTTGTACGGACTCTCCTTGTCACGATGGGTTTTAAACAGCTCTGTGCGCAACAAGTGAATCTCTCCTCACGCTACGCCGATGCACCACTTACCGAATTCGCATAGGAATCTTTAGCAGCCACATATGGTGCAGGTATCTCGAGTGCATGTGTCGTGGACATGGGTGCCGTCAAGACCAGCATTTCCTGCGTCGATGATGGCATGGTGCTTGCTGATACTAGGTATTACCTTGATGACGATTTACTGTTACTATACTCTGTTAACCGACGCCTGCAGAATGTCCCTCAATATGGGTGGTGATGACATAACAGAACTCTTGTACGCTCTCCTGCAGCGCATCAGCTTCCCCTACAAGGATGTAAACCTTGCACGTTCGTATGACTGGAGTGTCCTCGAAGATCTCAAAGCACGAACATGTACCCTGGCTGAAGTATGCCGCATTTGTTGATCAAAGCCAAATTGTGTTGAATCATATCACTACAGGCGGATGTTGCGCTGAACCTGTACGACTTCGTGGTGCGCCGACCTGGCAAACCTACAGAAAAGTATGGGCTGCGCGCGTATGACGAGATCATCCTTGCGCCCATGGTAAGTAGTCACGAATACCGCTTCATCTCAGTCTGATGCATGCTGGATATAGTGCCTTTTTGAGCCCCGTGTCATCGAATTCGACCAAAAGCGCGAAGGTATGCGGCCCATATCCCATCCCGATGTCATGGAAGATATAGTGGATCAGCCACAAGATCATGTCGTAAGTATATGCGTCCTGCAGAATGGTACCTCTCTTATATGCCGTCGCTAGACGCAAGCAATGGTCATCTCGACGCAGCACCTGCTGCCTGCTCTACCCATCCCCATCCTCGTACCGATCCCGCCAGATCCCTCACTCCTCGCGTCAGGCCCAGGAACCCCTGGTGTGAGCACACAGCCGACGTTTATGGTTGCGCCACAGCCAGCCCACGGGGGCCCGCCGCCACAGATCTCAAACTTCAACGGCGTGCACAAGAATGAGTTTGTCACGGTAGATCCATCCAGGTTCGCTATTGCCGACCGCCCATCCACATCGACCCCACCTATGTCGGCGAGTGGCTCCGCAGCAACGCCAGCTGATATCAAGGAGGGCACGTCCACGTCCACGTCGACGGGCACGGGAACCACGCCGACACCAGCGCCTGATACGACCAACGCTCCCACCCCTGTGCCTGTCATGATGCCCGCAAACACGATCGGGGAGGGCACGGCGGACGTGCCTATGGAGATTCTGGACAACGACGACGACGATAAGCCGGTGGTCCAGAACTCCACTGCCAATCCTACGCATACACCCACGCCCGCGCCTATGTCGATCGCACTCGGGCCCCCATACCCGCTGATCCAGCCCCCGCCGCACATTTACCCGGGCGGATATGCGATCGACGTGTGCTTCGAGGCGAGCAAGCTACCGCTCGACGTTGCGATCTTCAACAGCGCCCGTGCTGCGGGCGGGGACGAGAAGATCCGAAAGTACCTACAGGCCGTGTTGGTCGTGGGTGGGACCGCACTTGTTCCGGGCATGGCACATGCACTGGAGAGCAGGTGAGTCCGCGCCGGGCAGGGTCTCAGGCGCTGCACTGACACACCCCGGGCAGATTGCAGGCGATTGCGACACCCCTCGTGCCGAACATGGAGAAGGTGACGATCATCCCTCCGCCCAAAGATGTCGACCCCCGTGCTCTTGCGTGGAAGGGGGCGGCGGTATTAGGCAAGATGGACAGTGTGTCGGAACTGTGGATTACTGCCGCAGATTGGGTACGTTGTGAAATGCAGAATGCAGATTGGCTTTCAATGGTTCTCATAATTGTGACTTCAACAGGACATTCTTGGAATGCGTGGTCTGAAGGAGCGCTGCTTCTATCTGTGATTCTACCCAGTCGACATCCAATCAGTCGATTTGGGGGGCAAGAGATCTTGGCATTACTGCCGTACAGTGCAGATGTGTATGTGCAGGAGCTGATAATACAATCTAATGAATGGTAACGACTTCTTGGCTGCACGTGTGAGTAGCAGAAGGTGTACGCGACGAAAAGCATGTGATATAAACGTCAGTGGAAGATACGGCCGTTCGAGACGGTTGCAATACAAGAGCACCCGAGGCTAGAGAACATCACCGCTCAGGAAGGGGACACCGGCTAAGCTAGTCAGAGCAGAGAACCGGTACCGCAAGATCCGTGCTCCGGGGGGCCCTGAAGCTGCAGAGCAGCAAACCCGAGGAGGCCCAATATGGAAAAATTAAGTCATGTAGCGGCGAGCCTGTTCTTCATGAGCTTGTAATCCCCCGGACCCATTCTCGTCCAACCAGTCGTAAGACGGTCCAACTCTGCATGACCGCGCCTGGAGCCACAGATGCCACAAGAGATTGATATTCAGTGATCGAGCAAATAGCAGGATAATCAGTGCGGTGGACTTGAACGCAAAGACGCGGCACTGACCTATTCCGGTCTTGCCAATCAACGCGCGACGCGCCCCCCTCTCCCCACAATGCGATTGCTTCCGAAATAACACCTCCTTCAGTCTTCTTTGACTTACCTTTGCCCTTCCCTTTCGGGCTAGTACTACTGCTGCCAGAGGACGCCGTGCTCTCATTACGTATGGTGTTGAGCAATTCTGCGACTGCACCGTCTACCATTCTGTTTGGCGCGAACGGGCAAGGAGTGTTACCATCAGCCGGGACCACCTTGGGAGCGGCAATGGGGGTGCGGCAAAGTGGACATTCCAGGTCTTCATGCCACGTGCAGCAGTCAGGGCATAGGCGCGAAAAATACCACTTCATAATGCATAGAGCACAGAAAGTGTGGCCGCATCGTGACGAACCGATGGTGCACGGACATGCTCTGTCGCCGAATGCGTGTTAGCGATAAGATGGAGGGGGCAGAGAACGACGCACATAATCTCGAAGCATCTTTGCGCATACACGAGATCAGCATGCGCTCTGGTGAAGCGAGACATGCTTACAGTGAGCAGAAGAAGTGTTCCTCCAGTTGCGCGATCAGCTGTTCGGCCCGGCTCGTGGACAGCGCGAGCGCGAGGTCCTGGGTCTCCTGCTCCTGCTTCGCTACCGCGCTCTCCTTCTCAGCGATCGCAAGCTGCTGCTTCTCGAGCTGCTTTTGCGCGCGTGCGAGCTCCCGCTCCTGTTTCGCAACGTCCTTCTGACGCTTGTTGAGGTCGGCCCGCGCGTCCTTAGCTGCATTCTCGAGGTCGTCCAGCTTGCGCTTCCGACTGTCGAGCTTCTCTTCCGTCTTGCGCAGGGATTCCTCCCAACGCTTCAAGCGACTCTCTGAAGCCTTGCCTGGCGGCCCATATGACGGCTTAACAGCTGTACGCGAATATGCGGGCGCTTCACTATCGGCCTGTATGTCTTTAGCGCCCTTGCCGTTCTGCCTGCGCATAGAGCCGGGGCGGTGGTCTGCTGAGGTCGCGGACGCCTTCGTCTTGGTGTCCCGCGCGGGGCGCCTGGAAGCAGCACCTTCGACGAGCGTGTCCACAGATTCACTGGAATCCACCTGGGAGACCTTGCGTCTCTTCTGCGGCGGTTCTAGGGCCTCGACGCATGTCTTCGCCGACTTGGACAAATCTATGTAGTTCGCGCATTGTAGCGCGAGCAGCAATGTCACACCGTTCAAAGAGTGCCTCAGTACAGATACTGACGGTCAATCACCTTCTGCACTCAAACGAGTAGATTGACGACGGACGACCCGCCTTGGCGAGGACGCTGACGCACGCGATGACCACGCGCGTTCTACCGTGCTGTATGTGTGGCGGGTGCCTCTAGCTTTCAGGTTGGCGGACCTAGTGTTCATGATGAACGGGTTGAGTTGCCAGCGATGGTGAGCGTGGTTCGTTTGGCGATGGTTGGGATACGGGCCTTGCCATACTAGGAGAGCCACGTGGCACAAGCGTCCGACGCCACTCATACTGGCCCGGAACGGGCGGAAATAGCTCATTGATTTTGTAAGACACAGACCAGACCGCTTGTTTCAACTTGAACTTGGAAGAAACCTTGCTGGCACATAAGTATTTGTTCACTCTCGTTACATAGCCATTTGACAACTAGTATTCGAAATTCAATGGCGCGCACATTCTACGCGCTCTCCGAATTCTAGTTCCAACAGATCCCAGCAGAAGAATCACAACTACGGGAGCAGGGAAAGCGTTTCCCCGCATCGAGCTGCGGGAACCACATACCGCGAGGCCTCATCCGCATTACTCAATCTCAAGCCCACAGCGGCCAGACCAGTCCGCACCGGTTGACGACGCGAGGGGGCACAAATTCTACCGCGCTGCTTACGCAAGCGTCGCAACGCCGACCCGCGCAGCAGCGGGCGGCGACGCGCGTCGCGGAAAGCCCCGCCGCGTGCGAGGGCTTCTGTGGCAGGCGGGGCGATCGCCCCCATTTGCATTAATTGCGCCGTCCATCAGAACCGCGCCCTCTGCGCGCACGCGGCGCGGCCTGAGATCAGACGCTGAGCTTCACGCATCTCGATGCGATAGCCGGCCACGCACCAGGGTCACCTCGCGACGGGCGTGCGGGCTGGCTGTACCCGCGCTGCGTCATCGATCAGCACGCGCGTGGGCCCGCGAAGGGCGTGTGCGGGCACCTGCCTTGACACGCGGCGTCGTGGTGTCACCTTGCGCTGTGCAGCGGCCCGCCACAATTCGCTGGGGCGGCATTAATATATTATGAATATCGCGCTGTGGATAACGGCATCTTCGTTCGGCGTGGCGCGTGCCTGCCGGAAGTATCTGCAATTGTCCGAGGCCGCTCGGGCTTCTTGCAATCTGACGCGACTGAGAACACAGCACGCGAGCGCCATGGATAATTGCGAGCGCCAGCGATTGCGGGCTGCAATGGGTGCCCTGGGGCAAGGCTGCGGCAGTTTCAGCGTTGCGTAGCATCCCTGCCGTCTGCAGCTAGAAAGGGGATATGCTCGGTCGCGTAAATGTTCCTGCAAGATTGCTACGCATGGTCATTTTCCCGCGAGAACGGGGACGAGGAAATGGTATTTCCACCCGGCAGCTGGCGAGAGCGTGCGACGAGGAGCGGGCAATAGAAGAATCGCTGCAGGTGATGTGCATGCAAGCATTTCTCGAAGGGCGCGGAACGAACCCAATGATCACGCACCGGGAAGTACCGCAGGCGGTAAAACAGCGCACCCAGCATCATCGGGCGCACCAGAAAACCCGCGCATAATCCAGAGTCGCAAACGTATCTAACAGAATACGAACTTTCTCCAGAGGACTTGCCAGCGGCTATGACGGCGCATGAAAAATCGTCGGCAACGTGGGACCACCGTCTCCCGGCACAATCATCGTCGTTACAACGGCAATCCGCTCCATCCATTTGACTGCGTATTGCCCGCGGGTCAGCGGTGCGTCGCGGCATGACATAGCCTCTGCAAATTTGCGTCCGAGTGATAATGCGGCCGGTACAGACGCAGTCGCAATACAAAGCAATCGCGCGTCTTTATCCGTGATGAACACTCACAGGGATAGTGTCGTTCCCCCGCGGCGCACATGCATCAAATTATGCAGAGATGCTGCGACCATAGAGTGCCCACCCCAGATCTGCAGACGGGGCAACGGTTTACCGCGCCCCGCCTTGCGCAGGCGCTTTATGCGTTTCTTGTGACGTGGGGTCAGGGTTGTACATGATTGTGGCGCCAGCTGTGGATGAACGTAAATGAGGTGAATTCAATTGGAACTGTCCATGGAGATGCTGCGAGCAGCCGCGGCCCCCCGGGCCTCTCGCGCACAGCGCCGGGTCGTCAAACGGCGCCACGTCGGGACGCCACAGTTGCTGGGGCAGAAAAATTGACAGCGCAATACATATGCACAGTGCGCGACTACTTCGTCCGCGGGAGTTCATGGATCTGATGTGTGGAGGGCGACCCTCCGAGCGCGCCGTGCGATAGGCCGTTGGACAGGGATGGCTTGGCAGAATGCAGATTATTGCACTGATGTCGCGACGGGGGGTGGCAGCTACCGCAGCTGCGGGGTGCGAGGTTGCAGCGCACCGGTGCCGCGACATGACGTGCATGACAGGGGAGAGGCAGATGCAATATCAGAGACTGAGTTCCGCGCCTTCGGCGGCCCGAGTGGCGTCCAAACTCACGTACCTCGTATCTGTGTCGGACAGAATGCGGAGACTGGGTCGAGCGCGAGTCTGCGCGCATAGGAGACGCGGCCAAATGGGGCTGGTGGGCTGCTCAGTCACGGTGTGGCCGCGCGGCCAGAGTCGGCCAGGTCATGCTGAGCCGGGAAATAGGCCGCGCTGTCTCGCCGATAGCGCCTGTCGGCTTCAGTTGCACGCCATATTTATTCCGCCAATCGTGCTGACGCCTGGGGGTAGGCAGGGTGCGCGCTGTGGTCAATTGCAACCACGCAGAGCGACCGTTCCCTGACAAAACACAAATACAGCGTGCAACGGCGCCCCGTGTCTGTCAATCACGCCACCGAACCCTGGGGGCAAATGCTGCACACCGACCTCGATATAGCGCGGCCAATGGCGTCGGGATTGCGGGCAGCGGCGGACGCGAACATGTCGCGCCTGGGAGACGCTGGGATTGGCCGGGGAACGCTACTCGTCGGTAACAATAGCACAATGGGTGCGGCGCGGCGTCCATGGATGGTGACAAACGTGGCAGGCAGGAGCACAATGAGCATATCCTCACGCGCAGTGGCCGACGCCATCCGGGAGGAGCAGCGGTGGCTTGATGGATGGAAGAAGGATTGGCTTCGTGCTTCGCTGAAACGTGATGTGGGGAAGAGAACAATTGGCATCGGCATGCGCTGATCACAGGATCGCGTCGTTCCCACCCGCGAGGAGGGCACCGTCGAATTTCAGCAGCCCTCCGGGCCAGGCGCGCACGCCTATCGCATCTGCTGCCCCACAGATCTTGCGAAGGCCGCACAGCGCACCGTGGAAGCTGCACCCCGCCTGGCCCGCGCCTCGAGGCCCGCGCCCGTGACGTTGGGCTGATAGCCTCAGCGCACCCTGACAAATCCTCGCTGATCACGCCTGCCGCCGCGTCCAGCCTGGCCACTGTGCCGCCACGAATAGAATCCGCCTCGCCGCGAACGATCCCGCGGTGGGACCCCCCAGCTCTTCTGCCAGCGCTCCCTCGCACCCGCTTCTGCGTCGCTACAGCGTCCGCGCCTGCTGCTACGCCCTCCGACGTCCGCCCGGCCCCGTCCTGCAGCCCGCGCCCGCCACGTCGCCTGCGCAGTCGGCCGTCGAGCGCGGGCGCATCGCACATCCCGCTAGCCAGCCCCATATGGAGGATAAACCGATCTGCCTATCCAATCTCTGAATCCAGCATGGGGCTTCCGTCGCTTCGCCTTCGCGAAGCGTGCCGCGAGGAAGGAAGGCAGGAAGCCCGGGTGCATGCGCTCGTCCGAGCCACGCAGCCACGGGACCGCGGGCGCAGCGGCACGCGCGCGGGGATGCGGTGGGGCCCGAGGTGCGTGCGGAGCGGGCAGGGCAGGCCGGCGGGCGGGTCCCCGTCTACGCCTGTGCCTGCGTCTGCGCCTGCGCCTGCGCCTGCTTCTGCGTCTGCGTCTGCGTGCGCGCGCGCACATGGCTCGGGGCCGGCGCACGCGCGCGGGTGCTGCAGCGGCCACGGCCCGCAGGCTGCTCGGTTTGCCCGCCAGATCACGATCGTCGCGTGTGCGCATCCGTGCCTCTCTGCGGGCACCGAGCCCGCGCGTGTGCGTGCTTGGCGTTCTCCGGGCTCGGACGGCGGACGGCGTTCGCGCAGATGGCGAGCAACGTTAATGCGTATTCTAAGTACGGACAGAAGCATACCCAATACACGCATGTACACCGAACGCGAATAGCGAGCAACTATGTACAGGTCCTACCGTGCGGGCACACGTGAGCTATAAGGGGGCGGCCGGCTCGCGATTACCGCGGTGGCGCGTACAGTAAGCAGCGGTAAGCAGGCAGAGCATCGTGGATAACGGGTGAGCGAGTCGAATGGCGAACGCGGAGTGCGGATTTCTGCGTGCCGCGGTCCAGGCAAGGGACGGCGCGCGTAGAGTAGTCATACACTTACAGGAAAAAAGTACACCGTACAGTACCGCGGCGGGCGGGCGATTACGCGTGCGGAGCGAGACAGGCTGCGTTCGGCGCACGCGGGCGGGCAGGGTGCGGCTGGGCCATAATGTGATGCAAAATAAGTAAAGTAGGCTGGGCGCCGAATAGCAACAGCGTAGTGTGAGTGGCGGATATGGTGGTATGTACAGTAGTCGAGCGGCGGCGGCGGCGGCCGTCGAGCTGGGCGGAGCTTTGCATGCGCGCCGGCGGCGTCGTGCGTCGTGCGTGCATGGGCGCGCGCGCGGGCTGGGTCGTGGCCCTCCCTCAGTCGTAGTACCCCTCCTGCGCGTGGCCGTGCGCGTGCTCGTGCGCGTAGCGGCCGTGGCTCTGCTCCATCGCGCGCTGGAGCTCCGGGTCCGGCTCGAAGCCGGGGAGCGGCGTGAGCAGCGTGCTGTTCGCGGGGAGCGTGTTGCGGCCGAGCGAGACGTGGGCGGCGAGCTGCGGGACGTCCCCGCCGGCAAACGCGGACGCCGGACCGCCCTCCGCGCCCTGCGGGTGCAGCTGGTAGTACGGGTGCGCAGGGCGCGCGGGGCGCAGCTCGTGCTCGTGCGGCGTGTGCGGCGACGCGTGGTGGTGCGCCTGCTGCCACGCGGGCGGGTCGGCGCGGTAGTAGCCCGCGAGGTCGTGCGCGTCGCCCTGGTGCGCGTGCGCGTAGCGCGGCGCGTCGCCGTAGCGGAGCGGCGCGTGCTCTACCGCGGGCGACGCGAGCGGGTAGCGCAGCTCGGGGACGCCCGCGCCGACGCCGGGCCCGGTCAGCGGGTATGCGGACGGCGCGGTCGTGTACGGGCTGCCCGCGTACGAGTCGCGGCGCGCGTAGGGGAGCTGCGGGAGCGCGCCGCCCTGGCTGTGCGCGTGGAACTGGTCGAGGGGGCGCATGCCGGGACCGAGCGAGAGCCCGCTCATCGCCTGCGGCGCCTGCGCGAGGCCGGACATGGGCGCGTGCGGGTGCGCGCCGGCGTGTGGGTGCTGGTGGTGGGCGAGGGCGGCGGCCTGGGCGTGGGCCTCGCGCTCGGCCTCGTCGGCCTCCTTCTTGGCGGCGCGCCACTGCTTGCGGAGCTCCTTGAACTCTGGGGGCGGGTCAGCGGGGCGCAGCGGGCGGGCGGGAGACGCACCTCCGGGGCTGCGCTTCGGGCCGTGCTTCTGCATGGTGACGTGCGCGTTGAGGTGGTTGAGGGTGCCGTAGGCCTTTGTGCAGTTTGGCCAGCTGGGGCGGGTGAGCGCGGGGCGGGGCGGCGGGGCGGGACACTCACTTGCACTGGTAGAGGCGCTCGATCTCGTCGTAGCGGCGGCGGGGGCGCTTCTTGACGGCGTTGCCGGGGAGGGAGACGAACGAGTACGTCTTCCCGTTCGCGCTGCGCTGCATCTGGATCTGCTGCGGGCTCTGCAGCGTGCCGGCGCGCGGGGGCGGGCTGGGGCCGGCGCCGGAGTCGGGGCTGCCCGCGCTGCCGGCGTAGACGGGCGACACGGGCGACTCGTGCCGGCCGTGTGGCCACGCGGCGGGCGGGTACGGGTACTGCGCAGCGGGGAACGCGGGCGAGCCCGCGTGCGGCGAGCGCTGCGGGTCGAACGCGAACGGGTGTGGCGCGGAGGGCTCGGAGGCGCGGCGGTGGCCGGCGGCGTACGCGTACTCCGGCGGGGCGAACGGCTGGGCGGGGGAGCGGGAGAGCGAGCCGGCGGAGCTCACGCTGCTCGCGGTCGGCGGGGGCGCGTACTGGGCCAGGGCGTCGGCGGGGTGCGGGGGGAACATCGGGGGCACGGACGGGCTGGACAGGTCATACTGGTGGACGCTGCCGGGGGACGGCGAGCTGGCGTCCGAGTCGGGCGCGGTGTGCACGGGGGACGGCGGGTGCACGGCGAACGGCTTGTCGGCGGGGTGCGGCGGGGCGAGGTGCACGACGTCGTCGAGGCGGGCGCGGCCGGGGGCGTGGAGCGGGTAGTCCGGGTAGTCGCCGAGGGCAGGCAGGAACGGCTGCTGCGCGGAGGACAGGTGGTGGAGCATGGGCGGGCGGCGACAGGCGTTCAGCGAGAAGCAGGGCTCATCGACAGCGACCGTCAAGAGCAGCGGGCTGCGACGTCGTCCGATATAACATGTTATTTAACCGTGTTTTCCGTCGCGAGCTTGGCCCCCGCGTCTCCTGCCGATCGCCATCACTCCTTTCCATCTCCGCCCAGATCCAGCCCCGATGCCTTCCAGAAGCCTTCCACATCGCATCTTCGCCCTTCCCACGCGCGCAGCCCCCCCATTGGCTGTCGCCTCCCTTCCCTGTCCAGCGGGGGTTCCGCACCCTTGGGCCCCCCGATATAGCACGCAATCTACCCTTTTCTGGCATGCGTGCCCCTCCTGCTGTTTCGGGGCACACGATTATCCGTCTGCTTCGGACGATAACGTCGCGACAATTGTCGCGCGCGTCTGTGGCACCGCGTCGCGTCGCGTCGAGCGCGTCCCTGCCCACGCTCGCCCCGCCCTGCCTCGCCGCCGCGCACGACGATGCTGCCCAAGCACGCCGCGCGCCGCCGTGCTGCCCGCGCCGGCCACCCGCACCCCAGCGTGCGCACGTGCCCCTCGCCCGGGCCTGCGCAGCCATATCGCCCGCCAATTCAGTCGCCAGATCCAGCGTGCACTCCATTCCCCGCCGTCCAACGAGACATCTCGCCATCGCTGCAGCGTCTGAACCTTCCCCCGTGACAGCTGCACGGTGGGGGCACCCGGCGTGCTCCTCGGCCGGACGGACCCTGCACAGGCGCGTTCGCGTTTCAGGGCCCGGCCACGGGCGCCCCTCACGCCTCGTTCCCTGCCGCGATACGAGACGATACGCACGCCCACCCCAGCTCGCGTCGCGACGTCTGTCGAGTCAGCTCGCCTGCCGCCCGCTGATCGCACGTGTGGGCAGCTGCGCGCCCGCTGCGAGATAGTATCCCCGCCACGCGCGCGCGCGCTCGACCCGCGGATGGCGCGCGCGTGATCCGATCCGGGCGGCTGCGTCCGGTTCGCGGCCACGCTTCGCGACGATGGCCCTCCGCGCCACGCGGCATGACGCGATCCGGACCGTGCGTGCATCGCGCACGCCGGCTCAACTCGCGCGGGCGCTGTGGGGCGCACGTCGCGACGCGGGCGATGCGGGGCCTGCGACGCGACGCACTCATCAGCCATCACCCCTGTCCGACGCGGGCATCACTGATGCGGCACCCCTCGCCCTGCGCTCTCGCGAGCCTGAGTGACGCGCCGCCGCCTCGGTCACGCGCCGCCGCATTACGTCATGCGCGCGAGCCTCCCACCCGCTGCCACACCCACCGCAGGCCGGGCATGGAGGCCGGGCATGGCGCAGTGCGTGGCGCCGCCCGTTATGCCCGTGTCGCGACCGCCGCGCACAGTCACCCTATCGCGCATCGCCGGGCTCGTGCGCACGTGTGATGGCTCGCAATCTGACGCGGCGATGGCGGGCGGGACGGCAGCAGGGGCGGCAGCAGGGGCGACACCGCGTCTGTCTGCGTTTGAGTTTGGGCCCCTGTCTCACCGCTGTCACTTGACATCACGCCAAGCGTCCTGGGCCGCTCACCTGCCCGCGCACCCGACCTGCTCGCGGCCACTGTACATGCAGGATAATCCTGGGCCCTTGCGCGCGCGACGTCGAGCGAGACGTCATCGCAGCCGCGCAACGCCATATTGGACGACTCAGGCCCGGCCGCCAGGCGAACCGGACCCATGCCGGGCCAGGTCTCATTAACATTCCCTAGCGGGAGATACTGCTATCACGGATCACATCCGGTCCCGGGCCCTCATATCAGCCATCCGCCGACGCACACATCGTTATCTTGCGGGGTCGCCGATCGAGCGTTATGGCCCACGTCGTCCAAAACAAGACACAGTTCCAAGGCCTGTGGCCCACGTGTGTGCCGGCGACCTCGCCTCCTCCCTGCTCTCCTGCGTTCTTGTTCTTAGGCGACGTGCGCGCACGTACGTCTTTTTGGCGGACAGACACGGACGCCGCGGATGCCGCCCGGGTGTCCGACTCGACTCGCCCGGTGCGAACGTGCACCGCATTTTGTCTGATCTGCCTGGATCATCAGCACAGGAGCACCCACCCTCGCGCCCAAATCACATCGATCCGGGCACGCCGCACGCTGAGATGGCCGCGCGCACGGGCCGCGCGCCCGCAGGCTGATCGCAGACACACCCACCCACGCACGGCGCGTCGTGCATACTTTGCGTCGGTCCCAGCCCCCAGCCGCCCGCCTCGCGCGCCCCGCGGAGATTGCGTCTAAACGTTCACCAGCCCGCCGCCCAGCGCCCGCGCGTGCCGGGCGCAGCGCCTGTCCGGCACCGTCGCCGTCACCATCACCGTGCGCGGTGTCCGTGGCGCACGCACGGGCATCGCGGAGGAGGCCTTGTGCGATCCGCGTCGGAGGCCACGCGCCGGCGGACGCAATAGCAGCGCAACGCACGCATTTTTTGGGGAGCGATCGCCGCGCCGGGCCCCTCGGAAGGAGGGGCCGCGGGCACCGCGGGCTGGCTGAGCGGCGGGCCATGGGTGGATCCCCCGCTGCGTGGCTAGCGCGGGAGGACCCCGACGGTCATCAAGCCACGGCGATCGCGCTGCCGATATCAAGGAGAGGGTCGGACGCATCATCCCGCCCATATACGGTCTGATGCGCGTGCGTGAATACGTCAGCTCGCGGTGGCGCGGGGCTGCTGCTGCCGCTGCTTCTGCTGTCGCGGGTATCTGCGCAGGGTGCAGCGGCTGCGCCTCTGTGCGTGCGTGCTGTCAGCGGGTGGAGCGCGCTGGCGAGCGCGCGGGCGGAGGCGTCCAGGGATGGGTGGGTGTCGCCGCGTAATTGATAGCTCGGGGGCTGTGCGCGGACGCGGTCGTTTGCATGCTTGGTGACATGTCGGGCTGATGTGTCCAGATGCTGCGTCGATGATTGAGTGCTGCTGCGTGCATGACACGTCAGGCCGCACCCGTATCCGTGCGCATCCGCAGGGTCCTTGTTCGCGCGACGCAACACATATGTTATGCACGGCTGACAGATGCGGCGACGCGGGTGTCGCCCGGACACACGCCGGGGAGGGACAAACGAACGTGCACGGCAGGAGGATCTGGGCGATATGGATATGCCAGGCGCGCGACACACGTCGCGCGGGCGTCGCAGGCCGAGGATTGCCACTCGCCCGACAGTGCGCCGTGCCTGGCCAGGGCTGAATACGAAATAGCACGCTCGCAGGATCGGCCTCGTCTCGCAGCTTACAGTACAGCGGGCGGGCGGGCGCTGACTCTAGCTCGCGCACCCAGCGCGCCGGATGGGGCAGCCCGCGCCCGGGGAGCCCACCCACGCGCGAAGCAGCTGGAGCAGCAACTGCCCCCGAGCCTGCATCTCCGCGGCCTATCGACGAAACGCGCGCGTGCCGGGCCCCTTCGCGTCGGGCCCTTCGCGCGCGGGTGACAGGAACTGTCTGAGCGCACCGTCCGGTCGTAGTGCGCGGACGCTGACAAACCCGCACGCCTGCCGCCGCGCGGCGGTGGGCATCTGAATGCACGCCGAGCAGCGTGCTCGTCCGCGGGGGGCCGTGACTGATCCGGCCGGGCTGTGCGGCGAAGGGCTGCTGCTGCTCCCGCGACAAGACCAGGGATGCAGCTATCTTATCTCGCGCTACGGCCGGCGTGCAGCCGTTGCTACGGGCGGAGTGACGGGCGGCCGGGCGGGCGCGGCGGGCGCGGGCGGGCGGCGCTCTGCGCTCGACGTGGGCGGCGTCGTTGCCCTGGGACCCACACATCGCCATCTGGCTGGAGGACACTGCGGCGCGGGGAGAGCGCCTGCCTGATGCGCGCAGAAGCTCACTAGATGAATATCACACGTCGCACGTCGTGTTTGCCGCCCCGCCGTTCTGGAATGCCGTCATGGCCTTATGCGGGGTGCGCCCGGATACCTGGCGGTGGCCCGATGGGCGCGAGCATCATATGTACATATTGGGAATTTGGATATGGGATGTCCATCTGTCCAGCGCGACGCCGTGTCTGTGATGCCCCGGACGCTGGCGGGATGGTGACCGCGGCCGGAACAGGATCGGGGAATGTGAATGGACCGATCATTGCGTGTGGCCTGCGAGCCACAGTGGCCGGGCGCAGACGCCGCACGCGGATGATGCGATCGCGCATGCGAAACACGATCGAGCGATCCGGATCCGACTCGAGCAGGTCTCACCTGTGCCGGGCCCCGCCCGAGCAGTCCGGCCCCGCCCGAGCACGGACCCGACGCCTGCATGATACATCAAATTCGCTCCCTGAGGGTGTGCCGGCACGTGCGCGGCGGGCGTACAGCGGCCTTCCCCTCGCCCCACGCGCGTGGGGCGCGATGGCCCGCCGGCGGGGCACGAGGACAGCGACCGCGGGGTCGGGTGCGGGGTCTGCGCCCGCAGCGAGCCCTCTTCGGGGGTTCATCGCCTCCGCGAGATGGGGCACCTGCAGCCGGGCGCCTGCAGGCTTCTGCGTCCCAGGCCGTTCGCCAGCCCCACATACGCTGGCAGCTGCGTTCTCCCGCGTCCGCGTGCCTCCGCGCGCACCGCGATTGGCAGCGGCGACGCGCGTGACGCGCGAGCGCCCGCACAGAAGGGAAGCACGCGTGCGATCCCCGGGAGCTGTAGGCCGCATAGGGCTGCGTCGTCGATAACAATAACTCGCGCCGACACGTGAAGGGGCTCGCTGCGTGCGTCCCCCGTTCTGCGCACCCCCTTCGTGGCCGCCAGCCCCCGCGCCGCGCGGGCAGCAGGGCACCTGTGCGCAGACCCGATGACGTGTGCACCGGCAGCTTCGCTGTGGAGCACGGTCACCCGACGCGTCCTGCCGGCATGTTTGCCAGAGTGGGTGACGTCGCGGCCCCCGAGGCGCCCGCCAGCGCGCGCGCGCGCTGCGGACATACGCCTCTGCGCCGCAGTACCGAATTTCGCGCGCAGAAGACGAGAAGGGCCGCATGGGAATCCGTGCACACGCTGCAGCGCGCCCGGCACACATCGCCATAGCACTGACGCCTGCGAGGTCTCGTGGCCCGCACGGGTTCCACCGGAGCTGCCCCCACATGCCCTATCGAGCACAAGGGGTCCTGACGTGCGAGGACATGATCTCAGCCCGGCTTCCGTCCGGGGAAGCCAGCGCTGGATGCGCTGCGCTGCATCTGTGCAATTGCACAGCCGACAGCACGACGTTCCCAGGCGTGTCGGCAGCATGACGCTGCATAGACTCGGGACAGGCTCCTTCGGGACGCTGCATCAGCTGCCTCAATGCAAACTCAGGGACCCCCTCTCGGCCTGCCCATCCTTCTGGCGAATGGGGCGCAGAAAGCATATCAGGGGCTAACCGCACTAGGCGCCATGCTCGACGGGAGCTCCGTCGCTCGATGGGGGCTCCGTCGGACGACAGGCGCGGGCGCGACATACCTTCCGCGCAGCACGCAGCAGGCCGCGCCCTGTGAGAAACGCTCCCTTCCGCGCGGGCCCGGCTGTCACAGCAAAGAAGCGTACGAATCGGGCGAACACGCCCAAGAAGCAGCATGCCGGCATGATGATCGCCACGATCGGGGCGATGGGGCGCATCCGCGCCGTCCTGATCAGCGTCGCGCGGATCGTGCCCGTCGCCGCGCTGTGGCGCACCTGCCCGCCCGCGCGCGGGCCTCTGCGCGCACGCGTGCGGCCCCCTTGCGCTGCGCTACGTCGAGCCGGATGGAGCATGCGCGAGGCCAGCCAGCGAGGCCGTGCTCGGCGAGCGGAAGCGGGTCCGGGCGTGTCGAAGGTGAGCACGAGCCCTTCATAGAACGGAGCGAGGCTGCCTGGGGTGCGCATGCCACGGATGTCCGAGGCTCCGCCGACACCGAGCGCGCGGGTTTCCCCTGGGCAGGACGGAGGCGAGGCTGAGACAACGGCGCTATCGGACAACTGCAATTGACGGTGTTGCGGGCTGGACACGGCGCGACGGCATGAGGGTGCGCATTGGAATTGTGAATGGGATAAAATTGTGTGATCACTGTGTTGACAGAGTCCACCTGGGCACGTACCTGTGGCACCTGCGATCGAGCGCAATATCGGCGCAAACGCTGTCCGTGCGGCTTGCAAATATACGCCGTTCGATCCGTCGCTATCAGCATCTCCACGATCGGATGTTGAGGTCAGGCGACAATACCGCAGTTCGGCGATAATGAACTCCTGAAGATGTGTCCGTGAGCGAATGGGCAGGAGAGGCACACCGCCGCGACGCCCGCTGGACATGAAATTGCGGTCGCCGGTGCATTTGACAAAGCCTCCCGATCGCGGCGCAGGGCAGCTTAGACTCCCGAGACTCCCGATACTCCCGCTGTGTTGTCGACAAGCTGCACCCGGGCCATCGCCAGGACCCGCGGTCGGTAATCCAACTCTACGCCGTCCGCAATTCATGGAATGCAGGGTGCCGGGCTGTGTCCTGCGCCGGGCGGGTACGCGCGGGTCGTCCTCGTTGCACGGATCGTCAGGAGCGCGAGCCGTCTGGGGGGCGTTCGCAGCCGGGTGCATTCAGTCGACGCAGGCCTGCGAGACTATGGCGGCGGACGAGACTGGGGTCGCCCGCGCGGCGCGGCGGCTGGGGGAGTCACCCGCGCGGCAGAGCACACACCCTGGAAGCTGCGCACCCGCCGTGCGCACGCATTGGTCCGTCCGTCTGGGCATGGACATATCACGCACATATGTCCATAAGTCGCACTGGCAGCGCGGGCGGCGCCAGCCCATTCATCGGCACCCGATCGCGCGCCACTAGGCTGTTCCGAGCCGCAACCCCCGGGGGGTCCGGAAGCAGGATCGAGATTGCGCACGCGCGCGCGCGAGGGGAGGGTAGAGTAATCAGTCGCCATGTCATCGGGGAACCCGCCATCTGACGTGCGGGGACCGCGCTAGTGGGCAGAGTGCCCGCGTCTCGTGCGCACGTGGGGCACGCAGCATTATGGCCAAGAGTTGGCGAAGGGCTCGCGGCCGCATCAGACTCTTCCAGGACGGCACAGGGCCCGCGCCGCTGGGGGCTGAAACGCTGTCGGCTGGCACGGTGTCAGTGCACCGGAGAGAGGCTTGGGCTTGGGCGCGGCCCATTGCAGAGCTCTGTCAGCAGCTGATTGATGTCTGCGCGGCGAGAGATCCGTGCGTTGGCCGACAATACACTCTCGGGATCTCACCGTGCGGAAGCATGATGAGCTGTGATAGAGGCTGCGTGCGCGGCGACGGCACGCCTGTACTTGTCTGCAAAATCTGTCAAGACCCTGTGCGAGCCGATTTCAATCAGTGGACGCGGATGCCTAGATGTTCTTGCGGTACAAATGCTCATCTTGGTGGAACAAAGTGAGCAGTTGACGGTTGATGGTCACATTGGCGCCCTATACTATGAAGCGCTGCCTTCCCTTATACACCTGGCGGACGACAAAACGTTTTCATCGATGATTACAGCGTCGCTGAGATTGAGTCAGAACTTACTCATCTATCTGGAACCGAGGCAAAATTTATGTAATCTATCATGAGCTTGTCGAAAGCGGTAGAAACTTTACACTTTATGTCGTTCCGAAAATTCAAACCTACAGTCACCGGAACGGCAGACTGAAATGGTCTCATTGAGACTAATTAAAGACTAGCGATGTCGACAGGTATGCACAGCGAACCCTGATTCATTCGAACCGGATCAAGTCCAGGCGAACCGGATCGATCGACGAAAACTCGGATCGATGTGTTGAAATGTACAACGCCACAATGCTTCTCCCAGGCGGTCAGGCTTTCGTCTCAATGCACATACAGGATCTGAAGATTACATTACGTATTACGGAGGATCTCCTGCAGACTGACTGCAGACAGTACAATTCCTCAGGGTGCGATCCCGCATTGCGGCCGGGGTTCCTGGACGGAGCGCACGTTTATGCTGCAAGCGGTTAGCACTCGATTGTCGATTGTCCCGATCATGGCAGCAAATTCGCAAACGCTTGGCGGGTTCCCGAGCCCTTGAACTGAGATGCGCGTTCTTTTTACTCTTCGTTGGCTCTTGCTATTTCTCGGATAGCACGCGAAGTCTCCGAAGGACCACATCGCATCGCGCGTTTGCAGCCATCGAGAACTTTGAAGATCTGATGCGATCAATCTGTAAATTGCACAAGGCGCAGTGCTGTATCAAACGTTGGACAGCCGAGCAGGGGGACCTGTCTAAACTGATGAGCAACCAGCGGTGCGCTCACCGTGTCATTGTTGCCCCATGTTCCTGACAGTTCGTGTCTGCTGGGGCAGCAGGGTAGCCCCTTGTCTGCTGGTTGTTACGTGCCGATGTTCCATTCACCCCAAACGCACTAGAGCCCTATTTTGGTAAAATCTAAAATGGACCGGAGTTGTGAGTATGCATACAAAAAATATTTTCAAGGGAGTTTTCAGTGTAGCGGACGCATTTGATATATCCAGAAGGTAGGATTGTCACCTGTCGCAGGGCCCATGGAAGGCAAGGACAGGTGGTTTGAGTTCAAAACATTCAGCTGTGGCGCGCAGTCAACGTGTGATAGACATTGATTGTACCGTCAACTGATACGGGCATGAGGTCTAGACGCACCTTCAGTCGCGTATTAACCCCGCGATGTAACATCGTGGGAGGCCATCCGGACCTATTGTAGCGGTTATGTAGGTCGTTGAAAGATCATCCCGTCTATACTTCGGGTTGAGGGCGCGGAAGTTCGTATTGCACGCGCCACATGATAGCAGAATCTGCTTCTGTCAAATCTATTGGAACGAATCGAGGATGCGCTTATGCGTCAGAACGTTTACGCGGTGAGTGTCCAACCGCGGTGAAGCGATGGTGAGTAATGGGCAGCGGCACCGCGCTCGGCATCGCATTCATACACTCGCTTCGACTGGAACCAGAACGCACCAGCCACAAAGTGGAGTCTACAAACGCTCGAGCTCGTGGCAAAGGATCTCCACACGGAGAAAGAGGCGGCGAAGGACGGCCTGGCGTGTGCAGCGAAGAGTGCAGCGTCGGCAAGGATCCGTCGCGACATCGGCTCTTGCTGAATCGCAATCCCAGAGTATGGAAGCAGGCGGCGCCTGCGACACGGCGAGCACATCCGCCGCTCACGCTGGGCGGGTCATAACCGCTCGATTGCGCGATTTGCGCAGCGCTCGAAATTTATCAGATTACAAGAGCAACACGGTGCTGATCAGGAGGACATACTCGGGTACGCCGCATGCTCTAGACCATCACACTGTCCTGGGAGTGAATGCAACCCGGATTCGTCGGATGTTGACAGGCGTCTTCGCATGAAATAGAAGCATGCTCGGCGAAGAGAAGCGGTGAATTGCCCTGTGGAAATCAAAACTCAATCTGGCAGCGCAAGGCGAGTTGGGCGGACAGTTGGTCAATGCCATAGGACCTGCCTGATCCGAGGTGTGAAGGGATGAAGATGTTCGACGATATGGCTTGGGAGACGATCGTTCGGCCCGCCAGTCTCCTGGGGACAGGCTGTGAGTGGTTCCTCTTGTATGGATCACTGCAATCCTCCAGGGCAGGTGTGGTTCAGTGCCGACTGATGCTTTTGGACCCAGAATTAGCAATAGCAAAGCAAAGATATTCAAATGGTCTTCAACACGGGCTTTGTCAGAGTCGGCCTCGGGAACGCAGCACGCTCGGCATTGAGAACCAAACGTGGCTGCATCGCTACGTTACTACGGACCCTCAGCAGAGTCTTGATGCCTATTTCTGACGCAGCGAGGTCAGCAATCATATGACTCAGGGTGCACTACCTGAATGGACATAGGCAGATCGGATCCGGTCCCGTTAAGCGAGGCGCTTAGCGCCGTTGTAGCATCTCGACCTGGTTGAGCTCGAGATGGCTGTGAACTGACTGATGCAGAGTGCGATAGAAACCACATGTCAGCGAACCTGCTTGAAATGCTGCCGTCGAGGAACATCACGTTGATATGCGCCACCGCCCCGCTTCACGCAGCGAAACCGTGCAAGGCACAGTCTGTCCAACTGAAGTAGTGCCTGTTTCCGTTCAGGAGATGCGAGCAATATTAGGTTAACAAGCGCCTCCCCCTCAGCTAGGGATGTCGGCAGCATGGAAAACACCTGCATGCAATGAAAGTGACGGACGGACTTGAAATTGCTGGAGCAGAATCACTGACAAAGGATCCAATAACGCATGCAATGATTAATGGCCTAATGCTCTTGGTCACAATTGCCGAGAGCAGCTACCTGCATGCCGAAGTCATGTTCGTTGTGCATTCCTCTTTGCGCTGAAATTGTATTCAGCCAATTCGAAGCGCCGTGACACGTACTCCTACACACGGTCCTTATCCGCTGAAGCCCGTCACCGCTGGGAAGCCGCCACAGAGAGTGAACGCCATGTAATGATGAATTAAGGGCGTTGCAACGCGATACAGCATCAAGGGTCCCCAGATACATGTGCAGCAAGGCCAGAGATGCATAGCAACGCAGGAGGATCTCATCCACTACGCCCGGAACCTCGTGAGAATCGTGCGGAAGGGGACAGGCATCCTGCTCTTCTGCGCAACAGATTCCCGCCTCACATTGCCAATCGCCCCCTGCTGCGCGTCCATACCGACCGCAGACGCCGACGCAGCCTTCATCAGCCGTCTGGGCATGCCGGCTTCCAGGCTCTTCCGCGACCGCGCGCTCTCTGCGTACACGGCCTTGGAATTGCGCTTTGCAGGCAGGCTCTGGCGCGCGTTTAGTGAGCGTAGCGGTGCGCGCTGTTGATCCAGGAGGATCGTCGGCGTGGGCGTCTGAGGGCTGACTGGCCGTCCAGGTTTTCGTGCCATCGCGCGCAAGGCAGGGTGCTTAGGAAGGCTTGGCGGCCCTGTCTCGACGGCTGTCAGATCCCCTGGGCTATCTGGAGTTTTCGGGGAGTGTGCCTGCCGGAGAGGGGAGGACCGCGGGCTAGAAAACATAGATGCCCTAGCCGGCTCTGAGAGTGATGGATGGGCGCATTCGTCCTGATGACTTTCGGAGGGGTATTCATGCCGACTGGGGATGACAGAGAAGCGGACACTCTTCTTCTCTTTTAAGATTCCTTTCACCGGCCGCATACTTGCGCTGCTTGAAGGGCGGGACTGTGGAGGGGTAGACTGGAGGCATTGTGAGCAGGAGAATGGCCTGTCCGAAGGGCTTTCAAACGGTATTGGCGCGTGGTCATCAAGGTCTCCTCCATCGGGGCTATCAGAAGATGGCTCCCTCTGCTGAGTTGGGGTCTCAATAATGACGGTCTTGCGCCTCAGTAGCTTCAAGTCGTCGATACTGGGGCTTGTCGCACTCTGTTCAATCGAGTTGGTGAGAGTGGGCGACATAGCCCAGGAAAACGAATCAGCATCGGCACCAGACGGCTCAACAGCGCCGGCTTGCGGTTTAGCAGGAGCAGGCTGCGCTGTGGAAGGTTCTTCCAGGATTGGTGGCTTGTCGTCACCGTATTGATCCATGAGATCCTTTGCAAAGCCCCATTCATCCTCCGACGGAGACCCTGAGTACTGGGCAGAAGGAAGACTCCGCCAGCAGCCGTTGGACTGGTCCTGGATTCCTGCTGTGTCGCTTGATCCAGATCTAGATGCGCGCAAGTCAGGGCAGAGAGACCGTAGATTGTTGCACATAGCCTCCAAGCCCATTGAGAAAGCAGAGGGATTCTGAAAATACTCGAAGGTCGGACTTGATGAAGAGGGGGAGCCCAGGAATGGTGTAGGTATGTCCGGATAGGAAGAGGCCGAGACAACCTCCTTCGGCTTGTCCACAGTAAGCGGCGTCGGCATTTTCTTTCCTCTGCGGATCGCCAGAGGAACCCGAGTCAAGCTTTGGGAGGATTCCAGGGAGATCGGGAGAATGGCTGTCGAGCTCGACACCATGATGGTCGGAACGAGGGGCTTCTCGGCGAACTCCATGCTTCGAGAATTATTGCTAGGTACACCCGGCTCCTCATCGATTGCAATATTGCGCAAGCCTTTGTACCACGGATTGTCAGTGGGAGAAAGGGGGGACTTGTATCGAGCAGATGCGACAAGAGGGACGATTCGTCCCGGGCGCCGGCTGTTGTACAACGCCTGGAAGAGCTCAGGAGGATACTGCGAGCCACAGGCCGTCCAAGGCGGGACAGGGAAGCAGCGCGACGTGTCATCTTCCAAATTACCTTCTTGCCAGGGGACAAGATCAGGAGGAGAACTCGACACATTGCCCTGTGCGCGAGCGTCCGTCAAGTGTTGAGGCTTACATGTACGATATGACACCTACCGCCCACTGACGGACGCGAATGGGTTCCATCAGCATTACACGCAATCGAGGCCTTGTCGGGATAGTGACGGTGGTCTTCACTTCAGAATCATAGGCAAGTGTACGTTGCGCGGCTGAATTCAGCGTTGGAGACTCGAAGACAGTTAGGTATAAACCAGGCTTAGAATCAGCAGGAAAAGGAGGGACTTCTTCAAAAGATAGTGAGTCATCCGAAACGGACGGTAGGACAGGGCATAGAGATATCAAGTTGGGTGAGGAGTCGCTGGCCAGGATCTCTTGAAGGTCGATTGTCGCCGATGAGCTGGAATCGAGTAGAGCCGGGCCACTCCTGCGAGACATTATCGGGCTGTCGGTGCGCACAATACCCGCCATTGTCGCTCCCAATCGTCGTCAGATGTACGTGAGCGCGACCAGTAGCCTGGTAGTCAAGAGACAAGACACCGTGAGCAGGCTGCCATTGACGTTGCGGCAAACATCTCAAGCTGACCCGGCTGACAGAGGCTGACCACAATGCAAGATAGCTTTCCGGTCCAGGGCGCCCTGCTCATTTTTGCGAGTCACTGTAATTAAGTCATAAGGACCTACCTCAGCCTGACAAAGCGCATATAGTTGGTCAAGGTAGCGATCACTAGTAAGACGGGGTATGCTTTGCACATCGTGAGCTGCAAATTCAATTCATGAGCGTTGAGCGCCTATTGGGCGAATGTGGGCGGAACAGAGACGCCGGCTTACTGACTGCGACGCTTGTGTCGCGCTCGACATCGTGAACCAATTCCCCGCTGTGTCCTACACCTTTCCAAGTTGTGTCCACATTTATACCTGCGGCTTGCCACACGACTCGGCAACTAATCCAAGCGAGTTGCTGAAGTAGCTGTTATCGCCGGTGATACTACTGTGACCTGCTCACCTCTATCATTATTCGTGCTGTGTGCTCGCTACTTTGTTGTTCGCGTACTCGCTAAAGCCTTTGAAACTGTAATTTTGCGTCCCGATCGGCTGTCGAAGACGGTAGTATCTGGTTACTGGTATGTCCTCATGTCTCTCGTGACCCCGTCTCCTGAGCCTGAGGAGCTCCCTGCACGTTCACGCGTCAGGCGAAGTGTTTCATGCACTTTGAATGATTGGCGGTCATGGCGTACTGCGCGACCCTATACTGATTATTGCTGTTTCTAATGCACTGTCTCGCAGTGGAATCTTGCACATCTGTACAACCCCTTGCTAGGATAGCTTGTGCTGATTGAGTGAGTAACCCACTCACTATTTGCCGTCAGACTCTTGGTACGGTGGGGCTGGAGTCTTGGCACGACTAAATAAGCCATTCGGCTTGTAATCCGCATCCGCCAAATTGTTGTTGCAAACAATATGGTTCTACACCAACGCGCTATCATGTCAACTGTTCTATCATGTAACAACCCTTATGCTAGATGCAAACAACAATTATCTTGTCGTGATTGATCCTTGCCAGGCACCCGATCTTACCGTTGCCTGTGCACAGGTCGCCATTGCACTGAATTCCCGGAATGTCTGCCACCCAGGATGGATCATCCAAGGTCCCGGAGCCGAAACCAGCTGCTAATGGGAATGGGACGACGAATCAATCGAGAGGGGGCCTGGTGCCCACGAACAATGTCACAACCAAGGATGGCCTCATTGTCCGCACTCGCATTGAACCCACTCTGCCTGTGGACGACGTTGTGCGTCAATTATGCATCAGCCTGAAGCTGAAGGATCCTCCGGTTATGTTCGCGTTGAGAGACGAGAACGATGAATTAGTCACGAATGACAATCTGAGGAAGAAAATCAAGGACAAGGCCCATCTGAAGTGCGTGCCCGCGGCTTCCCGAGAATGCGTTATTGATACTCACCTCTCCTGATGCGTTATAAAAGGCTAGTCAATGCACCAGCTATTGAAGCAGCAGAGATTGTCGAAAAACTCGCAATGAAGGATCTCAAAATGGGTCTTGCACTCACTTCCCTGAGGAAGTATATACGAGTATGTCCTCTCTCGTCTATAAGAGTTCACCTCTCAGACAATATCAGGAGGAGCAATTCGCGGATCAATTCTTACACCGTGATGGTCTTTACGAACTCATCTCGGTCATCAGCACCTCCCATGGCAACGTTCTCGCAGTATGCCCTCTCTGAATCTCTCAAATCTTAATGATTGACCATCCTCAGTACGCTTTGACAGCGATGCAGAACCTCATGGAGCTCGATCACGGATGGGATGCTCTTGACAACGAGTTCATCTTGACCATTGTCCGCATCCTTTCATCCAAACAGTCACTCATCAACGTGTGTCGACCCGCTACCGCGATCCTGAAGAAGCTGGTGGAAGCCTCACCCGCCGGCGCGCCGACTGCGCACCTCGCAAGTTCCAGCAGAGGGCCTCCGATGCCACCTCCTGGTTCGGTGTACAGATATGGCTTTGAGGTGGTGTACGCGCAGATGTGTAAGGAGCCGAGACTCCTAGAGACTGTTGTGGAACGGCTCGGAAGTGGCGATACCACAATGGCCTTGTACAGGTATGTCCGTTCTATCCAAGCACCCCTTTGCAGAATGTGACGTCGCTTGATGTAGCATGATGCTGATAAACTCGCTGTTGGCTAACGTGACTGATGACCGATGGGACGAATTCACAACTGCGTTAGAACGGCTGAACGTCAGGAAGGCTGTAATCGTATGTTCCCCAATCTGCAACTCGTTGTGTGTTTGACCTTCGCGGAACAGAGTCTGATGTCGGCCAACACTATCGAGGATCTGACGTCTTGCATATTGGATTTCCAAGCCAACATGGTGGGAATCACTTTCAAGAAGAAGATCGCCCCTGTCGATCCTCAGTACGAGGAAGCGCACAAAGCTGCGCTCAAATATATCTGGAGTTGTAGCAAGATCAACGAGGAGATCGATGATGAGTACAGTGAATTAAAGTGGAGGAAAATCGGCTTCGACAGTGAGGACCTGATTCAAGAGTTCCGAGAGGTCGGTGCTCTGGGCTTGGATTGTCTGGTGAGCAGTCCGGATATACTTCACTGACATTTGCTTATGTTGTATCATCCACCAGAAACATTTTGTCGCCAAGGACCCTGATTATTGGGCAAAGGTACTATGCCAGAATGGCGAGATGACGTGCAGACTCTCATTGTTCTTGAAAGGTTGTTCAAGAGCAACTCAGCCGACCTGCAGAGCGTAGATGTCCAATAGCAAAGGCGTCTAATGAAGTGACGGACCTATTGACAGAGCATTGGTCAATATATGCCCCTGGCTGTTGGTATTGTCTCATTATTTCTATCCAACATAGCGTTGATATCCGTTCATCATGCAGATACAGCATCGACAACGTTCCAACCCTTCTTCCTCAATTTCTACAAAGTCCATACGTTAGCCACGCAGTTCTTTCTACGAATGTGGAACGAAAGTGGTGCCTCTAAAAGTGACTTCCCTCGCCTCGTAGCGCTGACCCGTAGCCAGTGCGTAGAAGTGTCAGAGTGTTGCGATGCACTGTTCTTACTCCCTTCACGGATATAGAGTGAAAGTTGCGCTTAGGCGGGAGAATGTGCGACCGTGGCATGAAGTTGTGCAAGAGTTCCTCGAGTCGGAATATCGTGCGGTGCGTGATCGACAGATGCAGGAGCTTGAGTTAGAGGACGACGTTATGAGTAAAATTCCCATACGGTGCGTTCTAGCATAGCAAATCTCTATCGCGAATGCTCAAAGTGTCATAGCAATCTCCGAGCGAAGCTATATAAGGAGTCATTCGAATTCGTCCGTCAGCAACGACTACATTGTTTGACAGAGGGTGCCTGGTTCATGAACGGTGTCCCGGCAATGCACATCATCTCCCGAGATACCATCCGCAGGCCGAGGGCCCCCTGGCGCTTTATGAGACTGGTAAGTCGTGCCATGTCAAGTGTACTCAAGATATCTGACAAGTCAATATAGGATAACGGTCTAAAATACCTTCACTACGTCGACAGCAACTCCAAATTCTTCGTACGGAAAGGGCTGGAGGACCTCCCGGAGCGAATTGACATGTCAGCGGTCAGTGAAATTGCAACAGGAACTTGCATGCCGCTCCCAAACAATGTGCGCGATATCGACATACCCGCGGGCTCGGGATCGCCGGTAGCAGCCTCGCCCCTATCATTTTCGTTGCTAACAGCAAGTAGCACATCACTCGCTGATTTGATCGCCTCCGATCAAGCGCGATGGGCCGATTGGACTGATGGTCTGAACATGCTGAGGAAAGATGGGGGACACGCGGCCTCGCCGGAGACGGAGAACTTTGTGCAAGCTTTGACGGAGATTGGCCTTAAGATCAAGCTCCTGGGTAAGCACCTCACCACCCGCTCTCCAAGATATCGCTCATTGTGCGTGCAGATCTTACCGGGGAGAAGGTGGATATACCTAGTGGGCTGGTGACTGGCCATCCTCCAACCAACTGTGATTTTTTCTTTTCGGATATATCGGCCGAGTAATGAGGCCTGAGGCCTGAGGCATGTGCGTCATCTGCCTGCTGTAGCATATTACTGGATATAATAGGATGCCTGGATATATTTCCATTACCTGTAACGCGATACATGATACGGTCCTGGCGTCGACAGGGCGTCGATTTGCAATTGTCCTCAATCGTTGATTGTGGATTTCTCATAATCTCCGCTGCCAGTGAATGTCAAGCCTAGGAAGATTAGCAGCCCATTTGGTACAGTTGAATCGCGTATTGATGGAAGGTCGATCGGAGCCTCTTGACATAAGGGTCCTCATCAAGATGACTTGGGAGGCCAAGGGTTCGGGTCCGTCAAATGATGTGTCCGGAGCGCAGGGTACGTCGCGCCGTGCGCAAAGGTGCTCGTTCCACCCAATCAGTGCTTGCGTTCATAGACATCAGAGTGGCAGACGCTTATCTAAAATTTTGTATTGTCCTGAGTCCAGAAGGTTAGAATATGGAGCGAGGGAGGGAATGCGGCGTTATCAATTCTTGGCAGGGTGCGATCGAAGTGTAATAGACGATGCCGTCATATCATCAGGTATCAGAACGCCTCGATCATCAAGTCATGTATCGTTTGCGTCGGTGGCGCATGGAAGCGACAGCACGGAGGAGATAGTGTCAACTTCGCCGTCAATGGTTCAATGGACGGATATGCGGGGGATTGGCAACAGTAGTTTAGTGCCTGTAGCAGCAGTTACGTGCGGGAACTATCAGGGTTTTCTCCCCTGGGCTATCTCAGTATATCTTGCGCAGAGACATGGTATTGTGCATTGAGGAGCAATCAGACTTCCAATTGCTCCCGACATAGCAGGAATTGCGACACGGGTTTAGCTGGAGCGGACAGACTTGAGATGACGCTCTGCCAGTGCGACAGCGGCTTTGAGGATAACAAATTCCACCATTAGTTTAGCAGATGCGTCCCCAGCTTTGGGGTACACATACTCTACTAGTGACTGGTGGCTCGTCGGTTTTCCCATCTAATATGCTTCTGCCATTCAAGATATGATGCGCTGGACATTATATCTAGAAGGCAGGGCATCAATGTGGAAGGCCCGCTAATGGTGAAATTGCCTTGTCGCCGCCGATTACGATTACAATACGTCAGAGTGGGGGGCACACCGAAGTAGTAACTGTTCATTGCAATTGGTTCATGCAAGGAACCGCTACTTGCCATAGTAGCATTTAGATTGTGATGTGTGGACTGATGTTTTACGTACACAGCTGCGATGCCGTCGGCTTGTTCATCTGTAATATTCTGCGACATGATAACACGCCATAGAATTTCTTTGCGGCAGATTAATGCTTCACTTGGCGAGGTCCCCACTCCCCATCCAAAAATTGCCCCACAATCTGCTGTTAATGGCGAGCTCTACAGCCTTGCAGCAACACTAATCTGGCAAGCGAAGAGAACACGAAGTAGCTGTCTATCAAATATTGAAAGAAGACTCGGCTCCGATATAGCGATGCGGTCATGTCACAGTATGCGGTACCACGCAACATACATATCATTTACCAACTTACGTATTCTATGATTGTACGGCAAATAGTGTGTGGGTGTCTATGCTGGGCTCGCGTGATAATTCGCGTGGTTTGCTGCTGTCCTGTGTCTAAGTTAGTGACAAAATTATTATAGCATGGTGAGCGGATCCGACGCTGTGGGCCTTGTTTGGGCAGGCTATCTTTTGTGCATTGATAGTTGCATGATTAGGATTATCAGTAGATGTGAGGATACGGGTATAAGAATGTTGGACCTTAGAGTTGTTGTGGGTGAGCTCGCGCGTGCCTGAATGTCGCGCGCGCGTCGGGAGTCGAGTGCGATAGGGCCAGAAATGGCGCGAGGGCCGCGGCGGAATAGTATATAGTCGCTCAGATTTTTTGCTGTTTCTCATGCGTTTTCCCGCCATCCCTCACTGTTCACGGGTCCAAACGCGATGCTGAATTCATCAGCCTCATGATTGTTTCACCAGAGAAGCCCGCATGCACAGTCCAAGAAGTGATTGCATGACGTGGACTATAGAGTGTCACGGTACTAAAAGGAAGTCACTACTGGTTTCAAGGTGCATATGGCGCGTCGCTGGAGTCGCGGCGTCCACGCAGTGCAGTAGCTGGCTGCGAAAAGGAGGGATTACTTCCGTCGTGACTTCTAAAGCTACGTCGTATTATTGCAACTATAGTTTTGTTACATGTCAGCACAACATGCGGAAGCGGAGTGTCCTACTGAACACCACTACGTGGTGGGTGTTCAGTCGCACGTGATCGCGATTATGATCCGCCCATGCTGAGATAGCTTTCGCTATGGAGTATGTAGTACTATCCGAGAGATACTGCTCGTTGGCCCACCATAAGTCTCATAGGGACTCCAACGAATACCATTGATCGGTACATACTGCGCAGTAGACATTTCCGCATGATGAATCAACGAGAGACAGCAGTCTTGCACTTTCTCTCCACGTCCATTTCATGTCTCTCATTCACGCATCTTTGTTTAAAGTCACTACGCTGAGCCGGATTGACACAGCCAAAAGGCTGAAAACACGACGATTCAAGGGAACAGGGACCAAGTAAAGGTATGCTTTGTTCAAACAGGCGAGGAGTTCTTACCCCTCCGGACTATGATCAGGTGCACCCCTATGTACTTTGTTATCGCCATCTCATGCTACGATGGCGCTCGTCGCACGCAACGACGCATTATTTTGCTAACGATAATTATCACTGTGGCGCCAGTTTCTCTGAGCTCCACCACCAAAATTTTGGAGTGGAGCCGGTGGGACGTCACGCGTCACGCGTCACGCATCATCCTCAGTGAACGTCATAGACATAGACATGAGAATGAGCATTGCAACGCATACCACCCTCTCCTTGCAGCTACGAATGTAAGGAGATCTGCTTCGAAAGCACAACCAACAACGGCGGCGACGAATCCTGCTCAGCGTGTTACCACGCATATTCTCACGCCATGTCAATGTGTAGAATTCCCATCTTGCAGCAGCCTATACATCTACCTCTGTCCCAGAGGAAGTGTACTTCCAGCTGACTGACGAAACCTGGCCTATACTCTGATACTAGCGCTGTGGGGGCGATAATGATGCCACACTCTACCACGTTCCGATAATTATCACTCCACTCAGGAAAAAGCCGAGTAATAATTAGCACTACTTCCAACAATCTTGACTGTGTTTGATATTATGGAGGCGGAATTGCATCATTGTCGGAGTCCAGACGTTCAACTCCGATGATCTGCCCTAATCGATCATCGATCATCGATCGGCAGCCTCGCGTTAACTTCGTGTTTCGAGCTCAACGCTCAATATCGTCGTTTGGATTTTCTTTAACACTACTACGTTGCTCTGGCTCAAGGTAGCTGTGCATATAAGCTATTCCGCCCTCACGTTGGGCCCCGACGCGGCCATTGCTCCAATCGCTACAGTACGGCGTCCTCCAAACCATTTGATACTCACCTTTGCGACTGTTTCCCAATTCATTCCTAAGCTCGATCACTGGGTTCTACGCTCAAAAACCTCCCTTAGGTTAGGTATCCTACTGTGCATTGCTCTTGAAACTCGCTATTGCTTTCGATCGCTCAAAGCATCCACCCCCCGGCCACAATGAGATAGTTGTTCTATTATTCCGAGAATACGCACGACACTGACAAGACTGACGGACTCACTCTTTGTTCGAACTTCTATAGTTACCAGCTCAATCACATGTGTTATTCGCTGGAGATACACCGATTGCACCTGGCATTACTCCCGTTGCGCTGTGCAATCACTCATTCACGTTTTCTGACCATAATGCATGACCAGAACGAGCGTAACATCAATGTACATGAGAGAATACGGAGGTAGTTCTGACGTGAAGACTCGGCGTCCTCACTTCCGGTAGCAGAAGCGATATTTCGAGCTCTTCCGGGCTTTTTCGAGCTGGTACTCCGTCGTCTCAAAGCTCGGCTCAGGCGCCAAGTCGATGGACGGCCTGAGGAACACTCGATCGGGACGTCTTTGCTCATGGCCGTTTCCTGATACTCCATTGAGACTCTCACAACAAGTGTAATGCCACCAGTCGTCATCTATACTTGTCTTTTGTGCAGAACTTCTCCTGGCGGCGGTCCTTGTTCTAGCCTGACACGTTTCAACTACTTCCGCTGCAAGTGGATGATTTGCATGTTGCCCAGCTTTCTCCTACCTTATCACCATGTGCCGAAAAATGAGGATCAGGTCCTCTGTAATACTTCCTACCAATGTTCCCGGCGCGGACATTCTCTCTGATATCGTACCTTTCCAGGGCTGACATTCGACGACGAGTTGTCGTATTCAATAAACGTGCTCTGCAGCACAGGTCTCGGTCTCGATTCCTATTATCAAATACGTGCATCTGATACAATGTGCATCTGATACAATGTGCACCTTCCATGACTGGGGAGGCGGAGATCGCTCCTTGCGCCATTTGCTTCAGGTCTAGACAGAATATTTTGAATATCCGTCAGTTCGTTGCTATCATGCGCCTGTTCCTCTCATTTTGACTGAAGCATGACTATATGGCGAAGTCTGATTGGCATTGTATGAACGGAACAGATAATGCATGCGTTGAGGAACATATGGTATACGTCCAGCAGATACATCGAGGAAGGACTGATAGAACGATATCATTCAGAAGTCCTCAATTTCTCGATACCACGTTCATTACTGACTTCGTTGAGCGTGATCAGCAGGTACTTAGTCCTCAGCATAAACTTCGGATTTCTGAAACCGGTATGCCTCATGTTTACCACGAGCCATCATCATTCCATGCTTGCGATTCATTCGCAATATCTTCCAGCTCTATCACATACCGTCACCGCAGTCGCGGTGGTACCGCTGCATGTCATGCTCAGGTAGTAACGGGCTGGGATATCGGGAAATTGGTGCAGCTTCTGAAGGTTGTTGCCTATAAAAGCCGTTGGTGCTGGGACGATGGCAGACGGTTCGGGTTGATACTACTAACTGCATTCTGCTGTTGCGGTAGGTTCATCATAGATCAGTGAATCGCTGGTTCTGACATACACAGCCGTTATAGACGTCGTATTGACTGAAAATGTGTGTAGGCGAAAACTGTGCCCCACAAGCAGCGCGATACATCACCTCGCAGTTGACTGCTCTATACGATAATGCAGTCGAATGTGTCCAGACCCACGGCAACTCTGCAAGGGCGGAGGAACACTTCCGTAAGTCGATGAGCAGAACACGCTACGCTAGTCTGATACTGAGTACTTACGCCAGGCTACTCACATGCCCTTGCTGATTTCGTCTACGAGGCATTCAGCGAGGTCAAGTCTCAGAGCGGGTATCTGGCGATGTTCCATGCCATATTCGACAGGCCTGAGATCGAGTTCATCTGTGGCCACGATGTCTTGCTGAAGTTGAAGATCAGAGAGGGAAAATATCATTTTGACTATTCCAAAACCTCCGAGTTTGTAAGCGTGTCAAGGTCAGGTTTTTCATAGATCGCGAAGTGCGAGTCTCGGCTGCTGACATCATGAATGTAGTGAGCGCTTTGAGGTAGTAACAGATGCGGAGTTCACGTTCCGTGTTAGCTACGACCTGAAGGAAGTAGAGGTTGCAGGATCCAAGATTGGACAAGCGATGCTCCTGAACCTGACTGGTATGTCGGTGCTTCTACCGGTATCTCCATTCTCATCAAAATGTACAGAGTCTCGAATCCTCTCCATGCCCTCCGAGTCCGAGGAAGGAAAGCGAGCACTGGGATTCTACATGCGCAAATATCTAGAATTCCTCACAAAAGCTGGCTGCTATGTCTTCTTCTCTATCCCCTACTTCTCTGACTCTCGTTACCGGCTCACCGTGGATTTCTCATCGTGGAACACCACTGCGACGTGTGAGGAGATTCACAATGTCGCTGTTACAGACATAAATGCGCAGATATGGTCCTCCTGGATGAAAGACGCCATGGTCGTGGAGCAAGAATCCACTGAAGAAATCACCTCGATGGCTGTCTGCCGCGGTACTTCGATAGAGCAAGAGGTCACGACTCATTTTGATGCCAAATTGAGCGCTATGACCGTGAAAGGAGTCTGCTCTGAGGAAGCTGTTGTAGAAATCACCATTGACGAGATAACTGTTGTCAGGGAGGACAGCGAAGGGTGAGCCGCTGAATATTTCTTACTTTTTGTGGCTAACATTTCTATAAGCACCACTACCGAGACCTACAATAATTGTGAAGTGGCTATCCTCGCCTCGGTCGTTTGCGAACAGGGCCCAAATGCCGATTCTACTATTCTACAGGCTGATCTCAGCGGTAAGTGACTACCAACATCTGAACTCCATCGCGTTGAACAAGCTCCCGTCAGATGTACAAATCTGCAAGGATCTTTGTGTCATCAACGGTGTCGAGGAAGAAGACAAAGAACATGTTGAACAGGTCCTCGAAACGTTTGCTGACCACTTCGTAGAAACCATCTCGGAGGACAAGCGACTTGTCCTCTACGACTCCCAAGCGTCCGCTGCGACTAAGAGTGTCGAGACTCGCGAAGAAATTCTCAGCGATGTTGTTACTGCTAGCGATGTCAGCGAGATAGAACATATCGATCTAGAGGACACCGAGGAGGTTACCCAAGACGAGCAGGTTAATGTCGCCAATGGTGCTGCAAGGAGCGCGATCGCGGTATGGGAGGAGTCAACGAAGAAGACTGAGATGCACAGCTTCGACCAGATCGTAGCAATCTCTCAGTCCTCCGTGAACGCTCATTTCGAAGAACTACGGGAGTCGGCCATTACAGCCTCAACAGCCTCAACCGAAGTGTGGTCAACTCCGTTAGCGGAATGGCAATACGAAGAATCCTTCCAGGCCACTTTCAAGGCTCTTACCGTGCGTCTTCTGAGTGACAGCAAAGCAATAATCTGGGTCCATCTTGCGGAGGGCTTCTTTAAGCTGTTGAAAAATGGCTCACCTTCAAATCAGTAAGCAGCACTGGACCCTACAATGTTATTCATGCTAACGAGATCGAAGGGGCGCGAAATGTACGTTCGAGGATTGGCGACTCGCATTCGAGGTCGACGTGAGAATGAAGTCCCACTCTGAGATGGAGCTTCTTGCTGAGTGGGCCGAGGTTGCTGAATCCGCTGCATTCAGACAATTTGGCGGTCGCGATGACTGTGATCTGCGGCATGTTTACCTGGACATTACCAGTATGTGTCCGATTACACTGTGAGCACAGCTGTACTGATGCGCGATGTGCAGCTGCTCAGTTCATTCACGAGTGGTCGCGATTTGACCACACAATGCGCCAACGTGAGGCCCGGCCGCTTGAACGAGTGGCAGCCATCCTGCACTACGTGCGCGATGAGTACCTCCAAGTCCTGCTCGAATGGGGTTTGACAATCATTCATACTGTCCCTGTGTGGACATCCACCGACACCTTACCCTCCTCATTCGCACTGACAGACGCCGCTCTATACGTGTACTCTGAGGTCAACGTTGATCGATCCAATTGCTTGAAGGTCTCGGGCGGTGCGGAACCCGTTATCATGATCCTGGGCATGTGCCTCTTCCGAGCGCTCCCCGCTACGTCTCTGGAATACTCGGCAGGATGGGTCGCTCGCGAGAGGAAGGACGCGTCGTACGGTACCGTGAGCATCTCACGCGAGGTGTTCCTTGAGCACGCAATACTTTCCCGCTTAGCGCGCGTTAGTGCTGCGTTCACGGTGATTCCTCTCTTCTCGCCCGTTGAGGACGATGGAACATGGACGCTGGAGGTTACCACATGGGCTCAGGACAAGCGGAAGAAGAATCGGCCATGCCAGTGGCGATTGGAGAAGCAAGCGGAAGATGGTACTTGGGTATACAAATGGGACCACCGCGTCACTTTCACCTATGAAGCGGAGACGTGCGGTATTCTCGACGGTGCATTCGCTGTATCGAGTAGGTTGCTTCCCTTTGTGACTGGTTATCGGTGCTCATCGATCGGCCAACCTTTACAGGCCGAACTTGCCACTACGTGGAGCTACCCACTAATGATGGCAGCGGTACTGTGACCATTAAATTCTGGGGACAAATTGCTCTGCAAGCTTCGTACCGGTCAGAAGTATCAGGAAGCAGGTATTTATTGACAATTGCCTTATGGTCTCAATTTACACTGAGATTGTGCTCAAGCGTTGAATCTTCGGCCAAGTGGGACATAGCATTCTTGTTGGCGTCGTCTGAAGAAGGCCTGAAGGTCAGCGTATCCGGGGTTCCATCCCTTTCGTTCGTCAAGACCGAGAATGAGGGTGACCTCGCCTTGATCAAGCTGCCTGATCCCCAGTCTGCCCTCATGTCACAGCTCCCTCCTACGCTAGAGCTCGACGATGTTCTAGACGAGCTGCAAAACTTTGAAGGCGGATGGAAATTCTGCTTCCCGAACATAGGCAGCGCTCACTTCGCAAACCCGACTACGAACGCTCATGGTGATTTGCTTCTGGAGATGCGACAGGCACACGCCGCAATCGCAGAAGTAGCATTTGAAGGATGATACGGTAAGGCTGTCAAGCAAATGCAGAAGGTTTCGAAGGCGCAGATACGACAGAGCGGTGCCACGGCGCATAGATTCTGCCGCTTGTGTGGGGCCTGATTTCGCATTCAAAGAGATAGTAGAATCACTTCAGCAGCCGCGGCCCTCAATCATCCTGTATGCCTATGACATTCGTTTGTAGCCAGAACTACCTTCGCACCTTCGTTGTATCCCAGACTTGTATCATACCTCCTGCCGGTAGCGGACGTGTAGGATCTCGCTGTAACTAGCATCGTCGCGTTCAGAAATGCATTTGAAGTGTTGTATTCTCGCGCAAACAATTATCGATTAAGTGAATTTGCAGCGACCAGCGCTTTGCGGACGAGCTCTGAACATTTGTAATAATCGACGCCTGTTTCACGACGAAGCATGTTATTTGTGGATGATGAGACAACTCATCTATGAACGGTTGCTACCATCTTTGTGTATACTACAGTACCATCGATGTTATTGAGCGACGATTTCCCGATCTACCCTGCAGATAGATCAAAGGATACTCATTCGCGAATTGGACCGTCTCATTCCGGAGTGAGGGCTATATCTATCGCAATTGCTACGCCTACCTGTGGATAAGCATTTACACAGTAGCCTCCTTGCAGTGGACTCTAGAACGAGTAGAAGCACATCTGATCATCCTTCCATATCGTTCAACTTCGCCCGGTCCAATTGCTCCCCGCCCTCTTCGTCTTCTTCGTCTTCTGCCACTGGCTTGGATTCTGCGCCGCCATCAGCCGTGAATGACGTTGCATCAAAGCGTCTCTTCTCCCTAAAAGGATTGGGCCTGCGCTCTCCCTTTTTGATGACCGCCGCTGCAGGGATGATGCCCTTCGAGTTTAGGTAGAGTAGATCGTTCCCTGAATACGAGTCGATCGAGCGAATCCAGGCATCAAATCTACACAGCGCGAATCAGACCTCGACCACAACCACAGTGGAATCGTGCTCACACTCCCTCTTGTCCCTCGATTGCTCGCATTCTGGTATAGATATGCTGCTGTTTGAACTCGTCGATCGCCTCACGGTGCAACTCAAAGTCGATCGGGGGTCGGTATTCAGAATCGGACGGCTGCAGTTTCTCATTTACGCTCGAGACCTTGCGCGTGTACGTGTCAAAAATGGGGTACTCGAGCAGGAGGCCGAGCGCAGGCATCTTGGGCACGAAGATCATTCTTGGGCCGTATATCTGCGCCCGCGGGGGAAGAGGGTCAATGTGCTGCGTACAGTGAATTATCGGTAGGGAAGAACGGCACCTCTTCGATAATTTCGGGCGGTGAGCCTGTCCGGCACGCGAGGACAAGTGCCGACATCATTTTGCGCTGCGGACCACGTTCCTAACATGAGCAAAATAGCTGGGGAGTGGCACGGTACCCACAATCTAAAAGAGAAATGACAACCGCTTAGACCATGGTCGTTCATAATTTCAAGCTGTCTTACCTGGTGCAGCATGAAGCTCTGTCCGTGGAACAGGACATTGACCCACTCAGTGTCTCCGTACACGACAGGATCCGCGATCTGCACGCACAATACGGCGTCATTGTCCGACTCACCTCCGTGCGTTCATTTAGACACAAACCTTGATACTGATCATATGTCTCACGCAACTGCGGTCACGGAAGTCGCGACCGACGGTGAAGTTGTGGAAGTTATGGCTTCCCTCGAACTTGCGCGCAGCGGCACGCAATGCCTCGACCTGCTCTGCGGGCATCCGATATGTACGTTTACGCCGGAGGTCCTCTTCGTGCGACGTCTCGATGCTCTCGCCCTCGTTCCCGCTCAAGCTGGCCCAAAATGCATGCGGAGGAACGTCGGAATCGTTCTGCCTCAAGTTGCCATGCAGCCCGCTGCCGGGCTTCGGTGGGATCATAAGGTATGAGGGGAAGAAGTACGTGTATTTGCGGCTGTCGCATGTACTGTGTGGCGGAGGTTGTTAAAATGTCGAGATGTGAGCGTCGTGAATCTTACGTTCTCGCATTGAACGCGTTTTGCGCACGAAGCTACGTTCTCTGGCGGTCAGAATACATCAAGGGTGGTCATGAATATCCAAACGTACAATGCTCCAGAGACGGATTTCAGGAGGCAATACCTCGTTGATCCGCGCCACTAAGTCAGCAACACCAGGAACGGCTGTAATGAGTTTCATCGAGACAACGTTGCCAGCTGCATGTACACCGGCATCAGTGCGGGCAGCACGTCCGAGGCCGACCTGACAGCATCCGTACTTGTTATGAATGTATAGTTTCCGACAACACCATCCCAGACGCACCTTGACCGGATCGTCCGCATTGTCCTTTGACACCGCGCCCACCTCTACAAGCGCGTTGAACAACATACCCTCAATCGTGCGCAGCTTCGGATCTGGTTGGCTATCACTCTATGAGCATGCTGCGGGGCCAGCTGAGGGGGGTTCAGCATGCTCGTCTGCTCGCGGATACGTACATCTGCATCCCATTGTAGCCTGCCCCGCAGAACCCGATGAGCAGCGCACACTGCCTCTTCGGCAGCCGAGGGACCTTGGAGTCTTCACCGTCCTTCGACGCCTCTGCGTCGCCTCGCGTGCCTCGCCGACGATCCCTGCCTTTTTCTTTTTTCTTGCCCTGGGGCTGTCGCCCTTTGCCTCCCTTCGACAGTCCTGGCTTCTGCTCTGCCGAGGCATCCTCCTTGGTCTCTTCCTGCCCTTCCTTACGTGTAGATTGGTCTGGTGCTGCTGCGCCCGTTTCGGGCTCTACTTTGGCACGCTTGGTGGCAGGAGAGCCATCTTTCTCCTCTAGCCGCTGACTATTTTCGCGAGGCCTTTTTGATGGCACCTCAGTGGTGGCAGCCTGCTTAGCATCCATGAGAATATGTTTCAAAGATCTAGCAGTAGATTTGTGTATCTGGAACGGTTGGCGAGAGGCGGGTGACCGCAAGTAGCGTGCAAAACCACGAAACAAGCCGATGGAAGTCGTCATGCACAAGCGATTGTCCTTATTAAATAGTATATCCATGCCAATCACTATGGAAACTGTACTGTAGCTCTGCTGGGTCAACACTCCAGCAATAGATTCACTTAATGCTTCTTGGCACAATATTATTTGCACGCTGAAAAGTTATTACACCAGCATGGCCCGTTGCCACAGAGCCGCTAAAGCTGAAGCCTGGATCCCTTTTGCATTTGGGGGAATTGCCATTGTCGAGAATACACACCTTGCCAAGTGATCCTCTCATTGCCTGAGGTTAAGCCCGTGGGTACTTGAGTCGTGGATTATCGAAGACGCTACCAACATGAGGTGCTCGGAGGATGGTCCGAATCGAGTTTGAGTGATCTCCGCCAGACCATGTGCAGTACAGGCAATGCTCCGCCAGTGGCACAGTGCACTTAGAGTAGCAGAACAACCAGACTCGTCGGCCAGGAGCAACATCTAGTCGTATGATACAATGAGCATGGAAGTTAGACGAAACGTGTGAAAGCCTGAATTTGTCGCAGCATGCCTTCCCCAGTATTCTTTCCCCAGCCTGTTCTGACTCCTACCTCCGCCTTCCATCTTCTTGCATGCTACCGATACCACCTAGACGTTAACTTATAATCGTTCCCCTCTCCATACTCACGACTACGCGTCGCTATAATAAGCATGAAGATTAGCCAGAAGATCGCACAGGCGGACAAGGAGGATCGAGTATGGTGGTCCTTCGAATACTTTCCCCCTCGTACGGCGCAGGTACGTAGCGCACGTTCTGTGGTATTATTGTACAATCCTGAAATCACGTAGGGTCTGCAAAACCTCCTCGACCGTATTGAGCGCATGCGTGCGCTTGGACCCGAATTCATAGACATTACATGGTGAGTGTCCCACCGCCCGTAGAGCCCCCCACGCTCATACGACGATAGGAATGCGGGCGGGCGCACGTCCGACCTCACCTCTGAGATGGTCAAGACGTGTCAAAAGCTGATAGGCATTGAAACTTGTATGCATCTAACATGCACTAACATGCCGAAGGAGAAGGTGGACATTGCGCTAAGGGTAAGTGGATCCCGGTATGATGTCGCAGCGTTCAAATATAACCGGATGCGCCGTCGTAGGAGGCGAAGCAGCATGGCTGCCGCAACGTCCTCGCCCTCCGTGGGGACCCACCGATGGGCAAGGACGAGTGGGAAGCTGTCGAAGGTGGCTTTATTCACGGCATCGATCTCGTGCAGCACATCCGCTCTCTCTACGGCGACTATTTCGACATTGCCGTGGCAGGGTTCCCACAGCATGAGCTTCTCCCACCTGAGGAGTTCGCGCTCGAGCTCCAGTACCTCAAGGAGAAGATCGACGCCGGCGCAAACTTCATCTTCACACAAATGTTCTACGATGTCGAGATCTTCATCAGATGGGTACATGCCGTTCGTGCTGCGGGAATCACAGTGCCCATCGTGCCTGGGATTGCGCCGATTCAGACGTGGAACGGGTTCCAAAAGGCGACGACCCTCGCAAAGACGAAGATCCCACAGTCGTTCAGGGACGCGCTCGAGCCTCACAAGAACAATGATGAGAAGGTGCGCGAGATCGGCACAAAGCTAGTCGCAGAGATGTGCCGCCGCATCCTCCAGGACCCCATTGGCATCCGCGGACTGCATTTCTATACCATGAACCTGGAGAAGGCCACACGCATGCTGCTGGAAGAGCTAAATCTCGTCCCGCGCATTCAGACTATTAAGCCGCTTCCTTGGAGACAGGTTTGTTGTCGTCAATCCCTCTGATTGCATGATAGTACATGATGACATTCGCGCAGTCTCTTACTCCTAACCGGCGCACGGAGACAATCCGCCCCATCTTCTGGGCAAATCGCACTAAGTCCTACCTCTCGCGCACAGAGAACTGGGACGAGTACCCCAACGGTCGATTCGGTGACGCGCGCAGCCCCGCGTACGGTGAGCTCGACGGCTATGGTATCTGGATCAAGCAGACGGTATGTCCAGTATACCCGCTCGCTGTTGTTGGATAGCTCACATCTCGACTGTTCAATTTATCCTAGAAAGAGGAAGCTCTGCAGCTGTGGGGCCACCCAACATCGGTGGCAGAGATCGGCAAGCTATTTGCCAAGTTCTGTTTGGGCGAACTCCCCGCGCTGCCATGGTCGGACTCGGCGCCGTCGTCCGAGACGTCAGTCATCGCCACTCAACTAGCGAAGTTGAACGACATAGGCTTCTTGACGATCAATTCGCAGCCTGCTGTCGATGGTGCGCGGAGTGACGATCGGATCCATGGGTGGGGGCCGCCGAATGGCTATGTCTATCAGAAGGTATGCACAAGTTACGTGTATGCGTTTTGCATAATCAACTAACGCTCGCCGGGTGTAGGCATACCTTGAGTTCTTCGTCTCGCCAGAGCTGCTCGACAAGCTCCTGCCCCATATCGAGCGCGATGCAAACATCACTTACTATGTGATCAATAAGCGCGGCGACCTGCGAACGAACACGCACTCTGACGGTCCCAACGCGGTCACATGGGGCGTTTTCCCGAACAAAGAGATTATTCAGCCCACAATTGTGGAGGCGATCAGCTTCATGGCTTGGAAGGTCTGTACCATTGTTCGAAATCCAATATGGCGTATTAAGGAAAATGTGCAATCAGGACGAGGCGTACGAGCTCGGTCGCCAATGGAGCAAGTATCACGAGTCCGGCTCAACCACTGGCAGGCTCATTACTGACATCATGGAGACGTATTACCTCGTCAACGTTGTCCACAACGACTTCAAGAAGCCCCACGCGATCTTCGAGCCGTTCTTCAAAGCCGGCGCAGAGCACGCCGCGTCGCAAAACGGGCAGCCGCCCGTCGTCCTCAACGGACACTAACACCGCGCGCTGACCCCTTGTCCCTCCCTTCCCTAAATTCTCTTGTAACGCTGTCTCAACACCCTTGGTCGGCCTGTCAATTTGTTTCCAACAGTCCCCATCGGGTTCAACCCCCGCTCGTTTGGACACTGACCGTTTTGCTATTCGCTGCTCGCATCGCACATCTCGTCGAATATTCCCTGCATCTGCCCCATCTGTATTGTCCTGCATCAACTGCATCATTATCATTTGTCCCCTAGGGACTTGCATCCAACTGCATGTATCTAACTTGTTTCAAATCATTTGTAGACGCGATATCAGTACTTGTACGCCACCATAATTCACAAAAGCCGGCTGGTTCGCCCCGTTCTCGAATTATGTGTAGCCATGGATGTCGACCAACGAATCGTCTGCTTGGGGCTGCACAGAACTCGTGTAAGCGGTCCAATTAAGACGCATCAATATGCAGAACATGAGAACATGAGATATAGATATACTGCGAATGTATGTATTATGTCGGAGTAGACAGCATAGGTACTACCCATCAAGAAAGGCGGAGTGGATATCGCAATGGAGGACGTGCCATCATACGACGTACACACGGTCATCACTGACTTTGAGCGGCTGCAAATCCAGGATATCGGCGATGCCGGCGGAGGGCTGAGGACGGACGAGCAATACGTCCAGTCTCTCCTGAACGCGATTGAGAATATGATTGAGGTCGATGGCGCGTTCTCCGCTGAAGCCTGTCTGGAGTGCAGAGCGAGGATCTGGCAGTTTGCGGACATTGGAGCTGCCGGTATGAACCGGTTCTTGGAAGCTGATGCCACTGCTTTTGACATTCTCGATTGCCCCACCGCGAAGTTGGAACGAGGCATCCCAATTCACCGAGGACCGAGCGCTGCATTGATTTTATCTGAGCCCACATCGGCTGCACACGCAGTGCGACTTACCTCCATTCTTGCGACGCATGGTTCTTTTTCACGCTCAGGTGGATTTCACCTCCAAGCTCTACCTGCCATATGACGCCATCCGCGTCGCGAGGGAAGTAAATCCTGAGTTGATTGGTTGTGGTACCTGTGCAGAAACTAAGCTCAGTGATGGGAGGTAGTCAACTCTGGTCAAATCACTCACATGTCGCCGAGACATTGAAGGGCAAATTGTCCTGACCGCTCAAAGCTGGCAAAGTCTTGTCTACGGAAGGGGCAGGTCGCGGGGACCATTTATACGTCGCGAGCCCCTCCTTCGAGCGAGAGCTATCCTCCTCACCCCATTGGAATTGTGCGGGGTCTTCCTTGAAATAATCAAGTTCGTACGGCGAAATCGATAGGATGTTGGTTGCGGAGACCCCCAAGTCAACGACTGCAACAATCGAATTGAAGATTGAGAGTTCTGAGCGCAGAATCTGCAATAGCTCCGTTATCGAGATCGCCGGAATACTTGTTTGTATGCTGCCGGAGGGAGGCAATGCACTAAATTCAGTGAACAACACCCTGAGTCCCTCAGCACCGCTGACAGGAGCCACATGTAGAGAAGCATCCACGAGCACGCCAGAAGTAACAGAGTGTATAACATGCAGTCTCGCTTGGCATATTGCGCTGAAGTAGGCCTTGATGAAACCCAGCACATCGCGCTTGTATGACCTGTTATAAGTTGATTCTTCCAGCAGTTCGAGTTGAGAATCTGAAAGACACTGCATATCAGCACACAATTCGCAAGTGCGAATGGTGCGCACCGTCTACGTTCAAGCAGACTCCGAAGCTATTTTCTACTTTGTCCTCTCCGCTCTGGGCAAGTAGATTCGTCTCAAAGACGAGGCGCCAGCCTTTCATATCGATGAGAGGTCTGGAACCGTGGTGAATAAGGAACATGAGCATACACTCTACTACGTACCCTCCACTAGGCTTCATAATGCCACTTTTTATGTGCAATGCCACCATTGCTCGGTCTCCTTTCACAAGGCGTACCTTCATTGGCTGGAATTTCACCTCGGGAACCAACGAGTGGTATTTCCATTCAACGAAGAGCGAGTTCCGGGTGTCAGATAGCCCGGATATGCTTCCGGTCTTCCAACGGTTTCGGAACAGAGCATTGATTGAGGCCTCCGTAATTTCGCTGATACGGCCATAACTATGAACATCGGCAGATATACCCTGTTTCAAAGTCAATGGAGCAGTTATAACTGCCAACAAAAATAATTACATTGACTTTTCCATCAGGGAGTATGCCGATTTTGAAGTTAGTCTGCGGGGAAGAGGCGTAGATGATGCAGCCATTCGCCCTGATGATGTGAGTCACATATTTGTCGAACGCATCCAGGAATCCTGCCATGAAAGGAGCCAGCTCGCGTTCATGAGTGTTATTGGAATCTACCAGCTGAGGACTCTGCTGACGAATGACATGATCTATAGACAAATAGGAACATCAACCCTTAATTTCTCGAAATGAGCAACATGATATTACTGGGGGCATCAATAAGCAGATAGGTGATCCCGGCTGGCCTATCATAACGTTTGGCTATGCCCGCAATCAGAGAGATATACACCTTTTGACGAAGGTGCAGAGGGATTCTGAAGTCAAAAACGTCAGTGGCGCAAATGGCTATTCGTTGCGGCTCACAGAGTTTGGTTGTCGTCACCCTCTCGCCTCAGGAACAGCAGGTTGACGGTGAATGTCACATCCACCTCCTGTTCGCAGACAGCTTGAACCGAGGGGAGACCGATCCTGGCTTCGAAATGGACGGGCTCTCCATCAACTTTAATCACGTTCTTGAAGGTGACTGGAGAATTTCCATGGCCAATAGTTTCGTTGGACTGCTTCCAATGGCCGCGGAAGTACTCCTCTACAAGGTGAATGTCGATATCGCGAACTTTGCTGATATAGCCAAAGCTGCCGTTGGAATAATATTCGATGGGCCAGCGACCGATCTGCGAGTCTGGTCTAACGTAAAAGGAAAATGCTGGTTCTCGACCATCGGACAAGCGCTTGAAGTATTCGTGCAAATACAGGTTGAGCACGCTCTCGGGAACGTCGCTATGATGCGCCACATGCATAACCTGAGTTTCTGGAGCACTGTGAGCCAGATGATGGGTTGGATATATAACGTACATACTGGAGAAGTCTGGCTTGAGAATCACTCCTGCGGAGTCGATTGAGTCAGACTCGGTAACATAACCTATCTGCGCCTCAACCATGAGAGGCACATTCGGTTGAGTAATACCACTGAGCAGTTGATGATCAGCGGCATAATAAGTAGACTCCGAACATTCAAGTACCGGTCGGAAGTAGTGTCACCGAGAGTATAATTGGCTTTTGTGATTGTTAAACGAAACAGCGCGTCATGCTTGCATAGTAGCTTGATCTCCGGCGAGGCGAATTCAGCACTGAGCTTCCATTCACCAGGCTGAATATGGACGAAGGTGGTGAGTACATGTGGCAATTCTGAGCGTGGCATAGTTGAGGTTAGTATGCAGCACATCAGTGCCGGGGCAATAATACTGTATTCGAGGACTTACTGGAGCTGGGTGCATACTCTGCTGACTGGTGTCCGTTTATCTTCAAGTGCGCGTCTAGCGCATGCCAGTCATCAAAGAGGTCACGCAGCGACCCTTGGACGCGAATTTGTGGCGCATGAACAGCTGGGTGAACCATACCACTATATATCAACTCAGACCGTACAGAAGAAAGTGATGGCTGGTGCAGGCAGGAGAGAGGGGAGGGAGGGGTGAATGATACCTGATCACGGCGACCACATAAGTTAAGACTCAGGATCTCGAGCGTTAAAACGATAGACCCTTTAACGCTCCCGAGAGCTGCTGACTGGATCTGGAGACACTTGCACGCACGATGTCCACTGCAGCGCCTAGCTAATCGGCTTTAGAGCTCGGAACTGCCTCGATGAATCACGGCGGTTCACTGGGGCCGCTGCTTTGAGGGAAAGTAAGTCCATATCTGTCAGAGTAACAAGACATTCAATGTTGAGCAAGATAGCAATTGACTATGGAAGCATGGAAGCGATCGCGACCATCAAGACCAAGACAAAACGGGTGCGTATGACGTCTGAAGAAACCCGAGGCCGCGCGAATTGAGGATATCTTCTTGTTAGATCCTGTTGATCACCTAGCTGTTTTGTACATGCTGGTGCGCCAAAATGTATACCTCCGTCAAGTCAGGTTGTAAAAGGCATACCAGCACTTATCAACTCAACATCATCATGAGACACAGCTGACGTTCTGTCAGGGAACAGCCGGCTTTTTAGCATCGCCACGATAGATGGCGTGAGAAGGCAGGATGAAGTGTGCCTCGTAAACACTGTTATTTGTTGGATGTTCGACATCAGGAATGGATGTCGCTTTGAAGAAGCTTGTCTTAATTAGAACATCACTTCCCCGCATGGTTCTATATCATGTAATTTTGTTCAGTAGCTGTGGCCAGCAGGCACTGCCAGATATCATTGTATATTCCGTTGGTATTAGAACTCAACCGTAATGGTACAAGAGGGATCTATGTACTCACGTTAATCTGGCCGATGCGACGGATACCGTCATATTGTCATGCAAAATCCACCATATTTGGCAACACCTCGCAGATCAATCTAGCAAGCCAAGTCCAGAATACATCCGATACCGGCGGTCGATAATTGCAGGTGGCACAAAACATGAAGGCGGCCCTGTTGAGCTCCGCTGAAACAGGTTATATTGGTGGTTAAATGGCCGTGAACATGGGTTTGTCCACTGGTTACGGCCTCATGACTGGAACTTTCTCATAGTCTGGATCTCGTCCAGAAGCGCTTGAAGACGGTCGTCATCAATCTTCACAAGACTGTCAAGCAATTGACGATGAGCAAGCGAGAGAAACATGAGCAGATAAGATGATACCTGGGGATCACGCTCTTTGCCTCCTCAGCGTCGGCCGGACATAGGTTAGCAATTTGCGCAGTCTCAAACTGCGCCAGTGCAGGTTCACGTCTCAAAGTCCTAGAAAATGTTAAAGTTGTATGTATACGGCATATGCGAGACAGGGCCTACTCTCGGACGGCACTAGCAGAATCGGTTGTATTGAACTTGGTGAAAGTCTTCACGTACTCGAGAGTCTTATTGTAAACGCTGCCACACACACACACACACACACACACACACATAAAGTCAAGGCACAACCCAACTTGCAGAGAGTGTAACGCACGCAGTATCTGGCGCATCCTTGTCCCTGTTTTCCAGCAAGTACTTCACTTCAGAAATGAGCAAGCAACCAGCATTGTTGAATTCTATAGCCGAGTTTCTCAGTAAGAAGCAAGCAGCAAGACAGTACATAAAGTACCAGGTCCGAGTTTCAGCACAGATGCATCCTCTTCTTCAACCTGAGGTCGGTGTCTCAAACGCGGGGTCATCGTCGTAGTGGCAAAGCGGCTGTTTGTACCTGTTGTCCAAAGGCTTTGGAACATAGCAAGGCCAAGCAATTGCAACATCCGCATTGCCACCGTGACATTGACAGCCCCGTCAGTCACGCGTGAGTAGTGTAGTTGCTGCCGAATCTGGCTGTCCGAATCCGTGCACGGACGCTCCCCCGCGGTCAGCACGCCCATTCATACTCAGAGTCATCCTCCGCGGTATTCCGCTCACGCTCCGCCGACGAGAACCACGAGATGGTGCAGACGTACGGCGCGGCACCGGCAGAGGAGGGCGAGGATTTGCCACCGACGGGCGGGATCGCGGGGACTGGAGAAGGCGATGCATTACTGGGCGCGGAGGCGAGCGCAAGACGGCCCAAGAGAGACGGACATGCAACGCTGTCGAGCTCGGTCGGTAATCTGGCGAATACTATCATAGGGAGTGGTGAGTGTCCTCCTACATTGAATGCATTGCGTGGCTGATGTGTTCCTGCGATGATAGGAATGCTTACGTTCCCACTTGTATGTTTCTATTATTCTTCTATTTCTCTGTCCTCATCCGTTTGACTTAGGCACTGGCGTCTGCCGGCATAATCCCAGGCATGATAACTTGTGTCTTCTCTGGCTGTGTCGCAGGCTTCGGCTTGTATCTCTTATCGCTATGCGCCGTCAAGGCGCCACACCGCCGAGCATCCTTCTTCGCCGTCTCAGAATTGACATTCCCGAGAGCTGCGGTGTTCTTTGACGCTGCGATCGCCATCAAGTGCTTCGGTGTCTCGATTAGGTATTTGATGCGAGGTCTCATACAACTCATGGATGGCTGATTGCTTCCGCTTCTGCAGTTACTTGATCATTGTGAAGTCCCTATTGCCGAACGTTGTGGCCGCTCTATACCATGATCTCTCGTCCTCGGAACCGCCCGCGTGGGCGCTGTCGGGGAGAGTGTGGATTACCATTATTATGGGAATTTTATCCCCGCTATCCTTCCTCCGCAAGATCGACAGTCTCCGGCATACGAGCTATGTGGCATTATTCTCCGTAGGTACGATCTTTGGTCTTACCCGGAAACAGTCCAGCTGATGTTGCTTCTACGCAGCATATCTCGTGGTTGTCGTAGTGATATGCTACTTCTTCCCCATCAAGGGAACTCAGGCTCCCGGAGAGATCCATCTCATTCACTTTACGCCGAACTTTGTCTCAACGTTCCCAGTGCAAGTCTTCGCATTTACGTGCGCGCAAAACGTATGCTACTTCTTATAATGCAGCTTCGCCTCGATTCTCATGAATGCTCAGATTTTCCCTATATTCAACGAGATATCCTCCAATACCCAGGCGCGTATGAACATAGTCATAGGGACTTCTATCGGCTCTGCTGTCCTAATCTATGAGATCATTGCGGTCTTCGGCTACCTCACCTTTGGATCGAAGGTGAGCTAGTCGCAGCGGGTGTGATGCAATGCTCAGTCTAGATGGGCCCAATAGGTCGGTGCCAACATCATCGCCATGTATCCGTCCACTTCGCTGTTCATAGCAGTCGGACAACTCGCTATCGCCGTACTTGTCATGTTCTCATACCCCTTACAAGTGCACCCGTGCAGAAGTTGTCTAGACAAAGTCATACACCTGGGTCATGTGCTGAAACCGGCAGGCGAGGAGGAGGTAGACGATGGCCATGGAGAAAACGCTGACATGAGCACGTTCAAGCACGCCTTCCTCACAATTGTGATAGTCATCAGCGGCTTCACCATAGCTTTCTTCGTCGACAATCTACAAATGGGTGCGTCTTCTGGCGTGTCCTTTCCTTCCGTGACGTCTGTCTGACTCATCGTTGTGCGCCGTCGTACGTATATCCATCAGTTCTGTCCTTTGTAGGATCTACGGGGTCGACTACTATTTCATTCATTCTGCCTGGGCTGTTCTACTGGAAGGTCAGCAGTTCGTGCGCTCTGTGTTGCGTTCCAGACGCGCTGACGCGTGCGCTTCTGCTCCACTATGGTAGTTGTCACACTCTGATCCAAGTTCGAACAAGACAATGTCGAGAGCTGCGCTGGCACTGGCAATCTACGGCATCTGCATATTCATCTTCTGGTGAGCTCAGCCTCGCAGGTTACACATCAATGGTGTCTAACAAATTGATTGATGGACCAGCTTGAGCTTCAACATCTATCAGGTCGTTCGACCATCACAATCTGTACATTAGAGTGGATCTGTTGCAATAGTTAGCCTACTTTATGCTGTCTTGCTAAGGTGGTGCGACGACGTGTGGACACGACATGGCTCGGCGCCTTGAGCACGCTGTAAATGCATTTGGGATGGTGGCCGATGTTGCCGCCTGCTGAAATGAAATTGGCGTGACGGTGTTACGGAGAGAAAATAAGCGCTGACGCCTTTGTTAGCGCTGCCTGTACTTACCCTCGAACCTGATGCTCTCTCTCCCCGTCCCAGCTCATAATTCTATATTCTTCTATACAATCACACGTAAATCCATTGCCTAGCTCGAATCGGTGCGTAGTTGAACTGTTGGTGATGGGGACGACGTGCTGCAAGCCTTCGGCGAGCCAGCGGTCCTGGTTGTAACTGCATACTGAGGCTGCGTTACTCCACGTTCTTTTACACAATCTAGGATCGCCTGCGCAGCTTTTACCCCCGACCTTACCACCTGCACTTCACCGAAACCTGCATTTGATAGTGGTCAACACCCATGGCAACAGCGACAATGAACGCGACAGCGGCTACTAGCGCAAGTGCCCCAGAGATTCACACCCGGCATACGCTCCCAGCGCCATCCATTTTACCGTCCGTGTCATTAGATGCTCAACTGACGTCCTCACCGCGCGTGGCATCCTCGGGCCCACCCACACAAGCGAGCTCGCCAAACTCTGCGGATCTGGCCTCTGCAAGCTCCGATGCATCCTCTGAGCCTGATCCGCAGATCCTCGAGGCACTACGGAGCAAGGATAGACTCTACATACTGAAGCTCGGTGAGCAGATGGAGTCCATGATCAGCGACCGTAGGTGCGTTGCTCCCGTCCTGCAGAGACGCTGCGGCGTCTGCCCTCACGCGACCGCAAAGTCTACGAGCGTTGTGGACCGTCTGACGCTATGCGTCAACGGACGGGTGCTGTTGACAAATATACATCTCTGATCACTCTGTCATCTCACAGGCCTAGGCTCGATTTGACACCCGCGACATCCTACCAGAGGATGCTTGTTCATAGATGTTCAGCCTATTATAAGCTAATCCCTGAGCGTGATGATGCAACGAAGAGTATTACTGTACTTTACTGTGCAGAAAGTCGCATGTGAGTTGTGCTCCGCTTAGAATGACCGTGTCATGTCTTAAACGTCCGTCTAAAAGTCCTTCGCGGAGAATACGTGAGCTAGTGCCTTTGGAGGAGTCCGCCCAACCTGCATTCAAGATTATGCGTAGGGGTACCCAGGACAGCGCTAAGACACGTGTGGCCTCGCAGACAGGTTCTGTCGCCGGAGACGACGACTCATCTGATGTCGATCCGTCCGAAACAGGCAGCATTGGAGGACGCAGTAACGCTACCGGCACCGCCGCCAAAAAGTACAAAACATTAGAGGAACGCGAGGCGGAATACAACGAAGCTCGCTCTAGAATTTTCATGGATTTTGACGAAAAGGACAAGGAAAAAGACAAGCATATGAGCGCGAACTCTTCCACGTTGAGCGTAAATTCAAGCTCGGCCTCAGCATCCACAAGCGGCACGCGTTGCAGCAGCATCGGTGACCTGGATGACTCAGCGAGCTCTGCCGCAACGGAGAGCGAGTGGTCCGGGCCCGTCACTCGCGACAAAAGGGACAACAGGCGCGGTGGCTCTGCGGGATCATCCTCTCGGTCGATTAGGTCGTCTGGCGCCTCGTACAATCCCACTGGCTCAGGCAGCTCCCGTGATTCCAGAGCAACATCACCGTCTTTCACATACCCATTGATGTACGACCCACAGGCTGTGGAAGGCATGCCATACGGTGCTCCACCACACGGCTACATGACACACTATGTCTACCCCTACGCACATGCGCCCGGCCAGCCTACGCCTCCTTACGCCTATCCGTACTACATGCCATACGGCTATCCACCTGTCCACATGGCTGATCCCGCCAGTGGCGGCCTTCCTGACCAAATGTATGCCCCACCGCAGGGTACACCTCCCCAAATGACCTACATGAATGGCTACATGTGGCCGCAGCCACAGTCTGGCCAGCCGGTATTGCCGCCACAATCGAATCCGACAAGCCCTGGAAGCGGGGGCACAAACCTTCCCCAGCAGCAACACCCTTCGTCTCCCCAGCCGCCAAATGCCCCTCCTCTTCCTTATCATCATTACATGCCGCCTGGCCAGTACAACCCGTACGCTATGCCCGGATACCCTCCTCCGCCCGGAACCTATCCTCCCCCTGGACAGTTTGCGCCACCACAGATGCCTGGTCAGCAGCTGTACGTACCCGACGCTGGTGCGGGCGGCTACATGAACGGGAACGGTGGAGATGGCACGGACAATGGCCGCAGTTTGTCCAGGAACGGTCACAATAACAAGCGCGGTTCTCAACGAGCTCGTGGCGCGTGGTATCCTCCTAGTGGGAGAGGTAGCGAATACACTTACAACCACAACTACGGCAGTGGACCAGGAGGGAATGACGCTGTTGGACCACGGCTGAACACGAATTTCAGGCGGATTTCGAGTGGTAGTGGCAGTACTGGCGCACGCACGCCGGGCGATGAGGCATCTTCAACCGCAGTGAGTCAGGTTTCCCTTTATTTATACCGCGCCGGTGCCGTTCTTTCTGAGTCATATTGACCGATGTGTTTTGCATACACGAATGATTGGCGCTTTACATTGTCGTCGTTCGCCTCGTGTGCTATGTTGTCGCTAGTCATCTTCAACTTCTTCGTCATCTCGTCAAACATACACATCTACGTCTACATCTTCAAAACACCCCTTACCGGCACGTCCAGACTGGGCGGTTGGGATGAAGGCCCAGCCCGGTCTCTACGTGCCCCGACATCACGACCACGGTAATGCCAACTCACGAACAATGTCACCGGCCAGATTGGGCGGCCAAGCTCACCTCGCGCCTCAGCATCAGCCTCCCATTCTTCACTCAAATGATTTCCCGCCGTTGTCATCCGGCGGTCCTGAGCGGCGGTTACCCGCTGTTGGCGGCGCTTGGACCAACCCCTCGTCGATGCGATCAATCATGATGCCCGGTCCACAGGGCAGTAACACGCAGGGGACCGCTCTGGTGCACTATCCCAACGCTCAGCATCCGGCGGGGCAGAACACGAACGTAGGCCCTCCATTAACTGACGATCAAGAAGTTGGGTTTGAGCGACCTCCGCCCAAGGGACCAGCCGAGCTGTTCAATCCCAAGAGCAATACTCGTGGTCCAACGGCTTCACGCGGTGATCGGTCAAGCAAAGCGGGGCAAGCGGAAACTCAGGATGTGTCAAATGAGCAAGCTCAGGTTACAGAAGATGTTACAGATGCGGCACTGGCGGAGAAGGTGGGCATTTTGACCGTTGATGAACACGTTGCTGGAGAAGATGAGGCTTCCGCCAGCGCGGCGAGACCTCCTTCCGCTATTCCACCGCCCTCGGTTGAAGCAGATGGTGAACCTGATGAGGGTGACTCATAGCTTCTTGATCATAATTACCGTCTCGTCTCGTCGTAATGCTATCGGGACGCTGTCGATCAATTCACGCATGTAGGTTGATGTACTGCGCGTACGTTATACGGTCCTGTGCACGCTAGTGTTGTATCTGCATATCTTGACGTCGTAACTTAGAGAATTACACCATCGTAATGTGACTGTATCCGGTACATCGGTTGACGCAATGACTTAGTGATAACTTATGTAGTAGTCCGATTTGGTGCGCTGAAGATATGGATAGGATGTGTAGAGGGCAGGCAAACTGTCCTGCTGCATGTATCAGATACAGAGAGATGGATCATACATGTTGGGGCGTCAGCGTGCCCATCGCCTGAACCAGCGCGCTACAGTATAGAAGGGATTCCGCCTCCGCCTGTGAGGGGGCGAGATAGTAGAGCTGCGACGAGCGGGCGCTGGAGTCCACGAGGCAGCAGTCCGCGGCACCTGGCCTTCAGACCACTGTTCTTTCCGGACACGCGGCAGACCGACTGTCCCCTCAGAGTGTCGCGCAGACGTTGTTGCGGGCGCTGACGCAGGCAAATGCCTGGACTGCGGCTGCGGCTGCGGCTTGAGTTTTGATTTGGAAGGCCGGGGCTCCAGTGGACCGATGAGGAGCTCAAGGCCCTTCATATCGAATTGCTTGCTAGTCGGCATCGGGTAGGTAGTAGAGGATGTGATTGGTTCTACATTGTTAGGAGGGGCATCATTAGTGCTATCAGGGAGTGAGGTATCTGGTTCAAAACCAGGCGCGAGTACCAGTCTCGCGGGTCGGTGACGGAAATATGCGGTCCTGTGGGGTGCGCGATGCTGTGGGCGGCGGCTGTGAAAGCCATCTGTCTTCTGTAAAGCGTAGGATGTAGATGCTCCAACAAGAAACTCAGGTGCATTCTGCAAGCTAGATTATGAGGTCTGACGACAAAACAACTTGAGATGCTTACGTTTGGGTCATAAGTATAGTATTGCTCCTTGTCGTCCATAGATGAATCCACTACCAGAAGCTCCTTGGGGCTAGCATGTGTATTGATCTACATGTGGGATAAGACAACACCGGAGCGAGGTAAACACGCCACATACCGGGCTGGCATCCTGCTGTTCTTCGCGCGTTTCCTCTATCCACGCCGTCTTCCACTTCCCTTTTGCCGACGTACACCACGAGCCCGTGTGATATTGGTTCACCCAACGCACGTCCTCGGGGGACTCCACCACTGGCGAGCTCTCAATCGGATGGCCCGCCGTCTCCTCGGACGCCAGCTCCGGCACCGTCCCACGCGATGACACACTCGACCCGCGTGGCTTGTGGCTATGCGCCTGCCGCGACGGCGACGGCGAACCACTATGCGCACTCTGCGGTGAGCACGGGCGCGGCCCGAACCGGGGGCTGCGCACGCGTGGGGAAAGCTGCAGCGGCGTAACATGCGGCATTGTGCGGCACTCCTGCGCAAGTGACTCGAGCTGGTCGATTGTCTCACCGGGGAGCGCCGACGCCGGCCGCGAGCTGAGGGTGCTGGGGCACTCGGGCCACTCATTGATGGAGGCCATTGCAGGCGATGGGCACAATGTCGCCATGGTGGATATTGCTGCCTCGGTAACCAGGTGGCCATCCCGGAAGGGCTTCATCACTGCGCCGTGGCGATCCGGCTGGCTAATGCCCGGCTTCTGCGGAGGGTCCCGCTCCTTGTCCTTGTCCTTGTCCTTGTCCTTGAGAAGGGCACCGCAGGCGTGAACAATGGGCGTTGAGGTCATGCAAGTCGTCGGCGCTGTCGTCTCCACAATCCTCCCAGCGGACGGTGGTGCGCCGACCATGTGTGCACCGCCGGGTTTTGTGCGGCGCACGTCAGGCACTGCATGGTCCAGGAGCCGAGGCGCGAGCGAGCTGGGGCCCGCGGCGGCTGCAGATCGAGCGTATGCATCGTGTGGCGGGGACGTTGAAGCGCGCGGGCGGTGTAACGGCAGCGGATCGTGCGAATTCGGGATGTGCACAGACGTTGACTTTGTATTCCTGCTAGCCGTTAGCTGAGGCTGCGCCACAACGCTACTGCTAGTGTCGGCCTTGTCGAGCACTGGGGTTTTGCTGCGTTTGCGGCGCTGTCGCGGACCGCGTATCCTCGCTGAGGATGGGGGGTAGGCGGACGCGGCGTCGCCTGGGACACTGTGGGGAGGGATGGCGGTCAGTGGCCTCGGCGGCTCGCCGAGCGAGAAGGGCTCGAATGTCAGCGGCGGGATATAGGAAGGGGCATGAACAGAGGCCATGGGAGTACATGGAGAGTTGTGGGGCGAGCGTGCAGAACAGACGAGGCAGGACGCAGGGCTGTGCCGCGCGGCCGCGCCATGACGGGACGCGTTGACAGATGGGCATAACTGCGTGATTCAATCGCCGTACCGATATCGCGATATCTGCATTATGGATAGCTGTGGCTCCGTGCTGCAACTTAGGTGGATGCCGCTGAGGCGTGTTTGCGCTCTGGCCAACAATCAGGGGCAGTCATCATGTTGCGAACGGCTCCTCCGCGAGAAGCACCACACACGTTGTAAATACAACCGTCGCTACTACTGCCATGATCACAAAATGAATCCTATGGCGCGAGGGCAGGATCAGAATGCGGAAACACATATCAAACATGCGTGATGACTAACTTTGTCGCCACGAGGAAGCCACGCATGCTCCGGATATCCTTGCAGCTCCGAAAGTACTGGAAGAGCCCTGCGCCTATCGCACAAAGAGCTGCGGCAAACTCGACGGAACCGATGGGTATTTGGATCTTGGTGGGATCGCCTCCGCTGGTATTGCCGGTGATGCGAGTTTTCAGGATGATAGACGACGATAGGAGTGAAAGCAGCATGCCGAGCTTCACATGCGAAAGGAGATTACGCTCGAGCATGAGGAAGTCACGAGTCGTGCTTCCAGTGTTCTCTACGATTGCCGGCATGGAGAAGATCGTCCTGTCGTTTCACGCTGATCGTGGAGGTAACGGCTCCTCGAAAGACAGTCTGCAGTGTCGTGTTTGTGTGGATCGTAGGATCTAAGGTATCAGAGCAGACTTACAAGCACTTCCGTACCCAATGCGAGGCGCACGATACTTCGAGCGCAAGGCGAGATTGATGAGATATCCGCGTAAACTAGGTACACGGCTGGGAAGTCCCGCGAAGAGTCGCGTAACAATACTTTCGTATACGATGAAAACACTCGTGCAGCGGTGGGGTATCTAGTCTGAATGCAGCGGCAGGGGTACGATGTAGAGTTGGGGTGGGAGGCTATGAGAAGCAACTCGCTGGCTGGTCACCGGTCACATCCAAATTGGGCGATTTGGAATAGGACTCGCACGACGGCGCCGACACCGATGGCAAGCTTCTGGTCCGTGGATGCAATCTTTTGAGGAGACATCGTGCCCGGCGGCGGCAAGGACACCCAGACAGAGAGCAACGACAGAAAGATGGGGGCGAACCAGAGATTGCGCGCAATTGCAATGGGCCACCGCCCACAGCACCCACGTGATCGCGACTCCGTCGCCGTCGTGTCACTGTGAAACGTTGATGCTCGATGCTGGATCAGTGCGCTCCGGAGTGACTTTGGAGCGTACTATGGCAGGACCCCTTCTACACGAACAAGTAAGTAAGTAACGCATGCCCCGTTTGTCTCCGAACAGCTTCCAGTCTGTAGCCTAGGATACAATCCACAGTAGTTGAAGAGGAGTGCGCAGATGGAGTCAGCTTTCTTGAAACCGAGGGGTGCCGGTAAGAACGGTGCAAAAGACATCTGATTTTGTCACGATCAGTCACAGGATGCCGAGCGTGCCGCCGTCACGGCAATCAGTCGGCGTATTGGCAGCCCAATAGCAATACACACGAGCTGTTGGTGGCGCTATTTGCCGGATCGGGATTTAAAAGCGTGATTTCTATGGCAGCAAAGGCGCCCACAGCTCAGGGCCAGGCCTGTGCAATGTTTTTGCACATTCTCGTAGCAGCCTGACGCCTGCTCCGGAAACATAGTATCTCTATCGTTTTGATGTGTAGCCTCATCCTATAACAGCGCCAGCGTGCTCAAATTACAGGACCGGATCAGATCTTACAAATCACGTCGTACCATCGGTCCTCGGAGCTCTGAAAACACAACATTCATCATTGTGCACAACGACATAAGCCACGGATGTACATAAAATTCTACAGCAACATTAGTCTACACATATAGTATCTACACAAATATTTCCATGATTTTTAAATAAAATGCTGCCCCTGCAGAGTCGATTGTGAAGAAGTGATCCATTGTGCAGAAGGAGTCCAGCATAGTGAACGAGTCACTAATGGCTCTATTTACCGGACCGGAACTTAATAAGGGCCTGTACGGGAACGCAACCTGATATCGCTGGCCAGCGATAGCGATTGCGGTCTGAAATATCGGCCGTGGGAATATCTTTGCGACGCGCGAGCGCCCGGGCGCTTGTCACGCCTTGCTCACGCTTGCTCGGCGCCTACGTCACGTCACGTCAATCGCTACCGGCTGCTCAATGCCCAACACAACCCTCTCTGAAGCGCAAACTCGTGTTCTTGCTGCACATATGGCTATATTTTGGGCCACAGCGTCCCTAGTTGAGCTTCAAAATGAGGTCAACTGAGAGGAAGCTGTGTACATCCAAAGTCTGCATGGCCAGTCACAATTGGGTCACAAGGGGTCACACGGTGGTCGCTGCCTGCGCTCAGTAGCGGTTCGCATTTCCGAACGGTCTGACATTGTAAAATCGACATCGCTGGCCAGCGCTGTCGAGCGTCTGTTTTTTGGCAGGGAAATCGGTTGCCAGCGATATCAGGTTGCGTTCCCGTACAGGCCCTAAAGGCGTGATTCCTATGCAGGAAAGGCAACCACAGTTTGTCACGCCTACACAATATTTTTAAATATCTTTGCAACAGCCTGATGTCTGCTCCGAAAAGTATAGTATCTATATCATCTCAATGCGTAGAATACTCCTATAACAGCGCAATAGTGCTCAAATTACAAGATCTGACCGGATCTTACAAATCACGTCATACCATGGGTCCTCGGAGCTCTGAAAACACAACATTCATCATTATGCACAACAACATAAGCCAAGGATATAGGCGAAATTCTACAGCAACATAATTATGCATGTCTAATATCCACACAAGTTTCTCATTATTTACAATGCAATGTGCACCTGTAGAGTCGGTTGTCCAAAAGCGATCTATCGTGCAGAAGGGGTCCAGTCATGGCATGCAACTTGTTCTATCCCCATGACTCCAGGATCAAATGGTAAAATGGTTGCTATGTATTGCTAGTAAACCAACTCTTTTTGAAACCTCTAGAGGCACATTCTGTTGGATGCCAAAGTATCGCAACAGCAATGCAGCTTATCAACAACGCCATTACGGTCATCGAACTGCTGAGCGCACGACATTAATACTCTGTCTACACGTCGCAGCCGGCTGGCGTTACCTTACCATGATGAACGAGAAGCTGAGTTACAAGTATCCTCTCGGGGAACTACATGCTTGGTCTGAAGTGTAGTAAGAGGCTGGAGGGACTTCGTCGAGGGAGAAACTGAGCCGAAGCCCATCAATACATTTGATTGATTTTTTGACGGTGTTCATTTTGATTCTGTCTTCAATATACAGTAACTTAACAAAATTGCACGGATTTTAATAGTGTAAAGATTTTCAGACCTCAGTTATCTCAGAGACTTGTGGAGCTAGAAGCGGAATTGCATTGCTGTTTGCGATTGCATTGAAGGGCCAATGATAGTAACACCAGAGGGCGGGCATCGTCCCTTATTGCACTTCAGCTGGAGACCGTATTTTGCTCATAAAATCACATCTCGCCCGATCCGACTGAAATGAACAAGTGGACACCTATATCAGGTGCAACAGTAGAGCATAGTATGCGCAACACTCGGGCTGCAGCGCAAACATCATTATCCAGTAAAGACTTATCTGTCATTTTTTAAATTCAATGCACAACTTCTAAGACAAATCAGATCCTCCAAACCGGTACACACTACGAAGAGCAGGCGAGGGCTAAGCGCCGACAGGGCCACCTCCTCGAATGAATATCAGAACAGATCTGAGGCATCTTGAGCCCAAGCAATTCAATTGATTACATACAAAGTGTAATTTCATGAAGGTCTACAACTTGTCGAAACTACATAAGCAAACCTCAATTGCAGAACGTTTTAGGGACAGATTGTGAATAATTTAATATATCCTAGCGATACGTCGTGTCGTAATTAGACTTTTCATACTGTGCATTTTTGCTGGCATACCTTGTGCATCTGTCCGTCCATTACCTCTGGAAGATGGGCTTGCCAACAATCATTCGAACTAGTTCGTCATGCAAAACGTCGCGGTCTACGGTGAGATACACAGTGATCGTAGAGACCGTCAGGGCTAATGACACCTTAATCCGATAAGCACTCGCAGGATACAAGCATTTGAAAGGTAATATATTTCAGGCATTCCTTTACGTTCACATACAACTACAGCATGTTTCTTTTTTCAGGCTTTGTATGCAAGCTCCGGCATTTGGCAACTATGACATGGATCTCGATTTCGGGAACGATAGGCACCGATAATGTAAGAAGCTGGAGTGACTGCAGGAGCCTGTCTGTATAATCGCCCGTCATATGCACGAAACAGTTTGATATTGTTCTACTCTACATTCACGCCACCGATAATGCAGTGATGTCTCGCGAGGTCATGAGTACAGAGCAAGACAGGAGCATGACCAAGTATACGAGCATACGTTAGGCTAAAAACGCCGAGCAGCGCTTGATTGACACCGCCTTCAGGACCCGCGTCAGAACGTACCTGTGAGTGCTCCACTGATTATGCTTGTGGGCGTACTAACCCCCAGAGCCATTACAGGCACCGAAGAATCGACGCTAGTGTTCTAATCAGAACGTACCAGTATGGAGCGGAAGGAGATCAGAAGTATCAAATTACAGAATTCATCGCATTGACCCCACGAAAAATTCAGTCATGGCGGGAACGATCCTTACGAAGCAGATGACATAACGTTCCGGACTGATGAAGCAGTACAGGAGACCTAGCCATAATACAGATAGACTTACAATCCAACTCATGGACATGGCAGTTTGGCTAGCCTTCGATGTACAGGGTACAAGCTTTCGTCTGATGCATCAGAATATCCGTACCACTACAGCAGCTAGCCGTAAAATTTTTACTGATGAAATTCTCATGTAGAAAACAAACTTCTATGTCGCTAGATATCCACGTTGCAGTATTTCTGATCCACGAGTAAGTGGCAGTGACATCCAGATACAGATACCAGGCAGGATGTGCGGACAAGCGCGCACACGAGATCGATCGATCTAATCAGTATCTGCGTCGTGGCGCCTAATCTTACATCCCCCGCTTCGCCACTCGACTGCCACCTCGCTCGAGACACTGGTCGTGCTGGTTGCCAGCACCCTGCATCTGACCGAGACCCCTCATTCCTGGGTTTGAGAGTATTGCTGTCTAGACACTCTTTTCGCTCTCGGTTGACTGGCTTATAGTGCGGGTGAAATTTGCACCCGGCTGTCTCGCAGAATGGCGGTCCTGCTCGCTGGCATGTCCGACGCTTGGGCTGTGCTACCCGTTTCAGCTGGGCTATACCTATGTTGAGCGGGGGATGCTCATAGCAATTGTGAAGAGAGGTTCCTCCTGAATCACACTCCCTACGCGCGCTCAGAATGTACACACCGCTCCGAACACATTTGTGGATTCGGCCACGCACTGTGACTGATACAGTGCTTGGCGGCCGCGCTATCTGCGGTCCAGGTCATTTCCGCCTCCTGCCTCCAACTATGCTCACAGCCGTCCCCTATCCCCTATACCACCAATTCAATCGTCCCTGCCACCGGTGATTCTATCTGACCAAGATGGCCTGCTGTGCCGGAAAGCGCTGTAATATCTCTGCATCACTCAGGCTAGATTTCGGCTTCTCCGAGCGTGTTCAATTGCCGCCCTCTATGCCCTATAGCAACGGCTCGAACGTGCTCGAGGACCACTGCTGACTCTTTCTGACCTAGTCTGTTGGCTGCGCCGGGACTTGCTGTACTGCTGTGTTGATAAAGCTGAACATCTGCCTCCTTGCCCCACACGCCCAAATCCGGCAATATTCATAATGGAGGCTCTGACGTGTCTGGTTTCTGTGGCTGCAAGCTATGTGCTTACGGTGTACTTGGCTTCGATGTATTTGGCTTTGATGGTGCGGAATCTTGTGCGTGTACGTTTACGTCTGGTGCTTCTGGATTCTGATATGATGCGGTGAGTGCTTCATGCTCTGAATGTCAGCGGAGTGATACGCGAGTGCATCCGCATCACGATGTCTTCCTTTCTGGCTGACACTGACGTTGCACGCACGAGAAGGCTCGCTTAGCCGTCGACCTTATGCAGCTTGTTTGATGTCTCCCAGGACAGAGATTCATGTTGTTCGGGTGTATGTCACGATCGCGCTGGCACATACGTATGTAGCGGGGCAGGCAGTCATTCATGGAGTACGGTATTCGGCTCCGTACATGACACTACATCATCTCAGCGAGCTGGGGTATCAATGACGCTGACAGACACAAAATCAACGCGATCGCGTGAGCTTGGCCATAAACACTTTGTGCACTCACGCGGTGCTGCGCTGCGGGCGATCAGAGCAAGCACAACGCGGGGCGAATGGCCGTTAATTGAGGCTCATCACGCCGGGGAGGTCTTGAAATAGCTTCCATTGCTAGCGTGCCTTGTCGTAAGGGCGAGTGAGACTGCGTTTCGGGCTGGTGCAACCGCTTAGGGCTGATCGGGGTCTGTTCCGTGCACAAAGCGTCCGCGCGTGCCACATTGCGCGCAACACAACGCAGACGGCTCGGAGCGGACGTAGCGGGGCGGAAAGCGCGTCGGATAGCAGTGTGCAGTCTCGATGGGTGCCGGTGTATTGCGCGGTAGCCACAGTCGTGCCGGGAGTCTCGGAGGCTCTCGGTGGCTGGGCGTGTTGCGGAATGATGGTTTCTGATGGCGCGCGAAGTGCACTCAAAATACAATCGCCGGATCTGCTCGTGAGCTCGTAAATTGTGGATTGGAAATTCAGTGTCCGCCAGCCGACGCGTGCGCTTCTGCACAGAAACGCGGGCGACTCGTGCTGGCCTCGAGCGGGCTTCGGGCACAGCACGGTACGTCAGTGCGCAAAGCTTAATGCTGGACGAGTGCAGCTGCTGGCGGACGGTGGACGGAGGGCGGGAGGGGGTGGGACGTGCCGGATCGGAGGCGGTTGCGATGCGACTGACGCGACGCAGCGATTGGCGCCGCCGACCGCGCAGCCGAAGTGCATCGGCAGCAAGCCTTGGCCGTGTGGACTTGTCCTGGTCGGTGCATCGCAATGCGCAACCGCCCGCGGCCGGAGAGTTATTTCTCGCATCTGTGCTGCTGATTGGCTGGGCGCTCGGCGCCGTCACCGCCCAGGGCGACGCGTGACTGTTATGACGGCGCCTTCCTGATTTCAAAGTTGAATCTCGAACTTGACCGTGTACTATTACTACCTCCGCCCACGCGCCCTCACGACCGCTCACGACCCCCCCTCTCCCCTTTCCGACGCCGGACGGCCGCAGACGCGATGGGCTTTTTCAAGCGCATTTTCTCTCTCAACAACGACAGGAAGAACAAGAAGAAGCAGCGGCTAGCCCAGCGCATCCGCGTCGACGCCGAGGACGAGCTCGTGCAGGACCCGTCCACGTCTGATGCGGCTGTGAACCGCCTGCTCAGATCAGCATCTGCACGTCTTGCTGGCCCTTCGGAGCCCGCCGACGCGTTTGCTCCTCCTTCTGGTGCGTATTTCACCTTCTCTTCCTTCCTCGGAAGCCCGGGCTCGCCAGTCGCATCCGCACGAGAGACGCGAACATCTGTGGAGGGCGTGACGCATTCCTGGAGCAGTCGTGGCGCGCACCGTTCCGCCCTCGTCGGCCCGCCGCAGTGGAGCCTCATTGACGACTAGGTCAGGGTCTAGACCGCCCCCCACCCCGCTGCGTCATCCCCGAACGCGTCAGATCCAAGATCGCGGGCGACTGGGACGCGTCGCGCCGCACCAGACGTGCTCCCTCGCAGTCGCTGCGCACGATGGTCTACGCGATCCACCTCCGCGGACCGTGTTGCCTGCTGCGGGATGGGCCGGCTCGACGTCGCGGCCACTGAATTCGACGCGTCTTTCTCCACGGACCGCCCTTGTTTGGTAGCGCGACATCATGTTCGTCTCGTGCATTCTGCGCGCATATATGTAGCTCGTCTGCTTGCTATCTCGGAAGCGAGATGGAAAATGCAAATTGTGGTGCGCATCATCGTGGACGAGCCAATGATAAACACGTTCCTCAGCCACGACCACTCGGGTTGATTGTCTGGTTTGATCACATCTAAAAATCGAGCGGATGCGACTGGCTTGGTCCGGGCGAAATCTCCAGATCTTGACGTTCCCGTCAATTTCTGACCGTTTCTATTCCTTTTTACAGCTCACCGAGCTAATCGTCTTTCAGCGACACCGCATTTCTCAGCCTCCTCATCCGCTTCCACCGTCACTCGCAGTCACACGTACACCGTCGGGCGAGTCTACGGCCGTACTCAGCACTCATGTACAGAGTTCCCAAACGCGAATCCCCGCTTCTCCGTGCACGAGCAGCAGGACCCACATACTCCCCTGCGAAGGTCGCAAGACGGTGGCGACACAGCGCATGCCTCTCGCAGTGCCCTGTACACCCCGCGCGATGAGGACCGCATGCACGCCTTGCGACGAGATCCTTCCGTAGCGAGTTTGCTGAACATGTACGACGATCAGGGTCGCATCGATGACGACGCCTTCTCAAATACACCGCCACGTTCCCGAGATGGCCGCGAGCAAAGCAAACGTCCTGCTTCTACCCTGCGCCAGCTCCTCGGCAACCCAGAACGTCTGGGCGAGGCAGAAGGCGACATCAACTGGGCAGACCGTTACCTACAGTGCGTGCACATTTTCTGATTCATCCCCAGTACTCACTTGCCGCACATAGGGGAGCCGAGTCCCCGTCGACGTCCTCAGAGGCGTCCTCTATCGCTATAACCACACGCGAAGATAACCACATTCCTTTTCCTGCCATTCCTTTACAACGTAGCACTGCGCGACAGCGCAAGTGCGCCAGCACTAATACCCCCATCGACCACTCCCGCGAGTTTTCCGGACCATCTTCCTCCCTGGAAGTCGAGCTCAGCAATATCCGCGAGAACTCACCCGGGCTCAACAAGATGCGACCCCTTTCGGAGGCGTCGTCACCCCTTTCCGTCCAATCTGAGCGGCCGCAGACTCCCCAGCTCGCGTCGGAAGTGTTCGGCTTCCTCACCGACCGCCGCAGGTCTGTGCGGGAGCGCCCTACACTGCAAGGAGCGTTCCTTGCGCCGAAGTCACCACAGCTTGGAAGGCTGTCCCCCCTGCCGCCCGCGTCGCCACTTGAGCTCGGCCGGCACTCGCCCATCCCGCGCATGCACAGCTCCCTCTCACATACGGAAAGCGTTCGCCCACCAACACCGACGCGCAGCACGGCACCACCGGGCGCCGTGACCGAGCGGACGGGCTCGATGCGTGTGCGCGTCCGGCATCCGGCACTTAGTGCGCGCCCGGGCACACCAATGGGCGCCAGCACGTCGAGCCTCGTGAGCGCATCCCACGCGCGTCTCGGCAGCACGTCCACGTCGGGCTGCGCGTCGAGCTCACTTACTGTTCCCGAGTTGCGGCCCTCGCGGAGCTCGTCGACCGTCGCACACACCGCGACCACCGCACCTTTGAAGCCGAGCGCGAGCGCGGCTTCAAGAATACCCCGCGGTCCGCGCCCACCACCACGCGCGGTCGACGCGGACCTGCCTGAAGACCTGCAGCGCGAGCTCGCGGCGACGCAGCAGCTCGAGCTTGTGATGTCCCGACAACAATCGTACCATAAGCCCGCAGCGCCACCACAGCAATCACAGCGTGAGCTGGCCGTGCCGCAACAGCCATCGCAGCGTGCGTCCCGGGCGGCAAGAAAGTCCACGGACGGGCAGCGCAAGCAGCAGGCGCGCAAGCGGAGCGTGTCGCGCCCGCGCACGCCGCACGGCCATGGGCGCGATTCCTCAGACGAGTCGCGGCACGCGCGCTCCGACTTCTCCTGGGTAGAGATCAACAAGGAGAACAGCGAGGACGTGTCGTCCGCCGCGCCGCCGCTCCCGCCAAAGAACAAAGACAAGGAGCACGAGGTCACCGTCACGCCGCCACGCTCACGAACGCGTGCGATCTTCGACGTACGGTATCCGAACGGGATGCAGGAGCAGTCGTCGCCTGCGTCGTCATCGGAGCTCTCGCCGATGGCACGCGACATGATGTCGTCCCTGCGCAAGCGGCGGATGCGGGCGCGCGAATCGGTAGGGCGCAACGCGCGGAACGCGCGGCCAGTGGTCTGAGCGCGAGCGGCGCGCCATTTTATTTGCATCGTCGGACTCGATTTGTATCATACCGTAGTTCTCGCTTTGCTTTTTTGCGCTTCTCGTTTCCCGCACGGACTGTCCATATTGCGCTTCTTGCCACCGTCCCGCCGCCCGCTCCGCCGCACCGTCGAAATGTCTCGCTACACGCTCACGTATCCATCCCGCTCGCCGCTCTGCACGCTCATCGATGTCCGTTATGTAGCCAACGTCTCGCCCTGCATCCGCATCTACGCTCGCATCCACACCTCGTTCTCGCGCCATGTCACGCCGCACTGTTGCCCGCCCGTTGTGAAACCATCTGAAGAGCCCGACAAGTAAATTATTCATCGCTTGCTACTCGCTGTCTCGCCCATGTACAGTCTGTAGTATAGGCATGAAAAATGTAGAGCCTCGAGGGGCATTCAACGTTCCCACAGCGGCCGGGAGACGCCAGCGCTCGTGCGCGGAACGAGGCATATATGCTCTTCGCTTGAGAAGGTGGACCGAAGCAAGCGAAGCGACGCTAACCGATACGTGTGAGGGCGAATCCAGACCTCTCAATACATAAGTGCCAGTTTGGCGAGCCGAGCGCTATTTCACATTCGGTACTACGCGATAGATTCTTCATTCTTCAAATCCCGCGTCGAGCTGCATCTCGTCATCGGCCTCTTCGAACTGCAGCCACCGTGTCAAGCGCAATCCGTCACGGGAAGACATCGGACGTACCCAGTCACTCTCGTTGCATCCTACATCGTCGATGTCCCCATCTTCTAGAGCGAGATCGACAGACGTGCTGTAATTGAGCGGAGCACCAATGTTCGCGATGATCTTTGAGGAAAATTGGATGCTTTCGCTGGCTTGCGCGCGAGAAGATACGGTACAGTCGATTGCCGGCCCGTGTGATAATCGACGTGAGTCGTTGTGTGTGGTGGATATGTCTCGCAGATTGAAGATGAATCTCGATATGATGATGTTCTCGAGCCTGTTATGCAAATCCGTAAATCATAATCGCACATAAAGGCTACTTACTTACGATGGTAGGAAGGCCTCGATGTAGCCTGCGAACGCCTGTCTCCGCAATCGCACCAGTTATCACATATCGCACATCGTGTATGACATTTGCACTCACTCCATACGCGTTAGGCGCCATGTTTCCGAGCAATAGTAGAATATTTAAAAGGAGAAGGGCCCTGTTGGAATATAATTAAGTACTCCTATGAGCAGATTATGATCAGACGGACACGAAATATAGGGCACCTAGACAATGGTAAGAGATACAGCTCCACGTTAGTACTAGTGCTGTGGGGTTGACATACCATCTTTGAGCAGAACGGTAATGATTGAGCTTTGCAACTTGATTTTCACGGAGCTCCTTGTTACGAGGAAAACAGGAGAGAAGGTGACTCCGATGACAATCAGCTCAGAGGCAACGACGCATGCGAACGTAGCAATAGCAGCTATGTTAGTAGCGGATGTCACCAATTGCGATTAGAATGATGCTATGAGCGGAGGGACAAGATATAATCGCACCGCTCACACATAATGAGTCTAGATGCAACAGTGCATGTACAGGATAAGCTCACCGAGTTGCCACGCTTGGGCTCCCAGAGCTTTCGTAGCCACATATTATGAGATCGCCCACGCGTGACACTTCTCCGTATAGTATCACTGCGAGCGCGCGCTAATGCAGTTTATTAGATAGCGTGAAGAATGCTTCCTTGAACAAACTTAAGACGCTTACGATGTTGGTGGCAACAGGGACAAGGCTGGTGAGCAAGACTATGAGGGTTATATGCCACTTTCTCCCGCTGATTGCGTAGACACGGAGAGCAGAGAAAACTAGCTGTGGATTAGTGAACAATACAGTGAAGATAGAAGCTGTTTACCTGCTGCTACCGCAAACAAGAACGTACTTGCTGCCCCCTGTAGAATCATGAGTGCTTCGCAGCTTGAGCATGCGATCATTAGCTCGAGCACGCGACAAAATAAAGCTTGAGTTCCTATAGTCAGCGACATACCTCTGTGCGTGAACCACATGAGACACATCTTAGATGTGGGATGAGTATAACAAGGTAGCTTACAAGTGCGTCTGTGTCCAAGAAGCTGACAAATACCTGATCGGATCCATAGACTAAGAGTACTAGCCGATTCATGAGAAGGAGAATGCTGGTGCCGCTCATGCGATACTGCCAAACGTAGTGCAATTCACGTTGGATGGTCAGAATATGTTCATATAGCACTACGGCTATTGTGCACGAGGTCAGCATCAGAATAATTGAAATGAGCGGTTACTCGTACTAAATGCAGCAACGGAGCAATAATTAACAGCAAACCTGGGGAGGTATCTTGAGAGTGAATACAGTTTTCGTACAAGTGAGGAATGCCTACCCTTGCTTTACTATATAGATAAATTCGTTGGCTGCGTCCGGGTAGAATGACATAGTGAGAGAAGAGGTCTGTTCAATTCGAGAGCACAGTAGAATTTCGCATGTAGATCGAGCTTATATACATTCGACGAAGGCGAATTCCGGTCAGCCCAGCTTGAAAGTTTGATGCTTCATCGCTTCACTTCGCAATCATTGAGATGAACATGATTGAACTATCTTGAAAGTGATGCTGGGAGCAATATGCTATATCATGTATCAGCAATAGAAGACCTACTGATGACCCTGAGAGTGGATGCTATCGGTGTCGGCAAAGCAATTCAGGTGAGGATTTGTGTCTGACAACCGGTGTGTCTCACTTTTCTATAATGCCGGATGTGTTCCATCATTATCGAGTGATAATTTGACACATAATTTGTGTTGAACAATACGTTTGAGCCCCTTAAAGCAGTGTAGAAGCAGCCCGTTCCGCTACTTCACGAATGGCTTCGGCGTCACGCCATAACTCGGCCACGTTGTTATCGTTCGGCAGATTATCATGACAGATGAATGCAGAAGTCACTGGCTGGGACGCTCATACTTCGACTTATCTACGGTCGTTCCCAAAACTATGTCCCTCGCCACTTTTGAATATGTCATCTGGCCGCTTCTGGGCCAAAGTCCCGCCCATCTTCCTGATGATGATCATCGACATCTTCCAGCATCAAAGAGACCTCTTCCATCCGACTCCCTGAGCGTCAGATGCATCTTCTTACTGGGTGTAGGTCGCACGCTCGCCAACGCAGTCCACTGACTCGGAGAGGCGGGAAGCTCATGGACACAATAAAATAAGTACATAGCCTGAAAGGCTATCACCGCGTGAAGTGCCAGATTGCTCAACTGTAGGATGAGGTTAGGATTCGCCAATTACAGCGTGATCCTAAGGAGATCCTAATGGAATCCTGACAACCTCAGGATCACTCAAGAATGATTGAATTGCAGACTCATCTCTCTCTGATCTCTCTCTATATCCTGACGAGATCCTAGGACCTATGTAATTGCAACTAGCAGCTCCGCGCTGATGATTATATAATACATCGAATTTCATTAATATTCGTTCCATTTCCCTTTTGGAAGAACTACTGCTGGCGCTAATGTGCGTGCGCATGGCTTGAGCGCTGATCGTGCGCACAAATCGGTAGCGAGGATTCGCACTTTGGCATTGGAATATACATCATGGCTGTACAGCTACTGTATAGTTCATCCTTTGTGAGGCAGAGAGATTACTTCGCCCACACGATACGTGTCCGCATTTCCACTCTGATCGCCACAGCATGCCACCTGGACCAATGGCAACACAGTCTGCAGGGCTTCTGAAGCTAAATGCGGCTGTTGCAAGCATCGAGAACCTGCAAAGTGAGCTATCAGAGTTTAGACAGAGGACACAAAGGGCCATCGACATCTTGGTAAGCCAGAACAGGGTACTCACTGCAGAGCTTGAGGAAGTGCAGAAACACATTGATTTTCTCGAGAGCCTGCTCGGCATTGTGTCAGTTGACTCAGATGGAAATGCAATGCGTCTTCGGAGAACGTTGAAGAGAATGAAGGCGAGGGAGGCAGGATAGGCGCTTGTGAAGAGACTCTGGATGACGAAGAAAGGAAGAATCAGCAGAGCATTGAAGCAGCGGATAGCAAAGTCATGAAGGTATGCACCTGAAACATGGAGACCAGCCATAGCAGTTCATGACATGCCATAGGATACTGTCAATGCTGTATTCAAACACCTAATAGGTGTTAGGAGCATAAGTGGCAAGCACCTACCGGCATATCCCTATGGAATCGACCAGGAGAATCCGCTGTGGCCGAAGGACCACGCAACTAAGAAGCCGCTCATACACTTCATGTGGAAAGAGACACCCTCTCATCCAAAGAATGCCAATGCTGTGAAACAGGAAGTGCCGGATAGCTTTGATGAGAGGGGAGTATGGCTGAATTTTTGCTGGGATGCGCTTCTCAGTACCGTCACTATTGAGCTCAATTTTGTACACGATTCCCTTGCACCGTGATGTAGCACAGCTTGGTGAAGCAAGTGAATCGAACTCGCTGTCAGAATATGGCCTGTAGCATACCGTGCAGATCGAAATCTTGACAATGAAGTCGTCGACTACCAGACCAAGACGCCGTTTTGCTGTCACGAGTGAGTGTGCCGGCTTGGGGTATACAGGGAGACATCCACAGACTTTCAAGATAGCCAGACCATTCCTAAGCGATTGCTCAGAGGATAGAACAGTAATGTTACCAAAGATGTTGCCCAGAACACTTTGGAAGTAAGCGAGACGAACTCCAGGGGCCTCGCGGAAGGCAGGGATGAGCGCAGTATCATCGATACAATCATGCTGTGGTAGCGCAGATGTATCCGCATTTTCGCCTTCGAAGTTATCGCCTGGAGCCTCTATTCTATGAAACACCTCGTGCCTCAGTGGCTCGACCTGTAGATTCGGGCCGGGGATGGTCAGAGCAGGGTGCAGTTGATCTCCGCTTGCCAAAGGTGGGCAGGAAGCCTCATGGATCACATGTCCACCTTCTTCATCAGATAATGAATCATCCATTCTTGAATCGGCATTCCCAGAGCCAGGGACATCCCAAGGAGTAGAATCAGGAGCCTCAGAGCTCAGGTCATTTCCGAGGGCAGCAGGGCAGGTTATGTAACCTCCAGTGCATCAGCATAGCGACCAATGATAGCAGAAGGGCCAGACACCGTACCGGATGCAGCTGGAAAGGAAGAGGCTGGCCAAGCAGGATCCTGATTGGCTTGTGTCACTGGCGCTCCCGCCTTCGCCAAAACCATAGATCTAGCTATACTCCGTCGCTCGTCTTCTTTTCTGTGTCTATATATCGTCTGGCTTGACTGAAGCTTGAATCCTGCGACAGAACGGCTACATTTTGAGCAGTAGCAAGGGGAGACTGCCTGCAAATATACAAGCGGAAACCTGGTCAGATTCTACGGTCAGCTGACAGAATTGATGGCACATTTATCCTCTGTATTGAATATCTAACAGCTGGAATATTTTTCCTCATGCAGTATGGATGGACAGAGATGAAGGGAGCGCATGAACGTTGCGTAAGCGTTATGTGGCGCAGTAGACGCGCCCACTGTGGCACTGGGCGCTAACATCTTTCTCACAGCTCATGATCAGATGCATTAATATCGGATTTTTGGGCCCGGCATCAGTTCAAGATACAGTTTCCTTTGAAAGATTTGATCCTTGTGCATGAATCATACTATGTATGTGGTTGTATCTACTTGATAAATGCAGCCCCAGCCGCAAGATGAGCCGGAAGGTGGTGGCACTTACGAGATGCCGGCATTTAAATTACATTACTGTTATAAAGCTGTTAAGTACTTGTAGCTTATGTGGGGTGCGGGATGCCGTTCGCTGTGTTATGTGGGACGCTAAAGGCATCCGAGTAAAGTCCCGGCCAGCAGAGTAATGGCTGAGCGATTGGTCTGTAATGTCTGTATCCTAGGCACATCCTATGAATCACACGATCGGCATAGGATCAGCCCAGGATCTTGTCAGAATGACTAAATACTGAGTCGATCCTATACCTTGGTAATCTGGCGTTTCACGCAGTGTATATAGCAGTTCGAATGAATGTTTCCCGCTGCGCTGCCCAGAACTATGGGAAGATCTGGCGTGGACGTGGAGACATTGGGCTCGTGTGGGACAGTGCAACAGCGCATCTGCATGGGATTGAGGATGATAATACTATGCGTCAAGGACTACCCTAAATGGTATGCAGTAGGTTGACTACTGCGCCTAAACGCTTATTGATGATGATACACTCTGGGATGTAGGTTTTCTCGAGAAATCTCTGCAGAGGTAATTTGGTAATGTCTGCTTCTATGTTCAACCAGAGCCGTTACTGATAGCTGTCGTTGTTCTAATTACTCTGCTAAATCTGTTTATATCTCTGCATAACAGCATCTATTCAAGCTGGTATATCATAGGAAAGTATTTGTATACAATGCCTTTAGTGCTTTCCACATCTCAGAGCCCAAGAGAGCCTGGATGGCGTGCACGCGACCCGCGATCCATAAGCAGAATGCATCGGGAGCTCCGGGTGTATGAGGGGTTGAGTGAAGTCACTTGTAGCATCATAATTGATAGCAGATACTACGGTTAGGGAACGCTTGCGACAACGTTCGCGATTCTTCCGACTACTATACATTATTCTCATTGATGCCAAGGTAGAATTAACAAAGGAAATCCCGTGGCCGCAGGGGCGAATCTTAGCTGTAGGATAATAGAACGTAGGTGGATGATAAACTGGCGACGAGCCACTCTACCCGTGCCCCACCTATATACACTTCCGGAGAAACTAACTACCCGCTAGCTTGCCCGCTCGAACCTCCGCGCTGATCACCATCGCGACGGCCACATACCTCAGATTGCAGCATCAACGTCTCATTTGAGTTACATAGTCAAAACTCCGAAACAGTCAAAATTCATATCTAACACTATCCGAGAGGTGGTTGTATTGCTGTATTCTGGAAGTATTAGAGTGCTGTACACGGCCTGTATCTCGGTGGTGAACTATGTTTCATGCAGTGCAACCAACGTGCGTGTCCCGGCAGTGCAACGAGATATAGAATGATATGTCCAAAGTAGTAAAGGCACGCATACTGTACCATAAGGGAATATGGTTCTCTCGTTCAGCATTGATCAAAGTTGTGATACTGTCTTTGCCCATCAAATAAATACCACGAATTTACTCAAGGTAATATGAGCTGCTTGCTCATGACACCGCTGTAAGTGGAGTATGAGCCTTGAAATGAGTATCCCGGTGAGTCTGGCAGAACACCCGTTAGCGTGTAATAAACTGCGAGATAAAGCGTGTAATAAACTGCGAGATAACAAGCTTACGGTTCCTGGAAAACGGCGACATAGTTCGCAAAATACTTGAAAGCGCATTAGCTACACAGGTGGCTTAGTATGTCGTCAGACTCACCAGAATATTGTCTGGGTCCATCTGCGGAATTAGCTGCAGAACGTTGAGAAACATTATAGCTCTGTGTAAACCAAGTTTGCCATAGTTGAATGAGCAATCAACAATCAAGCATCAAGCATAGAATCTTACATGAAGTACATAATACCTACATCAGTAGTAGCATTTTCATCAGCAATCTAAAGTGTCGCATATCTCCAAACCGTGAATGAACGTACCATCTCTGAAGAACAATGTGCTCAGCGGTGTAAGGTGAGTGGTTGTTGCTCTCCAATGACCTGATCGAAAGGTGTGGACCCAAATGACAGCAATCACAACACATTCAGAGAATATAACACTCATTCGCGACGCAAGTGTCACTGTAAGAGAGTGAATTTCAGATATTAAAACTAAAGGGCAACCATTATGTCACATCTATGTAAAGTGTCAGGTCAATCAATAATGACAGCTGTCGTGTGTCTCGTACTTTTTAATAACAACGCCTGTAATAGACCCCCCCATATTGCACACCATCAGACCATCGTTGACTAACATGGCTGAACATTGCACCGTCCATATAGAATACTGGTAACGCCACATGAGGTATTTGTCGCGCGTGTCATTTAAACGTCCAGACGTACAATACACATTGCGACTGGTGTAAGACCCGGGAGCAAGGCTAGTATTGTTAGAGGCCATCGTTTCCCGCCTATCACAAAAACACGGAGAGCAGAGAATCCTTTTGCTACGTTAGCATCAAATATCAACCGCTATGCAATTCATACCGGCAGAAATCGTATAAATTAGTATGACCAGAGCTTGTTGACATATAAGCATGGTCTTGCAGCTGACAATATCTACAATTAGATTTCACATCATAGTCTGTCATTAGGTCTATAGTACCTCTATTGAGAGGCAGAACTGAACGTGAGTCGTATAACGTGACAAGATGCGACTTATTCCCACCGCTATGAGATGGAGCGACGGAAAGTAGACGACAATCGTGAGAATTCCCAGCACCACAAGGATGCACTGGTTGAGTAGCAGGATCGCTGTACTAGTTGAAAGCTTGCGTTTGGTAACAGAGGCTATCAGAGTGCTGGCGGCAAGAGAAAACTCGTAGAATATGATTACTACCTCATGAGTTTTTATTGTTCAAAAAGAAATAATCAGCAGTATGTACCAGTTATTGAGACAGCGCAACATTTTACATTGTAGCTAGGATATAATTGATAATATTTGAGTTAGCTTTTGGCGGCGTTATAGCTCATAGAACTACTCACAGTTCTGACCACTGTGCAAGACATTGGTCGATAGATTGACAAGAGATTTGCATAGTTGCGACCTTGCTATAGTGGTGATGCGAAACAGTGAAGTGCAGGTGACAAGTTATAGAGCAGTCACAATTTAAGCACTGGCAATCACTTGAGGCTACAACCGCCTGCTGTCTGGTGGTGAGACCTGACACACATGTGGAGTGACAATCGTCTCAGTGCGGGCAGTACCTGATAGGGTTTCACCGCTTGGACGAATATAGAGTCTCACATAAAGTGGTGGATGCATCGCTATTGGCGTCATGAAAGGAGGGAGGTGAACTGCGCGGGAGATTATGAGCCAATAGTCGAATTGATCGGTAAAGCAACGGGGTGTAAACGTCATATGCAGATAGTATTGGTCTCAATGTAGGATGCATATCCCACTGCGCTATTTCACCTGAGATCGAAATGATCTCACAGTTGTAACCGTGAACGGAACGATTGCAAATCGTGAAGTCTATCCGTGAAACACAATCATCAACAGCGCATTTCTGAGGTGTGGCTGTGCTCACCATTCTTCCGGTGATCAGCTGGCCAAGTGACTAGAAACCGCTTTACTGATGATATGATACTGCATTGAATCAGTAGCATCTCAGGTCTTTGCAGCTCCCGAAACTTAGCGGAGCTGCAGACTGATCTACGCAGCCGGAAAAACATATAGTACAGTGCAGTTCAGCCACAGTCATATTCAGTGTCTGAGTGCAGATAGTTATTTAGGTAAATATGACTAAATTACGGCTTACCTGAGATGTTCAGTCTCACCATCTGTTATCGTTTGTAGATCTCACGTGAGTATCAAAGCTTTCCGCAGGCAAGCACCATCGTCCATGGAGACATACACAGAGAAAACTGTGACAACGTTTCAACTTCATGAACATCTACATGGTGCAATACAATTGATGCTCTTTGTAATACCTCATTGACCATTTGTCCTTGCGGCCGCATGAGATCAGTATCATTCAGATTATGACATCTTTTCATCAAATTCACACTGGAATGTTCCGTATTAAACTTGATAGTCACATTGATACGGTTTCAAAACCATTTCGCTCTGCACAAGCGGACGCTGTCCAGCAGATGTTGTCTTGACGATATCCTGTGCTGCAACGGCAAGCTCAAATTTGAAAGAGCGAGCAAGGGCAAAATAAGAGCCTTGATCCTGATTTGACGATTAGCGGTAATCATCCTGAAACGAGAAAACCCATTCGACAATCGCAAACCGGTAGTGATCCTACACATACGCGCGGTCCACCTAGAAAGTTCATGAGATTCACCGATACTCCCGGTATATTTTGCGCTCTTTCCAAAATACTTCCCCATCTTTCTGCCCCGTATACTCAGTAACAATCATATTGTACAGGGCATTCAGTTACGTAGGTGAACTCGCATGCATCCGCTACCCAAGTTTCCCTTGACTTATTCACGGCCGAGATTGGACAAAGAGAAATGTCCCTTTGGGTGTAGTTTTTCCTCTAACCAATTAGTAATGACAGTGGAAACTGATTATAACATACTGAATTTTGCTGTGTAGCCACCCCTGTGTATCAACACGCGGTGTAGTCCGTGGAATAACTTCGTCCATTGCGCCGATTCTGTCAGTCGCAATCACAGGGGAATCAACATGCATCATTTCCCGTATGACAGAGTGCATATTTCACTACGAAGTATTCGCTGCACAGTGGGAACTTAGGCGAAAAGACACCAAGCTGTAGCATTGCTTGTTGTTTCACGGCCTGCGATTAAGAACCTGGCCGAGATCCTCGTTTAGGTGTCAGATTTACACGAAGCATTAAAGGCATGCTTATGTAGTACTTGATTACAGTAATAGGGTCAGACTCAAATTGCGCGCGGAGGAACGTACTCATGAACCCAAAACATCTTCATCCGAGCGCTTATCATGATGATTGTCTGACGTGTTGTTGTCCATATTTACTCTGAACAACAATGTCAGAAGATTGCGCCCGTGCAGAGAGCATCTGTGTCGTCTTGAGCGCTGTATCCTGCATCTGACATGAGCTCCGCATCATTATCGGAGATCAACGTCACCCCGGTCCATTGCATGATCATGCGAGCGTGGTTGATGTTTCGTGTACGCTGTGTTGTAATCATGCAACAATCATAATCGCCTCGTTCTCTCTCATAAATGCCAGATTCGCCCAGATCTGAGGGTGTGTGTGTACACTTGCAAGTTGACAGTAATCAAAAGAGGGCTTATATGTGCTGATCTATGTATATTTATATAGCCGATGACTGGGAGGTCTATCTACTTATATGCTGAAGCGATGCATCACTCGCATAACACCCAAGTCTCTATTTTGATCGAGCACTGATACAGCTGAGTGTTCCAGCAGCCTATTTCCTCAAGCTAGCAACTGCACTGATCGCAGATTCCGATCCACCTTACAATTACGGTCCGACGTACATTCAAGAAATGTTATCGTGGCTATCCTCAACATAGTGCTAACGGTGGAAGAGAAGTGAGGAAAAGTAAACTAAGCGAGATATAGCTTCAGTTGTACGGAACAAAGTAAGCCACCGGTATAAGTACCTAAGCGAGAAACTACAGGTATGTTAGGATCGGTAGCGTGACGGGGACTTTACTAACTATCTTGCTTCAGTTGTACGGAACGAAGTGAGAATTGAAGCCGGACCACGACCACAAACCGGCGCGCTGATGCCCGACGGTTGGGACGCGTCAGTGCTTGTGCGACAACGCATAGTCCCCGTTGCTAGACCATTAAAGAACAATGCTAGTGGCCAGTGATGAATCGATGACCGATATCTATTTCATCACCTGACAGCAGACAATCTACGATAACCGAACAGTGTCTTCGACGAGTTACTACATCGTCACCTTATGTGGCTATCAATTCGAAGCAACATGCTGTATTCGTCGACTACTTGCTATGTGTACAGCGCCAGCTAACAAGCAGTACAGCAAGCAGCAACTCTATGCAAGGCTTCTCGCATATCGTGACATCAGGCTTGACAACGTAAGAAGTGTGGCAGTGTGGCGATAGCAAAGCAGGAGCGCCGGTCACCGGTTACTCACGTGCATGAATTCCAACGCTTCGATGCTCACAACATTCACTCAGCATGTCTGACAAAAGGCGAACGTTCCATTAAGAAGTATAAATGCAACAAAGTCGTCAAAACACCCAGTGTTCGCGTTATTTTGTCGTCCACAATAAATTAGAATTCGTCATGATAGTGGAAGGAGGAGCCCTCGGGATCCGCCAGTGTCTCGGCCTTGGCCTCGAGCACGGAGTATGTGGCGCGCCGGCGAGACGCCAGGCGCTTGTGGTTGCGAATGGTGATGACAGCCATGACCATCGCCAATACGAGTGAGACGACGAGCGAACCGGTGAGGAGTGCGAACAGGACGACACCGTACTGCTCGATGATCGGCAGCAAGCAGTCGGTAACATTCCGCGAGGGCTCAACTACAACCTGCAGCGATCGGCGTGAAAAGACTGTCGCATCGGTTGTGTTTGCAGCATTGGTGGTATCAGCCGTGGTCGACGGAGCAGAAGCTGATGCAGACGGCGAGACCACCGAAGCGGACACCGTTGCAGCGGACGACGCAGGGTAGCTCGACCACGCCGAGGAGAAGAACACGCTCGAGGCGGCAGAGGTGGGGACCACGCTGGCCGAAGCAGTATCCGAGCTAGCAGTCGCCGATGCAGTAGCCACAGCGGTTGTCGACACGGACGCAGTGGCCTCAGCGGACGAGACCATCGACGAGCGGACCTGGGCGAACTCGTCGAAAGCAGTAGTCAGGTTCGTCGTAGAGAGCAGCTGAATGAACGGGATTGCGTTCGGGTTCTCCGTAGACCAGTTGCCATAGTCGAAGCTGTAGATAATCTGGTCAGATATGCCGTTTTTGCGGGGGGTGATCAAACAGTACTTACGAGGCATAGACGTTCTTGAGGAAAGCATCACCCAAGATGATGTCAAACTGGTCATTCACAGGGAACGTCGTAGGGCTAGAAATGCAGATGTAAGCGGGACATGGCATCATCGAAGTGCAGTAACAATACGGACCGGAATGTGTTCACACAGACGGTTGCGTTGTTCAGCTCCGTAACCTCAGTGATATCCAGCGGGTGAATCGGGATGGACTGGTTGCTGCAGCATCCTGTAAGATCATTGATTTCCGAAGACATAAGATACACTTACCCGAACTGGAACTCGAGTTGGGTAGAGTTCTCGCACGGAACAATCCAGAAACCGCTGGAGTTGTCGAAGGTCGCGCCCTCAATGCTGCTGTAGATGAAGTCCACAGCGGCCGTGGGAATAGGCGGGAACGTGAAGCCAGTGTCCAGTACAGCGACGACGGAGCCGTTGGGCGTTCCGGGGACGCCGGACGCGTTGAATTGGAACGGCTGGCCGTTGACGGTCATGCCACTCATCACGGTCGACCAGCGCGGGGGCGTGTTTATGTCATCCGAGTTTGGGAAGCGGGGCAGCTGAGGCTGTTCGGCAACCGCGGCAAGCTCGTTGACGTACTCGCCGATAGTGAAGATGCCCTCGGTCACGTATTCGGGGTCGCTCGTGCGCCCGAGCTGGACGGTGAACAGATGCGGCATTGATTCGTTCTGCGCGAAGAGGTTCGAAATGAAGGAGCGGCCGATCGACGAGTTGTAGTTGATCGCAATCTCTACGGCTACTGTCGAGCCTAAGTCGAACGAGAGACCGAGGATACCGCGGACGTTGTCGCCAAAGATTGTGCCAAAGTCTGTCGCCTAACCATCAAATATTGAGGAAATATCGCAGAACCTCGCAGCAGATATAACTTACGTTCGTAGCGTTGATGAAGGCCTGGTTGGGTACAAAGTGGGGACCCAGAGACACATTCGCGAACGCGATCGGACCAGTCACAGCACCAATACCATATGTCTCCTGAGCTGTGATGTTGGTGATGTTTGTGATCTCAATCTGGTCGTTAGGCAGATTGACCCAAAGGTCAGAAGAGCCGGTGTCCAGCTGAATGAGAAGCTCTACCAGACACGATACATGAGCAGATCGCAAGTATCATATAGGATTCAATCATACCTTGTCCACCAATTGTCAGGTTTGTCGCATACTGACAATTACAATTATTACAAAGGTTATTCGGAGGCGATGTATCAATACATACCACAGTGTCCTGGAAGTTCTCGACATCTTGGTGTTGGATTCCATACATTTTCATGACATGGGGCCGCACACCAGAGCCACACTCGCGACGAGCCTGGGGGTCCCGTGCACGAGCGGAGACGGGGATCGTGAGGGAATGAGAGATACCGCACAGCGATACAAACAGAGCGAAGAAGAGGGCGTTCATGACGAATACGAAGTTGCGAAATAAAGGAGAACGTTAATGGAAAATAACAACAAAAATTGGAACGTCCGCTCGGCGGCCTGAGGACTCTCGGGGGATGCATGGTGAGTATATATACTCGTAGCTGATCCAATACTGTGAGACACTGATGTCTTAATGAAACTCGCAGCATACTTGACGACGCCGACGTGATGGTCGGACACAGCCTACCCTGATGGCGATTGTCACGCATGTAACAGTCTACAATCCTTCCTAATCGTCTGTTAGGTTTTGGCGCTTGGTCGTGACAATAGCCTTTTAGGCCCGTTCTATCTGTGTGACACATCGCGCGAGTCACTGATTGCCGAACCGCTCGCCGACCACTATAGGTTTGGCGCATGGCTTTGGCCCCTGGCCATCTTGATGGAGAGTTTCACTGTTACATTGCGCTGCATGCGCGGTAATCTGGTGAGCAAGCGAATCTCGAAACCTCAAGCGGCTAAGCGCGACGCAACATTGGTACGGTGGGTCATTGGCTCCGAATCTCCTATACCAGCAGCAGGCTTTGTCTACTGGTCTCATGCATTCGGAGGGCTTGTTGCTTTTTGAATAATGGAGTTTACACCATCTATATCAAAGTAAGGATCTCAGCAACAACTTGTTCGTAGGGACATAATCGGTACAGCACTAACAAGTGATTGGAATCGAGTTTCACGGCAGAATCAGTGTAGCACCACCAATTCGAGTTTCACTGCGTATGACTATGAAGGCAACGGAAGATGTTTACTGCCGCTCATTCTTGCGCCTTGCTTCGTTTCATTATGGAGTCCTGTCCGCTTCCTATGTCAAACATTGATCTAGAACCGCTGCCAATATTGTACTAACTTTGGTGTGAGATCATGTAATCGGACACTACAAGCATAGATGCGGTAGTACCAAATTCGGATGTCTAAAGCAGCACTTGTAGGAGACTTTATAGATTTGAATGCTTGGTCAATCGCCCACTTGCTAGGTATCTACGCAGATACCAATCTTGTCGCTGCTTCAGGTTTCACATTTCACATACAGCCTCACGGAACCGGGCTCTGTTTGCTCTGAGAGCCTGTATGTCATGCACTATGCAATATCGCATGGTTTCATACATCTATTCCGGAAGCTCGCCGCTTCATAAGCCTCAGGAGAACGACTTTTCGTCAAGAGTCTCGATGGACTATACCAGGCCGATCTGGCTCACCTTCAGTGTCGGTGGTACTACGAAGAACGCCTGCGTGGACTGCAGCGTGCATTACCAGGTCTTGACATACTCGGCAATGAGTACTTGAGTCGCTTTCCGCGTCCTCAATCTCACATCGGCGCTCATCCATAACTTAGTGAATATTTTCGCATGGGTTCCATGGTTGGTGCGAAATACGACTCATCGGCAATACGCGACGCGCTCGCGTCACGATCACGTGTATGCATCTCGACGCGTCGGTCTAGCCGGACCGGAGCATAGCCGTAGAACTGGCAACCGACAAAACCCCGCCCTCGCAAGGTCTGCACGGACGCCTTTAGTTGCCGAGAACGTTCGATTCTACTCGCTCGACGGTCCGAATATTTAGTGCGCTCTCAGCTTGCAACCTGGACTTGCGGAACGTATAGTCGCTGTATAAAACGACAATCATCATGCTCGCGTTCCCTGTCTCTTTCCCCACCCCCACAATCCCCACACTCATCCCCAGTCAATTTTTCCAATGACCTTTGTAGACAGCGGAGACTCCCCCCTCTTCCTCGGCCTTGACCTTTCAACTCAAGGATTAAAGGCTGTATTGATCTCTGAGGACAGCAACGTTGTCCACGAGTCCGCCGTTCACTTCGACCGCGACCTACCACAATATGGCACCACCAACGGCGCTGTTCGTGGGCCTGGTATAGGCGAGGTGACCTCCCCAGTCCAAATGTGGTTGGAGGCCCTCGATCTCCTCATGGAGCGAATGAAGACCGCTGGTGTCAACTTCAGCCGTATCCTTGGCATCTCTGGCGATGGGCAGGTCAGTCGGTGGTATTAACGCAATGATAGAGCATTCTCACAGTGATTTTGGCAACTCAGCAACACGGGTCTGTATACTGGTCTCTGGGTGCTGAGACGATGCTTGCTTCTCTCGACCCTGCACGGCCTCTGGACCAGCTTTCCCCGGATGCTTTCTCACTCCCGAATGCTCCTATCTGGCAGGACTCCTCCACAACTCGGGAATGTCGCGAGCTGGAAGCTGCCGTCGGTGGTCCTCAAGCCCTCGCAGATCTCACCGGCAGCCGTGCTTACGAACGATTCACTGGTACCCAGATTGCCAAGGCGAGTTCTCGCTTCGCCCAGATTCCAATTGACGTCAATCTGGTCTCGTAACACCGAAATTGACGCGAATTTGCCTTCGTAGATTCGTCGACTGAATCCCAAAGTATACCGCGCAACGTCACGCATCTCGCTGGTCTCTTCCTTCATGCCTTCGCTCTTCCTGGGGCAGATCGCGCCGATCGAGGTGTCTGATGCTAGCGGGATGAACCTTATGAACGTCCTGACGTGCAAGTGGGACGACACGCTGCTGATCGCGTCCGGTGGTCACGAGCTACGTGACAAATTGGGTCCTGAGCCCGTACCAGGTGGTACCATATTAGGCAAAATTAGCTCATGGTGGGTGCAGCGCTACGGTTTCAATCCAGGTATGAGAACGATGATCCCGTCAAACACATAAACTGAGCGCATCGTGTCGTCCACCAGAATGCCTCATTGCGCCGTTCACCGGTGACAACCCGGCGACTGTAGTCGCACTCTCGACGCCTGGTGATGCGATCCTCTCCCTTGGCACATCGACGACCCTCCTTCTCTCCATCCCTCCTGCCGAGACTGCTCCTAAACGCTTCACGACCTCTCATCTGCTCTCTCATCCCACCACGCTCGATGCACATATCGCAATGTTATGTTACAAGAACGGCGCCCTGGCACGGGATCAAGTCCGAGACCGCTACGCTGGCGGACAGTGGACACAGTTCAGCCGGTTTGTGGAGCAGACACCTGCAGGTAACGATGGCTACATGGGCTTCTACTTCCCTCTTCCAGAGATCATCCCGCCGAATGTCCAAGGCAGCTTCTTCTTCCACACAACCGCAAGATCCCCAGTACAGGTCCGCCCTGTCCCGGAGGAGGAGGTACCCGCATCTGCGCACCCGCGTGCGATCCTCGAGTCGCAGTTCCTCTCGATCCGGTCGCGCATCGCGGCGATCATGCCGGAGGACACGCCACCGCTGCAGCGGCTTGTCGTGTGCGGCGGGTCGTCCGCGAACCAGGTCATCCGCCAGCTCGCTTCGGACGTTTTTGGCATGCGCGTGTTCATCGCCGGCCAGCAAGGCGCTGCGGAGGGCGGCGCGCAGCTCGCCCGGTATGCCTGGTGGCGCGCACAGAACGACGGGCTGGGCACGTTCGAGGAGATGCGCGCGATGGATGCTGCGGGTGAGCGCATGAAGTGCGTTGCAGAGCCGAACGAGAAGAACGCTATGGTATATGCAAGTTTGGTAGATGCATACCGGGAGTGCGAGGCGCGTGTTGTAAAGATGTGCGAGAGCCTCTGAGACTGCTTCTTTGATCGTATCTGTTTCGTCATCGATATAAGGGCCAGGAAGTACAAGAGGTCCTGTAGAATATTTAGCAGAAAGTATAGAGAGCAGATTGTAGAATAAGCTTCATAGACGTTGAATCACACAAAGATCGAGCCTTGTATGCATGGTGTGCCTACACGCACAACCGCATTCCTCAGCCTCTGTCTTTACTGCCTCTATATGAGCTGATACTCACAGTCGATGCGGAAAAGCGGAGCCAGTCAACGCGAATGCCGAATAGTCGTGGAGACTCACCATTGATATTGCGACTCGAGTCGCACTAGTGGTCTACCGACATAACCTGAGCTTAATCTACGTTAATGCAGGCAATTGAATGTATAACATCAACCCCTTGAGACCAGAGTATGAATGGATGACGAGCATGTTTCGCGTTTTGCGAACATCCGCTCTTACGTCTACCGCAGGTGCTTGAATTTACCAGATGTCAGAGAGCGACGCCACACTGATCGTCCTCCTATCGAAATGATGTCCCTCCACTTCTTCGTTTACATAACCATGTTCTTCCGTCGGCGTAATAATAAGACTATGTTTCAAGACTCGAAGGCGTCCCAAGAATTCTCGACTGGCACTCTTGTCCAAGATCTCCATACAGACAAGCTCAAACATTTTTGAGCTCGGAAGGAGATTCGTGTGATTAGAACTGCGAACTCCTCATGGTAGCGGAGGAGAGACAATACACAACTCGGAGATGTCCCTGTCATTCGCTGACTCCACGCAAATAGCGTGATGTGTAACATAGCCTCTAATCCTCGTTGGAGTAAAGTAAGGCGGACCATCCATGTTCATTCCTTTGTAAGTCCAACAGGGCTCGTCAAAAAGGTCAACAATGCCCAATACCTATTTCATCCCGCGAAGGCGTGAACGCGGAATGCCGAAAACCTTGTGAGACATGTCGCATCATGCATAGGGCCAGTAGCTTGATCTACTATCGTGAGAGGTACCGGTAAATGTCCACACAGCAGATCGACCTTGTGGCCCAACAACAGCTAAAGCACAAAGCACATAAATCTTACCACCGGACCGCAACGTAATTTACCGTTACAAGGCGACCCCTGACATTTTATAAGCACTCACCTTGAATGTACTGAAGCGCGCGGATACGATGAGCGACTTGTCCGTAGCAAGGCCCATACAAACGCATCGTCTATCGGTCCTCTCAGACGTGCTGGGAGCTGCAAGACATTGTCAGACAGCCTGCATTATATATGATAACAAGCTTTGCCCGCTCAATTTGAGCTTTCTCTCACTCGAAGACACCGCGGTGAGGTCACCACCTGAGTCTCAGAAACACTCACGCGATGGTCGTGGATACACGGTCTGATGTGGCCGTGGACATGCTGGCAGCTCTAGCTCGAGGACCAACCAGCTCTGTGCAGGGGCGAGCGAGATTGGATGCTGGGGACAGGCACGGCGGTGGCGCGGGCGTCCATAGTGAGCGAGAGCACAGATAGCAGAGCAAACGAAAGCTGGGGCAGCGTCAATGTATCAGGGCGCAGATAACAACGAACAAGTTTCTTCGGAGCGGCTTAAGCTCTCGATTGACAGCTAGATGACCCGATTGTCCGCCATTTGGGCATGGCGAGAACTGTGGCGTTAGTGATCACTTTGCGGAGGCACGGTCCTCATAGGTGTAGTCTTTCCGACCTAAATACACCCATATTGGTATGAGCTCCATCATAAACCAAACGTGAAGGACATAAGAATATGCTCAGAGAACAAAAAAGAGAGGGCTGAATACGATGGAGCAACGTTTGAGTGTTCCCTTGCATTGCCGCACACCAGCCAATTTGTATCGCACGAGTATACGAGACACCCTACTCCTCATGACCCACGTTGTACCTATCGGAGCTCCTCACAAATGAGACGGCGACGATAGCGACGACAATCAGTCCCTATAAATTGGAAACTGAGTTGGAAGCTATCAAAATCAACGAGTTGCATCTCACGCTATGGATTCAAAATCTTATATGAGGATTTGTGTCAGTCAATCTAGAGAAAGATGTGACATCGTTAGCCTTTAGCGGGCCGAACTCGACAGGAAGAGAATTTGGATACGAACGACGTGGCTTGATTTCCAATGACCGCAGAGAACACCATGCGAACGAGCAATTTGACGATATGAAACGAGACTAAAGTGTCCCCTGAAGGCGGTAGTGAGAACACGTCGTCATGCTTGCAATGAAGAGAAATTACCAAGCTGTGTCGGACCCAATGACGTGAGCAACACATTTTTCATCGCAGGTGAATGTCCGACGCTCATTCCATAGAGAATGATACCTTCAAGTACAGGTCATATCAGTGCTTCGGATAATCTTGTAGCACAGACGGTAGAATGACACTCACCAATCATTTGAGCCGTCCATGAAGAGGATAAGCCAAGTATCACGAGGGAAATCACTTGGGCGATCATCGATGTTATTGCGATATTCACGTTGAGACCGTCAACAGCGTCAATAACGGTGCCAGTCGTAGTACGCTTTGATCCAGGTAGCGCAGGCGCTATACGCCGGGGCGTTCTCGCATAAATGGCACGGGTACGATATTTAATGACCAGCGGAATAAACACCAGCAGGGTAAGGAGTGAGACAAGAAAAATCGATGCGCCATTAACGAATGCCTATGGGTATCGTAAGTGTTAAGCGAAACATATTAAATAGTTCACAGACCTTCACAATTAACTGATTGTGCTCGCTAAGGCGTTTTACGATAGATTCTGAAGGTGCCATACAAGCTCCCCCGATGCTGAACATGACCTCGTATATGCAGCAAAGCAGAATCCGCCAGTTGTGTTTTCCGGTTTCAGGGCTACGGCGCGGCCGTAAAATGTCCATAATTCCGGAGATACTGGTCACAGCTAACTTCCAGCTGGATGCGATTGGTTCAATAACGCGTGTCTCCTTGCTAGTCACGGCCAATTTGTTCCGCGGATTTTGCTCAAAGAGTAACGCCCATGCGCAACCTACACAGGCTGCGAGCAGCAGTGCCGTGGCCATGAACATGCCTTTGAAACTGCTGAAGATGGTGAAGATGATGCCGCCTATGACTGTGGATGCCATGCCGCCTTAGACGGCATGTCAATAATGGTGTTGTTGAGCAGCGTTTTTACATCTTACCTATGGTGCCCAGTTGATACCAGCCTGAAAGTTGTCCAAATGCTGCCGTCCTATGCCTTGATTAGAACAAGTTTGACTTCGATATAAGGTGACTATAACTGCACCTCTGCGAGAAATTGACTGTATCAATGATTGTCAGGTCGGCAAGGAGCGATATATATCCTAGAGACATTTGTTGCCAGACCGACCATAACACGAACACGACGATCTGCAGCCATGGATGTTCATATCGCAAAGGTATCGCAGAGTAGAAAGCAGCTATCAGTGAAAAGAGCGTTAGAACAGTCAAGAAGACTGTCCTCGACCCATACTTGCGGCTCGAAGCGATCAATGCATGGATGGTCAGCAACCCTAATGAGCGAGATATGACATTGGTCATCCAACGACGCAACAGAGAACGTACTCACCGCCCAGCGAAGCGATGACTTGCGCAGCCTTTGGGAAGAGAGTGACGCGCTCTTGCACTGCAGATACAGAGCATAGCTCAGGCGTTATCGTACCGTTTGCTGGGATGCTGGTCGGATCGTTTGCTTGATACCAATCACGACAAATAGTCTCTTGTAGTGCCATATACATAGTGGTGGAAGGTATGGCTGCAGCGAGTGGAGCGATGATAACGACGGGTACGACTCTAGCCACAGGCAAATGGTCTTGATTCTGTGAAGATCGTCCTGCATCGGTATCGGAGAAATGGCTTTGCTCAGACTCTCCTTCGAGTTTGTCCATATTGATCAGACTGTTTTCGAGGAGCGTCTTGTTTGCCGGTGAACAGGAGAAATCTGGTGTGGTGGGGGACTGAAGATATCTGGTGAATGTTTCAGCTTATGATAGTTCAAGAACGCACTTCGGAGCGCTCGACATCAGATATCAGCGAAGTATGACTCGAGTTTGACGGTCAATGACACGTAGGTGGCAACAATCAGGCGGCAGTGTCTGATTCAGCACAATTTATGAAAGCCTGGGAGTAGCCCTTCTGCAGGTAGACATATCGAACTTATCCTCCCGATCCGCTCGTCGATACTGGATCTGGTGCAAGGCTGTCCACATCATCATCGCCTGCGGTAGGATACCCATCAGATTTGAATGTCGTCCGTAGTGATGTCATGATTGCAGCTTAAGCTGATTGCCGAAGTAGACAGAATATACAAATCCAATGAGAATATAGCAGTGTACGTTGCGAACGACTTAGCCATAAAGTGACGCACATCATCTTTCGAATGGCTTGGAAGCACTGCTGTTGGGTTCGGGACAGGCGGGAACAAACCCAATCTACTACACAATAACTAGAACCATAAATCTAACGAACACGATTGTAGATGAGCAGAGATATCATAATGGATGAATATTAACTACTATACCAGAAAGAGCACAAGAGCACAATTCGTTCGATTAGGCCTCAGATTGGATGTAAGGGGAATGTGAGCGCAGCCGTCAACTTTCAATCTCCCCTGGAGACGGTTAGAGCGTTTCATTGGTGATAATGCACAAATAGCCATCAAAATGTGTACCTGCAAGGCAGTCGTTGAGCGTATCCTAGGAAGAGACTAAACGTCTCACTCCATGTGCGAATGTTGTCACTTGTATGGTAATTAGAGTTCTAGAGCGAGATTGTGTGAGCGAAAACATGCAGCAGCAGCATGAACACCTACAATGCACCACAGTAGGACACGATGCCTTTAAGGGCGTCAAGACCTCCATGACTGCTAAGACAGTCTGCCTTCTTCACCCTGATGGGGATATCGCCCGGATCGTATATCTCCCCCATCCCCGCGCTGACCATCCTCCATTCCAGCCTGAACCGCCGCGCGGACTCGCGGTCGTCGTCTGGCAACGCCTTAGGCTTCACGTCCTCTCCCAGCGATCTCTCTTTTGGAGCGGCAGAAGGAGGTGAGGTAAGTGATGCGACAACCTCCCACGCGCCAACGACGCCTTGTGTAAGGCGGCGGCCGCTGCGCTGCTGCTCCCGGGCCTGACAAGCCCCGCGCCGATGTCGCGTGCAAACGCTGCGTTCACGACTTGTGCATACCGGATAAGGATAAGTATCAGCACAAGGCGGGAGTAGACAGGGACGGCGCTCCTCGCGGCTCCCGCCTTGTCTAATAAAGCCCCCGGACGAAGCAGTCGACGTTTCCCTTGTGCAGCAGGCTGCCTTCGTGCTGCCGCAGTGAGGACACGTCGTTCTCGATGTAGATGCTGCAGTACTTGCTGGAATACGTGTTGTGCGAGACCCAGTATTCTAACATTGTTGCAGTGTCCGAGTCGAGTATTGGGCGGTAAACGTGCGGGGCAGAGTAGTGACTGGGACTCCGAGTGATGGTGGCGCCTTGTGTGTAGGAAAATGAGCGGTGGTCCACACTGCAGCGGGCTGTATGATGTGCTTTATGTAAGGAGCACATTCTCAAATTTGCAGCAGCACCAATTTTGAATGAGCGTTATACATTGTTGGCGTCACGATCCCATGACCGTGATGCTGCGCGCCTGTCACGTCGCGTGTTCTTTCTGCATCAGTTCGCGCGATTGATCGCGTCGTGTCCCTCCGGTAATAGTGGCCACGATTCTATCTCACTGCTGGGTCAATACTCCTCGTCTCCTTGGCATATACGACATCGCCGTACTCATTCGGTCACTATATCCTTTGCTGTGATTACATATTTTGCAATCACATACTCCAATAGCTGTGATAGTGCAATTCTGGTGGCGTACTCTTCTCCTACAGTGGAAACCTGAGCTGTGTTATGCAACACAGCTTGTCTACTTAGATATGTCGCAATCCTCTAAACAACTCTTGTCGGGCCTGCGCTCTGTTAAACGAGACTTCTCGTCCTCGTCCTCGTCCATCCTTTCTACCAGTCAGGACACCGCCATCAGTAGCTCTGATGCTGACTCTATCCCGTGGAAATCTACGCCACCGCGCCAACTTGCTGGCATCGAGAAACGCTTGAAGGACATTCAGGACGCCCTCAACGAAAACCTTGCGTCGTCGCAGAGAGTTTTGTCGTCGTCTCAGGCTGCTCTTGGGAAACGTCCTGCTCATTTTCAGGATGAACCTGCGAAGCGTCGTCGCCTGCTACCGAGTAGCTGGACAGACACAGCGCCTCAGGTATCAAATAGCAAGGCGCATCCTGTCAATTCACTTGTCGTCCCCGCATCGTCCACCTCAAATGCAGTCAGCAAGCCCGCACAGGTGCTTCTGAGCCATGAACAAAGGCATATATTACAACTTGTCGAGGAAGGGCATAGTATATTCTACACCGGAAGTGCTGGTGAGTGCTGTGGATTTCGAAGCATTTGCTCTCGTCGCTATATCTGTGACGGACGTCCCAAAGTTCGCAACACATCTCTATCTCTACCATATATGCGCTACTCCCAGATTATATGCGCCTGTTACGCACCCGTGACACCGTTTCGTGCTCATTTGACGTTGATTTACACATGTGGTCCAGGAACCGGAAAGTCAGTGTTACTCCGCGAGATCATCAAGACGCTAAGGCGAAAGTACTCCCGCTCACTGGACGCTATTGCTGTAACAGCCTCTACTGGTGTGTACGAGTAATGCATGGATGTGATGTGTGCATCGTGTCATACTATGGCTTTCAGGTATCGCTGCGTGCAACATCGGTGGCGTGACGATCCACTCATTCGCTGGAATTGGCTTGGGACGCGAGACTGCTGAACAACTTGCCATTAAGGTTCACAAGAACAAAAAAGCAACCACACGATGGCTGCGCACGCAGGTTCTCATCATCGATGAAGGTCAGTAGTGTCTCTATCTCGTTCTATGCGCTCATTGCCTCACCTTGAGAGCTCAGTCTCTATGGTCGAAGGAGACCTCTTCGATAAGCTGGCCCGAATCGGAAGCCTTATCCGAAAGAAGGTCGAGCCATTCGGTGGCATCCAGGTGAGTTTCAATCAAAATCGCTTGACTGCGTCTGAGATTCCTTAGGTAATCGTAACGGGAGACTTCTTCCAACTACCGCCTGTGGCAAGAGATACCGCAGTTAAGTTTGCATTTGAGGGAGAGATGTGGAGCCAGACTATCAAGAAGACGTTCAATCTCACCAAGGTCTTCCGCCAAAAAGATCCGGGTGCGTGGCCACAAATATAAACTCGTGTGGTTAATCGGTTAACACGAATGCACGCGCAGAGTTTGTGGACATACTTAATGAGATGCGGTTCGGGCGCCTGACGCAAAAGTCAATTGATAAGTTCAAGAGCCTGTCCAGAGAGATCATCTATGAAGATGGCCTCGGTGCGACAGAACTGTATGTCGTTGGTATCGTGGCCCAGAATGCAGCTCGTTGAAGATATGAACACAGGTTCCCCCGCCGTGAGGATGTCGAGCGGTCGAATACCGTACGCATGAGCGGAATAGAAGGGACGGTCCACCTGTTCCAAGCGGTCGACGGAGGAATGATTACGGACAAGGAACAACGCAACAAGCTGCTGAGCAACTTCATGGCTCCTGAGACCCTGAAGCTGAAGATCGGCGCACAGGTGAACCCTATTAATCAATATTGCGTCTGTCTCTCAACCAACCGTGAGATCCCAGGTTATGCTCATCAAGAACCTGGACGAGACGCTCGTAAACGGCTCAATAGGCATGGTCGTCGCGTTCGAGGATCCGTCTAATCCAGCTGCGCTCGTGGACCTCGACGATCCATATGCAGAGAAGTCTCAGTCAAAGCCTGCTTCGAAGGTGGGAAAGGATGCAGGAAAGCCGACCTCCAAGGGGACGCTCCTTCCTGTTGTGGATTTCTTGATACCAGGTGGACTACGCAGACGCGTGATGGTACAGTCTGAGGTGTTCAAGGTCGAACAGCCGAATGGAGAAGTGCAGGCCAGTCGAACACAAGTACGTGCTGTCAGATCGGACTGCCTAGAAAGGCTGGAGCTGAAGAATCCTAGCTACCGCTGATTCTATCGTGGGCACTGTCGATCCACAAATCTCAAGGCCAGACACTTGAGCGTGTCAAAGTTGACCTCGCGAGGGTTTTCGAGAAAGGTCAGACGGGAATACAAGTTTTTGACGCACTGTTCATACATAGCCGATGTGACAACAGGGCAGGCATATGTAGCACTTTCCCGTGCTACTTCTCTCAACGGACTTCAGGTGCTCAACTTCAACCCCAAGAAGGTTTGTGTATCAAATAGGTGATGTGTACCGGCATGGTACTGAACCTCCTGCCTTGCCTAGGTCACTGTGCATCCTAAAGTGGTGGAGTGGACACGAACGCTTGAAACCGTCCCCGTTGGAGATCAGTGATCAACTTACGACAGAATGCATCGTTCCGATAGCTACTTTTCAGACCAAGAGTTTGCTCCATACACAGGCACTTATAGCATTCTGTTGTCCCCGTCATCGCTACGCACCGCATATATACAGACTTAGAATTGACGCCGAAAGCTGCCTTAAAGTCCACGAGCTGGATTTCAACACATTACAGAGCAACTCCTACTAATACATGTACAAACGGATATGGCGTCCGTCAGGTGCTCTGCGCCGGCACCCGCTACCTGGCACCGTGCTACAATTAGACGTACAATACCTCCGTGACCGCTACCCTCATGAGGTTTTCGCCGAGCTGGAGCTGATGTCGAAATTAAGACTGTGAGTCGTACTCAGTCTATCAGAATCCCGCTCGAGTCCTGGCAAGGATAGCCGCGATAAGACCCGGTACGTCGTTCGCCTGAATATGCGCGTCTATCACGTCTCCGAGGTCCTCATTGAGGCCTTCGACTTGCGCGTCCGCTATCTGCCGTGTATTCGGCACGAAGAGCAAGACAATACGCACTCGTCGACGTTCTGCTCCGGTGGAAGGTGGCGGGGCAATGGCGTACGTGAGATGCAACTCGTTCTCTGAAGCAGAGTGGATCGACTCGACGGAGTGTAACGAGCGATGCCACGCGAGAGACAAAGTGAGCCTGGTGAATGTTAACACCACGCTCACGTCAAAGCTTCAAGACGCACCAGTCGTACAGCCCAATGACTCTGCTATCCTCGACCTCTTCCTTGCCCGCCCGAGCGGCTTTCTCCGTCTCTGCCCGCTCAAGTCGTAGCCGCTCAATTTCCTTTGCGCCTTCTTTCACCTTTTCTTTCACTTGTTCGATCTGCTCGCTAAGGCTTTGCTGCTCGTCCATCAGAGTCTGCATCTCGACGACCTGTGCATCGAGCTGCGCATGGGCGGAGGATATGGTTAGTCGCGGGTGCGGGTGCACCTGCTTGAGGCGCGTGAGCTGGAGTCGCGCATCGAGGATGTTACGCGCTAGATCTGAGGCCTCGGCAGTCAAAGCTTTCGCTTTGTGAAAATCTGGCGCACAGCAACATGAGACACATCGAACTTGGTTGAGGAACACAGCGAGCACGTACCCTGCTCGACAAGGGGTGCAAGCTTGTGAATGTCGCCGTCCTTTTCTGCGAGCCTCGCCTTTGCGAGTTTGAGATTCGCCTTCTTTTCCTCGTTCCGTAGCCGTAGGACCTCGTTGTCCACCGCATTGATATTCGGAGCATCATCGCTGACGATCGTCTTTATATACTGATCCTTGGCCTTCTGCTCAAGATACTGTATCTTGAGCTTTCGCATGAAGGCCTGTAGCCGTATGTTTCATTCTGTTTTCTATGTACAGCACAAGATATACATACGACTTGCGACGCCACATGCATGGCAAGAATGGCGGGGTCCGTCAGCCCGCGGCCCTCGAGTATCTGTCCCAGGTCACTTTCAGGGAGACCTTGATGAGAATCAAATATATCTCGGTCTTCGAGTAGACGTAGGCGCGTCCCCTCGAGAGTAGATTGCAGGGCGCGTGCGGCCTCGAGTCTGGCTGTGTGCTCGGCCTCCATCGTGGCTGGCATGGTACCAGATTCTTTGTAGTTTATCAGTTCTCGCTCACCAGAAGTCCGCTGGTAACACAAGGTATGTCTGTCGCAGCATAGAGGTGCAATGGAAGCTGAGAGTAAGGCTCAAGACTCAGAGCGCTCGGGACGCGCTTTGTCGATATTCACGTGATCGTGTTGGGTCAGTGGCCAGTGCCAGTGGGGATGGGCAACCCCGCCTAGAAATGTGTCCTGAGCTTATCACGTCGGAGTCTGAACCACCTACCCAATGTGGTATTTAGATGCCGAGACTGCGAATGTGGCGCTATTGACGCTGGTACTAGCCTGTACCGGCGCCGGTACCTAAGCACCACTGTAGACACGGCTATGTACTGCAACGTTCATTCAAGATGTAAGCTACGTAGATGCTCAAGATATAATGAAACATACAATGAGCCCTTGATATCTTTGTCAGTTCTTTCCAGCGACTCCTCGACGATATCGAGCCATCAAACGCGACGTGGCGGCGTTCGCATCCCAGTTAGGAAGGCAGGTACATTCATACCACTGGCACATAAATATTCTGCACCTCACAAGTACATTCATTCTGTAGGTAGGTAATAATCTAAGAGCGCTTTCTTGATAGTGTAGTTTCGACCTGAGCGATCTGAGGGTCCTATCGATTTTCACATCATGATTGGCAAGCATTCTAAATCATACTCCCATACATTGATGGATTGGTATCTCCTCCTTCAACAGTGATCTACAGCAAAAACCTAGTACACAGATTGATTCTGTTTGCCTTTCCGCAGAAATCGTTGGGAACACATTTCCGTTAAACTGTCTTGTAGTTGCAGTGTGCCATGCGCGATGTACGAAATTGTACAGTACAGATTTTATCTCAAAATTCTGTTCCGAAGAAATTGATGTATTCAATGTTCTGAGAAATACACCCCACTGACACAAGGCATGAATGTTTTTATCTGAGGAGCCTTTACATTGATACCGTCGCGCTCTGCGCGCCAAGCCCGTGCCGCAGTGAGAGCTGCCCGGCATGTACTGTGGCGTGTGATAGACGCCGGACATCCGGAATTTGCCGCTCCCCTACGGTTGCCCCTCCCCAGTGCCAGTGACATGCACTAACTACTAGTCAGTGACCCGGTGTTAGCACTGAATATTGTACCGATCGAAGGGAGGGAGAGTGATTGTTAACTCTTAACTGAGCAGCGGAAATATCTATGTCAAGGTGCGGTAAAGAGTCTGCACTACACTACAACAATGTCCGTACTATAACCATCGGTTCGAGCAAGCTCGGCGCTCGCCTGGAAGCAGCATCCCCGCCTTTTTTGACTCTTTGACCAAAAGAATCCATGAACTCCCTCAAAAGGTGACCATTCTCTTTACTGCGCCACGACACAAATAGCGACGCCATTATCGATGCTTGGGACGATGTTCCACGTTTCTCTGTCATCGTAGAGTGCATAACTGTCCAGGATCGGGGCGACAGGGCTCCCGAGAAATTGTGGGTTAGATAGAGATAGAATGGGCGGGGAGTGTCCAGTGGCTCGGGTGCAGATGGCGCGGATACATGAAGAGGGGGCGGACTTCAGAGCTGTAGAGGATGGCACGATGCATTGGGCGGGTGTGTATGAACGCGGTTGAATGGTGCGACAGTGCGATATTTCACAGATCGTGGTGGCGCATTGGCGGTCTTGATGGCTACTGTCGTTCGTGGCATGCGTCAGAACAGACCCTAATCTTTCTGGGTACTCACCGCACTCACAACGCCGGGGTACATTACAGACGGTCGGCACACTTCTCCATCGCCCATTCTTCGCAACCCCAGTCAGCATCCATAGCGTCGTAGCCCGATGCTTGATCCGTGTGCCTGTATTCGTAACCAATTGGCGACTCATTCGGGATAACGCATTCATGATGGAGCGAGTCGACGAGACGGAGAGGCGTTGCACAACAGAGTGGACAAATGCATGAGTATTTGTTGACACAGAGATGCGGGGAGAATTGGTGTTTTAGAAGCTGGGAACGAGATATAGACATGTGGGAACGAGATTGATGCACGTTGGATGATGTCAAAGGCAGCTGGACGCGTGCTTTGTGATGAAGGAGGGGCAGCCAGAGGATCGAGGCACACGGACATTCGGTACGCCGGGAATGTAAAGCCAGGGCCGCTACGAGCTCACAGGAAACCTTCATCCAAAATATTCAAACAAACATCCACGCGAGCACTGTAGAGCGGCAGGCATGTGCATGAGATGGTGCGTGCATTCGTCGAAAGGTACCCACTCACCGCAGAACTCCTCGCTCGTGCAGTTCCGGCATTCCAGCTTTGAGCAGAGATTCCCACTCTATTGCATCCGGTATTGCTTGATCTGGGTCTGTCCAGAGCACAAAGTCTACGTGTTGGAGGTTCTCGTACTCTCTGTTAGAGACCATCTTGTTGAGTCGGAGGGACTTCAGTCAATGATCTTAATCTGCCAACTGCCCTTCGCTTAAGAAATCGCAGTTGCGAGCTAGGTTTGCACGCAGATTAATCTGCTAACTGCGGCACTGTGACAATAAAATGGTACATCCCGGATTCGAACCAAGGACCTTAGCGCAGATGAGAATAACAGCATTGCAGCGTAATTAGCTACGGTGCATCTGGTGTTACCTCCATTTTAAGCAATATATAGAGTATTTTGTAAACTTCATTTTCGCAGTTTAACATCTTCCATAACACAAATACAAATGAATCTGCCTCTAAAGACCTGTGATTCCAGTGTATTCAGCTTTCCCATGGTGAGTTGCTCCAGGTCAAGCATGGTTGCCTTGATGATTTGCGAAAATTGTGTGTAAAATTTGCGTTATATATATTTTAATTGGTCAATGGTACCTGTTGCCACAATGGCTCAGTCGGCTAATTACGCTGCGATGCTGTTATTCTCATCTGCGCTAAGGTCCTTGGTTCGAATCCGGGATGTGCCATTCTATTGTCACAGTAGATTAATCTGCCGCAGTTAGCAGATTAATCTGCGTGCAAACCTAGCTCGCAACTGCGATTTCTTAAGCGAAGGGCAGTTGGCAGATTAAGATAATTGACTGAAACTCTACTGAGTCGAGGGAGTACGTCTCTCTTGAGGGCGTGTATAGTCCTTCGCATGTCTACATTTACTCTGTTACGAGGCTGGCCCAGAATGATGGCCTCGCGCAACCTCCTCGACACATTGGATTCTAGAACACGGCTTATCCAGGCAAATCCGATCTTCTCAGATTTTGAGGCATGCAAAGTGATCGTCTCGAGGCCAACGCAGCACGTGAGATCGAATATAGATGCTGTTACGAGTAAATATAAGGTTTGCTAATACAAGACGGATGAGGGCATCTCATGGACATACCGATTGTTTGATGTAGCGGGATATATGCAGGTGGGGCCGGTGAGGCGTGGGCTATAACTGCACACCCTGGAATCATATGTATGCCGGGAAATGCCGAACGCCAACGATCCCTGATCTGATATGACATGGGGAAGAGTTCCAGGTTACAAAGAGACCAGCTGCACTGCTTGAAGAGCTTATCCATGGGCTCTGTATAAACATCCATATACTCGCTTTCAGAGGATGCACAGGCATGGAGCTTGAAGCTCTGGAGGCCAGTGGCCACTCCTGCTGCACACAGGTGCTCAATTAGTGACCTGTTGGCTTGAACACCAGAGTAAGTCTCGTCATTGGAGAAGATCATCAGGTCAGTCAGCTTTATTGAGGATTGAGAGCGCCTGACCGGAAGACTCGCACTGGGGGCTGTGCTCGTAAATAACACATTGGCGCATCTGAGGCGGACGAGGCTCGGGAGTGCGCAGACGAGACGCCCAAACTCGCGCACCTGCGGGAACGTGACGTCGTTCAGATGGAGCGACGTGACAGAGGAAAATGCGGAGAGGGAGACGAAGATGAGCGGATGGATGTCGGTCGTCTTCCAGATTGCACGCCTGATGACAAGACGCCACACCAGTGGCAGCGCACCGATCATGTTCAGGTGTGGGATTGGCGCCCGCTCGCCTTCTCTCGCTTCACCCATCACCGAGACTGTTCTCGCTTGCTGGAGGTGGAGGAGTTGTGGCTGTGCTCGCGCTCGCCTCGCATATCCTTGAACATCGCTCCGATCCCACAGGACGTGTCACAAGCCGATTTCTTTCGCCTAGCTAGTGACTAGAGCCAGAACCCTTATCTTATCTAAGCGCGCGCTAAGCAGTCACGTGCAAGACCCCGAACACCCTACCACGTGCTACCAGCCCCCCGGACACTCTGTGCCGTGTACTTACACCCATTATAGGGTTTACCATAGTATCGGACTCTCAGCTTACGTAATAACTGTACAGCAGCCAAACAATGTACAAACAGTAGAATAGCATATATACTGGCCGACGAGCAGGGAAGCACCCCAGACTCGTCTTGGCCTTATACGCCTTGAGTAGCCTCAGACTAGGATTGCGCTGAAACGCGAGTAACAATCCCCTGAGTAGTTGCTTGAAGTGTTGCTTGTGTCATAAGACGAGTCTCCACCCCGTGTAGCGGTTTACCCTACACAACCCCGGCGCACTAGGGGCAAAGTGCACCTTTCTTTCGCTCTTGTTGAACTTCGGTTCTCCGAGCACGTGATCGGTTTTCATACCCGCCACATCCCAGGGTTAAGGGATTAGAGTTCTGGGGGAATCTTGCGAACAGCGTGCAGGGGACCTCTCCTGCCACTGCTTCTAAGCTACTGGACCAACACCGTGCAACGCGGTTGTAAAGGTCTTGGGTTACAACCCCACCACAGTAACTGTGCACCCGACGCGTAATAGTCAAAGGCGTTAAGGGGCCCTGTGGCAGTGTACAGAGGCACTGGTCGTCTATTTACGGGCCTTACTGCCCCGACGATACGCGCATTACCGCGCCCCCGTTACTATACAACCCAGCGCGTAACCCGCGGCTGAAGAGGCAGGAAATCGCCTAGTACTGTACCGGCACTTGCCGCCATACGGTAGAACTTTTACACGCCCCACCACATAGGCGGATAGTTCCCGTGCCCCCGGTATCCTGAATTAGCTTCAGGGCTGGACGAGGTTTCGGAGGCTGCGTTTTCTCGCCGGCTTTGGGAAGAAAACCCCTTAGCGTTTCTTGGCACATCTCCGAAAAGAGGTGGACGCAGTTTGTAGTGGATTGAGACTTTCTAGTTACCACCCCGATAGCTCTTCGGAGGCGCCACAGTGGGCAGGTAGCGGTCTTGATCGCGACTACACTTTTCATAACTATACACTTTCATCCTACATACCATGGCCGCCCCCCACGACATCGGCTACATCCGCAACCCGCGGCCCGACGCCCCAACTCCGGCCAACGTCCCACTCCCCGGCTCCGCCGGCACAAACCCATTCCTACCAGGGCAGTGGGTTAACTACCAAGTGCACGGGCTACCAGAGGAGTTCTCCCTCCTCTCAGTGGCCGACAGCATGCACGCCCCACGACCCCCGGTAGAAGCCGCTCCAGTCCACACGGAAACCATAGGTGAACATCAACCCCCCCGCTCGCTCGTTCTCGGCGGATCGGTGGAGGACCAAGGCCCCGGCACGGAAATGATGAACCTGGCTTTCCAGATGGCAAGGGAGCAGTCCAACACGGTGCGCGCAAATGACCAGCTGGGACACATCGACTCGCCGCTCGCCATGCAATGGGCATTCCCGCCCGACCCCACAACGGCAGACTTCGGCGCACGATGCCAACAGGTCGCGCAGGCAATGGTAGCGGTAGGGACATGGTCGCGGGAAATGGGAGCACGATTCCTCCGGGAGGCCCAACGATTACAAGCAGACGCTCTCCAAGCCGGAGACGCAGCGTCACTTCACAGCCAGGCACCTCCCCCCGTCAGGACCCCCGTCTCGGTCGCAGAGAGTAGGTTTCGTCCGGTAGAAAACTGGGTCAGATCGGTGCACATGCACTCTCCCCAGCGGACACCGCGCGGATCCCGACCTCTCCCCACTCCCCCGACTCGTGGAAACTCCCGGCAGACGAACCCATTCCTGCCCGGCTACGCACCCCCGGTACTTACGGCCCCAGCACCCGTCCGCCCCGACACCTTCGCCCAGGCAGTCCGCACCCCACTGACGCACGACATGTTCGGTAACCCCGTGCCGACACAGAACGCGCGCGTGAACACCTGGGGAGCCGCGCCTCTCCAGGGAACTCGCGCGTCTATGTGGAGACCAATGAAACCGGCATCGTCGCAGTGGGATGCATACTCGGTACTGCCCGAACCACAGCCCGACCCCCGGTACAAGTCCAAGGTCAGGGAACCGGAGGCGTTCACCGGCACCGGGTTCACGGACTGGTACATGCGGCTCCAGTTGTACATCGACGACAACGCCCCCATCCTCTTCACCGATTCCAAGAAGGTGGGCGCGGCAATCTCGTTGATCCGCGGTCCAAAGGTCGATGCATGGGTAACGGCCTTCACCAGGGAACACTACCTGGGAGGACAGTGGAGGATCAGCTGGCAACGGTTCGTCTGGGAACTGCACCAAAAGTTCGACGACCCGGACCTGGAGAAAAAGGCGGCAGTAGCGGCAGAGCGACTCACCATGACGCTCGGAAAAGGCGAGGAATACTTCCAGGAGTTGGAACGACTCCTGGGAGAAGCCAAATATGACCGGGAGAACCAGGTGGTCCATAGCTGGGTCACCAGGGCCATCCCCAAGGACATTTATTCCTCGGTTCACCAGGCATTCGTCGCCGCCACCGTCAACGACAAATCGCAGCGTGGGTACAATGTCCAGATCCCGGAGGATTACGAATCCTGGAAACAGGCTATCCTCCGGACCGACAACGCGATGCGTCGACTCCGGGACGAGGAAAAACTGCGGAGCGGAAGGAGCACCACGGACAAGGGCAAGGAGCGTGCTAAGCCCGAGCGCGCTCCCCGAGCGGAACCAACTGCGGAAGAAAGGGCAAACTTGCTCAAGAGGAAGTGCCACTCTTGCAGCAAGACGCAGGCCGAGGCACCTGGTAAGGGATGCACCAAGACATCCTGGCACCAGCCGAACTGGCGGCCCAAGACCAACACCACCCCCGCCGCCAGTGGATCCGGAACACAGCGAACCCGGCAGGCTATCGCAGGGAATGACGCTCCTACGGTCCTTAGCGAGATCCCCCAGGAGGACTTTGTCCGAATGGTGGCCGCCTGGGCCAAGGAGAACCCTGACGCCGCAAAGGAAGCCGGGTTCGCACCCACTCAGGTAAGTCCCTCCCCCTCGAATCGCTTTTCAGTATTGGAAGTAGAAGAACCAGTAAACTCCAAAAAAAGTGACTCGGCTGCCACGGAGAACGACGAACCGGTGGATGGACTATATGGGCTAGAGACCGGGGCCCCGATATTAGAACCAGTATCTGTACCTCTCGCATCTGTAGAATCGGACATAGATAACGACGACGGAGCTTCAACATGCTCCGACGACTCGTTTGTAACAGCCTTGGAGGCGCCTCCCACTGGAGCGTGGCGGGAGGCAAATACCGTGCTTAATTCCTCCAATGCTAATGTAACATATGTTCCGATGGATGTGGACCCGGTAGTGACACCTGATGTGGAAATGGCAGACGCATCAGGTGCCACTAAGAAATCAGAAAAGAAAGTGCGGCGTAGACGCGTCAAGAAAAGGACGGTCACGCTCGACATATACCTAGACCACCCGCGGGCAATCCCACCTGAGCGCAAAAGCGAAGGTGCCGCCGGGTACGACCTCTACTCTGCGGAGGAGGTCGTCGTTCCTAATGGGAAACGTATCACCGTAGATACTGGCATCAAGATCAGGATGCCAGCCGGTGTATACGGACGTATCGCCCCACGATCTGGACTCGCCCTCAAGGGAGTCGACGTGGAGGGCGGTGTAGTAGACGAAGACTACACCGGCCGAGTAAAAGTCATACTGAATAATCAGACCGGAGCAGATTATCAGGTCGAGTATGGGGACAGAATTGCCCAGTTCATACTCGAATGCAATATGACACCCAACACCAAGATCGTCAAATCGATCCGCGAAACCACGCGAGGAACACAGGGTTTCGGTTCGACTGGTGAAAAACTCAGGGGAAGTGTAGTGGTCATCCAGACGGGAAAACGGGGAAAGCAGATCGAAGTACCGATCACTCTCCACCGCCCCGACGGACGTGCCCTCTTCACAAAGGCTCTCATCGATTCCGGTTCCACTGGATCGGTGATTAGTAAGTCCTACGTGGAGGAACACCGACTCGAGCAGATCCCATTAGACCGCCCTATCAAGCTGTTCAACGCGGACGGATCGACCAACAGCATGGGGCTCATGACGCACTACGTTGAGCTCCAAATGCAGATCGACACGCACTTGGAAACTCGCAAGTTCCACGTCACGGAACTCAGCTCTGCGGACATATTTCTCGGATTCGACTGGCTCGAAGACCACAACCCTTCCATTGACTGGAAGAAGCGACGGATCACGTTCTCTTGTAACTGCGAACACGAGCAGATCGAGGACGGTGATCACATCTATTACATTTTCGCTGACGCATGGATCCGAAACAGGGATAAATGCAGAGCGGACATCGCCGAAAGAGTCCGCGCCACGAAGGCAACCGAAATCGCCATCGCGACTGGCAAAACCACGGAAGCCAAGACGTTCGAGGAAGTCGTACCCGAGTACTTGCACGAATTCAAAGACGTGTTTGAGGAAAAGGAATTCGACACACTCCCAGAACGGCGACCGTGGGACCACGCCATCGAGCTCCTCCCCAATTCAGAACCATACGCGGGCAAGATCTATGCCCTTTCACCTAGAGAACAAGAAGCATTGGACGATTTCCTAGAAGAACAACTGCGCACGGGCCGCATCCGCCCATCGAAGTCACCATGGGGGGCACCCTTCTTCTTTGTCAAAAAGAAGGATGGGAAACTACGCCCTATCCAGGACTATCGAAAGTTGAACCAGATGACCAAAAAGAACAAGTACCCGCTCCCGCTCATCACGGAGCTGCTTAACAAGCTTAAACGGGCTAAGTACTTTTCCAAACTGGACATTCGTTGGGGATACACCAACGTCCGAATCAAGGAAGGCGACGAGGAAAAAGCCGCCTTCATCACTAATAGGGGGCTCTACGAGCCATTAGTGATGTTCTTCGGAATGTGCAACGCACCAGGCACGTTCCAGACCTTGATGAACGACATATTTAGGGACCTAGTCCTCACGGGGAAGGTCATTGTATATTTGGACGATATCCTTATTTTCACGGAGAACCAGAAAGAACATAGAGAGATCCTGCGCAAGGTTCTTTTGGTTCTCCGTCAAAATAAGCTGACCTGTAAACCAGAAAAATGCGAGTTCGAGAAATCCGAAGTAGAGTACCTAGGGCACATAATCTCTCACGGGGAAATCCGTATGGACCCCGCGAAGGTCGCCGCAGTAGCCGAATGGCCGGCACCTCGGAACAAGAAAGAAGTACAATCCTTCATAGGATTTGCCAACTTCTACCGGAGATTCATACCTAAGTTCTCAACGGTAGCACGCCCCCTTATCAATCTAACCAAAGATGGAGAATGGCAATGGGGCGTGACAGAACAGGAATGCTTCGACAAGTTAAAAAATATCTTCGTCACAGCACCTGTACTAGGGATACCAAACGATGACGATCCATTCCGCATCGAAGCAGACTCTTCAGACTTCGCAACTGGAGCCTGCCTCATGCAGAATCAAGACGGCATCTGGAAACCCATAGCGTACCACTCAAAAACGCTACTACCGGCAGAACGAAACTACGAGATTTACGATCGCGAACTACTGGCCATAATGCGCGCCCTAGACGAATGGCGGCATTTTGTAATGGGTGCAAAACACCCTGTAGAAGTACTAACGGACCATAAGAATTTAGAATACTTTAAGACCCCACAAAAGATTAATCCACGACAAGCCCGGTGGATGACGGAACTCGCCGAGTACGACCTACAACTCGTGCACATCCCCGGGAAGACCAATGGAAGGGCAGACGGCCTATCCCGAAGAGGCGATCACGACGACAACAAGGATCACCTCGAGGGACAGATCGTCTTGAAGGAGCACCTCTTCGCCAAAGACAGCGCAGAAAGGCTGAGATCCTCATTTTATACCTTACCTCACGGGATCACCCACGAGGAGGTAAAAGAGAGGGTCAAAGCGGAAGCCGCTCTCTACGACAAGGAGGTAGTAGAAGGATCAGTGGAAACGGCCGAGGACGGCCTACGCTACAGGAGGGGGAAGCTGATCATTCCGAGAGACGAGGAATTAATCGGAAAAATCATTTCGTCATTCCACGACACGGTCTCGGCAGGACATCCCGGCACTGAAAACACGTACACCGCCGTTCATCGATCATACTGGTGGCCAAAGATGCGAAACGACATCCGCCAGTACGTCAAGGCATGTATCAAGTGCCAAAGAGCCAAGCCAGACCGCTCGAAGAGAGCCGCACCACTGAACCCGAATCCAACACCCACACACAACTGGGAGAACATTTCCGTTGATATGATCACGGGACTCCCAGTATCCAAGGGTCGGGACGCTATTATTGTAGTTGTAGATATGAAATCCAAGGACTATATCGCAGTCCCAACCACAACCAGGCTTACTGCCGAAGGTTGGGCCAACATATTTATAGATAAAGTATACGCACAACACGGACTACCAAAGAAAGTATTTAGCGACAGAGGACCACAGTTTGTATCGGACTTTATCAAAGATGTATACCGTAGATTAGGCATCGAGGGAAACCCCAGTACCGCGTTCCACCCACAGACAGACGGGCAGACGGAGCGAATGAACCAGGAACTGGAGGTGTACCTACGATTATTTATTAACGACACCCATACCAACTGGCCGGACTTACTCCCGCTAGCAGCATTTGCGTACAAGTGTCATGTACATAGTAGCACGGGCTACAGCCCCTTTTACCTCACTCACGGATACCACCCATTTACAGGCGTGGAGGCACCAGAGCTGGAAGAGGGGGTGGGAACAGCCAAGGACTGGGTCGAACACATGCACGAGGTCAGCCAAACCGCTTCAAAGAATCTCGAGAAAGCCAAACTTCGTATGAAAGAATACTACGACCGGAAACGAACCAACCCCCACGAATACAACGAAGGGGACATGGTTTGGGTCGATGGGCGAAACATCAACATGGGAAACCCTACGAAGAAACTCGATTCAAAGCGGTACGGTCCATACAAAGTCACCAAAAAGGTCGGACATGGAGCATACGAACTGGACTTGCCCGCAGACATGCGAGGCATATACCCCATATTTAACGAAGTCCTACTACTACCGTATCATGCTCCGGCTTTCCCCAATCAGGACCACAACGAACAGACGGAAAGCAATGACGCTCGCAGGCCTCTCAGGATCCTCGCATCCAGGGAAGACCGAGGGCGAGTCGAGCTGGAAGTTGAATGGTCTGATGGGACGACGACATGGGAAAGGAAACGCGGATTGACTCCCTGGCAGGATTTGGTAACCAAATACTTCGAAGAAAGACCAACCGCTCCAGGCCACCAGTGGAAAAACAGACACACTGAATGGGACCCGGAATGGGAGGACTTCGAGAAGAAAGCCATTGCCATGGGACTCAGGCAAAACCCGAACGAGTTCATCATCCACGACGACGTAGATATCGACTTACTGAAGGATGCGAAAATCCCCTTCTATATCTACCCAAAACAACTCGTCGCCAGGAACTTCTGGTTTTGCAATCCAAAAAATCGTGTAATTCAATATGGAATACAAGTGGGACAATGCATAGAATCCACGATACCCAACAACCCGGGTTGGATCTATCCCGTACAGTATACCATACAGATGGCGAATCCACACATCTGCCAAAAGCACGACCATGATCACCCATGCCACATTGACCAAAACCTCTGCAAAGTGATTGCTGGGCGTGGGGACACGCAGCTAGAAGAGGGGGTACTGTCACAAGCCGATTTCTTTCGCCTAGCTAGTGACTAGAGCCAGAACCCTTATCTTATCTAAGCGCGCGCTAAGCAGTCACGTGCAAGACCCCGAACACCCTACCACGTGCTACCAGCCCCCCGGACACTCTGTGCCGTGTACTTACACCCATTATAGGGTTTACCATAGTATCGGACTCTCAGCTTACGTAATAACTGTACAGCAGCCAAACAATGTACAAACAGTAGAATAGCATATATACTGGCCGACGAGCAGGGAAGCACCCCAGACTCGTCTTGGCCTTATACGCCTTGAGTAGCCTCAGACTAGGATTGCGCTGAAACGCGAGTAACAATCCCCTGAGTAGTTGCTTGAAGTGTTGCTTGTGTCAGGACGACGTTCCGCTGCATCTGGTACCGACACCTCGGCGTCCACGCCTTGCATACGAGCGCGCATTTCTGCAGCATCCAAGTGTCATCCCACTGGCAGTCGATGATACGCTCGCAGACATCCATTGTTAGCTGAGGCGGCTTCCTTGGGGCCAGATCGCTCTCCGTCAGCGCTGGGTCTGGAGCGCCTGGGACGCGCCCGATGTGTCTCCACCCGGAATCTGTATCTGCATCCGTCTTTCAGTAGCTCTCCAGTGTGCAGAGGGCTCACGTTGGGATTCCTCTGCTCTCTTAACTCTCTGCAGTGTCCCCTTTCTACCTGCTGCGTCCTGTCTTGCATCACCACTGGTCGTCGACATCTTCTCGCGTGCAGCCTGCGCCGCGCTGCGAGCCTCCGGCTCTGCGCACGCGCCAATTCGTTCAGAGTACATAAGCGTTTGAGATGCCATGCCTACCTCCCGGTGAGTCACTCAAGCTGGATCTTGATTTGTCCTCTGTCGCCTTGAGCCTCACTCGTTTCGTTGGCCTTTCTGTCGCCGTAGGAGTCTCTATTGCATCATGCGGTCTGGTAGTGCCGTGAGTACTATCCATTGCGATGGATTATATTAGAGAAGTCTTGACTCGAGATCAAGCGAACGAGGACGGCAAGGTGCGTTCAGTGCGTCCCTGCTTGCCCCCTTATATTGTTGAGCTGTTTGCCGCTGTGTACCGCACTGGAGCCCTCGCTCAAAGCGTCGAGAACAAGGGATGCTTTGTCCATGCACTGCATTGCATTTGCAAAACCGCACAGCGATACAGCATGGCCGCGCAATCAGAGGACGCCCGCAACAGCATCAATCAATCATCTCTGGATTATTCGTCCATAACGTGCGAACTCCGCGTTCTCACTCGTGTCGACGTGTGTATCAATGCGGCCCTTCTCACAGAGACGGCGTCTATCGAGCAGCAACGACGGCCCCGCACGACTAATCCCTTTCATTGTGCATAAGTGAAAGCTTCCATTTTAGCTAATTCGTAGCACTGCCGCGCAATGCAGGGATAATCCGCACGAGCGCCTCAGGCCTACGTCTTATCACCAACGCTGGCGTCCTCCCGCTGCAAGTCCACGCCATCAGATCGTTGCATTGTTCGCGACTAGCGACAAGCGCACGTCATAGAGCGGATTTATACGACTGCCCTGTACTTTCAAGGATTGGTCATATAGTGGACCCCGGTGCGATGCCATGGTGATCCGAAGCCCTGATGGGAATGAGCCCGAGGCCACAGGTATGTTTGGCATATGTGACAGATTGATATGAGCCTCAAACCCTAAGATATGCCCAAACCATACTCAACCACGTCACATGACCAAAGTCTGTCACGCCGAGGCAAGTTTGGCGGAGTGGGCAACTTGCATTTGACATAACAATGTTCAAAGACCATTCGAGCAAAATCTAAAACCTGAGATCTCTTGTAAACACAAAAGTTGAAGATTCTCAGGTTTTTGGTTTCTGATAAAGTATATCAATCCCTTCTTATGTGGCTGTTTATATGGCCGACCCATTGAATTAGTCAGCATCGCACAGCCACATGTATGATTCATTGATCGAACATATGTTCTCAACACCCAGACATCTATGGCTGGAATTAAACGTCGCAAGGCCAACTCAATCTCAAATCTTGGTCAGTATGCTGTTAAGAAGGCTCGCAGGCTAACTAGTTGCTCAGACACTGCCAAAGAAAATGTACGTTCTATCTGTAAATGCGTATTTTCTCGGACAGATTGTGCCTCCCAACACGCAGTCTCTAGAGGCCATTGCTAAATCACCAAAAGCACATTCTGAGACATATGGGCCCCCAAGGATGACACCACAGCAGGTGCTCAAGCACAGCTCACAGACGCTAGCCGAGATAGTGCAATCTGCAGCAAGTAGCTCTGCTGTAACAGTCTCAGACTCTCATGTTATGATGCATACATCTCAATGTGTTGATACTAGCAGTTCTTATCTGCCCACTCCTACTCTATCACCAAAATGGAAGGATTCACAACCACCATCCGTTGATGACGCATGTTCCGCTCACCGAGACATTCAATCCCTACTTCGACCTCGCCGTAAATCTGGCATTGGATATAGACCCTTTCTTGGCAGTGATCAGCTCCAGCATCGTATGGAGATGATCCGTATGCTCCTGTGGGAGTTTATCAGTCAGACACCACATGCTTGGATCGAGTCATCATGTGGAGTCGCTAGGGCATATGAGCACGGCACAAACAAAGCACAAACCTTACGTCGCTGGACCAGAGCCTTCATCACTGATCGACATGCTCTCCCATATTCCAACTATGGAACCTGGGCCTCATCATTGTTAAAGGATGATGTACTGAAGGAAGACCTGCTCATGCACCTACAGAGCATCGGAAAATATGTGCGCGCTCTTGATATCGTTGAATACCTTGCAGTCCCCGATATCCAGAGTCAATTTGGCCTTGACTCAACCATAGCCCTGTCGACAGCACAGCTGTGGATGCATAATCTTGATTATCGATGGACAAAATCACCGTGTGGTCAGTTCATTGACGGTCACGAGCGTGAAGACGTTGTTTCATACCGCCAGAACCATTTCCTTCCTACACTTGCCAAATTGGATACAACAACACGCACATGGGAGAACGGTGTTGAGGTTCAGCGATCTGGGATTTCTCCACACCAATGCCACACCGTCTATTGGTGGCATGACGAGTCTACATTCTATGCGAACGATCGAAGGAAGGTGCGGTGGGTCCACAAGTCAGAACGAGTGGTGCCAAAACCCAAGGGAGAAGGGAACTCACTAATGGTCGCAGACTTTGTGTCTGCAGACTATGGATGGCTTCGATCACCTGATGGGACCCGTGTCCTCTTCCGCGCAGGGAAGAACAAGGATGGCTATTTCACCAATGAAGACATTTTGAAGCATGTTTCAAAAGCGATGGATATTCTGCGGCACCACTATTCCAGCGAAAATCATGTATTCATCTTCGACAATGCCCCAACTCACCTCAAACGAGCGTCTGATGCACTTTCTGCAAGACACATGCCGAAGTTCCCCACTCAATCAGGCAATCCTATATTCGGTGTTGACGTTAATGTCCTCAGTCCAAATGGAAGACCAGTGTATGGCTCTGATGGCAAGCTGTTGAAACAAAGAGTCCAGATGGCAGATGCTCGCTTACCTAATGGACAGCCGCAGTCACTATATTTTGCATCTAACCATCCACGCGCAGGTGCCTTCAAGGGAATGGTCGAGATCTTGATCGAGCGTGGTTTTGATCCTGTCACCATCGAGAGATTGCGGGCGGAATGCAAGAGCTTCAAGTGTTCACCAAACTCGGCGTCATGCTGCTGCCGTCGCCTACTCTATGGGCAGCCAGACTTCACAGATGTTGAAACAGCTCTGGAGACTCATTGCAAAGCCAATGGTTTCCAGCTACTCTTCCTGCCGAAGTTCCACTGTGAGCTCAATTGCATCGAGCAGTGCTGGGGTTTTGCGAAGAGGGAATACCGGAAGTTCCCACCGTCATCTACGGACGCTGCCGTAGAACGGAACGTAGTTGCGGCACTCAACTTGGTGACTCTGGCGAGCATTCGAAGGTATGCTATACTGTCGAATTTTATCGTGATGTTAATTATTGACATTTGCATAGATTCTATACACGTTCGCAGAGATTTATGGACGCATACCGTAAGGGACTCTCTGGCTCACAAGCAGCTTGGGCGGCGAAAAAATACCACGGTCACAGAGTGATCCCAGAAGGTGTCCTGGCCGAGCTAGACAATGTAACATAAATTGGATACTTCCATGCAAGGACAACGGATATACTATGTTTCTGTAAGCTGCATATTATGTAATAGACAAGTCTACCACACGTGATTGTCATGATGTGACACCCCTGGTTGAGTATGACTTGGGTCTATCTTATGTAATGGAAGCTCTGATTCACACAGCAAACTCGAACCATCGCCTCCTCGTTGGCACTGCAAACTTGGTAGTGTGCTCATATATCCCAAATCTACGACATTGATTGCATAGCTACAGTACCGCTTCCACGATAGAAACACACGGTTATGAGCTGGGCAGAGTGGTATGTTTGGCTAATATCATAGAAGATTTAGAGCAGCATCATGCTCTCGGTAAATGAGGAGGCTCAAGCGACTGTTGTGAATTGATAAATCAAGCATATGTCTTACTGTGAAAACAGCCAGGGATCTGATGTACCCCTCTTCGAAAATCGTGCTCCACATTCTCTATGGTTACAGGATTGTCACACTATCGTACATCCAGATCTAGGAACATAACATGCCACTGTCTACACTATTACACCTAATTATGTTGCTACCTCAGATATGTACCGTTTTATAGTTGACTATTTCCTCGTTACATTCCTCAGAATCGTCGTTTTCTTTGATGCTCCCTGAGATATCGCAAGACTCGAGTGATTCTCCTATGTTGCCCAGCAGCTTCGAAAGTGATGATATGTTCACCCGAGACGAGAGTTCTTCTTGGCTGTCATCATCCCGTATAGTATATGACGATGCAAACTCACCGATCACGGTTCTGCGTGCTCTCGTACATTGTCTCAGGTTGAACATAAATCTAGACATCAAGATGCTCGAGATCCTAAGGGTTCGTTAGAGTGATGTTGGGACCGAGCAAAACATTCGCCTTACACTGGTAGAAAGAATGTAATATATCCATAATGAGACTTCACAATGTAAGTATAATCTAATGGACGATTCTATACAGCTACTCACCGAATTAGACTCCGCATTGATCTGTGTTGCAATCTGTAGAATGTTCAAAATGAGAACGATTCTACCATTTGTAAGCCTCTTTAAAGATCTATGTAAGACAATAGTACTTACAGGAAATAGCCGGTGCCTATGATTGCCATGAGCTTGAGCTCCTCAAATGTTATCATCTAGGAGCCAACTCACCGTCTCTGACGAATATAAAACCCAGCGGCGGTGGGTATGGAGACCGTGAGGTATTCCCTGAACGTACTGGCATGGAAGGCGCGTTCAGCCATGTTACAATGATCACTATGCCATCGGAAATTATGGCACATGCGCGCGTAGCGATCAAAACTGTGCACAAATGTCAATAGTCTTGTTGCGGAGTCTGTTGTGTGCATACATCTACTTTAAATGAGCGCGCGATTGACGTATTGACTGAAGCATATACACACTCGTTAAATTGACGGCTTGTGATAGGGCTGGAGAAAACGCAGATCGGTATGTTACCAGTATGTGAGATTGATGCCTTCTGGACAGAGTACCAATACTGAGTATACACATCAGCATCCCAGAGTACTCTTATGACTCGATCGACTTAACAATATTTGTTCCGACTGGTACTATACCCGTTACAAGCACGGTCAGAGCTAAAGGCCACTTGCATCCAGTAATTGCAAAGACGCGAAGGGCTGAGATTACTATAACTCAATCAGCTTGTGAGCAAATCGTAAACTGGAAACTTACACACTGGCATTGCATACGAACCCAACGACGCGATGGCTTGTAACACCGCCAGTCTTTCACAGCTGTCAGATAGCAGACTTCTAAGGAACTTGGCGCTGATAATTCAAGTTCTGATCTAACCTCTACAATTTCTTAGAGCGAGACTTGTATACAGACAGGTCATCGTACCTGAGGGGTACTCCAGTTGAATATACCCAAAATGTTCGAGAACGCATTGAGCAAGAGTAGATAGCGGTTGAGAAGCAATAGGGCGGCAGCACCGGTCGTCCGAGATCTCCAGGCAGAGGTAGCCTCGAGGTGCAACGTAGTAATATGCTCGTATATTGAGATCGCTATGTGGATCGTCTTCAGTAGCGCAATGTGTCGAGTGATATTTTCTCTCACCAGCGCATGCAATTGCACAGTATGCTTCCATATCCCTAGGATAGCTCTAGTGTTGTATGATTGCCGTGAATAAGAAGGACTCACCCTGCACTGAGCAGCTGAATCCAAGCTGCTGTAGTTCTCTCTGCTGCTTCAGACATCTAAATTCGGACCAGACAAGAATACTGTATTCTTTGATTCTAGCCCGTGCAATTTATACGCCGCGGAAGTGGCGGTCCATCATTTTCCAACATGGATGAGCTTTACGTGATATCATTACTTCAGTCACATACATTATCGCGCGTTTCGGAGATCGGAATAGAACCTCTTGTAAAGTCTTATATTTAGAGTAAAGCACCAGTGCTGGGCGGTGTCGATCAGTTCTCGTAATGGTCTTGCTGTGAGCGGGACGGAAGCTAATCGCGAGAGCTCGGGTCATCGTATGGATATTTTCACAGAAGGCAGACGCTCTAGTTGATAGATTACGTACTACTAGATCAGCCCAGAATCTGTGGCATAAGGAGCCTCAGGCTTATTCCGCAGAATCAATGCAATGAGCAAGACATTAATACATACTTCGGTCAACCATCTTCTTCATACTCCTATAAAGCTACAGCTTTGACAGTCTCTGCTGGAGTGGAAGGCTTGATGATCTATGCATCATGCTATGTCGGAAAGGGTGTTCATTGATGTCCATTTTATGCACAGCAGATATTGTTGTTCCATGATAGTCGGATACTATGTAGTAAACACTCGAGATTATATGTAATAGGAGAACAGACGAAGGATGAGGCCTCATACGTTGGGACATTCCCTCATCGATGAGGGAATGTCCCAACGTACTAATGGCGAAGCTTCCATGGGCCTCGCTCCAGCGTTGGTTTTGCGATGTGGGCCGCGTATGCCGGGTCTTCCCATTTCCAGGTCTAGTCCCGCTGATTTGTCACGGATCGCGCATTGAGGCAAAGAATGCACTATGAATATCGCTTGAACTCTTTGCAAGTAGATCTGATGATAAGGCAAACTTCCTAATCGCGTCTTCGGCATACTCCATCTCAAGTGTCACCGAGAGTCCGATCAAGCTGTGGCGAATGGGTGCGGGAGCTCAGATCGTTCAGAACTTGTCAATGCTTCGCCGATACAGCTATATCAGAGAACTTTGGCGGTTGTCACATCACCTCGGTTTGTTGTTCGCATGCAACAACTCTGTCGGATTTCATGTCTCAGTTCGTCTGCTCCGAATAGCACAGCAGGCTATAGGATTGAATCTGGCAACCGAAATGCAGTATGACCTGGTAAGTCTTTGCGACGGAGTTGCAAAGCAGGAAGGCAAACATGTTGAAAAGTCAGTAACACGACCAGACCGACTCTGATACTTTCGAAATAATCACAAATCTCATGCAGAGACATGAATATCATGATACTTCTAGGACCCTTAAATACTATGAATAGACAATGATATTCTTGTGTGAACCTGTGCAATGATGTTATCACGTCTGAGCAGGCTACATCTCGCAGCTCGGAGCCTTACTACCGTACCAACGCTATATTCTCAATTGCGAAACTTACGGACCTATAAAGGGTTCCCGCATGAGACTACAGATCCATTCATGATGTGAAAACCCTGACTGTTCTCGACACGCGGTTGGTCTCTCAGATGGCAACTTCATATCTCGAACTCTTCCTCCAACTTGATAGACTGCCACTGCCACAGGACCGAATCAAACAGCTTTCCTAAAGGAAACAAAAACATGATACGGTATATTAAAGAGATGAACACGCCTATAGTGGATTGTTTTCGAAAGACCTGTCGCATAGCCCGCAAGACAAACGTCGGAAACTACATCCAAGAAATTAACACACCTAGATCTGGGTCTATATGCGCAATGATAATCAATCACCAGCGACCTGCCTGTATGTCAGCAATCAAGTCATGTATATCTGTATCGTCTCACATGTCGTTCTCGTAACAAATCTAGTCGTCGTCGTATGTGTAACCATCGTCATCGAATCCGTTATTGTCCAATCTCTCGACCAAGCCGGCGTCCAGTCGACCTATGTATTGACAATTGCGCCCCACTGTACTTCCTGCACGATCATCTGGAATTGGTCGAAATCCGCTTTCCCGAGGTTTATGCAGTTGGTGAGTACGAGGATCTTGAGCGGCACCCCGCCAATGCGGCGTTCCTCAAGCGATCCCACCAGGGCCTTGGTAATGTCACCGATCCGATGCTCGTCGAACGTGCTCTCTTCCGTGAAAACCACTTGGTCCAGCTGCAGAACACGCAGATTGGGCAGAAGGAGCGCCTCATTCCCTTCGCCCGACCTATCGACACGCGAGCGCAGCACCTCTGGAAGCTGAGTGGCAGAGCGTGCGCTGACGCGCAGGTGTGCCACGTGCTGCATGCGCCCTAACACGCCGACCCAGCCCTGCTTCGAGAGCACAACGTACGCTATGTGTAGCGCGCGGACCTGCGAGAAGATCGCACGAGAGAAAAATGGGATGCAGGAGTCTTCGATGTCTTCACTGGCTCTGTTGTTCAAAATGACGTCGATTGCTGCGCCAGGCAGGTCCCGATAAGCAACTCCAACGGCGTGTCATCGATGCCTGCTTGCACTCGTACATGATCGGTCGGTCCGTGTTCAGGCCCTTCGATAGCCAAGGTCGACAGTATCGCGCTTTTGAATAGCCTTGATGCGAGCGCGTGCGCTAGAATTGCCGTGCCTGAGCGCCGTTGCAGTACAATACGATCTTGGAGGTTGGAGGGACCCACAGGCAGCGGAGCGACTTTGCGCAGGAATAGGTCCCCCCGGACATCTTCAATGCTTGCAGATTTGGTAGAGCGATCTGCGCGTCAGGACATGCCAGTGCGGGGGGATACAGCGCAGTTCCAGTTCCCTCAGAGAAGGAAGATTGTGATTGTTCAGCATGCCTGGGACTTCTAGCGTGCTGGGAGACGCAGCAGCTCTTCCAAGACGGTGACCCACATCGAGCGTAGTGAGCGACGGGAACGAACCACTGTTCCAAGCAGAATGAGTGCAATACAGCGTGAAAGAGTCCCGCCAGCACTAAGTGCTCCAGTAAAGGACTAGAACCATGCAACTTCGCAAGTACATCGCCTATCACAGCTGCAGGCACCATCAACGCCAGATCCCGAACGCGCGCTATCTCTTCTACGACTAGATCGAGCACCTCCCTCTTTCGCGATGGAGTCCACGAGCCTGATTCGACGTTCACCGTCAGTGGTGCTTTCTTCGGGCGTCTTATCACTGCGCGCGCCCACTCTGGATTGTTTGGGAGGATAATGCCGCTCCACAGCCCAGGACGGTTCAGCGCGATAGCGCACCAGCTCGTGCACACGCGCAGGACCCTCGTCCAGCACCAGTAGGTTTGAGAGCACAAGTATTCCTCTTCGTTCCTGGACCTGTACACGCAGACGTCGGTGTGGAGGGCAAAGATGTAGATGAGGAGATCGTACGGGAGGCGCATGATAGGGGCCGGCGTGGTTTGGATCGCACAGCCCTTCATACTCTCCTCAGCTGTGGGCAATGGCAATATTGTGGCCATATCCTGCGATGGGAGTATACATGGCTCCCGAATGCAACTAAGAATCGGGAAATGGCAGGGGAATAGATTTGTCGGGGGCTGAGGAGAGGACTAGCAGCGTACACTCCCTTTCGAGGCATGACTGTCGGTAGAGCTGAGCGAATGGCAGTTGATAACGGCTCTAAGAGTCTGAGGAGCGACTGGACAGGAGATTGTAAAACGCTGATTATGGAATAGATGAGTGGAACAGACACGAATGGCGACAGGCGAAAGTACAAGTTTAAATGCAAATCGCGAGTTAAACACCATACTCAATCGGTTGTCACTGTTAATGCCCCGATTCCAGGAGACCGTAGCCAGTGTAGCTCGAGGCAGGGTTGGGCGGGACCTCAAGGCTTGTCCCCTCGGCCCTTGACCCGGGTCAGCCATTGACCTGGCTCATTGACCCAGGTCAAACCGTTTGACCCGGGTCAAGACGTCCTAGCGACAATGCCGTATTGAATGGTCTTATGTCTATGTGCCTGGCAATGAGGGACCGAATGTGAAAACAGTGTGTAGTTGAATAAAGCCCACTTGTCCAACATCCTCCCAAGTACAAGCCCATGTCTGAATAACATCTCTGAGCTTACTTTACAAAAGAAGTGGGAGGGAAATGGAGGGGTAATGCGACGAAACAGGGAGCACGGTGCAAGGCGTGTCTCCGACAGACAACCGTGAGCTGATGGAACAGAAAGCCCGCACTTATAATGCAGGACAAGCTGATTCGCTCCCGAGTGAGAAAGAAGCTGAGGCCCACGATGGCTGTGGCAGAGTCGAGAACCTACGGAAACGTCTCGTGGATGAGTTTACAAACGTTGTGGATAGCATCCGCGTTGCGCGCATCTGAGCGCATGTCGAGCCATGCATGGGCGAGCGTCCCGTCGCCGAGCGCGTCCAGCGCCGGGGCGCCAAGGCTCGCCTGCACACGCAAATCTCCACTTGCCTGTCGACGGTGGGCGTGGAGACAGCAGCTCCCGAGTGTAGCGTGATGCGAGCATGCGCAACGTTCACCATTCCGCATGCCCGCGCAATGTAAGGTGATCTTTACACCGGAAGGAGATTATAGGCTGTTTAGGAGGACGGTGGACGCCCTGATCGATGCCGACGGCTGATCGCTCCGGGGGACAATGGGCGCGGGGCCGCAGCGGAGGGACCTTGCGGCCCCTGGCCTACGTGGCGTGTCCCACCCCTAGGGACGGAAGCTGCTTCAGCAGGTCCAAGTCCTCCGCTATGCTCGGCATCCATGATCGCGAGGCACGTGAGTGCAGGGCGCGACACCTCGGGAGCAGGATGGTGGGCACCCTGGACGCGCAGGCATGGACGTCCAGGATCATGATGGCGATGAATGCGGTGCCGCTGGGGTCATGAACGCGCCATGAGGCGGCGGGGAAGGCGAAGATGCGGGCCTAGATGCCATCAATGTGGCGCATGACAATGATGGGTGCCTGGTGCTCGTCTGCGTTGGTGCGTCTCTCGAAGGTGGGCAGGGTGCGGCACGCTCCTCGATGCAACTGTTTGAAGAACAGAGGGCGATATTTCTGTACGTTTTCATCTGGTAGGGACAGAGAGCCGAGCACGAAGGTCGACAGCAAGAGGAGGCGACCATGGCTCTCCTTCTGGAGGCGCATACAGCGAGTGGGCAAGTCTGAATCTGCGGCGCAACTGAGCAAGATCGCGATCGGCATGCTTCTATGCGCGCATCCCGTCCGCAAGGCGCAGACGACATGCGCAGCTGTCGATCCAGAATGCGACGTCCCCGCAGTGGTGGCTGCGTGGGTGCCAGTGGCGGCTTGTGGGCCCGCTGTGAGCCCCGGTGCGCGATGCGGATTCAGATTGCCTGTGGGTCGAATAATGTACGTACATACTGTATCGGGAGATCATACACGCGGACGACCAAAAAGCGGGATATCCGGATTGCGCGACGTTGCGAGGAAAGATGGTCGCGATGGCACCGCTAGGAACGATCAGGCGGGTGCCGGATTGGGCAGGCGCAGGCGCAGAGATCGATGTGCAGCCTGTGCTCGCTGGGGAGGGCAGCGGGCAGGCAGGGCTGGCTGTGCAGCTGCGGGGGCACGGGCGAGCGTGGGACGAGGGAGATCGAAGGCGCAGAAGGCGGTGGCGACTTTGTCTTGTACTGCGATCGCAACCAAGAGCTGACCATCATCCGCTCGCCGCCGTTGTCCATGTCGACGCCCGCCCCGAGCCAGAGCCGGTACTCGCGAGTGGTGGAGGAGTACCGCGCAGACCCGCAGTTCGCCGCGGACTACAGCAAGTTCGTAGCCGAGCACAACGCAGCGCGCCGTGATTCGGTCGCAGCGGTCGCCAGCCAGCAGCGCGAGTCGTTTCAGCCCTCTCGCCAGACTCCCTACTACCTGCCGAAGTCCGCATCCGGCCGCGTGCGCTCCTCGTTGCAGCACCCGCAGCGGCCACCGCGCAAGTACAGCCTCCCCGCCCCGAGCACCTCCATCGACCGCGACCCGTTCGCGGCCACCCGCACGAACAGCACCGACAGCGTCCCCATGGCCGGCACCGCTGCCCCGCCGCGCCCCTCGCGCGCCAACACCGCCACGCTGAACGACCTCTACACCGAGCCCCGCCGCCTCTCCGACCCCATCAGCCTCCCCGACGAGACCGTCGTCTTCTTCGACGACCACCCAGGCAGCCTCCCCCACACCCAGCAGTACCAGCAGGATGCATTCGACGTCGACGCCCTCCAGCAGAACCTCACGTACAGCGTCCCCACCAACGTGCCCAGCACGCCCCAGAGCAGCCTCCCCGGCACCACCGCCGGCGGCAGCTCGCTCTCGCGCCGCGGCACGTCCACGACAAAGTCCAAGAAGGGCGGCATGTTCGGGTTGGGCTTCGTGACCGACCTGCTCAACAGCTCCAAGCGGCCCGAGATCAGCACCCCGTACGACCCGGTGCACCTCACCCACGTCGGCTTCAACTCGTCCACGGGCGAGTTCACAGGCCTTCCCAAGGAGTGGCAGCAGCTCCTCCAAGAGTCCGGCATCTCCAAGTCCGAGCAGGAGCGGAACCCGCAGGCGGTGATGGACATCGTCAAGTTCTACCAGGAGGGCCGGGGCGACAACTCCGTCTGGGACAAGATGGGCGCCGTGCCCGCGCCCAGCTCCGCTCCCGCGACACCCCCGCAGGCGAAGCCGTACCTCGACGAGCCCGCGTTCGCCAACCCGGTGAGTAGTGTGTCGCGCTGCCCACGCCGCGTGCGCTGACGCTGCCGCCCCGCCCCAGCGCGCGGCCCCACCGCCGCCGAAGAAATCGTCGCCCGTGCCCTCCCCCGCACCGCAGCCGTCCCCGCCGCACGCGCACCGCGCGCCCCCGGCGCCGCCCTCGCAATTCGCGCCGCTCGATCGCTCCGCGTCGACGCGCATGCCCGCGCACAAGCCGCCGAAGCCGCAGGACGCGGTCTCGCGCTCGAACACGATGCGCGACCGCCGCGCTCCTGCGCCGCCGCCGCCGCAACAGGGCGCGCAGCGGACACCGCACGCGGACGGCGCGCTCAAGGCGAGCACGTCGGTGCGCGGCCACGACGGCCGTGCCGCGCCGCCGCAGCCGAGTGCCGCCGCACAGAGCCTGCAGAAGGCCGCGGGCGGCGGGGCGACGCCGCGGAGACGCGAGAAGAAGGAAAAGGACAAGGACAAGGAGGCGGACATCGTCAAGCGGCTCCAGGCGATTTGCACCGACGCGGACCCGACGAAGCTGTACCGCAACCTCATCAAGATCGGCGCCGGGTGAGTGCTCGTCCCTTATTTCTGCCTCGCCGGGTGGGCGTGCGGGCGCTGAGTGCATGTGCATTGTTCGCAGCGCGTCCGGTGGGGTGTACACCGCGTACCAGCTCGGGACGAACCTCTCCGTCGCGATCAAGCAGATGGACCTCGACAAACAGCCGAAGAAGGACCTGATCATCAACGAGATCCTCGTCATGCGCGCATCGCGCCACCCCAACATCGTAAACTACATCGACTCGTTCCTGTACAAGAACGAGCTCTGGGTCGTGATGGAGTACATGGAGGGCGGCTCGCTCACGGACGTCGTCACCGCGAACCTCATGTCCGAGGGTCAGATCGCCGCCGTCTCGCGCGAGACCGCACAGGGCCTCGAGCACCTCCACCGGCATGGCGTCATCCACCGGGACATCAAGAGCGACAACGTGCTCCTGAGTATGAATGGGGACATCAAACTCAGTGCGTGCTTCCGCTTCCGCTGCTGCGTTGCGATCGATGATGCTGACGGGACGGACAGCCGACTTTGGCTTCTGCGCCCAAATCTCGGAGGGTGCAAAGCGGACGACGATGGTCGGCACGCCATACTGGATGGCACCCGAGGTGGTGACGCGAAAAGAGTACGGACCCAAGGTCGACATCTGGAGTCTAGGCATCATGGCGATCGGTAAGTCGTCGGCGCAGATCCTCGCACGCATTCCATGACCGGCCACGCAGAGATGATCGAAGGCGAGCCACCATACCTCAACCAAAATCCTCTCAAGGCGCTGTACCTCATCGCGACGAACGGCACGCCAACAATCGCAAACCCGGAGGCGCTATCGCCCGTCTTCCGGGACTACCTCGCGAAGACGCTGGAGGTCGACGCGGAGAGACGGCCTTCAGCGCACGAGATCCTCCAGGTACGCTGGGTCCTTCTTTGATCGTTCCTTCATTCCTTACACGTCCACCCGCAGCATCCATTCTTCAAGCTCTCGGAGCCCCTCCGGACACTGGCGCCGCTCATCAAGGCCGCGCGGGATATCGCAAAGAACAAATAAATCAGAGGAAGCCTATTTTCTCTCTCGCGGTGCCTTTCTGTCTGCCATGTCATATCATGCATCGATCTACTCTACTTTCTGGATCTCTCGCCTCTGTCTGTTCTGCACAACCGCATGTGTTCTCCATAGTACGAGCGCGCCACCGCGTGTGGGCTGTGTGGCTCAGTGTTGGTACTGGTGCTCGGTTGACGGCTGTACTCATACATGTTATGCCCACGTCTCGTGGTGGATACCCGTGACCAGTAATACCTCTTTCCCGCCGCCTGCGCTGCCCTGCGCGATCCGCCTTAGAAGAAAAGCTTCTCGCGCTAGTGCTTCAGGTTCTCCATAAGTTATGCGTTTACAAGTACAACTGGTGTGGATGGACAGTGTCTCGAAAATACAAACAGGCTGTTGAACGGGACATGAATACTTGGAAAATCAGTGCGGAAGAGTCCGAGTCTGGTCTGCACACGCATTCATAACAACGGTGCCCATCCTGATGGTCGCGATCAGTAATGCGTTGTAGCGTTGTTGTAAGGGCTGGGCTTCTCACCTGGGTACATCAAGCTGAGGTTGCCGGGATCTGTTGCCTCCGCGATCAGCTCATTCACAGTGTATTCAACGCTGAGCTTCGTGTCGAGCTTGCGCTTGACGGTGGACAAAGCGCGATCTGCTGCCTCGTAGGCGGTCCCGCTGGTCATGTCAATCCCGATTACATTGCGGAGCGCTGCAGTCATCTGCGCGGTAGCCTCAGCTGGAGGTTGATCCTTGGACTGTTGCACCTTTTTGAGTTTCAGTTCGCTCATTGCCCTATGCAAATCCGTCAGCACACAGTACTGCCTGCAGTATCTAGAGACGTACCATGAGTGCAGTGGGTCGTATTTGAACACTTCTAGAATAGTCAGAATGACCTCCGACTGCGTTCGCAAGACCCGCAGGGTCTCTTCTGCGCATCGTTGGAACACGCCTTGAGTGCCGGACATGCCCAGGCCGTCGACTACGTCTGCCGTCAGACGGAATGGCACGCGTTCTGGCTGTGGGAGTAGCTTGCCCTACACAAATCCAGTTAGCCCTGTATGCTGGCGAAACAAAATTGACTCACCTGCTCGAATGCAATGCCGAGGTCGATATGCACCAGCTCACCGGTGCTGTTGTCCAGCAAGATATTCGACGTGTGTCTGTCTCCAAGCCCCAAGATATGGCCGACAATGGATGTTGTTGCAGCACTACGTGCGTAGTTGAGCCGCATTGCAAACCAGGACGTGGGGTCTTTGTGCCGCTCGGTGAAATAATGTCGCATCACCGGCTTGAGCGTCTGGCGGAGCTGAAGGAATTCCTCCGTGACGCGAGCACGATCAAAGTTGAGCTCTGTCTGCTTCGTTTTCAAGCGCTTATGCACGCTATTTGAGTCCACATTGCAGTAGCTAAGCTCGATATGAGCATGTGTGCGCTAGAGAAGTTAGATCACAAACACTTTGTGTGCTTTGTCGAGCCACTTCGCGAGAGCCGTTGTGTTCTGTACAAACTCCAGCAGCCCAGCTTGCGATGCCAGCGGTATAACCTTGTAGCCCCGGATCTTGAGATTTCGTTTTTTGGTTTCACGATCGACACGCAGCATCACATTGACCAGATCAAACACCTGTTCCATGACAGCGTCTTGCCTCAGATCGTCGCCACCCTCTCCTTTGAACTAAACTCAGGGAGTCAATATGGACATCGCCTAAAAATTAGCAAACCACTGGCCAACTGTTTATATCGGTTGCCATCGCTGCCAATACAGGTCGTGATTTTAGGTAGATTGACGCCACCTGCAGTGATGAAGGACTCTTCATAGCGGCTGATCCATATGCAATTCTTGTATTGCATGCTTGGATCCACAGGCATCCGCGCTGTACTGACAGGAACTGGCACATTGGAGAGCTTCCGTATGGACTGGCTGGTCGGTATAGCGCCTCCATTGCTCAACGGGGTCTTTTTCAGAGGATACTTGGCCCATTCCAGGCACGCCCTACATACTCGCTCTACAGCTTGCACTCGCTCTTGACATGAGGGGTCCGCACGAAGCTTGGCGAACAGTTCAACCGCTGCGGCGGTACGTTCGGCTTGGGCAGTCTGTGATTCCATGCGATCCGATTGTCTCCTCGAGTTCGAAGCATGCGCCACAGATTGTTCGGACGCCAAGCAAAAGACCTGATATAAGCTGTGGAAAGGATGTTCTCGGCACATCCGTGTAAGTAAGTTCTGCAATAAGTTCTGGTCTTTGTGAGGCTGAGATGACTGAATCTTGGACATCCGAGCTGAGAGCTGGTGAGCGAGGAACACAAATTTATGTGAAGGTACCCGATTTAATGCTGCACTGAAGTCCACATTTGCGTCTGCCCTGTCGAAATTCGCTAGCCATAAGGAGCACAATCGTATGATGGAATCATCATCGAAGGTATCCGAGGAATGCAGGCACCATGAATACATCTCGATGGCCAGAGCGAGGAAGTTGTTGCGAGCATCGTTGTGTTCTTTGAAGTGAATCTTGTCTTGTTCTAGCACCTTATGCGCTTTCTTGAGGTCCTTCTCCAGCTCTACATATTCCCGCGTATTCATTTGTGTTCTACGCAATTGACCCCTACGCTGAGAGATCTCCTCAGTCTTGCGGTCGACGTAGAGCCTCCATCTCAAACCATCGGCAGAGTTCACAATCGTATGATACTGACGTTCTGCAAAAATCGCATACTGATGATATATGGCGGCTTGATCGACCACGGGTGTTTTTGACGATTTCAGTATTGCGATCGCAGGATCGAAATAACGTGTTGCGATGTCATCTGGTTTCTCCAAGGATGCTTCGGATGACCAGGATCCCTAAGACCAATGTGAATAATAACCCAATAACCGTGAAGGTTGGCGTCACCAGGCGAGCAAGAATCGCCGCTCTGCTCAGCTCATTCTCGACTGCTGCCGCATTAGGTTTTGACAACAGATTCTGCAGTGACTGCACGGCAAGCTTCGGCTCATTCATGATCCATAGGACATTCGAGAATTCTTGAAAGACCGTGAACGATGGTTGTTTTTCCAGCGCCTGAGCCTGGGCCACAGCGTTCAGTGCAATTTGAGGTCGACATGCATATCGTGCTGCTTCTGAAAGGGAAATGAGGCACGCTTGCTCGATGTTAATGAGAGTTTGACAGAGCGGAGTCACCATGTCGCCAATTGCTTCGCGTTGCTCTCTATGCCTTCTAGCTCTGATGAGTGATATACGAGTAGCCATTATCGCCTCACAGTCGTCGAAACTCGAGACCAATCAGTAGAATTCATCTTTGTAGAAGGAAAAGAATAGCTTACTCAAGATCCGGGTCGATATGCGCAAGTACCATCCATTTATCCCAGTCGGGTGAATTAGAACGTAACATCGACTGTATCTCTTCGCTTCTCCAATGCTTGATTTGTCTAAGGCACATCATGCTTCGAGCAATTTCTCGGATTTCGGTAAGGTTTTCGTTCCCAAGTTCATTCAGCTGCTTCAGTTCCTCGACAAGGCTTGAGCGTATAATCGTATCAATCGTGTGCGGTTCGCGTTCGCGGTGGATTGCTCGAAGAGCGGAATATAGCGACATGTCGCAGTTCCGTTCCTGCGTTTGCTCTGGGATGTCCCATGTTGACGTTCGCCACCCTAGGTTGTAAATCATCGAGCTCGCGGCGTTATCACCTGCTGACTCAGCGGAAGCGTGTCCCAACGAGGTCTTGGCAAGCTGGTGAAATCCAAAAGACTGTAGCGATTGCGCCATTCCTTGAACATCGGCGATATTTTGAGAGCGTGCTTCGAGTGCGGCTCCATGGACACGAAACGCAGTGTCCCATTGCTTCTCATGATGGAGTCGTTCGACCAGAAAGCGGCGAAGATCTGTTGTTCTGATTCCATAAAAGCCATCTGGTTCGTCTATGTGGCTATATATGTCAAACAGAATTTGCTCAGTAACGGAAGCAGTCTCAGATGCGTTCTGACTGTATTCGGCAGCAAGTTCGAGAAACAATAACGCGGTGGTGTATGCTCCGCATTTTACTGCATTCTCACTCAAGAGAATGTAGTTCGGCGTTAACCAGCTGTCGTATGCAAGGGCGTCAGCAAGGTTGATGGGCTTGAACCAGCGGAGGTGCAGAAAAACCCCAACGATGGCACGAATACATGGCAAGCTAGTCCGTGCGCAAGATAAGACCGATTCAAAATAGGTCGACAAAGCTTGGCGATAGGGAAGTTCGCTCTTCTGTTTAGAGCGAGATCGCTCGTGCTTAAGGACAGCGTGTGTCAATATAGGGAGAATTTGCTCGGTGAAGTCGAGGTCTGCTCCAAGCATGGAGACAAGAGGGGCGTAAGACAGGTCGTCTGCGATTAATGAGTCGCATAGTAAGGTCGAAAATTGCGAAATCCACGACGAATAATCCCTTGAGAGATCCAGATAGTGAGCAGCCTCAAGTTCCCGAGCAAGATCGACAGGCTCTCTATTAGGGCACTTGGTGGGGTATGCCTGCAGATAGCGGAGATCTGTGCGATAGTCGTGGAACAACTCCCGCGAAGTTGGGACGTCTAGATTGAGAACTGACAACAGGGAGCGCAGAGTTTGGTATGCGACCAAAATCTGCGCCGCTGATGTCCCGTCGAGTTTTGCTAATAGTGTGGTGATAATAGCGCGATGTGCAGGATCTATGCCGTCTGGAGTAGCGCTCCGCGAGGCACGGCGATGATAGGCCTGGAGTCCATGGGGGTTTGTCTGCATGCCCAGACCTCCATAGTTATGAAGATCGCCGCCATGGCGAATCAGCAAAGTAGCAAAGGAGTCAATGTCATCGTCAAGGAGTCGTGTCTCCGATGATATGCATTCCTTCAACCGCCAAAAGTTTGATTGCATGAAAGGCACATCGGTGGGTCCAGCGGACTTCGTCGCGACATCGCATAGGCTGCGCGCGAGCCGGAATTTATTGGCAATCACCGTCGGATCGCTCAAGATAGTAGATAGGTCTTGAACAGTAACCGCATCGCGCATCGTCTGCAATCTATCCGGTAGATCCTGAGGCCAAGCGGCTAATGCTTTGACAACTTGTACTTTCAAGACGGTGTTTTGACAAAGATTCAAAGCCTGAGAATTCAGCCAATGCATGAGGTCGCAGCCCATTTGAGATACGACAGCATCGTTGGGATTGGAGGCATAGCTGTTGGCCAAACTACTGACCCTGATCAGGATGTCAAGAAGGCGGTTGTTACTCTCAGAGCTTTGAAGATAGCTTGTAAATCCCCATTCCAGGACTGACTGTGCGGCACGCGCCATATCTGACTGCCTCAGCATTGTAGCAGCAGCATTTATGAGGACGCGAAGGAGAGTATGATCCTTGAAATGCTCGTGATGAGTAGCTACCCAAACGCACACACCATTCAGCAGTCGGAGTTGCTCGTTGACAAAGGAGGATCGTTCTATGTCTGCAAACATTTGCTGCAAGACATTGTAGGTTGTCGCCGGTCCGTCCGATTCTGGTACCTGCTCCCGGAGCCATCTCAACGACCGGATGACAGTGATTGTACCATAGCAGGGCAGGTTCGGCTCGTGGGACACAAAGTGGTCCAGCGCTCTGTACTTGCATAGACTTTCGAATGCCTGCACTACGTCAACCCCTAGACACACCATCCGGAATCCGTCGTGAATCGGCCCGCTTGGAGAGATATCCTGATCTCTGAGAGTGCGTAGGATCGCTGCAACGACCCTGTCTGCGTTTTGCGCGAGTGTGGTTTGGAAATCGTGCGTTGTCTCCGTGTTTCTAATGGACGTCCACAGCCTCTCGATATCCTGCGACGCATTTCGGAAATCATCCGGGTGCGCGTCCACCCAGTTGACAATATGATACGCCACTACATCCGCAAAGCACTGAAGGATGCCATCCGAACTTGGGATATGCATCGCCCGGCAATGCCGTTCGAAGAGATGCTGGCCGTGTTCCATCGTAGCTGGTGACCCCGGAGCGATGAGATTCGTGGGAGTGAACGCTCGAAAGACGGCTTGAGCGCAACGTTTCCTGTCCTGATAGCCTAGAAGCTGCGGTGGAAACTGTAGAAAATCGCGTTCCACTTGTCGAATAGAGTAGGCTAGCTGTGATGCATATGATTCAAACAATCGAGAGAAATCTGCCAGGCCCAATCGTTCCGACACACCCGTCAGCACGTGTTCCACATGTCTTGCATACATGGACGTGAAAAGACATGCTTCCAATAAATGCCAGTACGGTCCGCGCCTTAGAGAAGAGCTAACAATCATGACGTTGCCAAGGCAGAGGAATCGGGTCAACATGTCCTCGTAGCTATGACCGTATCAGTAGTCGTATAATACTGAATGGTGCAAACTGAACATACTTCTCGAGTGTGGTCGTAAGGTGCTTGTGCGCTTCGACGTAAATTCGTGACTGGTCATGCCCCGATCGACGCGCCACAGATATCAGGCGTGCATTCGCGATGGCGGCACGAAAACGGACCCGTATATCCTCGTCTGCAACCATGGTCGGCAACACATTGTCGGGAAGGCAACGATCTCCATCATCTGATTGATGGTCACTGTCCTCCTGATCGTTGAGTTCATTCATGCGGTTCTCCGCGTCGTCCGTTGCCTGCGGGATGGTCCACATCTTCTGTAAAGGGTCCCGCGACATGTAGGAGTCGAGAAATCGGACGACACAATCTCGTATTCTCCACCACCGCATCCTCTGATCCCTGCCATCGAGTAAGTCGCACAGCCAGTTCCACATCCCTCGTATTCGGTCCCCGACAAGGCCGATAGCAATGTCTGACTGCAACCAAATCTCGATGGTGGAATTTAAGAAGTGGATGACGAAAAGAGTAAACTGTGCACTTTTGTTGTAGTAGTATTCGCGTAGTAGATTATCGAGTTTGTCTAAAAATCCCTTGAGATCGGAGCTGTTCATTTTCAGAAATCCTCGCTGAACGACGTCGAGGTATGCCCCTGCAACGAAGAAGAATGATCTCGGTCGACTGTTGATGACAAGAGATGTCAAAGACTTGTCTCTTGGTAGCTCTGCCGATGGAGACTGCAGGATAGGAATCAACGCAAGTGAGAGAATACATATCTTGATTGAAGGCCGGTCCGCCAGCACATCGGAATTCTGAGGAATCCCGAATTCGTCGGTACGACGGGAAGCATCATTGGCCGCCGTGGTCAGCAATTCGCGCAAGTTGAACAACAATCCACTGAACGTGTCCTGAACCTGATATCCGGTGACCAGCGTCAGACGGTGATGTTCGTCGTTAGACAGCGGCGGCCACTCACATCGGTACTCTGCAATATTATCCGTTGTACGGCGCGACTATCTGTAGATCGCTGCACTTTTGTTCTGTGGTACATGGCTCTCAGGTCACTCAAGACCTCCTGCCGGATCCCAGCACCTTCGTCTGGCATCACCCATGCGTCCCATGCGGGATCGCCGTCGTCAAGCTCTTCACCTTGGAGTAACAATGGCTGGAGCCCGGCCAGAATGAGTGCTCTCTCTTCTATTGTCCAACGGCGGTCGATGAGGAGCGGCGAAACGGAATTGACAAGTTTGCATGCAGCCTGGATTACACGGCGAGTGGGCCGTGTGCCATTCATAACTAGCAAAGCTTCGAAGGCAAGAGCCGTAAAGGCCAGGTCGAGGAGAGAGCGACAGGTCTCAGCTGTCATTTGCTTGAGGTTATCTTCCCTTTCGAATGGCGAATTCTCCATTATTTTGGTGAGGAAGGAAGAGACCCTACGTTCTCGACCTCCAGGCTGTTCCAAGTCGTATAGGTTCAGGGGTATTATACGTGGCGTCTCGTCTTGAGTGTGGAAATTGTCGGAACTTAAGGGTAATGTGACACTGGGGTCGACGGTGTTATGGTTGAAAGAAGGCAATCGCGCGCGCAGAAGATAATCTCGGATGACTGTTGTACGACGATACTCGATAGATGCATCGACAACAGGGCAGTCTGGTAATTGCATGCCGCAGACGAGATCACTTCTCCTCGTCAGAGCACAGATGCCCTCGAGAAGCATAAGCAAATCCGAAAGTGTATGCGTAGGCATTCTTGACCTTCTGCTATGTTCGGCTCTCCAATTGTCCACGAGCCAAGTTAGAGCCTTCTCCTCCAGCTGTAAACGATACAGTCGGACATCATGGCTCGCCACTTGTAAGGACAGGGCAAGGAAGGAGCATACTGAATCGTATGGGAATGTAGGGCCTTGAACATCCAAATCCTTCGCTAATGATTCAATCTCGGCGTGAACGCGCTGAGATGATAGCAACACCTTGGCGTGTCGTAAAAGCACTGAGGCAGCATGACTAGCCGCTCGACAGACTGCAGGGACACTGATGCGGCGGATTGCATGCGTCCATATAGGGTCCCAAGTAGCAGTGACAGCTCCCTGATCTGAGGACGTTGATGCAGATGACAATGAAAGTGTGCTGATCGCGTGTGCTACGGAGGCAAGACATAAAAATGCCCAGCATTGAGTGTTACCATCCTCGACGGATATGTACTGAAGTAGAGTAGATATAAGCTCTTGCTTCAGATTGTCGTGCAATATAGACCAATGCCTGTCAACAATGAATAGCAACTTCTGGAGGTGGTAGCATCGAATGCTAGACTCCATCTGCGTTCTGGTAGAGTAGAGCAAAGATGTGATTGGGTTCTCCAGCTTGATGCGTTTGCCCGTGGTACGAGAAGTGTCTGGCAGAGAGGTCTCCACGACATGATATATCTGTTTTGTAGGGCGTCATCAGCATTCTGACGAGCGACGACACATATGTATGACTCAAACCTTCTCGGTGCAATCTGCGTACAATTCGAGGACAGCCCAAGCCAACGCCTGATTGGCATCAAAATGCCACCCATGTTGGAAAGTATTCGCCACAAATGCGCCGGTCGAAGTGTGGGCATCGTCATTACACGTCTGCAGTACCTGAAGCCTTAACGAATCAAGCGAGAGACCTTTTATTCCCCACCGACTTTCAGCTTCGCAGTCGAGCAGTTTCCAGAGTCTCGCTACGCCAATTCCATAATCAGCGTCTTGAAACCCGATTTCCTCCAAATGCGCTTCCGTCAGATAGGGGAATAGCATTCGCAAGATGACCACGAGATCTTGCTTCATCCGCTGATTCTTTGTGCCCCATAGGCCCACCAAACCATCCCACGAGTCACGAGCAAATTGAGCTACAACGCGACACTTATTCAAGGCAAGATGCGAGAGTGCGGCTGAGAGTGCATGCAGATAATCGTGATGTAAGGATGAATCACCGGGATACATCTGAAGGAATCTAGCGAGTCGGTTGAGGACGGAGGAAGGGAGATATCTGTAGCCTGGCGATAATAGTGGCGCAGAGGGAGACTGTAGCAATAATTTGATGATGGACATGAACTCAATCTGCTCCAGATTGACGGATTGCGTGCGCAATACAAGACTAGCGGCGGGGAGATTATGTCGGGGTGCCTCGCGTGAGGTACGACGCCTACGCTTACTTGAATGTGCGGGATTAGGCGTAAACGCCATGCGAGAATCGGCGTCGTCTTCATTTTCGTCTGAATCTGACTTTTGCAGTGCTCCCCTTGATGGCATGCTTGAGGCACCACCCTCGTCATCGTCATCTACTGCGTCTTCCATGGTAGCCCTGAGAGGGTCCCGAAGGACTACGTTAAACCCACGCTCCAAGATCTGCACCCATTGCCTGTCCCCTAAGTGCTCCATGTGTGGCGTCCATTCCAAGATGCATCTGATCGCCTTCACATAATCAGGAGCCACGGGAGCAAAGAGTTTGGCTTCGTGGACCATTGTCTGCAGCAGATGCACATATATTGGTCTTAACGCTTGGCCACTCAACCTGTGAACGCAACGCTCTATAAGCCACCGGACGATCGACGCTGTGTCGCTCAGTCTGTTCAAGACAGCAGTACTACCCCCAGAGCCTCGCTTGAGGTAGACAGACTTCTCTTTTAGAAGGGCACTAAACAAAGCCTGGAAGAGGGGAGTCCAGACTTTGCCGTCGCCTTTTGCATCGAAGTCCAATACGGCGCGGGGGTTGGAGAAGACATTGCGGATCGTGGCCAAACCTTCAGAGCGCTCTCTGACGGTTTCACTGTTTAATAGCGTCAGCACATACTTCATTGTAATGCCTTCGGACATGCTTGTAAATGGACCAGCATCGAAGACTCGAAAGGGCTTGAGAGTTCAATGTCCAAACACCTGCAGCGAGCTATTGTCCGAATCGCATAATCTGCCTTCCATATTGGCAGCGGTGTTTGTGTTTTGTGTTATTTGCATATGTATACTCGCCAGCTATTTACTCGCCAAACAAATCGCAACAACGCACTTTTTCTCACTATGAAGTTTCTGCATCGGTAGCTCTGTGTGCCTCCGTCCCGAGAACAAGAACAAAAGGATCCTACGCTTTCTGAACATATCGAGGGCCTCTACTGTGCATATACTATCTTTTCTTTCATTTTTCATGGTCCGATCTTACAATGGCGTCTTTCTGCCCGGGTAGATACCTATTACCTCCACTCTGCACCGGTTCTGGTGACGCGCCAAGATCCATCCACATTCTCCTGTCTAATCAGCAGTTGAGTGGGCGACTTTGAGAAGTGGGGATTCCATCGTGGATTCTTCATGGTTTATGATCGCCATACATTTTTCATCTCGCTACCTCTATACTGGAGAACCTATGTCATTAGTTCATGTCGTCTCATGCAATGAACAATAGTTGTTGTCTTTCCGTGAATGTTGGCTCCTTGCTTTGCATTGCAAGCCGTAGTCAAATTTAGCGTTGAATGTTGAACGTTGAAGGCACGCTCACCGGCTAGTTATACCATCCCCAGGTGCTGCACTCGAAGCGAGTAATTACTGGAGCGTATGTCAGCCGCGGAAAGGTATGGTGCACCGACAAACAGTGGAGATGTCAAGTTATAATGTAATTACGCTATGTACACCACAATATAGAGAAAATAGAAACGACTCTGGACTCGGTGCCAGCACGACTGTTCATCATCAACGCTGGGCAAGTGACTGAACCAGAGCGAGGCGCTGCTGCCCTGAAGCGATTGAAAAACATCAGTGAGCAAGTATGAGCATACGGTACAAAGTGCACGCACCGATCAAGGAAGAGGTACGTCCCCAGGCTTCCAGGACGGACAGCACATACTCCAGTGCCTCCGCAGCTGGATTTCTGGATTGGTGGGCAGAACTCGGGGTAGAAGCTTCGCTTCTGACCTCGGCAAAATTGGTGCTCCGTCGTAGGCAGTCAGTAACGATAGTCAATAACATCTATATGATCGGCGCATGAGTAATCCCATGCTGTTTCCAAAGTGCGGACTGACCCCCATTATAGGATCGACGTGACGTATGGTATCCGCCTGAGCCTCGCGCAAGGCGGTGATGGCGGACTTCGCCGCTGTCAAACTCCTCTGCATGTTGTGGGGTTGGCTCAACGGTCTGAGTAAGTTGATCATTGCACAATGGCAAAGGACGTGAATGACTAGCAATCTCCGCACAACATTTTGCTGTGTACGATTTATTCGCCCTATGCGAGGCAGTCTCTGAACATACCCATCTATCGCAGCTTCCGCTTGTTCGAAGTTGGAAGGAGCTATGCCTTGATCTTTAGTCTCCTCAGTGATTGTACACCATGAGAATGCGAAGACTTACTTCCTTGTGCATACTCTGCCGCTAATTTCGTAGAATTCTGCAGGAGAGCAGCAGCCTGGGACTGCAATGCGAGGATGCTCTGGCCCATCGCGGAATCCCAGGGATCGCGCAAAAACGTGCGAACAGTGTTGAGGCTTGTAGACACAGCCTGGCGACGCACAGTATTAATAACATTCATTGATCCAATAACACAAGAACATACCCGTCCCCCGTAAGAAGAGATATCCAACGGCCACGGAGTGTCTATATGCGTGTCATTTGTCTCTTCATCAGGGAATACTGAGCGGAATCCTAGCGTCGCAGACCAGCTTTTGTCCATGGCGAATGCGGCCCAAAACGCATTGATTCTCTCCCCAGCCTCAATGCTGTCGGAAGGTGAACTTAAACTGTACTGTGTTCCGTGAGAAAGTCGTATAGTGTCCACATTGCGCGAGCTGTGCTGAACGTGCAGCCGGCATGCCAATGCAATCGTTCCTGCGGCGTTGGCGTGAACAATGCCCTCGAGTCTGCGGTTGTTTGCAAAGAGATAGTACGCTAATAAGATTTCTGCTTGAAGAGCATAGATCGCAGCAGTGGAGTGTGAGTTTATCAAGGCCAGAGGTAACGATTCCAAAGCGCGTGAGAGGAACTCCGGCTGCAATGCCTGAAGTTGAGGATCGCTAGAAACGTGAGCACCTAAAAGATAGATCGCGCTCAGGAGGACCAGGATATCATGAGGGTGTCCTGCTGGAGGAGTGTTGGTGATGCGCTGTAAGAACCGTGGAACATGCAAGAAAAACCCCATCTCGGGAGCGCGTTGGGAAAATTCCCTCGTCCTGTACATATTCAGATTGAGACCACGGCCTTAATACGACTTAGACTTACAGCGTCTGTAACGTCTGCGGAGGGAAATGACGCCTCTGGTGAGCGGACTGTGCGGTAGACTGCTGTGCTTGCATTTGACGGTATTGCTGATATGGGTCGTGCAAGGGGATCGAGAATGAACCTGAGCCTTCGATATCCGCTATGCGAGCTTCTAGCAGAGTAATCTGTTGCTCTAAATTTTCCAAGGCGGCAAGCTGTGGGCCGTCTGCGTATATGCAGTCTGACTGCGCTTGGGATCGCAGACACTCCCTGCATACGGGGCGCGAGCCATCGCACTTCTACGAGTTAGGTTCAGCGACGACTCGTATTACCGTGGCAACGTAGTGGACGTACGATCTTCTTGCGACTGTAGAAATTTTTGCATTGTTATACAAGTAATTATGTGATACTGAAGATCTCTTACCGGCATCTTAGACAAGCTCTGACTCTTCCGCCAGGTCCTGAAGAGGCTTGAGAAGACATTGAGGACAGTAATGAGCAAGATAAAGCTGCGATGTTTTCCAGCTGCGAAGGACTTGGAGAGTCCACTCTTGTATTCCCCCCATCTTTTATACTGGAGCATCAACCTGACTCGAGTACGACGCTGCATTGCATTCTGTTTGTTAGCCGACCACTGTTAAGATGAATTAGTCATCGTGAATATGTCGTCAAAGGATGAGTAAAGCATCATCAACATCGAAGGCCACTTGTCTCACCAAGCGAATGAGTTGGCATGTATAGTAATCCCAAACGAAGGATCGACTTGATCGGGCGACGACATCCGGCGGAACGCTGATTTTACGGGCGCTGCGAGCACGACGGCTGTGCTGCTCGGTCATAAGGCGGTGTCGCTACCGCACCGGTTTTTCCAAATTCGGGAAGCCCGACGCTGTAGAAAACATGATAAGCGTGCCATCAATTCGATACGATCATCACGAACGCGGGCATGTCTTCGTACTGACTCTGCGAAATTATTTTACAGTCGAGGTCAAGGGACAAACGCATCGGCGTTGTTGAACACAGCGACTCGAGTACTCATCATCGGATCCGTACGGACATGAAAACAGGTCAGTAGACGTTTTGAACTTTGAGGAATTGACTCGGCTATCTAACCAATACCAGCGCTCTGGTGCACGGCGGCTGCGAGACGTTAAGCACGCGCGGAAGAAGGTATCGAATAGTGCTATATCGCTGTGTCATCCTTGCCATAGCCGTGTGATCGACATTAGTCCAATGCATCCACGTGGGAGTCATCTCCCGGGCGACATTCTTCTTGATATATGCACGCAAAGTCAACTGACACCGCCATGCTCCTGCAAGATCGTTCCGATAAAGTTGACATTGATGCACGGTGTTGCCTTGGATTGGCCTCAAGGACGCTGCGCCGAGATCGGGTGTCCTAGGCGATGTCAACCGACAGGACCGCGGACTTGCTGGAAATGGGCCAATTGATTTACTTTGCATTCTCTGCGCTCTTCACTCAATTGCGAAGTAAATGAAGCGTCAACGCATCGGTCGCGCCAGCCTACCTGCAAATTTAGCTGACCGGGGCACTGTAAACGCTTGTGGCCCACCACCATACCGCGCGACTAACAACTCGCGGCGCTCACGGAGCTAGCGCTTCTATTAAAGTAGTCAGATTGAGGCGCTTCTTCTATATGAGCGCAAACAGTAAACAGTCTTGTGATAGAATCACGTCAGCCTTGGTGTCGCGAATGAACTATTGCACAGTATTGCGATACGCCGGGAGTGGCATGCTAATCAAGCTGACCGGCCGCAAAAGGCCAGCCCAAGTGAGTCTGGAGAAAGAAGGAAATGATCAGTCTTATCCTCTGACCTGTGAAGAGATCTGTTTCATCCGCGTCGGGGCGACTGCGATGAGACAGACTCTGCTGGGATTTCAATATACAAATCCATCCGTATCATGAGAGCATGTAGCCGCCACAAGATTCGCAAACGTCTTACCTTGAGACAAGGATGATCATGCACGACTGTTGGCAGCAACATCATTATTGTACATTTATTGGCCTCCAGGAGCGTCCGAAATGGTACACTGCGCTAGCTCTCCAGATCGCAGGAGGCGTCAGTGGGTGGCTTTAGCCATTACCCGCTGCAATTTTCTTTGCCACGGAATAGCGGAATAGCTCCGTGGAAGACCCACCAAAGTCTCCGATACCACGGGTGTCAGACCTCCTTCGTGATGCGCTCAAGTGAACCTGCTGCACTCGAGTCAAGTTTCAAAGTAGCTGAAACAAGCACTAGCTAGCTGTGCTTCACGTCTCGAACCCAAAAATTGCTTGGAGAACAAAGGTGCATTGTAAGGTCCATTTCACACCTCTGGCTGATATTACATAGTCATCGCATCCGTACCAGACGGAAAAACCACTCACTCATACAGTATATCATGGCAATTCAGTTCCTGACAGACTGACCAATTTTTTTACGAAACAAGGTCACTTGCTTCAGCTATACCCTTGACCCAGTGAAATGAAATGTTGAACAGGATGCGGTGTGCTGTGGCACAAATATTTCGATCCGTGATCCTTCTCATATTCAATCCGTAAAGTCGTCGCATACTTGAAACATTACTACATGCGCAGCTGACTAGTGTCTAAAGCGCGTAGTCCATTGGAAAATTCGCGAAGCGTGCGTCGGATGCCGGCAGACGAGGAGGAAACGGCGATCACGAGCGTCAAAGGCTGTAAGCATCTTGCCCCGGTACAGGTGTTTAAGACCGCTTTTGGGAGGGCTAATCTGAGCACGAGGCTGCGGAACGTATGTGTAAACATATTTATCGCGGGGGCAGTAATTCTAGTTACATGCACGAGATTGTGGAGTCGATTCATCAGCATGGGGCACAAGCTCTCAGTTACCAGAGCAGTTACTGACCATTCGCTCTGTTGCTCAGAGACCCCTTGCAGCCGCGTCTGCAACCGTCGTCAAAAGGGAGGCAATGGCGTCTGCTGCACTCATCTCCGAGCTCTGTTATGGCAGTCCACGCCAAAGTGTAGTCTTTTATTGACATGAATACAGATTGACAACTCGAGTTTCGCCACGGTTATGTAGACCTCTCGTAATTGTTTAATTCCCGGTCAGATGAGTCTTAGCAATGTGTCGGTGAGTGTCGGTGAGCAAGTCATGCCATCATGGTAGCCGGTGGAGATAACGATCTCCGAGTGAGAGCGAATGTCACGTTCGCGCCGTTACTACCGTGACAGACGCGACGCGACGCGTCACCCGCGCGTACGCGTCGGTCACACGCTTCACTCTCATCTGGGTCGTCAAATGCAGGCTACACTAGAATCTGCATCACTAAAGCGTGAGCACCACGAACTACATGTGAGACGCTGACCTACGATAAGCAATGGACAGAGGTGATCAGGGCTCTCACGTGTCTCGCACGATACGGCGAGCATCTGATCGTGTACGCGACGCCAGACTTCCTCACGTTGTCTGCTACGAACTCGTCCAAATCTGCGTTCTGTCGTTTTACGTACAAGAGGCAATTCTTCAGCAGATACCGCCTTGCAAGTACTGCCACGGATGATGCACCTTCCTTCACCGGTCAGCTTTTGGTAAAGGCGCGTTGAAGGTACTGGATGATTTGTTCGGCAGCAGCTCGAGCTATGAATTTTAGTCTCTCCTTTCTATCTTAAAACACAAGACACTCGACAAGACAGTCGAAAAATGCGAACTATCAATTACAGAGGGAGGTCCCGCGATAAGCATTGACGACGCCACAGAGGAGGAAGACTCGCTCGAGAGCAAACTGATAGTGCGTCTACACTGCACACACGGTAATATCTCCCTCCATGCTCACTATTCATTCTCTCCTCGCCAGGATTATGGGCCCGCCTACTGACCACTCACTGTAGGTATCGTGAAGACGCATCGCCTGCCTCTCATGAACGATGCGGAGTACATAACGCCAACCGTTCCCGTCACGCCTCACCAGTCCAAGCTGAATGTCAGCCCCCGAGCAGTAATGGACGTCATCGAACACTTTCCAGCACCTAGGGGCGGGAAGATCGATCCATGTATCAACTGGACCTTCGGCGAGACGGAGGTGCAGGTGCAGAGCGTTGAGATGTCACTGGATCCGCAAGGTTGGTCGCAACCTCACTATATGCGCGTTCAAAGTGCTAGATAATATACTTAACAGGCAAGGCACATATGTCGACAATCCTGTCCATCAGCGCAGAGGAGTTCGATGTGTACAACATCGACGAGATCCCCGCCACTATCTCATTTCATCTGAAGGAGTTCAGCGTGCGTGTTTAATCCTATCGCACTCCCACTTAGTCTAACAGCAAAGTGCAGGCAACAGTTGCCTACGCAGACGCCGCCCAAACAAACCTCGACATCGCCTTCACGATACCCGCCAACCCGCTCTTCGTCGACATCCAAGGCGACCTCGTGGTCGCCAGCTTCGCCATCGGCACGACCATGCTTGCAGGTGAAGAGCAGCGCCGCGCAGTCCCTGGCGTCGGCGCAGGCAACAACACGCGGTCCTCGCGCACGAACAGCGCGGTGACGACCTCCAACGTCCGCGCCCAGAACAAAGGCAAGAAGCGCGCACGCGAGAACGACGAGTACGCCGCAGCCGCCGCAGCCGCCGTGGGCCCGAACGATGCCAACCAGCGCGAAAGGCTTGCGGAGGCAGAGCGGATGTCGATGCCGCCGCCTTCGATGCTCCCGCAGACGTTCCCCCCGCCGCTCTCCCAGCTCTCGGACAATCGCCATGCGCCGTCCGCGCCTATCGCCGGCCCCTCCGAGCAACGCGAGCCGCTCTTCTACCCGAGCTCGCAGCCTGAGGAGCAGCTGCTGGGTGGCGAGGACGAGTACCAGTATCAAGACGAGCCCGAACCTCCTCGCGCAGAGCCAATGTTCCTGCCTGGAACACAGTTAACGCAAGCAGAGGCGGAGGCGATCCGCGCGTCGGGACTGGGTATCGAGCACATGACGATGGAGGAGCTACATCAGATGCTGGAGGAAGATGGAGAGGAAGTGGACTTCGGCGCGGGTCGTGGTGAGGGCGACGGCGAGAAAGCGGGAGCGGAGAAACATGACATCGCGCGGGAGGCTAGTCTGGAAATTTATGATGACGATTTCGAGATGGCGCCTACACAACCAAGGGCGGGAGGCAAGGTGAGTATATCTCATTCAAGCTGATCAAGAGGTGTTTCTCAATGTTCGTGGACAACCAGATGTTCAGACCTCTGTTCGACGATTAGGCCGAGATCGACAATGTTTCATTTCCCTTGTACATTGTACAGTACGAACCCGCAGTACTACAACAACGCATTTTCTGAAAAGACAGCGTGGTAGCGTCCGAGAGCAAATGGAGAGCATATATGTCATTAAAGCGTGTGGTCGTGGTTCATCGATATGATGGTGGTAATCTGACGGTCGCATTAGTCATGAGTAGCTTGGAGATGGAGATAGTGGCTCACATCGGCAATTGTCATGGCAGGACACTTCATGAAGTGATTGCCGCTGTATATGGGGTCGCGCCACTGAGGTATATGTCATGGAGACCGAAGGAGCTCTTCTTTCTCCGGACAGTGCGATTGTGCGACGGATTAGGTGAGCCATGCTCCTCTAACGTCTCCAGCGCGTCCGTCGAGATAGCATGGTGCGGGAACGGGGTATCGTTAGTAGTGGGAGTTGCGTAAGGTGCAGCAGATAGCATGCAGTCGACGGCAGCGGAAGTGGTCATAACAGCAGCAGTCATAGTCGTGAGCGTGGCAGATCGTAACGGAATCCCGGGGCTCTGGAGGGTGCATTGCTGCGGCGTATATATACCTGTGGCACGGAGAGGATCTCTACGAGCGCTGATGACCCGACATGTGTCCGACGTCATCTGGTCCCAGACTCTGCCATATGTGGTATACAGAGACCGGGTCTCGCCTCGCGCCAGAAGATCCGGAGACGGACTTCACCGTCTGGCCAATCAGCGCTCTGTGGCCTCGGCTAATGCAATCGTGATCCGACTCAGATCGTGGCTGTGAATCATCGATTCATCCCGCGGCCGATCCGAATTTCTCTCGCCAGAATTTCCTATGGCACTACAAGCTCGGTTTGGGCGGCCGAAACGCACCCCATGTCGAACGAATCACTACACGTTCTCGTGAGCCCCTATGTTCGGAGCGCTCATCGGGTGGGACGTAGAGTGCGAGGCAGTGCGAGCGAGTCATTAAGCAAAAATGAGGAGGCAGTCTCAGAAGCAAGGATAACGGAAATAAAAATAGTTCGGGACCGAGTCTACGCGTCTCGCCTGAGCTCGGGCGCAATCGACTCCTCCCCTGCGACGTTCTGCCCCCGAATGTCCTTGGCCTCGACCGCGTTCTGCACATCCGAGAGCCGGAAGTCTGGCACGCACAAATTTACAGTCAGTGCCCCACATTTCGAGCGAGAACAGCGCTGCGGACGCACTTTTGACAAAGAGCGACGCGATCAGCGGCACGAACGCGAACACGATCGCGGGAATGAGCATCTCGTGCATCGTCGCACCATATGCATTCCCCAGCTTCTCGCGGATGTCGGCTGGATACGTGCGCGCGTACGTGTACGAGCCGATCACTTCCGCAATCACGGTCGAGTTGAGGCCCTCCGCCGCGAGCTTACCCGGGAGGACGTTGTTCCACATTGAGCCCGCTGCCGCTTGGCCGACCACGCCGCCGACTTCGGCGAACAAGAGCACGGCGGCCGTCGCGATGGCTACGTCTGTGGAGATGGACATGAGCAACGAGCGAAAGAAGTAGGAGGGATACCGTGCCTTGGTGTGGCACGGAGCCCTGTGCGCCGACTTGTGAGGCAGTCGCAGCAATTCCACCGCCTGCCCCTTGGATGATTTGGGTCATCACAAGTGCAGCAGTGTTGTAATGCGAGCGTGCGTAGCTAGTGTGGCACGATAAGTCAGCGGATCTAAATGTGAGCTATCGGGTGCTACTCACAACATCAGGCCGACACCGATGATGCGCAGGCCAAGGGAGCCAAATAGCGCCCATTTGTAGCCGATCTTACCCTGGCAAAGCGCGACAAAGATGCCCCACGAGATACCGAAGAACGTTAGAGAAAGCGATTAAACAGTGCAAGGCGGGAAGGAGGTGTTTAGCATGCGAGTAACAAAGCTAAGGAGTCGTCGCGTACGGCTGTTGCTGTAGTAGTTCATATTTGTGAGGTTCCAGTCGGTGACGACGTATGTGATCGTGTACAGATAACTCCACTACAACGGCACGGCAAAGTCAGGTCCTGCAAAGCATCAAGAGCTCCTCGACTCACGGTCAGATAGAAAGAGATGAAGTCGAAGAAGTTGATGATGCACATCGACAGGATGGTCCTGTTCGCGAGCAGGCGGAATGGAACGACAGGGAACGCTGTTGGAATAAACCAGCAGGGGCATACCACTACTCCACGGTGGAGTAGTGGTATGCCCCTGCTGGTTTATTCCAACAAACGCCGCGAGCTTGAGCTCCCAGTACACGAACGCAGGGAGGGCGACGACGCCGCCGACCACCATCATCGCGGGGATCGCGGGGTCCGTCCACGTCGTCGCTGTCCCCAGATCAGCACGGCAGTCACACGCATCATCCGCTAACAGACGCACTAGCATAGCTGCCGCCCGCAAGCACGATGGGCAAGAAGATCAAGGTGATCGTCGCGGCGAGGAGGAACATGCCCATGAGGTCGGCGTCGATAGCGAAGTTAAGCGCCTGCTCGGAGAACGTTGAGCCGACGATGCTGTCGCGGTAGACCAAGTCTTGCTTCTTTGCGCGCATTTGCGCCCAAAACAGTACCGCGATGATAGGGCCGATAGCGAAGGGGAAGCACTGCGGACCGTGACTTCAACACTATAGTACCACGGGCAAGCAACAACAGACGGACAATGCAGTAAATACCATAGCCCCAGCGCCAGCCTAAGTTGGGGTTCGCGACGACCTGGGCACCGATGACCGAGCCCGCATAGAAGTTGATGAAGTAAGGGAGCGAGACCAGGCCGCTTACGAGGCCGCGGTATTTTAGCGGTGTCAGATCAGCTGTTAAAACGGCTTCGGTCAGAGTCGAGCGGTGAGCATATGGAGACACACTCACCGATGACAATCTGGATAGCGATCTGCAGGCCGGAGAACCCAATCTCGTAGATGACGAGACCAGCTCCCAAGGCAGCCATGTTTGGCGAGGCGGCACAGATAATGCTGTGTATTCTGTGAGCGACAGTATGAGCGAGAGAAGTGACAGCACACACAATCCCAAGCAGTAGAAAAATAGACAGACTGCATAAAAGCTTCTGCCCGCCCGATAACATCGGTGATTTTACCACAACGAATCTTGTGAACTCAATGCATTGATAGAGAATATAGCGGTCGGACTTACGCAAAGAAGGGATGGACATGGCACATTTTGATAGCGCTGTACCAATTTGAGTGACCAAACTCGTTGGTCGCATACGTTCCCCACTCCCAATTGGTGTTGTTGTCTAGGCCATACATATAACTGGAGAGTCACAGAACTCAGGCGAGGCAAATCGCGGGCGTAAGGCGAGCATACCTTGCCAATGCGATACCAATCCACAGCAGCGTCTTGCTCGTGCGACCCCATACCTACAAATATTACGGCGACTGGGTTGATCGAGTTGGAAATTGCGGTGCTTACATTAGCGGCGGCCTCGACCTTCCAAATACCCGCCTGAGTCTGCTTCGCGACGAGGCTCGGGCCTGCCTGCTGGCCGGGGAAATCCTCGGCGGCATGGTCCTTAGACGCCACCGAGGCCGACTTGGCGATGCTATTTGTGCGCTCCACGCTCATCTGCTCAGCCATCTCTTCCGAATAAGCACTAGGTTAGATCAGGCTCTGCGAGGGCAGCAAGAACCAGAACTAACGGCAGGAAAGCAGGGATCAGGACACCGCCGCCCCAGATAATGGCAAACCTTTATCAGATAATCTTGGCGCATCACGTGGCTAGTAGCGGGCCCGCTTAATCCGATAAGATGCTAGTGGAGATCATATCGGCCGCCAAGGCAGGAACGATGGTGGCTGGTGGCGGGATGGAGCAGTTGCTCAGGGGTCCATGTGCGTCACGCTGGAGAGTGTGTAAGTTTAAAGCCGGTGATGCGTAGACGCGGACAACGGAGAGTCGAAGGCAAGGTCACCGAGCGACTACAGATGCAACAGTTTGAGCGTACAGCGCACCCACAGTCGATTCCCAACTTGGCAGGTCTGGCCAGACCCGCGCTGCTATGTCAAATTATTGCAGAGGATGATTATTCTGTATTGACGTCGGGCTTGTGCCCCGACGCCAGAGATCCCACGGCAGGCGGCACGCCAAGAATCTTCAGGGAAACCTTGAACCTACAAAATGGAGTCAAATTTAATGATGGTGCAAGATGCGGAGCATATTCGCCAGTATAGACATGTCCTACGAGTCGTATCAGTCCATTTTCCGTGCTGTCTGACCAGGGACCACGGGCTCTGCTATAGCCATAAGCCACCGCCTGTTTGATGCTGGGGGTGTAGCTCGTTCGGACGATCTGAACTGACACCGGCATCACATTCCCTTGTAAAGTGGACAGTGTCGGTGAAACATCGATTTCTCTCCGAGTACTGATCAGAGAACCTGGTGGAGGAACACTACTGTTGTTAGAACTGTCAAACCCAGCGGATTGTCCCTTGCTTGAATAATACCCACTAGACGCTGCTAGCTTCACAAGGCGCGAACGCGGACGCTCAGACCACTCAGGTCAGCTGCCACCCTTCGTGGAAGCTTCATGAGGAAGCAGCGGAACTAAGTCAGTCCATCGCCAAACAATCCACCATTCGGTACAGCCTGGTGGGCGGTCCTGCGTACGGAAACGGTATGCTGGGCTGGCAGCAGGCCAATTTTGGTATGGCGTAGGACGCGCTGGCCTGCAGGCTTATGCCCGGTGTCAAGCGCACGAACCCCAGCCACGACTTTTCGCAAGGATGGAGCCGCCGGCGCAGTGGATCGTCGACAAATGGACGGTATCAATAAGTGGCTTTGCAAGTTCTGTGCTTTCAGCTAGGAGACAAATGACACCGAACTAGAGTTTCACTGCGACTGGCTGGCTTCTGGTGTCAAATTGAGACCACAGAGACCCAGCTGAGGTGAGGTGAAATCGCCCTTCAACAGCAGTTCGCAGATCACGGATGGGAGCAACATGTAGAAGATGAGGCGAGGAGAGCAGCCTAGTACGCAGCGGTCTACGGCTGCCGACAGTTTCACCGCTGACGTATTTGCGTATAAACGCGTCCTTGGCGGCCCAATCTAGATTCATTGTCGCAAAAAGCGCAGCGGTCATAGTCGCACGGGTTAGACATGTTCTCAGAGAGCGTCAGATGCAAGTCCGACGCGACCTGCGAAAGACAGGCAATTATCACAGTGGTAACGAACGATCAAAGACGTGTAAATCTCCTGAGACAGGGGATGGGTGGCTATTAGAAAGTCTAATATTCCCACAGGTCAAGAAGATATACGAATAGTATGTTCATTGAAGCAGTCCAGTCACCAGTGCCACTCCGCCAGCTTCTATGTCCAGTTCCAAGACAACGGACAACTCAATGATGTGTCCAAGACAGTGCAAGTGCACAGCAGTGCTGCCATGCTTAGAGCCTAGACACAGACCAGAGCAGCAAAGAGTTGTGCTAAGCACAAGCATGCAGGGCGTGTGCGGGGTGAAGAAAAGACGGCCCGTGAGAGAACTGGTGAGCGCCCGAGATCGCACTAGTTGCCAACTTTATCGACTGGTCTATTGTCCCTCCATTCTCATCTGGCCATCATGCCGCCGGCAACATCACTTGTACTCAATTTGACTGAATGTATGCGCGCCGCGAGGCCCTCTAGCAACCGACAACGACCTACCCGCGCTGCAGGCTTCGTCAGGGAACAGCCCCGCGCTGCTCATTGTCTCTGCCGGCGCGTATTGTTATCGAGAAGTGATTGGGCTTCTCGGTCGTTCACACGCGCACCGCACTCTGCATTGAGGTAGAGATATAAGAGCGTAGGCTTTGAGCGGCAGGATCGTAGCGCCTCTGCCACCCACATCCATCCTAATCCCTTCTTCTACTCTCACTTCTACATCTGTACAAGACCGTGTCGTCTGCGACGTTCACACCACTCTAGATCACTGTATAACTTCGCCGTATACTTCGAGTCACTTTACTCTCCTACCGCCCCTTAATCTACCCACTCGCTCTATCTACCATGGCCTCCCGCTACCTCCCTGAGATAGAACGCCAGATCCAGAAGCCTCGGTATGTCCCCATTGACCCTAAGCTACGAATTGTGCCAACTGATAGAAGCGGCGTCTGGCAGTAGCTTGTCTCCAAAGAAGTACCTCCAGCGGCGGGTCATCGTTGCATGGAAGTCGTTCAGCCAGATGGCGCGCAAGCAGCAGCGCGCAAGCATCCTCCCAGAGGACTTCGTCCTTCTCACCGCGCGCCGTCGTAGTGTGCGGTACAACTAGACGCTGTGCCCTGACGCAGATCGGCATCCACGAGGCGACTTGAACGCTACCATCACCACCTCATGTCATACAGCCACGAACAACCTATTCGGACATCCAAACGACATCGCTATCAACGCATACCCTAAGTGTGCCTAATACCCGACACATTTCGCTCGCTCCCCTCATCAAAAGCCTACCGGTGGCCGTCCTCTGCATCGGCCATATCGCCACTTGCATTCGTTGACATTAGCTGCCCTCTAGTCCATTGAATTGGAGCGATGGACTAGCGGACAGGTACACCTTGTTGTTGTAACACTGGACACTGCAATGATAATTAATGATCACCGCATGTATTGTATAGCAGTTACTATGACCATGTGCACATTCCCTATACCCACCCGCATCATCACATTGTCTACGCATAAAGCTGTATCTGTATGTTCTATGTAATGAATTTTGTTGTTTGATTCAGATATTCATCAAACAATGCAGCACTTGGGCACATTCGCCGCCATGAATATTCATTAGTCACCTTTCAGCGGGATGGGTGCATGTTTGGCATTGTCGCGCCATTCATTTCTCTCCCTCCCACCGAAGTCGAACGTTGAACATTGATATAGCGGCTGGACACGAGGGCACAAGGCGAGCAGTCGTTCAATAGGTCCATGGCCAACAAGTACATGACAGGCATCTGCGCTGTCACAGTGGGCCGTCATTAATAATGCTCACAAGCTGAACATCATGCATAGACAAGAGCACATTACAACCTCAATCATTCAATCATGATGTCGTGAAATTATCACCGATCATAGGCATATACATACGTCCGTTCACCGTGTTCGTTCACTACACATCAGCGTCGAGTAGCGGACCCGCTCCCACGTTTCATCCTTCTAGCAGCGCCTCTGGATACCCATCCACGCATCAGTTTCCCCTCACATAAATCGAAAACAAACGCGAAGGGACGGCGCACATCTTAAGCCGCGTGCGCAACTCCCTCTTTAGACTCCAGGAGCCCATGAATGAGGCTTTCCTTGTCAGCGACCGCCGCGCGCAGACGTTTGACCTGCCGCTCTAGCCTGTGCCGCACGCGCACCTCGTCTGTCAGCCAATGCCCCGTCCGGTCGAGCCGCTGGTTTGTCCAGTAGAGCCGTTTCTGCGTCCGTCCGAGCCGCAGCTCCGACGTATCGAGCCACTGCCCCATCTTGCCAAGTTGGAGCTCTGTCCGGTCGAGCTGCGTCTGGGTTTGGTCAAGCTGCGTCTGGGTTTGGTCAAGCTGCGTCTGGGTCTCGTCAAGCTCGTCGCAGACCAGCTCGAGCCGTGTATTCGTCTCGTTCAGCGAGGCGGTGGTATTGCGCAGCGCAATCTTGGTTCTGACCAGCTTTGCCGCCGTCTGCGTCACCCATTCCATTGTCTGCGCGTCCTTCTTATCGCGATCCATCGCGTCGAGCAAGAGCTGCTGCTCCGCCTCCGTGCGATCTGCGAGCTCGCGCTCGCGCTTCGCGAGCTGCGCACGAAGCGTGCGCAATTCCTCTTGGCTCTTCTGGAGAAGGTGCTCGTGCTGCGAGGGCGTTGATTGATCAGTGCATTCCCCAGATATGAACGGCGCGGGAGACGAACCATCGCCGCGGCGTACGCCTTGTCTGCCTGCTTAGCCACGTTATGTGGGCTGCGCGCTAACATAGGGCAGGAAGCAGCACGGGATAGAGGCAAGGGCGTCGCGGGCTCTGCTAAATCAGGGAGTGCAGAGGTGAAGCGCTGGAGCGACGTGGGCGAGGGATACGCCTGAGCGGGCGCAGGGGCAGGGGTCATGCTGGAGTGATGAGCATGCATATTAGCCAACAGTGAAGGTGAAGACAAGAAGGCGAAACAGGAAGACATACCACACACCACCGTCGGCGCAGAGACTGCTGAGTCCATCCGCCTCCTTGTCGATGCTATAGTCATCATAGTGCATCTCCACATCTTCCAAGCTGGCTGAAGACGATGTCGACGCGGATACCCCTGTAGCGGACGTGACAGTGGCGTTGAAGAAAGTGTCGACCTCACTGTTGGCGATGGAGGCAGATACACCGATCATTGCCGCCTGGGGCTGCTGGCCCTGCTTGAGAGCGTCATTCTCCGCGCGGAGCATGTCGTTTTGCTCTCGCGCAGCGATGAGTTCCTGCAGAATCTATTATTGGGCCACATCGTCGTCAGCCATAACATAGCCTCTACGTCGGTACACCAGTGTACTCACGCTCTGCTTCGTTTGCTTGCTTGCTGGCCCAAATGTCTGGCGGAACTCAGCAACGAGGCGGAGGTACTCTGGCCCGCCAACATGCTGCCCTTGCACTTTAATCATCCTTTCCGCCGTCTCAGCCGTCACCACGAACTTCTGCCCGCGCCGGTGGAGCACGCCTTCTGCCGCCTGGGCGATTGTCATTATTTTATAGTTTGACAAAGAAGGGGAAAGCGCACCAGCCGGGTGATCTCGTCCCTAATGTTCTGGTCGGCGCATTGTGGGACCTTGACGCCGGCGTCCCTACAGTGCTTCTTCGCTGTGGCCACAATCAGGTATGTTAGCTCCCGTGTCGATGACAAAGTGCGGGTGGCGTGCCGGGGACATACCTCGGATGATGAACGAGCCCTCGGTGAACGACTTCTCGCCCTGGCGCGAAAGTGCGACGAGCGTGCCTGGACGTGAGCGCGGTGGCATTCAGCATGTGCGCACTGTGGCACGTAAGAGGGGGGTGGCCAGTACGTACGATCGCGGTTGTTGACCCTGAGCGTCTTGAGGTTCACCATGATGTGCGAGCACGAAGATCTGACGAGCGGGGCTGGAGCTGGTTTTCGAGGATGAAATGCGTGGGGGGCTGAGGAGCAGCGGTTCAAGTGGAGAGATTTATACGCGCCTGGGCGCTCTGGGCCACAATGTCTATTTGATCTTTCGCAAAAGCGGACGTATTCGAGTTGCGGGTCCGGCTCTGAGCGACATGACGGTATCGGCATGGTGATATGACACGTGCTGATGCATTGGACGGTCCGGCATGAGAGGCCTGCGAGAAGCTGTCGCGGGGATGGATTCGCCACCATCACTTTGGCCTGCGCGCGTGCGGCGTAGGCAAGGCAATCACAAAGCCAAACGCGAACACCAGAGGGAGAGATCTGGATGGTCGCAAGGTAAAGCAGAGGCTTTGTCGATGTATTTGCGCGTTCTCGTGACGAGCACACTGTGGCCCTCACCGATAACGAACAGTTCGTTTCTCATTTCCAGCTAATCCTGCTGACAGTGGCGATAAGGGTGCTTGAGCAGCTTACAAATTCTGCCACATCATTCACGGGCGACTGCTTACCCAGGTCTACAGTCAGTGGCGAATAAATGCGCTAGGAGCAGTGCCACTCACGCTATGCAAATTACGATCAACCAATTTGCTCCAGGCAGGTCTAATGTGCAGGCAGAGCAATCAATCCTGGAACCAGTGACTGTATTGTATGTCTTAGCCAAGGAACAGATACGTACACTATCAGAGTGTACAGCTTCACCAGGCACCATAAGCAGGCATCAGGTTCCGACATACAGTTGCTATACTCACCCGCATCCCTTCTGTCGCTTATACACACTCCCCACACCGTCACTCATCTTCTCACAGTCCGCTGTATTTTTTCATTCTGAATGATATTTCTTCCGACATAGCGGGCTAATTTGTCCAGCGACTCAGCACCTCCTCATCCACCCTTTCACGCTGCACGCCCAGGCACCCACCCGACCGGTGTGGAGCGCATGGGGCGAACGTCTGCCGGAGGGCTCCCGCCGCCGCCTCTCACTATCGGCCATCGCTTCACTGCCAGTCAGCTTTAAGAACGTCATACAACCTACCTAATCAAGTAGTTCGCGGGTCGGAAACGAATACTGCAGTTACCTGTAGGTCAACTTTATACTATCCTCAAGACCAGGATCGCCACCATCATGTAGTCCAATGCATCACGACGACATTGTAGGCACGAATTGGTCTCGGGTTCGAAGATGCATAAATCACGGCTTGGAGTAGAATGTTTGTAACACACGTTCTGATAGATCCCGGGAGTTTATCCCAGTGTGATGGATCACAACGTTGATGGCAGCGGGTCCTGCATGAGCGCGGTTGGGAAGATGCACGGAACGTTGATTGCCATTGAGACGAAAGCTATGTCTCAGTTGCTTGACGTGAAGGCAGAGATGCTTCAGCTTGCTCGTAGGATAGCCCTACCAGTACACCATGTTCGTGCTCGCGCGTATAGCCATTCATCGCACACTTTTGGTGACGTCGTCGCGTGTGTTCCTCCTTGTGCGAAATCTGCTAAAGACGGTCCGCGACGAGGTCAAACAAAGATTAGCGGTGCTTGCCACTAGGCAAATATGATAGTGTATCCTCCATAGGATGAGTGATCACTGGCGCACCAGTAAGTAGTAGCGCCGTGTTGGGAGACATTCGCTGATTTCTGCACCTGTCTGCTCGCGCTCGCAAGGGCAGATATTGCATTCTCTCAGGACCTAGTAACTGCTCAGAAAAGGCCTGCATTCACAATGATCTCAAATTAGCTACAGCCAAGGGCAGTTGGCATGATGATCCCAGAAACCACTCATGCGCATGCAAACCTTCTCTCGACCTCAAGCCGCCTCGTCTCCGTCCCCGTCCTCCGCAAGCTCATACCCGACCCACACGACCTCTGAGCAGCTTGCGCACGCTACGAGATGCTGCCCACCCTCCATGTCGCGCTCCGTGATGACGTACTTACCGCCGCACCTGCAGCTATACGTCCACCGTGCGTCCCCGTCCGCCTCCTCGGCCTCCTCGACAAAATCCTCGAGCGAGACGACCTGCGCAGGACGCGGCCCGCCGGGCTGCAAGGCACGGGCCCGCGCAGCATCATACGCGGCGCGCGCGCTCGGAGAGGAGAGCGTTTCATATGCGTGCTTTAGCAGGCCGATATCCACTGGCGCGCTCGGAGAAGACGAGGAGGACGCAGAGGGAGAGCTGGCATGCTGCTTGTCGGGGTGAGAGCGAAGTAGGGCGTGATGGTACGCGTGCTTTATCTCAGCGAGAGACGCGGAGGGCGGCAGGGCGAGGAGAGCGTAGAGGTCGGGCGCGGCATCGTGCGCGTGCGCCAGCTTGGTGGTGTGCGGCGTGCGCTTTGCGTGATAGCGCTGGAGACTACAGCAGAACGCTTGTGGAGAGGCTGTGCCTCTGATGGATGTTTCAACCGAGCGTCGCGGGTGAGCGAAGAGAGTCGATTGGTTATTTCGCAGGTTATTGTCTGGCTTAACATGCGCTATTAATTAACTTATATTATTCATATCGCTCTGTAACGGCCCGCTGATTGTCGCCGTCTGCGGTTTGCCTGCCCGATGCACTCGGGGCGGCAGCGGGTGCAGGGGCGACGCGTCACTGTGGCCGTTATTCCATTGACAGTCCCCCGGCGATACGGAGCCATGTTCTCCTCACGCACGTCTCGCCTCCTCCCATCACCTCTCACCGAGCATTCCTCCCCGATAACGCCTTTCCAGAGCCACTAACACATGACCGCCGAGACGTCGACCGAAGCGTCTAGCGAGAGCAAGACAGTGCACCTGCTCGTGCTCGTGCACGGCATGTGGGGACACCCCGGCCACCTCGCAGGGCTGCACCGCGCGATTCGGGAACGACATTGCGGAGAAGCGTCCGCGCCCGGCCCAGACGGCGAGCGTCTCGAAGTCCTCCTCGCAGAGACGAACCGCGAGGACCATACGTACGACGGCGTCGACTGGGGCGGCGAGCGCGTCGCCGAGGAAGTGCGTTCCCGTCGGAATCGTCTCTTCGGTATGCCAGTGCTTACACCGATGATGTGTAGATCTACGAGGCCGTGAAGCGCCTGGAGGATACGGGGCGGCGAGTGACGCGGTTCTCGATAACGGGATACAGCCTAGGCGGGCTTGTGGCTCGCTATGTCGTAGGGTGCGTTCTCTCCCTGGCCTTCCCCATTCCCCTTCATCCCGCTACCCCGACACCCTTACTTGGCTATCCCTATGCCCATTCGGACCCGTGATCGCGGACGCACTGCTAACGCCAGGTGCGCGCAGAATCCTGCATCAGCGCAAGTTCTTCGAGTCCGTTACTCCGGTCAACTTCAATACAATCGCGACGCCGCACATCGGGCTCCCGCGCTACCCGACGGTCTTATCATCGCTCACATCGTACCTCGGCCCACGCCTCCTCTCGCGCACGGGCGAGCAGTTCTGGGCGGTGCGTAACTGCGGTCTTGCTTGCCTCGACTTTTGAAGGACTAAACATGCGTAGGTGGACAAGTGGTCCGCGGGCGGACGCCCGCTGCTCGAGGTCATGGCGGACCCTGGTGAGCTCTCCTGCATATCCGTATTCGTGCGGACGCTGACGATGCCTATATGCGCGCGTAGACCGCGTGTTCTACCAAGCGCTATGCCTCTTCGCGAACCTGCGCATCTACGCGAACGCCATCAATGACCTGACTGTGCCATATCCGACCGCGGCGATCGAAGTCACGGACGTGTTCTACAATCACCTCACGAACGGGATTGAAGTGTGCGTCCCCTTACTAATTTCAGGAGCGATTTGCGGGAACTGATTTGTTAATATGACGGTGTTATTAACATGTTGATGTGTTTGTCATGTGTGTCGATGTGATGGTGATCAACAGCGAGCTGGACGAGAAGTACGCGCCGATCATCAAGACATACCGCCCGTCCGATGTTGCGCCGTCTCCGCCGCCGACGCCGAAGGTGCGCGCGTGGCTCCGCCGCTTCTCCGCGCCGCTCCCGCCCGCACTGCAGTTCAAGTTTCCCTACAACATCGTGCGTACCCTACGCTTCCCTTCTCTCCGTGCCCCCTCTTTTCCTCGCTACATCCCCGCCCGCCTGATGCACGCTCACCTCATCTACGCACAGCTCATCTACTCCTCGCTCCCGATTATCGTTCCCTTGCTAATGACGCTGATCTTGACCCGCCTCTTCTTCGCGTCACGCGGGTCTCGCGCGCGCCTGGATGCGCTCGAGAAGGACCAGACGTCGGTGGACCGCCTCGTGCACGTGCTCGCGCGCCTCGAGCGCGGCATGGAGGACGCGGTCGCGGAGATCATGGACGACCCGGGCGCCGTGCCCGCTGCGTCCGCAGTCAACGGGGAGTACGGCGGGGAATCGGGGAATGGATATGGAAATAGCGAGGCGATGGCGATGGGGGCGCGCTCGCCCGATACGCTGCGCGCCACCTCGCCCGCCCCGCCGCCGGTGCCCGTGCCGAAGCCTGCGGACGGGACGCGCACGCCCGACACGCTCTCTGGGTCGCCCTCGCCTCGCGCTAGCCCGGCTGAGGCCGAGCTTGGCTTGAAGCCCCTCCCCTCTTCACAATCTGCTGCGCAGCAGGGCCCGCAGGCGCTCCTGACGGATCTGCAAAGGCGGCTCATCGTGCGGCTGAACGCGCTGCCGGGGCTCAAGAAGGAGCTGGCGTTCATCCACCCCGCGCGGAACGCGCACGGTGCGATCATCTGTCGGGACGTGCAGCGGTTTGCGTTTCATAAGGTGGGCGAGGGTGTGCTGAGGCACTGGGCGGATCAGTTTGTTATGTAGGGAAGGGGGTATGGAAGCGGGGGGAGGGGGCGTGTGTAGATATGAGGGGAGGGTGCAGGGTAGGAGAGGTATTGGACGGTAGAATGGGTGCGAGTGACTGGCGTGCATATTGGAACTTGGCTGCTATAGACGGACTATGTTGTACACTCTGGTAATTCTATACTTCATTCTGTAGGAACGGTTGACAGATATTTCATGGTCATTCTCTGCAGTGAGATTCGACATTCATAGGAGGCCTCTCGCCACTTACTCGCTTTGGGGTTAACAAATTGCTGAAAGCGCCGCACTCCTATGGCCGGTTCACGGATGTTGAGTGATATGTGGTTCATGATCTGATCTGACGGCATTGAGAATGTCGCTGGACTCACCATACCCTGACAATAGCTTAGTTACGTCGTGAAAGGCTGCGCTGTCTCGACCTCAAGTATGTACTTCTGGCATCTGATCTTATGCTGGGTCACTAATGGACCGACCTCCTTACAGTACTGTGCAGATTATGTCGCCGTCTTCCAGGTATCATAGGCACGGTTGTATCCGAAGCCTCTTCCATGCTAACGAACATCCACTGGGATATCGACCGTGACATCAAGGCTCATACTGCATTTGCAACAGTGTCACGTACAGGCAACTTATATGGACTGAGCTAGTGCATCCTCGCTTATAGGCACATTAATATTGATCAGTACCACCGTCATACACATGTTGTTATCACGACTGGAGACGGGACAGGCTGCGATATGCTTAAAATGATGCCCTCACTGTGTGACAATCATGAGATGACAGCACTATCTCGCAATATTAGTTGCTGCGGTCGGCTGACAGTAGATCGACATACCTCTTGTAAGAGTGCGTAGTGTGAAAATGGAAGCTTTGAACGGGCAGGATGTCATCAAATGATAGATAACCAGCTATAGCTCGTGAGTATGGAATGTCTCATTCCTAAAGAGCGTGGCTTACTTCTATCCTCATCGACTACGATCTTCGGTTTGGTATCATTAAGCCGCTGCTCCAGAGTGGAAAGATCTATATCTGTCTCTCCCTGCAAATCATCAGCACATGTATAAATAGCAAAGTGATATTAAAAGAGCTCACGAGATACAGACGCGAGACGTCGTTCATGTCCGCAATGGCATAATGTGCTTTGGAGTTCTGGATATATAGATGGTATGACTTAGTCTGGGTAGCCTCAACGGGTGCGCACTTACATCCGTGATGTAGCGCAAGAGACATTCCACAGGGTCCTCAATCTAATTCTCTGATGATCATCATAGACCTCATTCAAACCAGAGATCCGCTTACGAGTTTATTCTCTGAAATAGCACCATAGGTTAGTGCAGTCTATCTACCGCTATGATTCTAGAACTCAAACCTTCCAGCGTTTGCGGCAACTCCTGGATCTCTTGTACTTTGTTTGTTATCCCTTCTGCATGGTGTGATATATACAAATGTATGAGTGAGAGACAGGAACACGAATGCTAGAGTCCAGCAGTCGACACTATTAGACAACGATTCACTTACCATTCTGTTCTGGTGCTGCTATGATAGTCGGAATTCTCATCCGCCGCCATCTAACCACTGGCATGAAGCCGCGGAAGCAGTTCCTGACCTTGCACAACTTGACAAAGATACACTGATCATTACGTGCATCTGTCTTTCCAGTGATCACGGAGTGCGATCGCCTGTGCTCCCACCCAGTATTAAGCTCCTTGGACAGCAAACCATGAAGAGATAGGTCGAGAACCCCGCTTGAGCCTCCACTCAGCCCTATCTTCACGCCGCGGGCACTATGGCTGCATGCTGCGATGAGCCATGCAGAGGTTTTGATCCACCCAGTCACCAATATCAGATCGTCTCTGGTAATGTCAACTCCCACATCGTCTCGTGCCATATGATACCAATTCTCGTGGTTTCGCTTGATGAATTTCGTTACTGATTCACTTCTTATGAGGCTTCTCTCGTCGCCCTGCCCACTAGGGAGCATGAGCAATGCCGCCTGATCCGATGAGCATTTGAATGAAGACTCGAGATTAGCGACGTTATTCATGCTAGTGGCGTCAGCGATGAAAGCATAAAGCAAGGCTACAATGCAGGGACTCACGCCTGTATGCCAGCTCCCACGTCCACTTTGGAGATGCCGTTGCTCAGCAAAACATCTGCTGTAATACGGCGAGGTTGGTTAATGATGAACGGTTCCAATGCGGTGCGGTCAAGCGTTTCGAAGTCACGGAGGCTCTTCCAGTACTCGTTGATGGGAGATTGTGGAGATTCAAAAGTGTTGATGAGCCGAATGAATCGCCCATCCTGTATCCAGCCCACATCGCCAATATCGATCTCGCCTTGCTCCAGTGGCTCTGGAGACCATAGTGGGTATCCATAGCTTTTCTGAGAGAGTAGTCGTGCGTATATGTCCCACGCTCTGGCCATTCTGGAGTTCTGTATGCGATGAGAGGGCAAGTGTGAGGTATGAGCGCTGAGCGTTCAGTCGAGGCTTGAGACATTTATGAGGCGCTATATGTGCACGCTGCAAACAACACGGTGCTGAACAAAGGCAATAGGTATAACGCATCTCACCTCCTAGCATTTTGAAATGGATTGGAAGCCTACCCATACACGCTGAATCGTCTGGACCAATCTGCATTCAGATAACGACAACTTACTACGCTAACGGTCGCCGCATGCCTATGCACACGTTGTTCCAGAAACGATATGAATGTCAAAAAAATTTGTCAATGAGGAAGGAGAACGCACAGAATCAGAATTGCCCGGATTAAACTTCGCCGCCAATCAATGCACAAAATTTCTGCTAGATTGAGCATCTAAATATGCATGTTAGGATTCGCCTGTAAGACGAAGAACTATAACATCATTCGCGGACCCGGGTCATTATGCATCGATGCATGAGTCCAAGCTTCATCGTGTCAAATTTACGGATGCAGCGCTCGGGTACACCGAAATGTACAGGCTAGCCTAGGTCTATCTTAGCGATCCTTTGTACAGCCGCAGCGTAACCGTGGTTTTGGCGCAGGAAAAAGGAGCTCGTTGAGGACAAAACGGCTGAAAATACACATCCTCAAGGACAAGCACGCCGAAAGGAAGTACTGAGCGATTGAACCTGTATGCATTTGTAAGCCATTGAATGGTCTAAGTCTAAAAAGGCGGCCCAGAGCGGTAATAACCACCCCATTCTGACGGATAAATACTATGATGAAAGTACAGGCACTGACATGTTGCATACAAGTAGGTCTGCATCAAGCAGATGCAGATCCCGCTAAGAGCGCCGCATATTTGCAGTAGTACAAATGTCTTGGGACCTGATATTGTGTGAATGAGCAGCCCTCGTCTGATCTCAGGTCTGTAGACGCTGCATGCTCGGGATGACTAGTGACTTCTAATCATCATCCGCATGAAACCATATTCGTATATCTCGCTGTTGCAGCCATTCTTCAAGTCCTGGATGGCATCCGGTCGTCTGCTAAGGATGTCGATGAGTGATCAGCGGGTCATAGGATAGTCAGTGATACCAGATGCTCTGGCACTATATCACGTATGCTGATATATAAAGATCAAAGAAGACAGAAGTCAGTATCTTGCCAGTATGCGACGCGTAGTACTACTGAAGGAAAGGCAAGCGCGATCTGTCACACTGTGACGCGACGCGGTGCGATCGCGGCTTTCAAAGTTGAGTCTGTTCTCCTGTCGCATCATGTCCGGCTCCTCCAATTCACCACTTATTGGCTTGAACACTACCAGTGCCCGCTCTAGAGTACTCCGCGCTAACCCATTCTCGGGCTCTCACTTCAGGCAGTGGGAGCCTCCAAAGCCCATCAACTCTGTGAGCAAGCAGCTATATGTCGGGCTGTGCACGTCGTGCGCGCGGGCAACGCACTCGTACGATGGTACCACAATATGTCCAGCCTGTCTTCAGGAGCAGAGGGCAGGTGACAGGCATGTGCGGGCTGAGGAAGGGCGAACGGAGACGGGCAGCCTACGCTGGAAGACGCCATACATGACCGCTGGTCAGGCTGGGCTTGCGGTAGAACCAGGCCAAATCGCGAGCTCTGTGTCTGTATCTGTATCGAGTGGCCCTTCAAAAATGGCGGACAGCTTCCTCGGGAAGCGGAAGGCAGCCCAGTCACTTCCCGTTGAGTTGCAACGGGCTGCGAAGCCTATTTTCCATATCCAAGAAGCTACTGCGCTTCCAACCAGCAGTCGTACCACGGCATCTGTGTCTAGTGGCCCAGACTTGGTGGCGCCTTGCGACGTGTACCAGACGGGGGAGGATCTGTACAGCGCGCTCTCGTCTGCGCTGCAGAGCTTCTACTATTCGTGCGCGTCTCAGCAGCAGCAGCAACGGCTACCGTATGTCCGCTTTCGCGGCATGTACTCCATTGTGGCGGATCCGAGCGTACCACAGCGGAAACGTGTAACATTGGTGTCGACCGAGCTGCGTAAGTTCGTCAAATACCCACATAGGTGCGCACATGCCCCCGTCTTGCATTCCAGCGCGGTGAAAGTGGCGCCGCCCCGCGCGCGGGTCGCGGGGCGCACGCTTCGTACTCAATACATCCGATGTGCCCAGTTGCGGTGACGAAGTCTGTGCGTCCTTTATGACGACTGAGAAATGGACGGGGACCTACCAGTGCGACTGCAGTCGCGGGCGTGCCTACACCTCCCATTTCCCGTCGACCTCTCAGCCCACGTCGGCCTCCCAGTCCACGTCCCAGTCTCCTGCTTCAATTCCATCTCCGGCTTCCTCTGCTCCCCCGCTCTCACAGTCGTCCGCCGTATCAGCTTCGAGTGCGAAGGCCATCAGGCGCACGCAAAGTAACCTATCACACTGGATCCTCAACACGAGCAGAAAAACTAAGCCTGCTGCGTCGTCGGAGCTAGGTGCCGCTCCTGTTACTTTCAGGAGTGGTACCGGGCAGGCGGACACGATGCCGGGATGTGGCGGGAGGCTGTATATCGTTGCGGAGGAGGACGAGTCTCATCCGCTGGGTAAGGCGGTGATGGGACAAAGAATCACAGTCATTGTGGAGCATCCGCGCTGAAACTAGATTTCATCTGTCATATCGCATTTACCGTTTGCTTGGACGCATGCGCTTCTGTACGGTGGCTTGCTCTTCTAGCTGCGCGGCTGGGTTGCCCATCGCGCCCAAGAATGCATATCTTGCTCATGTTGTTGTACTTGACGTGGCAGCCAGTGCGATGGAATTTGTGATCTTTTGCTTCCATCCCGGCATTTGATAAGTTAGATCTGAGTGCGATCTTGTTTTAGCGAAGAGGCGCGTTGATCGCATCCTCTGCTGACGATGCAGATATATGATACAGGTTGCGCCACGAGCCGCTGCACGAAAATTTGGAATATTGTGAGGTATCACAACTCTCGCTGTCCAAAGTAGTACCCAGACGTCATCTACATCCGACTTGTGGGGATCGGCTAGACTGCCCAAATGTATGTTATGGAGAGGCCAAAATGTGACGCACCATGCGATACACTATGACGGGCACACGCAAACATCGAGACCCAAAGTCCAATGCGGCTCAATCAGGCAGCCGCGGCTGCAGCCGGAAGCGGGGGTACAACAAATCTGGCACACAGCTCGTCAAACTGCTCTGCCTTGCGTCCAACGTCCACCACCATGGGGTGTGTCGGGTGTGCGGTGGCCAATTGACTAGTGCGCGCAAGACGTCAGCAACACCAACGCACCGAGCACGCCACCGCTCTGCGCACCTGAACAGCTGGTCCGCCTCCGCGTGCTTCGCGGTGCCCAGCCCGGCCGCGACGGCCATGCCCGCGAGCGTCTCCGCGTCCGGCGCGCCGCCGCGCTGCGCGACGGCCTCCTCAAAGTCCGACTTTGCGCCGGCGATCTCGCCACGGAGGAGGCGCGTGACGCCGCGCGCGGTGAGGAGGTGCGGCGACGAGAGCGACGGGTTCGCGAGCTGCTCGGTGTAGAACGCGTCCGCGTCCGCGTAGCCGTCGCGCCCCGCTGCGAGCCCGATGGACGCCTCGATGAGCTGCAGGAGGAGGTCGTCCTCCGCCCAGCGCTTCGCGCGCTCGAGCTCCTTGCGCGCGAGGTCGGCCCGGCTCAGCGAGAGGTAGATGTGCACGGTCAGCGCGACGCTGTGTCCGCCGGGGCGGCGGGCGCTGGTGAGCGGAGTCGCGGGCGACGCAGGGAAAGCAAGACACGCACGCCTCGAGGTTCTCCGTCGTCGTCCCCGCGCCGAGCGTCTCGAGCGCCTCCTCGACCTCGCCCGCCCGCGCGAACGCCGTGCCCGCGAGGACGCGCACCGCGCCGCGCTCGCGCGCGTCCGCGTCGCCGTCGTCGCCCTCGATCTCGACGCACAGGTCGCGCAGCTCCTCGAGCGCCGCGTCCCGCTCGCCCGCCGCGGCGGCGGCGAAGCGCGCGAGCGCGGACACCGCCTTGAGCGCGACGCTCTCCGTGTCCGCGGGGACGAGCTGCGCGGCGAGGTCCGGGCGGTCGAGGGCGATCTGCGCGCGCGCCTTGTAGACGAGGATGGGCGTGTAGTCGGCCGAGGCGGGGTCCGGGAGCGGCTGCTCGGCGAGCGAGTGGTAGGCACCTGTCGGGGATGCGCGGTGAGAACGCCGAGTCGGCTAGGCCGCGCTGAGTCAACGCACCAAGGAAGAATTGCTGCTTGACGTGGTATAGCTCCGAGGAGTCCATCGTATGCTCAGTGATAGGGCAGCCTAGATTGTGCGGAGGATGTAAATGTAGCTTGGTACTTGCTAACGGCTGCAGACGCCCATAATGCTGGATGTTCCACGTGGCCGCCATTGCTGAGCGCCTATGCGTTTGTCTCTCATCCATGCGAACTGTGTGGTCTCATTTTTCCCTCGGACCACGAGGCTTTGCATTCCGTAATGCAAGAGCTTGTTCAAATACACGGTCGTCGACTGCGCTCTGCGCTCTGCCCAGCAATCAAATCTTCTACCGTTGGCCAGGCGCATCACGTCAACGTTTTGCGATTTGCACTTTCGCATCTAACACCCCTCTCGCTTGTCGGTCAAATTGGCCCATGTATTGATGCTCGCCGCGCCACTAATTGGCGCCGCGTAGCTGCTGGTTTGAGCAATCAGGCCGCCTGTAGCTGCGTGGTGCAGGTACCAAGTCTCAGGAACAAAGTATGAGATCTTCAACATGAGCCTTGGTACCGGTGCAACACAGCTATGGTTGCCTGAACCAGCGGCTGTGCAGCACCGATTTTTGGCGTAACAAGTGCCAATGATACAGCTGAGGGGCGGGGCGAGAAGGGGCCGCGTCGAACGCAAACCGTCCAATGCAGAATCGCAAAATGCGAATAGTTGACCTGACCGACCGTAGTCTTCAGTCAAATTCACGCAATCTTCCATTGATTGTTCAGAAATCTAAACTCAGCAGCTGCTCTTTCATTTGTACGTCGCGGGGCTGAATGATTCGAGCATGCGGGCGAACAACATCCGCACATAGTTGATATGGGCGTGCATATCATAATCTGAGGACAGCGCGTGGGACGGCATCTGGAAATTGCATAACCCCCCTGTCCTTGTGACTTGGGACCGCGGCTGCGAACTCCTGCCTAGAGAGTACTTACTACGGTGCTGTCCACCCTCCGCTGGCTCTGGACACGACGCGGTCTCGAGCGGTGGTGTGCGCATCCATCCGTCGCACCAATGTTGGCCCTTGGCGCTTTCAAAGTAAGTACTCGGACGCTCTCGTATGCTTTCCATCAGAGCTTCCCTTCCGGCGTCTGCCTGCAACGTCAATCCTCTGCCCACTGCTAGTATATGCGCCATTGGCTGCCACCCGTGCCACGACAGCCTTCTTCGAAGCGTTGAGTCCATCCCGTGTTCATTGCGCGATAAGAGCGATACCCATCTTGTGCCCCGACCCGCTGCCAGCTGATCGCTCGCAGAATCGCCAATCCGTCCGTTCGGGGTGTGCTTGACCTGTATGGATACACCGAATCTTGGAGCGGTGTAACAAGTGGTACCGACTCCAGATCGGAGCACGGCGAGGCCATCGGCAGGAGCGGCTCACCGGCTTTCAGTGACGCTGGGACGATCGCTTCAATCGTGCTTTAATTGAATGCAAGGCTAAGTGGGCTTCCTGATTTGCCCCTTGTGGTTCGCATCGAAGACCACCTCCCCGCGAGGTGCAATGCGTTCGCAAGGTGCTGGTCCCAGCGACGTTCCTCCTAGCCGGTAGGAGCGCATAGGCGCGCCACAGGCGGGCGCATCAGCAGGCGCTCCCAACTAGGGCCTGCAATTACGACGTCAGATCGGGTTTCATGCAGGGATCCATGCTGTCCCGCGAATCCTTGTCAGATGGCGCACCTGAATGGTCCTCCGCCGTAGCTTGTGAACTGCCGGCGTCCATGACACGTCTTCTCAAACGCTAACAGCCTTCCCTCCACCCCCGCAATCGCGTTGGCGCGGACGTGCCAGGGCGTTCTGCAGTATAAAGCCCCCCGTGCTGGCCCCGAGGGAACGCTGAACCCTCCCCCTGTTTTGTGCCGCCATGACCTCGCGCCTGAGCCGCTTCTCGACCTATACATCCTCCGTGGTGAGCCGTTTATTCCTAGAGCGCGCTTCGTGGGTTTGATAAGACCATTCGACATTCCAGGAGAACGACTTCTCCCGCGCAGAGCATGATGCCACCGCTCATGCGGAAAAGCTGCTCCAAAGCTTCCGCGACCAGGTGCCGTCTCATGCATTGCATGCCACTGGCTGGGCTCACTCTGGATTGCTAGATCAAGAGCGGCGGCACGATAAGCTGGGATCTCCAGACTGTGGTACGTCGCAGCATCGCACATAAGCGAGTTTCGAAGACAAACCACCACCCCGTGCGCAGCCGGCCCTGTTGGATGTCCTCAAGCACCCCGATGGCATCGACGACAGGAAAATGCTGGTAAGACGGCCACATCTTTCGGCGCGCCGCCGACCGCTCAACGGGCACCTCCCAGCTGGAGCACATCCTCGTCTTCCTCTCCAACCACGCGGACACCGCGTTCGGGCAGACGCTGTCCAACGCGACCGTCGAGCTGCGTGCGTACCGCGCCCGCTGCCTCGCCCCGCACGCTGACCCCGCGCAGTGTACAACGACCTCGCGCACCCGCCCGAGACGTACGTCGGCGAGCGCTACTCGTGGCGCACCGCGGACGGGTCGAACAACAACATGTCCGTGCCGGACATGGGCAAGGCCGGCACGCCGTACGCGCGCTCCGTGCAGCAGACGCACCCGCTCCCGACGAACGAGCTGCCCGACGCGGGGCTCGTCTTTGACACGCTGCTCCGCCGCGAGGCCGTGCGTGATTCCTCCAAGTTGCCCGCGCACAGCTGACACCGACGTGCCGCAGTTCGTGAAGCACCCCGCGGGGCTGTCCAGCATGATGTTCTCGTTCGCCGCGCTCGTGATCCACTCGTGAGTCGTCCTCGCCAGGTGCTGATTGTCCCGGGGAGAGCGGGGGCTGAGCGCGCGTGTCCAGGGTATTCCGCACGAAGCACAACGACGTAAGCATCAACGAGACGTCGTCGTACGTCGACCTCGCGCCGCTGTACGGGAACGACCAGGCGGCGCAGGACAAGATCCGCGTGCGCGACGGCCGCGGGCTGCTCCACCCGGACACGTTCGCGGAGGACCGGCTGCTCCTCCTCCCGCCGGCGGTCTGCGTGCTGCTCGTGCTGTTCAACAGGAACCACAACGTGAGCGCGCCTGCCTTACCCGTTCTTCGGTGCTGACACGGCGTTTCGTATGCGCGGTAGTACATCGCGCGGATGCTCCTCCAGCTGAACGAGCGCGGGCACTACGTCGACCCGGCGAGCCTGAGCGCGGATGACCCGCAGCGGAGCTCGGTTCTGCTCAAACAAGAGGAGGAGATCTTCCAGACCGCGCGCCTGTGCAACTGCGCGTGGTTCGCGTCGGTCGTGTTCAGTGACTACTTCAGCGCCATCCTCGGGCTCGTGCGCCAGGGGAACAGCTGGAGCCTGGACCCGTTCGGGGTGCGCGGCGCATATGCGTTGTTTCTCCTTATTGTGTGCTCACGGCGCGTTTGGCGGCTGTAGGAAATCAGGCAGAAGGACCACACGCTCTTTGAGCGCGGGCGCGGGAACGTGTGCAGCGTTGAGGTGCGTGGCTACGAAAGCGATTGTGACGCGGTGCGGAACGCTGAACGGACGAGCGTGCTAGTTCAACTGCCTCTACCGCTGGCACGCGACGACGTCCGTGCAGGACGAGAAGTGGATCGAGCAGCAGTTCAAGCAGATCTTCCCGAACAAGACGTGGGATGGGGTGCGTGGTCCCGCATGCGCGACGGCGTGCGCTCACCGTTTGTGCAGGTCACGATCGCAGACTTCCGCAAGACGGCGCAGGAGCTGGCCAAGATGGAGCCCGACGTGACGCATTGGACGTTCGGAAAGTCAGTGCGCCCGCCCGAGGCTCTTGTTCGCCACGCTGAGCGGTTTCGTGCAGCTTGCAGCGACAGCCCACCACTGGGGCGTTCAAGGACGATGAGTTGGCGAAGATCATTCAGAACGCGTGCGTTTTCCTGAGCACTTGGTGTTTGTGTCGGCCACGGGTCTGACGACTTGCTCGTACAGCACGAGCCACCCTGCTGCTGCCTTCCAGGCGCGCGGCACGCCGCATGTGATGCGCTTGCACGAGATCATGGGCATCGAGTCGAACAGACAGTGGGGCTGCTGCTCGCTGAATGACTTCCGCAAGGTGCGTCGCCGTGCAGGTTCTCCGCGCGCTTGTATCTAACATTGCACATCCATTAGTTCCTTGGTCTGAAGCGTGAGTTGATACTTCTCGAAGCACCGCGGCTGCTGGTTCTTATTATGACCGCCGCACAGCATACGCAAGCTTCCTGGAGTGGAACCCGGACCCTGAGATCGCGAGGGCGGCTGAGAAGCTCTATGGAAGCATCGACCGCCTTGAGCTATATGTCGGGCTGCAGGCGGAGGCCGCCAAGCCGGTCATCGAGGGCGCCGGCCTGTGCCCAGGTGCGTGCCGTCCCAGCATTCATCTTCTGACATCCACCGACCGCGACGCGCATCGCAGGATACACGATCAGCCGCGCCATCCTGAGCGACGCCATCGCGCTCACGCGCGGGGACCGCTTCTTCACCGCGGACTACACGCCGTACAACATGACCTGCTGGGGCTTCGCGGACTGCCAGCGGAACCCGGACGCGCCGGGGTACGGGAGCATGCTCGGCCGGCTCCTCCTGCGCACGCTGCCGGACCAGTTCGCGAGCAACAGCTCGTACACGTGGTTCCCGCTCATGACGCCCGAGGCGATGGACGCGGTCCTCACGCGCCTCGGGGACATCAAGACGTACGACCTCTCGCCGCCCGTGACCGCCCCGCCCGTGCGCGAGGTGAGCGCGTATGTGGGGGTCGCGCAGGCGCTCGCGGACGAGGAGCCGTTCAGCCCGCAGTTTGCGAGCCGCGGGAGCAAGGTGATCAGTGGACAAGGGTGGGTGTGTTCCCGGCGAGAGGCTGCGGGATGATGATGATGACATTTTGGGTTGTGTAGGTTCTTCATAGCCTCGGACGACCCCGCCCGTGCGGCGCGGGAGCAGCGTGCGATGCTCGTCGTTCTCGAGGAGTTCTCAGGCGGCATTATCGATTCGATTTACCAAAAGACGCGCGAGCTCATGTTGAGCCAGTCGTACACTTCCGTTGGCACCCTCACGCGGCATGTCGACCTCATGCGGGACGTCGTCAAGTACGCGCCTATCCACTGGGCCAGTAAATTTGTATGTCCCTTTCCTACCGCCAGCTTGGAGTCAGCGCGGGCTCATCATGGCTTGCCCTAGGTCGGTATCCGCTTGAAGAGCAAGCCAAACTCGAACGACGGCGACTACACGCCACAGGAGTTGTTCGGCACGATCTCTGATATCTACTCGTGAGCACTTCATGTCGTCATCCGCGCGAATCTGGAAACTCACATGTGACGCAGGTTCCTTTTCCTGGACGTTGACTCTGCGAAGCTGCTCAAGCTCGAGCAGAGAGTCAGGGCCGACATCCAGAAGCTGCTCGGTATCATAAAAACCTCCCTCAACGCGTCCTCTCGAGTTCGTTTCCCTCCCAGAGATCAGCTTTGCGTGGCCGCTGACCTCTGCGTTCCAACTATACAGCTGTCTATCGTAGGCTTCGTAGAGACGCTCACAGGACTCTTCACGGGACGGGAAAGAAGCAGCCACGACGTGCTCTCGGAGCGGCTCGCGCAGCTCGGCTACCCGGCCGACACGCTCGCGAACATGCTCCTCGCCGTCCTTGTCGGCGCGACGGTCGAGATGTCACAAGGTCTGCCGCGCTTCCCTCGTGGCGAGATGTATGGATGCTGACGATAGGGATGCGATTGAACAGCGATCATCAACGTGGTGAACTTCTATCTCGACGTTCGCGAACAGACGGGCGTGGAGCAGCTTGCGACGAAGACAAAACTGAGCACGCAGGAGGATGGGGAGTTGCAGGGATATGTCCTTGAGGCTCTGCGTGCGTGCGCCCGCTTCCGGTTCGTTTCGATGCTGATTCACTTGTTATACAGGCCTTGAACCGACGTTCCGTGGAGTGTACCGTGCGTCCCCTCTCGTGCTCCCTATCACTACATGGCTGACACGTATCGACAGGCCAAGCTACCCGCTCAGTATCCATCGGCGGCCAATCGCTCAAAGCAGGCGACACTATCTTTGTCGACATCGCGAGCGCAGACCTTGATGTGCGTCCCTTCCGTTACTCCCTCTCAATCTATTTTCCCACGCTCCTTTGATACGACAGAACCACGTCTTCGCGGACGCGTCTCAGGTCAATCCGCACCGCAGCCCGGTGGAGCGCTACCTCGTGGGCGACGGCGCGGCGCGGTGCCTCGGGCGCGAGCTCTCTTCGCGGGTGCGTCCCTTGTCCCTCACCACTCTCTCGCTGTCGTGGCTAATTCAGGTGCGCGTTTGTGTAGATAATTGCCCAGGTCCTGCGCGCGGTGTTCAGCTTCCGGAACGTGCACCGGGCGCCGGGGAAATCGGGCACGCTCAAGAGGTGTGTGTGCTGGTTGCAAGCTTATGGGTTGGGTCGTGGACGGGCTGATAATGAATGTGACTACAGATTCAAGACGGATGCGCAGAGGACGAGCACGTTCCTGTACCTCTCGGAGAAGCAGGAGCTCACGCCGTGGGCGACGTCGATGGTCATCCAGGTGCGTTGCGGTTGCTTCTGGCCGTCAAGCGCAAGGGCCGTCAAGCGCAAGGCAGAGGCTGACTTGTGGCGCTTTATCTAGTTCGAATAAGAGTCTGGTCAGACCGCATTAAATTCCGTGATATTTAGGTGGCATTCCTACCTCATGCTGCGACGTACTATATCTGTTTACGCTTGGCTCGTGCTGTTATGCACTACTAATTGTATGAGTATGCTACTGATGCTTTGTTCTGTTCATTGTGCAATTGCACCCGCAGTATCAATGGAAAAGTCGTGTGCTCGGAGTAGGCATCGACTGGCCAATTTGACTAGGGCTGTAGTTTGACATACGACCTCGCAGTAGCTGCTGCTTGCTGATGGATTGGACGTCCAATCAATGGAAACTTTGCGACTGGGGATATGCACTGAAGTACTGATCTGCCAATGATCGATCGCCGATTCGTCGCTTTGTATTTTGATGGCGCTAGCTTAGTGCTACTGGCACTTCTAAGAGCTCACATGTAGAGTCACAAAGCCAACCCTCCTTTCTCTCTTACCACCACCATCGCCTTAGGCGCTCACGTACCGTCCACCCATACGCCGACCCCCACGCACCGTCTCTCCCACCATGAACACCCAACGCACCGTCCCCAACACCCAGAGGGTCCAAACCGAAACCACATCAGCCACCTTTGCATTTGATCTACTTTTCAATGCTGCCCAGAGTATCCACCGGGCACACGAAACCAACTCCTCCAACTATGCTCTTCCACTTTGGAAGACTCACGTATCCTACCTCTTTACCGCAATCCAACATGGAGCTGACGAAATCTCTCACACCGAAGCCCTCACCTTACTCACAGTGCGAGACACAGTCCGCCAACTCGCCAACCACTTAGACGCCATTCTGGCGCCTACTTTTCCCAACCCTATGCCCTACCCTATTCCCACACCTCCACCCTCACCGCCTGCTGCACGCACCACTATCCAGACCCATCAGGCGCCATACATCAAACGCTTAGTCACCACATCCCGAATTCCACGACGCAAAACACCCCTGCCCAAACTCCATTGGGTACCCAACAAACCACCTACTCCCAACCCTACCCCTCCTGTAACCTCACCAGCGATTACCCCACCCCCGACTGTCACCGTCAAATCACCTAAACAGTCCACTACCCCACCGCCTCCTCCCACACGCAACCACTCCCCCACACCATCCGCTCATACAGCGGATTCGGACGACACTGCTCACCCCCAACTCACCCACAACTCGCCCACGCCCACTCCTTCGGAACTATCCGCCGAAGACTACGCCATCAATTATGGCACCCCTGCTGAACGTGCCATGTTTCCCCAATATTTTGGCCCTGATGGCCGACGTCTCACTCCCCCAATTCGCTCACCCGTCTCTCAATCACCCATCCCATCCGCACCCCCACTCCCTTCACCCATAACCACTCCTCCCTCCGTGGCTACCCCTGCGGACACCACCGACGATTCTCCTCCTCAATCATGCAGACCGCTTTGGGTTGATCAAACTATGACAGCCCTCCTGGAACCTCCCATGTACGACCACCCCATCGGACCTACACCTTCCCTCGACATGATTTGTAATACCAGACCTCCCACCCCGATCCCTAACACTTACACTGTCCAAATCAACGGCATCGCCTGTCGCTACGCTGACGGCACTCAAGTCACCAATCAAGACCTTGCCGACGAATTCTTTTACGCACTCAGTCGAACTCCCTTCTACACCATTGCTCCACGACCATACCCCTTTACACCTCACTTCATACGTTGGATGAACCCCAACATCCCTGACCACAAGACGCACTCCTCTGTTCTCCTCTCGTTCACCGATGCCGACGACGGCCATATACTCAAAGCGCTCGAGAGCGCTATCCATGACTTTAACTACGGCGTCATCACCTCCCACTTCCACGGACGCGTATCCATGACTATCCGTTCTCGTACCTGACCGCCTTCCCACATGCCACCTTGCAAGAAGTCCGGGTTCTTCTGCTACGTACTTTTCCTCTTAGTTTTCACCTCCCATTTTCTTTTCTTTTCTTTTCTCTCTACGTATCACTAGAGCGATTGGTGTCGCCTAACCTCGGGGCTTCTTCCATCTGCTCGCCCTCTCCTACGATACATAACCGACGTACGACCCCGCACACCACCCTACTCATGTCTTTCGTAAACTATCACCTTCGACCTTGGGCTCTCGTTAGCTGCCGCACATGTACTTAGGATACTGACTGCGGGATATAAATGGTTGTCTCTCTCTCTCTCTCTCTCTGTAGAGTCACAAAGGCAGAATAGGACGTGTGGATGTATGCCTTCGATCTCGCATCTTCCGTAAACAGGCAGTGAATTCTGAGAGAAGTGCTCCGATCATATCTGTGGTCAACATTGGTGCGCCCTCTTGCTTATGACCCATACATCCCGACCCGACTCCTGGGCCCATTAGGGCATACATCTCCGATTATATGCGCGTCATTCTCCCCGACAGGTAACCTACTTGCGACGGGTTCCGGCGGGCATACAAAGTGGGTCACGTCCCTACTATCGTGGGAGCCAATACACCTTACCATATAAACCCCGTCTGAATTCACCAGGAGCCCAACAGTACCACGGCTAGCATCTTCGTCAAAGGATGGCACCGTGCGTGTGTGGGCAACCTCAGTACGCTGCTGTGAATACACACTGGGCGGCCATACGGCGAGTGTAAATGTAGTACGGTGGGGTGGTGGCGGATTGAATGGCAAGGGCGGCTATACACCGCCTCCAGCGACTGGATGATCCGTGTGTAGGATGCGAGTAGGTGAGCGCGTATGCTTGCGAACCTGAGCATGTTACTGATTGTGAGCAGGGCAGGCAGGTACACGTTCTCAAAGGCCACGCACATTGAGTCACTACGCTCACACTCAACACCGATCTTGCGCTGCGTACAGGGCCGTTCGACCACGCCGGTGAAAAGTCATCATCGGACGATCAGGGTAACTGTTCAAATTCACTTTCTTTTTGCCTCGGAACGCCCTTCTCACAATTACATACAAGGCCAGTCCCTTGTCCTCGCGAGCTATAATCAGCTCGTCTCCACGAACGACGAGACGCTCATCTCCGGCTCTGATGACCATACACTCTTCTTCTGATCGCTCTTCCCCTCACGGGCCGCGACTACGGCCGCGTCAGATGCCGCGGCGGAGCGCGGCGGGAAGCTCAAGCCGGTCGCGCGCCTGACGGGGCATCAGCAGCAGGTCGAGCACGTTATATTTAGTCCATAGTACTAGTCCAGATGGGCGCTGGGAGGCGAGCGCGGCATGGGACAGTTCCGTGCGCGTTTGGGACGGACGAACGGGCAACTTCGTTGCAACGCTTAGAGGGCACATTGGTCCCGTGTATAGGCTGACGTGGAGCGCGGACTCGAGACTTCTCGTTGGTGCGAGCAAGGATAGTATTGTGAAGGTGCGCGGTGGGACTTCTAGGTATTGGAAGTTGATGTGGCTAGTGTTGCGATGCTGATTTGGGACCTCAAAACATACAAACTCAAGACGGACTTAGCAGGACGTATGGATGAGGTATATTGTGTAAACTCTGTGGGGGACAAAATTGTTATTGGTGGACGTGAGCGCACCGTTGAAATGTGAGTTTCTGCCATGATGTCAGGGCTGTCGTCACCGAATGGTCTCATCTCCAGATGGAAGCACTGAGCTAGCACACCCTCCTCATATGGTCATATTCTATATTCCTGTGACCCTTTTGTTTGAACGGACTTCGATGAGCTTCGAGCTCCCCTGATACGCGCAGGCTGATACAGCGCCAATCGAGGCATACCCGCCGATCAGCGAAGTTATCTGTAAATGCTAGACACATGGCTTGGTATGTCTCCTCTGTCGGTATGAGGTTCTAGCTGCATCTCGGCGGCAGAACAGTGGTGATACATCACACTGCCGAATACCGATTTGAGGGCGCCCCAGTCCATCTAATGCGCTAGTGGCATTCAATCCTCATAAAGCAAGTTGAGTGTGCACGTCATTATGTTGAAGACCTCCTCAGAAGCATTCGAACATAAAATCATGAAGGTGAAAGGCAACGCCAGGGGTAGCAAAAAGAGAAATGTTCCGAGGAGCTATGCGCGAATTGACAAGCTTGCAGTCTCGATACAGCGCTACAACTTGTCCGTGACCATGCTGTAACACGCTACTGATGGCTGAATCAACACTAGCGCTCCTCGGGTTCTGACGGCGCGCCACCTTTTTCATTATGCCGTTTCAGCGGCATCATTCTAATATATTGGTCTTCTGCTTGTCCGGTTACAGACTCAACTCACTGAACGCTGCTTTGTGCATCAGAGAACGAGCGAAGCATCATCTCGTGCTGCTGCCACCGCTACTCGACATCAAACGCTACCGTGCGCACGGGTAAGTTGGTTATCATAATGACTTCGCGTTCATGATGTCATCCTCCGCTAATTCACAGGCCATATACAATACGCGTAACGTTACGCATATGCTCGAGACCACGTTGCCGCCGAATGTCCCGAGGCATTATGCGATATTGGACAGTTCCTCACGAGCCCACAGAATACATATGTCCTCAGAAGATCCTTTCGGTAGCAATGGTTCGTCAGACGAGCACCGGCAACTGTAGCATACTTGACTCATGGTAGCTACACTGGACAATATCAGCGCCATTATCTGCGGGCAGCAACTATCAATGCAATTGGTGTATTACAATGTTTCGTATGACTGGTCCTCCATATTACTGTTACAGCAGCGCGCGTCGCAGCGGTCAAGGCGAGTGATGTATTGCGAAGCTTCGTAACATCAGTCCCCCATATGCTGGAAGACGTAGCTCCACCGGCGCGCTGGACGAAACATTCTGTCGTGATCCGCGGGATGTTGTCCGAGCACACTGTCACAACAGCACTGACCTGGCCATATGTTTAGCTCATTGGTATACAGCAACTGTCAAATATATAGTAGCTAAAGTAAGACTATGTAGTCACCTTGATACCGCCGCCGAGGGCGAAACATAGAATTCGGGCACAGACGATTCCCGATTAGCTCGTCGCAAGCTACTTTCTCGAGACACATGTGACGTTGCATCTCAATTGTACCAGACTTTTTGAGAGAGCTTACCTTTCGGCGTGCAGGAGGCTTTTGTCAAGTAAGTAAGACTGTCTATGTGAAACCCAAGCTGTTCTCCTCATTTTGTCAGACGCAAAAAAAACGACTGGTGCCCAGCGTTTGCAAATTCACCCAGTGTCAGCGGACTCGCAATATGAGGCTCGATATGCCACAGAGCTATACCTTCTCTGCTGAATGTCATGGCCAGCATTCCTATGGATAGATGACTGTGAGTCATAGTGATGTATCGCGGGAAGTGGGGCTTGAGGCGGTAGCAAAGTGGTATAAAACTCGCTCAGGATGCTCTTGCACTCACTTCCCGGGGCAGTACATTCTCTAGCTGCCAGTGTCATAATCCCATCTGCCGTCCAAGATGTTCTTCAAGCTCGCCGTCGCGATGGCTGCTGCTGCTGCGGCTCTTGTTCCAGCCAGAGCTGAGACCCACACTGTCACTTTCACCAACAAGTTTGCCTCCCTAATTACTTGTCATCGCACCATGCTGACCGCGTCATGAACGCTATGCAGCTGTGGATATGGGACGGTTAGTGACTGCACATTGCTGTTGATAATTGAAACTAATCCTTTTGATAGCCAATGCTGGAAAGCCAGAACGGCGACGTGCTCTCGACTGGAGCGGCGTACACTACCAATGGGCCTTTGATTGATGCCATCGCGTACGAGGCTTGAGTCTTGTGTCATCTCCCGGTTATTAATGGACTCTGTTGCGTACAGGTTCCTCCAGACCGGTGAATCGCATGTCTACGTGTGTTCATTCTTCGTTGCTAACGCGAAGGAATATTGTCCATAGGCGTCTGTGGTCCAGATGGAGAGAATTGTGTTATCGTAGAGATAACGCTCAGTAACGGCAACAGTAGCGCTGCTCTCTGCCTCAATCCTCCGTATGTATTCCCAGACAAATTATCTGCATGAATCGGCTCAGCGCAAAGCACAGGTACGGATTCCAGGCCACTACCGGATTCGGGTAAAGTATCTGCTACAGGAACATTGGACTGCTTACTTATACTATTCAGTTACTACAACGGATGCGATGGCCTTGGAAGTGACTGTAGGTCCTCGGAGTGCGTCGCGCAGGTGCTATTTCAATTGATGCTATGCTCTCTCAGGCACGTCCGCGAATTGCCCGATTGCGTTCCAGCAGCCGAACGACGCCTGCGTCCCAGTTAAATGCACTGCTGACAATGTACGTACACTTGAAGTCGTCTGAAACCGCTGTGCTGATAATGGTGTGGGGTTACAGGTGGATCTCGCTATCACCTTCTGCGATTGAGAATACGACTAGCATTCCATCCGAGTTACAGATTATGTATAGCTCTGTGTGCTATGGGATCAATTGTACAGGTGATTCATTGCCGGATCTAGCAGCGTGAGTAACGCCCATGGCGGTGGCTTCGGTCCGGGCACGGTACACCAGCTCGAGGGTGAGCGAGTTTTAGTAACGGTGCGAGTGATGCCCAACATAATTGTGACCGCCCTGCTCAGCATATACAAACGATGATACGTATTGCCTGAGAAATGGATTAGCACAATATGGGACTTATCTCGATTGTTAGTCTGACTCGAGGCTCCGAGTGATTTACTAACGTCACCGCGGGCATTATCTAATGACTTTGTCGGAAACATGTTGGTATCATTGTAATAAGTGATCAAATGCAAATATAATGCATTTGCTGATAACATCGTAAGAAACACAGGACCTCAGCTGACCATGGGCTGCGTAAAGATCCAGACACCGGGGGCATTATCTAATGAAGATATTATATAAGCAATCAACGCATTATGTTCGCATTTGATCACTTATTTAAATGATACCAACATGATTCTGACAAAGTCATTAGATAATGCCCCCGGTGCGTAGTGATCTGACAAATCGGCATCAGTCCGCCCGCACGTCTGTTGTCTGTTGTATTAATATTGTACTTGTGCACGGATGCTATTGGATGGCTAGAGTCAACTGGTCTATGATATCGGCGTAGCATATTGGCGCAAGCTTTCATAAGGCGAATCTGTGGGCCTTTATAGTTTTCTGGCCTTGCCGAAGCTGGGCTGGCGGAATTCCCAAACCCACTCTGACGCGTTCGATTCTTGCCCACCATGATTTCTTCTTCTAGTCAACATGATTCAAAGCTGTGAACGCTGTATCTTGCTGCTCGTCTATTAAGAGACGATCTGGTATTTGTAACTGGATGGATCAAAACCTCTGTATGGCTCATCGCAGCATGCAGCCATAGTGCTCGAGGCGGCGAAGATAGGGCTGAGTGGAGGCTCAAGCGGGGTTCCCGACATATCCTTGCACAAGTCGCTGTCTAAGGATGTCGGAAAAACCAAGCACGCATTGAAACGCGTTGTAATTAGTAATAATACGGTTGTAATAATTAAGGCTTGCAATCAGGTACATGTGGTGATAATGGGATTGCAAACCCGGTCAGGTGATTGTGATCACGTTGCAATCACTGTTGGGGCGCTGTCGCTGCCGGTCTATACAAACTCGTTGCAAGCCCTAGCGAGCGTTGCAACGGCTTGTAATCCTTTAATACGATTGCATTCAACATTGAGGTTAGAACGATCTTAGAAATGGGTCTCCGGATTGGAAGCATATTCCCACACTTAGACATACATTACAAAGCACGCTTCAATTGAGATCGTGTTCTCGCAATTTGTCACAACTTTTCCAGTGACGCCTCTTATTATGCGATTACCGGGGGTCGAACTCACGACCTAGGGACTCGACGTCACGTGCGCGCCATTACCGGCGCGTATGTCCAAGTAGCTAGCGCGCGGCTACCTCTACTATACATGTGATGTGATTACGTACGCTCAGGTACCGTGATCGTTTAGGCGCATGCGCACAGGCCATGCACTTTAGGGCAAGAGTACTCACTAGTAGTTACTGCGCTCCCTCACTGTATATAAACTAGGGTTCTGGGACGTCTTACTCCAGAACCTTTATTCTCGACTATGCCTTCGGGCACTTATACTCCATGCCTCGCTGCGTGCTCTCGTACTTGCTAGTCTGAAGCCATGCATCCTCGACGACGACTAAGGACTCTTTCCACCTTAGATCCTCTTGGTTAAGCAAGACACTGGCTAAAGGAGTAGGGCGTATGCGTGGAGGTATGACCCAGAGTATTTGGGTCACAATTAAAACTGCATTGTGATTGCTGCAGGCTGATTTCACCATTGTAATGCACGATAATCCAGAAAAGATAAAACATTACTCGCATTCGTAATGCTTTCTAATGGTAAGCTTCAACGCTAACAGGAGGGTTCATTTTTGAAGTTTGCACAAGGAGGATTCGAACTACGTACCTAATGCTACGGGACAACGAAGAAACGTACCAGCGTTCCAACTGGGCCATTGGGCCTTTATTCTCTGTCCAAAAAGAAATATATTAGATACATACTTTTGGGATTGCCATCGAGTTACAATTCGAATGCAAGTATCAATATAGACAACAGCACAAGAGATTCTGAGAGGACATGGCGGCGTGTCGTGTCGAAAACAAAAAAAGATAAATATATTGAATGCATCTGCTCGCTCATCGTGATACAGAACATCGTATATAATAGTGTACGAGAGTTCTTGCGATACAGACAATCCGATATCATAAAATATTACTATGAATACAATTAAACACCCAATCGTTAGCAGCACGCACAGCCAAAATATTGAGCATGTCAAGCGGGACTGAAGCCGCACGTCCTCGAGCCTTCGAGTTCATAACAGTTTCTTGTTCACGTTGTTGACCGGAAGTCGACGCGCAAGACGTGACTGTGTCGCGAGCGAGGGTGGCGGGAGCGTGCACCGGAGTTAAGGGATGCTCCTGGCAGACCAGGTGGGCCTTTGCAGGAGCGTGCGCGTTTGCGGGATGCTCCTCGGCGCTGACGGGGACCATAGAGGCGGAGGGGGCGAGAGCGTGCGCTAGTGGGGGATACTCTTGAGAGGGGATCGATTCCGCAAGTTGGGGGATGGGAGCGTGCGCCATCGTTTAATCATGCTCCTGGCGTGAATCGGTCTCCTCCTCGCTGTCTTGGTCAATGGTAATACTGGTCTGCAATTTGCTGGGCTCGCGGGGCGCGTACGAATTGCACGTGAACGATCGGTCAACGTGAGAACTTGAAGAACTGTTGATGACGGGGGAAGGCACAAGGGGGGTGACGGCTGGGCGCCGTGAGATGGGGGCGGGTGTAGGCGTAGATACTGGTGGTGAGGCGGGGGTGCTTGGCTATGTAGGCTTCGTAACCGGTGCTGACGGTGCGTCGTCCATATCGACGTCGGCGACGTCCGGTGATGGTGAACTATCCGAGTGTCCGCTTGGCGTTGAGGCGATTCTCCTCTTCTTCAGCAGAGAACTACCTTTGTTGTTGGCATCCTCTCCATCTCCCTGCAAACGTGTGAGCTCGTACGCATGACACATATTCATGACTTACCTCCGGGACGGTTTCTTCGATCACTCTCTGCTCCGTAAGTCCTGGCTCCAACCGTTTTGCCCCTACTTCGACATCCTTCATCTGCTGCAGGATCCTTTTGAGCGGACGGACCGATCCCTGTGCTTGGTTGACAGTCTCGGCGAAGACCGTGGTCATATGCAGAGGCCTCTCGGCTCTTGGTGGGGGGTTAGGAGGCGAACGCTTCGGAGGACTCGATACCTCATGTACAGAGGCGATCGGTGCAGCATCAGGCGGAGGTTGCGAGGTGTCCGGAAGTGATGGAGGTGCAGCGTCGTTTTGGGTAGCAACAGCAGAGGGGCCAGGCGCGGAGTCGTTCTGAATAGCGATGGTAGAGGCGACAGGGGCACAGTCTTTCTGTATAGCGGCGGCATCAGGCACGAAGGCTTCAATATTCGCCGTGGTGTTCTTGAACCATTCAATTTCGGCCAAAGCGGCGGCGCGCAGAGCCAGAAATTCGGGAGTTTCCACCCTAGGTGGGACAGATCTGGCTGCTTTTCGAGCCGCCCTGATAGCTTCATAATCAGCGAGTCTCTCCTCCCGAATCCACTCAGGCTCAGGCTCTTTGAAAGAAGGGTCAGCAAAGGCCACAACTCAGAATGCAGTACTTACGGTCTTGCACCTCGGCTATAATACCCTTGAACCCCATAACCTCCAAAGCACCGTCGCCGAGACTGCGCAAGAACGCTTCCGTATACGGAGTCATTCTCCCTTGTGCCCTCAGCTGGTGGAAGAGCGTAACCGCGGGATAGCACCACTGAAGCCAGTATTCAAATTCATCTTGAGGATAATCCTTGAAAGGCGGGAGAAACTCCGGAGCTGGCGGAAGAAGTTCGTAAGGAGGGATTTTCAGCTCTTCCGGTACTCCCCGGGGTCGGATAGCGAGGAAGTTGTAGAAAGGGCAGGCGGGGCGGCGCTGTGCAGGTTGTTCCACAAGTTCGAGTTCCGGCTGAGGGACGTCTTTCATAATAGGCTCGAGTGCGGTGTCGGTGGGTTGTTCTGGGGCGAGTTCAGACTGTTCAGGGACGTCCACATATTCTCCAGGGACAGCAACGGTAGGCGATTCTGGACTAGTGCCAGCGAGCTGGGACGACGCGTATCAGTACGAGACGTAACTTGTGCGGACGTGTGGGATATGGCCGGGGTTGAAAACGCTCGCGATTTGTGTCGAAAATGCTCACCTGCTGACCACACTCAACCAGTCTCCAAGCAGCGTCCACATACCCTGCGTCTGGCCTATAACCATCCTTGTCCGTGATCATGTCCTTTCCCCACAAGAACAAATTAGATACACATTTGAAGGCGCGGGAGAGGGTGCGGGTCGTGAGAGTAGGTGGCTCCTGCTACTTTGAGTCAGCCAAATTCCAAAGTCAAAAATACAAAACGCGTCGCTCACTTCATAATCAAACTCGGCGCGTTTTTCCGGGCGATATTGGGGTAGGATGTTTAGTCTGTTGGACCCACGCGTGGTGGCACGCGTTGGTCCGATCATTATGGGAATGCGGCGCAAAGACAGGAGGCGATCTTCTGGAGGAAGCGATCTCCGAGTTGTCGCTCGATGCTGATCGACGATTGATCATTGATGCTGATAAGTCTATTTGTCATATTATAATATGCTGCTAACTCCATATACAGAGTTGACAGCATATTACAATTATGCTGATATTATTGGCGCGGTGCTGCAAGTTGTTGAATGTACAATTCGGCCGCCATACAGTCGGGTATGTAATAGGCTGCAGATAATAATGAATTTCCATATGACAATTGAACGAAGGGAGCTTCAATGGTGCACATTATTATTGTTTTCAGCTAATATATTCGAATCTACCCGCTCTTCTTCGTGCGTCCTCCACGCGTTACCTTCGCTCCAGATTCTTCTGAGGTACGTGTTGATATCTTTTTTTTCGTCTTCCTTGCAGCTGGTGCCGCGGACTGCATCATCTGACCCTCGTATGCCTGCTCAGAGCTGTTTACGCTCAGCGCTGCGGACGATTCTGCTTGCAGGGTACCTTGAGCAGAACTTGATATTGTAATGTTAGGAGTCTGAAGTGAAATAGATTAGCGAGATGGAATAGCTATAGCTATATTCAGGGTGGATGCAGCTTGCCGATGACGACGTAGCACCTGTGTGGTCAGGAATGGGCGCAGGAAAGCGCATAGCCGGACCAGATACTGTAGAGGACGACAAATATATGAATGTAATTAGTGAAGACGCGAAAAGAATAAAATACTGTTTACGACAGAAGAATCTTGGTCATCCAATGCCTGCAGCTCTGCATCCAGGTTATTCAGCCCATCATACTGCTTGCCTTTGCTCTGAGGTTGCATCGATGTGACTTTACGAGTTTGTACGCCTAGAAATACGATCTCGTTGTAAAAATCAAATAATGCGTCCCGCGACTCTTGGTCCATCATCGTAATCTTGCGCTTGTACATCTCAAAATTGGCCTGATAACAAATGCCGGTTTGTCTTCCTTCAGAATTGAAATGTTCATCGTATGCGAACAAAAAGCGGATCTATCAAATTTACATTCATCACACAACGCACATATTAGATAATGAAGTATATAACTTACTAGCACACAACCAAACGCAATCATACTCGCATTGATCTGTGTGAGTTCCCACTTTTCTCCAGTTCTTGCAGGACCTGGCTTTCTATCGTTTGAAAGAAACGACAAACAGCCAAAGAGAAATGCTTTGATTACCTAGTGAATGAAAGCTGAGTCTTTGCTTCTGAGCACACAGGGCGACTCACTTTGGCAATTTCGTCATTAAAGAACACGTATGAAGACTTGGCTTGAGTCCGATGATTCTGCGCGAACAGTATTGGTGGGCAAACCGGAAACTTGGGATCGTCTAGCTTGAACTTGAGTAGCTTCTGCATCTCGGATGAGTTGCGTCTTGCTTCGGCTTTTGAGGCCTGGAATAGCCCCTCGTCGAAATTCGGGAATATTAGGTGGACGCATTTACGGACAGTGTTGAGTGCTGATGCTCGCAAGCCGTTAACACCATTGCGGAACTGAGTATTTCAAGTTGTCAATTCAATCAATTTACAGCAACTTCCCGAGTGCGGAGACTCACGTTTTCCCAAAACATACGATTGTCGCGCTGCACGTGGGGGTGAAGCTCTTTGGGAAAGACGTCGTACATTGCGGCTGCGCGTGCCTTAAAAAAGTGTTTCATCGAGTCGAATTGTTCCGGGCCATCGGGATTGACATCGGGGCGAGACGTGTACTTTGTAACGTCTCGCATAATCCAAGGAGAGACGGCGAGGGAAAAGAGTCTTCTGCGAGACCGGATCTGTTCCTCCAGACTTCCCCGATGGTGCTCAGTGCCTCTCCCACCCTTCGTGTTCTTTCCTTTCGTGGTAGCCTTCAGAGTAGCATTCTCCGTTTTGAGGTGGCGCGCAGATTGCTGGAGCTCGTCAAACTTGAGTTGCATTGTACGATATGCCTTGCAGGCATATTATTTGTGGGCTGTTGGACTAAGATACCTCAACACATACCTCCCGCAAGTCATTGGTAGACGCGTCTTCGTCTGCGTCTGGAAAGGCGGCCTCCGCTGCGTTGCTGTCAGTTTCGTCGTCCTCCGATTCTGAGCTGTCGTGTTGAAATATATCCAGCTCTGAATCCTCTTCGTCGTTTTGACGTGGACGGTCCAGGTTGGGACCAGCGCGCTCGCGGTTTGCTGCGACATCTACGTAGAAGGGCATCTTCTGAGCCTCAGAGAAAAAACTAGGGGGATCGAGACTAGAAGAGTAACGCTGGGAGACGTCGACACCTCAGTATCTGAATCACGTCATCTTATCGATTGACAAAAATGGGTATCAGGAACCGTTGCTAGTCTGATAAGGGGCTGAATTAAATCCCGGCATGTCCTTGATGAATCATACAAGACATTGTTAGATCTGAATCTTTGTAATTCAAGCGCAGTAGTATTACTGGCAGTACATCATATAGTTGAAAGGCTGCACATTATGTGATGTACAAAAGGTCCCGGTCAACGACTGAACAATTTGTGAGCCCGATCGCGTCGATCGTGTTTCGATCGCGTCGCGCGTCGTAATATTAGTCACGGGATCGTGTCAAGAACCAACATGTTTCAGTAAATACAAGAGTCTATCAAAATATATCTGGAGCACAGAGCAAACCGACTACAGCAACCACCGAGTAGCAGTTTGTGCACAGACCGCGAGCGCTGGCTTCCTGATTTCGCGCCTTCATCTCGCAATGGCGGACTCCGCTCAACCCAGCGTACCAGCTCACTTCGAAGACCAGGACATGAACGAGGCGACTCCAGTTAATTCTTCACCACCACCAGCAGCGCAGCTACAACTTCCACAGGTGCTAGAGCAGGAGCCAGATCCGCCACTCCCACAATCATCCTTGCCACAGGATCGTCCAGAGTCTACGCCGACTGTAAATACAACAACTCATCCCAATGCTGCTGAAGAGGCTCAAAGCGAAGCTCAGAGTGCTGCGCAGGAGTGACCGCTCAATGTGTCAGACGCTCTCAGCTACTTGGACTTGGTCAAGATGAAGTTCATCGCGAACCCAGAGGTATACAACAGATTCCTAGATATTATGAAGGACTTCAAGAGCCAATTGTATGTCTACTGTCGTATACATGTGATCGTCGACTTATGCCTTCGCAGCATCGATACTCCAGGCGTGATAGAGCGTGTGTTGAACCTCTTCCATGGCCACCCCACGCTTATCCAGGGATTCAACACCTTTCTTCCGGCTGGTTACCGGATTGACTTTGCCACGGATGCGCACGACTGCGACGCAGGCCACTGTGAATCCGATTGGTCATGTGCCGTTCACCTTTACTCGCGTAGACAAACAATGGGTATTTATATTTCACGATTCTATACAGTTCGTAGTATGCTACAACCAATATTTTATTCTACAATCCACTTCCCGTTTATATTCTACAACGATATCGATCTAGTATCATTTCATTTCCTAACAATGAGTATATCAGTTTCCTTTCGGTCGCTCAGTGTCGGACAAATGTGCCGGCGTGCCATCCCAAGTAACGCGACAGTTGGTTGCGAAGCCTATCGGTCGCGTGAAAATTACGGAGATCGTGATGGAAAAAAATCGTACCTATTGATGAAAGGCGCGGTCGCTTCGTCCCCGTGATTCTGTAAGTCGTAAGAATAAGATTATGTAATAACGATACAACTTATTAACTTACAGTATGGAAACATATCGGCTTCTTGATGCTGGGATGCCCGACGCTGCGACTGCTACCCCCATGTTTGCGACCCGGAACGTCGTGAAATCCAGCAGCGCGGAGGAACTGGGTTAATAAATTTAAGTACCCAGTATTAATTCAGAAACGAGGTGACTTACTGAGGCGATCTCCCTGTTGTACATCTTCCCTCGCTCAGCGTCCGACATAAGAAACATTTTTGTCATAGTCTTCGATCTCAGTAAGATACAGATAATCAAATAATATTGTAGTATAGACTCACCATATAATCGTGAGACTTTAACACGATTTTATTTCCATTTGATGTCCCTTCGACACGCCCCCCCTTGTCACCAGCGTTGGCCGCGGCGGGTGCATCGTTGGCCGCGGGTGCGGGCCCCCCTCGTAGGGGTCGGTCCTCAATACGAAGCGCGGCCACCCGATCGACAAGCTCGTTGATGGGCGGCACTACGTCGTTGTCGACTGACGGTACGGCGGCGAGGGTGGCAGGTTCGAGTGCCGGCGGTGCCTTGCTCTTCATGGTTTGTCGGCGGTTCTTTCGGTTGTGTCGACCGTGAGCCATTATAATAGTCTATACAAATGATCGGTTAGTATTACCGTAGCGAAATACATGCGACTTACAGTGTAGGTGGTGGTCGAGAGTTAAGGAGTGGTGGCCACGAAATTGGGTTTATATAGACGATCTAAAGAAGCGTATGTGAAAGAAGTATGTCCGAGTTTGGGTTACTCACCAGAACATATGTGGCACCGTAGTGGTCTGGTCAGCAACGCAAATGCGGACGACACCAGACGTCTGCGTAAGGGGAAGGGGAGGGGGGCACGCGCGTACTATAATTGAACTAAGTACGCCTACGCGACGTTTTTAGGCAGGGTAGTACGTTATAGTGAATGACGAGTTGTAAAATCTCGACTCACCTCATAATGTATGTTGCATTTGTAACAGCATTGTCGGTTCATTATTATGCTCGAAAGAAATAGTAACAGAAGCTTGCGTCGCAGTCGTACGCATCCGTGACAAAATCAATCCGGTAACCAGCCAGAAGAAAGGTGTTGAATCCCTGGATAAGCGTGGGGTGGCCGTGGAAGAGGTTCGACACACGCTCTATAATGCCTGGAGTATTGATGCTGCGAAGGGCATGAGTCGACGATCACATGTATACGGCAGTAGACATACAGTTGGCTCTTGATGTCCTTCATAATATCTAGGAATCTGTTGTACACCTTCGGGTTCGCAATGAACCTCAGTGACGTTGACCCTGATATGCAAAAGGACACAGCTGGTAGCGTACCTATCCCGTTACAGTAGAGCAGCCACCGAGTAGCAGCACTTGCCATATCTGTCCATCGCCTGCTAGCGTAAGTGCGCGTTGACCTAATATGCAAGGAAACGTGACCAAAGGTACTTTGGATCTCAGATAGACCCTAATATAAACTCAGATAAACCCCAAACCTTCGTCTGGGTGGCTGAAGTGGCTGAAGCAGATTTCGACATCATTCGACTCGCACATCCCACAGCTACAACCAATGGTTATTAAAAATCCTGAAGCTCTAGTCACGTAGTATTTAGGATCCAATATATACTTCCGTGTAGCTTTCGTAACTGAATAATTGCTATTTAGTCACTGATGTAAGGAAACATCGAGAATGTCAGCGCCGAAACGGACATGCGATCATGTAACATGTGCTACTAAAGATCCACACGGCGATATAGTTGGATATTGTACATATAGCATATTTATACAATGAGAAGGATGATACTGAGATGGCGCCCGGCCGATTATGCTTGTTATTATCCTACGTCCATTTAAATATCGGTATGTGGTTGAGACACCACTCAGTTGAATGTCTCATTACTCATTGAGAATCAATTATAAAATCATGAAAATATTCTGTAGTATACTTCATATACATTATCGTATGATACCATGGGAAGATATACAGGTTATGCGAATTGGATTATCTACCACTTTACAACCAACATATCTGCATCTATAGTATCAACTATTAAATACTCGTCATCATGCTCATAGTCAGGAACAATGTATGCACCCCGGATGATAGAGTGCAGAGGGACAATCTCGTACCGCACGCGTGAATTAGTTTTCAGGCGATAAAATCCAAGGTCACGGTCCTTTGAACGCTCAATTCCTGTTCGTCCATCCATGGGCTTGATCAATGCCAGTGGATATAGGATATCTTTTGCATCAGCTTTGGGTAATGGTTGAGATACGCAGGCATCATGAATAATGATCACGCACCATTTGCTGCTCGGCTGTCACCAACATTCTTCACCAAGTATGTGAAGACTAATATCAGCTGTGCAAACATAGGCCGCCCCACAGTCTGAATAAGGGCATAATCATATCAAGGTCTTCCATGAAAGGAAGGATTGCATCGCAAAAGATCGGTGGCCATTTTCCATGTCTCGAAAGACTCATAGTTGACCTTAAGGAGGTGGTATTCCGTGATCTATTTATCCATAAATGTGAATATGACGATGCTTATAAAATAATGAAGAACATACCATATCAGTAGCTTGTATCCTCGCTGAGGAACTCTGAAATTTCAGACCTTGGGACGCGAGGAATCGCACTAGGAATTCCCCAAGGTGCTTGTGAAAGTCCGCAAACACTGGTGGCGCGTTGGAGACCCCTCGAAGTTCAGAGATCTTGATAGGTTTCTGTGCAGCGCCAAGACTTATATGTCCTGATCCAAACGATACGCTACACGAATCGTCGTCAGGAATATCCTCGTGGTTGTCTTTGTCCTGCACGTAATCATTGTATGCATCGAAGTCCTCAATGCGCGAGTGGATGAGAGATGAAACAAGAGAATTATGATTCATATTGAGCATCTGTCAAATATGTGAGATGTCTCGACGCACGAATTTAATAACGGGATATAAACCTGGTTAGCGATATCTTTGTAATTCGTTTGTTGATACGACTTCTTCAGTGAATGATGCATTTTCTCACTGGGCTTCGTATTGTAGTTTCGAGTAACACCTTTGGCTTTGATATCTTGAAACGCATGCTGGTGTGAATGAGCTTTGATGAAATTCCAGTTCTTGTCGTCTTCGCCCATTTTGCTCAAGTATTCCTAGTAATGGGAATACGTGAGATGTTCATCAGTGCTACACATTGGACATACTTCAATAAGCTTTGAAAAACTCGACAACTCCTGTTGTCCCATTTCCAGCCGTCCTGTAGTGTGAACTTCGAATGACAAGTACATATCCAGTGCCAGATAGCTGCGCAAACAGCGCAAAAGCACATAGCTAGCTGACATAGGTTTTTTGGTGAGGACGTTGTGAGTAGCAAAGATAACAAGCTGGTTCAAGTTATATGCTCAGTAGCCAGTGCAGAAGTTAGGTAATAAACATTACCTTTGACATATCTTCTAGTTTTCCGCCATCCGTGAAATTGATGGTCATAATCTGGTCAAAGTGGTTTAAGCCGCGCCATCGCGGCATTTTGGCGACCCTGCTCACAGATGAATGAGAATATTTGAGATTTTATGTACTAACTTACTGAGTGTCAACTAAGGTTCCCGCACTACGTCCAAGCCTATTCACATGTTTATTAATTTCCGACCATAGGTGATTGCCAAATAGCCCAATGTGATGGGAGTGTAGTCTATCAAACGACAGAGCACTGTGTACGTCCGTATTTGCGATCTTCCAGAATGAGTTCTGAAGAAAAATTAGTAATGTGCTAGTATAAAAATGCGATGCAGTAATTGATACCTTGATTGGACGAAGCCCGTATGGCTTCAAAATGGCCTCTCGATCAACCTCCGTACCCATACTTCTAGCGCGCTTCACAAGCTCTGCAGAACCTATCGCTGTACGAAGCGGCCACTCCACACTAGTGTCTGCGAGTTTCGCACTAGGTACTAAACATACTGGACATGGGCAATTTCCTTTCAGTCCTCGTATAAGAGCCATAAAGCATCTAACTCTTCGACTTGAGATTATGGACATGCAGATTAAATTAAGAACTCACTGCTCCTCATAGTCTGCAGAAAGAATCAAAATAAATATGAATAGCCACCTCACAATCCCATCTGCGCATTCGATGTGATATCCCGACTTCGAATGGCGTGCGACATTTTCCATGAATACCAGAAACCCCTTATGATAGACAACGCGTTTGAAATTAACAAAACCGGTCTTTCTGTCTTCAGCGGAGTCATTGTCCACCTTGAAAAAAAAATGAGAATAGGGTCTTATAATTTACATTAGAACTTACAATTGGCAACCAACCCACAACACACCCTCCGCCGATTCCCTCACCATTTCGGATCTCAGCAGGAAGGTGAGCCACTCGAGCGATGACAGGATACCCCTTCTGCGTCCCAAACGTCGATAGTTTCGTCTTATCTGCATAAATAATAAGGCCAAAGGCCGTCGCGCCTGAAGGAACCTGAGACTAAAAGCGAATTCAATGTTTCATATTAGACAGCATTAGAAATATATTTACCTGGACTTCCCAGAGTCTATCTCCCGTCCATGGCTCATGGTAGAATCTCTCCCACTCCGATCCGGTGTGTTTGTAGAGTCTAGTTGGTGTCCAATTCCAATGCCTCAACAATGCAGGATTCTGTAACAGGTCAAGTATCCAGTCCCAAGTATCACGTCCATAGACATCGAAGCTGCGTATCTCCTTTTTGTAAGGCACTTCGATGGTATGTTTCTTAAACTATGCGACAGTATTAATATAAGACCACATAACATTGAGCTAGAACACTCACAGGAGTTAACTGGTGTGATGCCGCATCCCAAATCTCGCGTAGCTGAGCTTCACTCGTCAGCGAGAATTTCATGTCTCCCGAAGCGACTGCGTTAATCAATCTGATGAGTGAATTTATCTCTTTTCTCTTTAGAGAAGACTGAAGCGCTATTTCTGCGAATTCAAAGTCTGCGCGAGTCTGAAACGGCTCCCATGGTGTCTTTGACCTTGGCGGAGTTGGGGGTTCATTATCTTCTTTTCCGTAGTCTTCAAAAGCCTGAACACGCCTTGGAATGTAGCTGGATGGATGATATTCGGTCATGGTGTCCTCCTTATCTGGCAGCCACGCTGACGTTGATGCAGGCTCTATAGTAAGCGGCGAGTCTTAGCTTCAGGCATATCCAGGTACGGATAACTCACCTTGCATGGCAATGTCATCATCGCCTTCCCTTGGAGAATCTCTATCCGTACATGTGTCTATTCACAACACTGTATTAATTATGTTACCCAATGTGTATCATCTGAATCTGACCGACCAATAGTGGGATGATCAACGGAACATGAGGCAACTGTTAGATGTCAAGGTCAGTAGGTAATTCACTGCATCATCACTCCATGAAGGCAACATTCAAAATTGATAGTACATCTAGAAAGAAACACTTACTGTGGTCAGCTTGAATCCTAACACCGAGGTATGTTGGCGGAGGTGCTGTAATCCAAGGAAAGGGATTTGCGGCTGAATTAAGGCTCCAACCATATAATGTATATACCATGTATACATGGTTTTATATATATACTATATACATATATTTACATGTGGCCGAGTACATGGTATATACATGGTATATTATATGGTATATGGTTGTTGTGAATGCATTCATATTAGACCCTCAGTTGACAATTTGAATAGAGTATCTGAACTAGTTATGTGTCTTACAGAACGTACAGTGCAATGGTGATATGAGATTTAGACAATCTGGTGGCTGCTGCACAAATGCAAAGATGTCAGGACATAATTCACATGCTTGGCTTACCCTCTCATTTGGCAGAAGGCAAGATCAGATTTATGTTTATGCTATATATCATCCCACATAATGATTGCATCATGCATTAGACTCATGCATACAAGTTTCCCACCACCTCACACATTGTGCACAATTCCTAACCCATTCCTGCTACTAGTGTGGCTGCTGAATGTTGAACACCGATTTTTTCCTCACATCAGCCAAGTGCTGATACCTGCAGCATGTCATTAAAGGAAGAAACAATCTCCATAGCTATATGGGCAAAGCAATGGCTATGCCAAGATGTCTAAAAAATCTACCATCCAAAAACCATGTAAACCATGTATATACTATGTATATATTATGTATATACCATATACCATATATTTACCGATTTTCTGTACATGTATATTATATGGTTGGAGCCTTAGGCTGAATATAGATCTTAGGATGAAGTAAATACAAGTGCAAGCGAAAAACGTACTGTCAATATCTGAAGGAGAATCTTCGACTCCACTTCGGAGACGCGCGGTCAGTTCCCGCTCTGCTACATCTTGCCTGCATTTTCTCATATGGCTGCCTCGGCCGCGAGTCTTGAAAACACCATGGCAGATATCACAAGTAAATTCGCCGAGGGACAGGTAACGTCCAGTAGGGTTCGGCTTTGGTGCCCTAGGCATAATGGCTGAGAAGAAATGTAGACTAAGATACTCTGAAGTCACGCAGTGCAATAATATTTTTGTCGCCGCGCTCGATCACGTTTCGCCGATTCCGATCGCGCTTTGCCGCTTCCGATCGCGTTGCGCCGATTCCGATCGCGTTGCAAGATAGTTTCATCCACGTGATCGTAAAATCAGAAGGCCTTGGCAATCGTGCGTCATTATTGGAATCGTCCCACGCGGTACCTCAATTGAAATTATTTATTTATTATCTCAAGCTAGTTACAATTGACAACAACCAATCCCAATACCGTTTCAATCGGCCCGCGTTGCAACGCTCCCCGGATTTTTCCGACAGAGTTCAATACCGGGTGGGAGCATAGGCGGTGGCAGCCCGTACACATTGGAAAGAGACGCGCGCGCAATCATCAGTGTATCTTTGTCAAGTTGTGCAAGGTCAGAAGCTGCTTCCGTGGCTTCATTCCAATGGTCAACTCGCGCGAACAACTCCCCATCGTAATAGCAGCACCAGACCAGAATGAGAAAAATGTAAATGGTCAGTAAACGTTACGTGCCAGTGTCGGCTGTTCGTTGCTAACATTTGTATTCCTGCATCTTTTCAAACGTCTATATTCATACAGAGGGGACAAAGGACGGAGCTCAAGAGACATAGAGGTCGGCGCAAGCTAAAGAAGGTTCGAATCACAGACTATAGCGGTATATAGACTGTACTGACCTCTAGTGCAATGTCAGAGATTGAGCTCGTGAGCGGAACTCCGGTTTGTCTGAGGTCTATTATGACAATCATTGACGATCCTGTGGAATGTCTCTTGCGCTACATCACGGATGTAAGTGCGCCATCGTTGAGGCTGCTCAGACTAAGTAATACTGTCCATGTATCCAGAACTCCGAAGCAGATTATACCATGGCAGATATGAACGATGTCCCGCGTCTGTATCAGGCGAGCACTCTTCGTCCCAAATTACTGCTTATTCATGTGCTGATGACTTGCGGGAGAGACAGAAATAAAACTTTCCACTCTGGAGCAGCGCCTTAACGATGCCAAACCGAAGATCGTAGTCGATGAGGATGGCATCAAGCCACGCTTTTCTGGAGTCAGACTGTCCATACTCACGGGATACAGCTGGTTATCTATCATTTGATGACATCCTGCCTGTCCAAAGCTTCCGGTTGCACACTATGCACTCATACAAGAGGTATGTCGATCTACTGTCAGCCGACCACAGCAATTAACATTGCGAGATAGTGCTGTCATCTCATAATTGTCACAACGAGAGCATCATTTAAAGACATTTTGCAGCCCGTCCTGTCTCCAGTCATGATAAATGACGGTTTACTGATCAATGTGCCTATAAGCGAAGATTAACTAGCTCAGTCAATATATCCGGCATGCTCTCCCCTTGGACCTGGACTTCGAGGTTGGTAAAGGCGTTGCAACCAAGCCCACGAACACTCTGAGCTGATTCCGAGCTGGGTGCCTTTTCCGCTCTGCCGACGCACTATCTGATCCTTTGCAACTCTGCACCTGTTTATGATCTTCGACAATTCCGCTTCGCTACTTGGCGATGCGACCCTTTGGCTGCTCCGTGGTACTCATGAATTAGCATAGAACATCCGATGGGTGCCTCTCACAGTACGATTCATGGTCGGTAGTGTGGTGCTGTTGATTCCCACAATCTGCGCCTCATCTGCATATGCATGGCATCAGCATGCCCATGTATCTCTCAACGATGTTTTGCCCATGTCAAACTCCATTTCTGCACATGGTTCGGTTACTCGCCAACTTCGGGCCTGGCGAATATTTTATATCTCCTGGAACACACTGCGTGTGCCAATATAGATTATTTATCAGGGCGTGCTCCTACGGCCCATGTACTGCAGGTTCCATCGCTGGCATACATCTGCTCTCCTCATTCATGGGACAGGCCTCATAGCTTCTCTGTGGATGTCTTTCTATGGGCAACGTGTCTTTCGATGAGCCGAGAGCCAATCATCTGTGTTCTGCGTGTTGTTCATAAACACTTGAAGTACAATATATGTACCAGCCTCGTCATGATCAACACAGTTCCTTATCACCGCATACGCTTTGCGCATATGAGTCGAGGCGATCTCTCAGCAGGTACTTCGCGCAGACTATGTCGAGGAATTCGACTATGATTCCATAAGGAGCTAATTACCCATTGCCGGAGAATCGTTAATTTGGCTTCCACTTCAAGAGTCGCAGATGAGTACAGTCCGTTCGCCGCCGATTCCCCTAGCCGTTATTTCACTACTCACTCCTGACAGGCCGCGCATCTTTCGGTGAGCTCGCACGCTGATACGTGCTGTGTGGCATGGTGCGCCGTCATCCTTTCTTGCACGTTATATCGAGGTTGCAGGCGCGGCTGCCGCTTCCGAATTTTGCACTGCTAGAGCATGCGTGGCAGTAACCGAATGTTACAGAAGCTCGTAATCGTGCGTTTTCCATTTCCACTACGTTCTCGTTCTCGTTCTCACTTGTTGCCGCTGCCCTGTGTATTGTGACTTGAATGTGCCTGCCACGAGGACGTGCGGGTTTTTGCGGTAAATGCTGGGATTAAGGACTCGTACGTGGATAGCAGAACGCGTGTGCAAAGGTTTTGCAGGAGAAGCATTACAGCTTCCCGCAAGGTCCCGTCATTCGCCTTCGCGTTAGCCACAACTGGTGTGTATCACATTTCACACATTTCTCTTGCATAATCCAAGACTGAATTTCAGCTTTCAACAACAGAGGAAAAAATGAAGGGACACACTGATCTGTCATATACAAGGCATACCTGTATTCCTGTGTTCATCTCCGCCCATGCTCCGAGGGACCCTGGAACTGGGCGTCTACTGAAGAAGCATGCATGCTATGCTAGAGCATAGGATGTTTTAATTGATCTGTTATCGGTCACGTACATGCCTCTCGTCCTCAATGTTGCCACGCTGTGATGGGGTCGACTCGCGAAGGGAGAGCGCCGGGATCGAATAGAAGTATACGGCTGGAAGCGCTAGTGTGGTCCACTGCTGCATGGTGTAGTAATGCCGCATAGATGGAATGGAAGCCTTGGGTATGAATTGCAAGTAGACGCGCGCAGGATCCATTGTCCGAAGCAATTGTTGCTCTCTAAAGGGTACACTTAATGCTCTCATTGATTACGAATGCTGGTGTGAGTGAGGACGCAAACGTTCGCACGCAGATAGAATGTCACAGAATCAATGAAAGCCACTACGGGTCTCCTCAAATCGCGCGGGCATATTGACACGCTGTGCGGTCCTCTGAACGCAGTGCATAGATGGAATGCCATTCCGCACCGGCCTGACGCTCTCAACGATGCTTCCGAGCGTTAACCCGTGTCCGCACAAGTTCGTGGCGGAGGCACTGCCTCCTCAGGGTCTCCCACAAAGCAATGCGCGCCCATGGCATCTCCCCATCACACAATGCGCATACGTTCTGCTTTCATAGCTGGCGCATACGCCGACAGAGGCATCCCACCTAAAGAGCGCCTATATCCACCCCTGCGGTCGTCGTTGGCGTCAATGGGTGTGCGTACACATTGCCGTCAGGATGGAAGCCATCCACGCACATCGTGTCGAACTCGCGTGTCTTTGCTCAGAAGCCCCAGAACAACAGTCCATCCGCAGCGTCCAAGGTTCTAGGGCTGACAATGCTATCTCCAACGCTATCTGTATCTGGTTTACTTTCATCTCTAGCCATGCTTCTAGAAGCGCTGGTACCGCCACATGCGTCTGGCAGACTGTCGTTCTTGCGGCGCGGAGTACGGTGGCTGTACGTTCGCTCTGCATGCTGATTATGTTGGTAACACCCCGTGAACTGGAGGAGACAATTTGCGTGAAGGGATGCCCGCAGTAGTTCTGATAAATCAAAGCGTGTATGGCTGCAGCGCCCGTGTAGTTCATTGCCGCGAGTCCTGCTAGGCTGTGCGGCAGATGCTGGGCGCGAAGCCTCGCGCACAGCTCACGGAGAGCGCGCATGAACCTTTCGTAGGAGAGGCACCATAGCTTCGGGTAAGGACTCGCCAATCGCCTCGCGTTCCGGGATGTAAAGCTCATGATCAGAAGCACGCCTGCATACATCGGCTCATGTGTGGAGTAGAGATCAGGGCAGTGAACATAAGGCTGTTGTCAACGACACCGATAGGTCATGTCGTCTGGCGCGCATGCATCGCTCCTGTCACAGTGAACCGTACCCAATGCGGTCATTGGCCTTCATTTACCATTCTACGTTGTCAGGATGGGTAGATGAAAGCGCTGTGCTGTGCACTCGGACCATATTCTGTACGAGTGGTTGGCTGTGCAACGCTGTGAGGACGTCCTGATATATAAACGACTGGGCAGATTTACTGAGGTCATTCTGCTTGTCTCCATTTCTACCGTCAAGGGTCGCCACCCCCGATCACGCCGAAACAAGAGGAAGATGGCCAAAGCAAATGAAGCGAAGCGACGCACCCTGGAAGCTGCCGCCGTACCGGCCAGAGAGCATGGTCAGGACTGTGTAGCCACGGTGGAGGTGATGGAAGGAACAGGGGACGTTCGAAGTGATCCGTCCTCAGCGCTGCAGGAGGGAGCGCAGAATTTTTGCGCGGTCGAACAAACCACGCAAGAGAAGTCTGCAGTGAAAAGTGGGGTAGAGGGAGAGTCCGCACCAAGGAGAGAGAGCACGCTGGAGAGAGCGGCGGAAGCACAGCAAGTCAGAAGTGAGCCATCTACAGCCTGTAGAGACGACTGAAGGATAGACGCAGATACAGAGCCCAGGTGGAGACACATCGGACGCGTCCTGGAGAGCGACCCGTCCTCGAGGAGGCCGCTGCAGCTTCCGACGGAGGTCTGCGAGCGTGTCATCGACCGGCAGTGGAATGACACTCGGATGCCGCAGAGCTGCGCGCTTGTGTGCAAGGCGTGGATGCCGAGGTGTCGGTACCAGATGCCGAGGTGTCGGTACCAGATGCAGCGGCACGTCGTTCTGTGGGATCCAAGGACGTGTGGAGCGAGCGCGGGCACAGCCACATCTCCTCCAGCAGGCGAGATCCGTCTGGGTGGGGGGTGGAACAAAATGCGATGGGCGGGCGCCAATTCTGCATCTGGGCACATTCGCCATGATGGCCGCGGCGAGGCTGCCCTCCGCGTGGCGTCTTGACATCGCGCGTGCGATCTGGAAGCCGAGCGACTTCGATCTCCTCATTTTTTTCTACCTCTCATACTTATTTTCTTCTGTCATGATGCTCTGGCTGTTTCACGTCACATTCCCGAAGGTGCACGAGTTTGGGCGTCTCGTCTGTGCACTCCCGAGCCTCGTCCGCCTCAAATGTACTATTCACGAGCACGGCTCCCTATACAAGTCTTATGATCACGCGCTATCCGCCCTCTGTGTGGCTGACTGACCTGATGATCATCTCCGACAATGAGGCTGCCTCTGACATCGAAGCCAACGCGTCATTGATTGGGCACCTGTGCACCGTGGGAGTGGTCGCTGACCTCCAGAGCCCAAAGTCATATCGAAGCAAGGATGTTCAGACAGATGCGGTCACTGATACTATCGGTACGTCTATAATATAACCTCAATACGCTGGCTAGCTCGGGACGCCACAAGTCTGCGCTATATGCCTCATCGATTCTCATGTCTCGTGATGGATGTCGCGCCAATGCTCATTCTACGAAGACAGGAATATGGCCCATCGCGCTGCGACTATGTAGAGGATGCGATAGTCTCGAGCGCGAGGTGAGGAGACATTTGAGGTACCCTGTCTGGAATATCATTCGTATTTTCTAGTTCGATCTGGTCGTGTTTTACAAGTTTAAACAACCCAACCTAGAGGTGGATCCGTCCTTCGTGAATGTGCTTATGACGTTGCACCCTGAACATTACGGCCGCAATAAGCTTAATCCCTGCAGCTACAAGCAATCCCCATCCTACTCTCCTCGCTCTGTCCTCACCACTGTCGGTTTGTTCATCACCATCCACACGACCCAGAACGACTGTACCAATCGCAGCACCAATAATGAGCGCGATAACCCCTGCGATCTTATATAGCCTGCTGCGGGCAGAAGAAGGAGTGACGATAGAGAGCCATACGCTCGTCCATGCAACACTCGTCGCATACGCTGTATGATAGTGCTGCACGAGTACAGCCTGGATGGCCATGCTGGCTGACACGATTGGCAATGTGATGTGTGCGTGAGGGATGCCAACTACAAGCGGACTCGTCCCCACTCTTGATAAGATCACGGTGGATGCGAGTACGAGAAGAGCTGCTTGCATCGTGCTTGACATGGCGGGATTGGTAGCCAGAAGGGAGTGCGAGCTAGCGTGCCCACCTACAAGAAATCCAATAAGGGACGCGAATCGTACGGAGGACGAACTCGATGCGATGCGGTGAAACGCGTCAGGCTGGAATTTGGCGGACAGGAGATATGAGAGAGCAATCGGGATGTCCATGCCAAGCTGAATGGTTGTGCCAGTGACAAATGCGCACCACACGCCAGAGGATACGTATGTGAGTGAGTCAACTAAGCCCGTGCATAGGCATAAGAGAAGTAATGCCGCGTTGGGAGGAGCTGGTTCGGGGTCATTATCGGGCATTGTCTCCGAATGGTGGCCTCCCGGTAGGGGCTCGACAGAGATTGTTGCCATGTGTTAGTACCAGTGAGCGTTGCTTCAGATCTAGGCGACTCTTAGTGTAGTGTAGGTGGATAACAGGGTAAGAGATCCGGATAGGCGCGGAGGGCTTGAACCGAACACCAACTGATGTTGCGCTGATCTGCCAGTGATCGATCGCCGATTCGTTGCTTTGTCTTGCATTTTGATGGCGCTAGCTTAATGCTACTGGCACTTGTAAGAGCTCAGTTACAAAGGCAGAATAGGATGTATGGATGTATGTCCTCGGTCTCGCATCATCTGTAAACAGTTCTGGGAGAAGTGCTCCGATTACATCTGTGGTCAGCGATGATTATACTGGTGCGTCCTCTTGCTTACGACCCATACATCCCGGCCTGACTCCCGGGCCCACTAAGGCATACATCTCCGATTCTATGCGCGTCGGTTCTCCCACAACAGGTAACCTACTCGCTACGGGTTCCGGCGGGCATGCAGAATGGGTCACGTCCCTGTCGTAGGAGCCAATACACCTGTACCATATTGTGACAAACTCCGTCTATATTCAGCAATAACCCAACAGCGCCACAGCTAGCATCCTCGTCTAAGGATGGCACCGTGCGTGTGTGGGCAATCTCAACACGCCGTTGTGAATACACACTGGGCGGCCATACGGCGAGTGTAAATGTAGTACGGTGGGGTGGTGGCGGGTTGAATGGCAAGGGCGTGCTATACACCGCCTCCAGCGACCGGACGATCCGTGTGTAGGATGTGAATGGGGTGAGCGCGTATGTTTGCGAACCTGAGCATGTTACTGACTCTGAGAGCAGGGCAAGCAGCTGCACGTTCTGAAAGATCACGCACATTGAGTCACTATGCTCACACTCAACACGGATCATGTGCTGCATACAGGGCCGTTCGACCACACCGGTGAAAAGCCGTCGTCGGACGATCAAGGTAACTGTTCAAATTCACTTTCTTTTCGCCTCGGAACGCCCTTCTCACAATTACATACAAAGCCAGTCCCTTGTCCTCGCGCGCTATAATCAGCTCGTCTCCACGAACGGCGAGACGCTCATCTCCGGCTCTGGTGGCCATATGCCCTTCTTCTGGTCGCTCTTCCCTTCACGGGTCGCGACTGTTGCCACGTCTGACGCCACGGCAGAGCGCAGCGGGAAGCTCAAGCCAGTCGTGCGCCTGACGGGACATCAGCGTCGGTCGCGCATGTCGCATTTAGTCCATACAGGCGCTGGGCGGCGAGCGCGGCATGAGACAGTTCCGTGCGCGTTTGGGACGGACGAACGGGCAAGTTCGTTACGATGCTTGGAGGGCACATTGGTCCCGCGTATAAGCTGACGTGGAGTGCGGACTCGAGACTTCGGCTTCTCGTTAGTGCGAGCGAATATAGTACTGTGAAGGTGCGCGGTGGAGATTCTAGGTAGTGGAAGTTGATGTAGCTGATGTTGCGATTTGGGACCTCAAAACATACAAACTCAAGACGGACTTGCCAGGACATACGGATGAGGTATATTGTGTAGACCCTGTGGCGGACAGAATTGTTAGCGATGGACGTGAGCGCACCGTTGAAATGTGAGTCTCTGCCATGACGTCAGGGCTGGCGTCACTGAATGGTTTCATCTCCAGATGGAAGCACTGAGCTGGCGCACCCTCCTATGGTCATATTGTATATTCTGTTGTCTAAGCGGACTTCGATGAACGTTACATAACTTCGAGCTCCACTGGTACGCACAGGCTGATCCAGCGCCAATCGAGGCATACCCGCTGATCAGCGAAGTTATCTGTAAATGCTAGAACCATGGCTTGACATGTCTCCTCCCTGTCGGTATGAGGTTCTAGCTTCATCCCAGCGGCAGAGCAGTGGTGATCCGACACACTACCGAACCCCGATTCGAGGGTCCGTCTAATACGCTAGTAGCAAAAGCAAATCGAGTGTGGACGTCATGATGTTGGAGACTCCCCTCTCCTCAGAAACAAGACATCCAAACATTAGATCACGAAGATGGAAAACATGCAAGGCAACGCCAGGGGTAGCAAAAGGGAAATGCTCAGAGGAGCTATGCACAGACCGACAAGCTTGCAGTCTCGATACAGCGCTACGACTTGTCGGTGGCCATGCTGTAATACGCTACTGACAGCTGAATCAACACTAGCACTCCTCGGATTCCGACAGCGCGCCACCTTTTTCATTATCCCGGTTCAGCGGCATCATTCTATATATTGGTCTTCTGCTTTTCCGGGTTAGACTCAACTCACCGAAAACTTTTTTGTGCATTAGGGAACGAGCAAAGCATCATCTTGGTGGTGCTTGTTGGCGCCCCCGCCGCTACTCGACATCAGACGCTACCGCGCGCACAGGTAATTTGATAATGACTTCGCGTTCATGATGTCATCCTCTGCTAGTTCACAGGCCATATATCATACGCGTTTACGTTATGCATATGCTCGAGATCACGTTGCCCCCGAATGTCCTGAGGCATTATGCGATACTGTACAGTCGCTCACGAGCCCACGGAATACCTATGTCTTCAGACGATCTTTCCAGCAGCGATGATTCGTCAGACGAGCACCAAAAACTGTAGCATACTTGACTCGTGGTAGCTGCGTTGGAAGATAAGATATCAGCGCCATTATCTGCGGGCCGCAACTATCAATGCAATTGGTGTGTTACAGTGTTCCGTACAACTGGCCCTCCATACTACTGAAAGATGCATCCCCGCTGGCGCACTGGACGAAAGATTTTATTATGATTCGTGGAAGGTATTCCAAACATACTGTTACAGCAGCCCGCGGCGCAGCAATCAAGGCGGGTGGTGTATTGCGAAGCTTCGTAACATCAGTCCCCCATATGTTGGAAGACGTAGCTCCACTGGCGCGCTGGACGAAACATTCTGTCGTGATCCGCGGGATGTTGTCCGAGCACGCTGTCACAACAGCGCTGATTTGGCCATATGTTCAGCACACTGGTATACAGCAACTGACAAAAATATAGCAGCTAAATCAAGGCAGTATGGTAACCATTATACCACCGCTGAGGGCGGAACATAGTATTCGGACACAGACGATTCCCGATCGACTCGTCGCAAGCTACCTTCTCGAGACACATGTGATGTTGCATCTCAATTGCACCGGACTTTTTGGGAGAGCTCACCCTTCGGCATACAGGAGGCCTTTCGTCAGATAAGACTGTCTGTGTGACAATCCAAGCTGCTCTCCTCATTTGTCACAGGCGCAGAAAACCGACTGATGCTTAGCATCTCCAAATTCACCCAGTGTCCGCGGACTTGCGAGATGAAGCTCGATGTGCTACAGAGCTATACCTTTTCTGCTAAATGTCGTGGCCAGCATTTTAATGGATAGATGGCTGGTCATAGCGGTGTATCGCGAGAAGTGGGGCTTGAGGCGGCGGCAAAGTGGTATAAAAATCCGCTCAGGATGCTCTTACACTCACTCCCCAGGGTAGTACATTCTCTAGCTGCCAGTGTCATAATCACCTCTGCCGCATAACTTGTTCAAGATGTTCTTCAAGCTTGCCGTCGCGATAGTTGCTGCTGCCGCGGCTCTCGTTCCAGCCAAAGCTGAGAACCACACTATCACCTTCAACAACCAGTTTGCCTCCTTGATTACTTGTCATTGCACCATGCTGACAGCGTCATGAACGCTATGCAGCTGTGGACATGGGACGGTTAGTGACTGCACATTACTCTTGATAAAATCGAAACTAATCCTTTTGATAGCCAACTCTGAAGAGCCAGAACGGCTCAGTGCTCTCGACTGGCACAGCGCCGTTCACTATCAATGGGCCTCTGATCGGAGCTATCGCGTATGAGGCTTGAGTCTTGTGTCATCTCCCGGTTATTGACGGACTCTGTTGCGTACAGGTTCCTCCAGACCGGTGAATCACATGTCTACGTGTGCTCATTCTTCATCGCTAACGCGAAGGATATTGTCCATAGGCGTCTGTGGTCCAAATGGAGAGAAATGTCTTATCGTGGAGACAACGCTCAGTAACGGCAACAGTAGCACTGATCTCTCCCTCATTCCTCCGTGTGTATTCGCAGACGATTTCTCTGCGTGAATCGGCTCAGTGCAAAATCACAGGCACGCATTCCAGGTCGCTACCGGATTCAAGTAAAGTGTCTGCTACAGGGGAATTGAACTGCTCACTTATACAATAATTCAGTTACTACAACGGATGCAATGGTGCTGGACATGACTGTAAGTCCCCGGAATGCATCATCCATGTCCTATTCAATTGATGCCCTGCTCGTTCAGGCACGTCTGCGAACTGCACGGATGCGTTCCACCAATCGAACGATACCGGTGTCCAAGTTGGCTGCACTGCTGACAATGTACGTACACTTGAAGTCGTCTGAAACCGCTGTGCTGACAATGGTGTGGGGCCACAGGTGGATCTCTTGCTGGATCTAGCAGCTAAAGAGGTGTGAGTAACGCCCATGGCGGTGGCACGGTACACCGGCTCGGGGCTGAGCAAACTTTAGTGACGGTGCGAGTGATGCCCAACATAATTGTTACTACCCGGCTCAGCATATACAAACGATGATACATATTGCCTGAGAAATGGATTAGCACAATATGGGACCTATGTCGAGTATCATTCTAACTCGAGGCTCCACTGATCTACTAGGACGATAGCGATCTGACAGATCGGCTCTGGTCTATTAGTCCGCCCGTACATCTGTTGTCTGTTGTATTGTACTTGACCTGTTTGTGCACGGATGGTATTAGATGGCTAGAGTCAACTGGTCTACGATATCGGCGTAGCATATTGGCTCAAGCTTTCACAAGGTGAATCTGTGGGCCTTTATAGTTTTCTAGCCCTACAGAAGCTAGGTTGGCGGAATTCTCAAACCCACTCTGACATGTCCGATTCTTGCCCACCATCACCTCTTCTTTAAGTCAACATGATTTCAAACTGTGAACACTGTATCTTGCTGCTCGTCTATAAGGCAGTGCTTTAGCTAGTATTGAGATCGCACACTCCACAGTCTTAGACCTTCACATTTGCTGATTACCTATGTGGCCTAAGATTAGACTCTTGGGAATTAGCAAAACAAACCATTGAAGGTCATTGGTCATACATTGGATACGACTGCAACGAAGACTAGCATGAGAAATGTACCATCGCTTCGCACAAATGGCTGCTCACCGAATTTCGAGGTAGAGTCTGGAACCTCATACTGATGCCACGAGGTTGAAGCCCTCGTTGCTATGGGAGATTGCACGTTACAGAGGCTATTGCATGATAAGAATCCGATGCCCGACGCTCACACTTAAGTTTCGCGCTTAGCGAGGAACGATCAAGTCGCGAACGCAGAGACAGCAGTTTAATGGTGAGTGTATTCCATCACATCATGATCAACTCCCATTTTCAAGATGATAGACAAAAAAGGATATATCCCATAACAGGTTCGGATACAGAGAGAGATTGGCCGAATGGGACGGTCATTGCCTATGCCTTTCCATCAAGATTGAGGTAGGCCACTCGTGGTACAAATACTACTCTAGCTCTTGGATGTCAACCTAGGGCGTTCCTGTGGACAACAAACATTGCTTCTTTTTGTTTCGATATTGTCTATGGATGATTAATACCTGACCATGAGACCCCAACTTATGTAACCTTAAAAGCAGTCCCGTGTCAAATTGGTACTCAAGCTATAATGACCGGTGAGAAATGCGATTCATTGGTTCGGGCCGTATTGCATCGCACCATTTTTATCGGACACTGTGCCAAGATATAATCCCGCAACTCTGAAAGGGAAGAACGAAAAATCATCACGACCATACTTCTATCATTGAATAATGTAGGATTTTCAAGTAGTCCCCTATTCTCACCCTATTTCTGCAATGTGAGACAATGAATTTAATTTGTATATCACGTAGATCGTGCATTTGTGATCGGCTCGCTGTGATTTCGCAATCATGGCCCAATAGGCCATGCAGCAATCGTTCATCAATCCCAGTGAAAGTACCACATATCCACGAGATATTGATATATACTAGAGTGTACCACAATATATCATTGAGATATCCATATGTACTAGAATATATCAAAAGCTACTTGCCAAGAGTCTGGGTGGTACGATTACTGATGCCAAGACTTTTGTCATACCCATACATACTCATTGATATATCCTCGTCAATAAAACTCGCGTCTGAGTTTGTTTTGAGCTGACGCCAAGTTGAGTTCGTCATTGTTAGTGACTGAGTCTATTATCCTGTCTCAAGCTTGTCACGTCGTCTGTCAATTTTCCTCATCTCTACCTCATACCTTCACCATCACTCAAAGTCTTCCATGGTTCTGGTAGGGTGATCATAGAGGAGACCAGTCGCTTCATCACGAAATTGAAAAGCTTCGGACAAGCACATGCACATACAACACTTACCTCCACCAACTTCCGTGCTGTAGGTACAAATGGCAGAGGTGTGTATATCCCCTCTTCTTGCCTAAGTACCTTATCTACCCCTCACACACAAACTATGGCTGCATCAACAGTGCTAGGCATATTGTAAGCAGTACGAGCATGCTGCTGAAGTACATGAGTACAAAAGTCTGCTCTGATTCAGCCTCAGGGAGTGAAAGCAATTGAATTACTTTAGTATGCGAGTACAGACGTTTGCTACGCTACGTAAGTACTCCAGTCTATGCTACGGAAACTAACCAACTCACCTAAACCTCAACCACAGGAAGTGAAAGCGATTGAGATGGAAGTGCGTACATCTCGTCTTACATGCTAACGTTCAGTGGTTAATCAGTGAAAGTATTTCAGCACATACCGACTCCCGCCGTTGGGCACGGTGACCTGGCAACAACTGGCACCATCAGTCTCGACCTCCTGCAGATCGTCCGCCGCTCGATGTACCCAGGCCACCACCTTTCAACAGTACCACCAATTGCACAAGGCACTACCTCACTCACTGATATCCGCCGCACGCGTTATTTCGCCAGGAGCTGGGTATTCTCTGTCGGGATTTGGGTACACGCGAACGGCGGGTGAGGCCGGTGAGGGTGAATCTGAGTATTTTCTGGTGCAATGCAAATCCTGCACTGATATGTTCAGTAGCTTCTGATATATATTGATACAGTCTGATTCGTTGATGATGCAAAGGCCACTTCATATGTGATATCTTTGGGTATATGCTCTATATACTGAATGATAGGTTATAGTATCTTATGGTAGCATCTGCTATGTGTTTGGGCGCCTACTGACATATCAAAAGCTATTGAAAAGTCGGAATTCCGATCTAAACCTATCCGATATGTTTCGATAGCTTCTGATAGGGTCACTGGGCATCAATCCTCGAGCTCGGGTGGACCCGATCATCTGTTTTGTGCGCACAAAAAAATAAATTACCATTCTCTTGTCGTCCGCCACAGTCGACTATCTCATGCACATTGCAGCACATTCCCGCGTTATAAACATTTCATTTTAATGCCTATGGACCGATTCGACAAGTGTCCATTAAACTGCTCCATAGCGCAGTAAACCATTCGTTTATAAAGAAGATGATAGCTTATATGTGCTTACTTTAATAGATGGCATTAGAAGAACAAAGGAGAATGGCCTCCTGTACAAATGATTATTGCAACGTCGCTGATTACCGATAACCGATGGGTTCGCCGACCTTATATGATACTAGACTCAAGCTCAGACAGTATATCGGAATACAGTCGTTGCTTGTGTAGTCACTCGCACAACAGATGGGTACTCAACTGGGACTTCTATTTCCTCTGCCAACATAAGTTGTTTCTCAAGCTTCACTTAAAGATAGACTATTCTACTTCCCGTAAAACCACCCCTGTGTAAAGGACTCCATTTATCCCTGTATGAATACAGTACATTCGATTTGGGTCGTGCAATGATAACGACATAGCTGGTTTATGAGTAGTGACAAGATCGGTAGCGCGTGGGCAAAGACTGCAAATTTATCCAGACGCAATCCCACATTAGAAAATATACAAGCAGAAGGAAGAGCAGTTTCCGGTCTTTCAAGTCTGGAGGTATGGAAACTCTGTAACCTGGCGATGCGATGTCTCACGGCGTGAGGGCTTTAGTCCTGATGATCACAAAGATCTTCATATAATATTACCTTATAATGAGTGCGTTTTTGAGAGTGCAGTGAGCCTCTGCCTTCAGATGCGGTGCTAGTCCGCGCAAGTAGCACCATGGAAAGCAGCCTGAGGTATGTCCAGGAACTAAATGTCTTGACTGCTTCATATAGTCCTGCTCTCGAGACTGCTTTAATGCGAGAACCGTATGAAGTCATCGTCTACATCAATCAACAACCCATACTCATTGTTCGCAATGTAGACATGATTGATTGAGCAAGTGTAAATTGATACACCTTCCAGACAACTCCGACGACTCGGTACACCCCAACTATGACAAGCGCGCGCAATTGTTCAATTTCCGAAGAACTATGTCTTGTCATTCATGACGAGAAGCAAATCAAATGGACGCATTCGCTTTGAGCTGAAGAATCATATCTGCCATCTGCCTGGATCGGGGGCGTATCTCGCATTGGAATGGCTCAGGATGACTAAAGGCTTGCTAAATAGCGTTGTAATACGAATTTGATGAAACTCTTACCTGATGGGACCTGGTTTGAAATCACCAAGGGGCGTAATCTCTTCCCCGGAATGGCTGCGCGCTTTACGAATATCGAAGGCCGCGATGATATTTGCGGCGACCAGCCACACGCTTGAGTCGCCGAGCTTGCGTCCTGGACAGATTCTGCGATGGAGATTAAGGGGATGAATCAATGCAAGCACAGTTCATGGACAAGAAGTTTTATACCTTCTACCGAAGCCGAACGTTAGCCAGCGAGGGTCAGCAAAATGAGATGTACGTTCGTCCATTTCTTGGTACCGTTCGGGACGAAATTTTTCAGGCTCAGGGAACAGAGTAGGATCTCGGCTTATCGTCCTATCTCGACCGGCATCAAGACACTACTAGACATAAACACTGCAACACCCACCAGATATTGGGGAAAATTATGGTTCCACGAGGGATGAAGTAACCTCGATATTCGTCGTCCTCGGTTGATTGGTGTTGCAAACCTGTCCTCTTGGTATTTCGAGCCTGTGACTTATTGAAGATACTCACCTAGCGGAAGGGGGGGCCTCCATCTGAAAGGGATGTCAGGCATAATGCGTAGAGGATATTTAGGTACTGACCGATAAACTTCCTGTATAACACACTCAAGATACGGTAGTGCCTCTCTATCCTCCACCACTGGAAGTCGTGTTGTCCCAACTATACGGTCGATCTCATCTTGCGCCTTTTTCAAAACATGTGGGTGGAGAACCATAGCGAGGACAAACTGCGACAAAACTGTAGTAGTCTATCACGCGCACACTCAGTAATAAGCGACCATACGTCGTGATGTAGAAACGAACCGTATCCGTCACGGCTGCGCGTAGTTTGTGTAAGAATGAATCTACATTGACGGAAGCAAGTGAACCCTTACCAACATAGAGGGTGGCAGCTGCGCCCTTGACCTCTTGTTCCATCCCTGGCGTCAAAGGAGCTTCCTTGCTACCTGTTTCAATCAGAGAAGCCAGAAACGACGGCCTTGCCATCCCTGTAGCCTGCAATGCGAAGTGATTGAGAGAGAATAGAGAAAGTTTAAATACGCACCAGAGTACGACAGACACTCTGATACGGTATGTCGTGCATCCGATCTACCAGCGCTCGCACTTCCAAAGCTTTCCGCTTGAACCCAGCACCCGGCATCCAGGTGGGAATATGCTTCACTGTACTACTCACTCAGTTTGCGTGGATAGTGACATCAGAATCACTTACAAAAAGGGAAGACATCAACCATGGCCACAGCGGTTCCACCAAGATCAGAAATTCCATGCATAACATCTTCCGCCAGACAAATGAATTCGTCATCAAGCGACGTTGCCGTGTGTCCATATGCGATCTCTATCACCAACGCAGCTGCATAACTACCATTGGAAATCTCAACCAACAATATAATGAGAACAAGAACGATGATACCTCTTGATATGCGCCAGGAAGGCATCGGGTGCTTCCAACAGCCTGATCAGTAGGTTATATGCCTCCCTCTGTTGAAGATGGCGATAGCTGTTGAGAGGATTCCTCGCAAGGAAAGCGTTTTGAAACCACTTCCTGTGCATGCGCCAGGTATCACCGTACGGCATGATCGCCAAATTACGGTTCCATCCAACTCTGATAACACTGATCAGCCCCAATATGAACATGTTATAATCGAAACATACATCTCGTCGACTAAGATGAATTGCGGTCGGTCAGAGTATATGGCGTTTTTCTTGTCCAAGAGGTCATGTATGGCTTGAGCTGAACTGAGGACGAGTGCTGGCTTGCGGAATAGGTACAAGCGGGTTATGTCACCTACGCAATATCAAACATGAAGTGTCAAAGTATAAGTATACAGCGCGACCTTCTCACCATAGATCCGACTCCACTCTTGAAATGTCTTATATTGATGATCTCTTGGAAGCTGATGAACATTTCCGAGTATCGGTATTGCTCGAGGACCAGGCGGCAGTGGAAGATGACCTGCGACGATATGTTTGATATAGAGATGCACGCAATACAGTAGCAGACAGATAGCAGCAAGAGCAGCTGAACTAGATGACACGCCCATGGCTTGGAGGTCCTGAAGTAGTACGATGAGCTGCTCGGACGACGTAGTAGAGGTGTCGTCGCAACCTGATCCCAATTTCAGACTGCGTACATACGGTGGCACGGACACCGCACAGATGTATTAATATGGTCGCGGCTGCGCATGGGTCTTGGCCGTCTGATCGTATGTTTTATTCACCACCCAAGATCTTGTGTGGGATAATCGAACTCCTGCAGCCGTTCTAGCTCTTCAAGCGATGTAATACAAAGATCAGCTGTCTGGGAGCTATGGTGGCTTGAGAGGTTATGGAGGGCCGTTCCGCACGCAGTCATTGTCGCGGAGTTTCGGTCACTTATCTTCCCGAGACTCGTCATAGAGATTTGTTGAAAAGCTTTTTCGACCGTCATGGACCGCGGCACCATAGCTTGTCAGACAAGGACTTCCGGAGTTTGCATACGGAGGCTGAGGGGATTGCTAATGCTGCCAGGGAGACCAGATATCCTCGGGGTCTGACAGATCTTTATTACAAATCGGATGTGGACCTTCTCGAAGTGTGCTTAATTTTTACTTCTATATATGGTGCGGAACATGCTGGTAGCTGCCGCTAATGGCGCCCACCTTCAGCCAAAATGCTCTGTTTATGCATATGCAAAGGCTAGACGGTTTGTCCGACTCACAATTGGACTGAGTACTCTCTGATCTCTGAGCGCTCCGCGATGGCCTATCCGGATCTAGATCTCTTACCCTGTTATCCACCTACATAGACATATAGATTTGAAGCAACGCTCACTGATGCTCAACACATGGCGACACTCTCTATCGATCCCTTACTTGGACCCCACCACTCAGAGACCATGCCCGATAACGACCCAGAGCCAGCTCCCCCCAACGTGGCATTACTTCTCTTATGCCTATGCACGGGCTTAGTTGACTCACTCACATACGTATCCTCTGGCGTGTGGTGCGCATTTGTCACTGGCACAACCATTCAGCTTGGCATGGACATCCCGATCGCTCTCTCCTATCTTCTGTCCGCCAAACTACAGCCTGACGCGTTTCACCGCTTCGCATCGAGTTCATCCTCCGCACGACTCGCAGCCCTTATTGGATTTCTTGTAGGTGGGCACGCTGGCTCACACTCCCTTCTGGCCACCAATCCCGCCATATCAAGCACGATGCAAGCAGCTCTTCTCGCACTCGCATCCACCGTGATCTTATCAAGAGCGGGGACGAGTCCGCTTGTAGTTGGCATCCCTCACGCACACATCACATTGCCAATCGTGTCAGCCAGCATGGCCATCCAGGCTGTACTCGTGCAGCGTTATCATACAGCGTATGCGACGAGTGTTGCATGGACGAGCGTATGGCTCTCTATCGTCACTCCTTCTTCTGCTCGCAGCAGGCTATACAAGATCGCAGGGCTTATCGCGCTCATTATTGGTGCTGCGATTGGTACAGTTGTTCTGGGTCGTGTGGATGGTGATGAACAAACTGGGAGCGATGAGGACAGAGCGAGGAGGGTAGGATGGGGATTGCTTGCAGCTGCAGGGATTAAGCTTGCCGCCGCCGCAATGTTCAGGGTGCAACGTCAGAAACATAGTCATGAAGGGCGGATCCGTCTTTAGGCTGGATGTTTAGACCTTCAAAGCGTGTCCGAATCGCAAATTACCAACGGTTGGGTCATCGATAAACGCCAGAATCGCACCCAACATCCCGCCCGCAAATGTTTTCGTCCAGAGCACTCCTCTCAAGCAAAGCGAATGGCGCAGACGCAGAGACTACGAACGCGGGTACAAGTGAAAGCGTGTTTGAGGTGCTATCATCTTCGGATCAACAGTGCGAGGTACGCCTTTGTCCTTGGTCTTTACTGCCGCCAATTGTTATCTTTCTCCATGGGCATAATAGTGAACTCTGGGCTGATGCTACCAATGGGATATAGTATATGAACCGGAATCTTAGCACCACCGTGGCAGGATATGAGGCCCGATTGACCACGGAAGTGCGAAGCTTCTGCAGACGGAATGCGCGTGCCGTGCCAATGGCACAGTAGTAGGTGTCAGAGCAATCAAAACATCGGTTAAACGAGCGCGTTTGTCCACAGGCGTGACGATGCCCGTAGGGCAATCGCGTGAGGTACAGTACATAAAATCGAGCTATTATATACCGTTTTCCCCTCGTACCAGATTCGGCTACGCGATACCCGACTCCTGACGTGCGCGCGCGACATCCAGGCACGCGCGAGCTCGGCCTCGGCAAATCCATGTTCCAACAGGTGGGGGGGAGGGAGTTATACTGGCCGGCTTCTTTCCTGAGATCATTGAGCTCGAGGACACATACCAGGCATGCAAAGCGGGATTGGGACTTAATTAGAACACCACGGATCATGTCAAAGATGATGGCATCGATGGCATCGAGCGCGACGACGCGAGCAATAGCGATCTCAGCTACAATAGTTTCAGTGACAGTGATGGGGACGACGATCGCGAGGAGTTCCTCGACGCACTCGAAGTCGAAGAGGCACGTGAATACGCCTATCGCGGAAGACAAAACCGCATATCGAGGCGGCACAGCGGTACACCGCGCATTGTCGCTAATACTTGTTGAGCCGATGGAGGACCACCTAGGTGATTGCAAAATCATTGACTGGTCGACCTGTTGGAACATGGACTTGCCGTGGACGAGCTCGCGCACGTCGGGAGCCGGATATCGCGTAACCGGAAATCGTACGAGGGCGAAACGGTATATAATAGCTCATTTTTATGTACGTACCCCGCGGGATTGCCCTACGGGCATCGTCACGCCTGTGGATAAACGCGCTCGTCGAACCGATGTTTTGATTGCTTTGACACGACCGTAGCTTGTCATTCGACGATTTCGACGCAGGTTCTTGATCTTGTGTCAAATCTTCTGACGTGTCAGTATTCACAACAGGAGCGATATACTTCTTGTGCGTGAACTATATCTCATTGGTACTGCAACTGATACTAATCACAAGTCAATCTCACTAACCTTAGAATTCTATGCGGTTTGAACCTTATGGATATGTTTCTAGCCAAATATGAGGCGCGTAGGAAGCTTATATCGTCTGGACTTCGCTCATGCTGATATAATATAGATACACAATCCATCCGATGCTGTATACATGTCTGTTGTATCTTGTCTGGTCTGCTCTTCGTTTTAACACATCGTTTAGGGCAACAACAATTATAGTTACTCGGTTCTTTCTCAATATAAGGCAACAAGCCCAAGACACTAGTGGAGTCTCCACAGATATGTCTTCACTTCAATTTGCTTCACGAATTATTGGGAATTTGGGAGGATCCATAATCAATGGCTCGCTTGAGGAGAATGGACTAGACGGGGATCATCAGCTAACTAGTCCTCAGCAAAGTGTTAACAATTGAGTAAGACACGGATGGCCGATTTTCTCGAAATGCGTTCAATTCTTAATCACCGCCGCTTTGATGTAGCCAGAGTTGCGCTCACCATTTCTGATAATTTCCGATTCATGTACTGTCCCGGACAAGCAAACTCCGCAATTTTTGTACAGCATTCCTGAGAGGATTTCACTACATTCTGAGCGCGGATCTGAACTCCGGAGGCCTGAAAACGTCCAAATCCGCCCCACTCATATTTTTCCCACGACTTTGGGGTCACCGCCAAATTTTCGCCCCGAAAAACCTATAGGCGCCCAACGGCTCCCAACAAAAAAACAAATGTAGACTACTCGATACTCAATTCTATAGCTTGCATTACCTGTTCAGAAACCTGAAGTGCCATTTCTGCTCCCACACAGCCCATGCTACTGCCCTCTCCACCAGCCCAAGTAGAACTTAGCCAAGAACAACTTAGAAAATGTCTGATCATTTCTATTGGGTTAAGCTCGCAATGATTAGGCAAGAAAACACAATAGCCTGGCCTTTCAAATTATTGTTTCAGACACTGATGGCTAATTCATGAAGTCGTCTTGCTGACTAAGCAGCTGTACCATGCAACAGTTCTTGCTCTCAAAAGAACAGACTGTGGAGCATTTTGCACAGAGCTTGCTGACATCTATTCTTCAAGTACCAGTTTTAGGCCTTTTGGCTCACCTGCCAGTGTTGTCATCTTCTGAGAAAGTCCCCTAAGGGTAGTGACAGGGTTAGACATGGGAATAAATGTGTCTCACTGTGAGCACTGCTTGCCTCCATCCAAATCACTCATGTTGAATGCCCAGAGAGCACTTGGGGAAGAGCAGCATGATTTATCATCCATTGGATCATTCCCAACCCATTGTGCAAGATCAGTTCTGAAATCTTCATTGTCAAGCTCTTCCCAATCACTAAATTCACCCACTTCAGTGTCACTCATTGTATCTTCCTCTTTGACATCACTCTGAGCTTCAGTACCTTAGTTGCCTTCAGGGCTCAGAACACAGAATCACACAAGCATATCTCCAGCAGAATGACTGCATTGTATTGGGTTTAAATGAGCAGTAGATGCCTGACAAGTATGATTTTGAAGGCCAGATGAATTTTTGGGCTGTTTAGGATGTCACCTTAAGCCATGTTTGATGCACAGTAGCAGTGCTTACCACACCATAGTTGATTTATGGAGGGTGATATAGGAATATTAGTCCATTTCTGACTATTCTATCAGATTGTAACGATGAAAAGGAGTCGATTGGTGTGTTTTTCGAGATTTTAGTGCATATTTTGAGGTCACCACCAATTTTTTGGACTCAAAAAACTAAGAATGTTTCATTGAGAATCATCTTATACAACTTGCAACTCTGTATCAAGTAATGCATGATTATACATAATTACACTATTTTCAAGACCCTAGGGAGCATAAAAATCCATTACTCAAATTGGCGGAGTTTGCCTGTCCAGGACTGTAGCTTAAACACCATCTGCATAGATTGTATGTGCTGGAAATAGACACTTCAATGTGACCGGTGCAATATTTTGTCACTCCCACAGATAGTCTATTCTAAAATGGATTGTGCAGGACAAGGAAAGTCAGGCCTAAACTCTATGCTGTATTACGTACTAATTTTACTAGCTCAATTTTATTATGGGTCAAATACCTGTTTGTATATTTGAGTTGTGAATATAAATCATTCTTCTGTGTGTAGTCCTGTGAACAAGTGCAAGGTAAATATTATCTGAATAAGCCTTTGGGTCCTGAGTCAGAGACTCTAGGAGATCTAAGTTCGAGAAGTCAGTGTGCACTTCAAGGACTTAGTCAGTTCAGGGCTTGGCAAATACTGAGCATAGTTTGAGAATGAGTATAAAACTTCTTGTTTATACAACAAGGTTGAGCTGGAGAGTCTTAACACTAGGTACATCAGTTCATATACTACATGAGGTTTTAGGAGTCCTGTCTGTCCCAGATGTCACTGATACTATCTACACTATAGTACAAAACACTTGATAGGTATGTAGTGATCTATCTGAAATGATAGATAGTAATGATAATGGCTGTTGAATGCCATCTGTCAATCATTGAATGATAAATATGAAATGAGGGCAGAGTTGGATCTGCCAGAGTCAAAACATGCCCTACACACTAGTACAGGGGTGTGCCCAGTACAGTCATGAATAGCCATGGGGTTGGTTGCACAACAGGTCCCTGTATTGTATTCACCCAATGGTGAGTTCTGCCAGCATTTGCAATAACTGTAACAAATTTGACCACTGTACAAGAGTATGTGGCAACCTGTTACGGTTATTTTGAATTTTTTGAACATGCACAGAACTCACCATTGGGTGAATACAATACAGGGACTTGTTGCACAACCAACACCCCTGGCCACTTGTGACTCTACTGGGCGTAACCCCAGTTGTACTAGCATATGGAGTCTGATTCCCCTAGGATAGATGCAACTCTGGCACCGTTTCATATTTATCATTCTATGATTGACAGATGGTATTCAACCACCATAACATTTCTATCTATCATTTCAGATATATCACTACATACTTATCAAACATTTCAATCTAGGACATAGATAGTAACAGTGACATCTGGGATGGATAGGACTCCTAAAACCCAGTGTAGTATATAAACCCATGTAACTAAGTCAAGGCTCTTCAGCTTGACCTTTTTGTACAAACAAGAGTCTTATACTCATTCTCAAACATAGGAAACTACACTCAGTATTCTCCGAGCTCTCAAACCAACTATCCTCGAAGTGCACATTGACTTCTCGGACTTAGGCAAGTCTTATATTCTATAAGGTTTGCTCCAGGACAGATTATATCCTCTAACACATATTGGATATTGACTGATCCCCTAGAGTCACAGACTTAGGGCCTGAAGGCTTATTAGTGACAGATTTGCCTTGCACTCATCTAATTGGACTACGTGCAGGAGAACCGGTTATATTTGTGACAGAATATACGAACAGGTATATGACCTGTAACACAACCTATAAAACCACCATATAATCACAATCGAGGTAGCCAGGATATTGATCTACTCGAAATAACAACAGCCTTTATCTGATTCTGGACACCCTGAACAGTGCATGTGAGCTCACACATTATAGAGCCCTGATACTGGTGTCCTGAACTGATGTGACATGCATTGCCATTGGCTGGGAGAACAATGGCATCAATGCATAGGATAATAGATAGATACTTGGATGCATTTGTTGTCACAATCTATGGTCTGCAGCATTGCCAAGGTGCAGGATGGTGTGGAAATGGTGGATGTTACGATTTTTCGAACACTGGCAGAACCATTGGGTGAATACAATACAGGGACTTGTTGTGCAACCAACCCCCTGGCTACTCATGACTCTACTGGGTGTAACCCCAGCTGTACTAGTGTATAGGGTGTGTTTCTACTCTGGCAGATCCAACTCTGCCCTTGTTTCATATTTATTGTTTGCTGATTGACAGATGGCGTTCAACTGCCATTATCATTACTATCTATCATTTCAGATATATCACTACATATCTATCAAACATTTCATACTATAGTGTAGATAGTATCGGTGACATCTGGGACAGACAGGACTCCTGAAACCTAATGTAGTGTATATAAACCAATGTACTTAGCATCAAGGCTCTCCAGCTCAACCTTGTTGTATAAACAAGAAGTCTTATACTCATTCTCAAACATAGGAAACTATGCTCAGTATTCACTGAGCTCTGAACCAACTAAGTCCTTGAAGTGCACTCTGACTTCTCAGACTTAGGCAAGTCTTATATTTATGTTTATTGAATATTCGATAATCCCCTAGAGTCTTTGACTTGGGGCCCGAAGGCTTATCCAGATTATATTTGCCTTGCACTCATCCGCAGGACTATGTGCAGAAGAATGATTTATATTCACAACTTGAATATACAAACAGGTATACAACCCATAACAGCGGATGGACGGTGTGAGGATGGCCAAGCTTGTGGTGACACAGGGTATCCAATCAGTATATAGGCCAGGGGCGAGCATCCATAGTCAGAAAGTGGAGGTGCACCATGAGCAAAGGCGAGATAGTAGATAAGCATAGATAAAGTGACATCAGACTGGTATATGTTACCAGACCAATTTAGGCCAATAAAATATGTTTTGTATTTTGACATCTGGGAAAATACCGAGGCATCCAGTAAACTGTTGCAAAGTTGTGGATGGCATCTGGTGAATACTGGGAAACTCACAAAGGCATCAGGTGAAAGAGCCACCAGTTGCCAGGCCTGCTGATCTAACATGGGGCAGACAGTATTCACTCAGACATTATAAGTTGCCCAGACTGATGATATATCAGGGGCACTTGAGGTATGTCAGAATTTATTAATTGTGTGTGATTACATAACAAGTACTACAAATGGCACAGAAAGAGCAAAAACTCAGGGAATGGAAGCAGAGTGGCATCAGTGCATGTCTGTTACGGGTCGAATACCCATTTGTATATTCGAGTCGCGAATATAAATCGTTCTTCTGTGCGTAAGCACATTTGAGGCAAATACTCGTTAGATGCCTTCCAAGTCCTAGATAAAGTTCCTAGGAGGTCGATTGATACCCAATACGTGTTAGAGGGTATAAACTGTTCAAGTGCGAGTCTGATAGAATATAGGACTCGCCTAAGTCCGAGAAGTCAGTGTGCACTTCGAGGACTTAGTCGTCTGGTTGCTCGAGCAAGAAATACTGAGCGTAGTTTCCTACGTTTGAGAACGAGTATAAGACTTTTTGTTTGTACAACAAGGTCGAGCTGAAGAGCCTCGACAGTAAATACATGAGTTTATATACTACGTTGGGCTTTTAGGGTCAAGTCCATCCCAGATGTCACCGCTACTATCTACGCCATAGTACCGAACGTTTGATAGGTATGTAGTGATATATCTGAAACGATAGATAGGAATGATGATGGCGGTTGAACGCCATCTGTCAGTTAAGAGACGATATAGATGAAATGGTGGCAGAGTTGGATCTGTCAAAGGTGAAACATGCCCTATATGCTAGTACAACTGGGGATGCGCCCAGTAGAGTCATGAGTAGCCAGGGGGTTGGTTACGCAACAAGTCCCTGTATCGTATTCACCCCATGGTGAGTTCTGCCAGCGTTCGAAAAATCAAAATGACCGTAACATCAGCTCCCTCCTAAGCGTTCGTTGTCCTCGACGAATCCTCCAAGCCCCCTCCTTCAGAGTGTTACGGTTATTTTGATTTTTCGAACGCTGGCAGAACTCACCATAGGGTGAATACGATACAGGGACTTGTTGCGCAACCAACCCCCTGGCTATTCGTGATCCTACTGGGCTAACCCCAGTTGTAGTAGCAGATAGGGCGTGTTTCAACTCTGACAGATCCAACTCTGTCCTCGTTTCATATTTATCATTCACTAGCTGATAGATGGCGTTCAACCGCCATCATTCCTATCTATCGTCGCGGATATATCACTACATACTTATCAAACGTTTGGTACTATAGCGTAGATAGTAGCGGTGACATCTGGGATGGACTTGACCCCTAAAACCTAGCGTAGTATATAAACTCATGTACTTACTGTCGAGGCTCTTCAGCTCGACCTTGTTGTACAAACAAGAAGTCTTATATCCTCTAACGCGTATTGGATATTATACGATCTCCTAGGGAATCTACCTAGGACTTGAAGGCATCTAACGAGTATTTGCCTTGCACACGGTTACGCACCTACGTGCAGAAGAACGATCTATATTTGCGACTCGAATATACGAACGGGTATTCAACCCGTAACACAGAGAGCCTCGGCGTCCTGTTCGTTGTAGATGTCCCCATTCCCGCTGAGTGACGGGGTTGTAGGAGTTCGCCATACAAAGTGTTGGCGGCATTCATTCTGTCGATGACCCAGTTGATTGAGCCCACAAGCTCTGCAAATGTAGTCGGGGCAGTCGAGGATCCAGTGGCTAGCGGAGCCACATTGTCGGCAGGGTTGTTCTGGCGAAGGCCTCGCTGGTACCCGTAGGGAAGGGATGTCCCGTAAGTATTCGTTGTGCCGATATCGCCAATGGTGGGCTGCGCGGTGTAAGTTTCGTGCTGCCCATGTGGGTAGGGAGGCGGTGTCTCATTCGTGTTCCCTCGCACCTCGCTCAAACTCCTCGCGGGTAATGCTCTGCACTGATGGAGATCGTCGAATAGGTGGTGTGCTATTTGCTCTTCGGTGTGGAGCTGGGGCAGCCCTAGGGCTCTCCTGGCGTGCTGGTGGTTCACGTCTCCCATTGCTTCCCATACCAGGAATACGTGGCGTCGGGTCTCTAACTCCTGTTTGGCGGGCTCTCTGAGTCTCGGTGTTACGAGTCTAACACGGCTGAGCCCACGGGAAGTGGTAAGCATGTGAAACCGTTACCCAATTAGGCAACAGGCGACATGCTTATATACCTGGAACCACAGTCTCGCCTAACCGCGAGATTACGCCCTTTTAGCGAAGGGGGCTAAATGCCTTGCATAGCACGTGAGTGGTTCTACGTGCAACCGTAACAGTATCTCGCGGTTGCCCGGTCGCAGGTTCGACTCCCGTTGTCGACATGCGGCTGAGAGCACACCTAGTAGGCGCTTATAAACGGTGAACGGTAGCTCGGGGGCTGGGTATACAGACCACCTTGCTCTGGCCAATTGGGGGTGTCTCCAACGGTGAAGCGCTTGAGCCCATCGAGGGGGATGGTAGAGCGTGTTGGGGACAACACACACCTTAAGCGGGAGGTAGTGTTACGAGTCTAACACAGCTGAGCCCACGGGAAGTGGTAAGCGTGTGAAACCGTTACCCAATTAGGCAACAGGCGACGTGCTTATATACCTGGAACCACAGTCTCGCCTAACCGCGAGATTACGCCCTTTTAGCGAAGGGGGCTAAATGCCTTGCATAGCACGTGAGTGGTTCTACGTGCAACCGTAACACTCAGTAGGTAGTGGAAATAATACTCGATCGCGTTCCATAAAATCAAACGGCCTTGCAACTCGGCATCATTCGTCGGTGGTGAAAAAGCGGGCGGGTCGTGGTATGTATTCAGGTTGGTTGGGAGTAGCGTGCTCTCGATCCTTGAAGTCGTTGAGCACGTGTCGTAGTCAGGCCGTTGTGGTGGCGGCCAGTCGGTCGATAAGTCTGTCGGTGAGTAGTTCAAGTCCCTCTCTCTGCACTCTGATTTGCCCCTCCATTCGGACAAGGTCCTCGGTGATGTTCTGGTAGGAGCTGTAGACGTGGGTGAGGTCCTGTGCGATGTCAAAGAGGGCCGTCCAGCCATCGGCTCGGCCAGCAAAGGGTCCCTCGGCCCTGTACCAGAGAAGGGCGTGTCTGATCTGCAGGTGCTGGGGGGAGTATCTCCTCGGCGGCGTACCTCTCGGTCGTCCTTCCCGGCGACCCGCATTGCTGTGGGGGGTCGTGGTGCGGCGAGGTAGTTGGTGGCGAGTCGTTGACATACTATTACTGTTCGTTTTTCGAGTGTCGGGGTTGTCCTGACTTGCATCCTGTGGTAGTCTTTTATCAATTCCTTGGAGTGCTCCAAATTTCCCTCGTCTTCCCATGAGTTGTTGGCCGTGGCATAGCCTTTCCATTTGATGAGATATTGATGCTTCTTTCCTCTCCATCTGTCAGCGACGATGGCTTTGACTTCGTATTCTTCTTGTCCCTTGATAACATCAGGTGGCGGCCGCAGATAATTGGGTCCGTGCACCCTTGTTTCTTTAAACGGTTTTAGTAAGGCGACATGGAACACTGGGTGTATCTGTCACAGACTTACCAGTCTGTGCGACCCTGGCTACAGGGGAACCCCCACAACCCTCAACAAGTCCATGACGACGGCAACGACGTACTCATAGGACAACCCCAGATGGACTCATAGGTCCATCCCTAAGGTGCCCAGCCACCTGAGGTCCCCAGACGGCGCAGACGCAACCACAGTCAAGCAAGAGAAGATGAGGCCCCAGGCCAGCAGCAACGCAGACTGATTGTAAGAGAGGAGCTTGCGCTCAATGACGAGAATCCTAAAGATGGGGAGTAAGCCCCATCTTGTCGTATCTTATATACATGTGTGGAGAAGCGGAGCGGGCTACCATAAAGTCATGGCCTGTGCGCATGTAACTATGAGTGACCGTGATGCTACGCTACATGTGATACTTGATGTGACCATCACGTGTCCGTATGAGGAGGCGCGCGCTACCCTACAGCGCTAACCAACCGGTCAGGTGATCTACAGTAACTGGGCACGATGCAGAGGTAGCTACGGTATAGCGGGCGTCGTACGCCTAGCAGCGCCGTATAACCTATAGCGAGGGGTACCCCCAACGGGATGTCCGTGACAGTATCTTCCAGCTCTTCGGTAATTGTAGCTGGTATGTCGTGGGCCCCATATTTTCTGTGATGGTGAAGGGTCCTTCCCTTTTCGGTGCCAGCTTGCTTGATTCGTATGGGATCATTAGATTCTTTGCGTCGAGCCAAACCTTGTCCCCTTTTTCAAGTTTTGGCAGTTCTCTGAGGAATCATCCTGCCATTCTTTTTTGGGCTAATTCGTGTGCGATGAATGCCATCTTTCGTGCCTCTTTGATCTTCTTGATCCTATCGATTGCTGCCGGGACGTTTCCAATTCTATCATAGTCTGGGAATCCTCTCGGAACGTACCCTAGGATTATTTTGAGTGGTGCGGGTCTGGTTTCAGTTCGCCTGGTGTTGTGTGCGAATTCGACGTCAGGCAATCGTTGTACCCATTGAAAGGGGTCGTTCATACAGTAGATTCTGAGGTATACTTCGATTTGTTGATTCATCCTTTCTGTTTGCCCGTCTGACTGTGGGTGATACGCCGTACTTAGTGCTGATTCCGTTCCCTGTAGCTTGCATAATTCCCTGAAGAGTTTTGATGCGAATTGTGGTCCCCTGTCCGAGATGATCTTTCGGGGGATGCCGTACTGCGAGTATATCTTTTGATGGAATATCTCTGCTGCCCCTTCGCTCGTGATCGTTTTGTTACATGGGGTGAGAGAGATTGCCTTGGATAGGCCGTGGTCGACAATCACCATCATTGAATCGTACTTTCCGACTTTTGGCAAGTCGGTGACAAAGTTGACCGAGCATTGTGAGAAGGGAAGGGCGTCTTCTCGCGTTGGTATTGGTTGTAAGGGGAGTTTCATCGGATTCTGATCAGGTTTCATCTGTTGGCAGGTGGCGCAGCCCCTGACATACTCCGCTATCGTTGTTCCCATGTCGGGCCACCAGAAGTGGGCCTTAACCTTTATCATTGTCCCCCAGATTCCAGGGTGTCCGGCCGGGATCGAATTGTGGTACTTCGAGATGATGTCCCATCGCGGCGACACAAAGTTCACACCCTTGGATGGGTCGAACTACGCGACCTGGGCAGTGCAGATGGAGGTGGAGCTGGTTAAGAAGGGGCTATGGGACGTGGTGGACATTGAGGGGGAGTTGGAGGATGGCAAGGTCAGGCCAGCACACACCAGGCGGGACATGGCACGAGCAAGGGCAGAGGTTGTCCTCAGGCTCGAAGACGAGCAGTTGGAGCACGTGCAGGGCCTAAGGGACCCCGTGGAGATGTGGAGGACGCTCCAGGACATGCATCAGAGCTGAGGGTTCGCCACCGAAGTCCGGAAGTGGCGGGAACTGCTCAGGGCGGAGATGGATCCCAGGGAGATGGTACAAGAGTGGATCAGCCGAGTGTGGTTGCTCTCCCGGGCGCTGGAGGTAATCGATGTCGAAGTGCCCGAGAACCTGAAGGTACTGTTACTCACCATTGGGCTGCATCAGGAGTTCAGCCATGTAGAGGCAAAGCTTGACGACATGAGCTGGGAGGACTGGACCATGGAGAGGGTTGGGGTGATGGTGTTGAACAAGGAGGCATGGGTCTGCAGGAGCAACAAAGATCGCAAGCACGTCAGCCGCCGGTGCAAGCAAGAAGGCGTGTACCTGCTTCACGTGTGGGAAGCTGGGGCACATGTCATGGAAGTGCCCAGACAAGCAGAAGCTGAAGGGAAGCGAGCAGGCATCAGGGGCGGCTGGGGAAATGAAGGCTAGGGTGCCCACACTGGGTATGGAGGCATACGATTGTGAGCCTTGGTAGGCACACTCCCCGCTGCACTTGAGGGGGAGTGTTGCAATTTGGGGTCTGCGCTGCCAGGGCGCAGGACGGTGCGGCGATGGTAGACTGATGGCATGGTGATGGGCAAGCTAGCGGGTCACTAGGTCCAAGGAACATGCTCTTAGCATTCTTTGAGCGTTTTGTGAGGCTATAAAACTGTCTGGTAGGCTATATCAAAGGTGTGCATGCGTTACTACAAGCCTGGCGGCTTCGGGCAGAGCGGTGCATCAAATTCAAAAACTAAAGCGCTAATTGTGCTTACAAATGATTGCTTAATATTGTGTGTAGTTGTTCAACTCCTCTTGAAGGGATGGCCTGGCTCGCTAATGCTTTAAATCATAGCAGATACAAGAAAAAAAGGGAAAGATGCATGTATGCATGTGCCAATTTGTCGACGTTGTGAGTGTGATTATGTGTAACTTGGGAACAGAGTTAGAGAGGCGACAGAACAGTGACAGAACCTAAATGAAGCCACTGTTGGAGCATGCAATCCCGCCGTGCACCGTTGGGCACCAGTATGATACCATATATGGAAAGGTGCAATACTGAATGCTGCACCGGTTCATGGTTCATATGTTGTTTATTTGGTAGTTTCGGGCTTTTAATTCTACATAGCAACACTATATGTATGCACTGTCACTCGTCACCCACCTCAGACGTTGTCTCCCATTAGGAGTGCCAATGCTGAGGTGAGCTTTACATTAATATAGCCATGCCGTTCATTACTTACATAGTGTACAGCTTGTTTGTATGCTATCTAGGTGAATACAGATGTTGTCTCCCAGTAGTTAGAGCCTGTGCACTGGTAGATGGTAGAATCAATGAAAAGTGTATATGACAGTAAATTATAGTAAGAACACACCATAACATTGAGAAAAAGCTGAGGCTGCACATTTAAAGGTAATATATAAATGTCACCTTTATGAAGCACATAACGCACTGCTACAGTGCACGCCACATTGTGTGGTGCATGCCACAGGTTACAGTATATCTACATAAGTAAGCTGCGGCTGCTCCTTGCAATTTATATGCCAGCCTGACTACCAAACGACAATTCTATACCAGTCTGTTGATTAGTTTACCAGTCTGGTGATTAATTTCCCAGTCACACGTTGAGTTTGACTGACGCTGATAAGATGCCTTCAGAGTGGCAATTGAACACCACTCCGCTGTCAATCTTATCAGTGCTTATCTACAGAGGTCAGATCCTTCCTCAATTGGCAAGTACCTCCAGCACTGATAAATCACCTCCAGCACTGGTAAGTCATCTCGCATTTTGCTGATGAGGTACATTAGGTGCACCTATATGATAGTGCTTTGTTGATGTGACACAAGCGTATTCTCAAGCAACTACTCAGGGGAATATTACTCACGTGAAAGCGTATTCCTAGTCTGAGGCTACTCAAGGCAACAAAGGCCAAGACGAGTCTGGGGTGCTCCCTGCTCGTCTGGCTGGTATATATGCTCATAGGCTGTTTGTACATGTTTGGCTACTATACAGTATTACGTAAGCTGATAGACCGTTTAGAGTATGGTAAACGCTATCGTAGGTGTAGAGCCACATCAAGGGTGTCCGGGGTCTGTGTAGGCACGTGTGGGGTGTTCGGGGTCTTTGCATGTGATGCATAGGCGGGCGCTTAGATAAGATAAGGGTTGTTCCTAGTCGCAAGCAAGTTGGAGAAAATCGGCTTGTGACAGTACCCCCTCTTCTAGCTGCGTGTCCCCACGCCCAGCAATTACTTTGTACATAGTTTGGTCGACATGGCACGGGTGGTCTACGGTTTTGACGCATATGTGCGGGTGCGCTAGTTGGAGAGTGTTTAAGACCGGGTAGATCCAATATCCTATCGATTCAGGTATAGTGGATTCTATCGGCGTTCCAACTCGTATTCCGTATTGCATAACCCGTGTTTGTGGATCGCAGAACCAGAAGTTACGAGCGACGAGCTTCTTTTTGTAGGCGTAGAACGGTATGCTGCCTTTGACAAGAAGTGTGGTGTCTATGTCGTCGTATATGATGAACTCCTTCGGGTTCTCCCTAAGTCCCATTTCCTGAGCTTTTCGTTCGAAGTCCTCCCACTCTGGATCCCATTTGGTTGTAGAGTGGTCCCAGCCAGTGTTTCTGTTTTTCCACTGGTTTCCTGGGGCGGATGGTCGTGCTTCGAAGAATTTCGTGACTAGCTCTTGGTAATGGTTCAGTCCACGTTTTTGTTCCCATGTCCCGTCAGACCACTCGACTTCTAGCTCGACTCGCCCTCGGTCTTCCCTGGATTCGAGGATCCTGAGAGGCCTGCGAGTGTCCTTGCTTTCCGTCAGTTCATTGTGGTTCTGATTGGGGAAGGCGGGCGGTGTATATGACACAGATCTATCCTGTGGGACTCACCTAGTCGCTATCCTGAGGTACTAGGGCGACTAGACGAGGAAGATGGACCCAGTGCAGCAGTTGCTAGTGGAAGTAGCGCAGCCGCAAACCAGTCGAAGCTTGGGACTACCAATGGTAGTCCACTGGGAGTACCTATGGTACTCCGCGTGTGGGCATTCGAGGTAACAACGATAGAATAGAACTGAAGTATGGAGCGCTTGGCTCCTACTTAAATACATGTATGCGGAGAGGTCATGTGATACTGTATAGTACTACCTTTCCGGGTTATGCGGCTTTGCCAAGGGGCGAAGCTTATCTTATCTATTTGTTTGGGATCCTATCTACAATGGCCGTGTGGGCCGGTAATGGCCGCACCAATGGTAAGAGAGGAGGTTTATTATTATATTGGGTAAATGCGGGCACAGCCCGGGTATTGATGGCCGATAAGGCCGGACCAACAGCGATATTGCCTTGTTGCTAATATTATGCTGTATGGTCGTGTTGACATAATTATGCGAAGGCGTGCCGCGCCTGAAGTGTCATTATGATCAAGGATCTTATGACGGTGGGAAGCCGAGGAGGCCGGCCCAATAGAACATTGCTTGGTGGCGATGTTTGGTGTTGTGGACATTATTATGCGAGCGTGCCGCGCTCGACCTATCATTATGATCTAAGATCTTATGATGTGGCTGGTCTTGCTCTAACGGGCGAGACCTATGACGTAGCTGTAGTGTTGCTATTGGACCGGGAGGTACCGTAGCATTATGTAAGCTGGTCACATGGTTGATAAGCCCAGTAAAGAGCTTGTCGTGGTGGCAATGGGAGTTAACCCGTAGATAACTTGTAGTTAGACGTATAAATCCCAGGTAAATTGCTATAATCATAGGAAAAATGCTGTAAGCCCCAGATAAATCTGTGACAGTATATGGTAGGAGTAGGACCTCGTTGAATACTGGGTATATCCCGCGCATGTCTGCGGGGAGGTCTAGTTCGTATGCTCCGTGCCCGACCTTCTTAGTGACCTTGTATGGTCCAAACCGCTTGGAGTCAAGCTTCTTGGTTGGGTGGCCCATGTTTATGTTACGGCCGTCAACCCAAACCAAGTCGCCTTCGGAGTACAATAGTGGCAATGCCCATTTCCTATCGTAGTACTCTTTCATGCGTAGCTTAGCTTTCTCCAGGTTCTGTGAAGCGAGTTTGGATATGGTGTGCATGTGTTCGACCCAATCCCGTGCTACCCCCTCTTCTTGTTCCGGCGCCTCTACACCTGTGAAGGGGTGGTATCCGTCCGTAAGGTAAAAGGGACTGTATCCCGTGCTACTGTGTACGTGTGTCTTGTACACAAAGCTTGCCAGCGGGAGTAAGTCCGGCCGGTTCGTATGAGTATCGTTAATAAATAACCTAAGGTAGACCTCGAGTTCCTGGTTCATTTGTTCCGTCTGCCCGTCTGTCTGTGGGTGGAACGCAGTACTCGGGTTTCCCTGTATGCCTAATCTACGATATACGTCCTTTATGAATTCTGCTACAAATTGCGGTCCTCTGTCGCTAAATATTTTTTTTGGTAGTCCGTGTTGTGTATATACTTTGTCTATGAATATGTTGGCCCATCCTTCGGCCGATAGTTTAGTCGTTGTTGGTACAGCTATATAGTCCTTTGACTTCATATCTACTACTACAATGATTGCATCGCGACCCTTGGAAGTGGGGAGTCCCGTGATCATATCGACGGAAATGTTCTCCCAGTTGTGTGCTGGAGTTGGGTTCGGGTTGAGTGGAGCCACGCGTTTGGATCGGTCCGGCTTAGCGGCCTGGCACTTGATACAAGCTTTGACGTACTGGCGGATGTCTGAATGCATCTTTGGCCACCAGTAGTGTCGGTGTATGGCTGTGTATGTGTTTTCGGTGCCAGGGTGTCCCGCTGAGACGGTGTCGTGGAATGAAGAAATGATTTTTCCGATCAATTCTTCGTCCCGAGGGATAATTAACCTCCCTCTCCTATATCGGAGACCGTCCTTGGTCGTTTCTCCTACTTCTACTCCTTCCTTTCCATCGTAGAGAGCGGCTTCCGCTTTCACCCTTTCTTTTACTTCGTCGTGGGTGATACCCTTGACTACAGTATAGAATGAGGATCGCAGCCTTTCTGCGCTGTCTTGGACGAAGAGGTGTGGCTTCAGGACGACTTGCCCTTCGAGGTGATCCTTGTCGTTGCCGTGATCACTTCTTCGGGAAAGCCCGTCAGCCCTTCCATTGGTCTTCCCGGGGATGTGCACGAGCTGTAGGTCATACTCGGTGAGTTCCGTCATCCACCGGGCTTATCGCGGATTAATTTTCTGCGGAGTCTTAAAATATTCAAGGTTCTTGTGGTCCGTTAGTACTTCTACAGGGTGTTTGCCACCCATTACGAAATGCCGCCATTCATCGAGTGCGCACATGATGGCGAGGAGTTCTCTGTCGTAGATCTCGTAGTTCCGTTCTGCCGGTAGCATCGTCTTACTTTGGTAGGCGATGGGTTTCCAGACGCCGTCTTGTTTCTGCATGAGGCAGGCTCCAGTTGCGAAGTCTGAAGAGTCTGCCTCGATGCGGAAAGGATCGTCGTCGTTTGGTATCCCTAACACGGGTGCTTCGATAAATATTTTCTTTAACTTATCGAAACACTCTTGTTCCGCCGTACCCCACTGCCAAGGCGTATCCTTGGTTAGGTTTATCAGTGGGCGTGCTACCGTGGAGAACTTGGGAATGAATCTCCGGTAGAAGTTTGCGAATCCTATGAAGGATTGCACTTCTTTCTTGTTCTGAGGTGCGGGCCATTCAGCCACTGCCACCACCTTCACGGGATCCATACGGATTTCCCCGTGAGAGATTATATGTCCCAAGTATTCTACTTCCGACTTGAGAAACTCGCATTTCTCTGGTTTACATGTCAGCTTATTTTGACGGAGAACGAGCAGAACCTTGCGCAGGATCTCCTTGTGTTCTGCCTCGGTCTCCGTGAAAACAAGTATGTCGTCTAAATATACAATGACTTTTCCAGTCATGATCAGGTCTCGGAATATGTCATTCATCAAAGTCTGGAACGTGCCCGGTGCATTGCACATTCCGAAGAACATCACTAACGGCTCGTATAGCCCTCTGTTAGTGATGAAGGCGGCTTTTTCTTCGTCGCCTTCTTTGATCCTGACGTTCGTATATCCTCAACAAATGTCCAATTTAGAGAAGTACTTAGCTCGCTTTAACTTGTTGAGCAGCTCCGTGATCAGAGGGAGCGGGTACCGGTTCTTCTTGGTCATCTGGTTCAATTTCCGATAGTCCTGAATGGGTCTCAGTTTCCCATCCTTCTTCTTGATGAAGAAGAATGGTGCCCCCCATGGTGACTTGGATGGTCGAATTCGTCCAGTCCGTAGCTGTTCTTCTAGAAAGTCGTCTAACGCCTCTTGTTCTTGGGGCGATAGGGCATAGATCTTGCCGGCGTAGGGTTCGGAGTTTGGTAGGAGTTCTATGGCGTGATCCCACGGTCACCTTTCGGGGAGTTGGTCGAATTCCGTTTCCTTAAACACGTCTTCAAAGTCGTGCAAGTACTCGGGGACCACCTCTTCGAAGGTTTTGGCTTCCGTGGTTTTGCCGGTGGCGATGGCGATCTCGGTTGCCTTCGTCGCGCAGACTCGCTCAGCGATGTCGGCCCGGCACTCTTCCCTATTTCGTAACCATGCGTCAGCAAAGATGTAATAGATATGGTCACCGTCCTCGATCTGCTCGTGTTCGCAGTCGCAGGTGAAGGTGATTCGGCGTTTCTTCCAGTCGATGGTGGGATTGTGGTCTTCCAACCAATCGAAGCCGAGGAATATGTCAGCTGAGCTCAGCTCGGTGACGTGGAACTTGTGCGTTTCCAATTGCGTGTCGATCTGCATCTGGAGTTTGACATAGTGCGTCATCTTGCCCGCAGCATTGGTACTACCGTCAGCGTTGTACAGTTTGACGGGTCGGTCTAAAGGGAGTTGCTCGAGTTTGTGTTCCTCCACGTAGGCATGACTGATGACCGATCCCGTTGAACCGGAGTCTATCAGTGCCTTTGTGAAGAGGGCGCGTCCGTCAGGGCGGTGGAGGGTGATCGGTACTTCGATCTGCCTTCCCCGTTTTCCCGTCTGGATTACCACTACATTCCCTTTGAGTTTCTCACCAGTAGAGCCGAACCCCTGTGTTCCGCATCTGGTTTCCCTAATGCTCTTTACTATGCACATGTCTGGTGTCATGTTGCATTCGAGTATGAACTGGGCGATTCTGTCCCCATACTTGATCTGATAATCTGTTCCGGTTTGATTATTCAGTATGACTTTTAGCTGGCCGGTGTAGTCTTCGTCGACTACCCCGGCCTCCACATCGACTCCCTTCAAGGCGAGTCCGGACCGTGGAGCTATGCGGCCGTATACACCGGGTGGCATTCGGATCATTATGCCTGTATCCACGGTGATACGTTTCCCGTTAGGAACGACGACTTCCTCCGCAGAGTGAAGATCGTAACCCGCGGCTCCTTCGCTTTTGTGCTCAGGGGGGATTGCCCGCGGGTGGTCTAGGTATATGTCGAGCGTGACAGCCTTCTTCTTGGCTCGTCGACGCCGCACTTTCTTTTCAGTCTTTTTCTGGACTGTAGGCTTAGATGCGTCTGCCATTTGCACATCTGAGTCTACAACCGGGTCTACGTCCATTGGCACATAGTTTACATTAATAGAGGAATTAAGCACGGTTTTATCCTCCCGCCAAGCTCCGGTGGGAGGCTCCTCTGAGGCTGTTACAAACGAATTGTCGGAGCATGTTGAAGCTCCGTCGTCGTCACCAGGCGCCAAGTCTACTGAATGTGGTACAGATACATAGTCAAATATCGGGGCCCTGGTTCCTAGCCCATATAGTCCATCCATCGGTTCGTTACCTTCCGTGGCAGATTCGGAAATAGAGACGTTTACTGGTTCCTCGACTTCCAGAACTGAAAATTTTATTAGAGAAGGTATGTACCTGAGTGAATCCAGCTTCCTTCGCAGCCTCCGGATTTTCCTTGGCCCAGGCAGCCACCATTCGCACGAAGTCCTCCTGGGATACTTCCCCAAGGACTTTTTCTGCGGGTGGGCCTTCGACGGCCTGGCGGGTGCGTGCCGGTTGCGAGGGTCCGGCACCGGTGTTCCCTCCACTGGCAGCTGCTCGGGGCTTCCAGTTGGGTTGATGCCAGACGGGCTTGTTGCAGCCCTTTCCTGGTGCCTCTGCCTGTGTCTTGCTGCAAGAGTGGCACTTCCTCTTGAGCAAGTTGGCCCTTTCTTCTGCGGTGGGCTCGGACCGCGTGGTTCCCGATGACGATGTTGTTGCCCGACCTTTTCCTTTGTCGGGGCCCTTACCGGTTTCCTTCCCGTGGCGCAGCTTTTCTTCGTCGCGGAGACGTCGCATCGCGTTGTCTGTCCGGAGGATTGCCTGTTTCCAGGATTCGTAGTCCTCTGGGATCTGGACGTTGTACCCGTGTTGCGATTTGTCGTTGACGGTGGCGGCGACAAAAGCGGAGTGTACTGCCGTGTAGATTTCCTTCGGGATGGCCGCGGTGATCCAGCGATGGACGATCTGGTTCTCCTTGTCGTACTTGGCCTCCGAAAGAAGTCTTTCCAGCTCCTGGAAGTACTCCTCTCCCTTACCGATTGTCATGCTGAGCTTTTCGGCTGCGACTGCCGACTTCTTTTCTAGGTCGGGGTCGTCGAACTTCTGGTGTAGTTCCCAGATGAACCGTAGCCAGCTCAGGTGCCATTGTCCGTCACGATAGTGCTCGCGCGTGAAAGCCGTTACCCAAGAATCCACCTTTGGTCCTCGTATCAACGAGATGGCCGTGCCGATTTTCTTGCTGTCTGTGAAGAGCAGCGGCCGGTTGTCGTCGATGTAGAGTTTCAGGCGCATTACCCAGGCGATGAAATTCTCGCCGGTGAAGGGTTCGGGTTCGCGCACCTTGGACTTGTACCGGGGGTCAGGCTGCAGCTCCGGGAGCATTGAATAGGCATCCCATTGCGAGCTCACCAGTTTCTCGGGCCGCCACATGGATGCACGCGTTCCCGGGAGAGGCGCGGCTCTCCAGGTGTTCGCATGCGTTGTCCGTGGTGCTTCCGACGGAGGGACCGGGGGCTGTGCTGCCATGACCGAAAAGGGGACCTGGGGCGTAAGGACCGGGGGCGTGTATCCAGGCAGGAAGGGGTTCGTCTGCCTGGAGCTGTTCGACGCAGGACGGGTTGCCAAATTCACCGGTGGGGGAGATCCCATGTGGACGGACCTCACCCAGTTTTCAACCGGCCGGAAACGCTCTTCCGGAACCGATGGTACTGACCGACGGGGAGCGGAATGCTGGCTGTGTAGTGAAGCCGCATCTCCTGCCGCAATGGCATCCGCTTGGAGGCGTTGTGCCTCCCGCAGGAACCTTGCTCCCATGTCGGCGTTCCACACACCGGTTTGAACCATTGTAGCCGCTACCGTCTGACACCAAAAACCGAAGTCCGCCGAGGTTGCGTTGGGGGGGAACGCCCATTGTACTGCTAGGGGTGAGTCGATATGAGCTAGTGGACTCGCCCCGCGGATGGTGTTTGATTGTTCCCTGGCCAGGTGGAATGCCTGGTCCAACCGTTCTACGCCGGGACCTTGGTCGTCTACCGATGCGCCGAGTGCCAGTGATCAACCGGGGGTGTTTTGCCCGATCGTCTCGGTGTGTACTGGGGCGACTTCAACATTCGGTCGGGGGGCGTGGATACTGTCTGCCACCAACAGGAATGCGAAATCTTCTGGGAGACCGTGCATCTGGTAGTTCACCCACTGCCCTGGGTGTAAGGGGTCGATCGGGGCGTTAGCCGGGGTCGGGGCGTCAAAGGGGTTGCGCGCGGGCCGTGGGGCGCGGATGTAGTTGATGTCATGAGGGGCGGCCATTGTTACGTATATGAATGTGTATGTACGGAATGTAGAGTCGCGAAAGATAGCGCTACCTGCCCACTGTGGATCAGCCTATAGCTGCGATCGGGGTGGTAACTAGAAACTATCCTTCCACTCTATTCAGAGACCACCTCTTTTCGGAGATGTGCCAAGAAATGCCAAGGGGTTTTCAGCCCAAGGCCGGCTAGAAATCTCTGCCTCCGAAACCTCGTCCAGCCCCGAAGCTAATTCGGGATACCGGGGGCACGGGATCTAAACCCTTGGGATGGAGGGTCTAAAACTATCGTAGTTGGGCCAAGTGGCCGTATAGTGTGAGCTGTGTTGCGCTCCTTCAGCCGCCTTGTAGGGCGCTGGGTTGTTATAGTAACGAGGGGGCAGTAATGCCCGTACAGTGGCGCGGTAATGCGCGTAAATAGGTGCCCAGTGCCTCTGTAATCTGCCGTAGGGCCCCTTAACGCCTTTGATTATTTCGCGTCGGGTACACGTCTACTATGGTGGGGTTGTAACCCAAAGCCTTTACGCCGCATTGCACGACGGTGGCCCAGTAGCTTAGAAGCAACGGTAGGAGTGGTCCCCTACACACTGTTCACAAGTGTAATCCCCCTGAACCCTGTCCCTTGTCCCTGGGATACGGGAGGATAAGAGTCTATCACCCGCAAGACCGAAGTCAAGCGAGGGCAAAGAAACAATGCACTTTGCCCCTAGTGCGCCGGGGTTGTTCTGGAATGAACTCAGAACGGGGTGGAGACTCGTCTTATGACACAAGCGTATTCTCAAGCAACTACTCAGGGGAATATTACTCACGTGAAAGCGTATTCCTAGTCTGAGGCTACTCAAGGCAACAAAGGCCAAGACGAGTCTGGGGTGCTCCCTGCTCGTCTGGCTGGTATATATGCTCATAGGCTGTTTGTACATGTTTGGCTACTATACAGTATTACGTAAGCTGATAGACCGTTTAGAGTATGGTAAACGCTATCGTAGGTGTAGAGCCACATCAAGGGTGTCCGGGGTCTGTGTAGGCACGTGTGGGGTGTTCGGGGTCCTTGCATGTGATGCATAGGCGGGCGCTTAGATAAGATAAGGGTTGTTCCTAGTCGCAAGCAAGTTGGAGAAAATCGGCTTGTGACATGATGCTAGAGACAGATGGATGCAGGGTCAAACTAGAGATAGAGTCTGTAGCATGCACACCATCTGATGTTTCTCATGGTGGCACAAGAAGCACAGGAAGAAGATGGGTGATAATGCATTGCAAGCCCAGCCACTGATAAGCTGCAAGAGAGACACACTCAGGAGCCAACCGAAAAATCACAGAATCTTAAATAGTGGTCATACAACTTGATTGGGTAAGGAAATTACCATAACAGGCCAGTAGATGCAAGTTCATGTTGTCATTGGCCTGACATGACATCATCAATGTGTCAGATTTTTGCCTAGACCAAGATGATGTAGATGATTTGTTGGAATTGATCAAAACCGAGCTGGAGAATAGTTCTCCATACAGTACAGTATATATACAAGAATGTGTGATATTTGATATGTGATTGACACAAGCAACACTTCAAGCAACTACTCAGGGGATTGTTACTCGCGTTTCAGCGCAATCCTAGTCTGAGGCTACTCAAGGCGTATAAGGCCAAGACAAGTCTGGGGTGCTACCCTGCTCGTCGGCCAGTATATATGCTATTCTACTGTTTGTACATTGTTTGGCTGCTGTACAGTTATTACGTAAGCTGAGAGTCCGATATTATGGTAAACCCTATAATGGGTGTAGGTACACGGCACAGAGTGTCCGGGGGGCTGGTAACACGTGGTAGGGTGTTCGGGGTCTTGCACGTGACTGCTTAGGCGCGCGCTTAGATAAGATAAGGGTTCAGGCTCTAGTCACTAGCTAGGCGAAAGAAATCGGCTTGTGACAGTACCCCCTCTTCTAGCTGCGTGTCCCCGCGCCCAGCAATTACTTTGCAGAAGTTTTGGTCAACGTGACATGGGTGGTCGTGTCCGTGTTTCTGACAGATGTGTGGGTTCGCCATCTGTATGGTATACTGTACGGGATAGATCCAGCCCGGATTGTTGGGTATCGTGGATTCTATGCATTGTCCCACTTGTATGCCATATTGTATTACACGGGTTTTGGGATTGCAAAACCAGAAGTTCCTGGCGACGAGTTGTTTTGGGTAAATGTAGAAGGGAATTTTCGCATCCTTCAGTATTTCGATGTCTACATCGTCGTGGATGATGAACTCGTTCGGGTTTTGTCTGAGTCCCATGGCGATGGATTTCTGCTCGAAGTTTTCCCACTCCGGGTCCCATTCAGTGTGTCTGTTCTTCCACTGATGTCCGGGAGCGGTTGGTCTTTCTTCGAAGTATTTTGTTACCAAATCCTGCCAGGGAGTCAATCCGCGTTTCCTTTCCCATGTCGTTGTCCCATCAGACCATTCAACTTCCAGCTCGACTCGCCCTCGGTCTTCCCTGGATGCGAGGATCCTGAGAGGCCTGCGAGCGTCATTGCCTTCCGTTCGTTCGTTATGGTTCTGATTGGGGAAAGCCGGAGCATGATACGGTAGTAGTAGGACTTCGTTAAATACAGGGTATATGCCTCGCATGTCTGCGGGCAAGTCCAGTTCGTATGCTCCATGTCCGACTTTCTTGGTGACCTTGTATGGACCGTACCGCTTTGAATCGAGTTTCTTCGTAGGGTTTCCCATGTTAATGTTTCGCCCATCGACCCAAACCATGTCCCCTTCGTTGTACTCGTGGGGATTGGTTCGTTTCCGGTCGTAGTATTCTTTCATACGAAGTTTGGCTTTCTCGAGATTCTTCGAAGCGGTTTGGCTGACCTCGTGCATGTGCTCGACCCAATCCTTGGCTGTTCCCACCCCCTCTTCCAGCTCTGGTGCCTCCACGCCTGTAAATGGGTGGTATCCGTGAGTGAGGTAAAAGGGGCTGTAGCCCGTGCTACTATGTACGTGACACTTGTACGCAAATGCTGCTAGCGGGAGTAGGTCCAGCCAGTTGGTATGGGTGTCGTTAATAAATAATCGTAGGTACACCTCCAGTTCCTGGTTCATTCGCTCCGTCTGCCCATCTGTCTGTGGGTGGAACGCGGTACTGGGGTTTCCCTCGATGCCTAATCTACGGTACACATCTTTGATGAAGTCCGATACAAACTGTGGTCCTCTGTCGCTAAATGCTTTCTTTGGTAGTCCGTGCTGTGCGTATACTTTATCTACAAATATGTTGGCCCAACCTTCGGCGGTAAGCCTGGTTGTGGTTGGGACTGCGATATAGTCCTTGGATTTCATGTCTACAACTACAATAATAGCGTCCCGACCCTTGGATACTGGAAGTCCCGTGATCATATCAACGGAAATGTTCTCCCAGTTGTGTGCGGGTGTTGGATTTGGGTTCAGTGGTGCGGCTCTCTTTGAGCGGTCTGGCTTGGCTCTTTGGCACTTGATACATGCCTTGACGTACTGGCGGATGTCGTTTCGCATCTTTGGCCACCAGTATGATCGGTGAATGGCGGTGTACGTGTTTTCAGTACCGGGATGTCCTGCCGAGACCGTGTCGTGGAATGAAGAAATGATTTTTCCGATTAATTCCTCGTCTCTCGGAATGATCAACTTCCCCCTCCTGTAGCGTAGGCCGTCCTCGGCCGTTTCCACTGATCCTTCTACTACCTCCTTGTCGTAGAGAGCGGCTTCTGCTTTGATCCTTTCTTTTACCTCCTCGTGGGTGATTCCGTGAGGTAGGGTATAGAATGAGGATCTCAGCCTTTCTGCGCTGTCTTTGGCGAAGAGGTGTTCCTTCAAGACGATCTGTCCTTCGAGGTGATCCTTGTTGTCGTCGTGATCGCCTCTTCGGGATAGGCCGTCTGCCCTTCCATTGGTCTTCCCGGGGATGTGCACGAGTTGTAGGTCATACTCGGCAAGTTCCGTCATCCACCGGGCCTGTCGTGGATTAATCTTTTGTGGGGTTTTAAAGTATTCTAGGTTCTTATGGTCCGTTAGTACTTCTACAGGGTGTTTTGCACCCATTACAAAATGCCGCCATTCGTCTAGGGCGTGCATTATAGCTAGTAGTTCGCGATCGTAGATCTCGTAGTTTCGTTCTGCCGGTAGTAGCGTCTTTGAATGGTACGCTATGGGTTTCCAGATGCCGTCCTGATTCTGCATGAGGCAGGCTCCAGTTGCGAAGTCTGAAGAGTCTGCTTCGATGCGGAATGGATCGTCATCGTTTGGTATCCCTAGTACAGGTGCTGTGACGAAGATGTTTTTTAACTTGTCAAAGCATTCCTGTTCTGTCACGCCCCATTGCCATTCTCCATCTTTGGTTAGATTGATAAGGGGGCGTGCTACCGTTGAGAACTTGGGTATGAATCTCCGGTAGAAGTTGGCAAATCCGATGAAGGATTGCACTTCTTTCTTGTTCCGAGGTGCCGGCCATTCGGCTACTGCGGCGACCTTCGCGGGGTCCATACGGATTTCCCCGTGAGAGATTATGTGCCCTAAGTACTCTACTTCGGATTTCTCGAACTCGCACTTCTCTGGTTTACAGGTTAGCTTATTTTGACGGAGAACCAAAAGAACCTTGCGCAGGATCTCTCTATGTTCTTTCTGGTTCTCCGTGAAAATAAGGATATCGTCTAAATATACAATGACCTTCCCCGTGAGGACTAGGTCTCTAAATATGTCGTTCATCAAGGTCTGGAATGTGCCCGGTGCGTTGCACATTCCGAAGAACATTACTAATGGCTCGTAGAGCCCTCTATTAGTGATGAAGGCGGCTTTCTCTTCGTCGCCTTCCTTGATTCGGACGTTGGTGTATCCCCAACGAATGTCCAATTTGGAAAAGTACTTAGCACGTTTAAGCTTGTTGAGCAGCTCCGTGATGAGCAGGAGCGGGTACTTGTTCTTCTTGGTCATCTGGTTCAACTTTCGATAGTCCTGGATAGGGCGTAGTTTCCCATCCTTCTTTTTGACAAAGAAGAAGGGTGCCCCCCATGGTGACTTCGATGGGTGGATGCGGCCCGTGCGCAGTTGTTCTTCTAGGAAATCGTCCAATGCTTCTTGTTCTCTAGGTGAAAGGGCGTAGATCTTGCCCGCGTATGGTTCCGAATTGGGGAGGAGTTCGATGGCGTGGTCCCACGGTCGCCGTTCCGGGAGTGTGTCGAATTCCTTTTCCTCAAACACGTCTTTGAATTCGTGCAAGTACTCGGGTACGACCTCCTCGAACGTTTTGGCTTCCGTGGTTTTGCCAGTCGCGATGGCGATTTCGGTTGCCTTCGTGGCGCGGACTCGTTCGGCGATGTCCGCTCTGCACTCGTCCCTGTTTCGGATCCATGCGTCAGCGAAAATGTAATAAATGTGATCACCGTCCTCGATCTGCTCGTGTTCGCAGTCACAAGAGAACGTGATCCGTCGCTTCTTCCAGTCGATGGAAGGGTTGTGGTCTTCGAGCCAGTCGAAGCCTAGAAAGATGTCCGCGGAGCTAAGTTCCGTAACGTGGAACTTGCGGGTTTCCAAGTGTGTGTCGATCTGCATTTGGAGTTCGACGTAGTGCGTCATGAGCCCCATGCTGTTGGTCGATCCGTCCGCGTTGAACAGCTTGATAGGGCGGTCCAATGGGATCTGCTCGAGTCGGTGTTCCTCCACGTAGGACTTACTAATCACCGATCCAGTGGAATCGGAATCGATGAGAGCCTTTGTGAAGAGGGCACGTCCGTCGGGGCGGTGGAGAGTGATCGGTACTTCGATCTGCTTTCCCCGTTTTCCCGTCTGGATGACCACTACACTTCCCCTGAGTTTTTCACCAGTTGAACCGAAACCCTGTGTTCCTCGCGTGGTTTCGCGGATCAATTTGACAATCTTGGTGTTGGGTGTCATATTGCATTCGAGTATGAACTGGGCGATTCTGTCCCCATACTCGACCTGATAATCTGCTCCAGTCTGATTATTCAGTATGACTTTTACTTGGCCGGTGTAGTCTTCGTCTACTACACCGCCCTCCACGTCGACTCCCTTGAGGGCGAGTCCGGATCGTGGAGCGATACGTCCGTATACACCGGCTGGCATCCTGATCTTGATGCCAGTGTCTACGGTGATACGTTTCCCATTAGGAACAACGACCTCCTCCGCAGAGTAGAGGTCGTACCCAGCGGCACCTTCGCTTTTGCGCTCAGGTGGGATTGCCCGCGGGTGGTCTAGGTATATGTCGAGCGTGACCGTCCTTTTCTTGACGCGTCTACGCCGCATTTTCTTTTCTGTTTTCTTAGTGGCACCTGATGCGTCTGCCATTTCCACATCAGGTGTCACTACCGGATCCACATCCATCGGAACATATGTTACATTAACATTGGAGGAATTAAGCACGGTATTTGCCTCCCGCCACACTCCAGTGGGAGGCGCCTCCAAGGCTGTTACAAACGAGTCGTCGGAGCATGTTGAAGCTCCGTCGTCGTCATCTATGTCTGATTCTACAGATGCGAGAGGTACAGATACTGGTTCTAATATCGGGGCCCCGGTTCCTAGCCCATATAGTCCATCCACCGGTTCGTCGTCCTCCGTGGCAGCCGAGTCACTTTTTTTGGAGTTTACTGGTTCTTCTACTTCCAATACTGAAAAGCGATTCGAGGGGGAGGGACTTACCTGAGTGGGTGCGAACCCGGCTTCTTTTGCAGCGTCAGGGTTCTCCTTGGCCCAGGCGGCCACCATTCGGACAAAGTCCTCCTGGGGGATTTCGCTGAGGACCGTGGGAGCTTCATTCCCTGCGATAGCCTGCCGAGTTCGCTGCGTTCCGGATCCACTGGCGGCGGGGGTGGTGTTGGTCTTGGGCCGCCAGTTTGTTTGGTGCCAGGATGTCTTGGTGCATCCCTTACCAGGTGCCTCGGCCTGCGTCTTGCTGCAAGAGTGGCACTTCCTCTTGAGCAAGTTTGCCCGTTCTTCCGCTGTTGGCTCCGCTCGGGGAGCGCGTTCGGGCTTAGCGCGCTCCTTGCCCTTGTCCGTGGTACCCTTGGTGCTCCGCAGTTTCTCCTCGTCCCGGAGTCGACGCATCGCGTTGTCGGTCCGGAGGATGGCCTGTTTCCAGGATTCGTAATCCTCCGGGATCTGGATATTGTACCCACGCTGCGATTTGTCGTTGACGGTGGCGGCGACGAAAGCCTGGTGAACCGAGGAGTAGATGTCCTTGGGGATAGCCCTGGTGACCCAGCTGTGGACCACCTGGTTTTCCCTGTCGTACTTGGCTTCTCCCAGGAGTCGTTCTAGCTCCTGGAAGTACTCCTCGCCTTTACCGAGCGTCATGGTGAGCCGTTCTGCCGCTACTGCCGCCTTTTTCTCCAGGTCCGGGTCGTCGAACTTTTGGTGCAGCTCCCAGACGAACCGTTGCCAACTGACCCTCCATTGTCCTCCCAGGTAGTGTTCCCTGGTGAACGCCGTTACCCATGAGTCGACCTTGGGACCGCGGATCAGCGAGATTGCCGCGCCCACCTTCTTTGAGTCGGTGAAGAGGATGGGGGCGTTGTCGTCGATGTAGAGCTGAAGCCGCATGTACCAGTCCGTGAATCCGGTGCCAGTGAAGGCCTCCGGTTCCCTGACTTTGGACTTATACCGGGGGTCGGGCCGTGGTTCGGGCAGTACCGAGTAGGCATCCCATTGCGAGGATGCCGGTTTCATTGGCCTCCACATAGACGCACGAGTTCCCTGGAGAGGCGCGGCTCCCCAGGTGTTCACGGGCGCGTTCTGTGTTGGTCCTGGGTAACCGGACATGTTATGCGCGGGTCGGGCTGCCTGGGCGAAGTTGTCGGGGACTGGGGCTGTGAGTACCGGTGGCGTGTAGCCGGGCAGGAACGGGTTTGTCTGCCGGGAGTTTCCTCGAGTCGGGGGAGTGGGGAGAGGCCGGGATCCGCGCGGTGTTCGCTGGGGAGAGTGCATGTGCACCGATCGAACCCAGTTTTCTACCGGACGGAACCTGCTTTCTGCGACCGAGACGGGGGTCCTGATGGGGGGTGGTGCCTGGCTGTGGAGCGATGCTGCGTCTCCGGCTTGGAGAGCGTCTGCCTGCAACCGTTGAGCCTCCCGGAGGAATCGTGCTCCCATTTCTCGCGACCATGTCCCTACTGCTACCATTGCCTGCACGACCTGTTGGCATCGTGCGCCGAAGTCTGCCGTTGTGGGGTTGGGCGGGAATGCCCATTGGAGAGCCAGTGGTGAGTCTATGTGACCCAGCTGGCTTCCACCCCGAATCGTGGCTGACTGATTTTGGGCGAGGGCGAATGCCTGGTCGTAGAATTCTGCTGCTGGTACCTGGTTGGGGGCGAAGGTTCGGACCGAGTGGAGGTAGCTGTTTCCGGCTACGGTACCCTCCTGTACCGGAGCTTCTTCTACGGGATGCGGGGCATGCATACTGTCCTGTACGGACATGCGCCCGAAGTCCTCGAAGAAGGTTGCGGCCAAGGGGTCGGGGGTGTGTTGCGAGAAGGCCGGGGTTTGTTGGCCGGACATTGCGTATGTATGTGAAGATTATAGTAAAAAGGATGTAGTCGCGACTGAGACCGCTACCTGCCCACTGTGGCGCCTCCGAAGAGCTATCGGGGTGGTAACTAGAAAGTCTCTGTCCACTACAAACTGCGTCCACCTCTTTTCGGAGATGTGCCAAGAAACGCTAAGGGGTTTTCTTCCCAAAGCCGGCGAGAAAACGCAGCCTCCGAAACCTCGTCCAGCCCCGAAGCTAATTCGGGATACCGGGGGCACGGGAACTATCCGCCTATGTGGTGGGGCGTGTAAAAGTTCTACCGTAAGCGGCAAGTGCCGGTACAGTACTAGGCGATTTCCTGCCTCTTCAGCCGCGGGTTACGCGCTGGGTTGTATAGTAACGGGGGCGCGGTAATGCGCGTATCGTCGGGGCAGTAAGGCCCGTAAATAGACGACCAGTGCCTCTGTACACTGCCACAGGGCCCCTTAACGCCTTTGACTATTACGCGTCGGGTGCACAGTTACTGTGGTGGGATTGTAACCCAAGACCTTTACGACCGCGTTGCACGGTGTTGGTCCAGTAGCTTAGAAGCAACGGTAGGAGAGGTCCCCTACACGCTGTTCGCAAGATTCCCCCAGAACTCTAATCCCTTAACCCTGGGATGTGGCGGGTATGGAAACCGATCACGTGCTCGGAGAACCGAAGTTCAACAAGAGCGAAAGAAAGGTGCACTTTGCCCCTAGTGCGCCGGGGTTGTGTAGGGTAAACCGCTACACGGGGTGGAGACTCGTCTTATGACACAAGCAACACTTCAAGCAACTACTCAGGGGATTGTTACTCGCGTTTCAGCGCAATCCTAGTCTGAGGCTACTCAAGGCGTATAAGGCCAAGACAAGTCTGGGGTGCTACCCTGCTCATCGGCCAGTATATATGCTATTCTACTGTTTGTACATTGTTTGGCTGCTGTACAGTTATTACGTAAGCTGAGAGTCCGATATTATGGTAAACCCTATAATGGGTGTAGGTACACGGCACAGAGTGTCCGGGGGGCTGGTAACACGTGGTAGGGTGTTCGGGGTCTTGCACGTGACTGCTTAGGCGCGCGCTTAGATAAGATAAGGGTTCAGGCTCTAGTCACTAGCTAGGCGAAAGAAATCGGCTTGTGACAGTGATCTGGTGTGTTTGCAATCAGTAGGGCTCAGGGTTATTACTAAGTAGTGTATTGTGGGTTTAGGGGAATGTGTAATGTATGGATTCCGTGGTAAAGGGATGAACAGGGCTTAGGGTCGAGGAATACATACTTACACATGGTATCCTTGAGGTGGTTTTGATGGTTACACACACATACAGTGTTGAGATAGGGCCATGGGCGAAGGGTTTGGAGAACAGAAACGAATATCTGACACAGTGTGCAATGGCTTGAATGCCAATGGTTGATTTTGAATCACGCCCTATTTACATGTACGGAAAGACAGCACATGTACAATGTGCTTTTCGGTGCTCATTCATCCAAACACTTTGTGATAATGCCTGCTGCTAACTCCAATTCAGTCACTATGAGCTTGCACCACTTTGAGCAAAGTACACGGTCTCCTCAAATATGGTCAAATCGTTATATTTCATGTCTGTTCAATATATGTATTTTACACACCGTATTTCTACATGATGGTTCTAGGTGCGCCACATTGTGTGGCAAATGCCACAGGTTACAGTATATCTACATAGGTAAGCTGTGACTGCTCCTTGCAATTTATATGCCAGCCTGACTACTGAATAACAATTCTATACCAGTTTGGTAGTTAGTTTCCCAGTCATGCGTTGAGTTTGACTGACACTTATAAAATGCCTTCAGAGTGGCAATTGAATGCCACTCTGCTGTCGGTCTTATCAGTGCTTATCTACAGAGATCAGATCCTTCCTCGATTGGCAAGTACCTCCAGCACTGATAAATCACCTCCAGCACTGGCAAGTCATCTCGTGTTTTGCTGATGGCTTAACTCGTGCCTTGAGACATGTTGTGCCTTAGACATATGTCATCCGAGACTTGTCGTATGAGCTCGCAGAGTATGTATAGCGTCAACAACTCTAGCCGTATAGTCTCGCGTTTCCTTGCAGACACAAGCAATATGCAATGCGCTTCTGCATAATATGCGATCTGGATCTGGGATATCGGGACCTGCCGAATGTGGTCATCATTAAGTGGTCACGCGCCAGGACGCGACCGCGACAAGGTCAACACTTCCGCCACAACTCCTTCCACCGCCTGTTTAACCACCTCCATCATGTCGTCGTAAGGATCTCATATGCACCCACGATCTACAAATGTTTGACGGCCGCATATTGCACACAGCTCCCCGAAGACCGATCTACCCAGTGGGAAAAACACGTCTATCGAGGAGTCTATCGAGCAGGCAAAGCGAGCGTTTGCGCTCAGAAAATACGAGCAAGCGGTCGACCACTACGCGACTGCGCTCGAGATCGCGTAAGTAACTTACAGCAAACACGCTTTGACGCGTCGAAATGCTCTGACGACGCGGTGCACCACCACAGCACTGCGCAATATGGCGAGAACGCGCCCGAGACTGCGGACCTCTACTTTGCGTATGGGCAGGCGCTGTTGGAGAATGCGATTTCTCAGAGTTCTGTCCTGGGAAAGGAGCAGACGGAGGAAGCAGCGCAGGCGGCGGCTGGTGACCCCGGAAGTGAGTACAGCAGCCTGTGGCCATCGACTTATGTGGTGCTGATCGTGTATCAGAGACGGAGGGTAGCAGCGGGAGCAAGTTCCTATCGTTCTTCGGGGATGGGGATGATGATGACGTTCTGCCGAGCGGTAAGGAGGATGTCGCAGTCGACCTATTCGGGCAGGCGCAGAAGCTCGAAGAGGAGGAATCCGACTCTGAGGATGAGGGCGAGGACGCCGAGCCAGAAGACGACTTTAATGCCGCATGGGAAGTGCTCGACCTCGCACGCGCGATTTATGAGAAGCAAGTCGAACAAGACTCCCCCGGCGCCGATGCGGACAAGGTGCGGCTGAAGCTCGCGGACACGTTCCTCGCACTCGGTGATGTCTCGCTCGAGACGGAGAAGTTCGAGCAGGCCATCACGGACTACACCGCTGCACTTAAGCTTAAGAGCGAGCTGCTCCCAAAGTCGTCTCGCCAGATCGCGGAGGCACACTACAAGCTGAGCATTGTGCTCGACCTCACATCTGGCCACCTGAGCGACGCGATCGCGCATGCGGAGCAGGCTCTCGAAAGCGTTGAGGCGCGGCTCGCAGAGCTGAGAGACGCGCTCAGCGGGCAGGGGAAGGTCGTCGAGGAAGAGAAGCCGGATGTGAAGGGCAAGGGGAAAGCAAAGGCGGCGCCTCTGTTAGCAAATGATGCTATTCAGAAGATGGACCAAGGCCAAATGGAGGCTGAAGTGAAGGACCTGCAGGGTCTGAGGGAGGATTTGGCGCTCAAGGTATGTACAATTCTTCCGAGAGTAGTGGCAGCGGCAATGACGGATGTTTCATAGGTGGAGGAACTCAAGACAATGCCGGAGGAACAAGGGGGCTCTGCTCCGGAAATGGTTGCGAGGGCTCTAGACAAGGAACTTAACTCGGCATCAACAGCCGCATCCGCGAGCCTCCCGCAAAAAGTGAATGATCTCACCTCGGTCGTCAAGAAAAAGAAGAAAGATCCCGAAGCAAACGGTGCAGGCAAGCGGAAAGCAGAAGATGTACCAGGAAGTGCAGCCCCATCGGAGAAGAAGGCCAAAATAGACAGTCCTGAGCCCTAGATACTGTCGCTGGTGTTATAATTATCTAGTCCTCAGGACCACATCTATCTCGCTCCCCATTGCATATTAGTGTTATTGCACGCTCTCTGAAATATAACCTCTTGTCTGAAGATAAAGTAGATACACGGTCTCCGAATCCGCTACTGCAGGAATGGCACTGAATCAACGGCGACCCTTCTATGTTTGTACCTCTTCTTCCCCTCGCCGACGCCGAACTCGCTGACCACGTGCCCCTTCTCGCCCTTACTTTTCATCATATATTTGTATGTTACCAACCCTTCCAAGCCGACTGGTCCGCGCGCATGAATGCGCCCGGTGCTGATCCCAACCTCCGTTCCGAACCCATACCTGAATCCATCCGCGAAGCGGGTGCTCGCGTTCACGAAGGTTCCTGTCGAGTCCACACCACGGCAGAATGCAGAGGCCGCGGCGACGTCCTCGGTCACAATGCTGTCAGTGTGGTGCGACGAATGTGCGTTGATGTGTTTGATCGCGGCGCTGAGCGAGGGAACAGCGAGCACGGAGAGCGTAAGGCTCAGATGCTCGGTCAGATATGATTCGGGTGTGGACGGGTGCACGTGAGTGTGGAGTTTTACGGGAGCGGGGGAGAGGGAGGAGAGCACGGAAAGCGTGGCAGGGTCGCAGAGGAGCTTGACGTCTGCATCGAGTAGGGGCTTGGCAACTGCGGGCCATATGCTGGCTAAGACATTTTCGTGAATGATCAACGTCTCGGCCGCATTGCAGGCAGCAGGATAATCTGTCTAAGACACGGACATGTCAGGTGCAAGTCTGACTAGGACGTGCCACAACTGACCTTGGAATCCAAGACAACTCGGATAGCCTTGTCGAGATCGGCAGACTCGTCCAAAAAGACGGAGCACAGACCGTCGGCGTGTCCCATCACAGGAATTCTGGTGTTGTTTTGGATGTTACGCACGAGACTATTGCTTCCCCGCGGGATCACCAGATCGATATATTGGTCCAGGGCCAGCAGCGCAGAAACCTCTGCTCGCGTCTGGATGGTCTGGATGTACGTGCTCGGGATGGACGTCCTCGATAAGGCGGTCTGAATAGCTTTCGAGAGCAGCTGCGCAGTCTCATTGGATTCCTTGCCGCCCTTGAGGATAGCCGCGTTGCCTTTCGCGGGAGGATCGCTGAGAAGCGCATATGCGAACCGGATCAAATTGACGCACCAGATTTGATCGCTAGCGCAGCGATATTGATGACAACCTCGGGGCGTGCCTCGAAGATCACTAGCAGGACGCCGATCGGGCACGACACGCGGTACAATTCCAGATCGTCGTCCAGCTCCGATGCGTATGTGACAATTCCCGTGGGATCGGGCAGATTTGCTACGTCGGTGACGCCCTGCAGCATCGAATCCCACTTGTCGCCCTTACCGAGATCGAGCCGTTTGAGCAGGGAAGACGACATCCTGCCTGCGTCGACCTCGAGTTGGGCGGCCTATGCGAATATGTAGAATACCGGCGGATTGTAGTAATGAGTCGCTTACGTTCTAGTTCGAAATAGTTGTAGCATGCACCTCGAGGTCTCTTCTGTTCGCCGCCAATATCTCATCCTTCGCAGACTCCAACTCCTTTCGGATTGCAGACAGAGCTTTTATTCGCTCTGAGGACGATATGAGCTGAGAGGCTTCAAAAGCAGCTTTCGCCGATTGAGCAATGGTCCTCGCAGCGAATGTGGAATCCGAAGCCATTCAGCTGTCTTTACTCAATTCAAGATGGTGGGGTATGGGGATACAGTCGCTGCAAGCAAGAATTGACTCCAGGCAACGAGCGCTTCGAGCACAAGTCATGACGCGATCACATGCACTATTCAAGACGCGGTTGTGGCGGCGACGCGTCGGTGGCCATGAGCCATCGCGAACGATAAATTGCTATTCGAAATTGCGTCTCCTTTGCTTGTAAGATAATCAACAGATCTATCCCTTGTATGTTATGTGGTCTGTGTGAGTTGAACATTGAATATATACAAATAATTAATTAATCAACGCTGTATATGTCCGAGTCTGTGTCGCAAGTCTATATCAAGGAGCAAGTCCACAATCTCGTGTGCCATAGAAGCATAAAGCAGAAACATAGTGTAGAATAGTGTATGATGAATTGAAGCATAGTCCGTGTGAAATCGATTGTAGTCGTCCCAAGCTATCATCACTGTCCATAGCCAGGTATGATCGTCCATAGCGTCGATAAGACATATTGTCAGTGCACGAAAGTCACTGATCAGGCACCTGAGGGAGGCTGTCGAATACATCCCAGTGAATATCAGCTTCTAGATTCTGCATGTTGACGCTTTCCGCGTCAGCCTTCCCCTCCATCGCATCAATCATCCACTGAGGCGCTGTCCGCGATACAAGGCTCAGCAGCAGTTGGATAATGAAGACGCCACACTACACGCACTGTCATCATTCTCAGGAATGGGGATCCTGGGCTGGCTGCTAGGTATCCTGGGAGGAAGGACAGGCGGCATGTCCTGCCTATGGCTTATTTCGCGGGCAGTCCTAGGGTAAAAGGCGGGAACCCCGGGGCGCAGACGAAGCTCCGGGTGCACCGGCATGTCTAGTCCCGCAGTACGAGGGCCGAAAGGACCCATATGCGGGGCATCGTAGCTTGCTGGTGGAACGTAGTCAGCATTGGATGGTTGCGGCGCTGGCGCTGGATAGTGCGGGTGTGCGCTCGGCAAGGGAGACACTGCGGTGTGACTGCTCCCGCGAGTGGACATGGGGGAGTGTGGAGACCGCGAGTAGACGCTGGCGCTTGTTGGGGACGCAGCTGCATTCATGATCAGTTTGTCACGTTCTAGTTTCCTCATCAGAAGACCGCAATACCTTGGTAAGCATGACCTTGCACAGGGTTAGGCGTGAGATGACGTCCATGCCCATACCCTCCGCGCGGCGGGGTATACGGACCATAAGCAGAGTGTCCCTGCGATGAAGGCGTAGACGAGTTCGAACGGCTGATTGAAAGCTCCCCAGCGGACATCGCAGGCGAAACTGGAGTTGGCACGGGCAGATGGTCCATGTACGAGCCTGGGGAGCTCTGGCTCTGCACCACATGATGACCCGCATCTGAGCCGGAACAACTGGGATTGGGAAAGAGTGGAGATATTGGAGAAAGTGACCCACTCTCCGAGCCGGGGAAGCTGCGGCTTGGCGGAGCCACAGACAATGAGAGATGGGGTCGATGACTTGTATCGAAAGAGGTTGTGCTGAACGAGCTGGTGCCAGGAATTATCCCCAGTGCATTGGGCTGATCATTTGTATCGGTAAAGGAGGGGATACTGGCACTTGTAGACCTCGCGGAGGAAGGCCTGCGGCGGCTCTGTCTGGCAGGTCCTGTGAGAGACCTGTCCCTCCATTGAGGAAGCTGCAACATAACATAAGCAAATGCCGTAGCACCTCAGTCGGACATGATCGCTTACCATGCTTGGATCGATGCCCTGCAACCGTCGTGGCAATCGTTTAGGAGACGGATTGGGAGTGCCAGCTGCCTGAGAAGAGCGGGAACGATGCTCTCTTGACATTGTTACTCTGCTGTGTGCGTGCAACGAACTAGGGATGGATGGAAAGGTCGGTGAATGCTGCAGCAACCCGCCATCGCGCGCACGTACTTATATCGAAGGAGGCGGTCATGCGCCTCAGTCATGGCAGGAATAGCCTTGAGCGTATGCTGTCCTTTCGTCATCGCGTGTCTTGCGTCGGGCAGTCTTGGACGTGCGGGTAATTTGCGCACGCGAGCCATGAGTGGCGGGAGAGTAAACCTGCCTTTTTGAGTGCTTGACCTGCCGAATGTAACGTGGGGAGAACAGTGCTTCGGCACCGCTTTCGAAGAGGCGCAAATGGGTCGGTGAGGATATCGGCCTCCTATGTGTTGCTGGCTGTGGCTCGGAGGGTTTATATGGCAAGAGCACGACGCAACACAAGATTTTTCGGTCTCGCCGGCAACATCGCCATGAGTTGCCACACTGCATTGTCTTTCTGCTCCAGATCTTTCAGCAGCATGATGGCGTCGAGGGACGCGTCGTAGTCCAAACAGTGCAGCTTCACATACAATAGAATGCAGCAGTGACTGATTGTTGCTTGGATCGGTGTTGCGGACGAGAGAAATGTTAGGAACGGTTCCTGTCCGGTTGGAAGGGCAGCCAGCAGCTCCAGGAGGCCTTGTACATTTGGGCAAGCGGAAGAGTTCGGACGTCAGGGACGACACTGACATCTGCACAGCAGACAACACGAGGTAGACACAGCTCGCTGACGTGACTGGAGAGCCATTCGACTGGTCGTCTCGAAGCGGATAATGAACGTACTCAGAATGCACACTGGAAGAGAGACCTCGAGTCGGCGACGAGTCGGCAAGGTACTAGGCCAGTTTTCGTGGCTCAGGATAGCCTTTCAGCTGCAAAATTGCCTATTCTGTGTATCACGATGTCCCCGAACATGTCACAGAAAACCAGGATACGTGTATTGTCCGGCATAATTGACATCGACCAGAATGACGGAAATGACCCATGGAGGAATAAGACTAACACTTTTCAGCCGGGGTCGACCTCAAGATCTGCATCCGTGTGTGTCACAGTAGCGTAGAGCCTGCAGAACAATAGGTTGCCAGGTGAGCAAAAGTACAAAGTATCCAGCTAGAGTTGAATTGAAGGGTTCGCAAAATTGCCAGAGGCTCCCGGAGACCAATCATACTCTCTAAGCAGTTCTTCGCGCACAAAACAGTTCTTCGTGCACAAGTGCATTGGAAGTAGTTCAATCCAAGTGCTTGCCCGCAGTAGGGGATGTACAATAGTGCCGAAGGATAGAGCGGCAGATGGGCGCCCATTTTTTCTTACAGGTTATATCACGTGAAACTGGACCCACATGACCACACAGCGTCTATCAACTTTGTAGTCAAGGCAAGGGCGAGTTCATGTCCCATGGATAGCAGCAGTTCGACAGTGTAAAAATGCATCATATCACTTCCCGGAAGCGAAAGGTGAGCTGCCAAACTGGGTCTGCTCGGAAGCGCTTGAGCGCAACACTGCTTTCCAATAGACCCGTGCATCGTCTAATGAACACAAACAGATCATATAGACCCTTGAGCTTCAGGCTATTCAGCAACAACGTGTTGTGTTGATAGTGTTGCGATTTGGGAACGGCGGGATACCGTCGCCCTGTGTCAGGGGCTGTCGGGGCACTAGCAAACTTGATATATATTTTCCCTATCATACCGCCCAAGTCTACTCTACACCAGGCACCTGTAAGATGCTAGTATATACTCAGCTTTTCGTAGTCACACTTAAATCGGGGGCGCGACATCCGTATGCTCCAGAGGCTTACCCTTTGGAAGATCCACGTACGTATCCCTGCCCCGCCCAGCGCCGTGTGCTCGCCCGTACTTACACATACTGCAGCGACGCGGACGTACTCGCTTCACTACAGCCCGTACGAAGAGGCTTACCCTTTGGAGCATCCACTGACGCGGACGTACTCGCCGCGTCACTACAGCCCTCCGGACTGCACGTAGGAACCTATTGGTTGCCCCGCTGCGCCGATCCACATCGGATCGCACCACCTAACGCAACGTATCGCGCTAGACAGTTGTTACTAGTACATACTACATTTTCACAGCCAGCCAAGCCGAGCTATACATGCAAGAAAGGAGGTCAACAAAGCTGTACAGCCTGTACAGTACGGACGCCAGCGGACAAAGTTACGTGCACTTCGGTACACCAGCATTTATTGTTCCGTTGCACTTGCGATATTGAATTTGCGATATAGCATGCACACTATGTAACGGTCATCTGGTGCTTTGATTGCTCACCAGGCAGTTTGATCGCTCCTATGCAGTTTGATCGATTGATCGCTCACTATGCGGCACTTCTGATCGATTAAAGTGCATTATGAACGATCAAAGCACACAATCAACGACCAAGAGTAAGGCAAACAACGCTAATGTTTTGCAACACACTGGCAGCGTAGTTTTGTGAACAAGTATACCTAATCTTTGCCCCGCCCGTGAGCTTGGTGGGATGTGAGCGACTGCTTCTTGAAGCTGTCAGCTTAATGTCTGAGACAACGAAGCCGTGGGCTGCGGAGCAGACATTGCGAAGTGCGCAGATTAACCTTGGACTCACCGTCACATGCATCGGGGCCTAACATACGGTGTGAGGTTTCACGTATTCTGATATCTGTACTCAAAACATAGCATGACGATAGCGTCGCCTATCACATTGACGGTCTGTACCGCGAAGAACATCTTGTTGAATGGGTATCGAATTGCTCTAAGATCATCAAGTTGAATATGGCTAGCAGGCTCCCAGAGCAAACGCGCACTCACCAAGGTATATTTATAACTCTACACATCGTTCATTCATATCCTAGCCTCCTTCGCTCCTCCCGGTCACGTTCCAGCCTGCTCACCTGGTCCTCCGTCTCTCCGATTGTTTCATCCCACACGACAAACAGCTCTGACAGTGTATCAACCTAATCCCTGTATGAACCGCCATCCAACTTCCCAGGAACACTACAGCACTTACCCTACTAGCATATCTCTCCATCAACTTTGCGATCCGCCTCTCGAGTGCCTCTGCGCGTCTCGCATCCTCCTCCTGCGCTTTCAGCAGCGCATCCAAGCGCGGCTGGAGATCCTTGTGTTCCGCGAGCCTGCCTGCTCCAGTGACCCCGCGCTCCTCGAGCGCTTGGATTTCGCGCAGATCGCGGTCCGCCGCGCGAATATCAGGTTCCATTTCCACGAGGAGCGCATCGAGCTCGGTTGGCGATAAATGAGCGTATGCAGGCGCAGCAGGGGTGGGAAGCACGCCTGAGAGCGTGAAGGCGGGTGAGAGGTACTGCGCGTGTTGGTCGTCTGCGTGAAGTACCCCCGTTCATTAGATCAGGCAAATGAGAAGCAGGATCTGCGCACAGTGATCCATGAACTTGCGCAGCCCATCGTTGCCCTGCACGAGCGTATCGAGCTTGTGTTGTAGCCCCGCTGCGCGGCGCGCGAGCGACGTGCCCTTCTGCGCGTCGTGTGGCTTGCGTTCAGCGACGTCTGGGCGTGCCCCATAAAGCAGCGTCTCAAGCCAGCGCAGCCGTAGGTCGAGCGAGAGGACTGGCGGTATTGAGGGCGGTGGCGGCGATGGCTCCGTCTTGTCTTCCAATTTGCCTACCTCGTTAGGTGGCTCTACCTCATCCGCGGACTGCTCAATCTCTCCCTCCTCCTCTCCCTCCTGTTCCTCAAGCTCGTCCTCCTGGTCGATGTCGTCCTCCTCTTGCTCCATCTCCGATCCCTCCTGCTCGTCCTCCTGCCCGTCCTCCCGGTCAATGTCGTCTTCCTGGTCAATGTCGTCTTCCTCTTGCACCATCTCCGCTTCCTCCTGCTCAACCTCATCATCTAGCTGCTCAATCACGTCGTCCCCCAGCCCCATATCCTCGTGTGGCGGTTCATGGTGAATATCGTCGACGTCAAGCTCGTGCAGCATACTAATGTTGGGCGAGATGTGTGGCGGCGGGGAGGAAGGTGGGGTCGAGGAAGATAAAAGACGGTGGCGCTGTACGTCGCCAAGGAAGACGCTACCGATGGGGCTGGTCATGCGTCGGGGAGGGAAATGCGGCGACGATGATGCGGACGATGCAGCGCGAGGGAATTGATCCGTGTGCATCACCGTGTACTAATAATTATTTAAAGCCAGTGTTTGTAGACGGGCAGGTGTTTGAAAGCGTGAGGAAAACGAGGAGACTCGGATATAACATTATATAACCCCGACTGTTACCTTACTAAGGCGTTTCAAACCCCGAAGGGGCGCGTAGCCTGACTCTAGATCTGTTCAGTGCTTCCTACCCTTACCTTGGGACGGTGATCTAAACTTCCTACAGCTGTGCTGTGGCGTTCTGTCCACCGTTACTACCTTAGTGGCTCCTACAGCGCTTGGTCAGACAGGTGTTTCGCCCTTGCCGTGTTAGAGCCCAGTCAGCATTCTCGTATTGTCAACCTGAGACGGTCTAGTCGGTCGTATTTCATCGAGCCCCCCCGGATGCTGCGCACCTTATAAACCCTCGACGCCGCCATGTCTGTGTCTAGTCTCTCTGAAGTTATCCACAACCTATTCGGAAACTCCCCCGGTTCCGCTGGAATGGTCGGTCTCCCTGTATCCGAAGAAGAGCCTCTCGTTGGCAAGGAGCTCACGGCGGATAAATGCGAGCTGCGAATTGAAGGCATGACCTGCGGCGCGTGCGTAGAGGTGAGCCAGTGCGGCAATGGGAACATTGCGTATTGATCGGCGTGCAGTCGATAGAAGGCATGCTCAGGTCGCAAGCGGGCATTCACTCCATCAAAGTCGCGCTGCTCGCAGAACGCGGTGTTGTAGAGTACGATCCCAATGTATGGGATCCAGACAAGCTCATCAACGTACGTGTACGGCACTTCTGCCATTCCGCACTATTGACGGGCTACACAGGAAATATCGGACATTGGGTTCGATGCAACCCTCATACCCCCAGCTCGCTCAGACACAGTCACACTTCGTATATTCGGAATGACATGCTCCTCCTGCACTTCAACAGTCGAGACGCAGCTGAGCGCCATGCCCGGCATCAACAGCGTCGCCGTCTCGTTGGCGACCGAGACATGCAAGGTCGAATTTGACAGATCCATGATAGGCCCGCGCGAGATGGTCGAGCGCATCGAAGAGATGGGTTTCGACGCAGTATTGTCTGACGAGCAAGACTCGACGCAACTGCGCTCTCTCGCACGGACAAAGGAGATCCAAGAATGGAGGCAACGGTTCCTGTGGAGTCTGGCATTCGCAGTCCCGGTATTCTTCATCAGCATGGTCGCGCCACACCTGCCCGGATTCTGCATGGTAGTGAAGGCACGTCTCATTAACGGACTGAACCTAGGAGACCTCCTGGTCTGGATCATCACGACACCCGCACAATTTTGGATTGGACAGAAGTTCTATCGCAACGCGTGGAAGTCACTGCGGCACGGCAGTGCGACCATGGACGTGCTTGTGATGCTAGGCACATCCGCAGCGTACTTCTATTCGGTATTCGCGATCATCTTCGCGCTCTTCCAGCGCGACCCAGATTACATGCCGATGGTTTTCTTCGACACGAGCACGATGCTAATCATGTTTGTCTCGCTCGGACGCTATCTCGAAAACCGCGCGAAGGGACGCACTAGTGCGGCGCTCACCGACCTGATGAAGCTCGCGCCGTCCTCGGCGACGATTTACACCGATGCGCCCGCATGCACGCAGGAGAAGAAGATCCCGACAGAACTCGTGCAGGTCGGCGACACCGTTAAGATCGTGCCTGGCGACAAAGTCCCTGCGGATGGTACCGTCATCCGGGGCACATCGACAATCGACGAGAGCGCGGTGACGGGCGAGCCCGTGCCCGTGCAGAAGCAGGTCGGTGATGCAGTCATTGGAGGGACAGTGAATGGGCTCGGCACGTTCGACATGCTCGTTACGCGCGCAGGAAAGGACACGGCACTCGCGCAGATCGTGAAGCTCGTTGAGGACGCACAGACGAGCAAGGCGCCTATCCAGGCATTCGCAGACCGCGTCGCAGGCTACTTCGTACCCTCCGTGATTTCCCTTGCCGCAGTGACGTTTGCGGGCTGGATGATCGTCTCGCACATTATCCGGGAGAGCTCCCTGCCCGATATGTTCCGCGCGCCTGGCGCGAGCAAATTCGCGGTGTGCTTGCAGCTGTGCATATCCGTCGTCGTTGTCGCCTGCCCATGCGCGCTCGGCCTGAGCACGCCGACCGCGATCATGGTCGGCACGGGTGTTGGCGCTAAGAACGGAATACTCATCAAGGGCGGACGGGCGCTGGAGGCGAGCAGGGCGATCAAGCGCATTGTGCTGGACAAGACGGGCACAGTCACCGAGGGAAAGCTTACGGTGGTTGCGGCAGCATGGGTCCGTTCCGGCGATCTCGACGAGCTGCGCGCGGAGGCAGGTGGCGCTGCTCGGGCGCTGAACGAGGTCTCCCTCGATGCGCAGTGCGTAGAGGGCCTCAATCGCGCAGAGGTTGTTGCGATGGTTGCTGCTACCGAAGCACGCTCTGAGCACCCCCTCGCCAAGGCTGTGGCAGTGTACGGCAAGGACATCCTGAACAAATCAGCGATCCTCGTCCCTCAGGTTACTGTGGATTCTTTCGAGGGTGTTCCAGGTGCTGGTGTGAAAGCCGCCATCACACTTTCCGGGACGAAGAAACAGTACATCGTTTATGTCGGTACTGCGCGCTTTGTCACACAAGCGGACGATGTGCCACTTCCCGAGGAACTCATACGGTTCGACAGCGAGGAGGGTTCGCAGGGATTGACAACGATTTTCGTTTCGGTATCCCGGATGGCGGAGAAGTCTAGGCCTGCACCTGTATTATCTATCGCGCTATCGGATGCACCCAGACGTTCCTCCGTGCATGCAATCAAGGCGCTTCACGCTATGGGCATCAAGGTCAACATGATGACTGGCGACTCGAAGGGAACCGCGCTAGCGATTGCAAAGCAGGTTGGTATCGACCCCAAACGTGTCCTTGCAGGTATGAGTCCGCAGGGCAAAGCGATTGAAGTTGCTAAGCTCATGGAGAAGGATGGTGGCGGCGTCGCTATGGTATGCTACTTCGATCACTGCTCCCTTATACTCGTACTCATTCTGCACCTTAGGTTGGAGATGGTATTAATGACGCACCATCACTCGTCGCTGCTTCCGTCGGAATCGCCCTTTCCTCCGGGACCTCCGTCGCAGTCGAAGCGGCTGACATCGTCCTGATGCGCTCTGACCTGCTGGACGTTGTCGCTGCATTGTATCTCTCGCGTGCGATATTCGCCACGATCCGACGGAACCTCGTCTGGGCATGTATCTACAACCTGTTCGGCATCCCGCTTGCGATGGGCTTCTTCCTCCCTCTCGGCGTACGGCTACACCCAATGATGGCCGGCGCGGCAATGGCATTCTCATCCGTCAGTGTTGTAACGAGCTCTCTGATGCTCCGCTGGTGGACACGGCCACTATCGAGCGTCATGCCTGGAGAGACTGTCCCAACCGAGACGATCTGGGATAGTGCCCGTGCGGTTGCTCGTGAGGCGTGGGATCACACGTGCGGTTTGGTAGGCGGACGGAGGACCGCAGCAGGATACAGCCAGTTGCCCGTTGAAATGAGTGAGACGGTATGACATTTTATCGAGGGGCTTTAGGTGGTATAGTCTCGAGATCTGTAACATTTATTATTTCATTTGTGTATATCTCACAATTTCCGGAGCTATTGCTCCTTCCCTGTAGTCGACGTAATGTCAAGGGAATCTCCCCGCTCGTAATAATATCCGAACCTGATCCCATCTGCAGGTTATTGCAGCCGTATCGCAACAGAGTGGCCGGCATACTTTTCCTTGACTGAGTTTCGTGGGAAGAGGTGTGGCGTCGTAGGAAGTCCAATTGTTAACTTATGTAAGTTGGATGGAACCGACAGGCGCTTATGGTACTTTCCATGCGGCTCAAGAGATATTCATTGTACCGATAGATAACTACAAACCGTTCGGTCTGGTTTCGCGGCGAGATCTCCATGGCCGAGCATGCTATAGCATTGAGATGTGCGGACAGCAATAAAAAACAACTTAAAAAATCAGAATCAGACTGGAAACCGCCAAAAGAGATGCGGAGCCTACATTCATCTGAATTGCATGCAAAAAAGGAAATATGCCGAGCGCGAAACTGCGACCCCTGAGACGCTCTCAAGATCAAGTTGGTTCCAGATTCGGAATCAAGTCTCATAATCCTGCTCTATTGCAGTAATTTTGTACCCATCATCAAGAGTCTCTCCCATGATTCCAACTAGAGCTGATCTAAATCTGAGACTGTCTGTCTGCCCGCCACGGGCCCAGTAAATTCCTGTAGCAATGCTATGGTCCGGATCCTGCGACTCCGAATCAGTCATGCTTCCCGACGAATCCAACTTGCGGAGGTTGATCAGGAAACTACAGATAATAATGTTGGGAATGCTTATAGTTCCGCATGTCAGCCAACAATATCTTGAGCTTCAAGATACGTACGTTGCTTGGAAATAACTGTCATATTGCCAGATGGACTTGAGCAAGAAGGGAATGTCAGCCGATGCGCTCACCAGACTTCATCGCATGCTTACATTACTTGGAAAGTTGGACGTCGACATTGAGAATATTGTGAGTGCTATTAACAGACTAAGAGAAATAGAAATCAGAACTTGAGACAGCGTATGTACGGGATTGACAGCGCACAAAAAAATACTGTGCCTAATCTCTTCATCAGCTCACAGCACTTTCTACACTCCATTAGTATTCTGACATACCGTCTACTAGTAGCAATTGTGTCAAGGAGGTATCGAGCTTGTTTCGTTTTCCATGCCCCCATACTTTGAAAGTGTTACACCATGTGATTACGAGAACAATCATGTCGGATGGTGATACTACCTGTCAGGTAGGACACTGCCAATCAGGTCTGTGTCAGCTGCATTGTAACATGCGTCTGACAGTATGCTCCCCCAGCTGCAGGTAGACGTAGCGCCTAGTAGATTCACTACTTCCGCGTACACCGATTGTTATATGCATACTATAGATCATGAGTCAGCATGGTCCAACAATCAAAATGAGTATATACCAGATTGGTGCCAATGGCAACTGAAAGAAGGAAGAGGATTACAGTAGGTGGGACCCGATATCTGCCGCTTATCGCATAAGCGCCGCGCAGAGCAGAAAATCCTGCATATCCGCAATCGCTCAATTAGCTCTCGGTGACATAGCTAGAATACACGATCTCGATACAGTACCAAACATGACGGAGTACTGAGTTAAGTCAATGATCATGCTAAGCACATTCATAGCTTGGCAGCTGCATTGATAAAGCCATCTGAAACGACGGCTTGACGTATAGCCCACCTCTAGGGTCATAACAGCATGTGAGAAGCCTAGCACTCTATCGATAGAGTGAAGGGTACATACCATTGCAGAGTCTGCTGGGAGGATCAAACATAATTGCAGTATGCAGCTGGCGAGGACAACATAACGTGACAGCAAGAATAGCGGGCCGGTCCGTTTTTCTTGCCAAATCAGGTCTCATCAGTATGAATATTCTCTATGACCACTGGATAAGTGCAGATAGACGCAATTACCAATTGCACTGAGGGAGCAATAGTTCCCAATGATGCTGAAGCACAACTAGTCGTTGTGGACCTGGACGAGAAGTGAGAACTCACATTTCGTCCAGACCGGTAATTACCCTTATGACCTTACCCGGTAATTACCGGTCAGTCGGTCAGTCAATTGAATTATTGGTGCAAGGGGGGGTCAGTGGGGTCAGTCTTCGGCAATTCCCAAGAGGTAATATGTGGTTGGAAATGGTCAGATGAGCCACCGGGGGTCAGATTGATTGGAAATTAGATATGTCATAAGCGTGTTGCGAGCAGACTTTGCACATCACCCAGCTCATAGAATCAACTTCTTGGTGCTTCTGTCATGGCTCATGACAAATCCTGGTAATGGAACCATTCCCTTGCTGGTGACAAAGTGAACAGCTCACATCTGGTGAAGCTTCGGAACATCCTAAGTGCTTACAGTTCATCAAGAGTGTGCAGGCACTTGAGGCTGCAGTAAATGCAGATTCTGATGACAAGGGAGGGACTTCAGTCAATTATCTTAATCTGCCAACTGCCCTTCGCTTAAGAAATCGCAGTTGCGAGCTAGATATGCACGCAGATTAATCTGCTAACTGCGGCAGATTAATCTACTGTGACAATAAAATGGTACATCCCGGATTCGAACCAAGGACCTCAGCGCAGATGAGAATAACAGCATCGCAGCGTAATTAGCCGACTAAGCCATTGTGGTAACAGGTACCATTGACCAATTAAAATATATATAACGCAAATTTTACACACAATTTTCGCAAATCATCAAGGCAACTAACTGCTCCAACAAGCATACAGAAATCAATGATAGTGGTAGCTTGATTTACCATGCTTGACCTGGAGCAACTCACCATGGGAAAGCTGAATACACTGGAATCACAGGTCTTTAGAGGCAGATTCATTTGTATTTGTGTTATGGAAGATGTTAAACTGCGAAAATGAAGTTTACAAAATACTCTATATATTGCTTAAAATGGGGGCAACACCAGTTGCACCGTAGCTCAGTTGGCTAATTATGCTGCAATGCTGTTATTCTCATCTGTGCTGAGGTCCTTGGTTCGAATCCGGGATGTGCCATTTTATTGTCACAGTAGATTAATCTGCCGCAGTTAGCAGAAACTTTGCGTGCAAACCTGGCTCGCAACTGCGATTTCTTAAGCGAAGGGCAGTTGGCAGATTAAGATAATTGACTGAAACTCTACGACAAGGATATTGGCAGCATGGTGGGACAAGCAGCCTCAGATGGTAGCATATGTCATGCAAGTGCCATTACTGTAATTCCAGCTATTCTATGAGATTCACCTTATCCCTCACAGATCCGGTGCTTCTTTGGCCAGAATTACTTATTTACCATTCATGAACTCCTCAGTTGGTCAATCAAGGCTGGCTGGGATGAATTCTGGACTCAGGGAGTCAAAAATTACCATGAGGAGGTCTTCTATGAGCTCATGTCACACATGCACAAGGACAGCCCACAGTCCTCTTCTACAGCTATCACAAAGTACTCTGATGCTGCTCCCATTGTAGTAGATAGTGACCAAACCATCCTATGGTGTTATCTATGTAGAGAAAAGGACGTCGCAGAACTCATGAGCACCTGAATGCGCTTAGCTTGAGCAAAGGGACTTCATAGCTCGTTGCAAACGCATGGTACAGGCTCTGTGACTCGATCACTACCTATGGGCGCCTAGCGCGATTGCCGGCGCTTGTCCGGACGCCACGCGCAGACTTCAACAATCTGTAGAGTTTCAGTCAATTATCTTAATCTGCCAACTGCCCTTCGCTTAAGAAATCGCAGTTGCGAGCTAGGTTTGCACGCAGATTAATCTGCTAGCTGCGGCAGATTAATTTACTGTTACGGTTATTTGTTATTTTGATTTTTCAAACATCGACAGAACTCACCACCGGGCGAATACGATACAGGGACTTGTTGCGCAACCAGCCCCCTGGCTACTCGTGATCTTACTGGGCGCATCCCCAGTTGTGCTAGTCTATAGGGCTCGTTTCATCTTTGGCAGATTCAACCCTGCCACCGTTTCATGTTCATCGTTTATTACCTGACAGATGGTGTTCAACCGCCATCATTCCTATCTATCATCTCAGATATATCACTCCATACTTATCAGACGTTTGGGACTATAGCGTAGATAGTATCTGTGGCATCTGGGACAGACTTGACCCCTGAAACCTAACGTAGTATAAAAACTCATGTACTTACCGTCGAGGCTCTTCAGCTCGACCTTGTTGTATAAACAAGAAGTCTTATACTCGTTCTCAAACGTAGGAAACTACGCTCAGGATTTCTCACTCGAGCAATCGAACGACTAAGTCCTCGAAGTGCACACTGACTTCTCGGAGTCTTATATTCTATTCGACTCGCACTTGAACAGATTATATCCTCTAACGCGTATTGGATATTAACCGATCTCCTAAGGACTTCACTTAGGACCCGAAGGCATCTAACGAGTATTTGCCTTGCATACGGCGACGTGCCTACGTGCAGAAGAACGATCTATATTCGCGACTCGAATATACGAACGGGTATTCGACCCGTAACAGAAGGTCGAGCTCATCACACCCTCACCTACCACGGTGTAAGGGCATATGATATTCGGACCAGAATTCCCAGCACGACTGATTGAACTCTTGCCCGAGGACATTCAGGGAGTCTACAGACTCAACCAATACGAGTGGACTGACACCATCGGAGCCTGCCGTAATCGCGGAGGAATTGTTGTCATCCCCAGAGAAGATAGGGCATCGAAGTGGGTACAAGTATACCCCTCCGCAGGAACAACCACTTGGGAAATAACGCGTGAAGCGTTCAAATGATTCGGAGAAATCCCTCCGATGTCAACCGCGACGTTGACCGAAAACGAAACCGAAACCATCAACAGAACTTCCGATGCCGATGGAAATACGAATCAGCCTTCGGGTGCCACAGGAATGGCAGGAATTGAGTGCATCGGAGATGATGGGAGAAATCCTGGAAACTTTACAGGAACAGATAACAGCCAGACCAGAGGACAGGACCCTCCAGGATTTATATCTGCTTTTGCGCAGAGTGGGATTGGGTCTATGGCTGGAGGAGCAAATCTCTTTGGAAGCCCCCCACAGAATGCACCCGGAATGGGTAGCGGAGGAAATCCATCTTGGACTAGCCCAAGCGGAGGAATGGGAACAACAAACCCAGGAACATGGCCTTCAGGCCTATTTGGACGAACCTCCGCAGATACAAGCGGAGGAGGATTGGGAGGAAACTTCGGACTCGGAGGAGGGAATGCCCCCCCTCCTGGAGGACTCGGAGGAGGAACCCCTGCGAACCCCGGAGGAGGAAACCCTGGAGGAGGAAACCCAGGGAACCCCGGAGGAAACCCAGGAAACCCGGGTGGAGGATACCCGGGAGGAGGAGGACCTCCACCACCGAATGTGCCGCAGCCTCAACCTCCGGCGCCAAACCCGTATTACTGACCCCCGATGATAAAGATCAATCCCCCGGACGTATTTGATGGGGAACGATCCGACATGCAGAACTTCATAAACCAGTGCAATTCCTGGTTTACGATGTACGAAACGTCATTCCAGAACGACGTTCAGAGAGTGATCTTTATCCTCTCTTATATTTCGAATAAGGGGAAAACGGGCCAATGGAAACAGAACTATCATTGGGTTTATACGAACCCCCAGATGAAACGATTCTTCCCGCCTAGTCTTGCACAGTTTGACGCAGACTTCCAAAAAGCCTTCGGAGCCATCGAAGAAGTACAGAAGGCGCGGAAGAAAATCCTGGACGTAACCAAGGACAGAAAAGACATCGATGACTACATCACCGAATTCAATAACTTGGCCGGGAAGGCCCAGTACGATCGATACAGCACGGACGGAAACGCGCTGCTTATAACCCTATTCGAGAAGGGGTTACCCGAACATACGACCCGATACATCATCGGTGTTTGGCCGCTACCAGCGACCATTGATGAATGGCAGTCCGCTGCCTCGTACTATGAAAATACGTACAAGATATTCTTGAAACGGGATAAACCGTTTGTCAAGAAAAAGGCTTGGCAAGCCTCGAACCAGAATAACGGACGCACTAGTGCTCCACAGACAACCGCACCAAAAGATCCGAATGCGATGGATGTAGATTGAATGACCACCCAGGAAAGGGACGATCACATCAAGAAGGGAAAATTTTTCACCTGTCATCAGCCAGGGCATATGTCGCGAGACTGTCCGAAGAGGCCGAGGAAGCCAGCCCGCCCTAGGCGGACTACTCGAAAGACCGAAGAAGAAGAAGCCGAGCAAGAAGCTCGCATTGAAGAAGTCTCTGAGGAAGAGACTGAATACATCACCGCTAACAGAGCGGTCACAGCAATTAGGGCTCTGAAAGCCAAGAACCCCGAGCTCCTAGCACGGCTCGTAGAAGAACAGGATTTTGCCTAGGAGGGAAGCCCACGGTCGTACCCTCCGAGAAAGTAGCGCATGTAATTACCTCATTCGAGAAGAATCGATCCCTCTTCATCCCAGTAATCATGACGCTGGCAAAACCCGTGAAGTGCAATGCACTAATCGACTCAGGAGCAATGTCGAACCTGATCCACAGCAGAGTGGTAGAAAAATACAAGGTGCCCACGCAACCCTTGAAGAACCCGATCATCGTCAAGAATGTTGACGGAACAGAAAACAAAGATGGGCGAATAGATCGAGAAGCCACCATACTACTACGATATCCGAAGACCCAGAAAACGCGGAAAGTCCGATTCCTAGTAGGATCAATCGGAACAGAGAATATGATTCTAGGGTATGGATGGCTAAAAGACGAGAACCCCACAATCGACTGGAAGGACCAAACAGTCGATATACGATCAATACTAGGGGCAGAAGAAAAGAAACAGGAAGCCACGATCCGAATGGATACGGTGGAGATGGTAGTTGCCCCAGAAGGGAAAATTCCAACAAGGGACCCAGGAAGCTGCAGGGTATGACCTTTACGCCGCAGAAGAAACCGAGATTCCCACCGGAGGATGGAAACTCGTCTCCACAGGAGTAAAAATGAAGATCCCAAAGGGATCATATGGAAGGTTGGCCGGACGATCAGGCAACACCCTCAGACACGGATTGGTAGTACAAGCCGGAGTCATAGACTCGGACTACCGAGGAGACGTCGGAGCCATCGTCTTCAACTACTCAGACAAGGCACATAGAATTATCCCGGGCATGCGAATAGCCCAGATAATCTTTGAACGGCACCTCACCCCCGACATTATAGAGGTCGAAGACCTAGATGAAACAGAACGAGGGGAGAAAGGGTTTGGATCCACGGACCGGCCAGAGGAAACAGTACAGCGGCTCTATACTCCCGAGGAGTACGAAGCGATCCAACGCTTTGCAAAAGATAACCCTAGGATCATAGGAAAGAAAGGGGAGACGCGAAAGAAGTTCCGAACAAAGATACAAATCATCGACGCTGTCAGGAAAGCGCTGACGAAATCCCAGGAATTCGCGCAGAAAACCCCCGAACCAGAACGAACGATTGAGGGGATGGTCCCAAAACACCTACTGGACTTCGCCAAGGTGTTCAGCAAGGAGTCCACAGCAGCGTTCCCCCCGTCGAGACCATGGGACCACGCAATCGAATTAAAACCCAATTTCGTGCCGAAAGACTGCAAAGTCTATGCACTCTCGCCTAAAGAGCAACAGGCGCTGGACGAATTCCTAAAAGAAAATCTGGCCAAGGGATTCATAGTCCCTTCAAAATCCCCGATGGCGTCACCATTCTTTTTCGTTCCAAAGAAAGACAGCGGCCTACGACCCTGTCAAGATTATCGATATCTGAACGAAGGGACGATAAAGAACGTCTATCCCTTGCCACTGATCTCAGAACTCTTGGAAAAGCTAAAAGGAGCAAAGATCTTCACAAAAATGGATCTTAGAGCGGGATACAACAACGTGCGGATCAAGAAGGGAGACGAATGGAAAGCAGCCTTCAAAACAAACCGAGGGTTGTACGAGCCCACAGTTATGTTTTTTGGATTGTGCAACGCACCCGGGACCTTTCAGGCAATGATGAATGAAATCCTGAAAGAAGAAATCCTCGAAGGATGGGTGCTTGTTTATATGGACGACATCCTCGTTTTCTCAGAAGATGAGAAAACACACAAAGAACGGGAACGGCAGGTCCTTCAGAAATTAGTGGACAACCACCTCTTTGTGAAACCCGAGAAATGCGCCTTCGGCGTCGACCAAGTTGAGTTCCTAGGGCTGGTCATCACCCCAGCGAACATCCAGATGGACCCAGCGAAACTCAACGGGATTAAAGAATGGCCGACTCCCCGAAATCTCAAGGAAGTCAGATCCTTCCTAGGGTTTGCGAACTTCTATCGAAAATTCATCGACCACTACTCCACGCACGCACGACCCCTGGTAGACCTCACAAAAACAGTCACAGGAACGGGGTTCCAGTGGACGGACAAAGAGCAGAGAGCGTTCGACTTCATGAAGCAGGCATTCACGACGGCGCCCGCGCTAGGAACACCCGACAAGGAAAAACCATTCATCCTTGAAACAGATGCATCTCAGTTCACCACAGGAGCAGTGCTGAAACAAACAGATGAAACAGGGCGCAAACGGCCAGTGGGATATCTCTCACAATCCCTGACATCAACAGAACGGAACTACGAAATCTACGATCGCGAACTACTCGGAATAGTCCGAGCATTAGAAGAATGGCGGCACCTATTGGAAGGAGCACCGCATCGGATCTTGATCCGAAGTGATCATCAGAACCTGACGTACTGGAGAAGCGCACAGCGCCTAAATCGGCGACAAGCGAGATGGCATCTATTCCTTTCGCAATTCGACCTGAAATTGCAGCACGTCCCCGGAAGGAAACTAGTCATGGCCGACACACTTTCCAGGTTGTACCACCTGGACGAAAGCAACGAAGACAACAAGGGAATCACCATGATTCCAGACGAACTCGTCGTCCATGCAATCCAGATCCCAATCATTGATCGAATCAAGAACGCCAACGATCGAGATGAATCTGCGGAACAGGCGATCCGTGCCCTAGGGGGCACAGGCGAATTCCCCGCGAGAACCACCGCAGATGAATGGCAACAAACGGATGGAATACTGCTCTACAGGGGCAGGATGTACGTGCCAAGGGACGAGGGCCTTCGACGGGACGTCATCTCAAAATACCACGACACGATCCCGGCCGGACACCCTGGGATCTGGGGTACAACAGTACAGGTTACGACCCACTTTTGGTGGCCTGACATGAGAACAATGATAGCGGAATACGTCCGGGGCTGTGCAATCTGTCAACAGATGAAACCTGATAGGAATCCGCTAAAACCCCCTTTGCAACCAATACCGACACGGGAAGACGCCCTCCCCTTCTCACAGTGCTCGGTCGATTTTGTCACCGACCTGCCAAGAGTCGGAAAGTATGACTCCATGATGGTAATTGTCGACCATGGCCTATCCAAGGCCATCTCTCTCACCCCATGTGACAAAACAATTACAAGCGAAGGGGCCGCAGAAATTTTCCATCGAAAGATATATTCACAGTACGGCATCCCCCGAAAAATCATCTCGGACAGGGGACCACAATTCGCATCAAAACTATTCAGGGAATTATGCAAGCTGCAGGGAATGGAGTCGGCGATGAGTACAGCATACCATCCCCAGACAGACGGACAAACGGAAAGGATGAACCAACAGATCGAAGTATACCTTCGTATCTATTGCATGAACGACCCTTTCCAATGGGTACAACGACTGCCTGACGTCGAATTTGCGCACAACACCAGACGGACTGAAAACCGGCCAGCGCCACTTGAAATAATCCTAGGATACGTCCCGAGAGGATTCCCAGACTATGACAGAGTAGGGAACGTCCCAGCAGCTGTCGACAGGATCAAGAAGGTCAAAGAGGCGCGAAAGATGGCATTCATCGTGCATGAATTAGCCCAGAAAAGAATGGCAGGGCGGTTTCTTAGGGAACTGCCAAAGCTTGAGAAAGGGGACAAGGTCTGGCTCGATGCCAAGAACCTAACGATCCCCTATGAATCAAACAAACTGGCACCAAAAAGAGAAGGACCCTTCACCATCACAGAAAAGATGGGACCCACGACATACCGGTTGCAGTTACCGGCGAGCTGGAAAATTCATCCGGTATTCCACGCTGCCCTACTGAAACCATTCAAAGAAACAAGGGTACACGGACCCAATTACCTACGGCCGCCACCGGATATCATTAAGGGGCAGGAGGAATATGAAGTCGAAGCTATCTTGGCTGACAGATGGCGAGGAAAGAAGCATCAATACTTCGTCAAGTGGAAAGGCTATGCCACGGCCGACAACTCATGGGAAGACGAGGCGAACTTGGAGCATTCCAAGGAGCTGATAAAAAGCTACCACCGAATGCGGGTCAGAACAACCCCAACACTCGAAAGCCAAACAGTAATAGTATGTCGACGACTCGCCATCAGCTCCCCCGTCGCACCACGACTCCCGGTGACGCAGACCGTCGAGAAGGTCGGCCGAGAGGTACGCCACCGAGGAGGTACTCTCCTCAGCACCTACAGATTAGACACGCCCTCCTCTGGTACAGGGCCGAGGGACCTTTTGCTGGCCGAGCCGATGGCTGGACGGCCCTCTTCGACATCGCGCAGGACCTCACCCACGTTTACAGCTCGTACCAGAACATCACCGAGGACCTCGTCCAAATGGAGGGGCAGATCAGAGCGCAGAGAGAGGGACTCGAGCTACTCACCGACAGACTTATCGACCGTTTGGCCGCCACTACGACGGCCCAACTACGACACGCGCTCAACGACTTCGAGGATCGCGAGCACGTTGCTCCCGACCGACCCGAATACGTACCACGACCCGCCCGCTTTTTCACCACCGACGAATGACGCCGAGTTGCAGGGCCGTTTAATTTTATGGAACGCGATCGAGTACTATTTCCACTGCCTACCGAGACTCAGAGGGCCCGCCGAACAGGAGTTAGAGACCCGGCGCCACGTATTCCTGGTGTGGGAAGCGACAGGCGACGTGAACCACCAGCACGCCAGGAGAGCCCTAGGGCTACCCCAGCAAGACAGCGAAGAGCAAATAGCACGCCGCCTATTCGACGATCTCCTTTGGTGCAGAGTATTACCCGCGAGGAGTTTGAGCGAGGTGCGAGGGAGCACGAACGAGACACCGCCTCCCTACCCACATGGGCCGCACGAAACCTCCACCGAGCCGCACACCACTGGAGGTACCAACATAACGAATACCTCCGCGATATCCCTTCCCTACGGGTACCAGCGAGGCCCTCACCCAAACAGCCGTGTCGACAATGTGGTTCCGCTAACCACTGGATCCTCGACTGCCCCAATTATATTTGCAGAGCTTGTGGGCTCAATCAACCAGGTCATCGACAGAATGAATGCCGCCAACACTTCGTATGGCGAACTCCTACGACCCCGTCCCTCAGCGGGAACGGCGACATCTACAACGAACAGGACACCGAGGCACTCTGAAGAGGGGAACTTGGAAAATTCGTCGAGGCCGACGAATGCCTAGGGAGGGGCTGATGTTACGGTTATTTTGATTTTTCAAATATCGACAGAACTCACCACCGGGCGAATACGATACAGGGACTTGTTGCGCAACCAGCCCCCTGGATACTCGTGATCTAACTGGGTGCATCCCCAGTTGTACTAGTCTATAGGGCTCGTTTCATCTTTGGCAGATTCAACCCTGCCACCGTTTCATGTTCATCGTTTATTACCTGACAGATGGCGTTCAACCGCCATCATTCCTATCTATCATCTCAGATATATCACTCCATACTTATCAGACGTTTGGGACTATAGCGTAGATAGTATCTGTGGCATCTGGGACAGACTTGACCCCTGAAACCTAACGTAGTATAAAAACTCATGTACTTACCGTCGAGGCTCTTCAGCTCGACCTTGTTGTATAAACAAGAAGTCTTATACTCGTTCTCAAACGTAGGAAACTACGCTCAGGATTTCTCACTCGAGCAATCGAACGACTAAGTCCTCGAAGTGCACACTGACTTCTCGGAGTCTTATATTCTATTCGACTCGCACTTGAACAGATTATATCCTCTAACGCGTATTGGATATTAACCGATCTCCTAAGGACTTCACTTAGGACCCGAAGGCATCTAACGAGTATTTGCCTTGCATACGGCGACGTGCCTACGTGCAGAAGAACGATCTATATTCGCGACTCGAATATACGAACGGGTATTCGACCCGTAACATCTACTGTGACAATAAAATGGTACATCCCGGATTCGAACCAAGGACCTTAGCGCAGATGAGAATAATAGCATCACAGTGTAATTAGCCAACTGAGCCATATTGGCAACAGTTACCCAGGACCAATCAAAGTATTTATAACGCAAATTTTACACACAATTTCCACAAATCATCAAGGCAACTAACTGCTCCAACAAGCATACAGATAATCAATGATAGTGGTAGCTTGATTTACCATGCTTGACCTGGAGCAACTCACCATGGGAAAGCTGAATACACTGGAATCACAGGTCTTTAGAGGCAGATTCATTTGTATTTGTGTTATGGAAGATGTTAAACTGTGAAAATGAAGTTTACAAAATACTCTATTTATCGCTTAAAATGGGGCAGACACTAGTTGCACTGTAGCTCAGTTGGCTAACGTATGCTACGATGCTGTTATGCTCATCTGCGCTAAGGTCCTTGGTTCGAATCCGGGATGTACCATTTTATTGTCACAGTAGATTAATCTGCCGCAGCTAGCAGATTAATCTGCGTGCAAACCTGGCTCGCAACTGCAATTTCTTAAGCGAAGGGCAGTTGGCAGATTAAGATAATTGACTGAAGTCCCTCACAATCTACCCTATAATCCACCTGTTCCGCCATTTTGATCCCTCTGACCTGGGATAATTTGGGGTCATTACACTTCTGAATTGACCCCAAATTACCGTAAAGGTTATTACCCGGGTCAGTAACAACACTGAGTGTCAGCTGCCTGCTGAGGAAATCGAACAGAGATGATGAGACGATCCGATGGCGACAGACGGAGCAGTCAGAGATCTCTGAGCTTTATAGTTGCATGGTCTGGTATGTTCGGAAGCGGCGGAAGAAGTATGTGATGATGCAGTGATCTTGGAGTCAAAGCCAAGGGGGAATGGCTGATGACTATGATCACATCGAGCTATCGCGTTTCAGTTATACATCGAAGAAATGATGAAGCTATGCAGACTCTGCCGTGAAATTCTTGGGACTCTGGGCGAATCTGGACAAAGAAGCATGAGCGTGCATCATGCATTCTCATGATGGCCGGTCCAGATCTGTCAGCTGGGGCCGTCCATCTCTTACCTGTCAGTTCACCCCGTTCACTTCAATTGAGAGCGATTGTTTGATACTCAGTAGAAGCCCAGAACCACTTGGCATGCAGGCGCTCTAGGCGCCCGGTCAAGCTTTCAAGTTTTGAAGCCTATTACTCTCTGCTCATCGATCATGAGCGCATGAGCCGTCCCCGGCGTTCGATTACCATAAGCTTCACAGATCACAGACTCTGCAAGAATTTGGGTCGTCATTCTGTTGGCAGCTGCGCTCATATGGCATGATGACAGCGGCACGATGCATGAATATTTATGATTTCATTTGTGTTTATTTGGAGCTATTGCTCCTTTCCCTGTAGTCTGCGTAATGGCAGGGGATTCTCCTCGCTCGTAATGATCTCCCAACCTGATTCCAGCCACAGGATATTGTGTCCGTATCGCAACAGAGCGCTCGGCATATTCTTTCTCGACTGAAATCTCGCGGGGGAGGGTGGCGCCGTCACTTTAAGTCCGCACATTGTCAACTTATGTAGTTGAATGGAACCGACAGGCTCTTACGCCACTGTCTATGCAGAAAAATTTGATGTATGATTTACATAGCTGAGCATGCTATAGCATTGAGACATGCGGACAGCATATAAATAAACTAAAGGAATCGGAATCTGACTACAAGCCACCAAAAGAGATATGGAGCCTTTATTCAACACGTGTAAGGCATGCAGAAATGAAACACGCCGAGCGCAAAGCTGCGACCGCTGGGACACTCTCAAGTTCAAATTGGTTCCAGACTCGAGGTCAAGTCTCGTCATCCTGCTCTCTTGCAGTGAATCCATCATCAAGGGTCTCTCCCATGTTTCCGACTAGAGCTGATCTAAATCTGAGACTGTCTGTCTGCCCGCCACGGGCCCAGTGGATTCCTGTAGCAACGCTATGGTCAGGACCTTGCGACTCCGAATCTGTCGTGCTTCCCGACGAATCCAACTTGCGGAGGTTGATTAGAAAACGACAGATGATGATGTTGGGAATGCTTATAATTCCGCATGTCAGCCAGCGATACCTTGGAACTTCAAGATACGTACGTTGCTTGGAAATAACTGTCAGATTGTATGATAGACTTTGAGCAAGAAGGGAATGTCAGCCGATGCGCTCACCAGACTTCATCGCATGCTTACATTATTTGGCAAGTTGGACGTCGACATTGAGAATATTGTGAGTGCTGTTAACAGACTAAGAGAAATCAGAACTTGGGACAGTGTATGTACGGGATTGACGGCGCACACAAAGTGTACTGTTCCTAATCTTGAGTCATCAGCTCACAGCATTCTTGACGCTCCACATAGCAATCTGACATACCGTCTACTAGTAGCAATTGTGTCAAGGAGGTATCGAGCTTGTTTCGTTTTCCATGCCTCCATACTTTGAAAGTGTTACACCATGTGATTACGAGAACAATCATGTCGCAGGTTATGGTAATACTGCATGTCAGGTAAGACACTGCCAATCAGTCCCATGTCAGTTCATTTGATAGGAGGATACAGGTATCAACACAGTACGCCTAAGGGACACGTAAGTTTCTTTGTCTTGCAGGCTCAATTTTCAAACGTACATTGTGGCATATACGTCTGACAGTATGCTACCCCAGTTGCAGACAGACTTAACGCCTAGATTCACTACTTCCGCGTACACCGATTGTTTATATGCATACTATAGATCATGAGTCAGCATGGTCCGATAATTGAAATGAGTATATACCAGATTGATGCCAATGGCAACCGATAGCAGAAAGAGGATTACAGTAGGTGGGACCCAATATCTGCCGCTTATCGCATAAGCGCGCAGAGCAGAAAATCCTGCATATCCGCAATCGCTCAATTAGCTCTCGATGACATAGCTAGAATACACGATATCGATACAGTACCAAGTACGACGGAGTACTGAGTTAAGTCAATGATCATGCTAAGCACATTCATAGCTTGGCAGCTGCATTGATGAAGGCGTTTAAGCCATCTGAAACGAACACTCGACACATGGCCCACCTCTAGGATCACAACAGCATGTAAGAAGCCTAACACTCCATTGACCTAGTAAAGGGCACATACCATTGCAGATTCTGCTGGGGCAATCAAAAATAATTGCAATATACAGTTGGCGAGGACAACATAACGTGACAGCAAGAATAGCATCTTCGAGCCGGTCCGCTTTCCTCGCCAAATCAGGTCGATCTCGGAGTCAAGTGTGATTAGATGCTCATAGAATACAAAGGCTGCAAGAAGACATATCAGTGTAAATATTCTCGATGACCAATGAAGGAGTGTAAGCGATCACCAATTGCACTGAGCGAGCAATAGTTCATGACGTTGCTAAAGCAAAGGGACTCAGACTAGTGATTGTGGATCTACGCATGAAATGAGAACTCACAGTCCATCCAAAAGTGCTACGATCTCCTGCGTTTCGCTCATGTTAGGCAACTAGCCGCATACAGCGCGTTTGACTTGTCCGCTGAGACGATCGAAGGGAGAAAGTGAGACGATCCGACGGCCACAGATGAAGCAGTCGAGACCTCTGAGCTTTTTAGTTGCATCTGGTATGTTCCGAAGCGGTGAAAGAAGTATGTGATATGATGCAGTGACACTTGGATTCAGACCCAAGGAGGAATGGCCGATGGCCATAGTCATACCGAGCTATAGAGTCGCAGTCAAGGGTCTCATTACATCGAAGAACACGATGAGGCTGCGCAGGATCAGCCGTAGAACATTTGATTGAGAGGTATGCATCTCCACGTGTGTGATATCACTCTAGAAGCTGGACGAAGCATGAATGCGCGCTTGCCTACCAAAGCGTATACGTGGCACTATGGCTGGACCCCTTCTGCACAATGGACCACTTCTGCACAATGGACTCTGCAGAGGCCCTGTTGAAGTGAAAAATCACGTAAATAATCGCGTAGATAGTAGACGTGTATACTAAATGTTACTGTAGAGTTTCGTTCAGATCCCTGGTTTATGTCCTTGTGCATAATGCTGTGTTTTCGAAGCTCCGAGGACCGGGGTATGACGAAACTTGTAAGATCTGGTCCGATCCTATGCTTTAAACACTCTGGCGCTATTATAGAAGGATGGAACACATTGAGATGACACTGCTACCAAGGTCTCTGGAGCAGGTATCAGACTGTTGCGAAGAAATTCAAAAAACATTGTGCAGACGTGACAAACTGTGGGCGCCTTTCCTGTCATGGAAATCACGCTTAGAAACTCCGATCGGCAAATAGCGCCGCTAGTGTGTAAGCTGCACGCCCGGCATCTTGTGACTGATTGTGACGAAATTGTGCATTAGAGGTCTCTTTTGACCGGTAGCCTTCGGTTTCAACAGTGCTCACTCCATCTGCACTGTCATTTCTTAATACTATAGATTGGATCATAAAATACATAACCGAAGCCGTCCGGAGACGAACAGGTCTTGCGATTTTCTCCTATTCGCATGCCATCAAAATTGTGCAGAAGGGGTCCAGCCATAGTATCGATATCATTCATGATGCTCTCATCGTTCCATATTAGGTTAGCGTAGCTGCTAATAGAGTGATGTCCCAAGTAATGTCTGTGATCTTTGAGGCGGGCAATTCACATAATTAATCATGGCATTAGAACGCCGGGGATGGAGGTTCATGAATGCATGATGCATTGATGCATGATCGATAATCAATCGATCAGAGTCTGCGTGGTTGTCCGGGCGTATAGAGCACCTGCATGCGTGGTCTGAAGATCTGAGCCTTCTGCTGAGCATCGCTTGATCGCTCTTGATGGATGTGAACAGACTGAACGGCAAGTGATGAACGATGAACAGCCCTGGTAAAGCTATGTGCGCGACCGTTGCAACTGATAGATTCGGCTGCGCCGGCCATGATGCACCGTGCATGTCATGATATATGAAACCCTCCGCAATCACGGCATGAATGTTGAATGACCTAATTGCAAGAGCTTCGATTGGGCATGGACATAGTGCATATGGTCTATGGACTATACCGTACAAGAATACATCACCGGGGTAGCGGACTGAGACTCCATCAACAAGGAGACGACGCAAGAGTCCACAAATTACCCGCGCCGTCGCCTGTCTCGAGGGTGCGGGGAAGGTATACCGATATTCAACAAAGTACCACGACAAGGGGGAATGTCACGCTGAGTAGGAGAACAAGATGCGACGCCGGTGAAGAGAAGTACGATGTGACGAGGAGAAAGACTAGACAATATCAATATATAGGTACTGAGCGACGATGCCGACGAGAGGAGACGGGCGAAAAAAACGATAGGACTTAACGAGAGGCGGTAGATAGAGCGATCATTCGCGAGCAACCCAGTCAGTACTTCGTGAGACCAGCTCGATGGAATTATCGATTGTCCAGAATAGCCGCTCTATAGCACTGCGGCCGCTCCAACTCTTCTGATCGCGCAGGACCATGGCCTGCCGGGACACATCAGTCTTGGCTTCATTAGCTCAAGAACATCGCCACATACCTGTTGAGCACCGAAATTCCGCTGGTCATGCGCAAAGAAGTCTGCATTCTCATCGAGCGCCTCCGACAACATCTGCATGTCCTGGAGGACCGCCTGGATCGCACGCACGGCCTGCAGAGTGAGGATTTCTTTCCGATTCCGCGCTGTGTTGCCCTCGCGGTTCGGCGGTGGCAGCGACTGCGTGATGTTTTGCAAAACGGTGTGGAGGATGCGCCGCGTCTCGCTCAGCAGCTTTTGCGCTTGTGGAAGATTCTTGCGCGATACTAGCACAAGCGCGCGCGTGATCATGTCGGAGGCGAGCAGCTCCATCCGCCGGCGCACAATGTCTGGGTCGGATCCATTCGCGGCAGGCGTTCGTGGTCGGCTGCCTGTGTTTGGTAGGAGGGTCACAGTCAGCAGCACCGGGTGCGCAAGGCGCGAGACATGTTTTGCGGCCGCTGGGTCGAAGAACGAGCCGTCGACCTCGAACACGGGCACTTCGTCAATCATCCTGTCCATCATGCCGTCCGAGAGGTCAGGCAGGTCCGCGATCGACAGCGCATCCAGGCCCATGCGGCCCATGAACTGGTCCGTTGCGTTCAACGGGCGCTGCGCGACGGGATTCTGCTGCATGGCCTGCATCTGCGCAACGTCGCTATTGTCCAGCTCGAGCTCGATCAGCATCTCCTTCCGCTCGCCGTACCGCAGCTCGCCGAGCTCCACGTCCACATCGCGCCCGTCGGACGAGAGGATGGTCATGGGACCTCCAGAGGTTTTGCGAATGCGGAAGCGCTGCCCGTCGACGATCTTCATGTGGAGCTTGATGTGAAGGAGCCCAATGGACATCATGCCGCCGATGCAGCCAGCGAGGCAGTCTCGCAGGTCGTACCAGTCCTTGACGAAGGTATATGTGCCACTCGTGTGGTTCGACATGAGCCAGAGCGATGCAGGGTCGTGTGAGCGGCCGTAGCCGAACGAATGGATGGGGACGTTTGCAGCCTCCGTTCGTGCGAGGACGAGGTCCATCTGCGCACGGCGGGTGGTCTCCGCAGTATCACTGACCAGGATCATGCCAGTGACCGGGTTGCGAGACTTGCGCTGGAGAACGACATCTAGGCCTGTCACGAGTATCAGCGACTGCCCCACAGAAAAATCCACCTAAACCTACCGTGGTTGACCGCAGTCACTACGTCTGTCTTGTCATCCTGCGATCCCCTGACCAAAAACTCGTCTTCAAACGGCGTCCCATCATCGCGACGACCGAGCTCGTCCACAAACTTCCTCAGCCTCGTTTTGCTCTGCGGCTTCCCGGGGCTCAAGAACGGTGTTTTCCTCACCCGCCCACCGACTCCGACCTCGAACGTGACCAAGCTCAGGCGGTCCTTCGGTCCGAGCGACGCGATGATGAAGTCGAGGGAGGCGCGAATCACGCGGATCTTGAGCGCCGCCGTGCTCGGCGTCGCGTTCGGGGCCGGGACGGACACGACGAGGATGAGGTCGAGCGGCGGGTGCGGCAGGGGCTGGAGCGAGTTGCTCGGCCCGGCGGACATGTGCGGCGCGACGAGGGGCGCGGGCGAGCTGTACCGCCCAAACTCGGCGTCTTCGTCGAGCGTGCCCAGCTTGTGCGCCTGCATCCCGCGCGGCGCGGAGACGGACCCGTACGACGTGTGCGAGGATGCCGTTGAGCGCGCCGAGCCGTTGAGCAGGAGGCTGTCCGTCGTGCTCACCGTCGTTCCCGTGCTGCCGCTGAGCATGCGCATCGCCTTCTGGCTCCCGCCGAACTCTTCCAGCTCCGGGGCGGGCGCCCCGCCCGGCGGCGACGACGATCCCGGCGGCTCGCGCGCCTGCGCCGCCGCGCTCTGCTGCTGGTACACGTTCACGAGCGCCTGTATGTGCGCGCGCCAGGTCTCGAGCGAGGACCGCTCCTTGAAGATGAGGATGAACGAGTCGAGCCGCTCGTCCTCCATGTCGATCGTCAGGCTCAGCTCGCCCATCACGGACGTGTCGGTGACCTGTCTGATGTGCCGGATGTATATCCGGCCCTTGAGACGCAGCACGCCCTTCTGCTGCGCGGCCTGCGCGGCCGGGCCCGCGCCGGACTCGCCAAACGCCGCCGTCGCGCCGGACGCGGTCGAGAGCAGCCGCCCGAGCGAGCGCTTCTTCTCCTCGACGACGCAGATGATCGCCTCGCGGAAGAGGTACACGAAGAACTCGCGCACCATCGCGTCCCGCCGGACGGAGAGCAGGTCGTACATCTGCAGCGGGCCGAGCCCCGACAGCGGGTGCCCCTTCCAGTCGATGATGCGCGAGCGCAGGTCCTCCGTGATCGCGTTGAACGGCGAGTCCTCCGCGCCGTAAGCCTCCTCGTGCATCTGCGCGAGCTGGCGCTCGGGCGACGACGCGGGCGACAGCGGCTGCGAGCGCGCGTGCGACTCGTGGTCGGACGGGGCCGTCTGACGCGCCGGCGGGTGGTACTCAGGCATCGGGCTCGAGCGCAGCGAGTGCGCGCTCGACTCGAGCTGGTACGTGCTCCCCCCGCGCGGCGAGAACGTCTCGGGCATGGGCATCACCGTCCCGGGCACGTGCGTGCTCTGCCGCTTCCCGGGCAGCTCGACGACGACGATGCACGTCAGCGGCTGGCTCGCCTCGCTCGTCCGCGTCAGCGTCGCGAACTCGGACCGCACCTGGATCGACGGCGACACGATGTACTGCGACGGCTCGTGTGCGCTGTGCGCGCTGCTGCTCGACTTGCTCGCGTGCTCGATCGGGTCGTCCTTCGTTGGATCGTACGGCTCAGGCGCCGGAGCCGCCGCCCCGCGCTGGGGATACGTCCGCACCGACGATGGGGTCTCTCGCCCGGGGTACATCGATGTCCCTTTGGGGTCGCCCATCCCCGTGAGCGCGGCGAGCTCTGTAGGGCATAGCGCGTTAGTCCACACGATGCAACGCGGATGGGAATGCTTACTGTTGGATTTTCCACCGTCTCCGTCACCGACCTTCATTGGTCGTCTGCACACGCCGCACACGCCGAGGTTGGCTTTGCGGATGACAGTTCCGGCTCTCGATGGCCCTGGCGGGGGCCCATATACTGCGGTGAAGCATGCCTGCATTTTGTCGTCAGAACGCCGTTCGACCACGCACAGGTAGGGAAGAAGTGGAGAAAGCGGTGCTGCGCAGCTACGCTGGAATGGCTGGGCAGTGCAGATAACCATCCAATCTGATGTCCTCGACATCGGCAAACTGCAGCGGGGAATGAGACCTCATCGCGACATCAACAATGGATGGTATCAACTGCTCGGACAGTTAAAGCGGTGGCACCTCTGCGCATTATGCATGACGAACACAGTCCATTCAGTCGCATAGCACCGTCTTATTTGCAAGACGGTCGAAACCGAACGCGGCTTCATCTGCGCGCCAACTCTCCTGTTCATGATGAACGCGGAGGAAATCGCAACTCTCTGGTCTGGGCTTCATCGCCAGGACCAACGTCGCGAGGTAAGTGGGGACTTGTAGAGAAGACCTCCCGTGCCTTTCCGCTGTTGAACAGCAACTGCAATTCGAAATTGCCGTTCGTGGTTCTGTCTCCCTGCCAATCCAACGACAAAGGCGGGCACTTCCCGCTTTGGCACATGTATACTGGGAAGACGAGGCAGTGCGGGCATGCAACATTCATGCAGTCCGCGCTAGCCTGCCCCACCGGAATTTCGCGCAGCGCACGGCGGCTGCCGGCGCGGCCCAACAATCCCAAGCCGCAGCCTCAGTTGCAGCGACTGTGCGCAGCTATGCGGGACGGGGAGCTGTGTAGCAACCCAGGACGGCCTTCGTGGCCTGCATGCTGCACGCCATTTGCAAAAGTCGTAGCAAACGCCGCACCGCACCCGGCGTCTTTCCCACAGCGAGGGATCGGGCGAGCACCGTTCAAGTGAGGCCTCGGCGGACCCCGCCTGACAGACCAGCGCCGACGGGCGCGAGTGCGTGACCAAGCACATACTCGGAGGCAATAGCGCAGGGCGCGTCGGTGTCAGGTAGCGCTGCGGCCGGACGGCGCGTCCCAGGCTCCGGCGCGTCGGTATGTTGTCGCCGCGACGGCGTGCATGCTTGCAAAGCAGCATTGCAATGAGGGGAAGGATGATACTCTGGGGCCGATTGTCGCATTCCGAGCACGACCGTGAGTGGTCCTGGCACCCGGGGGGGCGGCGCGTCGGTGTCGAGGAACGTTCGATGTCGCACCGCAATTGCGCGGCGACGCCGCAGAGGCGGCGGTGACGAGCGAGGTACAAGCCGAGAAGAAGCGGGGAAAGGAAAAGAGAATGAATGGCTCGCTCACCTCGTGCAGGGCGTGTCCGCACTCCGGAACAATGTGAGGCTTCTCGCCGGGGAGCCTGAAGCTGAAGCTGAGGGGCTCGAGGCAGACGGGGCACTCATCCTCCTCGTTCGGCGCGTCGCGGCTGGAGACGACTGGCAGGGGCGCGGCGACCATGGCTGCGTACGGGTGGGTGGGTCGCGGGTCGGGGGCGGTGTAGGAGGGTGTGTTCGGGGCGGACGAGGAGTTGGCAGAGCGCAGGGAGTTGGAGGAGGAGACGCGGTGGGGGGCGCGGTGAAATACGTTACGAAACTGGGCAGAGAGCGAGGCCCGAGATGGAGGTTTGGGAGAGGGAGAGTGACGGAGATTAGAGTTGGGCGTGTGATGGTGATGGCGGGACTGCTGGGTGCTCTGATTGTGCGATGCCCAGGAGGGGGAGGATTCAGGCTTCATGTATGGGGCGCATGCGAGAGGGATCGTCGTGGTCAGGAACGAGGAGGGCGACCGCGGTGGGCGATGGCGACCAGCTTCTTGCACAGATCTGGCGCATGACCAGATCCTCTCCGCCTTAATTCCCCTCCGCTGCGTGCGCCTTCGCACTGCGCCCGGTGAGCGTCGAACACTTCCTGCACTCAACCAAACGCTTTCTGCAGCCTCGCTGCCCAGCTCGCCGTGAACAGAGGTCCGCGAGGCAGGCTGGCAGGCTGGCCCGCCAGATTGGGGGCCCCCACATCTCGGCCCTTGCCGGCACCCTCAATTGGCAACTCTGGACCTGGCGCAGGGTGCAGTGCTCCTCCTCCCACATCAGCCAACACCGACATCAGCGTGTTCTGGCGTTCGACGAGCAGTGCGGTCCGCGCAAACTGACCTCCCGGGCACGGGCGGAAATGACCATTGCTGGCGCGCATTACAAACTCATTTCCCGGCTCAGAAGGATTCGAGATTTGCATGAACGCCACCGCTCGCTTCTCCTCGCCCCATCAAGACTCGCCGCTCGCATCACTCGCCGCGTCGCGATCTGATGAGACGGCTCGCCGCGGCCCACCTGCTCGCCCTCCGTTTCCTCAATCTGGCTGAACACCGAACCCGGCCCTGTCGCGGACGCTTTTGCGCCTTCTGGCTCGCCGACTTCGACCAGGGCTGCTCTCACGTTGGTAAGGCCGCTGAAACGGCGTGTGCGCCCGCCGTTCGCTGTATGGCGCTTTCCACGCCAGCCATGCTTTGTACACCGCTCAATACGTCGGTGTCTTGACGTTCCGCATCGCCCAATGTGAGCCGCTCCGACGGGCGAACCGCCAGAGAGAACTGCATTCCTTCCAAACCCTGTGCATCATTGATTGTACATCTCTCTACACACGGAACAGGCCTTGACAAACAACCCCGCTCGCACATCAGTGATTATCCCCTCATGGCCAGGTGCTTATATGATGATACTTTCTGCCCCTCAGGACCCGCGTATCGATCGTGAAGCGCAAGGCCCGGAATAGCGAGCGTTCGTACACGACACCCTGCACCGTTCGCGCGGTCATCGATATCCGCCCAGATCGAAGGCGCGTCAAACAAGCTCATGACACACCTCTCGTCATGGTACAAATCCCCTGCCCGCTTCGTCCACCTCCCGAAGCGCCGCCCGAGCCCTGGCGCTCGCGCATGCTCCGCGCTCCCCGCATCGTCAAAATCACCACATACTCTGATCACATCTAGTCACGGGTAGCTCGGCTATACGGCGAACATCAACACTAGCCAGCATCAGCATTTATCGTTCCTCGCTCTTTTGTCTTGTGCTGCATATGATCATGATCATGATCGCCTCGCAGGCCGCTCCGGCGCCACCACCTACCTGCGTAGCCGAGCACGCTGGCAGACGTCGTGGCGCCGATCTCGAATCTCATCGCGGCCGGCTCCACCTGAGGCCTGAGCTCGGAGCGTGCGCTCATACCACGGCTTTTCTGCGCTTCTTCTTCGCGCGCGCCGGGGCCGACATTACCGCGTGCCGCCATAGATATCGATATCTGACGTTCTCGGTCGACGCGCGACGCGCCGCCGTGGCCTCAATTGTAGCTAATATTGCCTGCAGCTTGGGACTGCAGCGGCCCGCGCGCGTGGCTGAACAGCGCGTGGTCAGCTGCTCGGTATGATTCATCGTACACAGCTGCGCTCCCCGCATCATAAAAAGCCCGCCGAGCAGAACAAACTTTCCCCGACAATCGTCACGAAGACGTACACGCGTCCGACGCGAGGCGAGGCGAGGTGAGATGCATCAGCTGTCGATTATCGCCTGATGCGCGATTGGGCGACTTCGTGGGTGCCCACGATCACGCTAGCCGACGACGTTCAGAAGATTGGGTGTGCGTGCCTGGTTGCCGTCGATGCGATTGTGTCGGTCGTTACGTATCGCGACGCCGATCGATATCGCAGCTGGGGCGCATGTGCGTGTGCGTGTGCGTGAGAGCCCCGGCGCGGCGCCTGAGTCGTGACGGGTGTGGGACGGTGCGAGGGGAGCGTTGCTTGCTGAGGGCGTCGTGGGCCGGAGCGTATGCATCAGGCCGTTGCGTATAAAGAGAACGATGGCAGATTGAGGCAGACGGGCGACGAGCATCCCTGTTGTGCGATTGCACTACACCATTATTGACAGAAAATCGAGCCTTTAGCTGCCATCGTCAGCTCATCGCTCGCAAATGCATGGCAACACCCCAACCCACAAGCACTTTCTAGACTTCGGGCATAGACTTATCAGCGGTCTACGTAAAGCCGCATTTGCAATATGAGCAGATCGCCAGCATTTGGCTTTAGCGGACACTCAGGCTCCCGTCGAGACGACTGCCAATCGCCGTGGCTCCATCTGTCTTTGCAGCTGACTCTGGACTAGTATCTTCAAGCTAGTGCTTGTTGTGGAGCTCGCTGCACCGACTCGTTCAACCGGTGCTCATGGTGCTCGGCATTAATATCGGCGACTGAAATGCAATTCACTAATCACCTGGACCAGCGACCCCATCTGGTAAGAAGAAATCTATTCAAAAAGAAACCCATTCAAGAGATTACTGCGATACCATTCATTCACCTGGTAGGTGGCTCTGAGGCCACGTTAACGGCACTTTGTTCAGCTTGGCACCCCAGTGGCATGCTATCGGTGCTGCGCGCGGGTTTACAGCGGTCCTGTACGAATCCATGGCGATGGCGTTCCGTCTCACTAATGCGCGGGTGCCCGGCGTACCCGACTCGTCCCTGATATACGTACACCAATCTGTGGCGACGCGTACAAACGCGACGCGACGCGTCGGTTTCATGGACCTACCGCACTGGGCACTAGTGATCTCTAATTTCCTCTTGGCAGCTGTCCGCCGTCAAGCTGGCGCACTAGCGCTATGGCATTTTGCTGACTAGTCGTCCCGCGAGCAGCAGCCAGGAACTGCTGCGGAGCTAAGAGACAGCGAGGCGATGGGCAGTGAATTTTCTTGGCACCGATCTGCGTGGAGATCGAACGATGCGCTCATACTGACGACTCTCGAGCGCAGCGGAATAATGTCTGGCTAACAAATAGACACGGCTGGAGACGAGGCAACCTACTAGTTCTGACGAATCATGGACGCTGGATCTTGTGGCAAGTATGAGCGGAATAATATCGACACAACTGCACTGTATTCACACGTGGTCCGGATGATAGTTTGGGTAGTTAGTAACCTTAGTAGTAGGATGTAAATGCTGGAGTAGAAGTGCGTCGTAAGTCTCAAGTGCACTGGGTCAGAATTACAGTGATACTCTAGGTAGAACGACAATGCGCTGCGGCATATAGTTTGAGAATACGTACCACTGAAAGTTGTGCTACAAGGACATCGTGCATTATATGCCAAGGATCTTGTGACAGACGTACTTGCTGAGCGGACAGTACATATAACCAGTTGTGATGGAAAAATATAGCCTCTACGGGCACTATTCGTAGCAGTAACCGGTCTATGTTCACGAATATGTTCTCCATATTGCATATTACTATGTAGCCCCAACAGTCCATGCGATGCAAATACAAACAGATTGCTGCGAAGACGTGATCTGCAACCCAAATAGTACGATAGGTATTCGGTGATGTACCCAAGAAGTCCTCGGAGGCTATTACCCTGCCGAGCAGTGCCATCCTGTAGGGCTTCTCAGTGAGAAAGGAGCGAGGCACAAGGTGTCCGATGGAATGCAAGCTGCAACACATGTGGACGTGACGGCGGCAGTGGAGAATCGCGGACAAGCCCAGGACAATATAAATTGCAGGGATATCTAGATGATGAGGTAAGAGTATGACGAGCAGCAGGCGTACAGAAAGGGAAATGGAAAAAGTCCGTTACTCATTACTTTCGTCGCTGTTGCTGTTGCCACAGAGCCAGCGGCACGTCCTCGTCTTCCGATCGCCGATGGCTCTGGACGACAGCGTGAGCACTCGTGCCCTTCTTGAGCTTGCCATTGACGTGCTGCACGGTTGGGATCGGCGGCGCGGCAGAGGCAGACACAGACCGACTCGGCATCCTGTTGGCGGGATACGGCTGCTTCTCCTGTGCTGGAGTATATCGGTTCGGCGGTGGTGATCGTGCGCGGCGAGGGGAGGGTTGAGGTGCAGCTGCAGAGGAGTCGGGAGGGGAACTCGACCTCGGTGGCGTGGATGATGCTTGTCCCCGTCCACTCACCATTGGTGCTGAGCCGGCAGACGCCAGCCACGTTTGTTCCACAGCCACAGGCGGCATCGCACCGGGTGGCAGCTGCCCCCCGACCACTGATGAGTACTGCTGCCCCTGCATCGGCACGTTGTTCATGTTATAGAAATTGCCATTGGGTGCCTGCGGCTGTGGCGACTGCACTGTAAACGATGGTGGGGGAGCCGAAGATGACCGGGGCGCCGGGTGCTGTGGGAACGGCGGGTTTCCACTTGCTGGTCCTCGACCCATCGGCACGCCGGCCCCTGCGTTGTTCGGCGGACCGTGGCCGTACTCCTGCTCCATTGCCCGATGCTGCATCTCATACTGAGGGCCACGCACGGGCATCTCAGCTCTCCTCCCGCCAGGCGCAGGCGACCCCGGGAGGGGCTGTTTCGTGAGGGTGCCTTTGCGTGACCTCTCCTTCATTTCCCGCTCCTGCTCCAAACGCTCCTTCTCTGCCCGCTCCCGCTCCTCCTTCTCCCGCTGCTCGCGTTCCAGCTGTTCCTTGTCCGGAGGCGCTTGCTGGGGCTGTGGTTGTGGTGCGGCGGCCCCGTTCTGTTGCGCAGGATTTTGCGCCTTGTTGATAACGCCAAGGTACCAGAACATCAGATTGCTGATCAAGACCTGCTCGTAGAGTGGACGGCGTGGGTTAGCAAGTTTGATATGGCTGAGCCGATAGATCGCCCGCTCGACGTGAATGGGATAACGCGCATACATGCCTGCCAATTGAGGCGATGGCGATGGGGCATAGCTCTTGGATGACTTCGAGGCACCAAGAAGCGCGGCGGCCGTCTCGCGCCCTGATTGACCCATTCCGAGCGTCGACGGCGAGTCTTCTTGCTTCTTCTTGCCACCGAACAACGACCCGAAGAAACCAGGTTCTTTCTCCTTCTCGCGCGGGCGGTTGTCGCTCTCCTTGGTCAGCTTCTTGGCGCTTTTATCGCTGCTGCTGCTTCCCCACTTCCCGAACAGTCCTCCTCGCTTGTCCTTTTGCCGCTGCTGCTCGGAGGGGCTGGGGGAGGACGGGTGATAACCAGGAGATTCCTGAAGAGATGGACGAGATTCTTGAAGAGACGGGCGGGACTCTTGGAGTGACGGACGAGGTTGGGGAGCATCCGCAGCTGTATCAGGTGGAGTGGGCTGGGAGGAAGGAGTAGAGGCGGCAGGTTCAGGCGTGGGGGGAGCGACAGCCCGTTGAGGCTGAGGATGATGGAGGACTGGGGGTGTTGGCGAGATAGCAGGCGGAGCTGGAGTCGGTTCGGGTTCGGGCTCACGTTCAGGCTCTGGTTCAGGCTCTGGTTCGGGTTCAAGTTCAGGTTCAGCAGGTTCATGCGAGGCCGTTGAGAGAGGTGGCGTAATGGCGGATTCAACCGAGGGCTCAGGGCTTGTTCTCGCGAATGTTTCCATGTCATCAGGCTCGTCAGTGACGTAGGCGTCATATATTAGAGATTCCTCGCTATACGACTCCGGCCGTGGCAGGGGGGTAAACGACTCCGGCCGCGGGATAGGAGGAGCAGCGGCGGGCTCCTCCTCAATAGGAGGCTGTCGACTAGACTCTGCGTGACCGTGATCGCTGGAGGATAAATCACTGGATGATCGAGTCGCATCCATCGACGCCGCGCGACTGCCGACAGACTTTTTTCTACGACTTGCTGCCGTGAAGCGGTGTGCGCCTTCTCCTGTCTGACCTGGTTTTCGGATTTTGGTGCGAGCTGAACGACGGAGAATCTGGCCTGGACGGGGAACAACAATCGGCGAATCGGCTTCATCCCCCATCTCCGTGATATCGTCCATCTGGTCAATGACTGCATACATGCATGGTCAGAAGCCCGGAGAAATCGGGATGAGATGGCATCTACCTGAGGGCGCAACATTGAGGCTGAGGCTCCTCCGCAGTACACTCCGCAGCTTTCTAGGGTCATCCGTCTTGGAGGCTTCCTCAGCCAGTTCCTCCAGTCTCTGCAGGTCGTTGATGGTGAGCTGCGGCCCGGAATTGGTGAAGACGCTCCGATTCCGTTTGATGGGGACCACTTTCTCCTCCTCCTCGATGCCGTCATCAGCAGAAGGCTTGTACTGCCGACTCAACATCGACTTCTTCCTCCCTAAGCCGACTGATCCACTAGACAGCGAGCGCCCCAGGGCGCCCATCTCGTCGGACGGTGTCCGGGCATGTTCCTTGAGGAATTGCTTGAACTCAGCGGGGGCAATCTCTGGATGTAAGCGAGCAGGGACCCAGAATAAATGAAGCGGATCATCCTGGCTCCCAGCCGCACTACTTTCCGTGCTCTCCTCGTGCGAGCTGCTGCTAGAGTCATCAGTGGGCGACCAGTGTGCTGTGCTGGTTGGGGATGCAGGCGAAGGTGAGCTAGGTAGGTCCGGGTCCAAGACAAGTGATCCAGGTCCGCCTGCTGTTGAACGTCTCCTGATATCCCGGAGGGCCTCCACCTCCAGCCGTATCTCGTACTCGGACGGTTGCATAGCGGGCTCCTTCGAACGGATGGTGATCAGACGACAACCGGCGATGGATAGGCCCACTCACCTAGCCAGGAACGCACCCGCCACTGTAGCCTGGGGTTGGTCGTCGCTCGAGTGGTGGCGGCAGTCGAAGAAGGCGTGCTCGGGTGCAACTTAGCCAACGGCGAGCCAGCTTGATGAAGCTTGGCTGCGAGGGAAGCTGGTGGCGCGGCATCGATGCCGGCCTTCATTTCATAATCCTTTCTGGCGCCGAACTCTGCCTCCCTTTTCGGGCCCTTTCGGGCTTCCAAACGTTCAGTAAGATCCAATTCTAACCCGTCAAACATCCTATACATCATGGACTGAAGCCGCTCGACAAGGGGTTGCTATGTTTCCGTTGCTCTGGGGCTTCCTTACTATGCTGTTTCATGGCCTGTTATACCAGTGGCCGCCCGCGCGGGGAACGTCGCTTCATCCGGCGGTAGCGGCGTCTGGTTTGACAAATAACTGGCAATGTGCATGGTGTTTGAGCGCGCCGTCCGCGAGTCAGCTAATTGTCGTGGCGGCACCGCTTACGATGAACGTGTTATGTCGGCGCGGCGATTGCGAACCACACCAGTGCATGGCATGATAGGGCACGATATTCTGCCGCCCAGCCTGATTGACATAAGTAGGATAGCGACATAAGAAGGTTTGCGATATACTAACCCCTTCTGCGCAATGGACCACTTCTGCACAATCAATCTTGCATAACGACATAAGTCAGGACTATAAAAGAAATGATACAGAAAACCTTGTCTACATGTCTAGTATCCACACAAATATTTTTCGATGCGTTGTTGCCTCTGCTTTGCAGAAGGGGTCCATTGTGCAGAAGGGGTCCGGCGATAGTAATATCTCTTCCCTCGACCTCTGCCATGTGCGATACTTATCGGAGATCATCAACGTACGTGTATATGGTGGGAGTTGTATTGCATTCATTTCAGAAGAAATCTAGTGGTATGTCATCTCTCATCTAACAACGGAGATTGTCGTCCTGATCGAGGACTCAAGATGATATAAATCTCGTCACCATTTCACAGTATACCGGTGGTCACTCACTCTCATACACATAGTACGTACGGATATGTATTATAGGCCTAGACCTTTTGCTTAGTCGAACACCATTGATCGGGACTCTGCCGCGGCGGCAATCAAACACGACGTTACGCCTGGTATAAAACATTAAGTCTCGCATTGTTCAAGGGAGATTGAGGGTATCCTAGCTATCCTGCATCTATCCCCAGATGATTTTCTCTCACCCCCCTGCGCGCGTATTGCGGCTCAGCGCGTATGCAGCCATCCTTGTTGGGGTCAGCACGGCACAAGGGCAAATTCCCTTCACGCCACAACAAAAGTTGGGGGACATCACCGACATCCCCGGGCCCTTACATGCTCAATCACCCATGCGCGATCTGTGGACCTCGCAAGAATGGAACGGGCTGACGACGTTCGCGGGCGCAAAGCCCCTGCGGTGTTTTGGTGCGGACGCAGAGGTGCCCTACGACGTCGCGGTCCTCGGTATGCCCGCAGGCGTTCCGGTACGAGATCGGATGGCTGAATGATGACTCGGACGCAGGCGCGCCTTTCGACACCGCCACGACTTATCGGCCTGGGTAAGCGCGTCTGCACGTATCCTTCCCGGAGGCACTGCTGAGATCACACCGTGGTCTCACAGAGCGCGCTTTGGGCCTGGTGGCATCCGCCAGGGCGCGCGGCGCCTCGGTATAAATAGAATCAACGTCCCGATGAAGACCCGCGTCACCGACCATCTGGAGGTGGTCGATTGTGGCGATGTTCGTTCGTCCCTCTAGCTCTTTTGCACAAGTTATTGCCTGAGCGGGATGCATCAGCAATGGTGTTTGTTGATAACAAGGTGGCATTGCGCCAGCTCGAGCTCGCAACCATATCGGTGCTCTCCCGGCCTAGCCTTCGGTCATACGAAGGCGTCAGCCTAGCGAAGGATGGCAAATACCATCCGCGAGTTTTGACTTTGGTCTGTATAGCAATCGATGACAATAGGGTGGCCCCGCTCACTCTGTTATAGGGCGGCGATCATACCATCACATTGTCAATGCTACGTGGGGTCGCGAAAGTATACGGTCCTGTCAGGTAGTCTCCAGTCCCTTTATAGGTCGAGTACCATTGATCGCATGTTTCCCCATTAGCGTCGTTCACTTTGATAGCCACATCGGTGCGCCACGTCCTACACTATGTCCAAACAAAGATTGAAAACTCATATTCATACAGATACTTGGAAGCCGACGCGAACCGTATGCCCCGTGCACAGTTCACTTTGCCTCGCTGACATCACTTCGCTTAGCCGGACGGCCCTTGGGGTCCCGATGAGGTATTCACTAGACGCATAGATTGCCAACGTTTAATTTAACCAGACGGCAGGACATCCCGGTCACTCACGACAACTATTTCTGGCACGCGCACGAGGAAGGCCTCCTCGCGCCCAACAACTCGAACATTGTAACTCAGCTCCCTCGCCGTGAAATGCATTCTGTTCTCACGCACATGGCAGCATGTCGGCATCAGAGGCGCGCTTGATAGCTGGAAAGATTACGAAGACGATTTCGAAGCCGGTTTTGTGATCTCGCATGCGGATGAGATCGAGGACATCGGCTATCAGGGAATTGTGACCAAGATCAGGGACACGGTAGGAGATAATCCAGTGTATAGTGCGTGGCGGTGTTGCTTCTCTCGATATTGATATTAATTGTCTATCGATAGTCTCTTTCGACATCGACGTCATAGATATTGGGATGGCGCCTGCGTGAGTACTGTTATGCTGGGATTGCAAGCCCCATCGTTGACCACCATCGACTGCTCAGGACGGGGACGTACGTGATTTGCCCCAACCGCCGCTAATCTGTGGTCTAACCGCATTTGACAGTCCGGAGATCGGGGGATTCACGACTAGAGTACGGGCGCGATCATTCTGCGCGTCAATGTAGTCGTTGACGGATACCGCTGACAGGAAATCAAGAAGCTCTTGCAAGGACTAGATGGATTGAAGATTGTGGGTGCCGACATTGTAGAGGTTGCCCCAGGTATGAGTTTGTGGGTTTTATGCTGGGGGTGGGGATGTTGATGTGCTACTACCTACAGGATATGACTCGCAAGGTATATGTTGCGTAGCGTACACATTGCTTCACCCGTTGGCTAATTTGCTTGCAGATGAGATCACCCAGATTGCCGCAGGAAACGTTGGCTGGAATATCCTCGCGCTGATGGCGAAGACTCCACTGGTTGCGTAGACATTGAGGTGTGGTTTGATCGACGATGGATTTATGTATTGGTAAAACTAGTAGCGGGGATGTTCGTCGCCATGAGAAGGCTGTGCACTGGTCGTAGAGTGCGGCACCTCCGAGGCATCACGCATCATAGTTTTATGATACCGCAAGCCATGTTGAGCATTAAGGACGCAATGGAAACAGTGACCGAGGCAACACCGAGGGAGCGCGTTAGGCGCCTGTGATCGCGACGCGTCGACGCGTACCATTCGGTGCGGTGCGTTTATCCGTCGAGCCTGGATTCGGCCGCTGTGCGTCTTCCTCGGTGCTTTTACCGCACATTGCCATCGATGCACGACGTCAGGATGCTGAATGGTGGACGTCTGCCCCCAGCCGCCCCAGCATCCTGCTTACGTAAGTGCTAATCGTTTGGGGATTCTCGGCAGCAAATGTGTTTTTAGCTCCTGCTCATCTCCGACACACTGGTCTACTCCCTCTCCCATCGTCGACTTGCCAGTGTGTGGCCATGGCTGCCTACGACCACTCACGAGTCGCCCAATTCATAGGTGCGTCCCCAGGCTTTCTGCGCCCGAGACGCGACCACATGACTTCTGGCCAGGCGGAAATACCCTCGACAAAGCCCCCGCTGGGCCCGTTGCCGACTTTGTGAAGAACAATGGCGGGCATACAGTCATCACAAAAGTGAGTCTCGATCCACAACGACATCGCGTGCATTCCTGACCGACGCGGCACAAGGTTCTCATTGCTAACAACGGTCAGTGCGACCGTACGAGGCTGTCGTATCCGCTGAACGCGTCGCACAGGTATCGCCGCCGTAAAGGAGATCCGCTCGATCAGGCAATGGTGCTACGAGACGTTTGGCACCGAACGCGCCGTCGAGTTCACGGTCATGGCGACCCCAGAGGACCTCAAGGTGAACGCAGAGTACATCCGAATGGCCGACCGCTACGTCGAGGTTCCGGGAGGCTCGAACAACAACAACTACGCCAACGTCGACCTCATCGTCGACATTGCAGAGCGTTCCGGGGTGCACGCGGTATGGGCGGGGTGGGGACATGCGTCGGAAAACCCGCGCCTCCCAGAGACCCTCTCTGCGAACAAGATCGTGTTCATTGGCCCGCCGGGCAGCGCGATGCGCAGTCTGGGCGACAAGATCTCCAGCACCATCGTTGCACAGAGCGCGAACGTGCCCACTATGGCTTGGTCGGGCACCGGAATCACGGAAACCACAATATCCGACCAAGGATTCGTTACGGTCGCAGACGATGTGTACAAGCGCGCATGTGTGACTAGCGTAGAGGAAGGAATGGCGAGAGCCGCCGAGATCGGATACCCGGTGATGATCAAAGCTAGTGAGGGTGGAGGAGGAAAGGGTATTCGGAAGGTAGACGTTCCCGAAGCGTTCAAGAATGCATTCCATGCTGTGGCGGGAGAGATCCCTGGTAAAGCTATACGTTCGCATGCCATTGTACACGAACTTAACATTGTGCAGGTTCGCCCATCTTCATCATGAAGCTGGCGGGGCAGGCTCGTCATCTGGAGGTCCAGCTCCTTGCGGACCAATACGGCAACGCGATCTCGCTCTTTGGCCGCGACTGTTCCGTGCAGCGTCGCCACCAGAAGATTATAGAGGAGGCGCCGGTGACGATCGCCAAGCAGCCGACCTTCGAGGAGATGGAGCGCGCGGCTGTCCGGCTCGCGAAGCTGGTCGGATACGTCAGTGCCGGAACGGTGGAATGTATGCGCGCTGGCCATGGTCTCCGTACGTTCACTAACGCGCCCACGCAGATCTGTATAGTCACGCGGAGGACGAGTTCCACTTCCTCGAGCTCAACCCGCGTCTGCAGGTCGAGCACCCGACCACCGAGATGGTGTCTGGCGTGAACCTGCCCGCCGCGCAGCTCCAGATTGCCATGGGCATCCCGCTCCATCGCATCCGGCACATCCGCCAGCTGTACGGCGTCGCACCCAACGGCACGTCTGATATCGACTTCGACATGTCGGACCCGGACGCGAGCAAGCTGCAGCGGAAGCCGCGCCCCAAGGGGCACGTCGTCGCCGTGCGCATCACAGCGGAGAACCCGGACGCGGGCTTCAAGCCGTCGTCGGGGTCGCTGCAGGAGCTCAACTTCCGGTCGAGCACGAACGTGTGGGGCTACTTCTCGGTCGGCTCCGCGGGCGGGCTGCACGAGTTCGCGGACTCGCAGTTCGGGCACATCTTCGCGTACGGCGAGGACCGCGGCGAGAGCAGGAAGAACATGGTCGTCGCGCTCAAGGAGCTGAGCATCCGCGGCGACTTCCGGACGACGGTCGAGTACCTCATCAAGCTGCTCGAGCTGCAGGCGTTCGAGGAGAACACGATCACGACCGGCTGGCTCGACTCGCTCATCAGCGACAAGCTCACCGCCGAGCGCCCCGACGCCACGCTCGCGGTGATCTGCGGCGCGGTCACCAAGGCGCACCTTGCGTCCGAGGCGTGCTGGGCCGAGTACAAGCGCATCCTCGACAAGGGCCAGGCGCCCTCGCGGGACGTGCTCAAGACCGTCTTCGGCATCGACTTCATCTACGACAACGTCCGCTACTCGTTCACGGCTACCCGTTCGTCATTGACGACGTGGACGCTGTACCTGAACGGCGGCAGGACCCTGGTCGGCGCGCGTCCTCTCGCCGATGGGGGTCTGCTGGTCTTGCTCGACGGAAAGAGCCACTCCATCTACTGGCGTGAGGAAGTCGGCGCGCTGAGGTTGATGGTCGACGCGAAGACGTGCTCGATCGAGCAGGAGAACGACCCCACCCAGCTCAGGAGCCCAAGTCCCGGCAAGCTGGTCCGCTTCCTCGTGGAAAGCGGCGATCACATCAACGCCGGCGAGCAGTACGCTGAGATCGAGGTTGGTCCGATTGCAGGTTTCATGTTGCGTGCGTCGCGTCTGATCATCTATGTAGGTGATGAAGATGTACATGCCTCTTGTCGCCGCCGAGGACGGCATCGTACAGTTCGTCAAGCAGCCCGGCGTCAGTCTGGAGCCTGGCGACATCCTGGGTATCCTCACGCTAGACGACCCCGCCCGCGTCAAGCATGCGAAGCCTTTCGAAGGCCTGCTGCCTGCCTTGGGCCCGCCGAACGTCATTGGCAACAAGCCTCACCAGCGCTTGAACCACTACCTTGGCATCCTCAACGACATCCTGGACGGGTATGACAACCAGGCGATCATGGCACAGACGTTCAAGGACCTGATTTCCGTCCTGGAGAACCCCGAGTTGCCATTCACCGAGGTGTCTGCGATCCTCTCGACGCTCTCCGGGCGCATGCCCGCGAAGCTGGAGGACAGCATCCGCGCCGCCATCGAGACTGCGCATGGCAAAGGCGACGCGCCCGAGTTCCCCGCGATGCGCATCAAGAAGCTCATGGAACATTTCATGGAGGACAACATCCGCGCGCAGGACCGCCCCATGTTCAGGACACAGCTCGGGACTCTGTTTGATGTCGTGGAGCGGTATGGGAACGGCCTGAAGGCGCATGAGGTCAACACGATCGCCGGGCTGCTTGCCCGCTACGAGGAGACCGAGAAGCTGTTCGGGGGGAGCATCGAGGCCCGTGTCCTCACTCTTCGCGAGCAGAACAAGGACAGCTTGGACAACGTCGTCGCCCTCGTGCTGAGCCACAACATGGCGCAGAGGAAGGGCCGCCTCGTGATGATGATCCTCGACCATGTCAAGAACAGCGGCTCGACGGTGTCGAATCCCGAGAGCAGGCTGTACAAGGTGCTGCAGGGACTCGCATCCCTTGAGTCGAGGTCTGTCGTGTCGCTTGGCGTTGCGTGAGCATGGACTGATGTCTTCGTCGTCCGCATAGATCGTCGACGCAGGTCTCGCTGAAGGCGCGAGAGGTGCTCATCTCGTGCCAGATGCCTTCGTATGAGGAGCGCAAGATCCAGATGGAAGGCATCCTCAAGGCTTCTGTGACGAACAGCTTCTACGGCGAACAAGGCTCTGACATGAAGTGAGTCATGGGCTTTGTCGTGCTGAGAGGATCATGCTAATACTCGCTCAGGACGCCCTCTATCGATGTCCTTAGAGAGTTGATCGACTCCCGGTACACGGTTTACGACGTTTTGCCTACGTTCTTCAACTTCCATGAGCAGTGGATCACTTCCGGTACGACTTCTTCGATCTCGCTGCATCTGGAGCTGAGATCATGTCTCTACAGCGGCATTGGAGGTCTATATCAGGCGAGGCTACAGGGCCTACAGCTTGTTGTCTGTTGACTATGAGGAGGGAGATGGCCTTGATGACGGCGACGCTCCTCACATTGTGACGTGGCGATTCAACCTCCCACAGTCGCACTCACCACCGACGACACCTAGCCTGTAAGTCTTAATCATGATTTGCGTTTAATATCTGTGGTCGCTGAGTGTTACCTTCGACAGGTCCAACAATCCCCGCAGGCAAGGATCCGTGAGCGACTTGACGTACATGATCAACAAGCACCAGAAGCAGCCTCTCCGTACCGGTGCCATCGCGTCGTTCCCCAACTTCGAGGCCTTGACAAGGGGCTTCGACAAAGTCACAGACATGCTGCCTCCTTTCGACGCTCGGGAGTATCGCGAGCGCTACGGGTCGAACTGGCAGCCTCCCAATGTGCTCAACATGGCGCTGCGCATCTTCAACGAGGCCGACGACATGTCGGAGGAGGCGTGGTACGAGAAAATCCATGCGCTGATCAACGCGAAGAGAGGTGTCATGGCCCAGCGCGGGGTCCGCCGCATCTCGATCCTCATCTGCAGAAAGGGTCTCTATCCCCAGTACTTCACCCTTCGCAACATGGGCTCGTCCTGGGAAGAGGAGCAGGCTATCCGTCACATTGAGCCCGCCCTTGCGTACCAGCTGGAGCTGAGTCGCCTGTCCAACTACAACCTGACTCCCTGCTTCACGGAGAACAAGCAGCTGCACATCTACCATGCCGTCGCCCGGGAGAACCAGTTGGACAACAGGTTCTTCATCCGAGCCCTGGTCCGCCCAGGCCGCATCCGTGGCAACATGAACACTGCCCAGTATCTGATCTCAGAGACCGATCGCCTTGTCACGAACATCCTGGACTCCCTCGAGGTTGTGTCGGCACAGCACAGGAATGCCGATGTCAACCACATCTTCATGAACTTCATCTACAACCTGCCCGTGACGTACGAGGATGTCCTAGAAGCCATCGCTGGGTTCATCGAGCGTCACGGCAAGCGTCTCTGGCGTCTGCACGTCACTGGCTCCGAGATCCGCATCGTCCTTGAGGATAGTGAGGGCAATGTGACGCCCATTCGTTGCATCGTCGAGAACGTTTCCGGTTTCATCGTCAACTACCACGGGTACCAGGAGATCACTACTGACAAGGGTGTCACCATCTTGAAGTCCATCGGCGAGAAGGGCCCCCTCCACTTGCAGCCCGTCCACCAGGCCTACCCCACCAAGGAGTCTCTGCAGCCGAAGCGTTACCAGGCCCACCTCATCGGCACCACCTACGTCTACGACTTCCCCGACCTCTTCTCGAAAGCGCTGAGCAATGTCTGGGTCAAGGCTCGCGCCCTCAACCCTTCTCTCACTACGCCGAAGAAGGTTCTCGAGTCGAGAGAGCTCGTCCTTGACGAGAACGATCAGCTGCAAGAGGTCGACAGAGCACCGGGCAGCAACGCATGTGGTATGGTGGGATGGGTGTTCACGCTGCGCACACCCGAATGCCCCGACGGCCGTCGAGCAGTGGTGATCGCGAACGACATCACCTACAAGATTGGATCGTTCGGGCCGCTGGAAGACCAGTTCTTCTACTTAGCTTCCCAGCATGCTCGGGAGCAGGGTCTGCCGCGCATCTACCTGTCCGCCAACTCTGGTGCTCGTATCGGGCTCGCCGAGGAGGTCATGAACCTCTTCTCGTGCGCATGGAACGATCCTGAGCACCCAGAGAAGGGCATCGACTACTTGTACCTCACTCACGAGAACTTCCTTCAGCTCCAGGAGAAGGCTGCGAGCTCGGTGCGCACTGTTGACATCGAAGTCGACGGGGAAGTACGCCACAAGATCACCGACATCATCGGCCTGCAGGATGGCCTCGGAGTGGAATGTCTGAAGGGATCCGGTCTGATTGCCGGCGAGACGTCGCGTGCATACGACGACATCTTCACGATCACTCTCGTCACCGCCCGATCGGTCGGTATCGGTGCCTACCTCGTCCGTCTCGGTGAACGTGCCGTGCAGGTCGAGGGCCAGCCCATCATCCTCACCGGTGCTCCCGCTCTCAACAAGGTGCTCGGCCGCGAAGTATACACGTCCAACTTGCAGCTCGGTGGCACTCAAATCATGTACAAGAACGGTGTGTCGCATTTGACCGCGGCCAGCGATCTCGAGGGTGCTACGCACATCCTTGAGTGGCTGTCGTATGTGCCTGAGGTCAAGGGAGCGCCCTTGCCAGTGCTTGAGTCCGTCGACACATGGGACCGTGACATCGGCTACGTCCCTCCCAAGGGGCCGTACGACCCCAGGTGGTTCATTGAGGGTAAGACGGACGAAACTACATCGGGATGGCTATCCGGCTTCTTCGACAAGGGCTCGTTCCAGGAGACGCTCAGCGGCTGGGCGCAAACGGTCGTTGTAGGCCGTGCACGTCTTGGTGGTATCCCCATGGGTGTCATTGCCGTCGAGACGCGGACGATCGAGCGCGTTGTGCCCGCCGATCCAGCGAACCCGACCTCGGTTGAGCAGCGCATCATGGAGGCCGGGCAAGTGTGGTACCCGAACTCGGCGTACAAGACTGCGCAGGCGATCTTCGACTTCAGCCGCGAGGGCCTGCCGCTCATCATCTTTGCGAACTGGCGTGGGTTCTCTGGCGGGCAGCAGGACATGTACGATGAGATCCTGAAGCAGGGCTCGAAGATCGTCGACGGGCTCGTGGGGTACAAGCAGCCCGTGTTCGTGTACATCGTCCCGAACGGAGAGCTGCGTGGCGGGGCGTGGGTCGTGCTCGATCCGAGCATCAACGCACAGCAGATGGAAATGTACGCAGACGTCGACGCGCGCGCGGGTGTCCTCGAGCCTGAGGGTATCATCGAGATCAAGATGCGCCGCGATAAGGTGCTGAAGCTCATGGAACGCCTCGACTCGACGTACGCGAGCCTCAAGCAGGAGAGTGTCAATCCGTCCAAAACGGCCGATGAGCGCACTGTTGCGGTGGAAGAGCTGGCGCTGCGTGAGCAGCTCTTGCAGCCGGCGTACAAGCAGATCTCTCTGTTGTATGCTGACCTTCATGAGTGAGTCTGCTCTAGTAGTCCTCCATGATCTAGCTAACCTGTGTCTCCAGCCGTGTTGGACGCATGGAGGCAAAGGGCTGTGCGAAGCCGATGGTGTGGAAGGATGCACGTCGCCGATTCTACTGGTCCGTCCGTGCCAAGCTCGCATGGTCGACTGCTATGGCGCAGCTTGCCGAGGCGAGCCCGCAATCCACTATCGAGTACCGCACGCAGCTGTTGGAGCGGTTGTCGTCAATAGACGGAACGACCGACCGCCGTACTATGGCGGAGACACTGGAGGCGCTCGACCTGTCTGCAACGGTTGCGCAACTCAAGGCGGACCATCTCATGAGCCGCATGCTGGCTCTGGCACACGAGGACCGCAAGGCGACGCTCGACAGTCTCGTCCGCTTGGTGGACAACCTCGCAGATGACGAGAAGGCGACTCTCATTGGTGCACTGCAGAACCCTGGCCGCTCCCCTGGTACGTCCATCAGGTGGCTGTCATTTTTCTCGCGGTGGATGGTCTGACGTTTCTTTGACTACCAGGCCCACCATCCTACTCGTAGAGTCTGCTCCTGCTTAATCCTCACTCGATATCACCGCACCTATTGCATTCTCTCGGATCACCATTGTACTGTATCTCAACGGTAGTGTAGCCTCTGTTTGCTGTTTATTCTTCTTGGTCAAATGTCTGTTGTACCAATTTCATTTGACGATGGCTTCTCGTTGATCACTGAGCACAATTGTTGACTCTTTCTTCGAATGCCGGATGGAAGTGATCAGCCTGTGATTTCAGCTGTGATCGAGTCATGACGTCAATATTGATCAACAAAGTGAGATCGCAGATCTCAGTAATCTTATAAAGCAAAGCTCAAGCCTGCGAATCGTCTACTACCATCGGACTCCGACCATCCGACCGACGCAGCTTCACACGCGAGAACACATATCGCCAAGGCTTCGGTGCGACTATGGGTCACCTCATAACAGTGGCGACGTGAGACTCTGCCTTCGCTGAATTATCTCTTCCTGAGTAGCTGAATCATCTTCAGATGGTATGTCTGCCGGCTTCTCGGTCGTTGAACACGACAATCTAAACAACAATAACAATGCAGCTCTTTGAATCAATGGTCACTGGACTTTCAGGTGAGCCCAGAAAGACTTGGGGCTTTGAACATAGTGCGACGAGTTTCAGGGAAACCTGGAGCGAATTCTGGAGAGCATTCGCACCGCGAAACAACGAGGAGCGACACTCCGGGTTGGTCCTGAACTCGAGATAACGTGTGTCCTGGTTTTGTAACTATAGTATGACCTAATGTGGACTATGTCGACAGTGGCTATGGCTGTCAGGACCATTTCCTCGAGGGTTAGTATACCTTCCACCCATTGCAGCTCGGAACTTACGCGTACCATGGTAGGCGATACTGTTCTACATTCGTGGGAGGTTCTGGCCAAGATTATCGAGTCGGAAGAAGCACAGGGTATACTCTGCGACATCGGAATGTGAGCGTGTTCCCGGTCATGCTATCCAGGGAAAAGCTGAAAGGTAGCGCTGTAGGCCAGTAATGCACAAGAATGTGATGTACAACTGCAGAGTAATCATCTACTCCGGAAAGATCCTTCTCATGAGGCCGAAGATGTGGCTAGCTAACGATGGGAACTATCGCGAGCTGAGATGGTTCACCCCATGGATGAAACACAGATATACCGAGGATCACTACTTGCCGAGGATCATTCATGCGGTCACCGGACAGGTTCTGGTATTGAGCTGATGAAATCCGCTCAGATATTGACTAACACTTGCAGACCAAAGTGCCATTCGGAGACGCCGTCGTCAGCACTGTAGACACCTGCATTGGTGTTGAGCTGTGTGAAGAGCTCTTCACTCCCTCAAGGTATTGCATTGCACATGGCGAGACCCCGCGAATCTTCGAGCTGACTGGTCGAATGTGCTCAGTCCTCACATTTTAATGGGCCTTGATGGCGTCGAGATATTCACCAACTCAAGTGGCAGTCACCACGAGCTTCGGAAGCTGTATCGACGCGTTGAACTGATTAAAGAGGCTACAACCAAGGTCATCATCACTGCCTGTCCATCCTGTCACCATTCTGACATACCTGCTATAGCTTGGCGGTGTCTACCTTTATGCAAACCAGCAAGGATGCGACGGTGATCGCCTCTACTACGATGGCTGCGCGATGATTGCCGTGAACGGGCACATCATTGCGCAAGGCTCTCAGTTCTCGCTGAATGACGTCGAGGTCGTCACTGCGACTATCGACATCGAGGACGTGCGCGCCCACCGCGCGACGAGCAGCCGCAGCATGCAGGCCGCCGGCGCAGAGCGCTACGAGCGCATCGAAGTCGACTTTGCGCTCTCTCACGGCAAATTCGCGTCCGAGGGGGACGTGGACGATCTGATCATCAGTCGCCGATTCAAGGTGCGATACCACCAGCCGGAGGAGGAGATCGCGTAAGCACGATGGCTTACTTTTCCTGATGAGGAATCGATTGTTGACTGTATACAGCCTTGGTCCCGCATGCTGGCTGTGGGACTATTTGCGGCGCTCGCGTACGCAGGGTTACTTCGTTCCGCTCAGTGGCGGCATTGATAGCTGTGCGACGTCCGTTATCGTGTACTCCATGTGCCGTCTAGTCGCGGATGCGGCTGCATGCGGAGGTCTGCCGATTTATCATGCGACGGCCACTTTTGGCTTAACGTTTTGCAGATGTACATGTCATCGCAGATGCGCGTCGCATCGCGGGGGAGCCCGAAGACTCCCCGTATGTCCCCACTGACGCGCGCGAATTCTGCGGGCGTATCTTCCATACATGCTTTATGGGCACGGAGAACTCGTCCATTGACACGCGTCGCCGAGCCAAGGAGCTCTCGGAAGCAATTGGGAGGTGACCACTTTTCCTATATGTGAATCATCTTCCCGCTGAGCAGTACCGCGGCGCTAGCTACCACGTAGATTTGAACATGGATACGGTGGTAACAGCCGTTCGCAATCTGTTCTCCTTCGTGACGGGCGTCAAGCCTCAGTACCGCGTGCATGGCGGTTCTGCAGCCGAGAACTTGGCACTGCAGAACATACAAGTGAGCAAGCTGCAGATCAGTGAAGCTGCGCTGGACTGATGTGATTTCACAGGCTCGTCTGCGGATGGTGCTGGCATATTTATTTGCTCAGCTGCTCCCTTGGGTTAGAGGCAGGTCTGGAGGTCTCCTCGTACTCGGGAGCGCAAATGTGGATGAAAGGTACATATCCCATATTTATGCCCACCCTTGAGGCTCTAATCGACCGGATAGTCTGCGTGGATATTTCACCAAGTACGACTGCTCTTCGGGTATGTGATGTCATACCATAACATGATCAGCATCTGATTCGGGGCTCAATAGCGGATGTCAATCCCATTGGCGCCATCAGTAAGACAGACCTGAAGCGTTTCATTAAGTACGCTCAGGGTGCATTTGATCTGCCTATTCTGGAGGGGTATAGCTCAACACGTTTCGCAAGTGATGTGCGGCTAACCCTGCAACTTTTTTTCAGCTTCTTGGATGCGATTCCGACTGCAGAACTTGAACCGACAACTGAAAATTATATTCAATCTGATGAGGTATGAGCCCCTTAATCGTATGAATGTAACACTCATGTGGTACTTTGCAGGCCGACATGGGCATGACCTACGACGAGCTGTCTGTGTTTGGACGGCTGCGGAAGGTCGAAAAGTGTGGGCCTTACAGCATGTTCACGAAGCTTTGCCACGAGTGGGGATCTACTCTATCGCCCGTGCAGGTTGGTGCTACCGACGTCAAGCGTATCCGCCGCGCTAACGCGAGCTTTACAGATCGCCGAGAAGGTCAAACACTTCTTCTTCGAATACGCACGGAACCGGCACAAGATGACGACTCTCACCCCATCATACCATGCAGTGCGTGCTGTAGATAGCCTTGAACTTCTGCTGTGCTCATTTCGTTCCTAGGAGCAATACAGCCCGGACGACAATCGTGAGTCTAGCACCTTGCTATAAAACGGCGAATTTCTGATTAGAACTACATTTTAGGATTTGACTTACGACCTTTCTTGTATCCCTCGCGCTTCCCCTGGCAGTTCAAGAAGATCGACGAAGTGGCGGCAAGCCTGCCAGATAGATCCGCCGGACAGGTCGATGCGATCAAGACGAAGACGGCCTAAGCAACGATGGGGATAGATATGCAGCGTATAGATATCGTGTAGCAGGTGTTAGACGAGGTATGGTACAGTGCCGTGGATGTATCAGAATTACATAGCTATAGCGGTACAACCATCCGAGAACTACGTGCGCCCGAGCAATCGTGATAGAGCGCCCTGTACGTTGATCTTCTTCATAACAGTAGGTTCAGGAGCTGTAATGAGCTGTAAGATATTTGATCGAGGAGAGCGTTGTACAACTTACGATCAGTAAGACCTTCTTCCTTGACCTTCCGCTTGACACTATCCATCACTTCGCTGACTCCCGAACGATCCAAGTCACCGCGTGCCTTCATGAGGGCTTCAACGAACGCAATGTTCGGTCCATATACCTTCGCGAAGGACCAGTATGACAGGAATACGAGGCTCTGCGAAGCCTCGAGCATGGATAGAACCATCTCGAGGACTTTCATCTGGGGCTCGAGCTCCTTGACCTTCAGGTACTGACCAAATAGCTTATACGCGTCGTCGATGTCTGCCTTCATCCGCTCCAGCGAGGCGGGCACCTTGAGCTTCGGCGCGTTCGCGAGTGCCGTGAGGTATGTGACCAGATATTGCTCAAGGAGTTGCTCCACCAGAATATCGAACAGCGTTTGGTTCAGGTATGAGGAGTAGTCTGACAGATAGTCGCGCATCGTCTCTATGATCTGTGCGGAGATACCGTCGTACCACGAGGGCTGGAAGAGCTGCTTCGTCGCGGGCTTGAGATCGTTGAAGATGATGTCGATCAGCGTCTGCGTGCCTTTGCGCGCGACATCGAGGAAGCCGTCGATCGCGTCGTTGAGCCGGTCATGGATCACGACACGGTACTTCTCCGACACGAGCGGCTCGATGCGCGCGGAGAGCGCCTCCGCGAAGTCGGCGGACTTGAGCTGGTCGTTCGCGAGCGCGATCGTGTACTCGACCAGCCCGCCGGCGATCTCCTCCGGCTTCTCGATGTGCTGCTTGATCTCGGCGTCGATGAGCCGCGTCCATCGGTCCTGCACGCCGCGCATCACGCGGTTCACCTCCTCGACGACCCGCGCGAGGATCACGCCCTGCCCGCTCTCCATCGCAAGGTCGACCTGCTGGTTCACCATCTGGAAGAGGATCACCGCGCCCTGCATGCCGTACAGTCCGTCGCTGTTCACCTCCGGGGGCTCCTCGCGCTTCGTAAACGCCGCGATCTCCGTCCTCATGAGGTTCTCCGTCCACTCGTCGAGCTTGTGGATGATCAACTTGAGGTAGTCTTCAATGAGGCTCTGCTCCTTGCCGTCGAGCAGCGGAGGCTCGAGCAGCTCAGGTGCTATCTCCAGCTCCCTCATCTTTTTCTTGTAGTCTTTGACCCACGCATATAGTGTGAGCAACACACTGGCCTCGGGCTCGGACTTGAGGAGTCTGGTTAATGTGGCATTCAACGCCTTGTGATATTCCTTGACGAACACGGAGTAGATGTCGTAGGAGGGAGGGAAGCACGGCACAACGTCTGCTTCAATGCGGATGAGATCTTGATACATGAAGTCAAGGCTCTCGAGGAAGGCATTCGGATTATGCTCATCGCGAGTATATGCCTCGTCAAATGTCGCTTTGATCGACTCAATGATGCACTTCATGATTTTCGAGCGGTAATGCTTGATGACGCGCGCATCAGCTTGCATCGACCTAAACTTCGCAGCAGCATCCATCTTTGCTGCCTTTTTAACAAGCTTTATTGCTATCGCCTAGAGAATCGTGAGCGTTTCCAGTCAGTTTCTTCAAACGTGGAACACACCTTCTCGTCCTCATGGCCTTCGATCTCTGCTATCTTGATCAGCTTCACCACGGTCTCCGGGTGTCCATGCATGACAATCATGAGGATATTACGAGCCAACGCCAAGATGTACTCGTCAAACGCTTCGATGAGATGGTTCAGCCGTTCGAAGTAGCGTGTCAGCGTGACCCTCGTCCCGGCGGAGCACTTCTTCGCTTGATGCATAGTCTGGTTGCGGAATGCCTCGAGCCGGTTGATCTGGTAGTGTATGCGCAGGAGGTTGGGCGCAGGCCCAAGGATGTCTTGGCTGTCCGCCTCGAGCATGTCCTCGAGCATGTCAAGATGTGAATTCATCTCGACCAGGTTGTTTACCATCTCCTCCGTCTGCTCGAAGTTCCTATGGACCATCGAGACCTACAAAGCGTTCTCAGCCACGACGCAGGTCTCACACCGAAGCACACGATGAGCTCACCCTGCTGATCTGGTCAAACGTCGACACCGCATTCTGCGGGTCGCTGCAGAGCCTGTCCACTGTGTGCATCTCGTCCTTGATTGTCTGCATGTTGCTGCGTGTGCCGAAGAGCTTCCGCAAGCCCTCCCTGGTCGCGTCCAGCTGCTCCTTGACACCGCTCTTTAGTCTCGCGTCGATGGACGCCTTCTCCTTCTCCAGCTTCTTGCGAAATGCGGTGATCTTGGCGAGGTCGTCAGGGAACTGGAGGTATTCCCCCACCGCCTGCGCCGCGGAGATGGTGGGAGCTGACATCGGTCACTGAGGGCAGCACGCCCGCTACGAGAGTAGAGGTGTGTGTGATCGAAGAGCTAGACCGCAGCTGTCGCGTGCCGTGGCGGTGCTACTTCACAATTGCTTGTCGTATGTAATTTACGAATTTCATTACAACGGCGACTTATATGTAGCAATTTAGTTCACAGCACGGATTCGGCGCCATCTCGCTGCTCTAGGCGGTGTCACGCAGGGCGAGGTCTCTGATTCTGTCCAAAGGCGCACATTTGCGTGTCCGATCATAAATATGGGCCATGGATGTCGTATTGCACTATGCGACACAGAAGGGGATGCCGGAGATGTGAAGAAAATAATACAGAAATCAGATGTTGGAAGGGTAGAGCATCTGCAACAAATTCATGATCAGGATCTGAACAAAGAGGAGACGTGCCTCGACTTACCACACGGACACTGGCACCGAATGCGTGGGGTGGCAGGTTCGACCTGAACTTCGACTTCACAACACCAGAGTTTCCGTGAGGGCGAGTGACGCGGCTGTGTAGGTTCCGACATAGTGAGCATTGGCCATGCTTGACCCAAGGTCGTAAACGTACCCCCAGATCACCCGGAGCTTCGTTCCCTGGATCACCCGCTTCGCCTTGTAGACGTACGCAACGCGCTGACATCACATTCCGTCCGAGTGAGCCACTGCAACCAAGATTAATCACAACAAGAAGCGTGCGCACCTTGCCCAGGTAGAACTGCGCATCCTCCTTAGTGGCAACACCCTCAATCTGGAGAAGAGAGGTGTTGGGGCGGGTGTTGCGCTTAGCGCGCTTGTGGCCGAGCACACGTCCCTTGCAGAAGAGTCTGAAGCAGTAGAGCAGGTAAGCAAGCCGTCCCGTAAGTCATTCCAGAGCGCAGAGAGCAGGCGTTGCAGGCCGAGCGGATGCCAGAACCTAGTGTCATCCGAATTGCCGAGTGTGCATCCATCGAGTTCCTGTGTCCAGAGCTCCTCCCAGATCGCCCCAGGACATCGAGCAGCATCTCCCGAGGCCAAAAGCACGATACTGACCTTGTCGAGCCCATTTTTTGTGTCGTCCCGCCCGATGTCGAGTGTCTTGATGAGTACCGCCGAAGTTTGCGAGAGCGCTTAGCGGGTGGGAAGCTGCTCTTGCCTAATGCGGTATGCGCGAGCGTGGGAGAGACGCGCTGCCACAAAAACACCGGCTCTGCGCTCGAACTGCTCTTCGACCACTGATGCAGCGAAGAGCTGCACTCGGCCGTCGCTGATCTCGACGGTGCGAGTAACGGAGCGGTGGCAGAGCGATTTACGTTCCCCGACTGCCTTCTGTTCTGTCGATCAGTCTGCACTTAGCTGGTGTCTTGCCTGTACTGCGCCGGTGCTCGTCGTTGCGGGGAATATACTATTGGACTGTGTTGCGCGGAGTCATATTGCGTGAAAAACGCTGCCTGATGATCATTGACTCCTGATATACCTTGTTGTGAGTCAATCAACGCGCTTGCGAGCCATATAACGCGCCAGAACACGCACCCCATCCTTCTCACCGCCCCCATGTCGAGGCTGCCCGCGGTGTGGAAGCGGCTCTCGTCGACCTTCACCTCAAGGCCCGCCCCGCCAAAAACACACCACCATGCGCCCATCCCCGACGGCACGTTCCCCAAGGGCTACGTGCTGAACGGCGTGCACTGCGGCGTCAAGAAAACGGGCGCACTGGATCTCGCGATGATCCTGTCGAGCACCCCCGCGTCCGCGGCAGCGTGCTTCACGCGCAACGCGTTCAAGGCGGCGCCGGTGGTGGTCTCTGAGGAGGTGCTTCGCCGCAGCGGAGGGAAGGCGAGGGCGATAGTCGTGAACAGCGGCTGCGCCAACGCCGTGACCGGCAAGCAGGGCATGGAAGACGCGTGGGCGATGGTCAGGGCGACCGACGCGCTCATCGAGCCCTCGGAGGCGGGGGAGCCTCAGACCCTCGTCATGTCGACCGGGGTCATCGGCCAGACGCTCCCCATCTCCAACATCATCTCAGGGATCCAGTCACATTCCGCGTCCAGCAGCATTCTGGGGTCGACGTTCGCGGCATGGGAGAAGGCGGCGAAGGCGTTCATGACCACGGACACGTTTCCGAAGCTCCGCGCGCGCACGTTCACGGTCAATGGTAAGGAGTACCGGATGGCCGGCATGGACAAGGGCGCGGGCATGATCCATCCCGACATGGGCCCCCCGAGGACCTCAGGACAGCTGCATGCGACGTTGCTCGCATGCATCATGACTGATGCCGCCGTCTCCCCGCGAAGTCTGCAGTCTGCGCTCACGTACGCTGTGGACCGCAGCTTCAACTCGATCAGCGTGGACGGGGACATGTCGACGAATGACACCATCATTGTACTCGCTAACGGGGCTGCCACAAATGGAACTGCGCAGGAAGAGATCGACGAAGAGCGCGACCCGCGTGCATACGAAGCTTTCAGGACTGAGCTGACCAGCTTTGCTGCCGACCTTGCTCAGCTGGTTGTAAGAGACGGTGAGGGGGCGACGAAGTTCGTGACAGTCTCGGTTGAGGTGCGCGCTCTTCCATGCCGCCCCGACATACGGCGAACACGCTTCACAGGGTGCTGCTACATATGAAGATGCCCACCGGATAGCTTCCCGTATTTCTACTTCTGCATTGGTGAAGACCGCATTATACGGTGAAGATGCCAAGTGAGTAGAGTGTTTTGCTTGCTGTTTACAGATTAGACCAGAGGACGGAACAATGGTCATTCCTCCACGGGAGTGGCCATAGCATTACATACTGTTCTGCTTCTCATATTTCGTCTTCTCAGCGAGGTAACCTGAGACGCTCACGCACATTATGTCTAGCTGGGGACGCGTTCTAGCAGCGACAGGCTCCGTTCCGCTGTCCACACCCGTCGACCCAACCCGCGTCAGTGTATCCTTCGTCCCGCAGGACGGTTCGCCCTCTCTTCCGCTCTTGGTCAACGGCGAGCCGGAGAACGTCGATGAAGTCCGCGCAAAGGAGATCTTGAGCGTGGAGGATCTTGAGATCCAGGTGCAGCTGGGCATCGGCAAGGAAAGCGCAAAATACTGGACGTGTGACTTCAGCTACGTACGTGCTGCCACATTTATCTGTGCACGCATAGGCGAGCTGACCGATGGTAATGCGCCACAGGAATACGTCAGAATCAACGGTGACTACAGGAGTTAGGTATAAAAACTGTCAGTGGAAAAAGCTTGGCGAGCACAGAAAGTAGATATGATATGGGCTGCCGCTTTCCTGGCATATGTCCGTCTGCATAACCCGCCGTCCTACAATGTACACACATGTTCTAGAAAGCAAATGAAACGCGTTTCGGCTGGGACTGGGTGTATGTCGTCGTCGTCACTTCCACACGAGATTGCCGTTCTCGTCGACGTAGGCTGTCATGCCCCCGCTGGTCGCCCGACTCGGCCTGCTGTACTGTTCCGCAATCTTGACCCGCTCGAGCTCACGCTTATGCTTCGCAAGCCGCACCTGCCGATCCGCCTCGGCCTCGGCCTTCGCCGTCTTCGCCGCCTCGCGCTTGGCCGCGTTCTGGCGCTGCTTCTTCGTCATGGTCTCAGGCGCACTCTGCGTCTCATGGGTGTGCTTCTGCGTCTCAGAAGTTTGGTTCTGAGCCTCAGGAGCTTGCTTCTGCGCTTCTAGTGAGTGAAGTCATGGATGAGCAGGATTGACGGAGAGTAGAGGGGCAGACAATGCTCACTCGAACGACTTCGGCCTTTGACGACGCCCCACCCTCCGTCGTCTTCGCCGTCTGCATCGTCCGCGGTCGCCCGCGGGTCGTCTACGTCCTCGTAGTCGCCCCATGAGAATCCCGCCGCGGGCTTGTCATTAGGTCCAGGCTGGATCCGCATCACGCGCGACAGCGTCGGGTAGTCTGGCGTTTCCAGCATGCTGGTGCACGGTCTGAGCGTGTAAGCGGCAGGGGAACGGAAAGCACACGTACTCGTCCACACCCGTCTTGCGGGGTTTGGGCAGCAACTTCTCTGCGAGTGTTCGCCGGTTCTCTGGCGCAGACGACGTCTCCACGCTCGGCCCCGCCGACGCCTCTGACTCTGTCATGCCCGCAGTGGGCGAGGACGTCCCCGTGAGAGACGTGGTGGTGACCCCAGCATCGCTGGCTGTTGTCCCTGCCGGTGGCTGCTGCTGCTGCTGGGCGGGTGTCCGCTTTTTCGAGTCAACGCGCGTCCACGAGCCGTCCGTGTCCTGCGGCTGGGGCTTCGGAGTCGAGCCCTTCCTCGTCTTCGACGGGGTCGGACGCGCCTGCGCGGGGGCGCTGCGGGACTCGGGCGCGGTGGCAGACGACTCGGAGAGCGAGTCGTCCGGCGCGGGCCGCGGCGTCGCGGGGCCCGGCGTGCCCGCCTTCTTCGCCTTCTTCTTCTTCGCCTTGCTCGCCTTGGGGCGGGCGGGTTGCTCGGAGTCCCGCGCCTCGGAGGGGGCGTCGAAGTCCCCCGGGACCACTTGCGGGAAGGGGACGACGGTCGGGTTCGCCGCGGCGGGTTGCGGTTGCGAAGGGGATGCGTCTGCGCTGCCTTGTTTCTTCTTCTTCTCATCGGACTTCGAGCTGCTCGGTGGGGGCGGTGCGGGAGCTGGGGAGTCTGCGTGATGCGAGGTGGTGTAGCTGTACGCGACCGCCACGGCTCCTGCGGCGAGGACAGCTGCTATGCCAGTCCCAGAGACAATGCTTTGCGATGATCCCATTGTTGATGCAAGAAGATTAGAGCTGGGAACTGTCGTGAGCCGAGTACGGGGGAGTGTGTAAGTCAGGGATATGGCCGTGTCCAACGTAGCAGTACATTAGCGCCTATTGCCGGGTACCTGTCGGGTGCCGCGGAACTCGAAATTCTGCATCTTTGCCTGAGCACGATCCTCTACAGCGACGTCCCGAAAGATCATGATACGACCACGACATCAACAGACACTATCGTATTGTGTGACCACCGTGGTCTGATCTCAATCACGGCAAACACCTCAATCATGAAGCAGCCTTCATCGCACTGGCAATGAAACAGTGAGCAGGCTCAAGTAGTCTCGATAGACATGCCTCCACGTACTCAAGCAGTGCGACTTTTCGAGCCAACGCAACGCGCACTATCCGGAGTTGAAGTGCGTTCAGCCGCACGTCGTTCTTCAATAGCAGGTCCTTCTCAACATCGGGAAGCCTGGCGAGGGTCATTATACAGGCGTCATCGACGATACCAGCGTTGACGAAGTTCGGTACCAGACCCTCCAACTTGGGCTCAAGTGATCTGAGGAAACATTCGACCTCAGGATAGGTCTTGGATTCCGGACCAGACTTCAAAGTGACAGGCTCCTCGTTCGGCACAACTGGTCTGGTCACGGAGAACGTGGCTGTAGATTCTGGGCAGTGCTGCAACTCATCAGTCCGTCTCAAGAGTATGATGACAAGTGATCTTACAATGCCGCCGTTTTGGCTTCCGTCTGTGCTTGATGGAGCAGGCTCATCGCGATAGGGTTAGTTCGCATATCACCTGCTATGACACCAAACGATGCTTGCCTTATGTCTCGGCAATGGGAGGAGCGGTTTCCTCACAGTGCGTACCGATTGGGACAAATGAGACATCGTAGGAGGTGCAGGCTACATGGGACGCGTGAGTATTATCGCAACAAATCGCGCGAACCTTGCCTACCTGATCAGTATCTTCAACATTAGCTGCAGACTCCGTTGTGCTATCGAGTCTCCGGCGTCGTGATTCGCGGTTCGCCTCTCTGTCTTCTTCGCGCTTTCGCTTCTTGTACTGCCAGCTCGTACCACCGAGCCATTTGTACATGTACACCTCCACAGGCCATGCATCTTCGTACTGTTTGACAAATGGAAATTCATCGCATACCTATTGCGCCTTTTCAGGTCTGGCGTGCTACAGCAGCCGAGCAGTGGCTCACGCGGTGGAAAAACCAGCCCCATCGGGTAGGACTTTGCTCATCAAGACCGACTGTCTCATCAAGGAACTTCGCGGAAAAAAGACGCAGACCGGCCTGTGCGGAACTGCTGTTAAGGACTCCGCCTCACTATCCATGCAAGGGAGAAGTACTGTAAATATCTTGAACTCCGGAACGGATCTGTCTTCAAAGCCCATTTCTTTCGAGAGAGAGCTTGTTTCATGACGGCCTCGGCGCGCAATTGCAGAGAGAGGTACATTGACTAACAAACTGGTAAGAGTGATTATCCAGCGCCGTGATAATGCTATTACCTCCGAGTCTCATTGCCAAAATGACTAGTGTTATAAAATAAGTCGGCGGAATGTCCGGAAGACAAAGGAGAGGGCGCGCACACTGGGTTAGGAACAGCAGTATATACTCTACTCGATAGATGTGCTTGGATCGTACCCTGCTCTTCTGTCTCCGTACGCTCGTATCCTCCTCCGAATTTGATATTAGAATTGCGGCAGAAGCTGAGGACCTGGTTTGTACAATGATTCTCCATCACGATGAACAATCCAGCCTCAAATGACTAAGTACGAGTTGTATTGAGGTAAAATTGGAACTATGAACCCGCTTTACTGCTCCGCGCTCGTTACCCGTTCAAGATCTGCATCATGAAGCCACAGTGCAGCGACCTGTGGCTTGTGGCGCGTATGTCGATCACGTGATCTCTCGAATCTGTCAAGCGTCTAACATGATTTCCGCTTTCACCGTCTGAAGGGTAACTTACTGCCACACATCCTGGACCGGTACTGCTACGGCTTTCCTTTACGCTAGCCTCAGAATGTCTGGCGCAGTACTTGTCAGGTCTGGCCGTCTCGTCGCGGAGACTCTTGCAAGCACGTCCTGGAGCTCCTCACCGCTGTGCATTGGCTCCCGCCAGATCCGAAGCTACGCGCAGAAGGCAAAGGCGCCTGCGAAGAAAGGCTGTAAGTCAATAGCTACCTATGTGGCTTGACAGTGAAGAGGAAACGCGGTATTGAACGCGTCGGTGCGTAGCCGCAGGATTCCGCCTCAAGCAGAAGGATGCGGCGCTCGGGAGTAAGCCCAAGAAGGGGCAGCAGAGTGGCGTAAGTCTTCATTTTTGGTGTAGAAGTTGAACACATTGGTATAGGTCGCTTGTAGGTCTTCTTCCCCATGAACCTCAATCAGCTCGAGGAGCCTATATTCCGACCCGACTACCGTGTCGAACTCAAGCTGCCGTTGTTTTCGCCGGTCAGTGCATTCAATCATTTACTTGCATATGGAAGTTTACTAGCTATTGCTCGCTGTTAGGAAGCCATCACAGAGAATGCTGTTGGAAAGGCCATGGCGTTCCCCATGTCGGAAAACGAGGCCATCCGTGCGTACGGTGTGCCGAAAAACATGCTTCTAGAGGTGCGCCGTGTGCACATTGTATGCTTTCAGAGTCGCGAACATCATACGATAGTTCCGAATACTGTCAAAACCCTGCTCCGTCGTACGCGATGTTACTTTGGCTGCAGTGAACACCCTAGACTATGCATCGGACAAGTCCAGTAAGGACACACGGCTGATTCTCAGTGAGTGTTATGGAGATAAATGGCCGAATATGTGCCTTATGACTGTGTAGCTGGTCCGTCGGGCTGCGGTAAAAGCTACCTTTTGCTGCAGGCGGTTGAGTATGCCGTGCATAACAATTGGATAGTTCTGTACATTCCCAGAGGTACGGCAATCCGGAGGCCACGAGTGTCCAACCGTTCTTACTCATCGGCTGTAGCCGTGAACTTGGTGAATTCCTCGACAGCGTACGCCTACGATGCCCGAACACGGACATACCTGCAACCAGACTATTCGTATGAACTGTTGCGCCGGTTCTTGAGCGTCAATTCGGCTGCTCTTCACGATCTCACCCTGCAAGAAGACGTCGTCCTAGAAGACCGTACAGTGCCCGCTGGCACTCTTCTGGCGGACCTGGTTCGATTGGGCGTCGACAGGAAGGAACTGTCTGCTGTGGTTCTCCCGACGCTGATGGAAGCACTCTCCCGCCAGACCACGTGTGTCCTCCTTCTGCACCGACTAACTGGACCCTGAACTTAGTGGGATTCGCTCAGGTACCCTGTGTTCCTCGCCGTGGACGACGTGCAGTCGCTCTTCTGCGCGACGAAGTATCGCGACCCTCACTACCGGACGATCATGCCGCACCACCTGGCGATCCCGCGCCTGATCCTCGAGTACGCGAGCGGCAAGAAGACCTTCGTGCGTCCTTTCCGTCCGTGCCCCGACCGCGCCAACTGACGCCGCCCTCTCTCGCTGCCCCCATCTCCAGGCCCGCGGCGCGTTCTTCGGCGCAGAGTCGACGGCAGACACGCGCTTCCTGATGCCGCTCGAGCTGCGCGAGGCACTCGGCCTGCCCGAGCACCGCCCCGTGGGCCCGTACGTCGCGCGCCGGCCCGAGATCGCCGAGTACGCGGCCGGCCTGCGCAACGTCGCCGTGCCCGCGCAGCTCAGCGTGGGCGAGGCGGCGGCGCTGTTCGAGGTCTGGATGGAGGACCAGGCGCTGCACTCGGGCGAGGCGCGGAGCGGGGACTCGCACGAGCTGCTACCGAGTACGTGGGATGACCGTCTCGTGGACCCGGGTGCTGACGCCGCGATGCAGAGCCGAACGACGAGCTGTTCATGGCGAAGTACAGTGAGGCGGGGGGTAACGCGCGCGCGTTCATGTGGAAGGGGCTGCTGGCGACGCTGAGTTCGTTGTAACCACCGCTTCACGGAAATTCATTCGTGCCCGCACAGGGTGGCGCATAACACACTGCTCGCATTGAGTCCCCCTCAAACTATGCGCGATTCACGTAGCGAGTGGGAGTTCGCAGAAGCCAGTGCGGACCCACCAACGACTGTTCCATGGAACTGACTAGCCCTAGCTCGTGAGCAGGTCTTCACAGAGTCCATCACAGCCTGCCAGGTGACTGCGCTCGGAGGCAATGAGCCCATGCGCAGCCTTTAGACCCTGCTCGTGTCGCGGACTGAGCAGACATCCCGTTATTTCGTCCGCTTCCCACGCACCAGAGGAGGAAAACGAGGAAAAACTCAGCACCCCGCGCTAGATCCTCATGGCAGCGCACCAGCAGCGCACCCCAGTACGCCCGATATGGCCATATCGCTCATGTGATAAACACGCTGATGGGTGGCCGCAGGCAGGAGCCTGGGGAGGGCACTCGGCTTACCGATGGGCGCTAGGCTTTCGGAAGAACGAGCAAGCAAGCGGGGCATCCAGTTCATCTGCGACCATCTTCACCCGCTTCACGACCTCTAAGGTCCAAACGGAAGGACGGGGCGCTCTGGAAAGCGAAATTCCACCAATGGCTGGGTGCCAGCAATTATCAGAGTAGGTGCAGGGGGCACGTCCACCTCGTGACGCCTTCAGTTGCTACGGCGGGCCTCAGAGGGCCGTTCACGCCGGGCTTTCGCATAGTCGCCGCGGTGCGCGCGGAAGCATATCGAGATCGGGGCCCGTGCGCAACAGAGAGCACCAGCTGCCACTGCACCGTCGCTCGCTTCAAGCTGAGTAGGAGCCCGCCGTTGTGCCTGCCCTCTGCCCATCGCTGCATCCTGAGGGGCACGGAAACCCTGCGGGCGCGGGGCAGAGGGCAGGCGCAACGGCAGGCGGCGAGGGGCGGGGGCCGCGCGCTGCTCGCGGAGGGCGCACAACGGAATGGAAGACAGCGCAGAAGGAAGGCCCCCGCGCCTCGAGGCGCCGTCTAGCGCGCAGGGCACCTGGGACAGGCCCGCGCGCGATCAGTGCCCCCTTCGGCGCGTGTGCGTGTTCTCGCAGAAGCCCCAGGGTGATCCTTGTCCGGTGCGGGCGCCTACGCGCGGTCTGGGCGTGCGATGGTGGTCCTGCGCGCGGGGATCTGCGAGTGGCCGCGAGGTACGCGGTGTGCGTTCGCGCTTGAACGTCTGGCCGCTAGGGCGGCTTCGGTGAGCGTCCGGGGATGCACTTAAGTTGGTGGGTCGTTGGAAATGCGAGCCTGTGTTGCCAGAAGCCCCATCTTGCGTTCGTGTTTGACACAGGTATGTGCTGTCGAGATGCACTGGCTGTTAGGTGCCTATGCTAACTCAAGCTTGCCTTCTAGTTGAGCGAATTGAGCGAGCGAGCATCCATTCATCTCACAGACTATCTACGCCACATTTGCCAAAAAGTACGTCTGCGCTGGACGTGCCTGCGGCCGCGTGCTTATGTGTCGAACCGCCTTGTCCAGTGCCTGTCAAGACAGAGCTCGTCGAGCGCTACTCCGTCTTCGTCGCGCAGTTCTTCGACCCCCGGGACGCGGAACTCCCCCGTATCTGGAAAATCTGCGTGCAGACGTCTGCGTTCGCGCCGCGCACAGAGCGGGGGCCGACGTTCCACGTGCACAAAGACGGCGGGTCGTGGACGTTCGTCAGCGTCCCCGACGAGATGTGGGGGCGCTCCTGCCGCTTCGAGGGCTCCAAGCTCGTCGGCTTGATCTGCCAATCTGCTTTGCCTGCGGTCAGCGAAGCCCTGTCGACTGTGCCGCTCCCGGCACGCGACGAAGACACTGGCCATCTCTGGGTGCTGCGCGCACTCCAGCGTCTGAAAAGCCTGCCCGAGTCGCAGGTCGGGAGCTGGAACTCTCTCGAACGCTTGCAGGAGGTTATGGAAGACGCGTTCAACGCGTGGTATCAAGAAGATTGAGAGACTTTAGGGGAAGGATGCGTTGTTTGTATTACATGTACTAGTATCTCGCACAGTGGCTTCAATTCGACGGTTATTCATAGACGCTGCATTGTGTTGGCACAGCAAGCAGTACATGGATTTGGTTCCCTGAGATACGACACTCCGTTGGCATCATTCCCAAACAACAATTATGCACATTGTCACGGAATGGTCCACAACATCGTCTGTCAGGATAACGTGCTTGACGCACTGACGTCCATCGCGGTAGTCCCTGCAGAAAGCATAGAGCCTAAGCTCAAGTCCAAGACCTTACAGGCAGAAGTGCGGGTTTCGGTCGTTTGTGATGAGTAGTCACGCGTGTTGGAATTCGAACCGTGAGAGAATGGATTAGGCGCCAGATTGCCATAGAAGGCTGCCTGCACAGCCACCAGATCGCGCGCCAGATTGCCTCTCGAGGCCGAGTCGGGTGAAGCTACGCGCTGTCTTCGTCCTCCGCCCACACAGCTCTGCCCGGAGAGTGTAGGATGGTATGCTGCGGTTTTACGAGGTTCAGGGGGTCTGATATCGCGCTGTACGCCTCAGAAAATGAGCTGAGGGCCTCAAGGGCGGCTGGAGCTCCCACAGGACCACACTGTCGCCCATGCACGGACATACCGGCTGTTACATGCCGCGGCAATCTTCGTTGAGACTTGAAACAATCGGGCACCGATCTGGCGGAGACGAGATGCCCTGCGCGACCGGGCGGGCGGCAGAGTCACGCCACTACTTCCAAATAAGGCAAGAGGGTCTCACCGGTCCGGGGCGGGACAATGTAGATGGGAGTCATCAGCTGCAAAACGGCGGTGCATCCAGATACGCGCACCCAGCACATATACACTTTCGGATGATTCAATCTGCCCTACTCGGTACCGAAAGCCCACCCGCGCCGCCCCTCCGCCATCGCGCCGCCATGCCGACCGCAAATCGCAACAATCTGGCATTCTAGGATGTACACTAGGTGGCGATTCTTCAATGATGGTAAGTAAGCTCAGCAGCAAGACTGCGTACTCTGCAGAAGCAGTCATCAGAAGTGAAACATAGCTAGAGATGTCTCTGTCTCCGTAACTCCATGCTAGTAGCACATTTTCCAACAGGCATCCATCCGAATCCACCGTAAACTAAACTTGGCTGACGGTAACCGCTGAAAATTCTCGATGATCTATTTAGATTTGATGTACTTTGAACTATCTACTTGGCCGTGAAAGAAGAGTAACCCATGATATCGGCTCATATGTCTCGCGCAAAGTGGCGAAATGCCAGGAGTAATGACCTGTGAGAGTTGATCTGCGCGAACATATGAGCTCTTCCTGAGTTTTAGACCTGAAAATTTCGCTCCCCAGCCAGCTTCGCATCCGGCCCTCTATCGTGGTCGCAAAGACTCTAAATTCCGACCACGATTGTCGACACTGGCTCCTCACTTTCCCGGCCACCGGGCCCACCTGTGCATCGCGAGCCATTCTCTCATGCATGTCACGACCGTGTCGACGCGCATGCGCCGCCGAATCGGTGTCGACACGTCAGGGTCGGGAGACTGACAAAGCATAGAGTTTGGTGCATATGCAAGAATATTCCAACAGCGCTTACGGAGGTCGGTATGTACAACTTCGCGCTTGCGCATAAATACGAGCCAGATCAGTATAGGAATTGTACAGTGTGCTTTTCAAATACAACACAAGGCTACCCTGTGTGAAAGCGAGGAGACGGACTATCAAAGCTTAGGAAGATCCCGCAATCCGCGATTGTTTTTTCGCGGTGCCAATCGTGGTGTTGTTGACCTGGATAGTGGATGATCAATTATCTGAAACAACAATGCAGGAGGCGGACTTACCTTGGTGGCGAAACGGAGAGAGCACAGGGACTCGTTCAGGTGAGTCGCCAAGGGCGATAGGTTGAGCACCATCTAATGGATGTCAATGCAGCGCTCATCATACTAATTCACGCAAGTACTGACCAGTGTCTTCGAGTTGCCACTGAGTGAGTTTTGCAGTAAATACGTCAGCTAAGGAAGACAGTGTTAAAACCTCTTCCGTCACGCATCAGCGTGTTGTCCGCACCTTCGAGTTACGATACGGAATGTGTTTGTCGCTCTTCCCCTCGCCCTTCTCACCAAGCGCAGCAATGACATCCCCGAGCGCGCTCAAGCTCTTGTTGATGTTCTGCGTCTCCCTCAAGCGGTCCTTGTCGCCCGCTGCGCCACTCTTTTCGAGCCTCTCGCTGCCCGCGAGGTCAACGAGGTTGAGGCTGCCCTCACACGCCTCGCCCGTCAGAGTGTTCTCGCCACGGATGCGGAGCGTGAACACCGAGTGTGAGCGGGACGAGCGCTCGTTCATGAGCGTCGCGGCGACGGTGCGGCGCGACTGCGCGAGCGAGAGCAGCGTGCGCACCTGCGCCGCAGATGCGAGCGGGACGACGTTCACGTCCGTCACCGTCGTCCGGCCGGTCTTGGAATCGTGCTTGATCTCATGCTTCTTCTTGTCGAACTCGCCCTTGCCGAGCAGGTCGTTGATCGTCTCGTTGTACTACTACAGTGTCAGTCGCACGAGCATATGATTTTGCACAGTGCTCACGATCTCGAGGAATTGGCCTTCCATCTTGTATTCCCACCCCTTGCTTCGGAGCTGCTCCGCAACACGGAACACTTGCCCGACCGCACGCGGGATCATACCGGCAGCCACTTCCGTCTACCAAAGTGGGCTTAAGTAGGCACAGGCGTGAACGCCATGCATACGCACCGGTCCGCCTTCCATGGTGAACGACTTGCCCGAGCCAGTCTGGCCGTAGGCGAAGACACAAACATTGTACCCGTCCGTGCAGCTCTGCGCTAGCTGTGAGATCTCCTCGAAGACCTCGGCCTGTGTCGAGTGTGGCTCAAACACCTGTAGCAACGCGAATCAGCTATAGCGTTTGGATAGCAGCGTTGCACATACACGGTCGAACGAAAATGTCCACTCATCCTTGCGCTCTTGCCCCGTGGCACTTTCGCTGCATGACGAGAGAACAATCTCCTTGTGGTCCATCTTATCGGGGAACGCGATGCACGCCTTAGCTTCCTCCCTGCGCCGGTCTTCCTCCTCGGGGTCAGGCGAGCTCAGGCCGCTCCCGCTAGTGAAGTCGATAGTCTGAACGTCTGACAGCAGCAACGGACGGACTCTGCAGAACACGCGAATGTTGCCCTTGAGCTCCTGCACCATGTTGTGCAGCTTTCGGCGCAGCGTCTCGCCCTCGCGTGTCTCCTGCTCGAGCTCGACGACCCGCTTGTTGGCATCCTCAAGTTTGAACGTGAGCTCGTCGATCTTGCGCACGAGCACGTCCACTTGCGAGTTCGCAGCGGAGTACTGCGCCTGCATGGCGGTGATCTGCGTCTGCATGCCGACGTGCGCGGTCGACTGGTGCGACACGGTCGCCTTGAGGCTGCGTATCGTCTCGCGCTCGCGCTCGAGGTCGTCGTGCGCCGCGCGCAGCTCCTCCCGCGCATCGCGCAGCTCGCGCTCCTTCCTGCGCAGCTCCGTGTCCTTCTCCTCCAGCTCGCGTGCATGCCGCCTGCGCTCCTGGTGGATCTCGTCGCTCGCATGGTCGAGCGCCTGGCGCTGCGCGATCTCCTGCGTCCGCGCCGCGGCGATCTGCTGCGACATCGTCTGCTGCAGCTCCGCGACCTTCACGCGCTCCGCGTCCATGTCCGCCGCAAGCCGCGCCGCGTCGGCCACACGCGCCGCCTCGATCGACGACAGGTGCTCCTCCAGCGCCTTGAACCGCAGCTCCTCCGCGGACACCGTCGCAGTCGCTCGCGTCGACGCCCGCGTCGTGCGACTCGCGCTGGCGGCGGCACGCGCAGCGGGGCGCGGGGCGGGCGCGGGCTTCGCAGGTGCATTCGTGGCACGCTTCGTGGTCGACGTCGCCAGGGGCGGTGCGCGCGGCTTCGTCAGTGGTGCCGGCGCCTTGGCTGCTCTTCCCGCTATGGCGCGGCGCACGGGCTGATTGGTGTCGGCCTCTGCAATCGCGGCGAGTTTCCGAGGCTGGGCAGGCCCATTGTTCTCATCCTGCGCCTTGCGCTTGAGCGAGGCGGGCCTCGCCAGCGACGACGAGGCGGGCATGGATGGACCTTGAAGAGGTTCGGTTGAAGCGTTGGGTCGTGGCAGTCGAGACATTAGCGAGCGGCGAGTTGAACGTCGCAATCAACCGGCAACGACGCGTGGTGCACGTGATCGCGTACTTATCTACAACTTGGGCGGGTCTAAATGAACCACCTCGTACTCAAAAGCTTGGAGGCTTGCATAAATGCGAAACCGATTTGGACGTTAGGACTTAACACCAGCTCGTAGATCTGAATTCAAGGTCAAATCCAGTATCGGCTCACAATGAGAGTTCAGAAATTCTGCGGAAGACGGCAAATTTGAACCATAGCATCATCGTCATTGTGAGAGAAACGACCTGAAAGTGAGTAGAAGGCGAAGCAAAGGGGAGTTTTGTGGAGGGGTAGGTTGATCAAATGGGTTGTGCATCAAAGCTGGATGAGCTGGAAGGTACATGAAGCAAAATGTATGACAGAATGATGCCGCAAAGAACGCGATCCGTCCGTGTAACCAAGCCACTCAGAGTTCTCATCGGGGTATATCAGATGTTTTCGCTTGGCGCGCTTCTTTCTTGACTTCACTGGCCCATTTGAAAAAATTGCACCGGTATTCGTGGTTGACCTCTTCTCGCAACCGCTCACCCCTTCCCTTGTCGTACCCAGGGCCTACAGGCCTAATGCCAAGGCTCAGCAGCTGTGCGCCAGCAGTTCTGGAGACTTACCGTGAGCACGCGTAGAACGTTTTACCCTTGTTTGGCCCTGGCTTGTTCACCTTGAGCAGCCTGGTGGGCTCCTTGTGCACCGTGCATAGAGGCGGCGGCACGGGCGCGAAGATGCTCGACCAAGCGCGCTTCCCGTCCTCCTGGGCTGTCGATGATGTGATCTCGCTGTGATCTATTTGAGAGGTCGACAACTCGCATGCGAAACTATAGTCGGCGTCTATTTGCGACTCGCTGTTTGTCTCTCGTGAACGCGAGTCGTCACCGTCGACAGGGACGTGATCTTCATCTTCATCGATGACAATGACCTCCTTCGCCTTCGATGCGGATTTTGATTTTGACTTTGCCGTGGGCGGTTTGCCAAAGAAGGCGGCAATCTTCACCTGACCGGCTTCCGGCCTCAACTTCTTGTTGGAGCCGCTACTGCATGCCTTGTCTGAGGGCTTGCGTTTTGTACTCGTGGATGGCCGAGGCTGAGCAATGCTCGCCTTGAATTTTGCTGGGGAAGGGGCGCGATCCTGAAAGCTTTCTGTTGGGGTGTTGTCAACTGGTGGAGTGCAAGACGCCGACTTGCTAAGAGCTGACACCTCAGCTTGTGAGCTGTCCTCAGAGACTTTCTCCTCGGCAGGGTCCTTCCGCTTCCCGAAGAAGGCAGACAGCATAGTCTGCTTCCCGGCCAGTTCATCCCAGTACTTCGCCGCCAAGCGGGGCAGTTGGGTGGCTTGATCCTGCCTCATAGCATCGCGTAGCTTGACCGTTTCACCAGTTTCAAGTACCAATTCGTCGTGCAGATCGATGTATATGGGACAGTGGTCGGAGCCCTTGAGTGACGGTTGAATGTCACCGTGTTTCACCCAAGGAAGCAGGCCTTTCGTCACAAGGACGTAGTCGATGCGGGCGCCGTAGTTCGTTTCACGCGCTTGCAGCTTCGTGTTCCAACCTGCAGCTCAGTCAGCGTCATATACTCGAGCAGCGTTTCAGCACTGACACGTATACATTCCCTTACGCTCGGGCCAGAACGTCCGGATCGCATCAACCATGGGTCCGTTTGGCGCCAGCCACTTCCGGAACCAATCTCGAGGCGGGTGGTCCCAATACACAGCTGCGGTGCTCGGCAGATGCCCATCACCGTGGTCGAGCGGCGTCGCAGAGACGTTTATATCTCCGAGAACGATGACCTCGCGCTGCTCCTCCTCGATGAGCCGCCGCACGCGCTCCTGCAGGAGGAGATGGAAGTTCATCTTGTACGGCAGCCGCGCGTCAGACGTCTCGGCCGGGCAGTAGACATTGATGAGCACGAACAGGCCAAAATCCAGCACGAGCGCCCTGCCCTCTGTGTCCAGTTCCTCCAGGGTTCCGGGCGGCGCGTCGTCCTCGCCCGGGTACATGTCAAATTCGTCCGCGCGGGGATAAGTCGGCGAGACGCGCTCCGCGGCCAGCAGTGGAGGTTTGGGTTGAAGGATGCCTGAAAGGCCTTCCTCCGCCTTCAGAGGTGTTGCTTTGCGTGAGTTTGTGTAGACTGCGACCCCGCTGTAGCCGCCCTTGTTGGCTGGAAAGGAAAAGAAAGAGTGATACGGGCCAGGTAAAGCCACATCACGGGGCAACATAGCGCGCGAGGACTTCATCTCTGATACTGTAGGTTCACTAGGCGTTCGCTGCTCGTACGGTAATAGACCATTTACCCTGAAAACATATAATGTCTGCTTCTAGCGCGTCGAGTATACCCTCGCAGGAACCGAACGTATTCCATCTGAGAAATGTCAGGGATGTTGTACAGCCATTTCAGGCCCATGTATCTTACGGGTGATATTTCGGCAGAGTTCGTATGCCATTCTATGGCGACCCCTCAACGGATATATGCACAAGGAGCATAGCCAAACTCACGATATTCCAGGACAGTATCCGCATTGTTCAGCGGGGTCGCAACATATAGCTCATGCGGGAACTTTTGTTTCTAAGCAAAACAGTCAGGAACAGTCAACAAGGCCCAATAGATTTGACGGATTTGACTGAAAGCAAGTGGATTGTGGCAAAGAGCTGTGGCCAGCATGGTTGTGATTTGCTTATGTCAGCCATCAATTGCGGGGTTCGATCAAATTAGGATCGCGATCCTCCGAGCTTTTCCTCCGAAGTCCAAAACCGACTCGGGCTCGTAGTCCCCCCGCCTTGCGCCCGCTATTTACTTGAAAATCCCAGGTGAAGATCAAGATGGGACGCGTTCGCCGCTCTCGCACCCACCATGCACAGCGCGATGTCCACAGAGCTGCGAGGACACGGGTTCGCCTCTATACTACCGGGCCAGCACGTTTTCGCTTACTAGTTTCCGCTCAGGCTCGGACAAGAGACATCGATCAAATACAATTCATTGATCTGGATCCGAAGGCAAGTGCACAATCTCTCGGGAGGCGTACGCATTGTAGACTTGTCGTCAGGTCCGTGCCGCGCTCGAAGCACAACCTATAGATCATGAGAAGCCCGGATTGGGCCAGCACTATTGCGTAGAGTGTGCAAAGTGCGTATCTACGCTGCTATCACGTTCTTCAATGGACTGTCTCACGGCTTGCAACCAGATACTTCGAGACCGATGCCGCACTGAAGTCCCATTGGCGAAGCAAGGTCCACAAACGACGTTGCAAAGCCCTCAAGGAGCCTGCGTACACAATAGAGGAGTCTGAGCGTGCTGCAGGTCTTGGGAGAGAGGGAAAACGGACTTCAACGACTACCGCGCCTGCTTTGCTCCCAGTGCAGGAAGACGTCCACTCGTGAGGCTGACTTGACTGATGCTATCGGTCTGTACTACCGTAATTTATTTATGGGAATCTTTCGCATGATACGCGCGCTAGACTCTGCAGCTTTGCAGTCAATGTGATACATGCCATCTATTTTGGCTGGCAACTCCTCTCAGCATGTATAGCGGCACAGCACCAGCTCCGAGAGACCGAATAGTCTACCAAACGGCATGCAGCACGATCACGATATCGTTAGAGCAATATCTATGTCTGCTCCTTTTCAGTCACCGGTCGACTGACTGTATGGCTTGGCGCAGGGATGGCAGAAACCCAACGATCACTGGACGCAATGTACGGAATTGCTTGTGCGTACCGCCCGCTTATTTATCCTGATTAGTGGGTGAGATGCGCCTCACAGAACCAACTAGGATGGTTCATAACTTCTCCAAATTAGTAATTCCGATTGCTGACTTGATCTTCAATATTGCGCCCACATGGCCGTAACTCATTCCGCCCTCTAACGTCATATCAAGTCTTGCACCCGCAACAAGGATCGCTACGGAACATGCTGCAGACAGAGAATGGGCTACTTGAATTGCCTTCCTCCCGACTCGTTGCTTGTCCACTGCCCGAAGCATGATGGTTTCTGCTTCTGACACAGGATCGCCGCACGCATCAGGGGGCCACTGGAACGTGTCAGATCATTGTGGGAACGCCCCAAACACGAATATCCTCGCTAGCTCTGTTCCCACTGATCGGCGCCCGTCCTGCATTCTGATCGAAGAACTGGACCCCGTATCTTTGTGAGGTTGAGGTAAGCGGCAGCGTGGATATCTGTGGCCGACCATGTAGCAGCGTCGAAAAGAACATTTTGGCCACACTCTTGGTATAGGTCGCATTCGTATTCACGGGCGCCAACGTAGGACGAAACCAGTCGTTGCGCCATCGCACCGTGATGTTGTAGGTGGCTAGAGTTTCGCTCGTTCTCCTGATCCCGATGGATCAATGGACGGTGTCTACTCATACAGTCACATTCTAGGCAACAGTCAAGCATGGATTGGTCAATAAATTACAGACGATGACGGTAAGAGTACCGTGCCACGATATATGCAGGCAAACTAAATATACCAGTCCAGGAAACGATGTGTGAGACAAGAACGCAGTCTGTTGCGCGAAGCCGTAGAATCCGGAGTTCAATCCGAGGTTGTACCTGCATCCCACGCAACGCGGGCATTCTCCATCTCGTTAACCAGCGCCGTGAAGGAGGGAGGGCATTTGATCTCGAAACCCGCACGCTGTAGGTCCCCAATAGCCTCGAAGACCCAGTTCTGGCAGTTCCAGCTGTCGTTGGCATTCTCGGCATTGGGGCAAGGGACAGCACGCATGACTTTCTCCATGGCGTCGATTTCGTCGGCCTTGGCGAAACCTATCTGCAGCTTGCCTCTGTAGCTATCGTTGCTCCAATGCACATTGTCCAAGCGTTGGAACCCCCATGCGTTCGTGTGGCCTTGGACGTGGAAGATAGACCCATACGACTCGGTCATCTTGCCTGCCGCATTTGTTTCGATTCGGGTCCGGATACAGATCTCCCAGTGATGTGGCGAAACACAGCGCTCGTACTGGGCAACGTAGACATGGTATGCCCGTGACATAGTGGGAAAGGTCCTGATTCGTAGATGTGATGGCTGAACGCATAGGTTTGGCGCGAAGACGGGGACTGTGCACACTGAGACGCACCTTGTAGGTATCCTTGCCTCTGGGATCAGTCTTTAGTATGGAAGCGAACTCTGGGCGGGAACGATGCACTCGCATGGGTCTTATAACTCCTGCGCATATCGTAGCTGCTCAAGACCCGTGGCCGGCTGTTGCGACAAAAGACAAAGCAATCGTTCTCCCATCGCGTAGCTGGTGCCAGAACAGGCCAAGTGCGCGCGGACACCCTGATTTTGCTTCGGCTAACAAGGAGTGGCTAGGTCGCCAAACATTACCCAAACTCTGCTGTGGGTCCACACTAGCGGAGGTACCGGCGCACATTGGCTGAGCGCGACTTTCCGACGAGGATCCCCAAATACGGCATGGGCGTGCTAGACATCCTGCATGCCGCAAGGCAGGCAGAGCTGTTCTCGAACCTGGCAAAGCGGGTGACACGCGTTTGTTCTCCCGACTGGCGAGGAGTGGCAAGATGCCTGTGTCTCCCCGCCACTCATTCCGTCGCCATGAATCGGGTGCAAACGTTTCTGGGATGTTCGCTACGATATTGATCCAGGCGAACTCTGACAAGTGAACGCTCATAAGGCTTGATATGAACCCTGGACTATCTCTGACATCCACTTCTTCACATCGCTACCTCACACACCGTTAGCGGCATCTTTCAGGCGACCTGGGGAACTCACTGGCAGCATCGTCTTTTGCAGGCAATTCTGCGTTACACCCGCAACAGCGGTGCAACCGAGATCCTATCCGCTTGTCTATCTCGTGCCCTCAACCATTCATGCTAAGGTCCCCTTCGATGCTATCTATGCGTTGTGCGGAAATTACAAGCCGATAACACATATCACAGTGGCCTCCAACAGACATTTCGTATCACAAACACGTATGTCGCTAGGCGGTAGAGCTGCAGAAGCGTGCGCGTTGCGAGCCATCGTTTAGTCGTCGTGTCTCGCTGGAGGTAGGCATGTGTCTTTCCGCTAAGAAAACGGCCACAGGTTTCTCTGAATCTCCTTTGGGGCCAGCGAGGCGTATTAGCGGTTGCGATACCGATTAGCCGCACATAAAAACATAGAAGGCAACACAATATCTAGCGTGCGCTTGGCGTTTGATGGTCCATGTGCGCAGCAGCCCGGTAAATGAACAAGAGCCGCTTTCAACGCATCTGCATCAGAGCTGTAGCTCCGCGGCCCACCAAAGGACAATAGCTTATGCTACTAGCACATTCCTTGAGATTCCTGGCCCGACTCTTCGCCCGATGGTCGGAGCCAAATAGCGGCTTCCCTCCCTGATCATCATTATGGACCTACAAGTTCACATCATAGACTCTAATGTAGCGCTGAACGATGTTCTCGCCGGCTCATGGATCGCGAAATCCATCGGCCCCTTCAATAATATATACCTACTGACGAAACATGGGCCCATACAGGACCAGATACAGCATTGCACGACAACATAGCGGACCTCATGGGCTGGGTATAGGATTGAATACACAAATCGTCCAGACCCACGATAGTGGGCCCCGATATTAAGCTACTAGCGGTAGGAGAATTCAGAGCTTCTGTGCAGAGAGCGTGGTATCGACAGCATTGACAAGACGTTGCGAAACGAGTGGACAGTCCTACCAGGGTCTGTACGTTAAATCTCGGAGTATTGCGAAAGGCGCATGCTTTCCGACAGTAGTCCCGACTCCCCGATGTGCAGGGTCCCGCCCGCACGCGCACTGCGTTCCAACAAGTCCTCCCATTTTTCCGCCTTCTCCCTCTCCGTCCACACCTGACGCGGCGACTCGAGCTCCCGGAACGTAAGAGGCGAGCGGTTCTGCGAGGAAGGAGTGGATGAGGACGTAGAGATGGATGACGGAGAGAACGTCTGCTGTACAGCTGAAGTTTGCTGAAGGGCGCTGCTTGATGCGAGACTCGCGGCATGAACGTCTATCGTCACCCTGGTATGAGGACGAGGCGTCCGAGGCGTCATCGGTGAATGCAAAGGTGCCGATACAGGAACGGAAGACGGTGGCAACTCAATACTTGCAGGTTTTCTCCGTGAACTCCGCTTCGGGCGCGGAGGCACTGAGCCAAACTCGGATAGAGGGAGGTTGGCAGATGCAAAGTTGTTCACCGCCCCTTCGGTGCTGAAAGACGGGAGGGTCGGTGAGGGATCCATCCTTTGCGAGTCCTGGCCACGCGAGACTGTTGCACGACGCGGTGGCAAAGGCAGAGAGGGAGGACTTTCATCCGCAGAGTAGCTCCCACTATGATGGTCAGGCTCGGACCGCGAGCGGCTAGGCTTCCTTGAGTTCCTGTATGCGGCAATCGCAGAGGCGTCGGGCTCGGTCTCAGAGCCGAGGCGGCACAGCTCACTGGGGGGCAATATATGCTGATCGAGACCCGACTTTGGCGCACTGGGGACGGGAGGAATCTCTTCGCCGAATGACGACGTCGATGAGCGCGAGTGGGTCCTCTGAAAATACCCTGACGACGCCATATCTGAAGATATAGGCGAGGACGAGCGGGTTGTGGTGCTCTGTCGAGGAACCGAAGGGCTCGATGAGGCTTTATTGCCTGTCGATGGCCGCGATGGGGTCGTATGTCGAGGCGATGTCTTCGCCGATGGCGCTGTGGACGGCCGCGATGTGGATATCGATGCTCGAGGCTGAGTCGCATGAGGCGGCGTGTTGTCATTGCTTGCAACGTCCCCTGAGCGAGCATCCTTGATATCCAACGTGGTGCGCGACTCAGTCTGCCTTCGCCACTCGGATGGCAGCGGTGGCACCGGAGGCGGAGCTCCGTCGCGGGACTGGCGATACTTTTCCCGCAGTCCCCCAGTGCTGATCCGTTTGACCAGCTTCCACAGCTTCGCGCTGGAATGCGCCCCCTCGTCCCGTTCCCTCTCCTTGTCCTTCACAGACTTCACCGAGCGCAAGCGGCGCACCTCCTCGCCCTGCTCCTTGTCGTGGCCACCGTGCTTAGCAGTAAGGACAGATCGATGCGATTCTTGTGTCTCGACCTCGGCACGTTCATCGGTGGACATACGCACTGTCTCGTTTAGCGACCTCAGTGATGGTAACTGGCCATCGAAGGGCAACCAGCTGTCATCGCGGCTATGGTGCACGGACATGTCCTTTTTAACGATCTCTGCCACTTTCTTGAACCGCCCGGACATCTTGCGAGAAAGGCTTTTGCGCGGCTTGACAACATGCTCGTCTTCCGGGTATGGAGAGAAGTCGAATGGACCCCCATCCACAGCTGCGATGCGCATGGAGCTGCTCCCGAACACCGTATAATACGGCCCATTCGATCCCTCATCCTCTACAGTCTTGTTTGCAGCATCAATATCATCCAAACCGAGCTTGCTCCCCGAGGGCACAGGTGTAGCGTCACTTTCCGTCAACCGTCGCGCGTGGTCGTTCCATTCAGAGAGCTCCGCTAACTCCTCCCGTCGTTGTTCTTGCTGTTTGTATGCGAGTGCGACCTGTCCCGCGGGGGTCACGCCGGCAGACAATGGACCAGCAATCGGCTGGCTGCTCGTCTTAATGAGAGGTACTGCGGCGACCGTGCGCTTTGCGGTAGTGTGAAACGCCTCGACGGAGCGCATCCTGCGCGGCGGGACCCTCGCGGGCATCCCCGTGGCTGCGACATTGCTGGAGGTTGTCGACGGTCGCACCGGCCGCCTTAGCACGTTCCGCGGTTTTTCCTGGTCCATAACACGAGAGGAGGAGGAAGTATCTCTGGATTTGGACTGTGTAAATGATTCCTTGACATCCGCACCGCGCGGCGCGGAATGCAGCGGTGAGCTCTCACGCTCACGCAATCCAGGATTGGAGCCCATAGATGGCTTGGGTGCATATCCATGGTGACGCGATGAGATAGAGAGCTCGGAGTCAGACGGAAGCGAGACTGCGGAAGGACTCGACGCGATATGCGGAGCCGGTTTGCTCAGCAGGCGCTTGATATCCAAATGCGCGCCAGCGTCTCGATCGGCGCTTGCGGTGGACGACTTGCGCGACTCTGGATCGGTGGTCCGCCGCGGGATGCGGGAGGAGGGAAACGCGATCGAGTGCATGTGCGAACTCGATTTGGAATGCAAAGGCGAGCGCGACCCAAGGCTCCGTGCCATACCCATCGAGTCAGACATGGACCCGTCCAGGGGCGAACTTGCCGGCGCGCTAAACAATTGCATGGGCTCGGGATCAGGGAGGTTGGACTCAGCGTGATAATATGAATCGAGAGTCTGGGATCTGTTTGCAGGAGATCTGGCGACGGGAGTGGTGCCTGATGATGCGTCAAGTGTGTGATGTCTCGTAGGGAATTTGCGGGGCCCCGTAGGCGTGGCACGCGGGGTATTGGATGCTTTACCAGACGCGGAAATATGCTGCATATAATCTTGTGTTCGGGGCATAGACGGGGCCATATTGGATCAAATTCTATGAACCAGAACGCAAGATTAGTATATGATCCATCGAAGCCAGAGCAAACAGGAATCTCGTGACCAGACCCTCTACCAGTGAAAATGTCAACGATAGAGGGTCTCGGTAGGGCGTGTAGGCGACCTCTTCCACTATATCCTTGCCATTGATGTGTCCCACGAATTTCATTCATCTTAAAATACTTTCTCTGCGACGAGCACAAAACACAAGGCCTGCATTGCCCGCGCTTTTGCTGCAGAAGTGGCGGCCCTCTAGAGGGGCTGGAACCAAAACTAAGCAAATGACCGAATGTCGATCTGCTAAAGAGGCACGGGATGCTGTCAAACCAAGTATTCGCTAGCAAAGATGTGGGAACCGCGACTGAGCATATCCCTCTCTCGACACATCATAAACCGGCTCGCATCTAACATTGGCGCGTCACACGACTTGACGCACCCACGCAACTTGACCTACAAAATCCCGCCACACGCAAGAGCCCAGGTAACACAAAGAAGACACTCACATTATCTACAGATTCTGTACCGGGCGTAGCAGAGACGTGAGGGGAGCTGACAGCGCTAGCAAAGCCTGCGATCGAAGGGGAGAGGTGAGCGTTCGGCACAAGAGTCGGACCTAACGCAATTACGCACATTTTACGGGGAGAGCGGCACGAATCGGTCGGACAAATCACTAAAAGGCTGGAGCAACTATTGGCGCAGACTCGTGTCGATATGTCGTGAAATATCAGCACGTGTGGGCCGGTAGGTATGGAGACTGTGTCGGACGACGCTCGCGAAATGCGGATAGAATCTGATTTCCAGCGAGAAAAGATCTCGGATGCAAAACAAGAGTATAGAGCAGGTAAAGACAGACTCAAAGGAGAGTGGTAGCAAAGAGCGTAGGATACAATACCAGACGCAAAGCACAGACCGACGAGGTCAGAAATAAGGAACGTGGCACGTGGCGCCCGTTAATTTCACGGAATGGCATTTGCCGAGTCTGCCGTGCCGAACCGAGGGCACGCCGACCGCCATCTGAGATCCCGACGATCCGCCGCACTGTGGCACTGTGGCCAATCAGGAACTACACATCACAAAGTCCACAGGCTATGCATACACATCGTCTGCAGCTACGTTAATGTTTGGGAGCCTTCTCCAGGTTTGCGAGCGCAGACACGGGAAACAATCCCGACGCTACGAGGGCAGCAACGAAATCGCCCATCCACGTCTGGCAATTCGCCATCTCCGTCTTCTCGCCTCTGCCCTACAATTAACCGAGAATGTCTCAGCACGCAGCATGGAAACCGACAAGAAATGACGCACGGCACCGTCAAACGCATTCCCCGGCGCCTTGACGGCAAGTGCCTGGCGTTCGATCGCGTCGACCGGGGTTGTATCGAGGGAAAACCGCCCGTCTCCAAGCACATCGACGATGTGTTCCGCGGGCACCCGCGCGAGCAGCGTGAAGGTGTGGGGGCGCCCTGTCGTCTCCGGCACGTAGTTCCGCTTGAACTCGTGACGGAAGCCTATGGCGACGTCGCCAGTAACATGGATGACCTTGCCCAGGGAGGGCTGGGTCACGCTCGGGATCCACATAGCCCAGTGCGCAGGAGAGACGCGCGAGTTGTAGCTCATGAGGTAAACGGCGCGGGTGTGAGGCTCCATAGGATGCTAGAGTGGATGCAAGGGAGAAAGATACTGAGAGTGGGTTCTCTTATAGCGGCGTGGCGTCACAGATAGCTGTATGGCACTACACCACAACCAAGCGATGAGATATAAGTTGCACAGCCTGTTAACAGCGCTGATCGCTCGCGTGTTTGCCGACATCGAGCGCCGAAATCCCAACGGCCACACTAGTAAACACCATTCGACAATCGGCAGGAGCGAGAAGGGCTGTCACTCCGGCGAGACGCGCGATAGTCGATCGTTGGGTCCATATGTGTGTAAGCACCATCATTGAGCTCACCGAGATGGAGTGCCTACGACACACCTTATACACGATCACGCGTCCTGCAGTAGAAGGCGTGTGACTGCTATCGGCGAAAAGGCGCGTACACGAAAGATTGTTGCATTCACGTTCGTCGTAAGGGCCAAGAAATCTTGCCTACTTCTCTCGTCGAGATATTGAAGGTCAACGGTGAATCGAATACGATGATTGATCAAATTGAGACATTACAACACATAGTGACGGATCAGTGCTAGAGGACGATAAACTTCACGGAGCAGATCACGCGATCGAGACACACTGCCTTCTGAGGGTCAGAACGTGCTTCCCTCGGGAGGCTGAGGGAGCTTCCGGTTGTTGAACGACGCCATCTCCCTGTGTGTGCATGACAGAGATGAGCGACGCGTCAGTGGCACATGACCCTCAGGCGCACCTTCGAATTTCCACTAGCAATGTCTCGAGGCTATTGTTCCTGTTCCAGTGAGCCAGCACGGGAAGCTTTGATGCGTCCACCTTCCCATCCACTTGATTTACAAAAGGAAGGTTCACTCTAGAGACGAACTGGACTGTCGGTGGTTGCTCGGGATAGTTATCTCCACAGGTGATCTTGAGGCTGTAAATCCGGTTCTCGTGCACGGTCTGCGCGACGTTCAGCCACTGGCACATGCGATCGGACGAGAACATACGTGTCCGGGGCCAATGATTGTCCCGTTCCAGTGGGTCATCATGATGTCGTCTCCGTCTTCAAGACCGTACGAGCAGGAGCCATCGCCGATGCCCTTCTCACCCTTCTCGAGTTCTTCCAGGAGACGGAAGTTGCGCGGAACTGACGGGTGCGTCAGCCTCCACCCGGCAGACTAGGATCCTCGAAATCGTTACTCTTAGCCATCGGGTGAAGCTGTGGTCGTAAGGTGGTCGTAAAGGCTGAGTGTACTGAATAGCAAGATGATGAGAATGCAGTGGCAGAGTGAAACGTCCCAAATGTAGTATGTCCTCGCATATTCCGACGTCAGTGTCCCCGATTTGGACGGCTATCGGGTCGATCGGAGCTCTTGAGGCCGGAACTATGCCTGAAAGGGCGTCCGGAAGAGCGCTCCGGAGTCTCCAGGAGTCCTCACGGCCGGTCTGTCGGGCAGGCGAAATGAACCTCAAATATTGTGAAGCAGCCCGAATGAATAATCACTTGTTTGTTACTTGATCAAATATACTGAGGCTAATGAAGCATTGCTCCTGCAGCATTAGATATACGTGGGTACCGGCGGAAGTCGACAGACGTGACTAGATTCGCTGACAGTAACCCTCCGACCTCCGCAGAAGGTCCGGCTATCCTAGCCGCTGCCCCAGTGACGTTCGTGACCGCAGCTACAAGCTTGGGTCAGCTATTTATCGAAGACCATTTCGCAGCTTAGCACAGTGCACGACCTCAAGCCATTACTGCGCGATGTTCAGGAGCGGACAGCCAAACCCATACGATGACATCGTCGGTGAGCGGTTTGGTACATGGTGTCCCTGGATCATTGCTGACCGGCGCAGCCAAAACGACTGATGAGAACCTGACCAGCGAGAACTGGGAGCTGATTCTGAACCTGTGCGACAAGGTCCAGGACGAAGGCGAGCAAGGGTGAGTATCTCATACGTATGTCCAAGTCGATGCACGCGTAATTCACAATACAAACCCGGCTCGGGAATTAGGGCGCGGAATGTGATCTCGGCGGTGTACAAGCGGCTCGCGCACCGCAACCCGAATGTACAGCTGTACACCCTCACGCTTGCGGAAGCTCTCACCAAGAACTGTGGGATTGAGGTGCACAGGGAGATCGCGTCGCGGGCATTCACGCAGGGTCTGGAGAAGCTCATCACCGATCGGGTATGGATCCCCGCTGGGTCCGTGTCTGCACTATACATCCTGACCACATCATATCAGACTACGCATGACAAAGTGAGGCACAGAGCACTGTCGCTGGTCGCACTGTGGACCGCGGAGTTTGAGAACGACCCAACGCTCGGTATCATGGAAGAGTGCCATGAATCACTGAAGAGTAAAGGTGTGTGTCATTCATGCCGCTACATACAGGACCCGCGACCAACTCGTTACATCCAGGATACAGCTTCGAGACACCAAACGAACCGCCCCCTCCCGATGTTGATGATGAGGTTCGCCGACGGGAAGAGGAGGAGCTGCAGCGCGTGCTCGAGATGTCCATGCACGACAAGGGCGGGCGGCCGCAGTGGGCAGAGTACTCGCCCGCAGTGAGTGGCAGCGCAGGCGGCTCGGGCACCGCAGCCAATGCAGGCACAACTCAGTCATCATCGAACACCTCAGGCACCGCCTCACGTCAGCAGAGCTATGCGCAGCAACCATCTTACGGCGGATATGTACCCTCCGCGAGCCCCGCGATTGCAGATCAGTCTGCGGATACTATGGCTACTCCCAGCAGAGGATCCTCGGCGCAGGGTAGCACGGCTGAGACGATCCCCGTCGTCACGCGCGTGAAGGCATTGCATACCTTCGAGGCGACCGAGGCGGGAGAGTTGGCGTTCGAGAAGGGAGATATTATCAAGGTGGTCGACCGGGGCTACAAAGATTGGTGGCGTGGCCAATTGAAGGGCAGGACGGGGATCTTCCCTGTGAACTACGTTGTGCGTAGAGGAGACTCTGCGTAGCTTGCATACTTCTGACATTCGATCTTTCAGGAACCATTGCCAGAACCAACTGCTGCCGAGCTAACGCGTGAGGCCGAGCAGGAAGCGGCCGTGTTTGCTCAGGCCGCCAATGTCGATCGTCTGCTCACTTTGCTTCGCGGGATGGACCCAGCTAAGGATAATCTAGCCGATAATGAGGAAATTCAGGTGAGTATCAATCATTCGCTTGAAGTGCTATTCAGATGTAGTGACGACGCATGATGCAGGCACTGTACCGGGACTGCATGACGCTACGGCCCAAGATCGTCAAGCTGATCGATAGGTACAGTCAAAAGCGAGGTATGCCTATAATGCATACCGTGATCCACAGGATACTGAATGTGCATTCCAGCGGACCTCGTGTCGATGAATGAGACGTTTGTCAAGGCACGGACAATCTTCGACAGGATGATGGAGGATAGTTTGGCGCGACATACACGCAGTACGTTGTGGCCGCACTGATACCTGACCGTAAGGCTTGCTTAATTGTTTTCTTGCTAGTGTACGACGAGCGCCCACCATACATGTCAGCACCATCCCAGTCGTACATCGTCCGCCCGGACTCCCGCGCGCCTCAAGAATACAGCATACATGGCGGCTCGCAACCCTACGGCTACAATGCAAGCGCGTACGAGCAGCCAGGGTACGGCGCGTACCCGGCACCCTATGCGCAGACTCCCGAGGGCACATACCCCGGCCCACAAGCGCCGCGGCCATACGGTGATCGCACAGCGTACTCGCAGAGGCCGCAAACGGTGTATGGGCAGCCGCAACCATATGGAACCCCATCTGGTACCCCTGCGCCGTATGGTGCGCAGCCCGGGCCACAAGGCTACCCATCTGCGCAGCCTGTTCCGCACTCTCAGCCTCAGCAGCAGCCGCAGCCTGTCCCGGCCCAGGCCGAGCATGCATCTCAGCCGCATCATCAGCAGCTGTCGCAGCCTCAACAGCCGTCGCAGCCTCAGCAGCCGTCACAGCCCCAGTCGCAGTCCCACGTCCAGCCGCAGTCCCACGCCCAGCCGCAGTCACAACCCCAGCAGCAGCCAGTCGCGCCAAAGACCGGTCCTCCCTACGTCTTTGACCCCAACACGACGTACGCAGAGCCGAACGTGCAAGCGTGGGCGCAGTACTATGCGCAGGGCGGGAACGACCCGACCGGCGCAGTATACTTCCTCTCCGTGCCGGGCGTCAAGGAGGGGCCCGCACCTGCGGCATTGTCTCCGCCCGTGCGCAGCGGCTCGCAGGACGCTGCACAACAGCCGCAGCCGTACGCGCAGGGTGTGCCTGTAGAAACGCAGGGTGCCGGCACCAACGGCGTCGCCCCCACGCCGTACCCTGCATATGGTGCGAGCGCGGTGCAGCAGTCCAACCCCGAGCTCAACGCGTACCCGGCGCAGGGACAGGGCAGCCAGGAGGCGCTGAGCCTGGCGGCGGCAGCGCCCGAGCAGGCTTACCATCCCGCCGAGTCCCCTGTGCGGCAGGAGCCATCCAGCCCCGTCGCAAACATGTATCCACAGCCCATGTACGGGGAGTCGCCATACGCTTCCAGCGGGTATTTCGCTCCTGCGCCTGCTGGCTCTGCGCCGCCGGCTGAGACTCCAGGCGCGGAGCCGACCGCAGGCGCCCAGCAGCCCGCCTGGGCGGGCCAGTACTATGGCTTGCCGACGCAGTTTGCTGGGTTGGAGGTGTCTGGGGATGGCACGCAGGCCTCGCATGCTGCTGGCCCGCAGGGTGTACATGTGGGCGCACCCGCATAGATGCAATTCGGAACGGATGCAAAGGACTTTGCAGTCGATGTCGCGGGATTTATGGTGTGTACGTACTTGTACTTCGGATTGTGATTTATGTGTATGCCAGTCTGCATGCGTGTCGGCATGTAATATACGCTTCTCTTGTTGCTACAGTTACTATTCGGCCGTGCATTAGGCTTCTGACGCTTTAATATGGAGGAGTCCTGATATGGCGCGGGCGTCTGTTGAGCGCATCATAGAGTGGCTATTTTTGTCACAACGCGCTCACTCCAAGTTGAAATGCATCATCCCTTCTCTCTGACGTTGAACAGTGCTACTAACTCTGCGGCCCTTCTACTAACCGGAAGGCGGCGGCGACGAGCTTAAACACGAGCCGTCCTGTTCATCGTTCTGTGGAATCTGGTTCTCGCGCCTATGAAGTCATCTGAATGCGGGGTCTGGCCTTGATTCAACAAAATCAATAGACGGTCGCGAAGCCCAAGATCAATTCTTCTAATAATCTACTTGCACCATGCCACCTCAAGTCGACCTTGTTCTTGTCTTCCGCTCCTCGCCCGGGAAGGTGCTGTCGAGGCCGCAGGCGCGAGAGAACGCGCGCCAGGCGGAACAACAGTATACGAAGCTGCTTGACGTGCTCAAGAAGGGCGGCCTACGCGCTGTCGGAAAGCGCGGCGAAAATGATGGTCAATTGCTCGTGCTCGTGCTTTGCCCGAGGAATACTCTAGAGCGACTGGCCCACCGTGAAAGGTAAGTCGCCATAATTGTGATCATCGCGACCGCCAGCACCATGCCCCTGTAAATTCATGTCGTCAACCTTTGATCGGACAGTATTGAATTTTGATGGGAGCAAAGACCTTTTTACCTCTCTGGCTCTCAAAGTAGAGGCGGCTATCTGTTAGCCGTGTGCTCATTGTGGCGCGGCGCGGCAGCCCTACCCGTTGTTGCCACAAGCTATGAGATCGGCGGCTGAATGCTGGCACATCCACTGCCAAACTCCTCTTCTCTCGTCATGCGAATCAACTTACAAATGTTGTACAGGCATTCAGACTTCATATGTGGTCTACCGACCGCGAACCCTACTGCCACGCTTGATCTCGATGCGAATCCACTGTCTGCTGCAGATCACTTGCGACTTGTGTATACATACGTCACATCAACTCAGTCTGATGGAGGTCTTGGAGTTGCCCCAGGGTCAACAGAATGGGACCGAGTCGAGTCGGTAATGATGCTGCACGACTATGCCTTCAACCATGCGTGGATTCGTTCGTGGACGAGACGCGAACTCGGCTTCGTCAAGTTTAACAAAATCCGTAGACATGTGTGTTGTCCCCACATTCAATAACCCGTGTTTCCATCTTAACTCATAACGCAGTTTGGCGAGAATATCGCTCTGTACTTCGCTTTCCTGTCCTTCTACACTAAACATCTCATGTTCATCTCCGCGGTGGGCGTTCACTTCTACTTCTTCAACGAACCATACAACGCCGTATACTCCGTTATTCTGCTGCTGTGGTCGATTACGTTCGTGGAGTCGTGGCGCATACACGAGCGAACATTGTCTGTGCGCTGGGGCACGCGAGGCTCCTTCCGTGTGGAGAAACGGCGGCCGCAGTATGTTCCCATCCCGTGGTGGCAGAAGGACCTGCGAATGATCACCGGGCTCCCGGTCATCATGCTATTTGCGATCGTCCTTGCTGCACTGCTGACGAGCATGTTCGTGTTTGAAGCCTTCGTGACTGAGCTGTACACGGGTCCCGGTCACCGCTTCCTCGTGCGTCTACGCCACGAACCTCTCAGCTTCCCCAGATCTCACAGCTATTTTTAGGCATTTGCGCCAACTATCATCGTTTCGGTGGCTGTCCCGCGCTTCTTGAAGATCTACCACTCGTACGCGGTCGCGTTCACTGACTGGGAGAACCACGGACACCAGTCATCCCACGACTCGTCGTTGACGCTCAAGACATTCTCGCTCTCCGCCATCGTCGAGTATCTCGGTCTTGCGCTCTCCGCATTCGTGTACGTACCCTTCGGCGAGGGGGTGATGACCTTCCTGCAGCACTTCATCGAGCGCAACCCCGCGCCGGACATCTCGCTCAAGTCATCGCTCAAGTCCTCGCTCTCGCTGTACTCGGCGTTCCCTGCGAAGGCGACTGCGAAAGCGAAGGATGCGCTCGAGGCGGCGGCAGCGGCGAAGAACCCCGCGGCGCGGCGTGCGGGCAAGGGCATGTGGGAGCTCGACATCGTGAGCGCGCGCAAGAAGCTGAGCCCGACGCGGCTGCAGGACCAGATGTTCGCGTCGACGGTGACGAACCAGGTCGTGAACGCGTTCCTCGAGATCGGCCTACCGTACGTCATGCGCGCGATCACGTCGCTCCGCCAGGGCAAAGGCCTCGGCCTCCCGCACACGCCGACCATATCGATTCCGGGGAAGAAGAAGCGCGTGATGTTTGAGGACCAGGCGGGTGAGGTGGACACGAAGAAGGACGATGATGGGGGGAAGCACAAAGAGTTCTTGGAGGAGATCTGGCAGCAGGTTGCGCTGCCAGACTATGAGCTGTTCGAGGATTACAGCGAGATGGTCACACAGTTTGGCTATATTGCACTCTGGTCTACCATCTGGCCCCTTGCACCGTGTAAGTGCCGCACGCCGATACCAACGCAGGTTGTCTAACTATTGGCCTTAGTGATGGCCCTGACTAACAACTGGTTTGAGTTGCGCTCCGACGCCTTCAAAATCGCTCGGCACGTGCGTCGGCCCATCCCTTCGCGGACAGACACGATTGGCCCATGGCTCGAATCGCTCTCCTTCCTCTCCTGGCTTGCGGCGCTGACCAATTCCGCGCTCGTCTATCTCTTCCGGCCAAGTGACCACTGCAAGCCGCTCACGACGTCGCTCGAGCGGCGGCACATCTACCTCAGCCAGTCGGGCGCGTCGTCGCGCGAGCTGGTGCTGGCCGCTCTGCTCATCGCGCTCGCCGCGTCGCACGGGTACATACTCGTGCGCGTGGTGGTACAGCATGTGCTCGAGCGGCTGCTGTGGCGCGGTTCAGCGGAAGAGCGCGAGGCAGAGCGCATGGAAACAGCGGTCAAGGAGGAGTACCTCAGGAGCCTGGGTGTTGCGGAGGTGGCGAACGGGGAGGAGAAGGCGGCCGTCATTGCGGAGGAGAAGATCGAGTATGAGACGTTCTGGGAATACGATGAGGGGCTGGACGAGTTGGCTCGGGAAACGAAGGAGTCATGAGTTCCCGAGCACTGAAGATGCCCAGGTAGGTTCCGAATTGCAATACAGTGTGTGATGCTATACAACGCACGAGTCGTAGATTCCGTGAACTTTACCAGACAGCAATAATCACTTTCCTGTACATCTATCCGCGTTCTCCCAAGCACAACCACCCTCATCCGCGCCATGTAATCATCTTTTATATATAACATCCGAACATGAGGCCTTGAGGGCTCTGCCACCATAAACCAGAACCACATGCTGCTGATTGAAGGTTATCCACCTTCCATCAACCTCGGGGGCCGCTGGTGCGATCGACACTGACACGGGGATCTGCCTCGATCTCGATTGAGCATATACAAGATCCAACGCGGCTCCGCCTCATTCGGAAGCGGGCCATGGGGTATGGGTATGCGAAGTGATATAAATTAGTACAAGAGTTGTACACCGGGAATCATAGCAGTATATTAGTAGTGCAACAACAGATCCTACAGAAACAAACCCAAATCGAACTTGAGATTTTTTGAAATGCACCAATGATCGCCGGATGGTATGACAAGAAATACAGGGATGCGTAACGAACGTGTGTCCATGGAGCCCTCCTCACCTGCGGAGCTCAAAGCCCTCGGTCTTTTCTTGTAGCTGCTACAACGAGGTCCTTGCCCTTCAACCGGCGGACAAAGCAGTCTCCGAACGTGACGCCCCAGAGCATCTCAAAGTACGCGCAGCCGCGATTCTGCACAACGGTTGGATTAGTCGGAGGAGCCATCACCCGGAAGCAGCTGAAATATAACGTACTCTACCGATGGGAATGAGGATGATCTCCATGCTGCCCTTGTACTTCTTCGTTTGTGGGCGGCTCTCGAGGAAGCTCAGGATATTAGGCGCGGCGACTTCGACGTGATTAGCGTACTTGAGCGCCTGCTTTTGCTCGTTGCAGTCGGTGATGTCGCCGATCGCAAAAACGCCTGGGTGCCCGACAACCTCGAAGGTCGGGCCGACGCGCACGAGGCGCCTTATGTCCAGCACGTCTGGCCCAAGCGACGCGATCCATTCTGAGTTTGGCCGAGGGCCGAACGTGGGCACGACTAGGTCAGCGGTCGGCAAGGTCATCCCACTGCGCGTCGTGAGTCCGACGGTGCCCCATTCTGGGATGTAGTCTATAAGCTCGGAGAAGATCAGGTCGATGCGCCGTGCACGAACGCGGCGCTCCACATCCTTGCGGTACTTCTCGGGGTATGTTGGATTGAGCAGCATGTCATCCGCATGGATGATAGTGATTCTCTTGTTCTGCATAAGGGCATAAGCTCGAGTGATCATTACAAGTGTGGGCACTACGTACGGGGTAGATGTCTCTGAGTTCCCCGGCCGTCTCTATTCGAGGAGCGCTTGTCAGATTCGCTGACAGATCTGACAGAGCATGTTCTCACCAATACCGACGGCACCTCCTCCGACCAGCACTATGTGGTCCGCCTGTTTGTACACCCCCCGCCAATGAGCGATGTGACTGTGTACTTCCTCATGCGTGTACGGAAAATCGAGCGGGCCCGACCACGAGAATCCACACGCGATCACGAGCGCTCTGTACGGTATGCGATCCCCGCTCTGCATCACGACATGTCCGCCCAGGCCCGGCTCCTTCTCTTCGATCGCAACTGTGCGGCCGATGACAAGGCGACCATTTCCGTTGTGGAACAGCTTATCGTATGGCATGAGCGCAGAGTGCTCGTAGTCGCCCTCATCCGAGGCGGTCATGCGCGCTCCGGCAAGCAGGTGTATGGCGAAGGGCCGCTCGTTGATGAGGATGAGCTCGAACCTGCTGGGGTCCAGGATCGCAGATAGCGAGCGTGCGAGGAGCGCGCCCGCGTGCCCGCCCCCGACAATAACAACATTCTGCCTCTGGCGAGTCTCCTTCCACATATCGGTTCACGGCGCAGCCGGGTCCAGCTTAGGGGAAATGACGAGAAGGAACGAGGGGGTTAAAGGAGGTCCTGGAGAGGTGGTATCGCAGCGCGGGAGGGCGGGAGAAGGGCGTAGTAAGACATCCGCAGGCGTAAGCTGACCGCAAATATTTGTACGGCAGGCGGGCGTTTGCCGGAAGGAATCATGCGAGACTCGCGATTGATTGAGCATCTCGTACAGGCATGCGCTAGCATGTGCTCCGTAAAAGGTCAGTAGGTTAACGGTTGCGTGGGAGATGGAGGCTGCTGCGCCCACGTTACAGATGCTCGATTCGCACCGAGAACGCTTCCTGGCCGGCCTTCGCATGCACCCTCGGACTCTGCGTTCGCAGGTATGTGAGCGAGGCACTGAGAAGTTTCCCAGAAAGTAAAATGAGCCTGAAACCTGAGACTCCTGTGTCACTAGTTGCCAGAGGCGCCTGTAGCTCGTAGCGTTGATGCGCAACAAATCGCCGCGGTTAGGGCGACTAGATCCATCAGTTCGTACCTGTGGCTGGAATCGGCAGTCTCATTGTCAGTCGCAGCCTGGTGGCCATGGAGATTAAAGCACATTCTGGGTGATTGATTCTCGTTAGGATAATCAAATTGGTTGTAAAGAAGTTCTGAGCTGAAAGAAGTTGAGGAGCAGCTGATACTCTCCAATGTCACGTCGGCGTTTTTCAATGATTGCCACCATCACGATTCAGTCATACTACTGATACTGATGCTAGCGTCAGTGCGCCTCCGAGATGTAGACATGTTTCAGTGACATAGGCGGGGTGTCAATGGTCCATCACGTGGTATGTTAGAGTTTCTCCTAGTGGCTGACCGTAATCAGCCATCACTACCTCGTTTTTGTCTTCCCGCTGTCAGGCTCATCCACGTCGCATTGAGGTTGTAGGCAATTCGGGGATCTGCAGTATGAAGCGGTCACCCATGCATGATCGGTTGATCTCGGCGCTCGCGCAGGGTAAGCCGCTCGAAACATCCGATCTCGGAGTGCTGGCTAATCTGGCTGTGAATACCCAGTGCTGCAAGTCGGAATTATTAAATGCAAGGTTGCCAACAAGCCTTTACCTGAGGTTCTATAGATTCCCCAAAATGCTTTGTGATACCTTGCCGTTTAGGATATTCAACCCGTTTATGATCGCGGAAATGGCTAACCACGAAAACGCAAACGGTTGCTCGCACGATCTTGCGATAACCGTGAAGCAGCGGTATGTCGCAAGCGGGGGTGGGGTGCACAGCCACATCGGAGACTGGCGGATCGTATGCAAGCGGACGGACCAGTTACTGAGCGAAGACGGCAAGCGACATCAGCGATGATACACCCCGATCAGACTGGATCTATCGTTCTCGGTACATCGGGTGCGATGAACATACCAGATAGCTAATTTTTCTGCACAGGTTTGAGTGACGATTCCGCCGCCGCAGGGTTACTGAAGACTTGGTTCTGCTGAAAGCCACCCGCAAAGCCGCCACAGCTGACTGACCTTGAAGCAATCTTCGCCCAGCGTCTGTGGCGCATTTAGCACGCGCTTCTTCCGTCTCTCCTGCGTTTCGCCGTATAGGCAGACGCCATTTGAAGTGTTTCATGCCCGATGTGACATTTCGACCTGAACCCCGATGATGATCACCGTTATCGGCCTCTTACCCATCATTACTACTTGAATGGCGAGCGTCGAGCAGGAGAGCCGATGGAAGAACGTTCGGGGGTGCCACAGTTCTCTTTCGCCTACGAACTATCATTCGCCAACTGTCATGGCATCAAATCAGTCGCGCAATCAGGAACGTTGCCTTTGGAAAGGGATCGACCCTGCTGACCAGATTATGAAGCAGGCTGAAAGCTGCAGCACGAGAATGTTTTGTCTTTTCGTATGATACCGACCGTATCACAATGGCGTTTCTATCGGGAAATTTCTCCTGCAAGTATGTGACCTGATTTGCCCCTTGTAGCTCACCATTCAAAGTCTAAATTTCATTATACATTCACTGACCCTGCTGCAACAAAGAGATTTGACTCTCAAATATCATAGCCGTCTTCGGGCATGTACTATGGAAATGCGTAGTCCATCTGTGCACGCATCTCGACCACTGGACAGAACTGCCCCCAGGAAGCGCAACAGGCATTATTACATATACTCCGAGAAATATTCATCGTCGATGCAGGCCTTCCGGCCGCCGGCTGCCGACTTCCGAAGGGTGTGCAGCTTGGAATGTGTCTCCGACCAGCAGTCATGCCCAGTGAGAATCCAGTGTATTTAAATGTAGCCAAATGTACCGGATACATATGGTGAGAAAATTTGAACCCTAAGCTACATTAGGATACATCGTAGGAACCCATATAATGTTTCGTATGTATTCCAAGTGTATCCACATGAATCTGTGGAACGGCTCATTGTATTCAGATGTATCCTAATCTACTCAAGACTATTGACACAGAGTATCCGAATGCACCCAGAAATATTCTAATATACCCTCCCAGTCTCTGCTCCCAGTCTCTGCTCCCAGTCTCCATGCACAATGAAAGCAGCAACTGTTGCAATGCGAGGTTTGCTGATTAATGGTGGGGCCGGCAGATCCCTTGTGCAGGGAGAGGCCGGTTCCAATGCATGGGCGAGCAAGCAAAATTTTCGCACACTTGCACGCCCACACTGTGCTTCTCCTTTCCTTCTGCATGTCGCTTACCAGCCCCCCACTGCTGACCTTAGTGATGCCACCAGTCTGTTTTCAGCCTTCCCTCCACACCCTTTGTAACTTATCTACCGTGTGTCCGTTTGGACGGCGATGGCGATTGGCGGCACGCACAGAGGTCCAAGCGGGCAAGCTAGCGGGGTAACTAGTTTTGCTGGTAGTGTATATGAGCGGGGCACAAGCAGAGCGGCTCGTTGCCACTTTGTAACCCACCTATGTTCACTATCCTTCTTGAAGTTTTGAAGGGATGTTGCCTCGCCAACTCAAAGCCAAGAAAAAAGTGCAGAGATAAGATTGACTGCAGCGCATCGTGAGCCTAAGCAAGGAAAACAAAGTTCAAGAGGTGACAGAATAAGTGAAGGAACCTAAAATAAAGCTGTCAATGACAAATGACGTAGTGATGTTGAGTAAGAGTGTTGCCATAAAGGGATGTGGCTACAAGGGGAGCCGTGTAGACACATACCTTCTCTTTGGCTTTGGGAATCATTATGTAATCAAAGCCACAAAAAAAACCTTGTTACTTTATTATCAAATCTAGATATGAAGGCTCGATGCTTTAATGATTCTCCAATGAAAGGGTAAGGGTATGAAAGGACGCACATATAGTAGTGTGGCAGTAGAGACAACAATAAAGAAAGCGTAATAATGTAAGCGCATGGATCCGAAGCAATCTACATACAGCTCTAATTGGAACAATTTCACATGTGCAAAATTAAATGTTCATGTCAATGTGATACGCAGTTCACAGAGGCCATATGGTAAGATCTGTCATTCATTGGCATATGTCAATCTAAACAATAGGTCATATGATTGTCATGGGCAAAAGCTTTTCCTGATGATAACGAACCTGATCCGCTCCCCCGGGTCCCCAAGCCCAGCCAAGCCCGGATCATACCCTGGAAGGAGCCAGATCACGTCTAGATAACGACATAAGGCCCGGTTCCCACACGGCCACGGTGACCGCTATGTATTTGATATACTTTACGCTTCTATGTTTCAGAGTCTGGCTTAGACCCCTACCCTAGTCTCGCACCAGACTCCCTAGTTACCATATATGGTCATTATAGTACAAACATGTACAAATAGCCTGATAGTATAATAGCAGGCCTTGTTCAGCTGGTAACCCCAGTCTGAACTTGGCGTTCATCCACTTCGCTCCCCTCAGTTCGCTCTAAGGTTTTAGTGGCCTTGTCAATGATCTGCTTGATACATTTGGATTACACTGAATATATTATGATACGTCGAACTTTTCAGGATACATTTAGATACAGTAGGACTTATTTGGGTACTTCTAAATACCTCGGATTTTCACTGGGAGTCATGCCACGAACTCTATGCGCGGATAACCGTACCGAGGAAGTACGATCATAGGAGAGATCATATTTCATGATCGTGCTACCAGGACAGGCCCTATTGCGAGACACACACAAACGACTCGGTCAGACGAAGCTAGTGGCGGCTTGGCTTGGCTCGAGGTGGCTTCGGCTCAAGCTGTGGCTCACAGCATCTAGCAGCTAGCTCAGTGACAGATAGGAATGGTGTATTGTACAGCGTATCCATGGCTATCTAATATGTACAAATATGGCTATTTAAATATATCAGTACAAATGTCTACGGTCCTGGACAAATCTGAGTACATGTATCAGCCGAGTTAGCAAGAATCCTCATAGATGATAGCGCGTCCTCTGTAGTCTGCATTCGCTGCTCATTCTCCGTCATACCTAACTGCCACAGTCCGACACTCAGCAAATGATGCGTAGAATATGACTTACAATGATCACATATGCTGCTGTATATTAAGTGCTCTGGTCTAAGGATATATCACTGGAGATTAGCTCTTGTCGTCACATGAGAATGCTTAGCAGTACTCACCACATAGATGTTCATGTGCTTAAGCAGACCATGGGACCAAAGGTGTTGTGCAATTCGAGAGCTAGTCAACGGCATAGTGGTCCATCAGTTGGGTGCTCACTCTCATAGTGCGATTGATATTTTATTGAATCCTAAAGCACCACTCACATAGGTACTGATGGCAACAGCTCCTTGACGTCAATATTGACGAGTGTATGATAGCATCATACAGATTGCAGGCAATTGCAAGGACACACCAGGGAATACCCGATTTGGAATTGAGCGCTCGAGCCATGTGAAGCCGAGCCAAGCCAAGCTACTGGTAGCCGAGCCATTGCTGTCATCTCCAGATATGGCTTGGCTTGGCTTCAGTGAGTGCGGCTTGGCTCGAGCTGTGGCTCAAGCCCAGTGAAAAGCCATCATATCCTTAGTGTATCAGTAAATACTAGTAAATATCAAAAAAATATTGAGATAACCATTTGTACTAGAAGCTATCGAAAGCTAAATGCCAAGAGTCTGGGCAGTCAGATCACCGATGCCAAGACTTTTGTCGTACTCATACATACTAGTTAATATACTCAACATATCCTCAATTAATAGAAGTCACAATTGAGAATTTTCGAGCAGATGTCCAGTCGCAAAACTGCAAGTCGACATCAAGTCAAAAAGTGGGCAGCAACCTGGACTTCGACTTTGTTGCAAGCAGTGAGCCCAAGCACTCACGTGAGTTGGTCACTCAATTGTGTCATAGTACAAGTACTGACCCAAGACTCACTTATGTTCTGGGTTGTAGTCGAAACGTTGAGTTGTTGCGAGTTGGGGTAGAACGAGTCAAGTGAAGCAGTAGTTATTGGCTAAAGCGTCGTGTAACAGATTGATAGTTCTAAGGACTTAGGCCTTAGACGTATCAGCTTATATACATGTAGGGCACTACTCATGTACTGCTTGCCCTAATGCTAAGAGGTCTGTGCGCTGAGCGGTAATGCTCAGCGCTTCTGGTATGGCGCCATAATGGCATGCTTTGGCATAGCGTAAGCTAGATAAGATAAGCGGGCTAAAGGCCGTAGAGCGTTAACACGGGGCCGATGACCAGCTAGATATGACTCATTCTCTAGAACCTTCGAGTGGTTTCGAGAAGAGTGATGGTATCGTGGTTAGGTTTACTAACTACGTTGGATACGACTTATCTTGGGATAAGCCGTAGAAAATCGGAATAAAATGGAGTAAATCCAGGAAAAATGAGGTAAATGCCTAGAAAACTGTGACAAGTACTGTCCTGTCTCGAGTCACCTGTCTCTTTTTCTTATCTCTACTTCATACTTCCACCATCTCCCAAGGTATGCACAGCTCTAGTGAGGTGATCATAGAGAAGATTGGTTGCTTCATGCAGAACACAGCAAATGAAACAAGATTCAGTGAGTATATGCATGCTCAACACTTGTTTTGATAACTTCCATCTGTAGATACAGACTGCAGAGGTGCGTGCATTCCCCATTCTTGCATTGCACCTCAGATGGCACTTCTCCTTTATCGGACTCCAGGGATTTCGTCTGGATAGGTTACAAATGCACGGCTTAGGTATGTACAATCCATCCCTTTTTATGCTAATGGTGACTCATCTGCCCATACCACCCCGATTATCAGCCCCCCGACTCCTGCCACGCCTGCCATTTCCACCTTGGCACGCTATTGACTCCAATCGATGCATGACTCCGATTGCACCATCACACACCGAGCGCATCAACTTCCAACATATGTGCGCCATTTTTCTGAGTGAGTCAGAAGATGAGATTCAGTGGATTTTGGTACTTTCTGGTAGCTGTTGATAGATTAAAGCAATTGAAAAATGAGGTCTGATATGAACAAGTATGCTCTGATTGAGTGAGCCTCTGCATATTGGTATGTTTGAGTATCTTGGGATAGTCGCTACATTTTAAGACAGGGCCGTCGGGTATTTTCTGGTAATTAGTAGTATATTGGAATGCTATCCTACTAGCTTGCAGTACATTACAGTGGCTTCTAGTATACTACCTGGCACCTAGAAAAATAGCGAATTCTATGAAGAGTCCAACTTTAGTATCAGATCATATCAGGTAGCTACTGATAGAATCTGATACGAGGTACTTTCACTGGGGCTCAAGCCCGAGCCGCGGCAACACTAGACGCTTCTGAACTTCCCGGGCCGAGAAGCTCACAATCGTACCACTTCCTTAGCTCCCTTCACGGTTTCTTTGAGCAGGCATGAACCGCGTTCCACGTGAAACGACGATGCTTGAGGCTACAGTCGTTCCCGAAAATAATGTCAAAGTCACGTTTTTTTGCGCGTCGTCTCGACGCGCCAAAGTTCCGAGCCAAAGTTCCGAGCCATCTTCCGACTCGTGAGCGCCCGTAAGCGCACCTGTATGCCATCGTTTCGAGCCTTTCTCTTGAGCTCAAACATGTCGCATTTCCTACAGGGCTTATTGCAGTGCAATTTGGAATGTGATGATATCATAATATTAGCCAGTCAGAACAGGAATTTCTGAAGCCCTCGAAGATGTGCTCCCAAGGGTAGACTAGCGGGAGATGATTAGAATCTCACAAATACCATGTTGGACCCAACCGCTTGCCATGGACGAAGAGTACACAGTTTCATGTATTTGTTGATTCTTCTATTACCCATAGCTGTAGAAAACAGTGCAGTACACAAATGCAAGTAGGTGCGCTTACGGGCGCTTACGAGTCGGAAGATGGCTCGGAACTTTGGCGCGTCGAGACGACGCGCAAAAAAACGTGACTTTGACATTATTTTCGGGAACGACTGTAATTACCCAGCGGGTTTGCGTAGCACCAAGCGCCGAAGATCACGTGCACTGGGCCGCGGCGGGCGCCTCTGTGCAATTTTTGACAGACGTTGAGACGTTGAATGTTTCGGCCGCCCCATCGACTGAGCTGATGATATACGCATTATATGCATTGCAGGATTACAATAAAACAACTACTTAGATCATTGTATGTGTGCACGAGGGTGCTGGTGCATACTATCGCGATACAATGTGATTGGGCAAGGCGATCCGGAGCGGATCGGCGCAGCGGATACGGCGGGAGTCTCAACACACAGACCGGAGGGCTAAAGTGACGCGGATACGTTCGCGTCAGCGGATGCTCCAAAAGTAAGCCTCTCTATATGTCGTACCTAAAGTGACGCGGATACGTTCACGTCACTGCGGCATGTAAGTACAGGCGGGAACGAGACAGAAGGGAGATACGTACGCGGATGCTCCAAAGGTAAGCCTCTGGGGCATCCGGTACTCGCGCGGCTAGTATAAGTGTAGCTACGGTATACTATGTAAGTACTAGCGCGCTACAGGTGCCTAGCATTGAGTAGACTAGTGGATGAAACAGGGAAAAAGTTAATGTCACGCTTGCTAGCGCACCGACGGTCCCTGACACGAGGCGGCGGCAGCCCGCCGTTCCCGAATCGCAACACATACAACGCCGATGCCTAAGTACTAAGCACTAAGTCCACGCCCGACCTACAGATTGACAACGAAAATGAATTCGACGTGTCGATGACTTGGACACAATGCTACGACAATCATTGCATATATATCCTTGAGGACCAACGAGACCGCGTAGAGTCACGCTGGCTCAAGAGTGCAGGACGTATAAATGAAACCACTCATCCACTGACAGAGTCATGAACAGCGTCGTACATACATTGTCTATAACGAATTCGACTAATACTTTCTATTACTATTCTGCCTTCATAAGCTACTTCAACGTTCGTACGCAGCAGCGTCGCGTCCGGGAACACACGTGATCTTCGGCGCTTGGTGCTACGCAAACCCGCTGGGTAATTACAGTCGTTCCGGAATATAATGACACTTGTCAGTTTTTTTTCGCACGTCGTTTCGACGCGTCGATCTTCCGAGCCAATGTTCCGAGCCAGTAAGCGCCCACAAGCGCCCATTGCCCGAACCTGTATTCCACTGCAATTGTCTAGATTCTGCGCACTATCACACTCTCTGTGTCAAGGGAAATAGGGATATTAGTGAGGATGTGAGATCCTGGGCCCCACAGCTGTGGAATAGAGGCTGGAATGAGGACAACATTGCAAGATTCTAGCAGTCTCACGTAGCAGTCTTTATCGCTAGCGAAAAATCTTGGGTGACTTCGGCCAGCTCGTCAAACCTCCATCACTATTGCGAGGACGTATTCGCATTATTACTCGAGCTGTGATGTATTCTATTCGCAAAGTGTGTGTATCGTAGTCACTGCTAGATTCTAGTTCATCAAACTCATTTTCGCCGATTTCTTCATCGGGATTTTGTGGAGTAGGAGTGGGTATTCTGTCTGGAAATAGCTCGTATTTGTATGCAGAGGGTAGGGGCATCTCGATGCCAGGAAAAAGTGCTTGCGATGAAGGAGTGAAAGTGCGAGAGACGGGCGCTTACGGGCTCGGAACATTGGCTCGGAAGATCGACGCGTCGAAACGACGTGCGAAAAAAAACTGACAAGTGTCATTATATTCCGGAACGACTGTAACCTCAAGTAACGACGACCATCCGAGGATGTTGGATGAGTATTGCGGCATGCTTGGGTGATACATGTCGAACTAAGGAAATCAAGTCAAGCCCTGGGCCTTATGGTGGATCAAAATATTTGACTGAGGCCCTATCAAATTGGCAAGGTGGTGTTCGCATTATTCCGGCAGCACTCATTTTGCTGTTGCACAATAGGAAAGGCCCTCGAGACACATGCACATCAGATATAAAACAGAACTCCGGATTATTTGGTGTGAAGTGTAATTCCTTGACAGCTCTGACTAAGGCTGTCTTGACTTTCAATGGTCAAAATGCTTCGGTTGACATTTTGTCGTGTTGCCACTTCCAGAATACTCATGCGATACTACATCCTGAGGGTCCGCATATGTGGATGTCCGAGAAGCTGTGGGAGCAAATTATAAATCACCATGGGAGTATGCGCAACGTCATCATCGAGTAGACACGAAGCGCAAGCCGATGTTCCTAGAATACGATGGCAAGGGCATCGACACGTTAGCAAGATAGTCTTGGGCGTCGTCTGACATCAGCACGCAATTGTTTCCGAATCACGTACTTAAATACCCCTGTGTTTTTTTAATGCGACTGAATAGCAATACCCAAGATATGCGACAGCCATGAACATTGAGAGCCCTTACACTCGTGCCCTCTTCCTGGTCGCAGCCACGATCACGCTCGCCACGCTCGTCGCGATCGCACAAGCGCCCACAAATATCTCAAAGTTCTTAAATCCAAAGGCCCCATAGCGCGCCTGGTCCGAGTCCGGCGATGCGCTGCCCATGTCGTACAGCATACCGGTGATGATTGGGCCCACGACGACGGTTATGCCCTTGAGAAGGTAGGAGCAGGCCCAGACGAGGCTCGACTGCTCCGGCTTGTTGCCTGCGCAGTCGGCCGCGGCGACGGGCCCGACGGAGATGAAGCCGCCCATCTGCGTCGGGGGCGGCGATGAGTCAGTCGGGATGGTGCGCGGGTGAAACGGGTCTCACCAGACCGCCGAAGATGATGGCGAACGCGATCACGAGCGGGAGCGTGTGCGCGAACCCCCAGAGGAGGAACACTGCCAGCCCGCTGCCGAACGTGCTTGCCGCCATTATCCACGCGTATGGTAGGCGGTCGCACAGGTGGCCGATGAGGATCTGGCAGACGACCCCGGAGGAGTTGAAGAGCGAGAGGACGATGGACGCGGAGAGTGGTGTCGAGATGCCCTTCGTAAAGGTTGGGATGTAGAGCGAGATGGGGTAATAGGAGAGCGATTGCAGGCTCATCGCGGCACCCTGTTTGCATTACTTTGAGTATACGCGGAGCAGAACAGGTAGGTGCACGTGAGTGCGCACCAGAGCCCAGAAGTGCGGTGTTTTGATGAACTGTAACTGAGGAGGGATGAAGCGTGGCCTCCGCTGGCCCCGCTGGAACTTCGGGACAGGCAGCCGGGGCTTCATCCCAAGTAGAGCAATGCCTGCGAAGACGAGTGTGATGGCTGACCATGTTCGCAACGTCCACCGGAAGCCAATCCCAGCAAGTAGCCCTTCTAGCATATAGGGGAAAACGAATCCTATGGACCCCATGTCAGCGGGCGGTCTCGAATACACACGGGAGACTGACCGCCAATGCCGGATCCAGAGAATATGATGCCGGCGGCGAGCCCGCGACGGCGGGAGAACCATTGCGGAAGCAGCACAACGATGGGGAAGTAGATCAGCCCGCCGCCAATTCCATAGCATACCCCTTGGAAGAGGACAAGTTGCCACATCTCCGGGAGAACGCATAAGGAGTACGAAGCCATTTAGATTACTTAGGATCTCACCTTGGTTGCGAAACTAGCAATGAGAAGTGATAGGGACGCTAGTGCGAGGCCGAACCAAGCACTGGTCATTATGAAATCGGGATAGCGTTCGAAAAACAGCGAAAGGAATAGTGTCTGCGTTACCGGTTGACTATGAGATAGGTTCGTAAAAGCAAGCGGACAGCCTCACCTCGCCATATTGAAGGGCGAGCGCGGTCGTACCGACGGCAGCAACTGCTACAGACGACACGTTTTCAAAGGGGGGATTCGACGTGTAGTAGTCTGCGGTCGAGTTGCATTAATGCACAGAAGGAAAAGATCCGGTCGGTGACTCGACCACAACTACGCAAGCGGCAAACGCACCTTGGAAGATGCCATAACTTAGAGGACAAAGGTCACTGTGTCAATGGAGTGGACAATTTTCGAGGAATTTCACGGCTTCACCTAAATTCAAAGCCCCACACGATGATGTCGATTGCGAAGGCAGCAGCACAAAATCGCCACGCTTTCCACCCGCCGTCTATTGCAGCCAACTCCTGCACGATCGACTCACCGCCCTGAGCTGCTTCGACGGAGCCCGCGCCGGTGGCTGAAGTCTGTGCCTCCCCTATAGCGGATAATTCGTGAACATCGCCATGGTCATCACTCTCCTGCAGGACTTTCATCGTGAGTAGCACAGGGCAAAATCGTTACGGGACGGCACGAAATGCCTCGTCTATGTCATGAAAAATGTCACGGTGTGTGCGGCCCGGCGCTTCCGAACTCAGATGCAAATCCTTGGCAGTGGGTGGGTCCAGAGCCACATGTGATTGTGAATTGGTCCTTCACCGCGCGGCCACAGCCTTTCTTTGTTGCGAGTGAATTGATGTCGCCTACCTCAGGACGAGGAGTGCGACATGAAACAACTCATGAGGCGATGTCAGAGAAGAGCCAAGCATAATCCATAGACGGTAGATGAGTAGGTATAACTGTAGGTGAGCAGAGCACTGTGCATGGAGTAGCAGCCTACCATACTGTCGAAAGCATCATACAGAACATAGTCAATCCATATCAACGTCCTCCACGTCCGTGTCGTCCAAGCTTCTGAAACTGATGCCCCCACGGCTGCTACCACGGCTCCTATTGCTCGCAGGCGAGAACAGGCCGGTAGTGTGGCTGCTCGGATCCCCTCGTCCGGGCGTGCAGGACTGCGCCGCGGCTGCAGTACTTGTCGCACGCGACTCTGTCACTGGTTCGCGGTACGGAATCCGGACAGGCCCGCGGTTCTTCTCGAAAAAAGACGACGGCCGTCGCAGTGATCCGGTCAGGTAGTCTCGGGACGGATCGAACGGCGACCCCAGCAAATGCGGCCGCTTCTGTATGCGAAGCGAAGGTCTTGCTCGCGGCATATTTGGCGATCCGCGCGACGTGTCAGGCTGCAAGGGGCGGGCGCTGGACGACGCCGGCGTCTCCGGCGTGGGATCAGGCTCGACGACACCACGCGTGCGCCTGCTCGCGAGGATGCGGTTGCTTCTGGCGCATCAGCACGCGCATGAGGATTAGCGAGCAGGATGAGAGCAAGGAACACGCACACCGTTGTTGACTTCGCGAGGCGATACTTCTCCCTCAAATCGCTGTACTTTGTCCTCAGCGCCATCATCTCCTCCCGAAGCTTCCCCGCCTCCAGCCGCGCGTCGCGCTCACCCTCAGCGTGTCTTCTCGACGCAGCCATCGACATCTCACAGCGCTCCATCAAAAACGTCTTGTCGCGCGTGAGCGCCTCGACGCGCTGCTCGAGGAGCGCCACCGTCTCACGCAGCTGCTTTGAGGAGAGCGCAGGCGCGTCGAGAAACACGCGTCGGATACTCGGAATAATGAACTTGTGGTATTTCGGAGCGAAAAGTCGAAGGTCCGGAGTGGCTGTCGGCGAGAATGTCGGATCAGCCAAATGCGGAGGACCTTCGGAGAGCGCGTACCGATGGGGAACTCGGCACGACAGACAGGGCATGACGCGTTCATAATGTCTGCGCTAGCTTCAAAGTATGCTACGAGGCACTTTTCGCAGTGAAGGTGACCTGCTACGCGTGAGTCTACCTTCAGTTGCTAGGGGCGAGATACGCGTACCGCATGGGGTCGACACCGGGTTCTCCAGGTCGTCCAAGCAGATTCCACAGCATCCGTCGGCCATTTTGTGCAGTATGTTCGGTGACTGGGAGCTTCAGCAAAGAGTTGCTCGTGCAGTGCGCGTGGAGTTGAAGAGAAGTCGCGTGCGTCGCGTTGGCTGGTTTACGCGTCAACATAACCATCACGTGGATGTGACTGTCACGCGTTTCGGAGTCGGCCGCGAAATTGCCGGTGGTGCGTCTCGACCGCGTCTCGTCCTGTTCGACATCGCTCTCGCCAAGCTCACTCGAGGAGGCTCCGTGTTATGGACATGCATGCGTGGCATGGTCGGCACTCGTTCTACTTGTCAGAACCCCCGAGCGGGCCAGACGTGTATCCAGTGCGCGTCGTGCTTCGTGTGCCTGCCAAACGCGGCAGCTGGAGCGCTCGCAGCTGGCAGCACGAGTGGCGCATTCCAGGCGTCGACATATCATTAGCATTTGCAGTGAGTTCCATCCCGGATCACCGGATATGTACAATGTGGCGCGGGAGATTGGTTTATACCATGCCCGGTGCGTTCTTTGTTGTTCCGTCCCAACGCACGTATTCTCGAATTGCCCATCGCACATACACGGTATCATAAATGTATTCCTGAGTCACTGTGGAGCGACGTTGCGCGGTAAGCTTCGGACAGCTCATCCTGCTGCTCCCGTAAGGTCTTCCTGCATATAAATGTCGAAACGCTGGGTCCGTCAACCCCATATCGTACTGCACGTACAGCTCTCCCATCGCTCTTCCTCCACTTTGAAGTGTTACCTGCTATATAATGCCCACCTGTATCATCTGCCTTGACGTGCTCAAGGACCCGGCCGCCCTCCCCTGCGGTCAGTAATCCGCGCCACACTCGCGCACGGGTCCTTATTTTCTGACCGAATAATTATCAGGCCATGTATTCTGCCACCACTGCATCATCCGGATAGTCCGCAGCATTACGCCATATACCCATCACCACTTCTGTCCGACATGCCGTAAACCGTATACCATCTGTACGCCGTTCCCTCGCACGTCCGACGAGTGCTTCTAACAGTTACCCCTCCCCAGCGCAAGTGGACCCTACCTTGGTCCCACACTATCTGCAGCCGCACGTCACGCCTGCTGTGCGCAGGCTCCATCTCGAGTATAGCATCCCCAGCGGGTCCTCCCCGTCTGCCTCATCCGCATCTTCGTCACCAGCGGCGGAATGTGACCGCCTGCGCGCGGAGGTCGCATCGCTGCGCGCAGCCTGCGTCGTCTGGCGCAAGCGCGCGGCAATGCACGCTGCCGCTACCTTGGGGCTTGTCGGGCTCGCGCGCATCACGCGCGACACCGCGCTCAAGGCGAAGGCGGAGAAGGACACAATGGAGGCGAAATACCAAGCGCTGAAGAAGAGTTTTGAGGAGTCACAGTGCGTAGCTGTCCCTCGCTAATTTTGCATTGAGAAGCTCAATGAGTAATCAGGACAATATCGACATTCCCCCCTCAGCCGTGTCAGACCCTGCCGCACCCAACGTTCTGCGAGGCGCTGTGCGAGACGCCCGCCCCGGTGGACGCGAAGATGACGCGGGCCCCGTCACGCGCGGCCTCGCGTGCCTCGTTCCACCTGCCATCGCCCACGCCGAGCGAGGAAAGTTACTGCTCGGACTGCCCGGAATGCAATTCAGTTTCGGTGGAGGGAGGGAAGCGGAAGCGCGAGGAAGTGGAGGTTGACGAAATCACCATCAAGCGGTCCCGGTCTTCGAGTCTCTCTTCTTACCTGCTGCAAAGCCCACATTCTCCATCTCCGCGCCTTGCGAAGGAGGCTATCAAAGAATATCTTGCGGGGATTCAGAACGAGGCGGTGTGACTGGCTCGTCTGTCTCGTACCATCCTAGTTTCAAAACTGGTCTTATTTTTGTCCGAGTCCCGTCCTCTTGCAATTCCATTGGTTATTGACTTTTTTGCCTTATTTACTCTGCTCTGGTCATGGACGTTGCAGCTCCCCGCCCCCCTCTCTGTCGCTTGCATCTACGATTACTTTACGCTTGGCGATGCAGATGTGTACGATGTGGAATTCTGTTGCATTCCGATGTTGATGTCTGTACCAGTATCACGAACAATTCATACACGAACACGAAGAAGATCATGCGTCTCATGATGATACCGTAATTTCCGGTGTGCCCTGGCCGCTTCGCTTTCGCAAGGCACTGAATATAAATCATGTTAGATGTCTTGAACTGTATTCAACTTCCTTTAAAATATACAGTTTGATAGCTCGTGCCAAGATCTTGCACCTAGCTGCTAAACCACAAGACAGGACTTCTGGTGTATCTACCGTGTCAATTTGTTTTGCTGTAGAGTTTACCGTTGATGCTCCATCTCATGAAGCTAAGATACGAGGACCCGCGGCCCCTTCCCACTCAGGCTCTTCCGTATTGATTGACGCGGTGCCGCTACATGCTTCCCTGCAGCTCGGCCTCGAAAAATGGCATGAGCACGATACACAACTAGTAAAGTCATACACCTACGTTTAGCGGTGTGCGCCTCGTGACGTTGTATCTGGGATTTGAAGCTACGAGTCGCGATCCGCTCATGGCAGATGTGGGCCCGCGCCGCGCAGCGTTCAGCATCCGCACATTGAGAGCGATGGCGCCACAGTTATGTCTCACGCACTGATCTCAGTAACTTTGCGCATCTCGTCTGTCACGCTGATCCTGCTCCACGACAGCGGGGTTGTGCGGTACTACAATATGATATATTGACGTCGATAACGACAGCAGCGGAACCAAATTCGTAGCCAGGCTTTCTCACAGGAGCAGCGCAAGGTAATACAGTCACGAGCAAGCGATGCCGGTGAAAAGGAAGACAAAATCAGAGTTAAGACCGATATACATCCGCCGGTGTTGCAATGCCATTGCCCCTCCTCCTTCCCTCAGTGGGAAAAGAGGATATCAACGACGCGGTACACCACGCACATCGAGATACGCATGGAAAGATCCATCACATCGATACAGCAGACAATGACTCATCGTTCTGGTGTTCAATCGATCTTTAGTATGACCTGTACCTCGACTTCAGCATCGCGGTAAAAGGTGCGAAATAGTACACACGCGCCTTCGATATCTCTTTATCAACTTGGGCAGCATGCAATTTGACGAAGGCTCCCATCTGCGCGGGAGCGAACTTGCGACATCCAGAACATGCACCAGCTTCCGCTATGGTCCGGTCGACTATCTCCTGATCCAACAACTTCTTCACGTTGGGCGTGGTACCCATAATGTCTGCCATCCGCGACATGTGATCAGCCCACCACCGACTTACATCCACAGGTGAGGATGACACAAAGTTTTTCCACCGTAGGCGAGAATCCTGTATCTTGCAACCATGTCCACAAGCGGCGAACCAACCCCAAACCTTGAAATCTGTTATCCATATGTCATACTCGGTGGTCACATCCTCGGCAGCAATGCAACACTTATGGTGATAATCTAGGAGGTGATGATAAGCACTTGCGGAGATTTCTTTCAGCTCAGGGACCCAAGCGAGATCATGAACGTCACGAGACAGGGCAGACGTGGCTGCAAGGCGCGCCTCCGCCTCCCAGCCCTCGCGAATGGCGAAGACGTATACGCGGAGAGGTTCTTCTTCCGCAATCGACTGCAGCTGGGTGTGCACGAGTGGCAACACCTCGTCCATGGCGTATTTCTTCACGGCCTTTGTCACCGAGTACAGCTGCTCGACACCGTGGATGGTAGGCTGCGGTAGTAATGGATAGCAGAAGCGGAGAATCGTTTCGAGCGTCTCACTAGACTCCTCGAGCACTATCACGGGCAGGCCATCTCTGCTAGCAGTGATCCCACCACGTCTAATAGACATCGCTGCATCCGGCCTGGGCTGCGGCAAGGAGAACATGGTGTCGAAAACGGGGGACACTTCTGCGAGAATCGCTCCGCGCACGCGAAAATCGACGAGATCCGACGAGCGAAGGATGATGTCTGCCGTCGATTTGTTCAATGGGGCTGGTGCATCAGTGATCTGCGGCGTGCTCTCGTGTCTCTCAGCACTATCCATCGCGAGCTCGGTCGATAACATCTGACAAGTCACAATTGGGTGAAAGGCCCTAGTAATCATTCCGCCACACTTACTTTCAGCCGAAGGGAAGGGGGAAGGGGAGGTCTAGCAAGGACGGCAAGCTCCCCAGACTATACTTATACCTTGTGCAGCGTGTGATATGCGCCCGTAAAGTTCAAAGTTCACACTAGAAGACCTATCTTTCCGGCCCGTGAGGCGCCGGGAGTCCGCAGCCCGCGAGCTGAGTGAGCAAACGCAAAAAGTCGAATTGACTGTGCGCCAAGTCAATTCGACTTGGCGCACCTCAGCAACGGTACATGGGGTGATGAGAGCGATCGTCATCCATTGCCCCTGTCGGATGGCCGTGAAAACTGCCAAGTCTCCGTAGCGGACTGAGATAACGAAAATGGTCATTCGGCGCTTAAATGGCGCGAGCTCATCCCCGGTATGAAAGCATAGAAGGGTTGAACGATGGAATCCGTGATATCAGAAGAACATCTGACCGGATTACTACCTACTGTAGCAGAGCCCAGAATGAGACTTCGATTGAAGCTACCATGCAGGAGTCGGTGTTCGGTTCCATTTGTAATATATGTCAGTGGGAGAGTTGCGAAGGTGTGCCGATCTCTCGATGGCCCTTGAAGCACGCGCAAATTAGCCGCACCAATGTCGCCTGCTCAGACCCACAAGAGACTTACTATACCGGACGTACAGACTTGCAAGCGGGGAGAAACCTGGGCAATGACTCACACTTTGCAGCACACATGCACGTTTTGAATGACAAGTAATTGTTGAGCGAGATATATTGCCTCGACCAGCGAGGTCGCTTCAATCGGCGAGTGGTAGAGTGCTACATGGCATCTCGAGTAGGTATGCGATGAGGAGAGTCCGATGGCTTGCATTAGCAATAAACACAGCATGATGACTAGGTAATGAATGATTAGGATTAGTGTGATGTAGATGATCGTAAGTGCAGATGACTTGAAGATAGCTCCATGGATAAAACGGCTAGGCACCGCCCTCGGTGTCCAATGCCTCGGTGTCCAATGCCGAAGCAGACGCGGGTCCGGCTCGCATCAGTCGACGTAGATGTGCCAGCTCGTCCGCTAATGACCTGAGCACAAACATGTCAGCCTTTTCGAATCTAGCGTGGCATCACCTGCTCACTGTGCGGTTCGCCACGCCTGCTCGCTGTCCGAGACCGACTTCTCCACCTCCGTTCGTAATTGCTGTATATCGTCCTTGAAGGCCTCCTCCAGCTCCTTCCGTATCCGCTCGTTCTCCGCCTTTAGCCGTGTCACCTCTCCCATGCCCGCGCCGCCTTCCGCCCTCTCCTTCTTGACCTCCTCGACCAGCTTCGCGTACCGCTTGGCCATCTGTTCGGCCTCTTGTCGGATTTTGTCTTCTCGGCGACGCATCTCCTCCCGTACACCTTCGACGTCCGCCTGGAATGACGCCTCAAGTCCCTTCAAGGAGTCACGCAGGACGATGTACTCTCGTTCCGCCTTCTGCGAGCGCGCAGTAGCCTCTGTGACAGTCGAGTCCATTTCGCGTTGAGATTTCTTCGAGTTGGTCGTCTCCAGCTTAAGCTGCGACTTCAGCGCATTGACCTCCGCCTCCGCCTTCCTCGCGCGTTCCAAAACCTATGCCCGAATAGTACGGTCCTGGATCCGAGAATCAAGCCGCGTGCACACACCTCTTGTAGCATCCGCTCCTTCCTCGCGACGACATTGTTCAAGCCCTCGTTCTCCAGCCGCAGCCTCTCACGGACGTCTTTCAGGTCCTCTGTCTGGCGCGTTAGCTGGCTGACCTGCCGCTGGCTCTGGCGCAGCTGCGCCTTCGTGTTCTCCAGCGCGTTCCGCGCGTTCAGCACGCCGGCCTGCAGGTCCGCGAGCACCTTGGTCGTGTTCCCGGGCGCGAACGACGACCGCCTGCTCGGCGAGACCGCGGGCGAGAGCGCGGACGTCGAGGCGCCAGCATTCGGGGACAGCTGCGCCGCGCCCGCGTGCGAGCTGTCCTGCTGGCCCTCCTCGGCCAGCGCGCGCGCGTTACCTGAGGGGCGGTCAGACTCGACGGGAGGGGAGGGGAGGGGCGCAGGCACTGGCCTACAGACGAGACGGGTATTCCTGGGGTCAGGTCAACGCGCGATACCCACCGGGGCCGGAGCGGGACGTACGGCTGAGTGTCCGCGTCGGGCTCGCGGTGCGCTTGCCGAAGGCGGACGCCACCGGGATGCCCTCGCGGATGCCGAACGCGTCGCCGAACGACGACCGCCGCTTCTCCCGACGTGGCAGCGGGAGGCTCGAGTCCGGCCCCGCGAGGCCGTGCAGCACCTCGAAGCTGTCGCGCTTCTGCGTCTGCGACATGGACGAGCTCGACTGCTCTGCGAGCTCGTCGAGCTCGTCCGGCAAGATGGGGGGTGAGCTGAGGAATCCTGGGGGCAGCGGCCGTGGCCCGCGCAGGAGCGTGTTCTCTAGAGACTGCAGCTGCGCCTGCTGGTGCCGTATCGAGTGTCTGAGGGTGGATATCTGGTTCCTCACAGCCACTGATAGTGTGGTTAGGGCGGAACCCACGGGGGAAGATTCGGCACACACCTGTGTCATCTGTGAAGGATATCACGGGGCTCGCGGACCGCCCGAGCGAGCGAACGGAGCTGCGTGAGGATGGCCGGGCAGCAGGGATGGGTGAAGGAGCATTGACGTGACCTTGGGCTGACATTTGCTTGAATACTAGGCTAGATCGAGGTCAATATGGCGTATATTTCGCAAGGACAGTGAGACGGCCGCGGCCAGTGGCAGTAGACAATGAACGAGGGACGGATTAGAGATCGGTACTCCGGATGGGCGCGCGATAATGTATGCAGTCAGTGGGAGCCAAAGTCGAGAAATTCACAGCACCAGAGCATGTAGTCACGTTCCGAGCCAGCACAGAAAGCCTCCGCGAGGCAAGTATTAAAGGGAGAGGTAACCACAGATGGTAGTATGCGATGACACTATGCGTTCCCACGGCTTGGCAACCATCAGCTTCGGTCGCAAGCGAGCAATTAGACGTTTAACGGGAAGATTCATCGGACCGAGTATCTGTGTCGAAGTGCAAGGTGTGCAAGTCCAGAATGCAGTCGGACTGGGATCAAGGGGATGCGTACAAGTGGGCGTTGATGAAGGAAATGGGTGATATTAAAAGGGTGCCGCTCTATATGTATGTCATACTCCACGATCTGGTGAACCGTATCTGGGAGACGCCGCACCACATACGCGATGAGCCCCGTGCTGCCGCAGCGGCCATGCTCCCATCACTTGTGCCTCTGCCTCGAGCCCAGCTGCACGACCCCCTTCGGCCGGCCCTTCCCGTCAAGCGCAATGGGAATCGCAGCCTCTCTTGGGCGGTGATCCACAGAGGCCGTCCTTTTCCGTTTCGCTCTAGGCTCCGGAGGCAAATTCCAGTCAGCGCCAAAGATCGGGCGTTGTGGCATTGCAGATTGCGACTGCGGTGCTGACACACGCGCAGTGTGGGGCAGCTCTGATATAAGTTCTGGCTCCGCGTATAGGTCGTCGACGTCTACTTGGGACTGCGAATCGAGGATTAGCTCGTCGTCCTCACCAGCGCCGGAATACGGCTCGCGAAAGCGGGATATCTACAGAGCCCGGATGAAAACACATGACGATGCGTCAGACAGGCTCTTTACCTGGGAATCCGGCATTGCCGTCGATATCTGACTATGCGACTGTGATTGCGATGAACCGGAACAGCTCTGCATGCGTGTGACCGATTGTCGGAGGCTGCTGATCGTCAGACCGTGCTCGGCGAGCTCCTTCCTCAAGGCTTCGATCTTGGCCTTCTGTTTCGCTTCCTGCACATTCGGTCAGTTCGACCAAAAGCGGAGGAGACGTTATACACGCCTTGTGCTTGTGTGCCAAGATGGTATCGCGCAAAGATGTCTTCTTGCTAGCCTCCTCCGCCAGCTGCTTAACGTGCTCCTGCCGCTGTGCCTCCATCTGGCGCTTGAGCTTGTCGTTCTCCTCCCGGAGAGCGACGACCTCGTGACGAGCCCGGTCTGCCGTCTCGATGGCCTCGCATGCCAGCCGCTGTGCCTTCCTACAATCCGTCCCCGCGCGCGTCCTTTCTTCCTTGACTGCACGCAAATTGTTTTGAAGAGTCGCAATCTCATCCTTCTGCGAAGAGACGGCGGCGAAGAGTGGCGCGACGCGCTGCCAAAAGTCTGCGATAGCAAGCAGCATGGTCTATTGTGCGCATCAAGCTAGCCGTCACATACGAGATGAATCGAGCATACCTCCATAGCGCAGTGGTCCCTGCTCACTCCGTCAATCACTTTGCGGATCTCGGAGCCCGTGCGACGGATGCTCTCTGCGCTGCTGCTCTGATCGAGGAGCTGTATCTTGTCGCGCGCATACGCAGCCTGCTTAAGGATGCCCTCTGTGTATGGCAGTGGAGGCTGTTTGCTATCCGAGTTGCACGCGCTCGGAGAGTCCGGGTCTTGTAGATCGAGAAAGACTTCATGAGCGAGATCCTTGTCGAACGTCTCCCGACACATAGGACAGGGGCATCGTTTGGGATTGAGTTTCTGGTGCCTGATGTATCTCTCAATTGACGTCGCGCAGAAGCCGTGGCCTGAAGGTATCGGATGAGCTGTGCTAGACGATGGCAAAATGGAGTGATTACCGCATGGAAGGAAGCGAAACTGGCCAAGAGGATGGAGATCTTGGCATATGCTGCAGTGTACGCTTACTGTGGTCATCCTCTAAGATTGCGGAAGAGCACCGCACACGATGCTTGGCATACCGACACGATATCAGCCCATGCAGCTTGGAGACACGAATCAGTACAACTGACAGTGCACCCTCGCGCAACAGCGCGCTTCAACAACGAGCGGGAGAGCGCGCGGGCCAGCGCGTCAGTGGCATGCGAGAGCGCGGGTCGCGAACAACCACGCGTCGACGCGTCTGTGGCGTGGGAGCCGCACTATCCTGATTATGGAATATTCGTCACCACCACATTCAAAAGCTATCTTCTTTGAAAACAACGTCGCCTTCTCATTGTACGGAAGAACAGTCGGCAGTTTCAGAGCCCCGACAATATTTGGCGCGGCTCCGACACCCCGCGCGTAATGGCAATGAGCTATAGTCACTTGATAAACGTGACCCTGAGCTATCACATGCTCACTGCCGGAGCATTCGCGCCCGGTGCAAGCCCGTATTCAGTATAATCTTCCATTCCGAGCGCACGATGGTTCCATACTTATACCAAACCTCCTCCGCCATCCCCCACGCCTACAACTCACGCGCACACAGCCAACATGTCGGTCACCACTCCGGTCACAGAGCTCTTCGGCATCAAGCATCCCATTCTGCTTGCGGGTGCGTGAGATTGGTAGTTGCGGACGACATGCCGAACAAGTGGTGCTGAGATGCTGCAGGCATGAATGTTGCTGCTGGTCCCGAGCTAGCAGCCGCCGTCACGAATGCGGGCGGCCTGGGCGTGATTGGGGGACACGGCTACACGCCAAGGCTCCTGCGGCAACAGGTGTGTCCATACCGTCTCGCAGAAATCTCCCAGCACGCTCATGGCCGCAGATTCGAGCCGTCAAGGAGGACCTGCACGACAAGAGTGCCCCATTCGGCGTGGACCTGCTCATTCCCCAGGTCGGCGGTAACGCGCGGAAGACGAACGTAAGGAGCTAGACGCCGTCATTGACGGCTTCTTGCAGGTTGACTACCAGAAGGGACAACTGCCCGAGCTTATCGACGTGATCATCGAAGAGAAGGCAAAGCTCTTCGTCTGTGCGGTCGGCGTCCCGCCAAATTGGGTGGTCGAGAAGCTGCACCAGGCAGGCATCCTCGTCATGAACGTGAGCCGCCCTCCCCCGCCCTCTCCGGGGCCCGTCAATGCGGCTAATGCTGTCCTAGATGGTCGGGCACCCAAAGCACGTCCCCCGCGCGCTCGACGCCGGCGTCGATCTGATCTGCGCGCAGGGCGGCGAGGGCGGCGGACACACGGGCGACGTCCCCTGCTCGATCCTCATCCCCGCGTGCGTCGACGCGTGCAAGGGCCGCACGTCGCCGCTCACGGGCGAGCCGGTCTACGTGATCGGCGCGGGCGCGGTGTACGACGGACGGGGGCTCGCGGCGAACCTCATGTGGGGCGCGCAGGGCGTGTGGGTCGGCACGCGCTTCGTGGCGAGCGTCGAGGCGGGCGCGACGAAGGCGCACAAGGACGCCGTCGTCCGTGCGGGCATCGACGACACGGCGAGGACGCTGATCTTCAGCGGGCGGCCGTTGCGGGTCATCCGCATTCCCTATGTGGACGACTGGTGCGTTTTAGACAAGCCTGCGTGAGTGGTGACGCTTAAATTTCTGTGTAGGAACAACAACCGGCAAGAAGAGATCAAGGAGCTCACATCGAAGGGGATCCTTCCGCACGATGAGGAGATGCGCAAACACCCGGAGAAGCATGCGAGCACTATAACGTTCCTGTCCGGACAAGTCGCAGGACTCATCCATGATGTCCTTCCCGCCAAGATCATTGTAGAAAACATGGTCAATGAGGCGGCTCAGGTCCTGCAGGCGGGGGCGGCAAAGGTCAATGTGAAAGCTAAGCTATAGGTCATTATTTCCGATTGTAACTCAACTTTATTTCGGATCTTCGAGTATATATTGGCAATCGAAGATGTTTGCGGGGAGAGCTTGGGCCATCGCTATGCACAAACACATGTATTCACAAAAGTATTGATATCGTAATGGTACGTAAGTGGGTGTTACTACCAGGAACAATATCTTGGATAGTTGTTATCCTTAAAAAGCGTGGGGACCCATGAGGCATTTATTGCTCCCCGTTTTTAGGAATTTGTTTGTATTCTGCATGAATATTTCGTGTCTAGCATCTTGGCAAAGGGCACGCCCATTCCCATTCTAAGCTCGGTACTCGCGAGTGTATACGCCATGGTCCGAACTTTGAGACCACCTCAATTAGCATAGCTTGTACTCGATGCAGCATCTGCGAATCATGCGGCTCCTTGTCGTCTCTTTCTGTCTTAAGGGATTGTGTGTCTATGATTAGCACCGCGCGGTTATCTGGCAGTATATGAACACAAATACCCCATGTTCCACTCTCAGCCACCCACTTCGCATCTGCAACTGAATGTGAGTCCCCGATTAGAACGCGATTTCAACCATGTCTCATCTTCGCGCAGTAAAGCATCGATACCCGACTGGATGGCGACCTCTCCGTCCTGCGCCGCTGGGCCTGATGGCACGCCACAGATCACAAATGCGTCAGCGCCGTTCAACAAGTCGACCGCCGATGTTGTCCTTCGCTCGTCCGACTCGGTCGACTTCCGCGTGCACAAAACGATCCTTGCGGAGGCTTCGCCCGTCTTCGAGAGCATGTTCAGCCTGCCGCAGCCTAGTTCAGGCGAAGCGAAGTCTAGCTGCCTTGACGAGCTCAAGGACGACTTGCCGGTGATAGAGGTTGAAGAGTCGAGCTTGACGTTGGACACGGTGCTTCGCTTTTGCTATCCATTGCCTCAGCCAACGATTAGCGACGTTGACCGCCTGCAATCACTGCTCCGAGCCGTGCTGAAGTACGATATGGACGGCATCCTTCAGGCCGTGCGACTCCAAATGCGACAACTCGCGGAGAAACACTCCCTCCGGTTGTACGCTATTGCGCTACAAATGGGCCTGGAGGAGGAAGCCCGCTATGCCGCGAAGTGCTCATTGTCCCTCGGCATCCGGAACGACCAATATGTCGCTGAACTCGAGGATATCACCGGCGGCGATTATTTCCGCTTGCTGGATTATCACAAGAAATGCAGTGACTCCGCCGGTCGTGTGTCAAATACCTTCGATTGGATCAAAAGCACGCACTGGGTATGGTTCACCGAGCATAAACATCGCGGTGTAGGTGACCAGTGCTCCGTAACGGGAATCAATATTTATGCATCATGGCGGAATGTTGCCCTTTGGTGGTATGATCACATGTCAATTCTGAGACAGGTCACAGATCTTAGGCCGTGCGGAAATGCAGTCTTGCAAGCAGGGACGGATTCTACGGTGATACAGGCGCTGAGATGCCCCATCTGTAGATTCAAGGCTCTTCCAGACCTAATAGCATTCACTGAGCTGTATGCAGCAGAGGTTGATCGAGTTACTTCAGAGGTATATGTGGTAGATCTTCACTTCCTGTTGCAATTGTCTTCTCATTTCTTTCACAAGGTACAGCTCGAGATCAAGGCTGAGTCCTATAGATTTAGGAATAACTGGTGATGGCACTGCTGTGTGACTCCTGTATGAACCCACAGACAGAGATCGCTTTTGTAGTCTGTTATGACGCTGTCATGCGCATTCAGCAGTGCACTTGCATTATGATAGGGATCGATCTGGAGGTGGAGTTTTGTGCGATACGCAAGATCATATTGCTATCTGCAGCTTCTATGTCTCGGACTGACCCCGTGTTCCTGTCTATTGCCAGCACCACCTGCGATACTTTGATCAGAAACAATGTAGAGAGCATTGTCAACAGCCTGTGTTTCAACATCTAATCTGCGGCCCTGCGGGTGCTATAGATGGCGATGAGTATCAAGCTTCAAGCCCCCGGTTCGTGACCTTTGCTGGCTCAGGCATGCTACAGATCACTACGATTTGCGCAACAAGCCACATGATGCAACCGCTGCCACTTGAGCCACTGAGTGTAAATATTCTAATCCGAGTCACGCCAGTGTGGCACTTACGTCAGGCCTGAGTAGTCGTGTCGACTGCAATGATTGCGCTGCTTATACTAGGTATTGAGATCGTCTTCTTTCTGCTAACATGCATTGCCTATGCTATAAGTGCTATCTTGCTGTCTGATTCTCGGAAAAGATAGTGCGTTAGCTCTCTGGTATGCAGATGTGCTGTACGAAAGAGTATGCGTGATGTGGCAATCGTATACGTTACGAATGTGGCACTTGTGGCTCACTTAGGTTCCCGATCACGTGCTGTTCGAGTCGCGTCGCGTCGCGTGTTGAGCGAAGTCGTCTCGTACAGGTCCGGCTGCTGTCGCTTGCTTCCCTCGGCTTCATACTCATCTTGCACTTAACCTGTGGTCTAGCAGTGAAATCTGCTGCACATAAGCACGAGTGGTTGGGAACGTAACCGTGGAGGCTGGGGTACCTTCGGTAGACTCAGAATTGCGAAGGTCAGCTGTCTGACAAAATGCATGCTGACTGTCTCTGTTGATGGACCCTCCGGTACAGCTAGGGACATATTCTTCATTTAGGTCACATTTTAGCACAGCATGGCTACAATGCTCGAAACACCCTCAAGGGTCTTGCGCCGCATCGAGGCGGTCGAAGGGCAAGATATGCCATCTTTGCCTTCCCTACCTGGTCTTGAAGACTCGGAGGAGCAAGAGTCGGAATCTAATGACGAATCTGTTGGCCTTTATCAAAACATACTACCCATTCACTCTACTCCTGCCACACAGTCTGCACACACGATGACGACGATCCGTGCCCCTTCAGGTACATCCAGCACCGTACGCTTTGCGCACTCGCTTGCATCTCGCACGAATAAATCCGCTTCATCTGGCTCTCGAAGAAGCTCATCGCGGCAACCACCAGAAGAAACGTTTGACGTCAGCGCGATTCCTAGCTTGCCCGACATGCGTGGCATTGAGGAGGGAGATCTTGACGTCCAGAGTGATTCAGACAACTCACTGCCGATGGGGAACTCCAAGCCAGCATTCGTTCCTGAAGACGCGGCTCAAATAAAGGGTGAAATTGATACCTCGAGCGCCCTGCAGCTGGTGAGTCGTTCGAACTCGCCAAGGCGAGACGACCAAGATACCCCTCACAAGAGGTACGACTATTCGGTGAGCCTGCGGTCGGAGCGGAAGGTACGCTTCAACTATGCAAGCTGTAAAACACACCTCTCAAATGCACTGTAGCCGTCACCCTTCGACAAGATGCGCAATGTTTCCATCAGACGTCCACCGTCCCGTACTCGTACACCGTCTCTCACTCGCGCAACACCATCTCCTTCCTCCTCCACCTCGAACTCTACTCCGCATAGCGGGCGCTCCCTTGCACACTCTCACTCCTTCGCTACATCTCCGGTAGCGGCTTCCGTACCTCTGCCACCGTCCAACAATCCATCTCCCGCTGCAGCCTCATCTACTCAAGAACAGACTGTAGTACGAGAAAATGCCAACGAGGACGTCAATCCAGTAGTGCATCAGGAAGAATCCTCTCAGGGGACAATGAACTTCACAGACACATTCTCGCGTGCGCAAGACGTCAGCGGACAGGAGCAAGAGGACGAGCGAGACCCGACGTTCTCATCCGACCCGCCTGTCCCGATTGCGCATGACGACGTGGACGCACTGCGTTCGGCTTTGCTTTCGTCGCCTGCCCCCTCAGCGGTTCTCACACCGACGCCAGCCCTTCAGCTGCGGCCCAGAGCACGCTTCGCCGCTGCGCTTCCCGTGTCGACACCCAGACCCAGAGTCTCGTTTGCAGACATCGAGGAAGAGGAAGAGGAGCCCCCAGAAGACTCCACACAGAAGTACGAAGCAGAGGACCCTGCGACGCCCCATGCGCACAAGCGGTCGTTCCTGCTCTCTGTAATCAACTCCACCGCACGCCCAAAGATGAGGCACACCCCGCACCCCCACCGTTCCGCAAGCGGGCTGCCGATGACGCCGGGGGTGAACCTGCAGGCTGCGTTCGCGGGGGTGACGCCCCGGCCACACGCGCACCGGCGCGCGTCGCACCCGCTCGCGCAGGCATTCCCGGAGCCCTCTGACTCGCAGTCCGCCGCGGACTCGGAGCTCGCAGGGGAGTCACTACCTGGGGAGGACCCGCCGCAGCCGCAGTACGACTCGGGGGCGGAGCAGGCGTCGTTCGTGTCGTCTGCGTCCTCGCACGACCTCACGACGCATGCGCGCGCGAACGCGTCGTTCGACCCCGTGCTCGGCCTTGGCGAGCGTGGGCACGGCGTGGGCCGGTTCAACGCGAACAAGCTCAACACCTACCTGCATGGGCTGAACCGCCGTCTGCAGCAGGAAAACGAGACGCTCGTTATGAGGCTCAAGACGTACGAGGAGAAGTACGCGAGGCCACCCGAAGGCGTGCAACAGTCCGACTCGCCGCAGAGTGCGCCCCAGTCGGGCGGGAGGAGATCGAGCTCCAGCTCGGGAGGGCGGCGCGTCAGCGTGAGTCCAAATGGCGGGCTGCCGGATGTGGCGGAGGATAGGTGGATTGAGGAGAAGGCGGCACTCGACGAAACGGTGGAAAGGTTGAAGGCCGATCTGCAGCGAACCACCGTTGAGAAAGAGAAGGCACAACGGGCTCTTGAGGATGAACAGGGCGAGAGAACGAGGGACAAGGAGAGGTGGAGGTCCCGGATGGCAGAGGTCGAAAAGGGCGTGTCAAACATCATACAAGAGCTGGAGAATAAACTGCATCAAGCACAGCGGGATGCCAATGACGCCCAGCGTCAGAAGGCAGAGGCGATCAGAGAAGCGGAGCAGCGCTTAGAGATGGCGCTTGGGGACCGAAAAATGCTGGAGGAGCGGGTCAAGAAAGCCGAAGATGCACTGAAGAATGGCCGTGAACTCGGTGGAGAGCTCAATGCGATGAATGAGCGTCTTTCCCAAGTCGGCGGCGAACTGAGGAACGCGAATATGCAGATCAGGGGGCTCGAGGAGGAAGTGATGAGAGCGGACGAGAAGATCGATGACCTCGAGAAGCAGCTTCGCGAGGAAAAGTCTTCAAATGCCGGTCTTAGGAACGATTTGCAAGCTCACTCCTCTGATGCTGACGATGCTCAGGGTCGAATCAGATCATTAAAGGCAGACCTTCAGAAGGCTCAAGAGGAGCTGCACGAAGCGAAGCAGTATGTGGCTCAAGTCGACGAGGATGCCACCTCCGCGGTTGAGCGCATCGAATCACTCGAGTCACAGCTGGCCGAGGCTCATATGCAGATTGAAGCGATGTCGGATGAGCTCGACCAAGTCAAAGCGGATGCCGACAAGATGTCAGATGAAGTGGACAAGGCCAATGAGCTCTCGCGGCAGATGGAGGAGGCGCTTGAAGCTGCTGAGACAAAGATGATGGCCGATCAAGAGGAAATCACTGCTCTGAAAGCCAAGCTAGCTGAGCTGGAGCGCCTCGCAGAAAGGGAGCGGCGACAAGACCGTTCGAGATCGAGGGTTGACACGTCTCAAGATGAGCATATTATCGAACTGCAAGCCGAGATCGAGGCTCTCGAAGGGGACCTCGACGACGCTCACAGGGAAATTGCTCGTCTCAGTGCCTTGGTCCAGCAGTCCCCTGCTCGCAAGGCAATTGATAAAGCTAAGGACGCGAAGATTGAGCTCCTCGAGAAGGAAAGGGACGGACTACTGGAGAGGATCAAGTCGCTCAGATCTCAACATGCATCAGTGCGCACGCCCAGCAAGCTCGCTGTTCCCAACGGTATCTCGCCAGTACAACAGAAGATCCTTTCGCCACTCATGGTGCAGAGCCCGAAGACTCCAGGCGGCCCGTTGCGAGATGTGAGCGCTTAACTCGGGACTCGCTATTCGACTAACAGCCGTATTTACAGCTATCATGGTTGCAAAGCACCGTGAACGATCCTACTGTCACTCCGCTAATAGCAGAAATTGCTAGGTTGCAGCAGGAACTTGACCGTGCCAACGAGAGCATTGATGACAAGCTAGATAAACTCGGGAATGCGGATCTAGGTGCTGTGGGCTTGACTCAACAGCTTGAAGATGCTCGTAGCAAGATCATAAGTTTGGAAGATCAGGTTGCCAGACTGTCACGCAGGGAAGGACGGCGCCTTGAGCGCCTGCAGAGAGTGCGTTGCAAGAAATGCCGTACCAAAGTTGATCTGCGTGGCTTCCAGAAGACGCATGAGGGCGATGAAAGGTAAGCTCAGCTGGTGCGCATCTGTTGTTGACTGTGGGCTAAATAGATCTCCGTAGCTCGTTGATGGATGTGTCGAATATGACATTGCCGTCAGAGCCTCCGACGCCGCCAAGCAAGATAAGCGAGTCCTTGCGCGCTGACCTTAGAAAAGTCAACGTGCAGCTATCAGCCATGCGCAAGACGTGGGAAGGGGAGAAGCGTCAATTACTTGAGGAGAAAGCCGTCCTTGAGGATGCCGCAAACCGCCTCAATGCGCAGGTACGAGACACGAAGAACGAGATGCTTAAGATCATCGAGAGTGAGCGAGCGGGAGAGAGGGTTCGGGTGGGCATCCAAGGAGTAAGTCGACTAATAAGGGCTGGCTATTTGTTGTGCTGACCAGGCTCCAGGAGCTTGAGCAAGCGAGACGAATCATTGGCGACCTCGAGAACGAGCTGCAGACGGAACGTTCCCGCCTAAGATCACTTACAGCGGAGCAATCCCGTGCGCAACGCGAGAAGGATGAAGTCATGCTTCAACTGCGCAAAACTGAATCCGTACGTCGCCGCCGAATAAATAAGTCTCGAAGCTGAACCTCGCATGGTAGGACATGACAGAGGTTAAGCAGCACCTGCAACGTCTCAAAGACGAGAAACATAAGTTGGGAACTGAGCTTCGTTGTAAGTGACAAGTTAGTTGCGAAACTATTGGATGAGCTAATCCTTTATTAGCGAATGCAAATGCTGACCAGAGGGCTCGTTTGCTCGAGAATAAGGTTACTGAGAATGCAGAGTCAATCGAGCAGTTGCGCCAAGAGCGACTCATCCTTGCGACAGACTACAAGGAGTTGCAAGGCAGATACGCAAAACTCTCAGATGTAAGTGCATTGATCGTTGGAATACACGGACATTGATCCATTTGGATGCACATAGCGTATGAAGAAGCTTCAGGACGAACACGCCGCTTCGCAACAGTCGCACGACGAGCACCGGCACCAGCTCAACCTGCGTCTGCTGGAGATCGACGACTTGCGACGTGCGCTCTCGAGCCAGGCGGACGAGCTCGTGCGTGTGCAGTCAGAGAAGGCGCGTCTCACGGATGAGCAAGGCGACGTCGCACGCACCGTCGAAGCACTCGAAGCGGATCTTCGGCGCGTACGCCGTGACGCAGAGGCGTTCGGGCGCGACTTGAAGCTGCTGCGTGCGCATAAGGAGCGCGCAGAGGAGGAGCGAGGCTTAGAGCGCGCGCAGGCAGAACGCGCGCAGAAGCAAACGCAGGCCACGATCCGCTTGCTCAAGGAGGAGCTGGAGGGCGAACGTGAGAGGGGCCTAGCGGTGGATGACCAGATGCGCAACCATGTGTGCGGCGCGTGAGTTCGCTTTGCTTGTTGTGGGAGTGCGCTTGCTGATGTCTTTGGCAGCGACGGTCAGCAGATCGCCGACATCAGAGTCCAGCACAACAAGGAGTGCAAGGGCTTGATGACGCAGATCCGGTACCTCAAAGCCAAGTTCACGAGGGAGAGCATGATGCGGAACGACCTCGGGTTTCAGAAGCATTACTTGCTGGCCTTGCTCGCACGCCTAGAGCGGAAGTGAGTCTCTGCCATGCAAAGCGGACACTGCTGACATTGCTTCACCATGGACTGCAGCGAGCAAATGATCCTTGCTTCAATAGCGCGGATCGGCTTCCCGACTACTGACCCCGCTGCGGACCCACCCAAGCGGCGGACGCTAAGAAGTGCCGCTCTGTCGGTCATATTCATATTGCGTGCAAAGTACGTATCCGCATCTCTTGTCGAGCCGGTTTGATTGATGAAGTACCCACGACAGGCGTGCGAGCGACACATGGCGAGAAGAGTCCTCGTCCAGACCTGCGCTCATTTCTGCATTGCAAGACGTACGGCGCCGGAGGGTGTCGGTCCAGGATCCAGCTCCTGATTCATAGATTGTCTTTGTGCCGCAGGGGCTGGATGTCAGCGTGATCTGAATCTGATGTTTTGAACTAGCTATCAGACGCATCCATTGCAATTACCAATTGATGTATCGTTATTATTATGGTGGGACTGTACATTATGTATGGATACTTGACTGTTCAGGAGTTACAGATAGACTTCTGGTCATGATGATGGAGGTGTCTTGCGTTTTCCGACGACTACTCGTACAGTATCTTTGCTAAAGAGGTAGGACGCGCCGCTCCAGATTGTTGTTGTCGCGACGACCCACCTGTTGGATGGAATGCACATCCTAGTTCACTAGCATAAGATGTGTTGAACACTCACTGGAATGCATGCAGAGCAGGAGAAAGATCGATAGGTAACACAGGTGCAATAGTCGTGGATGCCATTAACATCAATTGTAACAGCGTGTTCACCTGTAGGAATCGTGGATGTAGCTCTCATGGAATCGTATTGATACAAGAGACTACTGACCTTGCTAATCTTGGTAGGGTGAACTTCAGCGGACGGGATTGACATATCCCAGTAACGACCGAAAGTTTTCTATGAACAAGATTTGACATGATCTTGAAGAAGAGCGGTACGTTTACGAACCGGTGGAGGGAGAGACGTATACCGTATGTAGAACGCTGACAAGCTGAGGAGGACGTCTCGCCCAAGAATGACGACCGCCAAGGGAGCTGCTCAATTATTAATGACCTGCGACAGCTACAAGTCGCTGTGGTATACGCGCCTGGAATCATCTGCTTCATTGCAAGTGTCACAGTCAGCGTAGTCATGAGAGCCTTGTCAGCAGCCGGGTCGAGGATGGTGCCGAGGACAGACGTCATCTTGAACCTGCGCGCTATGAAGCCGTCCACCTTGGGAATCAGAGACAGGCTCGAGAGTGAGCAACCTGAGAGATAGAAAATGCAAGCAGACCGTGTCCGTCAGACCTGCGTAGACGAGCAGCGCGGTAGCAAACTCGAAGTTGTCGTGAACAATCGCCCAGCCGAGCACGGGACAAGCGACAATGCGTGAGACAGTCAGGAAATTCGGAATAGTGTAAATATTTTCATGCAGAACGCTCCGATGCTCTTCATTTCTTTGTGGGGCCTTATTCTGATCGCCATTCCGCCAGAAGCTGCTCGTAAACAATGGCCTGATCGAAATGTTCGGCTTTGCGTGGACATAAAATCGTCCATGCGCAGTGAGGTGGCATGTAGGAATGCCGGATGATCTTGAACCCATGGGAAGGAAGGAGCGGCACAACTGGGAGCGTGAATATAGCCGCGCGGACATCACAGTACTGAGGAAGGTGAAGCCGCGTTGCAGACTCAGTTACGTTACGAAATGGTAGCACGTGTTCAGCTTCATTGCGGTCACGGAATGGCGTCACCGCGACAGTTCTCGGAATGCATTAATGCTCACTGGGTCTCACCCTTGTAGAGTGCTGCCTTACTCCTCTATGAGTGCTCAGCCAAAGCAAGCCAATCTAGATACAAAACAGATAGAATTCCGCCGCACTCATTGTGGAGAAAATTTCCAAAGGAAGTCACATAGGAGACGCAGTGTCAGAGTCGCACTCGGAAGGATTCTGTCGTCGACCCATGCAAACTGAGAAATCATACGCGAGGGTAAAGCATTCGAACGCCATCATGCAGATACCCCAGCATTGATCTAAGAAATCTACTCGTTAGATTCAACCGAGATCAATTTTACCTGGTTTAATCAGCTACTCAGTAACCAGTTAAATACCATACTGCTAAGTGCATACCTCAGAAATATGCTCATCTATCTTCTCACCAATGTTTTTGCTGAACGACACGATACCGGGGTAATTCTGCGCACAGCTCGAGCATGATTGGTTTGCAGCCTGCACAATTTCTGAGAAACCAAATCCTCCATCGAAGATTGTTGGTGAAGGTCTCCGGCTGAGTCTCTCAGGAATGGTCCTCAAGTAGTTAGTGCTCCAGTGATCCCATGTGCCACGCCAACCACAATCCGAGCAGTCTGGATAAGGGATGGTAGACGGGGACCAATCCTCGAGGGCACTGATTTTGGCACAGCATTCTTCATGATAACGAAGCAGGCGGTAGTAGGGGCCTGCAGATACCGATTCCATATCGTCTGTATACAGTCCTGCTAGTTCCTCCATGGTATGCGATAGCAGTAGCTTGGCGGCTTTAGTGGCTGGTTCTTCTTGTTTGTATGACGCCGCCCAAAGATAGAAAGACAGGGTATCGGTAGTCATGAGCCGCTGAAATTGCTGTCGCAGAATCCAAGTGGCTTTATGCATCTCGTATCTGCATGCCTCGTCGAGTGCCCGGAAAATGAGAGCAGTATCGTCTAATATGGGTGTGCCAGCCGGATCGCAGAGCGCAAGAAGCAGCTCTAGTGTCTTGCTATCCACCGGAAGCTGCAGGGTGAGCGTAGTTAACGACGTGTGATCGCTGCTGCCTTGTGGACCATGACGCAGAATCTCCGCTTCCGCGATGAGTGTTTGGAGACGGGGTGACGCAAGTGAAATGATGCTCTTGTATACATGAAAGCGCGTCAAATCCGAAGCCACCAGTACAACGTCCGCATCCTGGCGACCAAACAGAGCGGAGTCGGTGACTGAAGAATGACTGGTATTGCGACCGTGGGAAGCACCGCAAAATGGGCCAATCTCGCTGGCCCTGCCGACACCTATTTGCTTTAGCTTCAGTAGCCTGTGATAGCAGCCAGCCGACATCTCTTCCACCTCCGGAAGATACGCATTTTTAATGACACCCCGCACAACAACCTGTCTAGCTGCTTGTCCCGCCAGCTCCTCATACCCATTCTTGCAGGCAACCGCGTAGATAAGCAAGGGCTCCAATTCGACGATGGTTGACATCGCCTTGCTCATAAAGATTGTCGCTACCTCCATTTCGTACTTGTTTGCCGCTCCGAATACCGCGAGAGCATGCCGCGCGTCATCGATGACAGGATCTTTGATAGGATAACATATACGGAGAAGACTCTCTATGGTCCTACTATCCTCCGTGACTGGCACCACTTGGCAGGGTTCGCTGATCTCGGATTGGGGAAGAGAAAACATTGATCTGAAGAATGGAGATGCTAGGATCAAGATGGTACGGTAGACGTAGAAATCTACGCCATCCGACGAGTGTAGGATTACGTCCGCATTTCTGTCGTCGAAAGGATGAGATGCAGTGCGAGTTTCAGGACTCGAAGGCTGATCTGTTCCTGATTGAGCCATCTTACAAGCTGTGTGATACCCTTGCCTTCAGAATGAATGTGACGAGAAAGGCTCAAACGAGAAGCAAATAGCTTACAAATGATTTGTGTTCACTTGTTGCGATGCGTGTTGGGGGTTAAGACGTCAAGATGAATCGCCGTCTCGTCGATGGCTGAGTGCACTAGCGCTGAACAATTGGCACTATTACGTAATATGCCACAGGGCCCGATAATAATGTGGTGTATGATTACTTTGTGAGTGAAATGATGCTCTTGCATACATGGAACCATGCCCGGCAGACTATGATCTGCACAATGTTTATGTATTGGCACAGGTGCGTTGGCAAGTAGTACTATAATGATACCATGGATCTGCAGAGAACCGCAAAATGAACTTATCCTAGCTGATTTTGGTCTCAGAATGTACAGTGCATGCAGTAGTACACAGAGCACAGAAGACCATATACGGCGATTGAAAAGAAGTACACTTGACCCTAATTTGATTTTTTCAGGTCACATTGGTATACAAGCTGGGAGGGATCAGCTTTGCAAACAGCCATTCCAGAGATCCACTCACACCGGGGACCTCAGGCCTCAAATCCAAGAGCCGTACACTTATAGATCCAATTTGACCTGATATTATCATGAACCGCTGCATATTAACAAAATATCTCAAGTCGGTCTTACCTCCATGATCAAATCACTGACTTTCTGCTGTAAGCACTTCAAGAACGCATACAAGTTATCCGGATCGCTCTCAGCACAGACGCTGCAGCACGCCGCCACCAATCTAGAGAACTTGATGAGTGAGACCCCTTCCGTCCTGAGTGTCGAGCTCGCGGGACGAACGGCCACAACCGTTTTGAATTCGGCAAAAAACCTGTCCATCCAAGCGGGAGGAAAACCGCCGTAATTTGCGCGCCGTATGCATGTGCTGAATTGCTGCACGACTTCAGCAGGTAGCCACTGTTCTATCGAGCTCCCAAACATGCTCAGTTTGCGACTGCACAGATCATGATACTGGAGCAAACGAAAGATAGGCCCAGCCCACATTGTTTCCAAATCGGCCACGTATTCGGAACGCAATTCAGTAATCGGCCGCACGAGCAAGGCTTTTGCAGCTTTTAACGCTTGCTGTGTGAATCCAAAAGAGCAAGAAAGAACGTAGAAACGGAAGGGGTTGTCGGCAAGAAACGGTGACAAGAGATGTTCCATGTCCTGCATGATTCTCCAGATGCCATATTTCTGTGCACAGGCACAGACGGACAGGACGAGGCGCATGTCGCTCCGATCAGGTATGTGGTCAGGAAGACATGATTGCAAAAGGAAGCGTATCGTCTCGCTATCTTATGCAAGGAGATGATAGGAACTGCTATGTTACCCTGTTGACCAAAATCAGAAATGGTGGCAGCCTCCGCTTCCGTGATCAGTCCAGCAATCTGGTTAGAGGCTGAGGCAAGGTGTACTTTCCCTCGCACATGGAAGCGCATCAAATCGAGGGATTCGAGGATGATATCGGCATCCTTCCGGGGACCAAAGGGATGTGGCGCATCGCATGGGCCAGAAGTCGGTGAACGACAATACGAGCTTGAATGGTCAGAACATGTGATAACAGGCGAGCAAAAGCTGCCGATCTGATCCACATTCCGTGCCCCTACGTGCTGAAGCTGCAGCAATCGGTGGTAACAGCCGGCGGAGATCTTGTCAAAATCTGTCACGTAGAGATCAAGAAAAGTACCCCGGTACTCTTGAAGCTGCTCGACAGCACATATGGCGGCCTGTTTCGCCAAACTCTCCATCTTGTGTCTGCATGCTACGGCGTATGCGGACAATGGATCCGAGGATATGAGCGCGCGCAGTTTCGGGTCTACGCCTTCTATCGCGGCTGCGATGTCGTATTTTATCGCAGCATCCAACACGTCGCGGGCGAGGTCAAAGTCTTTGATGGTGGGATGCACCACAGGATAGACAAACCGAAGTAGAGCGTCTAGAACCCTGCTACTCTCCGACATTGGCACGACTTGTGCTGCGCCAGAGGCATTCGGAGATTGGGGTAAATCAAACATGGACTGGAAAAAGGGTGACGCAATTGTCAGAATGATGCGATGGGCGCGGAAAGAGACTCCGTCAGACGAGAGGAGGACGGTGTCTGCATCTTCTCTGTCAAATGGAGGCGATGAGATCTTGCTTTCGGGTGTGTCTGCTGGCTTCCCGCTGTCCATCGCGTCAAACGACCCGACACTCTCGGCGCGGAGCTGCTTGCTCTCGATGGCGAGTACTTGACGAAATATAGCGTGCGACGCTGCTGCTTTTGGGGAGTGATCGTGCCCGTGCAGTGTGCGAGGGGTAAATTCGTATTTTAGCGGGAAGAGGAAACGTCGCGCCTCAGCCGTTTGTACTCAATTAAACGTACCGGGACTTTGTCCCTGGAAATTGATGCGCGAGAGCGATGGCGCGAATATGTAATGGGAAAGTCAACACCGGATTGCTAGTAGATGTCGATAAAGAAGAGAAGTGGCGGTAAGGCGCCTCTGCGCGCATCCCGATATCGAACTGAGCAAGTCCCGTGTGCGCCTGCGCTACCTTTAGTCTCGATCAGACGTTCTGCCAGCGTACATGCTGCTCGGGAGCTCCCGAGCGGAGATCGAAAAACTGAAGACAAAGCGCGCTGGCGGAACGTCTGGTGGATTTCGATGGGGCGGATGTAGGTGACCCCCGTCTCATGATCGCGAGGCGGGCGTCTACACGTCTACGCATCGCGCAAAGTCGATGGCACGCTAACGACATTAGAACACGTTAGCACCCTGCCCTGTCGTAGAAGTATTCTATGAATTTTTAATCAATACAATGGATAATCCCGCAGATAACGGTAATCTTTTCGACTACGAAGACGACGAAGACGGGCTGGAGGAGCACGTTAAACCAGTTCAAAGACGCCGCATCAAGATCGTACGTGACGGCTACGCAATGCTCTCGATGAATCAGGCGACATAGCTCCAAGCTGGTCTTACGGATACTAGCATATATGGACCCCGAAGGTTTAGACTTGCCACTGTTTTTATAAGCTGCTTCGCGGGCTGCCTCCAATAGAACGTCGAAATGCTTGTTGTCGAGATCATAGATAGTCTGTAAAAATGGCTTGCGAGGTATTCTATTGGCATGTATGTGCTAGAATACAGCGAGCGTGCGGTGGCGTATTTATCACAATTCGGGGAGGACGCGAGTAGATGCGCCTCACGGTCACGGGATAGGGTCACCTACATCCGCCCTGGCAAAATCCGCCAGACGTGTCTTCGGTTTTTCGATCTCCGCTCGGCTGTGTCCGTGGCGCAGCCACACCGCTGTAGAGCGTCTGATCGAGACTACGCTACCTTGTGCGTCGCACGTCGCGCCACTCCCCCCGCCGCCTAATCCGTGAGATTTACGCCGTCCTCGTCGCTGCCTCTGCCCGCCCGTTCGTCTGCTCGGGAGGGACTTCAGTCAATTATCTTAATCTGCCAACTGCCCTTCGCTTAAGAAATCGCAGTTGCAAGCTAGGTTTGCACGCAGATTAATCTGCTAACTGCGGCAGATTAATCTACTGTGACAATAAAATGGTACATCCCGGATTCGAACCAAGGACCTTAGCACAGATGAGAATAACACCATCACAGCGTAATTAGCCAACTGAGCCATTGCAGCAACAGTTACTCTGGATCAATCAAAATATATATAACGCAAATTTTACACACAATTTTCGCAAATCATCAAGGCAACTAACTGCTCCAACAAGCATACAGAAATCAATGATAGTGGTAGCTTGATTTACCATGCTTGACCTGGGGCAACTCACCATGGGAAAGCTGAATACACTGGAATCACAGGTCTTTAGAGGCAGATTCATTTGTATTTGTGTTATGGAAGATGTTAAACTGCGAAAATGAAGTTTACAAAATACTCTATATATTGCTTAAAATGGGGGCAACACCAGTTGCACTGTAGCTCAGTTGGCTAATTACGCTGCGATGCTGTTATTCTCATCTGTGCTAAGGTCCTTGGTTCGAATCCGGGATGTACCATTTTATTGTCACAGTAGATTAATCTGCCGCAGTTAGCAGATTAATCTGCGTGCAAACCTAGCTCGCAACTGCGATTTCTTAAGCGAAGGGCAGTTGGCAGATTAAGATAATTGACTGAAACTCTACTGCCCGGTCGCATTCGATATCCGCACTGCGTGGTCTCGCTCTGGTCTTGGCCTCTTGCACTCCTCAACGATGCGTATTCATTGCCACATGCGCCCCCCGACCGACGCGCCGACACTCGCGCTCCTGGATGGCTCATGCATGCTCCGCCACCTGCATTCCTCGGTGCGTTGCCATGCGCTCCTCGACACAACGTGCTCCTCGACGCGACACGCTCCCCTAGGTACCGCCACACACGCTTTTTGGAGGGGTGGCTTGCGCAGTAGCGCAACACCATGTGCATTTCTATATTCAAGGGGTGCGAAGGACGTGTTTACAACATAGTATCGCACAGGACGCATCGTTGGGCATAGCGTAAGCGTTGGGCAGGATACATTGTTGCGCACGTTGCGCCGTGCACAGGCATCGCGCAGGACGCGTTATTGCGCAAAGCGTACGCGCAATGAAGCGCGCTGAACCAGAACCACAGGGCGCGCGCTGCGCAGGGCGCACTTGATAAAGTTTGGACGCTGCATTCAGCCCGCTCATACCCTGCAAGGCGTGCACCCTGCGCAAAGTGCATGTCATTGCATGATACGTCCTCCCTAGTATAGACTGCACGCCGCAACCCAGGTCATGCACGGCGCCGCGGCGCAGGTTATGTCGGGTGTACACATGTGCTCAACATTTGAGTTCCTGTGACCATGGGGCTGGCGCCGTACAGACATCTACAGGAGCATAACTTCGTATCAATGTTTCAGAGCTGCTCAAAATAAACCGCTTAAAACGCCGTGCGACAACGTTTTGCGTATCTTGAATTTCTGTAAGGTCATCTTCAGCCCACTCTCCGCCACCTGGCCTGCATATACCGATCTTGAGCCTGTTATAGGTTTAACAAATTCTGCGAAGCCCTAGAGTGAAGATATGCGTGTTTTAACGAGATCAGCATCACTCAATCACGTCTCTGGAGCGCATCATGCAGCTTTCTTAGCGACTGCACACTCTCATTGTAACCGATCATACCATGTCCAATTATGTTCCAACTTTCAGGCAGGATCGATCAATACAAATCAATCTAGTAAGAATCAACCACTCAGTAAGAATTCACAATGAACACGTAGAAGAGCGAGCAGCTCACCTTAGCAGTAACCTCGTCGATCCTTTCCCCCAAGCTCTCAATGAGCGCATACGTACGACTTGAATCAGCTTCCCTGCATTTCGCACAACACTGCGAAATTAGCCGAACCAGCTCCACAAACATCCCTCCTCCAGTCACTGTGGTTTTCGACGGCCGCTCCGAGAGGGTTTTGGTTTTATCCTTGAAAGCCACCGACCAGGATGGATGATTGGTCCGTGGGGCATGGTTGGTACATAAGTTGCACCACCATCCAAACTCCTTTCTCGCGAACAGATGGTCCTGCGATCGTTCAAGCTCCCCTACCGCAGCGGTACATCGTCTGTGGAACACCAACAGCCGGTAGTACGATGCTGCGTTTGCTTCCTCCAATTCCGCGATGTACGTGGACTTGAGCTCATCAATTGTCCGCGACAACAGCAATCGAGCAGATTGTACGGCATGGTCTTTGAGTCCGCGGGAAGCTGCTAGGAAGTAAAAACGAAATGGGTCCGCGGACACGAAACTCTTGACATGCTGCTGGATTATGTATGAGGCCCTTTCCATCTCGAACTTTCTGGCTGCGTCCAGCAAAGAAAACGCGAAACCCACGTCGTCTATATGTGGGAGACTTCCCGGATAACATAGCTGAAGGAGAGGACTCAACAATTTGCTATCGAGCTGCACAGCTACGGTTGGTCGGGACCGATTAAACAGGCTAGCCTCTACGGTCATGGGTGCAGTCCGTATTGAATTTTTGAGTACGGGAGATGCAATTTCTATGACTTTCCGATATACGTGAAATTGCATCATGTCAAGGCTTTCCAGGATGAGGTCGGCATCTGAAGAGTCGAAGGGGGAAGGTGCACCGTGAGGCTGAACAGAGATTCTTCGGGACGATTCCTTCTTGCCACTATCAGATAAGCGAACATTGCGGTGGCAAAACTTGGGAATCTGATACGCATTCTGGTAGCCTATCCTCTGCAATTCCAACAGTTTATAGTAGCAGCCCGCTGACATATCTTCCAGTTCTGGTAGATAAGATTCGACTGTGCTGTCATAAACGGCTCTCCAGGCGGCGTCCCTCGCCAGATCTTCTAATCCATATTTGCAGGCGATCGTATACACAAGCAAGTATTGGCCCCACGATATGGAGGACAACATGTTCCTCTCGATGAAGGGGAATACAATCCGTATGTCGTACTTGCTGGCAGCCTCCAGCACATCACGAGCGTGCGTTAGGGACCCAGATGAAATGACGGGGTCGTCAATAGGGTAGCAGATCCGCAACAAGGCCTCGATGGTGGTGCTAGTTTCCGTGACAGGTACCACCTGGGTGGTTTCGCCCGAAGTGGCGGGCTGCGGTAAGGAGAACATAGATTCGAAGAAAGGGGACGCCAAGGATAGAATGTTGCGGTAAACGCGAAAGTCCACCTTGTCACAGGTGCGTATGATCACATCACCGTCCGCTTTATCAAACGGAGAGGGTGCAGATTTGGTGGCCATTTTGCGAACGACTAAATAATATGTCACGCAGCTGTCGGCAGTAGCAAGGCTTTACGACGGAGGAGTGTTAGGATGAGCTCTCACAAAAGGTCACTGCATACCTTGCTGGGAGCAGACAGTCCACAATTTGTGTTACACCGGACCAATGCAGTCGCCTCAGAGTCGATCAACAACTACGGTAATAGTAATGGGGATGGGCAACCCCGCCTAGAAATGTGTCCTGAGCTTATCACGTCGGAGTCTGAACTACTTACCCAATGTGGTATTTAGATGCCGAGACTGCGAATGTGCCGCTATCGACGCTGGTACTATCGGGACCTGAGCCTGTACCACTGTAGACATGGCTATGTACTGCAACATTCATTCGAGATGTAAGCTACGTAGATGCTCAAGATATAATGAAACACCCTTGATACCTTTGTCAGTTCTTTTCGGCGACTCCTCGACGATATCGAGCCATCGACGTGGCGGCGCTCGCATCCCAGTTAGGAAGGCAGATGCATTCATACCACTGGCACGTAAATATTCTGCACCTCACAAGTACATTCATTCTGTAGGTAGGTAATGATCTCAGAGTGCTTTATTGATAGTGTAGTTTCGACCTGAGCGATCTTGCGGTCCTATCGCTTTTCACATCATGATTGGCAAGCATTCTAAATCATATTCCCATACATTGATGGATTGGTATCTCCTCCTTCAACAGTGATCTACAGCAAAAACCTAGTACACAGATCGATCTTGTTTGCTTTTCCGCAGAACTCGTTGGGAACACATTTCCGTTAAACTGTCTCGTAGTTGCGGTGTGCCATGCGCGATGTACGAAATTGTACAGTACAGATTTTATCTCAAAATTCTGTTCCGAAGAAATTGATGTATTCAATGTTCTGAGCAATACATCCCATTGACACAAGGCATGAATGTTTTTATCTGAGGAGCCTTTACATTGATACCGTCGCGCTCTGCGCGCCAAGCTCGTGCCGCAGTGAGAGCTGTCCGGCATGTACTGTGGCGTGTGATAGACGCCGGACATCCGGAATTTGCCGCTCCCCTACGGTTGCCCCTCCCCAATAGTAACTAATCAACCGCAGCTGCCTGCAGTGGGTCACGTCTAGAATCTTCTCCGACGATCTTCCGAATATAGCTCATATATCACTGGCCTGGTAACGCAACTTTTCGCCCGTTCTGTGATGCTCTGCCTTCATATCCATGAATCCTCACTCAAATCCTCCTTTGTCCAAATTACAGCCACGCATCTCTGATGTCTAGCATGTTTTAAAATTCTACAGGCTTCCGAAGATGCATACAGCATGCTGCACAAGGACCATATATTGCGACAGCGATACAAATGATAGGGTGTTGAATTATGCAGACGCATCTCATCTGTAGATATCTAGACCAGCAGCACGGCGGAGAGCAACAGTGTGGACTTTGCAAAGAGTACATCTATGAAACAAGATTCCTACAAAGATACATGCCCGTGCAAACAATGTGCGGACAAACGCTAGACTATGTACGCAGCTGTACCGTATTAAAGTGCGAAGACCGCCGGCTGCCCAATCGATGTAAACGTCCAACACGTCCACGCAATGATCAAAATCAAAATAAACACACCCCGCCGGCGCACGCGGTCGACCGCGCAGGGGCATGCAGGAGGCTCACTATGCAACTACGGACAACGACAACTATTACGAACACACACCATGGGGAAACAAGGGAACAAACACGAGCGATCGAATGCCACATTAGGTTCAGTCAGTGCAGCTTGCGATCCATGCGACGGGCGGTGCAAACTACGGACACGATGAACGGTGGATATCGTAGCGATGGGCGAATATGCATAACAAAATAAGTTGATGAATGCAGTGAGACAGTGAATGATGAGGTATGAGGATGAGAATCGAAGCGCCGGCGGAACGACCACAGTCGTGTGTAAGGGTACGATTGTGGCGGTCGGAGCCGTTTGGGTTTGCGTTGTATTAGGGGAGGGATGAGGGCGGAGGGGTGTACGACGAGGGGACGATAGCAGACGAGGGGAGGAACGAGTGCATCACGCCGCGCCGGAGTTCCATATTGACCCGAGAAACCCTCTAGCGGATGACACTATGTCGACCGCACGGCTTACAAGCGTTTGCGGGTCCTGTTGACCATCGCGCGGTCCGTAGGTCTTGGGCCGCGGTATTGGCACGGGGCTCGCGGAGTTGATGGGCGACTTAGCATCGGGTGAAGTAGTCCGCCGCGCCGACTTCTCTTGTGGAGAAGCAGGGCTAGCCGACGGCAGCGGCACGGGGTTCAGCGCGGAGACGGGGGAGTTTGCGGGCGTAGGATGCCGCGAGCGCTGCTCGTCCTCTTCCTGTATTGGCGACGGAATAGGTACTGCCGCGATTCCTAGGGCACGCGGGCGGGATGTCGCCGAGGACTGAGATAACGCGTCCATTTGCGACGACTGCCGTACAGTTGCCGCACTTGCCGTAGACGAGCCAGACACCGACGACGGGGGCGACGACTCCTCTGAAGTCGACGATACGACGCTGGGTGAGTACGCCTGATACTCGCCCGTGTCGCGGGTCGGGGACTCCACCAAATTAGGCGGGCTCAGGCTTGCAGCCAGCGCCCTCCCCGTCCGTTCCCTGCCGCGCTCCTCGTCTCCGCGCAAACTCCTGCTATCCCGCTCCCTGCCCCTCGCGTACGCATTCGCGCCGCCCAGCGCCAGCGCAGACCCTGTCGGTGATAGGCTGCCCATCGGCGAGTTCGTCCCCCGGCTGGACCGCGAGCCGGACCGCTCGCGATCCGAGAACGACGCGTTGCGCGTGATCGATCGCCCGCGCGAGTCCGAGCGCGAGTCCGACGAGCGCGAGCAGCTGCTCGGGCCCGTCGTCGTCGATCCGCTCGCCGAGCCCGGCGGGGTGCGCCCGCGGCCCGGGAAGTCTGGCGGCGACAGCAGCACGCACTCTGGCACCTGCGGCGACTGCGAGAAGGATATCTGCGGGTGCGTACTTGAACGCGAGGCGCCGACACGCGGGACGGGAACGGCGGGCGTCGTCGTGTGGACGAATGTGGGCGTGCTGTGCTCAGTGTGGTCTGCGTATGATGGGCTGCTCTCGCGCGAGCGCTCTGTCCGCTCCTCTGTCGCACCATTCACCTCGTTCACGAGCACGACAGGCGTCTGTGGACTCTGCCCCGGTGAGTACGTCGGCGGCGAGTGTCCGCGACTACTCCGCCCGGTAGGCACGCTCGCTGCACCTCCGTCCGAATACTGCATCACGCCCGACATGTCGTCCCGCGAATTATTCCTCCCGCGCGCTGACCACTCTCCCGAATAGTCTCGAGTCAGGGTGGGCCCATCGAAGTAGTCGAATGTGTCCTCAACGACGCCGTCGCTAAGGTCGTCGTGGTGCATAGGCGAGCCAACCGGCGTTTGGTGCGGGAAAAAGTGACCAGTCACGGTCTCGTATTTTGGTGGCGATGACGACAGTTGTCCAGGCGGTGGGAGTACGGCGGCGGTGGGGACTTGTGGGGACGACAAGGGAGACCGCGATGGCGATGGACTCGTTCCAATGCTGAAGTACGACTCGCGATGGTGGTACACATCCTCACTTCCGACGTTGGGCGAGCCGTAAAGGCCGTAATTGCTATTTGATGGAGGTACGTACACAAGCTCCACGTCTTTCGGCACGGGCGTGATCTTTCCGGTGCCGACGGATATGAGGTTGTTGCCAACGCCAGTACTCTTCAGGATCGTCGGAGCTATAGGAGCAATCGTAACCCGCTCGCCGCCGGTCGACGCCTTGCGCATCAATGGCGGACGACAGCCGGGATACGACGATGCCGCCGTGTCTGCGCTGAAAGAGGGTCTCATCCGATGCGATGTGCTGGACGTCGACGAAGCTCGCGAGCGGGAAGTGCGCATCTCGAGCACGTCTTCGTCGTCGTCATCCGAGTCCGAGTTGACCGCCGGGCGATCGATGTAATACGATGGCGAGTCCTCATCCTCGTCGTAGCCGACCTCCGAGTCCTCGTCATACCTGCACCAGCGCGACATTCAGTGTAGCTCGACCCGCACGCAGGAGCAGATATACTGACCCGTCGTCGTAGTTGAAGACCGGCGCGCCCCGGTGGGCGCCTGTTGGATGGCGCTTAGTGGCGGGCTTCTCGATCGCGATGCACTGCTCCACAAAAGTGTTGAAGCTGATGTGCTTCTTCTTCAGGCTGCCCGATTCGTGCGTCGCGCCGCTCCCGACGCTCGAGCTCCCGCTCAGCTCCGGGTCGCTGCCCGTCGCGTTCGACGCGCCGCTCGACGTCGCCGACGTCAGCGTGCTCATCGCCACCGACGGGTCGCGCGTCCGGCTGCCCGACGGCTCCTCGGGCGCGCCCTCCGCGATGATCCGTGGCGGCGAGTCTTTGCGATGCGGCCGCCCGCGCCAGCTGATGTGCGTGTCGCTCTTCGTGTGCAGCAGAGGCGGCCGCTTCGACCCGTCCTCGTCGCCCTCCGCCTCGAGCGTCGCATTGTCCTCCTCGTCCGTGTCCGCCTGCTCGAACCACGGGCTTGACGGCAGCAGCAGCAGCTGGCTGATGCTTCGTCGCTTCAGGATCGGCTTCTTGGGCTGCGACGTCGCTCCGGATGCGTGCGTGTCCGTGTTCGCGCGCGCGAGCGGCACCGCGTCCGTGCTGTTCTGCCGCTTGGGCGCATGTAGTGACTCGGTGCTCCGAGACGGGGGCGACCAGTCTGAGCCGATGTGCAAGGGGCCGTACAGCCAGGTGACGTCCGAGTCTTTGAGCCTATACGGAAACTCGTTAGTACGACCGTACGCTTTAGATGGGTCAAGGGTACGGCGACGTAAAGACAAACGCGTCACGACGCGACATGCCAACTCGCTGTCCGCTTATATGCAGGCTTCGGAGCATAGCTACACCAGGTGACATGACGGGTTCGCGCTGCCTGGCACCAGCCGCACGGGGCGCTCAATAAATCGAGACCCGACGGAGGTAACTGCGCCCTCATTTACGCAATGGATCGATCAGTAGCCGGGAAGCAACCGAGCCACGCTCGACATGACGTGAGAATGGCAGGGTATGCAGCACAAGGCCGTAATGCCTGACGTTACACACTCGATCAATGGCACAGGCAGCAAAGTCGGCAGCCGCAGAGCACACCGAGCCATGCTCGCAGTGACGCAACATAGGCCCAGAGAAGCTCAACAACGATTGCAGGGAACGGAGGGACTCACCAATTTAACGTCTCCGGACTGACCGTCTTCAGTTTATTCCTCTGCTTCCACCAGGTCCTCCAGGATGCGTTTTCAAGACGCATCCCGTTTGCAATGGCGTTCTTCTGGCGGGTCATATTCCGCCATGACCGCCAGACGTCCTCCTCTCTCCACTCGTGGGAGAGGTAGTCGACCTGACCGTCGGGGAGGGTGGAGAACGAGGTGTCATCAGGCACGGCGTTGTGCGAGACAGAGACCAGCAGAACAGGCAGATAGCTGGTGAGTGTCGGCGGCACGGGCATCGTGGGGTGTTGGGAGAGAATGGTGGGCAAAAGGGGGGCGGTTTGCCCGGGCGAAGGTGGTGTTGTACAGACAAGATCGAGGCGCAAACGCTCCGAAATGAAGCAGGCCTGCGCGCGGGGAGCCGAGCAGAAAAAAGGAGGCTAGAATACAACAGCAGGTGGTGCGGTGCGGCTCGTGTGCCGGGGGCGCTGCGTGCACAGCAGAGGGCGTTGTTGTCGGTGTTCAGAGCGAGGGCAGAGACGGCATGAAGGGAGAGTTGCGAAAGAGTGGGGCGGATATGGATAGCGGTCGCCAGTGTGACCGAGTGAGCGTGCGCGTGACCGTGACGGCCGAGCCCGCTCCTTCCCGAGGCACCGCCACGTGCGCGCCATCGACAGCGGCGGCCCTGCATTTCTGCCGCAAAATCTCTGCCCTCGCCTTCTCCATCCGTGCGGCCTTGCTGGCCTCCTTTTGTTCGCGGCAATCGATGCGAGCCCGTCGTTTTTTTTTTCTGTGCGGCTGGGGCGAGGATTGGTCGCCACGGTCCGACACGGACCTCCATTTTTGCCGAGGTGCGCCCACTTGCCTCGCACGGTCAAATGCGCCGCTTTGCGGCCGGGCGACTCGCACAGCAACAGGAACATCGATTGGACGCGGCGCGCATGCGGATCATGCTCGCTTTTCGTTTCACATGAGCCTCCGTCTGGATCTCTCCGAGCTGTCGCACATGTGCCCAGCAAGCACCGTCCGAGCGGTCGAAGACACCAGCGCCCGTCGTAGTCACATTTCGAGTCTGGCTTCTGACTCTTGCGCAGCGGTGGCGCAGCCAATTATTACAGGCCGAAGAGTGCAGTCTGGGAACGAGCGCCTATATCCCAGCGAGCGAGCCGCAGAGAAGTACAACGACCGTGGGTTCTTCTGGATGGACGAACCACCAAATGATCGCGGTTGCCATCCGGATCAAGCGGCCTGCCTGCCGAAGTCAGTGGCTGCGCCCCAGCCCGCGGGGCAGATACGCCCACAGGCGTGCTGCTGTTCCTGAACGCTGTCATCATACCCTCCACCCTTCCCGCTTCGCGCGTCCTGGGGCTCGCGTCCATATATCCAGGCCTTTCGCACTGTGCATTATTTCACCTGAACCATCTGCCAGATGAACTGCGTCATCAGAACACGGCTTCGTGGTTACTCGGATCTTGTCACGCCCTGCGGTCGCTGCTGCCCCCGCGCCGATCCCCGGTAGCCTGAGCGCATGCGACGCAGGGGCTGAACTAGATACGACTCGATCACTCCCGATCTTCTCTGGCCGGCTCACTGCTTCTGCCCTCGTCAATCTCCCCAAATCTGACCCCGCTCTCCACAGCGACTTCCGACCCCGCGCTGTGCCGCCGCTCGCCCCGTGTGACCCGCGGGCCCTTTGTCTCTCGTGCGGCACCGAGTCTGCAGGTCGCCTCCCGCCACAGCATCCTGTGCATCTCGCGTAAAAGGCCGCGCCATCGTGACTCCCCACCGCTCAGCGGACGCCTCGCAGCGGGGTCTTTCAATCCGATGACGAGAAATGGGCAGAGGGCCTCCCTTCCTCCGCCCGCATGACTCTCCGGCCTCCCCACGCACCTGCCCAGCGCCCCGTTCCAAGATTGCGCCGCTGCGTAGCCGGCGCCTCTCCGCGCCTCGTGACCCGCGCAGCCCAAATGCGGGGTAACGGGGTGCGGGGGACGCGGGGTACCACACGCCGCGCAGCGGTCGCATCTGTGGCGGCGGATCTTTCGGCCACTGCCACTGATGGCCTCAACGGTTACTCGGGTGGGCTATTTCGTATTGCGACCACTGATGTCATGGCTAGACACTGCGCGCGACAGCCGGGTCCTGGGATGGCCTCGCGTTCCCGCTGTCGCAACCATCGTGACCTCGCGCCGCTCTCGGGATGCAGCGCTCCGGTTCTGGCCACCGCAACCCGTCCAGCACGGACCCGCGATACGGCGATGCCAATATATGGCTTTATGGTTGTGTCAGCACGTCTGCCTTGCATGGAAATGAACATTCTGAGACTAAAGAAATTAGCAATCTGGTGCCTTCATTCCGGCAGTGGCTGTCGACCGACCGGCCACAAACGCGTGCCAAATGTTATTGACCCTGACTAATGGCCGGTGGGTCTAGCTCGCGAATGTCTATCACCAATTCCCCTCGGCATTACGTAGCGACCTGGCAAGCAGGGAGGTTAGCTCTCGTTGTCACTCGCAGCTTACTTTCAGTACCAGCCTGTAGCGAGCATCAGGCTTCAATCGTCGCCATGTCGTCGCAGCAGTGCGCAAAAAATGCTTACGCGCATCTTGCACCATTTTCTCGTGCAAGACTCTCGTCAAAATTGCAACTGCAGGACAATTAATGTGACGCTCCATGGGACCTTTGTAACGTCGTCGTCATACCGGCTCCCACCACACCGTTACGCTCGATTGCCCATGTAGGTACCTCACGTAGGAATAACACGACCAAAGCTCCATCCGAAATGAGCTGAACATTCAAGCTTTGAAGCTTGACATGTAGGCCTAAGGCGTATGCGCGTAAGGTCCGATCCATTTGTGAGCCGGTGTGCACATGACATGTGCGCCTGTGACCTGCTTCGCAATGTTACGATGTGGATTGCGATCAGATAGCAGCAGCCGCAGTCTCAAGGTCGCCTTTCAACAATACGCGACCGTACATACCTTGCGCCACTGCTGGGTGCGTATAATCATCAGGCCGATCTATGCTAGCGTACTGGTCTGAAAATGCCTTACATTTCACTTCAATCTCGCAGAGTCGTGGACCCTCACAATGTCAGGCACGACTGCTGCTCAGCCTAGTGCATCTGTCCCAGCTATGAAACCTGCACGCTATCCGTTCGATCTGGAGGACGCGGATGTGACATTATGCTCCTCGGACAAAGTCAGATTTCGCGTTTACCGCCAAATCCTATCCATTGCTTCTCCCTTTTTCAAATCAATGTTTTCCCTACCGCAATCGGCCGACTCCTCCGAAGTTGCTCGGGACATCGATGTCACTGAGGACGGCGAAACAGTTGACATATTGCTGCGTTTGTGCTATCCTGTGGCAGACCCCTCTATATCCACCCTCAAGCAAGCTCGCGCCGTCCTGGAAGCAGCTCACAAATACGAGCTTGCCGTAGCTATACTCTCCATGGACAAGATAATGACAACATTCATATCATCACATTCCCTAGCCGTGTATGCTATCGCCTGTAAAAACAGTCTCGAAACACTGGCGCAGCGAGCGGCTGCACATGCAATCACTCATGATCTCGTGAAGGGAATTTACATTCCCGAAATCGAGGAAATATCCGCTGGCTGTTACCATCGATTAATAGATCTGCAATCGAGGAGAAGCAGGAAGTCTTTCGTAGTTCGTCCCATCTTCTGCCGTCTCATTTCTCGCCCACGTAGTGGTGGCGCACCGTATAGTTCCCCACGTGTCTCATCTGGACCACAAAATGCGTCTGCTCCCTTCGATTCGCCTGATGCTGACCTGGTGCTGGAGAGCTCCGACTTGACACGCTTTCGAGTGCACAAGGTTATTATCACACTCTCCTCCCCAGTTCTCAGCGAGATGGTCAAACAGGAAGTGGGTCAGCGAAGTGCGGGTGTGCAGGCGTTGCCCATCGTTTACATTTCGGAGAATAGTGCCTCACTAGAGTTACTCCTACGACTCTGTTATCCCATCGATTTGCCCCCCCTCAACAATCACCGCCTCTTCTTCTCCGTGCTAGAAGCTTCTCACAAGTTCAAGATCAAGAGGGCTGTACACATTTTAGAACAGCAGCTGGAGGACCTCATGTCGTCAGATCCCCTCCGCTCCTATCTCCTTGCAGCTTCTCACAGACAGAAGGAGCATGCGGTGAAATCGGCCAACCTCTTGTTGGAGCGGACAATTGACAAGCTCCAATCGACGTACGTGGACGATATGGAAACTGTGACCGCAGGTCCCTATTTCCGCCTTCTGCAGTTTCACATACAGTGCAGCGAAGCCATCAATAAGTGTGGATCATTGGTCAAGGACTGGATACCAGATGATGAGATACGATCGCTCTATTGCCCGGTTCAGTTCAACCGGTTCAGTTCTACCTCGTTGAGTTCTACCTCGTTCAATTCTTGCGTATCGATATCCGGACCTGCGAGTCCTCCGTGGCTCAGCCAATTTATACAAGAGTCAGTGACAGCGGCAGTCAAGAAGCCATCATCCCGTACTGTCACCGATGCAGGAACATTGCTGAAGCTTACGCCGAAGGTCTTCGGTTGTTGTGTTGCCTGCAAAGCGATCGATCCTGATCGCCTCAGAACGTTAGTGCACAATGTTGGCAAGAAGATAGATGAAGCGACTTCGAAGGTTGGAGCTCCAACATCGACTCGTTTGCATATAGCATACTGATATGTAAAATCAGGTTCGGCAGGCTTTCGAACCCGTAATTTGACTTAGCAGGAGCGATGGATTGGATCTTCGCTAGCAATGTTACTGGCCTGGATTACATGTATACTGTTTTGTGCTGCCGTGAATGCAGTGGGCGAAAACTAGGATCTTCATGCAGTCGGAAGCGCTAATGTGAAGCTCGTTTTGTCACGACTTTGTGACCGGCTTCTTGCAGTATAGTGCTGATAAGTTTGATATATTATATCTGATCGATACCGCATCTCCAACGGTGCATCGGCTGAGCGCACCACTGTCCGCCGTGACTTGGGGTTTGATCTGCTTGTAGATTTTCCCAGCGAGGTATGTGGTGATCTTCTAGTGAAAGTCTGTTCTAAGGCTTAAGCCTTTGGAAGCCAAGCGCACTAGCACTGTGGATTACCCGCTGCCGCGCGATATGTCGACAGTCAATGGAGCGCCTGCCAAACCTGCTCCTTCTCCCTTTGACAGGACTGATGCTGATGTGGTCATACGCACCTGTGACAACACGGATTTCCGCGTACACCGCATCATCCTATCGTTGGCATCCCCTTTCTTCCAGTCCATGTTCTCCTTACCACAACCTGCCGCTGCAGACAAGGACTTACAGGTAGTACCTGTCATGGAAGACAGCACCACCATCGAGGCCCTGTTGCGGATTTGTTACCCTATAGACGATCCTGTCATCATGAGCCCGAGACATGCCGGTAACGTGATGGAGGCCGCTTGCAAGTATGAAATACGGGTCGCTCTCGCTTTCCTCGAGAAGATCATGGCATCCTTCATACAATCGAAACCCTTGCTAGTGTACGCCATCGCTTGCAGGCACGGCCGAGAGAATTTGGCGAGGGAGGCTGCCACGCATGCCGTCAAGTGCAATGTCGTCGTGGGGTCTTACCTATTGGAATTCGAGACTATATCGGCGGGCTGCTACTATAGGCTCATGCAACTTCAAAGACTGGGAGCCCATAAATCGTCCCAAATCAGCAATTTCTGTCACAATACCGGTGCTCGTCCTTCTAGCAGTGGTGGGCAGAATCCACTCCAACACACTATTCCTGAGCCTCGAAGTGCACCTTTCCCTTTCGATTACGCCGGCACCGACCTCATCCTCGAAAGTCTTGACATGATGCAATTTCACGTATATCAAAATATCATAGAACTTGCATCCCCCGTCCTCAAGAGAGAAATTCAAGCCGCAGCGAGCAGAGGCGAACAAGGTATTATTCCCGGCCCATCACCACCAGTCGTACCTGTACAGCTCGACAGCAACGTGTTAAAGCCTCTCCTTCAGCTTTGTTATCCAGGAGTCCCTCCGCCTCTCCATGACATGCGCACCATGTTGTTGCTGCTAGAGGCAGCTGAGAAATACGAGATAGACAAAGTCTCGTACATCCTGCGGCAATCTGCCGAGGATCTCGTATTTGCCAACCCATTTGGCTTCTATTTCCTGGCATCTTCTCGTGGGCTCAAGGAATATGCCACGCAATCTGCTAGAGTGCTGTTGTCGTACACTATTGACAAATTGAAGACCACGTATGTCGCAGAAATGGAGGAAGCAACTGCGGCAGCATACTTCCGATTATTAGAATATCACGGAAAGTGTGCTGCTGCGGTTGAAGCACTTGCTTCACCATTTAGCGAAGTGTTCTCAAGCAGCGAGTTTAAGTGGTGGAGCGCTTCACAGTGTATCCCTGTGTCAACAGTTCCGACCGGTTCAGTCCAGAGGGGTCGGGCTCCGACTAACCCTGACCCAGCCTGGACAGCGGCTTTCAGGGATAAAATCAAGGCAGTGGCAAAGCGGCCGTCGAAGACCACGGTGATTGGAGGGGAGTTGCTTGTGGAGATGGCTCGGCTGACCTCACAATGCTGTAACAATTGTAACGGAGCCAATCCAGGCCGTATCTGCGCGCTACTTGAGCAGTTGGGAGAAAGCGTCAACGAGGTCACTTCTAAGGTAAATTGTTCACATTTTCGTGGTCTCTTCGGCATGTGTTAATCCAGACTAGATTGAACTGTGCTATAGCAGTGTCAAGCCGCCTTCGTGAGACATCAACCGTGGAAGATGCTTGATTGGTCGCGATCTCGAATGTCACTAAAGATGCGCAGACGCTGACATGTTGATTGTCCTGCAAGCAACATGCACTTCAGAGACATTACGGAGTGGAGTTAAATAACGCACATTCCCCTAGGTGGAATATTTGACCCATTTCATTTTCCCTTTCACGTCATAGTATGTAAGCGAGACTCCTTTTGTACTGTCCTTGGTGATGCAGCGTGAGAAGATGAGCAATATGTACGGCACCGACTCTCATAAGTCGTATTCCGGTCTTTTCGTTCAGGCGCTGTTAATGCAGCGCAAACCAATTCTCCGAAGAATCAATTAATCAATATTTGCGCTGCATTGGATAGTAATCTAGTTCCATCATACAGGACATCAAGGACTCGGATTCGTTCACGAGCCGCTATTCATCTCTAACAACGCTTCGATACTCTTCCCAAGGTCTCCCTCGTTTGCCTCCAACACCCAGTCCATGATCTCCGAGTCCGTTGTCGGGAAAATCTGCCTAAGCGTATCCCGCGCAGCCACGGCCGCTCTCTCATGCGCATGGTCGATCTCGTCCTGCAGCCCCGCCAAGTCCAAGTTCGGCGTCGGCGTCCGCGACACATGCGCCGAGGGCGGGCGAAGGTCCTGGGAGTTCGGTCTAGTATGCTGGGCCATGGGTGTGCTCTGCGATGGGCCCATGGTCAATGGCTGGTTGGTATAAGGGCCGCCCGGGCCTCGCTGGCGGACGGGGGTGCTCTCGCCGTAGGGAGGCTGCTGATAAGGGCTAGCAGACCGGACGGATGAGTGTGGCGAAGGCGGTGCCCGTCGTACACGGGGCTTGTACGGCGTCTGCATCCCGGGGCCATACCCACTCGATTGCCGACTATACTCTCCCGCTCGCGCGGGCGTCTGGAGCACACCTAGCCCGAGTGACTGAGCAAGCCGATGGTCCTGCTCGATCTGCTGCTGGCGATGCTGCTGGTCGCGCGCAGGGTCGACGGGCGTGAATGGCGAGGGTATAGACGAGAGCGATTCTTCTGCGTTGTCGAGCACCTCGTTGAAGATGCGGCTAAGGGCATTCAGCGGTTTGGAGAAGGTGTCGCCAGTCTTCTGCAGGAAGCGGCGCGCGTCTTCGCTGAATGCTTGTGCAGGAGCGGAGAGTGCGAGAGGCTGCGCCGATTCTTCTCCTGAATGTGAGGATGGAAGGGAGCCCGCGGGTATTGATGGCGACATGACCATGGGTGGAGTCGGCGATTCCGGTGTTTCGGATTCGCTACTTGAGAGCGATTGTACTGAAGACTCCACATTCCTGAAGACAGTTTGAGTGAATGAGTAAATATGTTCTTGTATTCCTTACTGCTCAAATTCCTCCTGAGTAATGTTTGACAACGATGTATGATCCATCGTCTCGATGAACGACACTGCGCCCATCTATACCAGTCAGTTGGTTGAAATGAGTTGTGTGAAGACGCTCACAAGACTTGATAGGTAGTACCCCGCCTCACTCTGGAGCTTCGCAGGATTTCGGAAACGGTTAATAAACCTAATACAGGTACTCAGCTCCGTCGACGAGTCCCCATCAGAAACACATACTCGACGTTGGAGAGTAGATGCGGAGGGCTTGCCTTCAGAACGATATAAATCAGGACCGGGACAAATGTATCTGCCCCTTCTTCTTTGCGTAAATGTCGCAGCATGCCTAAATTGACCAACGAACAAGCAGATATGCTACATCAAAATCGATATGCAAGTCAGGTGACGGAGAGCGGACCGAAGATGACCTTGCAGCAGTTCAGGATACAGATGAGTTTGTCGCGCGGCGCCTTGTAGTGGTTGATTTTGAGCAGCTCTGATTACCATTGATATTGGGTCATGGATGTGTCGTCAATCTCTCGTCAACTGCACATTTGAATGGCACTCTGGATTACCTTGTTGCGCAAACATTAGGAAACCCTCAGCGCCGTCGCCTTCAGGAACATCCAGATGCTTCGGCTCGAGCCACCGGAAAAGCGCTACCCGTTGCGAGAGAACTCGATCCCGTTCCAGGTCATCTACGGTGATCGGGCGCGGCGGCACCATGCGGGCAGCTTGCGGCGTGAACGTACTGTGGAATATCAGTACAATATATGCAATGGAATATCGTACTTTACGCACAATTCATATAGTCTGTTCATGACGAGCTTCTCCATGCCCTCCATTGCGTTATCAAACTCGGCATCTGACGCATTCCGCCAAACATCCGTCTCGCGCATGCGGGCAGATATGAACTAGTTGCGCATGTAGTCACATCCAAGCCGCCCGACAATCAGCGCGATACCATGCTTACTTCGAGGAAATCATTAATCAACTTGACTTGATCAGCCACAGTGAACGTCCGCTTCGCGAAATTGCTCAGGAAGCTAAAGAGTATTGGCGTGAGCAGACAGTCGTGTAAGGAAAACGGCACTGACATACGACCGGAGGTACTTCGCCACGGGCTCCGCACTCCTCTGCTTCATCTGTTCCAGGAACCTCTGGAAGTCGAACGGTGGGTTGTCTCGCTCGCCTGGTTTCCGTCTGTCCCTCTCTGCATCTCTAATTCCCGGCGTGCTTCGACCACTCGCACTACCACTCCCGGGCGCACGATCCTGCATGGAGGTCTGGGTTGCAGGCGCGGATTGCTGCTGAGCGAAAGAGGAGAGCGTAGCCGGAGATGGAACAGAGGTGGCGATCTCGAGCGAGCGCGGTCTTTGGCCGCGGTTACCTATCGGTAGAGAGAATGTACGAGCGATCGCGGCAAGGGCGGGGAATGTAGGCGCAGGCGACGAAGGCATGTCAGGAGGTGTCATAGATGGCTGCTCCAGAGGTTCCGAATGTCTCGCCACGATCTCTGGAACTGAGTCAGTGTCTGTGGAGGAGCTCGCCAGCGCAGCAGGGGTCGAGGGCTTAGGGTGAGACTCTGAACTCGTCCAAGCCTCGTGAGCAGCCTTCTCCTCTGCGCTCGCCAGTGGATCAAACTGCAGTAGTATATCCTTATTCTCAATCCCGATGCTCTGTTCTTCTGGTTCAGCTGCAAGGCCTCTCGTCACCGACGCGTCCAGCATCGCAGGATCCGGTGTATGTAATGAGCGGTCGTGCGAGCTGCTATCGGCAGTAGTTGACGCAGATGGCGGTGCAGGTGTACTCCGCCATGAATCAGTTCCGGCCTCGTCGACATGGATTCCGGCTATCCGTTCGTCCAGGTGCAGATCGTCCAGCGGTTTGTCAAGGCCAGAGTCTTCGGAAGGCAACTGGGATTCTAATGGGATAGGCATGTGGGCATATGACAGTGTGGTACTTGGGGCTAATAACAATGAGTGTTTTGAGCTTGTACCGCAGTTTGTAGCATTGTTACTGACCGTCGGATGAAAGATGCTATGATGCAACACAGCAGAGGTGGCGAGGCGCGATCTCAGATTTGGCGCTCTACCTCGTGGTCCGATCAACATACTACGTGGTCGCTTACATACTGTGGCTCACAAGCGCAGCGATAAAGACATTACTTCCATCGAACCTCATGCGAGTATTGTCTCTCTGTTGAGGTACCAAACCATTTTCACATCAGGTCTATCGTGTGTGTTCCGAAAGTGCCGGTCACGATTGATAAATCTTAGCAGATTTAGTACGCCGCCAGATCAAAGACCGACGCCGACAATTCCTGATCCTGCTACAGGACCTGACATGTCGGGCACAGACGCAGAGAGCGATTGGATAGGAGGTCGAAGGCCATCCAGGGCATCCATCACCAACCACCCCTTCACCAAACCGTCAGCGGACGTCATGTTCATCACATCCGACGACGTGGAGTTCCGTCTGCATAAGCAGATTCTCTCCGAGGCATCGCCATTCTTCGAAAGCATGTTCTCCTTGCCCCAGCCATGCCCTGAACAAGGAGTCCCGGTCGTAGCTGAGCGCGATGGACTCCCTGTCGTCCATGTCTCGGAACAAAGTGCAATTATCGATAACCTCATGCGTCTTTGCTACCCTATTAAAGACCCTGATTCTACCGATCTAGGCGTTCTATCTGATATACTGGGGGCAGCAAGAAAATACGAAATGGAGGAAGCCACGCAGCTCATGATAGCAGCCATCCAGGCACAAACAAGTCAATCTCCTCTCCGGACATTTGCCATTGCGTACATACATGATTTGGAGGACATCGCATCCAAGGCAGCAGAAGAGGTCGAGCGCCAACAGTTATGGTTAACCTACGTGGACGAGTTGGAAACAATTCCTGCGAAGGCGTATATCCGCCTCCTAGACTTCTGCATGGTCAAGAAAACGCCTCGACCATACACGTTCTGTCACGGCAGTAATATATCTCAGCAGCAGAGCTCCGTTCAAACGCCGCTTCCAGATGTTCGCGCTACCAGCAATGCATCACCACCCTTTGATGATTTGCCTGGCGCGGACATAATCATCCGTACCTCTGACATGGTAGAGTTTCGTGTCCATCGCGTGATACTTAATATGGGTGCGCCCGGCCTGCTCCGCATATCCCCTACGCCTTATGATCAACATTCGCCGGATTCTTCTGACAATGGCATCGCATCCTCGAATGCACTTCCGCTACTACAGTTGACAGAGAAGAGCGAGACCATCTCGACTCTGTTGCGTATGTGCTATCCATGCGATTCTCCCATTCTGCTGTCCAAATTCGACGCCCTTTACACTGCGGCAAAGAAATATTCTATGCAGATGGTGATGAAACGATTACGGCATGAGTTGATAAATTTGCTCAAAGGATGCGATGGTTCGGAGCCGTACTATCTGCTTGCTTGCCGCCACGGCTTTAAAGATGTTGTCTACGAGTCAGCAAAGGCATTCAGCGAGCGAGATCTGGCCGTTTGGATAGTAGAGGAAAGGAGCCCAAAATCCACTTTGAGGCAGTCCTTTGACACTGTTCCCGCAAGCGCTGTATTACGACTTCTCCAGTTTCACAGAGAGGTTAAATCCGAGGTACTTGCTCTCACAAGTAATTGGGTGCCCAAGCTCGAGTGGCACGGACTCGGGTTCATTCGGACCATCAACACCGACGGGGTCGTCAATACATGTCAGCTGCCTACGTGTCGGCCCGGCCGCTCCCTATGCTGGCTCCCACTTTTCATGGACAAAGTTAGGCCTATGCTCGAGAAAGAACCACGAGGCTTGACTATCCGAGACAGGCTCACAGACATTTTGCTCGAACTCTATGGCAAATTGTTAGATGCACACTCAACACGTATATGTGCAGCGTGCCGCAAGTCAACGTTAGCCACAACTATGCATTTGAAGCAAATAGTATGTGAGTTTGTTGACAAGGTGGATGAAGTCGCCAATAAGGTAAATCTTCCATCTGCCATTGCGGGTTCTATGGTGATTGAGTCCCGTAAATAGGTGCCGTTTGAGTCGCTGCGGTAGCAAGTTCGGTGTCTCTGAAACTCGTGCTCATGCCTCCTTCGATGCACAATGTGTGTCAATGTGGTTTTTCTCCGTTAGTACATCAGTCTACAACAATAAATTGGGTAGTGGATTTTCTCTACGTTGCATCTGGTTGGATTCAGGACTCCACTGTTCAGTACATTGTCTCACATTCTGTGGTTGTGTAGATATCTACAATGCGCTTTTTACATGTCCACATAGCCTCCGCACTTCATGTAGTACGTGCACATCGCGTTAAAACTTTGTATGCGTTGAGTAAGAACAGTGATATATTTTGGCCTTTCTCTTGACCTTGGCAGCTTCTTCCGGTATGATGTACACATGAAGGTTTGTATTCCAGTCACTTCCAAGATCTCTGCATGCTGCCTGAAAAACAAAATATTTACACAATCCTCCACAGATGCTACCTTGAATTGCAACATGCCTTGAAGATCAGTGTTCTCATATAACCATGAATTGGAGCGAGATTGCCTCTCAGCTCTCGTGTAGCTGGTTTCGCTATCAGCCCCCATCGACTATTGACAGCACCTAGTACGCTCCCGCGCTGGACAAGGTAAAGTTGTGCGATAGCATCTGGCTTGATTACATAGACCATGTTCGAATGCTGTGTCAAGCGCGCTACCCGATCAAATGCTCATTCGCTGATTTTCTAGGAGGCTTACCATAGCCTCAGACTGCCACAATCACGGTCACCGACTTTGTGGACTTGCAACTTCTGTAAGTCATTTGTTGTTCACTCTGAAGTACGGATAGCAAGCAAAGATATGTTGCATTGATTTGTCGCCCTATACACCATCTCTCCAGGAGAATGTCAGACAATGTAACAAAGCGCGGTTAGGGAGAGCGATTGTGTGCTATGGGTCCACAAACACTTGGCTCGGCGCTCCGAAACAGTGTTCTCTGCATGCCACACCAACATAACCCTGTTGAAAGCAGTCAGCACCCTTCTCGCGCGCACTGTTGATGAGGTTGTAGAGCGAGTAAGTCTCATCTGAATCGTTCACCTGTAGAATCTTGGTTGATAATCTATGCGCAGGTGCATTTGAGTTGAAGTATACCTACTTCGGCCGATCAACCAATCGTATACCTCAAAAACCATCCAACGAGCTGCATGGCGTCGCTCATAGTTATTCATGTGTCGAGTCTTCCAGCTGATGAATACGACTTGGTGACGCATTTCTGATAGTAATGTCCCCTTGACTAGGCAGACTAGGCAGATCCACTGTAACTTCTGTAACAGCGCAATCTGGACGTATCATGAACACTGCAGTTGTCTTTGATGCGTGTGCACTGCGATCAGCGCGGGAAGTGCATCATTAGCCAATACAGCTGCGGCGATTGTCTGGCGATTGAGGAGCATCTTCGCCCTTATTTACACTGGCGCCCGTCAGCACACAGGGAAAGGCTCGGAGTCACTCAGACACAGAAGAATTTCATATCACGGGCACAATATTTGCTGGATCCAATGCGCAGATTGCAACGTAAGGAGACGCGAGAACAACCTTTAATATGCTGTAGACGCCGCTGAGGTACACCGTCATTCCCGACGTCATGTTCATTGGTTTGTGTAAGACATCGGTGTGAGCAATATAGCATGTCTGCGAGGACGCAGAAACAAGGTCCTTTTCGTAGACGATGCATCGCATGTGGAGCTTCTAAACTTATTCAAAATCGTGAAGCTCCTGCCGCCGGAGCCCGCCGTATTGCCGACGTAGCACGACACGCGGACCGTCTGTCTGGTGCCTGAGCGTTCACAGCACGCATCGCGGCCGGCGATTCAAAAGGCGAAATGGGACTTAGGAACATACGAGCTCCTAACATCCGATCCAAAGTAACGCCGAACATACATGGAGAGTCCGCACAGCGTGGCGGATATGATGCGCCCGTGTCTGGACACACTCCGGCGGCGCAGGCCCACCTTGGGAAACATGCATGCGGCATGGTACACACTTCGTGGAGCGCAAATTCGACCTTTACACGTACAGGGAACCGTGTCGCCAGCGCACCTGTTTCGCGTGTTCGTCCAGGCTCTATCGTGGCTTCTCGGAGTGATGGTGACTGGGGGCAGGTCGTATGATATCTCGTGCCTAGAGTAAGACATGGGCTCGCACGAATGAGAGCTAGAACAAGTGGATCCTGAGAACGTTTGCGGTGTTGAAACGCTGATTTTTGAGTGATCGCCGGTACAGCGGCGGAGGTAAGCCAGCTGGGGAAATTGCAGGACAACAATACGGGATGATTTGAGAGACAAGACGATTGCGCCGCCTGGGTGCGAAAGCCGTGCAGTCTCATGATGAAGCTGAGGTCTGGTCAGGAGAGAGTCGCGAATAATCCCAGTGGCCGCTGACAAGAGCGCGCGCTTCCGGGTTTGGAATAGCAGCCACCGGACAGCAGTCGGAGCAGTACTGCGACTGTTGCCTGGAACCGCCACAGGATTATATTCGCGATGTAATGAATAAGTTACAAGCAGGTCTGACGATAGAGGAGGAAGAAATGGGAGGCCGCAGCCAATCAGAAGGTGGAGTCGCAATCTGTCGTACCACCCTCTCGCTAAAATTCGATTTTCCGGCCCTCGTCTCATTCATCATTTTCCTATATAACTGTCAATCACCGCGTTCGTGCCTATCCAGACTTCCCTTCTCTCCTTCGTCCACTACTCCGCCCTCGCATACCCGTTCCAACTCAATACCGCCATGACTGTCCCCTTGAACGGCTCTGCTCTCGTCCACGGCGACATCGAGGTCCCGCCGCGTCCCAAGGATGTCGGTATCCTCGCGATGGAGATGTATTTCCCGCAGAGGGTGAGCCCATTCGTCTGCTAGCGTCAACCGATCTAATAGTCACTGCTCCAGTGCATCTCGGAGGAGGAGCTGGAGGAGTTCGACGGTGTTGCGAAGGGCAAATACACCATCGGACTGGGCCAGAAGTTCATGGCCTGCTGTGACGACCGCGAGGACATCAACTCTTTCGCATTGACTGGTGCGTACCATTCGCGGCGCGACTCCCGGCTCCTGGCTCACCTTCCGACCCAGCCGTGGCCAACCTGCTCGAGAAGTACAACATCGACCCGAAGTCGATCGGCCGCATTGATGTTGGTACCGAGACGATCATCGACAAGTCGAAAGCCACCAAGACTGTCCTGATGGACCTGTTCGCCGAGGCGGGCAACACCGACATTGAGGGTGTCGACTCCAAGAACGCCTGCTACGGCTCGACCGCCGCTCTCTTCAACTCGATCAACTGGGTCGAGTCGTCATCCTGGGACGGCCGGAACGCGATCGTTGTCGGCGGTGATATCGCCATTTACGCCGAGGGCAGCGGCCGCCCGACTGGTGGTGCAGGTGCTTTTGCGATACTGATCGGACCCAACGCTCCCCTCGTCTTTGAGCGTGAGTACCGTCATTTAGAGTTAGCCTTCAATCGCCGCGCTCCGGCTGCTGTGCTGTCCTGCCATGCCCGCGGACTCCGTTCCGTCTGTGCCGCGCGCGTTCCCATTCCCCTGACCGGACCTAAAGAAGAGTGCTGACGCATGCTTTATCGGCTGATCAGCGATCCATGGCTCGCACATGGTCAACACCTACGACTTCTACAAGCCCAAGCTCGACTCCGAGTACCCCGAGGTCGACGGCCCCCTCTCCATCACTACCTACGTCTCCGCGATTGATGCCGCATACACTGCGTTCCGCCGGAAGCACGCCAAGGCGAAGAAGGTCGCCAGCCTGAGCAGCAACGACGAGGCCGCGCCCCTCTCCGCGTTCTCCCTGGAGGATGTCGACTACCCTGTGTTCCACAGCCCATACGGCAAGATGGTCCAGAAGGCGCACGCACGTCTTGTACGTTGTCCGTCTTCATATGCTCCTCCACGCGTTCTCACGGCCCGCAGATCTACAACGACTTCATGGCGAACCCCAAGTCGCCCAAGTACGCGAACGTGCCGAACGCAGAGGCGATCCTCGCGCAGCCGTACAAGGAGTCGCTCACCGACAAGACGCTCGAGAAGACGTTCATGGCTGTGGCCAAGTCCGAGTTCGAGACGACGGTCGAGCACTCGATGCGCTGCGCACGGCGCTGTGGGAACATGTACACCGCGTCGCTCTACGGCGGCCTCTCGTCGCTCATCGCGAGCATCGCGCCCGCCGAGCTGCACGGGAAGCGCATCAGCATGTTCGCGTTCGGCTCGGGCCTCGCGAGCAGCTTCTTCACGATCCGCGTCAAGGGCGACACGTCCGAGATCCAGGAGAAGTTGGACCTCATCAACCGCCTCGCGAGTATGAAGGTCGTCCCGTGCCAGACGTACGTGGATGCGCTGGAGGTGCGTTGTGCCTGCGACACTCTGCGCGGCCGTGTGCTGACTGTATGCGCGTGTTCCAGCTCCGGGAGAGAAACCACAACGCGGGCTCGTACACTCCAGAGGGCTCGCTCGACAACATCTGGCCGGGCGGCTTCTACCTCGAGAGCATCGACAGCAAGTACCGTCGCAAGTACGGCCGCAAGCCCAAGGCATAAGCTCTTGTCTTCGCCCGCTCCTGATTGATGTTCTCGCATCTTCCTTGCTCTCGCATATATCCCATCTGGCATTATCGCATATTGTAGTACCCCCATCAATTACTTTCGCTGTCGTAACGTATGGAGTTTGAGTTGACGTCGATAGCTCGGCCATGCCGCTGACAGCTGTGGGAATAGATAGACATAGTGTGTACCATCATCAAATTATTATATGTTACCGGCATGAGCTCGAGGAATAAACGATCTTTGATCAACACGGGTCGCTGTTCTCTGAGGTCTCTCCGGCTCGACTTGCATTTTCGCTTCAGCACCGATGCGGCGGTTGCATTTCGTACTATCATTTACTTGCCCAAGCAGCTGTGATCTGAAGTACTATTGATAAAGGTCAATTGGGACGGCATCTGGGATGAGCTCCGCAAATCTCGGCTTGTACTTGTCAAGCGCTGAGGGGAACCTCGGCGCTCAATCGGTGAGTACCAAATATCTGGCCGCAGAGATTTTGAAACTCGCCGATTCGCCTAAGGACATCAGGACTTAGGATCCTGCCGAGCCGAGGACGCTTGCCTATCCAAGCCGGCCTTCCAGCAGGCTTGAGCTACAGCATACCATCGCATATTGGTCAACCATCATCCTCTCCGCAGAAGATGACTGCATGATTAAAGCCGACTGTGACACTGCCTACTCAAAGCCAGGTCTATGTGCATGAATGCTTTGACAATCTGCGCTGGAAGCTTCATTTGTCACGAATGACTGCTCTAGACCCCATCGCGGCCTGTAGTGGTCAGTACAAAGTTGGTAAGTTCTCACGAATTCCATCGCGCTGCCTATTAGGTCCGTAACCGTCCCCAGACTTGAGACCTTCATCCGTGCTTCATCCTATGCGGATTACTGATCCCATCGCTACCGATCTCACGAGGGACAATAACGTAGCCAGACCACGACGATACGCTAGAAGCTCCATTATTGACGCTCACGTACGTACGTGTTAGTGGCCAAGAGTACGCTCTCTCATACTGCGCATCCGTGACAAAATCCAGACAGGGTTGATTGCGCGATCCGCGAGCACTACCCATATGCATGCAAGACACATGTGCAAGACACATGATGTACGGTTGAAGGAGTCGAGCGCTGCATTGATCATCATCATATCCGCAGCTGCAGTTCCTCCCTGTTCGATCCACACTAGGTATCGAAACCGATGGCAATATTGATGATTTCCCCATGCTGGGTAATGCAAAGGTGCGTTCGGTGAACTGGACGCTGCGCAGACGAGGGCGTTGTCGCAGACGAGGCGTGAAAGCTTCAAGATTCGTTGATCCACTCCCAACCCATGACCCTCGAGACGTCTGGAAGCTGTTTACCGTCTATCCCGCTGCCTTGGAGTCATCGCACCGGAAATCAGGGGATCGATCCATGTTCAGCCTCTCAACAATAAGACTGCGGCAGAAGAGCGGATAGCGCAATTGCAGGCCTGTCTCTGTCTCTAGACTGATACAATTCAATTGCTGGCCGCTCTCAGAAGCATCGCGGGTCTTTCCTTCCCCAGAACATGGCATGACAAATGATGGCAGCCTATAAACTGCCTTCGTCAGGTTGTAGATCAGGCACAAAACATATGGCGTCGCATACTATCGGCGATCGATCGATCGCGAAACTACTTTCACCAGATCCTTATAGATCCACGCCTAACAACGGCTACGATGCTCAGCGAACACCCAGCCATACATATGTGTTATGTGCAAACGACGAGGGTATATGAGTCTGCCAAAACTTCTACCGCAAAAATGTATCATAAAGACAAACACTGACATGTAGCAGATACCGAGATAGCCGACGAGGAAAGCATCTCTCCAAGGAGATTTCACAGCGGTGTTGCGAGTGTTGCGAGACAATAAGGCAATCACATGCTACATGTCTGCACGCTCGCCATTCGTCCTTTGGATGGGACTCCCATAATCGGAACTACAGGCTACGAGCGCCACCTTATTGTCTGAGCCACGCGACGCGAGGATGAGCACAGCGCGTATAAAATTGACTGGCTTCAAGCTTTGTGCTGAAGGCCTCACAGCGACACCGCTCTCCAAGTAGCACGCTTGCAAGCCTGCACATCCTCACACTCTGGTCACTGCTATGGACGCGTTCTTCACCATCGCTGCACCCGTCCCGGCTGAGGAGACCGAGCAGGTCCCTGCCGACTACGACACCTCGAACGGCAGTGCAAACTCGAATTGCACGATCGCATAGGCCAACGAGCTACATTGTCAGCGCTCTAGCTGGCTCTTGGTAATCGCTATACTAACATCGTCTAGAAAATCTAGGCACAACACGTCCGCGCATCTTCGACTTCTTGCGCACAATCCATCTGTTACAAGCTTTCGATATGATTATCACTCTAAATTATCACCTTCGTACGAGAGTCCGGTGTATGTTGTATCGACCGAGAATGGGGGAGGGGCTAGGCTGTGTAAGAGCAGGGATAGGGTGGTGGGGGACGGCTCCGATTTTGTTATTTTTGTCCTGGACAGAATCCAGTTGACGCCAATGCATGAAACTAGTGTGTGCCGAATTTCCGCTCGACAGAGCGCGTCAACATGCATTGATAGTCCGCTATTCGCAAAGTATGTTCACAATTGAAGATGGGGATTACGCCTGGCTGCTATCTAATAGTATCTGTGTTAAGTGTGTGATCGGCGGTACGCTTTCTTTCAACTCGATCTAATTTGGACAGCAACAAGCGGGAGACTTAACTGTTGTTTTAACAAGTAGGTCTGAGAGGTGAGTTTAGACGCCACTGATTGCGCCACGCGACGCTCGAGGAACTATATATACTAAAGATCTAGAGCGCGTATAGCTTGCAAGTAAGTAGCCACACCGCCTCCTGGACCAGACTCTTTGAGCGTAAAGTGGCATCGGCTTCCCGAACCGAGCCTCCCGGGTGTACTTACACGGCACTCGGAGCGCTGAACGTAACGCGTAACCAGTTGTCCCCTTCTAATACGATCATCGTCTCTGCTTCTGCATGTGCCTTTTGATGTGGGCTGGTCAAAAAAGTATCGACACCTGGCTGAAGTAGGTGGACAACTTGCCACTGCTATGGTACATAAGTCGATCTCACGAAGCTAATGAATAGCGTTATCCGAGAAGCCCAGTCAATGCAAGCTTGTTGAGTATCGGTATGTTGTATGAGTTGGGGAAAGTGCTGCTCTTTGAGTGATATTCACATCAACATCGAAATCAATCTATACGAGACCTGCTAGATCCGCAACACCGAGCACAAACGCGCTCAGGCTCAACACAGACCTGACAGCATGCAGCTTCAGCCACTTTCCAATCATTTCATGTGCCTCAGCCTCATGGATGTCTACCGGCTGGTCCTTTATTTCTCCTCGCGACACCGATTCTTTAGCCTTTCTTCCGATGCGCTTGTTCAGCGACATCATGGCGCCAATAGTCCAGGGGACGGTTATTCCAATCAGCGCTGCGGAAAGTAGGCGCGGTGTCCGATGCCCAGCTGGAAGGTAAGATGCTGATATTAGGTAGCCCACGGTGGACAGTCCGGAGAGGGCGGGCATGATGCGAACACCACGTTTGTACAATGCATCTTGGAGGCGGAGGAGGTTTGCAGGCGAGAGCTAAGGCACAGACCATGGTAAGCGCCAGCATTTTGCTTATTGCATGGACGTCGCATACCTCGGAGACTTGCCAGATAGCGGGCCAGATGGATATGTTGTATCCGGCACTAAGGCCTATGGTAGCTGTTGAGCAACGCCGCGGCGTCTGCACGTTCATATTGGTCGCGTACCAGCAAATAATCCAGCTGCTACTGGGCCAGTTACACGAGCAATACTCTGTAAGTCGGTCATCCTGACGGCGTACGCAGATAGTGCTTGCGTAGAAAATGCGTAGAAAATGCAGGGGCGTTCGTATATAGCGGCTTTATAGGAGCCTGTGGGGCGAATCACAGTTCAAATAGTGCCATCGTGACCAGAATGATGAACTCTGCCGGATGCTGCCGTATCACGCTGCACGACGGCACAACCGCAGCATGCTTGGCAGACCCTTCCTCGGCAGTTCTGATGTTTGATGAGGCCACAGTGATTGTCTACTCGACTCGATCCGCTTTCCCCCGCTTCACGACGTCATTGTGGCGGACTGCGCTTGGTGTGCTTAGTCAGCTGAACCCTTGCGGAAGCTGGAACATTCACTTGTCTACAACTAGTATCTCTTTCGGCGAAGACCTCATATACAATCATGCGCAACACAGTCGTGGGCGCAGCGCTCAGCGGCAGACGAACGTGTATTGATAACGATCCGGACGAATGACTTGAACAACACTCAAACGCAGCGTGACGCTGTGGCGATACGTGATGGAATTGATGGCACTGGTAGCGGTACGTCTGCCTATTTCTTGTTCTGATCGAAGTGGCTGCTGTATTGCTTTTGCAACAGATAATCGCCATCCCTTATATTAATATGCGGCAGTTTGCAGATCAGCTTCGCAAGGTGACATGACCACCCTGGGCCCTCAGAGCTAACTAGGGTGAGGCGGGCGGAAGAACGCCATAAGGTCTGGACCGTGCGCTCTACCCCCTATATATATTAACGTAGTAGTTGTACATGTTATATTCTATGTATGTGCTAGTGAAGAGATTCGTCACATAAGAGTGATATCACCTTTTTGCCCGTGACACAAGGTGATCCTCTTGAGGACTCCGGCCGTTAGCTCGGTAACGAAAAGAGGGTCACTTGTTGCGCTTGAACAGGGAGGTGTCCGTGCCCCCTGCTAAGCAACATCTCGGCGATTATTGCTTCTTGTATGATGACGCAATGCATGTCATAGGAGCATGAGAGCCCGTGTGGTCCGTCAACACCGTATTCGTTCATTAGAATTTGACGTGACTGCTTGTGCTGCTTTTTTGAGTGCGTACTATGCTCACGAGGGCATGTGCTGTCAGATCTTCAGACATGCATGAGGCGAGGAACTGAGCGTCTTGACGTAATGGTGCGCTCCGCTGTGGTATTTGAATGCGTGGAGGTAGGAAGAGTATACGAGAACCTGCGCTGCATCTCTACTCGCGGCATCGCGTCCCGCAGCGTAGAAACGGTGAGGAATGTACATTCGTGTACTATGGCTGGACCCCTTCTGCACAATGGACCACTTCTGCACAATCGACTCTGCAGAGGCCCTATTGCAGTGAAGAATCACGAAGAAATTCGTGTATATAGTGGACGTGTATACTAATGCTACTGTAGAGTTTCATTCAGATCTCTGGCTTATATCCTTGTGCAAAATTCTGAATGTTGTGTTTCGAAGCTCCGAGGACCGGGGTATGACGAAACTTGTAAGATCCGATCCGATCCTATGCTTTAAACACTCTGACGCTGTTGTAGAATGATGGCACACATTGAGATGACATTTCTACTAGGTTCTGTTGCGAAGAAATCCAAAAGACATTGTGCAGACGTGACAAACTGTGGGCGCCTTTCCTGTCATGGAAATCACGCTTAGAAACTCCGATCGGCAAATAGCGCCGCTAGCTGTCAGGTGCCCATGCATTCAACAGCAAGCCGGCCGTGCCGTGATGGCGGCATGCCCGGCATTTTGTGACTGAGTGTGACGATATTAGAGGTCTCTCTTGCACCCTCTGACCGGTAGCCCTCGGTTTCAACAGTGCTCACTCCATCTGCGCTGCCATTTTTATATACTATAGATTGGATCATAGACCACATAACTAAAGCTGTCCGGAGACGAGCGGGTCTTGCGATGTTCACTTATTCACATGCCATCAAAATTGTGCAGAAGGGGTCCAACCATAGTATCTGCAAATATGCTGACGTCGATGCTAAATTTAGCTTACTGAGAACTCTGGATAATCATGGCAGGCTGCGGAGGTCACCTCCCGTCTGGGACCGGTCTAGCGATGGGGACGCACCGATTCGCGCCACGATCAACGACAGATGCAATACTCGCATCCTCCGATAACATCGCCTTCTTTACGCACGCATCTGTCCTGTCAGTACTATCTCCAGTTTTCAATGCTATATTCTCCCAGCACCGGGCCAGCAAGGCATCGGGCAGGATCTCCCGAGCACGAACAGTCTCGTTGAATACAGCAGGTGAACATGCAGTGCTTCACATGCCGGAATCTAGCAGTATATTGGATCCTCCTATCTCTCATGATGCTACCCCGACTTGGCACCTAGTGATGTGCCAGGCCCGGCTTTGGGCCATAGGCCGGGCCGGGCCAAGCCCTACTTGGGCCGGGCCAGGCCAGGCCCTACACCATGGCTTGAGACGGCCCAGGGCCCGGCTTGTGTCTCAAGCCAGGCCGGGCCAAGCCGTGAGCCCCGGGCCTGAAAGCTCTAACAGATAAAATGTCTAGTAACTATGATATAAATGTAGTAGCAGTATGCTATATTCCAATGTAGTATCTCTATATTTTTGAATTCAAGCTAGAGGATAGTCCCAGGGATTGAATTCTTGGTGCTGAAGCCTGTCGCTCACTTTTGGGCGCCTATATGATACCCCATTTGGAAGGCACGCCACAGAGCACCGTGCCGGTGAAATGATGATTTCACACTATAATTCACTAATTATTTATTGAGCTTGGCTTTGTCAGAAGATAGTTAAAGAAGGTATGTTATAAGTTTGTGTGGCTACAGTGATGATTATCCTCACAGTGTCAGGCCTCGGGCAACCCCCAGGCCGGGCCGGGCCAAGCCGTGGGCCGTCAATGGGGGCCCGGCTTCGAAAAACCTGCGGTCAGCCGGCTAAGCGATCTACGTGGAACGTTGGACGCAGCGTCGCGACTTCAGATTGTATCAGCGATAGACTGGTGCAGAGAGCGGCTTCTAGGATTCGCGAAGTATGGGCCTCTCCAGGTCTTCGCGCTCGCCTGCCGCCACAAATTCGAGGATGTGGCATTTGAGGCGGCGAAGGAGATTTGCGCACAGGAGGTCATCTACGACGTCCTATATCCAACCTATTCGGAACTACCGCACGAGGAGGGCTTCACAGCAGCGGCGTTGTGGCGTCTTGCAGAATTTGGGAAGAAGGAAGATGTGGTTCCGCAGCCCTATTCGTTCATTTACCCCCCAGAGGAAAGGTCCAGCACATCCGACGCATACGATCATGACCCTATCCTTTCCAGCGATACCAATCGGTTCAATTCGGCGGATGCGGATGTCATATTGCGTACGTCCGATGGCGCGGATTTCCGAGTTCACAAGGTTGTGATCGACGAGGCTTCCAAGGTGCTGTCCGCCATGATAGATCACGTATCGGCCTCTTTCGCTTCATCTGGGCGTCATCCATGGTCCCTTCGCCAGCGCAGACATATCCCTATCATCAATCTTAGCGAGCAGTGTGAGTGATATCGTGGCCTTACTTCTCCAACTGTACTACCCATCTACCGCGCCGTTGTCCGACGACATTCAATTAACCTACCTTGCGATTACCGCCGCCGAGCGTTACAAAATGTCGAAGGCGATGCAGATTTTGACAAGAAGACTTCTGGACCTGGATGTTGATCCATTACGGGTCTTCCTCATCGCCTACAGGCTTGGTCTCCGCAAGGAAACTCTAGAGGCGATAAGGCGCGTCTTGGACCAACCAGAGACAGATCTGGGCGGATATTATCCCGAGATGGAGAAGATCCCCGCACAAGCCTACCAACGACTTCGGCGTCTGCGGGTAGAATATGCCAACACGCTTGACAACTACATTTGCTCGCATGAGTGGGATGGACTTTCACGGTGGCCGTTACGGGACAGGTTCAGGCATCTGTGCACAGGTAGTAAGGTCATGATAAGGTACGAACGTGGCGGGGTGCGGAGGGAGGAGTCGGTGCCATGTTGGCTCACATCGTACTTGGAGAACTATCTTGAAAAACTTCGAGATGGTGGTCCATGCATTCTATCAGCAGTAAGCAACACAATCCTACGCGAGACAATCTCCAAAGCAAGCGGGAGAGGTGCATGTCGATTTTGCCGATCGCAAAATGGACATACCATGCTAAGGGCCTTTAGTGGATATTTTGCTGAGAGAATGAGCAAGCAAATCGAGAGAGTAAGTCTATATCTCATGAAGATCTGATCAACCTGCCAACAGTCATATATCAGTGTGAACTCCAGATCTTATGAACATAGGCCATTGCCTGAACACATACAAGGCTTAAAGCTTAATGTTCCACTTGTAGTATAACAGCATTTGGCATCATTTCTGTTTGCCCTCTTCTCAGACAATATATTTTGAACTCACTTGTGTTGATTGATATGATTTTGTTCCAGTGCGCAGCTTGCTGACTATACCAGTGCTGCTTCGAACATGGAAATATCCAATTCTGCTTCGCTACTATTATCATCATTTGCAGATTGCCGTACGATTGTTCTTCAGTTACAATTTCGTTGCTCCGTTACAACATGCATCTGGTCCATTTCTGTTCCAACATGAAGGTTGAATTGTGGAATGAGCCTGAGGGACACATTAATGACAATGGAAGAGAACAGTGGTTGTGGTCGTTGACTGTGACTCTCGTGACGTAACACGGTTGTCACCGCCAGTAACATTGGATTTTGGGCGTCATCATTCAGTTGCCCCTGATATTCACTTCGGGAGTGCAGCCAGGCCGCGCTTGATTGTCAAGATTCGTCAAAAATGACAGCACAGCCCATCCGTGCCAACGCTCCATTCGACGGCAGCAAACACGCAGATGTCGTTCTGCGCTCATCCAACGGTGTGGACTTCCACGTACGCAGCGCAATCCTCGCGGAGGCATCCCCCTTCTTCGAGAGCATGTTCACTCTTCCGCAAGCCGCCAGCGAGCACGCTACGCACGCTGAGGACCTGCCCATCATCCCCTGTGACGACGACGACGCAGCGCTAGACACCCTGCTCCGGATCTGCTACCCAATCCCCAGCCCCGACATTGACAAGCTGGCGGACCTGGAGCAGGTATTGCGCGCCGCGATGAAGTACGATATGGAAGGCGCGACGAAACACTGCACGGAGCAGCTCGTGAAAAATTTGCATCGCAGCCCGTTGGGCGTCTACGCGATCGCTTGTTTGTATCGACTCCCGGAGATCGCAAGGGCGGCCGCGCGGGTGTCATTGGAATACGCGTGGTACTTGCTCACCCACAGCGTTACGCCCAGCGGGATCTTGGATCGCACACCAGAAAGTCTCATCACGAAGCTGCAGGAGTACCGGGAGAATTGCGCGCTTGCAGCGCTTGAGGCCTGTGATCTCGGTGACAGTGACGACCTCTTCTACTCTGAATGCTTGCTTTGTGATCCGGAGAGGAGAAGAACGTTCCTCGATAGGTACACTGCCGTCGCTATAGCTCGCAGTATCATCACGTACAAGCCGTCAAGATGTTGTCGACCAAGCAATCTGAGAGGGCTGTTAATAGCGTCGTTCTCTTTCGAAGGAAGCTTTCGTTTCAGACGTACAACGTGCCACTATTGCCGTGGCAATGCTGCGGACGCGGTGTGCTACTACGCAGATGCGTTTGTGAGCGCTATCGACAACCGTATTGGTCAGGTGCGCGAACTGCGATTCTTTGCCGCTCTGTTGTGAATATTAATGTGTTGCTCCAGATATCTCTGAATCTGGACTTGTAGTATGCCAGGGTGTCTGCGCGTCGCATACAATTGACTTCGTTGAGCATTGCGAGCAGACATACTGTTGGTAGAAAGACATTGAAGGCTGTAGGAGTCCTACTGTGGCATCCAATTATATATGAATGTGTGCGAGTGCCCTGCCGGTTCAACGTGTCCGTGGCACAGCACCATGATCACTCTGGTTGGGACCAAGTTATGAGGATTACGACCCTCAATCAGACGTTCTAACAGCGACTCGGACAAACAATACTACTGCGCCGCTTAATGCGTCTTCTTCGTTGACCCTAGATCAATCTAGCAGTTCAATAGATATCTCGGAAATGGCGCGCGCAGCCGCGGCGGTTCTGGGGCATGTGCATGATCGGCGGTACCTGGCGCGATCGGCGCGGCGGCGATGGTCCGTGCGTAAGGGGCAGTATTTAGGCGGGAAGAAGGAGCGTACGCACCTTAGCCATTTGAACTCAACATACTGGAACGCGGTCACCGCAGATAATTGGCGGATGCACGATAGCGACAACGCGAAGCGCGTACCGGAAAAGTCAACACCTCGCATTCATCATGTTCTCCGAGGCGCGTTGCAGTTTGCGAAGCCGCCTTTCGAGGGGGAGAACGCGCGGACAAAATCCTCGTCAAGGGGTTCTTTCATCTTGAAGTCAGCAGCTTCATACTGAATTTGTGAAGATGTGTACAATTTTGATCGTGAAACATGTTACTACAGCGTGGTCCTTATAGCTTGCCCACCTCCCCTTCTGCACCCCAGCCGCGCTCGCCTTCCGCGCCAAACACTTCCGCGAACGCGCCCCCAATCTCGCCGAGCATATCCTGCGTTACAACACCTGCACGTCAACGTAAGTTGTGATACTGCAGTCCGAGAGGAACAGTAGAAGGAAGACGCACCCCGTCCATGCTTCAGGAACGCCCGCCGCGAGGCCGTACGCGTGACCATGGAGCCACCAACGGCCGCGAGAAGCGGGATGCGCGACGTTGGCAACGTTTTGTCGCTGCCCGCCCAATCCCGACAATCGAGGCACGCAGATACGCATACGGTCGGCCCGCCACCGCATCAGCGCGTTAATCAGCGCTGCAGGGAAAGCCAGAGGACGCACCCGTAGCTGCCACCCTCATAGCACTTGCCCCATGCGAGAAGCGTGCCGACGTTGCCGCTCAGAATGTCGCCCTGCCCGCCACAGCGCTTGAGCCCGCCAGGGACGTCGACACTGAGCTGCTCCTCGGTGGACTCGCTTCCCGAGAGCTCGCTGCTGGTGTTGGTTGCGATGATGTCCTCCCTTCCTTTCTGGAGGACGGTCACGCCGCCGAGGGCGCGGGAGATGTGCATCGCGAGCTCATTTGCGGGCGTGTTCGGGTCGATTTTCTGTATTGTACGGTGTCACGTCAGGAGGGACGCAAGAGAGGCCACGGTGCTCACGGCGTTCTCGCTGAGCCGCTTGAACTCCATGACGTTGGGCGTGAGAACGGCGCGCCGGTACCCGCGGATGAGGGAGAGATCGCGGCCGATCATCCACAGCGCGTCCGCGTCGAGCACGACGTACATTTTCTATGTCCCGTCAGCATCGATCACGCGTGTGCCGCACGGCGACGAGCCTGCGCACCTGCTCCTTCGCGATGTCCAGCGCCATCCGCGCGTACTCCTGCATGTAGTCCTCCCGCCCGAGCCCGGGACCGATGACGAGCACGTGTAGCCGCTCAAGCAGCGACGACAGCGTCGCGCGCACGTCACTCGGAGTCTGGTCCTCGCGCAGGATGGGGTGCACGATGAGGTCGGGCGAGTAGCTCTTGATCGCGCCGGCGGCGGTGGGCGAGCAGATGACGTGCGAGAGATCTGCGCCGATGCGAAGGGCCGAGATGCTCGCAAAGAAGGGCGCGCCGGTGTAGTCGAGCGCACCGCCGAGCACGCCGACGCGGCCTGACTGGCCCTTGTGTAGCGAGCCGTTCAGCGGAGGAATCAATTGTTTGATTTGAGAGAGGATGGACTTGGGGATCGGCATCGCGGTCGTTATGCTCGGTAGTAGCAAAGTCACTGGTAAGCAGGAGGTGGCGATGACGTACTTCTCTGATGCCCCGCATATGGGGTTAGGGTTATCCAATCCTCTCCCCAAGCGCTGGTTATAGATCGCCACTGGGAGGTATGAAACAAGCACTATATAGTTACGTAGCCATCACCCTACGTGCGGAGTTGGAGACGTAACATCCGATTGCCAGAAACGAGCTGGCGTGGACCCTTGATATTACCCTTAAGCGGGCCAGCTGTACAAATGTAAATATAGGTTGCAGAATCGCAGCATTTTATGTGTCATTTGAGACACAGGTACTTGAACGTACAGGTACATCAGGTTCTCGGAGTGATCACTCTTTACTCAGTACAATGCTATCCTGATCCCAAGCCTCATATACACATCCGATATCGGAGACTCACTGATTTTCAGCACAGCCTCCTGTATCAAATTCATCCTTCGCCACGTAATCACCTAACCGACAGCTGTCGTCTAGGATCATCGTTCTACCTACTAGTCCCGGAAACGCCTGATCCTTGTAATCAGCTGTCCTTGCAACGTTGATCTTCCCAGGGTTTACATGACAGCGTGAGTAACAGTGCTCAGTCTGGTTTGATATGTAACTCATTTCTCCTTTCAGATAGTTGCGCGCCGGTGGACAAATCGTAGTCTGTCGTGTTTTGGCAAACGGCGCGGAAGTATATCCCTCAAACCCTCTCCCTCTATGGCTCGAGCCGATGGATGGCACTCATTTGAACGTGGTGGTCTTTGGTACGAAGGGACCGATCTAGACGAAGACGTATGGCCTGATTACCCTTGGGAGGAGAAACTACCCAAGCGAGTACTTCGTCCTCTCCCGCCACGTGTCTCCGCCCGCATACCTGCAGAAACAACAGACCTCATTATCGATTTTTTACACAAGGACCGCCCATCCCTGCTAGCGTGCGCGCGGGTGTCCCGCCAATGGTACTCACGTAGCCAATATCACCTCTATACTATCTTCACCATGGGCCGCGTGACGTTCTATGAACTTGCTGCGATCGTAAAGTCCATACCACCGGCGAAGAGCCCATTGAGGGCCGTCCGCACGCTCACCATTGTGGAGTCCTCTGGACGAACGTTCCTCCGCGCTGTCCCAGTGTCCCTTGGCCCTCACATGTGTCATATCATCAATCTGCATCTTCTCGGCGACGAGACTCCAGTGAAGCCTCAGGACAAGCCGAGCGCGATACGACTACATCTAGATGCACCCTTCTTGATTCTATTCCCGCTCCTCGCTTCCAACGTCACGCATTTCAATCTCGACACCTGGACGCTCAGCAGCTTTGCAGATCTTCAGCGCCTTCTCCTGTCTCTTCCTCGTCTTCAGGAGTTAATACTATCCAAACTATCAACTCGTGGATCTTCCCGTGCCATTGTAAAGCCTCCTGGTGCATCACCACAAAAGTTACAGCTCCTACAGAGACTTGTTATGAAACGGCTCGCTCGTAATGTGCTTGACGTATTCGCGTCGTGGCTCATCAGCGTGATACCACCGCCTGTGCTTCGTCATATTGAGTACACCGTGGTCGACCCCAATGCGTGGTCTTCCGATGCAATGACGCGGCTTCTGGAAGGTTTTGGCAGCTCACTCGACCGACTTGATATTGCCTTACACGACGACTGTGAGCATTCTATGCTATGTTCCTTGCCTGACTGAAGCCAACGTATCCCAAATAGCCGATGTTCCGAACATGGACAGCTGCCTCCGCCTCCGCTGGCTACAATTACATCAACACATCTATCTCGACTCAGACGCTGCCAGATTCCGGGATCACCTCACTCATGTCTTACGCAATATTCCGAGCCGTCAGATGCGGTCGTTGTCCATAATATTCTACGTGGCCTCTAGTGAGCGCTCCCGGAACCCCATTGACACTCTCGTGCGATATGCCGCAAAGCTGGATGAACTTGACAATGCCCTCCAGCAGCATGATAGCGAACATCCGACGGGTAACCCCAAGCCCTTCAAGCTGACTTCCTACCCGGCGTTCAAGTCCCTGGAGGTTGTGGACGTGATCCTAGGAGATGTGACCTTATCTGACACTGATCACATCGCACCTGCTTATCGCGCTCTGACGCGGTTGAAGTTGGTGTTTAGCCGATGGTGTGGAGGCATTGTACGGGCTGGATATCGAGAGGGGGATGGCAGTGAGGATTGGCGGATCATAGAATGTCCTGAGGTCGACGTGCGTTCAGACGAGCGCGCCCACCCATGATGCATGAATGCCTCAGCGCATTGTTGATCGTCTGATCTAGCCAGAGTGAATACAATGTGCTGCGCTGACCATATCTGGCGCGATCCTGAAGTGTTGCCAAGAATGATGGATCCGACAAGCATAGTAGAAGTTGCATAAGGTTTTGATTCGTAACGGACTTGTAGTGGGGTAGACTTCACTTACATGAGGATTGCAATTGCGTGTCACTAGGTTCAGGAGATGCCATCGACTCAATCCGCCTAGCATCAAAGTCGTGGTCTCACCTCTGCGATACAATGACGATATTTCTGTCATCATCCCGTACAGTACACGCGGCTGCAAAGCCGCCGAAGTTAAGGGCGGAAATGCTAGACTTTGCTAGTAGTACAACATAGCAGGAGCATAATCTAGACAGCCTGCGTTACCTTCCAAATCTTTCTCTTCCCAAAAAATCGAAATCCTCCCGCCGACGTGATGATGGATGAACCAGATAGGGTGATTGTTATCAGATGGTCGTACACAGGTAAGGCCGTCAACGATTCGCTACTCTTGAAATTCTAAATCAGCGCCTACTGTGACGAAGATCCTTCTTGACGACTCCGTCACGTTCAAGGCTGAGCGTGACGTGCTCGTTCATGGAGCCTTCAGACAGATGAAGCAGATACATTGCGTTGCGGCAGCGCAGATAGGATCGAGACAGTGGGCTGGTGATCATGGAGGCGTTAAAAGGGGGATGCATGATGGAGAAACAGCAATTGAAGGACGAGGCGTTTTTGAGATGATGAGGGTGGTGGGAATGGTGTGCGTGCTCATAGCATGCGGCTATCAGGGCGTATTAGCGGGTGTGTAGTATTGATCGGCAGAGCGAGCCAGAACTGGATGGTGTGCGGAGTGTTAATAATACGTCTGCGAGCCAATTAGAGATCCTGATATAAAACGTTATCACGAGCCAAGACGTACCGATGCAGTCGGCGGTGCCCCTTCGCGCCGACGAAGCGCAGCGCCGGTCAAAAGCTCAAAATGAAGGGCACCTGGGGGACCTCATTAGCAATGCGCCCAGGAGCAGGAGGTAAGTGATACAAACTTTATTGATACACGCGTCGATCGTTCTAGCCACATGTTCGGAGAAAGACGTTACTTCACGCAGGAGCGCCTGCTGACACGTCGAACAATTATCCTTGAATGATGACTCGAAGTCGCGGCGGGCCGCACGCGATAGCTGATCTGCCAAGTCTTTTGGGCGAATCGGCGCTTCTGGGGGATTTAAGAGCTGGCATGCAAAGGCATGGTATGCATCCGCGTCGAGGCCGTCGACATACTCTGAGAACCCGCTGTAGTCATCGCATTCGTCGCATGGGATGTAACCGAGGGGAGAGCTGTGCCATTGGCCCAGTACAACCTTATTCCAGCTATCCCTTTGGAGGGCACGTGCGATAGCACGGCCGCAGGCATCGCGGTACCCCACCAGATCTACGATGGCCGAGGGGGGCATGCGGATTGGGGAGGTTTGCAGGCAGCGGACGAAGGCGGCTGAATCAAGGTGAAGGGTCGCTTTCGCTGCAGCCTTCGCCTCCGAGATCATATCGAATTCGTATACGACGGCGAATACGGAAATAGGGTTCGTATCCAGGAAACGTGCCTGGAAGAGCTCCTTCATGCAATACTCTTGAGCGTGCTCCATGTCGTACTTCGTTGCGGCCTCCATCACCGCCTCCACGTCATTCAGCCGCTGAAACGACGGATCTGTGATGGGATAGCATATGCGAAGGAGCTTGTCAAGGGTGCTATCGTCTTCGGTACAGTCGATAAAAGGGAGACCGTCGAGGGTGTCGTTTTCTGCATCCTTCGGTGGTGGGATGCTGAACATGCCCTCGAAACATGTTGGGGAAGCCTCACAGAGGATCCTGCTATGCACGCGGAAACTGACTCCATTTGAGGAGCGCAGGATAACATCCGCGAGCACATCGGAGAAGGGAAGATAAGCAACGTCGCCCTCAACTCCAGCCTGCATGATTTGTATGCGTTGTCAATGGTCCAGAGGATTCGCGGCGAGGACCCGCTAGTGCTGATGACAATGATGGGGGGAAACACCCTCAATGATCCGAGCAACCGGCAGTTGATGGCGCCCCTGTTTGCATTTGTATGTTACCGTGTTTGACGCCTGGGACTTGTCAAGCAACTTTCGAAATTCGTCAATGTCGCAGCAATCTCGTATCACACACGACAGACAATCACCACAGGAGATGGAATCACTGCCGGATGTTTCTGATAGAGCTTGCACTGATCGTGGAGGGCATACTGCGACGACAGTGCCTGGAGAGAGCCAAGCAGTCCGCTCACTGACTACAGTGCTGGTCGTGTCTTCGTATCACAAGAATTATGGGCATAACAGCCATACATACCAGGAACCTACAATGGGGATCAGCGCAAAGCAACAAATTTTGGGTCGAATGAACTCAAGAAATTATGATGGCCTCAAAGGTACGCTTTGTTATCTTCGATGTGTGGTGAGCCAATTCATCACTCATACCGATGGTTGTACCCACCCAGTAGGAGCTGCCACAGATGTACATGAGATGTCGCGGTTCATTAACCTGTGTATTCAAGCGACAGAAGCTGTGATATCTAACAGTGGAATGTGAATGCAACCTACACAACTCTGAGTATGGCGGTTTACTCAAAACTCCAACAACTTACCTCTTCAATGAACTGATTGAGCTCCTCTTCAGATATATCGGCCAATCACGAACTTTGAGATCATGATTCGATTTGCATACTTCGCATGTGAGTATGTCCGGATAACCATGCAATGCAGCTCCCGATAGTAGGTGACTATAGCTGGGTCCCTGGACCTACGAGCGATCGGCAGCGGATCGAAGATTGTGCGTATAACGCCGCGCCAGTCATCACCTCTTCGACAGGTTCCCAATCATTTCTTTGCATCTTTCGCAGCTGTCAAAAACCAACGCTCTCTCCACTCGATGTGCCATAATTCGTCGTCGTCGAATGCACATTTAGCATTAGTACACATGCCTGCCTAACACTGCAAGGGTCTGCAATCGCAATCCTGTTTCGCTTGTCTGGAGAAGAGCCGTGCACGATTCTTCGAGAAAGGTTATTGACCTGAGAGTTCCAATGTTGCTTCGGCAGCCGCTCCGCTTCCCTTGATAATCTGAACCTGTGAGCGACTGCATAAACGGAAAGTTTATCCACTTTGATGAACTTCGGGTCGACCATCGTCTTGAAACAGTACCCGCAATTACTTACGAGCTGCTTCAAAAAACCTTGCCCAAGACATCGAGACTGTTGAAGACGGGAGACAGCATGAGGTATGCAATCCGGAGCAAATGGCCTAGAACAATATCATTCTCGTCAAAGGGAACGACCGGCAGTCCTTCATGGTATTCTTGCGTGCTATCCGCGGAGCTAACGGAGGAGAATATTGTCCCGGGAAATACGGGGGCCTGACGAAAATTTGATGCAGGCTTCAATTTGTCGAAATTCACGGGAAGGCGCCCGCTCGTGAGGCTACGCGCTCCCTTTCGGACTCCAGGGACTTCGTCTGGATGGGTTATACAAACGCACGGCGTAGGTACGTACAATCCGTCCCATTATATACTAGCGGTGACTCATCTACCCGTACCGCCCCGATTATCAGCCCCCCGACTCCCGCCGCGCCCGCCATTTCCGCCTTGGTGCACTATTGACTCCGATCGATGATGTGCGACTCCGATCGCACCATCGCACGCCGAGCGCGTCGACTTCCAACACAACTCAATCTCTATCCCCGGGGAAGACAGTCGTTGTATAGATCCTAATGCGGAAAATGACGCCGTTGGATGACCGCAGGACAACATCCGCGAGTGGGCTTGACTATGGAGGTCCAGCTTCTCTCGTTCTTGTGCAACTTTGAAAGACGGGTAGCTGAAGAAGGCACAATACAAGACGCTTTAATAGGCAAGAATTTCAAGTAAAATCGACATATATATACGTATACCCGGGCTCCGCTTATTTGTATTTATTAGGCTGCAGCTTTAGTGAGTTCCCAGTTTTGGTTAGACACAGTGCGTGCCAGCTGAAAACAGCGTGACACCTGCGACTCCAATAGCACAATGCATGCTTCGTTCTTCTTTCATGCACTGGAGTCAATTTGAGCGTGCACAATGATACTTTTAAGGCCAGCTCGCAGTCTTTGCGGGTATTCTCAGCGTCCCACAGCCTGCAGAGAACGACACGCTCTTCAGCCTCCCTGCTGTCGCCTGCGCCGAAAATGACGCGGTCCTCAACATGCTGCTCAGACTAAGCTATATACTCGACACTATGCATGATTGCCTTGATGATATCGAGCAGGTCTGAGAGACTGCACACAAGTTCTAGATCATCAATGCACGACTTCTGCGCCAAAGCCTCTCTGCAGCCCGCACTGGCTCAATGAGAATCCTCTCGACATGTACGCAGAGGCGGCAAGGTGTGCGGCGCGCTACGCTCGCGTACGTGGACCCGGGGCTTCTCTAGCTCAGGCACGCCCCGCTCGCAGTGCGCATCCCCGTGACAGCGATCCTCGCGCTCATGCAATGCCGCTTGGACTGCGCGAACGCTGTTATAGGAGCACTGATTCAAGGTCAACGGAAGTAGATGGCGTGCCACGCCGTGCTGCATCCGCTATTCCCACTATATTCTATTGCCTGCGAGGGCTTCAATGCCCAGAGTGCCCAAAGGGCAATCCGGTGATACGTCAGCGGATATCTGTTGAAACGTACTCTGAGACTGTTTGTAAGGTTATCAACCCATCGTTTACACCCGGAGGATCTTAAGGGGCAGCTGCTGTACGATGCTATAGCGACGTGCGAGGACTATGCCTTCGGACAGCCTTGTACCCAATGCCCCTAGAGGTTGTGAAAGCCGCGTTCTCTTCACATATTGCTCAGATGCACACTAAAAATGTACGTACAGTCATACTTTTCCATCGTCCGGCTTGTTCTGTTATCCACTGTGACGGCACCGATAGAGTCCTTTTTTGCGACAATGTCCACAGAGTACAATGAGTGTAAGCGTACCGTGATGAGGTTATCACTCGCGTACCAATATTTACCGTGGCAGTACGAGTCTGATAAGAAAAGACAGATATATCTTGACTTGGTTTCAAGGTATGGCAACCTTCCCTTCGACCCTGTGGGCGTCGTCGCATCTCTCTAACGATCTGTAGCATTGACACTCGTCCTGTCCTCGCACCTCATCCCTATTCGTGTAATCACAAAGGAGTTTCCCATACGCACGCTTGCTTGACGTTCTACACAACAATTTTGTCGTCCACACTCACTAGGATTATTCGTTGTTCAGATGTCTTCGACCCGCACGAACGACAGCAGATTCAAACGTACACACCTTCCCCAGAGCCTCAGAAGTGCGTATCTGTAGCGACTGGCTTGTCTGGAATTCGGCACTGACAATATTTAATACTGAGACGGAGCTGATGCTAGCACGGCCCGCCATGTTGGACATCTTCGACGTATACTATGAACCGGTACTATCAACGGACGACAGGGATACCAGATGACCTCTGAGGAAGAGCGTTTGATACTTTACACTCCACGTTCCACGAGCATCGTAGCGTTGGATCAAGCGAAGGAAGCACTGAACTCCACCATATCTAGGGTTCTCAGCTCGCTTGGCCTTCTGCTGCTACACTAGAGGATAAGCGAGGACTGCATCATCTACGCAATGATAGTGCGAGCGGTCTGTAATCTAGGACAGTAGCTTTCATCGATGACCATTTCTTCTTCACGATCGTCCCGACTGATTACGGCGTGAGATCCTGCTACTGAGTGACTTGACAGCAACAGTGAATACCGCTTTAGCGCAAGGTCGAGCTGCAAACTGGACTCTGAAACATGACGTGCGCCCAATATCATGATATCGTGGGACTGAACTCCCTGTGAGACTTGCGGTGCATCACTGACATTAGGATGAGGTATTTTGTTCTAGCAGATTAAAATAGACGGCTGAGAATGACAAATAGGCATGGTAGTAAAGGAAACATACATGAAGAAACGATTCAACCTCTCTTCCTAGCTTCGTCACTAACTGAGCACGGGTTAAAGGGACCCGCATTCCCTTCGAGGAACGATGGAGGGTAATTTGGTTGGAGTAGTCTTTGTATCCAATGGCCTAAGGTGATGGCTGAGCAAGCGAGCGGAAAGAGAGTATAGAGGATCATACTAATATTCTAATTGCGATTTTGCCTTTGCAGCACAACTCAGCGAACACGTCCTCGGTAGCGTGAAGCAATCCCTTGAGTTGTCCCTGGAGAGCATCATCGGTGTTAATGCCGGACCTGACACCAGTATCGCTTGCTACTTGAAACTCAACGGAAGCTAATGGAGAGAAAGACTTCTTTTTTGAGGAATGTACACTCGCTGCATTATCGTCTCCATCTGTGACATGTTCTCAATGCAAAAGCAGTGTCAAAAGGTAAGACACGTACAGTATAGCGATCAAGTGCCCCATTTGATGACGTCGCGGGCTGCAATTTGACCCGGAACCATGATAATGTCGGCCACAGCATGTTTGGTCGTTGCTATCCAATGTTCGAAAGTGACGCTAGAGCTGTTCGCGGGAACGCCGACTGCTTGTCTCGCAGCGAGCGCGTCGCCACTGAGAGCAACAACTTCAGGCTCTTGCTTCACTACGAGTGCACTGCTGTTGCTGGATGGCTGGGAATCTTGGGATGCGATGGAGTGCGTTTGCGCCTCGCCAGTCTGAGTTTGTGCATCATTCAATGGCCTGGAGTCAGACTTTGTTGCGCCAAGGTCAGGTCCTTGCTCCACAAAGATAGCATTGTCGCCATCATGAGGCTGCGCTCTGACGCCAGGGGACCGCGCCCCGACAAATTGCCCCGCCTCGATACTCTGCATCTGTATGTCATATGACTGTAAGATGGACGAGTTTTGTGCACTGACATCCGATCTTTTCCCCATAACGAGCACACTGTTGTCGCTGTCCACCTCCAAATCCACAGTATCCACCTGAAGGTCATGTGGCGATTCGGGGAAGGGGCTGAGCACACCACCGTCGAGTCGTTGACCTGTAGCGAGCACGTCGTCGTCGTTGCACGGCCGCGCCCTGACAGCTTGTGTCTGCGCTTCATATGATCGTACAAGAGCAAGTCCTGGAGCGTCTACGTCGATGTCTTGCCTTAGAGCAGGCAGACTTCTTGCTCGTGCTTGGTCTGACTGTCCAGGGGCGGAACCGGATGCGCTACAGTCAAAGTCTCGCCTTGTAGTGAGCGCATCATAACCGTCATGCAGCGGCCGTCCGATGGTGTGCACATGTGTGTCAGAGGTGTGCCCCTGCACAACTAATAGCCTCTCGTGCGAGGCATCTAGTGCGCTGTCATCAAAATCTGACCATACGGCGAGCGCACTGCCATCATTGTGCATTTGCAGTCCAACGGTATGTGCCTGCGCGCCGTGCTCCCACACAAAGGAGGGACCCGATGTGTCAACATCGAATCCCGGCCCCATAGCGAGTTCAGCAAGCACACGATGTACGTCGCGTGGCTGCGTCTCAACGGCGTAGGCTGGTGCACACTGCAACCATCCAAAGACAGGACAAAGTATACCGTCATCATGTGGCCACGCAGGGACATGGGAGGGTGCACCAGGGCTAGGTGTTATAGCATGCACACAGTCGTTGACATATGGTTGTTCTCCAACGGCATACTCTTGCGGGCCACAGAACACTGAGGTGACAGAATCAGGCACGCAACTGATGTCTTCCCTCAAAGCTGGCGTTCCATAATGAGTATATGAGGATCCATGCGACCATGGAGGGACGAAGCCGGATACGTCGAGTTCTTGCCTCGTAGGGAGCGCACCGTTGTCGACATGCGGCTGTGCTTCGAAGGCGCAGGGCTGCACCTGCGCTATGTGCAGCCATGGGGCGGCGGGACCTGACGCGTCATCGGCCGGTGCTAGTGGTAGAGTTTCAGTCAATTATCTTAATCTGCCAACTGCCCTTCGCTTAAGAAATTGCAGTTGCGAGCTAGGTTTGCACGCAGGCTAACTGCGGCAGATTAATCTACTGTGACAATAAAATGGCACATCCCGGATTCGAACCAAGGACCTTAGCGCAGATGAGAATAACAGCATCGCAGCGTAATTAGCCAACTGAGCTACAGTGCAACTGGTGTTGTCCCCATTTTAAGCAATATATAGAGTATTTTGTAAACTTCATTTTCGCAGACACAAATACAAATGAATCTGCCTCTAAAGACCTGTGATTCCAGTGTATTCAGCTTTCCCATGGTGAGTTGCTCCAGGTCAAGCATGGTAAATCAAGCTACCACTATCATTGATTTCTGTATGCTTGTTGGAGCAGTTAGTTGCCTTGATGATTTGCGAAAATTGTGTGTAAAATTTGCGTTATATATATTTTAATTGGTCAATGGTACCTGTTGCTGCAATGGCTCAGTTGGCTAATTATGCTGCGATGCTGTTATTCTCATCTGCGCTAAGGTCCTTGGTTCGAATCCGGGATGTACCATTTTATTGTCACAGTAGATTAATCTGCCGCAGTTAGCAGATTAATCTGCGTGCAAACCTAGCTCGCAACTGCAATTTCTTAAGCGAAGGGCAGTTGGCAGATTAAGATAATTGACTGAAGTCCCTCGCTAGTGAGCCAGGATAATGCCCATATGGAGCACTCAAGTTATAGGTTCCCGAGCTTGGGTCATGTCAAGTCAGAAAAGAATCCAGATGAACAAACATCAACAGGCGTACAATCTCAAAGGACCGTAGTCCGAGCCTGTGTGTGATTGGTCAAGGGAAGGTAATGCATAACAACTCTGATAAGATTACTCAGACGAACTAGTAATGTGATTAGCTGTATGGATGAGCTCACCGAGGGACGGCGTCTCTGCTGGCTACAAGTGCGTGAAGGAACCGATTGGACGCCTGTCATGACTTACTGAATACGGGTGAAAGGATGGCGTCAGTTAGGATGAAAAGTAGCGTGAGGGAGCGGACAAACAGCAGTGTCAACCAAATATGCGGCAGCGGAAAGGAAGGGGCAGGATGTGCTGAAGGAACCAAGCTCGCTTTTATATTGAACAACTATGCTTCGCCGGCGCCAACCAGCCATCAGAGAAGATATCTAGGATATTTGACGCCCACGATATCCAAGGTAAAGTCAGCAGCATGAAGCAATGCATGTACAATAACATTACATGGTGCATGGCATGAGTACAATGCTGCAGCGCGTACACGGGGCTACCGCCTCGAAGAAGTGAAGGCCCAGGCGAGTACGGGAGGGAGCATCGCAGGGGTCGAGAAATTCCGCACTGCGCTACCATCGGAGAAAATGCATCGGCGTTGACAAGAAACCCATGGCTAAGCATACAGACAGATCATCGATGGAGTAATAGAGGGCATTAAGGGAAGGACTGCACCGACATACCCTTTCACGTTGGATCCTCTTCCGCCAACAAATCGACATTGTCAATCATTATGGTCTTTGCCACTCCTACTGATCGCAAAAATGTGAGACAGCTTGAGTTCGTACCTCTACTCGCTATCTCGCCCCGTAATCTGAATCTTCATGGCGCACTCGTGCAGGTTCCCAGGCGTCGGAACGCTGTCGTACACGATGCAACCACGCGTCAACCGTCGATTTCGATCTCGATTGGCCGGCGGCCACAAATCAAACCGGTACCTACGGGACCAAATAGCAAATAGTCGCACAACATGTACAAATACCGTAATGGTATATATTTCTGCCCCCGTCAACTAGCTGTCCAAGCTGGCCAAACCCCAGACCTGACTTCGGCGTGGGCCATTCGCTTTAGCCCAGAGGACCCTTGTGGCATTAAACGCTCTGCGGGATCGCGTTTGCGTCTTCGCCGTGTCAGGTCGTAATGGGCGTGCTCGGCTTGATCAAACCGGAGTCAATGCGTGGACTACGACCGTGGCTGGTCACATTAATTGCGCTGGGCGTCCAAGTCACGCACCGACTCTTGACCTCGGACGTGGACCCTTGGATGTGACCTGGTAATACCCTTCGATCGCGACCGGGTCAAGGGGCCAGGCAATCAAGCGTTGAATTCCGATGGGCCTTGAAGCAAGAACATAACGCTACGCTGAGCGATTATTCGATATCCCCGCGAAGCGGACTCCGCGAGCGATGTTCTCAGATCAATCGGTGAGAAATTCAGATTCGTCATCGTCATGGGCTATGGCGCCGCGGCGGTGGGAGACCCTTTCGTCCCGAGCATGACCCGGGCAGATTTGGCACTGCTAGTCATCCCCACTTAATTGACCATTTGGCCAGCGTCATGCTGAGCTAGGCGTGTCCCATCTGCCATTCCGCGGTAGCAGTTCCCAGGCCTTGGCTTAGAAGCCGAGTCCTCGAATGGCTGTATGTGGCTTGGGCTCATGAGAGCCTGTGGGTTGCGTGAGTCGCTCATGACACATATGGTCTCACGCTCCTGCATGATCGTCAGTAATTATCGACCACTTGATGCTGTCCCAATATATCCTCGCACGCAGCGTTTCTTCCTCGATTGCATTACCCGGTTCAACAGACATCCGCATATGGCACGTGGGTTCTGGCAGGACTCGCGTAGTCGGTGCACTTATACCTGTCAGGCTACACCACAAGGATCGTGTGCACAGTCGACAAAACGTGACATCTCACTTTCGCCCCAAGTAGTTGTCATACATTGCAGAGCCTAACACAATACACTACGACCTTCCCAGCTAACAAGGGTATATACACAGACACAACAAGTCCATTCATGAGTTGAAGTTCTGCTGCGTTTCGCCCTTGTCATGGCGCACGTTGCCTGCGATCGGGGCGCAATTAGCAAAGCTCCAGATCCAATACTCTCAGCGCGACTCACCGGCAGCTTCCTGGCTGCGGTCACCAGTAACCGCCCCGACAACAGCGTCCTTCTTTCCGCCGAGCCTGTCCATGGTACCCTCGGCATAGCCTTGCGCTTGCGCGGCTTTGTACTCAGTCTCGCCCTGCGCGTGCTCTTCTTTGCCGGACTGCTGCCACGACTCCGAGCCAGTCGCGTTGCCAATAGCCTCAACCACCGTGCCCTTCAGGGAGTGGTACTGGCCGGTGGTCTTGCTAGTGACACAGACAATGTCAGCATAGGTTGGCGTCTGGGTGTGTCGATACTCACTTGGGCTCGCCGCTGTTGCTGGACATGATGACGGTGTGGTGAGGTTCGGTATATGCGAGTTTGGTGAGAGACAAGTTCGTTTCTGGGCCGACGCGTCGTCGCACAGGTTTATATACTAGCGCGCTTAATCCCGACGTCGTCTAACCTTGGACGCCTCGCGCGACGCGTTTTGAGCTATGACGTCACGCGTCGTCGCGTCAGATCCGATCGACTTGCCAGTGCCGCTGTGCTCCACTACGCCGATGACGTCGGCCGCTGAGGCGCAGAATGACGATGCGAGGAGTAGTTGGCCAAAAATGGGGCTCCAGCTACCAAAGTGGGTGGCGCATCTGCGTCATCTCTGCTTGATGACTCGTGCAGCTGCGTGTAAGGTCAGCAGTCCAGCAAAGGCGGCTGGAGTTGTGCCCATCGCCAAGACAAGTCCCGCAGGCGTATATAAAGCCAAGGGATCCAGTATCTGTCCACCAAGCAAATCTCATACCACTCTAACGACCACCATATCTCTAACGACCGCCTAACTTATCCATTCACGACATCATGTCCTCCGAATCCTACAACAACAACGGCGAGCCAAAGTGAGTTCACGCTCACAGTGACCCTACACACTGCGAGTGCTGACGCGTGTCACACAGCAAGACCACCGGTCAATACCACTCCCTGAAGGGCACTGTCGTCGAGACCGTGGGTGACCTCACCGGTGCGAGTTCATGGTCGCAGTCCGGCAAGGAGGAGCACGCACAGGGCGAGGCCGAGTACAACGCCGCCCAGGCGAAGCAATACGCTGAAGGTACGGTCGACCGCGTATCTGGCAAGATGGACGCGGTCGTCGGTGCCCTCACCGGTGACCGGCAGCAGGAGGTGTCTGGTAAGCGGTCGCAATGACAATGCAAGTATACTGGATGCTGACGGAGTACACAGGCAACGTCAAGCATGACAAGGGACAGGCTCAGCAAGAGCTCAACAACCCCACCGCTTGAGAGGCTCGATATACCCACTTATTTACGCACCATATACTCGTGCCTATACATGTACTAGCATCTAATGCCACATAGTACAATGCTCTGAGGTGCGCATTCAGCCTGCGACCGAATAATGTCAGTTCGATAATCTCAACTACGCACGTACACTGCATTCTGAGTTTGGTAATATTGCCTGCTCGCGCACAATTGCGCAATGGTAGAGCATTGAGAAAAATAAGAAAATATGAGCCGTCCGCACCTCAATTCCAATTCATGAGTAACGTTAACGTGCGCGTACGTACATCTGCCTAGCCATCGGTCTCTTGTACATACGAACATGGGGAACGAAGGCAATTCGACCAGTGCACGGTATCGGATTCCGGTAGAGGGCCCTTCAGCTGGACATGTAATTACTGCATTGTCTTATGGGGATTGGTACACATGTGGATGTTGCAATCGATGGTATCGGGGCAGAGACTTGACAGCAATAATGAATGAGTGGATTCTGCTAGTCCAAAAAAGCATATTCGGAACCTTGGGACGATGATTGACATGGTGTTTGCATGTGGCCTCGCAACGCCCGATCGGAATGAGCTGATTCTCCAATCTGCCGTCCTAAAATAGGTGAATTAGACGGGTATGAACATGTGGGCAACCGATAGCAGCATTGCGTCAGCTTTCGTTTCTCTCTTCAGTAAGTTCATCCAACTCGAACATACCTTCCCTTATCTCAACAATTCTACTCTCGCCGTGTCTCGTCAAGCATCATGACTCCTCGTCATCGGAATCGTCAACATCAGTTTCTTCGTCTTCATTACGGTCCTCCCTGTCATCACGAACGCGCGGCCAAATTATGGAGACCAACCCGTGACCCTTCTTGTCTAGTCCATCAGAATACGCCTCTCTCGGCCGCGAGAGCCTGAGTTCCATCGTTTTCAAGCCCACTCCGAGGGCCGCACGCGCCTCGCAGAGCGCGATAATGCTCTCAACCGTCTCCTCCGACCAGTAGTGCTCGCCGGGGACGACGAACTCCTCGAGCAGCGGACAGACGGCGGGCACGCGCCCCTCCGCACCGCACGCGCGCGTCCGCGCGAGCGCGCCGAGCAGCGTGGGCGGCCCAGCGAAGCACGTCACGAGCTCGATGCGGCGGAGCGCGGGCATCTGCGCAAGGACGTGCAGCCAGTCCTGCTCATACAGCGCGACGTCGAGCGCCTGGATCGCGAGCTGCTGCGCGCCCGCGAAGTGCACCGTCTCCCCGAAGTGCGCGAGCCGCTGCGGGTCGTGGAACGCGTCCGTGCGGTCCGTCCACTCCCACTGCGCGGTGAACGTGTCTGGCTGCAGCGATGCGAGCCGCAGCCCGCACCCGTGCTTCCAGAGGTACATGTCCATCGTCAGGCTCTGCACTTGCCCGCCCGCGCTGGCACAGCTCGGCGCTGAGAGGAAGCGGCAGCGGTTGAAAGGCTGGTGTTTGAATGAGAGGACGGTGGTAGCTGTTGGAGGATAGATTATGCGACCAAGCAGGGGCGTAACTATATCGTAATGACCAAATAGGAGCAGGTTTGAGAGTAGTGGCAGCTCGACAGGTGAATCTAATATCAAATCCTCGGTAAGCGCAGGAGGATCTGGGGGATATGAGTGCCCTAGTAGTCCCAGACCAAGGGATTCCAGTCGCGGACATCTTCGTATTGTCCACATAAGTTCCGTCAATGAAGGAACCGGCTGATTGGGCAGGAGGATTTGGGTCAGGTTCTCGTAGGGACACCAAGGCATAGACATTGGGCAGATAACAACAGAGGTTAACTTTGGCATATTGCCGGAGAACATGGGAATGAGAGACGATGTGGACGGGAAGCGCATCTGGTCTGCGGAGACAATCAAAGTGACCAGGAGTGGCGCTGGTTGCCTGAAAGGCGCGACAATGAAATTTGTGTCTTCAGGAGAGAAGTTGATGACAAATAATGAGGCAATCCTGCGCGTACGTAGGGCGACCATGGATGCCATATACCGCATATCCGCAACGGCCTCTGGGCTGGTGGCGGGTCCCTCCATGTTTATGACCAGCTTTGATGACTGCGACCGGATCAGGCACTCGCGTATCCATGTCAAGTTGCAATCTTCATTGAGCACAAGCAGCGTCCATAGTCTGGGGGAATGGAGCGCAATGTGTCGCCAATACCGACAAACGTATGTGATTGCCAGCCAGCTGTTGCGCTGCTTCAGCGCGGTGTAGGAGAATGGCCGTGGATCATCGGCATCCTGAAAGGCAGCAAGCAAACAGAATATCTCATAGAGGACATCCTCGGACAACCGCGCGATAGGTGAGCCCGGGCCACGATGGCGGGCGAATGAGTACTCCAGGTTCTTGCAGAATGGTGAGCTGCCGAGGTCTGACCTGACCTGTTGAACTTGCTCGCATATCATCAGTCTGAACTGATCTCATGCAACGCACCAATATCTTGACATTCATCATGGCAGAGAGCGTCTGCACGACGTGGCGGTCGAAGGCGAACTCGTTTGGGCGACTGTGGAAGTGAAGTGGCTGAGTTCCGCTGCGTTCGTTCGTCACATGTCGCTGATGGCAACTCGATCACGCGTGACGGGACGTGTTCAATATTAGCGCGACGCGTCGCGCAATTTCAAGGCGTCAGACCAGAGCTCGCTGAAATTCCTTGCATTATAGCAGTCGCTATGTAATATAAATCTCCAGGGAGCCCCGTCAGGTCTTCTATAGGTCTATGGCCAGCCGCTCTCGTTACCGCCTCATTCCATTATCCCCAAGTTCCTCGGGTTGCCCAATATGGTATTGTCGATGAGCCTCGTTCGTCCTACCCACATAGCACCGCTGAAGATCACCGCCCTCCCGTCTCCAGAGTTTGCCCCCTGAACAGCCTCTGACTCCCACTGCTGCTTGGTAACTGTTGCGCCGAGTACATCGAAACTCTCCGGATCATTCATCTCAATGTAGTCCAGCTTCAGGTCGACCTTCTCCCCAGAGACACTGTTGAGTCTTTCCGCTGTCTCAGAAATCAACGCATATGCGCGCTGTACGCATGCCTCCTTGCTTTCTCCCGCATCCCATGCTTGGCGACCTGCTTGCAGCGCGGCGTACAGCGCGGGTGCAGCATATTCGCGTTCGTTGTCAGTCAGGTAAGCATTGCGCGAGGAAAGGGCAAGGTTGTTGGATGAGTCACTATGTTTGAAGATAAGCGCAAAGCAAGCCCGCCAATCCGCACTACATACCGAGCGGTAGGCACGATGAATAGATTCTCCGGAGTTGGATGCGATAAGAGCAGATCGCGTGTCATCCGGCGCAATAGAAGTGCTTGCTGGATGTCTTTCTGACCGAAATACGTGCGAGTTGGCTGGACATGGATGAGCACGATCCAGCAGTCCTCATACTCAGAACGTACCTCCACGGCGTTGAAAAGCTTCGCAACCACCGTGGCCACACCACGGAAGAACGTTGGGCGGGTCCGTCCTTCCATCTGGTGTCCATACCCCTTCACCTCGACGAATGTGCCCTTTTGCTCTGAAACATCTTGCGAGATACCTGCCGGATACATCTCGGGGACTGTCGGTAGGAATACCGCAGAGGGAGTTCGGGTAACTCGTTCCAACTGGCCCGCACCATTTTGAATTTCTACAGAGAGCGAGAGGGAAGAGAGCAGTTCTAGATCGTGTGGTAGCGTACGGGGGTATGTCGCAAGATCTTCGTGTGGTGCAAACTGGGCTGGATTTACGAATATCGATAGGACAGTCAGGTCGTTGGCGGCCAGGGACCTCCTGACTGGTACAACTGAGTGCCCATGTACTCGGTAGATTGAGTTGAATCACCTGCCTAGAGAAAGATGACCCTCATGCAAAGCGCCCATTGTGGCAACGAAACCGACAGACTGTTTGTCCTCCGCGACCTTCCGTCTCCATTCGCGGTAAGATGCTACAGAGGTGAATATCGGGATGGTGGATGGTGGAAGCACAGATATCGTAGACATTCTTCGGGAAGTAATCAAATTTTTTGCGGAAGTTTTCAATAGGGATCTGTAGCAGGGCATTCGAGGGTCGCTCTCAATTACGCCGTTGAGATAGTGTAGTAATATGCAAGAGATGATTGCGCGGCCTTATCCGCGGTAAAGCTCAGGTAGTGAACGATGGGGTCTAAAGCATCAGCAAACATGCTCGTCCGTGGTGTGGTGTGAGGAATCCGAAATGGCACGATCGCGGCATAAAGAACACGATCACGTGACAGACGCGAGAGAGAGAGACAACCATTTATATCCCGCAGTCAGTATCCTAAGTACATGTGCGGCAGCTAACGAGAGCCCAAGGTCGAAGGTGATAGTTTACGAAAGACACGAGTAGGGTGGTGTGCGGGGTCGTACGTCGGTTATGTATCGTAGGAGAGGGCGAGCAGATGGAAGAAGCCCCGAGGTTAGGCGACACCAATCGCTCTAGTGATACGTAGAGAGAAAAGAAAAGAAAAGAAAATGGGAGGTGAAAACTAAGAGGAAAAGTACGTAGCAGAAGAACCCGGACTTCTTGCAAGGTGGCATGTGGGAAGGCGGTCAGGTACGAGAACGGATAGTCATGGATACGCGTCCGTGGAAGTGGGAGGTGATGACGCCGTAGTTAAAGTCATGGATGGCGCTCTCGAGCGCTTTGAGTATATGGCCGTCGTCGGCATCGGTGAACGAGAGGAGAACAGAGGAGTGCGTTTTGTGGTCAGGGATGTTGGGGTTCATCCAACGTATGAAGTGAGGTGTAAAGGGGTATGGTCGTGGAGCAATGGTGTAGAAGGGAGTTTGACGGAGTGCGTAAAAGAATTCGTCGGCAAGGTCTTGATTGGTGACTTGAGTGCCGTCAGCGTAGCGACAGGCGATGCCGTTGATTTGGACAGTGTAAGTGTTAGGGATCGGGGTGGGAGGTTTGGTATTACGAATCATGTCGAGGGAGGGTGTAGGTCCGATGGGGTGGTCGTACATGGGAGGTTCCAGGAGGGCTGTCATAGTTTGATCAACCCAAAGCGGTCTGCATGATTGAGGAGGAGAATCGTCGGTGGTGTCCGCAGGGGTAGCCACGGAGGGAGGAGTGGTTATGGGTGAAGGGAGTGGGGGTGCGGATGGGATGGGTGATTGAGAGACGGGTGAGCGAATTGGGGGAGTGAGACGTCGGCCATCAGGGCCAAAATATTGGGGAAACATGGCACGTTCAGCGAGGGTGCCATAATTGATGGCGTAGTCTTCGGCGGATAGTTCCGAAGGAGTGGGCGTGGGTGAGTTGTGGGTGAGTTGGGGGTGAGCAGTGTCGTCCGAATCCGCTGTATGAGCGGATGGTGTGGGGGAGTGGTTGCGTGTGGGAGGAGGCGGTGGGGTAGTGGACTGTTTAGGTGATTTGACGGTAACAGTCGGGGTTGAGGTAATCGCTGGTGAGGTTACAGGAGGGGTAGGGTTGGGAGTAGGTGGTTTGTTGGGTACCCAATGGAGTTTGGGCAGGGGTGTTTTGCGTCGTGGGATTCGGGATGTGGTGACTAAGTGTTTGATGTATGGCGCCTGATGGGTCTGGATAGTGGTGCGTACAGCAGGCGGTGAGGGTGGAGGTGTGGGAATAGGGTAGGGCATAGGGTTGGGAAAAGTAGGCGCCAGAATGGCGTCTAAGTGGTTGGCGAGTTGGCGGACTGCGTCTCGCACTGTGAGTAAGGTGAGGGCTTCGGTGTGAGCGATTTCGTCAGCTCCATGTTGGATTGCGGTAAAGAGGTAGGATACGTGAGTCTTCCAAAGTGGAAGAGCATAGTTGGAGGAGTTGGTTTCGTGTGCCCGGTGGATACTCTGGGCAGCGTTGAAAAGTAGATCAAATGCAAAGGTGGCGGATGTGGTTTCGGTTTGGACCCTCTGGGTGTTGGGGACGGTGTGTTGGGTGTTCATGGTGGGAGAGACGGTGCGTGGGGGTCGGCGTATGGGTGGACGGTACGTGAGCGCCTAAGGCGGTGGTGGTGGTAAGAGAGAAAGGAGGGTCGTCACGTGGCTCACGTGACAGACGCGAGAGAGAGACAACCATTTATACCCTGCAGTCAGTATCCTAAGTACATGTGCGGCAGCTAACGAGAGCCCAAGGTCGAAGGTGATAGTTCACGATAGTTAAGAGTAGGGTGGTGTGAGGGGTCGTACTTCGGTTAGGTATCGTGGGAGAAGTCGAGCAGATGGTAGAAGCCCCGAGTTTAGGCGACTCCAACTGCTCTAGTGATACGTATATAGAACAGAAACAAAAAGGGTAAAACGATAAGAAATAGTTACGTAGCAGAAGAATCCGGACTTCTTGCGAGGTGATGCGTAGGGAGGTGGTTAGGTACGAGAACGGATAGTCATGGATACACGGCCGTGGAAGTGTGATGAGATGGCGGCGTAGTTGAATTCATGGATGGCGCATTCCAGTGCTTTGAGGATATGGCCATCTTCGTTGTCAGTGAAAGAGAGTAGAACGGAGGAGTGGGTTTTGTGGTCAGGGATGTTGGGGTTCATCCAACATATGAAGTGAGGTTCAAAGGGGAATGGGCGTGGAGCAATGGTGTAGAAGGAAGTGGTAGTCAGTGTGTAGAAGAATTCGTCGGTGAGGTCTTGATTGGTGATGCTAGTGCCATTGTCATAGCGGCAAGTGATGCCGTTGATTTGGACGATGTAAGTGTTAGGGATCGGGGTGGGAGGTTTGGCATTGCGAATCATGTCGAGGGAAGGTGTAGGTCCAATGGGGTGGTCGTACATGGGAGGTTTTTGGAGGAGTTGCAGTTGTTGGTCAACCCAAAGTGGTCGGCATGATTGGAGAGGAGAGTCATCATCAGTGTTGGCTGGTGTAGTTGTGGAGGGAGGAGTGGTGACGGGTGATGCCCAGTGAAAGTACCTCGTATCAGATTCTATCAGTAGCTACCCGGTATGATCTGATACTAAAGTTGGACTCTTCATAGAATTCGCTATTTTTCTAGGCGCCCGGTAGTATACTAGAAGCCACTGTAACGTACCGCAAGCTAGTAGGATAGCATTCCAATATACTACTAATTACCAGAAAATACCCGACGGCCCTGTCTGAAAATGTAGCGACTATCCCAAGATACTCGAACATACCAATATGCAGAGGCTCACTCAATCAGAGCATACTCGTCCATATCAGACCTCATTTTTTTATTGCTTTAATCTATCGACAGCTACCAGAAAATACCAAAATCCACCAAATCTAAGTACTAAAGGGCCGTGGATTGCGTGGGAACTGCCATGTGCTTTTCCACGTGTGCCACGTGCTGTCCGTCGTCCCATAGGGCTCGCGCCACCGACCCGGGAAGTTGGCCAGTGGATTCCCACGCCCAGCGCCTGCAAGGCGCGCATGCCGGTTGCAAAGGTATTACAAGCGAAGCGACGACGAGGCCGAGCGTCAGCGAGGTGGAGGAGTGGCTGAGCGGGCAGAGATAAACAACAACTCCTAAAGTACAAAATTGTGGCGAAGCCACAGGTAATTAAGCTAGTCTAAGTACTAAAGGGCCGTGGATTGCGTGGGAACTGCCATGTGCTTTTCCACGTGTGCCACGTGCTGTCCGTCGTCCCATAGCGCTCGCGCCACCGACCCGGGAAGTTGGCCAGTGGATTCCCACGCCCAGCGCCTGCAAGGCGCGCATGCCGGTTGCAAAGGTGTTACAAGCGAAGCGACGACGAGGCCGAGCGTCAGCGAGGTGGAGGAGTGGCTGAGCGGGCAGAGATAAACAACAACTCCTAAAGTACAAAATTGTGGCGAAGCCACAGGTAATTAAGCTAGTCTAAGTACTAAAGGGCCGTGGATTGCGTGGGAACTGCCATGTGCTTTTCCACGTGTGCCACGTGCTGTCCGTCGTCCCATAGGGCTCGCGCCACCGACCCGGGAAGTTGGCCAGTGGATTCCCACGCCCAGCGCCTGCAAGGCGCGCATGTACAAGCGAAGCGACGACGAGGCCGAGCGTCAGCGAGGTGGAGGAGTGGCTGAGCGGGCAGAGATAAACAACAACTCCTAAAGTACAAAATTGTGGCGAAGCCACAGGTAATTAAGCTAGTCTATAAGTAACGGGGGCTCGCGTGGGAGCGGTCGTGTGGGGCGCACCTGGCGTCCACGTTTGCCGCGTGGCATCCAGGGCGCCTGGCGCCTGGCGCTGGTGATTTCCCACGCCCAGCGCCTGCAAGGCGCGCTGCTAGCTCGCGTTTTGCGCGCTGTTCCTGCACCACGGGGATTCGTGCCATGGGGATTCATACCCTACACCACGGGGATTCGTGCCCCACACCACGGGGATTCGTGGCCCATTCCATGGGGGTTTGTGGCCCATGCCACAGGGATTTGTGTCCTGTGGCATGGGGATTTTGTAATGTAAATACCCCACACCACGGGGATTCGTACCCTGTGCCACAGGGATTTGCACCCCAATTCCACAGGGATCTGTGCCACGTGCAATGGGGATTTGTGCCCTGTGCCATGGGGATTTTTGTAATGTAAATACCATACACCATGGGGATTTGTGGCCCATGCCACAGGGATTTGTGTGTCCTGTGCCACGGGGATTTGTGCTCTGTGCCATGGAGATTTGTGCCCTGTGCCATGGGGATTTGTGTTCTGTGGCACGGGGATTTTGTAATGTAAATACCCCACACCATGGGGATTTGTGCCCCACACCACAGGTATCTGTGCCCTGTGCCATGGGGATTTATGCCTCATGCCACGGGGATTTTTGTAACATAAATGGCCTGTGCTGTAGATGCCTGCCAAATGATTGCAAAACATTTTGACACCACATTACACAGTATTTCAAGTGAAGCGACGATGAGACCGAGGATCAGCGAGGTGTCAGAAGTGGCTGAGCAGGCAGACACAAGACAAAAGAGGGAGGTTGGGGAAGCCATGGGTAATGCACAGGAAATTCATGAGAGATCCACAGGTAACTTCAAGATAAAACCCCAATTATCTAAAACAAGCACACATATATTAAAATAATATATTAAAGTAGAAAAAGCAGTGTGACCGTGGCGAAGCCACGGGTAATTAACCTAGTCATATAATAAAGGGACGACCGTTGCGTGGGAACTGCCATGTGCTTTTCCACGTGCGCCACGTGCTGTCCGTCGTCCCATAGCGCCACCGACCCGGGGAGTTGGCCAGTGTATTCCCACGCCCGGCACCTGCAAGGCGCGCGTTCAAAATCCTTCGGCGAAAAACGTTTCGCGCGTCCTCCCTGCGCTGTGCCACGGGGATTTTGTAGCTGTTGTAACGTAGATGGCCTGTACTGTAGATACACGCCATTAATTAAGAGAATTCAGGGAGTTTTTTGAGGCACCACACAATGTTACAAGCGAAGCGACGACAACACCGAGCATCAGCGAGGTGGAGGAAGTGGCTGAGCGGGCAGAGAACAAAAGACAGGTGCAACAGGGTGATCACACACCCTGGAGGTTGGGTGGACTCATAATGTCTCCATCCAGTGTTTTTTTCCCTTATTCTATTAGTTATCTCACTTAAGTGACAATTGATATTCGTGGCGAAGCCATGGGTAATTAAACTCGTCATATAAGGGACGACCGTTGCGTGGGAACTGCCATGTGCTTTTCCACGTGTGCCACGTGCTGTCCGTCGTCCCATAGGGCTCGCGCCACTGACCCGGGGAGTTGGCCAGTGGATTCCCACGCCCGGCACCTGCAAATCCCTTCGACGAAAACTCGCGTTTCGCGCATCCTCCCTGCACTGTGCCACGGGGATTTTGTAGCTGTTGTAACGTAGATGGCCTGTACTGTATATACCCGCCAGAAAATTAAGAGAATTCAGGGAGTTTTCTGAGGCACCACATTTGTGGACACAATGTTACAAGCGAAGCGACGACGACACCGAGCATCAGCGAGGTGGAGGAAGTGGCAGAGTGGCCAGAGAACAAAGGACAGGTGCAGCAGGGTGATCACACACCCTGGAGGTTGGGTGGACTCATCATGTCTCCATTCAGTGTGTTTTTCCCTTATTCTATTAGTTATCTCACTTAAGTGACAATTGATATTCGTGGCGAAGCCATGGGTAATTAAACTCGTCTCAACCTATCCTCAGAGCACTTGAGCCACGTGGGAGGACCGGGACTTGTCAGGATTTAAGAACCAATCATAATAAATTCCAAACCAATCCACATTCTAAACGGTTCAATTAAACAATAACTCAGTTCCATCTGAACTGTTACGGTTATTTTGATTTTTCGAATATCGACAGAACTCACCACTGGGCAAATACGATACAGGGACTTGTTGCGCAACCAACTCCCCTGGCTACTCGTGACTCTACTGGGCGCATCCCCAGTTGTACTAGTCTATAGGGCGCGTTTCATCTTTGGCAGATCCAACTCTGCCACCGTTTCATGTTCATCAATTGTTAGCTGATAGATGGCGTTCAACCGCCATCATTCCTATCTATCGTCCCAGGTATATCGCTACATACCTATCAAACGTTTGGTACTATAGCGTAGATAGTATCGGTGACATCTGGGACGGACTTGACCCCTGAAACCCAACGTAGTATATAAACTAATGTACTTACTGTCGAGGCTCTTCAGCTCGACCTTGTTGTATAAACAAGAAGTCTTATACTCGTTCTCAAACGTAGGAAACTACGCTCAGTATTTCTCACTCGAGCAACCGAACGACTAAGTCCTCGAAGTGCACACTGACTTCTCGGACTTAGGCGAGTCTTATATTTTATTCAACTCGCACTTGAACAGATTATATCCTCTAACGCGCATTGGATATTAACCGATCTCCTAAGGACTTCACTTAGGACCCGAAGGCATCTAACGAGTATTTGCCTTGCATACGGCAACGTGCCTACGTGCAGAAGAACGATCTATATTCGCGACTCGAATATACGAACGGGTATTCGACCCGTAACAGATATCCTCTAATGCGCATTGGATATTAACCGATCTCCTAAGGACTTCACTTAGGACCCGAAGGCATCTAACGAGTATTTGCCTTGCATACGGCAATGTGCCTACGTGCAGAAGAACGATCTATATTCGCGACTCGAATATACGAACGGGTATTCGACCCGTAACATGAACCCTCCAATAAAAATCCATAAAGCAATAGCACCGATAAATTCATTTATAACAGAAGCCCCAAGAAGACGAACTCCATACCACTATCACAACATAACAGAAGCCCTAGGAAACATTCTAATAATCCCAGTACCACAAGGATACCACAAGGCGACATTCAAACATAAGGTTTAACAAGTTCCTGATCTTCCAGAGATATATTTAGTCAAAAGCCACACAAGAACTAATTTCGCTTCTTTCATTAATTTACACTTCACAGAAGCATTCCTGAGAATATCAGAACCACCTATACATTCCAGGAAGCATTCATATAGTTATAACTCAATCACAATTCAGGAATCAGTAGAACACACATGGTTACCACACATCGCAGATCCCAGTCATATTACATCCGCCACAAATCCCAGGAACCCTTGACAAATGTCTAACGAAGTCTATTAGCCTTAGTTCACTACCCAGACACCGCTAAACCATTACAGGTATGTGAGACACATAGGGACACACACAGACTCATGTATATATAGTAGAAACCCACCAAGTCTGATCCTCAGCTTGGTTTTAATCAAGTGACATCCTACTCAGTCCTCTTGTGTCTGGGCTCGGTCTGACAGGACTCACCTCAAGTGGTCCTTGGGCAAGGCTGGGTCGGGTGAGGACGACGGCGTGCAAGAGCACGCGCAAGGCGCTGTGCCGGATAGGGGCGGGGCGCAGGGATACAGGAGCCGAGGCGGGGGCGCGCTGCGAGCCAGGCTGCGGATTGGGCAGCGAAATCGCATGGTGGCCGAGGTGAGGCAGTGGCGCGACCGGGCCGGGTTGGGCGGCGAAACGCGCAGGTGGTTACGGCGACGCGAGCCGGGCGGTTAGACAAAATTGCGGGCGGAGCGCATGGGCGGGATGCGGAACAGGGCGTCGGGTAGCGGGGCGCGCGGACACTGGTTGCGGGAGGGTGTGCAGGGCAGCTAACTCAAGGGGGTGTGTTGGCTGAATAGCCGGAGGCGCGCGGTGAAGCGAGCTGTGCCGCCTGCGCTACGAGTGCATACCCGCCGATGCTGCACAAGCAGGCTGAACACTGTGCACATCCCCACAAGCCATGGCGAGTTATACATTGCGGGGTCACATCACACCATGCACGACATCAGCGCATGCAATGGGACAAGTGTATGAGAGCAGCGACGGAGCACGTACTAGAAAAATTCGAAATTTGTAGTAATCTTCATAATCTAACTCAGAGGGTGGTCGAGAACTCAGCAGAAGGCAGAAACACATGCTGCATGCGCATATACTCACTCATTCTCTATTTGAAGCCTTACAAGGAGCAGATATCCCCCTCTATGAGTGCTCTACTAGCCATAAGAGTTTGAGATTTGAGGATGGTAGAAGTATGAGGGAGAGATGAGAGGAAAAGACAAAGCGGCGACACAAGAACACTATGACGCAATCATGCAACTTGCTCACGTGGGTGCTTGGACATGCAACAAAGTCCAATTGCGCTACACAAAAATCTTTGTCTTGAAACGCGGATTTTCGACTTGACAGGCGCTCGAAGCAAGCTCAAGTTCAATTGTCTTGACGGAGATATGTTGAAGATATGAAGTAGTATGCATGGGTATGACGAAGGTCTTGGCATCGGTAATCGAACTGCCCGGACTCTTGGCATTTAACTTTTGGTATCTTTTGGTATAAATGGTTATCTCAGAGGTATATTTTGATTTATTCTGGTATTTATAGGTATACTGAGGATATGTGGTACTTTCACTGGGGGTGATGGGAGAGTGCCACAAGCTGATTTCTTTCACCTAGCCAGCAACTAGCGACTAGAGCCTGAGACCCTTATCTTATCTAAGTGCACACCTATGCAGTCACGTGCCAAGACCCCAGACACCCTATCACGTGTTGTCAGACCCCCGGACACTCTGTGCCGTGTACTGACACCCATTATAGGGTTTACCTTAGTTGACGGACTATCAGCTTACATAATAACTATACAGCAGCCAAACAATGTACAAACAGTAGAATAGCATATATACTGGCCGACGAGCAGGGTAGCACCCCAGACTCATCTTGGTCTTATATGCCTTGAGTAGCCTCAGATCAGGAATACGCCTTTGTGCAAGTTCTATTCCCCTGAGTAGTTGCTTGAAGTGTTGCTTGTGTCAGAGAGGGGGTGCAGATGGGGTAGGTGACTGAGAAATGGGTGAGTGAGTTGGGGGAGTGATACGTCGCCCATCGGGGCCAAAGTATTGGGGAAACATGGCATGTTCAGCAGGGGTGCCATAATTGATGAGGTAATCTTCGGCTGACAGTTCCGAAGGAGTGGGTGTGGGCAATTTGTGGGTGAGTTGAGGGTGAGCAGTGTTGTCTGAATCCGCTGTACGAGTGTATGGTGTGGGGGAGTGGTTGTATGTGGGAGGAGGTGGTGGGGTAGTGCACTGTGTGGGTGATTCTACAGTGACAGTCCGGGGTGGGGTAGTGATCGGTGGAGACAAGAAGGGGTAGGGGTAGGAGTAGGTGGCTTGTTGGGTACACAATGTGTCACAGATTATATCCGTTTCCTATAATTTCCTTGCTATTTCTAGCAATTTATCCCATTTTGTTAGCTCAATATCTACGTTCTACACTACTTGACGCCTATGCCTCAATCTAGCACGTGACCTTATCTTATCCAAGATAGTATCTTATCTCGTAGTAACACTGATCATCACGATCACAACGCCGGCATATGCCACCATACGTATGGCCCAGTCTCTACAGACAGCCAACACCAATAGGCTATCTCCTTACAGAGTAGTCCAGGCCCTCCGCCTCTTTGGTTACATAATCATGACTAATACTGCAGACTATTACCGGTCACACCCCATCACGAGACCTAGCAGTGCGCCTTACAAAGCACAATAGTCACAACACCAGGCATACCCCGATCGGTATATGAGTCATTGCCGAAATGGCCATATCACATGCCTCAGCCACCATACCTATAGCGACCATTACCGGTCCTATATCACATGCCTATGAAGTATGCCCTATGCCCTGTGACCCTATTGGTCGCATTTACTATGACACCACTTTACTTATCTGTATCAGAGGTATCATTAGTCCTACTTCGTAGTATCTAGGGTCCTAGCCCTAATGTATATAAACCGTACTCTGAGTCACTTACGACTCAGACTAGTTAATCTCTCAACTCCCGGCTTCTAGCCCTTAAAGCTCCTAGCCATTGCCTCTACTAGCTTGCGCCTTAGCTTAAGAAGCGCTAAGCCGCCTATCTTGTCTACAACCAGCCCTTTGGCACTTAGCAAGTCTCCTATAGGCATAACAAGTTAGTTCTGTGTCACAATGGAGTTTGTGCAAGGGTGCTTTGTGGTGTGGAATGTGGGATGTGGTGACTAAGGGTTTGATGTAAGGTGCCTGATGGGTCTGGATAGTGGTGTGTGCGGTAGGTGGTGAGGGTGGAGGCATGGGCATAGGGTAGGGTATAGGGTTGGGCAAAGTAGGTGCCAATATGGTGTCTAAGTGTTTGGTGAGTTGGTGGACGTTGTCGTGCACGGTGAGTAAGGTAAGGGCTTTGGTGTGAGCTAGTTCGTCAGCTCCATGTTGGATGGCGGTAAAGAGGTATGATACGTGAGCCTTCCAGAGTGGAAGAGCATAGTTGGAGGAGTTGGTTTCATGTGCCCGGTGGATACTCTGGGCAGTGTTGAACAATAGATCAAATGTGAAGGTGGCTGGTGTTGTGCCGGTAGGGGCCCTCTGGGTTCCGGTGACGGTGCATTGGGTGTTCATGGTGGGAGAGACAGTACATGGGGGTTGGTGTGTAGGGGGATGGTACGTGAGCGCCTCAGGTGATGGTGGTGGTAAGAGAGAAAGGAGGGCTGCTTCATGTGACGGACGCGAGAGAGAGAGAGAGAGAGAGAGAGAGACAACCATTTATATCCCGCAGTCAGTATCCTAAGTACATGTGTGGCACCTAACAAGAGCCAACATGAAAGAAAAGAGTAAAAAGTGAGTAGGGTGGTGGTGAGGATCAAACGTGTGTTAGGTATCGTGCGGATGGAGTGACATAAAAGAGATGTGTTTAGTGGTTGTGTGGGGGTGGGATGTCAAGGCGACAGAGGTTGTCAAAGAGCCTAATGTTATTTTAGCTAAGAAGCAAAACATCACATGTGAAGTCATCGGAGGTGTCGCCGAACTGGAAGCAGAAGGAGCCATATTGTTGTTCGGCAGTGTATTTCTTTTTCCACCAATAGGGGAAGCGAGTAAAGATGAGTGGGTGGTTGTGTTCACGCAGGTATGCAAGCAAACCATTGGCGTCGAGTGTTGCCCAAAGATGTTTGAGTAGTTCTGTGGAATTATAGAGGGGTGTGTTCGCTGATGGGTGGAGTTGGACATGGTTAACACGGATCATGTTGACTCGAGTATGGATGTTGGGGTTGAAAGGTCCAACCATTCGTGGAGGGTTCTTGGTTGATTCCGGAGCAGTGGTGACTGGTGGCAGAGGTGGAGCAGTGTGAGGTGAGGGGACACGCAGAGGCGTCTTCACCGGGGTGGGTGCTGCAGGGGGAACAGGTGTTGTGGGACGAGGTGAGGTGACAGGTGAAGGTGGCGCTGTCAGAGATGGTACGGTTGGAGGGGTGGGTGTAGTGGGACTTGGTGTGGGTATCGTTGGTGGTGTAGTAACCACCAGTGTAGGGATGTGAGTGGTCAGTGGTGCCGAAGTAGGTTGGGATGGTGGGTGTGGTGAGTGTTTACCAGATCAATCAACGGTGCGCCATTCAAAGGTGACCTGTTCTTTTTGGAAGATGGCCAGTCTGTCAAGGAGTTGCTTGTCATACATGGAAAGTGATCCGAGGTCTGGATTGTCGGATAAAATACGGCGAGCAGTGGGTCCGGTAAGACTGTGGTAGATATTCTTGATGGGAGTGGGAGAGACTGTTTCCCATTGGGAGCCGTGGTTGTCAGTAGGATGGGGAGAATGCATTTCAGGTGTGACTGGTTGAGGTGTGGGAGGGACCGTTTCCCAGTGGGAAGCATGGTCTTCAACAGGGTGAGGAGACGGTGGATTGGGTGGGACTGGTTGAGGTGTGGATGGGTTCTTGTTAGTGAAAACTGATTTTGGTGGTAAAGGATGTCTCAGAGATGGTGTCACATGAGGTTTGACACGTGGGATGCGTGATGGTTTCATGTGAGACATAGGTTGGGCAAAGGGTTTAGATGGGGGTGCCATAGGCGCCGTGCCATGAGGTTGGGGTGAGGCCAAAAGGTGTTGGCAAAGACAATTCGCATCCTGGCAGACACGGACAAGTGCGGAAGGGTTGGTAGCAAGGAGGTCAGCTCCTGTGGTGATGGCGTCGACAAGGTAAGAAATGTGTGAGTGCCAGAGAGGCAACGAATGGTTGGAGGAGTGGCTCTTGTGAGCATGGGAAATGCTCTGAGCTTGGTTAAACAAAAGGGTAAAGGCAAAAGTGGTGTTGGTGGTGTCCTGGAGACGCACAGAAAGGACAGAATTAGGATTTGGACGGTGTTGGGGACGGTGCGATGAGGGTGGCATGGTAGTTGGGCGTCTAAGTTGATGGTGGTGGTACGAGTTCAAGGTGCTTCACGTGACAGACGCATCCGCCGCCAACACGCGTCGCACCCGACCATGGCAAGTGCGATTGAAGATTTTTGTAAGCCTCGTCTCGGACAGCGTATGGATAATGCTATGGAGTACACATGTAGCAGCCCCTGAGCGATACCATATGTGCTGCCAGGTGTCCTGGTACTACACTTGATAAGACACCGGATTGATCGGTGCGGCATTTCGACGCAGCGAAGGGTCTGTGCGGTCCTCCGGAAGCTGCAGTGGGGCATCGTTACTCGTTGAGAGATTGTGAGCCGAACATAAGCCTCCGGGCCTTGCCTCCGATAGGGAATGATCACAGCCATTATGTCGGGAAGAAGCACAGGGAAGATTCGTTCCGGTGGAAGGCTTGCTCTGCGGAGCTCTAAAGTAATTCTACAGCAGTCGACCAATATGTGGGAATGAATCGAGTGGGTAGCGGCATGCAGCCACATGAGGCGATCACTAGAAAGGTCCCATAGAAAACAACGTTGAGGAAATGTGGTGACCGCTGGCCACCACATCTCTGTGCGGTTGACAGGTATGGCAGACATTTCCAGAAGTACGGAAGATGCTATTGATATAGACATTCATTTCCTCGAAACTCCCGTCGACCGCCATGGATGCTCGTCGTCTTCTAGTCTTTCCCTGCACGCGTAGCGTACATCCGTAACCACATCTCAATCCGTTTTCGACCCTAGCTCGGACCTCCGTGTCTTTAGTTTTCTTTCCCACTCCGCTCTCCATTGAAGCCATTGAGCTTCTGTCCCGCTATCACCCCAGACTGCCCACCCGTCGCGAACCCTGAGCCACACGCTCAGCGGATTCGATAGGACCCAGGTTCTGAAGCGGCCTAGCCCCGATTGAGGGTAGCGATCCGGTATGATCTCGAGCGTGAAGTAGTAGAAGGTACCAAACAGCGTCCCGATAACCGTACCCCAAATAACTTGGTGCGCCGTGTGATATCCGAGGTAATAGCTGAGGCCAGGCCATGGGCGAAAACAGAATGCATCGTTTCACAGTTAGCACTGAGCAGGTGAGTGTTACAGCGCTGACGAGGGCCACATACCGCGAGAACGCCACTGCTCCAGCCCAGGTCACCAGGCCTGTCAGCACAAGAGTCTTCCACAAGAGGTCGAGCGCGTGCCAGCCGGTCGAAACAAATTGATGGCGTAAGAGTATATGGCAAATGAGGAAGGTAGAGAAATATCCCATCCATTGGCTATGTGAGGACGGGAAGCCAAATCCATCGCCCAGATCATCTGCCAAAGTATATCCAAGTCAGTATCTGGCAGGACAATCGAAGATGCTCCTATGACTCCATGCTGCATGCCATAGTACGTTCACGAGAAAAAGGAAAGCTAGCACATCAGGTCATATGTTGTTGTACTCAGTTGCGCGTCAACCAAGACATGATCATGCGGATAGTGCGGTTACGATATGTGTGGTAGATAATGACGCATGAGGCAACATAGATTGGCATAGAAAACCACGATGTACGATGCGCACCATTAGGACGTTGTTGTCGAACAAGATTTTTCAGGACCCAATTCGAAGCTTCGCAAAGCATTTGTCCGGCCCACATCTCCATGAAGATAAGTTCACGTGTCTGTACAGCGAGGACTGCATAGGCGGGCTAGCCATAGCACATGTCAGGAACACAGACCACTCTCTCATAGAAGATCTGCTCACATTGATAAGGATTGGGCTCAACGTGAGCAGGGCAAGCACACTTGATACAGTCGATGTTTCGTCATCTGCTCAACGTCGCTGCGATCGGTAAGTCGGATTCCAGATGCATGAGAGACAAGTAGAGTCCACCCACAAAGAACATGGGTCAGATCCAGTGACACCCTGGGATTTGTGGCCGCCATTCCGCTCGGCCCGCTCAAACTACAAGGCAGTCGGATGTGGATTCGGATGTGATAACGCAAAAAGCAGCCAAGCGAACTCTATGAGGCGTGTTTATTCGAGACAACGAAACCCAGGTGATATTCAGGAGTCAAGGGAAAGGTCTAAAGCTGTGCGTTCGTATGCCACTTACTCTTGAGCAAGAAGAGAAGCGCTGATCATGACAGTGTTCGAGTCGAGTCGGCGGAGCCGGCGCTTATGACTTGATCCGAGACATTCACAGCCTATGAATCAATCACAGCTCTCGGTTACATTGTTAGTGATTCATGTCGGTGCCGGTAAAGACTCTTTTCGTGACTTCTGCTGTCAGGGAAAAGGAAGAGCCGGTAGCAGTCGGAGATAGGATGTTTACTGTGGTTCAAGATTGACTTTCTTGATGCTCGCAGAAAGTCGACGGTTCCGAGCCGCTGGCAATTTCCAAGACTATCCTATACACGCGCAAGATTAATGTAGCGGAGCTGGAGCTCTCGCCTACTTCTGCTTCGTAAGTCAAACTATTTAGTCATCATAATTCGCGAAGGAGTCAGTCTATTCAGCCCCCGCTAGCTTTCGATCCGATGCAGTGCAGCCCCAAAAGGTAAGCTGAGACTAGTATAAAAGGGCATTGTCCACTTTGTCGAGTAGCATCCTCAGGGAGCACACCCCCTCTACTCTTCCGCCCTGGATTCCTCACAGCTCGTCCAGTCAGTCTTCGCAGCAGCGACACCACAGAACGTGTCGTCAACTGCAGATGCAATGGGTGTCATACCTCATAACATACCCTCCCTTTTATCTACTCTTCTATCCTTCTCCGCCCTGCGCGAGTGGTTCAAACTGTTCATGATCGGTGGCGCCATCGAGACTTGTCGCCGTTATTACAGCAACCTCTGGAACTGGGTCGTTGAGAGGTTCTGGCTTCAAGTCACCTTCGATGAAGACGACTGTAGCTATGGTGAGTTTAAACCAGAATAAAATACCAAAATTCGGGGACGTCATCTGATCTTTCATTACACCAGAATGGATGATGTTCTGGCTCTCCCGCCAACCTGCGTGGAGTGCGTACTATTTCCGAGGAATCTAATATCTGGGCTGACAGATCCTTACCTTCCAGAACAAACCAGATCTCTCGAGATCTCAACGCGAGATTATGGTCTCACTTCGCCGGCGGTCTGCATAGATGGCGAAGACGAGGAACGATCGACGAGTCGAGAAATGACATATCTGCCGAGCCTATCTACACCTTATTCGATGTGGTACAAGAGTCACTATGTTATCATTACTCGGACATCTGTAAACAACGGCATCTATCGCACCAAGGAGAACCTGCACCTTAGGTTAGTACGCTCGAAGTAAGATCTTGAACCATAACTTGACGCCGTGATCCACATAGCATCCTAGCACGGGATAATTCGGTCCTCACTGAAATGCTCATGGAGGCTAAGAATCTCTATAAAGCGGCTGAGGAGATGACGGTTGCCGTCTACGCTAGCAATGTGTGAGTTCGCCAGCATAAGCATCACGCAGCGACTAATTGCAGTGAAGTTCGAATAACTGGAGGAGAATCACATCGCGCCCAAAGCGCCCTCTCAACTCGATCATCCTAGATCCTGGAATCAAGGAGCTGCTTCTAAATGACGCACGGGACTTTCTTGATAGCCGGGAGTGGTATGCGGATCGAGGCATCCCCTTCCGTAGAGGATATCTCTTGGTACGTTAGCAGGCTAGATGCTCATCAACCAAGGTGCTCATATACTTGCTTAGTACGGCGCGCCTGGCTCCGGTAAGACATCGATGATCCAGAGCATCGCCGGCGAACTCGGGCTAGACGTCTACATCCTCACGCTCTCTCGACCGGGAATGGACGACAACACGCTCTGCGAGCTTATTTCAGAGCTTCCAAGACGTTGCATCGCGCTGATGGAAGACATCGACGCGGCATTCCGCCGCGGCATCTCGATGCGCAACCTGCAGGAGAACGAATACGAGCCGGAGCCCGAGGAAGCAAGACAGGAAAAGGGCAAAGCTGAGGATGCGTCACGCGTGACGCTCAGTGGGCTGCTCAATGCTCTCGATGGCATCGGCGCACAGGAAGGCCGCATCCTTTTCGCAACGACGAACGATTATGCCGCGCTCGACCCGGCGCTGTGCCGTCCAGGACGAATGGACATCCACGTCGAGTTCAAGCTCGCGAGCAAGTTCCAGGCGGAGGGCCTGTACAAATGCTTCTACATGCCGTCGAAGAACGAAGAAGTAGTCGACGACGAGAAATCGAACGATTCGGGCTACGCATCACGCGATCCGTTACCCGAGCGAGCGCTCTCTGAAGCAGCCCCCGACACAATTGGCGGATCAACTGGTGCCACTGTCTCGACATCGGGGGCGTTTGTCTCGGTGAGATCGAGTCCAAGAGGGATTACGCTTTCGGGTAAAAAGATATGCGAGCTGGCTGCACAATTTGCTGCCGCGATACCTGAGCGGGAGATCTCAATGGCGAGCCTACAAGGGTACCTTATGATGTACAAGGTTCGGCCACTTGATGCTATCGTCGATGCGCCGGAGTGGGTTGAGAGGGAGCGAGCGGAGAAGGCGGCACGGCGGAGAAAAGCAGAGACGAAGCCCTCCCCGTAACTTCTCGCGCGGACTGCGGCTTTACAGAACGACTATAGCGACTCTCATGTGCTAGATTGTATCGTAAAACAGCGAAACACGAAGTCGGGCTGCCCGAGAATGGATAATAAACGCGGAGCTCGGAGAATGGCTTTTTGCACAGATCCACTGGACATTGTTTGACACATCTAACAGGCCTTCAATTAGAGAAGCTATAGGGCGTCCTTTAAACGTAGATGGGATCATGCCCTCCCGTTGATTCTGATCAAGGATCCAACTCTTCCCTGATTGCCCACTGGCCTCATGATCTCCTGGATGCCGTTTGCTCCACTCCTGTCAGCACCTTGTCATGTATCTCATCTATAGCTGCGACTGAACCGTGGATTGTCACTTGCCCTGTAAGAATTCAAAAGTAGTAGCCGCTCGATGTCACATATTATATGCGAAACCAATCATTGCATCGAGGGCCCTGTTCGTCGTTACGGGATGGAGTATCATCCAAATCGCGGGTCCAGCCACTTGAGGTTAATTACCCAGCGGGTTTGCGTAGATAAGCGCCAATATTCACGTGAGTACCGAAGAAGAAGAACAACCATTTACGGCGCTCTACGAGGAGCCTGCGTAGGGATGGTAGTGGTAGGGTTAAGGACAAAGGTTATGGATCAGTAGTATTTCATGAGGTCTCGGTGTGTAAGGTATGGTTTATGTAATGGTTGTTGACCGTGCCGATAATGGCAGAATGATTGGGCTTACCCTGAATCGAAAACGATTGGGTGGACGTCTGGCTTGAGGAAGGCATTAGTATTGTGGAGGAAGTGGATAAGGGCTTTATGCACAGAACATCAAGGCGCGATACCCCGAGCGTGTTTTGACGGGTTTCTGTAAATACACCATGCAATAACCCGGCAATACCAGGGAAGCTGTCAATACCTCCTCGGATATTCTTATCTAATGCATCATGTGAAGACCCTCCTTTCTCTCTTACCACCACCATCGCCTTAGGTGCTCACGTACCGTCCACCCATACGTAGTGATGTGCCAGGCCCGGCCCGGCTCAAAAGCCCCGGCTTTGGCCCGGCTTTGGACGGCCTTGGCTTTTCAAGGACGGCCTTGGCTTTTCAAAACCTCAGGCCGGGCCCCCATTGACGGCCCAGGGCTTGGCCCGGCCCGGCCTGGGGCTTGCCCGGGGCCTGGCACTGTGAGGATGATCATCACTGTAGCCACACAAACTCATAACGTACCTTCTCCAACTATCTTCTGACAAAGCCAAGCTCCAGTATCTTCAATTATAGTGTGAAATCATCATTTTACCGGCACGGTGCTCTGTGGCGCGCATTCCAAATGGGGCATCGTATAGGCGCCCAAAAGTGAGTGACAGGCTTAATTCGATCCATGGGACTATCCTCTTGCTTGAATTTAAAAATATAGACATACTTCATTGGAATATGGCATACTGCTACTATATATATCCTTATATCATAGTTACTAGACATTTTATCTGTTAGAGCTTTCAGGCCCGGGGCTCACGGCTTGGCCCGGCCCGGCTTGAGACACAAGCCGGGCCCTGGGCCGTCTCAAGCCGTGGTGTAGGGCCCGGCCTGGCCCGGCCCAAGTAGGGCTTGGCCCGGCCCGGCCTATGGCCCAAAGCCGGGCCTGGCACATCACTACCCATACGCCGACCCCCACACACCGTCTCTCCCACCATGAACACCCAACACACCGTCCCCAACACCCAGAGGGTCCAAACCGAAACCACATCAGCCACCTTTGCATTTGATCTACTTTTCAATGCTGCCCAGAGTATCCACCGGGCACACGAAACCAACTCCTCCAACTATGCTCTTCCACTTTGGAAGACTCACGTATCCTACCTCTTTACCGCAATCCAACATGGAGCTGACGAAATCGCTCACACCGAAGCCCTCACCTTACTCACAGTGCGAGACACAGTCCGCCAACTCGCCAACCACTTAGATGCCATTCTGGCGCCTACTTTTCCCAACCCTATGCCCTACCCTATTCCCACACCTCCACCCTCACCGCCTGCTGCACGCACCACTATCCAGACCCATCAGGCGCCATACATCAAACGCTTAGTCACCACATCCCGAATTCCACGACGCAAAACACCCCTGCCCAAACTCCATTGGGTACCCAACAAACCACCTACTCCCAACCCTACCCCTCCTGTAACCTCACCAGCGATTACCCCACCCCCGACTGTCACCGTCAAATCACCTAAACAGTCCACTACCCCACCGCCTCCTCCCACACGCAACCACTCCCCCACACCATCCGCTCATACAGCGGATTCGGACGACACTGCTCACCCCCAACTCACCCACAACTAGCCCACGCCCACTCCTTCGGACCTATCCGCCGAAGACTACGCCATCAATTATGGCACCCCTGCTGAACGTGCCATGTTTCCCCAATATTTTGGCCCTGATGGCCGACATGTCACTCCCCCAACTCGCTCACCCGTTTCTCAGTCACCCATCCCATCCGCACCCCCACTCCCATCACCCATAACCACTCCTCCCTCCATGGCTACACCTGCGGACACCACCGACGATTCTCCTCCTCAATCATGCAGACCGCTTTGGGTTGACCAAACTATGACAGCCCTCCTGGAACCTCCCATGTACGACCACCCCATAGGACCTACACCTTCCCTTGACATGATTCGCAATACCAGACCTCCCACCCCGGTCCCTAACACTTACACTGTCCAAATCAACGGCATCGCATGTCGCTACGATGACGGCACTCGGGTTACCAATCAAGACATTGCCGACGAATTCTTCTACGCACTCAGTCGAACTCCCTTCTACACCATTGCTCCACAACCATACCCCTTTGAACCTCACTTCATATGTTGGATGAACCCCAACATCCCTGACCACAAGACACACTCCTCTGTTCTACTCTCGTTCACCGATGCCGACGACGGCCATATACTCAAAGCGCTTGAGAGCGCTATCCATGATTTCAACTACGGCGTCATCTCCTCCCACTTCCACGGACGCGTATCCATGACTATCCGTTCTCGTACCTGACCGCCTTCCCACACAACACCTTGCAAGAAGTCCGGGTTCTTCTGCTACGTACTTTTTCTATTAGTTTTAACCTCCCTTTTCTTTTCTTTTCTTTTCTATATACGTATCACTAGAGCGATTGGTGTCGCCTAACCTCGGGGCTTCTACCATCTGCTCACCCTCTCCTACGATACCTAACAGAAGTACGAACCCGCACACCACCCTACTCGTAACTATCGTGAACTATCACCTTCGACCTTGGGCTCTCGTTAGCTGCCGCACATGTACTTAGGATACTGACTGCGGGATATAAGTGGTTGTCTCTCTCTCTCTAATGCATCATGTGACCACCATCACCCATATGTGTATTTATAATTGGGGACCGGCAACCCCGCCAAGAGTCTTGCCCACGGGCGCTGATCCAAATGTCATTGGACATTGAATCACTTGCCTAGATAAGCAATCGTAGCGCCCAGATCGCGATTGCGCCGCCACCGCCACTGGTATTGGCGTACCCATAGCATCGTAGATAGTTACTTCTGGTGCACAGCAGCAAACATACATTACAATTTACTTGCTAGAATACCAAGATCTGTCTGTTTAAGCTATCAAACTAGTCCAAATCACTATCCATACTCTGGGTATCAAGATTGTCACTGCAATCACTCTCGGAATTGGAAGGGCGGCAAGAAGTGGAATGCACGGATTCACCGGCTACGCGCTCTGGTTCTGGCTTCAAATTGTAGCGATAGACTGCTGCTTTGAGTACATCTAATTTTTGCCTTGAGCTTGAGATTCTTCCGAGCAGGTATGAGGATGTCTCGACGAGAATCGACGCGATGCGACGTGTAGCGTCACGTGCTTGTCCGCCCTATATAGGAAGTTTATCATAGCCACTCTGTCCCATTCAAAATAAATTCATAGCTTACAAGCTGTGCAAGATCTCCAATAGGAAATTTTTTATTGGTATCATAAGCATGTGTACCATTATACTGTGAAGTGATGAGGGATGATGTTTGTTGGAACGTCAACAATCTACAAAATGATTGCTGCTTTCCTACAACCATGTAATTGTATCTCCTTCTTGAGTTCGGATTCTGACCCTTCAGCAACAGTCATAAAAATTCATTCAGATGGCATTCTAAATATCGTTCTGGACAGATTTTTCGTAAGCATTCTCATCATCTCAAAACAGCTTGCTCAATAATGAGATCTCGGAAATGGAATTATTTATTCAAAATCTGTTCCGAACATCTTATTCGAATTTCGATTTTGGGCAAGTCTTCCCGCCAACATGTTTCACGAGTCTTTCTGTACAGTGAGCTATTAGCTATGACCACCGTCCTCTCTGTGCTTCCAGCTGCTTTAGGTATGCCGTTGATGGGGACGTCTGGGATTTGACAGCGGTGCATCACTGGCGCTAGCCAGCCAGAAATTGCCGCCCCGCTACGGTTGCTGGCCCCCATTATAATTATGCGACTTGAGACTTGCTTGAACGTGGACTTGTCCATTGACATCGACGACCAACCTTCACACAGGCAAGCTTACCACAGCCACCCTTACCCACCCTGCATATGCATGTTTTCTCAGCTCTGTTATAAGGCTGACTTTGACACTCACCAGTCGGTTGGATGTTCCAGACTCTGCGGTGAGGGTTAAAATCCGCAATATCATAAGCAGTAATACCTCACAGCAAGGGTTATGATACAGAGTAGATGTGCAATCAAAATGTTGAACTCGTCCTTAGCGGACAGTCATTACGGTGTGCATCTCTCCATGTAATACCTCATTTCTGAATACATGTATGCTCCCAGATGGATGCTTGTCATCCTTATATCGGTCAGGTTGCTTGCTTTGGTATGTCCTCAATACTGTCTGAGATGCTACATTATACACTAGCTCGATCACCCGCAGAACCTGCACCCGCAATGTACGCTGATGCGGTCAACATACTAGAGGGCTTGACATATGAGCTATCCATTCCAGGTGCATGCTGCTCCACTTTCTGACCCCAACATACCTGACTTCCGATGTGCGCTTTCATTCACCGGACTGCACTTGCACCATAGTGACAAGATCACACCGGTACGCCACACCCGATGTGCGCACTTCCAATATATTCGTTCACACTCTTGTAATGGTATGATATTCCGTATATGCACTCTGCGCATCGGCTCACATGCAAACTATCTCAGAGACCAATTGTAGCTGGGTATATGCATGAATTTATAGTATGTTCTGTCATCCTGAGATCATAAGCTGTCATCGCTGACTCTGTGTGTTATGTAATACAGCTTGCAGCCTGGATATGTCCGCTACTCACCATGCTGGGCAATCCTAGTTTGTGTCTTGGCATTGCTCTGGTATGTAATAGTCATTGCAGAGTCGTCATAGTGCTAATTCTACTATGCTCAACAGTCGCAAAGTGGATCCCTGGATGTGACCGCAACTGAGATCGCAGACCATGATTGGTCAATGCTTTAGCATGGCATCAGTAGTGTATTTATCTCTGCTTGTACTACATATACGTGTTTGCACAATATATCTTGGCATTTCTTGAATGTTTGTGACATCCTAAGAGGCGCCCTACCCCAGCGGCAGCGAGCCCAATTCAGGCCAGGGACAGCGCTTATCGAAGAGCGCCTAAGGGGTATCGCTGGATTATTGCATGTGTATGTGGACAATACCCTGTGCAATACCCAGTGGGGGTATTGACAGTGTTTTGACAGGGTATTTATGAATAACCTGTCAATACACTGTCAGGGTATTGCTCATGATGTGCTGTGCGCTAAGGATAATGTGTAGTTGTAGTGACTGTGATGTGTGTTGAAGGTTCATGTGAGTACTGACACGTTGGGCCTGCGGCGGGTGCCTCTGCATGCCCTATGTATTCCCCATTGACAAACGTTGAACGTTTTGAACGGCCCATCACTATAACAACTGCACCACAGATATATCATAGGAATAAAATATATACTGTAGCACATTGTAGGTTCATTGGGAGGATGCCTTGCTTGTCCACTTAGTATCTCAAAAGTGCATACTAGCTTTACATAAAAGACTCGGCAAAGTTCAATGAGAAATTGTGTGCAACAGGTCACCCTACTACACTACTGGACATTGTCTACGTACTTCAGTTGGGCACCTACGACCCCTGCACAGCTACTTGACAGCTGCATTGGAATATGGCGCGAAGCTGTCTCGTGCGGACTTAGCTGATAAATCTAAATCTATGGGTGCTTCAAGAATGTGAATGTAAGCATCATGGAATCTATTACCCAACTTCACCACCTTACAGGCTGAATGCAAATCTAAGAGTGGAAAATATATTCTACCATGCTTCATGGGCCATCAGAGCGTATATACACCATCCTCATCATACACCTCAGGGTCAGGCAGAGGCGCTCCCGACGCATGCCGAAATTCATGTGATCTCTGGTGCTTATCTATGCAAACTCGCTGGGTAATTAATCCCAGTGAAAATCCGAGGTATTTAGAAATACCCAAATAAGTCCTACTGTATCTGAGTGTATCCTGAGAAGTTTGATGTACCCCAAATATATCCAATGGCTCATGTGATCTATTTTGTAGGTTGACAGATGCCAATAAACGACAGATCATATGTGTCAGGCTGCATAATTTTGTGTATGCATAAGAAATTGAATTGCTTTGGGTCCACGTGCTTATGTCATCATGCTTTCGTTGCTATCATCTGTACTGCCACACAACTGTATGCCTGCCACACGACCGTATGCACATTCCTCCATACCACTACCAAATAATTGAGAACTCATAATAATTTGAGCCTCTGTACATACAATTGATAAAGGTTTTTTTGTGGCCATAATTCCAAAGAGAAATTTGCATTTTGTAGCCAAAGGTACTTACTGCAGCCATGGCAAACTTCGAGCTTGCTCATTTGGGCAACAGAGCCATTGTATGGATGTCGAGTTCGTCATATCTTACATTAGACTACAGTGAATGTGTCTATGCTGATGACATGGCTCCTGTCCGAGTCCTTGTCTTTGTGGCATTGTAGCCACATCCCTTTATGGCAATGCTTTTACCTCGCAGCACTAGTATCACTATGTCATTTTCCATGGATCGCTTCATTTTATGTTCCTTCACCTACACTGTCACCTCTTGAACTTTATTTCCCTCACTACACATAAGCAGGCCTACAACGCGCTGCATGCTATCTCATCTTCTCCCTCTGCTTTTCTCTTACTTAGTGAACCTCTGGGTCTTGGCACAGTGACACCATCCATTCCAGCTTCAAGAGGAGTCAAATAACCATGTGCAAGTAGGTGACCACCCGTGAGTTGTTTAGCTAGTAGTTTTGTCTTATTTATTTACGTCCAGCCAGTACACAAACATTCTCATTGCAAGATGTAACCACTGCAGCAGACAGACTGGTACATATTTAATTACTTCGAAATATCTTTAAAAAACTCATTCATGCAATGTTGAGTGTAAGATGGAAATGATTCTCTGAACACATGCCCCTTTCCGTAACCAGGTGTGTATTGCACCACCTTCCGGTCTGGGCTCACTCCACCACTTTCCCTTTTCATGTCGTTCCCCACTGTGGTGACAGGATTGCATCCTTGTGCCATGCCCGATGCATGTGCACTTCCAACAAGTTTTCTGCAGCAGGGAGTGGGGACAGGGAGTGAGGACAGGTAGCGGGCATGGGGGGAGCATGAATATTGGTGGGTAGGTTGGGAGATGCTGTAGGTGCATTCAGATAGCATACGTCAATACTTTTGTGTACATTAGAATACATCTCAATACATTCTGATATATTCAGCCACATTGAAGAATACCTTGTGACACACCACAGAACTGTCCTGTTACAGTTATTTTGATTTTTCGAATATCGACAGAACTCACCACCGGGCGAATACGATACAGGGACTTGTTGCGCAACCAACCCCCTGGCTACTCGTGACTCTACTGGGCGTATCCCCAGTTGTACTAGCATGAAACAGACTATATCCTCTAACGCGTATTGGATATTAACCGATCTCCTAAGAATCTCGCTTAAGACTTGAAGGCATCTAACGAGTATTTGCCTTGCACACGGCAGCAAGCCTACGTGCAGAAGAACAATCTATATTCGCGACTTGAATATACGAACGGGTATTCGACCCGTAACAGAAGGTCGAGCTCATCACACCCTCACCTACCACGGTGCAAGGGCACATGATATTTGGACCAGAATTCCCAGCACGACTGATTGAACTCTTGCTCGAGGACATTCAGGGAGTCTACAGACTCAACCGATATGAGTGGACTGACACCATTGGAGCCTTCCGTAACCGCGGAGGAATTGTTGTCATTCCTAGAGAAGATAGGGCATCAAAGTGGGTACAAGTATACCCCTCCGCAGGAACGACCGCTTGGGAAATAACGCGTGAAGCATTTGAACGATTCGGAGAGATCCCTCCGATGTCAACTACAGTGTTGACTGAAAACGAAACCGAAACCATCAACAGAACCTCCGATGCCGATGGAAATACGAATCAGCCTTCGGGCACCACAGGAATGGCAGGAATTGAGCGCATCGGAGATGATGGGATAAATCCTGGAAACTTTACAGGAACAGATAACAGCCAGACTGGAGGACAGGACCCTCCAGGATTTATATCTGCTTTTGCGCAGAGTGGGATTGGGTCTATGGCTGGAGGAACAAACCTCTTTGGAAACCCCCCACAGAACGCACACGGAATGGGTAGCGGAGGAAATCCGTCTTGGACTAGCCCAAGCGGAGGAATGGAAACGACAAACCCAGGAACATGGCCTTCAGGCCTATTTGGATGAACCGCCGCAGATACAAGCGGAGGAGGACTGGGAGGAAACTTCGAATTCGGAGGAGGGAACGCCCCCCCTCCTGGAGGACTCGGAGGAGGAACCCCCGCGAACCCTGGAGGAGGAAACCCTGGTGGAAACCCAGGGAACCCCGGAGGAAACCCAGGAAACCCGGGTGGAGGATACCCGGGAGGAGGAGGACCGCCAGGAGGGCCTCCACCACCGAATGCGCCGCAGCCTCAACTCCCAGCGCCGAACCCGTACTATCGACCCCCGATGATAAAGATCAATCCCCCCGACGTATTTGACGGGGAACGCTCCGACATGCAGAACTTCATAAACCAATGCAACTCCTGGTTTACGATGTATGAAGCGTCATTCCAAAATGATGTCCAGAGAGTGATCTTTATCCTCTCGTATATTTCGAACAAGGGGAAAACGGGCCAATGGAAACAGAATTACCACCGGGTCTACACAAACCCCATAATGAAACGATTCTTCCTGCCGAGTCTTGCACAGTTTGATGCAGACTTCCAGAAAGCCTTCGGAGCCATCGAAGAGGTACAGAAAGCGCGGAAGAAAATCCTAGACGTCACTCAGGACAGAAAGGACATCGATGATTACATCACCGAGTTCAATAACTTGGCTGGAAAGGCCCAGTACGACCGATACAGTGCGGACGGAAACGCACTACTTATAACCCTCTTCGAGAAAGGGTTACCAGAACATACGACCCGATATATCATCGGGGTACGACCGCTGCCAGCGACCATCGATGAATGGCAGTCCGCAGCATCGTACTACGAAAACACATACAAGATATTCTTGAAACGTGATAAAACGTTTGTCAAGAAAAAGGCTTGGCAAGCCCCGAACCAGAATAGCTGTTACGGATCGAATATCCGTTCAACGCAAAATAACTAAGTCGAGTTACTCAGCGTATCGAGTAGCGCACTACTCGTCGGACTCCTCTGAGTCAGAGCGTCGATATACAAGCTGCAGGCTTAATTGCTTAAGCCTTTGAGAACGAGTATAGGATCCTTGAATTCAACAAGGTCGAGCTGAGGAACTCGACCGATATTTACATCAGGTTATATACTGCGATCCGTTAATCGGGGTCGTAGTGTCTTTGGTACTACTACTATTAAGTCCGTCGGGCTAACGACATGAGTAATAAAGGAGAAGCGTTGCGGTTGAGCGCAACAAGAGATGAAACACGGAACTACTGTGGTTGGACACAGAATATCAGCTAGAATGAGATGCGGACACAGGGAGTGGGCATAGGGTTGTTATACATGAAACAGGGCCTACGGTTGAGCGGAGGCCCCCCTAGAAATAGAGCGCTGGGTACAGCGGTTGAACGCTAAGTCCTCATACACGGTGAGGCGTCAAACGGAATATTCGAGTGTACCTGGTAGAACTGTAACATCACCCCCCCTTCAAGCCTTCATCGCCCTCGATGAAATCCAAGCTTCACAGCCACTCAGAGGGCCTCTGGGTCAGGGTCGTTGTATCCCGCATCTGTATTGGGGAGCGGAGGCGTCGGAGGGGGGATCCATACCTGATATAAGGCGCACTCACCGACGCAATGTCCTGGCTGCGTGACTCTGCAGGTGGGGCATCTGTAATCGGGACAGTCGAGGACCCAATGCCAGGGGTTACCACATCGACGGCAGGGCTCTTCGGCGGATGGTCGAGGTGGTGAGCGGGCTGAGGGGACGGCGCGAAGATACTCTCCTGATTCGTACCGCTGGTGGTGGTGGTGGGCCCAGAGACGCTGTCAGAGCCAGGTAGGCAGCTGGTAAAGAGACTCGTCCCATCCGTCCCTCCCTCGCTCCCATTCCTCCCGGGTAATGATCTCAACTGATGGAGATCTGTTGCTAACTCCGTCGCTAGCAGCTGCAGAGGTCGGCGAGGGGGGAGCCCTACCATCGCCCGACCCCTCTCGAACTGGGCGTCATTCATCGTCTTGTGGATGCGGAGGAGGGCGCGCTGATTCTCGAGGTCGAGGTCCTGCGGGGGCGGTCGGTACGGCAGCGTCACGAGGTACCACATGACTGTATTCCATAAAATCGAATGGTTCTGCGATTCGATCCAGCTCGCTGTCGTCGAGTAACCAGGGGGGCATGGCTGGGACAGGGCTTCGCGTTCGTGGTAAGCGGGGCGGGCCCGCTTCGACCTCTGTGAACGCTCGCCGGATTCGCGATGGTGTCGACGCCCCGAGGTGGTCGATCCACTGACCGATGCACCGCCCAAGCCTCTGCCACTGAAGGAGGGCTGTGCACTCGAGTTGGACGATTCTCTCTGTGACGTCCTGGTACTGGTCGAATATGTTGGTGAGTTCCTGTACGAGTTCAAATTGATCGGTCCAGGGGGTCGCCTGCCCTCCGGGGGGGATGTCGGACCTGTGCCAGGTGAGCGCATGTCTGATGCGGACGTGGGCATCCTCTGAGCAGCCGTAACACCTGCCTGTCTGGTACCCCATGCGGACTGCGAGGGATCGCCGCATCGTCGGGGCGGTAGGTCGCTCAGACGGGCTAGTTGTAGGGAGTGGCGTCGACATGCTATTTCTTCGACCTGCCGGGCCTTGGTCTTCGTCCTCTTGCTTTTAAACTCCTTGAGGACGTCCGGGGAGTTCTTTAAACTGGCTTCACCTTCCCATGAGTCTTCTGCCGATGGGTAGCCTTTCCAGTGGACGAGGTATTGCTTCTTCCCTCGGTATTGTCGTTGGTTCAGGATGGCTTCGACTTCATACTCTGCTTCCCCATTGACTAATTCCGGGGGCGGCTTCATATGATTGGGTCCGTGCACCCTTGTCTCATTGAACGGCTTCAGTAGGGCTGCATGGAAGACCGGATGTACCTTCCATCGCGGTGGTAGGGCTAGTCGATAAGTTACATTCCCAAGCTTTTCAGTGATAGTGAATGGTCCCTCCATTTTGGGGGCGAGCTTCCGAGATTCGTATGGGAGGTGGAGGTTCTTGGCATCGAGCCAGACCTTGTCCCCTTTGTCGAATTTAGGGAGGTCTCGTAGGGTCCTTCCTGCCATTCACTTCTGCATTAGCTCATGAGCGGCAATTGCCTTTTCCCTTGCTTCTTGTGCGGCTTTTAGTCGGTCAGCTGCTGTTGGTACCTGGGTGGTTTTAACTTCATCGGGTAATCCTCTCGGGATGTATCCCATGATTACTTCTGTAGGGGCAGGCCGCCCCTCCGTCCTTCGTGTGTTGTGAGCAAATTCTACATCTGCTAATCGCGTCGCCCAAAGTCTTGGGTCGTTCATACAGTATATGCGCAGGTAGACTTCGATTTGTTGGTTCATTCTTTCTGTCTGTCCGTCTGTCTGTGGGTGATAGGCCGTGCTGAGGGCGGACTCGATTCCAAGGACTTTACAGGGTCCTTGAAAGAGCTTGGACGCGAATTGCGGTCCTCGATCGGATATGATTTTCCGGGGGAGTCCATACTTTGAATAGATTTGCCGATGGAATATGTCAGCTGCCCCTTTGCTGGTGATGGTCTTGCTGCATGGGGTTAGCGATATCGCCTTGGACGACCCATGATCGATGATGACCATGATCGAGTCATACTTCCCTACCGGGGAAAGGTCCATGATGAAGTCAACAGAGCATTGCGAAAAGGGGAGGGCATCCTTTTTTGTCGGAATCGGTTGTAGTGGCGGCTTCGTCGGGTTTCTGTCGGGTTTCATTTGCTGACATATGGCGCACCCTTTGACGTATTCTGCCACCGTTTTTCAGAGATCAGGCCACCAGAAGTGTTCCTGTACTTTTAGCGTCGTCCCCCAGATTCCGGGGTGACCTGCTGCGATTGGATCGTGATATCTAGAGACCACATCCCTTCTCAGGGCAGGGTCTCTGGGAACATACATTCGTCCTTTGTACAAGAGGACTCCTTCGCTGGACTGCCAGTCTTCCATTGCTGTCCTCGAAGGGGCAGTCTCTCCTTGTTCCAGGGCGTGGAGAGCCTGTTCCGCGATCGGGTCGAAAGGCTTCGCGATCTTGATCCGATCGATGATCGGTATCTCGATGGCGTGGACAAACAGTTCGTTGGGTAACATGAGGATGTTTTCGTTGTCATGTTCCGAGTCGTCTAGGTTCAGGAGACGCGAGAGAGTGTCTGCCATTATTAATTTCTTTCCGGGTACGTGCTGTAGGTGGATGTCGAACTGGGACAGCAGGAGGTGCCATCTTGCCTGTCGCCGATTCAATCTCTGAGCGCTTCGCCAATATGTAAGGTTCTGGTGATCGCTTCTGATCAGAATCTGGTGGGGTGCTCCTTCTAGAAGGTGGCGCCATTCTTCAAGAGCGTGGACTATTCCGAGAAGTTCCCGATCGTAGATTTCATAGTTTCGTTCAGCTGCGGTTAGGGATTGAGAGAGGTAGCCTACTGGCCGTTCATTTCCTTCGTCATCTTTCTGTTTGAGTACCGCCCCAAGGGCGTACTGGGATGCATCTGTTTCGAGGATAAATGGTTTCCCTTTATCGGGGAGTGACAAGGCCGGGGCTTTTACGAATTGGCCCTTCAAGAATTCGAAGGCCTTCTCTTCTCGATCAGTCCACTTGAAACCATTCCCGGTTGCAGTCTTTGTGAGGTCGATGAGTGGTCGGGCATGTGCGGAGTAATGATCGATGAATTTTCGATAGAAGTTTGCAAAGCCTAGGAAGGAGCAGACCCCCTTAACATTCCGTGGGGCGGGCCACTTCCAAATTCCTTGGAGCTTGGCTGGGTCCATCTGGACATGTCCTGGGGCGATTACCAGCCCTAGGAATTCCACCTTGTCAACTCCAAAAGCACATTTCTCTGGTTTCACAAACAACTTGTTGTCGGCGAGTTTCCGCAGAATTCGTCGTTCTCGCTCTTGGTGTGTATTCCGATCTGGGGAAAAGATGAGGATGTCGTCCATGTACACCACCACCCATCCCTCTGCTATTTCTTCCTTGAGGATTTCGTTCATCATGGATTGGAATGTAGCGGGTGAATTGCACATTCCGAAGAACATTACAGTGGGCCCGTAGAGGCCTCCATTCGTCTTGAACGCACCCTTCCATTGGTCGCCTTCTTTGATCCGCACATTATTGTACCCTGCTCGCAGGTCCATTTTGGTGAAAATTTTCGCCCCCTTCAGCTTTTCGATAAGTTCGGATATTAAGGGTAAGGGATATGCGTTCTTGATCGTTCCCTCGTTCAGATACCTGTAGTCTTGGCAGGGTCTCAGGCCTCCATCTTTTTTCGGGACAAAGAAAGCGGGGGAGGCCATCGGAGACTTCGATGGTCGGATAAAACCCTTTGCGAGATTTTCTTCTAAGAATTCGTCCATGGCCTTCTGTTCCCTGGGGGACAGTGCATAAACCTTGCAGTCTCATGGTATGAAATCGGGTTTTAGTTCGATGGCATGGTCCCAGGGTCTCGAAGGTGGGAAGGAGGCAGCTGCCGATTTGCTGAAGACTTTCGCAAAGTCCTTCAGGTGCTTGGGGAGGATTGTTTCGTCAGTGCTTTTTCCTGTCATTCCCGCAAATTCTTGAGATTTGGTCATAGCTTTTCGAATGCAGGAGAGTTGCGTGATCCTTTTCCTGAACCTGTGTTTGGTCTCGGTTCGCGGGGCAGTCAGCTTCCTTTCCATTTTGATAAACCTTCGCAGGAGTTGGTGTTCTTCTTCGGAGGGTAGCTCCTTCGAGGGGTCTTCTGAACTAGGGTCCTTTGGTGTTTCTTCTTTGTCGGTGGAGCCAAAGCCTTTCTCTCCTCGGTTAGTCTCGTCGAGCTCTTCGACCTGAATTATATCAGGGGTTATGGCTTGCTCAAATATAATCTGTGCAATCCTCATTCCAGGAATGATGCGGTGGGTGGTCGTCAATTGGTTGAATAGTATGACTTGGACCTCTCCTCTGTAGTCGGGGTCAATGACGCCTCCTCCTATTGTCAGGCCGTGCCTGAGAGTGAGGCCCGATCGGGAGGCGATCCTCCCATAGGATCACTTCGGGATTTTCATATGGACTCCAGTGGGGATTGCCTTCCATCCTCCGGGGGCTATCTCTTCTGGTTTAGAGGCATAGAGGTCGTAGCCGATGGCTCCATCGGTTCCGTGGGTTGGTAGTTTTCCTTCGGGTGTAATGGTCATTTCGACTGTATCGAGGCGAAGAGTGACGTCTGCGCTTCGGGTTTTTTCTGGGGTTTCATTAGGGGTGACGTCGACTTTTCCCTTGGCCCAATCGATTTTGGGTCCTTCCTTTTTTAACCAATTATATCCGAGGATCATATCTTCCTTTCCGATGTTTCCGACGAGGAAGCGGACCTTGCGTTTCTTTCCTCTGTATCTGATAGCGAGGACTACTTCGCAATATATCCGTCCGTCTTTATTGATGGTTCCATCAACGTTTCGAATGGTGATGGGGTTCTTGATTGGTCGGGTCAGGATCCTGTGTCGAATGACGAGTTTTGGGTGGATGAGGGAGGACATAGCTCCTGAGTCGATTAGGGCATTTACTGTCACGGGTTTCTGCAGCTCCAGGGTTATAGGGATGAATAGCGACCTGTCGCGTTCATACGATGTAATTACATGGGCTACGCTTTCGGGAGGTAAGACTGTGCGCTTCCTCCCTACTCGAAATCCTGCTCGTCAAGAATTTGGGCGAGGTATGACGGGTTCTTAACCTTGAGAACCCTGATTGCAATGACCGCTTCTTCTATGGCGGTTGCTCCGTCGCTGTCTTCATCATCTGTGTTTTCTTCGACTTCCTCAATATGAGTTGTGAAGGTGTCTTCCTCGGCTTTCCGGGCTTTTCCCCTGGTGGTGGGTTTCTTCTTTCATTTGGGGCAGTTGCTGGAGAGATGTCCCTTCTCCTTGCAGTTGAAGCAGCATCCTTCGGTTTGGAGCCTGCGACGTTCTTCTGTGGACATCCGATCGATATCCATCGCGTTCGGGTCTTTAGTCGAGGCCGCTGTGGTCGGGGTACTCTGGGCCTTGGCTCGCCATTGCGGCTTCTTCTTAATCATTCCCTTGTCCCTTGATGAAGGTGTTATAATTGTTTTCGTTGATGGATGCTTGTTTCATCCATTCGGTAAGGGTGACGACGGGGGGAACGATATTTATGATGTGGGTTACTAGTGCGGGTCGAATAGCTCTCTTGTATGCTGTGACGAAGAGAGGGTCGCAGTGTACGCGGTCTAACCCTGTTTCTCCTACAAGGTTGTCGAATTCGATATTGAAATCGTCGATGCTCTTCTTGTCTTGTTTGAGATCAAAGAGATTGTCGTTGGTTTTTTGTTTTTCTTCGATCGGTTCGAAGGCTGCATCGAATTCGGCGCTGAACTGGGCCAGCGGGGGCAACACGAACACCCGGGTGATCGGGTCGGTGTATTTGGCGTAGTAGTTTTCTTTCCATTGGTTCACCCGGTCGCTTCCCTTGATGTATGACATGATGAAGAGGATCTTCTGGTCGTCGGACTGATAGTCTGCTGCGAACATGGTGAACCAGGTGTTGCAGTCATTCTTGAAGCTCTGTGGCTTCTTTCGTTCCCCTTTGAACGGCTCGGGGGTGGCGAGCTTTATGCGATTTCCTCTGGCTGGCTGAGGGGCTTGAGCACCCCAGCCTAGCGGGGCTCCTCCTCCTGGTGGGCCTCCGCCTCCTGGTGGGCCTCCGCCTCCACCTCCTGGCAGTCCTGCTGGATTGCCTCCCACGCCGCCTGCTGGATTGCTGCCGCCGCCTGGGGGACCTCCGCCTCCTGCGCCGCCTGGGGGATCTCCCCCTCCAGGAAGGCCTCCTCCTCCAGGAGTTCCTGTTCCGGAGGGGTTTGCTCCGACAGTATGGCTAGGGAGCGGATTATTAGCCGGCGGAGGGTTAGGGGTACTTCCCCCTGCGCCCTGGCTTGCACCTGTGCTTCCTGGAATAGTACTGCCGCCCATGGCTGTACCTGACACACCCATGGTTCCTCCGGCGGAGGGGGTGTTCGTCGTCTGTCCTCCCTGTTGTTGTCCATCAGCTCGGTGTTACGGTTATTTTGATTTTTCGAATATCGACAGAACTCACCACTGGGCAAATACGATACAGGGACTTGTTGCGCAACCAATTCCCCTGGCTACTCGTGACTCTACTGGGCGCATCCCCAGTTGTACTAGTCTATAGGGCGCGTTTCATCTTTGGCAGATCCAACTCTGCCACCGTTTCATGTTCATCGTTTATTAGCTGATAGATGGCGTTCAACCGCCATCATTCCTATCTATCGTCTCAGATATATCACTCCATACTTATCAGACGTTTGGGACTATAGCGTAGATAGTATCGGTGGCATCTGGGACAGACTTGACCCCTGAAACTTAGCGTAGTATAAAAACTCATGTACTTACCGTCAAGGCTCTTCAGCTCGACCTTGTTGTACAAACAAGAAGTCTTATACTCGTTCTCAAACGTAGGAAACTACGCTCAGTATTTCTCACTCGAGCAACTGAACGACTAAGTCCTCGAAGTGCACATTGACTTCTCGGACTTAGGCGAGTCTTATATTCTATCAGACTCGCACCTGAACAGATTATATCCTCTAACGCGTATTGGATATTAACCGATCTCCTAAGAACTTCACTTAGGACTCGAAGGCATCTAACGAGTATTTGCCTTGCATACGGCGACGTGCCTACGTGCAGAAGAACGATCTATATTCGCGACTCGAATATACGAATGGTTATTCGACCCGTAACACTCGGTGGATGGTAAGTGTCGGTGTCATAATATCAATGACCATTGGAAACCGCTCGAACGCGGCACGTGTCTGATCCCAGGGATCGTTCGAAGATGGGGGAACCTGTACCCAAGTGGGCAAAAGCCTGTCTGGGGATGGGATGGTGAGGTATCCTCCTTTCGTGAAGAATCCTGCTGGGGGATCTCTCCACTCGTATTTCTCTTCGTAAGAGATTCGTCGGTATGCTTCGGGGAGTGTTTCAATCAACCTGGTCGGGAGATCCGGGTCGAATCGTTGCATAGGCTTGCACTTCGGTGAGTGAGCTTTGTTAGAGCTCGACCTTCTGTTACGGATCAAATATCCGTTCAACGCAAAATAACTAAGTCGAGTTACTCAGCGTATCGAGTAGCGCACTACTCGTCGGACTCCTCTGAGTCAGAGCGTCGATATACAAGCTGCATGACACAAACTAGTTGTGGGACTCACTCTATAACCTTGTTAAGCGACTTGAAGTAGTTGCTGGAGGTTGGTGAGGATACTAGTAGGCGCAAGCAGAGATGATATGTGACTGTGCGAATGCAGAGAACAAATCTAAGGCTTATCCGCAGTGATAGCCCTACTTATATACATGCTTTGTTTGGTTACTCGAAGAGGAGCCAAACAGTTAGACGGTCTGTGCGCAGACATAACTAAATACAGTTAAGTCGTAAACTATAATAGACCATGTGCGCCGGTAATGGCCGCACCAGTAAGATCGTTTGTTTGGACCGTAGGTCCATATTGTGGAAGTGGCTGTAGCTTCGTTAGTAAGCCATGCATGTGATTCTTATATTCCGGTATCGGGATATGAGTAATCGTAAGGGCATTGGCATGTGATAACGAGTGGGCCGCTTATCCAATTGTACTGACATAGCCCGGTATCGGGATATGAGTAATGCGCGTGACACCGGAGGTTAGTCCGCTGAGTCATTGACGCGTACAAACGTGTTATGTACGTGTTGTTATGACAAGTGGACGTATACCGCGTTGTGTACGTGTTGTTTGGTTGCGTGTACGTGTAGACGGGCGCTTAGCAGCGTAAATGTCTACAAGGTCGTAGAAATACCAGATAAATAGGTAAAAATACGGGTAAAATAGTGGCATGTCCCAAATCTGTGACACTGCAGGCTTAATTGCTTAAGCCTTTGAGAACGAGTATAGGATCCTTGAATTCAACAAGATCGAGCTGAGGAACTTGACCGATATTTACATCAGGTTATATACTGCGATCCGTTAATCGGGGTCGTAGTGTCTTTGGTACTACTACTATTAAGTCCGTCGGGCTAACGACATAAGTAATAAAGGAGAAGCGTTGCGGTTGAGCGCAACAAGAGATGAAACACGGAACTACTGTGGTTGGACACAGAATATCAGCTAGAACGAGATGCCGACACAGGGAGTGGGCATAGGGTTGTTATACATGAAACAGGGCCTACGGTTGAGCGGAGGCCCCCCTAGAAATAGAGCGCTGGGTACAGCGGTTGAACGCTAAGTCCTCATACACGGTGAGGCGTCAAACGGAATATTCGAGTGTACCTGGTAGAACTGTAACAGCAACCATGCTTACTATATGCCATTACCAGTCACATAGTCTCCTACTTTAGGGTAGGTAGCAGCATTCCAATGTGACAACATAGATATATGTTGACCGTGCATCTGAAGTACTCTTCAGACTTAGACACTTGGCTTAGGTGCATGTCCCTGGGTCTGTGTTTACTCTCATCCTGCATGCTTGTGCAACAACAGCAAGACTTCATTTTGTTGTCTTACTAGTCTGGGGCTCCTCTGCAAGTCCTAGGGTCTTAGGTGTAGGCCTGCCCACCATGCATAGGGTGAGTGACACAGATTTGTGTCATAAATCCTGTAAAACCTAAAATGCTAGTGGATAATATCTGAACCCTATAATTAGGGCCCAGACGGATGTCTGATGTGCTAGGACCCTTGTTGGTATGATTGTAGAGTCAGAGAGGCACACCAGTAGTCTTGACTAGATGTCAGCATTGTCTCAGAAAGTAGATGAGAATGCAGAGATGTGCCAACAATGAAATATCAGCACTAGAGTTCACTAGTTTACTCTCACACACTATAGTGGTGGAAGATTGATTAAAGCAAAGCTGAGGTTCAGTGATGGCCTGCCTTGTCTTATATACATGTCTCTCTAATATACTACTGTGTATCTCACATGCTTATGATGATCATGTGGTGACTGGGATATTGAACTAGCTGGGTGTCTATGTCAGACTGGGTATAGGGTACTATGTGGGCTGTTACATGAAGTTTGTGGTTGGAGACCTGTGCTGTGTGTGTACCATGTGTATCTACAGATCCCTGCGTTAGAGGTCAGTTCCTTGGTTCATGAATTAAGAAGTGTGGCCTGGAATGTATGTGTGGAGTTGTGGGTTCTCAAGCATGACTTATGAAGTGTGAAGATAAAATATGGATGGATCCTTGAATATGTGTGGCCTTTTAACCATATCTCTCTCTGGGATGATCAGGAGGCAATAGAATATTGTTGTTATGGTTTCAGAAGTGTCCTGTGAGCATGTCACAGATTATACCTGTAAAGGCATCTGGACGTTACGGAGTAATTAACTAGGGTATACGGAGGGAATACGTGGGTATAACCTGAACAAGGCTACCCGTAGACGCTAAGCGTGGGAATCTGAACTGCAGATATAGCCGGACCCTTGATAACAGCCAAGCTGTTATCGTAGCCCTTTTGGGGGAGTGGTCTATAACACCACTCATAAGCGCGTTGCATTGGGTCCGCTGCACGTCTTGTGATAGAGCATAGGGTATTGGGCAACCTGAATGGAGCTGGATCTGAGTGGGATTATATCCAAATGGAATTCGCTCAGCTTTGTAACTTAGGCTAAAACCCTGACACTGTCATAAGGACCTGTATATAAAACGTCCAACTTCTGCTGAGATCATTAGGATTCTGCTCATTGCTCATACAACAGTTCACCTGGATAGAGGCCCAATAGTATGTCTCAGTCATGTCAGTGATAGTGGTCAGCAGGAGTACATGTCAATTCAAGAGGAGTTGAACAGTGACTCCTGTCATCCGGTATTGCCAAATAGTGAGAACTTTACGGTTGAAAGTAACAATGTGCTTGTAGACTACCAGCACTGTACATGTCTCCATTATGTAGGGGATAGGATGGATGAATCTGACTTACTGTAAAGAAATATGTTACTTTTCTCACTTAAGCACCCATGGTCTGTTCTCAATTGTCTTAAGCACCCATGACTTCCTAGTGTGGCAGATCAGCCACAGCTAAACATCTGAATCACATTCCACTGGATGGCACATCCAGGACAATCCATGCAGATAGCATAGATGTTACAAGTCGAATAAATTTACTCGTTGAAATATTCTGTCTTGAATCTTCTTCAGCAATGAGTAGCACACTACTCACCAAGTCCCTGAGTCAAAGACTGAGTAAAGGGACTTCAGAGCTCAGAAATATTGCTGAAGCTTGGTCACCCAAGTTCAAGAGCAAATATAAGACTCTTGTTAATACAACAAGGTTGAGCTGAGGAGCTTGACCAGTAAATACATGAGTTTATATACACTACTGGGTTTTCTAGGTCTTAGTGTTTGAGGTACTTACAGGTACTGCAAGAAGACTAGCTACATGATAATTTACAATATGAAATGATAGTTAGGAATGTTGTGGTTGAATGCAAAATATCAGTATCATGATGCACAGCTGTGTTGAACATGATAATCAACAAGGGATGATACATACTAATTAGCCCTTGAGATGTGATAAATATGAAATGATACCAAGGTTAGGACTGGTGTGGCATATGACCTAGGGGATTGCTGTTGAATCGACAAGTCCCCTGTACAGTACTCGCACAATGGTGAAATAATAGGGCATCAAATAAATATCATAACAATAAGGTCTAGTCGACCCTCTACATTAGGCACTGCTATACATAGCAGGTCATACAGTATCAAGCCCAGCATTACCAAGTATCGCCTTATGTGCTACTCAGATTTCTATTAGGTAGTATAGATTAGGTTCTTCTGCAATAGTGGCTACAGCCCCCAATATAGTACTATGCTTCTTCAGGCAGATTGCCCATGGTGCATAAATTTCTATACATACCATGTGGGCCATTTGTCAGATGGCTCCCTGCTACTATCAATAGGCAATTTGTGCACAGACCAACTCCTTAGGACAGACATTACTGTCTGTGCTGTAGCACTGGTTCCTCATGTATAAATACAGGGCTACTGTTGGACTGAGTCCTCAGCTTCATCCTCTTGTGTAACACACTGGTCTTCAGACTACCAGCTCTTCTACTTGACTATCACATTTTCAGTAGAAAAACCCTAAGGATTTAAATCCAGTGAGTAATCAATCTCACTTAGTCAGTGTTACAATATTTATTTTGACATCCTACTATTTCACCATTGTGTGAGTATTGTACAAGGAACTTGATGATTCAACAGCAATCCCCTAGGTCATATGCCACACCAGTCCTAACCTTGGTATCATTTCATATTTATCACATCTCAAGGGCTGATTAGTATGTATCATCCCTTGTTGATTATCATGTTCAACCACAGCTGTGCATCATGATACTGATATTTAGCATTCAACCACAACATTTCTGTCTATTGTTTCATCATGTAGCTAGTCTACTTACAGCAGTACCTAGGACACTCAGACATAGAGAACCCAGTAGTGTATATAAACTCATGTATCTGCTGGTAAAGCTTCAGCTCGACCTTGTTGTATTAACAAGAGTCTTATATCCACTCTCAACTTGGGTGACCAAGCTTCAGCAATATTCCTTGAGCTCTGTAGTCCCTTGCCTGAAAGTCTTCGACTTCAGGAACTTGGTGAATAGTGCACTACTTGCCATTAAGGAATATCCAAGACAGGATATTCCAACGGGTAAATATATTCCACTCATAACAGTAAGGTATTCCGTTGCACTTACCTGTAACAGCACTGTAGCAGTGCACCTCAAATCACTAATACACAGAATGATATTAAGGTTGTTAGCCATAAGCAGCAATGTCAAGGGCCATTGTTAGTATACTCACTATTGTGTCACAAGGTTGATTGCCTGTACAGCAAGGGATGCCATAGGTGAGGGTAGCCTTCTCAATCAGATGTTCTGACACCACACAATGTGTCACAGATTTTGTGATGAGGTTAACCCTTCTCCATTAGGGTCGAACACAGCACCTCAGCGCCCCCTCTTTGATGTCATATCCACTACACAATGGTGTACCCAGCCAGTACGTCACGTATTACTGTAGATTAGATTTCATAACCCTAGTGTTAGTGTTACCACTGGCCCAGTAGTATAGTGCTTACCTTACATAATACATAGCACAGTCCTCTGCACACAGACACTTACTTTAGGGTAGTACTTATGTACAATGTCTCATGCAGTGCATGTATATATACGCCAACACTAAGGCCTACATGCCTTAGCTCTATCAATCTGGCCTTGAGGTGTGTCCCAGGTCTATTGACTCTACCTCACTGTGTGATGGCCGCCTTGTGACCATCTTACTAGGTGATCCCCGCATCTCTACACCCTCATTGTATTAGTCTGTGAGCTTATATGACGATGTTCGGACTTGGGCCTTAGGGGGCCTCATCAAGGTGTTACCATACAGTGTCACAGATTAATTCTGGGGCGTCACCGCTATTTTTTACAGGATTATTACGCTATGTTACACCTTGTAAGTAGCCATCCTAAGTAGTGTCACACCCACTATGCATGGGTGCCGTTACCGGTGCCACCTACTATGTGGAAGCGCCCTTACAGGCGCCTTCCATCACGTTATGCCAAGAGCGCCATTACTGGCATCTCTACCCTTATACCACATGACTCGGCGCCATTACTGGTGCCTTGTCATCATGTTTACTTTCCTCTACGTTATGCACACAGACTCTCATGCTTTAGGGCAGGCTCGTAGGTACTGGTGCACCCCCATGTATATATGCACTAGCATGAGGACTTACATCCTCATGTTTAGCATTCTCGACGTTGGAGTAATGACACTCCCTTTCATGCTATCTTGTGGGCTGCCACTCCTCTATTAGTCCTTTGACTCGCTTGTCTGGGGACGCCGGCCTTGTTGCCCGGTGTACTGCCATCAAGACCAGCTTGTCACCTCACCTCTCCACAGGTGCCATGGGCCTGTATTATCGGTGTAGGGCTATTGGAGTTACCCTGGCTATGGGCCAGTCCCACAAACGGTATGTCTGTGTCATACAGTCAGTATTCTGTGTCACAATGTCAGTGTTGGGCTTGACCTGACTCTGTTGCAACAGGAATGGCTTCTGCTAATACATAGATAAAACAGATCAACTGTCAGGGCTGCCTCCCAGTGGATGCTGTATGGTGCCAGTCTGTGCTGGCACAAGGCACCCCACAGAGCCCCAAAACACAGACCAGTGCAGACTGACAACAGCAATCTGAGAAAGTGTCCAATGAAATCTTGCATCAGAATGCATATATCCAAGCTGGTCCATGCACACATACTGGTGCAGACCATAGCCTATCTACTCAGGTATGTTTTCACTCTCATCAGATCTCATACAGTGTAAAACACATTAATTTATTTTTGGTTTATATATGCAGTACCACAGCCTGCCTCTCCCTGCCCCTCTTCCTGCCCCCTCCCTGCTCCCACCCCACATCCGCCTCTGATACCTGTTTACAATTCTGTTCAATACCCAACTCACCCACTACACACCCTTCCCTGCTTGCTGTCCCCCACTTGCTGCCCCCTGCTTTCTGTTCCTTGCTTTCTGTCCTCCATTCACTGTCCATCCTACCCCATCCACTACCCACCTGCTCCTGCTCCACTTTCCCCTCCACTGCTCACCCCACCCTGCAGCTACTCAGTCCTCTTACTTCTCCCACTATCTATTCCTTCCACACTTGCAATCATTGACTCATCACCAGGGGCAGGGGTAGGGGCATGCAAATTTGTAACTGTCTGACTAGCTGACAGTACATCATACATATTGTGCCTGTTAGATGTTACAGGTCAAGTACCCACCAATTAGATATCCACACAAAAATATTCAGTATTACAAGTGTCACAACACTTGTCTTGTCCAAGATCTAAATCTTAAGATTCCTTGGAGCTCAGTTGTTTCACAGAGCTAGGTTTCCCTAGTTTGAGAACAGATATAAGACTGTAACAGAAGTTACTTTTCCTCTAACTTAGTCCCCATCCACGTGCTATGTATCATGCTACTCCAGCTTACATAAGCATCCTGAAACCATATACAGTCAGCTAGTCACAAGACCTAGCCACAGCTAGGCACAGGACTGTGCCACACTGAGTGGCACCCTGGATCATGTTATGGGTTGTATACCCAATCTCGTTCTATATTCGAGTCCACAAATATAATGTCTTCAGTACCAAGTCCAGGGGACATGTGACACCCTTTCCTGAGGATATAATTTCTATAGATGAGACATGTTAACTTGCCCTTGGTCCAGTAAGCTAAGACAGCCTAAAAAATTTTTGTGTCACAGATCTGACATACCTAACAAAATCCTTAGAAATAGGGTCCCTGTTATGGATATTCCAATTCTTATTTCGATGCTGACAGAACTCACCATTGGGTGAATATGATACAGGGACTTGTCATGCAACCGACCCCCTGGTTGATCATAACATGCACTGGGCTCGACCCCGGTTGTACTAGCAGATGATACTTGACCCAATCTTGGCAGATCCAACTCTGTCATGTTTCATATTTATCAATCACTGATTAGTGGATGGTGTTCAACCACTATCATCATTCCTTTCTATCGTCTCAGTGTCACAGAATTTCCTGTGGGGGGTTCTGACACAGACAAACTGTGGGACTCACACTATAACCCAGCATAGTCGGAGGTCGGCGCGTCATGCGTAGCCAAGTCGGCACACGCTAGGAAAGGAATGACACAGCATTACCTTCCCAGTAGCCTCTGCGCTCAACGCTAGCGACGACTCACGCTCTCACGTCAGGCATGTAAGGAACAGGGATGGTCGTTTGCTCCCAATGTCTCCTGCATGGCCACCCTCCTTCGTACTCCCAATGGCGGACAGGACCGCCATGTCTGGAACTTCCACCTGGTGGGCGCAGGTGCCAGACATCAAAACTCAACCTAAGGGTTGTTGCGTCGTAGGTTATAGGTACAACGTCGGGACGACGTTTTTCGAGAGGGGGGGTAATGTCACAAACTTTCCTTAGAGGATACGTAACATCCCTCGCTGCAGGTATTATAGGCGCCGCTAGGTGCGCGCGCGCTTCCATGATCCTCAGCCACCTCCGTGCTTGTCCAGGACTCCGTCTAGATCATATGACTGAAGGTTAGCGCTGTAGGGTAGCGCACGCCTTAGGTACTCACGTTAGGGTCACACTAGTACATACGTTACGGTAGTTACATGTATCATGTGCCTTCTTAGTTACAGTGCACAGACCGCTACTTTAGGGCGACCATTACTGGTCAACTCCCATGTATAAGTACGACAAGATGAGGACTTACATCCTCATCTTTAGGATTCTCGACAACTGAGCCTATGGCTCCTCTCTCATCTGTCTTTGTGTGCGTCTCTGCCCCGGGGGCCCTCTAAGACTTGCTCGTCTGTGTGTCGTCTCGCTTGGTCACCTTAGGAGTTCCCCCTTGGGGATACAGCCGACTGGTTGCCTTGTGGCTGGCACACCGCCTTGTAGGCCCTATAGGGACTCCCCTGTAGCCAGGGTCCCACAGAGCTGTGAGTCTGTGTCAGGTTCTTCGATGTCCCTTGGTTGTATTGCAAAGGCACCCCTAGGTGTGGGGCTAACTCCTTACTTACTTCTGTCCTCCTCGTCACACCTTGTATTTCTTACTAGACCACCTGACCTATTAGATTAGCGCTGTAGGGTAGCGCGCACCTCAGGTACTCACATTATGGTCACACTGGTTACATGTTACGTCCAGTGGTTACATAGTCATGTGTCCTCTTAGTTATGGCACACAGGCCTCTACTTTAGGGTGGCCATTACTGGCCAGCTACTCATGTATAAGTACTATGGAATGAGGACTTACATCCTCATTCCTCAGATTCTCGACAATGGGGCTTGCCCCCCTTTCTTCTTGTCTCTGTGATGCTGGCATGTGACGGCACTGGCCCTCTCTCTCTCTCCGTCTTGCTAGTCTGGTACATCGACTTAGAGGTAGCCGCCATGGCTTATGCTCGACATTCACCGCTGCTGGGCGCGCTCGTACGTTGCGAGCGTTATGGGCCCCCCATCCTTGTAGGCCGGTCACACAGACTTGTAAGTCTGTGTCACTCAGATATATCACTACATGCTTATCAAACGTTTCATACTATAGTGTAGATAGTATCGGTGACATCTGGGACGGACTTGACCCCAAAAACTCTGACATAGTATAAAAACCATATGTACTTACCATCAAGGCTCTTCAGCTCGAACTTGTTGTACAAACAAGAAGTCTTATACTCATTCTCAAACATAGGAAACTATGACTATGCTCAGTATTCACCGAGCTCTCAAACCGACTAAGTCCTTGAAGTGCCCTCAGACTTCTCAGACTTAGGCAAGTCCTATATCCTATAAGACTTGTGCCCAGAACAGATTATATCCTCTAACACGTGTTGGATATTGAACAATCCCCTACAGTCCTTAACATAGGGCTCGAATGCTTATTAACAAATATATTTGCCTTGCACTCGTCCGAAGGACTATGTGCAGAAGAACGATTTATAGTTGCGCCACGAATATACGAATGGGTATATGACCCGTAACAGCCCCTACCCCATTGCTTCCCCTGAAACACGGCAAGGACTAGCATCCAAGCCCATGCAACAGCTCAGCAGGCTGCAATGAGAGATTGTGGAAGTTGCCAAGGTCATGGAGGTCGCAGAGGTTGCAGAGGTCACAGAAGTTGCAGACATGGAGGTCACAGAGGTTGCAGAGGTTGCGGAGGTTGTGGATGTTGCGGAGGTTGCAGAGGTTGCAGAGGTCACAGAGGTCACAGAGGTCACAGAGGTTGCAGAGGTTGTGGAGGTTGCGGAGGTCATGGTCACAGATTGCAAGGGTTGTGGTAGGCTGTGGATACAGGTTGCAGAAGTCATGGAACTGCAGTGACAAGTTATGGAGACCACCAAGGCTGCAATAACAGGGTGTGGAGGTTGCAAAGGTTGCAGAAGCCATGAAAGTTGCAGAGGTCGCAGAGGTCGTGGAGGTCGCGACCACAGGTCGTGAGGGTTGTGGTTGATTGTGGCTGCAAGTTGCAGAAGTCATGGAAATTTTGGTGACAAGGTGTGAACACTGCAAGAGCCACGGTATGAGGTGACAAAGGTTGCAGAGGTTGCAAAGGTTGTGAGAGCTGCATAAGTTGTGAAAGTCGCATTCTCAGGTCGTGGGAGTCACGGTGGGTCACAGTCACAGGTTGCAGAGGTTGCAGATATAGTAAAAATTAAATTACTGTGGTCACAGCAGGCACAGTAGTGCCAATTGAGCCATGGAAATCACAGAGGCTAAAAAGCCACAGAAGTTATAAAACTTGTGGAGATTGTGGGTACAGGTCATGAGGACCAGGAGGAGGGTCATGGTTGCAGATTTCATAAGTCACAGTGAGTGTAAAAGTGAATAAGAGGTTGCAACAGGCACAGCAGCAACAACTGGGTTGCAGAAGTTGCTCCACGACCTCCACAACCTCTGCAATCTCTGCAACCTCCATGACCTCCGTGACCTCCACGGCCTTTGCAACCTCCACGACCTATGTGACCTCCATGACCTCCATGCCCTCTGCATCTGCAACTTTTGCGACCTCCACGACCTCCATGTCTGCAACTTCTGTGACCTCTGTGACCTCCACATCTGCGACTTTCAGATGTCATGGAGGTCATGAAGGCCATGGAAGTCACAAAGGTCACAGAGGTCACAGAGGTCACAGAGGTCACAGAGGTCGCAGAGGTTGTGGAGGTCACGGAGGTCACAGAGGTCACAGAGGTCACAGAGGTCACAGAGGTCACGGAGATTGCGAAGGTTGCAAAAGTCATGGAGGTCATGGAGGTCACAGAGGTCGCAAAGGTCACAAATGTCATGGAGGTCACAGAGGTTGCGGAGGTCATGGAGGTTGTGGAGGTTGCGAAGGTCTTGGATGTCGTGGAGGTCACGGAGATTGCAAAGGTTGCAAAGGTTGCGGAGGTCACGGAGGTCGCAAAAGTTGCAGATGCAGAGGTCACGGCAACAGGCCATGGTTGTGGGCTGACCCACAACCATTGCTACTGTCTGGTTGTGGCAGTTGTGGGCTGACCTGCAACCATCAGGACTGTCAAGTCATGGGCCAACCCACAACTGTCATTACTGCCAGGTTGCAGCAGTGGTGGGCCGACCCGCAACCATCATAACCGTCAAGTTGTGGCAGTGGTGGGCCGACCCACAACCATCATAACTGTCAAGTCATGGCAGTTGTGGGCCGACCTTCAACTGTCATTACTGTCAGGTTGCAGCAGTGGTGAGCCAATGAACTGTCACTACCATCTGGTTGTGGGCCCACCTAAAGGTAGGCCTAATGGTTAAGTTGTGGGCTGATGGCCAGCTGACCTGAATCAATAGGGATTGGTACAAGCTGGTTCACCAGTACCATCACCTACCATCACTGAAAGGTGTGACTATGCTCAGTATTTCTTGGGCCCTCAGACAACTAAGTCCTCGAAGTGCACACTGACTTCTCAGACTTGGGCAAGTCTTATATTCTAGAAGACTTGCTCAGAAACCGATTAAATCCTCTAACGAGAATTGGATATTGAACAACCTCCTAGAGTCTCTGACCTAGGATCCGTAGGCATATACAAATTATATTTGCCTTAGATTAGTATGGCAGACTATGTGTAGAAGAAGATTTTATTCGTGAACTTGAATATACGAACGGGTATTTGACCTGTAACACATGTGATCATGTACATGTGGTTATCAAGGTCACAAATTACACGTAGTCATTCTCCCAGGAACCACGACACAATCCGTATCTCAAGCCAGTTGTCTCTGTCAAGCGGCCAAGAACAGCTCTTGTCTATGATTTTTAAATGTCGTCTAACTGAACAACTCTAGAGGTCAACTCTGCTTTCAGGTGACGAGGGAATTCCTTGACATTTGCAAAAATGCGAATAGTATAGTGATTTATATCTCTTTTCCAGAGGTGCCTCTCAGCCAGTCACAAATCAAAACAGTCACTTGCAAATAATAAAAGAGTATTGCTGTCAACAGCCCCTGCAATGCTGGACTACTTGAGGTTAATTATGGGGAGGGGCAACTGTAGGGGGCCGGCAATTCCCACTTGATCAAGTGCCTTGATGTGCCACTGTCAGATGCCGGACATGCCATCAGCGGCATCAGTTTGGTGCGCAGAATGTTCCAATGCACGATGGTATATGACCAATAGCTCATTGTGTAAGAAGATTGAAGGTATGCTATGGCGGAGAATTTTTCTTAGAATACAAAAACATTTTGTTGGGAACAGATTCTTGATGAATAATTTCACCCTAGATCTCATGTGCAAGCAAGCTATCCAGAGAGAACGAGGCAGAATTTGTTCCCAACGATTTATCAGAAACACATTGAATGAATTTTTGAGATTGTCAATAGATGCTGTAGAAGTGTGTGCACAGTGGGATCAGAATTTAAAGGTCTGGACTTACATTAAGCTAAAATGCAATTGCTGGTGATGGAGTAGATTCTACCATGTAGTAGACATCTAAAGTTGGAATATCTCCGAGAGTACAGTGTTTCACAGTAAAAGCTCCATGGTTGAGCAATGTATGAAGTGTTTTGTGCACAGCGCAGTGATCTGGCCTGCCTGCCTCATTGGGACAAGAACCAAATGCTCCAACCGCGAACGCAACGTGCTGCAGGGCTCGCATCCTGGCTGTTTTGTGTTAGACAGCGCATTAGTAATGTTTATATATTTACCCACGTAGCAAAATACACAGAGTACTAATATAGCATCTGTATTGTAAAGTATCACTCTAGCTGCATCCATCGACAAGGCCAATACCAGTGGCAATGGTAGAGCGATCATGATATTGGCACCCAAATGGCTGCTTTAGGTAAGAAAAACCAAAGTCCAATGATACTGAGATCAGCACCTGTGGACAAGTGTCTAGGCAGGGTTGCCCATCCTCATTAATTCCCAGTGAGAATTCCGGGTATTTAAATGTATCCTGGTGCACCCGGTACATCAGGATACTATTTGGACCATAGACTACATTCAAATACATTGAATGTAACTTACCTACTCCAAATACATCCAGATGTAATTAGGTTAGATTTCAGTACATTCAATGTATTTGAATGTACCTCAGGACATGTTACGGGTCGAATACCCGTTCGTATATTTGAGTCGCGAATATAGATTGTTCTTCTGCACGTAGGCTTGCTGCCGTGTGCAAGGCAAATACTCGTTAGATGCCTTCAAGTCCTAAGCGAGATTCTTAGGAGATCGGTTAATATCCAATACGCGTTAGAGGATATGGTCTGTTCGGAATGCGAGTTAAATAGAATATTCAACTCGCCTAAGTCCGAGAAATCTGTGTGCACTTCGAGGACTTAGTCGTTCGGTTGCTCGAGCGAGAAATACTGAGCGTAGTTTCCTACGTTTGAGAACGAGTATAAGACTTCTTGTTTGTACAACAAGGTCGAGCTGAAGAGCTTCGACAGTAGATACATGAGTTTATATACTACGCTAGCTTTAAGGGGTCAAGTCCATCCCAGATGTCACCGCTACTATCTACGCTATAGTACCAAACGTTTGATAGGTATGTAGTGATATACCTGAGACGATAGATAGGAATGATGGCGGTTGAACGCCATCTATCAACTGCGAGATGATAAAGATGAAATGGTGGCAGAGTTGGATCTGCCAAAAAGTGAAATGCGCCCTTCATGCTAGTACAACTGGGGATACACCCAGTAGAGTCACGAGTAGCCAGGGGGTTGGTTGCGCAACAAGTCCCTGTATCGTATTCGCCCGGTGGTGAGTTCTGTCGATATTCGAAAAATCAAAATAACCGTAACATCAGCCCCTCCCTAGGCATTCGTCGGCCTCGACAGATTCTCCAAGTTCCCCCCTTCAGAGTGCCTCGGCGTCCTGTTCGTTGTAGATGTCGCCGTTCCCGCTGAGGGACGGGGTCGTAGGAGTTCGCCATATGAAGTGTTGGCGGCACTCATTCTGTCGATGACCCGGTTGATTGAGCCCACAAGTTTGGCAAATATAGTCAGGACAGTCGAGGATCCAGTGGTTGGCAGAACCACATTGTCGACAAGGCTGCTCGGGTGAGGGCCTCGCTGGTACCCGTAGGGAAGGGATGTCGCGGAGGTATTCGTTGTGCCGGTACCTCCAGTGGTGTGCGGCTCGGTGAAGGTTCCGTGCTGCCCATGTGGGTAGGGAGGCGGTGTCTCGTTCGTGTTCCCTCGCACCTTGCTCAAACTCCTCGCGGGTAATGCTCTGCACTGAAGGAGATCGTCGAATAGGCAGCGTGCTATTCGCTCTTCGCTGTCGCGCTGGGGTAGCCCTAGGGCTCGTCGGGCATGCAGATGGTTCACGTCTCCCGTCGCTTCCCATACCAGGAATACGTGGCGTCGGGTCTCTAACTCCTGTTCGGCGGGCTCTCTGAGTCTCGGTAGGCAGTGGAAATAATACTCGATCACGTTCCATAAAATTAAACGGCCTTGCAACTCGGCGTCGTTCGTCAGTGGTGAAAAAGCGGGCGGGTCGTGGTATGTATTCGGGTCGATTGGGAGTAGCGTGCTCGCGATCCTCGAAGTCGTTGAGGGCATGTCGTAATTGGGCCGTTGTGGTGGTGGCCAGTCTGTCGATAAGTCTGTCGATGAGTAGTTCGAGTCCCTCCCTCTGCGCTCTGATCTGCCCCTCCATTCGGACGAGGTCCTTGGTGATGTTCTGGTACGAGCTGTATACGTGGGTGAGATCCTGCGCGATGTCGAAGAGGGCCGACCAGCCATCGGCTCGGCCAGCAAAAGGTCCCTCTACCCTGTACCAGAGGAGGGCGTGTCTGATCTGCAGGTGTTGGGGGGAGTACCTCCTTGGTGGCGTACCTCTCGGCCATCCTTCCCAACGGTCTGCGTCGCCGGGAGTAGCGGTGCGGCGGGGAAGCTGGTGGCGAGTCGTCGACATGCTATTACTGTTCGGTTTTCGAGTGCTGGGGTTGTCCTGACTCGCAGTCTGTGGTAGCTTTTTATCAGCTCCTTGGAGTGCTCCAAATTTCCCTCGTCTTCCCATGAGTTGTCGGCCGTGGCATAGCCTTTCCATTTGACAAAGTACTGGTGCTTCTTTCCTCGCCATCTATCAGCCAGGATGGCTTCGACTTCATACTCTTCTTGTCCCTTGATGATATCAGGCGGCGGCCGTAGGTAATTGGGTCCGTGCACCCTCGTTTCCTTAAATGGTTTTAATAACGCGGCATGGAAGACAGGGTGAATCTTCCAGCTCATTGGTAATTGTAGCCAATAGGTTGTGGCCCCTCTTTTCCGTGATGGTGAAGGGTCCTTCTCTTTTCGGTGCTAGCTTGTTTGACTCATACGGTATCGTCAAGTTCTTCGCATCAAGCCAGACCTTGTCCCCTTTCTCAAGCTTGGGTAATTCTCGGAGGAAACGTCCTGCCATTCTTTTCTGGGCTAGTTCGTGTGCGATGAATGCCATTTTTCGCGCCTCCTTGATTTTCTTGATCCTATCGACTGCTGCCGGGACGTTCCCTACCCTGTCATAGTCTGGGAATCCCCTTGGGACATATCCTAGGATTATTTCAAGTGGCGCAGGCCGGTTTTCGGTTCGTCTGGTGTTGTGCGCAAATTCGACGTCAGGTAGCCGTTGTACCCATTGGAAAGGGTCGTTCATGCAATAAATTCGAAGGTAAACTTCGATCTGTTGGTTCATCCTTTCCGTTTGTCCGTCTGTCTGTGGGTGGTACGCTGTACTCATTGCCAATTCTGTTCCTTGCAACCTGCATAATTCCTTGAAGAGTTTTGATGTGAATTGCGGCCCCCTATCGGAGATGATCTTTCGGGGGATACCATATTGCGAGTAGATTTTTCGGTGGAATATTTCTGCCGCTCCTTCACTTGTGATCGTTTTGTTGCATGGGGTGAGAGAGATCGCCTTGGATAGGCCGTGGTTGACGATCACCATCATGGAATCATATTTTCCGACTTTTGGCAGGTCGGTGACAAAGTCGACCGAGCACTGTGAGAATGGAAGAGCATCTTCTTGCGTCGGTATCGGTTGTAGCGGGGGTTTTATCGGGTTCCGATCAGGTTTCATCTGTTGACAGATTGCACAACCCCGAACATATTCCGCTATCGTTGTTCTCATGTCGGGCCACCAGAAATGGGTCTTGACTTTTATTGTTGTACCCCAGATCCCAGGGTGTCCAGCTGGGATCAAATCATGATATTTGGAGATGACGTCCCGTCGGAGACCCTCATCTTTCGGCACGTATATCCTATCTTTGTAGAGCAAAACTCCGTCTGTTTCCTGCCAGTTGTCTGCCTTGGTTCCTGAGAGGAACTCGCCTTCATTGTTTAGTGCGTGGAGAGCCTGTTCCGCCGATTGATCTCGATCTCTGGCGTTCTTGATTCGATCAATGATCGGGATCTGGATCGCGTGTATTACCAGCTCGTCTGGAATCATCGTTATTCCCTCGTTGTCTTCTTTGCTTTCGTATAGGTGGTACAACCGCGAGAGTGTGTCGGCCATGACCAACTTCCTTCCAGGGACGTGCTGCAACTTTAGATCAAACTGCGAGAGGAACAGATGCCATCTTGCTTGGCGCTGGTTTAGATGCTGTGGGCTTCTCCAGTACGTCAGGTTCTGATGATCACTTCGGATCAAGATCCGATGCGGTGCTCCTTCTAACAGATGCCGCCATTCTTCTAATGCGCAGACTATCCCAAGTAGTTCGCAATCGTAGATTTCGTAGTTCCGCTCTGCTGGTGTCAGGGATTGTGAGAGATATCCCACAGGTCGTTTGCTCCCTGTTTCATCTGTCTGTTTCAGCACTGCTCCTGTGGCGTACCGGGATGCATCTGTTTCGAGGATGAATGGCTTTTCCTTGTCCGGCATCCTTAATACGGGCGCTGTTGTAAACACCCTTTTCATGAAATCGAACGCTTCTTGTTCTTTGTCTGTCCATTGAAAACCCGTTCCTGTGACTGTTTTTGTGAGGTCTACCAAGGGTCGGGCGTGCGTCGAGTAGTGATCAATGAATTTCCGGTAGAAGTTTGCAAATCCTAAGAAGGATCTGACTTCTTTGAGGTTCCGGGGGGTCGGCCAATCTTTGATCCCCTTAAGTTTCGCTGGGTCCATCTGAATATTTCCCGGGGTGATGACTAACCCCAGAAACTCGACTCTGTCGACGCCAAAGGGGCAATTTTTGGGCTTCACAAAGAGGTGGTTATCCACCAATCTCTGGAGGATCCGCCGTTCTCGTTCTTTGTGCATTCTTTCATCTGCCGAGAAAATGAGGATGTCGTCCATGTAGACAAGTACCCATCCTTCAAGGATTTCTTCTTTCAGGATTTCATTCATCATCGCCTGAAAGGTTCCTGGTGCATTGCATAGCCCGAAGAACATAACCGTGGGCTTGTATAACCCTCGATTCGTTTTGAAGGCTGCTTTCCACTTGTCTCCTGCCTTGATTCGAACGTTGTTGTATCCCGCCCTAAGGTCCATCTTCGTAAAGATTTTTGCTCCCTTTAGCTTCTCTAGGAGTTCCGAGATGAGCGGCAGGGGATAGACGTTCTTTATTGTCCATTCGTTCAGATATCGATAATCTTGACACGGCCGTAAGCCATCGTCTTTCTTTGGGATGAAAAAGAAGGGTGACGCCATCGGGGATTTTGAAGGGACTATGAATCCCTTGGCCAAGTTCTCTTTCAGGAATTCATCCAGTGCCTGTTGCTCTTTTGGTGATAGCGCGTAGACTTTGCAGTCTCTTGGCACAAAGTCGGGTTTTAATTCAATCGCATGGTCCCATGGTCTCAATGGAGGGAACGCCGCTGCGGATTCCTTGCTGAATACTTTGGCGAAGTCCAATAGGTGTTTCGGGACCATCTCCTCGATCGTTTTTTCTGGTTCACGGGTTTTCTGTGCGAATTCTTGGGATTTCGTTAATGCTTTCCTGACGGCATTAATGATCTGCATCTTTGTCCGGAATTTCCTTCTCGTTTCCCCCTTCCTTCCTATGATTTTAGGGTTATCCTTTGCAAAGCATCGAATCGCTTCGTACTCTTCGGGGGTATAGAGCCGTTGCGCTGTTTCTTCTGGCAGGTCTGTGGATCCGAAGCCCTTCTCCCCTCGTTCCGTTTCATCTAGGGTTTCAACTTCCACAATGTCGGGGGTCAGGTGTCGTTCGAATATTATCTGGGCTATTCGCATGCCCGGGATAATTCTATGTGCTTGGTTTGAGTAGTTAAAGATAATGGCCCCAACGTCTCCTCGGTAGTCTGAGTCTATGACTCCAGCTTGTACTACCAATCCATGTCTGAGGGTGTTGCCTGACCGTCCGGCCAGCCTCCCGTACGATCCTTTTGGGATCTTCATTTTTACTCCTGTGGGGATAAGTTTCCATCCCCCTGTGGGGATCTCAGTTTCTTCTGCAGCATAAAGGTCGTATCCCGCAGCTTCTTGGGTCCCCCTTGTTGGAACCTTTCTTTCTGGGGCAATTACCATTTCTACCGTGTCCATTCGGATTGTGGTTTCCTGTTTCTTTCTTCTGCCCCTAGTACTGATCGTACGTCAACTGTTTGGTCCTTCCAGTCGATTGTGGGGTTTTCTTCTTTTAGCCACCCATACCCTAGAATCATGTTTTCCGTGCTGATTGATCCTACCAGGAATCGGACCTTTCGTGTTTTCTGGGTCTTTGGATATCGTAGTAGTATGGTGGCTTCTCGATCTATTTGCCCATCTTTGTTTTCCGTTCCGTCAATGTTTTTGACAATGATTGGGTTCTTCAAGGGTTGTGTGGGCACCTTGTATTTTTCTACCACTCTGCTGTGGATCAGGTTCGACATTGCTCCTGAGTCGATTAATGCATTGCATTTCACGGGTTTTTCCAGCGTCATGATTACCGGGATGAAGAGAGATCGATTCTTCTCGAACGAGGTAATTACATGTGCTGCTTTTTCAGAGGGTAAGACCGTGGGCTTCCCTCCTAGGCAAAATCCTGTTCTTCTACGAGCTGTGCTAGGAGCTCGGGGTTCTTGGCTTTTAGGGCTCTAATTGCTGTGACCGCTCTGTTCGCGGTGATGTATTCAGTCTCTTCCTCAGAGACTTCTTCGATGCGAGCTTCTTGCTTGGCTTCTTCTTCTTCGGTCTTTCGAGTAGTCCGCCTGGGGCGTGCTGACTTCTTTGGTTTCTTTGGGCAGTCTCTAGACATATGCCCCGGCTGATGGCAAGTGAAACACTTGCCCTTCTTGATGTGATCGTCCCTTTCTTGGGTGGTCATTCGATCTACATCCATCGCATTCGGATCTTTCGGCGTGGTTGTCTGTGGGGCACTAGTGCATCCGCTATTGTTACAGTTCTACCAGGTACACTCGAATATTCCGTTTGATGCCTCACCGTGTATGAGGACTTAGCGTTCAACCGCTGTACCCAGCGCTCTATTTCTAGGGGGGCCTCCGCTCAACCGTAGGCCCTGTTTCATGTATAACAACCCTATGCCCACTCCCTGTGTCGGCATCTCGTTCTAGCTGATATTCTGTGTCCAACCACAGTAGTTCCGTGTTTCATCTCTTGTTGCGCTCAACCGCAACGCTTCTCCTTTATTACTCATGTCGTTAGCCCGACGGACTTAATAGTAGTAGTACCAAAGACACTACGACCCCGATTAACGGATCGCAGTATATAACCTGATGTAAATATCGGTCGAGTTCCTCAGCTCGACCTTGTTGAATTCAAGGATCCTATACTCGTTCTCAAAGGCTTAAGCAATTAAGCCTGCAGCTTGTATATCGACGCTCTGACTCAGAGGAGTCCGACGAGTAGTGCGCTACTCGATACGCTGAGTAACTCGACTTAGTTATTTTGCGTTGAATGGATATTCGATCCGTAACAGAAGGTCGAGCTCTAACAAAGCTCACTCACCGAAGTGCAAGCCTATGCAACGATTCGACCCGGATCTCCCGACCAGGTTGATTGAAACACTCCCCGAAGCATACCGACGAATCTCTTACAAAGAGAAATACGAGTGGAGAGATCCCCCAGCAGGATTCTTCACAAAAGGAGGATACCTCACCATCCCATCCCCAGACAGGCTTTTGCCCACTTGGGTACAGGTTCCCCCATCTTCGAACGATCCCTGGGATCAGACACGTGCCGCGTTCGAGCGGTTTCCAATGGTCATTGATATTATGACACCGACGCTTACCATCCACCGAGCTGATGGACAACAACAGGGAGGACAGACGACGAACACCCCCTCCGCCGGAGGAACCATGGGTGTGTCAGGTAAGCCATGGGCGGCAGTACTATTCCAGGAAGCACAGGTGCAAGCCAGGGCGCAGGGGGAAGTACCCCTAACCCTCCGCCGGCTAATAATCCGCTCCCTAGCCATACTGTCGGAGCAAACCCCTCCGGAACAGGAACTCCTGGAGGAGGAGGCCTTCCTGGAGGGGGAGATCCCCCAGGCGGCGCAGGAGGCGGAGGTCCCCCAGGCGGCGGCAGCAATCCAGCAGGCGGCGTGGGAGGCAATCCAGCAGGACTGCCAGGAGGTGGAGGCGGAGGCCCACCAGGAGGCGGAGGCCCACCAGGAGGAGGAGCCCCGCTAGGCTGGGGTGCTCAAGCCCCTCAGCCAGCCAGAGGAAATCGCATAAAGCTCGCCACCCCCGAGCCGTTCAAAGGGGAACGAAAGAAGCCACAGAGCTTCAAGAATGACTGCAACACCTGGTTCACCATGTTCGCAGCAGACTATCAGTCCGACGACCAGAAGATCCTCTTCATCATGTCATACATCAAGGGAAGCGACCGGGTGAACCAATGGAAAGAAAACTACTACGCCAAATACACCGACCCGATCACCCGGGTGTTCGTGTTGCCCCCGCTGGCCCAGTTCAGCGCCGAATTCGATGCAGCCTTCGAACCGATCGAAGAAAAACAAAAAACCAACGACAATCTCTTTGATCTCAAACAAGACAAGAAGAGCATCGACGATTTCAATATCGAATTCGACAACCTTGTAGGAGAAACAGGGTTAGACCGCGTACACTGCGACCCTCTCTTCGTCACAGCATACAAGAGAGCTATTCGACCCGCACTAGTAACCCACATCATAAATATCGTTCCCCCCGTCGTCACCCTTACCGAATGGATGAAACAAGCATCCATCAACGAAAACAATTATAACACCTTCATCAAGGGACAAGGGAATGATTAAGAAGAAGCCGCAATGGCGAGCCAAGGCCCAGAGTACCCCGACCACAGCGGCCTCGACTAAAGACCCGAACGCGATGGATATCGATCGGATGTCCACAGAAGAACGTCGCAGGCTCCAAACCGAAGGATGCTGCTTCAACTGCAAGGAGAAGGGACATCTCTCCAGCAACTGCCCCAAATGAAAGAAGAAACCCACCACCAGGGGAAAAGCCCGGAAAGCCGAGGAAGACACCTTCACAACTCATATTGAGGAAGTCGAAGAAAACACAGATGATGAAGACAGCGACGGAGCAACCGCCATAGAAGAAGCGGTCATTGCAATCAGGGTTCTCAAGGTTAAGAACCCGTCATACCTCGCCCAAATTCTTGACGAGCAGGATTTCGAGTAGGGAGGAAGCGCACAGTCTTACCTCCCGAAAGCGTAGCCCATGTAATTACATCGTATGAACGCGACAGGTCGCTATTCATCCCTATAACCCTGGAGCTGCAGAAACCCGTGACAGTAAATGCCCTAATCGACTCAGGAGCTATGTCCTCCCTCATCCACCCAAAACTCGTCATTCGACACAGGATCCTGACCCGACCAATCAAGAACCCCATCACCATTCGAAACGTTGATGGAACCATCAATAAAGACGGACGGATATATTGCGAAGTAGTCCTCGCTATCAGATACAGAGGAAAGAAACGCAAGGTCCGCTTCCTCGTCGGAAACATCGGAAAGGAAGATATGATCCTCGGATATAATTGGTTAAAAAAGGAAGGACCCAAAATCGATTGGGCCAAGGGAAAAGTCGACGTCACCCCTAATGAAACCCCAGAAAAAACCCGAAGCGCAGACGTCACTCTTCGCCTCGATACAGTCGAAATGACCATTACACCCGAAGGAAAACTACCAACCCACGGAACCGATGGAGCCATCGGCTACGACCTCTATGCCTCTAAACCAGAAGAGATAGCCCCCGGAGGATGGAAGGCAATCCCCACTGGAGTCCATATGAAAATCCCGAAGTGATCCTATGGGAGGATCGCCTCCCGATCGGGCCTCACTCTCAGGCACGGCCTGACAATAGGAGGAGGCGTCATTGACCCCGACTACAGAGGAGAGGTCCAAGTCATACTATTCAACCAATTGACGACCACCCACCGCATCATTCCTGGAATGAGGATTGCACAGATTATATTTGAGCAAGCCATAACCCCTGATATAATTCAGGTCGAAGAGCTCGACGAGACTAACCGAGGAGAGAAAGGCTTTGGCTCCACCGACAAAGAAGAAACACCAAAGGACCCTAGTTCAGAAGACCCCTCGAAGGAGCTACCCTCCGAAGAAGAACACCAACTCCTGCGAAGGTTTATCAAAATGGAAAGGAAGCTGACTGCCCCGCGAACCGAGACCAAACACAGGTTCAGGAAAAGGATCACGCAACTCTCCTGCATTCGAAAAGCTATGACCAAATCTCAAGAATTTGCGGGAATGACAGGAAAAAGCACTGACGAAACAATCCTCCCCAAGCACCTGAAGGACTTTGCGAAAGTCTTCAGCAAATCGGCAGCTGCCTCCTTCCCACCTTCGAGACCCTGGGACCATGCCATCGAACTAAAACCCGATTTCATACCATGAGACTGCAAGGTTTATGCACTGTCCCCCAGGGAACAGAAGGCCATGGACGAATTCTTAGAAGAAAATCTCGCAAAGGGTTTTATCCGACCATCGAAGTCTCCGATGGCCTCCCCCGCTTTCTTTGTCCCGAAAAAAGATGGAGGCCTGAGACCCTGCCAAGACTACAGGTATCTGAACGAGGGAACGATCAAGAACGCATATCCCTTACCCTTAATATCCGAACTTATCGAAAAGCTGAAGGGGGCGAAAATTTTCACCAAAATGGACCTGCGAGCAGGGTACAATAATGTGCGGATCAAAGAAGGCGACCAATGGAAGGGTGCGTTCAAGACGAATGGAGGCCTCTACGGGCCCACTGTAATGTTCTTCGGAATGTGCAATTCACCCGCTACATTCCAATCCATGATGAACGAAATCCTCAAGGAAGAAATAGCAGAGGGATGGGTGGTGGTGTACATGGACGACATCCTCATCTTTTCCCCAGATCGGAATACACACCAAGAGCGAGAACGACGAATTCTGCGGAAACTCGCCGACAACAAGTTGTTTGTGAAACCAGAGAAATGTGCTTTTGGAGTTGACAAGGTGGAATTCCTAGGGCTGGTAATCGCCCCAGGACATGTCCAGATGGACCCAGCCAAGCTCCAAGGAATTTGGAAGTGGCCCGCCCCACGGAATGTTAAGGGGGTCTGCTCCTTCCTAGGCTTTGCAAACTTCTATCGAAAATTCATCGATCATTACTCCGCACATGCCCGACCACTCATCGACCTCACAAAGACTGCAACCGGGAATGGTTTCAAGTGGACTGATCGAGAAGAGAAGGCCTTCGAATTCTTGAAGGGCCAATTCGTAAAAGCCCCGGCCTTGTCACTCCCCGATAAAGGGAAACCATTTATCCTCGAAACAGATGCATCCCAGTACGCCCTTGGGGCGGTACTCAAACAGAAAGATGACGAAGGAAATGAACGGCCAGTAGGCTACCTCTCTCAATCCCTAACCGCAGCTGAACGAAACTATGAAATCTACGATCGGGAACTTCTCGGAATAGTCCACGCTCTTGAAGAATGGCGCCACCTTCTAGAAGGAGCACCCCACCAGATTCTGATCAGAAGCGATCACCAGAACCTTACATATTGGCGAAGCGCTCAGAGATTGAATCGGCGACAGGCAAGATGGCACCTCCTGCTGTCCCAGTTCGACATCCACCTACAGCACGTACCCGGAAAGAAATTAATAATGGCAGACACTCTCTCGCGTCTCCTGAACCTAGACGACTCGGAACATGACAACGAAAACATCCTCATGTTACCCAACGAACTGTTTGTCCACGCCATCGAGATACCGATCATCGATCGGATCAAGATCGCGAAGCCTTTCGACCCGATCGCGGAACAGGCTCTCCACGCCCTGGAACAAGGAGAGACTGCCCCTTCGAGGACAGCAATGGAAGACTGGCAGTCCAGCGAAGGAGTCCTCTTGTACAAAGGACGAATGTATGTTCCCAGAGACCCTGCCCTGAGAAGGGATGTGGTCTCTAGATATCACGATCCAATCGCAGCAGGTCACCCCGGAATCTGGGGGACGACGCTAAAAGTACAGGAACACTTCTGGTGGCCTGATCTCTGAAAAACGGTGGCAGAATACGTCAAAGGGTGCGCCATATGTCAGCAAATGAAACCCGACAGAAACCCGACGAAGCCGCCACTACAACCGATTCCGACAAAAAAGGATGCCCTCCCCTTTTCGCAATGCTCTGTTGACTTCATCATGGACCTTTCCCCGGTAGGGAAGTATGACTCGATCATGGTCATCATCGATCATGGGTCGTCCAAGGCGATATCGCTAACCCCATGCAGCAAGACCATCACCAGCAAAGGGGCAGCTGACATATTCCATCGGCAAATCTATTCAAAGTATGGACTCCCCCGGAAAATCATATCCGATCGAGGACCGCAATTCGCGTCCAAGCTCTTTCAAGGACCCTGTAAAGTCCTTGGAATCGAGTCCGCCCTCAGCACGGCCTATCACCCACAGACAGACGGACAGACAGAAAGAATGAACCAACAAATCGAAGTCTACCTGCGCATATACTGTATGAACGACCCAAGACTTTGGGCGACGCGATTAGCAGATGTAGAATTTGCTCACAACACACGAAGGACGGAGGGGCGGCCTGTGACACAGACTCACTGTCTGTGCGACCCCTGGGCTCAGGGGGATCCATACAGGCCTACAATCGAGGCTACAAGGCACCGCGCCAGCGCTGAACGCAGAGGCTCATGCACGCATGTCATACGTCGAGATGGCAGCGGCGGCTCACAGACAAGGTAGACGAGATATGGGCCCCGGGCCAGTAGATCACACAGCAATAAGCGAGAAAGGGTTATGCACCATTGTCGAGAATCTGAGAGATGGGGTGTAAGCCCACATCTCGTCGTATTATATACATGCTTGTGTATACTACCGAGACCGCCCTAAAGACGTGGTCTGTGCACCGCTATCTAATGGGTCATGTGCTAGGTAACGAGACATGTAACAATGTGACCATATGTGACGGTACCTGAGGCGCGCGCTACCCTACAGCGCTAACCAAACGACCAGGTGACCTGCAATAACTGGGAGACGCCGGAGGTGGCTACAGCGCAGAGACGCGGCGTACGCCTAGCGCCGCGCGTGCGTCCTATAGCGAGGGAGTCCAGACCTGCATAGAGAAAGTCTGTGACAGCCTGCCCCTACAGAAGTAATCATGGGATACATCCCGAGAGGATTACCCGATGAAGTTAAAACCACCCAGGTACCAACAGCAGCTGACCGACTAAAAGCCGCACAAGAAGCAAGGGAAAAGGCAATTGCCGCTCATGAGCTAATGCAGAAGTGAATGGCAGGAAGGACCCTACGAGACCTCCCTAAATTCGACAAAGGGGACAAGGTCTGGCTCGATGCCAAGAACCTCCACCTCCCATACGAATCTCGGAAGCTCGCCCCCAAAATGGAGGGACCATTCACTATCACTGAAAAGCTTGGGAATGTAACTTATCGACTAGCCCTACCACCGCGATGGAAGGTACATCCGGTCTTCCATGCAGCCCTACTGAAGCCGTTCAATGAGACAAGGGTGCACGGACCCAATCATATGAAGCCGCCCCCGGAATTAGTCAATGGGGAAGCAGAGTATGAAGTCGAAGCCATCCTGAACCAACGACAATACCGAGGGAAGAAGCAATACCTCGTCCACTGGAAAGGCTACCCATCGGCAGAAGACTCATGGGAAGGTGAAGCCAGTTTAAAGAACTCCCCGGACGTCCTCAAGGAGTTTAAAAGCAAGAGGACGAAGACCAAGGCCCGGCAGGTCGAAGAAATAGCATGTCGACGCCACTCCCTACAACTAGCCCGTCTGAGCGACCTACCGCCCCGACGATGCGGCGATCCCTCGCAGTCCGCATGGGGTACCAGACAGGCAGGTGTTACGGCTGCTCAGAGGATGCCCACGTCCGCATCAGACATGCGCTCACCTGGCACAGGTCCGACATCCCCCCCGGAGGGCAGGCGACCCCCTGGACCGATCAATTTGAACTCGTACAGGAACTCACCAACATATTCGACCAGTACCAGGACGTCACAGAGAGAATCGTCCAACTCGAGTGCACAGCCCTCCTTCAGTGGCAGAGGCTTGGGCGGTGCATCGGTCAGTGGATCGACCACCTCGGGGCGTCGACACCATCGCGAATCCGGCGAGCGTTCACAGAGGTCGAAGCGGGCCCGCCCCGCTTACCACGAACGCGAAGCCCTGTCCCAGCCATGCCCCCCTGGTTACTCGACGACAGCGAGCTGGATCGAATCGCAGAACCATTCGATTTTATGGAATACAGTCATGTGGTACCTCGTGACGCTGCCGTACCGACCGCCCCCGCAGGACCTCGACCTCGAGAATCAGCGCGCCCTCCTCCGCATCCACAAGACGATGAATGACGCCCAGTTCGAGAGGGGTCGGGCGATGGTAGGGCTCCCCCCTCGCCGACCTCTGCAGCTGCTAGCGACGGAGTTAGCAACAGATCTCCATCAGTTGAGATCATTACCCGGGAGGAATGGGAGCGAGGGAGGGACGGATGGGACGAGTCTCTTTACCAGCTGCCTACCTGGCTCTGACAGCGTCTCTGGGCCCACCACCACCACCAGCGGTACGAATCAGGAGAGTATCTTCGCGCCGTCCCCTCAGCCCGCTCACCACCTCGACCATCCGCCGAAGAGCCCTGCCGTCGATGTGGTAACCCCTGGCATTGGGTCCTCGACTGTCCCGATTACAGATGCCCCACCTGCAGAGTCACGCAGCCAGGACATTGCGTCGGTGAGTGCGCCTTATATCAGGTATGGATCCCCCCTCCGACGCCTCCGCTCCCCAATACAGATGCGGGATACAACGACCCTGACCCAGAGGCCCTCTGAGTGGCTGTGAAGCTTGGATTTCATCGAGGGCGATGAAGGCTTGAAGGGGGGGTGATGTTACAGTTCTACCAGGTACACTCGAATATTCCGTTTGACGCCTCACCGTGTATGAGGACTTAGCGTTCAACCGCTGTACCCAGCGCTCTATTTCTAGGGGGGCCTCCGCTCAACCGTAGGCCCTGTTTCATGTATAACAACCCTATGCCCACTCCCTGTGTCGGCATCTCGTTCTAGCTGATATTCTGTGTCCAACCACAGTAGTTCCGTGTTTCATCTCTTGTTGCGCTCAACCGCAACGCTTCTCCTTTATTACTCATGTCGTTAGCCCGACGGACTTAATAGTAGTAGTACCAAAGACACTACGACCCCGATTAACGGATCGCAGTATATAACCTGATGTAAATATCGGTCGAGTTCCTCAGCTCGACCTTGTTGAATTCAAGGATCCTATACTCGTTCTCAAAGGCTTAAGCAATTAAGCCTGCAGCTTGTATATCGACGCTCTGACTCAGAGGAGTCCGACGAGTAGTGCGCTACTCGATACGCTGAGTAACTCGACTTAGTTATTTTGCGTTGAATGGATATTCGATCCGTAACATCATGGGCCGACCCACAACTGTCATTACTGCCAGGTTGCAGCAGTGGTGGGCCGACCTACAACCATCAAGTTGTGGCAGTTGTGGGCCGACCCACAACCATCATAACTGTCAAGTCATGACAGTTGTGGGCCGACCTGCATGTTACGGTTATTTTGATTTTTCGAACATCCGCAGAACTCACCACTGGTCGAATACGATACAGGGACTTGTTGCGCAACCAACTCCCCTGGCTACTCGTGACTCTACTGGGCGCATCCCCAGTTGTACTAGTCTATAGGACGCGTTTCATCGCTGGCAGATCCAACTCTGCCACCGTTTCATGTTCATCGTTTATTAGCTGATAGATGGCGTTCAACCGCCATCATTCCTATCTATCGTCTCGGATATATCACTCCATACTTATCAAACGTTTGGTACTATAGCGTAGATAGTATCGGTGACATCTGGGACGGACTTGACCCCTGAAACCCAACGTAGTATATAAACTAATGTACCTACTGTCGAGGCTCTTCAGCTCGACCTTGTTGTATAAACAAGAAGTCTTATACTCGTTCTCAAACGTAGGAAACTACGCTCAGTATTTCTCGCTCGAGCAACCGAACGACTAAGTCCTCGAAGTGCACACTGACTTCTCGGACTTAGGCGAGTCTTATATCCTATTAGACTCGCATCTGAACAGATTATATCCTCTAACGCGTATTGGATATTATACGATCCCCTAGGAACTTCACCTAGGACCTTGAAGGCATCTAACGAGCATTTGCCTTGCATACGGCTAGTACGCCCTACGTGCAGAAGAACGATCTATATTCGCGACCCGAATATACGAGCGGGTATTCGACCCGTAACAGAAGGTCGAGCTTATCACACCCTCACCTACCACGGTGCAAGGGCCCATGATATTCGGACCAGAATTCCCAGCACGACTGATTGAACTCTTGCTCGAGGACATTCAGGGAGTCTACAGACTCAACCGATACGAGTGGACTGACACCATTGGAGCCTTCCGTAACCGCGGAGGAATTGTTGTCATTCCAAGAGAAGATAGGGCATCGAAGTGGGTAGAAGTATACCCCTCCGCAAGAACGACCGCTTGGGAAATAACGCGTGAAGCGTTTGAACGATTCGGAGAAATCCCTCCGATGTCAGCCGCGACGTTGACCGAAAACGAAACCGAAACCATCAACAGAACCTCCGATGCCGATGGAAATACGAATCAGCCTTCGGGCGCCACAGGAATGGCAGGAATTGAGCGCATCGGAGATGATGGGAGAAATCCTGGAAACTTTACAGGAACAGATAACAGCCAGACCGGAGGACAGGACCCTCCAGGATTTATATCTGCTTTTGCGCAGAGTGGGATTGGGCCTATGGCTGGAGGAACAGACCTCTTTGGAAACCCCCCACAGAACGCACCCGGAATGGGTAGCGGAGGAAATCCGTCTTGGACTAGCCCAAGCGGAGGAATGGGAACGACAAACCCAGGAACATGGCCTTCAGGCCTATTTGGACGAACCTCCGCAGGTACAAGCGGAGGAGGACTGGGAGGAAACTTCGGACTCGGAGGAGGGAATGCCCCCCCTCCTGGAGGACTCGGAGGAGGAACCCCACGAACCCCGGAGGAGGAAACCCTGGAGGGAATCCAGGGAACCCCGGAGGAAACCCAGGAAATCCGGGTGGAGGATACCCGGGAGGAGGAGGGCCTCCACCACCGAATGCGCCGCAGCCTCAACCTCCGGCGCTGAACCCGTACTACCGACCCCCAATGATAAAGATCAATCCCCCAGACGTATTTGACGGGGAACGATCCGACATGCAGAACTTCATAAACCAGTGCAATTCCTGGTTTACGATGTACGAAACGTCATTCCAAAACGACGTTCAGAGAGTGATCTTTATCCTCTCTTATATTTCGAACAAGGGGAAAACGGGCCAATGGAAACAGAATTATCACCGGGTTTATACGAACCCCCAAACGAAACGATTCTTCCCGCCTAGTCTTGCACAGTTTGATGCAGACTTCCAGAAAGCCTTCGGAGCCATCAAAGAGGTACAGAAGGCGCGGAAGAAGATCCTGGACGTAACCCAGGACAGGAAGGACATCGATGATTATATCACCGAGTTCAACAACTTGGCCGGAAAGGCCCAGTACGATCAATACAGCGCGGACGGAAACGCGTTGCTCATAACCCTCTTCGAGAAAGGGTTATCCGAACATACGACCCGATACATCATCGGCGTTCGGCCGCTACCAGCGACCATTGATGAATGGCAGTCTGCTGCCTCGTACTATGAAAATACGTACAAGATATTCTTGAAACGGGACAAACCGTTTGTCAAGAAAAAGGCTTGGCAAGCCTCGAACCAGAACAACGGACGCACTAGTGCTCCACAGACAGCCGCACCGAAAGATCCGAATGCGATGGATGTAGATCGAATGACCACCCAGGAAAGGGACGATCACATCAAAAAGGGAAAATGCTTCACCTGTCATCAACCAGGACATATGTCGCGAGACTGTCCAAAGAGGCCGAGGAAGCCAGCCCGCCCTAGGCGGACTACTCGAAAAACTGAAGAAGAAGAAACCGAGCAAGAAGCTCGCATCGAAGAAGTCTCTGAAGAAGAGACTGAATACATCACCGCGAACAGGGCGGTCACAGCGATTAGGGCCCTGAAAGCCAAATACCCCGAGCTCCTAGCACGGCTCGTAGAAGAACAGGATTTTGCCTAGGAGGGAAGCCCATGGTCTTACCCTCCGAGAAAGCAGCGCATGTAATTACCTCGTTCGAGAAGAATCGATCCCTCTTCATCCCGGTAATCATGACGCTGGCAAAACCCGTGAAGTGCAATGCACTAATCGACTCGGGAGCAATGTCGAACCTGATCCACAGCAGAGTGGTAGAAAAATACAAGGTGCCCACACAACCCTTGAAGAACCCGATCATCGTCAAAAACGTTGACGGAACAGAAAACAAAGATGGGCGAATAGACCGAGAAGCTACCATACTACTCCGATATCCGAAGACCCAGAAAACGCGAAAAGTCCGATTCCTTGTAGGATCAATCGGAACAGAAAATATGATTCTAGGGTATGGATGGCTGAAAGACGAAAACCCCACAATCGACTGGAAGGACCAAACAGTCGATGTACGATCGATACTAGGGGCAGAAGAAAAGAAACAGGAAGCCACAATCCGAATGGATACGGTGGAGATGGTAGTTGCCCCAGAAGGGAAAATTCCAACAAGGGGGACCCAAGAAGCTGCGGGGTATGACCTTTACGCCGCAGAAGAAACCGAGATTCCCGCCGGAGGATGGAAACTCGTCTCCACAGGAGTAAAAATGAAGATCCCGAAGGGATCGTATGGAAAGTTGGCCGGACGATCAGGCAACACCCTCAGACACGGATTGGTAGTACAAGCCGGAATCATAGACTCGGACTACCGAGGGGACGTCGAAGCCATCGTCTTCAACTACTCAGACAAGGCGCATAGAATTATCCCGGGGATGCGAATAGCCCAGATAATTTTCGAACGACACCTCACCCCCGACATCTTAGAGGTCGAAGACCTAGATGAAACAGAACGAGGGGAGAAAGGATTCGGATCCACGGATCAGATAGAAGAAACAGCGCAGCGGCTCTATACTCCCGAAGAGTACGAAGCGATCCGACGCTTCGCAAAAGATAACCCTAGGATCATAGGAAAGAAAGGGGAGACGCGAAAGAAGTTCCGAACAAAGATACAAATCATCAATGCTGTCAGGAAAGCGCTGACGAAATCCCAGGAATTCGCACAAAAAACCCCAGAACCAGAACGAACGATTGAGGAGATGGTCCCGAAACACCTACTGGACTTCGCCAAGGTGTTCAGTAAGGAGTCCGCAGCAGCATTCCCCCCATCGAGACCATGGGACCACGCAATTGAATTAAAACCCGATTTCGTGCCGAAAGACTGCAAAGTCTATGCACTCTCACCTAAAGAGCAACAGGCGCTGGACGAATTCCTAAAAGAAAACTTGGCCAAGGGATTCATAGTCCCTTCAAAATCCCCGATGGCGTCACCATTCTTTTTCGTCCCAAAGAAAGACAGCGGCCTACGACCCTGTCAAGACTATCGATATCTGAACGAAGGGACGATAAAGAACGTCTATCCCTTACCACTGATCTCAGAACTCCTGGAAAAGCTAAAAGGAGCAAAGATCTTCACAAAAATGGACCTTAGAGCGGGATACAACAACGTGCGAATCAAAAAGGGAGACGAATGGAAGGCGGCCTTCAAAACAAACCGAGGGTTGTACGAGCCCACGGTTATGTTTCTCGGGTTATGCAATGCACCCAGGACCTTTCAGGCAATGATGAACGAAATCCTGAAAGAAGAAATCCTCGAAGGATGGGTGCTCGTTTATATGGACGACATCCTCATTTTCTCAGAAAACGAGAAAGTACACAAGGAACGGGAGCGGCGGATCCTTCAGAGATTGATGGATAACCATCTCTTTGTGAAACCCGAGAAATGCGCTTTCGGTGTCGACAGAGTCGAATTCCTGGGGCTAGTCATCACCCCAGGAAATATCCAGATGGACCCAGCGAAACTCAACGGGATTAAAGAGTGGCCGACTCCCCGAAACCTCAAAGAAGTCAGATCCTTCCTAGGATTTGCAAACTTCTATCGGAAATTTATCGATCACTACTCTGACACAGACTCACTGTCTGTGCGACCCCTGGGCTCAGGGGGATCCATACAGGCCTACAATCGAGGCTACAAGGCACCGCGCCAGCGCTGAACGCAGAGGCTCATGCACGCATGTCATACGTCGAGATGGCAGCGGCGGCTCACAGACAAGGTAGACGAGATATGGGCCCCGGGCCAGTAGATCACACAGCAATAAGCGAGAAAGGGTTATACACCATTGTCGAGAATCTGAGAGATGGGGTGTAAGCCCACATCTCGCCGTATTATATACATGCTTTGTATCTACTACCGAGCCCGCCCTAAACTACTGGTCTGTGCACCGTGTAGCTAATGAGTCATGTGCTAGGTAACAAGACATGTAACAATGTGACCATAAGTGACGGTACCTGAGGCGCGCGCTACCCTACAGCGCTAACCATACGACCAGGTGACCTGCAATAACTGGGAGGCGCTGGAGGTGGCTACAGCGCAGAGGCGCGGCGTACGCCTAGCGCCGCGCGTGCGTCCTATAGCGAGGGAGTACAAACTATTAGTGGAATAATTTGTGACATACTCTACGCACGCCCGACCCTTGGTAGACCTCACAAAAACGGTCACAGGGACAGGGTTCCAATGGACGGAGAAAGAACAGGCAGCATTCGAATTCATGAAGAAAGCATTCACGACGGCGCCCGCACTAGGAACACCGGACAAGGAGAAACCGTTCATCCTCGAAACAGATGCATCTCAGTTCGCCACAGGAGCAGTACTGAAACAGATAGATGAAACAGGGAGCGAACGGCCGGTGGGATATCTCTCACAATCCCTGACACCAACAGAACGGAACTACGAAATCTACGATCGCGAACTACTCGGAATAGTCCGAGCATTAGAAGAATGGCGACACCTATTGGAAGGAGCACCGCATCGGATCTTGATCCGAAGTGATCATCAGAACCTGACGTACTGGAGAAGCGCACAGCGCCTAAATCGGCGACAAGCGAGATGGCATCTATTCCTTTCGCAATTCGACCTGAAATTGCAGCACGTCCCCGGAAGGAAACTAGTCATGGCCGACACGCTTTCCAGGCTGTACCACCTGGACGAAAGCAACGAAGACAACGAGGGAATCACCATGATTCCAGACGAACTTGTCGTCCACGCAATCCAGATCCCGATCATTGATCGAATCAAGAACGCCAACGATCGAGATGAATCTGCGGAACAGGCGATCCGTGCTCTAGGGGGCACAGGCGAATTCCCCGCGAGAACTACCGCAGATGAATGGCAACAAACGGATGGGATACTGCTCTATAAAGGCAGGATGTACGTGCCAAGAGACGAGGGCCTTCGAAGGGACGTCATCTCAAAATACCATGACACGATCCCGGCCGGACACCCTGGGATCTGGGGAACAACAGTACAGGTTACGACCCACTTTTGGTGGCCTGACATGAGAACAATGATAGCGGAATACGTCCGGGGCTGTGCAATCTGTCAACAGATGAAACCTGATAGGAATCCGCTGAAACCCCCTTTGCAACCAATACCGACACGGGAAGACGCCCTCCCCTTCTCACAGTGCTCGGTCGATTTTGTCACCGACCTGCCAAGAGTCGGAAAGTACGACTCCATGATGGTGATTGTCGACCATGGCCTATCCAAGGCCATATCTCTCACCCCATGCGACAAGACGATCACTAGCGAAGGGGCGGCAGAGATATTTCACCGAAAAATCTACTCGCTATATGGCATCCCCCGAAAGATCATTTCTGACAGAGGGCCGCAGTTTGCATCAAAGCTCTTCAAGGAATTATGCAAGCTGCAGGGAACAGAATCAGCGATGAGTACGGCGTACCATCCACAGACCGACGGACAGACAGAAAGGATGAATCAACAGATCGAAGTATACCTTCGCATCTATTGCATGAACGACCCATTCCAATGGGTACAACGACTGCCGGACGTCGAATTTGTGCACAACACCAGACGAACCGAAAACCGGCCAGCGCCACTCGAAATAATCCTAGGATATGTCCCGAGAGGATTCCCAGATTATGACAGAGTAGGGAACGTCCCGGCAGCTGTCGACAGGATCAAGAAGATCAAAGAGGCGCGAAAGATGGCATTCATCGCGCATGAGTTAGCCCAGAAAAGAATGGCAGGGAGGTTCCTCAGAGAACTGCCGAAGCTTGAGAAAGGGGACAAGGTCTGGCTCGACGCAAAGAACCTAACAATCCCCTACGGGTCTAACAAGCTAGCACCAAAAAGAGAAGGACCCTTCACTATCACAGAAAAGATGGGACCCACGACATACCGGCTGCAGTTACCAACGAGCTGGAAAGTTCATCCGGTATTCCACGCCGCCTTGCTAAAACCATTCAAAGAAACAAGGGTGCACGGACCCAATTACTTACAGCCGCCACCTGATATCATCAAGGGACAGGAAGAATACGAGGTCGAAGCCATCTTGGCTGACAGATGGAAGGGAAAGAAGCATCAATACTTCGTCAAATGGAAAGGCTATGCCACGGCCGACAACTCATGGGAAGACGAGGCGAACCTGGAGCACTCCAAGGAACTGATAAAAGACTACCACAGGACGAGAGTCAGGACAACCCCGACACTCGAAAGTAGGACAGTAATAGTATGTCGACGACTCGCCACCAACTTCCCCGCCGTACCGCGACCCCCGGCGATACAGATCGTCGAGAAGGCCGACCGCGAGGTACGCCACCAAGAAGGTACTCCCCCCAGCATCTACAGATTAGACACGCCCTCCTCTGGTACAGGGCCGAGGGACCTTTTGCTGGCCGAGCCGATGGCTGGTCAGCCCTCTTCGACATCGCGCAGGACCTCACCCACGTTTACAGCTCGTACCAGAACATCACCGAGGACCTCGTCCGAATGGAGGGGCAGATCAGAGCACAGAGAGAGGGACTCGAGCTACTCACCGACAGACTTATCGACCGATTGGCCGCCACCACGACGGCCCGACTACGACACGCGCTCAACGACTTCGAGGATCGCGAGCACGCTACTCCCAATCGACCCGAATACGTACCACGACCCGCCCGCTTTTTCACCACCGACGAACGACGCCGAGTTGCAAGGCCGTTTGATTTTATGGAGGGCGATAGAGTATTATTTCCACTGCCTACCGAGACTCAGAGAGCCCGCCGAACAGGAGTTAGAAACCCGACGCCACGTATTCCTGGTATGGGAGGCGACAGGAGACGTGAACCATCTGCACGCCCGATGGGCCCTAGGGCTCCCCCAGAACAACAGCGAAGAGCGAATAGCACGCCGCCTGTTCGACGATCTCCATCAGTGCAGAGCATTACCCGCGAGGAGTTTGAGCGAGGTGCGAGGGAGCACGAACGAGACACCGCCTCTTTACCCACGTGGGCGCAACGGAACCTCCACCGTGCCGCCCACCACTGGAGATACCGACACAACGAATATCTCAGGGATATCCCTTCCCTACGGGTACCAGCGAGGCCCTCGCCTGAACAACCCTGCCGGCAGTGCGGATCCGCTAGCCACTGGATCCTCGACTGCCCCGACTATATTTGCAGAACTTGTGGGCTCAATCAACCGGGTCATCGACAGAATGAATGCCGCCAACACTTCGTATGGCGAACTCCTACGACCCCGTCCCTCAGCGGGAACGGTGACATCTATAACGAACAGGACGCCGAGGCACTCTGAAGAGGGGGACTTGGGAAATTCGCCGAGGCCGACGAATGCCTAGGGAGGGGCTGATGTTACGGTTATTTTGATTTTTCGAACATCCGCAGAACTCACCACTGGTCGAATACGATACAGGGACTTGTTGCGCAACCAACTCCCCTGGCTACTCGTGACTCTACTGGGCGCATCCCCAGTTGTACTAGTCTATAGGACGCGTTTCATCGCTGGCAGATCCAACTCTGCCACCGTTTCATGTTCATCGTTTATTAGCTGATAGATGGCGTTCAACCGCCATCATTCCTATCTATCGTCTCGGATATATCACTCCATACTTATCAAACGTTTGGTACTATAGCGTAGATAGTAGCGGTGACATCTGGGACAGGCTTGACCCCTGAAAACTAACGTAGTATATAAACTCGTGTACTTACTGTCGAAGCTCTTCAGCTCGACCTTGTTGTATAAACAAGAAGTCTTATACTCGTTCTCAAACGTAGGAAACTTGACACAGACTAGACTGTGGGACTCACACTATAACCTAATAAGCGACTTGAAGGAGTTGCTGGAGGTTGGTGAGGAGGCTAGTGGGCGCAAGCAGAGATGATATGTAACTGTGCGAATGCAGAGAACAAATCTAAGGCTTATCCGCAGTGATAGCCCTACTTATATACATGCTTTGTTTGGTTACCGGTAAGGGAGCCAAACATGAAGGTGGTCTGTGCGCAGACATAACTAATATGGTTAAGTCGTAAACTACAATAGACCATGTGCGCCGGTAATGGCCGCACCAGTAAGATCGTTTGTTTGGACCGTAGGTCCATGTTGTGGAAGTGGCTGTAGCTACGTTAGTAAGCCATGCATGTGATTCTTATATACCGGCATCGGGATATGAGTAATCATAAGGGCATTGGCATGTGATAACGAGCGGGCCGCTTATCCAATCGTACTGACATAGCCCGGTATCGGGATATGAGTAAAGCGCGTGACACCGGAGGTTAGTCCGCTGAGTCATTGACGCGTACAAGCGTGTTATGTACGTGTTGTTATGACAAGTGGACGTATACCGCGTTGTGTACGTGTTGTTTGGTTGCGTGTACGTGCTAGACGGGCGCTTAGCAGCGTAAATGTCTACAAGGTCGTAGAAATACCAGATAAATAGGTAAAAATACGGGAAAAATAGTGGCATGTCCCAAATCTGTGACATTACCCCCTCTTCAGGTTTCATTGTCCCTAATGGAACGATTACTTTCCTGTGGAGCCGAAACCACCAGTACCGCGCTCGGATTTAATCTTTTCAAAGTAAGATTTTCCGTGTAGCGTAATGTGCGGGTCCTTAGCCACTTCGCAGATGAGCTGAGCAATCTTATCACCGGCCCGAATATCAATAGATATGTCGGAGTGATTCCGGAGAATGATGATTACTTCGCCTTGATAATCGTGGTCGATAACGCCACCCATTACGTCTATGCCTTTGCGGGCAAGACTAGAGCGGGGGGCGATGCGTCCGTAAGTGCCGAAAGGTACCTGGATTTTCAGTTTGGTATTGTATTCTGTCTGCCCGTGAGCTGGCAGAACGTCGCCTGTTGCAGTGTACAGGTCAAACCCAACCGAGTCCTTGGTTCCCTTTTCTGGCATTCGGCCGCCTTCACCGACTACGATTTTCAAATCCGCATTTTGGTTAATGTCAGCTGACATCCATCCCCCGTCGGGGTGTCTAACCATGCGTTGCTTAGGATCCTTCGCAAATTCTTCGCGATACTGCGGCCAGTCGTCTGGCCACGTGCATTCGTCGGCTTCCCAGTCGTCGCTGTCAGGGTCGAAGACATGAACTGCTTCTTTCCTTCTAGCTGATCGCCTGAGGGGGACATCCTGCATTGGAATAGGGTGTGAAGCCTTGTATTCCTGCAAAATGTCGTATGCCGAGTCGAGATCCGCTTCGCGTACCCAGGAGTCGTCATTGATACCGAATCCCTTCCAACGGATTCTGTATTCAACTCTTCCTGCGCGGAGACGATGATCTAAGATCTTCTCGACTTCCCATAACTCCTCGCCGTCGACCATTTCTGGTTGAGGCTCTGGTTTTTTCTGATGCACCGGGTCCTTGTACATGACCAACTTGGAAGCGTGGAATACTGGGTGGTAAGCCCTGTATTGCTCGTCCATGTGTACCCTAAAGGTGACCGGAGATAATTGTTCAATTATCCTAAATGGTCCCAAATAGCGTGGACTAAGACTTCTTTCGGAGTCTTGCCAGCTTCGGGCGTCAACGAGAACTTTGTCGCCGACTTTAAACGGTACCGAGCGCTTATGTTGATCGTAGTACCAAGACCAGCGTTCAGCAGCCAGTTTCATTGCTGCCTTAGCTTGTTCTTGTGCTGACCATCGTTCGTAAGCAATGACATTTAGGTCCGTGTATGGTGTTGGACGTAAATTCGTAGGTCCTGCATTAGGGTGCCTTCCTAGTTCGACAAAGAATGGGCTATTCTTTGTTGTCTCACTAGCCGCGTTGTTGTACGCGAATTCAGCCGTTGGGAGAAACCATGACCAGTTATCCTTTTGAATAACATCGATGTAACATCTAAGATATTGTTCCAGGATCTGGTTAACTCTCTCCGTCTGGCCATCCGCTTGCGGGTGATAGGCGGTTGTCATTGACCGTTGGATTCCCAATTGCTCACACCATCCCTTGAATAAGGCGGCTGCGAATTGCGGGCCTCTATCCGAAATGATTTGTTTCGGAAGTCCGTGGTTCGGATAAATCCGAAGGTACAGGAGGTTCGCTAATTCTTTTGCCGTTATCTTGTCTAACGTGGGAATGAAGTGTGCTCGTTTGGTAAGCCGGTCCACTATTACCATAATAGCATTGAATTGTTTCAATTCGCCGCTGGGTGGTAGGTGGACGATAAGGTCAATTGTGACGGTGTCCCAAGGTGCTTCCGGAACTGGGAGCGGTTGCAGGGGTCCGTACGGGGTCTGGTTGTGGTTCTTCATGCGTTGACATGTGTCACAACCTTCCACGTATTGCTTTACCATCGTGGTCATTCCAGGCCACCAGTAATTGCGTGATAGAAGTTCATAGGTCTTCCATCGTCCGAAGTGTCCGGCCGTCACATGGTCATGATGTAACTCCAGAATCTTCGTGCGCAATTCCTTAGGCTCTTTTGGAACGTACACTTTTCCTCGTCTGAGGAGTAATCCGGCCTCCATGTTCCATTCCTGGAGATCTTTACCGAATTCCTTGGGACCACTTTTCAGTAGTTCCTGGTAATCCTTGGTAATTTGATCGTCCATGAGGGCTTGTCGGATTTGTCGGAGAAGGTCCTCGTCGCCTGATTGTATCTCCTGCTGTGACGCTTCTAGCGCCCTAACCGTAAAGTATTCCGGTTTCAGCAAAATTTGATCGCGATTGTCGAGTTCCACCCCCTCTTCATGGTCTGGCCTCCGTGACAGAGGATCAGCCGTGAGCATTGTTTTACCGGGTTTGTGACACATGGTGAAGTTGAACCTTGTCAGGTAAAGACTCCAACGTGCCTGTCTCCGGGTTAGCCGTTGTGCCGATTTGAAATATGTCAGATTGAGATGATCCGACCATACTTCAAATTTGTGTGGGTGTCCTTCGAGGTAATGTCTCCATTCCTCTAGTGCACGGATGATTGCGAGCAACTCCTTATCGTAAATCTCATAGTTCCTTTCGGGTGCTGATAGAGATTTCGAGTAAAAGGCTACCGGGTGCCAGAGCTTATCCTCCGAAGAGTATTGTGATAGCACCGCACCAGTTGCGTAATCGGAAGAATCCGCTTCCACGCGGAACGGGGACTCCTGATCTGGGATCCGGAGTATTGGAGCCGATGTGAAAGCTTCCTTGAGAGTTTGGAAGGCTTCCGCTTGTTCGGGTCCCCAGTTCCATTGCGTGTTTTTCTTGGACAGTTCGGTTAACGGCTTAACCACTTTGGAGAAATCTTTAATGAACCGACGGTAGTAGTTGGCGAAGCCAACAAAGGCTTGGACGTCCTTCACCTTGGCAGGTGTAGGCCAGTCCATTACACCGGCTACCTTCTTAGGGTCCATTTCGACTTTTCCTTTGGAAATGATCATTCCCAGGTATTCAATACTGCTTTGTTCGAAAAAGCACTTTTCAGGCTTCGCGAACAAGTCGTTGTCTTGCAAGATTTGTAATACTTGCTTGACAATACGACGGTGTTCCAACAGGTCGTTTCCGAACACAAGGATGTCGTCTAGGTAGACAATGACCTTTCCTTCTCTGATAAGGTCACCTAGAATATCGTTCATCATGTGTTGGAACGTGCTGGGTGCATTACAGAAACCGAAGTACATGACTACGGCTTCGTAAAGGCCGTTAGGCGTAATGAATGCGGTCTTCCATTCATCTCCCTCCTTGATTCTTACGTTGTTGTAACCCCAACGCAAGTCGAGCTTCGTGAATATCGAAGCCTGGCTAAGCTTATCGATAAGCTCGTCTATGCGTGGGAGAGGGTACCTATTTTTAATGGTCAAGTCGTTCACCTTTCGGTAATCGACTACCATTCGGGCTCCGCCATCTTTTTTAGGGACGAAGAAGACCGGACTCGCGATCGGGGATTTTGAGTGTCGGATGTAGCCCTTCCGTAACTCTTCCTGAATCCACTGATCTAGCGAGTTCGCCTCCTGAGGAGACATCTTGTATGCCTTACTTGGGGGCGGTAGTACCGCGTCATCGGGGAAGTCGATGGCGTGGTCGTATGGTTTCCGCTCGGGCATCCTTTCGGATGCGCGTTGAGAAAATACCGTGGGACCAAACTCCTGGTATTCCTCCGGAACCAAGGATTTCCATTTCTGGAGATCCGCATCTGTCAGGAATTCATCATCCGACTTCTCCGTTATCGACTGAATGGCATCGATAAGGAGTTCCGTTCCTTCGTCAAGGGTGTTCACCCAAGCGACAAAGGGATTCTCCGGCTCCTCTAAGCCGAGAAAATCTATTGGAAAGTCATTGATGATCTGATAGATGTTGCGGGGTTCGATTTCGTCCTCTTCCTCAGAAATCGAAACCCGTTTGCCATGTTTGCATTTTTCCGTACACCGATATGTGAAGGTTCCTTCCGGCCAATTGAAGTCCGGGTTGTGTTTCAGGAACCAGTCATATCCGAGGATCACATCCGCATTCTGTACGTCCATTACGTACAAGAATTCGGTGGACTTGTGTTCCTCGTGCACCATATAAGCTTTTACTGCCATATTGATATTACCGGCGGTATTAGAGGTACCGTCGGCGTTGCGAATCTCGAGAGGCGAAGGTAGTTTCTGAGTGACTAACTTCTCCTCATGGACGAGTTTCTTATCTATGACGCTTATTGATGCACCGGTGTCGATTAATGCCATGGCGTTGACTTTCTTTCCATATACCCACAATTCCACTTCGATAGAGAACGATTTATTGTCGTCTCGAGAATCGTTTCCATGTACATTATACAAAGTGAAAAACTTCAACGCGAGCGGGTCAGGATGAAAGTATTGTACAGGAGGGGCACGTGTAGCTAGTGTCCTTGTCCTCCGGGCAAAGTCCATTGCCGAGTTACCGAATATACCGAGATGGGATACCGGGTGACGTACGACCGCCCTATCTTCCCACAAGATAAGGGGTCTCTGTGAAGCCTCTTCGTAGAGGTGCGCTTCTTCAGGGCGCTGTACACTCCCAGCCGCTGCGGGGCTGGTGTGTTCTTCACAGAACGTCTTCGAGACGTGTGGTTGGGGCGAGGGGAACCGAGATGGTCCCGACATTGGCGACGGTGGTGGCGGGGGCCGAGGGTCCTGCTGAGCTTGAGTCAGCCGTCACTTCTTCCCAGATCGTTCGGGCACGATACGTCTTGCCATCCGCGGGGGGCGCCGAGTACGGCTTCTTGCCAGAAGCCTGTCCCTTTCCACTACCCGAAGGGGCAGCCGTGGTCTTTCCAGACGCGGCAGCTGCATCCTTCGCCCTTTGTTGCTCGGCCCGCTGAGCGGCAGGCACGAATGTTCCCGCGGCCTTGTCTGCCGCAAGCTTAGGACATTTGTTGAAGTAATGTCCTGTCTGCTTGCAGTATGTGCAGACGGCGTTGGTGGTGTCGGCGGGGGCTTTGGCGGGCGCCTTTCCCTTGTCCTTCTTTTTCTCCGACTTCTTTGCAGAAGCGGAGGACGTCTCCTTCTTTTCGGCAGGTGCCGAGTCCTTCTTGCCGACCTTCTCGAAGATCGAGCCCTTGATCTTGTCTGGATATGACGTTTGGTACATTTCCAGAGCGAAGTCGATCAGAGGTTCGATGTCGGTCGGGGCCTTGAAGAACGGAGTCTTGCCGAGGACGTTTAAGGTGTCCTTAACCTTTTCGGGGAGAGTCTCGGTGAATTCCCACACCAGAGTCTCGTTGGCGGTTTCGGAGAGCCGGCCGAGGGTGCGGAACCGTTCGCAGTAATTGAAATAGTTCGATTCTGCCAGTTCCTTGCCCTTCGTGCCGTAGTAGCCGCGAATTTCCTTCTTCGCGATCTCCTTATCCGTCATCTTCCCATATTGCACCATTACGGATTTGGTGAAGTCCTCCCAGGTGCCGAGAGGTTCACCGTTTCCTGCCTTCTTGATGAGAGGCGAGAAAAACTTGTATGCGTCCCCTGTGACGCGGAAGAGGGCCGTGGTGATACGGTCATGGTCATCGTAGACCCTGAGCGTACCGAAGTACAGGCCCATCTTCTCCACCCATTCCTGTGCAGTCACCTTTCCAGATGACCCAGAGAATTCGGGGGGAGGGGGGATTTTCAGGTTTTGAGGCAGACCTGGAATCTGCGGGGCGACGGCTGCTGCAGCAGCAGCTGCAGCTTGAGCGGCGGCAGCGGCCTCGGCTGCTCTGGCTTGAGCATGACCGGGGGCCGGTGTGGGTTCTTCCGGGGGCGTGCGGACGCCGGGAGGGTTGGGAACGGAGGGATTCTTGCGAATCCTCCGAAGTTCCTCGTCAACCTTCTCCATGCGCTCGGCAAACGCATCCTCGAGGTCGTCAAGCCGGGACCGGTAGTCCCTTCGGAGCTGTTTCTCCATTTCGGAGAACTTGGCGGTGTACTCCTGTCGGAGTTCCTTGCCGAGGTCCACCATTGTGGACAGTACCTCGTTTCGGACCGAATTGACTGCTTCATGTAGCTCGTCTTGGGCCTTTTGTTCGATGGCCCTGGATTGCCCAACCAGGGAGTCGATTCTGCCGTGGATTCGCTCCAGGCGAGCGTGCACCATTCGACCGAGGGTGTCGGTGGTGTCGTGGGAGATGGCCGCACTTCGTTGTACGGCGGCGTCGATGATTGGCCCATGTAGGGACCCATCCACCTTGTGGTGTTCCTCCTCAGGGAGGTACGCTTTGAGGTTGTTCTCGACAGCGACATTGGTTTGTCGTGTCGGACCCGAAAATTCCATTTCCAGGGTGGTGGCGGGCCCGATAGGGCGAGTTCGACGAGCCGGTGGATATCCGGCAATGGGGGAGCCTGGGCGTGTTCCCATGGGGTTGGTCGGAGATTCCCTTTGCGGGGGAGCGAACTCCGGCATTTCCTCTTCTCCTTCCTCTTCTTCTTCTTCTCCCTCGCTTAGGTGCTCCAGCGTCACCAGTTGCTGGGTTCCCGAGGGACCAGCTACCGGTGTCACCGGGCCTTCTGAGCGGAGGCGCATCTTGCGGGGAGCGAGGGGAGTGCTAACGGAGGAGGTGGAGGACATTGTGAATACTGTTTGTGACGAATGTTAGTTTCCGGTTACTCATTGTCTTAGATTCTTAAGAAGGGATTGGTTTTGAAAGCTGCGACTTTCGTTATAGATCACACTCGCACTCTATTTCAGAGTTAAAAGATGATAGTATTTCTACTATACAATCGCGAGTATATCCTCTTCTACCGAAGTAGTTGAGGGCCCTGCCACCTTGTCAGGTGGTGTTACACCGAAGGCAAAAGTAATTTGTAGCGCTACGCATTCTGCTACGATACGAGCTAAGTCCGTACGCCAATCCAAAAAGGAAATATTGCCGAGCTGTTTGCAATACTTTTTCATAATTCTCCAGTCTCTATTGGTGATCCTCCCCCGTCTCGCTCTATCCTTTACGTTATCCACCAGATCCTCCAATTCTACTACCATAGTATGGAAACGCATGTCGTTTTCCATATGGAAGCCTGGGTAATTAGGGGGGTGGTTGGCGAGAGGAGTGAGACGAGTGAGAGTGCCTTCTAGCATGGGAATAACTTGGTCGCATGCTTGGAGAGGCTTCTTCTTCCCGAAGACGAGGGAAGGGTCGAGAATTTTGTGGTTGACCGGAACGGATGGTCCGGCCGCCGGGCTGGAGAGACGGAGGGCCAGTGAAGAAGCTGCTTGCTTGGCTTCCTTGGCGGCTTGTTTGGCGGCGATTCGCTTATTCAGCTTATCGCGGGCGAGCTTGAGCTTGTTGAGTTCGCGGAGTTCGATGAGGTTCTCCATGGCGGTAATGGATTGCGCTAGCTTCTCTTCCTCTGTCCAGATGCGCTTGGCAAGTGGAACTGGCTTGGGAGGTCGAGGAGCGGGTTTCCCAGCCTCAGCGATATGCTTTGGCATGTGGACGGGAATCTCCCAAAGATGGAGTTTCCCAGTGTAATCTTCCTTTACAGGAAGAGTGTATGTGACGTCCTCTGCCCGGGGAATGTCGGCGGTGTCGATGCGGCTGAGAAGGGACCGCTTTGCCGGTTTGACGTAGGGGGCAGTGGAGGAGCCACGTGTGCGACGGGTAACGCGGGGCATGATTCTAGAAAGTGCAGCCTTCATGAGAAACGAAGTTTCCCAGTGATACGTCCAAGAACAGGAATAGAAGGGATTATGTAAGGTAGGGTAGTGGACTCCTTTTCAGGAGCAAAGAAGGTGTACTACGGGGCATAATTACTCTTATGTTGCGCGCAAACCCTGTGCCGAGACGGCGCGGATATTCGCATGACCCTAACGGTCAGAGGCGCCGACTCCAGGGGTAGAGTTGCTGACTGCCAGGCCGGTTCCTGGGTCAGATGATTGGGAATCGGATACACGACACCGCCCCGGAGGGACGATGCCGGAAAGTGGCTGGGATTTTATATCCCTTAGCCTGTCCATGCTTCAACAATGAGGTTGCCGTCTGTAGCCACATGGGTGTCACATCAGGGCTAAAAAACCATTGTCGATCTAGGATCGCGAGACAGCAGCGCTCCACATCCCGAGGGAGTGGGCCACGCGCTTCTCTTCCAATGGGGCCCCAAATCCGTTTGACCCATGCTCGCACGCCGAGCTGCCCGGAGGACTTATGCTATTGGCTACCGCGAGTGACCTATGGCAGGGTGATTTTTTACGTCACCCCCCTCACTGCTTTTCCCATAACGGGTTCAAAGCAGGTCCCTTACGCCTGGGAGGCGGCTTTGGAAAATTCCCATGCCGTCATGATGACGACCCTATGGATAGTGATGGGGCGCTGAACAACGCTTGCCATGACAGGGGGTTGGGCGCACACAGGCAGACCGTCCCCTTTTCTCCACAGGCGGGTCTTAACCGCGCATAGTCCAAGCTTGTCAGCGAGGACCATGTCTCCTTGACCCTGGAGTCCGGGTTAGGTAGGCCTCCTGCCTAAAAAGGCGGTGTGGCTTCCCTGGTTGCCAATCCTCTGCCGAGGATGGCGATGTATCCCCCAGATCTCAACTATCACCCCAATCGCCTTGTCAGGCAGAAAGGGATGTGCGCAGCAACAAGTAATAGCCCCTGTAGGATAGAAACCCAGACCCAAGCGCAAGCGCAAGGGCGGGGGTAGGGGGGAGATTTGTTCTTATGACACAGACTAGACTGTGGGACTCACACTATAACCTAATAAGCGACTTGAAGGAGTTGCTGGAGGTTGGTGAGGAGGCTAGTGGGCGCAAGCAGAGATGATATGTAACTGTGCGAATGCAGAGAACAAATCTAAGGCTTATCCGCAGTGATAGCCCTACTTATATACATGCTTTGTTTGGTTACCGGTAAGGGAGCCAAACATGAAGGTGGTCTGTGCGCAGACATAACTAATATGGTTAAGTCGTAAACTACAATAGACCATGTGCGCCGGTAATGGCCGCACCAGTAAGATCGTTTGTTTGGACCGTAGGTCCATGTTGTGGAAGTGGCTGTAGCTACGTTAGTAAGCCATGCATGTGATTCTTATATACCGGCATCGGGATATGAGTAATCATAAGGGCATTGGCATGTGATAACGAGCGGGCCGCTTATCCAATCGTACTGACATAGCCCGGTATCGGGATATGAGTAAAGCGCGTGACACCGGAGGTTAGTCCGCTGAGTCATTGACGCGTACAAGCGTGTTATGTACGTGTTGTTATGACAAGTGGACGTATACCGCGTTGTGTACGTGTTGTTTGGTTGCGTGTACGTGCTAGACGGGCGCTTAGCAGCGTAAATGTCTACAAGGTCGTAGAAATACCAGATAAATAGGTAAAAATACGGGAAAAATAGTGGCATGTCCCAAATCTGTGACAAAACTACGCTCAGTATTTTTCACTCGAGCAATCGAACGACTAAGTCCTCGAAGTGCACACTGACTTCTCGGACTTAGGCGAGTCTTATATTCTATTTGACTCGCACTTGAACAAGATTATATCCTCTAACGCGTATTGGATATTAACCGATCTCCTAAGGACTTCACTTAGGACCCGAAGGCATCTAACGAGTATTTGCCTTACATACGGCAAAGAGCCTACGTGCAGAAGAACGATCTATATTCGCGACCCGAATATACGAGCGGGTATTCGACCCGTAACACTGCAACCATCATAACCCAAGTCGCAGCAGTCATGGGCCGATCCACAACCATCATAACCATCAAGTCATGGCAGTTGTGGGCCAACCTTCAACTGTCATTACTGTCAGGTTGCAGCAATGGTGGGCCGACCCACAACTGTCACTACCATCTGGTTGTGGGCACCCACAACTGTCACTACCATCTGGTTGTGGGCCCACCTGACGGTAGGCCTAATGGTTAAATCGTGGGCCAACAGCCGGCTGACCTGAATCAATAGGGATTGGTACAAGCCGTTTCACCGGTACCGTCACCTACCGTCGCTGACAGGTGTGATAGATTGCATATGGGTACACCAGAAACCATTGCTACATATGGATGACCTTCGAAGGCATACAAATACTGATCATTGGATCACCTGAGTAGTAGTGCACAGAGATAGAGGCTCACAGCATTCGTTGCAGCAGGCACAAGACCCGTCAGTAGGACCAGCAATGCCCAAAACCTATTTTGTCTCGCAATGGCATAGATGCGAAGTGCCGGGAACCCTATAAGTAGGATACCATACAAACCACTATCTTGGCACTCTTTCAAATCTTACCTATTACTATCAATAGCACGTACATAAAGTGCGATAGTACAAGCTGTGCACTACAACTAATAGGGTTATACGTTAGATCGAGATCTGTCATAAGCTGTATAAAGCATCCAACCTCTGCCAAGACATCAGCAAAGTGCGAGACCGTAGATCTACTCCATCGGCAAAATGCGAGGTCTCATATATAGTCCGTTAACTACTGTAAATACCAGTTCAGTAGATATACATATATATGAGCAGATATTACGCACGGGGTACTCTGCGTACCATGCAAGAACAACACAGACAGTGAATGATTTATGAGGACCGGGGTATCCATTGCAGGATCAAAGAGGACGGAAATAGTATTGGAAGGATCAACAAGGACAGAAATATCAATGGCAGGATTAACAAGGATAGGATTCAAGACACACTTCCACTTATGTAATTATGTGTATGATCATAGCCCTAGCTTAGCTCCACAGAGAGCACACGAAACAAAACGATGTGAATCTATTCTCGCTACATGAGTGGTGGGTTATATACTACAGGTCAGTTACAGCCATCATCAGAACCAAATACATTGAAGAAAAGGAGGCGTCGATACTTGCAAGAAATCCCTCATGCCAACAGTATACGGACCACACCGACAGTCTACATACTTTGGCTGCAAGCTCACATCATATGCTAGTCTGCAACTCTGTTCAGCACATAGTAAATGTGGAAATAGCACACATGCAGCACCGTTGGTCTTAAGCACAACCGATGTGGCAGAATAGCTTCCATGAGGTGATGTCTGGGCACAGTGTAGTCATGTTCATGACACAGGCAGTTCTCATCCAATTTAGTAAATCACTTACTTGATCGGGCAACACGTTTCGTCATATCTGTCATACTTTCAGTCGGCTCTTAAATCTTGTCAATAAAGCTGGCTCTTTTCACTGTCGACGTACTCAACCTTCTCTCTTCCTCAATATATGTGTCCTCTCGACATCCCAAGCCACCCCTTTCTAACCCACCCACTGCTCTCCCTCCTCCATCTCGAGGGACTTCAGTCAATTATCTTAATCTGCCAACTGCCCTTCGCTTAAGAAATCGCAGTTGCGAGCTAGGTTTGCACGCAGATTAATCTGCTAACTGCGGCAGATTAATCTACTGTGACAATAAAATGGTACATCCCGGATTCGAACCAAGGACCTTAGCGCAGATGAGAATAACAGCATCGCAGCATAATTAGCCGACTGAGCCATTGTGGCAACAGGTACCATTGACCAATTAAAATATATATAACGCAAATTTTACACACAATTTTCGCAAATCATCAAGGCAACCAACTGCTCCAACAAGCACACAGAAATCAATGATAGTGGTAGCTTGATTTACCATGCTTGACCTTGAGCAACTCACCATGGTAAAGCTGAATACACTGGAATCACAGGTCTTTAGAGGCAGATTCATTTGTATTTGTGTTATGGAAGATGTTAAATTGCGAAAATGAAGTTTACAAAATACTCTATATATTGCTTAAAATGGGGGCAACATCAGTTGCACCGTAGCTCAGTTGGCTAATTACGCTGCGATGCTGTTATTCTCATCTGTGCTAAGGTCCTTGGTTCGAATCCGGGATGTGCCATTTTATTGTCACAGTAGATTAACCTGCCGCAGTTAGCAGATTAATCTGCGTGCAAACCTAGCTCACAACTGCAATTTCTTAAGCGAAGGGCAGTTGGCAGATTAAGATAATTGACTGAAACTCTACCCGTCTCTACTTCCTTGACTGGCACCGTCCATGTAATTCCTGACTGATCTCGGCCATGCCCTGGTCGCTACTGGCTTAAATGTTTCTCTGGTCCTGCTCCCCTCGTTGAGGGTGCAACACAACGAGGTGAGCACCCTGCCTACTGCATTTGCCACCTGCTTGTCCGTCAGGCACAAACGCTAAATAATGCCCCCCACCACGTGCTCGTGGGCAGTCCTTGTTCGTGTGCTGATTCCCTCCCTCTATGCGTGCATGTATGTGCCGGTTTTACAAGGTGCGTTTCCTACCCACTCCTCCCACTGAACATTAAGCACGGCTTGCCAGGCCTGCGCTGATGTGCGTCGCATTAACTCCAACCGGCACCTTCACTGCACATGCCTCCCTCTCCCTGGCATACCTATCTCACCTCGCTCTCTCAGCCATGGCAGGCAGCACAACGGTAAAACCACAGACCTTCATGTCACCGTCTATGCACTTTTAGAGCCTGCATCCGTTGCGGATGCGGTGCTTGTCCGGTGGATGGACCTCCTCCACCTGTCGTTCATAACGGATGTCATAACCGTGCTCATGTGTGTCCCCCCTTTGATCCTTCCCTTCCTTCCTGCTCGTAGTGACTCATGGGTGACATACTGTGTATGATGACAGTGAGCGCCACACATGGGATGTGTGCGTGGCGGTGGCAGATGGCATCCACACTGTGCCCGCAGCGTACACTCATGCTGATACTATAAGCGCACCACCATGCACGCCACGGACGGGAGTGGAGGTCACTGAATACATTTCTGTGGTTATTCCATAGCTCCTTCGGTCAGTAGCTGTCCCTACTGATATGATTGTACATATACGTATTACGAATAAAACTGAATACTGTGACTACAATATATTTGAATAGCTGCATTTTTGGAACCGGTGTCCTCAAGCAATGTCCCCACTCTGCCATTGCCCAGGTGACTTTTATTGTATGGTCCTCACAATAGCAAGGGCCTCAGGTGAAGTCCTTGCAACAGCATGGGCCTGGGCACCACGTCCTTGCAAGAACCCGTCCCTTGGGCGCTTGGTATTGCACGGACCTGCTACCATAAGGGGGCTATACATGACCATACCGGTCCGCCTACATTTACAGGACCTGCTAGGTATATCTACATAGATATGAGTAGATCTATGGTCTCACATTTTGCTGATGTCGTATCTACATAGATATACCTAGCAGGTCCTGTAACTGTAGCCGGACCGGTATACTCATGTATAACCCCCTTATAGTAGCAGGTCCTCACAATAGCAAGCACCCAGGGGACAGGTTCCTGCAAGGACCTCACCTGAGGCCCATGCTATTGCGAGGACCTCACCTGAGGGCCCATGCTATTGCAAGGACCTCACCTGAGGGCCTTCACTATTGTGAGGACCACACAATAGCGGTCGCCAGGCCTAGGAGCACCCGAGGCAAGTTTGTACTATATCATGTTCATTCAATGTAGTGCCAATGAAAATTGAATATATGTATGAGTATAACAATGTCCGTAGTAAAAGTAAGCAACAGAAGGGGTCACAAAAGATCTACCAGAGAGCATCAGTCAGTAGCCTCGAGCATCAACGTCAACATGCACTGCTCACACCACAAATCGGCACAGATAGTGGAAGGATCTGTGCATGCTGGTGCGTTGCGTGAGCAACAGCATACACATGGGTGTGGGGATAGACACTTACATGTATGTCAGTCAGCGCACGTCTTGATGAGGCAGTTTGCTGAGGTGGTCACATGGCGGTGATCTCCACATCGGTGCAGGCCAAGGTTCAACATACTCAGTAGGAAAAGCAGACAGAAAACGTACCTTGTCATGAGAACCCACAGATGTAAATGATTTGAGGTTGCCAAATGATGCCAGCACATTCTGGAGTGACTGGTACATTAAGTACCTGTATGTTAGGGACGATATGGATCAGTATATGCACATCACCGGAGCGAAAATGAGCCTACCAGTGAGAGAGGAACAACTTACTGGTAAGTACCAGCTGGACTCCATCCACTGCTCTGACTCCCTCGCTGCTGATCTTTTCACCACGAAGACTTGATCGGCTGTGGTTGAGCTCGGTGTTGCCTCGCTAAGACTCAGAGGACAGTGTCACACAGAAAATGCAAGGAGAGAGATGGATTGTGCACTTCATGTGGCTGCTGTTATATGTTACAGATGACACAGTTTTGAGAGCCGACCGAAATACGACAGAAGAAAAGTAGTGATATGTGATTGAGAGAAGCAAGTGATCATGTAACTTGATAAGGAAAAATGACTACCATAACAGTCCTGTGACTATGAGTCCATGTGAAGTAGTGGAGAAAAATGGATGGGAGCCATGTTACAGACACGTCCGACATACTGTCAGGATTGGTGTACAAAACACGTGATAGCTCGAGAGAGAGAGTGTTACGGGTCGAATACCCGTCCGTATATTCGAATCGCGAATATAGATCGTTCTTCTGCACGTAGGCACGTCGCCGTATGCAAGGCAAATACTCGTTAGATGCCTTCGGGTCCTAAGTGAAGTTCTTAGGAGATCGGTTAATATCCAATACGCGTTAGAGGATATAATCTGTTCAGGTGCGAGTCGAATAGAATATAAGACTCGCCTAAGTCCGAGAAGTCAGTGTGCACTTCGAGGACTTAGTCGTTCGGTTGCTCGAGTGAGAAATACTGAGCGTAGTTTCCTACGTTTGAGAGCGAGTATAAGACTTCTTGTTTGTACAACAAGGTCGAGCTGAAGAGCCTCGACAGTAGGTACATTAGTTTATATACTACGTTGGGTTTCAGGGGTCAAGTCCGTCCCAGATGTCACCGATACTATCTACGCTATAGTATCAAACGTTTGATAGGTATGTAGTGATATCCCTGTGACGATAGATAGGAATGATGGCGGTTGAACGCCATCTATCAGCTAATAAACGATGAACATGAAACGGTGGCAGAGTTGGATCTGCCAAAGGTGAAACGCGCCCTATAGACTAGTACAACTGGGGATGCGCCCAGTAGAGTCACGAGTAGCCAGGGGAGTTGGTTGCGCAACAAGTCCCTGTATCGTATTCGCCCAGTGGTGAGTTCTGCCGATATTCGAAAAATCAAAATAACCGTAACATCAGCCCCTCCCTAAGCATTCGTCGGCCTCGACGAATTTTCCAAGTTCCCCTCTTCAGAGTGCCTCGGCGTCCTGCTCGTTGTAAATGTCGCGGTTCCCGCTGAGGGACGGGGTCGTAGGAGTTCGCCATACGAAGTGTTGGCGGCATTCATTCTGTCGATGACCTGGTTGATTGAGCCCACAAGTTCTGCAAATATAATCGGGGCAGTCGAGGATCCAGTGGTTAGCGGAACCACATTGTCGGCACGGCTGTTCAGGTGAGGGCCTCGCTGGTACCCGTAGGGAAGGGATATCGCGGAGGTATTCGTTATGCTGGTACCTCCAGTGGTGTGCGGCTCGGTGGAGGTTTCGTGCGGCCCACGTTGGTAGGGAGGCGGTGTCTCGTTCGTGCTCCCTCGCACCTCGCTCAAACTCCTCGCGGGTAATACTCTGCACTGAAGGAGATCATCGAATAGGCGGTGTGCTATTCGCTCTTCGCTGTCGCGCTGGGGTAGCCCTAGGGCTCGTCGGGCGTGCAGGTGGTTCACGTCTCCCGTTGCCTCCCATACCAGAAATACGTGGCGTCGGGTCTCTAACTCCTGTTCGGCGGGCCCTCTGAGTCTCGGTAGGCAACCGAAATAATACTCTATCGCCCTCCATAAAATCAAACGGCCTTGCAACTCGGCGTCGTTCGTCGGGGGTGAAAAAGCGGGCGGGTCGCGGTGTGTATTCGGGTCGATTGGGAGCAACGTGCTTGCGATCCTCGAAGTCGTTGAGCACGTGTCGTAGTCGGGCCGTCGTGGTGGCGGCCAATCAGTCGATAAGTCTGTCGGTGAGTAGCTCGAGTCCCTCCCTCTGCGCTCTGATCTGCCCCTCCATTCGGACGAGGTCCTCGGTGATGTTCTGGTACGAGCTGTATACGTGGGTGAGGTCCTGCGCGATGTCGAAGAGGGCCGACCAGCCATCGGCTCGGCCAGCAAAAGGTCCCTCGGCCCTGTACCAGAGGAGGGCGTGTCTAATCTGCAGATGCTGGGGGGAGTACCTTCTTGGTGGCGTACCTCGCGGTCGGCCTTCTCGACGATCTGTATCGCCGGGGGTCGCGGTACGGCGGGGAAGTTGGTGGCGAGTCGTCGACATACTATTACTGTCCTACTTTCGAGTGTCGGGGTTGTCCTGACTCTCGTCCTGTGGTAGCCTTTTATCAGCTCCTTGGAATGCTCCAAGTTCACCTCGTCTTCCCATGAGTTGTCGGCCGTGGCATAGCCTTTCCACTTGACGAAGTACTGGTGCTTCTTCCCTCGCCATCTGTCACAAACTTTCGCTATGCAGGTTTGTACTCCCTCGCTATAGGACGCACGCGCGGCGCTAGGCGTACGCCGCGCCTCTGCGCTGTAGCCACCTCCAGCGCCTCCCAGTTATTGCAGGTCACCTGGTCGTTAGGTTAGCGCTGTAGGGTAGCGCGCGCCTCCAGTACTCACACTATGGTCACAGTAGTTACATGATGCGTCACTTAGCACATGACCCAGTAGATACGGCGCACAGGCCTTCTCTTTAGGGCAGTACTAGTAGCTCCATCGCGCATGTATATATTACGACGGAATGTGGGCTTACTCCCCATTCCTAAGATTCTCGACAACTGGGCATAGCCCCTTACTCTCACCTCTTTGTGTGCGCTCTCTGGCCGGGGGCCCAGCTCGTCTTGCTTGACTGTGCGCGCCTCAACATGTCGACTCTAGGGGTCCCTCTTTAGGGTACAGCCGACAAGTTCACCGCTGTTGCGGTTGCGCACCGCCCTGTAGGGCACGTTAGGATTCCTCTGTAGTACAGAGTCCCACAAACGTGTAAGTTTGTGTCACCATCTATCAGCCAAGATGGCTTCGACTTCATACTCTTCTTGTCCCTTGATGATATCAGGTGGCGGCCGTAGGTAATTGGGTCCGTGCACCCTCGTTTCTCTGAACGGTTTTAGTAAGGCGGCATGGAATACCGGATGAATTTTCCAGTTCGTCGGTAACTGCAACTGGTATGTCGTGGGTCCCATCTTTTCTGCGATGGTGAAGGGTCCCTCTCTTTTTGGTGCTAGTTTGTTCGATTCGTAGGGGATTGTTAGGTTCTTGGCATCGAGCCAGACCTTGTCCCCTTTCTCAAGCTTTGGCAGTTCTCTGAGGAACCGCCCTGCCATTCTTTTCTGGGCTAATTCATGCGCGATGAATGCCATCTTTCGCGCCTCTTTGATCTTCTTGATCCTGTCAACTGCTGCCGGGACGTTCCCTACTCTGTCATAATCTGGGAATCCCCTCGGGACGTATCCTAGGATTATTTCGAGTGGCGCTGGCCGGTTTTCGGTTCGTCTGGTGTTGTGCGCAAATTCGACGTCAGGCAGTCGCTGTACCCATTGGAACGGGTCGTTCATGCAATAGATGCGAAGGTATACTTCGATCTGTTGATTCATTCTTTCTGTCTGTCCGTCGGTCTGTGGGTGGTACGCCGTACTCATCGCTGATTCTGTTCCCTGCAGCTTGCATAATTCCTTGAAAAGCTTTGATGCAAACTGCGGTCCTCTGTCTGAAATGATCTTTCGGGGGATGCCATATAGCGAGTAGATTTTCCGGTGAAATATCTCTGCCGCCCCTTCGCTAGTGATCGTTTTGTCGCATGGGGTGAGAGAGATGGCCTTGGATAGGCCATGGTCGACAATCACCATCATGGAGTCATACTTTCCGACTCTTGGCAGGTCGGTGACAAAATCGACCGAGCACTGTGAGAAGGGGAGGGCGTCTTCCCGTGTCGGTATTGGTTGCAAAGGGGGTTTCAGCGGATTCCTATCAGGTTTCATCTGTTGACAGATTGCACAGCCCCGGACGTATTCCGCTATCATTGTTCTCATGTCAGGCCACCAAAAGTGGGTCGTAACCTGTACTGTTGTACCCCAGATCCCAGGGTGTCCGGCCGGGATCGTGTCGTGGTATTTCGAGATGACGTCCCGTCGAAGGCCCTCATCTTTCGGCACGTACATCCTGCCCCTGTAGAGCAGTATCCCATCCGTTTGTTGCCATTCATCTGCGGTGGTTCTTGCGGGGAATTCGCCTGTGCCCCCTAGAGCGCGGATTGCCTGTTCCGCAGATTCATCTCGATCGTTGGCGTTCTTGATTCGATCGATGATCGGGATCTGGATTGCGTGGACGACGAGTTAGTCTGGAATCATGGTGATTCCCTCGTTGTCTTCGTTGCTTTCGTCCAGGTGGTACAACCTGGAAAGCGTGTCGGCCATGACTAATTTCCTTCCGGGGACGTGCTGTAATTTCAGGTCGAATTGCGAAAGGAATAGATGCCATCTCGCTTGTCGCCGATTTAGGCGCTGTGTGCTTCTCCAGTACGTCAGGTTCACCTGTACATTACCCAACCGATAGCTAATTAGCTTGGCCTACACGTGAGGCGCGCATAGCCAGTTAGCTTACAATTCGCGTTCAAGGCGTGCTGCCAGTTTCCTCCTGAGGTAGCCTGAGAAATTACCTTTTATAACAACATGTACTGTGAGCGCTGCCGACGGGGCGCTGCCGGCTCGGCACAGGATTCCCGCGCCCAACGACGCGCGCGCGCCCTTTGGCGCCTCGCCGCCGCCGTCGCGCACGATGAGCGCGGCTCCTACCTCAATACTCGGCCTTTTCGCACGGTTCTTTCTACGTTACTAGGTTAATAGATAGTCTGAATACGATTATGACAACGATTTGCGTAATATATGAGGTCTTTGGGGTGGATTGACGGGCGAATCCTTGGATGACGCGGGACGGGCGGCCCGAGGCACGTGCAGCCTGGCGCGCGCCTCTCCTAGCGGCTGTCAGCGCCTAATGAGCCGTGCGCCGCGCGCCCGGGGAAGCGCCCTATCGCGCCTGGGGAAGCGCCCTGCCGCCGCCGCAGCGCACGATGAGCACGGGTCCCGCGTCGACGGCAATCATTTCACGCGAATTTTTTTGCTTTCTATAGTTCTCAAACGTTATAGATTCAATTGTAGAAATTAAATTCGAATAGAACTGATATTTGGGATGGATGGGTGGCCGGTTTGTGGATGACGCGCGCCCTGAAGCACGTGCACCGCTCGGCGCCTGCGCCCTCCAGTGGCTGTTGGCGCCTAGTGATCGGCGCAGATGGCGCGCGTCTATCTTATCGGCTCAAGATGGCTCAGCAAACCTTCGTATGCCGAGTGTTCTCTTGCTCACCTTAGCTTTCCGATGGCTCTAATGATAAAATCCAAGCTGTCATCGAATCTGGTGTCCTCTGACACCAGCTATCTCTTCAGGTGCGTTTTCTAACTCAGCTTACCATATCTTATCTAACGGGCGCTCCGTCCGATCTCCCATCCATCCCTCGACCTCAGTACAAACACCAGCACTCCTAGTACGCCCAACTGGCGTGCTCTCTACGCGTCTTCGAAGACAGCGATTATTACCTACCACAGTCCTACGTCGACCGCAAGTTCAAGTTCAAGTGCGTATTATAATTCAGCTTACCATATCTTATCTAACGGGCGCTCTGCTCGATCTCCGATGCATCCCTCGACCTCAGTACAAACACCAGCACTCCTAGCGAATCTAGGCTACCTCTCCGATGGCTCTAATGATAAAATCCAAGCTGTCATCGAATCTGGTGTCCTCTGACACCAGCTATCTCTTCAGGTGCGTTTTCTAACTCAGCTTACCATATCTTATCTAACGGGCGCTCTGCTCGATCTCCGATGCATCCCTCGACCTCAGTACAAACACCAGCACTCCTAGCGAATCTAGGCTACCTCTCCGATGGCTCTAATGATAAAATCCAAGCTGTCATCGAATCTGGTGTCCTCTGACACCAGCTATCTCTTCAGGTGCGTTTTCTAACTCAGCTTACCATATCTTATCTAACGGGCGCTCTGCTCGATCTCCGATGCATCCCTCGACCTCAGTACAAACACCAGCACTCCTAGCGAATCTAGGCTACCTCTCCGATGGCTCTAATGATAAAATCCAAGCTGCTATCGAATTCGCTATCTGTCTAAGACGAGTTTGTCTCTTTCGCTGTACTGATTGTTCTCTATGTTCCTGACTTCTCGCCGATCGTGATCGATTGATCTCTTGCGCTTCGTTTCTTTTCGGAGCGCCAGGTCTTTGATCTCCGTTATCCATCACGTGCTGTAATAATACATTGTGCGAAGTGCTCGTCTTCCCTAAGCCTGAGCGTGCGCGCTGCTTCTGAGGGCTTTCTCTGTTCCTGCTTTCCTTCAAATACTACTTGCTGTATATATCTCCATGAGCAATCGCAGGGGGCTCTCTCGTAAGGCTACGGTGTCTTGTGGGCAAGGCATAGGCAAGTCCTCAGTAAGTAAGGTCATGAACCAGCGCGAACTATTCAAGGAGAGGAAAAGAGTTAGAGAGCGTTACGAGATGTGTCTTTTCGGTGCGTAATACATATTTCTTCTGTATTTCGCGATTTTATGTCTGCATCAGCACTTGGTCCCCAATCGCGCAAGGCGCTCGCTGAAATGTGTGGCGACAATCAGCCAATGGATATCGACGACACGACATCAATTCATGATTGGATGAGCGACGCTTTGCAGGATGATGAGGAGTGGGAGACCCTTCCAGGCGAGGTTAGAAATAATGCGGACTTCATGTATGCGCTACGGGACATTGCAGGATCGCGGTGCGTAGCAAAGTGCTTGACTCGTTCTTCAACTAATCTTAGCAGGCTGTACAAGCTGAGGAAGAGGAACGATGGGCGTACTTGGCGTCAGCGCACGCAAAACATGGACGAAAATTGGCGGCTTGTACTCCCGGAGATCACGGAGGCGTACGTCGACTGGCGGTATTCCGATTGCAGACCGAATGCCGATCTGCTACCTTCGCGTTATGACTTCGAGATCAACGTTTTCGATATATACTCTTTAGAAACGTCCGTCCATATCCGGCGCCCTCCTGAGGCGCGCTCTGTTGCGGAGGCAATCGTCATGTATGGGTACCTCGGCACGACCCCGATTAATCCCTCGCTGGCGATATCATTAAGGACTCTGGAGCTTATGTTTTCTCTGAGACTTTTCAAAGCCTCTCTTAGTATTGAATCTGTCTGTAAAGTGATCTGCTATTTGTACAAGGTAGGAGAGAATCAGTTCAGAACTGTCGGTTACTCACTCTATGTTCAGACTCCATACAGACAAGAATTGAGGACCGCCATTTCAGACGCGTTTGACATATATCTGCGCATGCGGCGTATAGTAGACAAGCAGGTTCTAGCTGCATTAGGACGCGATACGCCCAACTGGCGTGCTCTCTACGCGTGTCCGGCTTGCGGATATGAGGTACGTTGTTGCCGATCTGTCTATTCGCATACTAATTAACTTTAGCTTGATGGCGAGCCACCCATGAAATGGAAGCGGCTCATCTGTATGGACGGCAACAATTCTTTGAAACGTCTGGCTACCATCAACGGACGTATGCGGGGCGATGTACGCGTCTTCGAAGACAGCGATTATTACCTACCACAGTCCTACGTCCACCGCTTCGCGGACGAGGTCCAATCCCGTAGGCAGCCGCAAAACAACCCATCAGAAAATGATAGCGAAGACGAGGATGACGTCGCTCAGGGCGGCGAGGGTGATCCGACCGACGGCGCGGCGGATGGGTCAGCATATGAACCTTGTACCAAGAATTGGAAAGCGGCAGCGTCCGATGAAAAAAAGAGAATGTGGGGCATTTTTGATGAGTGTGGAATTTTTGCCAGTGCCTGTCGGCACAGTTTTATACTGTGGATTACTGATATGATACAAAGTGGCGAACTGTAAGTACTATTTTATTTTCTGTCTACTTTCTGACATTTTATCAGTGCCAAGTATCCCCTCTCTACAATCTCCAAGGTACTTGAAGTATTCGGAGACCGCGTTCTTGTCGGATACGACATAGGATGCGAATTTGAGGGCACGATCAGGCGCAGCTCACTGGGGTCGCGATGGCAATCCAACGGATGCCGATGCTGTGTAAATGCATTCCATGGATATACTCACTGTTATCCATGCCAGACGCGAAACCACCCCAATGTAATTGAGGGCGCCGGGATAGAGGATTTGGAGACCCTCGAACGTATATTCAGCTCTTCCAACAGTCTCGCGTCGATTACGCGTCATGCGTCAGCATATCGGCGCCGCCTCCTTATCGACACTTATTTCCGACAATGGGATGATGAGAAGTACACAAACCTGTCTACAATGATCCTCAATAACTATAAGCAGGCCTTGGACATGATAGAATCCGAATCCCTTGCACTGGATGAAGCCATGAGGTCACTCAAAATCACTCGAAATGAAATTGATGCCTGGCACGAAGAAGAACGCGCATACTTTCAGCAGCTCGGGAGCGAGTCCGCCGAACATGTTCACGCAATAGCGTACGTCGAGGCGTTACAAGAGTTACGTGAGACAACCGCGGAGCTTGAGGGCGTATCGACCCAATTCTATCGTACCGCGCCCGCAGAAATTCGTTTTGCCCCGCCTACAACAAGTGCGGTCGATTACAATGCTGATACATCGCGTACCCGGAAACTCGAGACCAGGCGCAAATATCTACGCGAACGCCAAGCGACGCTCACGCGTGAGGTCACAGAGATGGAGGCGCAGTTGGGTATTGCCAAGCGATGGGAGGTCACAGATTATGAGTATACGGAAACATTGAAGTATATGGCAACACGACAGTATCACCGCGCATTAGAAAACCTTCACCGCCTTGTCATACAACGTCTGTTCGAGTTGCACAAGATGAATATCGCGCGATCGGGTGAGTATTTAGCTGTTCAACATCGCCACTTATCTGACGCGGTTGTGCAGGATATCGCGTCCGCACTCATATCGCCAAGTCTTTACAAGCTCGTTCTAAGGCAATTCGGAATGCTGTCAAAGTATACAATAGAGCGGCCCTCAGCTTGGATCCACCGATGCCTACAGTGGATTGGGAGCAGGTATCTCACTATAGCTTCCTTGATGAATTCCATTTACTACAGGACACTCGAAATGACGTTCATGACAAGCCCTGGACAAGACCCGCTATCCGAGAAACAATGAGACAGGCTCGTAGGCTCGATCGCGCTCGCGAGGAATTAACGCGTTGCAATATTGAGGCGCGTCGATTACATACGTCTATTTGCGACGAAGACGCGCATTTTACGAGGATATTGAACCACTTGAAGTCCGAAGGCTCTCAAATTTATGGCGCGGTTGCTGAATACTGCGAACGCCATCGCAATATCAACGCACGCCATCTCAAGCGACTTCAACAGTTATACGCGTTAAAGGGCTTCACCGGCACGCCGAGCCCTGGTGCTCGTAAAGGGGATGCGGCGATTGGTGGTGTATTGCTCGCGCAAACAGATAAAGCGGCAGAGAGTGCAGCGCGAGTGGGCAGGATCGCTACTCGAGTAGAGACAGGCGGAAGCAGGGCAGAGGGCGAGGTTAGTGTAGAGACAAGAATTTCAGATGACGAGGGAGACGAAGACGACGAGGGAGAAGCGGAAGTGGATGCACTAGTGGATTTTGTATGTAACCTTGCCATGTAGTTGCACTCAAACAATCCTTGAATTAGTGGTGAGGCGGCTGCTTCTCACATATTGCATTGCTGCATTCAATCAACTCACGAGAACTTGGGTTATTCATTTTCTAAGCTAATAAATTGTCATCTTATGTGTTCAGACATAGAACAAGCTCAAATAGCATCCAATTTTGCATGTGGCCAAAAGGGACGCAGCAGGCGAGCGAGATGGTAGTGGGGAGTGGACGCTGATCGAGCTGAGACGCAAGTCGCGAGTCGTCTCAGCTCGATCAGCGTCCACTCCCCACTACCATCTCGCTCGCCTCACGTCTCATTTCAGTCACACTCACTATTGCTGTTACTCAACATGTCTGGCCCTTGTGTAGTTCTTGGAGGCTCCCAACCTGGAATTTACGACGTCCGGTAAGTGCATATTATTATGGCAAATGGCGTGAAGGTTGACGTTTGCTCGACAGCCCACGAGGACTTGCTGAGAAGCACTGGCCCTATCCGTTTCCGATCGTCATTCATTGCAACAATCAAACAGAAGCGGAGAAGCTCTACCATATTCAAGAGAAGCACTTCAAATCCGCGATGACCGATGATCCTCCGGCGCATATCGTTACGCAGATCGTCGAGAATTTGCATGACTCCCGGGCACTCGGCATCATCGAAGGTCTTCTCGACGTCAAGAGTTTTCATGTAGTTTTATATGGACGCAAAACTGGTATATTCTTCAAGTGGTAAGACATTATATTGCATGCAATATATTCTTGAACCTATCGACCATCAGGGATCAAGTCTACCCCCTTACCTATGGCTTCTCTGGCCAGCAACACAAATCTTTCAAAACGCTTGCCGACGCGATCAAATATTACTGCTACAAAGGTGCAGAGTCGCTTAACGTAGGAGGAAACGTTACCGATATTTCGGAGAACGTGGACGGTGCGTCGTTAGCAGGTTGTGTTGCAGACTTATGAATTTATGACATGTCTAGAAGCTGCAACAGAAGGGTTAGACAACGTGATGTCCCAGATGTCAGGTGTGTATACCTTGATGTATGTGTGTTCCAAGCCACATGATTACATTGTTAACAATCACAGGATTATCTCTCGGGGAAAGCGTGTCCCAGAGCTCCGGGACGGCTCGCCAGCGTCCCCAAGGTCGTGCCGAATCACAAGCAGCATATGTTCGCCATCTTTCTGTTCACGCAATGCCTCGCAACACGACTGTCAACACACACGCGCACGCAACGTCTCGTCCCGCGGTCGTCCATGCGCCCGCGGCCCCTCATCTCCCCATTCGTACGTGCGAGCAGGACATGATACGACCCTACACCCAGCACTTCCTTCCCCCGCCGCCGCGCAGTACAGATAGGGGGGCCGAGCAACTTCTACAGCCCGCAGAGTGGGTGCACTACGTCGAACGAGGGTTTCGCGAAGTCACCCGTGTTCACACAGGGCAGCGCCCAGCTCTGCGCGATATTCCTATTGCGTCGCTCGGACTGCTTACTGACTATTACATAGAGACTCACGGGTACGATACGGAGACACGCCTGAGAATCGTTCAGGCTATCACCTACTCCAATTCTCGCGAGGAGTTCACGTCGACGTTGGCACCATACGGTGCCAACATCTCTGAGATGGACTTCCTTTACTACATTTACGAGCTCGGAAATCTATAGTTAGTCTTGCAACCCAGTCGCAATAGAACACCGTAATCGTTGGGTCCGCTAAGCTGCTAGAGAAGGAAGTTATCCTGGCACGCATTGTCCCATGCGTCCGCAACCTCTGCCAAGACAACTCCCAGCACGTCCGCGCTGCACTCGCAAACCAGATTAGTAACCGTGCGCCACTGCTCGGAAAGGACTCCACAATAGAGCATCTGCTTCCCTTGTTCCTCCATCGAATGAATGCCACAGTCTGTACAGACTGTGGCTAAGAGTGTGGCTGAACACTGGGACCATCACGTGTGCGCGAAGAAAATTCTTCTCGTCTTCACTTCTTGACTTCTTGACTTCTCGACTTCTTGACTTCTCGCCCACGTTCTGCTTCCTCATCATTCAAAATCAAATCTCGCGCTCTCACGTTCTCGGGCCTCGTAGGCCGCTATGGCTCGCTATGCCCCCGACCTTGTCAGTCTCCAGGATGCCACTCTTCAAAGATTTAGTCGGAAGTCTGACAAAGATCGGGTCTCCCATAGATATCGAGCTCGACGCAAGATTATCGGGAAAACGGCGGAAGACTTAGCGAGACAGAAGGCTGCTCGAGCGCTAAGAAACCAGGCCTTCAAGACGGCGCTAGAACACGCGCGCCAGAAGGTGTGGGCACTGGCTCAGTCCCTTCGGGAAGACTTCGGGTCCCATTCTAGCGAGTATTACTATCAGCTTTTAATGCAGTCCTCACGCCTACGCTCCAACAAAAGGAAGGTGAGCCGATGGAACGCGTTCCTTAGTCAGGAGATCCGTCGCATCAACGCAGGTATGTGTGCATTCATTTTTTTGGTGTCATGCTAAGTTAAATATTCATACTGTTTAGAACTCCCGGATGACGTACCTCGCAAAAAATCGTCCGAACTTACCGGGGAGATTTCTGCTCGGTGGAAGCAAATGAGTGCCGATGAGCGTGCGGCCGCCACGGAAAGCGCCGCAGGTCAACTGGAGGAGATACGTGAGGCGAAGGCAGTCGCAAAGCACCACCTTCCCGTTCACGTATTCAACGACGGCCGCAACACGTTGAGCAAGCTTAAGGGCGAGGTACGTGCATTATATCTCCCCGGGGTCTCGTCTAGGGACTGATATCAATAGCTCGAAACGCTACATCAGCGCACAGGCATCGAATGCGTCCTTATTGCCACGCGCGAGAATTTGGATATGTACAATCAGCCGTTTCAGTACGTCACAAGCAACCAGGTCAAGGAATTTTTCGAGAATACACTCAAGTTGCCGGTGGCCGATATTGGCCTGCGCATGGAAGCGTATCTCATATCTGGTGTGCAAGGTAAGCAGCCCGATGCCTTCAGAGTCTAACTGTAATCTCATTATTATGTGGGACAGGAGCTGTCGATAGCCATGTCCAAGGAGTCAGTGAACTTAAGAAGAAGACTGCAGAGATTATCTTACGAAAGCTCAGTGAGTACAATATGGTAGAACAAGGCCTTTATTAATGTGGTTATAGATGAAGTTGCAAAGACAAAGATCAAGCGCATGTTCTATCCCAACTTCGACGAGATGATAACCGCAAAATATGGCGTGATATACGTTAACTGGCCATTGCAGAAGTTCTGCAGCCCTAGCGACGTTGGCTCCAGGAACGAGCTACAGGTTTTATATCGCGCATTCGAGAGCGGTACTACTTATTTTCGATTGATGGACCCTGACAAGTTCAAGCGCTGGGAGGGTGCCCGGTACCAGGTATCATCGCCAGAAAATCAGAATGCAGCTTCAAGTAGTGGTGATCCCACTAATTCCTGCTTACCGCCGCCGACCCATGCCTTGTTACGGTGGTTTTGATTTTTCGAACGCTGACAGAACTCACCACTGGGTGAATACGATACAGGGACTTGTTGCACAACCAACCCCCTGGCTACTCGTGACTCGTACCGGGCGCATCCCCGGTTGTATTAGTTTAGAGGGCGCGTTTCATCCTTGGCAGATCCAACTCTGCCCTCGTTTCATGTTCATCGTTTATTAGCTGACAGATGGCGTTCAACCGCCATCATCATTCCTATCTATCGTCTCAGATATATCACTACATACTTATCAAACGTTTGGAACTATAGCGTAGATAGTATCGGTGACATCAGGGATGGACTTGACCCCTAAAACCTAACGTAGTATATAAACTCATGTACTTACTGTCGAGGCTCCTTAGCTCGACCTTGTTGTACAAACAAGAAGTCTTATACTCGTTCTCAAACGTAGGAAACTACGCTCAGTATTTCTCACTCGAGCAACCGAACGACTAAGTCCTCGAAGTGCACACTGACTTCTCGGACTTAGGCGAGTCTTATATTCTATCAGACTCGCACTTGAACAGATTATATCCTCTAACGCGTATTGGATATTAACCGACCTCCTAAGGACTTTACTTAGGACCTGAAGGCATCTAACGAGTATTTGCCTTGCATACGGCAACAAGCCTACGTGCAGAAGAACGATTTATATTTGCGACTCGAATATATGAACGGGTATTCGACCCGTAACATGCCTCCACAATGCCGCCGACGCACGATTCCGCAACGCCGCCGCCGCCGCAGCTCATACCGCCCCAGGGACCCTCGCAGCACATGCCTCTGGAGAATCCGACTTCCATCGTGCCATCCGAACCTATCCCGATCGATCCCGTCCTGCTTGCGCTATCTTCGCCCGGACAACATCAATCGGGTCCAGTGCAGCTCGCAAGCACTCCGCCTGCGCTCATGCCAGCTGCCGTGCCGCCGCCCGTGTCCATGGTGCAGGAGCACCCTTCGTCCACGTTCTCCCAAGTTCAGTACTCACCTCCCCCAGTTCTGGATAGCGTGGTATCATCTCCGGTGACTCAGCATTCTATCCCGGCCGTCAAACAAGTCCGAGGGCGTAAACGGCAGAGCAATAACCCTCCATTCACGAATTTCATTCACACAACTACTACATCGGATGGTATTAAATCGTCTAAGAAAACGCGGAAGACTCGATCTAAGAGAGTTGTGAATGGTGAGGAGAATACGCCTCCAGCGCGGACTTAGTCGCCCGCGCATCCATGCTCTGAGGCTTGTATATAATGTAGCACCTGGAATTCAATACAAATCATTGGGACGTTGCACGTATAAACATCGCATAGGTCGAATATTCATAACTATGAGGCGATGTCGACTTAGCGTTGAATGAGAGATCGGACGGAGCGCCCGTTAGATAAGATATGGTAAGCTGAGTTAGAAAACGCACCTGAAGAGATAGCTGGTGTCAGAGGACACCAGATTCGATGACAGCTTGGATTTTATCATTAGAGCCATCGGAGAGGTAGCCTAGATTCGCTAGGAGTGCTGGTGTTTGTACTGAGGTCGAGGGATGCATCGGAGATCGAGCAGAGCGCCCGTTAGATAAGATATGGTAAGCTGAATTATAATACGCACTTGAACTTGAACTTGCGGTCGACGTAGGACTGTGGTAGGTAATAATCGCTGTCTTCGAAGACGCGTAGAGAGCACGCCAGTTGGGCGTACTAGGAGTGCTGGTGTTTGTACTGAGGTCGAGGGATGGATGGGAGATCGGACGGAGCGCCCGTTAGATAAGATATGGTAAGCTGAGTTAGAAAACGCACCTGAAGAGATAGCTGGTGTCAGAGGACACCAGATTCGATGACAGCTTGGATTTTATCATTAGAGCCATCGGAAAGCTAAGGTGAGCAAGAGAACACTCGGCATACGAAGGTTTGCTGAGCCATCTTGAGCCGATAAGATAGACGCGCGCCATCTGCGCCGATCACTAGGCGCCAACAGCCACTGGAGGGCGCAGGCGCCGAGCGGTGCACGTGCTTCAGGGCGCGCGTCATCCACAAACCGGCCACCCATCCATCCCAAATATCAGTTCTATTCGAATTTAATTTCTACAATTGAATCTATAACGTTTGAGAACTATAGAAAGCAAAAAAATTCGCGTGAAATGATTGCCGTCGACGCGGGACCCGTGCTCATCGTGCGCTGCGGCGGCGGCAGGGCGCTTCCCCAGGCGCGATAGGGCGCTTCCCCGGGCGCGCGGCGCACGGCTCATTAGGCGCTGACAGCCGCTAGGAGAGGCGCGCGCCAGGCTGCACGTGCCTCGGGCCGCCCGTCCCGCGTCATCCAAGGATTCGCCCGTCAATCCACCCCAAAGACCTCATATATTACGCAAATCGTTGTCATAATCGTATTCAGACTATCTATTAACCTAGTAACGTAGAAAGAACCGTGCGAAAAGGCCGAGTATTGAGGTAGGAGCCGCGCTCATCGTGCGCGACGGCGGCGGCGAGGCGCCAAAGGGCGCGCGCGCGTCGTTGGGCGCGGGAATCCTGTGCCGAGCCGGCAGCGCCCCGTCGGCAGCGCTCACAGTACATGTTGTTATAAAAGGTAATTTCTCAGGCTACCTCAGGAGGAAACTGGCAGCACGCCTTGAACGCGAATTGTAAGCTAACTGGCTATGCGCGCCTCACGTGTAGGCCAAGCTAATTAGCTATCGATTGGGTAATGTACAGGTGGTCAGGTTCTGATGATCACTTCGGATCAAGATCCGATGCGGTGCTCCCTCCAATAGGTGCCGCCATTCTTCTAATGCTCGGACTATTCCGAGTAGTTCGCGATCGTAGATTTCGTAGTTCCGTTCTGTTGGTGTCAGGGATTGTGAGAGATATCCCACCGGCCGTTCGCTCCCTGTTTCATCTATCTGTTTCAGTACTGCTCCTGTGGCGAACTGAGATGCATCTGTTTCGAGGATGAACGGTTTCTCCTTGTCTGGTGTTCCTAGTGCGGGCGCCGTCGTGAATGCTTTCTTCATGAATTCGAATGCTGTCTGTTATTTCTTCGTCCATTGGAACCCTGTCCCTGTGACCGTTTTTGTGAGGTCTACCAAGGGTCGGGCGTGCGTAGAGTAGTGATTGATAAATTTCCGATAGAAGTTCGCAAATCCTAGGAAGGATCTGACTTCTTTGAGATTTCGGGGAGTCGGCCACTCCTTAATCCCATTGAGTTTCGCTGGGTCCATCTGGATATTTCCTGGGGTGATGACTAGCCCCAGGAATTCGACTCTGTCGACACCGAAGGCGCATTTCTCGGGTTTCACAAAGAGATGGTTATCCATCAATCTCTGAAGGATCCGCCGCTCCCGTTCCTTGTGTATTTTCTCGTCTTCTGAGAAAATGAGGATGTCGTCCATATAAACAAGCACCCATCCTTCGAGGATTTCTTCTTTCAGGACTTCGTTCATCATTGCCTGAAAGGTCCCGGGTGCATTGCACAATCCGAAAAACATAACCGTGGGCTCGTACAACCCTCGGTTTGTTTTGAAGGCCGCTTTCCATTCGTCTCCCTTTTTGATTCGCACGTTGTTGTATCCCGCTCTAAGGTCCATTTTTGTGAAGACCTTTGCTCCTTTTAGCTTTACCAGGAGCTCTGAGATCAGTGGTAAGGGATAGACGTTCTTTATCGTCCCTTCGTTCAGATATCGATAATCTTGACAGGGTCGTAGGGCGCTGTCTTTCTTTGGGACGAAAAAGAATGGTGACGCCATCGGGGACTTTGAAGGGACTATGAATCCCTTAGCCAAGTTTTCTTTCAGGAATTCGTCCAGCGCCTGTTGCTCTTTAGGCGAGAGTGCATAGACTTTGCAGTCTTTCGGCACAAAATCCGGTTTTAATTCGATTGCGTGGTCCCATGGTCTCGATGGGGGGAACGCTGCTGCAGACTCCTTACTGAACACCTTGGCGAAGTCCAGTAGGTGTTTCGGGACCATCTCCTCAATCGTTCGTTCTGGTTCGGGTTTTTTTTGTGCGAATTCCTGGGATTTCGTCAGCGCTTTCCTGACAGCGTTGATGATTTGTATCTTTGTTCGGAACTTCTTTCGCGTCTCCCCTTTCTTTCCTATGATCCTAGGGTTGTCTTTTGCGAAGCGTCGGATCGCTTCGTACTCTTTGGGAGTATAGAGCCGCTGCGCTGTTTCTTGTGGCTGATCCGTGGATCCGAACCCTTTCTCCCCTCGTTCTGTTTCATCTAGGTCTTCGACCTCTAAGATGTCGGGGGTAAGGTGTCGTTCGAAAATTATCTGGGCTATTCGCATCCCCGGGATAATTCTATGCGCTTTGTCTGAGTAGTTGAAGACGATGGCTCCGACGTCTCCTCGGTAGTCCGAGTCTATGATCCCGGCTTGTACTACCAATCCGTGTCTGAGGGTGTTGCCTGATCGTCCGGCCAGCCTTCCATATGATCCCTTCGGAATCTTCATTTTTACTCCTGTGGAGACGAGTTTCCATCCTCCGGCGGGAATCTCGGTTTCTTCTGTGGCGTAAAGGTCATACCCTGCAGCTTCTTGGGTCCCCCTTGTTGGAATTTTTCCTTCTGGGGCAACTACCATCTCCACCGTATCCATTCGGATCGTGGCTTCCTGTTTCTTTTCTTCTGCCCCTAATATCGATCGTACATCGACTGTTTGGTCCTTCCAGTCGATCGTGGGGTTTTCGTCTTTCAGCCATCCATACCCTAGAATCATATTTTCTGTTCCGATTGATCCTACGAGGAATCGGACCTTTCGCGTTTTCTGGGTCTTCGGATATCGTAGTAGTATGGTGGCTTCTCGGTCTATTCGCCCATCTTTGTTTTCTGTTCCGTCAACATTTTTGACAATGATCGAGTTCTTCAAGGGTTGCGTGGGCACCTTGTATTTTTCTACCACTCTGCTGTGGATCAGGTTCGACATTGCTCCCGAGTCGATTAGTGCATTGCACTTCACAGGTTTTGCCAGCGTCATGATTACCGGGATGAAGAGGGATCGATTCTTCTCGAACGAGGTAATTACATGCGCTGCTTTCTCGGAGGGTAAGACCATGGGCTTCCCTCCTAGGCAAAATCCTGTTCTTCTACGAGCTGTGCTAGGAGCTCGGGGTTCTTGGCTTTCAGGGCCCTAATCGCTGTGACCGCTCTGTTCGCGGTGATGTATTCAGTCTCTTCTTCAGAGACTTCTTCGATGCGAGCTTCTTGCTCGGTTTCTTCTTCTTTAGTCTTTCGAGTAGTCCGCCTAGGGCGGGCTGGCTTCCTCGGCCTCTTTGGGCAATCTCGCGACATATGCCCTGGCTGATGACAGGTGAAACATTTTCCCTTCTTGATGTGATCGTCCCTTTCCTGGGTGGTCATTCGATCTACATCCATCGCGTTCGGATCTTTCGGTGCGGTTGTCTGTGGAGCACTAGTGCGTCCGTTATTCTGGTTCGAGGCTTGCCAAGCCTTTTTCTTGACAAACGGTTTATCCCGTTTCAAGAATATCTTGTACGTGTTTTCATAGTACGAGGCAGCGGACTGCCATTCATCAATGGTCGCTGGTAGCGGCCGAACGCCGATGATATATCGGGTCGTATGTTCGGGTAACCCTTTCTCGAAGAGGGTTATGAGCAACGCGTTTCCGTCCGCGCTGTATCGATCGTACTGGGCCTTCCCGGCCAAGTTGTTGAACTCGGTGATATAATCATCGATGTCCTTTCTGTCCTGGGTTACGTCCAGGATTCTCTTCCGCGCCTTTTGTACTTCTTCGATGGCTCCGAAGGCTTTCTGGAAGTCTGCATCAAACTGTGCAAGACTAGGCGGGAAGAATCGTTTCGTTTGGGGGTTCGTATAAACCCGGTGATAATTCTGTTTCCATTGGCCCGTTTTCCCCTTGTTTGAAATATAAGAGAGGATAAAGATCACTCTCTGAACGTCGTTCTGGAATGACGTTTCGTACATCGTAAACCAGGAATTGCACTGGTTTATGAAGTTCTGCATGTCGGATCGTTCCCCATCGAATACGTCTGGGGGATTGATTTTTATCATCGGGGGTCGATAGTACGGGTTCGGCGCCGGAGGTTGGGGTTGCGGCGCATTCGGTGGTGGGGGCCCGCCTGGGGGTCCTCCTCCTCCCGGGTATCCTCCACCCGGGTTTCCTGGGTTTCCTCCGGGGTTCCCTGGGTTTCCTCCAGGGTTTCTTCCTCCGGGGTTCGCAGGGGTTCATCTTCCGAGTCCTCCAGGAGGGGGGGCATTCCCTCCTCCGAGTCCAAAGTTTCCTCCCATTCCTCCTCCGCTTGTACCTGCGGAGGTTCGTCCAAATAGGCCTGAAGGCCATGTTCCTGGGTTTGTCGTTCCCATTCCTCCGCTTGGGCTAGTCCAAGACGGATTTCCTCTGCTACCCATTCCGGGTGCGTTCTGTGGGGGGCTTCCAAAGATGTCTGTTCCTCCAGCCATAGGCCCAATCCCACTCTGCGCAAAAGCAGATATAAATCCTGGAGGGTCCTGTCCTCCGGTCTGGCTGTTATCTGTTCCTGTAAAGTTTCCAGGATTTCTCCCATCATCTCCGATGCGCTCAATTCCTGCCATTCCTGTGGTGCCCGAAGGCTGATTCGTATTTCCATCGGCATCGAAGGTTCTGTTGATGGTTTCGGTTTCGTTTTCGGTCAACGTCGCGGTTGACATCGGAGGGATTTCTCCGAATCGTTCGAACGCTTCACGCGTTATTTCCCAAGCGGTCGTTCTTGCGGAGGGGTATACTTCTACCCACTTCGATGCCCTATCTTCTCTGGGAATGACAACAATTCCTCCGCGGTTACGGAAGGCTCCAATGGTGTCAGTCCACTCGTATCGGTTGAGTCTGTAAACTCCCTGAATGTCCTCGGGCAAGAGTTCAATCAGTCGTGCTGGGAATTCTGGTCCAAATATCATGTGCCCTTACACCGTGGTAGGTGAGGGTGTGATAAGCTCGACCTTCTGTTACGGGTCGAATACCCGTCCGTATATTCGAATCGCGAATATAGATCATTCTTCTGCACGTAGGCACGTCGCCGTATGCAAGGCAAATACTCGTTAGATGCCTTCGGGTCCTAAGTGAAGTTCTTAGGAGATCGGTTAATATCCAATACACGTTAGAGGATATAATGTGTTCAGGTGCGAGTCGAATAGAATATAAGACTCGCCTAAGTCCGAGAAGTCAGTGTGCACTTCGAGGACTTAGTCGTTCGGTTGCTCGAGTGAGAAATACTGAGCGTAGTTTCCTACGTTTGAGAGCGAGTATAAGACTTCTTGTTTGTACAACAAGGTCGAGCTGAAGAGCCTCGACAGTAGGTACATTAGTTTATATACTACGTTGGGTTTCAGGGGTCAAGTCCGTCCCAGATGTCACCGATACTATCTACGCTATAGTATCAAACGTTTGATAGGTATGTAGTGATATCCCTGTGACGATAGATAGGAATGATGGCGGTTGAATGCCATCTATCAGCTAATAAACGATGAACATGAAACGGTGGCAGAGTTGGATCTGCCAAAGGTGAAACGCGCCCTATAGACTAGTACAACTGGGGATGCGCCCAGTAGAGTTACGAGTAGCCAGGGGAGTTGGTTGCGCAACAAGTCCCTGTATCGTATTCGCCCAGTGGTGAGTTCTGCCGATATTCGAAAAATCAAAATAACCGTAACAGAGAGAGAGAGAGACAACCATTTATACCCCGCAGGCAGTATCCTAAGTACATGTGCGGCAGCTAACGAGAGCCAACATGGAAGAGAAGAGTATCGAAAAAGTGAGTAGGGTGGTGGTGAGGATCAAACGTGTGTTAGGTATCGTGTGGACGGAGTGACAGAGAAGAGATGTGTTCAGTGGTTGTGTGGGGGTGGGATGTCAAGGCGACAGAGGTTGTCAAAGAGCCTAATGTTATTTGTGCTAAGTAGCAAAACGTCACGTGTGAAGTCATCATCGGTGTCGCCGAACTGGAAGCAGAAGGAGCCAAATTGTTGTTCGGCAGTGTATTTCTTTTTCCACCAATAGGGGAAGCGAGTAAAGATGAGTGGGTGGTTATGTTCGCGCAGGTATGCAAGCAAACCGTTGGCGTCGAGTGTTTCTCAAAGACGGTTGAGCAAATCTCTGGAAGAATAGAGGGGTGCTTTCGCTGATGGGCGGAGGTGGACATGGTTAACACGAATCGTGTTGACTTTAGTATGGACTTAAAGGTCGAAAGGTCCAACTGTTCGCGGAGGGGGTTCATTAGTAAAGACGACGGGTATGGAGTCGTCGCTAGCGCTGGGTAGTGGATCAGGTATGTGTGGGAAAGGGAGGTGTGACTCGAATATAGCTGTGCCTTGGGCGTGCCAAGGAAGCCACGGCTTTTCTTCAGACGGTGAGGTGGGTCTCGAATATCTCCCCGTGCGTGGGAAGAATTGTTTCGTTTTCGGTAGCGCCTTGGTCGATTCTGTAGAGGTGGCGACCGGTGGTGTAGGTGATGGAGCAGTTTGAGGTGAGGGGACACGCGGAGGTGTCGTCACCGGGGTGGGTGTTGCAGGGGGAACAGGTGTAGTGGGACGTGGTGAGATGACAGGCGGAGGTGGTGTCGTTGGAGATGGTATGGTCGGAGGTACGGGTGTAGTGGGACGTGGGGTGGGTACCTTTGGCGGTGTAGCAATGGTCATGGTAGGGACACGAGGGGTCGGTGGTGCCGAAGCAGGTCGGGATGGTGGATGTGGTGAGTGCTTACCAGAACGACCGACGGTGTGCCACTCCCAGGTGGTCTGTGCCTGTTGGATGAGGGCCAGCCGGTCAAGGAGTTGCTTGTCGTAAGGTGAAAGTGATCCGAGATTCGGGTTCTTGGACACGACTAGCAGTGGGTCCAGTAAGACTGCGGTATAAATCTTCGACGGGAGTGGGAGGGACTGTTTCCCAGTGGGAATCGTGGTCTGTATCAGGTTGGGGAGAATGTGTCGCAGGTATAACTGGTCGAGGTGTGGGAGGGACCGCTCCACAGCATGAATCATGGTCTTCCTCAGCGTGAGGAGACGGTGGATCGGGTGTGACCGGTTGAGGTATGGATGGGTTCACGGTAGTGAAAACCGGTTTCGGCGGTAGAGGGTGTCGCAGAGGTGGTGTCACACGAGGTTTGATGCGTGGGATGCGTGAGGGTTTTGTGCGAGACATGGGTTGGGTAAAGGGTTTAGGTGGGAAAGATGGGGGTGCCATAGGCGCTGTGCCATGAGGTTGGGGTGAGGCCAAAAGTTGGTCGAGGTGTTGGCAAAGACGATTCGCATCCTGACGGACACGAACGAGTGCGGATGGGTTGGCAGCAAGGAGGTCAGCTCCTGTGGTGATGGCGTCAACAAGGTATGAAATGTGGGAGTGCCAGAGAGGCAACGAATGGGTGGAGGAGTGGCTCTTGTGAGCATGGAAAATGCTCTGAGCCTGGTCAAACAAAAGGGTAAAGGCGAAAGTGGCTTCGGTGGTGTCCTGGGGACGCACAGAAAGGACAGAATTAGGAGAGAAGGTTGGACGGTGTTGAGGACGGTGCGATGAGGGTGGCATAGTAGATGGGCGTCTAAACTGATGGTAGTGGTTCAAGGTCAAGGTGCGCCTGCGACACGTGATAGCTCGGATTCCGTCAACGATGTCAAGACCACATCCTATTTACGTGTGCATCTCGCCACCCTCCAGCATGGGAATGTCGGTCTGAAACGTCATGGATCCTACTTTGTGTTTGTGTACCACTCCCTTGGGACATGTCTCACATGCTGGTAGAGTCGGTGTGGAGGTTTTAGTACAGTAAGGAAAATAAACGAAAATACCAAAAGTAAAATATAAGCGCAGGACGACAACCTGTATGCTCATTAGTCCTGCAATGAATATGTCCATCCTCTTTAATCCTGAAAATACGGTCCTCATTGATCCTGCAAATAGTATTTCGGTCCTTGTTGATCCTACAAAATATGTTTCGGCCCCCATTGATCCTGCAAGTACCCCACGTGTAGTATCTGCTCGTGTCTATGTATATCTACTGAGCTGCTATTTACAATAGTTAGCGGACTAGATATGAGAGCTCGCGTTTTGCCGATGGATTGTTAGGATTCTGCTTATCGCTTCATTCAATGGTTCACCTGGTCGAAAGCCCAATTGTATGTTTGAGTCACATCAACGATAGCAAACAGCAAGAGCACATATTGATTCAAGAAGAGAAGTGTGACTCCTGTCACCCGATATCACCAAATAGCGAGAATCACGGTCAAAGGTAACGATGTGCTCATAGATCACCAGTGCTGTATGTGTCTCTGTTATATAGCAAAATGGATAATTGAGTCTGACTTACCAGCGACAGCAATGCAGCAGTGTCCAGCAATATCCCTAGTGTACAGAATGATAGATAGAATGCTAGGTATGAGCAGTACGGGCTAATGAGACTGCATTACACACTGTTGCATCGCAATTTGGACCGCCTCTTCAGCAGCAAAGCTCACAGGCGAGGCCATCTTGTTGACACTATACTTGTTGGAGATGTTTCGAGAATATGTGATGTAGACCGAAACTCATATATGCCGCATTATTCTGTGAGCATTTTTTAGCTGCCAGAGGAGCTGTCATTGCTTCCTCATACTATGACAAATCGTAGTTTCAGGTGCCGGGGCTGACTCGCATAATCTTTATTCTTCCCGCAGCTGTGCGGTCGAGGGATGAATACACTAGGCGAGTAGTCAACTGAGAGAGGAATGGGTTAGCCTCCGTTAGTGTAACCGCAGTGAACATCAAATAAGCAATGCTTCACATATCTCCGAGCGCGGCATATTCACAAGTCATGATCGGAGGTAGCTATGTGGAATCATACCAAAAATGACTTATGGAGCTCTCGCGTACGGTGGTGTGCTGAGCCAATGGACCTTGGTTCCGGCAGGAGACTGATCAAAGGAAACCTAAGATCCCTATGAGGTTAGCGGAAGTGAAGTTACGAGTATGGACTGGGCTGTTATTTCCTGCGTCTTGGTGGGAGGTCAGTTCAGTAGCTTCAGTAGCCTTCCGGGGTCGGATTGACAAACATAAGCTTTAGGACGCTTCACATGACAGAATGTACATGGGTCTTGAACACATGCATCATCCGCTGATCACGTCCAGGTATCTCGTTGCTAAGGCGGCTGGTGAGCACAGGACGCACCATGGGACGCACCAGCCTCTGACTAGTTGATAAAGATGTCGAGTGAGCTGTTATAGAAAGTGTTTGTGGGCAACTAAGGCCATGGCTCATATGGAGAGGTTGTCCATATTAGAGAGACCTGTTATCAGCCAATTGTGGTCTCTATTGTGATCTGGGTGGTCGACTCGGTTTGTTCTCATCATCCAAAACATGGGTTGTAAGAATGTCATGCTTCTTGTCCATGCTAAGGCTCCAACCATTTAGTTTACATTTACAAAAATATATGGTATATAGTGTATATAGATAGTATATACACGGTTTATATGGTTGTTATGGTTGTTATGAGTCTATAATTTCAGTATGCCTTGACTAATACATCGCTTTGTACACATCATCATTGAAATTTTCTCTGCCCCCAGTGAGCTATGGGTGTCTGAGTAGAGCTGGCATGATGACAGAAATAGCTGTGAGATTGTCAGGATTTAAGAACCAATTATAACACACATCCCAAACGGTTCCCAAAAACCAGTCATAATAAATCCCAAACCAATCTACATCTCAATGGTTCAATCCAATAACAACCCAGTCATATCCGAACCCTCTAACAAAATCCATAAAGCAATAACACTATAAACCACAGCAGCATTCAAGATAAAACCAATAAATCCCATTATCACAAAAGACCCAGAAGACGCCCCAATAAACTCCACAAAGAACCCCAAGAAGTATTCTAATAACCCTAGAAATACAAGGCTACCATAAGGCGACATTCAAACATAAGGTTTAACAAGCTCCTGATCTACCAGAGATATATTTGGTCAAAAGTCACACAGAAACTAAGTTCGCTTCTTTCATTAGTTTATACTTCACAGAAGCATTCCTGAGAAACCTATACATTCCAGGAAGCATTCATACAATTTTAACTCAATCACAATTCAGGAGTCAGTAGATACACATGGCTACCACACATTGCAGATCCCCAGCCATATCACACATGTTACGACCCACAAGAACCCTTAACAAGGGTCTAGCGAAGTCTATTAACCCTAGTTCACTACCCAGACACCGCTAAACCATTACAGGTATGCAAGACACATAGGTACACACAAAGACTCATGTATATATAGTAGAAACCCACCAAGTCTGATCCTCAGCTTGGTTTTAATCAAGTATATCCTCCTCAGTTCCTCTTGTGTCTGGGCATCGGTCTGACAGAGATATGACTAGAAATGCATGTGTATGAGCCTGGATAGTCATAAAAAGTCACAATCAATGATATAATGTGATGTGTAGTACTTACCTTCCACCAGACTAGGGGATAGTACAGATCCTTTCCCCCCTGATATAAACAATGGCAGCTGTTTGCTGAGGGATGTGATGGCTTCAATCAGATGTACAATTATCTCCTGAGAGGCTTCAGAGGCTGATGTTGTGGCTGCAAGACACACTGAGTTCAGTGACTTGTGATTCCATAGATTTAAGTGTCAATTAAAATGTATTTTATAGACTTGCACCTATAATTACCATTGACCAAAATCAAAGCATGGGAGTTATGCTCTGCTGCTCCTGCATCCAGTGTTGAGTAGCCTTATGTCACTCCCCCTTTTCATAATGTGCACACAGCATGTTTTGAAGTGAGGATAAAAGGCTTGAATCATAGTTTCAAAGCACTTGATCCAATATACAGGATAACCATATACTATATACATATATCATGTATATACTGTGTACTGCCCTTATGCATACATACATGTATATAGTATACAGTAAAAACCATATATACATGGTATATACATTAAATAGTTGGAGCCTTAGTCCATGCTAATAGGCACTTTATGGGAATCTGGCGGGTAGAGCAGCACCATAGTGTACGATGTACTATTCATTGCAATCAGAGACAGATTATAATTGATCGCTATTCGAGTACGTATACATTATTTGTCAGTCCTCAGATATAAGATAACAAGTATTGGACAACTCGAAAAATGGCAACAGTGACTGCACAGGCCGATCGATCGATATGCTATTAGAATGTCCATGTCGTGATCAGGGTGCCATACTAACAAACAAAAATCCAGATGAACGCACGCATATGCACTAGTAATCATATCGGCATCGCGGCTTTGGTCTGAAGCGAGGCCCACACTTCACAATCAGGGTAAGAGTGGCTTAGCCTCGACGATGTATAAATCGGGCCTTAAACTTGTGGAAATTGCACACGCCGAGTCGGGCAAGCGACGAGGAAGCCTCAAGACGAGACCTCAATGAACAGGGACCAATGTAAATGGTTTTGGTTACATACCGGCGAGGTGACTGTACGCCCGCCGCACTGCTCATATACATGTACAGGTAACCAGGGGCTATGCGAAAACGGTACATCCAACGCGTCGGGGCCCCCCGGTATCGTATGATCAACTCCGCTCCCTCGCGCCGTGACGCCGGCTGTTGCACGCCGTTGTCGGCCTACTTCCAACAAAACTTCAATGCATGTATGACACACATAATAAGTGGCTGCAGTACTGTGAGCAATGAGCATGGCTATACGCTAGTAGTACCTAAATCTAATCACCTCGGTTTCAACTAAGGCTCCAACCATATAATATACATGTACAGAAAATCGGTAAATATATGGTATATGGTATATACATGGTTTACATGGTTTTCAAATGGTTGATTCTTTAGACATCTCAGCATGGCCACTGCCTTGCCCATATGGCTATGGAGATTGTCTCCTCCTTCAATGACATGCTGCAGGTATCAGCACTTGGCTGATGCAAGGAATAAATTGGTATTCAGTGTCCAACAGCCACACTAGTAGCTGGAATGGCTTAGGAATTGTGCACAATGTGTGAGATGATGGGATACTTTTATGCATGAGTCTAATGCATGATGCAATCACTATGTGGGATGATATATAACATAAACACAAATCTGATCTTACCTTGCACCAAATGAGAGGGTAAACAGAGCATGTGACACAGACTATCCTGTGGGACTCACCAGACTAAGCATTGAGGTAATAAGCAAGTTGGTTGAGGGGATAATCAAGCGCAGCAGGGGTGAGAGGTGCTTCTACGGCACAAGCTGAGAAGAATAGAACTAAGATATCAAGGCATCTAACCTTGGTCTTAAATATGTACAGGGTAAGGTGTCTACTACTAACTAGTTAGCCTGCCCTAAAGGAGTGTATGTGCACCCTAACAGCATATACAGCTAAGTGCTACTCTACAATGGCCGTGCAAGGCCAGTAATTGTCAAGCCAATAGTAAATGAGAGAGCAGTGGTGCCACCTTCTGGTTAGGCATGTGAATATGGGTGCAGCCTGGGTATATGGTTGACCGGTGATCTGGTGAGGTGAGGGACTATGGCTATTTGCCAGGCCCTTGATGACTCAGGCCAAGAAGGCCGAGTGTGATGTCATAAACTGGTGTTATGGATGGACCGGTGGTGACGTGGGAGCAAAGCCTCACGGCTAGCTCGGAGATTGAGCAACGCCGGCAATGGAAGCACGGAGGTTGCGTAGAGCTGGGACTAGAAGCCCGGAGGTTGCATGGGACTGGTGATGGAAGCATGGAGCTTAGGAAGTGCCAGTGATGCGTGATGGTCGGTAGGCTTCTCAGCTTGATGAACCAAAGGGACATGGAGCTTAGTCAGCTGTTGTGCCATGTTGCCATTATTATGCGAGTGGCGCTCACTGACGTAGAGAGCCTGGTCGACATGTGGACTCTAGACTCTATGACGTATGATGACGTAGCTAGGCTGGGCCTTGCGGCTAGACTGGAGCTATAGGTCATGTGTAAGATAACGCCTATTCGGCGAAGGGTTTCTGTTATATAACATCGGCAGGTGCAGCATTGTGGGATAAGTCCTGGATAACTTCGTAGAGGCTGTAGAAAGGCCAGATAAAGTGCTATAAATGCGCAAAAATATGCTATATGTCCCAGATCTGTGACAGCATGTGAATTATGACTTAACATCTTTGCATTTGCACAGCAGCCAACAGATTGTCCAAATCGCATATTGCTACTGCACCATACAATCTGCAAGACACATTATATGTAGCTCAAGTACATATTCAAGACAACAATTGAGGATCTAATATGAATGCATTCACAACAACCATATACCATATAATATACCATGTATATACCATGTACTCGGCCATGTGTAAATACATGTATATAGTATATATATAAAACCATGTATACATGGTATATACATTATATGGTTGGAGCCTTAGTTTCAACATATCCTCTCGTCTACGTAGTGCCAGGCTTGCGCACTGCTTTAATTGCTACGGTTACGCTCCAACATGTCACCCTATGTTCCTATGTGCTGAATATGCTCCCGTAGAGAAGCAGTTGTTCCAGCCTCGAAATAGAAAGTATTTTCTCAGTGCGATTTCACGATAAGCGGGTATCGGAAACACTCCCGTGCACTGCTCTAGGTATATGTCGAAATGATCACGACAGATCTGATGATATCCGGTCATACCTCATTGTGGCGCATCACAGTTGGGGGGTTCCGGGAGAGCCGTGGCTAGTGGCACAGGCGCTTGAACTTGCGGCTTAGAGGTGCTAGGTCATATCCGAGGTGAAGAAATCGGCTCGTGTCACAATACTGCCGTGCACTGCTCTGTAGATGTCATCATGACCATTATAGTATAACGATCACCGGCTGTGTCCGAATGTGGCGCAACGCAGTCGCATTGCAATGACCAGGTGAGGCTGGCTGAGCCGCGCGCCAGTATTGTTACTCGATCCGCTCGATCGTCTGAACTTTCAGGCGCTTGGTAGCAGGACTTGGTATTGCACCTCCATCATCTGCTCGTTCTGTGTGTTCGCTGCGCCTCTAGTTTCGCCCAACACAGACTCATCACCACGGCGATGAATGTCCCCACGATGAGCAACCGACGGACGATGGTGACCACGGGCACGACCAGCCCAGCCGCAGCGCTCCGCGCCCTCGCGCCTGTGCACCCCTTCACACAGCAGGAACGTCAGTCCTACTAGCGCCCTCCACCCAGCACACTGACGCGGCGCGGCCCCACAGCTGGACGTCGTGGTTGCCTCCTCTGACGCCGACGACGCGCTGGCCGCGCTGCGGACAACGTACTACTCGTGCGCGTGCACGCTCACGCGCTTCATCGAGTACGCACGCCCGCTCGTGCGCGGGCTCAAAGGTGGGAGGTGCGTATGCTGCACGCGATGCTATGACCGTCGACTCATAAGATCTCGTTCCTACAGCGACGTCCTCGCGCTGGGAATGCCCGGGCCAGACAGCACGGATACGTGGAGCCTCGATGGGCGCGGCGTCCTGACGCTCGCTGTCGACAAGATCACGTACGAGGGCCTCGGGATAGTTGGCGAGCGGCTGCCATGGGAGGAGTGCCGGGACACATACGGTGAGCGCTGCGCCCCTGCTCCGCTGCCCGGCTGAAACCCACCCGCTACCGCGCAGTGATATCTCTCTCATTGGCTCTCGACGACAGCGTCACGGCGCTCGCTTCTCTCGGCGTGGCCCCGCTGAACAAGAAGCATCATGCTGCGCTCGCAGACTGGGACGCGCGGCGCGGCCCGTGGCGCGTGCTATACACCTTGCAGGCAGGTGCGCTGCATCACATCCGCCATGCTCAGGCCGCGTACACACCAACTCTCCACCAGGCCCACACGCCAGCCCCCTAGAAAACTCTCTTGAACACGTAGTCTTGCCGACCGCCACGGCGCTGCCCGCGATACACCTCCCCACGGCCTCCCTCCAGGCGCGCCCGCCCCATGATGCGGACGCGCAGACAGAGTGGGAGGAGGACATCTCTGCACTCTTCGAGTGGGCGGGAATGGCGTGCCTGCACGCACAGCGGTGAGTCGCGCCATCCCTCTTTCACACACCCGTCTCACCTTGCCCGCCCGGCCACGGCAGGCTGCACGCAGGCAATGCGACCGACCCGTACATCGCCGTCTATGCGCCGCCCGCGCCAGCGTCGGTCGCGGATGCGGCGCACATCCGGTGGACGGGCCTCCTCTCCTCGTCGTTCGTGGAGGACGTCGCGACTGCGCTCATGTGAGTCCCTCTCCCTTCGTCCCTTCGTTCCCTTCCTGCTCGTAGCGACCCTGTGCTGATTTTCCTGTGTAGTAACAGCGAGCGCCGCGCGCGGGACACGCTCGCTGCCGTGACCGCGCATGGTGTCCCAATCGCGCCTGCGGCGTACGTTCATGCTGACACTAAGAGGGCAACGCCGCGCGCGCCGTGGGCGGGGGCGGAGGACACGTGGTGCATGCTCCTTGGGAGGGACGTGGAAGGAAATGAGGAGGGGGATGCGTGGGTGCTGGCGGAGAGCGTGGGGAAGTGGGACAAACGATGGGGGTAACAGGTGGATATTCGACGAAAAGTAAGTTACATGGTTGTAACCTTTGAGATTCAACTGTTCGCTACTGAAGCGAGAAGACGGCGTAGGAGGATGAGAAAGGCTCCCCGGACAGCCGAGGTGCATATATGCGCACATTGATCAACAGCCATCCCCGTCCTTTGTCTTTGTTGAGAAGAATGTATCAGTCTACATTGTTTCGCGGTCGAGATCTCATGCTCTTCGCAGAGCAGCAAGACCGCTGCATCATTGCGTATATTCGACACATAGTCATATGAACAATCCGGCCAGCGAATATATACTATGTCATGGATCATGCCACAAGTCCGCCACATGCTGTGGCCACAAGCAAAGTGCTCTGCCTCAGAAGTAACCTGCGGTGATCTCGTGACCTCAACCGCTGGATACTGAATTAATACTTAAACTTTTGCACCGTGCGCATCAAGCAGATCCTATCATGTCCAATACTCACTACGTGAATTGCACCGCAACGAACTGTACAGCAGGTAAAGTTGCTGGGGACTACCAATTTTATATCCAAGTAGAAGCAGGGCCACGACTATGTGGGCGATGACGGTGGTGTAGCGATGAGAAGATAGATATAGATATAGACGGGATAGATATGGGAAAGAGGGGAGAGAGATCGTGTATTGACTATGCTACGAGATGCCATTATGAGTATTGTACGAAGTCCTAGGGGATGTTACTCTCCAGAAAGCTGCATTCCAGTCCTATTGGTTCAACCCAGTTCCAACCAAGAAACTGTCCTTCCCAGTCCTGCATGCAGACAATGTGCTCAATGCACCCTCCTTCCAGATCCAGTGGCGAAGCTTCATGCCGCCCACATATGCACAGAGCCCTGTTCCTGTCGACCAGAAAGCTCAAGATGTAACGATGATTCCCACATTCTCGACATCCTCTCCTGCATTCTCATACTCCCCGTGACCCTGAGCATCCAGTGTTGATTCTACTATCTGAGAATCTAGTCACATTGCGTATAGTGCAACATATGCTAGTACTCACAAATTCCTCATTGCAACCAGCATGATCTTCGCCGCCGTCGTCAAAGAGCAAGCTGTTAGAAATGCTATGGTCGAGAGGAGCTCCCAACCAGCCTATTTTCAAAATGTATGCTCCCTCCAGATCTTGGATTTTCATTCACGAAAGAGGGGACATTAGATCTGGTGCTATCCCCTTCATCAACGCGTTGGCGCAAATTCAACATGAACCTTGAGATCAGGATTGATGCGATCCTGTTGAAATTTAGCAGCGAGCAATCCGCATAGCTAGTTAACATACTCACGGTGATATGAACAGCGACATATAGTTCCCCTTCGAGCGAACAACAGTCAGCTTGGGAATAGCATTGATTTAGATGGAAGCTAACCGTATCCAAGCCTGCAGAATAGGTCAAATGATCTATCACAATTTGAGACGTTTTCAGTAGCAAGAGAGCTCTAGATGTGCACGATCATTTCTGCGCTCTGAGTAGTGAACACAGAAGCATACATGAAATATCCAGTGCCTGTAATTGTCATATTAATAGAGGCTCGCTGGGAGTGTGCTCGATCATCTCACCGTCTCTGAGGATGATGAACATCAGAGGTGGCCTGCTTCGAGTGTCTGGTATATGCTTTGCCCACGGCAGTGTGTACAACCATGTAGCAGCAATCACAACAGAATCCGAGATCGTAGTGCAAATACGCGTAACGATGAGCACTAGAAGGTGACATCAGTGCAGTTAGTATATTCTAACTCTTTGAGAGCGTACACCTGAGAATGTGATCAGCTTGACTTTCTGTTCTTGTGAATTGCTCTTTACCTATTGAAAACATCCTCAGACTGTCACAAGCCGATTTCATTCAGTTAGCCAACGACTGAACGACAGCCCTTATCTTATCTAAGCGCCCGCCTAAGCATCACGTGCAAGGACCCCGAACACCCCACACGTGCCTAGTCAGACCCCGGACACTCTTCTCTCGGCTCTACCCCTAGGTTAGGGTTATCACGAACTATTAGCTTACGTAATACTGAACAGTAGCCAAACGTGTACAAACACCTAGATAGCATATATACCGGCCTGACGAGCAGGGAACACCCCAGACTCGTCTTGGCCTTTGTTGCCTTGAGTAGCCTCAGATCAGGAATACGCTTCCACGCGATAAACATTCCCCTGAGTAGTTGCTTGAGATAGCACTTGTGTCACAGACAGATATTTATTCGCAGTGCATATCGCTACGTTAGTAACCATCACCACATAGGGACGACCTTCGAAGGTGTACAGATACTGATCATTCAATCGGCTGAGTAGTCAGTGTACAGAGATAGGAGTTGTGAGATGGATGCGCACAGTGTTTGTTGCGACAGGCTGTCACAAGCCGATTTCTTTCGCCTAGCCAGCGACTAGTGACTAGAGCCTAAACCCTTATCTTATCTAAGCGCACACCTAAGCAGTCACGTGCAAGGACCCCGATCACCCCATCACGTGTTGTCAGACCCCCGGACACTCTGTGCCGTGTACCTACACCCATTATAGGGTTATCTACATTATCTCGGACTATCAGCTTACATAATAGCTATACAGTAGCCAAACATGTACAAACAGTAGAATAGCATATATACTGGCTGATGAGCAGGGTAGCACCCCAGACTCGTCTTGGCCTTATACGCCTTGAGTAGCCTCAGATCAGGAATACGCTTTCACGCGAGTCATATTCCCCTGAGTAGTTGCTTGAAGTGTTGCTTGTGTCACAGGCACAAGGCCAGTCATGAGGGTCAACAAAGTCCAGAACCAATTGTTTCTCGTGATGGCATAGACGTGAGCATCAGCAAAAGGCGAGATAGTAGATAAGCGTAGATAAAGTAATGTCAGACTGGTATACGTTATCAGACCGATTTAGGCCGATAAAATATGTTTTGTATTTTGACCTCTGGGAAAATATCGAGGCATCCGGTAAATTGTTGCAAAGTCACGGGTGGCATCTGGTGAACACTGGGAAACTCATAAAGGCATCTGGTGGATTGTTTCACAGTTGCAGAGGCATCTGGTGGATTGTTTTACAGTTGTAGAGGCATCTGGTGGATTGTTTCACAGTTGTAGAGGCATTTGGTGGATTGTTGCACAGTTGTAGAGGCATCTGGTGAATTGTTGCAAACTTACAAGGGCCCCCTGTCACAACTTTTCCGGTGACGCCTCTCATTATACGATTACCGGGGGTCGAACTCACGACCTAGGGACTCGCCGTCACGTGCGCGCCATTACTGGTGCGTATGTCCAAGTAGTTAGCGCGCGGCTACCCCTTACTTACATCATAGGTTACATAAGCGTTCTAGGTCTCTGGCTGTGAGGCGCGTGCGCACAGGCCACGTCGCTTTAGGGCAAGGGTATTACTTAGTATACAGGCGCTCCTGTCACAAACTTTCGCTATGCAGGTTTGTACTCCCTCGCTATAGGACGCACGCACGGCGCTAGGCGTACGCCGTGCCTCTGCGCTGTAGTTACCTCCAGCGTCACTCCCAGTTATTGCAGGTCACCTGGTCGTTAGGTTAGCGCTGTAGGGTAGCGCGCGCCTCCGGTACTCACACTATGGTCACAGTAGTTACATGACGCGTCACTTAGCACATGACCCAGTAGATACGGCGCACAGGCCTTCTCTTTAGGGCAGTACTAGTAGCTCCATCGCTCATGTATATATTACGACGGAATGTGGGCTTACTCCCCATTCCTAAGATTCTCGACAACTGGGCATAGCCCCTTACTCTCACCTCTTTGTGTGCGCTCTCTGGCCGGGGGCCCAGCTCGTCTTGCTTGACTGTGCGCGCCTCAACATGTCGACTCTAGGAGTCCCTCTTTAGGGTACAGCCGACAAGTTCACCGCTGTTGCGGTTGCGCACCGCCCTGTAGGGCGCGTTAGGATTCCTCTGTAGTACAGAGTCCCACAAACGTGTAAGTTTGTGTCAGCTCCCTTGATGTATATAAACCCTAGAGTCTGAGGCAAACCTCAGACTCATCAATTTGGCTCTGCCTTAGGGCAACCATTACTCCATACCTTGCTGCGTCATTAAAGCTTGCTAGTCTTGGGAACCTCAACCTCGACGACTTAGAGCCTTGTCCACTCAATGTCTACGACGCTCGTAGGATGCCGGCTAGTGGAGCGGGGCGTTATGTTGAGGTATGACCCCGAGTATTGGGTCACCCCCGGTGAATGGTTTCAAGTCAGCCACCAGATGCCAGGCCTCATGGGCCAGAATGTATTGACTCAGACATTATATTGTGACCAATCGCCCAGACTGATGATTAATCTGAGGCACTCGAAGTACGTCCAGGGCAAATTATAATTCGCGTGCGGTTACAATACAGTGGTCAATACTACTAATGGCATACTACATCGAGCGAATCTACTGGGCAGTCAGGAATCGCAGAAATCGTGGTGCAGAGTAGGTATTACAGCATCGCAAGGGAGGGAGATTGGAATATTTGAGTGCGTGAGAGCAACGATCAATAAAAGCAGCAAAGACAGCGACAATTGTAGGGAGCGGGTCAGACACAGAGCAATAAATTGATACGAGCAAGGAGCACTAGCAAGCAGCGAGAGCGTAGAGTCACAGGGCAGAGATGAGGCATCAGAAGAGCTCTAGGAAGGCGAGGATGAGGGGTCCGCCGAGGATGAGGGGTCCGCCGAGGATGAGGGGTCCGCCGAGGATGAGGGCTCCGCCGAGGACGAGTGGTTTGGCGAGGACGGGGAGCTTGGTGAAGACGACATATCAGCGGAAGCAAGGGTGCCTTGCTCTAAGTTAGCACTCCCAGCGACTCCGCCCACTGCTTCGTCAGTGGTAAAGCCAGCGAAGATGAGATCCAATGCGGACGGCCCCTTGAGTCTTCGAATCCTCTTCCCGTTGGGCGCAACAACCTTGACTTGTCTCCCCCAGATTTCCCTAGGCTTGTTGTGAGACAAGTATCCTAAGGATCCGGTCCACTTACTTGTTCCACCAAGCAATCGTCTTTTCCCCCCACTTCTTGTTGGTGAACAACTTGATGATGTTTTCGTAAAATTCTTGAACGACAAAGTTGTCTTTGGCTTCGCTCCACGATTCCTGTGCGCTATATGCAAAGCGTGCCTAAGACGATTATTAGCGTTGCACGAGGGAACGTACGAGGCAGGCAGTATATGCGATTGTTTCCTTCATCACCTCCTTCATCTTGTAATACTTGGATATTGAAGGGCGCCCAGGCCTGGCGCCAGGTGTATACTCGCTGAAACCAGCCTTTGGTCCTCTGAATAAGCAGCGGTAATTCTACTGAAGATGTCAGCAGAGTATCTCTGAGAAACCACGCACGTACCGCAGCCAAAATAGGCGACAGGAGTAGATTGATGTTGGGACGGTCCCTTACAAATTCATTCTCGGGATAGCAGAGCGAGGGGAAGTGGTCCGCAGCAAGCACGACTTACTCAGCAGGGTCTTCGTCAAAGTCATCTCGCCACTTGTGTGGCACAAGGAGCCGACCTGTGGCAGGGTGATGGAATCCGCGTTTTTTCTTGTCAATGTTATGGTCAATTTTGGGGATGTCGGGGTGGTCGAGGTCAGGAAGATACGAGAGAGCTAATCGTTTGAGCTTCGCAACATCATCGTTGCGTGCGTTGCGTGCCTTCGACGTGAGCTAACCAAAACATACAGTCAGAAGATGAGATCTCAAATATATGTACGCACGAATTTCGCCAGCTGTAGGGTGGCGTCAGGATACATCTCAAAGTAAGTGATTTGCACACGCAGGCAAGGACAAACTCGGATGAGCTTGTGATAGTCGTTGAGTTGGTGTCGGATCTCATCATTAGAGCTATGTGCTATCAGACAGCGAAAAAATGCGCGATACCTGCATATATGCGCACTATATGGGCGAATATATGCAGGTATCTCGGAGCGTAAATCAAGAAAAACGCACAGACGCTTGAACTCAGACGTGCACCATTCAGCTTCCAGGACTCCATCGAGCGTCATCCCAATCTCCAGGGAAAGCTTGACGTCCATGAAGGTATTAATGGTGCACATGACCCATCGGCCTGCCTCCGCATATGATACGAGACGCTGGCTGGCGATGCGGTATCAGAAAGGCGCATATATGCTGCAAAACTGGCGACTTACCTATTTGCAGGGATGACAGACTTCGCATCCTTGTGCTGCATGCAGTTGATCAGGTCTTTGAATTCCTTCTTAGTTCCTGGCAGCTTGAGTACCGGGTCTTCGTCTTCTTCATCCTCGTCCACTTCTCTCTCCTCTGGATCTTCTTGATTTTCTTGATTCTCTTGATTTTCTTGATCTTCATTTTCTTGATTGCTTGCCTCGTCCTCTTCTTCGTCCGAAGATTCGTCTCACACGTGTCTCGCATTGGAGGCTCTGCCTGCTGTTGCTGCTCCAGCAGTGACTTCCTCGCCAGAGGAGCGGCGATGGTAAGAAGCACCGGTCGAGTCCACGCGAGCGCGCTTCGCTGCCGGCTGATCATCCTCCTCATGCGTTGTTTGCGCACCTTTATAGGCTGGCCGTGGGCCTGGACGGGAAGCTGGCGTAGACTGGGAATGTTGCGCACGAGCGGTGGCTCCCTTGGCACGAGAAGCTAAGGATCCAGATACGCGAGCCATATTTGATATAGTCGAGGCTCGCCTATCAGTGAAGAAGACTACGGAGATGAAGGAACGAGATTGAGTTGCGGAAGCCAATGCGCACTCCGTTTTAAGCACGTAACACGCTCACGTGCTCTCTCCACGCTTCAGCATAAATCAAGCTCTTCTTTTTTTTTTGTGAACGTGATAACGGCATAGAGTCTGCTGAACTGTAGAAGGCGCGAGCAGTTGAGGAAGTGGCCCTGCGCTGGCCCTGATTTTGTGCTTCCTGCAGAGCAAGAATAAATTAACTCTGAGCTTGAGCAATTGAGTCTCGTCCATTTCTCCGCAGTAGGTTAGTGTTACTGCACGCATCTCTGCCCTCTAAGCGTAGACATGAATGGTGAGTTCTTATTCCGACGTCATTGAGCCTTCCTTTGGTCTCGGTTGTATACTATCCTTGATGCATTGATGGCCAATTTGGACTTTGTAGCAATGGTGACAGTGACCTGCGAGTCATCTCATCTGTACACCCACACACTGTGCTCGCAATAGGTTGATCATCTCTCAGAATGCCCAGTGGGGCGCCAAGCAGAAGAAGACGCGAAGACCAACGGAACGCCCAATAAACGAAGACGCGAACACAAGAATCTGCAATTGCAGATCTCGCGCACCTATCTGTGCCTTACCCAGACCGTCGAGCCAGACTAATTCCTCGTGTACATCTACATGTTCCTTGTCATGCTAGGCTACTTCCTCGTGCGCATCTACATGTTCCTCATCAAGAACACTCAACTAGGCTACTTACTCGCATGGCTCTATCTCTTTTTGCAAAAGGTGAGTACATCACCCAACATCATTGAGCCTTCCTTTGTCTCGGTCGTATATTGTACACGCTTCTAACATAATATGTGAGTAGGTTCTTACCGTGCATCTCTACTCTTCTAATCGAATATGAGGAAGGTGAGTGCTTAACCCGACGTCATCGAGCCTTCCTTCGGTCTCGGTCATATACTGTACACGTTTCTGGTGCAGTAGGTAAGTGATACTGTGCGCATCTCTACTCTTCTAATCGAATATGAGGAAGTGAGTACTTAGCTTAACATCATTGAGCCTTCCTTCTGTCTCGGTCATATACTGTACACGCTTCTAGTGTGGTAGGTAAGCGTTACTATGCGCATTCCTAAGCGCATGAGTAAGGACTTAGCTTATGATACACCACAAACCTGGATTAATAAATTGCATATTTCTCACTCATTGCCTAGCTATTCTATATAAAACATATAGCAAAGCAGATGACATGCACTGTATTGCAATGTGGGGAGGTATGAAAGTCAGAAGTCAAAGTGGCCGAGGTCAATGACCATTTATGGAAGTCCAGAACCTTATCACAGTGGCGTCAACTCCATAATAAGTAATATGGCGCTTATAGGTACACTCACCCACTTCAACGTTTTTTCCCTTATCTTTCCACCCACTTCGCAATGTCCTTGGATGCGTCTCGCAGTGACTTCGGACTATCCTCAGAGACTGTCCACTCCAGCGACATTATCTTTGCTCTCGACATAACTTCCACGCGCACTACCAATCTCATAAAAGAGTTGCAGCGCTACACTCCCCCCGCTGACTCACGTGCCTTGGGCATGACTATTCCTTTTTATCACCCCGTTGCCTATAAAATGCTTGAGGATTCTCTTTCAATTGCTCATAGGGCAACTTGGCTCTCTTCAGTATTACTAGGCGACTTTCATAATGCTGATGTCAAAAACCCGCACGAGCAGCATAACTCGTGGGAGGCCACCCGCACTACTACTGCAGTCCTCTTCCAAGGGTTAGGAAATGTAAGATGCAGCCTGGACAAGCGTGGCCAAGGAAGGATGGAGGACAAGATAATGATATCCCAGGGCTTCTGCATACAGTGAGTCTTAACGCATAGTGCCCAGCTCGGCCCATTTTAAGCTGAATATATGCGCATATAGTGACCTTCTCCCTGACCCAAAGAAGATACCAACCACATTCCCCGAAAAAAAAATCACTCGGGTATGTGATACACCTGTTATGGGTGTTTTCTCAATCTCATCGTTGATTTTCAGTGGCCTCCCATTCCGCCTCCCAACAACGTTGCCATCTCTAGCCAGTCTGCTCCGGACGAAGACACTACTCTCATAGAGGATGCCTCTGGAGGACATCAAACGTTTAGCAAACGCAAGAGAAATATCACAGACGATGGGGACAGTGCGCGCGCCGAAACTAAATGGACGAGACTCAATTACTCAAGCTCAGGGATGAACTAGCGCAAGGGTATAATGTCGACTGACCACGCATAATGATCAAAGTGATCATGCAATTCATACCATACTACCAGGAGCATGTACAGTATACGACCGAGACCGAAGGAAGGCTCAATGACGCTAAGTTAGGCACTCACCTTTCTCATATGCGCTTAGAAAGGTAGAAGTGCTCACGGAAATACTCAACTAATGCATCAGGAGCGTGTACAGGATACGGCCGAGACCGAAGGAAGGCTCGATGACATTAAGCTAAGCACCCAGAATTTTCCGCTGCAGATGGATGGAATAAAAGCTCTGTCACAGTCAGACTGCTGAAAGAGAAGGAAAAATGGGCCGACGAGAGCGAAGCGCCACAACTGGAGGTTCCGGATGTATACCATCGTAGCATTCTGGATATTATCAAGACAGTCTGCTGAGATCCTGAGGCAAGCTCCTACCAGTGGATCCCTTACAAGCAGTTCTGGAGACGACCGAAGAATTCTTCCGACAGGATGGTTGATGAGGAGTCGGCAGAAGTGGACGACATCCATGTTTACTCAGAACTGTTCAACTCTGATGCTATGCTCCTGGAGTACAAGAAAATATGCTCCCAACCTCCTGACCCAAATGATCCTGTGGATACCGAAGTTGCAATTGTGCTGATCATGCTATGGTCAGATTCTACTCACCTCACCAGTTTTGGTTCCGCTTCTCTGTGGCCCATCTACGTGTTTTTCGGTTTTATATCAAAATACATACACAACAAGCCCACTTCCTTTTGCGCACATCACCTTACCTATGTGACCCAAATACTCTTCTGGGTCATCCCTCAACACCTAAGTCCCTGCTCACAAGTCATGGCATCCCTAGACTAAGTCGACAAAGGGTCACCACGCCTAAGTCGAGGTCGAGGTACGTCACACAGACTAGCAAGCTTTAACAAGGGAGAGCGCGCAGGATGGAATAAAAGTGCCCTAAGGCATGGTAGAGAATAAAGGTTCTGAGGTAAGACACCTCAGAGCCCTAGGTATATATACATCAGAGTAGCGCTGTAATCCCTAGTAGTAAACCTTGCCCTAAAGCGACGTGGCCTGTGCGCACGCACCTACCAGTTAGGGGTCTGGAATGCTTATGTAACCAACTGATGTACTTATCTTATCTACTCTACAGAGACGCGCATTATCTACTGTAAGTAACGTGCCGCTGTAAGACGGTCACGTGCCTTTGTCGTCGATCCCAGCGAAAGGCGTTCTGTAAAAATAAGGGAACGTCACGAAAATATTGTGACACTATGTGCCATCTGTAAGTATTCGCTTTTTCTGTCTATCGTGTATTTTATTAATGTGGTCATATCTCAGCTTCCTGACTTCATCCAAGATAGATATCAATCACTTTACGACACAGCTGCAACCGCCGACGTACTACGATTTTGCAAACGTGAGCTCATGAATGCCATATGGCTGCTCATCCTCGATCCGGAGTTCATGAAGGCATATGAACATGGCATTTTAGAAAAATGCGGCGATGGTATATTACACCACCTATTCCCTCGATTTTTCACATATTCAGCTGATTATCCTGAGAAGTAAGGACTGAAGTGTACGATTGATCGTGTCTCGTATACTAATGTGAATTTACAGGATATTGCTTGCGTGCATTCGCTACCTGGCTCAATGCCCTTGCCCGTGCTGCCTGATACAAAAGGCAGATATTTCTGAGATGGGCACGCCTGCAGACATGGAGCGTCGAAATATACTTCGCGTCGACACTACTTCTATTCAGAATTTGATCGATGGCGCAAGGAGGTCGGTATTCAGGAAAGGGTTTGTGCTCAATAGCAAGAAAATTACCAAGATTCTCGACCCAAAATCACTGGTGATGACTAGGGTGAGCGATGTGATGACCATAAAAAATTACATGCTCATGGGTGTCTAGAGTGCATTTTCTCAACGACTTTCAAAGTTTGGCTTCAACTTCTACTCAATGTTTGTGCCTGACCTTCTGTATTCACACATCTAATGCATATTTTATTTTGTATGCAGAAGGCAAAGACAGAATCCTCATTTTGAACAAAAGGTACGGAAATTTATGGTCATTGTATGAATATGTTCAAGTATACAACCTAGGTTCTGCCTTGTACCCACATTCAGACGCGACACAATTCGTCGTTTCACGAACAATGTGTCTGCGATGAAGCAGCTGGCTGCAAGGGACTTTGAAGATATTTTACAGGTGTGTTACAAAATACGTTATTTGTATTTCCTCGCTCACCCCCGCTCTAGTGCATCATTCCCGTCCTTGATATGTTATTGCCACCAGAGCATAACGAAGTGGTCCTCACGTTGCTGTTCAAGCTGGCTACATGGCATGCCCTTGCGAAACTATGCTTACACACGGAGGATACCCTCACAGTCTTTACTCGTGCGACCGAGTCTCTTGGGGAATCACTCCGTGCATTCGTCAATACTACTTGCGAAGCCTATGATACACAGGAGTTGCCTAAAGAGCACACTGCTCGTGGCAGGCGTACTGCAGCAATGCGCGAGCGAGGTTCCGTCATCAGCAATAGAAATAAATTAAGGCAAGGTAAAGGGAAGGGGAAAGCAACAGACATGAACACCAGTGGTGGAACGGCGAATGAGTTATCGAATGGGCAAATATTCCATTGCCAGAATATTCCTCCCCTTTTGATCACTATCATATGTCTGACTACACCCCAGTTTGGGAGAATATCCCGCGCTGGCTCAAGGCCAACAAAGATGACCGCACCTTTGAGGTGAGCGATTTTGTTTTGAAAATCACAGAATTAACATTTTTGATCATTAGAATTTTATACCTCTCCTAAAAAACCATCTCCTGTCGTGCTTGATGGGGCGTGAGTTTGACTGCGACGAGAACGAATTCACACCTGAGGAGCACGCAACACTCAAGATTCTCGAGAACAAAATATACTTCCACAAGGTCGTGTGCGTAAACTACACTACGTACGACATGAGGCGTGACCAGGACACGATCAATCCAAGGACCCACCCGGATGTGATGGTGCTCACTCATGAGGACAATCAGGACCACAATGTGAACACTCACCCGTATTGGTACGTGCGCGTAATCGGAATATTTCACGTCATGGTGGAGCATACTGGTATATATTCAACATCTAAAAGACCGCGCCGCATGGATTTTCTCTGGGTGCGCTGGTTTGGACAAGATCTATCAGCTCTAGGGGGGTTTCAGACACGCAGACTCCACCGCATCGGTTTTGTGCCTGATGACGATAGGAATGCTTTCGGCTTCTTAGACCCTGACAACGTTCTTTGCGCAGCTCATCTCATTCCGGCCTTCACAGATGGATGTACAGATCACCTTCTCGGTTCATCCGGCGCCCACCAAATTCATGGTGAAGATGACATGGACTACAAAAATTATTATGTGAACATGTAAGTTGTTTGATATCTCAGTCTGACATTGGTTAATTGTTCCAAGGCATGTTGACAGGGATATGTTCATGAGATACTTAGGTGGAGGTGTTGAACACAAGGGGAGCATGTCACAAATTATTACCCTACCCCCTGCAAGTAATCCCACTGAGCATGCACATCCCCCAATTAGCGAGAAGAGAGCCACTCAACAAAATCTGGAACTCACTTACGAGGCTGAGGCAAATAACACAGAGGGTGAGGAAGAGGACGACGGCGGCGAGGAGGAGGAGCATGTGGCAGATATGAGGCTCATTGAGGAGGAGCTGGACTATGGGTATCAAGTTGCCGAGGACGAAGTGGAAGAGCAGTGCGAAGACGAAGAGGGAAATGGGGGGGAAATTACGAAGACGAGGATGGGGATTTGGGTCCTGAGGAGGACGGAGTCGACGATCTGGATGACCCGCTCGGCGAGAACAGCTTTGCACCACTTTGAGCAATGTAAACGGTTCCTCAGATGTGCTCAGATCTTTGTAGTTCGAGCGTTCTTAACATTATGTATTTTACACATCGTAATTTTACATGATGATTCCAAGGCCTCTAGGTGCGTGCCACGTTGTGTGGCATATGCCACAGGTTACAGTATATCTACATAGGTAAGCTGCGACTGCTCCTTGCAATTCATATGCCAGCCTGACTACCAAAAACAATTCTATACCAGTCTGATGATTAGTTTACCAGTCTGGTGATTAATTTCCCAGTCACACGTTGAGTTTGTCTGACGCTGATAAGATACCTTCAGAGTGGCGATTGAATGCCACTCTGCTGTCGATCTTATCAGCGCTTATCTACAGAGATCAGATCCTTCCCCGATTGGCAAGTACCTCCAGCACAGTTAAATTACCTTCAACACTGGTAAGTCGTCTCGCGTTTTGCTAATGGGTGAAGCTCCATACCGGCCAAATATGCACAGTGTTCGGTTCTTGCCAGCCAGCAAGCTCAAGATATTATGATGACTCCTACACTCTCGACACCCTCTCCTGCATTCCCGTATTCCTGGTGAGCCTAAGTTGTTCCCACTCTCTGAGAATCTAGTCACATTTTGTATAGTGTAAAATATGCTAGTATACTCACAAATTCCTCATTACAACCAGGATGATCTTCATCTAATTCGCCGTCGTCGTCAAAGAGCAAGCTGTCATGGTCGAGAGGAGCTCCCATGTTACCAATCAGCCTATTATTGAAATGTATGCTCCCTCCAGATCTTGTATTTCCGTTCACGAACGACGGGACGCTGGAGCCGGTGCTATCCCATTCATCGTGTTGGCGCAGATTCAACATGAACCTTTAGATCAGGATTGATGCGATCCTATTGAATTTAGCAGGGAGCAATCCGTGTAGCCAGTTAACTTACTCACGGTGGTAAGAACACTGTCATATAGTCTGCCTTCGAGTGAACAATAGTCAGCTTGGGAATAGCGATTTAGATGGAGACTAACCCCATCAGAGCCTCCAGAATAGCCAAAATGTTCTATCACAATTTGAGACGTATTCAATAGCAAGAGAGCTCTAAATGTGCATGATCATTCCTGTACTCTGAATAGTGAGCGCAGAAGCATACATGAAGTATCCAGTTCCTGTGAAACTCATGTAAATAGAGACTCGCTGGGAGTGTGCTCGATCATCTCACCGTCTCTGAGGATGATGAACATCAGAGGTGGCCTGCTTCGAGTGTCTGGTATATGCTTTGCCCACGGCAGCGCATACAACCATGTAGCAGCGATCACGACACAATCTGAGACTATAGCGCAAATACGCGTGACGATAAGGACTATGGAAGATGACATCAGTACCGTTAGTATATATTCCGTCAAGCCCAAATCTATCCCACCCGACGCGAATTGTCTTAGTGATCTATGTGACACGCCTACGCTACAGTCCAATCCCATACACGATAACTCCTCTCAACCCTCGCACTCCCCGCACGCTGTTTCCTATGATAACCCCTACTGGCCATTTCTTAATAGCTCCATATACCGGTTCATGAACTGGGAGCAGAATGAGGCGAATTGAGCGGGTCACGGTAAATCACAGTCACTCCTCGACGACGTCCTTTTTGCGCCAGACTTCAATCTGTCCGATCTTGAAGGCTTGAATGTCACACGCGAATGGGCACGCGCGGATGCTGCTGCTGATGAGCAGATCGATCATTTTCCTGCCACGGAGGGATGGACAAACGATACGGTCACTATCCCGCTGCCAAAGGAGGGCGTGAAGTGGGCTAAGGAAAATGATGCACCTGTCCTCGAAGTTCCTAACGTTTGGCACCGCAACTTGCTGCAAATAATTAAGTCAGTTTGTCGCAGTGAAGAGGCCGTGTATCACCATTGGGTCCCATTCAAGCAATATTGGAGACGCCCTGAGGTCGACGATGATAACGCCTCCAAGGAGGAATCCCCTGAGAAAATGGAAGATAATAGAATTTATTCGGAGTTGTACAACTCGGACACACTGCTCGATGAGTATGAAAAACTACGTGCTCAGCCCCACGATCCCGACGACCCGCCTGACACTGAGGTGTCAATTGTACCTATAATGTTATGGTCGGACTCCACGCACCTTACGAACTTCGGCAACGCTTCTCTGTGGCCAATTTACATGTACTTCGGTTCCATGTCAAAGTACACGCGCGGTAAGCCCACCGCTTCTGCGTCTCATCACCTCGCGTACATGCCTTTGGTGAGTCTAATTTAACACATATTTGATTCTTGGCTGATGATAAGGTCCAGCTCCCAGATTTTATACAAGATGTATATAAAGAGCTTTTTGGCTGTGCAGCCACGAGCGATGTTCTGCACTTCTGCAAGCACGAGCTTACAGAAGCGATTTGGAAACTTTTGCTCGATCCTGAATTCATGCACGCCTATGAGCATGGAATCCTTGAGCATTGCGGTGATGGCATACTTCGGCGACTGTTCCCCAGATTTTTTACATACTCTGCAGATTATCCAGAAAAGTGAGTACGCATATGCATGATAATTCTTTGGTTGATGGTTTTTTTAGAATCCTCTTGGCTTGCATTCGCTATCTTGCACAATGCCCCTGTCCTCGCTGTTTAATCCGAAAATCTGACATCTCTGAGATGGGAACCCCGACTGACTCTAGGCGACGTGAAAATGTCCGGGTCGACTCTCCCGCTATCCAAGACATAATCCGGCGTGCGCGCGGTCTGATTTTCAAGAAAGGGACTTCACTCAATAGCAAGCACCTGGCAAATATTCTCAATACAAAATCTCTGGTAACAACTAGGGTAAGTGCCTTCCTTAGGAATGATTAATTTTTTCACTCACGAAGATTAGAGTGCATTTTCCACGAAGCTTTCAAAACTCGGCTTCAACCATTACTCGATGTTCGTGCCCAATTTAATGCATGAGTTCGAGCTTGGTGTGTGGAAGGCAATATTAACCCACCTCATGCGGATCCTGTACGCGGAGGGCAACGATAGCATCCAAACATTCAATCAACGGTAAGCCTATATCTATTATTTGAAGTGATTTTTCACTGAATAGAACAGTTTCCGACGAGCACCTACGTTTGGGCGTGACACCATAAGGCGTTTCAGCAGTAACGTCTCAGCCATGAAGCAGTTGGTGGCCCATGATTTTGAAGACATATTGCAGGTATGTTCTTGTTTAAATTGACATACGTTCTGTCCATTTGCTGATCAATGTCGCTAGTGTATTACACCAGTAATTGACTTACTGCTGCCACAAGAACATAATGAGGTCGTACTCGATATGCTATGGAACCTCTGTTCGTGGCACGCCTTGGCGAAGCTACGACTGCACACGGAGGAGATGCTGGTAATTTTCACACAAGCTACTGAAGCACTCAGCGACTCCATCAGAGGGTTCGTTGCGACCACTTGTGAGGCATATCTCACTCAGGAGCTCCCAAGGGAGCACGCGGCTCGTGGGAGGCAAGCTGCAGCTCTGCGCCAAGGGGCCACTACTGTCGGAACGGGTAAGAAAAAAGCAAAAGGTAAAGGAAAGGGGAAGGCCGTTGCCGTCGGTCGAGAGAGAGGAAGGCACGGCGGATGTGGAAAAACTTGAGCGGAAAATTAAAAAACTGAATTTGTCGACCTACAAATTCCATGCTCTCGGGGACTATGTTCAAGCAATTCGTCAATTCGGCACTACTGACAACTACACTACACAGATTGTGCGTCGTTCCCATAATAATATTATTGCACACTGCTAACTATTGGCAGGGAGAGCTCGAGCACCGCAGGAGCAAGCGTTGGTATGCCCGCACTAACAAAAATAAATTTGTCGGCCAAATTGCGAAACACGAGCGGCGAGCGCGATTGTTGTGGCGTATTGCAAATGAGGAGGAAACGCGCAGGCTCGTGCTCCAGCAGCAGCAGTTGCATGGTGACACGGTGAGCAGCGACACACAGGGAGAGGCTTCTGCCTCTCCAATCAGTGGCGCTGCGGCTGTCAAGATCATACCAGACGTACCGATCACATCGCACACATCGCCTTACGAGCATTACCACATGTCCGACTATACACCGGTATAAAAAGACCTCCGCTTGTGGCTAAAAGCGCACAAGGACGATCGCGCTTTCGATGTACGCAATCTTTTTTTAAAAATCATATAGTATAATGATTTTGCAATCAGAATTTCCTCCCATCCTTGAAAGATCACCTTTTAGTGCAATTGTTAGGGCGATCTTGGGAGGGTGATGAACACAATTTCACCAGGGAAGATCAAGATACAGTCAAGATCCTCGAAAACAAAATATATTTCCACAAAATTGTGCGCGTCAACTACACGACTTACGACATGCATCGCGCCCAGGATTCAATCAATCCGCGCACTCATTCAGATGTCATGGTCATTTCACATGAGGACTATGGCCCTGATGTAGATACTCACCCTTATTGGTATGCGTGTGTCATCAGAATATTTCACGTCAACGTTGTACACACAGGAATCTTTTCGGTCTCACCGAAGCCGCAGCGCATGGATTTTTTGTGGGTGTGATGGTTTGAGATGGATCCAGAAGAACCAGGCGGGTTTGATAGGTGCCGTCTCCCTCGTGTCGGATTTGTTCCGTGGGACGAGGAGGACCCGTTCGGTTTCCTCGACCCGGGTGATGTACTCCGCGCGGCTCATCTGATTCCGGCGTTTGCATACGGGCGCACCGACAGTCTCCTGGGGCGCTCGGACACCCGGCAGATCCAGGGCGAAGATGATCTGGACTACGTCAATTATTATGTGAATATGTGAGTGGTTTTTTGTTCACTTTTGCCTGTCAAATAAACTGATTTTTGGTTAGCCATGTTGACAGGGACATGTTCATGCGGTACCTTGGCGGTGGCATAGGCCACAAGGGCAATATGACAAGTACGCTAGCGGATAATATGGAAGATGCAAGTCCCGAAGACGTGGACGACGGGGGGTCCGACTGTCAACAGCCCATCGGCGATGACCTCGACGACGAAGAAGTCGACTACGGGTATGTGGCCGAACAGGACGACGCCGGGACCGATCACGATCCACACGAAAGCGGAGCAGACCTCGAGGAGGAGGAAGACGGCGATTTGGGTCCAGAAGAGGAGCACGAAATCGATTCGGGGCTGTCCTACGACGACTACGGATTCTCGCCCTTATAATCCACTTCAACTCCCTTCGTATGTATTTGTGTCCCTTTCCTTCGCGATTTTCCTAATTTTTCGTGCCCAGACGCCTCCCATATATTGCGCGCTGCATAGTGATGTGCCGGCCCGGCCCGGCCTGAAAGCCCCCGGCTTTGGCCCGGCTTTGGACGGCCTTGGCTTTTCAAAACCTCAAGCCGGGCCCCCATTGACGGCCCACGGCTTGGCCCGGCCCGGCCTGGGGCTTGCCTGGGGCCTGACACTGTGAGGATAATCATCGCTGTCACTGTGAGGATAATCATCGCTGTAGCCACACAAACTTATTCTTTAACCATCTTCTGACAAAGCCAAGCTCCAGGATCTTCAATAATTAGGTGTGAAATCATCATTTCACCGGCACGGTGCTCTGTGGCATGCCTTCCAAATGGGGTATCGTATAGGCGCCCAAGAGGCTTCAGCACCAAGAATTCAATCCCTGGGACTATCCTCTCGCTTGAATTCCATTTTATTTGTTAGAGCTTTCAGGCCCGGGGCTCACGGCTTGGCCCGGCCTGGCTTGAGACACAAGCCGGGCCCTGGGCCGTCTCAAGCCGTGGTGTAGGGCCCGGCCTGGCCCGGCTCAAGTAGGGCTTGGCCCGGCCCGGCCTATGGCCCAAAGCCGGGCCTGGCACATCACTATGCGCGCACAAGATCGTGCGCTTTAGCGGAGAGTAGCGAATTTTGTACCGGTACTGTACTCGACGGGGTGCCGCCACCGTTTTTTTCCCCTTAAACTCATTGTATCATTACTGTGGTTGTAACCTGTAGTACATGTATCCATAAGTTTCTGTTTCGTGTGCTCTCTGAGGATCTGTGTCTAGACTGTGCCTCCTGTTACTGCCACTGGTACTGCTGTGCTCGTTAGTCCTTCCATGACTATGTCCATCCTCTTTGATCCTGCAAATAATAGATCCGTCCTCTTTGGTCCTGCAATCCACATTCCCGTCCTCTTGGGTCCTGCAAATATTATTTCGGTCCTCTTTGATCCTGCAACAAACATGGCGGTCCTCATTTATCCTGCAAATAACATGTCGGTCCTCTTGGATCCTGCAATTAGTATTTTGGTCCTCGTTGATCCTACAAAATATATTGCGGTCCTCGCTGATCCTACAAAATATATTTCGATCCTCGTTGATCCTGCAAGTACCCCGCGCGTAGTATCTGCTCGTATCTACGTATATCTACCGAGCTGCTATTTACCATAGTTAGCGGACTAGATATGAGAGCTCGCGTTTTGCCGATGGCTCTACACGCCGACACCCAGCACGATGACTCCACGCGGGCCCACAGCTGGACGTCGCCTTCGCCTCCTCTGACGTCGACGCCGCGCTCGCCGCGCCGCGGACGACGTACAACTCGTGCGCAAGGACGTCCACACGGGCTCAAGGGCAGAAGATGCGCATGTCGCACGCGATGCTATGATCGCCGACTCACGCGATCTCGCTCCCGGCAGCAGCGTCCTCGCGTTGGGATGTCCGGGCCATAGTTGGCAAACAGCTCCCGCAGGAGGAATGCTGGGCACATACCGTGAGCACCATCACCTGTACATTACCCAATCGATAGCTAATTAGCTTGGCCTACACGTGAGGCGCGCATAGCCAGTTAGCTTACAATTCGCGTTCAAGGCGTGCTGCCAGTTTCCTCCTGAGGTAGCCTGAGAAATTACCTTTTATAACAACATGTACTGTGAGCGCTGCCGACGGGGCGCTGCCGGCTCGGCACAGGATTCCCGCGCCCAACGACGCGCGCGCGCCCTTCGGCGCCTCGCCGCCGCCGTCGCGCACGATGAGCGCGGCTCCTACCTCAATACTCGGCCTTTTCGCACGGTTCTTTCTACGTTACTAGGTTAATAGATAGTCTGAATACGATTATGACAACGATTTGCGTAATATATGAGGTCTTTGGGGTGGATTGACGGGCGAATCCTTGGATGACGCGGGACGGGCGGCCCGAGGCACGTGCAGCCTGGCGCGCGCCTCTCCTAGCGGCTGTCAGCGCCTAATGAGCCGCACGCCGCGCGCCCGGGGAAGCGCCCTATCGCGCCTGGGGAAGCGCCCTGCCGCCGCCGCAGCGCACGATGAGCACGGGTCCCGCGTCGACGGCAATCATTTCACGCGAATTTTTTTGCTTTCTATAGTTCTCAAACGTTATAGATTCAATTGTAGAAATTAAATTCAAATAGAACTGATATTTGGGATGGATGGGTGGCCGGTTTGTGGATGACGCGCGCCCTGGAGCACGTGCACCGCTCGGCGCCTGCGCCCTCCAGTGGCTGTTGGCGCCTAGTGATCGGCGCAGATGGCGCGCGTCTATCTTATCGGCTCAAGATGGCTCAGCAAACCTTCGTATGCCGAGTGTTCTCTTGCTCACCTTAGCTTTCCGATGGCTCTAATGATAAAATCCAAGCTGTCATCGAATCTGGTGTCCTCTGACACCAGCTATCTCTTCAGGTGCGTTTTCTAACTCAGCTTACCATATCTTATCTAACGGGCGCTCCGTCCGATCTCCCATCCATCCCTCGACCTCAGTACAAACACCAGCACTCCTAGTACGCCCAACTGGCGTGCTCTCTACGCGTCTTCGAAGATAGCGATTATTACCTACCACAGTCCTACGTCGACCGCAAGTTCAAGTTCAAGTGCGTATTTTAATTCAGCTTACCATATCTTATCTAACGGGCGCTCTGCTCGATCTCCGATGCATCCCTCGACCTCAGTACAAACACCAGCACTCCTAGCGAATCTAGGCTACCTCTCCGATGGCTCTAATGATAAAATCCAAGCTGTCATCGAATCTGGTGTCCTCTGACACCAGCTATCTCTTCAGGTGCGTTTTCTAACTCAGCTTACCATATCTTATCTAACGGGCGCTCCGTCCGATCTCTCATTCAACGCTAAGTCGACATCGCCTCATAGTTATGAATATTCGACCTATGCGATGTTTATACGTGCAACGTCCCAATGATTTGTATTGAATTCCAGGTGCTACATTATATACAAGCCTCAGAGCATGGATGCGCGGGCGACTAAGTCCGCGCTGGAGGCGTATTCTCCTCACCATTCACAACCCTCTTAGATCGAGTCTTCCGCGTTTTCTTAGACGATTTAATACCATCCGATGTAGTAGTTGTGTGAATGAAATTCGTGAATGGAGGGTTATTGCTCTGCCGTTTACGCCCTCGGACTTGTTTGACGGCCGGGATAGAATGCTGAGTCACCGGAGATGATACCACGCTATCCAGAACTGGGGGAGGTGAGTACTGAACTTGGGAGAACGTGGACGAAGGGTGCTCCTGCACCATGGACACGGGCGGCGGCACGGCAGCTGGCATGAGCGCAGGCGGAGTGCTTGCGAGCTGCACTGGACCCGATTGATGTTGTCCGGGCGAAGATAGCGCAAGCAGGACGGGATCGATCGGGATAGGTTCGGATGGCACGATGGAAGTCGGATTCTCCAGAGGCATGTGCTGCGAGGGTCCCTGGGGCGGTATGAGCTGCGGCGGCGGCGGCGTTGCGGAATCGTGCGTCGGCGGCGTTGTGGAGGCATGGGTCGGCGGCGGTAAGCAGGAATTAGTGGGATCACCACTACTTGAAGCTGCATTCTGATTTTCTGGCGACGATACCTGGTACCGGGCACCCTCCCAGCGCTTGAACTCGTCAGGGTCCATCAATCGAAAATAAGTAGTACCGCTCTCGAATGCGCGATATAAAACCTGTAGCTCGTTCCTGGAGCCAACGTCGCTAGGGCTGCAGAACTTCTGCAATGGCCAGTTAACGTATATCACGCCATATTTTGCGGTTATCATCTCGTCGAAGTTGGGATAGAACATGCGCTTGATCTTTGTCTTTGCAACTTCATCTATAACCACATTAATAAAGGCCTTGTTCTACCATATTGTACTCACTGAGCTTTCGTAAGATAATCTCTGCAGTCTTCTTCTTAAGTTCACTGACTCCTTGGACATGGCTATCGACAGCTCCTGTCCCACATAATAATGAGATTACAGTTAGACTCTGAAGGCATCGGGCTGCTTACCTTGCACACCAGATATGAGATACGCTTCCATGCGCAGGCCAATATCGGCCACCGGCAACTTGAGTGTATTCTCGAAAAATTCCTTGACCCGGTTGCTTGTGACGTACTGAAACGGCTGATTGTACATATCCAAATTCTCGCGCGTGGCAATGAGGACGCATTCGATGCCCGTGCGCTGATGTAGCGTTTCGAGCTATTGATATCAGTCCCTAGACGAGACCCCGGGGAGATATAATGCACGTACCTCGCCCTTAAGCTTGCTCAACGTGTTGCGGCCGTCGTTGAATACGTGAACGGGAAGGTGGTGCTTTGCGACTGCCTTCGCCTCACGTATCTCCTCCAGTTGACCTGCGGCGCTTTCCGTGGCGGCCGCACGCTCATCGGCACTCATTTGCTTCCACCGAGCAGAAATCTCCCCGGTAAGTTCGGACGATTTTTTGCGAGGTACGTCATCCGGGAGTTCTAAACAGTATGAATATTTAACTTAGCATGACACCAAAAAAATGAACGCACACATACCTGCGTTGATGCGACGGATCTCCTGACTAAGGAACGCGTTCCATCGGCTCACCTTCCTTTTGTTGGAGCGTAGGCGTGAGGACTGCATTAAAAGCTGATAGTAATACTCGCTAGAATGGGACCCGAAGTCTTCCCGAAGGGACTGAGCCAGTGCCCACACCTTCTGGCGCGCGTGTTCTAGCGCCGTCTTGAAGGCCTGGTTTCTTAGCGCTCGAGCAGCCTTCTGTCTCGCTAAGTCTTCCGCCGTTTTCCCGATAATCTTGCGTCGAGCTCGATATCTATGGGAGACCCGATCTTTGTCAGACTTCCGACTAAATCTTTGAAGAGTGGCGTCCTGGAGACCGACAAGGTCGGGGGCATAGCGAGCCATAGCGGCCTACGAGGCCCGAGAACGTGAGAGCGCGAGATTTGATTTTGAATGATGAGGAAGCAGAACGTGGGCGAGAAGTCAAGAAGTCGAGAAGTCGAGAAGTCAAGAAGCGAAGACGAGAAGAATTTTCTTTGCGCACACGTGATGGTCCCAGTGTTCAGCCACACTCTTAGCCACAGTCTGTACAGACTGTGGCATTCATTCGATGGAGGAACAAGGGAAGCAGATGCTCTATTGTGGAGTCCTTTCCGAGCAGTGGCGCACGGTTACTAATCTGGTTTGCGAGTGCAGCGCGGACGTGCTGGGAGTTGTCTTGGCAGAGGTTGCAGACGCATGGGACGATGCGTGCCAGGATAACTTCCTTCTCTAGCAGCTTAGCGGACCCAACGATTACGGTGTTCTATTGCGACTGGGTTGCAAGACTAACTATAGATTTCCGAGCTCGTAAATGTAGTAAAGGAAGTCCATCTCAGAGATGTTGGCACCGTATGGTGCCAACGTCGACGTGAACTCCTCGCGAGAATTGGAGTAGGTGATAGCCTGAACGATTCTCAGGCGTGTCTCCGTATCGTACCCGTGAGTCTCTATGTAATAGTCAGTAAGCAGTCCGAGCGACGCAATAGGAATATCGCGCAGAGCTGGGCGCTGCCCTGTGTGAACACGGGTGACTTCGCGAAACCCTCGTTCGACGTAGTGCACCCACTCTGCGGGCTGTAGAAGTTGCTCGGCCCCCCTATCTGTACTGCGCGGTGGCGGGGGAAGGAAGTGCTGGGTGTAGGGTCGTATCATGTCCTGCTCGCACGTACGAATGGGGAGATGAGGGGCCGCGGGCGCATGGACGACCGCGGGACGAGACGTTGCGTGCGCGTGTGTGTTGACAGTTGTGTTGCGAGGCATTGCGTGAACAGGAAGATGGCGAACATATGCTGCTTGCGATTCGGCACGACCTTGGGGACGCTGGCGAGCCGTCCCGGAGCTCTGGGACACGCTTTCCCCGAGAGATAATCCTGTGATTGTTAACAATGTAATCATGTGGCTTGGAACACACATACATCAAGGTATACACACCTGACATCTGGGACATCACGTTGTCTAACCCTTCTGTTGCAGCTTCTAGACATGTCATAAATTCATAAGTCTGCAACACAACCTGCTAACGACGCACCGTCCACGTTCTCCGAAATATCGGTAACGTTTCCTCCTACGTTAAGCGACTCTGCACCTTTGTAGCAGTAATATTTGATCGCGTCGGCAAGCGTTTTGAAAGATTTGTGTTGCTGGCCAGAGAAGCCATGGGTAAGGGGGTAGACTTGATCCCTGATGGTCGATAGGTTCAAGAATATATTGCATGCAATATAATGTCTTACCACTTGAAGAATATACCAGTTTTGCGTCCATATAAAACTACATGAAAACTCTTGACGTCGAGAAGACCTTCGATGATGCCGAGTGCCCGGGAGTCATGCAAATTCTCGACGATCTGCGTAACGATATGCGCCGGAGGATCATCGGTCATCGCGGATTTGAAGTGCTTCTCTTGAATATGGTAGAGCTTCTCCGCTTCTGTTTGATTGTTGCAATGAATGACGATCGGAAACGGATAGGGCCAGTGCTTCTCAGCAAGTCCTCGTGGGCTGTCGAGCAAACGTCAACCTTCACGCCATTTGCCATAATAATATGCACTTACCGGACGTCGTAAATTCCAGGTTGGGAGCCTCCAAGAACTACACAAGGGCCAGACATGTTGAGTAACAGCAATAGTGAGTGTGACTGAAATGAGACGTGAGGCGAGCGAGATGGTAGTGGGGAGTGGACGCTGATCGAGCTGAGACGCGACTCGCGACTCGCGACTCATGCTCAGTGGAGAGCATGAGTCGCGAGTCGCGAGTCGCGTCTCAGCTCGATCAGCGTCCACTCCCCACTACCATCTCGCTCGCCTGCTGCGTCCCTTTTGGCCACATGCAAAATTGGATGCTATTTGAGCTTGTTCTATGTCTGAACACATAAGATGACAATTTATTAGCTTAGAAAATGAATAACCCAAGTTCTCGTGAGTTGATTGAATGCAGCAATGCAATATGTGAGAAGCAGCCGCCTCACCACTAATTCAAGGATTGTTTGAGTGCAACTACATGGCAAGGTTACATACAAAATCCACTAGTGCATCCACTTCCGCTTCTCCCTCGTCGTCTTCGTCTCCCTCGTCATCTGAAATTCTTGTCTCTACACTAACCTCGCCCTCTGCCCTGCTTCCGCCTGTCTCTACTCGAGTAGCGATCCTGCCCACTCGCGCTGCACTCTCTGCCGCTTTATCTGTCTGCGCGAGCAATACACCACCAATCGCCGCATCCCCTTTACGAGCACCAGGGCTCGGCGTGCCGGTGAAGCCCTTTAACGCGTATAACTGTTGAAGTCGCTTGAGATGGCGTGCGTTGATATTGCGACGGCGTTCGCAGTATTCAGCAACCGCGCCATAAATTTGAGAGCCTTCGGACTTCAAGTGGTTCAATATCCTCGTAAAATGCGCGTCTTCGTCGCAAATAGACGTATGTAATCGATGCGCCTCAATATTGCAACGCGTTAATTCCTCGCGAGCGCGATCGAGCCTACGAGCCTGTCTCATTGTTTCTCGGATAGCGGGTCTTGTCCAGGGCTTGTCACGAACGTCATTTCGAGTGTCCTGTAGTAAATGGAATTCATCAAGGAAGCTATAGTGAGATACCTGCTCCCAATCCACTGTAGGCATCGGTGGATCCAAGCTGAGGGCCGCTCTATTGTATACTTTGACAGCATTCCGAATTGCCTTAGAACGAGCTTGTAAAGACTTGGCGATATGAGTGCGGACGCGATATCCTGCACAACCGCGTCAGATAAGTGGCGATGTTGAACAGCTAAATACTCACCCGATCGCGCGATATTCATCTTGTGCAACTCGAACAGACGTTGTATGACAAGGCGGTGAAGGTTTTCTAATGCGCGGTGATACTGTCGTGTTGCCATATACTTCAATGTTTCCGTATACTCATAATCTGTGACCTCCCATCGCTTGGCAATACCCAACTGCGCCTCCATCTCTGTGACCTCACGCGTGAGCGTCGCTTGGCGTTCGCGTAGATATTTGCGCCTGGTCTCGAGTTTCCGGGTACGCGATGTATCAGCATTGTAATCGACCGCACTTGTTGTAGGCGGGGCAAAACGAATTTCTGCGGGCGCGGTACGATAGAATTGGGTCGATACGCCCTCAAGCTCCGCGGTTGTCTCACGTAACTCTTGTAACGCCTCGACGTACGCTATTGCGTGAACATGTTCGGCGGACTCGCTCCCGAGCTGCTGAAAGTATGCGCGTTCTTCTTCGTGCCAGGCATCAATTTCATTTCGAGTGATTTTGAGTGACCTCATGGCTTCATCCAGTGCAAGGGATTCGGATTCTATCATGTCCAAGGCCTGCTTATAGTTATTGAGGATCATTGTAGACAGGTTTGTGTACTTCTCATCATCCCATTGTCGGAAATAAGTGTCGATAAGGAGGCGGCGCCGATATGCTGACGCATGACGCGTAATCGACGCGAGACTGTTGGAAGAGCTGAATATACGTTCGAGGGTCTCCAAATCCTCTATCCCGGCGCCCTCAATTACATTGGGGTGGTTTCGCGTCTGGCATGGATAACAGTGAGTATATCCATGGAATGCATTTACACAGCATCGGCATCCGTTGGATTGCCATCGCGACCCCAGTGAGCTGCGCCTGATCGTGCCCTCAAATTCGCATCCTATGTCGTATCCGACAAGAACGCGGTCTCCGAATACTTCAAGTACCTTGGAGATTGTAGAGAGGGGATACTTGGCACTGATAAAATGTCAGAAAGTAGACAGAAAATAAAATAGTACTTACAGTTCGCCACTTTGTATCATATCAGTAATCCACAGTATAAAACCGTGCCGACAGGCACTGGCAAAAATTCCACACTCATCAAAAATGCCCCACATTCTCTTTTTTTCATCGGACGCTGCCGCCTTCCAATTCTTGGTACAAGGTTCATATGCTGACCCATCCGCCGCGCCGTCGGTCGGATCACCCTCGCCGCCCTGAGCGACGTCATCCTCGTCTTCGCTATCATTTTCTGATGGGTTGTTTCGCGGCTGCCTACGGGATTGGACCTCGTCCGCGAAGCGGTCGACGTAGGACTGTGGTAGGTAATAATCGCTGTCTTCGAAGACGCGTACATCGCCCCGCATACGTCCGTTGATGGTAGCCAGACGTTTCAAAGAATTGTTGCCGTCCATACAGATGAGCCGCTTCCATTTCATGGGTGGCTCGCCATCAAGCTAAAGTTAATTAGTATGCGAATAGACAGATCGGCAACAACGTACCTCATATCCGCAAGCCGGACACGCGTAGAGAGCACGCCAGTTGGGCGTATCGCGTCCTAATGCAGCTAGAACCTGCTTGTCTACTATACGCCGCATGCGCAGATATATGTCAAACGCGTCTGAAATGGCGGTCCTCAATTCTTGTCTGTATGGAGTCTGAACATAGAGTGAGTAACCGACAGTTCTGAACTGATTCTCTCCTACCTTGTACAAATAGCAGATCACTTTACAGACAGATTCAATACTAAGAGAGGCTTTGAAAAGTCTCAGAGAAAACATAAGCTCCAGAGTCCTTAATGATATCGCCAGCGAGGGATTAATCGGGGTCGTGCCGAGGTACCCATACATGACGATTGCCTCCGCAACAGAGCGCGCCTCAGGAGGGCGCCGGATATGGACGGACGTTTCTAAAGAGTATATATCGAAAACGTTGATCTCGAAGTCATAACGCGAAGGTAGCAGATCGGCATTCGGTCTGCAATCGGAATACCGCCAGTCGACGTACGCCTCCGTGATCTCCGGGAGTACAAGCCGCCAATTTTCGTCCATGTTTTGCGTGCGCTGACGCCAAGTACGCCCATCGTTCCTCTTCCTCAGCTTGTACAGCCTGCTAAGATTAGTTGAAGGACGAGTCAAGCACTTTGCTACGCACCGCGATCCTGCAATGTCCCGTAGCGCATACATGAAGTCCGCATTATTTCTAACCTCGCCTGGAAGGGTCTCCCACTCCTCATCATCCTGCAAAGCGTCGCCCATCCAATCATGAATTGATGTCGTGTCGTCGATATCCATTGGCTGATTGTCGCCACACATTTCAGCGAGCGCCTTGCGCGATTGGGGACCAAGTGCGGATGCAGACGTAAAATCGCGAAATACAGAAGAAATATGTATTACGCACCGGAAAGACACATCTCGTAACGCTCTCTAACTCTTTTCCTCTCCTTGAATAGTTCGCGCTGGTTCATGACCTTACTTACTGAGGACTTGCCTATGCCTTGCCCACAAGACACCGTAGCCTTACGAGAGAGTCCCCTGCGATTGCTCATGGAGATATATACAGCAAGTAGTATTTAGAAGGAAAGCAGGAACAGAGAAAGCCCTCAGAAGCAGCGCGCACGCTCAGGCTTAGGGAAGACGAGCACTTCGCACAATGTATTATTACAGCACGTGATGGATAACGGAGATCAAAGACCTGGCGCTCCGAAAAGAAACGAAGCGCAAGAGATCAATCGATCACGATCGGCGAGAAGTCAGGAACGTAGAGAACAATCAGTACAGCAAAAGAGACAAACTCGTCTTAGACAGATAGCGAATTCGATAGCAGCTTGGATTTTATCATTAGAGCCATCGGAGAGGTAGCCTAGATTCGCTAGGAGTGCTGGTGTTTGTACTGAGGTCGAGGGATGCATCGGAGATCGAGCAGAGCGCCCGTTAGATAAGATATGGTAAGCTGAGTTAGAAAACGCACCTGAAGAGATAGCTGGTGTCAGAGGACACCAGATTCGATGACAGCTTGGATTTTATCATTAGAGCCATCGGAGAGGTAGCCTAGATTCGCTAGGAGTGCTGGTGTTTGTACTGAGGTTGAGGGATGCATCGGAGATCGAGCAGAGCGCCCGTTAGATAAGATATGGTAAGCTGAATTAAAATACGCACTTGAACTTGAACTTGCGGTCGACGTAGGACTGTGGTAGGTAATAATCGCTGTCTTCGAAGACGCGTAGAGAGCACGCCAGTTGGGCGTACTAGGAGTGCTGGTGTTTGTACTGAGGTCGAGGGATGGATGGGAGATCGGACGGAGCGCCCGTTAGATAAGATATGGTAAGCTGAGTTAGAAAACGCACCTGAAGAGATAGCTGGTGTCAGAGGACACCAGATTCGATGACAGCTTGGATTTTATCATTAGAGCCATCGGAAAGCTAAGGTGAGCAAGAGAACACTCGGCATACGAAGGTTTGCTGAGCCATCTTGAGCCGATAAGATAGACGCGCGCCATCTGCGCCGATCACTAGGTGCCAACAGCCACTGGAGGGCGCAGGCGCCGAGCGGTGCACGTGCTCCAGGGCGCGCGTCATCCACAAACCGGCCACCCATCCATCCCAAATATCAGTTCTATTTGAATTTAATTTCTACAATTGAATCTATAACGTTTGAGAACTATAGAAAGCAAAAAAATTCGCGTGAAATGATTGCCGTCGACGCGGGACCCGTGCTCATCGTGCGCTGCGGCGGCGGCAGGGCGCTTCCCCAGGCGCGATAGGGCGCTTCCCCGGGCGCGCGGCGTGCGGCTCATTAGGCGCTGACAGCCGCTAGGAGAGGCGCGCGCCAGGCTGCACGTGCCTCGGGCCGCCCGTCCCGCGTCATCCAAGGATTCGCCCGTCAATCCACCCCAAAGACCTCATATATTACGCAAATCGTTGTCATAATCGTATTCAGACTATCTATTAACCTAGTAACGTAGAAAGAACCGTGCGAAAAGGCCGAGTATTGAGGTAGGAGCCGCGCTCATCGTGCGCGACGGCGGCGGCGAGGCGCCGAAGGGCGCGCGCGCGTCGTTGGGCGCGGGAATCCTGTGCCGAGCCGGCAGCGCCCCGTCGGCAGCGCTCACAGTACATGTTGTTATAAAAGGTAATTTCTCAAGCTACCTCAGGAGGAAACTGGCAGCACGCCTTGAACGCGAATTGTAAGCTAACTGGCTATGCGCGCCTCACGTGTAGGCCAAGCTAATTAGCTATCGATTGGGTAATGTACAGGTGAGCACCATGCTCTGCTCCGGACGTTGCCGCGGAAGTCGCGCCTCTCAACGTGACCACCTTGTGCCAAAGGCAGCACGCGTCGCTATCGGATTGGGATGCGCGCCGCGGTCCCTGGCGCGTGCTCTACACCTTGCAGGCAGGTGCGCTGCGTCTCAGCGATCGGTCTCACATATACGTACGGTAACTCTCCACAGTCCCGCACTTTCAACTCTTGGAAGGCTCCCTGAACACGTAGTCACGCCGACCATCATGGCGCTGCCCGCCATACAATTGTCTATGACGCGGACGCATAGGTGGTTTGGGAGGAGGACGTCGCCGTGCTCTTCGAATGGGCGGGCCTGGCGGGCCTGCATGTGCAGCGGTGAGCCGCGCCTCCCCTCTCCCTCACGCCCGGCTCATCTCGCTCGCTCGGCCATGGAAGGCTGCGCGCAGGCGACACCACCGACCCGTACATCGTCGTATACGTGCCGCACGCGCATGCGTCTGTCGCAGACGCGACGTACATCCGATGGATGGGCCTCCTCTCCCCGTAGTCCGTGGCGGTCGTCGCGACCGCGCTCATGCGCGTCCCCCTCTCTTCCGTTCCCTGCCCTCTCGTAGAGGCTCGCTGCTGACTTTGTGGCATTGTAACAGCGAGTACGGTTCCCATTACACGCTCGCGACGGTAGGCGCGCACGGTGTCCCGACTGCGCCCGCGGCGTGCGCTCGTGTTGACACTAAGAGGACGGCGCGGCGCGCACTGTGGGCGGTGGCGGAGGACACGTGGTGCTTGCTCCTTGGGAGGGACGCGGATGGCCGGGAGGAGGAGGACGCGTGGGCGCCGGTGAAGAGTGTGGAGAGGTGGGACAAGCGATCGGGTTGATGTGTGGGTGTTCGACGAAAAGTAAGTTACATGATTGTAACCCTTGAGACTTGACTGTTCGCTGCTGATAGAAGATGGCGTGGAAGGATTAAAGACATTCCGCGGACAGCTGAAGTGCATATATGCGCGCGGTCTTTCGATCGCTGTTCTTCATCACTATTGAGAAGGGCGTATCAGCCTGCGATGGTCTACACCATTGGTCGGTCGAGATTTCATACTCTGCGCGAGCAGCAAGGTCGCTGGATCATTGCGTATATTTGACGCATAGTCATACGAACGATCCGGCCAGCAAGTATATATGTCATGGATTAAATTGATTATGCAACATGTCCGCCACATGTGCGGCCACAAGTAAATTGCTGTGCTTCCTCAGAAGTACTTTGCGGTGATCTCGTGATCTCAACTGCTGAATGCTGAATTAGTACTTTTGCACCGTGCACATCATGCAGATCGATGAAGCCTGTCATGTCCAATACTCGCTAAGTGAACTGTACCGCAAGGAGTTGTAAGTAGACAGCAGGTGAAGCTGCTAGGGACTACCAATTTGCAACAAAATTCGAATATCCAAGTAGAAGCAGGGCCACGACTATGTGGACGACGACGATAGTGTACCGATGAGACGATAGAAATTGATAGAAATTGACAAGATCGACAAGATAGATAGATAGAGGGGAGAGGGGAGAGAGAGATCGTGTGTTGACTATCCTATGCGATCCCTTTACGAGTGTGATTCCAAGGCCTAGTGGATGCAAACCTCCAGATTGCATGTTAGTCCTATTGGTACGACCAAGCGCCAATCAAGAAACTACTATCAGGCCTGCATTCGCAGACAATGCGCTCAATGCACCCTCTTTCTACATCCAGTGACGAAGCTTCATACCGGCCAAGCCTGCACAGAGTTCGCTTCCTGTCGACCAGAAAGCTCAAGATGTGACGATGATTCCCACATTCTCGACATCCTCTCCTGCATTCTCATACTCCTCGTGACCCTGAGCATCGCGTAGTGTTGATTCTACTATCTGAGAATCTAGTTACATTGCGTATAGTGCAACATATGCTAGTATACTCACAAATTCCTCATTGCAACCAGCATGATCTGAGCCGAGTTCGCCGCCGTCGTCAAAGAGCAAGCTGTTAGAAATGCTATGGTCGAGAGGAGCTCCCATGTTTCCAACCAGCCTATTTCCAAAATGTATGCTCCCTCCAGATCTTGTATTTTCGTTCACGAACGATAGGAAATTGGATCCTGTGCTATTCCCTTCATCAATGTGTTGGCGCAAATTTAACATGAACCTTGAGATCAGGATTGATGCGATCCTGTTAAAAGTTAACAGCGAGCAATCCGTCTAGCTAGTTAACATACTCACGGTGATAAGAACAACGACATATAGTTCCCCTTCGAGTGAACAACAGTCAGCTTGGGAATAGCATTGATTTAGATGCAGGCTAACCGAATCCAAGCCTGCAGAATAGATCAAATGTTCTGTCACAATTTGAGACGTATTCAGTAGCAAGAGAGCTCTAAATGTGCACGATCATTCCTGCCCTCTGAGTAGTGAATGCAGAAGCATACATGAAGTATCCAGTCCCTGTGATTGTCATATTAATAGAGGCTCGCTGGGAGTGTGCTCGATCATCTCACCGTCTCTGAGGATGATGAACATCAGAGGTGGCCTGCTTCCAGTGTCTGGTATATGCTTTGCCCACGGTAGCGCATACAACCACGTAGCAGCGATCACAACAGAATCTGAGACTATAGCGCAAATCCGCGTAACGATGAGCACTGTGGAAGGTGAAATCAATGCAGTTAGTATATTCTAACTCTTTGAGAGCTTACAGCTGAGAATGTGATCAGCTTGACTTTCCGTTCTTGTGAATTGCTATTTACCTATTGAAAACACCCTCAGGCAGAGAGGTATTCGCAGTGCATGTCGGTACACTAGCAACCATTACCCCATAGGGACGACCGTTAGCGGTGAACGAATACTGGCATTCGATCGGCTGAGTAGTCAGTGTACAGGTATAGGAGTCGTGAGATGGATGCGCACAGTGTTTGTTGCGACAGGCACAAGGCCCGTCATGAGCGTCAACAAAGTCCAGAACCAATTTTGTCTCGCAATAGCATAGACGCGAAGTGCCGAAAATCCTGTAAGCAGGATGTCATACATAGCACTATCTTGGCCCACGATTCAAGTCTTACCTGCTGTGATTGTTATCGGTAGCACGTACGCAACATCATGCAGTACTTCTTGTGCGTAACAACTAGGCATGTATGTTAGATCGAGATTCGTTATAAGAGCCAGTAAATGAAACATCCAACCTCTGCCGATGTCGTTAGGATTCTGCTCATCGCTGCATTCAGAGGCTCACCTGGTCGGAAGACCAATTGAGTGTCTGAATCACGTCAACGACAGCGGTCAACAAGAGTACATATCTATTCAAGAGGAGGAGAACTGTGACTCCAGTCATCCGATATCGCCAAATAGCGAGAACCTCGCGGTCGAGAGTGACGATGTGCTCGTAGACCACAAGTGCTGTACGTGCCTCTGTCATGTAGCGAAATGGATGACTGAACCTGTCTTACCAGTGACAGTAATGTAGCAGTAGCACTGGATATTACTGACGCACGGAATGACATGCGGGATGTCAGCTACGGGTGGCACAGACTATTGAGAGTGTACTCACCCCTGCGCAAGAAGCGTGATTGCCTCTACGGCAAATATTGCGGGAGAACTCGCAGGCGAGGCCATTTCGTCGATGCAGTGTCTATCGGGGAGCTTGTCAAAACATATAACGTAGGCGGAAGCTCATATATGCTATCCAGTCCTGTACCTTGTTAGCCGCTACAAACATTGATACCGCCCTCTCATACGTCCCATCCCTGTTTCATGTCTCGGCGCTGTCCAGCATTCACACATCATCTTGCTCTTCCCACAGCCGTGCGATTCCGGGATGAGTCTACTAGTCGACCGGTCGTCTCAGATAGAACTACTGGATCCGACTTTGCTAGAGATGCTGTCGTTGATATAGAGGAGGCAGTGCTTCATCAATCACGGTCCTATCACAGAACGCGCCATATTCACGATCCAAGGTGACTATGTGGAATTCGTGTTCATCGGTGCGATGCCAATCTATCAGGGTCTATATTATCCCGCGTGTAACAATGAGCTGAACAAACAGATCCTAGATCCAGCGAGACACCGATCAAGTAAGAGTACGATTCCTATGGGGTTAGTGGAATTGAAGGTACGAGCATGGATTGGGGCGGTATCACCAAAATCTCGGCGATGGTCAGTTCAGCACCGTCAATGTCTTTCAGAGTCGGATACCCAGTTCCTAGCTTGAGGAGTTTGTAGATATAATAGTATATATGAGTTTTTGTCGATTATCATAGATCTTGCGGGAACACATGCATTATGCATCATCCGCTGATCACATCTGGATATCTTGTTGTTAAGGCGGTAGGTAAACACAACGCGCCAGCTAGTTGACTATCATGTCGAATCAGCTATCTTTCAAAGCATATGTGGGCAACTAAGGCAATGACTCATATGGAGAGATTGTACATGTTGGAGAGACTTACTATTAGCCGAGCGCGGGAGTCGAGGTCTATCGTACTCTGGATGGCCGACTCGGTTCATGATCATGATTCTTATTCGGGCTGGACTAGTATCGTGCTTTTTGCCCGTGCTGCGCTGCATATTATGGGAAATAAGCTGAGGCCAGCGACGGTCTGTGGGTGAGGATGTGCCAGTATGCCAGCCATAATTCCTGCCAAGTCTCTAGGCGCTTAGGGCCGGTAAGATCCGAGTGCCAGTCATCTTCAGAATATTGGTTAGTGTTGAACAACGACTATTAGACAACTCCAGACTTGAGGTGCGCACAAGCCAAACGATCGATCTCTGATTAGAATGCCATGTTCGTGCCACGCCAAAGATCTCAAATGCATATATGAGCCAGACAGTGTAGATTCCTTGGTATGAGACGCGTACTGCATTGGTGACAACATCCGCGACTGAGGCTGGAGTCGAACAGCGGCCGGCTGAGCCACACGCCACAACCGTCAACACAGCTCGATCGGCTCAATCAGGCGCTCACCTGGTCCTGTCTCCACCATCCGCTCGATCTGTGTGTTCGCTGCGGCTCTACCGTCTCCCAACACAAACCCATGGGTGCACGGCGATGAGCGTCTTCACGAAAAATGACAATGCTGACAACGGGCACGACTAGCCCGGCTGCAGCGCTGCGCGGCCTCGCGCCTGTACATCCCTTTACACAGCAGGAACGTCAGTCCTACCAGCGAACTCCACGTCGTCACCCAGCACAATGATATCACGCGTTTCCACAGCTGGACGTCGCCGTCGCTGCCTCCGACGCAGACGCCACGCTGGCCGCACTGCAGACGACGTATTACTCGTGCGCGCGCACGCTCACGCGCTTCATCAAGTACGTACGTCCGCTGGTGCTCGGGCTCAAATTTCAAAGGTGGGAGGTGCGTATGCCGCACGCGATGCCATGACCGTCAACTCACAGGATCTCGTTCTTATAGTGACATCCTCGCGCTGGGCATGCCCGGGCCAGACAGCACGGAGCCTCGACGCGCGCGGCGTCCTGACGCTCGCCGTCGACAAGATCACGTACGAGGGCCTTGGGATAGTTGGCGAGCGGCTGCCGTGCGAACAGTGCCGGGACACATACGTGAGCGTTGCGCCCTGCTCTGCCGCCCGGCTGAAACGCACCCGCTATCGCGCAGTGATATCCCTCTCCTCGGCTCGCAACGACAGTGTCGCGACGCTCGCTCCTCTCGGCGTGGCCCCGCTGAACAAGAAATATCACGCTGCGCTCGCAGACTGGGACGCGCGGCGCGGCCCGTGGCGCGTGCTATACACCTTGCAGGCAGGTGCTCTGCGTCCCATCCGCCGCGCTCAGACCGTGTACATACCAACTATCCACCAGGCCCGCACGCCAACCCTATTGAAGACTCTCTTGAACACGAAGGCTCGCCGACCGTCACGGCGCTGCCTGCGATACACCTCCCCACGGCTTCCCTCCACGCGCGCCCGCCCCATGATACGGACGCGCAGACAGAGTGGGAGGAGGCCGTCGCCACGCTTTTCGAGTGGGCTGGCATAACGTGCCTGCACGCACAGCGGTGAGTCGCGCCATCTTTCTTTCACACACCCGTCTCACCTTACCCTCTCGGCCACCACAGGCTACGCGCAGGCGACGCCACCGACCCGTACGTTGCAATCTATGCTCCACCCACGCCGGTGTCCGTCGCGGACGCGGCGCATATCCAGTGGACGGGCCTCCTCTCCGTCATTCGTGGAGGACGTCGCGACTGCGCTCATGTGAGTCCCTCTCCTTTCGTCCCTTCGTTTCCTTCCTTCCCGTAGTACACTCTACTGATTTTTGTGTGTGGTAACAGCGAGCGCCGCGCACGGGACACGCTTGCTGCCGTGACCGCGCACGGTGTCTCAACCGCGCCTGCGGCGTACGTTCATGCTGATACTAAGAAGACGGCGCCGCGCGCGCCGTGGGCTGCGGCGGAGGACACGTGGTGCATGCTCCTTGGGAGGGACGTGGAGAGCAGGGAGGAGGGAGATGGATGGGCGCTGGCGGAGAGCGTGGGGAAGTGGGACAAGCGATGGGGGTAATGGGTGGATATTCGACGAAAAGCAAGTTATACGGCTGTAACCCTTGAGACTCAACCGTTCGCCACTGAAGCGAGAAGACGGCGTAGGAGGATGAGAAAGGCGGACAGCCGAGGTGCATATATGCGCACGATTTCCAATGGTCATCCCCGTCCTTTGTCATTGTTGAGAAGAACGTATCAATCTACGACGGCCTACATTGTTGCACGGTCGAGATTTCATGCTCTGCGCGGGGAAGCAATGTCGCTGCATCATTGCGTATCTTCGACACATAGTCACAGGACAATCCGACTAGCGAATATATACTATGTCATGGATAATGCCACAAGTCCGCCACATGTTGTGGCCACAAGAAAAGTGCTCTGCTTAACCTGCGGTGATCTCGTGATCTCAACTGCTGAATGCTGAATCAATACTCAAATTTTGCACCGTGCGCACCATGCAGATCGATGAAACCTATCATGTCCAATACTCGCTACGTGAATTGCACCGCAACAAACTGTAAGTAGACAGCGGGTGAAGCTGCTGGGGACTACTAATTATATATCTCAAATATCCAAGTAGAAGCAGGGCCACGACTATGTGGACGATGACGATGGTGAAGCGATGAGAAGACAGATATAGATATAGACGAGATAGATATGGGAGAGAGGGGAGAGAAAGCTCGCGTGTTGACTATGCTATGAGATGCCATTACAAGTATTACTAGGAGCTCGTACGAGCTCCTAGTGGATACAACCCTTCAGATTGCATCCCAGCCATCCTATTGGTTCAATCCAGTGCCAACCAAGAAACGGTCCAGCCCAGTCCAATGTGCTCAATGCGCTCAATGCACCCTCCTTCTACATCCAGTGACGAAGCTTCATACCGGCCAAACCTGCACAGAGTTCGCTTCCTGTCGACCAGAAAGCTCAAGATGTAACGATGATTCCCACATTCTCTACATCCGCTCCTGCATTCCCGTCTTCCTGATGACCCTGAGCGTCCCGTGTTTGTTCTACTATCTGAGAGTCCAGTCACTTTCTGCACAGTGCACGATATGCTAGTGTGCTCACAAATTCCTCATCGCAACCAGTATAATCTTCGTCGAGGTCGTCACCGTCGTCAAAGAGCAAGCTGCCGGAAATGCTATGGTCGAGAGGAGCTCCCATGTTTCCAACCAGCCTGTTTTCAAATTGTATGCTCCCTCCAGATCTTGTATTTTCGTTCACGAACGACGGGATATTAGATCCGGTGCTATCCCCTTCATCAACGCGTTGGCGCAAATTTAACATGAACCTTGAGATCAGGATTGATGCGATCCTGTTGAATTTAGCAGTGAGCAATCTGTGTAGCTAGTTATCATACTCACGGTGATAAGAAAATTGTGATATAATTCCCCTTCGAGTGAACAACAGTCAGCTTCAGGATAGTGATGGTTTAGACGGAGGCTAACCGCAGCTAAGCTTGTAGAATAGCTCAAATGTTCTATCACAATTTGAGACGTATTCAGTAGCAAGAGAGCTCTATATGTGCACGATCATTCCTGCGCTCTAAATAGTGAACGCAGAAGCATACATGAAGTATCCAGTCCCTGTAATTGTCATATTAATAGAGGCTCGCTGGGAGTGTGCTCAATCATCTCACCGTCTCTGAGGATGATGAACATTAGAGGTGGCCTGCCTCGAGTGTTTGGTATGTGCTTTACCCACGGCAGCGCATACAGCCATGCGGCAGCAATCACAATACAATCAGAGAGTATAGCGGAAATACGCGTAACGATGAGCACTGTGGAAGGTAACATCAACGTCATAAGTATATTTTGCCTCTTTGAGAGCGTACATCTGAGAATGAGATCAACTTGACATTCCGTTGTTGTGAATTGCTCTTTACCTATTGAAAACATCCTCAGACAGAGATAAATTCACATTGCATATCGGTACACTAGCAACCATGACCACATAGGGATGACTTTCGGAGGCGTAGAAATACTGGCATTCGATCGGCTGAATAGTCAGTGTACAGATATAGGAGTCGTGAGATGGATGCGCACAGTGTTTGTTGCGACAGGCACAAGGCCCGTCATGAGGGTCAACAAAGTCCAGATCCAATTTTGTCTCGCAATGGCATAGACGCGAAGTGCAGAGAATCCTGTAAGCGAGATGTCATACATAGCACCATCTTGGCGCACGATTCAAGTCTTACCTGCTGTGATTATTATCGGTAGCACGTACGCAACATCTCCCAATACAGTTTGTGCGATACAACTAGGCATGTATGTTAGATCGAGATTCGTTGTAAGGGTCAGTACATGAAACATCCGACCTCTGCCGATGTCGTTAGGATTCTGCTCACCGCTGCATTTAGAAGCTCACCTGGATGGAAGACCAGTTGAGTGTCCCAATCACGTCAATGACAGCGGTGAACAAGAGTACATATCTATTCAAGAGGAGGAGAACTGTGAATCCTGTCATCCGATATCGCCAAATAGCGAGAAGCTCGCGGTCGAGAGTGACGATGTGCTCGTATACCACCAGTGCTGTACGTGCCTCTGTCATGTAGCGAAATAGATGACTGAATCTGTCTTACCAGTGACAGCAATATAGCAGTAGCACTGGATATTACTGATGCACGGAATGACATGCGGGATGTCAGCTACGAGTGGCACAGACTATTGAGAGTGTACTCACGACTGCACAAAAAGCGTGATGGCATCTACGGCAGGTATTGCGGGAGAACTCGCAGGCGAGGCCATTTCGTCGGTATAGTGTCTGTTGGGTAACTTGTCGAAATATATAACGTAGGCGGAAGCTCATATATGCTATCCAGTCCTGTACCTTGTTAGCCGCCACGAAGATTGATACGCCCCTCTCATACGTCCCATCCCTGTTTCATGTCCCGGCGCTGTCCAGCATTCACACATCATCTTGCTCTTCCCGCAGCCGTGCGATTCCGGGATGAGTCTACTAGTCGACCGGTCGTCTCAGATAGAACTACTGGATCCGACTTTGCTAGAGATGCTGTCGTTGATATAGAGGAGGCAGTGCTTCATCAATCACGGTCCTATCCCAGAATGCGCCATATTCACGATCCAAGGTGACTATGTGGAATTCGTGTTCATCGGTGCGATGCCAATCTATGAGGCTCTATATTATCCCGCGTGTAGCAATGAGCTGAACAAACAGATCCTAGATCCAGCGAGACACCGATCAAGTAAGAGTACGATTCCTATGGGGTTAGTGGAATTGAAGGTACGAGCATGGATTGGGGCGGTATCACCAAAAATCTCGGCGATGGTCAGTTCAGCGCCGTCAATGCATTTCAGAGTCGGATACCCAGTTCCTAGCTTGAGGAGTTTGTAGATATAGTGTATATGAGTTTTCGTCGATTATCACAGATCTTGCGGGAACACAAGCACTATGCATCATCCGCTGATCACATCTGGATATCTTGTCGTTAAGGCGGCTGGTAAACACGACGCGCCAGCTGGTTGATTATGATGTCGAATCAGCTATCTTTCAAAGCATATGTGGGCAACTAAGGCAATGACTCATACGGAGAGATTGTACATGTTGGAGAGACTTACTATTAGCCGAGCGCGGGAGTCGAGGTCTATTGTACTCCGGATGGCCGACTCGGTTCATGATCATGGTCCTTATTCGGGCTGGACTAATACCGTGCTTTTTTCCCGTGCTGCGCTGCATATCATGTGAAGTTAGCTGAGGCCAGCGACGGTCTGTGGGTGAGGATGTGCCAGTATGGCAGCCATAATTCCTGCCAAATCTCTAGGCGCCTAGGGCCGGTAAGATCCGAGTGGCTGGTCATTGTCACCAGCTGCTTCAGAATATTGGTTAGTGTTGACAAGTACTCACATAATGAGCGACCGGTACCGCGACTCAGGAGCAGTCCACAGCGACCATAACAACGACTATTAGACAACTCCAGACTTGAGGTGCGCACAAGCCAAACGATCGATCTCTGATTAGAATGCCATGTTCGTGCCACACCAAAAGATCTCAGATGCATATGAGCCAGACAGTGTAGATTCCTTGGTATGAGACGCCAGCTACTGCATTGGTGACAACATCCGCGACTGAGGCTGGAGTCGAACAGCGGCCGGCTGAACCACACGCCACAAAGCGCCAGTGTGTCACAGCCGTTGATCGCGCCCGTCCGCTCAATGCCATGTGGTCCTGCGCCTCCAACATCCGCTCGTTCTGTGTGTTCGCTGCGCCTCCACCATCGCCCAACACACTCTCTCTCCACGGCGATAACGTCTCTAGACGTTGAGCAATTGATGGGCTCGATGCTGACAACAGGCACGACCATGGTGCGCGCCTTCTTGGCTCGCGGCGACATGACCGCGGAGCTCGCGCCTCTCGACGTGACCACCTTGGACTAAAAGCAGCATGCGCCGCTATCGGGCAGGGACGTGCGCCGCGGTCCCTGGAGCGTGCCCTACACCTTGCAGACAGCTGCCCTGGGTCCCATCCGCCGCAATCGGTCCCGCCTATATAGTAACCCTCCACCAGGCCCACTGCCTACACCTTGGAAGCCTCCCTCTCCCTCACACTCGACTTACTTCGCTCGCTCTGCCACGGCAGGCTGCGTGCAGACGACGCGACGGTCCCATACATCGCCATCTACGCGCCTCCCGCGCCGGCGTCCGCGACGCACGTCCGTTGGACCAGCCTCCTACCCGACGTTCGTGGCGGACGTAGCGACTGCGCTCATATGCGTCCCCCTTCGATCCTAGCGACTACGGCTAACGTGCTTTGTGTGATGGCAGCGAGCGCCGTGCGAACGACACGCTCGCTGCCATGGCCACGCACGGCGTCCTGACCGTGCACGCGGCGTACGTTCATGCTGATACTAGGAGGGCGGCTCCGCGCACGTCGTGTGCGGGGGGCGGAGAACACGTGGTCCATGCTCCCTTGGGAGGGCCGGGAGGAGGACGCATGGGCGCTGGCGGAGAGCGTGGACAAGTGGGACAGGCGATGGGGTTGATGAGTGTGGGTTCGACGAAAAGTAAGTTACATGATTGTAACCTCGACGCTCGACTGTTCTCCGGCGCTGCGAGAAGACGGCGTAGGAAGATGAGAAACGTTCTGCGGACTGGCGAAGTGCATATATACGCGCAGCCTTCCGACCGCGATTCTTTGTCATCGTTGAGAAGGACACCTCACTATACGACAGTCTTTACTACCGAACTATCGGGACTTCGTGCTCTTCACAGAGAGGAGCTCACTGCATCAGCATTGAACTTGGTGTACAACCATACGAAGTTACTCGAGATGTTTTGATGGCTCCCACACTCTCGACATCTGCTGCTGCATCCCCCGTGTTCAATACGGGGATGCAGAACTAAAGATCTCAGAACGTGCGCGGACTACCAATAGTTTTGCAACTATTGAGACGCTTCACACGATACGTAACCTTTCATCTCTTCTCGGATGATGGGGTACCGCTTGCAACAAGGAAGCAAAATGCGTCAGGGCGCAACTTACACAACCAGTAAATTGTCGCTTACTATTCGAAAGAACTGAGAGCAAACTCAGGAAGTGCTTCAATCAGGCGCATTTGATGCTCGAAAACCAATATCATTGAGCTGCAACATCTAAGTCTATACATGCTGGATAGATAGTGTGTGTGAGAAACCGTTTATACATTATAGTGATAGCGATAGATAGATAAGTCAGTGCGGATCGTAACTCATATTTCAAGCAGATGCATCCGCGGGCGTGGAGAGGAATCCGACCTTGCGCCAGTACGCGACCCACTTCTCGACATCCTGCGCCCCGAGCGTCGGCAGGTTCTCGTCGCCGAAAGTCTTGGACGCCTTCTTCGCCTTCTCTGCGACAGCCTGAGGCAGGTGGCCCATACTCTCGCGGCTGGTCGACGTCGCACGGCGCTTCTGGAGCTCGAGGAAGAACGAGAGCAGCTTCACGGCCGCCTTGTCCTTGCCGTGGTGCTTGCCGTCCTGCGAGTCCTCGCTCTGCGCGATGTTCTCGAGACGCGCGAGCCACTCGTGGAACGGCACGAGCGGGACACGCAGCGCCTGTGCGAGCGGCCCCATCACCGCCGCCCACGAGACGGGCTTCGGGTGGATCAGGTGCACCGTCTCGTTCGTGTAGTTGCGCATGTCCGCGATCGCCGCCGCAGCGGCATCGATAGGCACCCACGAGATGTTCTGTGCATGCAGTCAGCATCGAGTAGAGTGCAATCTCTAGCGCGAATGCATACCTCGTCACCAGCCGGCAGACAGTCAAGGTACTCAGCGGACTGCACGAGCGCGGGCACCCAGTGGTCGGTGTCCCAGAAGCCGTTCGGCGCACCGGTGAGCAGACCGGCACGGATGACGTTCGTCTTGACGACCGACTGCTCCGCTGCGATCTGCGTGATGCGTTCCGCCACCCACTTGCCCTCGGAGTAACCGTGCTCGACGGCCATCTTGGCCTCGAGGATAGGTGCCTCGGGCGCGGGGTAGGTCTTCGGGTCTAGGCGGCGATGTCAGCTCGGGCCGGGATGAGATGGGTGGCACTACTTACTACGCCAGATAGCGATGGTACTGATGAAGGAGAACTTGGGAGCGGGCGAGTGCTTGGACTGAGAAGCGAAGTCGATCAGCCTGCGCGTGCCGGCGATGAGCTCTTCGAAGCTCTCGAGCATGGCGTAGAAGTCGAGCTTCCAGGCTGTGAAAGAAGTCAGTTCGGTCTGTATCACAGAAACATCCGCCGGAACGTACCATTGTGGATAATGTGCGTGACTTCGAGGGAGAGTTTTTCCGACAGCTCGCTGCTGATGCCGAGGTCGTCGCTCGAGAGGTTGCCTTCGACAAGAACAAGCTTTGGCGAGTCCGCCAGCTCCGCAGAGAAGCCCTGGCTGACGATCGCAGCCCGCTGGCGCTCCTTAACCGACAGGCCACCCGCGTGCTTCCTGTTGAACGCGTACACCTTCCTGACGTTGTCGTCCTGCAGCAGTTTGACGAGGATGTTGGTGCCGAGACCACCAGTCGTACCGGTGACGAGGACGACGTCGTCGGTAGTGCTCGTGCTGTCGACCTCGCTGGCGACCGTGCCCACGCGCAGGCCCTCGGTGTACTTGGCAAGCATCGCCTTCATCGCCTGGTCGACGCTGCGCGTGATGACCGTCTTCTGAGTCGTTACGGTCTCGGACGAGGTGGCGGCGATCTTCGCGAGGAGGTCGTTCATCGAGACGTCCGCGAGCAGCTGCAGCTGCGTGAACTCGGCGATCGGACGGAGCAGGAAGGACAGGCGTGCAGCGGACAGCGAGTCGATACCGTACGCGGTGAGCGGCGTGTCCGGCGAGAAGTCCGCTTGCGGCACGTTTAGCACCGTCTGGATGATCTCGGCCATCTGCTCCTCGACGCTGCCGCTGGAGACGTGCTCCGTCGACGTCTGCGAGAGGAGGTGGCGACCGATCTTGGGCATGCCCATCGTGCGCTCCTGCGCGTCCCAGTCGACGGCCGGCACATAACGCTTGAAGTGCTGGCCGCTCTGGAACCGGGAGATAGCGTCCTCGAGCCAGTTGACCATGTCTGTAGGATGAGAATGAGCGACTGTATGGGGAGTACTGCAGCAAGCGGATACTGACCGCTGGCCGAAAGTGCCCAGGTCGCGAACTGGTTCATGTGACCCGCAGCAGCTTCATCCTTACCCGCAAGCACGAGGGAGGAGTCAATGATACCCGGGCAAATGAAGGAGAACGCGTTCGGGAGCTTGGCGCTCTCCTCTTCCAACACCGAGTTGGCACTGTTATGGTCATTAGCGGCTGATGTTGTTGAGGTGATTGAGATCAACTTACGCTGTGTAAGCAGTCTGTCCAGCGTTACCCACGAGCGCCATGATCGAGGAGAAGGAAACGATAAAGTCGGCAGCCTTGAGATCGAGGGTCTCCTGCATGATCTTGAGCACGCCAGGCTTGGCAGCATATGTCTGAGCGAACTCCTCCTCCTGCGCGTGCAAGAAGGTACGGTCAATGATGACCGCCGTCAGGACGAAGCAGCCGCCAATGGGCCCGATAGAGCTCTTGAGCTTCTGCATGGACTCCGTCGAGGACGCATCGACCGCCTCGAGACGGAGGTCGAGCCCGTCAATGCTCTTCAGGTATTCGAACATGCGACGAACGATCAGGTTCGTGTTGCTCGTCAAGCTGCTCTCACCGCGCCGGGAGGTGACGACAATGTGGCGGGCGCCCCTCTGGAATTTCGTCTCAGCATGAATAGGCTTCAAATATTGCAGCTACTCACCCTGTATAGCAGCAGCGAGATGTAAGCACCAATGCTACCGATACCACCGAGGACGAGGTATGTCTTCTCGGGATCGAAGGAAGCCTGGTGCGCCTTCGTCACCTTGTTGCTCACCACGACTGGCGCTTCGCTGCGCTCCTCCGCCAACTTGGGCTGCTGTGCCGCAACCTTGGCCAAGTACACTTCCAATGCGCCCACAGTGGACTGCAGCGCATCCTGGACAGACCAGGGGTTCGTCTTGACGATAGCTGGGAGACCGGACTCCTGGTGGTTCCAGAGGAATGTCCTACCGCGCACAGGGTGGAGGAGTGTCTGGAGGATCTGGATATGGGACAAATCCTCGTAGCCAGTGACCGCAAGGTCGAACTCGCCGCGGCCAAGGCTGGCGATCTCGAAGAGAGTGCTAGTCTGCTTAACAGAGACGACATCGACACCGAGCGCTGCATAGGCCTCGCGAATGGTCCAGCCGACGGTCGTGTCTGCGTGAGTAACCAGGACGCGAGTCGAACGGAGGCGAGCGGGGTTCCGGAAGCTCTCCAGACCTGTTGCCAGCGCGGCTGTGACAAGACCACTCGCGATCGCTGGGACAGAGGACACGTCTTGACCTGCCTTGAGCGAGACCGGGTACGCAGCCTTGGTGTCAACCGCAAGCCGACCCGACACCTTGTCCTGAGCGAAGCCAACGAGGTGGGCGCCCTCCTTCACATTCGACAGGCTGCTGTGAGCGACCGTGGCGAGGTACGCAGTCGTTGCACCGGACGTGAATGTCGAGAGGATGTCGACGAGAACATGGTCTGCAGGGAGGTCTTGGAGCTGCGCACTGGACTGGGTAGCAGAAATTTCCGGGTAGTGCAGAGGAACGAGCTTAGGAACGAGGACATCGCTCGACGCAGAAATGATGAGGTCGAGCTCGTCCTTGAGAGCAGGCGAAAGCTTCTTCACGAGAGCCACACGCGAGTCCTCATCGCCGTCATCGGGGAAGACGACAAAGTGGATGGTCCATCCGAGGTACTCCCGCCTCAAAGCGCGCACAAGACCAAGGCCGGCGCTGCCATCTGCACCTTCCTGAGCGAAGATCCAGATATCCAATTCCGCAGAAGTGTCCAGACCGCTGAGGTCCCACTTCAGGTCTGCCTCGCTGTCCTTGTGGTAAGTGAACACGAAGGCTTCGTTCTCGTCCAGAAGAGGAGCCGCATCTGCCACGGAGGTCTTCTGGTAGAGGGCTGAGGAGGACGAGCCGTCATTGTAGTTGCTCACGAGGGACAGCTCTGCGTCGGAAAGAGAAGTCGACTGGCTGACTACAAGGAACCCACTGGGGAAGATGGAGCTGCTGAATTTTGTCCCCTCGGCAGCCGACTCGAAGGCAAGAACAATGTCGAAGAGATCAACAGATGCTTCCTCCTCCGAGCTGTTCGCCACGTGTACGACGCCAGCCTCTGGTTCGAGTGCGAGCAGCTTCTGGTCCGCATCAGAGGGGACGATGACCTCGAAGTAGAATGCCGGGAATTCTCCCAACACCTGGGCAATCTGGGCATAGGCGGAACGATCTGTCATAGACGAGTCAGAATCATCGGTATTCAGCAGCGATATAGTTCTTAACATACCTGCGTTGAGCACCGAGATGCGGACCAGGCGCCTGCTTGCCCCAGGTGCCACCGAGGACAACGCGTCACGCAACCCAGCAGTGTATGAGACCGTCGCGCTCTTAGAGGAGTCGCCTGTAACAGTCGAGTTGAATGCGGGCTGGAGCACAACCTCGTACGGCAGAAGCTCTTCCGACGACGCATCGATGCGGTGCTTTGCCGCCTCGAAGTTGTGCAGAGTACAGAGCTGTCGGCCGTCGTCGTCAACAAGCGTGATCTCGTAGATCAATGAACCTGCATAGATGTCGTTGTGAGCTCATTGCCGAATTGCATACGTTGGACGACTAACCCGGCGTCCACTTTGTGAGAAGCACGTGCGCGTAGATGTGCGGAGGGAATTTGCCCTTCTCCAGGGCGCGGTGCACAATGACAGCCTCCGAAGATGCCGGAAGATAGTAAGTGTTCGGGTCGAAGTTTCCGTGGAAAGGCTTGTAGGCAGTGATGTGCAGGCATGCGTCCAGAATGGCAGGGTGGATGACATAGCCTCCGTCGCTAGTAAAGGGTTTAGATGATCCTCCTCAGCAGTAGGAAGGCCGAGACTTACGCAGCGAGAACCTCGTCCATGCCTCTGATGGATACCAGAGCCTCCTTGTAGCCGTAGTACGCGCAAGCCACGCGACGAAGACGGGGCCCATAGGTCGAGAAGTATGCGAGGTTTTGGTAGAATGCTGAATTGCTGGTTAGATATGTATACGGTTGACTCGATGGATGTCACTCACAGGACCCGACGAATCCGGGCAGACGCTGACGGATTGCAGCAATGTCAATGGGCGCGTAGGTTGGCGGCTCGTCGAACAGGAGGTAACCTTCAGCATGAAGCCTTCCGGACTAATTATGACCGTGAGCACCCCAAAGAGCAGCTGGTTTTGGTATAGAACATACGTCGTTGTCCGAGCGGAACTTGTTTTGGCCATATGACTTGACCGTCCAGTGAGATCCGTCGAGATGAACGTCTACTTTGGTCGGAGTCTCGGACGAGAGAGGGAGAATGGAGCGCATGTGAACGTCAACGAGAGTGGTGGCACCATACTCCAGAGCCTGTTGTGCAAATCGAAGTCAGCAATCGGATTATTGGATAACCTCAAACACCGTACCATCTCGATGAATCCAGCTGCGGGCATGATAGGCTCTCCTCGGATAACGTGCTCGCCTAGAACGGTGTGCGTGTCCTTGTTGACCCTCATCTGGCGACGGTTGAGAGGGCCGGGGTGAGCCTCCTGCTGGATTGCAGCGCCGACGGTGTCCGGCCAGAGAGGGAACGCCTTCTTCTGGAAGGGGTACGCGGGGATCGACAGCTGGTCCTCATAGCAAGCGCGGCCGTTGAGAACGGTGAAGTCGACGCAGTTGTGTCCGGCAGCAGTGAGCTTACCGCACAGGCTCAGGACATCGCGCAGCTCCGAAGAGACGTCGTTCTTCGGGCGCCGAGCAGAGTCGAAGACGTTGGCACCATCGGTCATGGATGTGAGGTAGGACGAAAGGACGGGGTGAGGCGAGATCTCGAGGTAGGTGGCATCAGGGTGCGCCTTGTTGATAGCGTCAATGGTCTGTGTGAAGCGGACGGCGTTACGCGTGTTGTTCCAGAAGTAGTCCGCGCTGTATTCCTCCTCAAATAGCTCGCCAGTGTAGGTCGAGTACGCCGTGACCTTCGCGTGGTGGTCACCTGAGTAACGCTCGAAGAGGTCCTTCAAGCCAGCGCAGTAGTCCTTCTGGCAGTAGTCCATCATGGACGAGTGGATCGGGACGCGAGTGCGGATCTTGCGAGCGAAGATGTCCTTCTGGGTAGCGAGCTCCAGCACCTTGCCGATTGCGGTGTCGTGCCCAGCAATGGCGACAGCAGTGGGAGAGTTGTAGCAGGCGATCTCGAGAATGTCGTTGGGGAACTCGGCACGAGCCTGCTCGATGAGAGGAGCAGCCTCCTCAGGACCGCAGCCGAGAGCTGCCATTCCACCACCGTAGGCCTCGACAGGGATGAAGGTGGTACCACGGATGATGGAGAGCTCAACTGCCATCTCCTTGGAAGCTGCGCCGGACGCGTACAGAACAGCGGTCTCTCCGGCAGAGTGGCCAAGGACAATGTCCGGCTTGATACCCAGACTGACGAGCAAGTCGTACATGGCGATCTGGAACACTGCGATAGACGGCAGGATGAGCGAAATGGGCCACACGTCCTTGCGCTCGACCTGGACTGTCTCGCCGAACAGCCCGTTGTCGTGGATGACCGACTTGTTCGTCAACCGCTTGAAAACCTCGTCCATCTCCAGGACGCTGCGGCGGAACACGGGGAACCTCTTGAACAGCTCGCGACCCACTACACAACCATGCGGGTCAGCAGCAAATTCAGTTCGAAAGTTGTACTGTACGTACTCTCTTTGTGCTGGGGGCCCTGTCCCGAGAAGACGAAGACGATAGGACCCGGGACACGCGGGGAGTGCTGGGGAGCCGAGAACTGAGGAGCCTTCTCCTGGCCTGGCTCGACCACAGCGAACGACCGGTAGGTCATCTGCTTGGACCTCCTGCCCAGAATGGTAGACAGGACGGCGAGCGAGTCGCGGTTCTTCTCGCCGGCCATAGCGAGCGAGTCGACGAAAACGGAAGTGGTGCGTGACGAGAGACCGCTGGCCATGAGCAGCGCCGCCGGCAGCTCATTCTCCTTGTATGACACCTCCGTCTTCGGGGGACCCTCCAGGATGACGTGACCATTCGACCCACCAATACCAGAGCTGGACATGGCGATGAGCGGCCTCTCCTTACGGCATGGGAGGGGAGTGGGGCCTAGAGGGATCTTGAGCTTGTACTCGTCCCAGTGAATGGCCGGGTTCAAAGTCTTGACGTTGACATTGGGAGGGATGACACCCCTCTCGACGGATGAGAGCACCTTGGAGAGCGAAGCAAGGAACGCAACGATCTCAGTGTGTCTGCACCAAAATGTCAGCAACGTGCGTTGTAGTGCAATGCTCGTGGTAGCTTACCCGATGTTGCCCTTGACACTTCCGACCAGCAGGTCGTCGTCACGCTTGAAGTGCTCACCAACCCAGTTAGCTTCCACCGGGTCACCCTTCGCCGTTCCTATTGAGGTTGAGGGGTCAGTAATGTGTAAGTGGATTGTAAAATTCATTAATACCTGTAGCGTGCAGTTCGACGAAGTCAACTTCCTGGGGGCTGCGACCAGCGCGCCGGAATGCATCAATCATGGCATCACGCTGGGCCTCTGCGACCGGGGCACCCGGCGGGGCATAACCACCGCACGAGTTGATCGAGGTACCGAGCACCTAAGCGAACCCCGTTAGACTTCGCATTGAACAGTATGAGCGTGACGTACCGTAGCGTAGATCTTGTCGTGATCCTTGAGCGCTGCCTCGAGAGGCTTGAGTACAACGGCTACACAGCCCTCCGCACGGCCGAAACTATGTCGGGATTCGTGTTATTAAACGAGTTATAAGGTGTCAGGTTTGCTTCTTACCCGTCAGCAGACGCATCGAATGGCTTGCAGCGACCATCCTTAGCCAAAATACCAGCTTGGCTGTAGGTGAACCAGTCCGCAAAACTGGTATTATAACCAATTGTTAGAAATACTCGCGACATATACATGTTCAATGGGACTTACCGATGGTTGATCTGGCAACCTCCGACAACAGCGGCGTCACACTCGTTGTTGAGAATAGCCTGAACTGCGAGGTGGAAAGCAGTCAAACTAGAGCTGCACGCAGTGTCCGTGGGGACGGAGGGACCGAGAAGATCGAGATGGGTCGAGATACGGTTTGCCACCATCGAGGGGGCTCCAGAGAAGGAGCCACGCGCCTCGTACAAGTCCTGGAAGGAGTGAGCACTAAAATGACATAGGTCCGTTTTACAACTTACCGGTTCCGTAGAAGACATCAGGTCGAATGCAGTGCCGGAGGTGTAGCACCCAACACGCTTAGCTCTGTAGTCAATGCCACTGTCGAGAAGAGCAAGGAAGCAGTTCTCGAGCAGTTTCCTGGTACTAGGCGCCATCATACGGGCGTCGCGGGACGAGATACCGAATTCGACGTTGTCGAATACATCGATGTCCTTCATGAAAGAACCCAGCTCAGTGCAGATCTGGCCGGGATTTGTACCCTTCCAGCTGTGAAATATTCATGAGTCGTTGTTACTGGACTATTCTGAATGAACTTACGCATCGATGTTGAAACGCCCCGCGGGGATACGTTCGTAGGACTCGAGTCCATCCAGCAAGAACTGGTAGAACGCCTGGTGGTCGAGGTTCGACGCTGCATGAGTGCCGCTAGGCAGCTCAGTGGCAATACCGACCTAATTGCCACTAGTGAGCGAAAGTAACTTTGCAGGTGCAGTAGACTTACAATTGCTACAGGGGTGGCCATTGCTGTCTACGTCTTACGCCAAGAGGGTTGGATGAGGACGAGCAGCGACCAGACATTGCTTTTATACAAGTAGAGCTGCCAGGATCAACGGTGCTCATTCGATGAATTGGGAAAGCGAGCCCGATTCATCAATCACAGATCGCTGCGTACATTCTCCATCAAGTGCGACGCACTACCGCACAGCAGAGCGCCAGCTGGATAATTGGCAACAATGGAGGTGTAACCGTCCGAGTGGTGTCGGAAACAGTGTAGCTCTAGCCGATAGCTTTGGTATGCGGACGAGTAACGCTCCTCCCCGAGGCACGACCGAGCCAGAGGCGCTGGATCAATATCTGGGCATCGCTGCCATTTCCGGCGATGCTATCGCGCGTAACTCGCTGAGGATACGTAGCCGACGATACGTATGCGGTTCATCAGCGTCCATACGTTGATAGAACTACTGAGCTTCTGTCAACGCGAGACCGCCGATTATCATATTCTGCCCTACTATACCAGACTTGCTGTAGATGTCTGTCCGCGATCATTAAGCGCCATCATTGAACGCTTGTAAACTGCGGTCCGGGATCAGCGGGGCGTAATTTTTGGGCAGCTTCACAGCGCGTTACAATGCCATCAACCTTGTCCAGAAGTCTGTGAAGTGTGCATACGGTGCAAGCCCGCATTTGAGCATGGCGCTAGCTAATTCTTGGAATTTAGAGTCAGAAACTAGACCAGTCTGTGACAAGTGCTGATTGACAGCTTGGGAGAACACAATGTTCGTCCTCGCCGAGCCCTGCGAACTGATCAATCAGTATTGTCGCTATCGTCACTATCGTCGGAAAGCGTACGCATGCTATCTAATGCGTCTTTAGCATCCGCTCAATACCGAGAGCGCTCCCGTATGATGACAGAGCCTCGACTTGAAAGTGTCCAGAAACGATTGCACTACGTAGCACAGCACCACCAGTTGGCGCCCGCAAAGCCAGGATAGGGTTGCGAAGTACCTGATACAGCCAAGCGCAGTCCACACAACATCGCATCCATCCTTGCCGAGCCGAGTCTAACCATATAGTTCAGCATCGAATGCGGTCGGAAAACTCGACCGAATATTCAAGTCGTTGTAGTGCATTTACGTGCTATACTTTTAGATGGGAAAGTTTGTACGCTGGAGGCCTACAATCTCCCAGAGCAGCAAAGAGATCTGAAGTGAGCTGCGATTGCATCTGTCACTTGCTGGAGAAGGCGTTGAGCCAGCTGGCCAGTGTACGCGGGACGCACGCGAGTTTGCTGGCAGCGCGATGAGCGCTTATTCCGCAGGTGTCTCCTTTGGGAAATAGCGGCATCAACGCACAGCCGCCGGGTTCCCGCGTTCGCCGCACTCCAACAAATGGTCAATTCATCTCCGCGATTCGTCTCGTTCCATTCCTCATGCAGTGTGCCAGTTCCGCGCGTCTACTTGGCCAAAGATACACTGAGCAGAGAATCCGGGAATCCGTATACACCGACCAACACCAGTAGGTCAAGGCGTCTCGAGGATTGTCGAAACGCCTTCTCTCATTTGATCCGACTCGGCGCTCATCGCAACGTTGCCTTTGGAACTGCCACACCCGTGCGCTGAAATGCCGATATTTTGAGAGGCCTGCCTTGGCCTTTCGCACTGGCGCGCGTTGCAATTGGGACCTGAATTCGCCTTCGCCGCATCAGCGGCAGGATACTTGCTTTATTGTACAACATTGATGGGCCAGGGTGAAACCGTTCCAGATGATTGAACACGTCAGTACGCAGCGTATACGCAGCGAGCGGTTAGAAACTTTCTGGATTCTATGCGGTGTTCTGACGGTGGTGTGCCGCTTGAGCTGAAGTCATTATACTAGTGGCGCTGCAGCTTCGCGATGTATGGCAATATCTCCGGATCGGTGGTTGCCTTGCAACATTGCGATCACGATCACCCTGAAGTTAGGAACAATCGAGTCTTCGAAGGTGTGCGGATTGTTTACCGACCGCGCTAGAATCAGCCAGGCCAGGATTGATTGCTATCTACAGATTCGCATAACGAAGAGTCCGGCCGATCACGACCGGAGAACACGTCTGCGGTTTGCAGATGCTCAGCAGCGCTCTCGCTGAAGAATATTGGGCGCGGATTGCGTGCGTGCACCAGCGCGCATCGCCGCCGTTCAATGTTCAACGGTCGTCCAGCAACAATCTCCTAGGCACTCTCTTGAGTATCCGAATGTCCCACCTCGTCCGCTACCCATGCTATCGAGCTCTTGTAAACAGCAGCATATATCCTCTCTTGAGCGGTTAGTTCCTTTGTGTCGGACCTTACATAATGCAGATAAAAGCGTCGAGCAGATTGCCGCGCAGAAACTTGACCAGTTCTCTCCCTATCCACAGTCGATTTGCTGTTCTGGACTCTGGACTCATAAGGGGCCTTACTACTAGCAGGTTGAGGGGCAGATGCGGCTGCGTTGCACGCCTGTCGTTCAGGCAGACAGCGTGCGAGCTCACAGACATAAAGGCCAGTCCTGAGAGATGGGCGAAGCTGATAGCAGCAGCAAGAGTACCGGGACATTTGTTGCGCTCGAGGTGCATGACAGCAGCCCCAAACGTTCATGACGAGCTCAGCAGACAAGATGCCTCCTGAATCTCAGTACGTGAGTATCTATGCTCCTTGATCTAACGAGCTTGTCCGAACAGACCGGTCAAGTCATCAACATCTGTGTATCACGGCATGGAGCCTTTGCGCGATAGGGCGCAAATCGGATGATAAGAGGGAGGGAGCAGCCAGGCAGTCCAGGGGCGCTCTGCGGAGGCTCTCCGTGGGGGTATGGCCACTGCCCTTCTGCATGCGCAATAGCTGTGTCCAACTTCTTCATGGTAGCGACTGTTTACTACGTGTATGTTGCTGCCAGCGGAACTCTGTTTACCGTAACACTCCGCAGAAAACTTCACGCCTAACCTTCTGTCACGAAGTCTCTGCGAGTAAAGTTGCGATTTGCAGGCAAGCATACAGAGCCAGAGGCTAGTTCAGCGTGCTCCTCGCCTGAAAGAAGTATAGACCTCGGGACGAGATGGCCAAGGCTAGACTGTAGGCACTCTGCCTCCATCCTCGCGCATCAAGCATTAGGAGCGAATTTCATGCAGCAAACCACATTTCCTCCGTGTTACAAGAGGCTTTGAGTGCGTGACGCAATCTTCGTGCTCATTGTCGATGTGCAATGTCCCGATCGGGCGCTTAGAAACCAATCCCTCTCCGGGATATGGGCCGGTAGCATGTCTGCAAACTCACATCAGATTGTCCTTATATATTGCGTCGATCCTCACGATGCAGTCACCGCTGCCGACAAAATCGCGCACCGTGTACCCACGCGCATCAAATCGGCCGATTTGATGCCGTGCGAGTCGCCCGCATCAGCAATGGATACTCATTATCTACATAGCTTTTCCCTACAGCGTGCGTCTTTATTCCTGCCATATATATCCTGGGATTAGGATAAAGACAATGTTTACTAAGATTGTGCAAACCGAGCGTTAGCTTACATTGGCTGAAGTAACGGCGCCATTTTACTGGTGCCGGTCGTGCAATATTTGACTTTGAGTAGAATTTGTACAAGCAGTGGCATGGTGGCCTCGTAGTCGCCTACCGGCCAGTCATTTGCTTGATCCAAGCTCGGTTTGCGGAGCATCAAGACACTGAGTGCTTCTAGTGCAATCAAGTAATGCTACCTGGGATTAAGCGTGGAATGTTTGATGCCGCGGCCAGCCGCAGAAGGGAGCTGCCATTGAGGGTTTTCGCGCCGGCCCCGCAGAATGGTCCTCGTCGTTCGTCTGCTCGCGCGTTGGGCTGGATGAGAGTAGCAACAATTTCAGCGACCACGCAGCAACGTGTCTACTCCATTAGTGTCCCTGCTTGTTGTACTGCGAAGTCTCTGAGATACAGGTTGTTTGTACTATACCACCGGGCTCATAAGTTCACACAGATAGTGCATGGTTGCGGAAACTGCCTTACCAAATTCGGCGAGATCAAGGCGATCAGTTAGGGCCGCAATCCAATGATGATATGAAATGATGGTGCAGTTGTATGCGCTTTCTAGACCGCCCAGCCTCCCGAAGAGAGCTTTTATCACAAACGCTGCGAAAGAAGTTAGGGCGAACGCTGCACTGCGACCAATCCGGGGTTGAGCTTGCTATGTGCGGTATTTAGTCGTCTACGCCTTGCACTTCGCACTCATGCGCTTGGTAGCGCCAACGAGAGACAAGGATGTCCAGAGCCTGCGGCAGCTGGAGAGAATTGTCTGGTATGCAAGATGAGCTATTCATGGGAGCACCTCGATAAATGCAACGGTTTGCGAAACGCTCTCTGTCAGAGATGCTCGCATACTCCCGCAGGCAGAGTCGCTCTGCCATTGACGCGCTTCAGTACTTCAGTACTGGCGAAGCGCGGTGTGTTTGGAGCGCTCTCCTGCGTGTAAAAAAAAAGAGAAAACGGATGCTGGCTTCTGACTGGCGCTCTGAAGAGATCAAGGGCATGTGTCATGCAGCGTACACTCACGCGCATCTCGTGTTTTGGGGGCATTACTTTAGATTGGAGAATCCAGGTCCAAAGAGATGCGTGACCTCTCGATTTCTGCAAACGTGGGCTTCGTGTAAGGTCGGTGGCATGAATGTACTGACACTTCTGCGATATCAGCTACGTCAATCAGTGTTAATGTGCGAAGTGTGAAAGGAATCACTCAAAGCTCCCACAGTCGTTGCCCATTTTTGCTCATCGATATAAACGCGGGGTGCGTGCCAGCTCCCGAGGCGACAAACGACAGATTGAGTGTGACGCAGTGATCAAAGCGCCAATCTCAAATCCGACTTTGAAACGGATCGCGATCCATCAACCAGCCAACGAGAGTGCCGCGGCGCAGCCATACCATGCTCTCTCGCGGAGATATGGCTTTACATTTGCACTGTCATCTGAATCATCCGTAGACTTCGGACCATTCAATATCGAACAAATCCGTCTCCTGTGCGATGGTGGCTTGCTCATATCCTGGACTCAGTCTTTTCTCTCAGAGAGGCACGGTCCAGCGATACAACCTGGAAGAAGATTTTGATGGGAATAGGAACTTCTCCACACTCTCTGTGAAGAAGCGCTGCTGAAAATCTACTCCCAATCTTAGTAATTAGGAGGTACGGCTCATGGACCACACTGGACGTAGCACATCTGTCACGGGCAAAAGCTTTTCCTAACGACAATGAGATCGATCCGGTCCCCCGAGTCCCGAAGCCCAGCCAGGCCCGGATCATACCATGGAAGGAGCCCATTAACGCCTAGATAACGATACAAGGCCCGGTTCCCACACGGCCACGATGACCGCTACGCATTTGATATATCCTACGCTTCTATGTTTCAGAGTCTGGCTTAGACCCCTACCTTAGTCTCGCCCCAGACTCCCTAGTTACCATATATGGTCATTATATTATAAACATGTACAAACAGCCTACTAGTATAATAGCAGGCCTTGTTCAGCTGGTAACCCCAGTCTGAACTTGGCGTTCATCCACTCCGCTCCCCTCAGTTCGCTCTAAGGTTTTAGTGGCCTTGTCATAAGTTCAGACTCCCCCTACTGTCGACGATCATCCCGACAGTTTTATTATCTTTTATCTGACAAACCAAAGGACCGCCAAAACGACGATCCTACATTTATCCGACCCCTCCAGACCAGGGGAAAAGTTCTTTTTCGATTCTCTCAGAATCCCGTTTTGCGTACACACACCAGGGGCTTACATCAGCCAACAGTACATACGATGGAACGCAAAACACACAGCCCAGCTCCTTCGACTTCGCATGTGGGCGCAGGACTGCGAGAGGAAAGAAGCGTCGGTAGTTACAGACCAGGACGGAACACACGTCGACCGAGTCCTCAACCGGAGACGGAGGAGACTAGTCAACAAAGAGCGAGACGCCTTAAGACAAAGGCGACTCAACATGGGCGGGAGAGGTATGTAGGTGGCATACTCAACGCCCCCTCACAATACGCCCTGCGCGTCACCGACGACATGCGCGAGGAAAGAGACACAGCCGACCGCGAGGAGTACGAGAGGCTGAGAAGAAAGTTCGAAGGTGCGCCGTCACAAGCGTACATCGAAGAAGAGGATGAAGATGACCACGGCTACACCACCGCGGGCGAGATGGAGGCAGACTGGCCGTTGCGAAGGAAGCCCTTTGCAGGGGCCGAGGAAGATGCGCTACCCCCGCTTTTTAATTTAAACATCCAAGACAACCAGGACGGGATGAATACCCAACAACCACCCATCCACACCCACATCCTCACACCACCACCAATCATTCCAGCCGCGGAACGCGCCCCGGAGCGGGTAAGACTAACCTTTGAAGAAGACGAGTACCCCTCACGACCCACGTCCCCCAACTTCCCTCATCGCGTAGCCCTATACGCGGAAGCACTCCACAAGCTTCGATACTGGGATGACGAGAGGGTCGGAGACTACATCCACGGCGCGGTAGGTCTTCAACACAAGACCCGCGATATGGAGAGGCGAGCGGCAGAGCGACTCGCTCCTCTCGACGAGGATTCCGACACGCCGTCACCAAACAAACGCATGGGTGGAACGCTACCACCTCCGGAGCGCGCTCCGGCACCAAGCCCAAAAACCCGCTCAGGGTACCACGCACTAGACACGGTACCCGCGTACCAAGGGGAGTTTGATATCCTCCGAGTACGCGAAGAGCGAAGCATACCGCCTAAATGGCAAATCCCACAGGTCAGCGAAAGACGCCACGAAACCTTTACACCAATTCCAGCATCGCGCAACCCACCCACATACACCCAGTCTCGGAGACGGACGGTGAAGGAACCACCCATCTTTGACGACGACAAAGTCAAATTCCGCGACTGGTGGATGCGGATGATACAATACCTGGCCTCGCAACGCCAGTACATGGAAACATCGCACGACCGCATCGAGTGCGCAATGTCGTACATCAGAGGCGACAAGGTAGACCAGTGGTTCGCGAACATGTTCGCGACCTACTTCAACGAAGAAACCGGGTGGTGGGAGATCCACTTTGATTTCTTCAAACAGGAGCTCTTCACTAGGTTCGAGGACCCCGATAGGGAGAAGCGGGCGCGGCGGCAGCTCACCGCTCTCAAAATGGTATTCGGTAAGTCAAACGAATACTTCACCGAGATCGAAACGCTGTGCCGAGAAGCAGGAGTCGACATGGACAACGAATTCGTCCTGCAGGCGGTAGAGAAAAACGTACCCTCCTCCGTCTACGAACCGGTGTACGCCTCGTTCTCAACCCAGCGAGACTTCCACCACAGGAAGGTACCGGTACCCAAAAAGTACCAACCCTGGAAGGAGGCCATCATGGACTTCGACCAAGCCCTGTGGAGACGCGCTCAGGATCGCGCAGAGCAGAAGGGCGAGGAGGCGAAGACCAAGGGTAAGGAGAAAAAGAAAGACTCCAACACTCCCAAGAAGGTCTACGACACCCCTGCCGCCGACCGCCTCTGCAAATTCTGCGGAAAAAAGATGGGCGAACGTCCCACCTCCGCCTGCACATCACCAACGTGGCACATCCCAATGCGCGACGCCGGGTATAAGTATACGCCGGGCAAGTCATACGCGGCCGCTACAAGCGGCACCACTCCAACTCGGCCATCCGGCTCGAAGCCCGCTAAACAACAGCTTCGAGAGCTAACCGACGAGGAGTGGCAGCGTATGGCTGCCGAATACGAAGAAGAGTCGAAAGGCTCCGCAAAGGCCGAGGTAAGCAAAATCACCTCAAATCGATTCCATCTTCTCAACGTCGAAGAAGTAAGCGACGACGATGACCAAAAAGTGTACGGCTCCGCGATGGACACTATGAGCCAAGCGGGGGGCTCGGATTATTCAGACGACGATGCGAGTTCTGTATGCAGCGAGGATTCCTTTTGTACAGCCCAAGAGGAGCTCCGTGAATCCACGGCTCGCCCGGGGGATAAACCGGGGCTTAATTCCTCTTTAGACGATAAAATGAATGTGGATACAGAACCCATCGTCGTCTCAGAGGACATTGACATGAAAGACACGACTGATCAACCAAAGAGAAGGAAGATCAGGCGCGTTAAGAAACGGACAGAGACTCTGGACATCTACTTAGATGATCCGCGAGCCACAGCTCCTGAGCAGAAGAGCGACGAAGCAGCCGGGTACGACTTGTACTCGGCTGAAGAAACCATCGTCCCTGCTCACGGAAAGGAAAACATCGATACTGGCATAAAAATAAGGATGCCCGATGGAGTTTACGGTCGCATTGCCCCTAGATCAGGGCTTGCAAACAAAGGGATTGACGTCTTGGCCGGTGTAATCGATCAAGATTACACTGGCCGCCTGGTCGTTATGCTAATAAATCATTCCGACACAGATTTAGTCATCAATTACAAGGATAGGATCGCTCAATTGATCCTGGAACAGAACAAAAACCCACGCGTCAAGATTGTCAAGCGTATCCGTGAGACAACGCGTGGTACAGCAGGTTTCGGATCTACAGACAAGATCCGAGGTAGTCACGTCGTGTTTGGACAAGGACGACGCGGACGACAAATTGCAGTCCCCGTTATGATCCATAGCCCCCACGAACGCACCATCACCACCACCGCCCTAATCGATTCAGGATCAACAGGATCGGTGGTCGATTACGAGTTCGCCCAGAAACACGAACTCAACATCCAACCACTAGAACGACCTGTACGCGTACAAAACGCTGACGGTAGTCCTAATGGAGGGGGCACCATGACACACTACGTAGAGATGCAAATCCAAATTGGTACGCATCTCGAAAATAGAAAATTTAATGTGAGCAAGCTAGGCTCGCACGACATCTTTCTAGGATTCGACTGGTTGGAACAACATAACCCCACCATCGACTGGAGGAAAAAGGCAATCGATTTCGACAAGTGCGATTGCGAACACGAGCACCTCGAAAAAGGAGACCAAGTGTTCATGATTGACGCCACGGTATGGCTTAGATACGCCAGCGAATGCAAAGAACACATTCGCAACCGGCTCGAGATATGGGAAGCAGGGGAAACTGCACTACGAGGTGATGTCTACCCTGTTACTTCGGAACAAATCGCTGCTGTAAAAGCCACAGAAATGGACATCGCAGCAAAGAAAACAACGGAGACAAAAACGTTCGAGGAAGTCGTGCCCGAACAATTACACGACTTCAAAGACGTTTTTGAAGAAGGCGAGTTCGACAAACTCCCAGACCGACGACCATGGGACCATGCGGTCGAACTCCTACCGGACGCCAAACCCTTCTGTGGTAAGATATATCCCCTCTCGCCACAACAACAGAAGGTATTGGACGAGTTCCTGGAGGAACAACTGAGCACCGGTCGCATACGACCATCCAAGTCGCCTTGGGGCGCGCCGTTCTTCTTTGTAAAAAAGAAAGACGGCAAATTATGACCCATACAGGATTACCGCAAGCTAAATCAGATGACGAAGAAAAACAAGTATCCGTTACCTCTGATTAGCGAGCTACTTAACAAGCTCAAACGAGCTAAGTTCTTCAGCAAACTCGACGTCAGATGGGGATACACTAACATCCGCATCGCTGAAGGAGACGAGGAAAAGGGTGCGTTCATAACCAACAGAGGGTTATACGACCCCCTCGTCATGTTTTTTGGAATGTGCAACGCACCGAGCACGTTCCAGACAATGATGAACGACATCTTCCGAGAACTCATACTACAAGGAAAGGTCATCGTATATCTAGACGACATACTGATCTTCACCGAAACTCTCGAAGAACACCGACTCATCACACGCAAGGTACTCGAGGTACTACGCGAACACAAACTAACGTGCAAGCCGGAGAAATGCGAGTTCGAGAAAGCCGAGGTCGAATACCTGGGCCACATCATCTCACACGGCAGCATCAAGATGGACCCGGTAAAGGTCCAAGGCATCACCCTGTGGCCGACGCCGAAGAACAGGAAGGAGGTACAGAGCTTTTTAGGGTTCGCCAACTTCTACCGCCGATTTATCAAGGGGTACAGTACATTGGCGCGACCATTAATCGCCCTAACAGCGGACGTTCCGTTCAAATGGGACAAGGCCGAACAAGACACGTTCGATCTCATGAAGAGGTTGTTTACAGAGGCCCCCATTCTGGGATCACCCACAGACACAGACCCTTTCCGGATCGAAGCTGACGCCTCCGACTTCGCTACAGGCGCCGTACTCTTACAACGACAAGAGTCGATCTGGAGACCCATCGCCTATCTCTCCAAGGGTTTCACGCCCGCGGAAAAGAACTACGAGATATACGACAGGGAACTCCTCGCCATCATGCGAGCATTAGATGAGTGGCGACACTTCATACAGGGATCCGCTGACGCAACCGAGGTCTGGAGTGATCACAAAAACCTGGAGTACTTCAAAACGCCCCAGAAAATCAATCCACGACAAGCACGATGGATGACCGAATTACAAGAGTTCGACATCAAGCTTACGCACATCCCTGGTACGAAGAACATACGTGCCGACCCACTCTCACGCCGCATCGACTGGGACGACGGAAAGGAACACCTCGAGGGACAAGTAGTCCTCAAACCACATCTGTTCGGGGACGAACAGCCTGAAGAGGGGGTGGATGAAATCGAAAAGCTAAGTTTCATCTCCACCGAAACAATAAAAGCAAAAGTTGAAGCCCAAAAGGCTCTCTACGACTACGGTTAAGACGCAAATATCGTATTCAAAGAGGGACTAGCCTACAGAAAAGGAAAGCTGGTCATCCCCAACGACACAGAACTCAAGGGCGACATCATATCGTCGCACCACGACTCGTTGTTGGCAGGACACCCGGGCAGAGACCGCACGCTTACCACCATTCACAAATCGTACTGGTGGCCGCACATGAGGAGAGATGTGACGTTATACGTCCGAGGGTGCGTAAAATGCCAATCGATCAAAGTAGATCACGCTAAGCGAGCGGCACCCCTCAACCCCAACCCAACGCCAACGAGGAGTTGGGAGAACATATCGGTCGACATGATCACAGGCTTCCCCGAGGTACGGGGCAAGAACGCCATCCTCGTCATTGTCGACATGATGTCAAAATGGACAACCGCGATCGAAACGACCGATAAACTAACGGCCGAAGGATGGGCTAACCTGCTCATCAAACACATCGTAACCCAACACGGCATCCCCAAGAAGGTGTTCAGCGATAGGGGCCCCCAGTTCGTGTCCGAATTCATCAAAGACACGTATAAGAAGCTCGGGGTCGAAGGAAACCCATCCACTGCGTATCATCCACAGACCGACGGACAAACCGAGCGGATGAACCAGGAATTGGAAGTATACTTACGCCTCTTCGCCAACAGAAACCATACCAACTGGGCGGACTTGTTGCCTACGGCCACGTTCGCGTACAACACACATCAGAATGCGTCGACAAGACAATCGCCATTCTTCATAACGCACGGATACGAGCCGAACACAGGATCCAACGTTCCGATGGAAGTCGATATGTCCCTATCCGCAGAGAACTGGGCTGACCACCTGAAAGACGTACAGATGAAGGCGGCGGAAAGCATAGATCTCGCCAAGGCTGCCATGAAGAAATACGCCGACCGTCGACGACAGCCCTCGAGAAAATACGAGGTCGGAGACAAGGTTTGGCTCGACGGCACCAACCTTCACATGGGCACTCCATCGCGAAAACTATCCCCGAAGCGATACGGACCCTACCCAATAGCTGCCAAGATAGGCATGGGCGCGTACAGGCTAACACTGACGCCTGACATGCGGGGCATACACCCGGTGTTTAACGAGATATTACTCACCCCCTACCACGAACCGGAATTCGAACAACAAAGAATTCTACCGACGCCAGAGACGCAGATAACGGCGACAAAGATAACCCAATCGCGCGAAGAACACGGGCGAGTGGAATACGAGGTGCAGTGGTCGGATGGATCGAAAACCTGGGAGCGTAAGCGAGATGTGGACCACTCCCAGGCTGACGCATTCTACGAGCAAAACCCAAGAGCACCAGGGGTTCAATGGAAAAACAGAACCATTACCGACGGTGACACCAAAGTCGTCGACCCCACAGAAGAGGACATACCTCACTACTCCGTTTTAAAGAAATACGGACTCACCGTCGTTTGCGCCATGCACGCCAGCCTGGACGTGCTCATGGAGCGAGAGCGCCCCAAGATACGTTGGTGGCACGACAAACCGGTGCAGTTCTTTATTCCTGTAAACCCAGAAACTTACATCGCGACACATTTAATCGAAGTACACCGCCCCATCGAACGCAAGAAGCCCGATGGTATTACATACTACGACTACCCGGTTGTGTACATCCACAAAATGACGCGTGAGTTCAACTTCTCATCACAGAAAGGAGCAGGCGACTTCGTCATTCCCAGACCACCGGGCGAGTACGCAACGATATTTACGATGACTCCTCGGGACGAGGAACTTAAAGGGGGGGTGATGTCACGGGCAAAAGCTTTTCCTAACGACAACGAGATCGATCCGGTCCCCCGAGTCCCGAAGCCCAGCCAGGCCCGGATCATACCATGGAAGGAGCCCATTAACGCCTAGATAACGATACAAGGCCCGGTTCCCACACGGCCACGATGACCGCTACGCATTTGATATATCCTACGCTTCTATGTTTCAGAGTCTGGCTTAGACCCCTACCTTAGTCTCGCCCCAGACTCCCTAGTTACCATATATGGTCATTATATTATAAACATGTACAAACAGCCTACTAGTATAATAGCAGGCCTTGTTCAGCTGGTAACCCCAGTCTGAACTTGGCGTTCATCCACTCCGCTCCCCTCAGTTCGCTCTAAGGTTTTAGTGGCCTTGTCAACATCAGACCTCTTCTGGCCAAGTCAATTTTGTTCACATACCACTGGATGGCTCGCGCGGTTATACTGACCAACCAGGTCCAGGTATGTTTATAAGTAGTGATGTTGCAGGCCCGGCCCGGCTCAAAAGCCCCGGCTTTGGCCCGGCTTTGGACGGCCTTGGCTTTTCAAAACCTCAGGCCGGGCCCCCATTGACGGCCCAGGGCTTGGCCCGGCCCGGCCTGGGGCTTGCCCGGGGCCTGGCACTGTGAGGATGATCATCACTGTAGCCACACAAACTCATAACGTACCTTCTCCAACTATCTTCTGACAAAGCCAAGCTCCAGCTTCAATAATTAGTGAATTATAGTGTGAAATCATCATTTCACCGGCACGGTGCTCTGTGGCGTGCCTTCCAAATGGGGCATCGTATAAGCGCCCAAAGTGAGCGACAGGCTTCAGCACCAAATATTCAATCCATGGGACTATCCTCTTGCTTGAATTTAATAATATAGACATACTTCATTGGAATATGGCATACTGCTACTATATATATCCTTATGTCATAGTTACTAGACATTTTATCCGTTAGAGCTTTCAGGCCGGGGCTCACGGCTTGGCCCGGCCCGGCTTGAGACACAAGCCGGGCCCTGGGCCGTCTCAAGCCGTGGTGTAGGGCCCGGCCTGGCCCGGCCCAAGTAGGGCTTGGCCCGGCCCGGCCTATGGCCCAAAGCCGGGCCTGGCACATCACTATTTATAAGTTGAGACTGAAACTTACTAGCTAACCTACTAGTACTAACCCTGCGTTCTCAGAGGCTAATGCTGCCACCTGAAATAGAACCAGCCGACTCGGCCATGAGTCGGGCAGCTGTTCACTAAGTTTTCACATGCTACTATTGCCATATGCTGATGCAGATGGCTACAGCAAGCCTCTTAGGCTGCTTATTAAAATCTCAGGGTCAGGATCTCGCAATCATCGACTGGTAAATTTGTCACTGCCATTGCTTCACCAATCTGGATCTACTCCACGATGCGTGCGTCTGTATCCATGTACCTCCATTCGTCACCTCTTTGATGGCTGCTAATATAGCCGATAATGAACACTATAATCCGACGTGCGATCATTCATAATGAACATATGGGCGGCCCGTTCTACGCGCAAAATTGTCTTAATCATATTCATGATCCTACTGGCTACTAATTACTTCAGAACTTCTCTTAATAGCCCCGAGGACATCCTAGATTGGCATCATTTGCACCGGAAATGATATTCATTTGATCCGCCTGTCGGCAGGTTTGTTTCTAATCACAATAAAGTAGCCTTGAAGCCAATGTCAAGCGAGGGGAACGTCTTGCGCGCAAAAGCTTTAATCTTATTGATACAGATAGCACAACACTGCGTTCCAGGTGAGAAATGCTCGCACCCTAGATGGAGCGTTGGCGCAACCGCGCTAGCTTATGATGACACGATGGTAACGTCATATCAAGCAGTCCTAATCGTACTTCACACAAGCTCATTATGTCGTGCATCGACACGATAAGCAGGTCAGCATATCTTTGACGCCTTTAACAGGACTAGCAATCATCTTACGATATTATCCCTGAGCGAACTCCTCCGAATCGATGGATCCGACGGATCCTATATCCAGTTCGTCACTCGGGCCCACAGCGCATGAGCGAATGGAGTAATGACAGCTCCGATACCGGGCTGCCCTATCGTCAGCACTCAGCAACATATTTGTGTCAGACGCCACTGCAAGCTATGTCAGATGAAAGTGGCAAGGGCAAGGCTAATGCGGCCGGCGTTTGCTCAGAATTCACAGAATCCACGGGTGGTTTCAGGCGCCAATGTCGAGGCTGATCCCGACGCCACCGCAGATTAATACACACCTCATATCGGTTCTGTTCCTCCATACCCCCATATCTACTGCACCTAGCTTGCTGTACATCTTCCTTGGAGCAGAGCAGGATCTCAGCACTGATTCTGATGATCATAGAGCGACAGCTATTGTCACAAGCCGATTTCTTTCGCCTAGCCAGTGACTAAAGCCTGAACCCTTATCTTATCTAAGCGCACGCCTAAAACAGTCACGTGCAAGACCCCGAACACCCTATCACGTGTTGCCAGCCCCCCAGACACTCTGTGCCGTGTACCTACACCCATTATAGGGTTTACCATAGTATCGAACTCTCAGCTTACGTAATAACTGTACAGCAGCCAAACAATGTACAAACAGTAGAATAGCATATATACTGGCCGACGAGCAGGGTAGCACCCCAGACTCGTCTTGGCCTTATACGCCTTGAGTAGCCTCAGACTAGGATTGCGCTGAAACGCGAGTAACAATCCCCTGAGTAGTTGCTTGAAGTGTTGCTTGTGTCATAAGACGAGTCTCCACCCCGTGTAGCAGTTTACCCTACACAACCCCGGCGCACTAGGGGCAAAGTGCACCTTTCTTTCGCTCTTGTTGAACTTCGGTTCTCCGAGCACGTGATCGGTTTTCATACCCGCCACATCCCAGGGTTAAGGGATTAGAGTTCTGGGGGGATCACTTGCGAACAGCGTGTAGGGGACCTCTCCTACCGTTGCTTCTAAGCTACTGGACCAACACCGTGCAACGCGGTTGTAAAGGTCTTGGGTTACAACCCCACCACAGTAACTGTGCACCCGACGCGTGATAATCAAAGGCGTTAAGGGGCCCTGTGGCAGTGTACAGAGGCACTGGTCGTCTATTTACGGGCCTTACTGCCCCGACGATACGCGCATTACCGCGCCCCCGTTACTATAGAACCCAGCGCGTAACCCGCGGCTGAAGAGGCAGGAAATCGCCTAGTACTGTACCGGCACTTGCCGCCCTATGGTAGAATCTTTTACACGCCCCATCACATAGGCGGATAGTTCCCGTGCCCCCGGTATCCCGAATTAGCTTCGGGGCTGGACGAGGTTTCGGAGGCTGCATTTTCTCGCTGGCTTTGGGAAGAAAACCCCTTAGCGTTTCTTGGCACATCTCCGAAAAGAGGTGGACGCAGTTTGTAGTGGATTAGGACTTTCTAGTTACCACCCCGATAGCTCTTCGGAGGGGCCACAGTGGGCAGGTAGCAGTCTTAATCGCGACTACATCTTTTATACACATACACATTCTCTTTACGTACAATGGCCGCCCAACCCCACGGCATCGAATACGTCCGCCAACCTCGACCCCCGCAAAACCCGTTCGAAGCCCAAACTCCGGCAGACGTCCCGCTCCCCACCTCGATCAACCCGTTCCACCCAGGGCAGTGGGTGAATTACCAAATGCACGGCCTCCCCGAAGACTTCGCGTTCCTGTCGGTAGCAGACAGCATCCACGCCCCCCAACGAAACATCGAAGTCGCCCCGGTCCACACCGAGACCATCGGAGACGCACGCCCCACTCGCTCACTAGCTTACGGAGCATCGGTTGAGGACCAAGGCCCCGGTGTGGAGCGATTGGAACAGGCCTTCCAGTTGGCAAGGGAACAGTCAAACACGGTGCGCGCAGGAAGCCAGTTGGGCCACATCAACTCACCTCTCGCTATGCAGTGGGCATTCCCACCCAACCCCACAACAGCGGACTTCGGCGCACGATGCCAACAGGTAGCACAGGCAATGGTGGCAGTAGGGACATGGTCACGGGAAATGGGAGCTCGGTTCCTGCGGGAGGCTCAACGGTTGCAGGCAGACGCTCTCCAAGCCGGAGACACGGCATCACTTCATAGCCAGGCACCACCCCCCGTCCGCACACCCATCACGGAAGCCGAAAGCAGATTCCGACCGGTAGAAAATTGGGTTCGATCGGTGCACATGCACTCTCCCCAGCGGACACCGCGCGGATCCCGGCCTCTCCCCACTCCCCCAACTCGTGGGAATTCCTGGCAAACGAACCCATTCCTGCCCGGCTACACACCACCGGTACTCACGGCCCCAGTCCCCACTCGTCCCGACAACTTCGCCCAGGCAGCCTGTCCCGATCCAAACATCGACATATTTGGTAACCCGCAGCCAACACAAAACACGCACGTGAACACCTGGGGAGCCGCGCCTCTCCAGGGAACTCGTGCGTCTATGTGGAGGCCAATGAAACCGGCATCGTCGCAATGGGACGCATACTCGATACTGCCCAAACCACGGCCTGACCCCCGGTACAAGTCAAAAGTCAGGGAACCGGAGGCCTTCACCGGCACCGGATTTACGGACTGGTACATGAGGCTCCAGTTGTACATCGACGACAACGCCCCTATCCTCTTCACCGACTCAAAGAAGGTGGGCGCGGCGATCTCGTTGATCTGCGGTCCTAAGGTCGATTCGTGGGTAACGGCGTTCACCAGGGAACATTACCTGGGGGGACAATGGAGGGTCAGCTGGCAACGGTTCGTCTGGGAATTGCACCAAAAGTTCGACAACCCGGACCTGGAGAAAAAGGCGGCAGTAGCGGCAGAGCGACTCACCATGACGCTCGGTAAAGGCGAGGAATACTTCCAGGAGCTAGAACGACTCCTGGGAGAAGCCAAGTATGACCGGGAGAACCAGGTGGTCCACAGTTGGGTCACCAGGGCCATCCCAAAGGACATTTATTCCTCGGTTCACCAGGCATTCGTCGCCGCCACCGTCAACGACAAATCGCAGCGTGGGTACAACATCCAGATCCCGGAGGATTACGAATCCTGGAAACAGGCCATCCTCCGGACCGACAATGCGATGCGTCGACTCCGAGATGAGGAAAAACTGCGGAGCACCAAGGGTACCACGGACAAGGGCAAGGAGCGTGCTAAGCCCGAGCGCGCTCCCCGAGCGGAGCCAACAGCCGAAGAAAGGGCAAACTTGCTCAAGAGGAAGTGCCACTCTTGCAGCAAGACGCAGGCCGAGGCACCTGGCAAAGGATGCACCAAGACATCCTGGCACCAGCCGAACTGGCAGTCCAAGACCAACACCACCCCCACCGCCAGTGGATCCAGAACACAGCGAACCCGGCAGGCTATCGAAGGGAATGAAGCTCCCAAGGTCCTTGGCGAGATCCCCCAGGAGGACTTTGTCCGAATGGTGGCCGCCTGGGCCAAGGAGAACCCTGACGCCGCGAAGGAAGCCGGGTTCGCACCCACTCAGGTAAGTCCCTCCCCCTCAAATCGCTTTTCAGTATTGGAAGTAGAAGAACCAGTAAACTCCAAAAAAAGTGACTCGGCTGCCACAGAGAATGACGAACCGGTGGATGGACTATATGGGCTAGAGACCGGGGCCCCGATATTAGAATCAGTATCTGTACCTCTCGCATCTGTAGAATCGGACATAGATGACGACGACGGAGCTTCAACATGCTCCGACGACTCATTTGTAACAGCCTTGGAGGCGCCTCCCACTGGAGCGTGGCGGGAGGCAAATACCGTGCTTAATTCCTCCAATGTGAATGTAACATATGTTCCGATGGATGTGGATCCGGTAGTGACACCTGATGTGGAAATGGCAGACGCATCAGGTGCCACTAAGAAATCAGAAAAGAAAATGCGGCGTAGACGCGTCAAGAAGAAGACCGTCACGCTCGACATCTATTTAGACCACCCGCGGGCAATCTCACCTGAGCGCAAAAGCGAAGGTGCCGCCGGGTACGACCTCTACTCTGCGGAGGAGGTCGTCGTTCCTAATGGGAAACGTATCACCGTAGACACTGGCATCAAGATCAGGATGCCAGCCGGTGTATACGGACGTATCGCTCCATGATCTGGACTCGCCCTCAAGGGAGTCGACGTGGAAGGCGGTGTAGTAGACAAAGACTACACCGGCCGAGTAAAAGTCATACTGAATAATCAGACCGGGGCAGATTATCAGGTCGAGTATGGGGACAGAATCGCCCAGTTCATACTCGAATGCAACATGACACCCAACACCAAGATCGTCAAGTCGATCCGCGAAACCACGCGAGGAACACAGGGTTTCGGCTCAACTGGTGAGAAACTCAGGGGAAGTGTAGTGGTCATCCAGACGGGAAAACGGGGAAAGCAGATCGAAGTACCGATCACTCTCCACCGCCCCGACGGACGTGCCCTCTTCACAAAGGCTCTCATTGATTCCGGTTCCACTGGATCGGTGATCAGTAAGTCCTACGTGGAGGAACACTGACTCGAGCAGATCCCATTGGACCGCCCTATCAAGCTGTTCAACGCGGACGGATCAACCAACAGCATGGGGCTCATGACACACTATGTCGAGCTCCAAATGCAGATCGACACGCACTTGGAAACCCGCAAGTTCCACGTTACGGAACTCAGCTCTGCGGACATCTTTCTCGGCTTCGACTGGCTCGAAGACCACAACCCTTCCATCGACTGGAAGAAGCGACGGATCACGTTCTCTTGTGACTGCGAACACGAGCAGATCGAGGACGGTGATCACATTTACTACATTTTCGCTGACGCATGGATCCAAAACAGGGACGAGTGCAGAGCGGACATCGCCGAACGAGTCCGCGCCACAAAGGCAACTGAAATCGCCATCGTGACTGGCAAAACCACAGAAGCCAAAACGTTCGAGGAAGTCGTACCCGAGTACTTACATGAATTCAAAGACGTGTTTGAGGAAAAGGAATTCGACACACTCCCGGAACGGCGACCGTGGGATCACGCCATCGAGCTCCTCCCCAATTTGGAACCATACGCGGGCAAGATTTACGCCCTTTGACCTAGAGAACAAGAAGCTTTGGACGACTTCCTAGAAGAGCAACTGCGCACGGGCCGCATCCGCCCATCGAAGTCACCATGGGGGGCACCCTTCTTCTTTGTCAAAAAGAAGGATGGGAAACTACGCCCTATCCAGGACTATCGAAAGTTGAACCAGATGACCAAGAAGAACAAGTACCCGCTCCCGCTCATCACGGAGCTGCTCAACAAGCTTAAACGCGCTAAGTACTTTTCCAAATTGGACATTCGTTGGGGATACACCAACGTCCGAATCAAGGAAGGCGACGAAGAGAAAGCCGCCTTCATCACTAATAGAGGGCTCTACGAGCCATTAGTGATGTTCTTCGGAATGTGCAACGCACCAGGCACGTTCCAGACCTTGATGAACGACATATTTAGAGACCTAGTCCTCACGGGGAAGGTCATTGTATATTTAGATGACATCCTTATTTTCACGGAGAACCAGAAAGAACATAGAGAGGTCCTGCGCAAGGTTCTTTTGGTTCTCCGTCAAAATAAGCTAACCTGTAAACCAGAGAAGTGCGAGTTTGAGAAATCCGAAGTAGAGTACTTAGGGCACATAATCTCTCACGGGGAAATCCGTATGGATCCCGCGAAGGTTGCTGCAGTAGCCGAATGGCCAGCACCTCGGAACAAGAAAGAAGTGCAATCCTTCATCGGATTTGCCAACTTCTACCGGAGATTCATACCCAAGTTCTCAACGGTAGCATGCCCCCTTATCAATCTAACCAAAGATGGAGAATGGCAATGGGGCGTGACAGAACAGGAATGCTTTGACACGTTAAAAAACATCTTCGTCACAGCACCTGTACTAGGGATACCAAACGATGACGATCCGTTCCGCATCGAGGCAGACTCTTCGGACTTTGCAACCGGAGCCTGCCTCATGCAGAACCAGGACGGCATCTGGAAACCCATAGCGTACCATTCAAAGACGCTACTACCGGCAGAACGAAACTACGAGATTTACGATCGCGAGTTACTGGCCATAATGCGCGCCCTAGATGAATGGCGGCATTTTGTAATGGGTGCAAAACACCCTGTAGAAGTATTAACGGACCATAAGAATCTAGAATACTTTAAGACTCCACAGAAGATTAATCCACGACAGGCCCGGTGGATGACGGAACTTGCCGAGTATGACCTACAACTCGTGCACATCCCTGGGAAGACCAACGGAAGGGCAGACGGACTATCCCGAAGAGGCGATCACGACGACAACAAGAATCACCTCGAAGGACAGATTGTCCTGAAGGAACACCTCTTCGCCAAAGACAGCGCAGAAAGGCTGAGATCCTCATTCTATACCCTACCTCACGGGATCACCCACGAGGAGGTAAAAGAGAGGGTCAAAGCAGAAGCCGCTCTCTACGACAAGGAGGTAGTAGAAGGATCAGTGGAAACGGCCGAGGACGGCCTACGCTACAGGAGGGGGAAGTTGATCATTCCGAGAGACGAGGAATTAATCGGAAAAATCATTTCTTCATTCCACGACACGGTCTCGGCAGGGCACCCGGGCACAGAAAACACGTACACCGCCGTTCACCGCTCGTATTGGTGGCCAAAGATGCGAAACGACATACGCCAATACGTGAAGGCATGCATCAAGTGCCAAAGAGCCAAACCAGACCGCTCGAAGAGAGCCGCACCACTGAACCCGAATCCAACACCCGCACACAATTGGGAGAATATTTCCGTCGACATGATCACGGGACTCCCAGTATCCAAGGGTCGGGACGCTATTATTGTAGTTGTAGATATGAAATCAAAGGACTATATCGCGGTCCCAACCACAACCAGACTTACCGCCAAAGGTTGGGCCAACATATTTGTAGATAAAGTATACGCACAGCACGGACTACCAAAGAAAGTATTTAGTGATAGAGGGCCACAATTCGTATCGGACTTCATAAAAGATGTATACCATAGACTAGGCATCGAGGGGAACCCCAGTACCGCGTTCCACCCACAGACAGATGGGCAGACGGAACGTATGAACCAGGAACTGGAGGTGTACCTACGATTATTTATCAACGACACCCATACCAACTGGCCGGACTTACTCCCGCTAGCAGCATTTGCGTACAAGTGTCATGTACATAGTAGCACGGGCTACAGCCCCTTTTACCTTACTCACGGCTACCACCCATTTACGGGCGTGGAGGCACCAGAGCTGGAAGAGGGGGTGGGAACGGCCAAGGACTGGGTCGAACACATGCACGAGGTCAGCCAAACCGCTTCGAAGAATCTCGAAAAAGCCAAACTTCGTATGAAAGAATACTACGACCAAAAACGAACCAACCCTCACACGTACAACGAGGGAGACATGGTTTGGGTCGATGGGCGAAACATTAACATGGGAAACCCTACGAAGAAGCTCGATTCGAAACGGTATGGCCCGTACAAGGTCACAAAGAAAGTCGGACATGGAGCATACGAACTGGACCTGCCCGCGGACATGCGAGGCATATACCCTGTATTCAACGAGGTCCTACTACTTCCGTATCACGCTCCGGCTTTCCCCAATCAGAACCATAACGAACGGACGGAAGGCAATGACGCTCGCAGGCCTCTCAGGATCCTCGCATCCAGGGAAGACCGAGGGCGAGTCGAGCTAGAAGTCGAATGGTCTGATGGGACTACGACATGGGAAAGGAAACGCGGATTGACTCCCTGGCAGGATTTAGTAACCAAGTTCTTCGAGGAAAGACCAACCGCTCCAGGCCACCAGTGGAAAAATAGACATACTGAGTGGGACCCGGAGTGGGAAGACTTCGAGAAGAAATCCATCGCCATGGGACTCAGGCAAAACCCGAACGAATTCATCATCCACGACGACGTAGATATCGACTTACTGAAGGATGCGAAAATTCCCTTCTACATCTACCCGAAACAACTCGTCGCCAGGAACTTCTGGTTTTGCAACCCCAAGACTCGTGTAATACAATATGGAATACAAGTGGGACAATGCATAGAATCCACAATACCCAACAACCCGGGTTGGATCTATCCCGTACAGTATACCATACAGATGGCAAATCCACACATCTGTCAGAAACACGAACATGACCATCCATGTCAAATTGACCAAAACCTCTGCAAAGTGATTGCTGGGCGTGGGGACACGCAGCTAGAAGAGGGGGTACTGTCACAAGCCGATTTCTTTCGCCTAGCCAGTGACTAAAGCCTGAACCCTTATCTTATCTAAGCGCACGCCTAAAACAGTCACGTGCAAGACCCCGAACACCCTATCACGTGTTGCCAGCCCCCCAGACACTCTGTGCCGTGTACCTACACCCATTATAGGGTTTACCATAGTATCGAACTCTCAGCTTACGTAATAACTGTACAGCAGCCAAACAATGTACAAACAGTAGAATAGCATATATACTGGCCGACGAGCAGGGTAGCACCCCAGACTCGTCTTGGCCTTATACGCCTTGAGTAGCCTCAGACTAGGATTGCGCTGAAACGCGAGTAACAATCCCCTGAGTAGTTGCTTGAAGTGTTGCTTGTGTCAGCTATTGCGCTTGTCAATCTGCTCGAATGTCAGCTTCGGCTCTCCACTTCTGTCGTGCCACAAACTGCTGGTCTACGAGTTGCGGCGCAAATGGCAGCGAGCTCGAGCGCAAGCCCACGAATTGCGGCTATGTACGTGATCCACAGAACATCACGAGTTGTGCTGCTACCTGTGGTCTAGTAAGGTGGGGTCAGCTCAACTCTAATATTACCATTATTTGCTAGAACTAATCAATCTCCACTTCTTTCAACGTGTTTGGTCGACTTGTACAGTCACTTTATTTCATCTTGGTCGAAGCAGTTCTTTAATACTGATAGCTTCAATCCTGGTCTCCAACCTCGATTACATGCTGAGCTTGAAGCTGCCGATTGGGCCGCATCACTGCTGGTCGGCGAGTTCAGGTTGGCAAGGAACCCGCGAACCATGTTTCCCTTTCTTTCGTACCTGATCACAAGGTGTATAGCAGTTCATTTGATTAGACGCGCACCCCATGTTCGCAAGCTTCGAACTTCGAATTCATCACTGCTTATTGTGGCGCTATTGTGGCGCTATTGTGGCGATATGTCCTCTGACGACGCGTGGCTGCAAACAGAGACCAAAGCAGGCATTGGTGGGCTCATATTCAATCCGCGTATCGCGCACGGATACCGAGCAGAGCCCGTACGTATCTACAGGCATAATATATAACAAAAGCACTGCGATGCGAGCTACAGACGGCGACGAAGCATCGTGATCTAGACCATAACCCAAGCACAAGACCCAAATGAACGGAAGTAAACGATCGGACGCAGCGGTACGCAAATCTAAATCCACAGCGCGCGAACGGACCATGTGCGGTGCAGTGCGGGATCAAAATGAGAGACATAGGCGGAATGTGCTCAAAGCACGATGCGCGGGGTGTGCGCGTGTACGGGAGCAGGCGACGTGAATGGGTTCGAGGACCGGCGGGAGGTGCGGGACATGATTGATCCGCGCGGAGCGACGGGGGACGTCGGATAGGGCGACTGCCTGTTAGCCCAGGAGTAGAGTCGGGGAGTCACAGAGGGCGCGGGCGACGGGGTAGAATACGACGCGCCGGCCTGGTTGGGGGGTGTCACAGATCGAACGGGGGAGGAAGGCTGAGATGCGGCGATTCCGCGCGAGTGTATGGCAGCCTCTTCGTGCATTGCGGGACCGTCGGTGTAAGCGCGGAGCACCTGAATGGGCAGGTGGAAATCAGGCGCGGGCGCGGCGGAAACGGGGCTTGTAGGCGGTGGCAGTACGCGCTCCCTCATAGGCTGTGTCGCGGCCGGGCCGGAGGAGATGTTGGGAACGCTCGCGTACGGCGCGGCCTGGTCACCCACGTCGTACGTGCGGGCCTCGGCGCCGCCGAGAGGCGCGTCGCGGCGCACCGGCGCGAGCGGGGGGCGCCCTTGCTCCTGCTCATCGGGTGTGGCGGGTGTGCGGAGGTACGCCCACCCGAGCCGTCTTCGCTCGGCGAGGAGGCTCTCCTCCGAGCTCTCCTCCGTAGGGCTCGAAGCACCGCTTGAGGACGCCTCGCTCGAGCTGCTGGAGGCCGTGGAGGCGAGCGGTGGGAGCACACGCACGAGCGTGGGGTCGACTACGGCTTCGTACACCGCATTGTCGTTCTCGAAGAACTCGTCCGCGTCGGGATCAAAGGCGTTCCAGTACGTCCATTTCTCGTATGTGGGGTGTGGCTGTTCGGGCTCGACGCGCACGGCAGGCGTCTGGTGCGAGCGGGAAAAGAGAGGTCGGCCCATGATGGCTTTTAAGAATAGAATACAGAGGTATATGTGGGTGCTGTGAAGCTTTTGGGGGTATGCTGAGAAACGCGGGACGGGGCGACGCGTCGACGGGAGGTGGTGGTGGTGGCGGGGAGAACTTTCGTTGTCTGATGGCGGCTGGCAGTATATTTGACCGTGCAGTGCACATCACGTGCATCGGACCCACTATTTCTCCATACCGACGTGGACAAGAACTCGACAAATCAATTCAAAATGCTAGGGCGTTAGACCGGCGGTTCTTCATTTCCTGCTTCTTCCAATCAGCCTTATGTTATATGTTATTGGAGATAAAGCGGTGTTAAAGATCCCTCTGACATACAAGCCACAGTAACAAACGTATGATATTCTGTCTGGCGCTATACTCTACAACAGATACTCAATCGTGCTATGGCATCGCCTTCATAGTGTATACCTGTACCCGCTCCATTCGTCCCCCTTCTCTCGCTTCGCGTCTGCGACACTCGCAAACTTGCCGTTCTTGCTCAGGTGAAGCTGATCATCATTCACCCCCTCGATGATCTCGTCCCGTTCGCCTCGATCGCGTTTCGCGTTCTCGCGCTTCAGCACGACGATGTACGTTGCCGAGCAGATCAGGCCGATCCCGATATACATCAGGATTATGCCGTGGCCAAGCGTGTACCACGGTTCGTCCTGTGCGCGGTACTGCACGCGGGCCGTCAGCGCCGTCCGCGCGCCGGATGACATCAAGTGACGGATGCTCACCACATTGGATGACACCGCGCCATTGAGGTTCCCGAAACCGATAACCATAGCAAGTGAGACGCTCCGCTTGTACGAGCCCTCCAGGTTGTTCGACACCCACGCGACGAGGTTCGAGATGCTCGGGTAGATTCCGCAGGCGGCGAGGTAGACCGCGAAGTACGACACGCCCGCATTCCGTGATGCGATCAAAATGATGTAGCCTGCTCCGCCGACAAGCAGACACGCGCTGCGGGGCAGGACGCTGTTAGCGCGGTGAAGAGACCACATTTGACAGCGGCACGCACATATTCAGGTAGCCTCTGCCTCCATACCGGTCGGCAACGAAACCCACGGCACAGGTGCAGATACAAGCGAGGACGTAGACGGGTACCGACAGCAGGTTGGCGGGCGTCGCGGTGTAACCGAGCTGTGAATGGAGACGTGAGCGCCGTCTCGCCCTCGACCATGATACGCGCTGATTCACCTGGTTAATGATACTTGGAAGGAACAGCGCAAACGCGTAAAGCGGTACGTCCGTGCCCATATACATCAGCACTGCACCGCACATGTCAGCACAGGCCGCGCCGGCGCTCCGATCGAAGCACACGCACTGCACAACCACGTCTTCCAGTCCGTCACGCTTCTCAGAATGTAACGAAGATTGAACTTCTCGCCCGCCGCGCTGAACTGGTCATCGCCCTGCAGCCGCCGCACGACGACGGTCCGCTCGGCTTCCGAGAGGAACTTCGCGTTGTCAGGGAAGTCCTGGATGATCCACGGCGAGAACGCGGCGGCGACGACTGTCACGAGGCCCTCGAGGATGAAAATCCATGCCCATGCTGGCTTGCCGCCTATCCCGCCCATGTTGGATATCGCAGCCTGTCAATCCGAGGATCAGTTTAAAATTACTTGATAGTGCTGCTGCTGAAGTGCGCACCGCAAGCAGACCACCGAAGGCTCCTGCAGCGGTAGCAGCGGAGAAAAATATTGCTGCGCGAAGGCCGAATTCCGAGCGCTTGTACCAACTGGCGTGTAACGGTCAGCGCCATCAAGGGCTCGCAAATAATTAAACCAGGTACGCACCATGAGAGATAGTAGTTTACACCCGGGTAAAATCCGGCTTCGAACGTTCCAAGCATCCATCTCATGCCTTGCATTATAGAAACCCGTGGTCAGTATATTATTTGCCAATTTGTAAAGAGCAAAGAATGGCAGCCATGGTGTGAGAAGACATTTAATACCGCTAAGCACACCGATCTTTGTGACGTCTCTCACGGTACTGATCTGTCGATCGCCATAGCATTTCATCAGGGTACTTACCGATAAGTCCACCATAATTGTGTACGAGACCTTGAACGGTCTATGGAGCACCCCCATCAGTATGGGCTATGTTCTGTGCGATATCGGCGTACCATCATGATCCCCCACCCCAACATGAGAAATGATATCCATAGAGATGGTCTAATCCGCTTCAAGATAACGTTAGAAGGCACCTGGTGTCAAAATCGGTGAGTGCGTAGCCACGGCGATCGTCCCGGAAGACCTACTTCGAACAGTGCATATGGGATGAAAAATAACGTCAAGGCAACGAGATACTGGTGATCAGAGATATGCAAGTCTTGCTCCATTCCGTATAGCTGTTTGTGTGCTTCACTGTCACTTGACCATCCTCAGTGCAGGATACTGGAAAATCTAATCTCACCTTCGCATTGCCGATACTCGTGCGGTCGAGGAAGCACAGCAGGTACAGGAACGAAAGCCATGGGACCAGATGCCAGTCGAGCTTCCTGACGAGCTTTCTCTCGTCGACACCGCTTACATCGACGTGGGGATTATAGACCTCTGCCTCGGGCTTCTCGCTGCTATACTTGACCTCGATGTGGGAGGCGCGGGCCTTTTCTCCGGACAGCCGCGCCGACGAGGACGAACTCGCCGCGCCCTTCTCCGGGTCCGAGTTCGAAGGCGACATAACGGTCGAATTTATTACCGCTCTGCAAGCCGCGACGCGTCGTTACGGAGGCTCAGCCGCAGAAGGACGCTGGAGATAGTGGGGGCGCGTTCTGGCTGAACAGCGGTCTGCAGATTTATAACCAACGCTGCCATCCGCTAACAGTTGGCCGGCTCTGGAGTGCCGGGGAAAAGGCATCTTGAGTGCCATCATGGGACCACAGGCGTTTCACTATCAGGGATGTATTACCCCATGCTACCCCGCATCCAGCAGCATTTCGGCTTGGCAGTCGCCTATGCATGATCGCCCCCACGTAAATTTGTCGCGAGGACCATGACGAGCTTACCGCGACACTAGTAGCGCTATACGGAACTTGGGATCGGTGACTGTTTATCTCGGTTCTGGACCTGCGGTATCAACGAGATTTTACGAACGGTGAAGTTGCGAGCGGGGATGAGGTCAAAGATTAGACTACGGGCCTCCGGCCTAAAGTGTTTTCCCGTGTGGGGTATGCAGGTGAATTCGGCTGCCGAGATTACTATCCTACACAGCATCGATGCAATCACGTGTACGATTGACGCTTGCTTTGCTCTCTGAATCTCATCGATCTCATCTATGGTCGTCGTCAAAGATATTGTTGAACACACGCTTCGTGACCTCATGGCTTGAGTGCGGTGTGTAGTCAAGAACGCTGGGAGCTGGCACCTCTGCCAATGATCAATGAGCTCCGATGCAGCGCCCTGTTATCAAATGCACAAGAATGTTCGCTCGGCATCGGGAAGGTGCTCATGGCGGATTTTCGGTCGTGGCATCGGCTCAACATTTCTGTGTCATTTGCCGTAAAGGTATACATACGTATTAGCAATCTTCGCGGCCCTGTCCACCGCGTCGCTCGGACCAAAGGTTGACTGAACAGTTTGTACCACGGAAGAACGAGCCTAACCAAAACTCTGTGTCCGCTAGCCCACGTACCACCTCGGGTCGCGATCGAGCATTCGTGCGCTCTGGTAGTGCGCTGAATCGAAGCCGCGTCGGGTCGAAACATCATTGCGATGCAGCCACGAGTGTTCGCACTTCTTCGATTCATCGTTGCCTGGAGGTCGACTGGTATTCACTCATGCCGGAGTGCAGATTAGATCATCCCTCCATGGTGATAAGCGCTGTATAGCCTATACTCTTGCTCGATGCTCCCGCGCGTTCGACATGTGAAGTAATATCGCGTCTTCTAGGACCTCGATCATCAAGCTGCTCCAATCGCCAGACGCGTTACATGCAATCGATTTGCCAAAGTCAGATTTACCTAACGCTAGAAGGATGCTAACCTTTGATGCAGTTGATCATAGGGTTCACGCCCCACCAAAGTTGTATATTTGCTTCCATGCCTGATTGAATTGCCCGTCGAGCAGTATAAAGTCTCCGGTGACACGGTCATATTATGCCTCTCCTCACGGCATCAACCCCCACGTCTCCCTCGAAGTACACCGCGCTAAAACGGTACCCCGCTCAATCGCAACCTTTCGTGAAGTCAAAGCCTCATCGTTACTCCAGCTCGGGGCATATACGCCGCTTTCGATGGCCGTTCCGGCGAACTTAGCTTCATCTTCCATTCCGATCTTCGCCACTGTACAAGAGTACCGGAAATGGAGGAGCCGACTCACTGAAGCGAAACTATCCGTCGGCCTCGCTGCCACAATGGGAGCTCTGCACGAGGGCCACCTCTCCCTCGGTGAGTCACGCAGACTACGCGGAGATAAGCATCAAATGCACATCAACCGCAGTGCGACGATCCCTGGCGGAGAACGACAGAACCGTGGTCTCCATCTTCGTCAATCCGACACAATTCGCGCTACACGAAGATCTGAATAGCTACCCCCGTACCCTCGCGCGCGACCTTGAACTTCTTTCATCGCTGCGCACAGAGGTAGGCGCCACAAACCCGAACGGACACCAGGAGCGCATCGTCCGCACGCCCTCCGCAGTGTTCCTGCCTTCGGTTGCTGAGATGTACCCGTCGGGCCTTCCCTCGAGCGCGGCAGAGCAGAAGGGCACCCTCGTCGAGGTGCAAGGCTATGGTGACAAGATAGAGGGCCGATCCCGCCCTCATTTCTTCCGCGGTATTGCAACAGTGGTGACGAAGCTGTTCAACGTCATTGAGGGATTTGATTACGCTAGATCCCGAGATAGATCGCTCACATCGCCGCAGCCTACTCGCGCGTACTTCGGCCAGAAGGACATCCAGCAGGCACTGCTACTGCGGAGAATGACGCGTGACCTGCTTCTCTCGCATCCGACGCCGGAGAACCTGATCATAGTCCCGACCGCTCGGTACGTTCTTAGATCTTGCAAAGCCTCTGCATTCTGATGCTTGATCCACATTAGTGACCCAGGAGACTCACTCGCACTCTCCTCGAGGAACGCATATCTGAACGCAGACGAACGAACACTGGCCGCCCCCGCCCTGTACTGCGCACTTGATGCCGCCAGGCAGGCATGGGATGCAGGAAAACGCAAGGCAGAATGCATCCTGGCTGCGTATGCAGTAATCAGCGACGTACTTGAAGAGCTCAAAGCGGGGGGTAGACAGGTTCAGCTCGAGATTGACTACATCGAGATGAATGACCCGGATACGTTCGACGAGCTCCCCGACGTGACAACGAAGGACCAGTGGGAGTTGAGCAAAGCTGATGTTTGCCTGAATAGCCCTGTAATAGTAAGCGGCGCAGTGCGCGTTGGGAAGGCCAGGCTGATAGATAACTTGATCCTTGGCGATGCGAGGAAGATCGGCATTGATGGGTAAATGAGAACTGTATCATGCAGAATTCGGTCTGAGAATGCATTGACCTGGTGGGTTAGAAGGGCTGGGCGATATTGATTTGATCGGCACGACGTAGGAGGCTAGAACTGGGATAGACGTGCGTCTCGGAGAGCCAAGAGGTGGCGCGTGTGGCTAGATCTTACATCGTATAATTCCGGAGCGTTTTCGAATTTCTCAGGAATTTGGACCTGGGATCAGATCTATCAAAAGTGAGTGTGGCGAGATCACCGGCGTTCGTTCGATCCTCATTGAGAGATATCGCACTGGCAGCATTTCGGGGCCATTCAAGCACATGATAATTGTGGCTGCGGAAATAGATGCAGGAGGCCGGTCAGCCTTGACTTTACTGCATACATATCACAGAGCGAAATGAAAAAGACACCAGGATGCTATGAGCCCATGTCCATACCAAGGCGATTGAGCCATGGCTTAAGCTGCTGGCTAGTCATACATGAGTATTTGACTAACCAATTACTCTGAAGCTAACCGAGGAAGGGGCCGTATAGTACTCCAGTTCGCCTCTTGCGGTAATGGCGTCATATAGCTGCTAATCATTGCAATTCTCACCATTTACATAAACACATCCAGGGCAAACCACTGTCAAACGTCAACGCGCCACATCAGATTTTGACCCACCGGACGCTAGATTCACGTAAAATGCAGTGATAATAGTTGCCAATACGTACATAATATCGTCGACACCAGATCTTCTCACCACTCATAGCGATAGCCACTCCACTTGTCTCCTCGCTCTCTTCGTGCCTCATCGACACTCGAGAATATTCCGTTCTTCCGCAGATCCACTCTGTCTTCGTTAACACCCTTAATGATCTCATCTCGTTCTCCCCTGTCGCGCTTCCTGTTCTCTCTCGCGAGCAACAGAATGAATGCGGTAGAGCAGGTAAGAGATATTCCGATGTATATGAGGAGGATCCCGTGGCCGAGTGTATACCACGGTGCGTCCTGTGCGCGATACTGCATGTAACAGTGGACTTAAGTGCGAGGTCATCTAACCTGAAGCGATTGAGTGCAGCTTACCACATTGGAGGAGACCGCTCCATTCAGATTTCCCCAGCTGATGATCATTCCCAGCGCTACAGCGCGTTTGTAGGAGCCCTCGAAGTTGTTCGACATCCATGCAATGACGTTTGGTGCGCATGGATATATTCCGCATGCAGCCAAGTAACATGCGAAGTATGACAGTGCGGCATTCCGGGAGAAGATGAGAATGATATAGCCTGCCCCGGCAAGGAGCATACATCCTCTGTCGCACAAGTGGTTAACTCTCGCCGATGGATCTGTGCCCAAATCCATTACTCACATATTGAAATATCCTCTGTTGCCGTAGCGATCCGCCAGGTACCCTACGAGACACATGGCTATGCAAGCCAGAACATATACCGGAACCGTGAGGAGGTTGGCAGGAGTAGCGGTATACCCAAGCTACGAAAGCGGGCTATCAGTACACCGTTTATGAAGCATCCACACTACATTGACCTCATTGACGATGCTGGGAAGGAAAAGCGCAATGGCAAACAGGGGCCCTTCGTTTCCCATGTAGAGCGCCACTGTCAACATGTGTCAGTGTCGAACGCTATCGCTTTCATCAGAACTGTTCGCACTCACTCCCAAGCCAAGTCTTCCAGTCCGACAGACCCTGGACGACATACCGCAAAGTAAATTTTTCCCCTGTAGCGCTCACTTGCCCATCTGCATGCAACCGCCGAATGACGAAAGTTCGTTCTTCCTCAGTGAGAAATTTGGCCGTATCCGGGAAGTCCTGAATTATCCAGAACGAGAGCACTCCCGCCACTACGGTGATGAGACCCTCGATTATGAAGATCCACGCCCATGCGGGCTTGCCGCCAACCCCTCCCATTTGGGACAAACCGGCCTATCAGTCCCATGTTGATTAGGGCCGGCATACATAGCTTTGGTAGAAAAAAACGCACTGCGAGCAAACCCCCAAATGCACCTGCAATAGTTGCTGCGGAGAAGAATACTGCCGCTCGAAGACCAAACTCTGAGCGTTTGTACCAGCTGTAGGAGCCATTGAAATTGTGAACGTTGGTCCGCAAATGGGAAGCATACCAAGACAGGTAGTAATTTACGCCGGGGAACAATCCAGCTTCGAAGGCACCAAGCAGCCATCGCATGACTGTAAGGATTAGTCACGGATACGAAGTTCGGAGTCAGCATCAGTTCGGATAGAACTGCGGCAGACACACTGACTTAAAGAGCAATCACTCACTTAATAAACCACCGTAGTCGTGAACAAGGCCCTGTATGGTCTGCATCATTTGACTTAATGGATGTTAACCAAATTGATAAAGAGACAGTTCACCATCATGATGCCCCATGCAAACATGAGAAACGATAGCCATATCGACGGGCGCATCCTCTTTAGTAGGATGTTAGAAGGGACCTATATCCCAGCAATCAGTACTGAAATATCACGCCCAGAAGGCTTGGACTTACCTCGAAGGCGGCATATGGGAAGAAGAATACGGTTAGCGCGATAAGGTATTGTGTGTCCGTGATGTGTAGATCTTGTTCCATGCCATACAGCTAGAATCTGAGATGAGAAGACGGGAAATATGCAATTTTTGCTGCTGATACTACCTTCGCATTTCCAACGGCAGTTCGATCTAGAAAACTAAGTAGAAACAAGAACGACAGCCAAGGAACGAGGCGCCAATCTATCTTCCGCATGAGTTTGCGCTCGTCCACGCCACTGACATCTACGTCTGGGTTGTACACTTCAGCTGTCTCCTTCTCGTGAGCATCCTCGACCTCAACCTGTGATACACAGAAATTTTCCTTGGGCGATTTTGCGGAGGACACGCTCTTCGAGATCTCTTCCACTTCTATTCCCGTAGAAGACATCGTATGGCAGCGTATGACAGAAGAAGAATACGTTGGGGACGTCGGAGAGCCGGAAGGAAACAGTCCAACATGTTATCGCATTTGCTTTATAATGCCTGCCATTGTTTGCAGTACATTCTATTGAACGGACCATTGGAACTCGTCGGTCAGTCATCAGGTCTGGAGATCCTTCTATGATCTCATCTCGAAGCAAACCTGACTGGACGTTCTCCAACTTCTCCCACACAGCTTGGGAAGTTCTAAACTCTGCCTTAGTAATCTCACGCATATGCAGTGCAGTGCAGTCGTACCTGGCATTGAGTGTACAGAATTTTTGTCCACTGATACTCCCCCGGCTGGGATCTTTCAGTCGCACGCTACATCAGAATTTCTCTTACTAAAAGCGCCTACAATATGTTTGGGTCCCAATTACTGCTCAGCTGCAAAAATACTTGGTAGTGGGAACCAGTAGGAATTGAATTGTCACCGGACGAAGGCTTGGCGAGATCATGGCAGTCAGACTGGGTCGCCCACACGAAACAGGGTCACAAGTTGTAGGTTCGGGAAACAGCACTAGATCTATTTAGTGTCGCTCTGCTCCTTGATGTCAAGTTCAAATCTGGAAGTCCACGATCACATACGCGCTGATCTTTCAAATTCGGCGTCGACTGTGACGGCGCACTCGCAAGATGCATGATGCTGATGCACCTGCAACGACGTTGAACTATGAGTGTCATACAAAGATTTAGGACGTGGTAAGGAGAATGGCCGGCGGTCCAGTTTGTAAATGGGCAAAGATCTGATGACTCTGAGCCACCCACTTCCGCGCGCTGACCTCGATCACCCGATTAGATCTTGCGCCATACTATTACTATAAGCGCTTGAGCCTCGGCTGTAGCCTGTTCGACTTCGAGTGCCAGCATCCTGCCATTATCCGCTCTGGCCGCCGTCAGCCGCTATATGCACTCATAAATTAGTTTCTCGAAAGATAACGCGTCAGTGCGCTAGCAACTTACCTCGTCTTCCGCGACGGCGTTCCCACAGAATGGGTGGTGCTCCTCAACTCTGCCGCATACGCCTTGCTTCTGTCACCGCTAAACTACCGCTTGAAATCTCTTTGAGACAGGAATTGTGCCGGCTCATAGACAGTAGCTATGCCTTGTAGCTAAAGCTACCTGTTCTGCATTAGTTGAATTCGCTGCACGCTGTGCGTTGAAGCTACTGAACAAGGTCTGGGAAGCCGCCTAGGCGGCCAGCGGCATAGCATTGCATCCGGTGGCACCTGACAATACAGCGGTCCGGCTGGTCACTCCATTTGATACGATTCATTCATGAAGTAGTTCCTCCACACAGCCATCGGTATGACAACTAACTCCGCGCAGATCTTACTGCCTCCAGCGGCTCAATGGTCGGTGAAACCTCCAGGCACTGTTTAGTAAGCGCGATTTTCGCTAGCTGATGCAGCATCCTGAGCATGAGAAGAATCCTGTGTCCGTTAGACTGGGGGTAAGATCATGGTTGGACCAAAGGAGCTCGCTCGTGCTGGCTTGCAGCCTCGCTATATATTTTCGTGGACTCCATAAAGGCAATCGCGAGATGTCGAAGCCAATGCGTTTCTCTCAGGATCGTTCCGATGAACGCACTTGTTGATGGCATCGTATTCTCAGGTAGACAAAAAGCTCCCCAGAAAGCCCAGGACCGTGCACGACGCTCAGGTACTAAGGGACGTCGTCCCCATCTTTTTGGCGCTTCTGTCCGCAAGAAGCAGGCAGGCATGCTTCAAACCCTATGATCCATTTCAACCACATTGCATTTACATATACGTCGGCTCACAGATCTGCTCATTATGTAATTGATCATCAGCGGAGTGTATTATCCGCGAAACATTACATACCGCTGACATGAGAGCTTGCACAGTCACACATCTCCGAGAACAGGTGCAAGAGACCACCCATTGTAGTACCGCATTAGAGGAGTCAAGACGACACCGGGTGCCATGAATTGATGTCCATATCAGGCGATTGAGCCATGGCGGCTAGCGACTCGCAAATCCTCAGCTAGCCATCAAGTCTGCGAGGCTTCTCTGGCTATCACAAGCCGGGGACCGTTCGAGTGTTTTGTCTGCAGACCATGCCAAATCCCGGTTGGTCGGCGGAGATTAGGCCAAGCGTTGATGCCAATTTTGGAATGGAGATGCACAAAGGGCCTGATACATGTGCGATCGCACGTGGGCTTTTGGGACTCGAAACTCATGATATGCCTAGACTCAGTCTTAACTCTCCTCTTACACGAGTCGCATGCGCAGGTAAGCACACATCTCAGCGTCACTCGTACAAATAGTAGTAGTGTCGTACAGCCGCTGATGATCGCGAATTCTCGCCATTGAAACGTATCCAGGGCATACCTTCTAGTAGAAATCGCCTAGCAAGGCCTGACTTCCGGTACTAGAATTGAGGGACCAGTCGATACAAACTGCCGGTGAGCTTCAACGCTCCGTCCGGCCTATATACCCATGGACTACCTAGCGACCCGCCAGCTTGCCCAACACCGCGCCACCCGTCCGCCATCGCCGCGCCATCCTGCGCCCTGGCAACGCCGCGGACCACAAATTGCAACACTTCTTGGACCGCCTTACCACGTATAGCGATAGCCGCTCCATTTGTCTCCTCGCTCTCTTCGCGCCTCATCCACGCTCGAGAAGATTCCGTTCTTCCGCAGATCCACCCTGTCCTCGTTGACACCCTTGATGACCTCATCTCGTTCTCCCCTGTCGCGTTTCCTGTTCTCTCGTCCAAGCAGTAGGATGAATGTAGTGGAGGAGATGAGAGATATTCCGATGTATATGAGGAGGATCCCGTGGCCGAGTGTATACCACGGTGCATCCTGTGCGCGATACTGCGTGAAACGACGGCTTTCAATGCAAATGGCTTAATATTGGAGCGAATAAGGCACGACTTACCACATTAGAGGAGACTGCTCCATTTACATTGCCCCAGCTAATCAGCATCCCCAGTGCCACACCGCGTTTGTAGGATCCCTCGAGGTTGCCTGACATCCATGCAATGACATTTGGCACGCACGGATATACTCCACACGCAGCCAAATAACAAGCAAAGTATGAGAGTGCGGCGTTTCGGGAAAATATGAGGATGATGTAGCCTGTCCCACCAACGAGCATGCACCCGCTATGATGACAACGATTTAGTCCTGCTGACGGGCCTTTTCCAAGCAAATTACCCACATGTTGAAGTATCCTCTACCTCCGTATCGATCTGCCAAGTAGCTTACGAGGCAGGTAACTATGCAGGCTAGAACATACACCGGGACTGTGAGAAGGTTGGCAGGAGTAGCGGTATATCCGAGCTATAAAGTAGGGTGTTAGTATGACATTGATAATAAGTACAAAACCCATCTACCTGGTTGACGATGCTGGGAAGGAAGAGCGCAATAGCATACAGGGGCCCCTCATTTCCCATATAAAGCGCCACTGTGTACTAGGTGTCAGCTTTAATTGCTTTTGTTAATTGTTCACACCCACTCCCAAGCCAGGTCTTCCAGTCCGACAGTCCTTGGACGACATACCGCAAAGTCAATTTCTCCCCTGTAGCGCTAAATTGCCCGTCTGCGTGCAACCGCCGGATGACGAAGGTCCGCTCTTCCTCAGTGAGAAATTTGGCTGTGTCCGGGAAGTCCTGGATGATCCAGTACGAGAATACACTCGCAACTATGGTTATGAGACCTTCTATTATGAATATCCACGCCCATGCGGGATTATCGCCAACCCCTCCCATCTGCGACAAGCCAGCCTATCAATTGCATCCTTAGCAAACCCGGCTTACAGGACTTTTGTTATTGTTGAACAACGCACCGCAAGCAGACCACCAAATGCACCTGCGATAGTTGCCGCACAGAAGAATAATGCCGCGCGTAAACCAAACTCTGAGCGTTTGTACCAGCTGCAGGTACCGTTCAAATTGTGAGCTTGAAACCTCAGATCTCAGTGAAACATACCAAGACAGGTAATACGTCACACCGGGAAATAATCCAGCTTCAAAGGCGCCGAGTAGCCATCGCATGACTATAATTATCAGCCATCAACGTTAGTTCGCTTGAGCCTGTCCAGCAACGATGCGAAATTGCTGCGAAATGCTGAGCTGAGGAGCATAACTCACTTAGTAAGCCACTGTAGTCATGAACAAGGCCTTGCACGGTCTTCATCGCTTGATTAAGATCTCATGCAAATTGCTTACAAAACGGCTCACCATCATGATGCCCCATGCGAACATGAGGAATGATAGCCATATCGACGGGCGCATCCTCTTTAGTATAATGTTGGAAGGGACCTACGAGCAAACGATTACTAGAATGTCCGTGCCCAAATGCATGAACTCACCTCGAAGACGGCATATGGGAAGAAGAATACGGTCAGCGCGATAAGATATTGTGCATCTGTTATGTGTAAATCCTGTTCAATGCCATACAACTAGAGTCTGAGATGAGAATTCAAAATGTTCACGGTACAAGCTCCTGAATAATACCTTCGCATTCCCAACGGCAGTGCGATCTAGAAAACTAAGTAGAAACAAGAACGACAGCCAAGGAACGAGGCGCCAATCTATTTTCCGCATGAGTTTGCGCTCGTCCACGCCGCTTATATCCACGTCTGGGTTGTACACCTCAGCGATCTCCTTCTCGTGAGCATCCTCGACCTGGACCTGCGATACACAGAAATTCTCCTCGGACAATTTTTCGGAGGATACGCTCGTCGAGATTTCTTCCACTTCCAGTCCAATAGTAGACATCGTACACAGCGTATGTCACAAGCAGGGCAAGCTGAAGCCTTCGAAGAGCTGGAAGGAAACCATCCGACCTGCTACCACATTTGCTTTGCTTTATAATGCCTGCATTGTTTGTAGTGCGCTCCGCTGGATTGAACTTGTTGGTTAGTCACCAAGTCTGAGAGTCCTTCCATGATTTCATTTCAAAGCAGCCCTGAGTGGATGCCCTCCAACTGCTCCCACACAGCTTGGGAAATTCTATACTCTGCCTCGAATGGTCTCACGGACGAGTAGTGGAGCACAATGAAGTCGCACCTGGTATATACAGACTATGTCTATGGCAGACTAATCTTTGTGATTTATATAGAACTAAACAAGCATTGCTTTTCTGCACAACAAATCCACAGCACGGAGAGGGTATATGAGCAACGAAGTTGATCCACTTTGATGTAATGTATTGCTTAGTGGGAATTGTTCCGGGCTGTCACCGATAGAAGTCCTTGGCTAGGCATTATGCGTGTAGATCCAGTTATCCACACTGCGCCGATGTTTTGCGAGTGATGTGTTTGAGAGGCAAAATGGAGTTCAAACCCGAGATTAGCTCATATCGCATGTGCGTGAGTAAGCGTGGGCTGCCAGAAGCGTAATCAGACTTGCACAGAGCTAGCTCTACAAGGCGCATACAGAACTTGAACAAACGTTTTTGCATGGTGTTGGTGTTGAATTGGTCAAGATCTGGGTTGGGCGTCACGCGTCTCGATCGCCCGATCAGATCTCATTCGACACCCTGCCCTGTGGCTGCTCTTTGCATTTGCGCGTTGCTACCCTCAATGCTCGCGGCGGATCATCGACTTAAGCGATGCACAAAGATGAAGTTCACTATGAGCACATTCTATGGACATACCGATAGCCCCCCTTCAACATAGCCAGGCCGAAATTGGAAAGATCAGCGTCGCTACGCCTAGATCTTTCACAAACTCCGCAACTGTTCGTAACTGCTCAGGGCACTGAGTCGGCCGAAGAGTTATGCATGTATGAGTAATTCACATACACTGTTTTGTTTCTTGTGTAAGCTTACACACCTACGTCAGGTTCATCGACATATAACCGCTTTACCAGCGCGCATCCAGCGCGCATGCTGCACACATGCTTGGTTTACTGTATGAAAGCTGCACACCCTCAGCGTGCCGATCACTATCCAAAGCAGTTCTGCGCCTATCTCATTTGTCGCCTAGGTATGCGCATCCCAAACCTCGTTCAGCGGCCTTGAGCCCAGGTTGTGGCACATGACAATAGCGGACCGGCTCGTCAATTCAGTAGGTGCGTACATCGGGGCGATTTATATCTAGTTGTGATACCCTGGCACAGCCATTGCATGACAGGTAACTCCGTACAGGTTCCACCACGGCCGGCGGCCAGGTATCCGGTGAATTTTAAGGCACCACTCCGTAAGCGCGATTCATGCCAGGTACAGTATTCTAAGCGTGAGAGGAAGATAAGTGTTCGTCAGTCTTGGAGCGTAACTCTTTGCGATAGATGCATGTCCCTATCTGCTGTAGCCTTGTAAGTGGCTTTCCTTGACCCAACTCCAGTATTATAGCATATTGGAAAAGAACGCGTCATCCGCACGGTGGTCCACAATAGGCGAACTTAAAAGAGCCTTCATCGTCGGGCATGGATTGGCATGACTCCAGAGCGGCAGGAAAAATAATTTAGGATGTGCCAGAGTCTGACACCGAACGGGTCGGCTTCCCTTTCCATACTCAGAAGCAGCTCGGCCTCAGATACAGATACTCACTCTGAAGCCACGTTTCGGCCTCTGAAGACGGTCCGGAATGCACCCCATCGATCAGGTATCTATGTGTGATCGTGAGCAAGCGACCTCGGTCACCAGTCAACATCCGCGTTGTCTTGTGCAGCAGATATGTTGAGGTTCAGAGAAATCGGAAACCTGTCTTCCAACGATGCAATGAGGACTACAATTTCATCCAAGCATTATTTATTTATAGCATAGGGCATGCAGGTGCGTCGCTTTCTTTGAGCATGTGGCTGATATTACCGAAGACTATAATGCAAGTCATATCTGGTTTATAGAACGTGATCAACAGCGATCATACAATCTGCTGCCTCGTATATCTTAGTATTATCAATGCGCGGCTTCGCTCGCGCTCGCTTTCTCATGCGCCTTCTAGCTAGAAGGCGCCTGAAACTGCCTATAGGCAGTTTCAGGCATGGACATTTGGCAACGTGAATACACTTCCGTGATCCATATTCAACGCTTCAGCCCATAGAACTGTGGTATTGATATAGTTTCGCAGCACTCATAATGTACAGGACAACATGCACATGCGAGAACGTGGCTCGAAGAACACAGTGCAAAGACGTAACGCAAATCGGACATCAATCATACAACATCGTGATGGTATCGAAAGTCAGTGCAAATGTTGACGGTTTCGATTCACTCAGTCCAGGGCGAGGATGAGAGTTTCTCTTCTGACCAACGTCATGCCAAGGCGTTGCAGCACCGAGAACCAGCTGCCCTTCGGCACCGCTCCTCCAAATACCATCCTTTGGGTCCACGCGGCGAGGGTGCCTGAAGATGTTGCGAGCTGTTATGCATCCTTGGATGATTGGACAAACTAAGGATTCACTCACCTTTGACCGGTCCTTTCTGTCCAAACCCTGCGAGGTCGAGAACGGGACGAAGGAACTTTACTTCCCAAAGCACTACGGTGATCGTAGCCGCGGCAAGTGCGGTCGCTATGTGAGGGTGTTGCTCATTGAGATCGCCTATCGCATGCGGTGATTAATCAGTGATTTTTGACCTTTCAGCGTGGCGTCTACCCACCAATCAGTACGAGCAGATTTTCAATGTGAGGCCGAATATTATCGAGGTGCGCCTTCAGGTCGACAGCATCGACAATATGATTTATGCCACCCATACCATGAGTTGCAACTGAATGCGAACCCGATGGTCCCATCGCTTCCATCCACCCCACGAGTGTGCTCTCCACTTGTGACAGGAACGCAGCCACCTCTGCCTTGCGCTCTTCGTGGCCAGCGGCTTGGCTCGGCGGCGGGAATTGTTCCTCCAATAGCTCAACAAGGGTCTTTGTAGCTTGCTCGATACTCTCAGACGCCGTCTGATTGCCCGCACTGTAGGCAGCAGAGGCAGTGCGCACGTCGTCTGCGATCCTGCTGATACCGGACGCCACAGCCAGTGCCGTCACGTGGATCTCATGGATCTGCTCCGCGACGGCATCCTCACCTGAGGCGATGGCGTCCTGGATGAGCTGCTCGACGTGTTTGGCCGCGCTACCCGATTTAATGCTCTCCCAGATATCTGCGTGTGGTGTCAGCAGGAGAGACTCGCTCGCTGTCTGAAGCTGACCGACCAGCGATGTCCAGGTCGCGTACGACCAATTGGTTATCCTCGGGCACCCCAATCGGAGAGGTATATAAAGCGAAATCCTTCCCTTCGGCAACTTCGTTACTAGAGAGTGCCAGGTTAGAAAAACAACTTGTGTGTAACCGCTACGACTGGTTATCGAGGACTCACGCCGCGCTTGCGGGCGCCAGCACGACCGGGATGGCGCACACGTTGCGCGCCACAATCGCTGATGCCGAAATCGCCCATAGCCACCGAGAGCAGGGTATAATCCTCATCTTAGCTGAGCAGCAGAGCAAGGAAAGACAAGGTAAATCCAGAGCATACTGCAGCACGGTTTTTGTATGCGACGCGAAGAAGGTTTGATGCCTCCTGCCGGTTTGGTTAGCCGGATGTGATTCGTGATTTGCGACAGAACTCTATGTATACGAGCTGTGGATTCTGACCACTGCTTTGTTCAGTGAGCGTTAGCTCGGAAAGCGCGACATTGCAACTCGCAACACATTGACTTCTGTGTCTCTCGACATACAACAACTCTATCGTACATCTGCTCAAGTGCAGAAGTCTCACTTCATGGATACAAAATCTTCCGGGTACGCGACAGAATCCCGCAGTTCAACAACGTGAAAAAACACCAGGTTTCTCAGTGCCGGCATGGTCATCTCCTCAAGCAATCCAGCAGGCCTGCCACGCCTGCAATGATGCCGCCAATGATCGCCCACCAGCCCCTTTTGATGGGCTCCCAGGCAATCATGCCAGCCCTCTGCAAGTGAGAAAACCAGCTGCCTGTAGGTACCCTCGCACCGTAGAAGACGCGCTGAGACCACGCAGCCACAGAACCTGATGGCCAATCGTTAATATGGCATGCGCTCTTCACCGACACATGGATCTACGTACCTTTGACAGGTCCCTCTGGTCCGAATCCAAACAGACGCAGGAGAGGGCGCAGGAACCACCCCTCCGGGATGAGCATGAACGTACCAGCAATCAATAGCGTTTCGAGGAGCACTGGATGCTGCTCGACAAGGTCACCTGAAAGATTTGTCAGCATTGTCTTCTCCGAGAAATCTCAATACCATGAAGCATACCGATCGTTACAATGAGGTCCTCAATATGAGGACGGATGCGGTCCATGAATTCCCGAACTCTTTCCTCAGACATACCGCGCTCGCCTGCAAAGTGCACAATCGCCTCCTCCACCCTGCTGAATACAATAGATACCTTCTCCTGCCGTTCCTCGTGGCTCGGGGCGTGGTCCGGGGGAGGGAACTCATCTTTGAGACGCTCGAAGAGCTCATCAAGGATCCTACTCAGACCTTCTGAGAAATCCTCGAGATTTTCCTGGTGAACCTCCGCGTTGGAGGACATCTCGTCCTTGAACTCCGAAGTGATAGTTATGACCGATGCCACAGTGTCCTTGATGTTACGGAACTGGTTGGCAACCTCTGGGATGTCCTTCACAGCCTCATTCGCCAGGTACTCCGCGTACCGCTGAGCACGTTCGCCCAGTTCTGTGGCGCGCCTCCAGAAGTTGTCGGGGTCGATGTTTGTGTCTTCATCGTTCGTTTCGACAGCGCCCGATTGGGGTGCGAGGTATGCTGATGAAAGCTCATGAGTACAATGCAAATAATCACATTTAGTTCATCGACAACCATACTTTGGACCTGCTGAACAGCAGACCACTGCTTAATCGCGTGGGCATGCACTTGGGCATGGAGTCGCGACGCAAAATCAGCCAGCGCGTTGCCCCCGAACGGGGGCGAAGGAATGCTCGCCACTGGGGTGGGGGCGATAAGGCCAACGAAGCATGCTGCACCGAGGGCCCCTAGCCATGTTCGAGCTATTGTGAGCTGCATCGCTATCGTGGAACAGGTCAAGGGGAGCTCTGAGCGATCTGGTGCGATTATATACCACGCACGACAGGCGTGCCGCATTCGATGGAAGCACCCATATGAATACGCAATTGGGCGCTAACCTTATTTCCCTTCTAATTGCGACAGTGCCTCTGCCAGGGTGGCTGATCCTAATCGTTCTGTGCGACCCTTGACATGATGGCGAATAGGAGCAAAGTAGCCGAAATGCAGGTTAGGCCGAGCATAGTGAAGACACTATTGCAAAGCCAGGACTCAGCGATGAGTTAACAGCGTGGAGGATCAGAAGATCAGAAGATCAGAAGAGAGTTCGGCGCGCACGAGGTTATGTAACGTTGCTACTGTGTTTTGTACGCCACAGTGCAATGCGCATGCATGGCGTGGTACGATTCGCTGTGGTATAACATTGCACGCTTGCTGCATTCTTGATAGACAGCTGGTGACTGTGTTGCGAGCTGGAAAATATCTGTATCAGAATATGAAACATACTATCAGAGGTTAGCAGACGCTTGCAGCGGTATTATCAATTATGGACGAAGCAGCCTGAATAGTCGTCCCAGAAGAGTGTACCATGTCACGCTGTACGTACCTCGACGCATACAGATGCTCGCGTCGATGTTAATGGGTGTAGTAGGAGCATCTGTGAACCGGCGAGCTGAAGATGGGGTAGATTATTCATTGGCCTATATACGCGCGAGCTACAGAACGCGCAGAGAATCGCGGACAAGCGGCGACGCCACAGCATACGGAAGCAGCGTTCACTATCAATCCTCGCCTTCAGATGACACTGCAAGGTGCAAGGCAGCAAATCAAATGTTCCATACAGATGATCTAGCTTTCATAATCTGCAGTGCTCTGGGTATATCATATGTGGCCGGTCCTTCATCGGTCAAAGACGAGCCTTTGTCTTGGAAGCTTTCCTCTTCGTCGAGTCATGCAACACACTCCGAACATGAACAGCGCCAGCTCTGAAGAGTGCACAATGATTCACTTCGCAAACAAAAGGATTACGTACCCGGAGCTGTCTGTACATTAAGTTTTAGTTTTATGCCACAAAGGCTGCTGTCTCACGCGGCAGAGAGATTTCTTCTTTAAGTCGCTCGAGTAGATCTACGAGCAACTCTTGCATAGCCTGAGAGAATGCCTGGAAACCTTCCCCACGCTGCCCAGTTATCTTGTAAATTTGCGCGACTACCTCTTGGCCAGCACGTGCCATTGCATACACGATGGCCCCCAGAAGATTCTTGCCAGCGTCGATGATGAACCTCATGACTGGATATGGTAGCAGCCTGTGACTGCAGCAGGCAAGTACTGTGGGGTGACTGTCAAATCTGATGTAGACACAACCAACCTTATCAGGCTTGCCCATATATGCAAGCACTGCGTCAACAGTTCCAAATTACATGAAGCAGTGAGGTGGTTTACAATGAGCGCACAATCGTGTAGTGATTAATCATGAACGTGGTCATGTATGTCATTGCTGGAAAAATCCAGTTATCGTACATTTTATCATCAAAATCATAGCTGCATGAATCGTCGTCCGAACGTTACTGTCTTGACAAGGTCAATACAAGCGTCCTCCGCATATAAAGATGCACTTTGGCCTACCTGTTGCTTCAAATAACTCAACCGAGGCCGTCATCATCCCAGTCTGGTGATCTAACAGGGGTACCGTCTGCAACCGGCGCCACCTCAGCCTGCTCCTGTACGGCCGCCAATCTCTCGCCCTCTGTTCCAGGAAGAATCAAGGCATGCACGGATCCCCTGTACCAGTTGAGCCTCGGGCGCACCGCCGCAATCGAAATTACTCACGAACGGATTTCCACCCACTGAGCAAGCGAGCCCCCGGCAGACGATGACGAGGTGCGGCGTGACGACTTCGCTGACGGCGACTTGGAGCGGACAGAGCCCCAGGAGTTCACAGCAGTCGTCGACGTCGACATCGTCATCATGCTACTGGCGGACGCAGATTTCCGCCGCTTCTTCATCGCTGTGCGCTCGCACTTTGCTCGCATGCTGCAGTCACTGTTCCTCTTGTCTTTGTGTTTCTCCGTAGGAGTCTCACCAGCAATGGTATGAGGAACGACACTGCTCGCCGAGGATGAAGCATGCAGGCAAGGGTGCGTGGCGGCAAGCGCATCAGGACGAGATGGTGGGTATAGAGTGCAGAAGACACCGTGAGCGCGACACGATCGGCGGAAGACGCGCTTCAGCCGTTGGCAGAATGTCTCGTCTTTAAGTAGGCATCCGCAATGCATGTAGGGTACACCGAATCGTTGCTGAGGATAGCATGTAAGTGCGGAATAGTCACCACCTTGAGCGATTTCATTTACCTGCCATGCGCGACATGTAACATCAAATGCAGTGGCAAACTGCTTTTCTTCCATCTGACTGTCACTGGTAGAGCGAAGAAATATGAGGCTAGTATAACGGACATTGGCTGATTATACACTTACTGATCAATGTAGCGACTCATGAGCTTGAGGCAATCGACCGGGTATTTGTCTCCCAGAAGCTGATGCGCGTGCCACGCAAGGTCGATATCCAGAGCGGGCACAAATAGAGAGGCAGGGGAAGATGCCACAAGATCCAGGTATCTAGATCCCTAATTAGTCTATCTATTAATTACCCAGGTGATGAGACATACGCATGATATCTTCCGACTACAAAGTCAAGGACAAGGTAGTCTTTGCCACGAGTGAAATAGTCAAAGTCGGTCCAGCCGAATGCATACATGGTATCAATAAATGTACCCTGGCGAACGACCTATGCATGGGCTATCTATCAGGTTTCACAAGCGGAACCATTGGATGGATCAGGCTTACAGCATTCACCAAATCAATAGAGAAAGGCCTATCGTCAATATATGCGCTGAGAATTCGCCTCATACTACGCGCGATGAACTTGCTCAGTATAGTGCAACCGGCACAGCAATCCACACTCACATACGCTTCGCTCCAATACTTTTCATCACATAGGATGTCGCCCGTTCAATGTTCAAAATAGAATAGCGCAGCTTGAACTGGATTTCACGCTTCCATGCGTTGCGAGAGAGCTGTGGCAGCGTACATGAGCGAGAACTCTCACTCGGAGTCTAGACAAGGTCTACCTGGGCACTTGGCTGCAGGTCACTCGCTTGAAGCATCGTGGCCTTAATGCGTGTCGCAGCTTGTACGTTTAACGGGTCCGTTTCTGTTCGGAGCGTGCCGCTGGAATATGAGTACAGGTGAGTTACTCCTGCTTTACAATCCCATTTCTCGCTGCACTCACGCCAAATAGACTTTTACTCTGTTGCGTGAGCTGCCTGCGATATGGTCCGCCACCAAGTCTTCAATGAATTTCCCCAGCGCCAGCACGTCCCGTGTAATCTCCAGCGTGCACTCGGGGCACGCAATGGCAAAGTTCTGCTGTGTATAACCGGTGCCCGTGACATTGACGTAAGCTATGGGAGCCGCGAATGCCTCTGTAAATTGCTGCATCGATACGAAAAAGCAACGTACGCGCTTGGATAAGCCCCTCGCACTGAGGACACCTCAGCTCCTTGTGCGTCATGAACGCAGCAGCGTCCAGCGGGTCGTACGGCGTGTTCGTCTGCGCGAACCAGCTGCTCACGCGCTCCGGGGTGGGCCTGTATGTCGTCAGATCGCCCAGCACGATCTGCACAAGATCCATCAGCATCTCTCCGCCAAGAAGCTTCCTTGCTCGCAACTCACAGACGCGGGGAGCAGCCAGCCGGACACGCCCTTTAGCCGGCGCATGACGGGCAGACGGTCGCAGTCCTCGGCGTACCATCTAGATTCGCACCGGCGATCAGACGCACACATATGCGAGATGAACGACGGACGCACTCCGGGCTGAGCATGTACGCGTGCCATACCATCAGCACGTCGACCGGGGGGAACTGCTCCCTTACCCAGGCCTCAAAGTCGGCCGGTCGGACGGCCGCCGCCCACCGCTGGAAGCTAGGCGTGCACGGTCAGTCCCGCCGCCGCACAGTACGCGACGAAGGTGGCCCAGATCCATCGCGCCCGCGCACAGGCTCGCGATCGCCGTGTGGCGATGGATCTTGGCGCAACTCCGCGGCATGAGAACGTGCACGCACCGCTCGACCGCCAGCCCCACGAACCACGCCCACCGGTCCGGGGCGTCCAGGAAGCTGACGAGCTCCGGGAGCCGCGCGTCCCCGCACGCCTCGATGGCCGCCCGGAGTGCCCTGAACGCGCCGAGGAGGCGCAGGTACGCCTGCAGGTGCTTCGCCTCGACAAGCGGCGCGGCGAGCTGCGTCGCGCCCACGCGGTATGTCCTCGACGTGCCCGTGTCGCGAGAATCAGGAGACGATGACGCCGCCGACGACGCGCGTGCGCGTGCGGCCCGCAGAGGCATGCAGAACGCCGGCATCGTACGCTGACGCTAAATCGCTTAGCAGGTGGTAAGTAAGTGGGGAGGGGCGAGGAATCAGACGCAATTAACCACCGAAGGGATATCATCTAGCCGATGCGCTGCGACTATATACACACCGCGTTATATCCCTGACGGCAGCGCCATAGCTACGCAGCTGACGGCCGGGCAGGCAGTGGCGTTGGGCGAGATGGCACAGAGCGATGCGGCTCGGAGCGTTCCCAGCTGTCGTCATCTGCTTTCCAGAGGCGGCGAGATCGTGCGAAGGCCTGAGCCTGGCGCAATCCTTACGCTCACGCGGCGGCTCCGCAGAGATACGGGAGGAAGGTGAAGTCGCATTTCAATGATTTGTAGGTAGACGCACCGCTCTGCGCGACAGGTCTAGAAAGCCCGCGGACAAATCCAGGACAGCCTGGGAGTCTGCGCGTGGTCTGTGGCCTGTTGTGTGGCCAGGTTTTAAGCATCGGCCGTGGTTCTGGCACGCTTCATAGCAATGTTAGCACACAATGTTTGCGATCTGAATATGCGGTAGGATCAGTGGTTTGCATTCTAACGCAGAACAAATCTCACCTCCCACAATACGGCGACATGCCTAGACCTGATCGCAGTTCACGGCACACCCTCGGGTATCAATCTGCTGTCAAAGCAACGATGTCTATTGCACCGAACCAAACCAGTATGTACGCATTCACAGAACGTGCATCAATAATGATAACTCGACCGGCGGGCGGACTTGCCGCGGCGGCCATACAGAGCGTGGCTACTCCGTCGAGGATCAGGCACGGCCCTGGTCATGTCATGCAGAGGAGACGAGCGCGTGTGTGGATATGTATAGCAGAGCACCATCACCAATAAGAAAAAGTGCCCGTAGGGTAGTAGGGTACGGGCAGGTATACGAGGATACGAAGATATGCTAGATACGTGTCGGCTGTCATGCGCGCAGCGTCTATTGGTAAACCGAGATGTAGTTGACGAGCCACTTCGCATCTGCAATGAACGTCAATCAGCACTGTCTATCGTGAGTGATGATGATGCTGATGTTACTCACTCTCGAAGTTGGTCGCGTTCGCAACAATCTCCTCGCACGTGCCAGGGCAGCCGGACGAGGTGTAGGCAGGGCCGGCCCAGTCGCCGCAAATGGTAGTGTCGAGGACGATTGCGTGGTCGTAAAAGTGCGAGGAGATGTCGCAACCGGTGTCGGGGAAGATCGCGGCAGGAGTGCCCCAGCTCGTCGGGTCAGGCGTGCCCGCGGTGATGTCGGACGGGATCTCATCACGAGAGAAGAACCAGACGGTGACGCCGTCCGTGTTCCAGAGGTGCGCGAACACACCACCGCTCGCGTTGTTGAAGCCCGCGCCGAACGAGCGCGGGTCCGTCTGCGAGTACGCGCACCCAGAGTCCGCGCCGGGGCTGCTCGCGCACTGCGTGCCGTCCAGGTTCGACGTCACCTTCTGCGTGTTGTTCAGCGTGCAGTCTGGCCCCGAGTGGAGCGTGATCTGGTTCTCCGTGTTCAGGTTGACGCCCTCTGCGCGGTCACGGGTCAGCGTCCGCGCGTCGCGATGGATACGAACGCGCACGCACCGATGATGTCGATCTCACCGCCGTCCGGCCACGTCGCCGAGGCGCTGACGGTCCAGTATGCGGGCCAGAGGCCGCAGCCGAAGGGCATCGCCTGGAAGTCGGCGATGAACAGCCCACTGTTGTACGTCTCGGGCGAGCTGATGCGGACCCTGATCCGGGGTGAGCGATCAGGCCATCGCGACGCGTCAGATCGACTTACGACTTGCGCAGGCCACCGATGGAAACGGTCTCGTTTGTGTCGACCGCGAGGGTGGTCACGTTGTTGCAGTCCACCGTCGCGAGACCGGCCGCCTCCGCAGCGTCCGCGTCGAGGTACTGTACGAGGCCGCTGGTGGGGTCGGATTCCGAGAAGAAGTTCCAGTTGCTACAGGCGGGTCAGAGGCGTCTAGTGGCAAAAACGAAGCAACGTACAGGAAGTCCTCTCCGACAAACTTGTTCTGGAGGGTGTAGTTAGACGCGCGGCGCATGTAGGTTGGACTGTGGGCGAGGCCTGCATGGCGGCGACGGAGAGCGGCGTCCTGGTGGACAGCAGAGGCAGCGAGCGGGAGCGCGAGGACAGCGGCGGTGACTGCAGAGCGGATCATGGCGGACAGCGAGGGCGGTATCTAGACGAGAAAAGGACAGTGCGTTAACGAGAGACGGGTGGTGGTGGTAGGAAAGAGAGCCGAGTGTGCGCCAGATAAAAGCGCAGCTGATTTGGCCTGAGCTCGTGGGTGCCTGGACCGCCCGTAGCCACCCTAGTTGACCCCGCCAATCCTGGGAGTCGCCTGCTTATTCTCTCACGACTCGCTTCAAGCTTTGTCCTCTGTCCTGTTCTGGAGTATCTCTGTGCCTTGTCTGCGGCCTGCTGCGATTTTCTACTTTTTTCTGCGCGGTTTTGAGCCAGCGTCGAGCACCGAGGCGCTCACCTCAATCAACGCCCAGCGCGTGTTCCCGTGGAGCCGGTTCACAGGCATGCACCGCAGTTGCCCGTGTGCAGCAGCGGTGCCGCACCAAGGGCCGACAGTTGATGCGCATCATTCACGGACTTGGTTGCAAGGCCCGGTATGATGTCGTATGTAGTTGCCAGGTGCAGCGCACAGCGATGCCGGCGAGTTGGTCGGCGAACGCGGTCGAGATTGTACCTCCGCGCTGCCCAATTATTGGACCCGCCGCCACAGCATGCCACATACTCTGTGCCACAACTCGCCAGCCGCGAGTCGTGCGGATATGATGTTTGGTGCGGAATACAGACAAGATACAAGTACGGTGTCTGTGGCTCACAACGCGCAACCCATTCACAGCTGCGGTTCGGGGATATGTCGACGATCGCAGTACAACCAATGCGCAGCAAGGGGAGCTCGATGTCCCCGAACTGTGAATCCCTCCACGGCCTCACTCCTCCGCCCGCGCGACACGCTTTGCGCGCGCAGAACATGCACATCACTCTTCTAGTGGTTCGTTGCGCGAATATAGACCCCGAAATACCCGGACAGAGGGAAAGGTGCGCAGTGCACGTTGCACAATCTTACTGAATGCAGTGAGGATACCGTCAAGAGAAGAGCCTTGCGGGCTTATTGCATAAATCTCAACAAAACGAGCTGCTTCCATGTCCGTAACATGCGCGAATGTGATGCTTGAATGGAAGTGGGTGCAGCGCGGACATTGGCTCGTGGGATCTGTCAACGTGGCTCGTCAACACGCTAGTAGGTTTCACCGACTGCGTACAAGGCTGACCCAATTGAGCTGCATAGTAATCGTGGGAACATAGTATTCGCCCTGAACAGCTGACCGCAGGGTTGTCACGCTCGGAAGACTGAGAGATAAGTGAACATCTGACATCTACTCATCTATTTGGGTAGGTACAGTGGCTCAATGACTTCGGCACATGCATTGCGGAATCGCTCAGGCCTGTCCCTGCGCGGTTACAACGTGCCCCCCAATTATATTTGCCGGAACCTCGGGCCGTAATATCTCCTGTGGAAGGATAACGCTCCGGGAAGATTTTATGTTGGCTGGCACGGCTCGGCTTGTGAATTGCTATAATCGTTGACATGATTGCTTCTGTGCCGAGGATACCAACAGGACACGCAAGACGCGTGGTAAGCCAGTGCGCAAGGTGCGTCAATCGCGTATATGATACATACATCCCCTCGGAACAATGTCGTGATAGTTGGCTGTGGCTCAAACGTGCGAGTATTGTTGGAGGCTTTATAGCTGCTAATGCCACAGGAGTATACAGGTGCACTATCACTGCGACCATGCTATGTTTACCTTGATTCAAAACAATACGATACCCAGTTGAGTCCTTCATTACGTCTCATCCCGATTGATGCACACAAACACGCTTGCGTGCACATTGTTCTTGGCTAGCACATGAACGCATCGTGCTAATCTAAAATGTGTGCACCCGCAAAGCAATGTGTTAACCACTACCCTCTATACACTGTCACAAACTCACACGCGCGCGGTATACGACGACAGAATATCTCAGTTCTGAGCGTGATGAAGATGTGTGTGTTAATAATCTCGTGATCAGGTGTACACAGCAAACACTCTGCGAGCCTTTGTCGATACCACTCTGGTTGATTTAGCCCCGTTGATGCAAACTGTTTTGTTCGTACATTGACATGTAGTATGCGGAAACTCTATGCACTGGCCTGATCAATGGGCTCATATACTCCTATCACGGCGCATTGACATGTACGGTGTACACAATACGCAGTGAGTGAAAAGCACCGGCGTTCAAACCTGAAGGATAACTCTGTGGATGCTGCATTGATTACAGCCCTAATATACGGAGATAACATTGGCAGTCTATAGTCATAATCTGAGAGTTGCCTTGCTATGCAATGGTCAACATCAGTCATAGCTGACAGTGATTGCTCTGCGCCCTCTTCATTAATCCACGCTTGATCATGCATACCGAGCTCGAGACATTGATTCGTGCGCATGAACGCTCAACGACGAGACCCGACAAGCAAGGCACTTGCCGGTGCAAGACGGCGATCCTCGAGTTCATTAGTACAGTCACATATACATACACACAAAGATTCCGTGCCATATTCCGCTTACTGTGATGCCTCTACTAGATGCGGAAGACATTCAGCTTACAGTCCCAGCCGCAGCTCGCCAGGATGCCCTCATCATAGAGCGACCAGCCGCACCCAACGACAAACTCGGTGTGGGGGTCGTGGATGTAAACCAAGTGCGTCCCCGCAGCCGTCGGCGTCGTCGACCATCTGCGCGGGGCTCAGTCCAGCATTCAGCAATAGAGAGCTGAGCACGTACACTCTACAGGTCATGTCGTAGCTCGCGCTCGCGAGCACGTTGGGGTGGTGAGGGCTCCACTGCACCTTCCTGACCGCATACTCGTGCCCGACGAGCGGCACCTCGCACACGCCGCCGACCGCCTGTTCGCCCGCGCCGGGCCCCGCGCCGAGCTTGACCATGCGGCAGTCCCAGACCTTGACGACCTTGTCCACGCCCGCGCTCGCGAGCACCATCGGCCGGTACTTGTTCCAGTCGAGCGCGAGCACCTCTGTGCCCGCGGCGGGCACGGTCAGCGCGGCGGCGGTCAGCGGCGCGGTGAAGCTGTTCGCGCCGGGGCCCGCGGCGTATGCGGGCGCGCGGAGGTCGAAGAGCTTGAGCGTGCCGTCCGTCGAGCACGTCGCGAGCAGGTCGGGCTGGTGCGGCGAGAAGAGCGCCTGGTACACGCACGCCTGGTGCGCGTGCAGCGTCGTGAGCGAGCGCGGGCGCTCGGGCGACCACTAGGCGGTCAATATAATTAGTGGGGCGGCGACGAGTGTGAAGGGGGCGATTCGCAAACGATCGTTACGTTTCAGCTTTTGACCGCAGTGATTTTCGAATGATAGGAGTAGATTGTGGCGCTCACGAGGCGAATGCACCTGTGTAGCCCGGTGAGGTCGACATGCTCCACGGACCCTTCTGAGAAGCTCATATACATGGCACCATAGTCATGATTATCGTTTGCGAATCGCCTCTAACGGCCCACTAGCGGGCGCAGGGTGAGTGTGGGGATACGCACCACTTTGACGTTTCCGTCCCAGGAGGCGGACGCAAAGATGTCCTTCTGGATATTGGACCAGTCAACGGAGAAGACCTCGCGTGTGTGCTCGTGCCACGCGCGGATGGGGAGGTCCTAGATGCGCTTGCGGCCCTTCGGATCAATCACGCTGCGGGCAGGAGCGGGAGCATACGTTCAGCATCACGTCCCACAGGCGCAGCGACCCGTCGCCCGACGCGGTCACGAGCTGGTTCTCGTGCACCTCCGACCACGCGGCGTCGTACAGCCCGTCCTGCGTGTCATAGCTGCGTTCGTCAGCGGGTGCGAGTGAGTGGTAGTGCACGGCAGGCACGCACAACTTGTCGAGCGAGAGCGCGGGCTGCCCACCGGGCCCTGGCCCGAGCGAGACGAGGTGGAGGCGCCCGTTGCCCACCAGGCCGTAGTTCGCGGCGGACGCGAGCGCAAGCCTGTTGTTGTGAAACGGCGACCATGCGAGCGCATAGTGCGCGAAGCCAGGCGTGTGCAGCATCGACGGCGGGGGCCGATTCATCGTCGTCGCGGTGGCCGTGTACTAATACAGCAATTCGGAATTGTTACCCCCGGGCGTGAAGGTCCCGCAAGCCCAGATTCAATTTATTGAATTGGTCGAATTCGAAGGAGGCCGCGTGTGCTGTGATCGCGGGGGAGAGTGCGGGGATTGAGGGGCACGGAGCTGCGCTCGGAGTTGTTACACACGACCGACGCGCTCGCATACGCGCTCAATCACATGCGCATCTCAGTCCCCACCATCCCGGACGCACTCCTCAGGACTGCGTCCGCATCGCAGACGATCTCACCGCGCGCGGCAGCAGAGCGTGTCGCGGAGTTCCTCGCGCCGGGCAATGTCGCAGTACTGACGGGCGCGGGAGTCAGCGTAGACTCGGGCATCAGGGCATACCGAGGTGCGAAGGGACGATACTTGAATCCGAATTACAAGTGAGTGGCAGGTCACTGCTTCCCCATAATCTCATCTCATTCTCAGACCTATCTTCGTGGGTGATCTACACAGGATGGATGTATGCGCTCAGGAATTGACAGACGCGTGTCGGGCAGTATCATGAGCTCATGGACGAAACGGCCAAAGGTGCTGCCTATAGGTGTGCATCACCGGCGTTGCAAATGATGAAATGCTCTGATGCTCTAACTGCATCACAGACGAAGATACTGGTGAGGGACTCGTCGCTTTGGTCCCTGCGTGGTCGCGTGACGAAGTGTAGGCTCCGGTCCTACATCGGATATCCGCCTGTGCGCGACGCGCTCCCCAACACGACCCACTACGCGTTTGCCGCGCTGCAATACAAGTCTATAGTGAACAAACTCATAACGCAGAATGTGGACGGGCTGCACCACAAGGCGATCGCGCACGTGTGGAGCGACACGCAGATACAGGATCACATCGTAGAATTGCACGGGCAGCTTCGCGTACGCATATAGCCATCCCAATATTCGAACAATCTAACTCGGGATATCGTAGAGTGTACGATGCCTAAGGGGACACTTGATAGATAGAGATGAGTTCCAGCAGCGCCTCTCGGCTGCAAACCCAGAGTGGAAGGCATTCATGGACGACCTGGAGGCAACGGGTGCGCAGCCGCGGACGAACCCGGACGGTGATGTGAGCACTTCCAGTGCGCATATATTCTCATTCCGACTGCTAGCTCCATTAGGTTGTCCTCGGGGAGGGCGTGCGGTACGACGACTTCGTGGTGCCCGACTGCCCCACATGTCTAGCGGAGGGCATCCACAACAACGTCGTCCGTGATGCCCCTGTATCATTCATTTCCTCGCTGATCCCGCGTACGCAGCAAAAGCCCGAGGTGATATTCTTCGGCGAGTCCATCAGCAAGGAGATCAAGGACCGATCGTGAGCAATCTCGCGCTCCCCCGTACCATCAGCGCTCATCTTCGGGCGCAGATACCTTGATGTCGAAGAATGCGACCGCCTCTTCATGGCCGGCACGACGCTCGCTACGTTCTCCGCATTCAGGTATCTCCTGCTCTTTTGATCCGCCCCACAGCTGACACAAGGCGCAGGCTGCTCAAACACGCCCTCCAGCTCGGGAAGCCCGTGCTGCTTCTCAACGTAGGACCGACGCGCGCGGATGGCCTACCCGAGGTGGAGAAAATTGAAATACCCAGCGGATCAATCATGAGAGAAGTCGTCAAGGCTGTGTTGTATGCGCATTTCTTGTTTCCGCGTATACTATTCTTCACTGACAGCTCTCTTGTGGTTTGAAGGGGCTCTGCGCACGCAACAGACCCCGTGGTCGGCGGCATGTTGCAGCGTGGCATCGTCAAGCCGCCACCCGAGGACGAGGACGATGCAGCACCCCGCGCGGTGGGCTGACGGTTCAGCGCACACGTAACGTTCCAGCCAGTAGATACTATGTACAGGTAGATTACACTCGGCTAGTATACGCGATCGTGGGCTGTAAGATGTGATACAGATAATGCATGTACAAGAATTGCTGAGATGCGGATGGACGGACGATCAGTACGCGGGCGGTGGTATGCAACAACATTGGCACAAGCGCGAGAGCAAGATATAAACAGAGCTACAGCACTACATCGTGTGTCATTAGGGTTAGCGAGTGTGGCGCGAGACGGCAGGCATTATACGACAAAGCAAGCGATAGCGGGTAGATCCACGGAACACACGGCACGCGGCACGCGACGCACCCGCCGCGCCCGCGTCCATATCCAAAATTTCAATCGGAATCGTAGTTCGTCGACACCGACGACGCCACGGACACAGGCGCCCGGTGGCCCGTGCGCTCGCCCTTGAGCGCGAGCAGGTACGTCGCGACGACGGCGTCCTCGCGCGTGACGCCCGGGCGCCCCTCGGTCACCCACACGGGCTCCTTGAGCTGCGCCCAGGACCAGTCCTGCCAGCTGTCGAGCACCTGCGGCGAGAGCTCGTGCATTGCGCGCCGGCGCGAGCGCACGAGGTACTCGTCGAAGGACGGGTCGGGCTTGCGCAGGACGATCGTCGCGTGCGGCGGGGGACTCGGGCTCCGGGCGGGCGACGAGGGGGTCGGGGACGACGGCTCGGCGTCGAACTCGGAGGAGGAGAGCGGCGGCTCGTCTACGGCAGCGCTAGCGCCGATGCTCGAGTGGTCGTCGCCAAGGTTGTCGAGATCCGGGGTGAGCGGGGGCGGAGTCAGCGGGCTGCTGGTCCGCGATGTGGACGGCCCGCGCGTTTTGGACTCGGTGGAATCCGGCGACGGGAGATTCTGCATTTGGGCGGACCAATTCTAGATGAGCGCCCGGGCAGCGGCCACAGTTGCGACGATGGACCGACCTTCTTGTTGGCCTCGCGCAGCTCGTTGACATGCGCGCCGGACCTCCTGATGCAGCGCTCGCGGTGCTTCTGCCAGTGCGCGGGATCCCAGTTGCTCTTGAGGGACAGCTTGATGAAGGTCAGGCAGCGGTTGCACTGCACAAGGCGCGCGTTGTGCACGACGGCGTACGGGTCGTTCCTGAGCTTCGTCTCGCGCGCCTTTTCTGCATGCGTCTGGCGGCGGGGGGACGAGGACCTGCGGGGGCGGGCGTTCATCAGCCACTGATCAGCGGGAAAGGCAAGGGAGATTGCACCTGCCGGGGCGGGCAGAGGCCGGCGGCTCACGGAGCTCCAAAAGCGGAGGGTCAGTGTCCACGGCCGCGGCGCCTGGGGATTCGCTGTCCATATGGCTGTCGGCAGGTACGCAGTCCGCGAAGTCCGACGTGGGGGGCGAGGCGCGTTCAGCAGGCATCTGGAGCCGCCGCCCGGTGGCCAGAGCGGAGTGAGCGTCCTGCGCCTGCGCGACGCGGTCCCTGTAGACTGCCTGGCTGCTGGGCGGCGCAAGGCGCCAGGAGGGTCAGTGCCAGAGAGAGCGGGGATTGAAGCGCGACCAAACCTCGTCCCGCTCGTTCCCCCGCGGAGGATCTGCGTCGGAGAGGGTGAGAAAAGGGTTCTGACAGCGAATTTTGGGGCCCAACTCAGCCCACCTGCAAGCGTTGGCCACCGTCGCGTGTGGCCGGCCCCCTCGTGTTTGGCCTCGATTTACTGGAAAAAACGCTGAGACGCGCGGCGGGGGGCGCGGGGGCGACGTACGACTGTGCACGGCGCATTGTCGCGTCGGGGAAGAGGGCGGGGGCAGGAGGGCGTGAGCAAGATGGCGGTAGGAGAAGAAAATGGACGCACGCCGCGGCGCACCGCACGCGGGGGAGAAGAGGGCAGCAGGCCGGCAGACACCGCGCCGACGCGCTGGAGAGCGTGCCTATCAGGTGCCAATGCCTATTTGATGCCAATCCCCGCCAATCCCAATCCAGCACGCTTCGCGGAAGCAAAAAGTCTATTGCATACAGCCACATACAAGACAACATAATCGGCCAATACATTTCTTTCCAGACAGACAAACGTATAGGCGGGCAGTCCTCGGCTGCCAAGCGCACGCCTAGCGCATATAGCTGCAGACGCGGCCCGTGCGCTAGGCCCCGGGCGGGCGGGGACGCATCAGCTCCTGGCCCTCCCGGAGCCCTATCCAGAACGACCGGAAGGGCTGCATGAGCAGCTCCATCAGCCCGGGCTCTGCGCTGCCCTTCGCCTCGCACAGCGCGCCCCGCGCCCGCACCGCCCGCGTCGCGCCCGCGTCCTCGTCGTCCTCCCGCGCACGCTTCCGCCCGGCAACGGGCGACAGCGGGGACGCCGACTCCACCGCCGTCGCGTCCGTCGACGCGACCGACGGCGGCGCCGGCACGGCTGCGGGCGCAGGAAGCACCAGCGGGCTCGGCGGATAAACAAAATTTCGCTCAGGCGTTTGAATAGGCCGGGGGGTGCCCCTGCAGCGCCCCATCAGTCACCGGGACGTCTCATATATGAGCGGCGGGCGGAGGCATCCATACCTGACGCACATCGCCTTGTGGTCCTCCCACTTGGCCAGGTCAAAGTCGACGTCGCCCCTGAGCGACACCTCCGCGCGGCAGACGGCACACTCGGCGGTCTGATCCGCGAGCTTGCGCACCTGCGGGTCGTTCACGACCTTGAGCTTGCGCTGCGCCGTCGCGACCTTGCTGTGCGGCTCGCGCGCGGGCTTGGACGGCGTCTCGGCGCTCCCGACGGACCCGCCGCTGACCGAGACCTCGCGGTCGTCGTGCTCTGCGCGGTCGTCGTGCTCCTCGCGGTCCGTCCCGACGTCGGCATCCGCCTTCATTTCCGCGTCCGGTGCATCTGGCCTGTCTCATGCGCAGCATCAGCAGACAGCTCCACAAAATGAAATTCCGCTGCGGCGAAATGGAAGAGCGGAGGGACGCGTACCTCTCGGACGGGGCACGCTGCTTGTGCCACTGCCGGCGGTGCGCGTTCCAGCTCTGCATCACGTAGCGCCGCTTCGGGTTCAGCTCGACCCACTTGTCGCAGCCCGTGCAGAAGACGCGGTGCGGCTCGACGGCACCCGAGAGCGGGTCGCTCTGCAGGTACTCCATGCGCTCCGCCTCGGTCTTGCGAGCGCGCGAGCCCGACTTCGATGATTCTCCTACGGAAGAAACATCATCCGCCATGCTATCCGGCGTGCCCAGACGCCTGCGGTGGAGAGATTACTCAGATAAAAGCACGGGGGAGGACGTGATGCTCGTACTGGGTGAGAGAAATAGGCTTGTTAGGGCTTGAATTTGAAAGCGGCTTGCCCCGTGCCAGAGACGACTGCGTTTCAGAAACAGAGGGCTGGTCGCGCACGGTGGAGGACACAGACGACGTGAGCCTTCCCTTGCTCGGGGCGGACATGTCGCTTGACTCGCGTCGCGGGCGCCGTGGGGAAGGACCTGGGAGGCTAGAGACCGAATCTCGATGAGCGACCGCTTCGCACCAGTCTGGCACGAACGGATGCGCTCACATAACTTCAATCTTCTTGGGTGTCCGCCGCTTCGTGGGTGTCTGCAGAGGGAGGGGACGTTAGCGGTCTGCAGTGCCGGTGGGGTCGTGCGAGGCGTGTCTCGGAGCTCAGGAGCGCGGCCCGGGCACACGAGCGCACGCGGCGATGCTGTGTCGCAGATCAACATGTACGCCGAGGCAAGGCAACGGGCAGCCGGGCCCGTGGAGCGTTGCCACCCTGCAGGTCGGACGGGACTCACCTGTTTCGCACGCGCCGCAGGCTTAGCTGGAGACCGAGCGGTGAGCCAGAGCTCGTCCGTATCCTCGTCGCCATCCGCACCTTCGGCCCTGTCGTTCTCCTCTTCGCTCTGTGCCTTCTCCTCCTTGCCTCCTGCGCTGTCCTCCGGGCCGACAGGAGCCTCGTTCGTCTTCCTCGCACCGGTCTCCGCCTCTTGCTGGTCCTTCCGCTTCTCCTGTTCCCCCTTCACCTCCCCTTGCTGGGGGACCCCTTCCCCCTCCTTGACCCGCGATGCGCCCTCCTGTGCAGCCCCCTGCTCGTCGAGTGTCCCGCCGTCCAATCCATATTCTCCACCCGAGCTAAGTCTACAGAAACCAGTATCAGTACCTCGCACGACACAGCGACGAGAAACAGCGCACGCACCCCTCCTCGCCCCGTCCAACGCTGGTTCTCCGTGCCTACATATATCACACCGTCCATCAACACGCCCGCAGCACGCGCCGGGTAGCGTCGCTTAGATCACCCACCTTGCGCCGCGTCTGAGCCGCATGCCGGCTCGCCGAGAGCCTGCCCGATCGCGTGAGCACTGAGCCGCCCGCGCGCGCCCAACGGTGCTGCACTCACCGCTCGTCCGCCATCGCGTGCGTATGTCGCTGTGTCGTCGTCGTGCGTGGGGAAACCGAGCCGTGATGCGTCGGGTGCGAAGTCCCGCTGGTGCTGATAGGCGCGGGCTCTGTCTCTGGCGTGCACCAGCCGCTTTCGGGCTAGGGATTGTCTGTGGCGCCCGCTGCGGACCCCGACAACCCCGCAGATCTTCTCATGCGCGCAGGAAACAGTCGTCTATTTTCCACCGTGCAGCTCGCTGGCGCCATGGGGGAAATAGGATCTTCGCGCTAGAGAGGGCGATCGGGCGTGCCACACCGGGTGTTGCAGTAAAATGGATCGCTACAGCTACGTATGGTATCGGACAAATGTATGTCCCGACTGTATTTATGATCGCGCATAGCCTTCGATAGATGTACTGGCAATGAAGCTAGCTGCAAGGGTGAAGGCAGCGGTGTCACGGGTCCGATAGCTGGACGTGGACACGTGCCCCAATTGTCTCGAGCGCCCAGCGATACGCACTGATCGCGATGGCATCATCAGCGGCAGCTGCAGCGCAGTGCTGCATATTTTAGTAGATCTTGCTCGACATAGCTTTGGCCCGCACACAGCAACATATAGTATGACAGACCCGGAGGACCTGCTTTCCGACTCTCTGCAGACTCTGTACGACTACGCCCCGATCACGCACTCGTCCGCGGGATCTTTCTTCACCTATACCTACGCGGGGCAGGATGCAACACACGGCGAGCAGCCATCACCATCAGATCCGACCACCAAGCTCACCATCACGCTCCAAACGCCCGACACACAGCCCGCAAACTGGACGCTGCACGCCTCCTCCATCTGGGTCTCCTCCCTGTTCCTCGCCGACCACATGCACGACCTGCGCCTCGCGCGGCACCTCGCGCGGGCGTCCGCGCGGGGCGCGCCCCTGCGGGTGCTCGAGCTCGGCGCCGGCGCGGGCCTGCCTGGGATACTGCTCGCGCGGCGCCACGACGGCGTCCGCGTCGTGTCCAGCGACTACCCTGATGCGGGCCTCATCAAGACGCTGGCGGAGAACGTCGCGCGGAACGGCGCGCAGGACCGCTGTCGGGCCGTCCCGTACGCGTGGGGCAGCGACCCCGCGCCGCTGTTCTCTGCGTTTGCCGGGCCCGAGCCGCACGTGCCGGACGGGTTCGACGTCGTGCTCGCCGCGGATACGCTGTGGAACTCCGAGCTGCATGGGATTTTCATCCAGACGCTCTGTGCGACGCTGAGGAAGTCGGCGCACGCGAGAATATTCCTTGTGGCGGGGTTGCATACGGGCCGGTATACCATTCAGTCTTTTATGAGAGCGGTGGAGGACGCGGGGCTTGTATTCGAGGAGGCGATGGAGAAGGAGAGCAATGGCGATGGTTCTCGACCTTGGGATGTTGAGAGGGCGGGGGAAACGGAGAAGGACCGTAGACGGTGGGTCGTGTGGATGGCACTAAGGTGGCCACGGACGTAGTTTCGACCATTCCTGATTTACACGAAAAGGGTATACTTTGAAGCATTGTCAGTACGAGCAGTGGCGGAGCGACCTACGACTACACCTTCCAAATCCAGACGTGCGGAGAACGATCGAGCTTATTCCGCTCCGATCAACGCAGCGCTGACGCGCGGGCGCCTCTGTCAGCACCGCTTGGCTCGCCACCACCACATTCTCTCCATACCATGGTCTGTAAGAAATGCGAGGGTGTGCGTATTCCATCCTGATAACTCGCTTTCATAGTACTCCAGCTTATAGAACTTGATACCGCAGAAACTGTCCAAGCTTGCCGCCCCAGACCCGTTCAAGTCGAGCTCTGCGAGTATCAAGGAGGGCTCGCGCAAGGTCGGGGAGAACAAGCTGCTCACCCGGCCGGGGAGTTCCAAGAACAGGTTCCAGGTGCGTCACACTCTACCCCACGCGCTTGCGTATACTGATCCCTCATGGTACAGCCGTACCAAGGTAAATGTAGAGACTGTAAGTCCAGCGTCACGCAGAACAAGGCCAAGTACTGCCATGGTGCGTTCTTCCGTCTGTGAGAGGAATCCGCATGCTCATACAACGCGCTACCCTAGGCTGCGCGTACAAGCGCGGTGTATGTGCCATCTGCGGCAAGCAGGTCCTGGACACAACGGGCTATGCGATGTCGTCGAAGTAGAGCGCCGTGCTTCAGGGCGCGGACTTGGACTTAATTCTTGGGACTATTGTATTGCCAGACCTGGCTGTAAATTTTGCTAGCTGCTATCATTATTCGCTTTGAGGATGCTGAACGGACACCCTAGTCTACGGCAATGAGTGAGACAACGCCGCCTCTGGCGCGCCACATTCCTCGCCCCCGAGAACGTGAAGACATACCTACGTGCAGATCGCAGGTCTCTTCGCGAACAAACATACTACGCATGCATTAATGCGGCCTCCTCGCGCGGTGTGCGACAGCAAATCGGATAATCCTGTGTCGTTGTCTTTCAGTGACGGCACAGACTCCTCAAGTTGAGAGCCATATTCGTTTCGAGCCGTGCTACTCTATTCTCAGTGAGATGAATGCTGTCATCACAAATTCTCCAGCTACGTCCGTTTGCGGGTCATTGGAATGTCCCTGAGCTACAGGCTGCAGCGGAGTGGGCATGGTCCGCGGATGGATGTCGTGGCTTCGGTAGAGCACTCGGAGTCGATAAGCGCGCACTTGGTTGTTCGTTGTTCTACCATGAAACGTGGGCCTGAGGCCACGGCGTGGCTATGGTCCGTAGATTCAACAAACTGTCGAAGGTGCCTTACCGGCCAATTCCACGGCAGTAGACATCAGCAAAGTAACGCTTCCATCTTGACGGAGACCGCAGATTCTGATAATTAGGGCGTATCGAGGAAGCTGATGAAACATCGCAAGCAATGACTTCTCATTACATAACATTAGCAGAACATTCTGAAAGCATCAATCTATCGACAATAGTATGGGCACGGTCTTCCGGATCATATACAAAAGATTATACAAGATACATAGATATCTGCCATTCCAAAACGTGATAGAGATGTATGGTACGTAGGAACGATGGAGCGCACTGGACAACACTAAGCACAGACCTACGTCAATTTCGTCTTTGTCCTCTGTTCGTAGATCTCGACATCGATGGTGTTCGTACTGAGGAACCGCCAGATATTGACGTGCTTGACCTGGCCGAAACGTCGAAGTCGACCTATCGCCTGTGTCTCGCACGCATCGTAGATCTCCTGCGTCGCGGCGAGCAATGGGGATAGGAAGATAGCGTGATTGGAAGAGGTCAAGTTCGCGCCGCTCGCGCTCTCGTCCATCACATTGAGCAGGAGCACGCGCTCCGTGCTGTCGTTCTGGAACTTCTCCAGATTTTTGCTCTTCTGCGACGCAGACCCTCTGATCTCGAGGAAGGGCACTTTGTTCGCAGTGAACGCCTCGGCAACCTTCTTCATGAGGTCCGGGAATTGCACGAAGACAAGGACCCGCTCATCCCTTGGAATCACACGTCTACAGATAATCCACGGTCAGTTCAACCCCGCCACATAATCGGAATACGCACTTGATCAAGTGGATGACTTGCTCGAGCTTGTGACCGTAGTGCTTGCCACGACCGTCGCGCGCTTCGTCATCGATGCCCAACGTGTCGCCTTTGACGATGTTGAGCACACGCGCCGCGGCATTGCATGCGCCGGAGGCAGCGTAGACACATTCCTCCCTGTCAGCACACTCCGTAACGCACTTGATGCATCCCATGTGGCCGCAAGATGAGAGCACGGCCACCTCCTCAATGGGGATCGCCTCGCGTTTGCATGAAGGACAGGAGACAACGGGCGGCTTCTCCGCCTGCCTCTGGAGATCACGGACAGCCGTGAAGTAGCGCAAAGAGCGCACGCGGCCGGTCAGCTCCTTGGTAAGACGACGAAGCTCATGAGTCTGCTCCCGATGCTGCCAGATGAGCTCCTTGGCGCTGTTGGAGAGGTTCTCCTCCTTTCTGCCCTTGCCCTTCGTGTCGGTCTGCTTGTTCGTGACAGCCTTGAGAGGGGCCGGAACGTTCGCCTCGTCCAGCAGCGCACAGACTTGCTCGGTAGCCTCTTTATCGCCAACACCTTCTGTGCGAGTGACGCGGATGTACTCTCGGAAGAGGGACTCGGATTCAACCTTGCCGATCTTCTTCTCCATCTTGACAGCCTCGTCGAGCTTCTTCAGCAGTTCCGCCTTACAGTTGTCAAGCTGAGTCTTGCGCTCCTTGACGATCACCTCGCAGGCCTTCATGGCATTCTCCTTGTCAGAGGTGTCCAGCTCGAAGTGAGAGCATCTCTTCAGGAGCGCTTCTTCCGCGGTGCTAGTGCCAACAGTTGGTCGACGACTGTACAAGCAAGGAACGATGAGGAACTTACCTGCTTTCACCGAGGGCCTGAGCTACTCGCTTCTCACGATCACTGTCGCTCTTCCTGCCTCGCTTGACCGTCATATCGAGTGCACGGAGATGGTGCTCGAGCTCGAGATAGATCGCCCGCTCCGCCGCTGGGAGGTCGATCTTCTTGATCTCAAAGCTCGAGGGAATCTCGTCGATCTCAGCGATGTTCTACAAAGCGTTCACTATCACAACTAAAGCGAACAAATAATGAAGTACCTGGCGAACAAACCGATCCAAAAAGGCCTGGCCAACTTCATGACGGTGCGCGTGCCATTCCAAACTGTGCACTTCACGGAAGGAGTGGAATTTCTCGACGGCTGCAGGGTTCGTCAATAACTATGTAGAGCTGGAAGGACGACCACAAACCTGTCTGGTCTCGCTTTCGCTTCTTGATCATTGCAGACTGGCCCTCGCCATCGTCGTCGACGCCAAGATGCAGGTCGAGGAAAGCGGAAATCGTCTTCAAGGCGCCAAAGTCGTGAATGGGGGGCGTCCCGGAAAGTACCCAGTGGCGCTCTGCAGTCAACTTAGTGACCATGGAGTGGATCTTGCCATCTAGGTACGTATATTCGTCGATGACCTTCCTGGACCAATGGAACATCTCCAGGGGCGGTGCCTGCATCTGAGTCCAGTCGCTCTTGACTGCTCGGGAGTTCAGCTTCCATGGGTCTGTGTCCTCCCTCCTCTTTTGCTTTTTGGCAGGCCGCTTGTCATCGTCGTCCGCCTTTCGCTTCCCTGCCACCTTCTTGGACTTGCCCTTCGAAGCCGCCGGCTCGTCGATGTCCATCTTGTGTTCATCCTCAGACGTTGCAGCCGACTTCTTGCCCTTGCCCTTCGCCTTCGGCTTGGCTTTCGATTTTTGAGCAGCCTTCTTGCGGCGATCATCGTCAGACGAATTCATGATAGCGTCCTCGTCCTCTGACGGTGTCTCCTCGGCGGACGACTCCTCGTAGTCGGAAGACTTCGATGACTTCTTCGATGGCTTTGCGTAGAAGGCCTTCTTCGCAGGACGCTTCGGCTTGGGCTGTTCCTCATCAGGCTCAAAGTCATCGTCCTCCTGCCCGTCCTCGTCGTCGTCAGACAGCACGATCGGACGCCTCGGGACAGCTCCGCGACGGCGAGGTCTTGGTGCATCCGACTCGTCTCCATCCGCTTCGGTAGTCTCGGCCTCTGAGCTCTCGTTGGCCGACGAAGATGCCACGCTAGAAGTCGCGGCACTAGAGCTTGTGATGCTCTTGCTTTTACGCCTGGGAATGACGACTTCCACGACGAGACCGCTCCGCGAGTTGTATGCAGGGCCAGAGGAAGAGCTGCTGCTTGAGGGAGCAACTGGCTCTCCTACAGCTTCGGCGGCCTCGCGATAGCTCTTGCCCTTGAGGCGCTTCGTTGGCATGAAGAAATTGCTCTCGTCGTCATCTGATATACGTGGTCAGATGTGGGACATCTTCGGAGTACCAGTTATACTTACCGAGCTTTCTACCCTCTCGGATGGCGTCCATGACAGCAGTTGAACCCTCATTGCGCAGGCGCTCCACCTGACCACCGAGGGAAGACAGAACAGTTTCGAGGCGAGCTTTGAAGTATCTTCCGTCCTGGACCGGGAGACTACCGGCGCCTGCAAAGGCCTCCAGATTCGCCAAGTACACGCTGCTCTGGAACAGATTCGAGGCGACAACAACAATGTCGGCCTCTTGCACCTGCTCGATGGTGAGCGAGTTGAGGTTCGACGCTGTCGAGAGCTCCACGACCTTGAAGCGTTTGCCGGCGAACTTTTTCACTTCGGAGCCCCATTGCCTGGTCAAATGAGGAGGGACGACGACAAGAGTTGCCTTGACAGCGATTTTTCCCTTCATGTCCTCGATCTTCCTGAACTCCTTGTTTACGTCCTTGGAGGCGCAGTCAATGAGCCCGAGAGTGATCGCTGTCTTTCCGTAACCGACTTCATCAGCGAGCACACCGCCGCGGATGTAGACAGGTCGCTGCGCGCGTCCTTCCGCTCTCCAACCGAGTGGCTCAAGGATCGCTTCCGATATTTCCTCCTCGACGAATGGAGGCGCATCTCGGGATTCTTGAGCCAACATCCACGTGAGAGAACGGAGCTGCTCGGGACGGAGAGGGATCTTGAAGCTGGGCGGCTGAGCGTGTTGTTCGTCATGCCTGTTGCTAGACAGCTTGAACTTCGGAAGATTGATCTTCGCCGCTGGGATGAAGTCTGTGGTGAGTCGCCAGGAGGTCGTAATCTTCTTCGTCCTTCCCGTGGAGGGAAGCCGAGACATAGCCCGATGCATGAGAGACGTGATATTGACACCAATGCGAACGATACCGATGTCGTTCTCCTCCAGCTTTAACTGCGTAACGAAGGGGGCAGGGCGTCGCTTGAGGCTGCGCTCATACTCCCCGGCCTGGGCAGTGTCCTCGATCGCCGTGATCCGCTTCTTGACCTTCGTCCAGCGAAGCCCGGGAGCACTGGGGGCGCACCTCTCGCAGTTGGCGTGATCGTCTACAACAGTAGTATCCTGCCAACTGTTGAAGCGATCACCAACATCGCGGATGCGCTCAGTGAGCCATGCAAGAGCTTTGTATGTGACACGCTCATGCACTTTGTCGACCTCCTTCCATGCGCCACGGGGCCATTCCGAACCTGCTTGCTGCAGAAGGGGAACACGACAGACAAGCAGAGCGCTTGCACTTGAGCATGCATCGTTCGAGACACTGATCTCCAGGTGCTCTCCAGGGACGGCATAATGCGCTTCGTAGCCAGTTGCCGGCTGTTTAGAAGACATTATTAGCTACTATCGCGAACTCGAGACGCGACAACACTGACCGTTAAGCGCACCACGGCAGACTCCATCCACTTGTACGGGATGCTGCATCGCACGCTCTGAGGTTCCTCCGCATCGGACTGCCGCCACTTCGGCCCCAGCTGGCAGATGATTGGACGCGTCTCGCCGTACTCGTACCGTATCTTACTGATCGAGATGACGAAACAGTCGTCTTTCGGATCTCCGCATCGAGTTGGATCGAGCAGGAGGAAGAGCGGAGGCAATTTTCCATCTTTGTCACTCGCAGCCTTCCTATGCAGCGCGGAATTCGCCGTACCACACCTGTCCAAGAGCGTGTACACTCCCGAAATATCGCGGTCGAAATGCTTCAAGTCGGACGCAGGCACGCTGATTTGAAGCTTTGAGTTCACCATCTTGTCACGGAACTCCTGCCCCTGCAAACCCAGCTTCTGCTCCCAGGCAGGTACGAGTTCACTGCCCGTGATAGTGATGCGCACTTCGGTAGTGTGCGGAAGTGCGAACTCCCATCGCCCACTGAACAGGCCGTCCTTGCAGACAAATCGCCCAACCGGCGACTCCAGCAGCTTGCGCGTCTCCGAGTTGGCGGGCTCGCTCTCCTTGGGCTTGGCGAACAGACGCCATTCGGGTTGCTGCGGGTTGAGCTGCAGCTCCAGGTACGCCACGGGCGATTGGTAAGTCGCGACCCAGATCTCCTGGCGTTTCGGCTCGACGAAGCGGAGCTCCTGCTGTGCGGCGCGCAGCACGGCAGCACACCATGCTGACCAACGCTTCGCGGGAATGTCGACACCTGACGCCGCCTTCAGTCCGTCAAGATGCTGTTGAGAGACATTCGAGAGGGACAGGGACATGGGCAATGTCGACTTCAGCTCCCTAGCAAACGTTAGAGGAGGGAGACGCGGATTCGCCATGACATCGACGGGCTCGAAGTTGTGTTCCGGGCGGCCACCGCATTTCACGCAGGACGAGGAACCGCAGTCGAGACAGCGGTTGATAACGCGGTCCGTGATGTCCTTTCTCCCCTCGCACTCACACAGGCGCGCGCTCTTCTCGGCGTTGGCGAGGAGGCGGTTGAGGGGCACTGGCGAGGTCGACGTGAGGTCGAGCGGCCTCTCGATGAGCTGCCCCTCGCCGGAGACGTGATCTTCGATAGAGGCTGTGTCGTCCTGGACTTGGTCAACGTCCATCGTGTCGTCGTGGACACTGGCGTCGTCCACGTCCATGTCGTTCCGGGACTCGTACGAGGTCCGATCGCTGCCCTCCTTCAACAGCTTCTTTCCGACGACCAGAGCAGCGAGGATGCATGCGCCAACGACCGTCGTGGACATGGCGTTGCCAGCGAGATCGGCAAGCTGGTCTTCGGTCTCACGGGTGAGGAGAAGTTCGTCGACAGGCAGGCCTTGCATGGAAAGCGCCTCGATGCCGACCATAGGCCCGCCGCGGTTCGTGATGTACGGGATCATGGAGGGAGTAAGACATGGGCAAATACCAACCTTGTTTGACCCGATTGTACGGTCGACGTTCTGCGACAGATTCCACACTTGACTGAAATCGACCAGCGAGCTAAGAAACGGCACATAAAGGCGCAGGAAATCACGTACGTCTTGTAAGATGGATCAACACCCTTCTTCGCAGAGCGAAGGAGACTGATGTCCATCAAATCCCAGACGCGCTCGACCTGTCCGACACCCCAGTCGTTCCACGCAAAGTCAGGCATCTTGCAGAAACCGCCTGGTAGCCAGATGAGTCGGCAAATCAAGAGCACAACTCAACAGGTACCCACCTTCATCCCAACTGGTGAGTGGTCGCTTAAGACCCAACTCCTCTTCCAGCCTAGCACGCTGGTGACGAGACTCGCAACGACCCCAGTCCGTACGACCAGTACGACGGACCACTGCATTATAACTCTCCGAAACGAGCTTCTCCCTCGCTTGATGAATTCGAGGATCGTCTGAGGGCAGTAAAAACGCGTCAAGTGTCGAAGACGCGGGCCGCTTGAGCTTGTTGATCCAATCCAGCCACTTATCCGGGATGTCTGAGCGTTTCTGGTTAACGGCGAGAAGGTACACCCGCGTGCGAGTGTGCGGAATATAGAACTGCTTGGTGTCCACTCTCAGAAAAGTGGCGCTGTAACCCTCCTTCTGAAAGTATCCGACGACGCGTTTCCACGGTGCCGAACATACGTTCTCGAGGATAACGAGAGGTGGTTGATGGTTCTTGACCCACGACATCATACCTCGGAACGTCCGCCCAGACTCGCCATTGTCGTCGATATCTTGCTTCTCGTTGTTGAGATTTGAGTAGTCGACGCATGACGTCCCTGCAATAAGGATGTCTACGTCGCCGGGCACTAGTGCTAGCGAACCGTAGGCAGTGGTTCTAGTCGCAGTCATCTAGTTAAATCATGTACAATACTTCTCAGCAGTGAACTCACGCGTGTGTGTCTCCCAGCTCGCAGACATCGCGGAACAACAGCGGTGGCTGGAAGTTTCGCTCAATGTACGCCTGCTTAAACGGCTCGATTTCGCACGAGAAGACGTGCTCGAAAACGAGGTTTATCTTGTAGTGGTCCAGTATTGATCTTCGGATAAGATCAAGAGCGAGCAGCGGCGACTCGGTCCCAGAACACATTGTGGCTACGCGCATTTTGCGCCCTTCGAGATGTTGCGCGACGGACTTGATCTCGGGGACGCGACTGACCAGATCAGAGAAGATGGCGGGGATGTTGTGTATTGGCGGGAGGTCGAAGGCGTCAGGGGCCGTGTTCTTGGATGTTGTAGCTACCGCAGACATCTCAACGTCGGAGGCGGGCGACTCGTCGTCCAGTGGCTCCGGATCCATAGCAGACTCTGAATCCTCTGCTGGGTCCTCTGCTGGAGGAGGCCTCGAGCCCTTGAAAAACGACGTGATGGCCTTTTGCCCCTTCGAAGATGATGCAGCAGTAGTTTTTGAGCCCTTCGCCATTGTAGTAGAGTGGAGTGAAAGACGGATGACAAATGCGCAAGCGCAAGCGCGTCGCGTTACCGAAGCCTGTGACATACACGATTAGTCACACGTGACTATCGCGTGACGGAGCGCGTTCGATTAGGTCCTGGTCCAACTCCTGTCGCAATCACCTATTCGTTCGCTCAACAACTGCCAGCTAGATATAAACCCTGGAATATGAACGTGTGGGAAGCCATATATAACATGGACATAGGACAACAGTATACGTAAGGAAATAACCCGAAAAGGAAAACCAAACGGACAATAGAGGTGTTTCGCTAACGATAATTATCACTTAAATACCCCAGAGAGTTAATCTAGGCAAAATGCATGGCAACATGCTAAGGTAGAGGACGCCAGGAACGGGCACCCCTTACATAATCAAGGCGCTACCGATACCAACCACCCTAATAACATTGACCACGGGCAACGTTTTGTGGATAGGAATGATGGGAAAGGACGTCCTCTTTCAATCCTATTGAGCGAAATCTTGAGATGTTGAGAATTGACCAAGCAATTTCCAAAAAAGTGAAATTTTTAGTTCTGACTTTTTCTGCACATTTTGAGGCTCCTGGAGCATTTTTGATTCCGCAAGCACTGGGATTTGGCCACACCTAGCCTAGGGCTATATCACGTGATGGTACAAATCAGGCAAGTCTAAACATCCTGGTAAACTTCAGTGACATACGCAGACAGCAATAGCACCTTTCGATTAGCTTTAAACTGCATTATTGCAGTTACAGAAACTGTATTTGAACCATGCTACACCTACCCTATGTCTTCCGGAAATACATTACCATACGGCAACGGAGAATCCTCAGGATTTGACCGTGGGAAATAACACGTGATCAGATTATGTAAAGGTGCCCGTTCCTAGCGTCCCCTACCTTACTTTATAAGCAGCATCTGTCGCCATCGCTGTTGGCTATGCTTTTGGCGTATGTTTTCGTACATCCGATGCGGGGTAACGGTATGCATCGCAAAGATCAAGCACTACGCTCCACCCACTCCACTTCAAACATCTGGCTGTGGAGCTCAAAAAATTGGCGACACAGCGATAATTATCGTTAGCGAAACACCTCTTGCGTATTATGTAAGTCAGCCGCTCCGAATAGCTATAAATTAGCAAGTGGATATTATTTTCTGGGAAAGAGCGAGGTATTGCTTACACTTGCGGATGGGACCTAGGCGGATGGGACCTAGGAGACCGAGAGGATGGGCCCAAGTGAGGCGCATCGATTCACGATGCGCTTTCTATCATTCGTGTATGCATAGCTGATCAGACAAAGAGAGGTCGTTCTGTTGTCAAGCTTCAACGCTCGCCTGCAGGTTTCAGCTAATAGTGAGAATGCTGTATGCTTGCTGAACAGCACAATTTCTCAAGAGCTGCCTTCTGTATCCTGGAAGTGTCCTTGTGCTTCCATTCAGCAAGAGGCTGAATCTGAGGATCGAAGACGGACTTATATTCCTGCGCGCTTGCGGATTCAGAAGGTTCTCTCGAGAAATCGCAACTGCCTTTTAGCGTTACATAAACGCCCATGAAGACGAAGCCCACGTTGATACAACGCGAAGTCCAGACTGTAGCTTCAAAGCTTCAACACTCATCAGCTCACATAAATCGTTATCATATTCGTTGACATCGATGCGGACAGTCGCCGTAGCAGGCCTCATTGGTATTGCTGCGTGTATCGAGGTAGCAGGTCTTGACTTCAGCCGCCTTCCGCTACCAATACGCGGCGTAGATGTAGAGAGTCTCGCGCCAAGACTCCTCAAACAAGCGCAGGACTTTGCTGGCCAGCAATGGACCACTATCAGCGATTTCACATGTATGTGGTTTTCTGCGCCACATCGACGTTGTTAAGGCGCTGCTTATGGTACTGACCCAGCGGATATCATCGATCAAAACAATCTCAATCTCAATCCTAAGGACGCGTGGAACCAGGCCACAGATTTCGTGGATCGTGCGCAACAACATCTACAGATCTTGGTAGACGGAGCCGGAAGGGCCGCTCCTGAAGTCGCCGAGCAGTTCGGTGCTCATACTGACAACATTTGGGACCACGTCACTGAGTTCGGGGATGACACGCTGCAACGTGCTCAGACTATCATTGACCAGGCACGCAGGAACATCCCGGGGGTAGATGAGGAGCTGCGCCAAATTGAAGATACAGTGGTGTCAATCAGCTCCTTTGCAGTAGTCATGAAGGAGGGTCTCAAGTCCGCGGCGGAGCGTTCCAACGAGAACCCAGAGGAAGTTGCCACAGCTCTTGAGGATTTGCTTGAAAATCTCATCAAACAATTCAAGGCCGAATTCCCTCCTCCTGATCGGGCTCAAGGCCATGATGAAAGGAAGGAGAGGGTGGGCAAATTCCTCGATAGAGTTATGAACGTGGTGATGGGCTTCTGTGTGGAACACGGCATGGAGGCGAAAGCAACGAGAGAGATTTTGGAGAAGATCCGTCTACAGATCGAATTCCTTGTCGTTACGATCGGTGCGTCAAATTGTTCTTTGATGAGTGACACGCGATTCTCGATAACTGAACATTGTGTGATCATCAATGCAGGCGACCTTGGCGAGCAGCATCCATTTCTCGCCAAGGTAGTCGTCACTGCGATAGTTGCATTCACCGCAGAGAAACTACTCTTCAAGTCCATTCTCCGACTCTTCGGTTTCGGGAACAAGGGGGTTGGCAAGGGTACTCTGGCTGCGTGGACACAAAGCAAGTCGTATGGGGGCCATGTACCCAAGGGAGGCTTGTTCTCACGTCTGCAGCGCTCTGGCATGATCAGATAGGTTCCGTCGTCCTTGATTTACATCCACTGCAATTTTCTAGTATTAGGAAACATGTTGAGCATACATGTTAAAATGATTCTCATGCAGGAATACTGCTGATTTATGGCAGACGATGGCGCTGTGGGTACCGGCAACGTTGTGGCGCACTGCATGGGCGTTTGTATATCTCAATACTGATAGTAACACAAGTTGTAGTAGCGTGGTGATATGAGAATGTCTATTGTGCAGCGCTTTCTGCATTGGAATGATCTGGGTCGACTCGCGAATCGGAGGAATATGATGATGCACAGTACCATAGATGGCTGTGGTGCGGATTGTGGCGGACCTCTCAATCACTCTGAAGACCACATGCTCAACTTCAAGCTCACTCGATAACATGATTTATACATCTCATGGACCTTCCCAAGCCCGAACCGTCACGGTACACTGTATCCCGTTCAATTGAGTTCTAGAATATTGAATGACTCGCTGCAGCATCCTCACGTGAGAACAGAAATCTTGCCGAGGTCAGATCAGTATATTCTTCCGTATAAACGCCCCCATTCACCTAATGCTGAGTGATGAATTTCAGGTCCTGAATTCAGAGGCCCGGGCTGGAGCGCCAATACGATAAGACAACGAGCGCCGAACATAGATCTCGGCCAATTGAAAGCCATTCAGATTTCACACGCCGAGTCCGACGGCAGTGGCTGAATTCCCTCGAGTACCACTACGTGCATAGCACAATCTTTACCACGGAAATACCCTGAACAAACTGATAGAAACAAATAAAGTAAATTGTCCTTGAAAACCTGGGACAAACCGTGAACTTGTTTAAAATATGTACAGCATCTTTCCTGCAGAAAAAAGCTGCTTGTCTGACATAAAATATTGTGAGCGTGGATTATATTAAATATTCACACAGTTTTTACGGCAGGAAATCCTGTGAATGCACTTAAAGTATTTCTCGAGTATTTTCTGCCCAAGTATCTGAACTATAATGGGAGCTCGCGCCGTAGGCGCTCGCGTGCAGCTAGCGTGCAGCTAGCGTGTCGCTCGCGTGCAGCTAGCGTGTCGCTCGCGTGTCGCTCGCGTTTTGCGCACATGGCGAGCATGTTTGCTGCGTGGCGGCGCCTGTAGGGCGCCCATCGAGTGCGCGCCGGCGCCTGCAAGGCGCGCGTGCCGGTTGCAAAGGTGTTACAAGCGAAGCGACGACGAGGCCGAGCGTTAGCGAGGTGGAGGAGTGGCTGAGCGGGCAGAGATAAGCAATACAAGTTCTAATTACAAAATTGTGGCGAAGCCACAGGTAATTAAGCTAGTCCATAATATAATGGGAGCTCGCGCCGTAGGCGCTCACGTGTCGCTAGCGTGCAGCTAGCGTGTCGCTCGCGTGTCGCTCGCGTTTTGCGCACATGGCGAGCACGTTTGCCGCGTGGCGTCCATGCGCGTCGTTGATCCTCCTCCCATTAGATAGGGCGCCTGCCATCCGCGGAGTTGGCCGGTGGATTCCCACGCCCGGCGCCTGCAAGGTGCGCGCGCTGTTCCTGCCCCGCACCACAGGGATTCGTGCCCCATGCCACAGGGATTCGTGCCCCATGCCACGGGGATTTGTGCCCCACACCACGGGGATTCGTGGTCCATTCCATGGGGGTTTGTGGCCCATGCCACAGGGATTTGTGTCCTGTGGCATGGGGATTTTGTAATGTAAATACCCCACACCACGGGGATTTGTACCCCGTGCCACGGGGATTCGTGCCCTACACCACAGGGATTTTTGGCCCATGCCATGGGGGTTTGTGCCCCATGCCACGGGGATTCGTGCCCCATGCCACAGGGATTTGCGTCCTGTGGCATGGGGATTTTGTAATATAAATACTCCACACCACAGGGGTCTGTACCCTGTGCCACAGGTATTTGCACCCCAATGCCACAGGGGTGAATTCCCACACCCAGAGCCTGCAAGGCATGTGTGCCAGTTACAGATTCTACAAGCAAAGCGACAACGATACCAAGCATCAGCGAGGTGGAGGAGTGGCTGAGCAGGCAGAGACTAAAATATATTCCTAAGACATAACATTTGTGGCGAAGCCACAGGTAATTAAGCTAGTCTATAAGTAATGGGAGCTCGCGCCGTAGGCGCTCACGTGTCGCTAGCGTGCAGCTAGCGTGCAGCTAGCGTGCAGCTAGCGTGTCGCTCGCGTTTTGCGCACATGGACGCCACGTTTGCCGCGTGGCGTCCATGCGCGTCGTTGATCCTCCTCCCATTTAGATAGGGCGCTTGCCATCCGCGGAGTTGTCCGGTGGATTCCCACGCCCGGCGCCTGCAAGGCGCGCGCGCTGTTCCTGCCCCGCACCACGGGGATTCGTGCCCCATGCCACGGGGATTCGTGCCCCACACCACGGGGATTCATGCCCCACACCATGGGGATTCGTGCCCCACACCACGGGGATTTGTGCCCCACACCACGGGGATTTGTGGCCCTTGCCACGGGGGTTTGTGGCCCATGCCACGGGGATTTGTGCCCCGTGGCACGGGGATTTGTGCCCCACATCATGGGGATTTTTGTAATGTAAATACCCCACACCACAGGGATTTGTACCCCACACCATGGGGATTTGCGCCCCATGCCACGGGGATTTGTGCTCTGTGCCACAGGGATTTGTGCACCATGCCACAGGGATTTGTGCCCTGTGCCATGGGGATTTTTGTAATGTAAATACCCCACACCATGGGGATTTGTACCACATGCCACAGGGATTTGTACTGCACACCATGGGGATTTGTGCCCCATGCCACAGGGATTTTTGTAATGTAAATACCCTGCACCACAGGGATTTGTACCCTGCACCATGGGGATTTGTGTCCTATGCTACGGGGATTTGTGCCCTGCCACGGGAATTTTTGTAACATAAATGGCCTGTGCTGTAAATGCCTGCCAAAATATTGAAGAATGTTCAGTATTTTTTGACATATGGCATTACACATTATTGCAAGTGAAGTGACAACAAGACTGAGCATCAGCAAGGTGGAGGAGTGGCTAAGTGGGCAGAGACAAGGAACAGAAGAGGGTAACCCATGGATAATCCACGGTAAATTGATGGGGAATCCACAAGTAAGTTCAAAAACCCTTGCTTTGTGTGTGAATGGTCTGAATTCCCCCGGTTATCTCAAATAGGCACACACGGATTGGGATATGATATTGAAGTGATTAAACTATGTGTTTGTGGCGAAGCCACGGGTAATTAAGCTAGTCTATAAGTAATGGGAGCTCGTGCCGTAGGCGCTCACGTGTCGCTAGCGTGCAGCTAGCGTGCAGCTAGCGTGTCGCTCGCGTTTTGCGCACATGGACGCCACGTTTGCCGCGTGGCGTCCATGCGCGTCGTTGATCCTCCTCCCATTAGATAGGGCGCTTGCCATCCGCGGAGTTGTCCGGTGGATTCCCACGCCCGGCGCCTGCAAGGCGCGCGCGCTGTTCCTGCCCCGCACCACGGGGATTCGTGCCCCACACCACGGGGATTCGTGGCCCATTCCATGGGGGTCTGTGGCCCATGCCACAGGGATCTGTGTCCTGTGGCATGGGGATTTTGTAATGTAAATACCCCACCCCACGGGGATTTGTACCCCGTGCCACAGGGATTTGCATCCCAATTCCACAGGGATTTGTGCCCCGTGCCATGGGGATGTGTGTCCTGTGCCACAGGGGTTTGTGCCCCATGCCACAGGGATTTGTGCCCTGTGCCACGGGGATTTTTGTAATGTAAATACCCTACACCACGGGGATTTGTGCCCCATGCCACAGGGATTTGCATCCCAATGCCACAGGGATTTGTGCCCCATGCCACGGGGATTTGTCCTCTGTACCATGGAGATTTGTGCCCCGTGCCACGGGGATTTGTGTCCTGTGGCACGGGGATTTGTACCCCACACCACAGGTATTTGTGCCCTGTGCCACGGGGATTTATGCCTCATGCCACTGGGATTTTTGTAACATAAATGGCCTGTGCTGTAGATGCCTCCCAAAAGATTGCAAAAAATGAAGAACATTTTGACACCACATTACACAGTATTACAAGGGAAGCGACAATGAGACCGAGGATCAGCTCTGTGTCAGAAGTGGCTGAGCAGGCAGAGACAAGAGACAAAAGAGGGAAGTTGGGGAACCCATGGGTAATGGACAGGAAATTGATGGGGGATGCACAGGTAACTTCAAAAAACCCCGATTATCTGAAATAGGCACACATGGATTGGGATACTGTATTGAAGTGGAAAAAACTGTGTGACCGTGGCGAAGCCACGGGTAATTAACCTAGTCTAAGTACTAAAGGGCCGTGGATTGCGTGGGAACTGCCATGTGCTTTTCCACGTGTGCCACGTGCTGTCCGTCGTCCCATAGGGCTCGCGCCACCGACCCGGGAAGTTGGCCAGTGGATTCCCACGCCCAGCGCCTGCAAGGCGCGCATGCCGGTTGAAGCGACGACGAGGCCGAGCGTCAGCGAGGTGGAGGAGTGGCTGAGCGGGCAGAGATAAACAACAACTCCTAAAGTACAAAATTGTGGCGAAGCCACAGGTAATTAAGCTAGTTGTTAAAATGGAGGGTCGGACTGCTATCCAGCAGAGAGTCTCACGTGTCACATCTTTTCGAATACATTTGTATCCCGCCGCAGTAAACGAAGTACAAATACATTTGAGGATGTGGACATGTGAGAAGCTTCGCCGCCAGCAGCAATTTTGGGGGAAAGTCTTGAACCTTCAAGGTCTGCTCACAGTCTAGCGGCGCCTCCCAACACGAACATGAGGCTCACGAGTGACTATGGTATCTAGGAATCTGCCTAACATGAAAGGAAAGGGAAGAATGCCGCACACCAATCCTGACAACGGAGGCACCGACATTTTCCAGTCAGATGGTGGAGCAGGAACAAGATTCATGGCGGCAGCGCCCAGTGCCTTTGACGGGAATGAAGTGAGTCACACAATTTCCTGCTGGTTCTCGTACATGAATGTCAACACACGAGCAGGTTGTACCGGACAATGTCACTGTGACAGTACCAGCTTCCAAACAGGACATTGCGCGGTTAGAGCAAGGGATGGCCCTGCTTGAGGGGCGGATCATCACCACAATGGCGCAGCTTGTAGAAAACCTTCCTCTGCGTCCAATTGGTGGTTCTCAGCCAACCATCATGCCGACGACTCCCAACGTGGTCACCGATGATCATAATGTCTCATTCCCATCTGAAACTCAATCTGTACAGTTGCCGTCGGCTGGTGTCGCTCACTCATTTATGCAGGCGATGCCTAGACGACGTACTGCTATACCGAATCTCGTTATCTCGCCCCGCAAGACAAGACATAGGCCACCATCAGCCAACAAGTTGCAGGTTCGTCCCATCCTACTATGACTTGCGCGTCGCCCATACTCATTGAGAGCGTCCAGGCTGATGTACGGGAATACGCGAGGCACATCATGAATCGGAGAGATTCCAGCTCGCCCTTGCGAGACCCTCCCAGTGCCGAGGAATTGGCGACGTACTCCCGGTCAGGGATCCTGAATATGACCATTGATACCTTTCGCGTCGACTTCAACGGCAGTGCAAAGTCTCGATGGAATGCGGTCGCAGCAGAAGTGTTCGCTGAAGGGTTCATCGCTAGCGGATGGTACGAATGCAGGGATCAGGAACGAATTCAAGACGCCTTCATGGCTCATCTGAAGAGCTTGAAGAGTCAATACGCAGAGCAGCAGCGTGGTGACGATCAGGATAGCCTGCAGAAGATGCATCAGCGTGCGAACAATGTGCGCAATAGACGTCGGATTTCGGTGAGCCCATCTCGCTTACTTTCGTCAAGCTTTGATTGAGTCCTTTCAGCTTTTCGAATGGCGGCTGGATGCCTGTCACTTTCATGAAGATCTACGCAAATTCATTCCTGTCCTGGAACAGATGGGCAAAGAGGGTATGAGCGGAGACGAGTCTGACCATCAAGGTGGTTAGCGCCAATATGCCATCGTGCACGAGATATGGCGGAACAACATGCTACTGACCACATGGTTGCGTATCCTCGATTTTCTTCAGCTGCACATGAAGTTCAACGGCATGGGCCGTGCCGCTCGGGGCAATTAGCCACGCATTCGCAAGCCGAGACCGGCGTGTCCTTAGCTTGCAGGTAAACCAGTCACAGGTCTCCCGCTCAATTTCTATGACCATGTATGGTATGCTGCTTTAAGGGATATTCAGTTGGGAGTCCAGCCTGAACCTGACCTCATGATTTCCGAATCCATGTTTCGGTGTGCCGACGTCTGATATAGTGTGCCGACGTCTGATGTAGTCTACTTGGAGATAGTCACTGCGTTCAAGGGCTGCCTACTCTAAGGTCGTGTAGATGGGGATAAATGGAGTTAGGCAGTGTAGTATCTGGGTAGCCAAAGGGTCTGCACTAATCATATATGCCGCCCTTGAACTTCATGTAGAATATGGCAGCTATGCCCATGTATGATCATGGTTAAATTATGCAGTGTATACATGGCAGGTCCATATGAGTATATGTGGAGATAGCTCGGTCCAGGCCTTATAGATTCAAGCAGAAATATATGGTATATACCGATCCTGATTTACCTCCTGACCATGCGCCCTGTTCTGATATAGGCGCACATGGTCTACCCAGTCTAGCAGGACCTGTACGCTGCTTGGACACTCATGTTTGACTCAGAAGCATGGCCGATATATTTTTCTGATTTGCACTCTGACCACAACGACGATGGCAGTACATGCAACCCAACACCTTCATGCCGCCACAAAGATCTAAGGTAACTATTAACGAGAATCAATCGCACTCAACTACTCACTTATGAATAGTATGACTATGAGAAGGAGAAGGTGCCGTGCTTTTGTAGGGCTTATAATCGTAACGCTATCACGCTGTCGCTGATACGCCTTCTTGTACGTGCGGAAACAGGTCTTCAAGAGTTCTTCAATATCATGCATTGTGAATTTGACATTGGCATGCTTGAGCGTACATGTCTCGGGGTTCTGGGCATCAAATATTGTAAGTTGTGGACCCACTCAATTCTAATGACGTGTACCGTTTGTTCATTATAGACGATGCTCGCTATATGCGTGATGATTTGCGCATTAGCATCGGCTGCAACGTCTTTCTCGAAACCAAAGTGGAGCTTGGGGTCGGTGCCCCCATTTTCTTTATCATTCTCTGACTGACTATCCTCCTTCAATACTACCCCATCACCAACAGCTTCTTTGTCAAGTGGGATCAGCCATTTACAGTGAATTAATCTCAATATTTGAGACACGACCTGGAGCTCTGCACATGTGGTAAGCTGCTTCTCACTCAACTCTTCTAGCTTAATGCTGAGGAACAGACCCTGGTACCTTTCCGCTCTTCTTGAGACATTATGGGACCGTCTTACGTGCTCGTCTTCATCTTCTCCGTCAGTCCCTCTCTCATCATCTTCTCTCCTTGTGGACACTGCCTTTAACTCGTTCGATTCATTTCGCAGGTTGGCGACCTCAGGAGTCAGTTCCGGGGCCAGGAGGTATAGCAGACATGGCAGAAGGGCCAGACTGAGGTGGAGGACGAGCAGGGGTCCAGGCCCGATATCTCATTGATGCAGCAAAGCTACCAGGCGACGCAATGAGCACATGACAAGCCTCTTGCACTCGAACCACCATCATGTCTGAACAGGCGCCCAACCACGAAGACTCTCCCCCTCTCCCAGAGCCTTCGCCACCATCGGTTCCTCCCTCCCCCAACCCTCCCGACGTTTCTTTAGAGGCTCCAAAACCCATACCCCCTTCTCGCGAATCATCACCTCTCTCCTATATGCCCAATTATCCTCTTCTCGATATTTATGACAACGACTATGAAGGATCCTTGACCTCTGCTTCCGCGGTAATAGCTCTTGGTATTCTCGCTCGCGACGCTCAACATGAATATGACCTCCATCACGATACCGATCTCACCCACCCTCTTCTCACCTACTCCACTGCCACCCACCGTATGCTCGAATCCATCGGCACCGGAGCCACCGAATTCGCCGCTCGCGGCCTCCGTGACCACGTATTTATGACTCGTCTCCGCGACGAACTTATGCATCTTCACCACTACATCGACGACCTCATCCACAAACGGGACGATACCTTTTCGGACATGGACGACTCTGAATCGCTCCCGCGCATTTCTCAACCTCCCACACCTGAACGTCAACCCTCTCCCATTCCCATTGAAGCCATTCCACCTCCTACCATCGTACCACTCGTTCCCACTCCACTCACCCAACCCCCAGCTATTGCAGAACCTGACGTTCTTACCACCACCTTGCAACTTATTCTTCAGCGCCTAGACAGGCTGGAACAACGTGTCAACAACCCTACGCCCGTACAGCCGCCCGCACCGCCCAACCCACACATCCGCAAACAACCACCCACTAATCCACCGACCGCACCGCCCAAGCAGCCTCGCACTCAGGAATCTCACGTCCGCACTACCAACCCACCCCCTCAACCCACAGCAACCACTGACGACTACGACTTATACCTTGACGAAGATCACTTCCCATCGCTACCACAACCTACCCCTCCCTCGTTCACCACAGTCACTAAACGCAAGAAACCGCAGTCCTATGCACAGGCAACCGCGTCCAACCAAGGACCACGTCGACCCAACCAACCACCACCAGCTCACCCCAACCGACCCACCGCAGACATCCCTACACGCTCCACCCAAGACAAGCTCGAATGGGTAATTAGATTCGGCAACCGCATTCCGGGAAACATCAACAAGAAAGCTAGTGATGATTCCATTTGCCAACGCATCAATGCCGGTCTCCACAAAGCGATCCAATCTCGTGATGCAACAGTCGCATACATCAAGTGGACCCTCAACAACAACATTCTTCTCTACTTCGAAAATAATGTCACTCACGATTATATCCGCACTAACGTCATACCTCGTATCAGACAGGAATTCTCCCTACCCGACCATGTCATCATTTCGCAAAACATTCCTTGGGCACGACTCGTTCTACAAGGCGTCCCTTGTCGACCTTACCCCACCGCACCACGATACAATGCCGAAGCACTTGAAAACACCTTACGCCACAACCGCATCCTCTCCACAGTCTCCCTCACTCACGACATACGCTGGTTGCGCCGTGAAGAAAATATGGTAGACCAACTCTATGCTAATGTCGTCATTAGCTTCGAAGATCCAACAGGTAAACTGGCAACTGCAGTGAAGTCATCCACCCTAGGTATGTTTGGACGACGAGTCACAGCAGTCGACTACCGTGACAAACCCCGCCTCGTCCAATGCCGACGTTGCTGGAAACTCGGCCACGTCAGCACCCCCAAGAACCCATGCCGCGCACCTCAAACGTGCCGACAATGCGGAGACGACCATGCCGAAATCACCCACAGACGTAACTGCTACCATTGCCAATCCACAGGATCCGCCGAACCCAAATGCGACTACAAACGTTGTGCAGAATGTGGCGGCCCACACTTTGCCGACGATGTCCACTGCCCACACCGGGAACAATTCCGCCTACCCCTTGACCCCGTATACATCCCATCCTTCACCGAAGACGACCCCCTCCCCTTCCATGCAGTATGAAAATCTGTGATCAAATTCGTATTCTTTCTCTCAACGTTGCGGGATCTAACATACTTACTCACCTTGTCCTCAATACAGCCACAGATTACGACATCGTTCTTTTACAGGAAATCTGGTACGATCATTCTTGGATGTCGAAAGCCACACTAGGCATCGCACCACTCCCTCGTTCACACACTAACACTAATATCGCATGGACTCTTTTCCTCCCCACCCTACCAACTCACATCAGACCATACGTGGCCATCTACGTTCGACCCAGACTTACACAACACTTCCACATTACCTACCACCCCTTCGTCCCACCCCACCCACATATTCTTCCACTATCGTTCACATCACCCTCTCATACGTTCACCATTTGTAATTTTTACAACCAACCTTCCCTTCTCCATCAACCTTTACTAGATCTTCTCGACACCAACCCTCCACCGGACAATTTTCTACTTCTTTCCGGCGACTTCAACCTCCATCACCCGACATGGGCACTCGCTAACACACTCCCTCATTTCCACTTCGCCCATGGTGACTCCCTCCTCGCTTGGACGCAACACGCACACCTCGTCCTCTTAAACGACAACACTACACCCACCCGTCATGGGCATGCTAATCAACAACCTTCCATCCTCGACCTCACCTTTATACGCTCCATGCCCTCCATGATATTCCATCACTTTGAAATTTCCGATAACCCTCTCTGGCATTCTGATCATCTCGCGTCCATTTGCCACCTTACTCTGTTCGATTACACCCCTACACCTAACCCACCCAAGTCTTATCGCATCGACCCAGCACACTACCGCAACTGGAAAGACGCTTTCAACCACGCTCTTTCCTTTCACTCCTTCCCTCTCACTTATACGACTACACACCAACTCGACGAGGCAGCACAACACTTTCTTCTTGCCTGTCGCACTGCTACTGCCGACACCATGCGCCCCCGAAGAACCACCACACGCACTAAGGCATATTGGTGGAATCACGAATGCGACCAGTTAGCCAACCTAATCGCAAACACTACCAACCGCCAAGACCAACAACGACTACGTCGACAACTACGCTACGTAGCCCGCAAGGCAAAACGCAACTGGGCACACGACATCATCGACCGACAACAACACTCCGATCTCTGGTCCATTGCAAAATGGCCTTATCAACGACGCAGATTGCACTTTCCTCCACTTCTTTTTCACGATACACTCATTCATACCATTGACGAAAAAGCTAACGCACTAGCACAGACGTTCTTTCCACCACACGGCCCACCAATTCCTATTCAACTCCCACACGACCCACCTCCATTACCCACTCGTGACTTTCCACCAGTCACTCTTGGCGAGATCCTACACGCCATTCGGGACTGCTCTAACTCTACAGCCCCAGGCTTGTCTGGCACCAATTGGCGTGCTCTAAAATGGGCACTTACCACGTCAAACGCACCCCTCCTCGTTAATTTTATTAACGCATCCCTCCAACTAGGTTATCTCCCAACTTGTCTCCGACACGGATATGTCACCCCAATCCCTAAACCCAACAAGAACGATTATACTAACACTAAAGCGTACCGACCCATCACACTCATTGAAAACCTGTCTAAGCTTATCGAAAAGATCCTCGCACGACGCATTCTCTACGACATTGGCCACTACGACCTCATACCAGCTTACCAATTTGGTGGACGCAATAACTCGTCCACGATCGATGCAGGTACCACATTCGTTACTGACGTTAAAAATATTTGGAAACAGGGCCGCGTCGCCACCTTCGTTACACTCGACATTTCCGGATTCTTCAACAACATCAATCACGATCGACTTTTATACCAGCTATACCTTCTAGGTTTTTCCAACAACGTCATTCGTTGGACACAATCATTTATCACTGACCGTACCGTAGCTTTTCACATCAACTCTTCCACCAGCCGCACCTTCCCCGTCGGCAATGTGGGAATCCCCCAAGGATCGCCGCTATCCCCCGTCCTTTCTACCATCTACGCATCACCACTTCTTCGAGCTTTCCCTCATCCCCTCGACTCCTCCAATGTTACTGATTGTACCCTTTACTCCTATGTCGACGACTTCGCCCTACTTTGTGCAGGACCGAACCTCGAAATGACCACCACAAGTATCGCCACCAATGTGCGCAAAGCATGCACCATTTTACACGACATAGGCCTATTCATCGGAGCCGACAAAATCGATCTCTGTCACCTTTTTCCAACCCGCCGACGACACCACACCCCATTCCAACCTTCCCTTCACTTATCCCTTCCCGACCACAGCGACTTAACTGTCACGCCATCCAAATCCATACGCTGGCTAGGCTTCTGGATCGACTCCCACCTTACCTTCCGTGACCATATCGCCACACGAGCACGTTTCGCACTCACCACCTCCTACGCACTCCGACAACTTGTCACCTCCACCCGGGGACTTCATGTCAACGCCATCCGCCACCTCTACCTTGCGACAATCCTTCCTATCATGACTTACGGTGCACCGCTATATTACAATGGACACCGACAACTTACACTCGTTCAACCATTCATTCGTGTACAAAATCAATGTCTCACTATGATCCTAGGCACTTTTCGTACCACACCTATCGACTCTCGTGAACACCTTGCATCCATTCTCCCCATTCCTTTTACTCTCCATCAAATCGTCACTCAATATGCCATTCGTACTCGTACCCTCCCTGCCCACTCCCCTGTCCATAACCGTTGTTACTCCAATGTCAAACAACCATACCCTCTTACTTTACGTACGATCAACAAAACCTACCCTTACACGAACCCACTTACTTACGTCCACCACCTACTCCCTACTGATACTGAACGACTTGACCCTTTCATACAGGCACCCTGGGATCGTCAACCAAAATGGGGCAACCGTCTTCAATTTGATACCATTGCGCAGAAGTCCACAAAGAACGAACGCCACACCCACCGTCGTCGAATCCAACACCTGATCGACGTCATCGCCACCAACCCTGATCACCTCGCTATATATACCGATGGATCATCACGCACGCCACGCTACCGACGCAAACCGCATACCGGTGCAGCATTCCTCGTTACCCATCGAGGCGCACACCTTCACCACGAGGCGAGAGGACTAGGCCCACAAGCCACATCTTTCGATGCGGAACTATGTGCAGCTGCCATGGCCGCTAATCGCATCCTTGACATCCTACCCACACACGGCTACCGTACCACCCACATTCACTACTTCATCGATAACACTGCGGTCATCGACAAAGTCTACGACACGTCGAAACACCCAGGCCAAATCGACGGCATTCTCTTCCACGATGCCACCAACGAACTTCTTAGCACATACGTTGATATCTCCGTCACCATTCACTGGTGCCCCAGTCACAAGGGCATTCCGGGCAACGAGCACGTCGACCAGCTAGCACGCGCAGCAGTTCTCCTACCTGACCACATACCACCCACCATAACTTGGTTACGGTCCAATGCTCGCCACCGCACACTACGACGCTGGCAAAAGGAGTGGGTTTCTAAAAATCGCATAAACTCTTCGAGATATGCGTTAACCGCACTACCTACGTACACGCTCCACCCCGTTCTACGAAACTTTACGGAGACTAGACATATCCAATCTCGCCTCCTACAATGCATTACCGGCCACGCATTTATCGGCGAATACTACCAACGTTTCGTACCTAACGAATCACCACTTTGTCCTTGCGACAACAACACGATCCAAACGAGACGTCACGTCTTACTGCAATGCCCTTTACACCACCACGCACGTTCTTTCCTTCGAGAAGCTTCACCTTCGCTCCAACTCTCCTTCATCCTCGGTACCGTCAAAGGCTGGCGGGCAATAATATCGTTCCTCAAGCACTCCTGCGCATTTATCAAACAAGACGGCCCCCGAAGGATTTTCGACCCAGGATAAGCCAACATCACCGCCATTACTGGCTACGACCATGACATTACGTTACGATACCTAACACAAGTACGACCGCTCACACCACCCTACTCATTACTACGATACTCTTTACTTTCACTGTGGCTCTAGTTAGCTGCCGCACATGTACATAGGATACTGACTGCGGGGTATAAATGGTTGTCTCTCGCAATGAGCACATGATCGCGTTTTCGCCTGATCGGGTCAATAATGAGATTATTTGTTCGCCCAAACTCATGAGAATAACGTGCTATATTTTATTATTGAGGCTAGGATTGTGGAACTACCGTGTCGGATTTAGCTGGACATAGATCCTCTACATCGATGCTCTTAAACAGGCATAGACGATCTTGTCAGACCTGTACAATACCTGGCCCTTGATACCTACACTAATTAGAGAGATACGGGTATAGCCTTCAAGTGCCAATATAACCTCAACTACAAGCTAGGTGACTTAGCAGCATGTGCATAGGTGGGTATTTTCCGACTCTGTAGGGCTAGCTCCAGTTGAGCTAGCAAGGCAAGCTCTGTTGTGGTACATATAGCTCTACACCTACAGTTCATAGCTAGCTCCACCCTTGATTACTAGGGGTCTGAACGCAGTGAGTGTCTTACTAACAGTGACTGTTCCCAGACTCGCTGCACGATACACGAACGTGGCAGGGCCACATTGCCAACCTCTTGATGAGAACGACGCTGAGCTTGACCACTTGGTGGCGTTGCTTCCATATAATACCTCGTCTCTCTATCTACGAGTAGTTCACTTCCGTCTAGCTTCGAAATACAAAGCAAGGTATGAGATCACAACCGCGACGCGACCTTTTCACGCCGCATTGCATCTTCCAATCCCGGAAAGCAAGCTGTTAGCCTCGTAGACTGACGACTCAAGTCGCCGCGGCGCAGGTGCTCACTTCGCGCTCGAGCTGAAAAGCTAGAGTTTGCGAATCTTTGACTCGAGTCACAGGCTTGTTCATGCTCGATCGCAGGCTCCAACAGGTAGTCCTAATCCATTGACAGCTTCCAAACATCTTGCCGGCCACTAGGCCTACGATGATTGTCATACAATATCATTTCAATGTTTCACTGCTGGTGTGATACCAAAGCTCGAAGCGCAACATGGTTATACTGTCGGAATTAGAACAATCCCTGAGACGAAGCTCGGCCAAACCCTGGAACGCAGCCTCAAACGACGCCTCAGATTCCAGACGGGTGGGTCCCTATTGATGCGACAGACGTGCTAAGGATCCGCGAAGGCTATCTCGAAAGATGGCAGCATTCCCAATCCACCAACTTGTCAGGGGTCGTAACGTCTGCTCCCAAGGCAGGATGAATTTCGGATCTACTATTTCGACCGGTCCCGGAGATACATCTTGTTGGGCGTTCGTTGGGCTATGATCTATCTCCGAGACCGTAGATAGCTCCTCCTCTCTCCGAAGTTTTGTAGCCGTCTCCTCTAGGACTCGTGAAACGTCGTCCCACCTAGCAGCGGAATTCGCGATCATGCTGCCCAAGGGACCAGAGGACTCGAAGGCGGAGACGAGATTGACGTCCGGACGGGGCCACCCAAAGAGCGCTGCCACATAGTGCGCCGCGCACTGCTTCATCGATTCGCCGAAGTAGGGCTCGAACCACGGAAAAATGAGGCGGTTCAGGTTCGTCAGCTGCGCAACCTTATGATCACGATACTGGGCATAGCTGAGCTGGCTAGAAATGTCGGTCGTTGAGTTGTACCAGTGGTTCGTTGGCAGCTGCTCGAGCATCGGGTTCTCTTCCCGGGGTTTACCAGGACCGCTGTATCTGATGAACGGGTTGAGACGTTTGCAGGATGACGACACACAGACAACGCACTTGATGCACAGCCATATTATGACGTACAGAATAGACTCTAGATCATACGAGGGGTAGTGAACGAAGCGAGATGCGCTTTCTGTGCCAAGCGTGCCCGCATGGAGGACGCCAACGGCCATAAAAGGAGTTGTTCCCTACCACGCAATAGTCAAGAATATTCTTGCGCAAAACATAACGCCAGGACATACCGTCACAGTCGGAAGAACTCGCTCTTGCCCAGGAGCCATGTCCTGTGGTGCCCCAGAGGACACTACATACGCACAATGGTCGAAGTCAATCAGCAAGCCGCGGCGACGACGGTGCACAGACGTCGCAGACGTGCGAGTATCAGAGCAACTGCGTTCATCTCGGACCTGTTCATCTCGGATAGGTTCATCTTGGAGAAGCATGTTGGAAAGGCTCAGGTCACGATGGACAAAGTTGCACGAGTAGAGGAAACGATGGGCTAAGTCAACGCACGGTCAGACAGACGATAGGCTAGATGAGGCGAGAGCCGCTGACCTTCGACGATGTCTCTGATGGCTTCGATCAGCTCGAGGCGAGACTCGAAGTCTGTGAGCGGATAGCCAACGTTCTGCAATATTAGGCGGATATGCTGGCGGATAGTGGTTTCCTGAGGGATCTCGAACATGGTGTGTAGTTTGCGGACGTGCTCTGTGTCGTCGAAACGGCGATGCATGGAGTCGACGAAGACGACGCTGGCTTTCTCTATGATAGGTATCGCGACAGGGACGGGTTTCTTCTCCGCACGATGCTCCTCGATCGCCTTCTTCAAGACCCCGTAAACCACCAGCTCGTGAGGTTTCCAATTCTTATCGCACCAACTGTCCTTTAGGAGCAGCTTGCGATCACTTCCCGGCTCATGGACCACCCAGCAAGACGTCGCTCGGCCTTGAAGGCAGTTGCTTTGAAACACATTGCATCCCGCGTCGTCGATGACGTACTCAGACTCGTCTGCACGGACAGTGATCGGTCCGCCGACAGAATACCCGTTCGTTGGGTAAGTGACGGAGAGATCAATGCCGAGGTAGTCCAACGGCGCGAACATGAGGCTGTAGATAATACGCAAGAAGAGGGGCTTGTTTGCGGGTGTGAATGGGTAATCCTCCGTATATAGAACCCCCGAGCGGTCGAAGATGTAGAGAACAAAGTGCTCGTCGATAATAGCGAGTGCTGGGACAAATCGCCGGAATGGCTGATTCTCGAAGACCCGATACGCATCGCGAGCGAGGCGACCGTCAAGATCGTCCTTTTGATCGGTTCTGGTGACCTCGCACAAAGCTTGCACGTATGACCACTGGATAGTCCGGCTACGCATGACGTGGTGGAGGATGATTGGAGTCTGAGGGTTACTGCCCGACCACATTCGCTGGAGCTGTGGGCAAAGTACCGAACGGTTCAGGCGTCGTTCTTGAAGTCGATAATCGATAGTCTTGGATAACAGATTTAACCAGGAAGCGACAACCTCCTCATCCTCGACTTTCTCCTGGTCATTGGCGCTTGGATCCGTAGCGCTCAGATCAGCAGGACTCCGGTGTAGTGACGACGACAGCCACGTCGGCGACCCCAAGAAATCAGGTTGAATGAGAATGGGAGTATCCTGAGGAGTGGGACAAACCGAAGTGGCAGCCGTAGAAATTGGGGCGATATGCTCGGCGTAACGATGGTATGCGTCGTGAACCTCAGTAGATGTCCTGCCATGGGAGGGATCCTGTAGTGGAATAAGGAGTCGGCATCGAATGGAACGAAGATACTACGCTTACCCCCGAAAGGCCCTCAGCCGACGGCGTAAGAACGGTAGTCGCGATCGTGGAAGCAGAGATAAAATGTAGCCTGCCCCCCCACACGGATTCGATTGCGGGGTCGTTGAGCAGAAATGAAGACACATCGTTGGGATATATAGCATCAGGGAAAACTCTGTCGACAAATTCGGGAGGCATCATGGACCAGGAGTCGAGCAATTCGTCCGTGAGCTGACAAAGAAGCTCCGACTGAGGGAGGCTATCGGGTAACAAGGGCGTCTCGATCCTACTTCTCTCCAGGTTTCTGATGGGCGTCAGCGGTGGCACCATGTCCTTACACTTCTGAGATTGCCCGTTTCCTCTAGCGGAGCGGGCTTTCCTCGCTATATTCACGTCAACACTGAGCTTAGCAACGGCAGTGGACTGACGTTCTGATCGCACACTACCCGACCCAATGTGCAGAGTTTGATGTCTGTGATATGCTGCCACTGACTGCTTTCTCGGTGGGTCAGTGGACAATTTGAAAGCAGCGCGCTTCTTCTTCGAGTAGGACGGCTCTGACATGTTATGTTCGTTTGCACTGACCAATGAGGGTCAGGAGGAGGGGGAGGTCGAGGGTGTGGTGAGGGTGGAGGTGAGGGCGGAGGCAACAAGTCAACGTTCATGTTCAACGCTCAACCCTGGGAATCTAAGTACTAAAGGGCCGTGGATTGCGTGGGAACTGCCATGTGCTTTTCCACGTGTGCCACGTGCTGTCCGTCGTCCCATAGGGCTCGCGCCACCGACCCGGGAAGTTGGCCAGTGGATTCCCACGCCCAGCGCCTGCAAGGCGCGCATGCCGGTTGCAAAGGTGTTACAAGCGAAGCGACGACGAGGCCGAGCGTCAGCGAGGTGGAGGAGTGGCTGAGCGGGCAGAGATAAACAACTCCTAAAGTACAAAATTGTGGCGAAGCCACAGGTAATTAAGCTAGTCTAAGAGTAATGGGAGCTCGCGTGGGAGCCGTCGCGTGTCGCTAGCGTGCAGCTAGCGTGCAGCTAGCGTGGACGCCACGTTTGCCGCGTGGCGTCCATGGGCGTCATTCCTGCTCCCATTAGATAGGGCGCCTGGCGCCGGTGAATTCCCACGCCCAGCGCCTGCAAGGCGCGCGCGCTGCTAGCTCGCGTTTTGCGCGCTGTTCCTGCCCCGCACCACGGGGATTCGTGCCCCATGCCACGGGGATTCGTGCCCCATGCCATGGGGATTCGTGCCCCACACCACGGGGATTTGTGGCCGATTCCATGGGGGTTTGTGGCCCATGCCACAGGGATTTGTGTCCTGTGGCATGGGGATTTTGTAATGTAAATACCCCACACCACGGGGATTTGTACCCCGTACCACGGGGATTTGTGCCCTACACCACGGGGATTTTTGGCCCATGCCATAGGGGTTTGTGCCCCATGCCACGGGGATTTGTGTCCTGTGGCATGGGGATTTTGTAATATAAATACTCCACACCACAGGGGTCTGTACCCTGTGCCACAGGTATTTGCACCCCAATGCCACAGGGGTGAATTCCCACACCCAGAGCCTGCAAGGCATGCGTGCCAGTTACAGATTCTACAAGCAAAGCGACAACGATACCGAGCATCAGCGAGGTGGAGGAGTGGCTGAGCAGGCAGAGACTAAAATATATTCCTAAGACATAACGTTTGTGGCGAAGCCACAGGTAATTAAGCTAGTCCAAATATAATGGGAGCTCGCGCCGTAGGCGCTCACGTGTCGCTAGCGTGCAGCTAGCGTGTCGCTCGCGTGTCGCTCGCGTTTTGCGCACATGGCGAGCACGTTTGCCGCGTGGCGTCCATGCGCGTCGTTGATCCTCCTCCCATTAGATAGGGCGCCTGCCGTCCGCGGAGTTGGCCGATGGATTCCCACGCCCGGCGCCTGCAAGGTGCGCGCGCTGTTCCTGCCCCGCACCACAGGGATTCGTGCCCCATGCCACGGGGATTCGTGCCCCATGCCACAGGGATTCGTGCCCCATGCCACGGGGATTCGTGCCCCACACCACGGGGATTCGTGGCCGATTCCATGGGGGTTTGTGGCCCATGCCACAGGGATTTGTGTCCTGTGGCATGGGGATTTTGTAATGTAAATACCCCACACCACGGGGATTTGTACCCCGTGCCACGGGGATTCGTGCCCTACACCATGGGGATTTTTGGCCCATGCCATGGGGGTTTGTGCCCCATGCCACGGGGATTCGTGCCCCATGCCACAGGGATTTGTGTCCTGTGGCATGGGGATTTTGTAATATAAATACTCCACACCACAGGGGTCTGTACCCTGTGCCACAGGTATTTGCACCCCAATGCCACAGGGGTGAATTCCCACACCCAGAGCCTGCAAGGCATGCGTGCCAGTTACAGATTTTACAAGCAAAGCGACAACGATACCGAGCATCAGCGAGGTGGAGGAGTGGCTGAGCAGGCAGAGACTAAAATATATTCCTAAGACATAACGTTTGTGGCGAAGCCACAGGTAATTAAGCTAGTCTGAACTATAATGGGAGCTCGCGCCGTAGGCGCTCGCGTGCAGCTAGCGTGCAGCTAGCGTGTCGCTCGCGTGCAGCTAGCGTGTCGCTCGCGTGTCGCTCGCGTTTTGCGCACATGGCGAGCACGTTTGCCGCGTGGCGGCGCCTGTAGGGCGCCCGTCGAGTGCGCGCCGGCGCCTGCAAGGCGCGCGTGCCGGTTGCAAAGGTGTTACAAGCGAAGCGACGACGAGGCCGAGCGTCAGCGAGGTGGAGGAGTGGCTGAGCGGGCAGAGATAAGCAACCACTCCTAAAGTACAAAATTGTGGCGAAGCCACAGGTAATTAAGCTAGTCCATAATATAATGGGAGCTCGCGCCGTAGGCGCTCACGTGTCGCTAGCGTGCAGCTAGCGTGTCGCTCGCGTGTCGCTCGCGTTTTGCGCACATGGCGAGCACGTTTGCCGCGTGGCGTCCATGCGCGTCGTTGATCCTCCTCCCATTAGATAGGGCGCCTGCCGTCCGCGGAGTTGGCCGATGGATTCCCACGCCCGGCGCCTGCAAGGTGCGCGCGCTGTTCCTGCCCCGCACCACAGGGATTCGTGCCCCATGCCACGGGGATTCGTGCCCCATGCCACAGGGATTCGTGCCCCATGCCACGGGGATTCGTGCCCCACACCACGGGGATTCGTGGCACATTCCATGGGGGTTTGTGGCCCATGCCACAGGGATTTGTGTCCTGTGGCATGGGGATTTTGTAATGTAAATACCCCACACCACGGGGATTTGTACCCCGTGCCACGGGGATTCGTGCCCTACACCACAGGGATTTTTGGCCCATGCCATGGGGGTTTGTGCCCCATGCCACGGGGATTCGTGCCCCATGCCACAGGGATTTGTGTCCTGTGGCATGGGGATTTTGTAATGTAAATACTCCACACCACGGGGATTTGTACCCCGTGCCATGGGGATTCGTGCCCTACACCACGGGGATTTTTGGCCCATGCCATGGGGGTTTGTGCCCCATGCCACGGGGATTTGTGTCCTGTGGCATGGGGATTTTGTAATCTAAATACTCCACACCACAGGGGTCTGTACCCTGTGCCACAGGTATTTGCACCCCAATGCCACAGGGGTGAATTCCCACACCCAGAGCCTGCAAGGCATGCGTGCCAGTTACAGATTCTACAAGCAAAGCAACAACGATACCAAGCATCAGCGAGGTGGAGGAGTGGCTGAGCAGGCAGAGACTAAAATATATTCCTAAGACATAACATTTGTGGCGAAGCCACAGGTAATTAAGCTAGTCTGAACTATAATGGGAGCTCGCGCCGTAGGCGCTCGCGTGCAGCTAGCGTGCAGCTAGCGTGTCGCTCGCGTGCAGCTAGCGTGTCGCTCGCGTGTCGCTCGCGTTTTGCGCACATGGCGAGCACGTTTGCCGCGTGGCGGCGCCTGTAGGGCGCCCGTCGAGTGCGCGCCGGCGCCTGCAAGGCGCGCGTGCCGGTTGCAAAGGTGTTACAAGCGAAGCGACGACGAGGCCGAGCGTTAGCGAGGTGGAGGAGTGGCTGAGCGGGCAGAGATAAGCAATACAAGTTCTAATTACAAAATTGTGGCGAAGCCACAGGTAATTAAGCTAGTCCATAAAGTAAGGGGAGCTCGCGCCGTAGGCGCTCGCGTGCCGCTAGCGTGTCGCTCGCGTGTCGCTCGCGTTTTGCGCACATGGACGCCACGTTTGCCGCGTGGCGTCCATGCGCGTCGTTGATCCTCCTCCCATTAGATAGGGCGCCTGCCGTCCGCGGAGTTGGCCGATGGATTCCCACACCCGGCGCCTGCAAGGTGCGCGCGCTGTTCCTGCCCCGCACCACAGGGATTCGTGCCCCATGCCACGGGGATTCGTGCCCCATGCCACAGGGATTTGTGCCCCATGCCACGGGGATTCGTGCCCCACACCACGGGGATTCGTGGCCGTTCCATGGGGGTTTGTGGCCCATGCCACAGGGATTTGTGTCCTGTGGCATGGGGATTTTGTAATGTAAATACCCCACTGACACAGTTTTACTGTGACGTACGATACTAACGCCCCGCCTATAACCTAACGTCTAAGGCTAAGACCTAACGTCTTGAAGGGCGACTGGATGGGTGTTGATAGATGACCCAAGGTAGACAGTAACCAAGTAGTTATGTCGACCACCAGTCTAGCACGCAGAGGTTCAGAGTAGAACTGAGGGACTCGCCCCAATGCCGATGATAATCGAACTGAGGTAGTAAGACCTCAGCGAGTAGGTTTATATACATGGGGAGACAACGCGCTACTATGTAAGTACTGCCCTAAAGGCATGGGCCGTGCGCTATCTATCATGTGCCCCAGTATATACCATGTGACCTACTTATCATGTGACCGTATGTCCTGGCGGACGAGTACGCTATATACCACTACACTACCGGGCACCAGTCATGTGACTACTAGAACGTGAAGTCCTGGGTTCGAGCCAGGGAGGGGTAATACATTAAAACATGCCACAAAATCTGTGACATTACCTCCGCTTCATATTCAACGTCCTCGTTGAAGGACTAACTTCCATCCCTGCCTGTCGGCAATCCTGTACGCTTTGAACTATATCCTGTAAGGTCTACTGGGGGTCACCACGCCCCTATACATACACGTCGCCGCTGACTTGGCATGCTCCGCCTACCGGTCAGCACAGGAGTGGTGCCTAGGTCTGTATATCGCCTGTCGTGCATGATTCCACCCACCGCCGGCCACAGAGACGGCACCTAGGTCTGTATGTCGCCTGTCGTGTGGTCCGCCACGTCGTTGGCTAATGTAGTCGTGTAGTAACTTACTTGAGAATGGCCCGCTCTGGGGGATACGGATGTTGGTTGTTGGTTATGTCGAATGAATGTCGTTCGTCGTCCGTGATGGACTGACCGTGTCGGTGTGGGGTTAGGCTTTGCAGCCCTTCGCATACCCACTGGTCATAAAGGGGGTCCTGCCGCCCAGGACGTACGCCGGATGGACGTACCACGAGGTTGTCCTGCTATCGCTCAACAGCGAGGGCGGGCTTCTGTCTTCCACTCCTCAGTAGGAGGGCGTACCTGTCGCCGACGTCGCTTCGACCGTGCTCCTTGACAGGAGGCTCCGGGCGAGTCGTGCTGGCAGTCGCCATAGCAACGCTTGTAATGGGGGGCTGGCGAGTTCATGCCGACCTCCTCTTCAAGGAGGTGCCCCCGCCGCGTCGCTGTCCTACAGAGTGGGAAACCCCAGGCCCCAAGCGCGAATGATCAAGCGCAAGGGGGGTGGGTAAAGTAGTTCGATTATTATGACACAGTTTTACTGTGACGTACGATACTAACGCCCCGCCTATAACCTAACGTCTAAGGCTAAGACCTAACGTCTTGAAGGGCGACTGGATGGGTGTTGATAGATGACCCAAGGTAGACAGTAACCAAGTAGTTATGTCGACCACCAGTCTAGCACGCAGAGGTTCAGAGTAGAACTGAGGGACTCGCCCCAATGCCGATGATAATCGAACTGAGGTAGTAAGACCTCAGCGAGTAGGTTTATATACATGGGGAGACAACGCGCTACTATGTAAGTACTGCCCTAAAGGCATGGGCCGTGCGCTATCTATCATGTGCCCCAGTATATACCATGTGACCTACTTATCATGTGACCGTATGTCCTGGCGGACGAGTACGCTATATACCACTACACTACCGGGCACCAGTCATGTGACTACTAGAACGTGAAGTCCTGGGTTCGAGCCAGGGAGGGGTAATACATTAAAACATGCCACAAAATCTGTGACACCCACACCACGGGGATTTGTACCCCGTGCCACGGGGATTCGTGCCCTACACCACAGGGATTTTTGGCCCATGCCATGGGGGTTTGTGCCCCATGCCACGGGGATTCGTGCCCCATGCCACAGGGATTTGCGTCCTGTGGCATGGGGATTTTGTAATATAAATATTCCACACCACAGGGGTCTGTACCCTGTGCCACAGGTATTTGCACCCCAATGCCACAGGGGTGAATTCCCACACCCAGAGCCTGCAAGGCATGCGTGCCAGTTACAGATTCTACAAGCAAAGCAACAACGATACCAAGCATCAGCGAGGTGGAGGAGTGGCTGAGCAGGCAGAGACTAAAATATATTCCTAAGACATAACGTTTGTGGCGAAGCCACAGGTAATTAAGCTAGTCTATAAGTAATGGGGGCTCGCGTGGGAGGCGTCGCGTGTCGCTCGCGTTTTGCGCACCTGGCGTCCACGTTCGCCGCGTGGCGTCCATGCGCGTCGTCAATCCTGCTCCCATTAGATAGGGCGCCTGGCGCCGGTGAATTCCCATGCCCAGCGCCTGCAAAGCGCGCTGCTAGCTCGCGTTTTGCGCGCTGTTCCTGCCCCGCACCACGGGGATTCGTGCCACGGGGATTCATACCCCATACCACGGGGATTCGTTCCCACACCATGGGGATTCGTGGCCCATTCCATGGGGGTTTGTGGCCCATGCCACAGGGATTTGTGTCCTGTGGCACGGGGATTTTGTAATGTAAATACCCCACCCCACGGGGATTTGTACCCCGTGCCACAGGGATTTGCATCCCAATTCCACAGGGATTTGTGCCCCATGCCATGGGGATGTGTGTCCTGTGCCACAGGGGTTTGTGCCCCATGCCACGGGGATTTGTGCCCTGTGCCACGGGGATTTTTGTAATGTAAATACCCTACATCATGGGGATTTGTGGCCCATGCCACAGGGATTTGTGTGTCCTGTGCCATGGGGATTTGTGCCCCATGCCACAGGGATTTGCATCCCAATGCCACAGGGATTTGTGCCCCATGCCACGGGGATTTGTGCTCTGTGCCATGGAGATTTGTGCCCTGTGCCACGGGGATTTGTGTCCTGTGCCACGGGGATTTTGTAATGTAAATACCCCACACCACGGGGATTTGTACCCCACACCACAGGTATTTGTGCCCTGTGCCACGGGGATTTATGCCTCATGCCACAGGGATTTTTGTAACATAAATGGCCTGTGCTGTAGATGCCTCCCAAAAGATTGCAAAAAATGAAGAACATTTTGACACCACATTACACAGTATTACAAGGGAAGCGACGATGAGACCGAGGATCAGCTCTGTGTCAGAAGTGGCTGAGCAGGCAGAGACAAGAGACAAAAGAGGGAAGTTGGGGAACCCATGGGTAATGGACAGGAAATTGATGGGGGATGCACAGGTAACTTCAAAAAACCCCGATTATCTGAAATAGGCACACATGGATTGGGATACTGTATTGAAGTGGAAAAAACTGTGTGACCGTGGCGAAGCCACGGGTAATTAACCTAGTCTAAAAGTAATGGGAGCTCGCGTGGGAGCCGTCGCGTGTCGCTAGCGTGTCGCGCACGAGAATCGCACATGGCGAGCACGTTTGCCGCGTGGCGGTGCCTGTAGGGCGCCCATCGAGTGCGCGCCGGCGCCTGCAAGGCGCGCGTGCCGGTTGCAAAGGTATTACAAGCGAAGCGACGACGAGGCCGAGCGTCAGCGAGGTGGAGGAGTGGCTGAGCGGGCAGAGATATATAATAACTCCTAGAAATACAAAATTGTGGCGAAGCCACAGGTAATTAAGCTAGTCTATAAGTAATGGGGGCTCGCGTGGGAGGCGTCGCGTGTCGCTCGCGTTTTGCGCACCTGGCGTCCACGTTCGCCGCGTGGCGTCCATGCGCGTCGTCAATCCTGCTCCCATTAGTTAGGGCGCCTGGCGCCGGTGAATTCCCACGCCCAGCGCCTGCAAGGCCCGCTGCTAGCTCGCGTTTTGCGCGCTGTTCCTACCCCGCACCACGGGGATTCGTGCCACGGGGATTCATACCCCACACCACGGGGATTCGTTCCCACACCACGGGGATTCGTGGCCCATTCCATGTGGGTTTGTGGCCCATGCCACAGGGATTTGTGTCCTGTGGCATGGGGATTTTGTAATGTAAATACCCCACCCCACGGGGATTTGTACCCCATGCCACAGGTATTTGCACCCCAATGCCATGGGGATTTGTGCCCCATGCCACAGGGATTTGTGCTCTGTATCATGGAGATTTGTGCCCCGTGCCACGGGGATTTGTGCCCCGTGCCACGGGGATTTGTGCCCTGTGCCATGGGGATTTGTGTCCTGAGCCACGGGGATTTTGTAATGTAAATACCCCACACCACGGGGATTTGTACCCCATGCCACAGGGATTTGTGCTCTGTATCATGGAGATTTGTGCCCCATGCCACAGGGATTTGTGCTTTGTGCCACGGGGATTTATGCCTCATGCCACGGGGATCTTTGTAACATAAATGGCCTGTGCTGTAGATGCCTGCCAAAAGATTGCAAAAAAAATGAAGAACATTTTGACACCACATTACACAGTATTACAAGCAAAGCGATGATGAGACCGAGGATCAGCGAGGTGTCAGAAGTGGCTGAGCAGGCAGAGACAAGAGACAAAAGAGGGAAGTTGGGGAAGCCATGGGTAATGCACATGAAATTCATAGGGGATCCACAGGTAACTTAAAAAAACTCCTGATTATCTGAAATAGGCACACATGGATTGGAATAATATATTGAAGTGGAAAAAGCGGTGTGATCGTGGCGAAGCCACGGGTAATTAACCTAGTCCATAATATAATGGGAGCTCGCGCCGTAGGCGCTCGCGTGTCGCTAGCGTGCAGCTAGCGTGTCGCTCGCGTTTTGCGCACATGGACGCCACGTTTGCCGCGTGGCGTCCATGCGCGTCGTTGATCCTCCTCCCATTAGATAGGGCGCCTGCCATCCGCGGAGTTGGCCGGTGGATTCCCACACCCGGCGCCTGCAAGGTGCGCGGGCTGTTCCTGCCCCGCACCACGGGGATTCGTGCCCCATGCCACGGGGATTCGTGCCCCATGCCACGGGGATTCGTGCCCCACACCACGGGGATTCGTACCCACACCATGGGGATTCGTGGCCCATTCAATGGGGGTTTGTGGCCCATGCCACAGGGATTTGTGTCCTGTGGCATGGGGATTTTGTAATGTAAATACCCCACACCACGGGGATTTGCATCCCGTGCCACGGGGATTCATGCCCTACACCATGGGGATTTTTGGCCCATGCCATGGGAGTTTGTGCCCCATGCCACGGGGATTCGTGCCCCATGCCACAGGGATTTGTGTCCTGTGGCATGGGGATTTTGTAATATAAATACTCCACACCACAGGGGTTTGTACCCTGTGCCACAGGTATTTGCACCCCAATGCCACAGGGGTGAATTCCCACACCCAGAGCCTGCAAGGCATGCGTGCCAGTTACAGATTCTACAAGCAAAGCGACAACGATACCGAGCATCAGCGAGGTGGAGGAGTGGCTGAGCAGGCAGAGACTAAAATATATTCTTAAGACATAACGTTTGTGGCGAAGCCACAGGTAATTAAGCTATCTATAAGTAATGGGAGCTTGCGCCGTAGGCGCTCGCGTGTCGCTAGCGTGCAGCTAGTGTGTCGCTCGCGTGTCGCTCGCGTTTTGCGCACATGGACGCCACGTTTGCCGCGTGGCGTCCATGCGCGTCGTTGATCCTCCTCCCATTAGATAGGGCGCTTGCCATCCGCGGAGTTGTCCGGTGGATTCCCACGCCCGGCGCCTGCAAGGCGCGCGCGCTGTTCCTGCCCCGCACCACGGGGATTCGTGCCCCACACCACGGGGATTCGTGGCCCATTCCATGGGGGTCTGTGGCCCATGCCACAGGGATCTGTGTCCTGTGGCATGGGGATTTTGTAATGTAAATACCCCACCCCACGGGGATTTGTACCCCGTGCCACAGGGATTTGCATCCCAATTCCACAGGGATTTGTGCCCCATGCCACAGGGATTTGCATCCCAATTCCAGTGCCCCATGCCACGGGGATTTGTCCTCTGTACCATGGAGATTTGTGCCCCGTGCCACGGGGATTTGTGTCCTGTGGCACTGTCCTGTGGCACGGGGATTTGTACCCCACACCACAGGTATTTGTGCCCTGTGCCACGGGGATTTATGCCTCATGCCACAGGGATTTTTGTAACATAAATGGCCTGTGCTGTAGATGCCTCCCAAAAGATTGCAAAAATGAAGAACATTTTGACACCACATTACACAGTATTACAAGGGAAGCGACGATGAGACCGAGGATCAGCTCTGTGTCAGAAGTGGCTGAGCAGGCAGAGACAAGAGACAAAAGAGGGAAGTTGGGGAACCCATGGGTAATGGACAGGAAATTGATGGGGGATGCACAGGTAACTTCAAAAAACCCCGATTATCTGAAATAGGCACACATGGATTGGGATACTGTATTGAAGTGGAAAAAACTGTGTGACCGTGGCGAAGCCACGGGTAATTAACCTAGTCTAAAAGTAATGGGAGCTCGCGCCGTAGGCGCTCACGTGTCGCTAGCGTGCAGCTAGCGTGCAGCTAGCGTGTCGCTCGCGTGTCGCTCGCGTTTTGCGCACGTTCAGCGCACGTTTTGCGCACATGGACGCCACGTTTGCCGCGTGGCGTCCATGCACGTTGTTGATCCTGCTCCCATTAGATAGGGCGCCTGCCATCCGCGGAGTTGGCCGGTGGATTCCCACGCCCGGCGCCTGCAAGGCGCGCGCGCTGTTCCTGCCCCGCACCACGGGGATTCGTGCCCCATGCCACGGGGATTTGTGCCCCACACCACGGGGATTCGTGCCCCACACCACGGGGATTTGTGGCCCTTGCCACGGGGGTTTGTGGCCCATGCCACAGGGATTTGTGCCCCGTGCCATGGGGATTTGTGCCCCACATCATGGGGATTTTTGTAATGTAAATACCCCACACCACGGGGATTTGTGCCCCATGCCACAGGGATTTGTACCCCACACCATGGGGATTTGCACCCCATGCCACGGGGAATTGTGCTCTGTGCCACAGGGATTTGTGCCCTGTGCCACGGGGATTTTTGTAATGTAAATACCCCACACCACGGGGATTTGTACTGCATGCCACAGGGATTTGTACTGCACACCATGGGGATTTGTGCCCCATGCCACAGGGATTTTTGTAATGTAAATATCCTGCACCACGGGGATTTGTACCCTGCACCATGGGGGTTTGTGTCCCATGCTATGGGGATTTGTGCCCTGCCACAGGGATTTTTGTAACATAAATGGCCTGTGCTGTAGATGCCTGCCAAAAGATTGCAAAAAATGAAGAACATTTTGACACCACATTGCACAGTATTACAAGCGAAGCGACGATGAGACCGAGGATCAGCGAGGTGTCAGAAGTGGCTGAGCAGGCAGAGACAAGAGACAAAAGAGGGAAGTTGGGGAAGCCATGGGTAATGCACAGGAAATTCATGGGGGATGCACAGGTAACTTCAAAAAACCCCGATTATCTGAAATAGGCACACATGGATTGGGATACTGTATTGAAGTGGAAAAAGCGGTGTGACCGTGGCGAAGCCACGGGTAATTAACCTAGTCCATAAAGTAAGGGGAGCTCGCGCCGTAGGCGCTCGCGTGCCGCTAGCATGTCGCTCGCGTGTCGCTCGCGTTTTGCGCACATGGACGCCACGTTTGCCGCGTGGCGTCCATGCGCGTCGTTGATCCTCCTCCCATTAGATAGGGCGCCTGCCATCCGCGGAGTTGGCCGGTGGATTCCCACGCCCGGCGCCTGCAAGGCGCGCGCGCTGTTCCTGCCCCGCACCACGGGGATTCGTGCCCCATGCCACGGGGATTCGTGCCCCATGCCACGGGGATTCATGCCCCACACCACGGGGATTCGTGTCCCATTCCATGGGGGTTTGTGGCCCATGCCACAGGGATTTGTGTCCTGTGGCATGGGGATTTTGTAATGTAAATACCCCACACCACGGGGATTTGTACCCCATGCCACAGGGATTTGCACCCCAATGCCATGGGGATTTGTGCCCCATGCCACAGGGATTTGTGCTCTGTATCATGGAGATTTGTGCCCCGTGCCATGGGGATTTGTGTCCTGTGGCACGGGGATTTGTACCCCATGCCACAGCGATTTGTATCCCAATGCCACAGGGATTTGTGCCCCGTGCCACAGGGATTTGTGCTCTGTGCCATGGAGATTTGCACCCTGTGCCACGGGGATTTGTGTCCTGTGGCATGGGGATTTTGTAATGTAAATACCCCACACCACGGGGATTTGTACCCCGTGCCACAGGGATTCGTGCCCTACACCACAGGGATTTTTGGCCCATGCCATGGGGGTTTGTGCCCCATGCCACAGGGATTTGTGCCCTGTGCCACGGGGATTTGTGTCCTGTGCCACGGGGATTTGTGTCCTGTGCCACGGGGATTTGTGTCCTGTGCCACGGGGATTTTGTAATGTAAATACCCCACACCACAGGGATTTGTGCCCCACACCACAGGGATCTGTGCCCTGTGCCATGGGGATTTATGCCTCATGCCACGGGGATTTTTGTAACATAAATGGCCTGTGCTGTAGATGCCTGCCAAAAGATTGCAAAAAAAATGAAGAACATTTTGACACCACATTACACAGTATTACAAGCAAAGCGATGATGAGACCGAGGATCAGCTCTGTGTCAGAAGTGGCTGAGCAGGCAGAGACAAGAGACAAAAGAGGGAAGTTGGGGAAGCCATGGGTAATGCACATGAAATTCATAGGGGATCCACAGGTAACTTAAAAAAACCCCTGATTATCTGAAATAGGCGCACATGGATTGGAATAATATATTGAAGTGGTAAAAGTGGTGTGACCGTGGCGAAGCCACGGGTAATTAACCTAGTCATATAATAAAGGGACGACCGTTGCGTGGGAACTGCCATGTGCTTTTCCACGTGTGCCACGTGCTGTCCGTCGTCCCATAGGGCTCGCGCCACCGACCCGGGAAGTTGGCCAGTGGATTCCCACGCCCAGCGCCTGCAAGGCGCATGCCGGTTGCAAAGGTGTTACAAGCGAAGCGACGACGAGGCCGAGCGTCAGCGAGGTGGAGGAGTGGCTGAGCGGGCAGAGATAAACAACAACTCCTAAAGTAAAATTGTGGCGAAGCCACAGGTAATTAAGCTAGTCTGAACTATAATGGGAGCTTGCGCCGTAGGCGCTCATGTGCAGCTAGCGTGCAGCTAGCGTGTCGCTCGCGTGCAGCTAGCGTGTCGCTCGCGTTTTGCGCACATGGCGAGCACGTTTGCCGCGTGGCGGCGCCTGTAGGGCGCCCGTCGAGTGCGCGCCGGCGCCTGCAAGGCGCGCGTGCCGGTTGCAAAGGTGTTACAAGCGAAGCGACGACGAGGCCGAGCGTTAGCGAGGTGGAGGAGTGGCTGAGCGGGCAGAGATAAGCAATACAAGTTCTAATTACAAAATTGTGGCGAAGCCACAGGTAATTAAGCTAGTCCATAAAGTAAGGGGAGCTCGCGCCGTAGGCGCTCGCGTGCCGCTAGCGTGTCGCTCGCGTTTTGCGCACATGGACGCCACGTTTGCCGCGTGGCGTCCATGCGCGTCGTTGATCCTCCTCCCATTAGATAGGGCGCCTGCCGTCCGCGGAGTTGGCCGATGGATTCCCACGCCCGGCGCCTGCAAGGTGCGCGTGCTGTTCCTGCCCCGCACCACAGGGATTCGTGCCCCATGCCACGGGGATTCGTGCCCCACACCACGGGGATTCGTGGCTGATTCCATGGGGGTTTGTGGCCCATGCCACAGGGATTTGTGTCCTGTGGCATGGGGATTTTGTAATGTAAATACTCCACACCACGGGGATTTGTACCCCGTGCCACGGGGATTCGTGCCCTACACCATGGGGATTTTTGGCCCATGCCATGGGGGTTTGTGCCCCATGCCACGGGGATTCGTGCCCCATGCCACAGGGATTTGCGTCCTGTGGCATGGGGATTTTGTAATATAAATACTCCACACCACAGGGGTCTGTACCCTGTGCCACAGGTATTTGCACCCCAATGCCACAGGGGTGAATTCCCACACCCAGAGCCTGCAAGGCATGCGTGCCAGTTACAGATTCTACAAGCAAAGCGACAACGATACCGAGCATCAGCGAGGTGGAGGAGTGGCTGAGCAGGCAGAGACTAAAATATATTCCTAAGACATAACATTTGTGGCGAAGCCACAGGTAATTAAGCTAGTCTAAAAGTAATGGGAGCTCGCGTGGGAGCCGTCGCGTGTCGCTAGCGTGTCGCACACGAGAATCGCACATGGCGAGCACGTTTGCCGCGTGGCGGCGCCTGTAGGGCGCCCATCGAGTGCGCGCCGACGCCTGCAAGGCACGCGTGCCGGTTGCAAAGGTATTACAAGCGAAGCGACGACGAGGCCGAGCGTCAGCGAGGTGGAGGAGTGGCTGAGCGGGCAGAGATATATAATAACTCCTAGAAATACAAAATTGTGGCGAAGCCACAGGTAATTAAGCTAGTCTATAAGTAATGGGGGCTCGCATGGGAGGCATCGCGTGTCGCTCGCGTTTTGCGCACCTGGCGTCCACGTTCACCGCGTGGCGTCCATGCGCGTCGTCAATCCTGCTCCCATTAGATAGGGCGCCTGGCGCCGGTGAATTCCCACGCCCAGCGCCTGCAAGGCGCGCGCGCTGTTCCTGCCCCGCACCACGGGGATTCATGCCCCATGCCACGGGGATTCGTGCCCCACACCACGGGGATTCGTGCCCCACACCACGGGGATTTGTGGCTCTTGCCACGGGGGTTTGTGGCCCTTGCCACGGGGATTTGTGCCCCATGCCACGGGGATTTGTGCCCCGTGCCACAGGGATTTGTGCCCCGTGCCACGGGGATTTGTGCCCCACATCATGGGGGTTTTTGTAATGTAAATACCCCACACCACGGGGATTTGTGCCCCGTGCCACAGGGATTTGTACCCCACACCATGGGGATTTGCGCCCCATGCCACGGGGATTTGTGCTCTGTGCCACAGGGATTTGTGCACCATGCCACAGGGATTTGTGCCCTGTGCCACAGGGATTTTTGCAATGTAAATACCCCACACCACGGGGATTTGTACCACATGCCACAGGGATTTGTACTGCACACCATGGGGATTTGTGCCCCATGCCACAGGGATTTTTGTAATGTAAATACCCTGCACCACGGGGATTTGCACCCTGCACCATAGGGATTTGTGCCCCATGCCACAGGGATTTGTGCTCTGTATCATGGAGATTTGTGCCCCGTGCCACAGGGATCTGTGCTTTGTGCCACGGGGATTTATGCCTCATGCCACGGGGATCTTTGTAACATAAATGGCCTGTGCTGTAGATGCCTGCCAAAAGATTGCAAAAAAAATGAAGAACATTTTGACACCACATTACACAGTATAACAAGCAAAGCGATGATGAGACCGAGGATCAGCTCTGTGTCAGAAGTGGCTGAGCAGGCAGAGACAAGAGACAAAAGAGGGAAGTTGGGGAAGCCATGGGTAATGCACATGAAATTCATAGGGGATCCACAGGTAACTTAAAAAAACCCCTGATTATCTGAAATAGGCGCACATGGATTGGAATAATATATTGAAGTGGTAAAAGTGGTGTGACCGTGGCGAAGCCACGGGTAATTAACCTAGTCCATAAAGTAAGGGGAGCTCGCGCCGTAGGCGCTCGCGTGCCGCTAGCGTGTCGCTCGCGTTTTGCGCACATGGACGCCACGTTTGCCGCGTGGCGTCCATGCGCGTCGTTGATCCTCCTCCCATTAGATAGGGCGCCTGCCGTCCGCGGAGTTGGCCGATGGATTCCCACGCCCGGCGCCTGCAAGGTGCGCGGGCTGTTCCTGCCCCGCACCACAGGGATTCGTGCCCCATGCCACGGGGATTCGTGCCCCATGCCACAGGGATTCGTGCCCCATGCCACGGGGATTCGTGCCCCACACCACGGGGATTCGTGGCCGATTCCATGGGGGTTTGTGGCCCATGCCACAGGGATTTGTGTCCTGTGGCATGGGGATTTTGTAATGTAAATACCCCACACCACGGGGATTTGTACCCCGTGCCACGGGGATTCGTGCCCTACACCACGGGGATTTTTGGCCCATGCCATGGGGGTTTGTGCCCCATGCCACGGGGATTCGTGCCCCATGCCACAGGGATTTGTGTCCTGTGGCATGGGGATTTTGTAATATAAATACTCCACACCACAGGGGTCTGTACCCTGTGCCACAGGTATTTGCACCCCAATGCCACAGGGGTGAATTCCCACACCCAGAGCCTGCAAGGCATGCGTGCCAGTTACAGATTCTACAAGCAAAGCGACAACGATACCGAGCATCAGCGAGGTGGAGGAGTGGCTGAGCAGGCAGAGACTAAAATATATTCCTAAGACATAACGTTTGTGGCGAAGCCACAGGTAATTAAGCTAGTCTATAAGTAATGGGAGCTTGCGCCGTAGGCGCTCGCGTGCGGCTAGCGTGCAGCTAGCGTGTCGCTCGCGTGCAGCTAGCGTGTCGCTCGCGTTTTGCGCACGTTCAGCGCACGTTTTGCGCACATGGATGCCACGTTTGCCGCGTGGCGTCCATGCGCGTCGTCAAATCCTGCTCCCATTAGATAGGGCGCCTGTTGCCATCCGCGGAGTTGGCCGGTGGATTCCCACGCCCGGCGCCTGCAAGGCGCGCACGCTGTTCCTGCCCCGCACCACGGGGATTCGTGCCCCATGCCACGGGGATTCGTGCCCCACACCACGGGGATTCATGCCCCACACCATGGAGATTCGTGCCCCACACCACGGGGATTCGTGCCCCACACCACGGGGATTTGTGGCCCTTGCCACGGGGGTTTGTGGCCCATGCCACGGGGATTTGTGCCCCGTGGCACGGGGATTTGTGCCCCACATCATGGGGATTTTTTGTAATGTAAATACCCCACACCACAGGGATTTGTGCCCCGTGCCACAGGGATTTGTACCCCACACCATGGGGATTTGCGCCCCATGCCACGGGGATTTGTGCTCTGTGCCACAAGGATTTGTGCACCATGCCACAGGGATTTGTGCCCTGTGCCATGGGGATTTTTGTAATGTAAATACCCCACACCATGGGGATTTGTACCACATGCCACAGGGATTTGTACTGCACACCATGGGGATTTGTGCCCCATGCCACAGGGATTTTTGTAATGTAAATACCCTGCACCACAGGGATTTGTACCCTGCACCATGGGGATTTGTGTCCTATGCTACGGGGATTTGTGCCCTGCCACGGGAATTTTTGTAACATAAATGGCCTGTGCTGTAAATGCCTGCCAAAATATTGAAGAATGTTCAGTATTTTTTGACATATGGCATTACACATTATTGCAAGTGAAGTGACAACAAGACTGAGCATCAGCAAGGTGGAGGAGTGGCTAAGTGGGCAGAGACAAGGAACAGAAGAGGGTAACCCATGGATAATCCACGGTAAATTGATGGGGAATCCACAAGTAAGTTCAAAAACCCTTGCTTTGTGTGTGAATGGTCTGAATTCCCCCGGTTATCTCAAATAGGCACACACGGATTGGGATATGATATTGAAGTGATTAAACTATGTGTTTGTGGCGAAGCCACGGGTAATTAAGCTAGTCTAAGTACTAAAGGGCCGTGGATTGCGTGGGAACTGCCATGTGCTTTTCCACGTGTGTGGCACTCGCGCCACCGACCTGGGAAGTTGGCCAGTGGATTCCCACGCCCAGCGCCTGCAAGGCGCGCATGCTGGTTGCAAAGGTGTTAAGGTAGGGGACGCTAGGAACGGGCACCCTTACGTAAGCCATCCGCCACCATTCACGGTGCTCCAAATTGCCACATCGAAAATGCAAGTTCCGAGCATCTATTCAATAGGAAAGGTTCATCTGTATGTCTGCTTTCATTCCTATTGACTCGTTTTTGACAAAACCAACGACAGCTTGAGATATTAGCGATTCAATGAATTTCTATCTAACATCATTTTTAATGCTGTACAAGTGATTTGGTGCAATATACATCTGGCACCCCAGGAATTTTGGCCGCTTACATAAGCATCACGTGACTAGATCTATCTGTTATCTGTCTTGCACATGACCTTATCAGTGACTGATAGCGACGCTACACGTGACGGGCGCCACAATCAGAGATTGGCCGCTGCGTCAAAGCAACGAAAATTGTAGCCTGTATTTGCTGCGTTATAATGGGAAAACACTCAGCGAAGCACTCTGCACACATAGCGAACCTACGTCAAGCTAGATCTCGTCTAAATACAGCATGTCCAACCGCCAACCTTGCTGATGACACTGCCAGCCTGGGAAGCCAACTTCAAGAAGGTCCCACGGCACTGCTTCGAGAACCTGTAATACCACCCGGGATGGCCGAAGAAGACGACGATGATGGGCCCATACATATTGAAGCTGTTTTGTCTGCACCAGGGGGTCATGGACCGACGGACACAGAAGGATCAAGCTCAGAAATGAACGAGGAGGATTCGGAGGAGGAATCAGAGCACGAACCTGAAGCAGCCCTCAGTCGCTTCGCATCCCTCCTACAACAGGCACACAATGCTGCATTAGCCAGAGAGAAAGCAAAGAGAGAGGATAACCACCGCCCAAGACATTATACATGCAATTCTGTCCAGACGAAGCGGCGACATGCCGCCAGGCAGAGAGAGCTAGAGAAGCAAGGCTATCAAAGCATTGCACATTTCTTCAGCTCATCATCGCAGAAGCTGGATGATAGCCCAAGCACAATGGTCAGTCAGTGTTCTTGATTACGAAAAATTGCTGACTCACCTGCACAGAGTGACGAAGTTTCAACCGACAATGAGAACGAGAGCCCAGATGTTGCACCGCCCCCATTGATAATGCATTTATGGCTACTATGCCACCGCCCGAGACTATGATGCCAGTGATCACTGATAGAGAGAATCACTCAAAAGATAACGCACCTCACTGTGCGGACATCCCTGCAGCAACGCACCGTATCGATGAACTTCTTCAGAATCTGCATGACATGCAGCCGGAGGGTGCAGCTGATCACAAATTGAATAATATGTCATATAAGGATTTTCCGACACTGCAGGTGGCATTAATGAAGCTTACGGCAAAGTCGAAGGACAAGGATCTTGATGTCGTATTTCGTGCACAGATTACAGCCATGGTGGGGACCTTGAATCTCTACCTTGACCCGGACTTGTCATATCGCTGGCGTGAAGCATCTGTCCTAGCTGCGAAATCGTTCGGACGCAGTGTCAAGTATGCACGTACGCTGCGGATGTGGATCCACAAGTTCCTTGATTCTGGGAAATTCCCATTGCACCGCTATCAGCGCCCCCGTGCTTCCATTCTTGATGACGAAGACCTCTCACAAGCTATCCAATCCCACCTGATGGAGGTTGCAAAACGAGGATATTTTCGTGCCCAAGATATTGTGGATTTCGTGTCAACCCCTGAAATGCAAGATAAGCTCAGCGGCAAAACGACGATTTCGGTACGCACTGCTCGACGATGGCTACACAGCCTTGATTGGCGGTATTCCAGAATGGCGAAGGGAATGTACATTGATGGTCATGAGCGGCCCGACGTTGTGGAGTACCGATGCAAGTTCGTGGAGCGATGGAAGGAGTATGAGAAGCGTATGGTGACCTACGACAATGATGGGAATGTACTTTGTATTCCCAAGGGCTTTCCAGTACCCAATGGTCGCCCTTTTCGGCTTATACTTGTCACGCATGACGAGTCGACTTTCTATGCCAATGATCGACGCAAGACCAAGTGGCATCACTCGTCCGAGGGTCCCAAACCTGTCAAGAAGGGAGAGGGAGCATCTATTATGGTTTCAGAGTTTCTATCTCCGGAATGGGGACGGCTAACTCATGACGGCGAGTAAGTCTCAATTGGAGCATGTCCAAGCTCAATATGTACTTATATGCTTCTTAGGGATGCTAGAGTGATCTTTCACGCTGGAAAGAATCGTGATGGCAATTTCAATGCAAATGATCTTTTGCGGCAGGTTGAGAATGCGATCGACATCTTCGAAGAGAAGACAAAGGGCTTTGCTGTTGGGCTTTGGATGTTCGATAATGCTCCAAGTCACCAGAAACGTGCACCCGATGCCCTTTCTGCCCGGTACATGCCAAAATTCCCATCTCCAACATGGTGCCCCCAGGATGGTGTCAAGATGCGAGCTGGCCGCCTACCTAATGGTGAGATACAGGATTTCTATTTCCCCGATGACCATCCAGAAATGCCTGGGTGGTTCAAGGGTATGGAGATTATCATACAGGAGCGTGGCTTGTGGCCTTCAAGGGATCTCAATGCTCAATGCTCAGGCTTCAAGTGTGAGCCTGAGCACACTGATTGTTGCTGCCGCCGGCTACTCTTCACACAGGATGATTTCACAAATCAGAAGTCACAGCTTGAGGAGTATATTGAGTCCCGTGGCCATATCTGCGACTTCTATCCAAAGTACCATCCTGAGCTCAATTTTATTGAGCAATATTGGGGAGCTTCAAAATATCACTATCGCATTAGTCCAAGAACTGCAGACCTCAAGCAGATGGAAGAGAACATAATAGCCTGCCTTGAAAAGCCCTCACTTGTTCAGATCCACCGGTGAGTTGCCAAACTGAGTCTACTTGGATTAATTTGCTGAATCCCTGACTGTTGTAGATATGCCAATCGTGCAGCACGCTTTATATCTGCATATTCACAGGGGTTGGATGGAGCAGAAGCCTCATGGGCCAATCGGAAGTACCACGGGCACCGTGTACTTCCAGCATCGATAGCACAGGAGCTGAAAGCTGAATTCCACAGTAAATATGGCACATAATACATCTATTTGCTTCAGATTCCCTCCTGCTTCGTGCCCGATTTTTGGTCGGACACCGAGATTTGGCCATGGGAAAGTATCACGTGACAGTATTACATAAGGGTGCCCGTTCCTAGCGTCCCCTACCTTACAAGCGAAGCGACGACGAGGCCGAGCGTCAGCGAGGTGGAGGAGTGGCTGAGCGGGCAGAGATAAACAACAACTCCTAAAGTACAAAATTGTGGCAAAGCCACAGGTAATTAAGCTAGTATTAATTACTGTAATATCCTCGGTCCCAATTTACTATGCGTGACTTCACTGCCAGTGTGACTGCCAAGCCAAGTAAGGTGAGCCAAGCGTGAGCCAAGCCAGGCTCCTAGCCGTGCCAAGCCAAGTAAGGTGAGCCAAGCGTGAGCCAAGCCAGGCTCCTAGAACCAGCCGCTCTGCGTTCCCACGTTGCTGTTGTGGTTAAGTCAGGTGACGTTCCCAATATGCGAATGAAACAACGAGGAAGTGAATGCGCCGAGCTGACAAATCAATTAGGTCCCCATTTCGTTCGAGCAGGCGCGCAGGAATTACTGCTATTGGTAACGGCTGAGTTAGAGTGTGAGGGCTGCGCCACTGTAGTGATGATCCGCCTCTCAAGCAGGGCCATGTCAGGATTTCAAGAACCAGCCATAATAAATTAAATCCACATCTCAAATGGTTCAATCCAATAACAACCCAGTTCTATCTGAACCTCTAACAAAAACCCATAAAGCAATAACACTGCAAATCACAGTAGCATTAAAGATAAACCAATAAATCCCACTATTACAAAAGACCCAGAAGACCTTTCAATAAAAACCCCTTAACAACATCACAGAAGCCCTAGGAAACATTCTAATAATCCCAGCACCACAAGGCTACCACAAGGCGATATTTAAACATAAGGTTTAACAAGCTCCTGATCTACCAGAGATATATTTGGTTAAAAGCCACACAGAAACTAAGTTTGCTTCTTTCATTTGGTTTATACTTCACAGAAGCATTCCTGAGAATATCAGAACCACCTATACATTCCAGGAAGCATTCATACAACTTTAACTCAATCACAATTCAGGTATCAGTAGATACACATGGTTACCACACATCGCAGATCCCCAGCCATATCACACATGTTACAACTCACAGAAACCCTTGACAAAGGTCTAATGAAGTCTATCGATCCTAGGCCCCTACCCAGACACCGCTAAACCATTACAGGTATGCGAGACACATAGGTACACACAGACTCATGTATATATAGTAGAAACCCACCAAGTCTGATCCTCAGCTTGGTTTTAATCAAGTGTATCCTCCTCAGTTCCTCTTGTGTCTGGGCGTCGGTCTGACAGGCCATCCCTTGCTCTAACCGCGCAATGACCTGTTTGGAAGCTGGTACTGTCACAGTGACATTGTCCGGTACAACCTGCTCGTGTGTTGACATTCATGTACGAGAACCAGCAGGAAATTGTGTGACTCACTTCATTCCCGTCAAAGGCACTGGGCGCTGCCGCCATGAATCTTGTTCCTGCTCCACCATCTGACCGGAAAATGTCGGTGCCTCCGTTGTCAGGATTGGTGTGCGGCATTCTTCCCTTTCCTTTCATGTTAGGCAGATTCCTAGATATCATAGTCACTCGTGAGCCTCATGTTCATGTTGGGAGGCGCCGCTAGACTGTGAGCAGACCTTGAAGGTTCAAGACTTTCCCCCAAAATTGCTGCTGGCGGCAAAGCTTCTCACATGTCCACATCTTCAAATGTAGGAGGCTCTCCCATGTATTGTGTCGTATATCTGGACATAGCAAGCCAAGGTATGGACTCAATCAAGGTATGGACTCAATCAAGGTATGGACTCAATCGAAGCTGATGTAATTACACTCTAGGTCTCAATGGTCCTTGCACTTCGCTGATCTCCTGCCGTAAGGAGATTGACGGCTGATTTCCTACCGAAGATTCAATGATTATGATGCAACTGTACGAGCAAGAGGATCAATGAGGCTGCTGACCCATTGCGCTGCAGGGCAGGTGTTGTTCTCTTTCTCCTTCATCGATCCTGTAAAGGGTCTGGATGAAGTCGTTGTAGTCAGTGCTTGCGATGACTACATGGATGCGGGATATGCTTGCCTCGACTCCGAAGCACTCATACCCTGCACTGTTGCCGCCGGAGTGCGAAGGACAGCACCTTGTGCGACATCGGTTCGCCCTTGACGTCCCGTCAAATCCTCCCACCCGCAAATAGAGATGGGATTAGACGAGAGGGGTTCCCGTTCAACATAAGAGATGCATGAAGAAACGACATTGGAATCTAGGAGTATGTCGACAGGAATGCCGACATAGAAGCCGGCCACAGATAGGCGAGGCATGACGCGTGAAGATCGGCAACAAGCTGTACGGCGCCAGTCGGCGGCGCCCCACAAAACGCCGACCAGCGCCGACTCACGATAGAGATTTGAGGAAAACGCCTATGGGAATTTGCGTCAGAATGCGTGTAACTAAGCTGCGACTTCAAGACTTACCTATTATGGAAGGCTCATCGAAGGCTAAGCGCGCGCTGAGTTTTGACTCATTGGCGATCAGCGTGGAAATGCTCACTGGAATACTCACTAGGCACTCTGTACGATAGTGAAGCTTCAAAGCTTCACTCCTGCACTCGAACAATCGGTCCGCCTATCGGCTTGTCACCAGTGTCCCCTGTCCCCCCTACTGTCGCCTAATTTCTGCCTTCTCACGATCACGTGCATCGCCGGTCACCGTCGTCTAAGGTCGTGACAGTACAGTATTCACACCGGAGAATTCTTCATATCGAGGCGCTGTCGCCACGCCAGAGCCTGAACCTGTTGATAAGGAGGAACTTCCACAAGATGAGCCGTCGAAAACTTCGGGCAGCTACTCGAGGTGCCGTGACTATCTTAGCCTTCGAATTAGGATGGCCTCCACCGCCTACGTCCTCTCGCATACTCTGCGAGATGGACACAGCGAGACCATCAATTGTGTATGCTTCTCACCGGACGGCACATACCTTGCCAGTGGAGGAGACGATTGCTCTGTGATTATTTGGAATGTCGATAAGGGATTGTTTCTGTATCGAGTCGTCTTCGATAGCGCCGTCGATTGCTTACTCTGGCATATTTTCCAACCGAGGAGGAGACGCTCATCGTGGGTTGCCAAAACGGTTGCTTGTATCAGCTGTGTTCGTCTCTCTCGCAAGTGTTCTGTTATTTCCGAGAATGCAGGACCGCTCTGACATGACGACCACGTTCAGACCCAGTGTAGTTCACATAGCATCAATCTCGGCGTCAGAGGCACAGTATACTGCCTTGACTATGGTGTCACGACCAGATGTCTGGCCATCGGCATGGGTTCGGAGGTGCACGTTACGTGTGAACAAAGGCGAAGTAGTGCAATCCTCCTGCCTCATCTTTCGCGACTCACTGTGCCCCGAACAGACGCATATTCGGGCGACATCAAACTCCCCCGTCCCCCCGGCGGCTCAGCAACGGACGATACCAATGACAGCAGGAACCGTGCCGTAGCGCTACAATTCAAACCCGACGGAGGGACGATCATCGCCTCGTACTTATCTCATGGGATAATGTGAGTCTGCATTCCGCTATAGCAGGAGTGACCTTACTGACCATGTTCTGAAGATGCTGGGACATCGACAGAAGAGAGATGCTCTGGCACATTATTCCTACTCCATACCCAAACATGTACGTACGATTTTGATTCGTGAGCCTGAGATTAACAATCAGCACAGCGGATACTCTGCCCTCAGCCCCGATGGGCGTACCATCGCAGTCCACAACCTGATAGACGGCTTACATCTGTACCGTACCGGCGTGTCGGGCGAGCAAAGGCCGCGCCGGCATTTCAAATTTGATGTACCCCCGCGCACGAAACACGCGCTGCGGCTTGCATTCCTGCATCAAGGACAAGCGTTGGTGTGTGGAACCACAACAGGGAATGTGTGTATCTGGGAGACCACGACAGGAGAGTTCTATCAACAACTAGCTCATGATAGTAAGGGCCGAGGCTAATGATTCGATATTGACATGAGCTGACAACGCTGGAAGACGACGTCGTCCAGACGGTCGCGGTAGACGTGTTCCACGAAAAATACGGAGATGGTGCTCATCGTCTCTCGTCCAGGCATACCACCGCGGAGATCTCAGCTTTGTCGCTACCGCCTCGACCGGCAAAGGCAACAACATATGCGTGAAGATATGGCGTGCGAAGCGTGGTGAGTTGAGGAGTCTTCATTCGCTGCTTTAACGATAACTACACGCTCATATGGTGTCGGTACGCATTAATAAGCCGCTGGAAGCCTGCAGGATGCCACCGAGACGCTATTCGTTACCACGTTGCTCGCTCTCGAGGCATGTACTACCAACCTACAGCTGATCCTACATCGCTGGCTGCTTATAATTTGGCCAGCGCGTCATTCTACGTCACACGAATGCGGCCCAAGGAGCAGTTGCTATGTCCGCTACGACCATCGCCTCGCTGGCTATCGTATGGGCTGTCTACCAAGTATGCTGCAGAATCCCATGGCTTGTGCTTCTCCACTTAGCATCTGCTACGGTAAGTTCCTTTCTTTGCGTGTTCCGTAGAGTATGAACCTCCTTCAGATCGTTCAAGGTGCCGTGAATATACGAACCGCAGCGAGCACGACTTGGCAGCTCTGCAAACTCGGGATGTCAAAGAGTGTTTGGATAGTAAATAGCAGCATCACCTCGTTGTTGGAATGGGCACGGATCAAGACGCTTGTAGCATTGGGCATCCCGCCGGAGATTCTGGCACGCCTCCCTACCTGACTATTCTTGTCACGTACAGTGACCGCGAATTATGACATGCTGGTCGCGGATTGAGCAGGGCATCATGCCTTTTCAGCTCTAGTGCATCTTGCTAACTTTTATGCAAGCGAACAATGGGAGATGAACACGGTGAGGCTTATATGGAAGAGATCGATCACATCCGAATCGCAAATCGTCCATGAGCCTAGCGGTCGGCAAAGCACGTGGGAACTAACCTGCAGAAATCTGTCTGATTTTGAATCATCTGTTGGCTTCAGCTTCTGCAGACCCTGATCTCCATCCCGAGCTCCATATACGTTAGTTACAGCACCCGACATACTAACTCCCACCCTGAGTACTAGTGTCCGTTACTGATATCGGATGATCGGCGGATGATCGGTGGACACAGGTGACAAGTGCAGAAGGGAAAGATATTCGGCATTGAACGACAACCGACGGAGACTCCTGCGGTGAGGTACGCTACTCAGGTCATCAGCTCGCAGCTCAGTCCCTCTTCATCAGATGTCTGCAACGAGGAGTATGTCATCAGCAGTTGTTGATTGCCGTTTACACTGTGGCTCCGGAAATCTTTGCGAACAATCAAGGTATCGCTCTGGCAATAGTCGATAAATATTCCTCCGCAGACGCAGACGCATTATGATCACGGCAAGCAGCAAGGTCACTCAGGAACACCCGAAACAGGTAAAAAATCACTTGCGTTCGTTCTGTCCGATGAGATATCCTTGCGTATAGGGTCCTTCCATCCCGATTCGCAGACTTCCGTTCCGACGACGATGAATGTTCTGACCCTGACCCGGTAGTGCTCGACACATGTTCACCTCGTCATGCGAACATGTCATCCTAAATTCGCATGCGAAGGATGTTCCGGGCAAGACAATCTGGAAAAGACCGACCGAAGGTGAAGTGAGAGGCGCACCTAATCGCAAGATGTGATTTCCACAGCTCTCTTGCCAAATCTGTGCGATTACCGACGGTCGTCTTACCATCTCTGGCCGCTCAAACTACGAGTGAGCTCTCGGCTGGAACACAACCCTGTTTCACTCACAGGACTCAAATGTGTTGCCATTATGGCAAGCATGGCATAGAGAACTTCTGGACGCGGGGAGACGGGTGTGCTTAAGCTCGCGAATCGCTGTTCACGCCGGTGGCGAACAACATGGAATCACACACAGTGGGATGTCCGGGGGTCGCGCAGATTGACGATTTTGTGATTCCAGGAGGCCTCCACGACTGATTTTCTTCGCTACGGTCCCGATACATCCAAGGTGTACGCTTTCCTGGTGCTGCGAACACGCTAGGAAAGTTAGGGGCCTTTGGATGCCAATTACGAATTTCATTCTCCTCTGTGTGGTTTTCGTTCTAATTTGGCAAGCTGACCCGTGATCAATGTAGGACAGTGTTGGCTCCCCGCAAGGACGGATAATTGGTCCCGTTACGGATCTCCCAGACAATCACAGCCTGATCTGAAAGCAAGTATGTGATGGTTAACGAATTCACTTGGGTTTCACTTGTCTCATACCAATCCTGGATATGATACAATACAACGCACGTACGGAATCTCAATCAGTTCTGATCGGAGAATGCTTCTTGATTGCCTGACCCTGTTGAATCTCAGCAACGTAGAAGCGCCCCCTGGTATGTATCCCTCGGTATATGTAAGACATCCTACTCTCTCCGTCCCCCACCTGACATCCTGCCACGCATCGCACGAACACGTCAAGTGACTGCGTGGCCGCATGGATGACCTTCAGGCAAGCATCATTGTTCAGTTGATGCATACTATACTGAATCGCGAGAACCTGACGACATGTCATGGCTACCGACCCTGCAGTGCTACTCTAGCTGTGACGGTATTTCGGATACGCCGCTGCAAGATGAAGTCGTAGCGCTGAGCGGTGCAGTAGCACCAGCGAAAGGTACAAGGGAAGGGGAACAGGGCAGCAGCGAGACCGTCAGGTGAGGTATTTGCATGAAATGCTTGTCAGAACATGTGGCAACTGAGTGTCTCTGTGGCAGCGAATGCAGTCAACCTATGTTAACGGGTACAGGAGGCGTACTCTTTATCGAGGCTGATCTCGCGAGGGGACGTGCTCGAAGTCCAAACGTGCCGATGGAGCTCGGAGAGAAGACTCGCCCGACTGAGTGGCGCACTGTAGCGTGAGGATTCCACCATCCATGGCCTGACTGGAGTCCCTGAACGGCATCTAGACCTCTCCCCGTGAAGAAGATTCTGCCTCAATTGCGGCAATCTCAGAGGATAGCGGAAAAGGCTCAGAGAATGGCAGATCTATCACGAGAGCCACCCCGGCTTTCTGCAACGGGGCCCAAACGGGTGAGGTCCACAGCTGACAGTCCCACACACCGTGGAAAGAAGCGGAAACACACGCCTGAAGTTGATGTCTCACGAAAGAGGATCCGCGCCTCTACAGTCTCCCTGCAGCGGTATTTGTGTAAATGATCACTCATATATCAATCGAAACTGATGTGTTATTCAAATTGCCAGTCATCGGCCTGGGGTCCTGTCAGAAGTCATGACTGGAGAACCTGACGCAAGCTCAGGTTTAACCAGCCATTACACAGCTCATAATCCAACGCGCCGTGGCCAAAAGCGCAAGCGCACGCCCGAAGTTGATGTCTCTCAGAAGAAGGGCCGCGCCTCCACAGGCTATTTGAAGAGGTAGATATATGTGATATTGCTCGAGTATCGTTTAAACTGATGCGCTGTGCGAATCACAAGCCATAAGCATGGAGCACCTTTGGAAGCTCAGACCCTGATCGGAGATTCCAACACAGTTGTGGATGCGATTGACTGTTCCTCTGCTGCACCCTCCAGCCCAGATGCAGCTTGTCACGACCGCCAGGTCTTACTTCCTATGGAGCTAGACTCGCGCCCCCGATCACCTCCCTACTACCCGAACCCCCTCCCAGGTAATGGAGATCGTGCAGAGACTGATGATCCTTCGAAGGACATGAGGGCGTCCACTTCGTCGTCATGCCTTACAACTCTGTCCCATGACCACAAACAGTTGACTGAGACAGATGAGACATCGAGGAAGAAGAAATTGTCCCCCGGTGTCAGGAGCAAAGATGATCCTGAGGACGATTCAGAATCGGATGGCTTCGTCACAGCACCTTGCCCGTCCGACGACAACGCACCTGACAGCGGCGACTTGGGACGCGGTGCAGCGCCTCCCGTGGCTCAGTTCTATCTGGCTGGTAACGATGCTACTGCCGACGAGGTGGCGAGTCCCTATCAAACGATCACGGCAGAGACGGTTCATCCGCATGGCGGAGGCACAGTTATTGGTAGGAACTCCTCCATCACTTTTACCACCAAAGCACAGCCCATGTCAGGTGTGACGCGACCTCTGTCCGTTCCTACGACGAGATGCATGTCTGACGATGAAACTCGCACGACTGACAATGATGGTTACGTACCCAGTGGGGAGGAAACAAGTGAGGAAGAGAACCGCCTTCACAGTTTTCGCACAAACATCATTGGCAATGACGACGATGTGGACCATACGACTTCCAGTGAGGAGAACTCTAAGGTGGTAGAGTGCTCTGACATCGATGGTCAGAGTCAAAGTAGTGACGAGGCAGCTCTCGACGATGCGGGCGTCAACAGCGTGAATGGCGATGACGGCATTGATACACCGAGGGCGAGCAAAAGTAGTCTCTACAGCAGACATGCAAGCATCGCTGACATCGAAGAGAAGGACTTTAGTGACGAAGATGTCAATGAGGTCAATAGTCGCCGCGATTGCAACCCAGATGTTAACTGCTCGAACGAGGAGGATGACAGCAGTGGTATGGATACCCCAAGAGCAAATGGAGGCAGCATATGCGGCAAGAATGCGACCGCCATCGAGATCGTTGAGGGCGAAAGCGCAGGAGACACAGCCGCAGATGGGGCCGGGAATCGTCACGACCACGACATAATGGTTAACAACACGAGCGACGACTGGGATGATGGCGACGATGCTTCAGAGACACCCAAAGCGAGCAGAAATAGCAGGAGCACAACCACCGTTGACGGCGAGGGAAATGAAGATGAAGGCGGCACGTTTGGAAGCGCTCTCAGCAGTGGCAGGGGCACAACCACAGGCGACGACGACGACAGCGACGACGACGACGATGACGACGACGACAACGACGACGACGACAACGACGACAACGACGACAACGACGACGACGACGACGATGACGAAGCCAGCAGTGCAGCAGCGAGCACGGATATGCAGAGCATTAACTCAAATCTCAGCAATTTGTTGGAAGGTAATTCGATCATGTTCCATGTGGTCTGACTCATACCAATGCTCGCTTCAGCCGCACTGCCTTTAAATAAGCGAAGACGACGGAAACGATCCGAGCATCATGCATCGAAGTCAAAAGCATTATCCCACACGCTTAGCAGCATTACTTCAGAACCAAGCGCAGAGTCAGTTTCGGGCCAAACACGGGAATCGTTTGAATCTGACCGACATGCTCAGATCGTGTGATGGTCCTTCAAATAGCTCCGAGCGTAATTTTCGCCGTAGACGGACACCCAGCATCATTTATCACTACTACGAGCCTGGTGGGAGGCGTAGTGTTGAACGGGCACTCTTCTCGTCTGATCCCATCTCTATTTCCGGGTGGGAGGGTTCGACGAAACGTCAAGTGCGTCAAGGGCGAACCGATGTCACACAAGGTGCTGTCCCTTGCACTCCGGCGGCAGCAGTGCAGGGTGTGGGTGCTTCGGAGTCAAGGCAAGCATATCCCGCATCCATCTAGTCATCGTAAGCATTGGACTCAACGACTACATCCAGACTCTTCACAGAATCGACGGAGGAGGACGGAAATGACACCTGCCCTGTAGCGCCAGTGGGTCAGTAGTCTCATTGTTCCTCTCGCTCGTACGGTTGCATCATAATCATTGAGTCCTCGGTAGGAAATCAGCCGTCAATCTCCACCTTACGGCGGGAGATCGGCGAAGTGCAAGGACCATTGAGACCTAGAGTGTAATTACATCAACTCTGAATGGGTCCATACCTTGACTTCTTATGTCCAGATATACGACACAATACATGGAAGAACCTCTTCCATGCGAGGATACGGACATGCGAGAAGTTTCGCCGCCAGCAGCGATTTTGAGGGGAAGTCTTGAACCTTCAAGGTCTGCTCACATTCTGGAGGCGCCTTCCAACATGAAATGTAAGGCTCACGAGTGACTATGATATCTAGGAATCTGCGTAACGTGAAAGGAAAGGGAGCGACGCTGTACACCGATCCTGACAACGAAGGTATCGACATCTCCCGGTCAGACGGTGGAGCGGGAACAAGATTCATGATGATAGCCCCCAGTGCCTTTGACGGGAATGAAGTGAGTCACATCAATTCCCTGCTGGTTCTCGTACATGAATGTCAACACACGAGCAGGTTGTACCGGACAATGTCACTGTGACAGTACCAGCTTCCAAACAGGACATTGCGCGGTTAGAGCAAGGGATGGCCCTGCTTGAGGGGCGGATCATCACCACAATGGCGCAGCTTGTAGAAAACCTTCCTCTGCGTCCAATTGGTGGTTCTCAGCCAACCATCATGCCGACGACTCCCAACGTGGTCACCGATGATCATAATGTCTCATTCCCATCTGAAACTCAATCTGTACAGTTGCCGTCGGCTGGTGTCGCTCACTCATTTATGCAGGCGATGCCTAGACGACGTACTGCTATACCGAATCTCGTTATCTCGCCCCGCAAGACAAGACATAGGCCACCATCAGCCAACAAGTTGCAGGTTCGTCCCATCCTACTATGACTTGCGCGTCGCCCATACTCATTGAGAGCGTCCAGGCTGATGTACGGGAATACGCGAGGCACATCATGAATCGGAGAGATTCCAGCTCGCCCTTGCGAGACCCTCCCAGTGCCGAGGAATTGGCGACGTACTCCCGGTCAGGGATCCTGAATATGACCATTGATACCTTTCGCGTCGACTTCAACGGCAGTGCAAAGTCTCGATGGAATGCGGTCGCAGCAGAAGTGTTCGCTGAAGGGTTCATCGCTAGCGGATGGTACGAATGCAGGGATCAGGAACGAATTCAAGACGCCTTCATGGCTCATCTGAAGAGCTTGAAGAGTCAATACGCAGAGCAGCAGCGCGGTGACGATCAGGATAGCCCGCAGAAGATGCACCAGCGTGCGAATAATGCGCGCAGTAGACGTCGAATTTCGGTGAGCCCATCGCGCTTAGTTTCGTCAAGTTTCGATTGAGTCCCTTCAGCTTTTTGAACGGCGGCTGGATGCCTGTCATTTTCATGAAGATCTACACAAATTTATCCCTGTCCTGGAACGGATGGGCAAAGAAGGTATGAGTGGAGACGAGTCTGACCATCAAGCTGGTCAGCGCCAATATGCCATCATGCGCGAGACGTGGCGGAACAACACGCTACTGACCAAGTGGTTGCGTATCCTCGATTTGCTTCAACTGCACATGAAGTTCAACGGCATGGGTCGCGCCACTCGGGGCAACTGGCCACGGATTCGCAAGCTGAGTTCAACACGTCCTAAGCTTGCAGGCAAACCAGTAGCAGGTCTCCCGCTCAATTTTTATGACCCTGAATGGTATGCTGCGCTAAGGGATACTCAGAGGGCTGAGTTGGGAGTCCAGCCACAACTTGACCTCACGATACCCGAATCCATGCTTCGGTATGTCGAGTTCTGATGTAGTCTACTTGGGCATAGCATCTTACCACCTGACTGTTCCCAGACTGGCTGCACGATACGCGAACGTGGCAGGGTCACATTGCCAGCCTCTTGATGAGGACGACGCTGAGCTTGACCACTTGGTGGCGTTGCTTTGGCCTAATACTTCGTCCGAGTAGTTCACTTCCGTTTGGCTTCGAGATACAAAGCAAGCACAAAGGTCTTCAATTTTTATCTCAACACTTCCATACATGGGATCCACACGTATTACGCTTGAGACGACTGCCCCTTTGTAAACGTGAAACATAAAAAAAGGCGGTAAACGTGCGCCAAGATTACCATTGACTGTAAGTCAAGCAAGGCGTTGTCGTTGCTTGATCTCGATAGCCCGAGCGTGAGTCAGCCTAGATTCAGCAACTGCGGACACGTGCCTAGTCGTAGCGTGTCGTGTCGTTGTTCTCACGAGTTTAATTACCCGCGGCTTCGCCACGAATCTCAATTGTCACTTAAGTGTGATAACTAATAAAATAAGGGAAAAACATATTGGATGGAGACATAGTGAGTCCACCCAACCCCCAGGGTGTGTGATCACCCTGTTGCACCTGCCTCTTCTGTCCTTTGTTCTCTGCCCGCTCAGCCACCTCGCTGATGCTCGGTGTCGTCATCGCTTCGCTTGTAACATTGCATCCACAAATGTGGTGCCTCAGAAACTCCTGAGCTTTGTGGGTATCTACAGTACTTACAGGCTATTTACGTTACAACAGCTGCAAAATCCCGTGGTACAGCGCAGGGAGGATGCGGTCGAAGGGATTTGAACCCCGCACGTGTTGTAGGCGCCGTGCGTGGGAAATGGCACGGGGATGGTGGCGCGCGCCCTACGGGCCAATGAACGCACAGTTGCCACGCGAGAACCACATGGTTTTCTTCCACGGCCCTTTAGTATTTAGACTAGCTCAATCACCTGTGGCTTCGCCACAATTTTGTATTCTAGGAGTTGTTGCTTATATCTGCCCGCTCAGCCACTCCTCCACCTCGCTGACGCTCGGCCTCGTCGTCGCTTCGCTTGTAACACCTTTGCAACCGGCACGCGCGCCTTGCAGGCGCTGGGCGTGGGAATCCATCGCCCAACTCCCCGGGTGGCAAGCGCCCTATCTAATGGGAGCAGGAATGACGCCCATGGACGCCACGCGGCAAACGTCCATGCGAGCGACACGCTAGCTGCACGCTAGCTGCACGCGAGCTCCCATTATAAGAGCAGATAAAACAATAATACTACGTGCCACATTTTTGAACCAATGTCTGAAATACCTGTGCCCAGGCCTTCCGCACAGCGGACGCGTGCAAACCTGTCTGGCCTCTCAGAGGAAGAAAAGGTTTGTGTGATGATCCCCATTGCATTACATGAATGACACTCTTCGAACAGGTAGCTCGGCGAAGAGAGCAGAGCAAAGCAAGGACACGCAGATACCATCTGAATCATTGTAATGATCCAGAGTAAGTATTATAGTCTGATCCCCTTACTTATCCTCGCATTACTGGCGTAGATACCGAGCAAAACGAGCCAAAGCCTCCCTGGATCATTATCATTCTCATAAATACAGCAAAAATGTGTATGTATGTATGTTATTCGTTGTGCATTTCGGTTCGCTGAACTGTCTACAGAAATGTTCCCATGCTCCCCCTAGAACCTGTTCCTGCCGCCATTCTCACGCTGTCTCACCGTGCACCGTCTCTTCAGCCGTCTCCGCACATACCGTCCCCTCAGCCGTCTCCCTCCACAACCTCATCCCCGCTGCCCTTTTCTTCACTCCCTCTACCTCAGTCCACGTCCTCGTCGCCTCTCAGTCCATTCAATCTTGTCGATAACGTTAGGGGGGTGCAGCTTCCGGCAACAAATGAGACGGTGGTTTGGAGAAATGGGTACCACACTGTCTTACCTCATTGGCATCATGACGCCAGCTTTGTCACGCGCCTGTCCACAGCGCCTGCAGCTGGACCAGAGTCACCGAACTTCTTGTTCCTTGAGAAGTCTATGCCTTCTTCCGATCTCAGGCAGCATATTCGTGAAGGGCTCGCACGTGGGAAAATGGTAGTCATACGGGATTGTCAAGACGTGAGCAACTTCACGTTCAATGAAGAAGGGTTGAGGAACGAGTTCAACCTCTTCTCTAATACCCGTGTAGACATACACGGTGAGCCTACGTTGCTTACATACATATGCACATCCTCTAATTCGCATCTCAGACCTGTACAAACGTGCAGAGGACTTCCCAAATCCATACGTGAAGGGTACTATACATGACGTGCTCGAAACGCTGCACGACCCCGCCCAATCCCAATACGTTCTCGCGTGTTACAACGTACAACAAGGCCTTCCGCCTGGACTCCAGTGAGTTTCACATCACAGTTTCTGTTCCAGTACTGACTGGTTTAGAACGCTGGACGATGGTCTAACTATTGGATGGAACCAGACCTTCGTTGACTTCCCAGTCTCGAATCAGCTCGTTCACCCCGACAATTTGCTTGTTCGCGGCTGGGCCCTCCTGCATTGTGCAGGTGTCACAACGTACCCGCACCACGACGCTGATGGTGCCAACACTTGGATCTTAGGGTACTCCGGCATCAAGCTCTGGGTTGTCATCAACCCAAAACCTGAGAAGCAAAACTTGCCTCGTCCGGAGTGGCGTAAACTCGTATTGGATCTCACGAGTTTTGACAAGTATTCCGGTGAGGATCGTGTCGCAATCGATGATATCTGTGATTTAGAGGTCCTTGACATAAGACCGGGTGATCTTGTGTAAGTTTTTCTTCTGTTTTGATCGGTTTATACTTCATGTGCAAGCTTCAGCTTCCAGCCTGCAGGCCAGCTTCATGCGGTCTATACGCCAACGGCTTCCTTCACGGTCGGCGGGCATTTTTTTCAATACAACACCCTTCACCTGACGGAGTTGTCGCGACATGTTGACAACCTCTATGGAGTTTACGCTACCAACCAGGAACATGGACATGCGCTGGATACCCTGAATCGCATGGCACTCGCCCTCCCGAGGAATTGGAAGTTCATCAGTAAGTAACTGCCTTTTTTAAGATATGTTCTACGTGATGACATACATGTTGTCTAGCAATTGGCAAGAGGGCCTTTGTGGCCCTAGCAGCAATGCTCCACAATCCCGCCGCATACGAATGCGACAACCCCGTGATCAACGGACAGCGCAAGCATCGCATGCCCTATGCGTCCTTCACGATCGTCGGGAAACGAATCATTGACGCAGGCTTACGTGTGCTGGGCCTCAAACCAAACAATCTCACCCACCACCTTGGGCTTGGCGATATATCTGATCCTGGCGAGCCGGTCGATTTTGGCGACGCGTTCAAGCCGTGGCAACAATTTGAAGAGACGGATGAGTGGACAGATAAGAAGATCATCGAGACAGAACAGAAAGAACAGAAAGAACGGGCTCTGGCACGGCGCAAATCACAAGCTCACACCGTGCCTGCCCGTCAGTCAGAGCGTATACGCGAGCAGCAATCCGTGACATCGACATCGACAGCTACCTCTGCCAATAGATGGACTCGCGACAAGCATCGAACACCTTATTACCCGAAGCGACCGAGAACTGTGCAGCACGACGTCGAGCGCTCTCCTCTCGTGATCTTTGTGCCCCCATTGCAACATCCGCATGCACATGGACTGGGCAATGGGAGCAAGGGGCGGAGGGATGTGCTGGTCGATGAGGGTAACCAGTCTAGCGATCTAAGCAGTCTCGAAGACTGAGTATCACGTAACACGACAGCATTGGATGCTTTCATTCTCGGTGACGATTTATGTGTATGGTTACTGTCTGTACACCATTTGTCCATACATCATTCGCATGTATACGGTTAGCGTCTGCATATAAAAATACTCGCAGATACTCGGATATACCAGCCATTGGTGTGCCAATCAACCAGAAATGTCAATACCGTATGTCCTGATGTTTATATGTGGTGCCCCACAACACATGCGGCTATGGTGCGGGACACCTAGTTACCGCCACTTTTGTACAACCAGAATAGCACCTGGTCGTTTGGACCGACTTCTTGTTCCTCTCTCCAAAATGCTCCGTTTGCGTAGAGAATCAATCCTACCAGACGGCCTGCCCCGCAGCCCAAAATTGACGAAGATACTTCCGAAGACGGCTCAAATCTGACCACATCTCAGATCTAGACACCCCACTCACTGTACATGTCAATGACAGAGCTTGCCTGCGGCTCCACAAAGCGGCTAATTCCTGAGACGGCGACTTGCGCAAGGCCAAACTTGAAGCTTCATATCTCGCCCATGCGTTAGACTCACCATGGGATAGAGAAACTTTCCATGACTGCACGATATTTCGTCACATGTGGTTCCTGCCGACCATCAGATCTCAAAAAGTTTGGGTCGCATTGTTCGAAGTCACGAAGATCCAGAACTAATGTGAGATCTGAAGCCGATGTAAGATCGGCCGCATGTAAATCGTATAGCCGAGTGGCTTCTTGCTCCACGATCCATAGAATATGCAATTGCTTACGTGCACACGGAACCAGAAGTGCAGCGCCCGTTGTCTCCGTGCCCGTTCTGCATGACTTTTAGGGAGCCCAAGCGTGAGTCAGGCGTCTGTACGTATAGAGGCCATCAGGTGTCAGTATCAAGCCCACACTAGAATCATCTGTGACGTACTAAAGATTGATTCTGTTTTATGGCACAATCAATGTATGGCTTCAACCACATAGATTACAGTACCTCGCGATGCAGGTACATACACGCGCTGTCCCATGGGATGTCCCATGGGCTCGTCCTCAAGCTCATGGCGCTGCCAAATTCGCATCCGCTGGGAGTTCGAGCCGAATGGGCAGCGTGCGGCGCGCGTCACTGAAATGCCATTCGGCGGGGTGATATGCGACAAGGCAGATGTGAAACTCATGCTGCGCCGTGCGCAGGCGGCCGTCTTGAATCCCAAAGTACCTGCAGAAAAGTTGCTGCAGCTGAGCTCAGAGGCATTGCAGAATCACGCTGCAGAGAGGGCGCTACCATTCTGAAGAATGCTGTGTGCATTGATTTGTCTGGGCCGACACTCACAGACCTGTCATTTGTGGGTCTACCAGGTACGGCTTGAGCATTTGTTATGTTTTGTAGGGCGCCTAGTCCGAAACAGGTATCATACAGAACGCAGATTGGTTGAAGTTGAAATTTCACAACTATACAAATACACAGATGATATTGACAATCAACAGGCTGCTAGACTAGCTAGATAAGTCGACCCGACAGGTATCCATACAATTGGTGCATATACATCCAGATTCATTGTTCCTTCTCAAAGTCCTTGGCCCGACGCTTCTTGCGCGGCGGCTCCGCACTATGCGAACATACAGCAGCACTTCCTGGGTCTGTGGTAAGCGGGCCTGCAGCGGCGCTAGAAGACTCCGCGCCAACATCGGTCTGTTGTGCAGACGACTGCGTTCGGCTGGGCTGCTTCCTCTTGGTCCCGCGGCCGCTGGCCTGGCTGCGGGTAGACTTCGCCTGGCCACCTCGTCCCGTGCCGCGCTTGGGGCGAGTCGGAGTCGACTCTGCATCTTGGGAGCCTTGGGACTCGCTTGGCGAAGATGGAGCGCTACCATCACCAGCAGAAAGGGCAGATTCAGCTCTCTCCTTCCTGAGACGGCTGGCAGTCCCAATAATGCCCGCACCCGCACCCGTCTTGATATCCATCCCACCGTCCGTCTCTGAATAGGGTGGCTTGAATGGAATCGCCGCATCGTCCTTCGGCCATCCTTCCATCCCGAGCACCTCATCAAACGCTTTGAGCATTGCATCGTACGTCAATGGTACCGGTGTTTGTGCGATATCCTCGACCATTTCGCCCTCCCAAACATAAGCTTTAAAGACCATTGACCGCAGCCTTTTGAGTAAATGGCTAAGAGGGGCATTGTCCTTGACGGCAAACATTTTCTTGTCTTTTTTTCATCTTCTTGACTTGCTTTGGAGTGATTGCGCCGAAAATATCCGCGAACGTGCCTTTGCCTTCCTTGTGGTCATGGTTCGTGTCACGAAGCACGACCCAGACTAAAAGCCAAAAGAACGACTCGAGGTCGTGGTGTACTTGATGGGGTACATCTTGCTTCGGATCCGCATTCATAAGTTCCATGGCCATGAACTCAACCGTGCCCTGAGATATTTAGTAAATCGAGCAAACTACGGCTGGGTGTATCATACATGACTCACCGTTCCCTCCTTAAGCTCGTTCTCAAGTTCCCCAAATTTCTTCCGCTCGCCCGCAGAGAGCGGAGTCCCCCGGAGCGATTTCCCCTGAAACGGTGTCCCTTCCATCTGAACTTCGACGAGTCGACTGGCGAGCCGTAGTCAAGGTCGTCAATGAAACCACAGAACTCTACCACTCCTTTGCGCGCTAGCATCACATTGCCGAAACTGACGTCTCGATGGAGAACACCGGACAGATATGCGAGCAGATGACCTGGATGCGTAGGCAATGGTCAGCAACAAATTCGACTTTCCGAGCAAGAGGACACACCTATGATTGCGTCGCGAATCGCTCGGACCAGCTGTTTCGTTGAAGTGAACTTGCTTAGAGGCTCTCCGACAATGTCAAGAACGATTCGCATGTGGCTTCGCTCATTCCGCGGTCCATTCTTAATATACTTGGCCGTTGCAGATATGGTGACGTGGAAACTGGACGTCTCCCCCTGGTCCTCGCCGTACAGCATCTTAGCCAAACCATAGCGGGGGATATTGTGCTTCTCGAGGTAGGCATTGATCTTGACGTAGTGAACGACTTCATTGATGCGTTCGGTCTAGCAATACTGCTCCTTGATAATGACGCGTTTGACTTGGTCGTCCGCACCCGTCCGCTCGGCCGACACATCCGTCGCGCCAGAGTCCCCGACAGCCATGGAAGAGCTGTCGGCGTCGTCTCCGCATGCTTGCCCGTGCGGTGTGAGGCTCAACGTATTGTTGCGTGCAGGCCCTTTCCCCTTGCGCTGCGATGAGGGAGGAGTACTGTCAGAATCCCCCTGAGTCAGGTGCCAATTCTCAGGCAGCGGACACCGGTAGATCAGCAGCCCCTCCCCAACCCGAGTCACCCGAGAAAATAGCCGCGGACTGAAGTGGATGGGACGAAGGGTTAAGAAATCAAGAGCCGCTGACGGCAACGTGAGTATACGATTCCAATACAAGTCTTTGTCGATCAATCCGGGGATCCCTAGTCCTTTGACGAAACTCTCCGAAACCATGAAAGAGAAGTCGTCCTGGCCATTCAGGACGACCTGGTCGGAATACGAGGGGCGGAGGAGTCGATAGAAAAACCTCGATATGAACACATGTTCGGTGATGTAATTGAAGCGGCGCGACACGACGGCAGAGGCATGATCGAAGCAATGAATACGAGCGAAGCTGCCCATGTCGTGGAGGGCATAAGCATACTGGGCGCCATGAGCAGAGAGGAGGTTAAGAGCACTTTCTGTGATTTGAACTAAATCGGCATTGGCTCACTGGCTTGCACTATCCATTGAGTCAAGGTGGTTGGCTCCTTTGATTTCCACCACGAGTCCAACCTGCGCCCAAGGTACTTCCTCGTACACAGGTGCGCCAGGCAGCACACCGATAATATCGGGAAACGTTTTGCTCATCGCCGGAGCCAACTCTCTGTATGGATTTGGGATCGACTTCTTGTCTCTCCTGAGGAGAGTAAGTCCATCGCCTTCACCGTGGATGTCCAACATCAGCGCGTTGAATGCGTGCACCTATGTTGCTCAGTATGTAAGTATGTGGCAGCACGATAGCCTCAACACCAAATACTCACCAATAGAGCGTACATCTCCTTCTCTTCTTTGAGCTCAAGCCCTCAAAGATCTGTGAAGGGATCTTTGATCCTGAACTGCGGATAGTCCGACGTATCACAGGGTACGAATCGATCGAGAAACTCGTCCAACGGCACGTCCACCACCCCCACCTTGTCATATAGCTCGGATAGCCATGCCTTGAGGCGTTCTGGATTGTCTTTGTTGCGCTGTTCTAATCTCCAGGGGTACTTTATCCTATACGGAGTGGTTGTAGTAGTGCCGAGGACTGGATCGAAGCCCATCAAGGATACGGAAGATCTAGAGCGGAAAGGTGCACCGCATTGGGCGCTTCAGGTCCACGGATCTACCACGCTTTGTATTTACATAGTTCCAACGCGCGCTCGATTTTCCCGGCAAGAATCGCAGATCCGATTCCAAGCCCGTCGATTCTCTGAACATCGACTAAATCCGACGCTCGATTCTAGGAAACGAATCAGCCTTTACATAAAAACCCCGAGAATCGGAATCAAGCACTCTGAAACTAATTTGTCATGGCGCGGGGTAGGCTGGGGCGACTGGTGAAGGGTCCAGAGGGAAGTCCCCCATGGGAACGCTGAGTTTGAACCTGCCGGCGGCATCCCCTCGACGCGCTCGCGTGACTGGCGCGTCCTCGCCACGGCGATCGCGTCGTCTCGGCCTTGTACACGCATATACCCGCCTAATCATTGCATGTACAATGTTATAATGTCAGCTGTGTTACCGTCTACTTCAGACACTTCTGCACTGTCGGATCCTCCCGTCGGCTCTAGTGGATGGCTGTCAGCTCTCCTACAACGGAAATGTCAGATCTCACGACCTCGCGAGTTCCAAGTTCGCCACGGCATGGATCTTATCAACGGGAAAGACTTATTCTTAGTAATTGCACCTGGCCAAGGCAAGACGATGTATGGCATGTGAACAGTAGGGGGGGATGATAAGGCATGTAATTTGGGTGGACATATGCATGCGGTGACCACCGTCATGGGCTTTCGCCTGTATATCAGCATTTACAGGGTCATCTGAGGGCGAGGATTCTCTAGAGCTGACTGAAGGACTTTGAGGCATATTTCCAGTAGCCTCGTCGGTATTGATGTGATCTTCGCTTTCTGGAGTATTGGTAGGTGCATACATGGCGTATCTAGGCACGAAAATGCTGCGAGACGGGGCAGCGCAGGACGCGACGTGCGTCCCAAGAGATCACGTGTGCGCGTCAGTCGAGCGCTAGAGCACCGAGCGTCGAGATGCCGCCGGCAGGTTCAAAGTCCGCATTCCCACGGGGGACTTCTCTCTCTGGCGCCCTCGTTCCTCGGCCTGAGTATAGGAAGACAGTCGTTCCTATACTCAGGCTGATTTATGAGCCTAGGCGCGGGGCATCGAGCGCTTGCCGTCTTCCGACCATCATTTGCACTATCATGTCGCACGAAGCGGGATTTGTCTAGCTACAGCTGTGCCGCCATCTCGTCTTTGATTCTGACTGCCGATCGGTCTGCTCTCCTCCGCCGCGACAAGGAGCCTGATGGCGCGCCCACTTCTCTGGCCGGGCGTATCGACTCATGCGAGATGGGCTCGCGCGTGCAACGCGAGACTCCGAAGGACCTGGAGGAGAAGAAGAAGCAGAAGGCCACGGATAAGCAGGATACGTCGGAGGCAGCCAAAACGCAGGGCGGAGGCGACAGGGTTTGGCTACATGGACATCATCGAGGCAACGCAGGACGTGGAGGGGCTTACGTACCGCCCTCGCACAGCAGAGACGCGCGAGGTATACGAGCTTATCCTGTCTGGTGTTCGCCAGTCCCTCGGGGACCAGGCGCACGATGTCATCCGCAGCGCAGCCGATACCGTTCTGGGGACGCTGAAGAACGAGAACATGAAGGACTTCGACAAGAAGAAGGAGGTTGAGGAGGTCGTAGGCCCCATCTCAAACGAGACGTTTTCGCAACTCCTCGACCTGTCGAAGAAGATGACGAATTACGGTGCGGAGGACGAAATGTAAGTGGACTTACACTTGGAGCGGAAGGATGCTGAGATGGACGAGGAAATGGGCGTCGCGGTTGTCTTCGACGAAGAAGAGGAAGAAGAGGAAGAAGAGGAGGGCTTCGAGATCCTGGACGAGTCAGACGAGGAGAATGAGGAGGCAGAGGAAACGGGAGAGGCACCCCCGAGTTACTCGAAAGAGATGAGGAACTCGTTATTGGGGGTACGTCGTCTGCGCAGCAGGGCAAGGCTCAGGTCGCCAAAGACATTGTTTCCCTGCACTCCATCGACGGTTTTTGGGTCCAGCGTCAGATCTCCGACGTCTACCCTGACCCTGTCACGGCTACAGAGGAGGCCGCTGCCGTCCTTTCCATCCTCGGTTCGGAGTCAAACCTATGAGACTGCGAGAATGAGCTCGTGGAGCTGTTCGAGTACCAGAGCTTCCACATCATCACAAAGTTCTTGAAGAACTGAGATGTCATTGTCTGGTGTACCAAGCTCATTCGGAGCGATGCTGATGAGCGCATCAACGTTGAGGTTGCGATGCGGGAGAAGGGGCTTGGTTGGATTCTAGAGAACTTGCCGGGGACAGGAAAGCGAAGGCGTGGACGGACGCGATAGGCGTGGACGAGAAGCCGAAGGTGGAGATTCCGAAGACTGCTACAGTTCTCTGTGCACCGACGGGAGCTGAAAAGGTATGTCTTCTGTTGTATTGACTGGCGTGGCCTAGACTGACTCTTATGCTCATAGACGAATGTAGCCATCGAAGCTTCTCGAGCACCCCGAACGAGCACCCCGAAAGATGCGATGAGGCTGAGGACAGTCTCAGAATACCTATCGCTGTTGGTGTCGCGCAGATCTCCACCCTCACCACTGCCTACGATACCACCAACCATATGGGCCAGATGCACAGCGTCATTTTTCGGCAGGCCATTGACGCCGCACTCCAAACACGACCCAACCTGCGCATCACGCTCCATTGGTGCCCTGGTCACTCAAATATCACTGGCAACACCCGCGCTGATGGCCTCGCTCGGTCAGCGGTTACCTCACCCTCCCCACGTCCATCCTGCCGATTCTTATGTGGCTACTCGAACGCGCTCGCATCGGCACTTGAACAATGGTGCGCAGAATGGAAAACTCGGCCGCATCGCAACCTTGCTGGCATTGCGCTTCCTAACCCGCCCTCCCTCAAATTGCACCCCTTCCACCGCTTAGGTTACACCGACACTCGCGACGTTCATGCTCGCCTAATCCAAACCCTACTCGGACACGGACATTTCGGCGAGTGCTATCAACGCTTTGTACCCTCCGAGACCTCCTCCTGCCCCTGCGATAGCACTACCATCCAGACCGGCTCACACATCTTGCGCGACTGGCCCCTCCACGAAGACGCATGCCCCCACCTTCGCCAAGCCTCATCGGCGCTCAACCTTCAAATCATCTCTACCACGAGAAGAGGACTCGCAGCGTTCTCCCACTTTCTGGCCGACTCTACTGCTTTCATGAAACTCGTAGCCCCCCTACCCGTTGCTATAGACACAGGTAGACACAGGGTAAGTTCCCAGGCCATGATGGCCCACCCTCCTCTGAATAACCACTTTCATCTTTCACCTACGACTTCTCCCCTGATGCTCCCAAGACCTCTACGTATCTGCCCTCCGTAGTCACTGCGCCCAGCGCGACCACTTTTGTACTTCGTTTACTGTGGCGGGATACAAATGTATTCGAAAAAGATGTGACACGTGAGACTCTGCCGGATGGTGGTCCGACCCTCCATTTTAACAATACCTGGGCAGAAAATACTCGAGAAATACTTTAAGTGCATCCACAGGATTTCCTACTGCAAAAATGTGTGAATATTTGATATAATCTATGCTCACAATATTTTATGTCAGACAAGCAGCTTTTTTCTGCAGGAAAGATGCTGTAAATATTTTAAACAAGTTCACGGTTTGTCCCAGGTTTTCAAGGTATCAATTTGTCCAGGGTATTTCCGTGGTAAAGATTGTGCTATGCACGTAGTGGTATACCTGATCCTATGTTTGGCCGACTTCGAGGCTCACGCGCACGGCCGGGACGGTAATAATGTGCCCCTTGAAACATGCTTGAACGGTATGCAGTGCTGTCGGCTCTTTACATAATACTTGTCAAATAAGTACTTGCTGTTACTCACCAGCGCGAGATTACCATTCATTATCTCGACGAACGTGCGTCCTGTCATTGCCTGTAGTGGATTAACTCTCAGGTCCTACTGACTGAATCCGAACTTTCCCCAGGCAAACCTTGGACGTCTTGCACTGCTGGCATTCATCCGACCCGAGCGTCACAGCTGTTTCCGTCACTCCTAATCCTTTGGTGTGTCGCAGAGTGTATAGTGACTAATCTTTGCTCATAACGAGATCCCGCACATCATCAGCAGCAGTGTGAAATTCGTGAGATTAAAAATGACGACAATACCGAGGACTCCATGGAACAAGTTCAAGCTGATTTTCGGAGAAGACTCCTTCGAGTGGTTTGACCGAGCGTACTTAGTAGACTGGTTGGTTAATCATGCAGTTTACGCAGTCACGCACGGTGACAATATAGGTTAATGTGCGCCTCCTAGGTCGATAGCGTCTGCGGCTTGGTTCATTGCTTGGATTGTCAAAGAGATGCCGCCATTCGAACGTGAAATAGACAGACAAGACCCACTCATCGACCACAAACACAGAAAGAGCCAGTGTGTCATTCGAACGATCTGAATTGATCGAATGCTCACACTGATAGCACTACAGAATCAGCGGTGAAACAAATTGGGCCATCAACTTCTTCCTGCCGCTTGCGGTGATATGTGTTACAGGCGCATACAGGCGCTCTGCATTAGACATCCATCACGGATGTCTTGCTCTGTACTCAGGAAGGTATGCAACTTCGCTTACAAACTTCATCTCTGGATCCTCAACTCTTACGTGCTACAATTTCAGAGGACTGTCTGAAGTGATCACAGAAGTCCTAAAGAACCGAGTCGGCACGTAGCGCATGCACTTCCATATCATCAATCTATGAAACTTACTGTCTCCATTTTCAGGTCGCTTGAGGCCAGACTTCCTCTCTCGATGTGAGTGGGACAAGACTTTGAAGTTATGTACAGGGTCTGCCTTGAATCACTCTACGTGGTGTGTACTACTACTGATTTTGCCCTTGTTATCGACGATCAGAGACGTCGTTGATATTCTCGATGGGAGAAGGTCGTTTCCTTCTGGCCATTCCTCAACCGCTTTTTCTGGAATGATGTTCCTCTCGCTGTGGCTCGCAGGAATGACCGGTGCATGGTGCATCACGCGATCAGCACCTGCGCGATCCCTTCTCTCAAGCAAATTAGCACGTCTGATCTTCTCAATCTTGCCTCTCGCATTCGCCACATGGGTGGCAATTAGCCGCGTGGAGGACAATGTCAGTTTGTACTGTTCTCGCCACACACATCCCTCATCAGCTGACCTCATCGCACCCTTCCTGTTCGAACATGGACGGCAACTCCTCCGAAAAAATCCACGTTGCTGGATGGAAACACCTCTTACAGAGACATCACAAGGAGGATGTCATTGTAGGTGGCCTCATCGGCGTAATATCGGCCACAACCTGCTACTTCATATACTGGCCAAGCCCATTCGCACCGCAGACGGGCACACTGCGCTACTTCGCTCGGGCACGAAACGTATACAGCGGCGCAGGCAGCCCTGCAGAGACAAACGGGTACGCATACGAGCTTGCCGGAATGGAACACGCGAATGGCATGGATTCAGTATAACATACATATGTCGTTCCGCGCCGTAACGCTACAGCTACACTACTGTTGCTTCAGTCCGAACAAAGACCCACTTATCGCCCACCCGCTGCATGCGCCCCGAACCCGTGCCCGCATCGCCTCCCACATCCGCATCTTCGCCCGCGCGGCCGTCGTCCGATCCTCCGCCGTCGGCAGAGCTGACAGGCGGGTCTGCCGGGAGCTGCCAATCCGCAGCAGACTCGGAACCCCAGCCGCCCTCGCCACCGTAGGCGTTCATGTCTGAGCTCTGTTCGTGGTAAGCCCGAGTCCCCGTGTATTCCGTGCCTCGGCCGTTGCCGTGAACGTGATCACTACCGCGCCCCCTGCCCCTGCCCCCTCGCCAGCCCCCGCGCGTGCCAGACTGGTTGCGGACGGGCTCTGCCCAGCCGCCAGGTTGGCCCGGCCACTGTATGTCTTGTTGCATACCGAGCTGTGTAGGTACAGAAAATGTGCCCATGCTCGTGCCCGCGAACATACATTGCATCAGCTCCGCCTCGGTGGGTAGATATCCATGAGTGACCGCGAATGCGTCCCCTAGCGCCTGCCACGAGGCGGGCGACATGGGGTCGAACGTGGCAAAGTTGAAGTTGTCCAGCCCCACCTGTGTCTGAGTCCGAGATTGGATAGACGCTGCTACGTTATGACTCGCAGGCGATTGCGCAGATGGCTCTGCTTGTGCTGGCGAATGGGCGTCCAAAGATGCGGAAGCACGATCTGCGGAGGATGTCGCTGCTCTGGACACGGAGGGTGATTGGCTACGATCGGCGGTGTGTGGTTGAATAGCAGCCGTAATAGCGTTTGGCGATGCTACACGAATATCGCGTCCAAACTCGTCTTTCCCTGGCTCGCGAGCGCCTGGTGGTCCTACTAGATCCGGCTCCCTGGAATCTTGCCTGAAGGAGGGCCGCCGCAGGGGGCTGTATGGCCGGGTATCGCGCTCCCCGGGTCGGCTGCCGGTAGGACTTCGCGAGCGACTCCGTCTGCCTCTGGGAGGTGCCCACTCTCGATCTCTGCCTCTGTCGTTGAATCGGTCACGATCGTCCCATCGGCCGCGCCCACGCCCGCGACCGCGAGGGCCGCCTCTGAAACCGCCTCTGAAGTCTCGGCGGTCATCGTAGAAATCATCACGGTCTCTGGGACGATCTGAGCCGCCAAATCTGTCAACGTTCGAGTCTCTACGGGAACCGTAATGATCATCTCGATATGGCGGAACCTGCAGCGGACCGCCGTTGGCAGGAGGCACTACAGGAACAGCACTTGTTGAAGTAGTGGACGAGGGGACTAATGACACGGGTACTGGTATGGGCTGCGTAGGAACTCCGTTCCCCAATTTAGCTGTCTGCGTAAGATGCTGAAACAATGCAAGCTGGCTGGCATCCAGCGTAGGAGTCGAACTACTAGGGGGAACTGTGGCTTGATTTGATGTTGTTTGGCTGATGTCTCATCAGTACGAATTGATCTGGAGTGGAAGACCGTACAACTCACCTGCCAACCCCTCCCGCTCCTGCCACTGCATTCGCAGCCTGGCTCAGAAGCGCCATCAGCGTGTTCTGAACCGCGCTCGTGTCAACTGGAGTGGTAGGCGCAGGTACTACTTGTGGCGGCGTTTCTGCGGATGTCGTCGTAGACTGCCCTCGCGGGTCTGCCGCAGGCGGGGATTTCACATCGTCGGGCTCTGACACAGACAGATCATATTTCAGTTCATATATTCACTCCTCAGAACTTTTGATGCGTAGGCAAAATGACTGAAATTACACGGATAGAGGATATACTTAGCGAACAGATATGGACAATGATAGGCACCTTTTACTGCTGCTCCCTTCAAGTACCCCGACAGACGCTCCAGCACAGCGGACGGGAAGGTACTGGACTTGACCCATATATCAAGAATTTTCTTGCACTTCTCCTGTGAACGAACGGCGCCAGAGATACAGTCAGGACATAGGGTTCTACATTCAGCCGCGAGCAGAAAGGCAGGCCTGCCTCGAGGAGCATCGGCAACGATCATGTGATAATGTGCCTGTGGCTCAATCGTCGGCGCGTGCATCGACGCGACCGCGCGAAAAGCATATGGTACGGTGGTGCTGGTGTGCTGCGAGCAGTACTACGATATGTACAGCCGGGATGACCGTACTGACCTACCTGGTGGTCATCCCAGCGCAGTGACCGGTTATCACTGGCTTGATACCGTGGCGTATCATGGCCGTACCAGGTGATCCTTCTGTCCGTCCGGGCTCCACTCCGGTTGTGCATCAGCAAGGCATAGGAAGACTAACCTTCAACTCAGGACTACTGGACGAAGTGAGATCTTTGAAGAGACTGTCCAAGACACCTTCGACTCTCATGAGGAATGTCGCACAGTTGCCCTCGCTGGACGTCAGATCGCCCGTGACATGATGTTTGTTCACCTGATTGCGAGCGGCGCGCGACAGCGCATCGAAGACATACAGACTGGATACTTTCGCCGACGAAGATAGGGATTTGTGGGTCCGGAAGAGGATGGACACAAGTTGGGTATCTTGCTGTGGTGACGAAGAGCAAAAATCAGGTTAGCTTACAGTAGCTGGATGGTACCCGACATACCTTCATACACTTGAGAGCGATGTCCGTCAGAGAGGCCATTTTGGATGCGGAGAGCCTCTTTGCTTTCACGACCTCCTTCAACGTGGTCTCAAATGTCTACAAGGCACACAAAGTCAGCACAGGCCAGCAATCCAGACAGCGACCTCGTGTACTTCGATGGATGCCATGGCATACGTGGGTCCGCTATCTCTGTAACAGTCTGTGCAGAAGTTAGTTTCAAGACGAACGAGAGGCCGGCGTTGGGAGCAGGTTCAGCGCTTCAATATGTGTGACAATGTTTGTGACTTGTTTGGCTAGTGTTATGTCCCGCCGTAAAAGGAATCATCGTCACAGGCTACTTTCTGCACCCGCAATTGACCGATTCGGTGCCACAAACCGGATCCCTACATGAGCGCGATCTTTAGCGGAAGCGGAGTACAGACACAGTTGGCGCCTCCCACGACCCTTCGATCGTCCACGGAGATATAATACGATGAGTCAGAGTTATGACATGGCTACAGGTGTCGGTCTCTGGTACTAGACAAGTAAACTTGAGCTAACTTAAACGGGCCACAGGTCCACGAGTCCAATTAGTAACTGAGATTACGGTCTCATTGTTGAGCAGGGTGCCCACGCAGCAACTTGTTGATCGTCGTAGCTCGCAGAGGAGTGTCAGCAAACAGTGCCTGCACAAGCTTGACCAGTTCCTCTATCTCGAAATCGATGAGCGCCCCTTCTTCGAAGAGGTACGATATATCTGCGATAGACGCCTCCTATATGAAGTCATCACTGGTGAGCGAGAACGAATGAAACAGAATCGGCAGGACGCACCAGAAGCTCGGAAAGGTAGGAATACTTGAGCCAGGACGGCACGTATGCGACAACGAAAGACGGCTGTACACGCAGCACATGAGCGACGGCTGCGAGAATACGGCAACAACCCCGCTTACCCGCTCAGGATTCTCCACGAACAGGCCCTCCAGCGCATTCAATATGCGGCAAAGTTCACTCAGACGGTGTGACTCTTCCGCCGTGATGTCGGGCAGCGCCAGGATGTCGGCCATAATGCGGGAAAGCGCGGCATCCACCACTGCCCCAATGGCATCGTAGTATTTGCTCTTGTTCAGTACCGCCTACAAGGCCATTCTCAGATAAGACACAGGAATGATGCACGCCTGCACGCACCTTCCACTGCTGCGCAACATTTCGTACCCGTTGTAACGTCCGGTTGACCGCATTCTCGCAATCATCATAGCGGTCCTGGTCCGTGGTGTCCACGAAGCCCTCAGCTCCGTCAAGGATCTCGTTCACGAGCTGGCACTGTCGATTCTTTGAGGACGCATCAGAACGATCTCCGCATGAAATAGCGCACAACAATGGACTACTTACAATGCTCTCTTCGAACCAGCTCTCACTGAGTATCTTGAACCGATCACAGCTTTCCTCAAGCCGCGACTTCACAGAGGACAGCGCGGGATCAAGACTACGCAACATCCGATCTAGCTCCGCGCTGAGGTACAGGCAGTCGTTTGAGAACCGCATTGATCGCTTTGGCGACTCCGATATCGCTGACGAGAACGTCACAGGATATACGGCGCGGAATAATTCCAGCGTCAAGGGCGCGGCCTGCGAGAGCACGGCGCCGAGCGATGTGCTAGGCACCGAATGCGCGGAGAAAACACTCGATGAGGCCAATTCGGCTCCCTCAGTCAGCACGGAGTGGACGTGCTGAATGAGGTCTCTCGCCCGTCCCGAGACCATATAAGTCTCGATTACCGGGGCTGCCTTCGTTTGTATTGGTAGCGGTATCGCATGCTTAGTCTGTGATACGGTAGAGGGCATCATTGGCGTTGGGGGAGGTGGAACGACTGGTACGGGCGATTGCACGGGAGGGGAATAGAGGTCGGCCTTTCTTTTCGATGACAGTTTCTCCAGACCCCTTGCAGGCTTTGGTTTTGATTTGGGAGCCTCTTCTGCCGCAGGTTGCTCGTTCCATGGATCGTCCCATGGGTTATCGTCGTCGTTGAGCGTCTCAGAGTCGTCGTCGTCGTTCCAGCCCCACGCATCGCCTTCGGCATAGGCTGCGTTATTACCAGCAGTAGTTTCAGCGGAAGCTGAGTCCACGTGTGAGACAGGCGTAGATTCGGGATTGGGCTCGGGTTCGGGCTCAGGCTCAGGCTCAATCTCGTCATCAAAGCCCCATCCATTCTCGTCCGCATTGTCCTCCGCTGCCATCCCTTCCGTCTTTGGGACAGGAGCAGGAGGATTTCCACTCGGCAGATCATCATCGAAGTTCCACGCAGCGTCCGCGTTCTCCTCGATCGGCTCGGGGTCCGCCTGAGCAGGAAGGTCGGGGACCTTCTCCTCAACATCAGATACGATTTGTAAATCGATATAGAATATTCGGCTCTCGTCTTCTGGGCCGACTACGATGAGGCGGCCGTGTTGCAGTAGTTCTTCGCGCCGCTTGCGCTCGTAGTGCTGACTCACCCCATCCGCCCATGTCCGGATGTCCTGTTCGGTACCAGAGTCACCTAGCATAGAGCCGATATATTCAGCCTCAAATTGGCGCGCTTGTTGCACCAACTCGAGGAACCGCGGGAGGAGCGAGGCTGCAGAGGGAAGAGAAGGGATGAGGAGGAGGTTCAGCACGGCCGCCGTGAGCGGCTTGCAAAGTGATAAGAGAAATTGATGGCGTTCGGTTAGAGGCAGCTGAGGGAGCAGATTGTCGTCCAGAAAACTCAGCACAAGAGACAAAGTTGCAAGCCGCGATGGGAGGTCTGGCGAGTTGGGAGGCGAGGGAGTCAGCGATAACCTATGCTCGGTGATGCCAGATAGATCTGAAGCGGAACTGACGGAAATAGATGTGGGCTGATTTAAAATGTGATTAACATGATGTATGATGTCTCTACGCAGCGTCGCCAGATGCGATGCCAGTGCGCCGGGTGTGAGTGATGACAAGACTGCAGAGAGGGGAAGAATTGTTTCTGATTGCCTGACTGCTATAGATCAGTACTAGACTTCCATATACTGAGACAAGTTAAACACCTTGTACAGAAGGACGGACAATGAGCTCGAGAGTGGAGATGGAGACACTGCGCATGTATGCATCGGTCAATTGTTCCTCCATCCGAGCCTTCATCGCAGCATAGTTCCGCTGTGTCATATGTCAAATCACATTGGAAAACACTGATTGACATATCCCGACCTTTACATCAGACATTATGGAAGTCTGCGGTAAGGGATCGGGCGAGCTTTCGAGTATGGCTTCCAGATTGATGCAGGCCGCACCGGCTTCAGGCAATCGACCATCTCGTACAAGTTGTGAGAACTCCTCAAACCCATCCCTGCAGCGTTGCAGATGTGATATTGCATTGGAGGCTACCTCGGCGTCAAGACTGTCTTGTGCTAAAGTCGCATGCCTCGTGAGCGTTGTCAGGAGCACAGGGACTATCCCTGACTTTACGCATTTTATTAGTTTGTCATCTGGATTAGAGGTCAGAATGAGGCCATACCTCCGGATGTGATAATTGACCACTCAACTGGTCTACATTTTGGGTGAGTGTCTGCAAGCGCTCCTGGATGGTCCTTGCACTGGAAAGCTGTTGCTCAAACGAGGGTAGATCTGTCTGGACCCGCTCGCGTATCCTTCCCTGAATTTAGTTCGTATAATGTCTTGTTCAGTACTGAGATGTGCAATATACCTTCGTGTGCGCAATGGTCTGCTCCAACTCAGCCACCCAAGAAACAGCTAATTCTGACGTAAGCGATTTCACTGTCGTCTCGGATATTTTGGTCAGTATCTTAGTTGACACATCTTGTTGGTCTTTTCTGCGCGGTAAATGTGAAGGGAGCGGAAAAGCCATGGCAGTCCGAGTTCAGAATCAGAGGCGAATGTGACACAGCCCGTTACACCAGGGTGCTTAATTCCAAGTGCAAGCAAATGAGCAGCCAGAACACGGGTAATACAGAGTAGAGTCGTGTGTATTCCAGTACTATGTTCATCCGCGACGTAGCAGAACGGACTGCCAATGCCCAAACGCGCGAGAGTCGAGAATGCATTTGTCGCGTGTCATTTGTCACGTGTTACCTCCCATGGACTTACGGATTTATGACACGCGCCCATAGCAGCTGCTCGTTCTACGTATTCACCGCGACCTGCGAGTCTAGGGAAATAAAAATTCTTGTCATCTGCAAGCCATGCTCAACGCTCTATCCATGTTGGCACCACTGACAATGCGGCTTATACCAGCTATTCTTCCCTATTTAGGCTAACAGCGCAGGAAGTTCAATGCAGATCAATAACGGCGTTGAGGCTCGTCGGGTCAAGCTCGATGCAACGCCGAGAAACCACGCGTGAATCGTCCGCGGCCTCGTTGCTCTTGCAAACGCCATCGAGCCAGTCTGATCTTGGCCAATCTGAGATCACCACTAGCCGATGATTCTGAATACATACTGCTGGCAGGTGGCCCTTCCTCTTATGTAATGAGCTATTTGTTGCGTAGTTCTGGCCGATCCAGGGGGTAAAGAAAAAGGCAAACTCTATGGCATTAGTCGATCGGCCGTGAAAGTACATAGTCTGAAGTCATTACGTTCTCATCTACACAGGCTGGATAACCAAGACTGCCGACAGCCCGGCGAAACAGAGCACGGGGAGATACACAACATTGACCTCCATATATCCTCGCTCTAACTGTCAAGTTATTGCAACCTGGATTCAAGAATAAGTGTGCAGGTGAGGTCATTGTTGCGCTGCGTCCGAGTTTCTATGATGCGTGAACCGTCAGGACTTGTCAGGAGCCTAAAATAATTAGAGAGCTTCTCCGCGACCGTCGTCGAATCAAGAGATCGTTGGTTAAAGATGGAAATGAGCTTGATCGTCAGTGCCGGGAATCTTTCCACCATTTGACGCAGCATATCGTCAATGACATTGCAAGGCAGACTGCTGAGCTCCCCGACGTCGTTAGCAACGCGGAAGCAGAAGGTCACCTTCTGAAGGCACGCAGCAGTGATATAGGCGCGTGAGAGCACTGTGACGATCCATGAACAGTCGATTGTTTCCCCTTTCACCTGGATCGGCCCAAACTCCAGGTCAGAGAGCATCGGTGTGCACAGCTTATCGATCCCCATATTACCAATCTCTGGAGCCATTCATCAGCGTTATAATGTTGACCATGTTGAGCTACCTACCGCAGGAAGATGCAGCGTGGCTGAGCTCTACGACGCATTGCTTAACTGATGCTCCCACTGACTGAAGAAGATCGTAGTGCTCCCTATAAAATTGGTTGACTCCCTGCAGGGTAAGATGTTCCAATCCGGATAGATTGAACCAAGGCTGCAAAAGACAAGCCGCTACCCCAGCTGCGTCATTAAGCTTGAGTCTCTTCAATGATGAAATGGCACTATAAGGCGAAAAGACAGCCACAGAGTCAAGACCGGCCACAGCGCAATCCGCGTTGTCAATGTCTAAGTCAATGAGGTTGGAGCATGAGCGTAGCAGATGTAGCAGCTGCGCTTGGCTCTGAAACTGCACTCGGTACAACACCAACGTCGTGATGCGAGCCAACATGGTCGATAAGGAGTCCCTTAGCTGCGCAGAGAGTTCTGCATCGGTCCAGAAGCGTATCTCCAAGGTTTTCACGTGCTCTAGTTGTTCCAAGCCGGCAGAAAGACCACGAAGATCGGAGAAGAGCTCGAATGGAGTGTTTTGGATTATGACACGAGTGACGTGATTTGCTTCGTACTCGGCGGCATTCGGTCTGCACATTCTCGCCACGAATGCCTTGCACTCGTCCACCGAATGGAGCTTGAGGACATTCCATTCTGTGTCATATGGTCCACGCTGCGGAATCACTTGGTGGGACTTGGGTTTTCTTCGGATGGGTCCGCTTTGTAACCTGCGTGAAGATCCGGCTTCTTCTGCCGGTGCCGTACGTTATTACCAGGCACAAAGATAATCGGGAAGACCCACCCATGGTAGTCAGAGCTTGCGCGAAATGTGCATTCTCTAGTCTACCGGCTTCGTGCACTACCGAACTTGATAAGATAGATATTGAGCGCACAGTTGACGCTACTTACTGATGACCGACCGCGTCGAGGGTTGCTCTACGCGAATGAGCGAGAATGCATCCGTCACTACGAAGAATAAATGTCAATAGGTGTTGTGTACATATAAACATGTCACTGCTTACTAATGACAGTTCTAGAGCTTTGAAGACTTTGCATATGTGAATGAGCTTCCTCCGCTAAGGGTATTCCATCAGCTTAGTGAAGAGCGCGGCTTTGTGATCGCTCACTAATCATAGAGACGTCCCGAATTAGACGCTGTTCATGCGGATAGGCTTCTTCCACTGGGAATACTCATGAGCGGCGACACAAGTCGTTCTGCAACAATGCTTACTGATCACCGTGGCATTGGGGCCCAGTATCTGAGTATCTGTTTCCAGGGTTGCGTCCGCCACTTTCCTCGTTATCAGTCATCGACGCATTCAAAGAGAAATGTCGCGTACTAATGACGGTTTTTGCACGCTGTATATTGCGCTCACGGACTTGAGTCGCATCAGCCACTTGGCAACGAAATCAGTAACAGAGACATGTACGCGGTTTGCACACATACTGATTACTGACGGAGCGGTCGAAATTTGCTGCGCCCTCTCTGGCGAGTTTGTTCGATCTGCCGCCGCTGGTGATCAACCACGCGTCAACGTGAAACTGAAAAGCGACGTACTGAATGAGCTAGAAGTCCTGCTTTGGCCTGCCGCCGCTCGTTGTCACCCAAACATCATGTGGAATCAAAAGCGACGTACTGCGTTCGCTTGTAGTGCTGCTGATGCAAGACTCGTCGTCCGAACTTCTGGCATCTGTGACTGAAATGTTACGCTGGGAAAATTCGAGATTGAATTTGGCATACTGGTCGCACTTGATCTTGCCAACCGTCGCGGCTTTGAGATCCTACGGCTGTTCTCTGCTGAAGAATGTGTCAGCGTTGAGCAAAAAAAATACAGCCGAGACCCACCTGTCATCCTGGAATGCCTTGTTCGTACCCGATCAGAGTGAGCCTCTGAAGAGCTGGAAGAATTCCTCCGTGACGATCGATCGCGGCTGAGGGCCATGGATTCTCCCGCTAGGGTGCGGTCGTCTCGCGTCGATAGAATGGTGGATTCCCGCCGAGGACGGCCGTCGCCCCGAGTCCTACTGCGATGCCTTCTGCGTCCCCGGCCGCGGCGCTCCTCTGAGGAATCCCGCCGTTCTTCCGCTAGGGTGCGGTCGTCTCGCGCAGATAGGACGGTAGATTCCCGCCTCAACTGGCGGTGGCCCCGAGTCGTTCTCACTACGGGTAAATCCTCCGTTGGTGTCCGACTACGCCTCGGTTCCGTCAGCAGTGCTGGACCCGTCCTTGCTTCGTGGAGTCGTATTACCTCCGTCTCCGTCTGGACTACAGGATCTCTCCCTCCCCTGTCTTCTTGGGGCTGTGGCCCACTGACTGATATACTCGTCATTTCAGCACGTATAAGGAGATAACGATACATACTGTCGAGTGTAAGTGTGAGCCTGGTGGGCTGTTCTGCCTGCTCAACAGAACCACTGAACTCAAACCTCATACTGGCAGTCGTGGCGAGATAAGATAAGTGGACAGATTATAGGTCAAGTGTTGGGGGATTGACGCGCTGCTTCTGGGTCCTTTTATAGCCGAGTGGTGGCGCACGGGCCACATCGGATTTTGACAATGCGTGGATGGTAACGGGCAGAGGGTTCGGCAAGCTATGGCCAGCCACTAATAAGATTTTTGAGATCCGAACATGATGAGTATTCGCCAGCTGCCAACGGCCGCCTTGTGTCCGAGGCCGCGGAGTTGATGAGGGGTGTCAGCAATACATGAGGCGACGAGGCCACTGAGGCCACACCGCAAAGATACCTGTCATGGCCAACCCTCTGTACAAGCATAAGTCACAGCACATTCTCTGGGGTCCAAATTCTGGATGCCATCTCGCCATGAAATCGCTCCTCTATCCATGCGATTGTCCAGAACCTGAGTGATAACGATGATGTTTGGGCCGCCACATATTATAATAGATTTCGACTCCGCTTTCCATTGCTTCCACGTATCTAAGGGGCATTACGCCTCGTGGGCCAACGCGCCCGAAGGGTCATTGGACCATGGCCTTCTGGTCTTTGATAACAGGCGTAACATTGAACCGCAGGTTGACAGCACGATCAGCTCAACCACTTCATGCAGATAGAACATTCTTCGTACCGTTGTCCAGAGGTGCGACATGACCGTGGGCCACACTAGATCAGCCACTCGTTCTATGCTTGAATGCGTGACTTATGTAGAATAGCGGTCAACTTCCTAAACCTAAACAACTCTGAGAGCCTTGCTTTGTCAAGTTCAACGAATTACTTTTGGCGCGCAGGGTACCTAGTCCTGCAACGCTCCCCAGCTGCTTTTAATCATAGCATAGGGCTGGGGTTTCACCGCAGCTCTCCACCTTTTGTTATCACACAATCACGATTTCATCAATGTGCAAACCCAGGGCGTACTAACCGACTGCATTAGTTCGCGTCAGCTGAGTTGCATACCACAGAACATCTGGCAGGACGGGAAACAACAACATAGACCGCTTGAGGTACCGTTTCGTAGCCAGATCACATCCTACACAGTGGCTTAGGGCTGAATACGGTGCATAATACATGCAGTTGGTGGAATTGTCAGAGTGACGCACGTACTGATGGGCAATCATTGGCGAGCATGATGTCACGATTTGTTCAAGCCTGTGGGAACAATGATATTTGCTTGACGATACCGATGCTGACAACTACGATCGAAGGGATAAGGGACTGATGGAAAAGGCGGGGGCCCTATCACGCGCCCTTCTTCGACATCTCGACCGCGTTCTTGAACACACCCAACAGCGCTGTCAGCTGTATTTTCTCACTCGCTCCTGTGGACAATCGGTGTCTGGACGGTATATATTCAGGCCAATATATCACATCAATAATAGTTCACTTACTCCGTCGTGGCCAAGAAATCCAACAGGTATACACGCACATGCGGCTTGAAATCGATGGTCTCAATGTATTCGTATGCGCCATTCAAGAGGTCTGGCAGCGCGAGACCGCGCTCGATCTTCAAAGCGGAGATCACTCCGGGACTGTCAGCCAAGGGTACGCCGGCTCTCCCGGCGGAAGCGGCACTCACTTTTGTATGAGACGGTGAAGTCGTCAGACAACATGGAGTTGACCACGGTCTCAATGTCCGAGGGATGTGGATTGCCCGTGCAATTGTATATCTCCGCCTCCCCAGTCAGATCGTATGCTGCATGGCATGCCTGCAAGACATTCAGCGCACGGCGCATGTCTCCCTTGGAGAGCTTAAGCAAAGCTTGCTTCCCGTCTTCGGTGAGCTTGACGCTATGTGTACATCAGCCATACACGCGATAGACCGTCAGAGAGTCCTAGCGCACCCTTCAGCCTCGATGACCCCGTTTAGCCTCCTTTCTACCTCCGCTATTGGTAGTGGCGAGAACCGGAAACGCGTACAGCGACTCTGGATAGCGGGGACGATCTTGTTCACGTAGTTGCAGATGATGCAAAACCTGACGTTCTTCGTGTATTGTTCTATGACACGCCGCAGTGCAGCCTGTGCCGCGGTGGTCATCATGTCAGCTTCATCCAGAATGATGAGCTTGAAGCCTTTCAGGAACAATGTTCGGGTCTCCGCGAAGTTCTTGATCTGCTCGCGCACAACATCAATGCCTCGGTCGTCTGAGGCGTTAAGCTACATTTCATGTGAACCATATTGCCAAGGAATTTCAAGCCAGCCACATACCTCTAATATCTGTTTCCGGTAGTCCCTGCCATATATTCGCCGGGCCACGGCCATAATTGTCGATGTCTTCCCGGTTCCAGGTGGGCCATAGAAAAGAAGATGCGGTAGCCGATTCTTTTCGATGAACTTCTCAACTAGTCAACGCTCTGTTAATGTAGCTCGCGAGGTTATACCGCCACACTCACTAGTGCTTGTAATGTCTTTGTGGGAAACTACATCGTCCAACGTCACCGGTCGGTATTTCTCCACCCTGACATAGAATACTTCGTGTAAGGTACAATGAATTCGACGCGTGATTCACGCACCAAGGAAGGTTATCTAAATCTCGTACCTCATCTTGCTCAACTGCCTTTCCCTTTCCCTTTAGTTTTGATGGTGCTATCGCCTCGGCATCGACCATAGGTACATCATCATCAGAGTTCATAGTAGAGGTCTCCTTGCGTCAGGTAGCAGTCTGAAGCAGAACACTGAGAGTATTGAGAATGACCCTTCAGTGAGAGACGCGTCCGAAGCTGACGCGACGCGACGCGCTTGCGGCAGGTGCCGGTGCGTCACGCGACCTGAAACTGTGTACGCACGGACCATCAACGCGCTGACTAATCGTGCTATATAATCTTCCCCGAGGGTTTTCGGTCGATCACATTCGCTCGCTTTTGTCGACGACTCCATCGTTCATCTCGTTGGACAGACAGAGGCGTCCGTCAAGTGAGTTTCTGAGCATTAGTAGTCTGGGGTTGGCTTACTGACTCTACTTTATCGTAGGATGCAAATCTTCGTCAAGACGTATGTTTCTGCTGTCCGTCGTTTCAGTATCTGTGGACTGAGAGTGTGCCGACAGCCTCACGGGCAAGACCATCACCCTTGAGGTGGAGTCTTCGGACACCATCGACAATGTCAAGGCCAAAATCCAGGACAAGGAGGGGTGGGTTTGATTTTCATGGACAATTATTCGCGCCGCTCACAGATTCTGCAGTATTCCCCCCGACCAGCAGCGCCTGATCTTCGCCGGCAAGCAGCTTGAGGACGGCCGCACCCTCAGCGACTACAACATCCAGAAGGAGTCTACTCTCCACCTCGTGCTCCGCCTGCGTGGTGGTGCGAAGAAGCGCAAGAAGAAGACCTACAACGTGCGCACGATCGCCTCCTGCACCCGTGCACAGTGCTCATATGTCTTCTCCACCAGACCCCCAAGAAGATCAAGCACAAGCGCAAGAAGGTCAAGATGTCCATCCTTAAGTACTACAAGGTGGAATCGGACGGCAAGATCAAGCGTCTCCGCCGCGAGTGCCCCTCTGCTGAGTGCGGTGCTGGTATCTTCGTGAGTATATTTGACCGGACTAGAATGTACCATGCTGATTGTGTGCGCAGATGGCCTTCCACGAGGACCGCCAGTACTGCGGCAAGTGCGGTCTGACGTACACCTTCACGCCCGGCACCAAACCCCCTGCTGTTTAAGCATGCTGTAGCTGTACGGTCCCCCATGTAGCGATTCTCATGCAATACACATGGCATGCTCTAGGCTTACAGTATTGAACGACGAGTGAAGCTGGCTTACTCCACGTATTCAATCCCATCATTACATCGCACGAGCATGAGCCGATCTGTCAGAGGATCCTTTCATAACCTGAACGTTGACTGGTACGTTCCTCAGCCACGCGTGTAAGATGTACCGCCTCAGTTACCATCCTTCCCTGCTTGGTTTCAGAGGGATGATGCCTTCGTACGAAGCGTTTCATCAGTAAATTTTCTTACCGTATTCTGCGCTTCATGATCGACGATGGGCATATAAGTGGTGCAGCTCGGTTGCACGACGTATCCGACCACTTGTCTCTCTCCCATCCCTCCCGCTCACAGACACGCAGTCAGCTCAGGAAGTTGGCATGCACCCAGCGCTCCTCATAGACGAGATCCTAGAAGTGATCCTAGAGTGCTGCTCGGAATGGCCGCAGAACGAATACCATAGGACGCTGGCCCAGCTCGCGCGGTGCTGTAGAGCATGGCAGGACCCAGCACTGGATAGACTATGGAGCAGATTGCAAGGAACAGACGGCCTTCTCCGCTTGCTCGGACCACCGCAAAAGGCGCACAGCATAAGCGAACCCGCCGGCTTGGTACGTGGAGGCACCGCGAAGCCAGCGCAGCACGCTGAACCGATAGCGTTGCAGAACTCTGTGCACGAATCTAATACAACTCCAACAGCAGCGGACATTGCCTTTGCCAGGCTCCGCTTCTATGCTTCTCGTGTGAAGGCAATCATACACGGCCCGGGCGTCGTCCCGCCCCTCGGCATTGACGGAGACGGAGATGCAGTCCTGCTGCCCAAACTCACGTCCGTACACTTTTTGAATGCAGGATGTCTGACCCCGCCCTGCTGGAGCGTATCGCCGAGCGTGCGCGAGGTAGCGGCATATCTGGGGTTCAAGATCCACACGAAACCTGAACAGGCGGCACAAACGGAGAGCTACTGTGCATCGCTGGTAACCTACTTGGACAGGCTCCTCCAGATTGCCGCCAGCCTGGAGGCGCTGAGCTTACGCGGGATCGTATCAGGACAAATGGAAAGCAGGCTCGCATCGTATACCTCGTTGCGTGTGCTGAGAATCCATGTGGGGCCATCTCTCTCCGCAGAGACCTTCGCCGCTATAGCAACAACATTTCCCGTCCTGCGCGACCTCTCAATTGACGTCAAACACATAGACGCCGCCGAATTTCAGAGTGCACTCCCGCAGCACGCCAGTGGCCTCTTCCCTTCCATGCGTAACCTCCAGATTTCCGCGCAACCGTCCCTTCTCGAGGCAGTGTTGTCACGCGTGTCGATAAACGAATTACAAGTGCTGCACATGAACGTCAACGGCGCCCGTGGATCTTCGGCGCTCCTACCCGTCTTCAAATCGGTCTCAGACAGAACATCTGGCAGCCTGCGAAGTCTGACCATCGAGTATTTTCCCGATGACGCCCAGCCGCCTGAGATGGGGGGTGGCGCCGGCGTTACCAACGGCACTGCCGACCCACGCGAGCAGACCGCATCGGACTGGTTCACCATCGAACTCCTGCGCCCGCTCGCGCGCCTGGCGCAGTTGCGCCAGCTCACACTCTCCGCGCCTCTGCCGGCGCTGCTGACGGACAAGCACGCAGGAGATCTGGGCGGCTGGTGGCCCAATCTCGAGGATCTCGACCTTGGGACACGGGAGCCTGACGCGGGCGACTGGGGGCGCGGGCTCATGACGCCCGCCGCGTATGCGGCCCTGGCGAGGGCGTGCCCTAAACTCCGGTCGCTGGCCCTGCCTGTGGAGCTGCCTGCGTGCATCGAGGGGACTCCTATTGTGCTCCCCGGCGTGCCCGGCGCCCCGTCTGAACCACCGCACGCCATCGCGTCACCGGTACGCCACGCAGTGCAGTGCGTTCGTGTCGGTATCTCGCCGGCTGCCGCGTCCGCCGAGCGCGTAACTGAACTGGTGCAATTCCTCCGCTCGCTTTTTCCCTCGGCTACACTTGAAGGCACATCCCAAGAGGAAGATGCCTTGCTGGCAAACTGTCAGCGCCAAGAGGGGCCACTACGTAGATGCAGTTAGATTCTTGGATCTCGCAGTCTCAGCTAATTTCGGATAAAATATCGGCGCTAGAAGTTTGGGAGTAGGGCGGTCACATCGAGGTCTCGGGATCAGTTACTAGAGTATAGAGGTTTACAAGTATGCACTAGTTCGATATGCGCAAGTCCGATATGGATATAATCATAGTTGTTGGCATCCTCCCCAACATCGACTGTGCCTTTACCTGCTACAGGATGCCACATGGGGCGCGCCTGCAGCAATTGGTGGCTAACGCGGTGAATACACTTCTAGCTCGGCTGCTAAAGGACTCAGCGAGGCGCGAGTGTGGCCGCGGCGGCCAGCAATGGCTCGGGGCCCAGCGCTAGTTCGCTGGCAGCGCGCCTACACACCGACACGCCGGACGGGCGTCAGGAGAAGGCGTCGGCGACCAAGTCCCACTGGCGCCTGCGCGGCGTCAATCCTGCCGTGGAACCGATACGGGGTAGGCTATACATTTGATCATGACGCCCGCAGGCCAGTGTGTCTGTCGCAGCTCGTGCTCCGCCTGAACCGCTGATACCAAAGAATGTTCGAAGGCGCCGGCGAGAAGGACGCACGGGAGGCTGGGTGACGGTTACGCGCCCGCAGTGGCATAAAGAGCGTCGGCCGGTAGGGATACTGATGCCCAGTCACAACACGCCCCTCTAAGCCCCGAGCACCATCCTCCGCGTCCTGTCGCCTTTCCTGTGGAATCAACGAGCTATGGCAGTAAAACATCCGTTCAGTGAGTGATTCGATCGCGCGTTCCGGGCCGCTGACTTACCAGGCGCCGCATAGGTCCTGCCAGGCGAGACGGGCGCAGACGATTGTCCCCGATCCCTGTGGACATCTACATGCTCGTCCTCGACGAGCTCCTCCGCGACGAGGAAAACATGTGTGCCTCCCGCCGCAAATCGCTATTGTCCAGTCTCAGCCTCGTGTGCCGCCTCTTCGCGGCCCTGGTCGCCCCGCGGCTGTTCTCGTCCCTCGCCTGCAGCGGGCCCCTATTCAAGCAGACCAAGAAGTCTCCTCCCCGCCTGTCGTGGCTGCAGCAGCTCAACCGCGGCGAGGAGACCGCATGTTGGACAGGCACACTCGTCAGGAGGCTGGACTTCTGCGATTGGGAATTGGGGAAGGCCGGTCTATCGGACTACTTGGCGCATCTGACGCATCACATCCAGGCAATCCCCAAGCTGCCGAATCTGACGAGCCTGTCTTTGACCCGCACGCCGATCACACAGCAGTTCTTCCAGGCTGTGTCGGCGTTGCAGAAGCTGGACAGTCTGTGCATCAGGGAATGCAGCTGTCAGCCCCCAGACACAGCAATGGCCCCTCCGGAATCGCCGATGCCGCGCTTGGGGAGCCTTGAAGTGACTGCTGTGGAGGGTGTCAAACCGTATATCGCCATCCTCGTATCGCTGGCAGGTACGCCAGCTCTGCGGTCCCTAAAAACCACCGAATGGCCCGTCGCCCGACCCATAATGGAGAGAAATACGTGCACTTCTCTACAGCAGCTCGAAGTCCCATTCGTTGCGCGTGACATAGCATTCCTGACGTCGTTCCTTGCCGACACTCCATCCATATCCGAGCTGTCTATCATTGACGTTGATCAGCAGCCTCCCGCACCTCCGGTCTCTTTTCCTGCGATATCTTTGCCGTTGCTGCAGAGATTGCGTTGCCCTCCATACCTGCTCCCATCTGTATCACATCCGTCCGTGTCGCAGCTCAGCTTGGTCAGTCTGAATGACTGGATGCTGCCCGGCGTCAGCATCGATCAAAGGCTGCTAGCGCCTCTGAGGCGCGCGACCCTGCGGGAGTTGGAACTTCCCGCACACCTGCTTCGCGACTGCCCCATCGGCGAGTATGCGCCGAAGTTGGCCAAATTGACAATATGCTACCCTGTGACCACCTTTAACGAGCCGCTGGAGCTGGTACGTCAGATGAATGATGCAGATTTTGGGTCTGGGTGATGAGTCATGATGCGCACAGATCGTTAGGAATGTCTGCACGCTCGTGCACAGAGTGCCTCTCCAGAGCCTTGAGCTCGAGTTCGTCAACGTACTGTGGAAGCTCAACTTGCAGCTGCAGCATCATATGGTCGTACGACATCTAGCACCGACGTATCCCACCGTAAAACGCGTCTCGCTGACTGATGCCGTCGAGTGGCACCGGAGCAAGGATGGTTCCCAGTGGACACCAGTCATACGAAACCGCGACTCCGTCAAGTTATTGCTAGGCCTTAAAGATGCTAACATTTGGGAGGCGATGGAAGTTCAAGATTTCGACGGAGCGCTGTCGGCGTTGTTCGAAAAAGGCGAAATGACCGCAGACATCGCCCAGCGATTATCGCGTCAGCGCTGAGTTCCTGGAGTGCAAGGAGACCAATTATAGTCATCGCATCAACTAGGTAGATATTACATAGCCTCACCGAACTGGATCCTGTCGTTCACATCTCTTGAACAGTGCATTAGGACTTTGCGTCACATACCCTTTCCACAGAAAACATGCATATAGTGTAGTACTAGATTTCTGTATGATAACCGCACTGTAAACATACCTTAAAATTTGCCGCAGCGTAGAGCACGAACTTCCTGATAGTTCTGCCGCAGATACTTCTCGTGTCGGTGGGTGATTGACTTGCTGGTGGTTGAGATTAAGCAGATCTCGGGGCGACTTGAATCATGCGCCACAGAGCGGCGCTGCACGTGATCGCGCGTCGTAATCCCAAATCAGGACGGCACTGTTACTACCGCGACCGCTCGAATAAACGTCTCATTTCCCGCCTCTCGCTCCATCTACTCGCCGCAGGCGCGACAATATCATACATTAATGAGCCACGCAGACGGCGAATATACCTCGCGTAGCTCGCGGTTCCTCTCGAGCGGCTCATCGTCGGGACGGAGATCACCCTCCCGACAGAGCCACCGCAATGTGCCACGGTCCACGGGCACCCTGCGAGGCTCAAGCTTGTCACAAGCACTGGATGACGATGGCGCGAATGGACGGCACTCACTAGCCCACGAGCTGGCGGTGGCGCTGATGCCCGAGCCGAGCGCAGGGTCGAAACTGTTGGCGGAGGAGTTCGGCATCGAGTACGATGAGGGAGCGGAGGGCATAGATGAGAGTCCGGAGAGGGATAGCGGAGCTGTTGACGGGGCGCCGCAGGGTGAGCATCCGGATTTGGACGGCGAGACTTCGTCGCCATACGACGACGAAGATGCACTGCTAGACGTCGACCCTGCGTTCGGGAGTGCGCCCGAGTCGCCCAAGCCGCGCAGGCAGCTGGAACAGGACCCCATGATTGTCCTCGCACAGAACCTGGAGTATACGGAGAAGTTCCTTGCACAGCTGCGCCGGCTCGACGCGGACCACGGGGGGCCCGCGGCGCAGGCGAACCTCGAGTCGCTCGCGTCCGACATGATCCGCCGCATCAACGACAGCGCACGCGACCGCGAGGGACAGGTGCGCGAGCTGCTCGAGTACGAGCGCGAGTTCCGCAAGATTGCGGGCGAGGTGAACGGTACCGAGGTGCTCGGCCAGCTGGACGCGCTCCCGGACCTGATTGACGACTCGTCACGGGAGGGGATGCAGGCGGAGCTCGACGCGATCAACGAGGAGGAGCCGGAGCTCGAGAACGAGTGGGAGGTCGACCCCGATGCCGTGCCGCTCGATGAGGACGAGGAATACGACTCGGCATATCCACGCTCGCCCGACAAGACCGCGTTCCCTGATCCGCCACCGCCCTCCGGGCCACCAACGGCAGCAAACACGATCACGCAGCTCTCCTACCTACGCACATACACATCTTCAACTGCCGCTTCCCTCGCAGTCATCTCCGAGCACACGCAGGTGAGCGCGGCTGCGACCACCGAAGCGGGGCGGAAGATACGCGCGCTCAAGAACAAGCTTGGCGGCTGGCGAACAGACTGGGATAGCGCCGAGCGTAGCCGCGTTAAAATCGAGCGCTGGGAGGCCGGGCTTGACTTAGACGCTGCAGGCCCCTCGCCCTCAATGACCCCGCGGTTACAAACGACGCGGAGGATTGACGGACGAACGATTGTGCAGGAGCACTTGCAGGCGTTCGAGAAGGCCTTGACCGAGGCAAATATGAAGACGCAAGCAATCATGGCAAGCGCAGCATAGACACGCCGTCGCGGCGGAGATGGTCCACTCCCTTCGTTCTTTGCTTTCCATCCCATCGCTACACGCTTTTTGACTGTTCCATGGTACGACTGCACTACATTTAGGATGATCTAATACATCTCATTTGCATTTTGGAAGACCTCATGATCACTGTAGAGCCATGTATTGACTAGATCACAAGAGATATGTCCTCGGATGGAGGTCGTGCGACGACTCTCTCACGCACCCGAAGATAGAATGATTACGATTGGGCTGCGCAGCTGAACTGAATTGGTTAAGAGTCAAATATAATGAGTGCTGTACAGAGCGCTTGAGGCGTTCAAGATGGGCGGCAGCAGTGATGATACAGTATGGAGATGGAAGATGATCAGCGACTGGACGAGGAGGAAATGAATACCAGGAAGCGCAAGACCACAAATTTGAAAAGCGCGGCCCTCAGGCATCTGCTTCCATGTGGCAATCATTTTTGGAGGAACTTGCGACTGCACTGGCGCTTGTGTACAGCCTTCCAGTGGATCTGTTACGGACGGACCTCAGCTGATGGGCGACCGTCACTAACGAAGACGCGTACCTTTTTATGCTCCGGCGAGCAGTGCCTGCAACGGTTTGACGTCAGCAGCCCACCTCGCCGCGCTTGCCACATAGAATGCAGGGACGTACATGACCTGGCGACACCCGCTGCACACCTTGAGCGAGCTCGCGTCCGGGTTCCCGCACTGTGCACACGCGGTCTGCCCCCGGCGGTCCTTGCACTCGCTTGTCGTCTCCTCCCGGAACCCGCCCGCGGGGTCCCCGTCGTGCGTGTGCTCGTACTTCTGACCCTTGCCGAGGTCCCGCGCCTTGAGCACCGCGTGCGCCGGATCGCCGGGGGGCACCATCGGCAGGTGGTATTTCTTAGCACTCCACCGCACGGAGTTTGGGCTGCTGAGCGCCTCGGCGAGCCGCGCAGACGCGGCAGGTAGGTCGAAGGCGTCTGGGTCGAAGAGCGACGGAGGTTTGCCAAACGTGTCATAGTTCGGCGTGGCGAGCACCTCGCGTTTCCATTCAGATCTGGTAGATTCATCATGTTATCGTATGAAGTTAGGACGGCGGTAAGGGCGGAACTGACTGTGCCGCGGGAGACATTTTATCATACTTCTGTAGGCTCTCGTTGTAAGCGAAGGAACCTTTCATGTTTTCTGTAGAATGGAGGTCGCTAAGCAGGCGCTGGGGTTACTGAAATACAACATATCACCTGGGCACATTCCTTTGCCTTCCAGTACTTCTACGCGCCCATGAGATTGTTCCCTCGGGAATATGTTCTCCACCTAGCGCGCACATGCCGACGAGGCCGCATGTTAGCAATCGCTCGGTCGGCGCGTACTTATGTCACGAACCGTGGTTTCATGGTGCCATTTGTCGCCGAAATCGTATAGGTACCCTATCTGATCAGCTTCCCTGTCGAACAGGTGCGCGAGCATGTATCTGATGCATCAGCAAAGTCACTGGCCTTGTTGCGGTCCACACGCGGCGTTACACACGCACCTGTCGTCTGCCAAGTAGTCATAATCAACCTGGGCGCATTAGCGGTCATTTGAGTATGTTCGAACTCTAAATGATTCGGGACTAGGACATACGTGAGCGGCGTGGACTCTGTCGATAGCGCCCGATGTCTGTTCGGTTCAGAGTGGATTGCGAGCTTCTAACCACTCAGACAATCTGGATCGCCTACCTCTGGGCAGAGTAAGGACCCATCCCTGAAGTCGGTAAAAGTGTAGCAGTGGAAGCTGCAAACCTTTGGCACTAGGCTTAAATCAAAGCAGCGAATACCGTCCATGGAATGCGCTCAACACCCCATGATAGGTGTCAAGATTTTATCCTAGAACACACTCAGCTTGAGGCCCGCAAAGATACGAAAGCTGTGCTATATACAGTGTTCTCCTTTGTCGTTGACAATCAAGCTAACAGCGCATATAGTCAATTAACGTGACTGAGAAGGCTTCACCTACGATATTTTGACATTTAGGATAACATCTTGCTTGTCGCGACCATTGAGGTCCATTCCATCAAGCTCTTTGCGCTGCAGAGTGGTCATGCGACAAATGATCCGAACATATATAAAGGGAGCAGACATACCTTGTGTTCCGTTATCACTTTGAGCCATTGAGTCTCAGGGTCATCTCGTCCCATGCACTGAAACTGGTATGTCATCTGTGTGTAAATGGTTCCATTCTACGAAACTCTTGTAGGTGATAACCGGCAACTGACTTGTCTGAACATAGCGGCCACGCCATCGTCTGAGGATACGTTAGTGCCACAAACCCTTTCCATCATCTAGTAGATGTGCGTACATTCAGACAAGTTGTGTTCTGGGTCATACTGTCAAAAATATTGAGCGGGTTTAAAAAGCAAAGATGCTACAAGACGACGACGCGGCCGCACGTACCCCAAAGATTCCCCAAGCACGGATCTGCCCCTTTGGTCCCGGTTGCGGCTTGTATGTCCTGGGGTATCCATTTGCCTATGTCTCCGGGTACGAATTTGACATATTTCGGGATGTTCCCCTTGGGTGACAGAGGAGGCACATCATCCGGTACATCTCACTCAAGTTCATATTTTTGATCTGGCTGCCGCTGTGGTGGTAGCGGTTTTTGTAAGGACAGAGTCTGCAGGAGCTCGAACTTGCACCGTACCGAATCGGGCAATATCAATCGAGGATCTTCGGCTGGATCTGGGCCTCGGTTCAGCGCGGGAACGCGTATAAATGCGCGTTGCTACCGCCAGTGCAGCTTATCTTTGAACCACGTTGTCCGAGGACACTACTCAACCACCTCAGTCGTTCATCATGGCAGGCAAGGGATACACCTACACGAGCAGTGGCACCAACGACTAGGTTCGTCGCAATCATCCCCTTACTCGCCTTCCGTTCGCGCAATCTAACGCATACACGCCCCTCAGGGCAACCACTACTGCAGCCGCGACTATGGAGGATCCAGCGGGTATCATTACTCGAACTCGTAGGTTCTGCATCCTATATGCGTCACACAGCCGTGCAAAGTCGTCATCCAGGAACGGGAGCTACTACTACAGCAACCCTAACGGGTCCACTTACTACAACAGTGGTACTGGATATAGCCAGTACACTTCCCCCAACGGAACTACACACTCCTCGACCAGCGGCCAGAAGTAGCTGATCTCCGTAATGTAAAGTTCGTTCATGCGCCGATGTGCCATGCTCAGGATGCCAACGTGAGCCTTGTAGCCAGGCCTGAAGTCGCGTTAAAGAAGAAACCTTGTGAGCTTGTACTTGTAATTGGGCACATTCGTTGCGTTGCATGGATCGTTGTACATGTTGTGAACTAGAACGTTGTGAATGAATCTGGCGATCGCGACGTGTGCGCTTGAAGCAAGTGTGAGAGGTGCCAGTAAGTTGACTTCTATCGCGATGCTTTACGTGCAGAACTGCTCCTTCAAGCTGTCCAGGATGATGAGCTCGGAGGAACACGCGGTTCAAAATTCAACGTGACAACCGCGTGTTGGATCATCGCGTGCACGTGATCGTGTAGGCGCTTGTGACGTATCAAAAGGAAGAAAGAATCTTAGATCTCACTAACCTGTTGCGGAGTGGTCGGTTTTTACCGGGCAGGAGGACCTGCTGTGCCGCTCATCCCCTGCCTCACAACGCTTCCTCCCTCTGGCACTCTATTGCGCATCTTGTGCGGCTACATTAGCTGTGAGTGCCACATCGCTCTCTTCCCATCACAGTTGCTGAGATGCTCACAGCTCAATAGTCAACATCGCTGCTTTTAAATCCTCACTTCAGCATAAACATGGCCACGACAACCGCAGGGTATGTTTGCCTACTGAGAACACGAGCGATCCTCATCCAGTTCCAACACAAGTGTGGCTGCGTACCATGGAAAATCACTCAGAGACGCGAACATGTCTGCCAAAGAGCATAGACGCGCTCAGATTGAGGCTGAGATCACTCGACTCAACCAATCTGTGGTCAAACTGAAGAGCGAGCTGAATATGCTGTCGCCGATCTCAGTCTTACCTCAGGAGATCCTGGCTGAAATCTTCATCACGCTTTCGGAAGCCGTCGGCTATAACGCATTTGATTACCCGCATCTTGGCCGCCGCCATGACGTACGCTTTCTAATCACCCACGTATGTGCACACTGGCGGGCAGTTGCACTTAGCTGTCCCACTCTTTGGGCAACATTGAAGGTGCCCTCTGTGCCTGGTGTGCTACAGGAGGTACTGGGACGAGCAAAATATGCGCCGCTCAGGCTCGACGCATACATAGAATCCAACAAACTCCTTTCCAAAGATCAAACGACGACCATTCTGGGGCATATGGCGCGTATACGTGCCCTTAGCGTAACTGCAACCTCAACAACGCTCAATGAGATCATTGATGAAATGGACGGACCAGCCCCACTGCTGGAAACTCTGAAGCTTACTACCACAACTTTCTTTCCACGCCACGGCGCAGTTGGTCCAACACCCCTACCAGCTTCATTGCGGATCGAGCCTAGGGCGCCGATCCGTGAACTCGAGCTTGATAACCTTCCCTTCAGATGGACCGATATCGCCTTTTGCTCGCTCAGCCACCTGAAGTTGAGGTGCCATCGTGACCGTGCCGGACAGGATAACAGCTCACAGGACTTTTTCGAGGCGTTAAAAAACATGCCCTTACTCGAACTCCTCGAGCTAGAATATGCCGCTCCCTCCCTACCTAGTTCTGTGACAGAGATTCCAGCACCTACAAGAATAATCACACTCACACGGCTTCACTCAATTCGACTGTTCGCGACCACGCCCGCTGACTGCATATATATTCTGAGCCATCTCTCGTTTCCGGCGCTATCCACACTTTCTCTGCTGACTCAGGCGACTGAATACTCGGAGGAACTTGCCAAGTGTCTGGCTGACAAAGTGCCCTTCTGGGAAAGGATACGTATGCTCGACTGCTCCAGGAAACTACCCGGAAAATTTCAAATCCAAGGTTCTGACTCGCAGGCAGGTTTTTCTGGTGTCAAGGAAGACTTCCTCAGCCCACATTACACGTTTGATTTGACGCTCGCCGACAGTACGAGCCCCCTGACGACACTCGCCACCATGTTCAAACATATTCCTTGGCGGATGGTCTGTACCCTCTATGTCTCGGACTTATTCTACGGGTCGGCGAGTCAATGGGTTGCGGCTTTCCGGCCTTTTAAGCAAGTCACTACCTTGGAGGTCTCTGGTAACAATATTACCCACGAGCTCATCCGTGCACTCTGCGGCTGTGTCCGAAAGTCGGGAAAGCCCGCAGCCGCAACTCGTAAGACATCCATGAAGTTATTCCCGCTACTCTGCTCCATCTCTCTGAGCAATGTGCGCTTCGCCGAGCCAGGGACATATGACCTAGGACGGGTGGGCGAACTCACAGAGCAGTTGCTGGATTGCCTCACGAGGAGACGCGACCGAGGCGTCGAAATCCGCAAGCTACAGATCACGAACTGCTTCAACATCGGTAGGGATATCGAGCGCCTACGCGAGATCGTCCCGTCGCTAGACTGGGACGGCAAGGCCATGGTTATCGAGCCGGATTCCGAAACGGAGTCCAGTGTATCTGATTACTCCGAGGATGTCGACCCGTTCGAGTTCAACTTCTTCGATCCTGATCCCATTTATCATGGCTGGTGGTGAATATGTATGGTCTGCATTACTATGTAATGTCAATCAGGTACTTTAGGATGTATGAGGTTCGCAGGTCGATCACGTTCTCATTCAAGTATTTACGCAAGATCTGCACATCGAGATAGCTCAGGCTGGTGGGAATGGCACTTCGAAGCTGTCTAAGATACATTCACTGCAACCAGTTTTACGGTGCACCCTAGCTAGCTGGAGCTGTTCTTGAGTACAGCATGCAGTTTCAGCGAATATATAACTTGTCTGCTAAGTACTGAGTACTGAAGTACTGATCAACGATGCCAATTGAGTTGGTATCGATCGTCACCATCGTTTAAATGTTATGTAAAGTGCAGCGGTAATGGATTCATCATATTCTCCCTCTCCGTCCCTAAGCCTCGTTTTTCCGTACACGAACGCCGCATTTAGTCGTAGTTACTTGACGCGGGATACAAATGTATACAAAAAAATGGATTCATCATAGCCTGGTATTCACATCGAGGACGAGATCAGAGTCAATCGATCATCGGCTGTGATGCTTTTCAGTTTGTCCTTGCCCCTATCACAAACATTATTCAGAGCCAGATATCTTTGCAGGGCCACACTACCATTGGCAGTGTAAGGCTAAGAGTTCTGATCGGACGCTACATTCACCAGTGCGTATCTGCTCAAGTGCTGTTCTGATGACTAGCGCAGAAGACCATGTGTAGTGACGACAAGGTTGGGGAGAACCATCTTGCGGAGTCATTGGATGCCATTCATCATACAAGGCAGGTCAAAGCTTTGCCTCAATCATACTATATCCTCAATTGACAACCACCAACTAAACATCGAAACGCTTTCGCGTGCCACATGCGTATTGTGCATGTCAATTGCCTGGAGAAACCATTGGAAACGCTTAAACATATTCATCGATACTCATCGGAGACACCGTTGGAGTACAAGCGCTGACGCGCCCCGGCCGATGACTTTCGTGCCTGCAGCACAGATAGGACACAGCAACATACTAATACCGGTGAACAGCCACAAGGCTGGCTCAAGCTAAAATCGGCCTTGCTTTGAAAGGATTGTGCATTCAACTTTCGTGTACCTCTTCTCAGTGGATGAGCCTTCTAGCAGACCTCTCGGCGAACATACAACTACCATGGCTTCTCTGCAAATGCAGCAGAATACGGAGATCGCGCCGTATTGAACAAGCGCATAATATCTGTTGTAGCTACCATCCCGGCGAATCGACCTCCCTGTGAAAAGACAGTGTGCCGGAGATTCCGAAAGTTGTATATTTAGTGATCTCCAGACCTAACACCTGACAGAAAACGCACAGGTCTCTGGAACATCCCGAGGACCAGTTCAAGTGGCATCTCCGGGCGTAGTTGCAGAGCTACTTCTTCGAGTAGGGAGAATAGGTCGATAATATCCGCATCTTGGCGTGACTGGCGAGGGACAAATGTGCCTCTCCGCTGCGGCGCTGCTACACTCCTTTACGTTCATCCTGGAGCTCCAGATGAGTCATCAGCCTAGGAAACATTCAATAGTTTGTAAGGCATCCCAGGGAGTGCATATGGCAGTGCATGGGATCGAGTCGTTGGTTTCTTGCCACTATAAAGAGTGCCACTATTGCAGTCACGACTATGGAGGTTCCTCCCATATCGTGACTCGAACGCGTGATAGCTGTATCATACTGATGGGGTTAGAGCTTCGCTGATTCAAAGGAAGCCACTATTAGACAACAAGAAGTGACTGTTCTCGCTATGTAGCGAAGACCTATGGATATAGAGTGTTGAGATCCGATCTTCCTGAATTCGACTGACCGGTGTATTTTGAAGCATGCATTCTCGTAATGCACCATTGCATGTGAATGTGCCCATGGTTTGTCTTGAGGCTTGCCAAAATACTTGGATGTAGAGTTGTCGATCATGTCGTTATTCGGTAGGAGTATGCTAGGCCAAGCAGATTCGGCGAGCCCTCACAGAGAGAAACATATGATAGCCTATATAGGCTCCGCTGTATCGGGGCACCATCACGTAATAAGAGATGGACCGCGAGGGGCGTGTCGATCTCGATCTGTGCGTGCCGGCGGTACGAGAGAACATCATCAGTACTAACGAGTTTAATTACCCATGGCTTCGCCACGAATATCAATTGTCACTTAAGTGAGATAACTAATAGAATAAGGGAAAAAACACTGGATGGAGACATTATGAGTCCACCCAACCTCCAGGGTGTGTGATCACCCTGTTGCACCTGTCCTTTGTTCTCTGCCCGCTCAGCCACTTCCTCCACCTCGCTGATGCTCGGTGTCGTCGTCGCTTCGCTTGTAACATTGTGTGGTGCCTCAAAAAACTCCCTGAATTCTCTTAATTAATCGCGTGTATCTACAGCACAAGCCATCTACGTTACAACAGCTACAAAATCCCCGTGGCACAGCGCAGGGAGGACGCGCAAAACGTTTTTCGCCGAAGGGATTTGAACGCGCGCCTTGCAGGCGCCGGGCGTGGGAATACACTGGCCAACTCCCCGGGTCGGTGGCGCGAGCCCTATGGGACGACGGACAGCACGTGGCACACGTGGAAAAGCACATGGCAATTCCCACGCAACGGTCATCCCTTTATTATATGACTAGCTTAATTACCTGTGGCTTCGCCACAATTTTGTACTTTAGGAGTTGTTGTTTATCTCTGCCCGCTCAGCCACTCCTCCACCTCGCTGACGCTCGGCCTCGTCGTCGCTTCGCTTGTAACACCTTTGCAACCGGCATGCGCGCCTTGCAGGCGCTGGGCGTGGGAATCCACTGGCCAACTTCCCGGGTCGGTGGCGCGAGCGCTATGGGACGACGGACAGCACGTGGCACACGTGGAAAAGCACATGGCAGTTCCCACGCAATCCACGGCCCTTTAGTACTTAGACTAGGTTAATTACCCGTGGCTTCGCCACGGTCACACTGCTTTTTCTACTTTAATATATTATTTTAATCTATGTGTGCTTGTTTTAGATAATCGGGGTTTTATTTTGAAGTTACCTGTGGATCCCTCATGAATTTCCTGTGCATTACCCATGGCTTCCCCAACCTCCCTCTTTTGTCTTGTGTCTGCCTGCTCAGCCACTTGTGACACCTCGCTGATCCTCGGTCTCATCGTCACTTCCCTTGTAATACTGTATAATGTGGTGTCAAAATGTTTTGCAATCATTTGGCAAGCATCTACAGCACAGGCCATTTATGTTACAAAAATCCCCGTGGCATGAGGCATAAATCCCCATGGCACAGGGCACAGATACCTGTGGTGTGGGGCACAAATCCCCATGGTGTGGGGTATTTACATTACAAAATCCCTGTGCCACAGAACACAAATCCCCGTGGCACGGGGCACAAATCTCCATGGCACAGAGCACAAATCCCCGTGGCACAGGACACACAAATCCCTGTGGCATGGGCCACAAATCCCCATGGTGTAGGGTATTTACATTACAAAAATCCCCGTGGCACGGGGCACAAATCCCCATGGCACATGGCACAGATCCCTGTGGAATTGGGGTGCAAATCCCTGTGGCACAGGGTACGAATCCCCGTGGTGTGGGGTATTTACATTACAAAATCCCCATGCCACAGGACACAAATCCCTGTAGCATGGGCCACAAACCCCCATGGAATGGGCCACGAATCCCCGTGGTGTGGGGCACGAATCCCCGTGGTGTGGGGTATGAATCCCCGTGGCACGAATCCCCGTGGTGCAGGAACAGCGCGCAAAACGCGAGCTAGCAGCGCGCCTTGCAGGCGCTGGGCGTGGGAAATCACAGGCGCCAGGCGCCCTATGTAATGGGAGCAGGAATGACGCCCATGGATGCCACGCGGCAAACGTGGATGCCAGGTGCGCTCCACGCGACCGCTCCCACGCGAGCCCCCGTTACTTATAGACTAGCTTAATTACCTGTGGCTTCGCCACAAATGTTATGTCTTAGGAATATATTTTAGTCTCTGCCTGCTCAGCCACTCCTCCACCTCGCTGATGCTCGGTATCGTTGTTGCTTTGCTTGTAGAATCTGTAACTGGCACGCATGCCTTGCAGGCTCTGGGTGTGGGAATTCACTCCTGTGGCATTGGGGTGCAAATACCTGTGGCACAGGGTACAGACCCCTGTGGTGTGGAGTATTTAGATTACAAAATCCCCATGCCACAGGACACAAATCCCTGTGGCATGGGGCACAAATCCCCGTGGCATGGGGCACAAACCCCCATGGCATGGGCCAAAAATCCCCGTGGTGTAGGGCACGAATCCCCATGGCACGGGGTACAAATCCCCGTGGTGTGGAGTATTTACATTACAAAATCCCCATGCCACAGGACACAAATCCCTGTGGCATGGGGCACGAATCCCCGTGGCATGGGGCACAAACCCCCATGGCATGGGCCAAAAATCCCTGTGGTGTAGGGCACGAATCCCCGTGGCACGGGGTACAAATCCCCGTGGTGTGGGGTATTTACATTACAAAATCCCCATGCCACAGGACACAAATCCCTGTGGCATGGGCCACAAACCCCCATGGAATGTGCCACGAATCCCCGTGGTGTGGGGCACGAATCCCCGTGGCATGGGGCACGAATCCCTGTGGCATGGGGCACGAATCCCTGTGGTGCGGGGCAGGAACAGCGCGCGCACCTTGCAGGCGCCGGGCGTGGGAATCCACCGGCCAACTCCGCGGACGGCAGGCGCCCTATCTAATGGGAGGAGGATCAACGACGCGCATGGACGCCACGCGGCAAACGTGCTCGCCATGTGCGCAAAACGCGAGCGACACGCGAGCGACACGCTAGCTGCACGCTAGCGACACGTGAGCGCCTACGGCGCGAGCTCCCATTATATTATGGACTAGCTTAATTACCTGTGGCTTCGCCACAAACGTTATGTCTTAAGAATATATTCTAGTCTCTGCCTGCTCAGCCACTCCTCCACCTCGCTGATGCTCAGTATCGTTGTCGCTTTGCTTGTAGAATCTGTAACCGGCACACATGCCTTGCAGGCTCTGGGTGTGGGAATTCACCCCTGTGGCATTGGGGTGCAAATACCTGTGGCACAGGGTACAAACCCCTGTGGTGTGGAGTATTTATATTACAAAATCCCCATGCCACAGGACACAAATCCCTGTGGCATGGGGCACGAATCTCCGTGGCATGGGGCACAAACTCCCATGGCATGGGCCAAAAATCCCCGTGGTGTAGGGCACGAATCCCCGTGGCACGGGGTGCAAATCCCCGTGGTGTGGGGTATTTACATTACAAAATCCCCATGCCACAGGACACAAATCCCTGTGGCATGGGCCACAAACCCCCATTGAATGGGCCACGAATCCCCCTGGTGTGGGTACGAATCCCCGTGGTGTGGGGCACGAATCCCCGTGGCATGGGGCACGAATCCCCGTGGCATGGGGCACGAATCCCCGTGGTGCGGGGCAGGAACAGCGCGCGCACCTTGCAGGCGCCGGGCGTGGGAATCTACCGGCCAACTCCGCGGACGGCAGGCGCCCTATCTAATGGGAAGAGGATCAACGACGCGCATGGACGCCACGCGGCAAACGTGCTCGCCATGTGCGCAAAACGCGAGCGACACGCGAGCGACACGCTAGCTGCACGCTAGCGACACGTGAGCGCCTACGGCGCGAGCTCCCATTATATTATGGACTAGCTTAATTACCTGTGGCTTCGCCACAATTTTGTAATTAGAACTTGTATTGCTTATCTCTGCCCGCTCAGCCACTCCTCCACCTCGCTAACGCTCGGCCTCGTCGTCGCTTCGCTTGTAACACCTTTGCAACCGGCACGCACGCCTTGCAGGCGCCGGCCCGCACTCGATGGGCGCCCTACAGGCGCCGCCACGCGGCAAACGTGCTCGCCATGTGCGCAAAACGCGAGCGACACGCGAGCGACACGCTAGCTGCACGCGAGCGACACGCTAGCTGCACGCGAGCGCCTACGGCGCGAGCTCCCATTATAGTTCAGATAGCTTAATTACCTGTGGCTTCGCCACAAATGTTATGTCTTAGGAATATATTTTAGCCTCTGCCTACTCAGCCACTCCTCCACCTCGCTGATGCTCGGTATCGTTGTCGCTTTGCTTGTAGAATCTGTAACTGGCACGCATGCCTTGCAGGCTCTGGGTGTGGGAATTCACCCCTGTGGCATTGGGGTGCAAATACCTGTGGCACAGGGTACAAACCCCTGTGGTGTGGAGTATTTATATTACAAAATCCCCATGCCACAGGACACAAATCCCTGTGGCATGGGGCACGAATCCCCGTGGCATGGGGCACAAACCCCCATGGCATGGGCCAAAAATCCCCGTGGTGTAGGGCACGAATCCCCGTGGCACGGGGTACAAATCCCCGTGGTGTGGGGTATTTACATTACAAAATCCCCATGCCACAGGACACAAATCCCTGTGGCATGGGCCACAAACCCCCATGGAATGTGCCACGAATCCCCGTGGTGTGGGGCACGAATCCCCGTGGTGTGGGGCACGAATCCCCGTGGCATGGGGCATGAATCCCCGTGGTGCGGGGCAGGAACAGCGCGCGCGCCTTGCAGGCGCTGGGCGTGGGAATTCACCGGCGCCAGGCGCCCTATCTAATGGGAGCAGGATTGACGACGCGCATGGACGCCACGCGGCGAACGTGGACGCCAGGTGCGCAAAACGCGAGCGACACGCGACGCCTCCCACGCGAGCCCCCATTACTTATAGACTAGCTTAATTACCTGTGGCTTCGCCACAAATGTTATGTCTTAGGAATATATTTTAGTCTCTGCCTGCTCAGCCACTCCTCCACCTCGCTGATGCTCGGTATCGTTGTCGCTTTGCTTGTAGAATCTGTAACTGGCACGCATGCCTTGCAGGCTCTGGGTGTGGGAATTCACCCCTGTGGCATTGGGGTGCAAATACCTGTGGCACAGGGTACAGACCCCTGTGGTGTGGAGTATTTATATTACAAAATCCCCATGCCACAGGACGCAAATCCCTGTGGCATGGGGCACGAATCCCCGTGGCATGGGGCACAAACCCCCATGGCATGGGCCAAAAATCCCCGTGGTGTAGGGCACGAATCCCCGTGGCACGGGGTACAAATCCCCGTGGTGTGGGGTATTTACATTACAAAATCCCCATGCCACAGGACACAAATCCCTGTGGCATGGGCCACAAACCCCCATGGAATCGGCCACGAATCCCCGTGGTGTGGGGCACGAATCCCCGTGGCATGGGACACGAATCCCTGTGGCATGGGGCACGAATCCCCGTGGCATGGGGCACGAATCCCTGTGGTGCGGGGCAGGAACAGCGCGCGCACCTTGCAGGCGCCGGGCGTGGGAATTCATCGGCCAACTCCGCGGACGGCAGGCGCCCTATCTAATGGGAGGAGGATCAACGACGCGCATGGACGCCACGCGGCAAACGTGGCGTCCATGTGCGCAAAACGCGAGCGACACGCGAGCGACACGCTAGCGGCACGCGAGCGCCTACGGCGCGAGCTCCCCTTACTTTATGGACTAGGTTAATTACCCGTGGCTTCGCCACGGCACACAGTTTCAGTACTTAGTCACTTAGTTATGATGATATCTCAATGCATGCGCTTATATGAGATCAATGTGGGAATCTCATTCAAGTCCTCTCAAACCTGCCCTAAAGTCAAAGCAAGCACATTTCAAGTTCTCTCAAGCCTGCCCTAAAGTCACACCATTCACGCAAAAAGTAGGGCATTTCCGATAACATTCAATAGCAAACATCAGTCAATTACAAACACATCCTCTACACTAATTCTTGACACTTCTTGAGGAATCCTAAGTCAAACACATAAGCATATAACAAACAGAATGAATGAAGAGCATACCAGACAGAGACATTCTAAGTCCAATCATACTTTCTTGTCAACCCAATCCCAAGTCCTATCATCTCAAGTCAGCTATGTGTGCACCTATGAGATCAAACACGTACCATTTTTGCTGAACTCAATAGCCGTGGCCTCATTTGACCACAGATCTTCCTTCTCCACAGCACACAAATCCTGTATTCAAGAGTCAGCAATGGATTGGATGTGGTAGATCATGCATACCATCACAGCCAGTATGGTAACCATCCCTCCATTGATCCACACACCCCAAAGCATCCTCTGAGAAATAAGTCAGACCATCGCAGGCATCCCAAATGCTGCAAGGGTGCATACCAATTGTTCAACAGGCCTGAAAGCACCTCGTGGTAGACAATGTTCGCCGTGCTAGTACTCTCTGAATCTGGTGGGAACAGGACTTTGATACGCTCTGCTGCCGTGCACCGTGATAGAGCAACATAGAGCTGGCCATGAGAGAACACAGAAACACGTTGATCCAATCCCACATGCATGACCGACTGGCCCTGGGACTTGTTGATAGTCATGGCAAATGCAAGGCGGACAGGAAATTGCCGACGGGAAATGGAAATGGGGAGATCTTGGGCAGATGGCTCTAGAGTGATCCGGGGGATGTAGACCACCTTTCCAGCATGGCTTCCTCCTAATATCCGGCACTGAAGTATATGAGGTCGTATTGACATCAGAATCATCCGTGTTCCATTATAGAGGCCATTGGCTGGGTCGATGTTCCGGAGAAGCATCAGAGGACAACCTGGCTTGAGAGCTAAATGAGCCAAGGGTAGGCTGGAGACCGTGATCGAGTTGAGGTATTCAACAGGATAGTGCTCGTCCTCTACACCTACAACCTTGTCGGACCCTGTCAACACAATCTCCTCTCCTGGGAACCTGTCCAGTATGAAGGCATTGAGTTCTGCCACCGCATCGTTCTTGGCACACAGAATTGTCCGTTCGAGGAAGTATTGATCGGACTTGTTTCCTTCAGCAATGCCAGGATAAACAGCGTCCACCAATCCTTGAACTGTATTGTCAGCCAGCTTCATGCTCTCTGGAAGAGAGACATTGTTCTGGGAAGACCTAGGGTCTCCTGCTCCGACATTCAGCAACCACTGTGCAAAAGCGTCACTTGCAGGTGTGCGGTCAAGCCGCATGTTCTGTGTAAGATGAAGGACCTGAATGTGCCTCCACAGATATGACCTCCTCAGGGAAGCAGATACAATCTGCTCCCTTGTGCCTCTAGGAACCACAGGTAGCGTCTGTCGGAAGTCACCTCCAAAAAGCATGGTAATTCCACCAAATGGTACGTCCTTGTCCAGGATATCACGGAGGGTCCGGTCCACCGCCTCTATGGCATGGCGATGCTGCATGGGTGCCTCGTCCCATATGACAATCCCTGTTTCCTGTATGAGATCAGCCAGATTGCTGTTCTTGGGGATATGGCAGGTCGAAGTCTCATGAACTGCTATGGGTATTTTGAAGCGGGAGTGAGCTGTGCGTCCACCAATGAGGAGCAATGATGCAATCCCAGAGGATGCAACACAGAGTGCCACCTTCCTATGCATACGAACTGCAGAAGCAATGGCATTACATGTGAATGTCTTGCCACCACCACCTGCACTGTGGAGGAAGAATATTTTCCCCTCTTGCTGTAGGACAGATTGTAGGACCACATCATAGGCATTTGCCTGCTCTGGATTGAAGCGCTCCCTGTCCACCTCCACCCCAGCAGCAAGCTCCGCATCATCATAGGCAAGTTCCTCTTGAAGGATAAGATTTACATGTGGAGGCTCCCATTGTGCCTGAGGGAGGGGCATAGGTGGAAAGTCTGTTAGCCGCCTTCCATACTTGAGCAGTATATGATTGAGAAGGAACAGTCCCAGGTCCCAGACCTGTTCATCTGTGGGATCCTCATGTCCATAAGCAACAACTCGGGGTCGTAGGTCATCACAAATGTTATTCCTGAACCGGGTCCAGAGGTTGGCAGGCTCCACAGGATGACAATGGGTGAGGAGTATGGCAAACAGATTGCGTAGCTGTGATCCTGACTGCATGTCTGCTGCCTCCTCCAAGCACAGTGCCCACTCCCCATCGTCCTCCAGAAGTCCACGGGCAGAGCATGTGGCCTTGAAGGTTGGGTATGCAACCCCATTGACCTTGCAGAGGTCATCCCAGCAGGTGGCACCCTTCACCACCGTGAGCAGGAGCCGTAGGTAGAACTTTTCACCGGCTGAAGGGTGGACAAAGGCCATCCTGCCTATTGAAAAGTCCCGTTGCCTGACCTTCCAGGTGCGGGACCTTGCATCCCAGACAAAGTGCTGTGGGAAATCCTGATACAGATGCTGTGTTGCCCCTGGAAGATCTCGGTTTGCCGTGAACCATTCTGTGAGCTGGGTCTTTGTCGAGGATGGACGGTCAGCAACTTCATGGGGGTTGTCTCCCCCAGCAAAGAATATCATCTGCTCATCCTTGAGATGTACGGTCAGCCGATATACAGAAGGCTTTTCCTCATGCATGGGAAATTCTGCAATGTGCCAAAATGCCTCCACAGGTCCAATGTAGCGTCCGTCAATGTATTGTTTTACCTCGTCAACCTGTCCAACCTCCAAGGTGGCACGGTCATGCCCCTTGTAGATATACTTATGTATGTACTTCACTGCCCTGATGGAAGTGCAAATCTCCACATTGATATGGCAGTCCAACATGGCAGTGAGGTGAGGGTTGTAGGGAACAACATGACGATTGTCAAGACGGTGACCCCTGGAGTTGACGTGCAAACGGCCATTGTCAGGGCGTGCGTAGGTGGGATACCCATCCTCTCCAAACTGGGTGTCCTCACAAAACTGCTTTGGATAACGCTTGGAGCAGGCCCTGTCCACCATGCATGGAGCATGAGGGTTATCATCCCCACATGGCCCATGGAGCATGCATTTTGTGACCGTGTCGTAGAGCTTTGGCTGGGTCTCCTGGCAGGGAAGCTGTGCAGACACAATGTTGTCCACTTGGCCACCATCTCGGATCTTGTAGAGATCTTTGAGAAAAATCAGAAGGTGGACATGAGGCAGCCCTCGCTTCTGAAATTCAATGGTGTAGACATCCCCAGCGAGCTCACCAAAGAAGCCATCCTTGATCAGCTTGATCAAGGCCTGGAGCTTCAGATGGAACACACGGGCCACAATATCAGGACGGTCTGCTGCCATTTGCCTCTTCCGTGGCCGTCCAGGATTATCTTCATCAGCATCCAGCTCCAGCAATGCATCCTGTATTTCAGGCCACTTAGGGTTGGCCGTCATCGTGAGGAATATGTCAGGTTTGCGGCAATATCGGCAAATGGCCAGGGAGTCCTGAAGCAGCTGATACATATGCCGTGCACTTCCCAGATGGGAGGAGGGCAGAATGATCCGCTGTCCCTGTTGGCTGAGGTCTGGAACATTGTCGTTAGCATCAAGGGCATCCCTTACACTATTGTAGAGGTCTGCACGGATCTGCCTTTGATTGTTCCGCACCCAGTGAAGCTTGCTGGCCTCAATGGAAGCCCACGCATCCACAACGTATTGCTGAAAGAGACGTCCCCCACGGAAGAGATAGTCAAACTCCACAACCACATCTTCATGTCTGATGATGCGGGGGTGTAGGCGGTAGGCATAGAAGCATTGTTCAGAGACTTTTGGGCTCCGCATCTGTCCTTGAGGGCCTGCTCCTGAGGGTATCAAGGGGTGCCATCCTTGGTCACCATGTGGAAACAGCAGCACGTAGTGCAATGGAGAATAGAGCGGGTGTATGTTGCTGATCTTTTCCAAGTTACCACCACGGAGCCGGAGGATAATGTCTCTATGTCTTTGAACATCTTCGTCGCCACTGCCAGGAATCACCGCCGCAACCTCATCTGTGGTGGGGAGGTTATAACGCCGTCTGTCTGCAGTATGCTGCAGCATTATGTGGGCCCGCACATTGAGCTGTTCTTCCGGTGGCTTTGCCTGTAGGATCTCGAATGCACGGCGGTAGAGAGGAACAAAGGGGTTATGCTCCTCAAACACCACCTGCAGCTCACCCATGATTCCTGGATCCAGATTGTGATTCCGCGTATTGCGGGTATCCAGGGCAGCCTGAGGATCATGTATATAGAGCTGTGCATATGATGGCTGAAGACCCTCTGGCGGGAGGAGACTTCCCATTTTGTGGTACAGAGCACCATGTATCTTAAAGGAGTATGGGCCTGAGCCATTGAGGATGGCATTATCGACATTGACAGCGACAGACGTGAATGCGAAGGCATTGTTGTACTGCCGGATCTTGTCCCGGAATGATCGAGAGCGGGGATCCACACCCATGAACAGTCGGCGTAATGCTGCAGGAGGCCGTTGTATAGGAGGCAGATCTACCTGGCCCTGAAGGCAACATACACCAAACTTGTGGCTGGTGTTAGTGGACGACTTCAAGCGCTCGCCTTTCCAGTGCAATGCATGGCAGTGTGGACATTGTATGTCCATCCTTCCAATGGAGTGACGGTCTGCTGGTTCGACATAGGGCTGCCTTCCCAAAGGGATATTTTGTGGGATTTGAGGCTCTTGGTGCTGCTGCAACTCCCTTTGGAGTCTTGCCTGCTCAATCAGCTGCATGTCATCAGCAAGTGCTGCATGCTGCTGGATCTCCCTTTGCAGCCGTGCCTGTTCAATTAGCTGCATGTCATCAGCTACCACTGCACCCTGCTGCATATCCCTTTGGAATCTGGCCTGGTCAATCAGCTGTATGTCATCGGCAAGTGCTGCATGCTGCTGGATCTCCATTTGCAGTCTTGCATCTTCAATCAGCTGCACATCACCAGCAACTGCTGTGCCCTGCTGGATATCCCTTTGCAATCTGGCCTCTTCGATCAGCCGTGTGTCATTAGTAAGTGCTGCGTGCTGCTGGATCTCCATTTGCTGTCTGGCCTCTTCGATCAGCCGCATTTCGCCAGCAACTGCTGCGCCCTGCTGGATATCCCTTTGCAGTCTGGCCTCTTCGATCATCCGTGTGTCATTAGCAAGTGCTGCATGCTGCTGGATCTCCATTTGCTGTCTGGCCTCTTCGATCAGCCGCATGTCGCCAGCAACTGTTGTGCCCTGCTGGATATCCCTTTGCAGTCTGGCCTCTTCGATCAGCCGTGTGTCATTAGCAAGTGCTGCTTGACGTTCAACCTGGCGTTCATGCATCTGCTGTGCAATCCTTTGCTGATCCCTGACATGGCTATCATGATTTGTGCGTTGTGCCAATAATGTCTGATAGCGACTGCCTACAGAGGAGGAAGGTGCCAGCATGTGTGGTGTGGAAGGAATGGACAGTTCCTGATTTTGTCTGCGTGCATGCACTCTGCTAGCATGGCTTTCATTGAAACCATGTTCAAGTTCTGCCTGCCAATCACGCCGTGGAGGTACATGCACCGAGTTTGCAGGGGGCCAATGTGTAGGGGGCCAATGATATGTAGCATGTGGATCAGGCATGCGGGATGGTCCAGGTACTGGTTCATTTGACTGCAAAGCCTGACCCAGCTCAAGATGCCAGCTGCGTATCCGGGATGTGTCCCAAGGAACATTATGCAGATTAGAAGGACCTGCAACAGGGACATCATATGATGGTCCAGCAATAGCCTGATTTGGCTGTTCAGGAATTGGAGGTCGTAAGGGTCCAGCCATGGGCTGGTTCTGAGGGACAAATGCGCTTGCGATACCATGTTCCCCATGAGGATGGTGCAAGGCAAAGTTGGGCTGTGGAAAGGGTTGCCTCATCTGCAATCGCTGACGTCGCACAGATGGCGGTGTCATTTGCAGACGTGCTTCCCGATCCTGTGCCCTATGTTCCTCTTGGTCATGTTCTGGTGTAGAGGGAGGATCCCTACAACAGATCGTAACCTTCAGCATTCAGGGGAAGTCTATGTGCATCAACCCATCAGTGCCAAAGAACCCACTGCCAGCGTGTTATAACAACCCACAGTATGTTGTGTTGCCCAAGCAAGTGTGAGGAAGATCACTTATCAGCTCCTCAAATATTGGGGAGATCTATGTGCATCAACCCATAAGTGCCAAAGAACCCACTGCCAGCATATTATAACAACCCACAATTTGTTGTGTTGCCCAAGCAAGTGTGAGGAAGGTCACTTATCAGCTCCTCAAATATTGAGGAGATCTATGTGCATCGACCCATTAGCCGTAGAACCCAATGCCAGCATGTTATAACAACCCACAATATGTTGTGTTGCCCAAGCAAGTGTGGGGGAGGTTGCTTATGAGCTCACAGATAAGCAATGACTGTGTAGGGGCTTTCAACAGCTTATTACAGATGGTAATATGTCTGTTATTGCACCAATGTAGTGTGTCAATGTCTCTTGTCCCACTCCCCCACAGGGTAGGCAGGGGGCATTGTTTGTCACTGTTGTGACAGGGAAAGCCTAACACCTCCATCCACCCGTGTCCACCTACTCAAGTTTTGGTGGGGCCCCCCTGTGCATTTGTGGCACCGATTTTTTTATTGCATAGATGTACTCTAATACACATGTAGATTACAGCGGTAACGAAATTATTGCAACGCGCGGTCAGGAGGACGCGCAAAACGCGAATTGCGCATGTTTTCGTCAAACGCGGTGCGCGCGTTGCAGGCGCCGGGCGTGGGAATCCACCGGCCAACTCCGCGGATGGCAGCAGGCGCCCTATCTAATGGGAGCAGGATTTGACGACGCGCATGGACGCCACGCGGCAAACGTGGCGTCCATGTGCGCAAAACGTGCGCTGAACGTGCGCAAAACGCGAGCGACACGCGAGCGACACGCTAGCTGCACGCTAGCTGCACGCTAGCTGCACGCGAGCGCCTACGGCGCGAGCTCCCATTACTTTTAGATTGCGCCACAGGGTGTTCATGTCTATCTTACTATCAACGATACACGAGGCCCGTGTCGTGCCGTATCCTATGGGCCCGTCTCGGCATTGTACATAATAGCAATTACAATTAGAATCCAACTCTACATGAGTCGCAGGTGTCACAAACGCGCGGATCTGTCAGCCAGTAAACTTGAACCTAGCACAACGTGAGTTGTAGACCGAGGTCAGCTTGTCTTTGAACTTTTGAACACTTACCAATTCGTCCTATTCACAATGCGTCACAGCTCAGTCAAAGTTGCGATCGAAAAGACACAAAGATATTGACCTTGCTTCTACCGCCTCTTTGCGTACCGCCCTTCCGGATCATTAAGCACCTTCGACAGCTCGCGCAGGACTGTGGCCTTCTGCGGATGCAGCACGTCATATCGCATCGTGTTCGGCAAAAGCAAGGAATCGCAGTGCGGCAATGCGGACGCGTTAACGAGCAATATGGTGTCAAAATAAAAATATGCACATAGATGCCGTAACACGAAGAAGCGCACCACTGAAGGCATGTCCTTTACCATGCTAGTCCGGAGCATCGTTGACGCCAGGCTAGACGCATGTTCAGAGAGGACGCTATTCTCCTTCGAGCTCGACTCAGCAGCGGCGAAGAGTGTATCCATAACGCCTGCACGGATCTCAGCATCTGGTAGGTCACCGTAGACATCTGATGCGCATAAATGGACTTTGGAACAGCCTTGATGAAAGATGTCATTGCTACAAGGTATGCGTTCTGCTGTCTCGGATTCATGATGTTAGTCAGTGACCATTTGTAATAGCAGACTTCGCTCGAGCCGCAAGCCAGATGATCTCGCGCCGTCCATGATATGCGGGAGCACAGTATTGCAGTATCGCTGAGAGTATAAGATCTATTTAGTATGGCATTCGTTGCTGCGAAACGAAGCAGCCGTACTTTGAACATAGCGTGATCCTTGTCGGTGCCAACGACCTGTCTAAGTGCTCAGGCAGCATCCTAGCCAACCTCCGAATCGTCGAAAAGAGTGAATAACCAATCGATATTCTGCATTACCAGTGGACCCCCTCTGACCAGCAGAGCTTTGGTCATCTGCGCTCGCCGTTAGCGGCAGCGCACCATGTATTGACACAATGTACGCACTCATGCCCACATGGTGATAGCCTGCCGACAACTCTCAGAGGGTACACTTGAGTCAGACACCTCCGTGATCCAGAATTTCCCGAGTGTTTCGGACAAGAATGCGGACAGTCCTAAGGCAGCAGCGATGTTGGTTTAAGCATGCCGCAGACGAAACACACAGAACACAGAGAGCAGACCATTTGTTTTCTTGTTGATGATAATCGCTACAGCTACAGCGTGGGTTACAGCATATCGCTGAAGAGTATTGTCAGCGTGCTTGGCAGTCCATTGCAGCAGACCTTTTAGGAATCCCGTTTCGTCATCGGCGAGAAGCTTGACCTAATCATCATCAACAGCGAACCGCCTCAAAATCAGTCTGTGATTCACCTCCTTATGCAACGCCACAACACCTGCGGATCGGAACACCTGCGGAGAAGAGCACTAAGAGATTCTTCTGCAGAGGCGAAGCATTTTCCAGTAGATCAGATCTCATTATTATATAAGCGCCTGCCAGGTAAGTTGCGGACTTGCTCCTCAAGCCTCCACCCTCTGGCGTTCTATTGCGCATGCTACGTAGCTACTCGCCATAGCTAATGGCTACAAAGCTGCATAGAACCACTAGAAATCAACTATTTTGTGCGACTACACTTGCTGCACTTGTGCAGTGAGTGCCACATCGATCTCTTGCCATTACAGTTGCTGAGATGCTCACAGCTCAACGTTCAACAGCCAACATCGCTGCTTGTAAATCTTCACTCCAGCAAAAACATGGCCACGACAACCACAAGGTATGTCTGCCTATCGAGAACACGAGCGATCCTCATCCAGTTCCCACACAAGTGTGGCTGCGGGCCATAGAAAATCACTCGGAGACGCGAACATGTCTGTCAAAGAGCATAGGCGCGCTCAGATTGAGGCCAAGATCACTCGACTCAACCAATCTGTGATCAAACTGAAGAGCGAGCTGAATATGCTGTCGCCGATCTCAGTCTTACCTCAGGAGATCCTGGCTGAAATCTTCATCACGCTTTCGGAAGCCGTCGATTATACAGCATTTGATTACCCGCATCTTGGCCGCCGCCATGACGTACGCTTTCTAATCACCCACGTATGTGCACACTGGCGGGCAGTTGCACTTAGCTGTCCCACTCTTTGGGCAACATTGAAGGTGCCCTCTGTGCCTGGTGTGCTACAGGAGGTACTGGAACGAGCAAAATGTGCGCCGCTCAGGCTTGACGCATGCATACAGGCCCACAGAATCCTTCCCAAAAATCAAACGATGTCTGTGCTGGGGCATCTGTCGCATATGCGAGCCCTTAGCATAACTGCAACCTCGGGAACGCTCAATAAGATCATCGATAACATGGACGGACCAACCCCACTGCTGGAATCGCTGAAGCTTATTGACACAGATTACCGTTCACTCTACGGCCCAGTTGTTCCAACATTACCATCAGCTTCATTGCGAATCGAGCCTAGGACGCCAATCCGTGAACTCGAGCTTACCAACTTCCCCTTCAGATGGACCGATATCGCCTTTCGCTCACTCAGCCACCTCAAGTTGAGGTGCCATCGTGGCCGCAATGCAGGACCGGATAACAGCTTCAAGGACTTTATCAACGCGTTAGAAAACATGCCCTTACTCGAAGTCCTCGAGTTAGAACACGCCACCCCTTCCCTACTTCTTTCTGTGACAGAGATTCCAGCACCTACAAGAATAATCACACTCACACGGCTTCACACAATTCGACTGTTCGCAACCACGCCCGTTGACTGCATAAATGTTCTGAGCCATCTCTCCTTTCCGGCGCTGTCTATATTTTTTCTGCTGGCCCAGTCGACTCAGCATATTAAGAAACTTGCCAAGTATCTGGCTGACGGGGTGCCCTTCTGGGACAGGATACGTATGCTCGACTGCGCCAGGAATGTTCCCGACCGTTTTCGAATCGAAGGTTCTGACTCGCAGGAACGATTTTCCGGTGTCGAGGAAGACTACTCCAGTCCACGTTACGCGTTTAAGCTAGTGTTCATCGACAGTACGAGCTCCCCAACAATACTCAACGCCATGTTCAAACATATTCCCTGGCGGATGGTCCGTACCCTCTATGTTTCGGACTTATTCTACGGGTCGGCGAGTCAATGGGTTGCGGCTTTCCGGCCTTTAAAACAAGTCACTGATTTGGAGGTCTCTGGAAACCCTGGTACCCTCGAGCTCGTCCATGCACTCTGCAGGCGTATCCCAAAGGCGGGCAAGCCCACGGCCGCGAGTCCTAAGACATCCATGAGGTTGTTCCCGCTACTTCGCTCCATCTCCTTGAACGATGTGCGCTTCGCCGAGCGGGAGACATATGACGTGGGACTGGTGGGCGAATTGACCGAGCCGTTGCTGGATTGCCTCACGAGGAGACGCGACCGAGGCGTCAAGATTCGCAAGCTACAAATCACGGACTGCTTCCACATCGACGATAGGGATATCGAGCGCCTACGCGAGATCGTCCCGTCGGTAGATCTACCGAGTGGGACGGCAAGGTCATGGCTGACGAGCCGGAATACGGAACAGAGTTTGAATACTACGATGATTTCGACCCGTTCGATTTCAACTTCCCCGATCCGGACCCCATTTTCCATGGCTGGTGGTGAATATATATGTATGGTCTGCATTTCTATGTGCTGTAAATCAGATGCTTTAGGATTTGCAGGTCGATCACGTTATCTGTCAAATTACATAAGATCTGCACATCGAGACTCAGGCTGGTGGGAATGGCACTTCGAAGCTGTCGTAAGCCTTCGTGCCTCAGGCAGCACACACGTAGGACACAGCAACGTAATACCAGTGAAAACCTACAATTGCGCTGGCTCAAGCTGAATCCGACCCCTGCTTTGAAAGGATTGTGCATTTAACTTTCGCGTACCTCTCCGTGGATGAGCCTCTAGTACACCTCTCGGCGAACACACTACAAGCCTCTCTGCCAATATTAATGCGGCAGTATACGGAAATTGCGCCGTAAACAATGTCCGTTTTGGTTACCATCCCGGCGAACCAACCTCTCTGCGAAAAGAGAATGTGCCGGTGATTCTGAGGATTGTGGATTTAACCTCAAGTGTAATAACGTAAAAGCTTGACAAAGAACGCACGATTCTCTGGGATATCCCGATGACCAGTTCAAGTGGCATCTCTGGCCGTAGTTGCAGGACCGCTTCTTCGAGTAGGGAGGAAAGATAGATGATACTCGCATCTTAGCCTGACTGGCGAGGCAAATGTGCCTCTCCGCTGCTCTCCCATATTCTCATCCTCGACGATGAGAGGAGCTCCAGATGAGCCGTCAGCTCGGGGAACATTCGACATGACACAATAGCGGGGTGATGTACCTAGGGCCTCTATCAAGCTATCTCTTGTGGTATACCCCAGCAACTGGTCCCCGAGCAGCACCGGAAAACTGTGGAAGCGGTGCGTATCTACGGTTCGCTTGAGACCCTTCAACGTAATGCCGCTCTCGTCTTGCTCTATAACGACGAGTCTCTCGGCAGGCTTCATCACGCCCGCGGCCGTCTCGCCCGTGTCGTGAAACTCGGCGGGCGGTAGCCAAGGGTACTCGCGCATTGCAATCCAGACGATATAGATGCCCTATTTGCCGAAGTAGTCGCCCACCCACTTGGAGACCATGACGGCAATCATGATCGGGAGGACGTGCGAGAGTGCCCCTGTCAGCTGGAGAGGGCGAGACTAGGTCTCGCTGATCATATTGAAGTAATGAGCCCGTACCTCGAACAAGATGACTACAAGAGAGACTTGGGGGCGTATGAATTTGATTGTCGTCAAGGAGGGACCCGTACGTACTAGTCATTCTGGTCACTCCACCAAGCATGGCAGCCGCCCAGATCATTGCATAGCACCCGGGGGATACCCACCGTACAGTCGGATCAGGCGGACATAAATTGAATAGGAAAGATGCGATGCAAGCCTTGCCTATGTACGCAGATGGGTTTCTGAAGAGCGCATGTCGCCATTATACTCACGTTATGAGCCCTACCGCACGTCCAAGGCACACTTCAATGGCAATCGTTGGGAGGAAAATCCCGGCAGGAATCTGGTGGGCGTAAAGCATTGGAACCTTCTGTCGTGAGAGCACCTACCATCATGCCGAACGTCCAAGTGATTCAAGCGATCTTGGTAATGGCAGTCAAGACCAATAGGAAGACATTCGCCCATATAGCTGTAGAGCTTCACATATGCAATCAGATCCCATACGGCAACACACTTCATCAGCTAATACCGACTTGCACAGGCCGTGAAAATCGACTTTCGTTGGGTTGCACTCCTGAAATGGGTTCGCAACCAGATCCATGGACTGTACTCGGAGAAATACGACCTGTTTCCTGGTGTCAACTGCAACGCTATGCGATCCGCGCGCGAAGCAGGACGCACCAGGTAGCTGACAGCCGCGGTGATCGCGCTGAACCCGATGACTTCAAGCGTCGGCAACGACTGTAGGATGCTGTTGCGACGGTATACCGCAGCTGCAGCGTTCATTTTGATGAGGAGAAGGCCCTAGTTCCATCTCATACTCGATATCACTATCAAGGTGGTGAGAGAGTACTAACACCCAACACGGCGAGGAACAGCCATGGGGTCTGATCTGGATGTAATCAACTATACAGTCAACTGAAAGCAACCGACGACGCACCAGCTCGAACCACCGCCATACAGTCGTCGCCTCCGTGACCTGGAAAAGCACGAGCTTTGACGTGCCAAACGGGTCTACGTACTGCAGCGCCATCGCGGCGATAACGGACGTAACGAATCCGCGCCACATCACGTCTGTGCCGCTCGCGAACGTGTCGAGCTCCTCGAGCCTGAAGAGCACCCCGTCGAGCGGGCTCCCGAACGCGACGGACACGCCCGCGACCGCGGCTGCGGCGAGCATCTTGCGCTTCCGCGCTGAGCGCACGCAATAGAGATTGCGGTCACGAGAAGATGGTGGAAGGGAGGATGGTCACCTTCGTTGCGGTGGATGTGTTTGAACATCTTGGAGAGCAGGAAGGCGAGGCAGCAGGAGACGTGGACGAGAGGGCCCTGAGGCGGTGTGAGTGCTGTGCTGAGACGAAGAGGATGAGCATGCATGCCTCTTTGCCGAGGGAGAGGCCGGATGCGACTGCTAGTGCCAGGCCGAGTGCTTTGATGAGCAGTGTCCACGGGCTGAGGAATGCGTCGAGGACGTAGCCGTTGAGGATCTGTGCAGACTGAGTCATTAAATGTGTCACTGAGGTGTGAGATTCAACAGACAGCTTTTATCTCGGGAACTGAGGCAACGGTCAATCTTCAATACTCAACGTCTTCGGTAGTAATGACTCACTCCCAGTGTGAAATGCGCTAGGGAGCAGAGTTAAGTATTCACTGTATGCGACTTCGCGGTACTTACTATGGCGCATATGCTTTGACCAATACGGCAGCACTCCCTACCAATGCAAACTTACAATGACGCGTGGATGGAGGAGTGTAGAAGTGGACAGTCCGCTTACAGCGAGGGCGACATAGATCGAGGACTGCAGCAAAGACTGCACAAATATAAACCTGATATGCAGGCATTCACTCCAGGTCTGCCACTGGGTGCAGACTTCGCCCGCTTGGTTAATGCAACGCGAGACGCCTCAGTACCTCATATGATATAACGGCGAATGCATACGCTCTATTTCACTACAACATGCCACCTGTAAAAAGCCATAAGCGCACCTCCCTTCTCGCAGATCCCTTTATCTGCGCGAATAGTGCATTTGAGAGACTTTTCCTAGATCACTGCGCTCGGACCCCGATGCGCACCATTTAACAAACACGTCTAGCAAGCTGCCCGCAACGCCGACGCTGACGCCCGTGAGCAGGAGGATGCTTGCGGGAGTCGAGCACATAGGCGAGCAGGCCGCGGAGCCCGCGCCGCGAGACGAGGTATCGCTTGCGCTTGCGCTCGGCGGCCTCCTCGCGCTGCCAGTCGATGGTGGTACCGACTTCATATACGGGATGTCTGCTAAGCGACCGCGAACACAGACCATGTTGTTCGTTCTCTAGTAGTTCATATTGCTCCGCGTCTTCGATGTCGGTGTCTGTGCTGTGCACGTCTGCTCGGTAGAACCAAGTGGGCATGTCGCGCTCCGCAACGGTCGTCTGCGCGTACCTGATCGCGGCGATGCCCATGATGCCGGATCGGCCTTGTCGCATCGTCGCCTCGCCCAACATCGGCTTCCGGAGGCAGCTCGAGCAATACTACGCCCGCATCTTCCCCAAGCCGCCACGCTCACCCAGCCAGATGATGCGGGTGAGCGCGGGGCTCGCAGGGCGGCTGCGCGTGTGGAAGAGGACTTGCCGCGGCTGCAGTCACAGAGCCGAGCAGTGGCGCTCGAGGTCGTGGCCGAGCGCAGCGTGACCACACTGAGGATCATCGATCAGCCCCTGGATCATGATGAAAGCGAGCCACACTGTATCGATAGCTTATCTCTTGACGTGCCTCGCCACTTGGACTGCGCTGATATCAAATATGGACGCCCTCCACGTCCCCTCCACGCTGGTTCAAACGTTCACCACCCACCGCATTCATCAGGTTGTACTCATAACATCGTGCATTACTGTAATGTTATTGCGCTCTCACCATGTCGGCGCACTAATACCTGCCGCGCTTGTATCAGCTTTGACAGTTCATCTTCAGCTCATTTCAGCAAGACAGCAGGAACACCCAACAGTTTCACAAGTCTCAAAGAGATTTGAAACCTCGCTTATTTCTGGATGCGAGGCTGCAACGTTTGAGGTGCCCCCTGGAGTCTGTTGATACACGCCAACTGACTTGGATCGAGCGAGTTGGGCAGAGTTCGCTGGAGCTTGCACGCCTGACTCGGTTGATCATTGATCATGGTACTAAGTTGCTAACACAGGCTCCCGCTAGAAGCACGTACTGATCCGCCTTTAATACAATGGAGAACATTCAACCTATGGTGCCTGCGCCCTAGTCACCGCTACTTTTGTACAAGTCTTACTGCTCGCTCAAACTGGCGCCTGGAGATAATCGGTCTAGCCAAAATGCTCTAATTGAAGGTAGGAACAAAATGGCACTGCGTGAAACGGGTGATTCTCTGGCGCCCAGAATCTCGTCAGAATCGACGGATTCTGAGCGGATTCTGAGCGAACTCTAAGAAAAATCTGGGACCCCAGAATCTCGCCAGAATGATGAAATTTTTGGCATGTTTCGGGGAGATTTCGGGCTAGGTTCTGATGTGATTCTGAACACCCAGAACACGGTCTGACAAGGTAAAATGACTATGACAAGTGTCCGGAGGTGCATATTATGTAATCTACAGATCATATTTGTTTTGGATCCTGGGCAGGTCAGGGATCATATAATAATAGATATTCAGATATCATTGTGGATATACAGGAATGCTCAATCGTACTGAAGCAATCTTGAATGTGTCAAAAGCAGGAGAACATAGTAACGAAGCAGCCGGATCCCTCACAACTTGATACTTCTTTCTCCCGCACCTCCGCCGATACCCTACAGTCTATGTTTTGTGACTGGATGCGCCTTCCCATTCGTCCGGTGCATGTGCCGTCTGAAATCTGTATGCAGATAACAACATCAGTAAGCACCGGCGCAACATGAACTGCCTGACGTGCCATAGTATCAACGCCTCTGAGTCTTCGTGCGAAGTGGCTATATGCGCCATACCCTTCTTGAAGATGCGAGTCAGCCGAAGTAATAATGATCACAATAGCTTACCTGGTATGTGATGCTGCACCAAGCTGCGCTTGTTGGAAGTGCGCACGTGTTGAGCGCGGCGCATGGTACAATCTCGTCACCACAGTGTGGGAGGTGAATGCGCGTGCTGGAAGTCAGTCGGGTACGGTGGGACTGGAACTCATACGGTGGGCATCTGGTATGGATATGGGCATGTGAGTCTGAAAGCGAATAGGTACGGGGTGTGCGTACTGGCATGCGTCTGCTTTACTAGGCAGGCGGTGAGGTGCAGCCGTGGTATGGCGCAACCCAACTTTCTACGCCAAATCAATTGTCTGACGTCTATGGTATGAATGAGCCGTTACCATTGATGTAGAGAAGAATAATCACTGCTGACTCTTCTGTATGCTGCATCAACTTCGAGAACTCGACGCTGTGGCATGATGGCCACTAATGAACCAGGGCTAGGGGTGGCTATCAATGAGATATACATGTCAGTGCATATAAAGCTTGCGTACTCATCTATACAACATGATACATGTCGCATTCTGCGGGACTGCCGCATCCACTGACAGAGGAGAGGGACTTGGAAGAGGAGGAAGGAATCGAAGGATGCAGGCTGAAGACGAGTTGGAGTTCTTCGCCTTCGGTTCATGACATCAGCAGTCGAAGTCAAATAATTATAAGGTTAGCATATATAGCTCCTTATAATCGTGTCATTGGACTTGGTGCAAAATATCACATATTTACATAATCTAATAACCTTATAATAGCATAGTCTTTTGACAGCTAGTCAAGAATTTGTCAGGAATCTGTCAGAAATATGCAGATTCTGAAGGGATTCTGACACTCCTAGCATCTGCCCAGAATCCCTTCAGAATCTGCCCAGAATCGGTGATTCCAACGAGATTCTGAGGTGTCAGAAAATCGGCAGCTTCACGCAGTGTGACTAGGTGGATTTGTCTGAAAATCAAAGTTGAGAAATTTCTATGTCCAGATTTGGCCAGTGGTGGGAAAGTAATACCGTATATGGAAAGTGATGATAATTATACTCGTCTGACTACTCCAAATATGGTATATTGTCAAGCTGACAGGCAGTGAGACTTGTACCGACAAGCTCACATCAACATCCTCATCAACGCTAATGCATTTGGCTTGTAATATATTATCATAGTAAACACAAAGGGATTTCGTGACAGCACTCTAGAAAAATGTGATGAAACTGTTCAGCTCAGTGATATCTGGGCAAAATATACATGTGGCCTGCATCCTCAATGACCCTGAACAGGAGGTTTCTGTCCTTTGAATCTGGCTGATTTTCAAGTACGCATTCAACAGGTGCAGCAACCGGTTGCATCCGGGTCACATTCCCCACAATTTGGCATTTGCAGCTCATCAACCCAAAATTTGGCTTGATGAGAAATTGTTGTATTCCTCTGGGAAGATTGATATAATTGAGCAGGAGATTCGTCAGTTGAATAGCCTTCTTGTTTACAAATCCTTTGCTGTGATGCATGCAATTGCCACTTCCCAGCACTGAGCAGCATTGGCTTCACACGCTTTCTGTGTCTTATTCAAGCATGGGATGTAGTAAACTGGTAGATACATTTTCGGTATCAGGGCACAGAAAGTACCGGCGCCTATATAAACCTTGCTTTAGGGTTAACACGAAGTTGACCCAAGGATTTGGCCACTGTACAAAAGTAGCGGTGACTAGGGCACCATAGGTGCGAGCACAACCCATCCAGCACATTTGTCCATACACTGTCTGGGCATTGATAATGTCCTACCCAATGAGGACTCCCCATTCAAGTTGATGCTGTGTCGTCCACTTGTGGCTTGGTCTTGTGCCACTGGCAGCTAGTAGTGATGTGCCAGGCCCAGCTTTGGGCCATAGGCCGGGCCGGGCCAAGCCCTACTTGGGCCAGGCCAGGCCCTACACCACGGCTTGAGATGGCCCAGGGCCCGGCTTGTGTCTCAAGCCGGGCTGGGCCAAGCCGTGAGCCCCGGGCCTGAAAGCTCTAACAGATAAAATGTCTAGTAACTATGATATAAGGATAGCAGTATGCCATATTCCAATGTAGTATGTCTATATTTTTAAATACAAGCAAGAGGATAGTCCCATGAATTATATTCTTGGTGCTGAAGCCTGTCGCTCACTTTTGGGCGCCTAGACGATGCCCCGTTTGGAAGGTGCGCCACAGAGCACCATACCGGTGAAATGATGATTTTACACTATAATTCACTAATTATTGAAGATACTGGAGCTTGGCTTTGTCAGAAGATAGTTGGAGAAGGCACATTATGAGTTTGTGTGGCTACAGTGATGATCATCCTCACAGTGCCAGGCGGGCAAGCCCCAGGCCGGGCCGGGCCAAGCCGTGGGCCGTCAATGGGGGCCCGGCATGAGGTTTTGAAAAGCCAAGGCCGTCCAAAGCCGGGCCAAAGCCGGGGGCTTTCAGGCCGGGCCGGGCCGGCACATCACTACTGGCAGCGTCAGGGAGCTGAGAGAATCATGAAGAAGCTCAACGCTGCAGTCAGCGAGCATCAGCAGGAGTCTGTTTACTCCTCGCACACAAATATACATAGCCTGATTTGAATAATGAGTGTCTAACGACCTGCTCCGTGACGTAACGTAGTGCGCCACAAAATGGAATGATCGAAATGTAGTTCGAAACTCGCACGCTCAACAGAACGCTACAAGTGTGAGTACTCACCAGGAGCGCATTCTGCTGCGCGATACAGAGGAAGATCTTTGCTGGTAGAAGTGGGCACGGCACGAGCTTTGTATCAATGGCAATAGTGCTTCAAGTTACTAATGTCATGGCGGTCACAATGCATAGTTCGCACGCGTAATCGTGTGGGCGCTCGTGATGCATTCATTAACAGACCTAGAGAGTTCTGGATCTCACTGATATAGACACTGTTGCGGATCCGTAGTGGTCGGTTCTTATCGGGCTGACATCGAGGAGGACTTGCTGTTAGTGATGTGCCAGGCCTGGCCCGGCTCAAAAGCCCCGGCTTTGGCCCGGCTTTGGACGGCCTTGGCTTTTCAAAACCTCAGGCCGGGCCCCCATTGACGGCCCACGGCTTGGCCCGGCCCGGCCTGGGGCTTGCCCGGGGCCTGGCACTGTGAGGATGATCATCACTGTAGCCACACAAACTCATAACGTACCTTCTCCAACTATCTTCTGACAAAGCCAAGCTCCAGTATCTTCAATAATTAGTGAATTATAGTGTGAAATCATCATTTCACCGGCACGGTGCTCTGTGGCGCGCCTTCCAAATGGGGCATCGTATAGGCGCCCAAAAGTGAGCGACAGGCTTCAGCACCAAGAATTCAATCCATGGGACTATCCTCTTGCTTGATTTTAAAGATATAGACATACTTCATTGGAATATGGCATACTGCTACTATATATATCCTCATATCATAGTTACTAGACATTTTATCCGTTAGAGCTTTCAGGCCCGGGGCTCACGGCTTGGCCCGGCCCGGCTTGAGACACAAGCCGGGCCCTGGGCCGTCTCAGGCCGTGGTGTAGGGCCCGGCCTGGCCCGGCCCAAGTAGGGCTTGGCCCGGCCCGGCCTATGGCCCAAAGCCGGGCCTGGCACATCACTACTTGCTGTGCCGCTCACCCCCGTCGAGTCCTCACAACGCCTCCTCCCTCTGGCATTCTATTGCGCATGCTACTGTAGCTGTTGACCATAGGTATCGGCTACAAGTCCAGTTGGCTGTATAGAACAACTCGAGATCCACTATTCTGTGCGGCTACACCAGCTGTACCTGTGCAGTGAGTGCCACGTCGTTCTTGCCATCACAGTTGCTGAGATGCTCACAGCTCAACAGCCAACATCGGTGTTTGTAAATCTTCACATCAGTAGAAAAATGGCCACGACAATCGCAGGGTATGTTTGCCCACTGAGAATACGGGCGATCCTCATCCATTTCCCACACCAGTGTGGCTGCAGGTCATGAGAATTCACTCGGAGACGCGAGCATGTCTGCCAAAGAGCATAGACGTGCCCAGATTGAGGCTGAGATCACTCGACTCAACCAATCTGTGGTCAAACTGAAGAGCGAGCTGAATATGCTGTCGCCGATCTCAGTCCTCCCTCAGGAGATCCTGGCTGAAATCTTCATCACGCTTTCAGAAGCCGTCGGCTATAATGTACATCAATACCCGCATCCCGGCCGCCGCCATGACGTGCGCTTTCTAATCACCCACGTATGTGCACACTGGCGGGCAGTTGCACTTAGCTGTCCCGCTCTTTGGGCGACATTGAAGGTACCATATGTGCCTGGTGTGCTACAGGAGGTACTGGGACGAGCAGAATGTGCGCCGCTCAGGCTCGACGCATGCATAGAAGCCGACAAACTCTTTTCCATAGATCAAACGATGACCATCCTGGGGCATCTGTCACGCATACGTGCACTTAGCGTAACTGCAACCTCAACAACGCTCAATGAGATCATTAATAAAATGGACGGACCAACCCCACTGCTGGAATCGCTGAAGCTTTTTAACACGCATCCCTTCCCACGCCACGGCCCAACACCCTTACCAGCTTCATTGCGAAATGAACCTATGGCGCCGATCCGTGAACTCGAGCTTGTTCATTTTACCTTCAGATGGACCGATATCGCCTTTCGCTCACTTAGCCACTTGAAGTTGAGGTGCTGTTATAACTTTGCCGGACAGGATAACAGCTTCCAAGACTTTTTCGACGCGTTAGAAAACATGCCCTTACTCGAAATCCTCAAGTTAGAGCATGCCACCCCTTCCCTACCTAGTTCTGTGACAGAGATTCCAGCACCTACAAGAATAATCACACTCACACGGCTTCACTCAATTCGACTGTGCGAGACCATGTCCGCTGACTGCATATATGTTCTGAGCCATCTCTCGTTTCCGGCGCTGTCCACGTTTTCTCTGGAGACCTATTCGACTGAATACACGATGGAACTTGCCAAGTGTCTAGCTGACAAAGTGCCCTTCTGGGAAAGGATATGCATGCTTGACTGCTCCAGGAAACCATCTGGCCTTTTTAAGATCCAAGGTTCTGATTCGCAAGTAGGATTTCCCGATGTCAAGGAAGACTACTCCGACCCACAATACACGTTTAACCTGTCATTCTTTACTTGTGGAAATACAGTACCCACCATCATGTGCAAACATATTCCTTGGCGGATGGTCCGTACCCTCGTTGTTTCGAGCTTATCCTACGGGGAGGCGTGTGAGTGGATTGCGGCTTTCCGGCTTTCCAACCAAGTCACTACCTTGAAGGTCTTTTGGTGACACTGGTACCCTCGCACTCGCCCATGCACTCTGCAGCTGTGTCCCACAGGCAGGCAGGCCCACAGCCGCATGTCGTGAGACATCCATGAAGTTATTCCTGCTACTTCGCTCCATCTCTTTGAGCGATCAGCGCTTCGCCGAGCCGGAGACGTATGACCTGGGGTTGGTGGGCGAATTGACAGAGCTGTTGATCCCCTCGCGAGGAGACGCGACCGAGGCGTCAAAATCCGCAAGCTACAGATCACGAACTGCTTCAACATCGTAGGGATATCTATGGAGCGGACGTTTCCAGTGTATCTGATTCCGACGAGGAAACTGACCCATTCGAGTCCGACTCGCTCAGTGAAGCCGATATCCATGGCTGATGATAGATATGTATGGTCTGCATTTCTATGTATTATAAATCAGGTGCTTTAGGATGGGTGAGGTTTGCAGATTGATTACATTCTCATTCAGATATTTACATTAGATCTGGACATCGAGAAAGTTCGGGCTGATGGGAATGGCACTTCGAAGCTGTATTCACTCCAAACAGTTTCATGGTACACCCATGAACACCGGGATTCCCTGGTCTGGCGGATCCCGGCGGATTCCGGCAGACGTGAAGATGTATGTCTTAAGTGTAACGCTAAACACTACTTAAGATGTATAATGTATATGCCGTAAGTACAGCAACAGATGCTACTTAAGATGTACATATATATACCTTAAGTGTAGGCTGGATACCACTTAAAGTATATAAGGGTATATGCATTAAGCATAGTGTCAGACCGACACCCAGACACAAGAGGAATTGAGGAAGATATACTTGATTAAGGCCAAGCTGAGGATCAGACTTGGTGGGTTTCTACTATATATACATGAATCTGTGTGTGTACCTATATATCTTGCATACCTGTAATGGTTTAGCAGTGTCTGGGTAGTGAACTAGAGCTAATAGACTTTGTTAGACCTTGGTCAAGGGTTTTTGTGAGTTGTGACATGTGTGATATGGCTGGGGATCTGTGATGTGTGGTAACCATGTGTATCTACTGATCCCTGAATTATGATTGAGTAAGAGTTGTATGAATACTTCCTTGAATGTATAGGTGGTTCTGATATTCTCAGGGATGCTTCTGTGAAGTATGAACTAATGAAAGAAGTGAACTTAATCTCTGTGTGGCTTTTGACCAAATATATCTCTGGTGGATCAGGAGTTTGTTAAACCTTGTATTTGAGTGTCGCCTCATTGTAGCCCTGTGGTACTGGAGTTATTAGAATGTTTCCTAGGGCTTCTGGTGTGTTGTGATAGTGGTATGGAATTTATTGGCTCGTCTTCTGTGATAATGGGATTTATCGGTGTTATTGCTTTATGGATTTCATTGGAGGGTTTAGATGGAGCTGGATTGTCTTTGGATCGAACTGTTTGAGATGTGAATTGGTTTTGAATTTATTATGACTGGTTCTTGAAATCCTGACACATAGTGCCAGACACCACTTAAGATAAACAATGAAGCTCCAGCACTGAAGTACTGAAGTAGATGCCTGCTGCACTGCTCACATCTGCATTTGCATTATTCAGACCATGCCCAGTCTTTCTTTGTGAGTAAGTTTATATACCACTGCAGTAGGCAAAGTACAATGGTAGTCATACAACATAAATCTATACACTGACAATACAATGTTTGTAATGGCCTACAGGGACTTAGAAATGATTTTATCATTGCAAAGGTGCAGCTTTACTTGGAGTGCCAACTGAGAAACTGAAGATAAATCAGTGAAGGCCACAGTTATACTACTTAAGCAGCCAACAGCACACATCTTAAGTGTGGTGCAAGTGCTGAAGTGGTATAACTGTAGCCTTCACTGATTTATCTTCAGTGTCTCAGTATGTCACTCCAAGCAAAGCTGGACCTCTCAATGACATAATCATTTCTAGATTGTTGTGTGCCATCACAAACATTGTATTGCTCAGTATGTAGGATTATATGATAGCTGTTGTACTTCACCTATTGTGGTGGTATATGAATTCATTTAAAAGAAATACTGGGCATGGTCTGAATAATGCAAATGCAGATACAAGCAGTGTGGTGGGCATCTACTTCAGTACTTCAGTGCCAGAGCTTTATTCTTATATCTTCAGTTTCATCTGGTGCTATGCTTAAGGCATATACCCTTAAGTAGTATCCAGTATCCAGCCTACACTTAAGGCATATACTGTGTACACCTTAAGTAGCATCCGTTGCTATACTTGAGGCACATGTATACTATACATTTTAAGTAGTGTCCAGCACTACACTTAAGATATATATCTTCATGTCCAGCGGAATCCGCCGGACTAGGGAATTCCGATGGTCTTGTACACCCTAGCTAGCTGGAGCTGTTCTTGAGTACAGCATGGGGGTTCAGCGAATGTACAAATTGTCTGCTAAGTACATGACAAGACCACCCTGGGCCCTCAGAGCTAACTGGGGTGAGGCGGGCGGAAGAACACAATGAAGTCTGAACATAGCGCTCTACCCCCAAAATATATTAGTGTAGTGTTTATACATATATATCCTAGCCGCTGGTAATGGCGCTGTGTAGTGAGCGTAGGTGATCATAGAGAGGGTGCTTTAGCATGAGTTTAAGCGTAAGTCACATTTTGCCCGTGACAGTACATTCTCAGCAATAGCACCGATTGATATTGAGTTACTATCGATCGGCACCATCGTTCAATTGGTAAGGTGCAGCAGTAATAGCTTCATCAATATAGCCTAGTATCTACATCGAAGACGAGATCATCGACATCGATCCTCCCACAACATCATTCAGAGCCAGATCTCTTTGCAGGGTTACACTACCATTGGTAATGTAATGCTCTCAAGAGTCTTATCAGACGCTACACTCACCGGTGCGTACCTGCCCGGGTGCTGTTCTGATGACTAGCGCAGTAAGCCATATGCAGTGATGACGAGGTTGGGGAAACCATCTTACACTCCGAATTATATGACATTCATTATGCAAGGCAGGTCAGGACCTTGCCTTAATCACACAGGATCCTCAATTGACAAAAACCAACTAGACATCGGAACACTTTCGCGTGCCTCATGCGTATTGTGGATGTCCGTTGCCTGGAGAAACACAGGAAGCGCCTGAGACACTCGTTGGAGACACTGTTAAGCAAGCGCTTACGCGCCCCGGCCAATAGCCTTCCAGCACACATAGGATACAACAACGCAATATCACTGATGGAGTCAGGCTTCACTGATCCAAAGGAAACAACCATTACCCGAGTTCTGAAGGATCCAAATATTACAACAACAATCAATATGCCTCTCGCAGTAGAAAGTCAAGCAAATTTTACAACAAGAAGTGAGTGTCATCGCTATGTAGCACAGATCTATAGATGTAATATTGAGGTTCGATCTTTGTTAATTCGACTGACCCGCGTAATCTGAAAGATGCATTCTCGTAATGTACGCACTCATGCCCACATGGAATGCGGACAATCCTAGAGCAGCAGCAATGTTAGTTTTCAGCATGCCGCAGACGAGATACAGAAAGAGCAGACCATCTGCTCTCTTGTTGATGACCATCGCTACAGCGTGGGTTACAGCGTACCGCTGAAGAGCAAATATTGTCAGCGTGCTTAGTGTTGCAAGAGGTCCAGTGGCACTTAGACGCATGTACGCGCGTCACGCCACTACGCGCCACGAGGCTACCGTCGTTGCTTACTGAAAATGGACGCTTATATAATCGTAGAGTATTTGCAGAGTTTTCGTGCTCTCTCTCCCCCTCAGTCTTCTACTGCTATCGAGACTGAGGGTGAGTTCCCTCAGTTACTGTCCATATGTCCTGTACTCATGTTCTCTTAGCCCGGATTTCGTATCCCACAGGTTAACGTCGCTGCTCGTAAATATTCAATCCAGCAGAAACATGGCCACGACAACCACAGGGTATGTTTGCCTACTGAGAACACGAGCGATCCTCATCCATTCCCCACACCAGTGTGGCTGCGGGCCATAGAAAATCACTCGGAGACGCGAACATGTCTGTCAAAGAGCATAGGCGCGCTCAGATTGAGGCCAAGATCACTCGACTCAACCAATCTGTGATCAAACTGAAGAGCGAGCTGAATATGCTGTCGCCGATCTCAGTCTTACCTCAGGAGATCCTGGCTGAAATCTTCATCACGCTTTCAGAAGCTGTCGGCTATCAAACATCTCGTTACCCGTATCTCGGACGGAGCCATGACGTGCGCTTTCTGATCACCCACGTATGTGCACACTGGCGGGTAGTTGCACTCAGCTGTCCCGCTCTTTGGGCGACATTGAAGGTACCGTCTGCGCCTGCTATGCTGCAGAAGGTACTGGAGCGAGCGAAACGTGCGCCGCTCAGGCTCGACGCATGCATACAAGCCCACAGATCCCCTTCCAAAGATCAAACGATGTCCATGCTGGGGCATCTGTCGCGTATACGTACCCTCAGCGTAACTGCAACCCCGGAAACGCTCAATGAGATCATTGACAAAATGGACGGACCAACCCCACTGTTGGAATCGCTGAAGCTTATTGACACACATTCCGTTCTACGCTACGGCGAAGTTGGCCCAAGATCCCTACCAGCTTCATTGCGAAACGAACCCAGGCCGCCGATCCGTGAACTCGAGCTTGAAAACTTTCCATTCAGATGGACCGATATCGCCTTTCGCTCACTCAGCCACCTGAAGCTGAGGTCCTATCGTGGCCCTACCGGGCTGGATAACAGCTTCGAGGACCTTTTTGACGCGTTGGAAAACATGCCCTTACTCGAGATCCTCGAGTTGGAAGGTGTCGCACCTTCCCTACCTAGTTCTGTGATAGAGATTCCAGCACCTACAAGAATAATCACACTCACACGGCTTCACTCAATTCGACTGTCCGCGATGCTCGCTGACTGCATATATGTTCTGAGCCATCTCTCGTTTCCGGCGCTGTCCACGTTTTCTCTGGTGACCCGGTCGATTGAATATTCGAAGGAACTTGCCAAGTGTCTAGCTGACAAAGTGCCCTTCTGGGAAAGGATACTCAAGCTTGACTGCGCCAGGAGACTACTCGACCATTTTCAAATCCAAGGTTCCAGCTCCCAGGCAAGATATTCCGGTGTCAAGGAAGATTACCCCAGCCCACGTTATACGTTTGACCTGATGCTCGCCAACAGTACGTGCCCCACGACAGTACTCATCACCATGTGTAAACATATTCCCTGGCGGATGGTCCGTACCCTCGTTGTTTCGGATTTATCCTATGGGTCGGCGAGCGAGTGGATTGCGGCTTTCCGGCTTCTAAAACGAGTCACTACCTTGGAGGTCTCTGGAAACACTGATACCTTTGAGCTTGCTCATGCACTCTGCAGCCGTGTCGGAAAGTCGGGCAAGCCCACACCCGCAAGTCGTAAAACATCAACATCCATGAAGTTATTCCCGCTACTTCGCTCCATCTCCTTCAGCAACGTGCGCTTCGCCGAGTGGGAGACATATGACGTGGGACTGGTGGGTGAATTGACTGAGTTGTTGCTGGATTGCTTCACGAGGAGACGCGGCCGAGGCGTCAAGATTCGGAGGCTACAAATCACGAACTGCTATAACATTGACGATAGGGATATTAAGCTCTTACGCGAGTTCGTGCCGTCAGTAGACTGGGACAGCAAGGTCATAGTTCACGAGCCGGAATGCGGAACGGAGCCCAGTGTATCTGATTACGACGATGATTTCAACCCGTTTGATGACCCCTTCTTCGATCCGGGTCCCATCTTCCGTGGTTGGTGGTGATTATGTATGGTCTGCATTTCTATGTACTGTAAATCAGGTGCTGTAGGATGGATGAGGTTCGCAGGTCGATCACGTTCTCATTCAAATATTTACATAAGACCTGCACATCGAGACAGCTCAGGCTGATGGGAATGGCACTTCGAAGCTGTCTGAGATACATTCTGCAATTAGTCTTACGGTACACTCTAGCTAGCTGGATCTGTTCTTGAGTACAGCGTGCAGTTTCGGCGAATGTACAAATTATCTGCCAAGCACTGAATACGCGTGACACCTGACAGAGAACACACAAGTCTATGGAACACCCAGTCCAAATGGCATCTCTGGGCGTAGCTGCCCGGGAACCGCTTCTTGGAGTAGGGAGAATATGTCGATGATGCCCACATCTTTGCCTGGCTGGCGAGGGACAAATGCGCCTCTCTGCTGCGGCGCTGACGGGCTCCTGTATTTTCATCCTCGACGATGAGGGGAGCTCCAGTTGCGTCATCAGTCAGGAAACATTCGATGGTTTGTGTAAGTCATCCTAGAGAGCGCATATGGCAGTGCATGGAATCGTTGGTTTCTTGTTATACAGGGAGCCACTATTGCAGTCGCGACTATGGAGGTTCATATTGTGACTTTAACGCGTAATAGCTGACTGATGGGGCTAGAACATCGCTGCCTCAAAGGGAGCTACTATTACCCGAATTCCGACGGATTTAAATACTTCAACAACATTCAATGCATCTTTCGCAATAGAAAGACAAACAAATTATACAACGAGAAGTGACTGTTATCGCTATGTAGCGCAGACCATAGATGTAGTGTGTTGATATGTGATTCCTTGAATTCGACTGACCCGCGTATTCTGAAGGATGCATTCTCGTAATGTATCATTGTATGTGGTAGGAGTATGCTAGGCCAAGCAGATTCGGCGTCAAGCTGGTGGGCTATTCGAGCGAGCCCTCACAGAGAGAAACATATATATAGGCTCCGCTGTATCGGGGCACCATCACGTAATAAGAGATGGACCGCGAGGGGCGTGTCGATCTCGATCTGTGCATGCCGGCGGTACGAGAGAACATCATCAGTACTTATTGCGCGACAGGGTGTTCATGCCTATCTTACTATCAAAGATACACGAGGCTCGTGTCGTGCCTATTCCTGTGGGCCCGTCTCGGCATTGTACACGATAGCAATTACAATAGAATACAATTTTACACGAGTCTCAGGCATTACAAAGGCGCGGGTCTATCAGCCAGTAAACTTGAACCTAGAAAACATGAGTTATAGACCGAGACGAGCTTGTCTTTAAACACTCACCAATTCGTCCTGATCACAATGCGTTACAGCTCAGTCAGAGTTGCGTTCGGAAAGACACGAAGATGCTGACCTTGCTTCTACCGCCTCTTTGCGTACTGCCCTTTTCGGGTCGTCAAGCACCTTCGCCAACTCGCGCAGGACTGTGGCCTTCTGCGGATGCAGCACATCATATCGCACCGTGTTCGGCAGAATGGCGAGGAATCGCAGTGCAGCAATGCGGACGCGCTGGCGAGCAACACGGTGTCAAAGTATGCACATAGATGCCGCAACATGGAGAAACGCACCACTGAAGGCATATCCTTTACCATGCTATTCCGGAGCGTCGTTGACACCAAGCTAGACGCATGTTCAGCGAGGACGCTGTTCTCCTTTGAGCTCGACTCAGCAGCGGCGAAGAGTGTGTCCATTACGCCTGCACGGATCTCATCGTCTGGTAGGTCAATTCCGCGGAGCAGCAGTGGCATGAGCTGACGAGGCAAGTTTGTCAGTTATTCAAACGTCTATCGCAATATATACTCACCGTAGACATCTGATGCGCATAAATGGACTTTGGAACAGCCTTGATGAGAGATGTCAATGCTACAAGGTATGCGTTCTGCTGTCTTGGATCTATTCTACCGGTCAGTAATCATATGCAAAATTCGCGATTCACAAACCAGATGATCTCGCGCCATCAATGATACGAGGGAGAACAGCACTGCAGTATCGCTGAGCGTACAGAATCTGGTTGAACTGGCTCAGTATCGCATCCGTTCCTGCGAAATGACACAGGCGTACTTTGATCACAGCGTGATTCTTTTTTGTCAAGATTCTGTCGGTGCTAACGACCTGTCCAAGTGCTCTGGCAGCGTCCCAGCCAATCTCCGAGTCGTCAAAGAGAGTGAATAACCGATCAGTATTCTGCATTGCCAGTGGATCCCCTCTGACCAGCAGAGCCTTGGTCATCTGTGCTCGCCGTTAGTGGCAGCGCACCGTGTATCGATACAATGTACGCACCCATGCCCACATGGTGATAGCTTGCCGACGATTCTCAGAGGATACACTAAGGTCAGAAGCCTCTGTGGTCCAGAATTCGCCGAGTGTTTCGGACAAGAATACGGACAATCCTAGAGTCACGGCAATGTTGGTTTTTAGCATGCTGCACACGAGAAAGAGAGAGCAGACCTCCTGCTCTCTTATTGATGATCGCTGCTAAAACGTGGGTTACAGCGTCCCGCTGAAGCACATTGTCAGCGTGCTTGGCAGCCCATTGCAGCAGACTCTTTAGGAAGCCCGTTTCGTCATGGACGAGAAGCTTGACCTAACTAGCATTCAGCAGCGAAACATCTCATAATTAGTCCAGGATATACCTCCTTATGTAACGCTACAACACCTGCGGAGAAGAGCGCTAAGAGATTCTTCTGCAGAGGCGAGGCATTTTCCTGCACAGCTCTGTCAGCCTCGTCCTTCTAACGTGTACATGAGTACTCACATCGAGCGGACTGAACCTCTTATCTGACGGTATCTTCTGGTGGCCATCTGCGAGCTGCGTGATGTCACCTTGAAGATAGCCAGCACATAGCGTCTTCACAAACACCTCTTGCCGCCTTCCAGAATGTCAGTACTAACATACATCATCCTTCTGGACTTGACTAACTGAGCAGGCAGCGTCTGCACGATCAACGTGATGATTTGCGCCGCGACAGAAACAAGCCGCGGGTCCGTCGCGACCATGTACGTCCCATCCGACATCAGCGCCGAATAAATGAAGAGGTTAAACAACCGCGGCACGAGTCGATCTATGTACTTTGTCACGTCCGCATGACCCAAGTCGACCTTTACGACGAGCACGTCCACAATCGTCTTGAGCATCGAGTGCGCGTATGCGGCGCTCGGCTCGACGTCGGGGTCCGTCTCCTGGCCCTCAGATCCGGACCCAGGCACGGACGGGACACAGACGAGGTCGAGCTTGGTCGACAAGCGGACGACGAGCGTCTCGAAGAGGTCCGACTGCTCGCACAGCCGCGCAAGAGACGCGAGTGTGCGCCAGTACCCCAGCCGCTCGGCCTGCGCGCCGCGCGGGGGCGCGCGGTCGGGTAGCGCACCGAGGAGGAGCGGGAGTGTCGTCTGCGCGACGTGCCACGGCGCGCTCGCGGCGATGGTCGTCAGCAGGCCGAGCGCGGCGTCGCTGGGTGTCAAGAGTCAAGAGTGAGTGAGTGAGTTCCCGCGCACTGCGAGCGAGTGCGTGCGCGCGTACCTCGCGTCTGCACCCTCCGCGCCCTGGGCACCCTCCCGCTGGAGCAGCTCGTTGACGCAGTGCACCACGAAGCCGAGCTCCTCGTCCGTGAGCAGCGCGCGCGTCGTCGCCAAGCCCCGCAGCCCGTCCAGCGCGGGCTCCGCGCACCCCGCCACCTGCAGGCCGGCCGTGAGCACGCCGAGCACCTCGTCCTTGTACGGCGCGAGCGGCGCCTCGCCCTCCGCGGGCAGCACCTCCGGGTCCATCGAGTCCCGCGCCGCGGCGACAAAGTCCGCGAGCAGGCGGAGCGTCGGCGCGCGGTTCGCGGCCTCGTCGGGGTCGAGGAAGAGCCGGACGAGGTGCGGCGTGGTGCGCGCGAGCGTGAATTGCGCGACGGGCGCTGTCGGGCGTGTGAGTCAGAGCAGAGACGGGCGAGGGACGGCGCGCGCACGTGTGGTCGACATGAACGCGCAGAGCACTTTGATCGCGGGCTTGGCCTGGCTCTTCTCCGGCTCGCGCAGGATCTGGATGCACTCCTCGCACGCGTCCTTTGCGAGGCCCTGTATCTCCGCCTCATCGGTCTGGCTCTCCCGCTCGACGACGGAGTAGAGCGTCTGGATCAGCACCTGCGTCGTCTTCAGCGCCGCTTCTTCCGTTCTGCTGTCTGTCGGTTGGAAGATCTAACGGGGTTCAGGCGATTTCCGAGGGATACGTCAGATGCGTCACGCACTTCGAGCTTGAGCCAGTTCCAGAGTTTCCGTGCGTGATTCCGGGCGACGGCCGGACCGTATACCGGCAGGCAGGAGTCGAGCGCTTCGAGGGTGTCGCGCTGCAGGGGCATGCATGAGCGGTCGTTCAGCGCATCACATCAGAACATGAACCTTCGTCACGGGGGTCCCAGCCGTGAGTTTCTCGAGGAACAGCGGGATGGCCAACGGTCCAAACAGTGGCGTCGCATTTAGGCAGCCGCTGCTCGATGGTGAGAGAACGTTCATATTGTGCTCGCTATCCCCTACCTCAAAGCATTCTTCAAGTCGTCCGTTGTGATCCCGTACGGGTCATCGGGCGGAGGCCTGAACGTGATGGGAAAGTAGCAGAAGGTGATGTTGAACAGGTCCTACATTATGGTCAGGAGCGGCGGGTCTGATGGACAAATTGGATTCACCTCGATATGCGCGGAAACGTCAAACTCGAGCAGGATGACGCGGTCGATGGCAAATGCCAGCAGCAGATTCCGCGGATCCTTCTCTCCCTCCGCCAGGGATATGTATCCGGAGAGGAACTCTCTCCCCATCCCTTTGAGAGCGTCACGATTGTGTGCGATTAGCGCGTCGATGGTCTTGTACACCAGGAACCGCTGTGACTGGACGAGCAACTTCATTTTGACGTATTGTACGAGCCTGCTCGAATTTATCAGACCGAGTCCGAATAATGAGCCGTCCATCTCACCCGTTCATCACTTCCACGGCATCGGTAGACGTGAATGGGGGCAGATTCGCGAGAGTAACGAGTCCCTTGAGCGCAGGTATGGTCGTCTCGGTGTCTTCCAGCTTGCCGCAGTAGAACGCCACCAATACGCGCACTGGTAAGATGTCAGCGAGTGAGCGTTCAGCTGATATCGTCACGGAGTACCAGACTGTCGGCTAAATTTCTCTGTTGGACATCGAGTGATGACTTGTGAGAGAAACTCGACACCTGTTGCAGGAACATGAGCCAATGCTTAGCAAGAACTATGTTGTGACCGACCCTTCGTCCGTAGTTCGTCCTCTTCCGAGGTGAGATACTGTCCCAGCGCCTTCACGAGATGCAGCAGCGTCGCATTTCCGCTGCTTATTTCTAATTCAGACTGAGAACATCTCTCGGAGGTCAAGGCGATAGATGACTCACCCGACACTGCTGCGACGACCTCCTCCTCACGCTCCGACACGACCCAGGTGCGGACAATCCGCTCCAACGCGTCCATTTTTGCCTGGAGGAAGTAGATAATCCCAAATCCAAACGAGCCGGACTTCTAGGCTTGACAGATCAATATTGACGTGAGGATAATGCACCGATCGCGATCGAGTGCGTGATATTCTGTAAGCGCCTACCCAATTCCGGAGGCGCTAAAGCGTTACATAACGGGCGCTAAATCCGGCAACAAGCTTCCCTACTGAACGCGCGGGCCACAACACACGTAGCGTGCTACAACGTCCGCGACGCGCCATGTCCTCCTCCATGTTCGCGGGGCCGCCCACCACGCAGGGCGACCCGCCGACCGCGCCGCCCTCGATGTCCAGCACGCTCCTCGACCCGCTCAACCAGCTGCAGACCCTCGCGCAGCAGCTCTTCCTCTCTCTCGGGTCCGCACAGGCGCGCCCGCCACCGCCACCGCCGCCCGGCGCGCTCCTCGCCGCCGACGCCGCGCTCGCCGACGCGGTTCGCCGCGCACGCGCCCACCAAGCGCGCCAGCGCCGGATCGCCGCGCTCTCGGCGGACGTGCTCGCGCTCGACGCGCGCTGGCGCGAGATCGTGCGCGGGCTCGCGGAGGGCCGGCGCGAGCTCGGCGAGATCGTGCGCGAGGGCGAGGAGCGCGCGCAGGCGATCCGCGACGCGAAGGCCGGTACGTGCGCGTCCTCTCTCGCGCTGCTCGTAGTGACCCTGGCCGCCCGCGGGCGCAGCGGCGATCCCGTACCCGGAGCTGCTCGCGTACGCGCAGAGCATCTCCGCGTTCACGTCTGCGCCGCCGAACATGCCCGACCTCGCGCTCCCCGGCCAGCCCCCGCCGCCGCTGTTCTTCCCGCCGTTCCCGAACGAGGAGAAGATGCGCCGCGGGCACCTCAACACCGAGGAGCCGCTCGGCCTCCTGGGCGAGACGCACTCGGTGGGGAAACGTGAGTCCGTCCGTGCATCTGCCGCGAACGTGCTGATGCATCGTCGCCCAGCGCCGACGGTGTCGGTGGAGCTGCCCTCGCACATCGCGGGCCCTGGTGCGAACCCGTACCGCCCGGACTTGCGGCCGCCTCCTCAACAGGTGTTCGACCTCGACTTGGACCTCAACCCCGATCTATGACTGTAGCATACACATCGCATCACGTCCGGATAATGTACAAGTAGTAATGGAACGCCTCGCCCAGCGCGCGCACCTCGAGCGTCGTGCCGGGCCGCACCAGATACCGCCTGCAAAAGTGTGGCTACCCAAAGGTGAGGTAGATGAACACACCGCCGGGCCTGCGCAAGACCCTGCGTGCAGAGTGTTGAGCACACGCCATTGTAGCATACAGATTGCATCACGTCCGGAGAATGTACAAGTAGTAGTGGAACGCCTCTCCGAGCGCGCGCACCGCGAGCGTCGTGCCGGGCCGCGACAGGTACCGCTTGCGAAAGTGTGGCTGCCCAAAGGTCAGGTAGATGAACACACCGCCGGGCTTGCGCAGGACGCTGCGTGCAGAATGTTTGAGCGAGCAGCATAACGGACGTTTGTCGCGGCGGCTCACCGGAGGACCTCGTCCACCTCTCGGTTGCAACTCTCGTCCACCTCGGCAGGGGGATCCTGGCATGTGGTTAGGGTTGGCCGATGCAGGCGTGCAGGTCGAGAGCTCACCCAGACGTCGCCCTTGGCGGTCATCAGCGCGTCCATGGTGCCCTTGTCGATTGCGACGTCGAACGAGTCTGATTCGAAGGACAGCTCGCGGATGTCCATTTCGTGCCCTGAGAGAGGATGAAGGTGCGTAAGTCGACGGACAACAGGATCACGTACACTCCATCTCTGGTCTAGTATTTCGATGTCGGTGGCGCATTTTCTCAATGAGGACACCGGAGTAGTCTGTGTTGATGATGTTTTTGTAGCCATCGTCGTACATCTTTGTGACATTCTGCCATGAGCACTCATTCAGTCATGCGATAGAGGTTTTCACGCACCTCTTCCGAGAGCCTCGAGTTCCCGCACCCGAGCATCAGGATTCTCGCATCCCTGGATGGGATGAGCTCGCGGATGATGTCCGCGACGTCTGCATACGACTTGAACCAGTCGAACGATGCATCCTCTGATTCTCTGAGCGTCACCGACAACCCAAGCCATCAACCGATAGTGAACCGATAATCCAGTACCGGATACGTACTGGCTGTATCTCTGGTCCCTGCGCGGCTCTAAAATTGGACAACGCGGGGGACGGGGCGGCGCTCACCAGTACTCGCGCGTGCTGTACGCCTCGTTCTTCTCCGGGAGGACGCTCGTCGATGTCGCCATCGGGTCCTTGGCTGCGGCGGCTGTGGCCAGAGCGAGAACAGGAAGGCGAAGGCGCACCCGGAGCGGCCGCGGTCGCGTTGCCGGGGCGGGGCACATGATCCCGGGACCCGGCGGTCGCTCGATCACTCGACCGAATCGCCCGCTTATAAAGTGCGGGGTTGCGGGGAACCCTCGCACGCACACGCGTTCTCATCACAACAAGCAGGTTTAGCATTCAGCACTCCATACACCATGGTATGTCTGCTTCTATCCGAGCAGCCATATGAAATGGCCGGCTGAGGTGCTGGCAGTCTGCATACCCCGCATTCATCATGGGCGGTCTCTGCATCGTCGGGGGCATCACCGGGTTCGCGCGCACGCGCAGCATCCCCTCACTGGTTGCAGGCGTTGGGTGCGTACAGATTGTCTGACTGCTGGACGCACTGGGGCTGACCATGAGCAGTGTGGGTGCATTGTACCTCTGGAGCGCGGACAGCATCCGCAAGGGGACGCCGAACGGGCTTGAGGCCGCCCTAGGTGAGTCTCGCGCCCCTTTCTGTCGGTCCATGCAATGTTCTGAGCGCAATACGCAGGTGCTTCTGCTCTCCTCCTCCTGTCCTCACTGCCGCGCGTCGCAAAGGGGCCGGTCCCGGCCGTGCTCACGGCAACGTCGACCGCCGCCGCGCTCTACTACGGCAAGAAGGTGTACGCTCTCCGGGAATGACGCAGGCGGATGATACCCAGGTCGAGCGACCAGCTTTTGTATAACAATGTACTGCTCCGTGCTGCATCTGTATACCACCATTCCGTTGCACCCCACCCGTGCCGCCGCGCATCACGTCTCACAAATCACGTCTCACAAATGACAAAGCACGCGCTCACCGTGTCATGCACAATGTGTCGTCCCCGCCCGGCACGCGCCGAAGGCACGCATGCGCAGCTGCGCGTCGCGCGCTCGCACAAACGAAGTGACGGTCTCCTGTCAGAACAGAAACTTGACATTTTGGTACAAATCCAAGATGGGGTTCTCCCCGCTGCGCAGGCGCGTCTTGCCGAGGTCCGCGTACGTCGACAGGAACTCCGCATGCGTGTACACGCTCGACTTGCGCTCGCCCACGGGGATCCCGCTCGCGGACGCGACGCCGTCCGTCGGCGGCCGCCTGTTCTTCGGGTGGTACGACGAGAAGAAGCCGCTGCCGACAGCGAGGGGCGACGTGCTGGTCGAGAGCGGCGAGCGCGGGAGCGCCTCTTCCTCGCCAGACAGTGGCATCGGCCGTGAGAGGATGTGCTCGTACATGTCGCGGAGCCGAGCAAAGTCGGTCGGGAAGAAAATGTCAAAGTAGCCCTGCTTGACGAGGAGCGTCGAGCACGGCACGGTCGTCCCGTGCACGCGCGTCTGCACGACGGGCGCGTTCACGCCGGGGATCGTGTCCGGCAGGGAGGAGAAGTCGGAGAGGAGGAGGCGGTGGCGCGGGAAGTGCCGGCGGAGCGTGCGGAGGAGGCTGAGCAGGCGCGTCGGGACGTACTCGGGCGCGGAGAGGTTCGGCGCGAAGGGCAGGTTCGTGTAGAACGTGCGGAACGTGGCCGACGCGGCGAGCAGGCGCGGGAGCGGCGGCGGGTGCATGAGCGCGCGGCGCAGCGCGAGGAAGGACGCGATGAGCGGGTCCGTCACGCGCGTGTAGACCGTGCCGAAGTCGCCGTTGGCGTCGATCGTGACGAGCCCCTGGTACGGCTCGAGCGTGCGCAGGTCGTAGCGGATCATGTCGTGCGCGAAGTTGTCCTGCGGAACGCTCACTACGCGCATGCGGGCGGGCACGGCGGGGCACTCACGATGACCTCCATGGCGACGAAGAAGCACGGCGCGGGCTCGCGCGTGTCCCAGCGGAAGATGCTCGTGTGCGTCACGTCCACGCACGGGTGCGCCGCGCAGAGCTTCTCCCGCTGCAGGCGCGCGAGGTTCCCGCTGATCTCGATGACGCGGTACCGTGTCCGGTCGTACACGTCAGGGTACCGCTCCTGGATGTAGTCCAGGATGTCGAGCGCGAGCGTCCCGTTCCCTGCGCCAATCTCGTAAATGACGAAGTCCTCATACGGAAAATACTTGAGCAGATACTCCGAGACTAGACACTGCGCAATCGCTTGGCCGTAGTACGGCTACGGAGGCGTAAGGAGCATTCAACGAGAGCGGCGGGGCCACTGACCTTGAACAACTCTGTGGGCGTATGCCAGATTTGCCGTCCTGGCCCCTCGCCATCGGGCCCGTACGCGTCATACCGCCTCGCCACCTCTTCCTGAAACTCGACCGCATTGCGTATCTTTCTAAAGTTGATGGGTTCCGTCGCGGTAAAGATGTCAACCTGCTTCGGGAAGTAGCCATAGTGCGGATTGTACAAGGAGTCCTCTATAAAGTCGCGCACGAGCATCTTCACGCGTCGCGGGGGCTCGCCACACCGCTCAAGGTCATTAGCAGTGACACGCTTATAGTTGACATGGTCAGGATCCGGAGCGTCCGAGAATGAATCCGGATTATAGTTGATTTTGTCGGAAGTCTTGCGCGCTGCGTGTGCAGACGCAGTCACAGAAAACCGTGCAACGTGTTCACGAGGACACCTGTTCGCCCAGCGTCGAGAGCACAGCGGGGCAAGGGAGCGCATATAGTTTGTGGCTCGCCTTGTAGTTGGAAGTCGCGAGAAAGCTGAGCACCGCTCGAAATGGTCTTCATCTAAGCCATTTCTTATGTCAGCAGACGTCCGAGCTATGTATTGTGTCACACTGCTGTGACATAAGCGCGAGACATATACTATCAGATTACCAGTGTTGCAAAACATCTCGTATTTTTGCGTATTTCCACGTCTACAGATTTTCCAAGCTTTCAAATTTTGAATGACGAGTGCGAGCCCTACAAAGATGCCGGATTTCGTCGGCACAAATCGGTCAGCAGGTTCAAAGTCCGCGTGCCGTGCGCTGTGCAGCGGTGAGGCGACAGCCTTGAGCGGAGCTTGAACCCTCTCGTGCGGGTGGCTGAAATTGTCACGCTTCTCCATGCCCAAAGTTGCAACGCCGTCCTACAGAAAGACACATTGAGAGGCGGGGAAATCGGGTGTGTGGATGTGATGTATTTGTGGGTGTGGTTCACAATATTTGGTACCCTCCTCCAGTCAATATTGCTCGCTGGGATCTCCATATCAATGACAAGAGATGTCACGGCATCAACACTCCTATAGCCGTAGTTCCTCTACAAGCCATGTTCTACCGATTATGAGTGGCTATAATGATACTAGAGATTCTGTTACATGATTCTGACCTTTCACAATTTTTTGGATAGGCATTGAAAGAGCTAAGACAGTGTTGCAACAAATCGAGGTTTTGCGACTCCCCTCATCTGATAGTACTCCCTCAAGACCCTTTCCTATAATCGTGCAGCTGATGCGCTTCTAGTAAGTCCTCACATACAAAATCCTCAGAATCTCCGGCACATTCTCTTTTCACAGAGAGGTCGATTCGCCGGGATGGTAACCAAAACGGATATTGTGCGCTTGTTTACGGCGCCATTGCCGTATACTGCTGCGTTGGCAGAGAGGCTATGGTAGTGGTGTGTTCGCTGAGGTGTGCTAAATGATTTATCCATTGAGAACAAGCACACGAAAGTGGAATGCACAATTCATGAAGCTGCATTTAACTTGAGTAAGCCCTGTGGCTGTTCGCCAGTATTATGTTGCTGTATCCTATATGTATGCTGCAGGCACGAAGGCTTTACAACAGCTTTGAAGTATCATTCCCATCAGCCTGAGCTGTCTCGATGTGCAGATCTTGTATAAATATTCGACAGAGAACGTGGTTGAACTGTGAACCTCATCCATCCTAAAGCACCTGATTTGAAGTAAATAGAAATGCAGCCCATACCCATACATATCACCACCAGCCATTAATCGGGATCGAAGAAATTGAACTCGAACAGGTCGAAGTCCTCGTCGTAATTAGATACACCGGAAACCTCCGTTCATTCCGGTTCGTAAACATCGACCCTGCCGTCCCAGTCTACCGATGGCACGATCTCGCGTAGGCGCTCGATATCCCTATCGTCGATGTGGAAGCAGCTCGTGATTTGTAGCTTGCGAATTCCGATGCCTTGGTCGCGTCTCCTCGCAATGCAATCCAGTAACAGCTTTGTGAGTCCGCCCACCCGTCCCAGGTCATATGTCTCCCGCTCTGCGAAGCGCAAATCGCTCAAAGAGATGGAGCGAAGTAGCGGGATCATTCCATGGATGTCTTACGATCTGCGGCTGTGGGCCTGCCCACCTTTCGGACACGGCTGCAGAGTGCATGGGCGAGTGCGAGGGTACCAGTGTCACCAAAGACGTTCAACGTAGTGACTTGTTTAAAAAGCCAGAAAGCCGCAATCCACTCACTCGCCGAATAAGTCCGAAACACGGAGGGTACGGACCATCCGCCAGGGAGTATGTTCCAACATGGTGGTGAGTGTCGTCAGGGGGCTCGTATTATCGGCAAGCGTCAGGTGAAACGTGTAATGTGGGCTGGGGAAGTCTTCCTTGACACCGCAAAATCCTGCCTGCGAGTCAGAACCTTGGATTTGAAATTGGCCGGGTAGTTTCCTGGAGCAGTCAAGCATATATATCCTTTCCCAGAAGGGCACTTTGCCAGCCAGACAATTGGCAAGTTCCATTGAATGTCTAGTCGACTCGGCCTGCAGAGAAAACGTGGACAGTGACGGAAAGGAGAGATGGCTCAATACATATATGCAGTCAGCGGGCGTATTTGCGACCAGCAGAATCGAACGAAGCCGTGTGAGTGTGATTACTCTTGTAGGTGCTGGAATCTCTGTCACAGAACTAGGTAGGGAAGGGGCGGTGTATTCTAACTCGAGGACTTCGAGTAAGGGCATGTTTTCTAACGCGTCGAAAAAGTCCTGGAAGCTGTTATCCTGCCCAGTACGGGCATGACAGCGCCTCAACTTCAGGTGGCTGAGTGAGCGAAAGGCTATATCGGTCCATCTGAAGGGACAATATATAAGCTCGAGTTCACGGATCGGCGCCCTAGGCTCGTTTCGCAATGAAGCTGGTAGGGGTGTTGGACCAACTGCGCCGTAGGAAGGTGTGACAATAAGCTTCAGCGATTCCAGCAGTGGGGCTGGTCCGTCCATTTTATCGAAAATCTCATCGAGCGTTTCCAAGGTTGCAGCTACCCTAAGGGCACGTATACGCGACAGATGCCCCAGGATGGTCATCGTTTGATCTTTGGAAAGGAGTTTGGGGGCTTCTATGCATGCCTGGAGCCTGAATGGCGCACATTTCGCTCGTTCCAGTACCTCCTGTAGCACAGCAGGCGCAGAGGGTACCTTCAATGTCGCCCAAAGAGCGGAACAGCTAAGTGCAACTACCCGCCAGTGTGCACATACGTGGGTGATTAGAAAGCGCGCGTCATGGCGGTGGCCGAGATGCGGGTAATCAAATGCTCTATGGTTGACAGCTTCCGAAAGCGTGATGAAGATTTCAGTCAGGATCTCCTGAGGTAAGACTGAGATCGGCGACAGCATATTCAGCTCGTGTCGAGTGATCTCGGCCTCGATCTGAAAGCGTCCATGCTGCTTGGCAGACATGTTCGCGTCTCTGAATGTTTTCCCATGGTCCGCAGCCACACTTGTGTGGGAAATGGATGAGGATCGCTCGTGTTCTCAGTACGCAAACATACCCTGCGGTTAACGTTGTCGTGGCCATATTTCTGCTGATGTGAAGATTTACAAACACCGATGTTGGCCGTTGAGCTGTGAGCATGTCAGTTACTGTAATGGCAAGAACGACGTGACACTCACTGCACAGGTACAGCTAGTGTAGCCGCACAGAATAGTGGATCTCGAGTTGTTCTATACAGCCAACTGGACTTGTAGCCGATACCTATGGTCAACAGCTACAGTAGCATGCGCAATAGAATGCCAGAGGGAGGAGGCATTGTGAGGACCCCGCAGGGATGAGCGGCACAGCAAGTCCTCCTCGAGGTCAGCCCGATAAGAACCAACCACTGGGCCGCATCCGCAACGGTGCCTATATCAGTGAGACTCCAGATCTATGCATCACGAACGCCTGCACAATCACGTGTCGAGACCCTCCTTTCTCTCTTACCACCACCATCGCCTTAGGCACTCACGTACCGTCCACCCATACGCAGACCCCCTACGCACCGTTCACCTCACCATGACCACACAACGCACCGTCCTGAGTACACAGAGGGTCCCTACCGACATCACCCCCGCTACCTTTGCCTTTGACCTACTTTTCAACGCCGCCCAAAGCATTCACCGGGCGCATGAAACCACCCCATCGACGTATGCTCTTCCTCTCTGGAAGACGCACGTATCTTACCTTCTCACCGCTATCACCCATGGTGCCAATGAATTGGCCCACACCGAACTCCCTTCCCTGCTCACTTTGCAGCAGGACGTCAACAACCTCGCGCTACACCTCACCTCGCTCCTAGCACCCACTTTCAACAACCCTTTGCCCACCCCCCCCACGCCCTCCACCCCCAAGCCACGCACCACACCACCTACACCTCACCTTAACCACGTTCCCAAACATTCTATCTGACCCACCCCGAAAAAACCCGAACCGCGTCTCCACTGGGTCCCGAATAGACCCGAGACACCACCTCGAACGCCATCCCCACCCCATACACCTCCTCGTACCCCATCACCCACCCCCAGTCATCATTCTGTGGACTCTGTCAACACCGTCGACTTCCTGCTCGAACCGCCCCTATACGACCACCCTATTGGCCCCCTTCAGCAACCCCTCTACGACCAACCTGCCGGTCCTATGGAAGGACCTATCTACGACCGCCCCGCTGTGTCACAAGCCGATTTTCTCCAATTAGCTTGCGACTAGGAACAGCCCTCATCTTATCTAAGCGCCCGCCTATGCATCACGTGCAAGGACCCCGAACACCCCACACGTGCATACACAGACCCCGGACACCCTTGATGTGGCTCTACACCTACGATAGGGTTTACCATACTCTATAACGGTCTATCAGCTTACGTAATACTGTATAGTAGCCAAGCATGTACAAACAGCCTACGAGCATATATACCAGCCAGACGAGCAGGGAGCACCCCAGACTCGTCTTGGCCTTTGTTGCCTTGAGTAGCCTCAGACTAGGAATACGCTTTCACGCGAGTAATATTCCCCTGAGTAGTTGCTTGAGAATACGCTTGTGTCATAAGACGAGTCTCCACCCCGTTCTGAGTTCATTCCAGAACAACCCCAGCGCACTAGGGGCAAAGTGCATTGTTTCTTCGCCCTCGAGTCGACTTCGGTTGATTCGGGTGTTAAACTCTTATCCTCCCGTATCCCAGGGACAAGGGACAGGGTTCTGGGGGAATTACACTCGTGAACAGCGTGTAGGGGACCTCTCCTACCGTTGCTTCTAAGCTACTGGGCCACCGTCGTGCAACGCGGCGTAAAGGCTTTGGGTTACATCCCCACCGTAGTAATTGTGCACCCGACGCGAAATAATCAAAGGCGTTAAGGGGCCCTACGGCAGACTACAGAGGCACTGGGCACCTACATACGTGCATTACCGCACCGACTATACGGGCATTACCGCCCCCCCCGTTACTATACAACCCAGCGCCCCACCAGGCGGCTGAAGAGGCGTGACACAGCCTGTCCATATGGCCACTTGGCCCCATACGATAATTTTTAGACCCTCCATCCCAAGGGTTTAGATCCCGTGCCCCCGGTATCCCGAATTAGCTTCGGGGCTGGACGAGGTTTCGGAGGCAGAGATTACTTGCCGGCCTTGGGCTGAAAACCCCTCGGCGTTTCTTGGCGCACCTCCGAAAAGAGGTGGTCTCTGAATAGAGTGGAAAGACAGTTTCTAGTTACCACCCCGATTGCAGCTATAGGCTGATCCACAGTGGGCGGGTAGCGCTGTCATTCGCGACTCTACATTTTCTACATACACACTTCATACGATACAATGGCCGCTCCACACGACCTCAACTACATCCGTAACCCCCGACCCGAACACATACCGCTCCCCGGCGGCACCTTCGCCGGCACTCCCACGGTCACGAACAACCCGTTTCACCCAGGGCAGTGGGTGAACTATCAGATGCATGGCCTCCCCGAAGACTTCGGATTACTCTCGGTGGCAGACAGCATCCACGCCCCCCGGCCCAACATCGAAATCGCCCCCGTCCACACCGAAACGATCGGACAAGCTTCCCCCGGTCGATCACTCGCACATGGAGCATCGGTAGAGGACCAAGGACCTGGGTTGGAACGATTGGACGAAGCCTTCCACCTGGCACTAGAGCGGTCGAACACGGTTCGTGGAGCGAGCCCCCTCGCCCACATCGACTCGCCCCTAGCCATGCAGTGGGCGTTCCCCCCCAACCCAACCTCGGCAGACTTCGGGTTTCGATGTCAAACGGTAGCGGCAACCATGGTGCAAACCGGTGTGTGGAACGCCGACATGGGAGCAAGGTTCCTGCGGGAGGCACAACGCCTCCAGGCAGACGCCCTTGCAGCAGGAGATGCGGCTTCGCTACATAGCCAACACTCCGCTCCCCGTCGGTCAGTACCATCGGTTCCGGAAGAACGTTTCCGGCCGGTAGAGAACTGGGTGAGATCCGTTCACATGGGATCTCCCCCACCGGTGAACCCCGCCACCCGTCCGGCAACCCGAGGATCAAACGGCTCCAGGCAGACGAACCCATTCCTGCCTGGATACACTCCCCCAGTCCTCACGCCCCAGGTCCCCTTTTCGGTCATGGCAGCACAGCCCCCGGTCCCTCCGTCGGTAGCACCACAGACGGCGCATGTGAACACCTGGAGAGCCGCGCCTCTCCCAGGAACGCGTGCGTCCATGTGGCGGCCCGAGAAACCGGCGAGCTCGCAATGGGATGCGTACTCAATGCTCCCGGAGCCGCAGCCTGACCCCCGGTACAAGTCCAAGGTACGCGAACCCGAACCCTTCACCGGCGAGAACTTCATCGCCTGGGTCGTGCGCCTGAAACTGTACATTGACGACAACCGGCCGCTGCTCTTCACGGACAGCAAGAAAATCGGCACGGCTATCTCGTTGATACGGGGACCGAAGGTAGACTCATGGGTAACGGCTTTCACGCGTGAACATTACCGTGACGGACAATGGCATCTGAGCTGGCTCCGGTTCATCTGGGAACTCCACCAGAAGTTCGACGACCCCGACCTAGAAAAGAAGTCGGCGGTCACAGCGGAAAAACTCACGATGACCATCGGAAAAGGCGAGGAGTACTTCCAAGAGCTGGAAAGACTTCTTTCGGAAGCCAAGTATGACAAGGAGAACCAGATCGTCCATCGCTGGGTCACCTCTGCCATCCCGAAGGAAATCTACACGGCAGTACACTCCGCTTTCGTCGCCGCCACGGTAAACGACAAATCGCAACGCGGATACAACGTCTCGATTCCCGAGGACTACGAATCCTGGAAACAGGCCATCCTCCGGACAGACAACGCGATGCGACGTCTCCGCGATGAAGAAAAGCTGCGCCACGGTCGTGACACGGGAAAGGGCGTCGCCGACAAGGGAAAGGGTAGGGCAACAACATCGACATGGGGAACCACGCGGCCAGAGCCCACCGCGGAAGAACGGGCCAACTTGCTCAAGAGGAAGTGCCACTCTTGCAGCAAGACACAAGCAGAGGCACCAGGAAAGGGCTGCAACAAGCCCGTCTGGCACCAACCCAACTGGAAGCCCCGAGCAGCTACCAGTGGAGGGAACACCGGTGCCGGACCCTCACAACCGGCGCGCACCCGCCAGGCCGTCGAAGCACCACCAGCAGAAAAAGTCCTCGGGGAAGTATCCCAGGAGGACTTCGTGCGAATGGTGTCGGCATGGGCCAAGGAAAATCCGGAGGCTGCGAAGGAAGCCGGATTCACCCAGGTAAGTCCCCTCTCTAATAATAAATTTTCAGTTCTGGAGATCGAGGAACCAGTGAATGTCTCTATCTCCGAATCTGCCTCGGAGGGTAACGAACCGGTGGATGGACTATATGGGCTAGGAACCGGGGCCCCGATATTTGATTACATATCTGTACCACGTTCTGTAGATTTGGCGCCTGGTGACGACGACGGAGCTTCAACATGCTCCGACGATTCGTTTGTAACAGCCTCAGAGGAGCCTCCCACCGGAGCTTGGCGGGAGGATAAAACCGTGCTTAATTCCTCTATTAATGTAAACTATGTGCCAATGGACGTAGACCCGGTTGTAGGCTCAGATGTGCAGATGGCAGACGCATCTAAGCCTACAGTCCAGAAAAAGACGGAAAAGAAAATGCGGCGTCGACGAGCCAAGAAGAAGGCTGTCACGCTCGACATATACCTAGACCACCCGCGGGCAATCCCCCCTGAGCGCAAAAGCGAAGGAGCCGCGGGTTACGATCTTCACTCTGCGGAGGAAGTCGTTATACCAAATGGGAAACGTATCACCGTGGACACCGGCATAATGATCCGAATGCCACCCGGTGTATACGGCCGCATAGCTCCACGATCCGGACTCGCCTTGAAGGGAGTCGACGTGGAGGCCGGTGTAGTTGACGAGGACTACACCGGTCGGTTAAAAGTCATACTGAATAATCAGACTGGAACAGATTATCAGGTCGAGTATGGGGACAGAATCGCCCAGTTCATACTCGAATGCAACATGACACCAGACACGCGCATAGTAAAAAGCATTAGGGAAACCAGACGCGGAACACAGGGGTTCGGCTCTACTGGTGAGAAACTCAGAGGAAATGTAGTGGTAATCCAGACGGGAAAACGGGGAAGGCAGATCGAAGTACCGATCACCCTCCACCGCCCTGACGGACGCGCCCTCTTCACAAAGGCACTGATAGACTCCGGTTCAACGGGATCGGTCATCAGTCGTGCCTACGTGGAGGAACATAAACTCGAGCAACTCCCATTAGACCGACCCGTCAAGCTGTACAACGCTGACGGTAGTACCAATGCTGCGGGCAAAATGACGCACTATGTCGAACTCCAGATGCAGATCGACACGCACCTGGAAACGCGCAAGTTCCACGTCACCGAGCTGAGCTCGGCAGACATATTCCTCGGCTTCGATTGGTTGGAAGACCACAACCCCACCATCGACTGGAAGAAACGCCGAATCACCTTCACCTGCGACTGCGAACACGAGCAGATCGAGGATGGTGACCATATTTACTACATCTTTGCTGACGCCTGGATACGGAATAGGGAAGAGTGCCGGGCCGACATCGCTGAGCGAGTCCGCGCGACGAAGGCAACCGAGATCGCCATCGCCACCGGTAAAACCACGGAAGCCAAGGCTTTCGAGGAAGTGGTACCGGAGTACTTACACGAATTCGAAGACGTGTTTAAGGAAACGGAATTCGACCAACTCCCCGAAAGGCGACCGTGGGATCACGCCATAGAACTCCTACCGAACTCCGAACCCTACGCCGGCAAGATCTATGCCCTATCGCCTTGAGAACAAGAGGCGTTAGACGACTTCTTAAAAGAACAGCTACGAACTGGACGTATCCGACCATCCAAGTCGCCATGGGGGGCACCATTCTTCTTCGTCAAGAAGAAGGATGGGAAACTGAGACCCATTCAGGACTACCGGAAGTTGAACCAGATGACCAAGAAGAATCGGTACCCGCTCCCTCTGATCACGGAGCTGCTCAACAAGCTAAAGCGAGCTAAGTACTTTTCCAAATTGGACATTCGTTGGGGATACACGAACGTCAGGATCAAAGAAGGCGACAAAGAGAAAGCCGCCTTCATCACTAATAGAGGGCTATACGAGCCGTTAGTGATGTTCTTCGGAATGTGCAACGCACCGGGCACGTTCCAGACTTTGATGAATGACATATTCCGAGACCTGATAATGACTGGAAAGGTCATTGTATACTTAGACGACATACTTGTTTTCACGGAGACCGAGGCAGAACACAAAGAGATCCTGCGCAAGGTTCTGCTCGTTCTCCGCCAAAATAAGTTGACTTGTAAACCAGAGAAATGTGAGTTTATGAAGTCGGAAGTAGAATACTTAGGACATATAATCTCTCACGGGGAAATCCGAATGGATCCCGCGAAGGTGGCGGCGGTGGCTGAATGGCCCGCACCTCGGAACAAGAAAGAAGTGCAATCCTTCATCGGATTCGCAAACTTCTACCGGAGATTTATACCTAAGTTTTCCACGGTAGCACGCCCACTGATAAACCTAACCAAGGATACGCCTTGGCAGTGGGGTACGGCAGAACAAGAGTGTTTCGATAAGTTAAAGAAAATATTTATCGAAGCACCCGTGTTAGGGATACCGAACGACGACGACCCTTTCCGCATCGAGGCAGATTCATCGGACTTCGCAACCGGAGCCTGCCTCATGCAGAAACAGGACGGCGTCTGGAAACCCATCGCCTACCAAAGTAAGACAATGCTACCGGCAGAACGGAACTACGAGATTTACGACAGAGAACTCCTCGCCATCATGCGCGCACTCGATGAATGGCGGCATTTCGTAATGGGTGGCAAACACCCTGTAGAAGTACTGACGGACCATAAGAATTTAGAATACTTTAAGACCCCACAGAAAATTAATCCGCGACAAGCCCGGTGGATGACGGAACTCGCCGAGTATGACCTACAACTCGTGCACATCCCCGGGAAGACCAATGGAAGGGCCGATGGGCTTTCCCGAAGAAGTGATCACGGCAACGACAAGGATCACCTCGAAGGGCAAGTCGTCCTGAAGCCACACCTCTTCGTCCAAGACAGCGCAGAAAGGCTGCGATCCTCATTCTATACCGTAGTCAAGGGAATCACCCACGACGAAGTAAAAGAGAGGGTCAAAGCGGAAGCCGCTCTCTACGATGGAAAGGAAGGAGTAGAAGTAGGGGAAACGACCGAGGACGGTCTGCGATATAGGAGGGGGAGGTTAATTATCCCTCGGGACGAAGAATTGATCGGAAAAATCATTTCTTCATTCCACGACACCGTCTCAGCGGGACACCCTGGCACCGAAAACACGTATACAGCCATACATCGACACTACTGGTGGCCCAAGATGCGTTCAGACATCCGCCAGTACGTCAAAGCTTGTATCAAGTGCCAGGCCGCTAAGCCGGACCGATCCAAACGCGCGGCTCCACTCAACCCGAACCCGACTCCAGCACACAACTGGGAGAACATTTCCGTCGACATGATCACGGGACTCCCCACTTCCAAGGGTCGCGACGCCATCATTGTAGTAGTAGATATGAAGTCAAAGGACTATATAGCTGTACCAACAACGACTAAACTATCGGCCGAAGGATGGGCCAACATATTTATAGACAAAGTATATACACAACACGGACTACCAAAGAAAATATTTAGCGACAGAGGACCACAATTTGTAGCAGAATTTATCAAGGACGTATATCATAGATTAGGCATACAGGGAAACCCGAGTACCGCGTTCCACCCACAGACAGACGGGCAAACGGAACGTATGAACCAGGAACTCGAGGTCTACCTTAGACTATTTATTAACGATACTCATACGAACTGGCCGGACTTACTCCCGCTGGCAAGCTTTGCGTACAAAACACACGTACACAGTAGCACGGGATATAGCCCCTTTTACCTTACGCACGGATACCACCCCTTCACAGGTGTAGAGGCGCCGGAACAAGAAGAGGGGGTAGCACGGGATTGGGTCGAACACATGCACACCATATCCAAACTCGCTTCGCAAAACCTGGAGAAAGCTAAACTACGCATGAAAGAGTACTACGATAGGAAACGGGCATCGCCACTATCGTACTCTGAAGGCGACTTGGTTTGGGTCGACGGCCGCAACATAAACATGGGCCACCCAACCAAGAAGCTTGACTCCAAGCGGTTTGGACCATACAAGGTCATCAAGAAGGTCGGGCACGGAGCATACGAACTAGACCTCCCCGCAGACATGCGCGGGATATACCCAGTATTCAACGAGGTCTTGCTCCTACCATACACACCGCCCGCCTTCCCCAATCAGGACCACAGTAAAGTGACGGAAAGCAATGACGTTCGCAGGCCTCTCAGGATCCTCGAATCCAGGGAAGACCGAGGGCGAATCGAGCTAGAAGTCGAGTGGTCTGACGGGACTAAAACATGGGAACGAAAACGTGGACTGAACCATTACCAAGAGCTCGTCACAAAATTCTTCGAAGCAAGACCATCCGCCCCAGGTAACCAGTGGAAAAACAGAAACACTGGCTGGGACCACTCTAACACCAAATGGGATTCAGAGTGGGAGGACTTCGAACGAAAAGCTCAGGAAATGGGACTCAGGGAGAACCCGAAGGAGTTTATCATATACGACGACATAGACATTACGCTTCTTGTCAAAGGCAGCATACCATTCTACGCCTACGAAAAGAAGCTTGTCGCTCGTAACTTCTGGTTCTGCGATCCACGAACACGGGTCATGCAATACGGGATACGCGTTGGAACACCGATAGAATCCACTATACCTGAATCAATAGGATATTGGATCTACCCGGTCCTAAACACACTCCAACTGGCGTATCCACACATCTGCACCAAAACCGTAGACCACCCGTGCCATGTTGACCAAACTATGTACAAAGTGATTGCTGGGCATGGGGACACGCAGCTAGAAGAGGGGGTACTGTCACAAGCCGATTTTCTCCAATTAGCTTGCGACTAGGAACAGCCCTCATCTTATCTAAGCGCCCGCCTATGCATCACGTGCAAGGACCCCGAACACCCCACACGTGCATACACAGACCCCGGACACCCTTGATGTGGCTCTACACCTACGATAGGGTTTACCATACTCTATAACGGTCTATCAGCTTACGTAATACTGTATAGTAGCCAAGCATGTACAAACAGCCTACGAGCATATATACCAGCCAGACGAGCAGGGAGCACCCCAGACTCGTCTTGGCCTTTGTTGCCTTGAGTAGCCTCAGACTAGGAATACGCTTTCACGCGAGTAATATTCCCCTGAGTAGTTGCTTGAGAATACGCTTGTGTCACGCTGATCCTATGGAAGGACCGATTTACCCCTACCCCATCGGACCCCGACCTTGGACGAATACATCTCTCCCACCTCCACACCCTCTAATTCCCACCCGTTCCATCACCTTACAAATCAACAACGTCTTACGACGACTTACACCCCAATGTGAACCAATGAACCCCTATGATCTCCAACTCAATTGGTTCAATGATGTCCTCTATCCCACCGACTTCTTTATTCACCTCCAACGCCTTAACGTACGCGACACCCGAGGTATCCGATGGTCTGGCTTCAACTGGATACACCCTGACACCCCGAAAATACGCTCCTCCATTACTATCAACTTCTGCGACGATGACAGTTATGTCATCACCAGTGCCGTAGAAAAATCCCTCCGCACTCTCCAATCTTTCGCAAAAAAGCGCGACACCTTCAACTATCAAATCACCTCCGAAATTCTCACCGACACACCACTTTCTGAAGCGAGTTCTTCTGCATCGTAATCCTCCTACTGATCTTACTTCTTCACCCCTCCACACCGTATTTATTGAACAGTGTCGGCCTAACTCGGGGCCCGTATGACGCTAGTTCCCACTTCTTCGAAGCACCTTTGACTCCCCCACCACGCTTAACACACGTATGACCGCTACCACCACCCTACTCCTTTTTACGATACTCGTCACCTTCGACCGTGGCTCTCGTTAGCTGCCGCACATGTACATAGGTTACTGACTGCGGGATATAAGTGGTTGTCTCTCTCTGCACAATCACGTGTGCGAGCTATGCATTGTGGCCGCCATGACTATTGCCATTGACATAAGCAACGCCCGTGCCGTGCCCACTTCTACCAGCAAAGATCTTCCTCTGTATCGCGCAGCCGAATGCGCTCCTAGTGAGCACCCACACTTGTAGCGTTCTGTTGAGCGTGCGAGTTTCGAATTACATTTCGATCATTCCAGGCCGCCATTTCTATGTGGCGCACTACGTTACGTGGGGCAGGTCGCTAGACACTCATATTCATTCAAGGGAGGCTAAGCATCTTTTGTGCGCAGAACAAACAGATTCCTGCTGATGCTCGCTGACTGTAGCGTTAAGCTTCTTCATGATCCTCTCAGCTCCCCGATGCTGCCAGTGGCACAAGACTAAGGACGACGCAACATCAACTTGAAGGGGGAGTCCTCACTGGGTAGGACATTATCAATGTCCAGACAGTGTATGGACAAACGTGCTGGATGTATTGTGCTTGCACCTTAGTTGAATATTAATGTTCTCCATTGTATCAAAAGCGAATCGGCATGTGCTTCTAGCGGGAGCCTGCGTTAGCGAAGTACCATGATCAATGATCAACCGAGTCAGGTGTGCACGTCGAGCTCCAGCGAACTCTGCCAAACTCGCTCGATCCAAGTCAGTTGGCGTGTATCAACGCACTTCAGGGCCACCTAAAACGTTGCAGCCTCGCATATCTAGAGATAAGCGAAGGTTCATACCTCTTTGAGACTGTTGGGTGTTCCTGCTGTCTTGCTGAAACGAGCGGAAGATGAGCTGTCAAAGCTGATACAAGCGCGGCAGGTATTAGTGCGCTGACATGGTGAGAGCGCGATAAGACTACAGTAGTGCACGATGTCATGACTACAACCTGATGAATGCAGTGGCTGGTAAACCAGGGACATGGAGGGCGTCCATGTTTGATATCAGCGCAGTCCAAGCGGCAAGGCACGTCAAAAGATAAGCTATCGATACAGTACCCATCAGTGTGGCTCATTTTCATCACGATCCAGGGTCCGCTGATCCTCGGCGTGGTCACGCTGCGGCTCAGCCCTCGCGCCCACGACCTCGAGCGCCACTGCTCGGCTCTGTGTCACTGTCTGCGCCCGCGGCGGGTCCGCCGCGCTCTTCCACACGCGCAGACGCCCTGCGAGCCGCGCGCTCACCCGTGTCATCCGGCTGGGCGAGCGCGGCGGCTTGGGGAAGATGCGGGCGTAGTATTGCTCGAGCTGCTTGCGGAAGCCGATGTTAGGCGAGGCGACGATGCGCTGGGATGCGACAAGGCCGATCGCCTTATCCGGCGTCATGGACATCGTCGCGATCAGGTACGCGCAGACGACCGTTGCGGAGCGCGACATGCCCACGAGACAATGTACCTGCGATGATATCCAGCTGCACGAACTGTGTGGGCACGGCAATGGTGAACGTACCAGGACCTTGTTCTTCTCGCTCTCAGCGAGCGCATCGCGGATGAACTCCGTTGTCGTATCAAGATACTGCAAGATGTTCGTGTTTATGTTGTCTGTGACAGAAATGTGCAGAGTCTTGAGATGTGGCATGGATGACGGAAGTATGGGGGGAGTCTCAAGCACTGATACAACATGAGTGATCCCGAGCTTGGAGAGCTGCTCTGCGTCCTGCGCGGTAAACAGGTTCGCAAGGTAGAGACGGGGCACGATGAGCGAGGCCGTGCGCCCGACGGCGAGGCGGTCGCGTGGGCGAATCGTCGCGGCAGACTTGACGACGAGCGAAGACTCTACCCGCGGCGTGGTAAACGACAGCATCGGGAGTGGTGGTGGTACGGGCGAGAGGAAAATGCGGGGAACTGGGCCGGCTGCATAGCGTTTACCGACCCCTGCCTGGGGAGAGTAGCAAGCGATCGAAAGTTGTCGCCAAGCTTCGGGGATCGAGATTGATCCGGGATGCGGTTCGGTTTGGTTCATAGACCGAACTAGTTCGAGCGCACATGTTCTCCGCCATAATCGTGCACTCTGAGATTCAACGGACCTGCGACACCTGCAGCACCGCATCGCTTCTCTCGACCGTACACGGCCCTCTGCCTTGTATTTCTGCCTTGTTCAGCGGGTATTTCTCCCTAATCTAATCTCTGGATGTCTAGGACCTTCCACGACGGTCTGTGAAGTCTCAGGTTGGAATATTGTCCTCTTTGGTTCGACATTCATTCCGCTGGGCCTCGCCAGCAAAAATGCAGTACGCCACCTGGAACTTGTCATCCGTTGGACTGTGGGTCTAGCTCTACTGCAGGGACTCGCGCATGCACGCGCCTTGGTTTGACCGAGCAGACGTGAACAGCACGGACACCGATATGGAAGACGCGGAGCAATATGAACTACTAGACAACGAACATCATGGTCTGCGTTCGCGGTCGCTTAGCAGACATCCTGTATATGAAGACGGTACCACCATCGACTGGCAGCGCGAGGAGGCCGCCGAGCGCGAGCGCAAGCGGTACCTCGCTTCGCGGCGCGGGCTCCGCGGCTTGCTCGCCTACGTGCTCGACTCCTGTAACATGTGGCTTATTCTCGTGCTCACGGGCGTCGGCGTCGGAGTTGCGGGCGCCTGGCTAGATGTGCTTGTCAGATGGTACGCATCGGATTCTGGGCGTGGCGATTTAAGAGCGGTCTCTCAAGGTTCGCGCAGGCTAGGGGACCTACGGGAAGGGAGATGCGCATATGGCTTCTTCTACAATCAAGTGGCATGTTGTAGTGAAATAGAGCGTATGCATTTGCCGTTATATCGCATCTTTAAGGTACTGAGGCACATTGCGTTGCATCAACTAAGCTGGCGAAGTCTGTACACAGTGGCAGACATGGAGTGAATATCTGCACATCAGGTTCATATTTGCGCAGTCTTTGCTGCAATCTTTCATCTATGTAGCCCTCGCTGTAAGCGAACTGTCCACTTCCACACTCCTCCATTCACGCGTCATTGTAAGATTGCTTTTGCAGGAAGTGCTGCCGTGCTGGTCAAAACATATGCGCCATAGTAAGTACCGCATAGTGGCGTACAGTGAATACTGAACCCTGTCTCTCTAGCGCATTTCACACTGGGAGTGAGTATACTACCGAATTCGTTGAGCGTTGACGATTGACTATTGCCTCAGTTCCCGAGATTAAAGCTGTTCGTAGCATTCATGCTTCAATAGCACATTGATTGACTCAGTCTGCACAGATCCTCAACGGCTACGTCCTCGACGCATTCCTCAGCCCGTGGACACTGCTCATCAAAGCACTCGGCCTGGCACTAGCAGTCGCATCCGGCCTCTCCCTCGGCAAAGAGGCATGCACCCTCACCCTCTTCGTCTCAGCACACCACTCACGCGACACCAGGGCCCGCTCGTCCACGTCTCCTGCTGTCTCGCCTTCCTGCTCTCCAAGATGTTCAAACACATCCACCGCAACGAAGGTGACCATCCTCCCTTCCCCCATCTTCTCGTGACCTCAATCTTTGACACATGCGCTCAGCACGGAAGCGCAAGATGCTCGCCGCAGCCGCGGTCGCGGGCGTGTCCGTCGCGTTCGGGAGCCCGCTCGGCGGGGTGCTCTTCGGGCTCGAGGAGCTCGACACGTTCGCGAGCGGCACGGACGTGATGTGGCGCGGATTCGTCACGTCCGTCATCGCCGCGATGGCGCTGCAATACGTGGACCCGTTCGGCACGTCAAAGCTCGTGCTTTTCCAGGTCACGGAGGCGACGACTGTATGGCGGTGGTTCGAGCTGGTGCGTTGTCGGTTGCTATCAGTTGACTGTATAGTCGATTACATCCATATCAGATCCCATGGCTGTTCCTCGCCGTGCTGGGGGTTAGTATTCTTTCACCACCTTAATAGTGATATTGATGATGTGATGGAACTAGGGCCTTTTCGGCTCACTCCTCATCAAAATGAACGCTGCGGCCGCGGTATACCGTCACAACAGCATCCTGCGGTCGTGGCCGACGCTTGAAGTCATCGGTTTCAGCGCGATCACCGCGGCTGTCAGCTACTTGGTGCGTCCTGCTTCGCGCGCGGATCGCATAGCGTTGCAGTTGATACCAGGAAACAGGTCGTGTTTCTCCGAGTACAGTCCATGGACCTGGTTGCGAACTTATTTCAGGAGTGCGACCCGACGAAAGTCGATTTTCACGGCCTGTGCAAGTCGGTATTCGATATGAAGTGTGTTGCTTGCATGGGATCTGATCGCATATGTGAAGTGCTACAGCTATATGGGCGAATGTCTTCCTATTGGTCTTGACTGCCATTACCAAGATCGCTTTGACCGCTTGGACGTTCGGCATGATGGTAGGTGCGATCACGACAGAAAGTTCCCTTGCTTTACGCCCACCAGATCCCTGCCGGCATTTTCCTCCCAACAATTGCCATTGGAGCGTGCCTTGGACGTGCGGTAGGGCTCATAACGTGAGTAAAGTGGCGACATGCGCGCTTCGGAAACCTATCTGCGTATATAGGCAAGGGTTGCATCGCACCTTTCCTACGGCGTGGATATTCAATTCATGTCCGCCTGATCCGACTGTACGATGTGTATCTCCCGGATTCTATGCAGTGATCGGGGCGGCTGCGATGCTTGGTGGAGTGACCAGAATGACTAGTATGTATGTGTCTCTCCTTGACGACAATCAAGTTTACACGCCCCCAAGTCTCCCTTGTAGTCATCTTGTTCGAGGTACGGGCTCATCATTTCAATGTGATCAGCGCGACCCATAGTCTCGCCCTCCCCAGCTGACAGGGGCACTCTCGCACGTCCTCCCGATCATGATTGCCGTCATGGTCTCCAAATGGGTAGGCGACTACTTCGGCAAGGAAGGCATCTACACCGTCTGGATTGCGATGCGCGAGTACCCTTGGCTACCGCCCGCCGAGTTTCACGACACGGGCGAGACGGCCGCGGGCGTGATGAAGCCTGCCGAGAGACTCGTCGTTATAGAGCAAGACAGGAGCGGCATTACGTTGAATGATCTCAAGCGGACCGTGGATACGCACCCCTTCCACGGATTCCCGGTGCTGCTCGGGGACCAGTTGCTGGGGTATGCCACAAGAGATAACTTGATAGAGGCCCTAGGTACATCACCCCGCTATTGTCTCATCGAGTGCTCCTTGGACTGATGATTCATTTGGAGTTCCCCTCATCGTCGAGGATGAGAATACGGGAGAGCAGCGGAAAGGCACATTTGTCCCTCGCCAATCAGGCCAAGATGCGAATATCATCGACCTTTCCTCCCTACTCGAAGAAGCGGTCCTGCAACTACGACCAGAGATGCCACTTGAGCTGGTCGTTGGGATGTTCCAGAGACTTGTACGTTCTTTGTCCGTTGTTACGTTCTCACTAGAAATCACTAAGTCTATAATTTCAGAATCTCCGGCACATTCTCTTTTCACAGAGAGGTCGGTTCGCCGGGATGGTATCCAAAACGGATATTGTGCGCTTGTTTACGGCGGAATTTCCGTATACTGCCGCGTTGGCAGAGAAGCTATGGTAGTAGTGTGTTCGCTGAGAGGTGTGCTAGAGGGCTTATCCATTGAGAACAAGTACACGAAAATGAATTGCACAATTCACGAAGCTGAATTAAGCTTGAGCCAGCCCCGGGGCTGTTCTCCAGTATTATGTTGCTGTATCCTATGTGTATGCTGCAGGCATGAAGGCTTACAACAGCCTCGAAGTGCCATTCCCATCAGCCTGAGCTGTCTCAATGTGCGGATCTCGTGTAAATATATGACAGAGAACGTGGTTGAACTGCGAACCTCATCCATCCTAAAGCACCTGATTTACAGTACATAGAAATGCAGAGCAAACATATTCATCACCAGGCATGGTAGATGATATCCGGGTCGTAGAAGTTGAACTCGAACGGGTCGAAATCCTCGCCGTAATTAGATACACCGGAAATCTCCGTTCATTCCGGCTCGCGGACGTCAACCATGACCTTGCCGTCCCACTCTGCCGATGGCACGATCTCGCGTAGGCGCTCGATATCCCTGTCGTCGATGTTATAACAGTTCGTGATTTGTAGCTTGCGAATCTCGACGCCTCGGTCGCGTCTCCTCGCGAGGCAGTCCAGCAATGACTCTGTCAATTCGCCCACCAGCCCCACGCCATATGTCTCCCGCTCGGCGAAGCACATAGACTTCAAGGAGATGGAGCGAAGTAGCGGGAACAACTTCATGGATGTCTTACGAGTGGGCCTGCCCACCTGTAAGTCAAGGCTGCAGAGAGCTTGGGCGAGTGCGAGGGTACCAGTATCACTCCAGACCTCCAAGGTAGTGACTTGTTTTAAAGGCCGGAAAGCTGCAATCCACTGACTCGCTGACTCGTAGGATAAGTTCGAAACAACGAGGGTACGGACTATCCGCCAGGGAATATGTTCCAACATGGTGGTGAGTACTGTTGGGGGGGTCGTTTCTTCGACGAACAGCAGGTCAAACGTGTAACGTGGGCTGGAGTAGTCTTCGTTGACACCGGAGTATCCTGCCTGCCAGCCAGAACCTTCGATGCGATAACAGTCGTCTGGATCCATGGTGCAGTCGAGCCTACGTATCCTTTTCCAGAAGGGCACTTTGCCAGCCAGACAATTGGCAAGTTCCATTGAATGTCTAGTCGACTCGGCCTGCAGAGAAAACGTGGACAGTGACGGAAAGGAGAGATGGCTCAATACATATATGCAGTCAGCGGGCGTATTTGCGACCAGCAGAATCGAACGAAGCCGTGTGAGTGTGATTACTCTTGTAGGTGCTGGAATCTCTGTCACAGAACTAGGTAGGGAAGGGGCGGTGTATTCTAACTCGAGGACTTCGAGTAAGGGCATGTTCTCTAACGCGTTGATAAAGTCCTGCAAGCTGTTATCCTGTCCGGCACGGTCACAATGGCACCTCAACTCCAGGCGGCTGAGTGAGCGAAAGGCGATATCGGTCCAGCTGAAGGCAAAGTTATCAAGCTCGAGTTCACGGATCGGCGCCCTAGGCTCGATCCGCAATGAAGCTGGTAGGGATGTTTGGCCAACTGCGTCGCCGCGTGTAAAGTGTATGTGAATAAGCTTCAGCTTCAGCGATTCCAGTAGTGGGATTGGCCCGTCCATTTTATCACTAATCTCACTGAGCGTTTCCGAGGGTGCAGTTACGCTAAGGGCACGTATATGAGACAGACGCCCCAGGATGGTCATCGTTTGATCTTTGGAAAGGAGATCGTGGGCTTGTATGCATGCGTCGAGCCTGAGCGGCGCACATTTTGCTCGTTCCAATACCTCCTGTAGCACAGCAGGCGCAGAGGGTACCTTCAATGTCGCCCAAAGAGCGGGACAGCCAAGTGCAACTACCCGCCAGTGTGCACATACGTGGGTGATTAGAAACCGCACGCTATAGCTGCGGCCGAGATACGGGTATTGATCTACTTCATATTTGACGGCTTGCCAGAGCGTAATGAAGATTTCAGCCAGAATCTCCTGAGGTAAGATTGAGATCGGCGACAGCATATTCAGCTCGCTCTTCAATTTGACCACAGATTGGTTGAGTCGAGTGATCTCAGCCTCAATCTGAGCGCGTCTATGCTCTTTGGCAGACATATTCACGTCTCTGAGTGATTTTCCATGGTCCGCAGCCACACTTGTGTAGGAAATGGATCAGGATCGCTCGTGTTCTCAGAAGGCTATCGTACCCTGCGGTTGTCGTGGCCATTTTTCTGCTGAACTAAAGATTTATAAGTTGCGATGTTGGCTGTTGAGCTGTGAGCATCTCAGCAACTGTATTGGCAAGAGAACGACGTGACACTCACTGCACAGGCACAGCTAGTGTAGCCGCACAAATAGTGGATTTCGAAAGGTTCTACGGTCAGCAGCTACAGTAGCATGCGCAATAGAATGCCAGGGAGGAGGCGTTGTGAGGAGCAGGGATGAGCGGCAAGTCCTCCTCGAGGTAAGAACCGACCACTCCGCATCCACACGATGACAGTGCCTCATGGTGAGATCTAAGATTCTCTGATATGCAGTACGAGCGCTTACATGATCACGTGTGCGCGTACGAGGATCCGACACGCGGTTGTCACGTTGGATTTTGAACTCGCGTGTTCCTCTATCTTGAGGCAAGAGCAATTCTGCATGTAAAGCATCGCGATACGAGTCAACTTACTGACACTTCTTAGATTTGCTTCAAGCGCACACACATCGCGATCGTCAGAATCGTTTCCAACGTTCTGTCTTACAACATGTACAACAATCCATGCAACGCAACGAATATTCTCAGTTACAAGTACAAGCTCGCCTTCTTCAACGCGACTTCAGGACTAGAAGGCTCACATTAGCATACTGAGCATGGCACATCGGCACACCAACGAACTTCACATTTCAAACTGACGGGGATCAGCTACTTCTGGCCGCTGGTCGAGGAATATGAAGTCCCGTTGGGGGAGGTGTACTGACTGTATCCACTTCCACTGTTGTAGTAAGTGGACCCGTTAGGGTTGCTGTAGTAGTAGCTCCCATCCCTGAGTGACAACTTTGCACGGCTGTGTGACGCATATACGATGCAGAACCTACGAGTTCGAGTAATGGTACCCGCTGGATCCTTCATAGTCGCGACTGCAGTAGTGGTTGCCCTGAGGAGCGTGTATGCGTCAGACTGCGCGAACGGAAGGGGATGATCGCGACGAACCTGGTCGTTGGTGCCACTGCTCGTATAGGTGTATTCCTTGCCTGCCATGATGAACGATTGAGGTGGCTGGATAATGTCCTCGGACAACGTGGTTCAGAGATAAGCTGCACTGGCGGTAGCAGCGCGGATTTATGTGTTCCCGCACTGATTTGAGGCCCAGATCCAACCTCAGATCCTCGATTAATTAAGATTGCCCGATTCGGTTCGAGCTCCTGCATACTCTGTCCTTACATAAACCGCTACCACCACAGCAACAGCCAGATATGAACTCGAATGAGCTATACTGGATGATGTGCCTCCTCTGTCACCTAAGGGGGCATCCCAAAATATGTTAAATTTGTACCTGGAGACATAGACATAGCGCTACCTCTTTTAACGATATGGACATGACAAGCACATGGCGGCCCACTGATGAACTCTGTGTTCAACCACATCACATTTTTGTTGTATATTACTGATCTGTGTTCAACCATGGCTCCCTCATTTCATCTTTATCGTGCCCCAGTTGTTCATTGCATCCAACCATGACATCTATCATGATCCTGATCTGCTGTGCCCAACCACAGCTTCCTTATTAATTCCTGCTTACTTATGCTGTGCTCATAGCCACTTGATGATAACAACATGGTCAATGTTCTACATTTGAACATTTTGGCAAGCTTCAGGACAAACATGGGCGCATTCACGTACGGTGGTGAATTATGAGAAAACATCTTTCGTCGAATTCATAGAGATCGGATATCAACACTCCACATCTGTAGGTCTGCGGCTGTATAGCGATGACATTCACTTCTTGCATGATCTGCTAGTCTTCCCACCGCGAGAGGTGTGTTGACTGTAGCCCTTGCCATTATTGTAATATTTGGATCCGTCGAGATTCTGATAAGAGTAGCTTCCATCGCTATCGGGGTAGACTTTGTATCAGCGAACTTCTAACTCCATCAGTATGATACAGGATCGTCAGTCAGAGAGCTATTATAATGTCCAGAGCAAAGCATTGCGAGTACCAGTACAAACAATCCTAATAGCACAAGGGCGACGATAGCTGTAGCAAAGAATCCGGTCATCTACATTGAGGAGTATACTGGGTAGGGGATTATAGCCTGTGACCGATCGATACTGAAAAACTGCCTGTAAATACCGGTATGAGTGCGTGTATGACGATGATGGTGAGTGATGCGTACCTAAACACCGGCATATCGACCTGCGGTACGTGACTCATTTCAGAACAGAGATGCAAGAATAAGAACAGGGAACATACCAGTGACTTGAAGATGACAAATACATGATCGCTGTTGTGAGTATCTACCCTGTGGCATACCTCGCACAAGTCCTTCGAACAGTACGCGCACCGGAACCATTCCCCGTGAATATAGTTCATACAGCAGTCGCACAGCAGATACGAATGCTTCAATAACTTCAAGTATTCTGTTGTGCTTCAATGATCAGTCGGCGCCCCAGTCATTAGACGATGGCACCCACTCTTGGGATTACCAGGATCGTACTGCCCAGCAGGAGGGCCAGCGGGCGTCTTGTAACTATAGTTGACTGTATGAATCTCACGCCGAACTGAGGCATTTCCTCCTTCACTCACACTTGCGGAACAAGAGGAACCTCTACTTGCAGTGGACGATCGAGAGGCCTGGGAAATTGAATGAAGACATGCATCGGATCGTGGATCATATAAGACCTCTCCTCGCAAGTTGCACACTACAGACAATGTTAAACATCAAAACGGTACTTTTCACGGTGAGAACTCACTCACCAAGCTATATGGTTTGGGTATCGAAATACATGTCGCACACTGGTATCGTAAGCCAACAATCGGCTAGATCACCGTCAGTCAACGTGCCACTAGGATTCGCGGTGTCATCCACCTACCTCGCTGCAGTTGCTGCATCGGACGCCATGGTCATCCGTCTCCGCGACCACTGACGCAGCATCAGATGCAGCATCGCTGCGTAATCCAACTCCGATAACTGTGCGTTCATATGCGGTGATTTGCGAATTGCGGCGCGACCTGACCTTCTGGCCAGTAGCCGCATCTCTCCCGCCCCAGAGATTCTTCGCCCTTTGACTCGCAGATTGCAGCTCTGCAGTTCCTAGAGGATATGGAATCTGATAGATTGAATGTCAGTCCTTGTCCCGCGTTGCGATACGACGAGTTGAGTGACCTTTATCATGATATGAGATGAGCTGTGCCCGCCATCAGAAGCATCCAGGTTCCCAGGAAGACCCGCAGACTCGCAATTTGCGCAGATGTCGATCGAGTCACAGATTGCGCAGTGGAACCGAGCGCCCACGATGTCCTGCATACAACTATAAACACTCAGCATTTTTGGTTAACTGGGATGCTGCCTATACATACTGCATGCACTTCACACCAGGATGCTTCAACGCTGAAGGAGACAAGTGATTAACCCAGCCACTGTAACTCACCAGAGCTTTTGCACTTACAATGCTCGTCCTCGGGTGGCATAAGCTTACGGATACCGCGCGCAATCTCAGAACGTGATCTTGACAGCTTGTCTGGTACCAAAAGGAACGCGTGTGAAGGATGGATCTCATGCACTTGACTGTGTATACCACGTCAATTAAACTTCCAGGTGTGAAAAAGTTCGTGCGTACCTGTAGCACGCCTTGCAAAGCGTAAAGTTCTCGCATGACGCGCACTTGTATCTATGATTCACTATCAAAGTTCCGCAGGTCGAGCATGGAAGGCTCCGGTGGTCATCTTGTTCTGCATGGACATCCGCAGTGATCAGCCAACAGTCCATACCGTGCAAGCGCGTACACCGTACCGACGTCCTGCCACCCATTGTGTCCCCAGCTCTTCTCCACGTACGCATGTCGAAGCTGGCCTTTCTGGCTCGGCGCCGCCCGGCGCCATTGTGACATCGCGCGCTGTGCGTCTTCCGCAGACGCGTGCCAGGCGGGCGGGGAGACCTGCGCCACGCTCATCTCAAGCGCGTGTGTAACGCCCGCAGTCGACAGACACTGCCAACATAACTCATACCCAGTAAAGCCACCGCGCGCGCCAGGTATAGTCAATGTGGCTAGTGAAGATGACGTCCCGCTACTGGGCAGTGCGGGCAGTGGTTTGCCTCGCTTACCCCCGCCATTGAGCGTTGTGTCCGACATTGAACGATGTGGTGGCGGAATGTCAGAGATCATGGACCAGGACGACATCGAGGGAGAAGAGGACACAGTATGAGAACGCGATGTGGGAGGGTATGGGTGCGCGCCTTTCCCCGGCGCAATATCGATTGCGCGGTCCTTGCCCTTGCCTGCTGCAGATATCCCGTGCGCGATAGGAATAGGCTTGCGTTCCCCGCAGCTCGAACAGACATATCGGATCGTGTCAAGCACATTGGAGCAATTTGAACACGTTGGCGGATCTCGAGGTGGCGCGACGGGCATGTTGATATATTGCAGCACGTCGGGTGGGATGCTAGGATCGATGTAATCTGGAGGAAAGGTACCGTCAATCTCCAGACCTAGCTCCGGGTCTGCCGGCGAGGTGAAGGGATTGGATACGCGGGATGTGCTTCTCTGTAAGTCGCTGCCCGATGCGCCATATACGATCTGGTACCCCTGCCCATATGCCTCCATGGATGTAGGCCGGCTATGCGCCGGGTTCGCGGAAATGCTCGCGCGGAAGACATCAGATGTAGATGCATCAACGTCCTCGTAACTAGAATCGTGCGTTTGTGACGCGCCGTACGACGACCCTCCGCCGGTATACGCGTAGTAATACTTGCCCGTCGAGTCCTGTAGAAGCGCGAGCTCGCCACTGAGTACTGATTCGCCGTCACTCTGCCGATCCACAGACGGCTCGTATGACTTTTCTGACGGCGCGGGGAGCATTGATTTCAGCGTCCGCGCACTTTGGTCTCGCAACCATGCCGCGCCACGTTCCGAATGCAGCGTCGACGATCCGTGGCTCGAGGCCGCCTGCTTGCTGAGCAGGTCTTCTTCCAGCTTGAGGCGCTCGAACACTGCCGAGGGATCCCCGACTGATTGATAATCCGCAAATGGATCATCCTGCACAGCCACTGACTCCTCGTGAGGATGAGACGATCCCGCAAGGATGTCCGAAGCCAATGTCGGCGGTACGCTAGATAGTGTCCCCATCTCCCATTCGGTCTCGCGTATCGAGGCCGGCGGAGACTTGCTGAGCAGAGGTTCTCGACTCGCATTTGGAATAGTCTTGGGTCCCTTCGCGCGATACAAGTCGTGTTTCGTGCCCATATCCTTTGAGCTCACGGTGACAGAGTCATCGTCGAACTCCTCGGGAGGGGGTGCACTGAATGACAGCGATATCTCGCTGCCATTGCGACTTTTGTATCCATCCGAGCTGACAAAGGACGACGTGTCCGACAAGCTGGGACCGTCGTAGCCCACGCATATCTGTACTTTGAGCGTGATCCTGTCTCTGCCGACGCTCCTGCCGGAAAAGATTGAGGCTGAGGAAGATACAGGGGGGTCGTCGTGTACCGGGTAGACATAGCGGATGGCCTCAGTTAGGTCGGCGTCGGACGCAATCACGGTAACCTCGCCGTCATCGTCTGTATACGCGACGTCGAATTGAATAGCAGCAAGAGCGAAGCATTCTTCGATCTACGACCGGCATTTCAGCACCGGAGGTGGCTAGAGCTGGAGGCTCACGCTTACCTTTCTCCTCAAAGACTCGAATGTGCATGCACGCGTAGAGCTATAGCTGATTCGCTTGACGGCCTCGTCGTAAGTACACTTCACGACCAGAGCCTTGTCGGGACGGGAATCGGTACCGGGATCGTACGCGGATGCGCTATAGTTCGAAAATGACATGCAACGCTATGAAATCTTTGTATCGGTTCCTAACATGGAGTCACTTCCAGCTGCGGTTGTGTGTTATAGCTGCTGCGGTGCTCACCTACGTGATTCCGGTGGCGCCGAGGCTGAATGCGAAGTCGTAGACGAACACTGCGCTAGGATTGCCTGGATTTCAGCGTCTAGGCTTCGTTGACTGACTGCCTTTACAAAAAGCGCGAGACCTAACAGGTGTATAACCTGAGCCTAAGAAACATACGTCGTACGCAGCGAGTAGGAACAAGCTGGATTTAAGGCTGGGTAGCGCATGAGATAACAAGCGCCCGACTCCTCGGATTGATAGACGCTCAACCGAGCAAGGCTCACGTGCGTTCGTGAGAGAGAGAGAGAGAGAGACAACCATTTATATCCCGCAGTCAGTATCCTATGTACATGTGCGGCAGCTAACGAGAGCCCAAGGTCGAAGGTGACAGTTCACGATAGTTACGAGTAGGGTGTTGTGCGGGGTCGTACTTCTGTTAGGTATCGTATGAGAGGGCGAGCATATGGTAGAAGCCCCGAGGTTAGGCGACACCAATCGCTCTAGTGATACGTATATAGAAAGGAAACGAAAAGAAAAGGGAGGTTAAAACTAATAGAAAAAGTATGTAGCAGAAGAACCCGGACTTCTTGCAAGGTGTTATGTGGGAAGGCGGTCAGGTGCGAGAACGGATAGTCATGGATACGCGTCCGTGGAAGTGGGAGGTGATGGTGCCGTAATTGAAATCATGGATAGCGCTCTCGAGCGCTTTGAGTATATGGCCGTCGTCGGCATCGGTGAACGAGAGTAGAACAGAGGAGTGCGTCTTGTGGTCAGGGATGTTGGGGTTCATCCAACGTATGAAGTGAGGTTCAAAGGGGTATGGTCGAGGAGCAATGGTGTAGAAGGGAGTTTGACTGAGTGCGTAGAAGAATTCGTCAGCAAGGTCTTGATTGGTGACGCGAGTGCCGTCATCGTAGCGACATGCGATGCCGTTGATTTGAACAGTGTAGGTGTTAGGGATCGGGGTGGGAGGTTTGGTATTGCGAATCATGTCAAGGGAAGGTGTAGGTCCTATGGGGTGGTCGTACATGGGAGGTTCCAGGAGGGCTGCCATAGTTTGGTCAACCCAAAGCGGTCTGCATGATTGAGAAGGAGAATCGTCGGTGGTGTCCGCAGGTGTAGCCATGGAGGGAGGAGTGGTGATGGGTGATGGGAGTGGGGGCGCGGATGGGATGGGTGACTGAGAAACGGGTGAGCGAGTTGGGGGAGTGATACGTCGGCCATCGGGGCCAAAATATTGGGGAAACATGGCACGTTCAGCAAGGGTGCCATAATTGATGGCGTAGTCTTCGGCAGATAGTTCCGAAGGAGTGGGCGTGGGCGAGTTGTGGGTGAGTTGGGGGTGAGCAGTGTCGTCCGAATCCGCTGTATGAGCGGATGGTGTAGGGGAGTGGTCGCGTGTGGGAGGAGGCGGTGGGGTAGTGGACGGTTTAGGTGATTTGACGGTGACAGTCTGGGGTGGGGTAATCGCTGGTGAGGTTACAGGAGGGGTAGGGTTGGGAGTAGGTGGTTTGTTGGGTACCCAATGGAGTTTGGGCAGGGGTGTTTTGCGTCGTGGAATTCGGGATGTGGTGACTAAGCGTTTGATGTATGGCGCCTGATGGGTCTGGATAGTGGTGCGTGTAGCAGGCGGTGAGGGTGGAGGTGTGGGAGTAGGGTAGGGCATAGGGTTGGGAAAAGTAGGCGCCAGAATGGCGTCTAAGTGGTTGGCGAGTTGGCGGACTGTGTCTCGCACTGTGAGTAAGGTGAGGGCTTCGGTGTGAGCGATTTCGTCAGCTCCATGTTGGATTGCGGTAAAGAGGTAGGATACGTGAGTCTTCCAAAGTGGAAGAGCATAGTTGGAGGAGTTGGTTTCGTGTGCCCGGTGGATACTCTGGGCAGCGTTGAAAAGTAGATCAAATGCAAAGGTGGCTGATGTGGTTTCGGTTTGGACCCTCTGGGTGTTGGGGACGGTGCGTTGGGTGTTCATGGTGGGAGAGACGGTGCGTGGGGGTCGGCGTATGGGTGGACGGTACGTGAGCGCCTAAGGCGATGGTGGTGGTAAGAGAGAAAGGAGGGTCGTCACGTGCGTTCGTGAATTCGAACCAATCTAGATTCATGCCTTGCCGACGTGCGTGCTGGAACCATACGCTGGCGCCGCTATTGTATTGGATCGAGAGCTCGACACAGAACCACACTAGCCCGGATAGACACGCAGATAACTTCTGCATCGGCGCGTCCTGACGATACACTTTGTATTAGTCTAAACTTCGTAGTGAGAATTTAATTAGGTACGCATTGATGGGGAATTTGATCTTGGCGGTCGCTGGTCTATAAAAACAGCCATTGATGCGCAATCAATTGAGCCGAGCTTCCGCCATTTATTCTGAGTGTCTACTTCTCCGAGCTCAAGCCAAAGGACATTTGAACCCAGCTACATTAAATTTCACCACTTCAGACAAGCGATGTCTCAGATAGACAGCCTCCCTCCTTATGACCTGGCAATCAGCGAAACAAATCTACATGTGTCTCCCGCACCGTACAACACTGTACCACCTCCGTCATTCACTGACATCATACCGACATACCGGATTGGGTCATGGACGCTCGACAGTCCTCTTGTCAGCGTTCAGCAGCTGAAGGCACATCTGACACTTCTGAGGGCATTCAAGAACTTGCGCTTAGCTGTAGAAGGTGAAGGGAGTCGCTTACCACTAGCATGTTCGGTACCTCTGAGAGGCGCGCAGCGGTGGGCATGGTTTGTCAACTTAGCAGTGGAACGGTAGGCTTCTAAGCACTACAAACCCCAGACGGTCTTGCGACCGCATTTTCCGAAACGCTCTGAAGGAATGCTGATTATCTGTCACTTAACAGATTTCAAAGATGGGCTGCTGCCGTGCAAGTCAAAGACTTACATCATTGGCTCGCAGAGGAGCTTCCTCCCCTTGACGTGCTCATGGTATGGCACGCGTACATGCTCAATCCCACGTCAGTGAGCTTACAAGACTTTACGAACACCTTCATCTCACCAGGAATCTATAGATGGTATGCAGAAGACTGCGAACGCCTCCCGCTGCTGAGGCTCCTGAGAGTGATGCGAGACAAGCTACTTCCCGCCGTTGTAAGCATACGACTCTCTTACACTCTGGAGTGATGACACACCAACTTCGTCTAGATGAGTATGGGAGACAACCCCGCGTACCAACCATCTGAGGCCAGGGAGGATTCATGGCTCGCGCAGACAGATACACCGTTTGATCCGCTTGATGCAGCTGCATGCATGTTTAGCCGTACAATAGAGTGTCCGGAATGCTGTACATCCATAGAAACTCGTATGCATGCATTTTACATAACCGACCCAGAACCATCTACTAACGACTTCACAGCTTATCTCAATCAAGAAGGGACAGGCTACACACAGCATAACTTCAAGCAGAAGTGCTCGAAGTGCGAGCACGAAATAACCAAAGCAAGCCTTGGTACAGCGAAGTTCGTCAAAGATCTCATGACAAATCGTTCTCAAACTAGCGCCGCTAAGGTCTATCTGGCGTTAGTCTCTCCTATATCCTACAATGTACTTCGCTTATGAAATAACCAGTGGGACGCTGCACACACCAACCAATGCCAAAGACACGAGCCGTGCGACTCGTTTCAGAAACGGACTTCTTAGACTGCGGCAATTTCAGCAATATGGTCTTGTGAGGGAGAAATATTCCCTACCTTCTGCCTCAACTTACTTTCCGCCGATCAAGTCAAAGGAAGGATGGAAGCGCGAAATTCAACACCAACTGCGGCATTCGATGAAAACCCTGTATGACATAGCTTCGCCCCATCTAGAGCAGCCCGCAAGTCGACATCTGTATGTGTATTGGGAGCAACTGGCTTCTTCTGTCCGACTGACCTGCTTTTGTGAATTCGCAATCGCTACCTAGGCTTGACAGGATTGTGAGCGCATACACAGACGATAGGCCGTTCTCAGTTGATCTTGTTGGAGCCGTGAGTCCTTGACTGGTTACAAAGGTCATAAAAGATGCTCATGATGCTGCCCGTAGGTCTTGCGTCAAGGCGCATTTATTGACAAGATGCACGAGTTTGGATGGACAAGACCGGGCTTCTTTGATAACAGAGAGGATGAACATGTACTGGAGCATGCAATTGCGAGATACCATGCGTGGGTTTATCAAAGGCATTATCGTGGTACTCTCTGACTATCATTGCAGGTTTTTGGATTTGATGGCAACATCTGAAGAGCCACTGATGCTTGTTCCAACCTTAGATATTGATCTTGCGTGGCACTCGCATCAGTTGAAGGCAGGTCAGTATGAATTGGACTGCAAGCAGTACGTTGGCCGATATATCGATCAGTGTGTATCTACCACGCTGCTAACCACCTGAAGAATATGCTGACTGAGAGACAGCGATGATAAAGTTGCGCAGGACTATCTTGCATCATCTTTGGATACCACTTGCCGTGCTTGGCAGGTAGATGTCGTATTCACTTCGTTCAGCATGAATGCTGAATACACTCCTCTATCCTAACTGTAGAAACGATATGGCGTTCCATATATGTACTGTGGCTGCCTACTTCCCGAGGAGTCGATCACCGAGCGTCTTCGACGTTTCAAGCACTCGATGAAAGAGAAACCTCTATCATTGCCTAATCTTGACCCTCCCAATAATCGTCACGCAATTCAGGCGACTCACCCAAGTGAACACAATTCCGTGGTAGTACAAGCTAGCAGCATCGGCATCCAGAAACCAGATGCTCAGCCCTGTTCACGTCCCAAACACAGGAAGTGGCACGCGCGCTACTTCAGTGACGACAGGTCCCAGAGGCACCGTCAAGCGCACGAACCGGCGTTTCTGACACCTATACCCTTTTATCGCCCTGCATCGGCGTGCGTGACTGCAGGGGGTTCTTTTGGATTTGATGCAGGTGCAGCAGCCCCTTGTGCGATAGTGCGTCAATTCAGCTACTCGAGTCCTCTACATGGTGAACTGAAATTTCTTCTATCAAGGGCGGCGGCGTCTGTCATGCGGATGCTTACGGACTCGTTATCGATGATGTTCTGTGCATAAGTAGCTGATTGAAATAAGGGAGATCGATGATTCGCGCGAACTCATGCTGTGTCAGGAGCCACAGAACGACGCATGACTTGGATACCTAGGACACCCATTGTGCAATTCAGGAGATCATAGATTGCGGAGACCGTGATATGTTCATTGACCTAATTTGATATAGTGTGCGCGGACATACTTCCATCTTCCTCAATTAGACATGGCCTTCCGCTACCATCTCATTGAATTGGAGTGACCTTGTCAACTGTCCATTTTGGGGATAGACATCAGCTAATCTCCCAACTATGCGTGCTACAAGCTCCTCTCGGCTTACGATGGATGAATTCTTCGGAGGGACTATACACGCACGAGCGAAGGCGGTCCAAGTCGGCTATCGATCATGACGACGATATGCCTCTGTCGTTCACTCCGCTTAGACTGATGACATGTGCGATGCGCTGATCTCATCGAAGTTTCAAAACGTTCAGCAAGATCATACCGCAATTACTCAACAGCTTATGATGACAGCCCTTTGGATGGAGCAGACGTGATGCTCTCAATTGACGAGCCTACTGCCGGATCCGTCAGCAGCGCAGCGATCACCAATAGTTAGGATCTCTCTACTGTTTTCGGTACAGTACTTGATATTTCCATCAAGGAGCTGTCAGTCAGATTCTATCTCAGCGCTAGACCATAAAGTAAAGGGATGCTTTGATGCTTTCTCACCTCTCCTTCGCTACTCAATCTGCGAATGCATTGAGAAAATGGATGCGTATATATAGCCGATATATTGTTATTACAAGCAAGAATCTTTCATTTCTACGGGGATATCTGTTCAAACGTATTACTCCGACCTAAGATCGTCATTTTGGAATATGTCGGCTTCCCCCAAGAGGCGAGTTGCGCTGTCGAGGGCCCTAAGGAAAGTCGATGAACGGGAGGTCGGTAGGAGCTGGATCCCTGCACTCAAAAGTTATTGCTATGTGTTTCAGAGCTGGCCAGGAGAAATAATTTTCACCTCTTCGGATACTCCCTATCTCTGAATAGCAAAGGAGGCGATAGGAGTACACTCAGGCTGTTACCGTCATGTCTGGGAGTTGGCGGAACCGATACAAGGACCTTCGAGCTGCCTTTTCCTGTGGTGGATTTCGAAGGTGTGCTGCTGTTGTAAAAGAGAACAATGAGCTATGTAATATCCTCAAGAAAGACTGAACCCGTACTACTTGCGATACATGCGCGGCACCATCGGTGCCGGTGGAGGAGAGAGATCGGCGCTGTCATGGTTGCCAGCAATGGGACGCTTTGGGGTTTGCGGGGCATCAGATTGGACTAGGTCTGGGATGTCAGGCGATGATTCAAGGCGCGGCGAGACTGAAGACCGGGAGTCGGGTCCACTCGTGCTTCCTTGGGAACTCTTCGATTCCCTACTTTTCTGAGCTTTCCCTCGCGGTTTGCGCTGCTGATGTTGTGGCTGCTTTCTAGACATCGTAGTATTTGCAGAGCGGGATGGCTTTTTGCTGGTACTCGAAGGAGCCATTTGCGTTGCTGCTGTGGAGGAAGAAAACGATGTAACGCGCAGGACTAGGATTTTCGGTGGACCTCTTATGCCGCGCGCTATCGATGTGGCCTTGGTTGAGAAGCAGCTGCGGTTATATCGATTTCATGTGATTGGACAGAGTCTGAGCCACTGGCCGCGGAGTCGCCGAATCATGCGCTCAGGCAGTGCACGATCAGCCAGCACAATCAAATGGACACAATGGAACTGCAAACTGTCTCGAATGTGCATCTTATGCGTGCACCCCGTCCCGGCGAAGAGTCATCCCACCCTATTAGGACATGCCAGCAGCGTTCCCCTGGTCAGAACGTGCGATGACCAATGCGAGGAGCATCATGGCTTTCTCTCTCACCTTGTCACCCGCTCCTAAGAGGAGGCTACAGTAACACGCTACACAATGGGATTCCGGCAGAAACCTCCGAGTGCCTAGATCAGTGCTACTGACTCACAGTGAGAAGCACGTCCGACTTCCGCGGTCATCAATTGTCTTAGGCCCACGAGGTCCTAGCATTGTGGCACTGAGCCACGTCTACAACGTAGAGATGGTCTGCCGACACTCCTATGATAGACTATTTCAGCTAATGGTCGCAACAGACAATACCACTACTTTACCTTCTCTTGCTTACTCTGTCGCTGTCTTTGTTCCACAACCAGCGATATCTTGGTACCTATCGCTAATGTCAATGCGCAACTATAGGAAACCAGCATAAAGGAAATAATGTCCTGCTGATACCCTTACCAACGGCGTACTTCTGGAATGAGAGGATCAATATACATGTAAGTGGTTACGTCGTGTTGTGGCCAGATGATAGTGAATGCGAATGTATCACCCTATGTCGGCTGAGGCGTCTTATGGTGCCGGCGCCCTAGTCACCGCTACTTTTGTACAGTGGCCAAATCCTTGGGTCAACTTCGCATTAACCCTAAAGCAAGGTTTATATAGGCGCCGGTACTTTCTGTGCCCTGATACCGAACACTTTGGGTATGGCACAGCCCGGAGATGCGAAATTTGAATGCTCGTAGTGATGTAGATACAGGGCAGGCACAATATTAATATATCTACCAGTTCACTACATCCCATGCTTGAATAAGACACAGAAAGCATGCGAAGCCAACGTTGCTCAGTGCTGGGAAGTGGCAATTGCACGCATCACAGCAAAGGATTTGTAAACAAGAAGGCTATTCAACTGACGAATCTCCTGCTCAATTATATCAACTTCCCAGAGGAATACAACAATTTCTCGTCAAGCCAAATATTTGGGTTGATGAGCTGCAAATGCCAAATCGTGGGGAATGTGACCCGGATGCAACCGGTTGCTGCACCTGTTGAATGCGTACTTGAAAATCAGCCAGATTCAAAGAACAGAAACCTCCTGTTCAGGGTCATTGAGGATGCAGGCCACATGTATATTTTGCCCAAATATCACTGAGCTGAACAGTTTCATCACATTTTTCTGGAGTGCTGTCACGAAATCCCTTTGCGATTACTATGATAATATATTACAAGCCAAATGCATTAGCATTGATGAGGATGTTGATGTGAGCTTGTCGGTACAAGTCTCACTGCCCGTCAGCTTGACTATATACCATATTTGGAGTAGTCAGACGAGTATAATTATCATTACTTTCCATATACGGTATTACTTTCCCACCACTGGCCAAATCCGGACATAGAAATTTCTCAACTTTGATTTTCAGACAAATCCGCCTAGCCATTTTGTTCCTACCTTCAATTAGAGTATTTTGGCTAGACCGATTATCTCTAGGCGCCAGTTTGAGCGAGCAGTAAGACTTGTACAAAAGTAGCGGTGACTAGGGCGCCGGCACCATAGGATGATTGGGTCACTGATCGGCGATAATGTTACGGGAGGATACGTGATTAGTACATACCATCGAGGCTTGGCGACGTGGCCACATTGTGGGCAAACACAATAGACTCGCTGTGTCCAAGCGCACGGCTGGCCACAGTGACTAGCTATGATGCCTTCACCAAGGTGATATTGTTATTGTGAGCATGAGAGCATACCAAATGTAATGATGTGCCGTTACGCAAACCATTCTCTGCGAGAACAGGGTGTCGACGTTCGATATGCAAGAAGGATGCGTTACCGGCAGCCTCTGTGGCTGGCATAGATGAATTACTCGATACCCGACCGTCCGAGTACTACAAGGCCACATCAATGTGCACATCGTCACTGATGACCACAATTCGATTTTACTGCATGCGAGGCATTATTGTTTTGGCGACCTACCGCCCGAATACCACCACTCTGCAGCCTTCAGAGCGCGTGCGCACGACCTTACAGCTCGAATGTCATGAATCTCGAATCTACCGGCTGCGAACGCCCCGATTCGACTGTACGGCAATGTGACAAGATGCCATACTAAGATGCGTGATGGACCGTGTCCGTGACCGTACACGCGTACGCTCAGTCCAGCTTGTCGCTTGCATCGCACGTCGCGTCCACGTCCCAGAATTTCGGCAATTATCTAGTAGCTGATAAATTTACGGACAGCAATAGGGAGCGTGCTCGAATGATGCTGTGCTGAGCTGCGGCCTGCCGCGGACATGTGCATGAGCTCTCGTGGCCGAAACCGAGTAACGGTTAGATTCTGGTCATTTCTTTCCGCGGCCAGTGATTCTCTGCTCCTAGTCGCGGTGCTGTGCAATACGATACCGGCTGATAGACGCAGATATCCTTTTTAGTGGCAGCTGGCGTAGCGCATTATGATCTGCATGCGGACGCCGAAGATATGAAAAGCGCGCGCTCCCGCTTCGAGTGTGGCGACATTGGTCCTGCTTGCCAAGGGTCGTATGTTTTCATTCCCACGCTAAGAAGCCTACCTTCCCTGACTGGCGATCATCCAATGGCGGGGTAAGCGGTTTCGTGCTCAGCGCTTAGCGCTCAGGTCAACGCTCTGCATTCCCAACTATCATTCGGATTAAAGAGGTTTCCGAGACAATTGGCTCAGATCAGGGGAGCGGTTAAATTCTGATGCAATAAGATGCAGGTGATTATCGCTGAAAGTCACAGGCGATCGTGCGCGATCCCGAAAGTGTGGAAGCAGCCCTCTGGGCCACACGGCACTAGTGGCACAGCATTCCCGGGAACATTCACCTGTGTGGTATAAAGCGGATCGCTAGTCTGCATATCTAGTCGCTTTATCTTTCCCTCTTCCTCCTTTGACGCTTTCAGCGATGGCTGAAGACTACGAATTCAATGACCTTCCTCCGCCTTACTCTCCTGATCCAGTAGCGTCCTCCTCACATGCATTACAAACAAGACCATGTGTTGCTAGTGTACTCCCAATTGGGGGTGCGACCCCGCCTGCCCCACTTGTGCCTAATCAGCTGCTCAAGGCCCACTTGACGCTCCTGAGATACTTTAAGCATCTGCGAACGCGGGTGGAGTCAAACGAAAACCTGAATTTCCCTCCGATTGTCGATGCCCTGGATCCAACCGAGCGATGGGTATGGTTTGTGGGCTTAGCCGTGGACCGGTCAGTCTTACCACCTCAACCGCTCACCATCGCTCGTGGCCACATGAGTTGAACAACGAACCGAATTCACACAGATTCCAAAGATGGGTCGAACATGTCAAGGGAGAAGACCCGGGCAGGCCTGACAGCTGGGTAAAGACCGAGTTTCCACCGCTGGACGTCGTGATGGTGTGGCACACATACATGCTCAATCCTGCGTGAGTCGGGTCCGGTCAAACACGATCTTCACATTCACTAATCCCGCTGCACGTGCATCAGATGGTACACAGAGGATTGCGAGCGCGTCCCCCTGATGCGACGGCTCAAACCTCTGGGAGACTTGTTATTACCGGCAATCGTAAGCAATATCTGCTCACATATACATGGCAGATTCTGATCCGGCACGCAAAGGCATCGGCGGAGAAGGGTATGCCGATGGCCACGCCGGAACGCGAGCAGGCCTGGGAAGCGCACACAAAGACGAAATTCGACCCCATCCAAGCGGCTGCAGAGACCACGCACAGGAAGTGCGCCTGCCCGATATGTGGACACAGCACTAGAGCGCGTAAGTGTAACGTACACCGCTGCACACGCTTCTGACTCACGGTCCTGCAGCCTATCTGACCAAGACGGCCACCGGGTATGCACAGCCCAAATTCCAGGTGACGTGCTACAATTGCGGCCATTGGATAACAAAAGAAAGCCTTGGACTCGCGAAATTCCTCAGGGACTTGACTGCGGCGCGTTTCTCGGTTTTGGACAAGGAACCTGCCATTGCAATGGATCTTGAGACTTATCTTGCGTGCGTCAGAATGTGGTAACCTGAGTCAAGTGCTGATAGCTCGACTCTGAATCGATAGCGGGACTCTACACACCCATATCAATACGAAGAATGCTGAGCGGGCCAAACGCTACAAAGACAGCATACTGGGTCTGTGGGAATTCAAGTGCGGACCGTTGGTGAATACTGCGCGCTGATTCCGTGTGTGCTCGCTGACGAGCGGTCAATCACAGGATGTCTCAGAACAACAGTGGAGGACCAGACTTCATAACAAGCTGAACAATTCCGTCAAAGAGGTTCCCAAGTACGTTGCAACGTTCATGCATAGTAGCATCCACGGTCGACGCACGTAAGTTCCAACAGAAAATTACGGCATTCGACTGTTGGACTCATCGCGGGTCTTCTTAGATTCAATAGGATATTGAGCGCATATATCGACGACCGACCATTTTCAGTAGACCTGGTTGGAGCTGTACGCTTAGCATCTCACAGTTAGACAGACAAAGGATTGACCTACAGCCGTAATAGGTTCTCCGGCAAGGATCCTTTATTGACAAGATGAAATACTTCGGGTGGCTGGACCCTGGTGCATTCGACGGAGAGGACGAGGTCGTACTCGATCACGCGCTTGCCAGATATCATGCGTGAGGGCGTCATCACATCTGTAAGGGAGGGAATCGTCCACTGATAGACAACCTCATAGATTTTTGGATCTGATGACTACGTCGGATGCGCCGCTCTTCGTTCCTACGCTGGATATTGATCTTGTGTGGCACTCTCACCAGCTCATGGCCAGGCAATATGCTAGAGACTGCAAACAGTACCTGAATCGTTATATCGATCAGTGCGTTGCCATTTCGCTGCTGATACTGGTATCGCTGTGCCGATGACTGACGTGCATGGTCAGTGACGATAAAGTCGAGGAGAGCTACCTCGCATCATCTTTGGACAAGACTTGTCGAGCATGGCAGGTTGGCTTTTGCCCGCATCATCCATCGTGTTCCTGTCTAAGACAGTTTCCCTTAGGATCGATTCGGCGTCCCTTACATGCATTGCGGCTGTCCACTGCCTGGAAAGACGATCGGGCAGCGCCTAAGAAGTCTGTCAGCTGTTTTAAAAGCGAAAATTAAACCGGTATCTCAAGAACTGTCGCCGCCGCAAGGTAAGGAGCGATTCGACGCAGTTCTCGCAACACACCCAAGTCGCCACAACCTGATACACGTGAATGTGACACACTGCTGGAAGGGTAAGCAAAAATTCGACGAAGCGCATACGAAGCGCGAGAAAATCATGGAAAAGCGCCGCAATCGCGACGAAAAGAAGAGAGGAGACGACAACGGAGAAGCGAGGATGAACGACTTCAACAGAGATCACTCAGTACAAGCACAGGTGACCAACCTGGAAGCAAAGAGGCCTGAAGCTGAAACTCCAGAGTATGCGGACGCTAAGATTAACAGCTTCGAGAAGGCCGAACCCACCGTGCTGGCTGATGAACTCAGAGAAAGCTGAGGTTTATACTCCAAACAGCACCAGTAGGGAAGCCATCTTGTACCAACGATGGTTTGAACACCAGCGTTTGTACCTGACTCCTGTCCCATTCCATCGCGGAGCGGTCGGAGACTGTGTCGTTCTGAGTAATCCAGCGGTATTTGAGATGGACGTAGGAAGAGATTCACAGTGCGCGGTGGTGGGTACCGGGCCCTCATTTCATGTCAGCAGCTTATGAGCAGACGAACAGGGTGCGGGCGCGTGTAGCGTTGCTAACAACGGCGCGAGTGTCGGCAACGTGTCTGGCGGAGAAGGAGGTGGCATATGTGGCGGAGGTGGAGGATATGATGGCGGCGGCGGCACCTGCATTCTGAGTGGAGGTTACTCTGGCTGTGGAAATGGAGGATGCGGCGGCGGAGGGGGGTGTAGTGGAGGTGGCTGTGGTGGAGGTGGTGGCGGTGGCGGAGGAGGAGGAGGAGGAGGAGGATGTGGAGGCGGGTAAGATTGTGGCACGTAGGTGTGGCAATCTTGCTGCCACAGTGTTGCTACCGCTACAAATTGTACAATACAGATCTCAAGACTTGCTTACATACTTCTGTATGGTTTTTCTATGAGCAGTAAGTAAGCGTACGCGTATTCGGGCCATAGTAATGAATGGCGCGCGTGGTCCCCCCGCCCTAAATTGGTCCGTGCACACATAGCATTCTATATATAAAGGGGTGGCTGCCCGCCTGAACACCTCATACTTACCTTGATGGCACATCCCCCTTCACCTACCCGGGGGTGTGGGCCGTGGGGGCCACTCATAGCACGGCGACCATGTCCGCAGGGGGGACCTACGGTTTGTATGGGCTTCGGCTCATGCACCGTCTCAATATTTTCCTGTCCCGCTTCGGCCCTCGGGCTGGGCGGGCCATTTTTTTTGGTCTCCGCACTGCGCTAACCCTAACCCTATGGCACTAGACACCCGATATAGTCTTACATTTTCATACCCTTATCTTACATAACCTGCTCTGAAATCTTTTTCTTTCGCGTTTCGCGAGCAGACATGTTTCAACCTCGCATAGTCGCATAGAATAGATCGCGCAATAGTCTGCAACTCGCAATGGCATCAATCCGGATGCAGTAATCCTTGATATGTTGCCGTGCCGAATATGCGCGAGTGGTCGACTCAAACTGGACTGCAGCGAGAAACCAGAAGATTGCAGAGAACGGCAATCTTATATGGACATATGATACAATGACATGGGTATGATACAAGAGTACAGCGGGCAACAAGATTGTAGTGGCACAACGGCCTATCCCTTCTTGAATCCTGCGGACGACGTGTAAGCTTCAGCAGGAGACACGCACACACGACGCACCTAGGCGACGCCTCTCATAGAACAGGTCCGTCCGACTTGCACCGAGGTTCACGATCTTCGGGCAGCCGTCGCGGTCCTTCTCTAACCTAGTGCACTCTGCACAGTAGTATGCATCTGAGATACCTGTGTCGCTCTGTCAGTCAATGCCAGACGGACAGGAGCGCATAACGCACCAGGCGAACCACAGATGATGCACCGTCCACCGTAAGTACCGAAGTTGCACTCGTCACAGATGCGCACCAGCGTTTCTGGGCGTACGTAGGAGTCACAGACAGGGCTATATGGTCGTAAGCATGGGCTGCTACACAATATCAAGGAATACGCTCACCACTTGCCGTCGCACTTTTCACAAAGACGTCCGATGGCTGTTTGAGACGGTAAGTCGAGGTCGGTGCGTACCATATTGGCTACTCACCGATGCCAGGCTGCCGCCTGCACATAATCAAATCTGCATACATTTGTGAACCCTAAGAACTGCCGTAAGTAACGAGGAGCACATACCGGGGTGGTGCTTGGACATGGTGGTCGAGCTGTACGGAAACAGACTGACCGAAGCAATGGATTCGCGGGACTTCACTCGATCGAGCGCTTTGTCAGCAACAAATGATCGATCAGGCGCCCACAAAGGCCCTTGCGAAATTTGTGCATAGAGTATATATCGACGACAGTGTATGTCATCTACATGTGAGTCGCAACATAATAGTGTCTCTGGTTGGGAAGTCTATGTAGAAACACAGCAATAGAAGCACAGTGGTAGCAAAATACAGAGTGGAATTCATGATAAGTGGAAACTGCCGACGCCTTCGCTCATTGCTATGTGGAGCTTCTCCTTCATTACTGCCTTGGATGAGTACTCGGGAAGTTTCAAGTAATTGACGCAAGTCATGACACTGGGCAGATAGTCATCTGCCGTGAGCGGCGCCTCGTGCGGCTTGCGCACGACCGTCAAGGGCGGGTTTAGGCCGCGGAAGCCTGCGTCGATATTAGTCACTGCTGCGGTCGGAGAGCTGCGACGAAGAGTACGTACCACCAATAGGTAGTCTGGGACTGCCGGTGATGAATTGTAGGTAGCTTCGACGAGAGGGACCGTCAAATTCTGACATGATCTCCAACAAGTCGCGGATTGCTCTGCTCTCAACGTTGAAGCCATGGTCCGCTTTCAGCGCCTCACTCAAGGCTGGATGAAAACATGAGCACCGTCGCATCTCATTTATGTACTGAACGACTCACTTTCAGGACTCCAATCTTCCTCTGAATTGCCAAATAGCATCACAAGCTCATCGGTGGTGAATGCCTGCAAATCAGTAATAGGGAAGACCTTCGAGAATCCTTCCCGGAATGCCTTTGCCTGCAGCTGTGCGCCCTTGCCGATAATGGCATCGAGGACCTCGTAGATGTATTCGCTGACATTCTCCGATGTCACAGCAGTATCACGGCCTCCGGGCTGCGAAGAAACTCAGTAAGAAGCGATCGATTTGAGTCGAAATTCTTACCCTGATCTCGATGTCATACCCAGGTATAGTGAAATCAAGCGCGAGATCTTCAACCTGAATATCACCGACAACTCCCAGCTTGCGAAGGAGCTACATAGAGTCAGCTCCGCTGTGTGGATTGCATATATGGCGACTGATATTTACCTTGTCGTTCTGAGTCTTCGTCATCGCGAAGTCCTGAATCTTGGCAAGCGAAGTGGCAAGATCGGGGTCCACTCGCTGAAAAGCCATTAGCGATTCAATACAACAGGCAGACAGCGTAACACATACCCTGAGCGTGTCAACCGTCAACGGAACCTCCTCTCCGAGCGCTAGCTTCAAGAAAACCTTGTTAAATGACAGATCGATGATGCGAGAGTCCAGCAACGCCTTTGCGACGAACTGCCCGATTACACGGAAAATATGTGTTCGTTTGCTGTTCGCACGTCTTATCAGTTGCTGCTGAAGTAAAGTAACAGCATAAATACTCACTGTCCTCCGTCATTACCAAGACTAGCTGGACTGATGGGGGCAGGGAACAAGCCAACAGGATGGTGAACGTAAGTGCCAGACATGAGTGGGTCAGCATCTCGCCAGATTTTGAGATCTTTTCTTGCGAACTCCTTGGACACAAGGGAATAGAACTCTAGAGTAGGTCCCAGGCCGGTACCAACCTCCTCGAAGTATTCGACCTCGAGGATTGACGAGGAGGAGCCGTACAGCTCGAAGACCTTGACAGCTGATTCCAATATGTGCTGTCTTGATATCCGAACTTTCTGGCGCTGCAGACGGCCAAGGAAGCCGACGCCTTCGTCTCTTCGCGAGCTGTCCTGTCCTCGACTTTGTTGGCTCTGCCACTTCAAGATCAGGCGCGCATAGCCAAATGACGTCGACTGCAGGAAGTTATAGCGGGTGGCGAACGGGAACAGGAAGGGGAAGTGCTGCGGGAGGTCGAGGGCCCAGTCTGGCAAGCAGGAGCTAGAGGGAGGTTGCTGACGTGAATACATGCTTCCTTGAATGCCCTGAGCAAAACATACCTCGCTACAATCATAGGTTCCTCCAACTGGCGTGTCAACTTCGCAGTGAGCTTGTTGTTTACGAAGGCAGACTCAGGTAGCACCCTCGTTGAAGGCGGTACAAGTTGTCGTTCGCTTTCTTGCGCATTCAGCTTGTATAGGACCCGCAACAAGCGCAGAATCTTCCCATGAGGAGCATCTTCCGGAAGTGATGATAAGCTTGGGCCGGGTGATCGACTCCTAGCCCCAAGTTCATCGCTTCGGCCTAGAACAACCGCTCCAATCAGTAAGTACATTCTCGCACGAAGCGGGGACACATACCTTCTGGCGAGGGCGCCGGTCCGGGTACCTTCTTGAATTTGACGGTGTACACACCTTGCCAGATCATGCTCGGGGAGACTGCCGTTCCGGATTTCTTCCGTCCTTCATGCTGATGGACGGCACCGTAGATTGTCAAATCCAGAGGGAGCTTGTGGTCTTCCATGAAAAATTCTAAGTGCCAGTCGTTCGGCTTTGCCTTGACAGCAGCAGCATACGAGGAACCTGACGATCCGCGAGATGCAGGGGCTGTGGAACGTGGTTTGGCAGGCGCTGGTGTAGGCACTCTTGTTCCTTCTGGCGTCTGAGCCTCGACTTTGGAACCGTCTGCAGATTATTGTGAGTGTACAGCTAATTTCTAGTGGTTAAATCGGACGCACCATCCCCTACAGATACAGTGATGGTCTTATCTGATTCTGGATCATGCGGATGTTCCTCGTCTTCCAACACCTAGCAGCAATGTTAATAATCTGAACTCCAGTCAATTCTAGTAACGCACCTCCGCATCAACGTCCACCTCATCGTCCGTGAATTCAGCAGCAAATTCTGCCTCATGAACAGTAGAACCACTCGAGGTGCTATCTGGCGCCGATGTAGATAGAGGAGCCTCACTGGGAGCAGGGGCCAGTGTGGTAGATGCCGACGTTTCTTCGGTAGCTTGAGCGGATGACTGTGCAGCAGCCGAAGTCTCCGATGCCCCGTCAGCGTCGCCCGCTGCGGACTTCTTAGCGCTGAGTCGAAGACTGCGACGACGGTTTATACTGGCGGTCGACGAGGGATCTGCAGGCGCAGGTGTACTCTTGCCCGGAAGATCTGCACCACCCCTGAGAGAGGGCGGTGGCGCGAATCCAGAAGCTGCCAGAGCAGCGAGCATGCCAGATAACCTGGAACTGCTGGGCAACAACCCGGCCACTCGTGGGCGCAGATAGTCATGGAGAGCCTGGAAAGTGGCGATCGCATGGATGGACACTACAATGTTGCTGAGGCCCTTGGGTACATCTGAATCTTCCGCTGCAACCAGACGAAGACGAAGTTGCCGAGCAAGTAATGACGGAGAGCTCCGCTTTGAATCTACTTGCACCAGAACATGAGCGACGTATGTAAGGGTAGTATTAACAGCACCGACCATCTGAGCTTTGTGCCACAGTGACCACTTCAAATGACTCCATTCTAGTCAAGCTCTCCTGCAATTTCTTGACGAAGGTTGCCAGAGGGCTCGGGGAGCCAGGTGGGACCTTGCCTCTCCGGGTTGTGAACGAAGTGAAAAAGATCTCCTGGCGGCGGGCAACGCTCACTACGACGAAACCTATGAGCTACAAATGCAGACAGAAGGGATAAAACATGCCTGTCCATCCGTCTTCTGTTGTAAAACGAAGAAGTCCTTCCACGAGTCCACTTTGCAGCAACTCGAAACTTGACACTGAGGTATGGGGTGACGCAAACAGTCCCGCAATCTCGTGAAGGGAGGCCATCATGTCCTTCTCTGTTGCACCTCGATCTACTGTTTGGTCCACCAGGCGCCGCAAGGTAGCGAAAAGGTCGTCAGAGCTGCCCTCGTCGTTATTGTTCAAGTATTTGAACTGAATAACTCGCGATCGCAAAGTGATGATATCGTCGGGATCGACGGAAAGAGATGAAAGCTTCTTGTATCCCGGAAGTGAGGCAGTCATCGCAGCAATAGGCATAGGCATTTCCGGTGGCAGCACAGGTGCTTCCAAGGCATCCTTGCCTTTATTCTTCTCTTTCTCTTTTGCCTTCGAAGATATCAAGGGACGAGCTGCCAGAGATTCCACCTCATGAAGGACTCCTTCGCGCCTGAAAACAGGCTTGTATTCTCCGGGTACTTTGCTTAGCAAAATGTCGACAAGTTGTAGCGCGCCGATGACCAGAGTCGGATGGTCTTTAGATGACAAGATGGAGGATGCGAAACTAGCCACAGGGACATACTACGAGCGAAGATCAGCATGATGGTAGCAAGGAGACAGCAGTATCACATACCTTGAACACACGGCTAAGCTCCTCTCCGCCCAAAAAGCTCACAGCTTTCAGCAATCCCGTAAGGGTCTTGGTCCTCACAGGTGTGATGACGCTCGCCGCATATACATCCACGAGGATGGGCACCATAAGATGCAAGAAACGTCCTACCACCTCAGGCTTAGAGCGCAACAGCTCAGTACGATCTGGTGTTGTCTCTTTCGGCGGCACAGCAGGGGGCACTTCGTCAGGATCAGGTATCGACTGCGAGTCTCCGACACTAGCGTCAGGCGCTGAGGCATCTTCCGGTAGGGGCACAGAGGCCGAGGAGCCTGATGCTTCAGGGAGAGAACCATGCACCGCACCAACTTCGGCTGCATATGCGGCCTGTCGTGCTGCTGTACGATCTGCCTTTGCACGAGCTTTGACCATCCTGGTCAGAGACTTTTCAGAGTAGGCCTTGTTGTCGAAGACACCATCTACGATACGGAATAGTGAGCGGGAATGTAGCAGGTCAATTACGTACAAACTCACCTTTGGGCAAGGGTGGCATGAGCTCGGATATCAGACTGAGCGCCTCCTCAACTTGATCTTTCGGACGGTGTGCAAGATTCTCCATAACTGTCATGTCGGCTAAGCCACCGCCTAGGCCTTGCCCGCCAGCAGCATCACCCTGCTCCTCACCGTCCTCGGATGACGGTGGCAATACACCTGTCAAGATCTGGTACAGCGTATCTACGAAACCGGCCTCCAGTAGCACTAGCGTAATTTTAGCGCTAGCGCGAGCTGCTGTGGCAAGAGCCCGCAGAAGCAAAGTGAATGTACTCGCAGCGACCAAAGGCGATCCGCCAGAAGGAAGAAGAAGCAGGTTCACTGCTCTGATGAGGTCAGTGTCGATTAGAACCTCCAGCTTGTCCGGAGCCGCGCGGTAATATGCGTCAACGACCCGGATGACACACAAACACGCGAACTCGACTAGTCGTTGGTCGCCGTAACCGAGACAGTTGCGGATGATGGGCCATACACCATGAATCATAGGGAAATGTTCGGGAGAGATATTTCGGCAGCAGTTGGAGGCAGCTTGAAGGGCGGTTCTCTGCACTGCTATTGAGAAGAAATCGAGGTAGTTCAAAAGTGCGGCCAGGCCGCCTTCTCTGACGATAGAGCTTGGGAACTCTTCGGATATCTTCTCGAGGGTCTGCAAATGAACAAGAATTAAGGTTACCCTGGTGTCAACGAAATGCACCAGACTCACGCTGAGCGTCTGCTCTGCTAGGTCTATGTAAGAGATGTCGATTAGTTTGCTACACAGGACAGGTATAGCGCCGTGATAGACAACGGTATGCGCAACACCGGGCAACGCCTCCATCAGGTTCGCCAAACATCTGCACGCAAGAACTTGCGCCTCTGGATTCTCATCGCCTTGATACGTCCCGCCGGCGCTCATCGCCAGTGCGGCTGCAAGCGCTGCGTCTTCGTCAACGTCTTGCGGCTCCTCATCGTCATCCTCGGGGTCATTTCCGGTGCCACCGAGAATACGAACCAGCTCTCGAATGAAAGACTCTACCTGGAAGGATCCTGCGAGTGTGTCCTCAGTACTGATGCTGAGTAATTCACTGAGCTCCTGGAGTGTGACGAGGCGAAGGGTCGGTTCTGCCGTTGGTTTGATATTATTGAGCATCGTCTTCAGGCGGCCGGAAAGGCCCATCATGTATGACCCAAGTTGACGGAAATCGCCAAAGATCGCCATAGCAGACGACTCGTCAAAGGCGTCGCCAGCCCCTCTCGCCAGATCTCTGTGATCCTCATCATGCGGCTCATCCTCGTCATCGTCATTGTCAGAGATTTCCTCGATTCCTTCCTCAACTTCCTCCCGTTCATCGAGGTCGTCACTCTTCTCGTTATGTTGTTCAGGCTCTGGCTGGGTGCAGGCTGCCTCGGCCATCTCAACATCGGCATCGTCTCTCCGTGATGATGTGGCTGTAGCGGCCACAGCCTTAGCCTTAGCCGCTGATTTACCTTTGCTGGGGGTGGCTCTGCTGCTTGTCAGCGAATGCGTGCGAGCTGCTGCGGTCACGACATACCTCGTCTTCTTGGTCATATCGAATGAGAAATGTGTTTCCCTGGAACGAAGGGAATATGCGCTTGTTGATGGTCTCAGTCGCTTGCTGGCGGCAGATGACGAGTTCTCCTCTTCTGATGAGTGGCTCTCTGGAACTGCGCGCTTCTTGCCTTTGAGATCCTTAGCGGGCTCGTTGATGGTCAGCGCAGAGCTTGCGGGATATGTGGACCGACGCGCTCTATGGAAACCGTCAGATCTCACGCGGTGCCGTAGATACGCGGCAGAACGCACCTCTTGCTCGCTCGCGGCTCGTCCGATGTCTCCTTGCCCTTCCCCTTGCCTGACTCGCGGGTACGTTTAGCTGGAACAGAGGACGACGCAGGCTGTTCCGCAGACGTGCGCTCCTTCTCCTTCTCTTTCTCCTTCTGCTTGGCGGCTTTCACTCTCGCGCTCGAGCGCAGTGCCTTGGGTTCTGTAGAGGATCCTGGGACCAACGTAGATTGCTCTTCCGGGTTCGACACGGATGGACTGCAGCTATTAGTCGCTTCTTGCTGGTGGGTGTAGTCCATTTAGAGCATGCAGCCGGCCATCGAGTTCCCTTGCGTAAGGCTATCGAATGGCAGTACACTATAATGAGGTTTGTGGCGGCGTCAAGTAATCAAGGTTGCGCTATACGCCGGAGACTAGGCGCGTATTCCGGCACATTCAAACTCCGAGGCGCCGCTCCGGAGCCCACCGGCTGGGATAGGCTGGGACCGAGTCCGCCGAAGCTATATACATTTCTTGTACCAATGATACAGATCTGCTTAGATTGTGCTCTCTCTGAGCACCTCCTCGATAGCCTCCACAAATAAATCGACGATCTTCTCTACCTGTTCCCTCGCAATGTTATATGCAGGAGAGAGCATCAGATGGTCGCCCGTAGTGCCTTCGATATTGGCGCCGCCGGTCAAGCCCATGATGATCAGCCCCTTGTCCATACAACGCGCCTGCACTGCAGTGGCGAACTTCTCGCCCTTGAAGTCGAGGCGGGCGGCTTCCGGCCCAGAGAAGTCGAACTCAACGCCCCACCACGCACCGCCGCCGCGGACGTCGAAAGTGAAGGGAGCCGCGAGTGCGTTCGGGGACTGAAGACGTTCGCGGAGAAGCGATCCGAGATATTCGCCCTGCACCCGCGCATTCTCGAGAAGATTCTCCTTCATGATAACCTTCTGCACCGCGAGGGAAGCTGCGCAGGCGAGGGGGTGCGCCTGTGATATGAAAGTGATGAGCGCGGGCACAATGGGCAGACAATAACGATCGTGCACACCTGGTAGGTGTGGCCATGCTTCCAAAAACCCGCGGAATCGCGGATACCATCTGCCACCTTCTTGGACATAAGTACGGCACCTATCGAAGCATATCTGGAGACGCATTGCCAAAGCGCTTGAGTGATTGCGAAATAATGAACAAATCCACACTGCATACCCTCCTCCAAGGCCCTTCGCCACAGCTTGAATATCGGGCGAGACATTGTCTCCGAAGCTTTCCCATGCATGCAGGGTGCCCATTCCTATATGCTGCGATCAGTATAACTGATGGTATCAGTTGTGCACTGCTCACGGCCCATCCCGCTCATCACCTCATCGAGGATGAACAAGGCACCATACTTGTCGCAAACAGACTTCATTGCCTTGAAGTAGCCCTTGGGTGCTGGCACAACACCCGTCGTCGCTCCGACGACGGTCTCAGCAACGACTGTAAATGGTTTCAGTCACAATCCTTAGCCTTGGTCCTGCACTTACATCCAATGACAGTGTCTGGTCCAAGCTCGATAAACTTGTCCTCCAATTCTTGCCTCAACCGCTCGACATACTGCTCCTCAGTCTCATTCGCTTTCTGGAAGCGCTTAGCATATGCCGGTGAAACATGATAAAAGTTTTCATGGTCAAGGATCGCCTCATAAGGAGCACGGCGAGCGGGATGGTACGCCAGAGAAAGCGTCCCAAGTGTGTTGCCGTGGAAGGAGAGCTGGCGCGCAATGAAGTTCTTGCGCTGCGACTGCCCAATCTCCCAGTAATACTGAGGGGCATATGTCATGAGAAGGCATCGATATATGCGGACAGGATATTACTTGACGGGCAGTTTTGATGACGCCTTCCATCGCCTCCGTTCCTATACATGGTGTGGATAATCATTTGAAGGGTTTCATGCGTTCTCGTGTAGAGAACTTGCCTCCAGATACAAAACCGCACGCGTTGAAAGCACCATTGCTTTGATCAACGAGGAGCTTCGCTAACTCCTCCGCAGGCTCATTCGAGAGCTGCATGTTGTAGACATCTGTTCCATGCGGGATTGGCACATCACCAGAATAACACACCAAAGACATACAGGACACCTTGTCAACTTGGTCTTTCAACGCCTGCGTAACCTCGGGGTGTCCATTCCCGATGCAGGCGACTGCGGCACCACCGACCGCATCTAGGAGGACGCGTCCGTCGTCCAAGGTGACGTACGATCCCTGAGCCGACCGCGCGACTGGCGGCCGCCAAGGCGTCCTGTGCAGGATGGCTGTCGGCCTCAGTGCCTGCTTGGCTGCTACGCTCGTCTGAGTAAATTCAGCTGTGGTGAGTGCGGGAGCCATGGCTGTTGGTGTGGACTCGCTCGAGTCACTCCTGGACCAATGGAGCGTTGTGCTTTATATGTTCTAACGTTTCGTCTCCCGACTTCGGGGTCCCTACGGAAGCAGTCTATGGGACGATGTGCACTGAATAGGCCGTGAATCCGATCGAGGTGTATCAGGACCCTCGGCTGGGGTCGATTGCAATTGCGAACAAATGTGAGTGTGATATCGAAGTCGCGATATTGACGATCTCCGCGGCGCGAAGAGATATGTACTCAGTTCCTCAGCATCTCAATCACTCTCTTACGTGCAGCGGACACGCTGTGAACCGGTGAGGGCTTCAGATGCCTGCATGAGTATCAACTGCTGTGTTCATGGTGTTGATAACGGCTATCTGGTATTGACATATTGACATGATAGATAAAACGGCAAGCGAGGATATGGCGGGCCGGCTACTCAGCGAGCAATAGTGCTCCACAAGAATCGAGACCGAAAGTACAACGTCAGCGGCAATTCAAGGGCTAGAACGAGACAAAAATTATATGTGCAGTCAGAATGACTCGCATCTTGACTCACCATGCGTGCGCTAACGCTCGTTCATGCATATGAGAACTACACAAGTTACTCCGATTGGAGAAGTGGAAAAGCAAACGCTATCCTTCCCAGGAATCAGCATGAAGTATGTAGCTTGTCGAGATTCCAGGCTCCTCAGATACAACAGCGCAGATCACGACGGCTCGAGAGCATGAGCACAGAATCCTGATACCTAGGGACAGTCCAGCTGCTGATGCCACCACTCAAACCAAGAGGAGCCTTGCAGTGATACAGCCTAGAACACGTAATCGCACACATCAGAATAGATATGTTTGCCCACATGGTTCACGAGATTGCGTCAAAATGAGAAACCAAGAGTCAATCCCTAGGCAAAGAATTCGTAGCAGGCGTCCTCCAAGGAAAAGAGCTCCGTCAACACTCTTGCAGTAAGTCCGTTGACAAAATTCATGTTTCCCAAGCATGCGTCCGACCTTAGTATCAGCTATTATCAGAGGGAATATGACTGAGACGTGAGCGAGACCAAGCAAAATCATCCAGAGAAAAGTCAAGCAGGAGAATTTTGAGAAACCCGAACCAGTGGCCCATCCATATTTCCACGGGCACGTGCGCACTGGAATGCAGGGCGCCTAGTGACATTACAGCCTTCTATTCTACATACAGACTTGCTGAACCCCCCCTCCTCATGGCGCGGAGAAAACGTCAGCTTCTTGACGACGACTCTGACTCTTCTCCTGTTTCTGATGCTGATGACTACAAAGACCCCCCTTTGGACGAGAACGACCCCGACGCACGTGAGGAGCGGGCACTGTTCGAGGACCCGTACAAGCGCAAGCGGCAGCGGCGCAACGGAAAGGACGATGCGATTTATGGCGTCTTTGGCAGTGAAGATGAGGACGGCGGGTTTGGCGGACGGAAAGGCGGGAAAAGTGAGCGACGACGGGATTGGACGAAAGCACCGGCATTCGTGACCGGAGAGAAGGTCGACCTGGATAAGACAACGGACGTCGATGCCCAGATGGAAGAGGCAGGGAGTAGCTCGAGTGGCGAAGATGGGGATGACGAGGCCCAGGACGGAGATAACGCAGAGGAACATATGGTCGAGGATGGCACCCATGCGTCTCCACAAGTGCAGGATGACGAAGAGGAGGAAGAGAGGCCTCGGTTCGGCGGAATTGGCATAGGTATGTCCAAAGCCAAGACCGGACTCGGATTCTCTGGCTTTAGCAAAGGCAGCAACCTTGAACAGGACGAGGCGAGGTCATTGCACACCCTCGACGAGGACGAAGAGAGACCACGCTTTGGCGGGCTCGGCATCGGCGCGTCGAAGGGCAAGGCATTTGCTGGATTCTCTGGTTTCAGCAAGGGTGGCATCGGCTCGTCCACCTCCACTCCCCCCGAACCCCCCGCGTCTACTTCTGCCTCACCTTCCCCCGCCCCTGCATCCACAGATGACCTCCCCTCCGCCTTTGGCTCTGCGCGTCCTCAGCGCTCCTTCCTTCGTAATGCCGGGACCAGCACGCCGAAATCCTCTGCGCTCAATTACGAAGAACGCCAACATTTCAACAAGCTGCAGGGCTCATTTGGTGCCCGCATGCTCGCGAAGATGGGATGGGAGGCTGGTACGGGGCTGGGAACGAGCGGTGAGGGTATCGTTACGCCAGTGGAGAGCAAGCTACGGCCGAAGGGTATGGGTCTGGCGTTCAAGGGCTTCAAAGAGAAGACGGACCAGGCAAAGGCGGAGGCAAAGAGGAGGGGGGAGGTGATCAGTGATGACGAGGAGGAACGGCCTACCGCCAGGAAGGCGCGGAAGAATGCGGAGAAGGCTCAGGAGGAGCGGGCCAATGCATGGAAAAGGCCCAGAAAAGGGAAGACGAGGGTCGAACACAAAACGTATGAGCAGATCCTGGCCGAAGCGGGACAAGAGGCCCAGCAAGCCGGTATCGGGAAGATCATTGACGCTACTGGCGCTACGGTAAGCTCTACCTTCGTTGTTGTGCTGGAATGTATTGATTTGATGCATTTAGCTGCGCGAAGTCTCGTCTCTTGCTGATATCTCAACTGCATCATGGACACCAACTACGGATCCCACGCGCCTGCCCGAAGTACGGCACAACTTACGCTTAATCACCGAGTCGTGCAAGGGCGATCTTGATGGTCTTGCACGTGAAGCACGAGCTTTGGAAGAACGCCAGAAGTTTATCCGTCAAGAGGATGCCAGATTGCGTAAGAAGGTTGAGGAAGAAGCCGAGCGTAAGTCACTGGTATCCCGACTTGTAATCCTATGGCAAACTCAGCCTATTTCAGTGATCGCCCGTTTACAGCAGGTCAACCTGGTCGTCGATGACATCAACACACAGGCAAGGGATATGGCCTCAACGTACGAAGCATCACTCGAGCCATTCTCCGCCAACTTCGAAAAGCTACTCGGACAATTCCCAAAAGAATTCGACCTCTATCGGCTGGACGAGGTCGTGATTGCTGCCATCGCACCGGTGGTAGGTCTACAAACTCGGTATGGCCACACGTACTCACACACTATGTAGGTTCGGCGTATGATTGCGCAGTGGCAGCCGCTTGAAGACCCAACGGCCTTCACGCCGCTCTTCCGTTTGTGGAAAGGTGCTCTTAAGATGGCTGCACCTGAAGAGAAGCCTCAGAATCAAGTTCAAATGTACGGTTCTAGCATGGTTATATCTCCTGCTCCAGCAATGTATGTCCTTAATTGTTTTATGGTCGAACAGTCGTCTCATGTTTCTCACAGAGAGGTACCAATGACACCCTACGAGTCCCTCCTCTGGAATGCATGGCTGCCCAAGGTTCGCTCCTCGATCAACAACGACTGGTCACCAGAAAATCCGCAACCTGCGGTGCGGCTATACGAAGCGTGGGCACCATTCCTCCCTCCATTCATTCGCGACAACTTCTTCGACCAGCTTGTATTGCCGAAGGTCTCCAAGGCCGTCAGCGACTGGAGCGCGCGCAGCAGCAAAGTCCCGCTACAGACACTCGTGTTCCCCTGGTTGCCACATGTGGGGCTGCGACTCGAGGAGGTCCTCGGAGACGCACGGAGGAAGATCAAGCATATATTGAGGAGCTGGATCGTCACCGAGGGAATGCCGAGCGACCTTACAGTATGGCGAGATGTAAGTGCTTTTCATCATCTCTTCTTGACCAAGGTCGCTTATCACTTCCTACAGGTGTTCGATGTCGGCGATTGGGACACTATGCTGCTCAAGTACATCGTTCCGAAGCTTGGCTCTCGCTTGCGCGAGGATTTCCGCGTCAACCCGCGCAGCCAGGACATGGCACCGTTACAGGATGTCATGCTCTGGGAAAAGCTTCTGCGCCCGTCCATTCTCTCGCAGTTGCTCGAGACAGAGTTCTTCCCCAAGTGGCTCGACGTCTTGCATATCTGGCTTATACAGCCGCGTCCGAGCTTCGAGGAGGTTGCACGCTGGTATGCATTCTGGAAGGGCGTGTTCTCTGAGAATGTGCAGGCGATGCCGGGCGTCGCGCGGGGATTTACACGCGGGCTGCAGCTGATGAACAAGGCGATCGAGCTCGGGCCCGACGCGCCTACGCGCCTACCTCGACCAGATCATCGTGCATCGCCTTCGCGTGAGGGCAGTCCCATGCCCAAACAGCCTGCAAGCAAGCCGCGGCCTGTGCGGACTCAGGAGGTCACGTTCCGCTCGATCGTGGAAGAATACGCGGCGTCGCACAATCTGCTGTTCATCCCTGCTGGAAGGGCGCACGAGAAGTCGCGTATGCCATTGTTCCGCGTGTCGCCGACGGCGGATGGCAAGGGTGGCCTGCTTGTCTATATCCTCGACGACGCGGTGTGGGCGCCCGATGGTGACGAGTATCGTGCAATCTCGCTGGAGGACATGGTGTTGAGAGCGGCCAAAGAAAAGTAGACAGCCTATGCTGCTCGAGGCGTGAGTGAATAGTGTATTCTTGCAGTTTACTGTACAGTCTCCTGGTATACCTGTGTTGTAGATTTATTGGACTGCTTATTCGTGACATAGCGCACGTGGATGTGACTGGACGCGAATCAACCATGGTGGCAATCGCGCTTTGACCAAACGTGCTCTGCTCGTTCTGCGCAAGCCGAGCAGACGGAACACCTTCACGTCTTCCTTGGACATTTCTAAACACATATCTTCATTGTTGGAAATTCCATTGCGAGGCCGCCTTGATCAAAACCGCATTTTGACCTGAAGCGGTCTTGCGCTCAAAACGTTAGCGGCCCGAGCGCACGTCATTCTTCCTCAAAGGTGGCCATGCCTGGATCGGATCTCCCCTCATTCTCAACCCCATCGCCAGTGTATACGTGCGCAGGTCTGCAATAGCCTGAACTGCTCAAATGCCATTCTCTGAATAGACCAGTATTTTCATTTGCCCTGACGAACATTGTAATCGTGTGTAAACAATACCTTGTAGATAGTATGATTCAAACCGAAAATACGCCCAGAACTTGCCAGTGCGCTTTCCATGAGTTTCTCCCTTCTGCGTGAATGCTCTGGTCCGATCACTGTGGGAAAGGTATCACAGGTCGCGTCGCGTATCGTTACGCGTCTGTCATGGCCATCCTCATCCTTGTCACATCGGCAAGGCGGCGCCTCTACTCTGCTACCTCACGACTAAGCCCGCCAAGTGCACTGTGGCCCTGCTTAAAGACTATATTTCTCAATTTGGACTATTGAGAGAGCACTGGATGCCAGCTGCGGCAAGCAAGAACGCTCTTCTTATACTCAAACCAGCAAACGACTAGCGGCATAACGTTTGGTATCACGCTGATTTGTGCATGGATATACTGAAGAGTGAGGAAATTGCAAGGTCCAGCCTGGTCCATGGTAAGTGGACTTGTGGCCCCTTGCGAATGAGGCTGTTCATTCGGAACGACGCGTCCCAAGTACTCTGGATGCAACTGATCGTGCCCTGATTTATGTTTCTAGCCGAAGGTACTACCCGAGGCAATGCGTCTGACGAATGTTCTGCCATGCGCGGCTATTGCCGTATAGCAACACGTTCCGCCTCCGCCACTTATCAGACCCTTTGTTATCCTCCACTCATTAGCCACTTTGTTGTGGCCACATGCTTGCAGCGTGACTCTTGGCTCTCTCTGCTAGCACCCGATGTGCATAAATACAGGCTTCATTGTGCGGCAAGATGACTCAGTCGAGCACCCACTTCCCTGCGACAATGTCAGCAATCATCTCTACGAAGCTGATGACTGTAAAACGATCCCATACATTCTCTTCACACGCAGGTGCGTCCGATACTCGTCAAGCTTCTATCCTCTCTGATCTTATCCACAGGATACCGTAGTGCGGTTTCAACGACAGGACTTCACAGTCTGCCTCCAGAACTCGTAGATAACATAATCGACTACCTCTGGAACGACAAGCAGTCCTTGATGCAATGCAGCTTAGTCCACTGGAAGTTGCGTCCCCGAACAATTGCCCACCTTTTCAGACGCCTCTACATTCGCGACGTTCACGACTTTTGCTCCTTCATTGAGTGTGCTACTGAAGACACCGTGGCCCGCTTGGTTCGAAGCGTGCGCGAAGTGATAATCAGCGACTATGTGCTCATGGAGTCGAGCAACATATATCAAGAGCGAATATGCTACGCGCTATCGATATTCTCAAGAATCCATGTGCTCGAACTGCGTCACTGGCACAGCGTCGATGTTCCCAGCTGTGTTATCGCGTGCTTGGCTGCATCCTTGCCTTCAGTCACCAATCTGCGAGTGGGAAACGTTTGCTTGTCGAGCAAGAGGGAGCTCTTGCGGCTGCTATGCTCGTTCCCTATGTTATCTGAACTCGCAATTCGCGACTGCGGTGGTCCGCAAATTGGCATCCATGGGTTCAGACGCGTGAGCGCGACCAGCGTACTGTCACCTAGTGAACAGTTTCCGCAGGAACTTGCAGATCGTCATCACGCGGTGATTCGACTCGAGAGGCTGCATCTGGAGAATGTGCATTACTGGGCTGACGTGGCGACGTGGCTGTTGGCTCCTCACTTTGATTTGCATCTGCGATCGCTTTGCTTGCGATGGAAATATGGAGGCGAGAACTTTAACTTTGCCGGCTTCTTTCAGAAGATCGGGCCACGGTTGGAAGAACTCGATGTCGGCTTCGATGGGGTTACCGAGGCCTATCGTGGTGAGCATTTCAGTGCTACTTCCCCAACTAGGCTAAATTTTGTTCGTCTGCAGACCAGTTGATCACTGGCATACAAGCAATCTGTGCGCCTCGCCTTCAGCGCTTAAAGATTGCGGCATGCCTGTGCTCAAGCTTGTACCCCAGCTCCCGCAAAAGCTCGCGCTCAAGCCCTCGCCCAAGTTCAGGTCATTCCCATCACCAAGCCACATGGCCGTACTCTTGGATACCCAATCTCATAAGCAGTGTATGTCACTCTGCCAACAAGCTGCAGGAAATCACCATGAGTATTCACATCTCCGGCGTCGAGGATCTGTCCCAAATCCCTTGGATCGACGTAGACCACGCGCTGAAAGCTGCAGCAGATCGCTATACCGGGATGTGCCTAAACTTCGATCTCACTTCCCCATCGCGGATTTATGGATTGCTAGAGGTGACACGCGAGATTTGTTCTAGACTCAAGCTCTCTCAAAGGTGCTATGTGCCTCAAAACGACGATGTTTTCACTTCGATCTGCGAGAGTTTGTATCTGGTGTCTAGATCGCTTACTCGAACGGACACGCGGAACTCGGCAAATGTGTTTTGATCTGCTTTTGGCTACCACTAATGGGCCTCACCCACATCTTGATCTGTTTACCATCATGCGAGATATCCACTAGTATGTAATACCCATGTAACGAAACATCTCGATAATGAACCATGCATGTTGGGAAGCTTATCACAAAAGTCCATCACAAATTCTGGCCCCAGAACCGAGCTATCAGTAGCTCCACCCAATACACCATCCGAAAGGAATAATTACATTATGTCTGGGCCACATACATACAGTACGCTTGATCTGCGGCGATTCTCAGCTAAATGCCTTTGACAGTGACCGTGGTATCGGTGTCCTGGTGCTGATACAAATTGAAGGTAGACAAGATCAACTACAGATACAATGGTGCGGGAAGTGTGACTCTACAGACCGCACTCAAGACAGCAATTCAAGAAAGCTACGATTCGTTACTTGGCAAGTACCGGCTGCCTCGCAGCCGCAATAGTCATGGCATCCATTCGACAACGATGGGGCCTCTTCGTCATCTTGCATCATACTCGACAACAGATCCGTTGATTCTCGTCCTATTCTCCCGCCCATGTCACAGACAAGCCACCTTGCTGCTCTCCCTCCAAACCGAGCTACCATAGTGTTGATAACGGGCTTGAGAATTGTACGCCTCACTGGCCCGGGGAGAACTACAAAGACTGGATTAAGGATAGGCACGACAATAGCAAGCAGAGTCTCGACGTTGAGGTTATGCTTGACGATGCCACCCAGGCTTTCCGCTATGTCTGTTGCGCTCTCGGCCAGTCCTTGATCACCATCCCAGAATGCAGTCGTGGCACGATGCACGTCTTTGGCGAACGTGGTAATATCAGAAGCAAGGGATTTTGCGGTCGCATGAAATGCTTCAAAAGCACCCGAAAGGAGGTCCTCGATGAATTTACGAACTGAATGGTAAAGTTGCACCGCGTATTGGCCAACTTTGGCAGGCAGCCCCAACCCGGTGTTGTCCGACACGGCTATCAAAGCGATTAGGGAAGAAATATGCGTACAGTCAAGACCCACTAACCCACGCTCGTCGGCTGACTGGCTTGTTCACTCGAGTGTGTCGTTCGGAATTCGTCTAACTCTCTGTCACGTCTGACAACTGGTCAAAATCGAGGGCTCACTCAGAACTTGTAGATTCCACTCCGTTGATTGAACACATACTATCGACTAATAACGCCTTAAGCAGCCTTGGGTGCTGCTCAGATATCTCGCCTATATATATAGTTATCAGCCTCGCTCACACGATAGACCGCATTGTACGCATTTGACATACCAAACTTGAGCACAAGATAAGTGATGTACGGATAGAGTTCGCCCACGTATCGGTTTCTCGTGGCATCGGGGATGCCATAGCTATTGCCGAAGGTGTTAATTGCTTCTGTAGCCCATGCCCCTAAATCGGACGCGCTCGCTAGCTTTTCTTCCAGATTCGAGACACCGTCGCGAGCAGCGAATCCAGCCATGAGATCCTCAAAGAGCTCATCGAGGAACCACTCCAGGTCATCAAAGAAGTCATCCAGCTTCTCTCGAGATATCTCCTCTGTGGCATACATCATCTCCTCGAGCCTTACAATAACCGAAATTACTGACGCCACAGCTTGTTCAATTCCAAGGAGGAGGTCTATAACGCTAGACATGTGAATGCAAGGGTCGTCGACAGCGCAATTCGTGCTTGGTCGCGCACGATCTTGCTCCTTAACATCGCCACTTTCTACCTCGTTGGTGATATAATTGAGGGCTGATTATACTGTAAACATCAGACCACTGAATATCGACGAGACCGAGCGACCTGTTTCCTCAATTGCAGCCCACCGCGTGAGCAGATGTGATTCAAGCTGGGCTTGCGATTGTGATCTGGGATGTCATTTGTATGCACACCGTACAAGCCAGAATGAGGGAACGCACGCGACTTCGATAGGCACAAGCAAACCTACGAGACATATCGTCCCAAGCAGCGCAGTCCAAGCTCGAGACAAAGAAAAGAACATCTTGACTTGGACAGTATCAAACTGAAGGATAAATAGAAAAGCGTAAAGTAGGCGCTCTTCATATCCTCAGAAGCCAACCATAACACGAGGACGAGGTCTCGGCCTGGCAGCATGCATGCCAGATGCATTGGTTCAGAAAAGAGTACTGATGAACGCTTCACAGAAGCTAAGGATTGCGGATAGGATACCCAGATTCAGGCTGAGCAACTCCATCAGCTTTTTCGTCCATTATTTTGTCGCTGTCAGCAAATGCACTCTTGAGCGGAGGGTAAGCGCCTGCTTATCTACGTTTACTGAGATCCGCAATCTCCGCGATGCAGATCTTAATAACTCTGTTACCCGCCGTGAGTAACACCCTGGGGACCTTTACACACAACCATAACTTCACGTCGGTGGCTTGCTTGGAACATTTGCCCTTTGTCCATCGTATTGCAAAGTAAAGACCTCCAGAGTCTGAAGTATGGCGAAGAAGCGAAAAGCAACACTGCAAACCGCTACCCTCTTCGATTTCTTTGGAAAGCCTGCACAGGGGCAGAAAAAGGCCAAGTTACAATCCGGTGCAGCGTCCAAGAAGCACACCAAGCCGCAACGCGGGCTCGTGCCATCTGGAGAAATCCTTGTGATTGATTCTGACGAGGAGAACTTTGAGACCGAACACGAAGTTCGTGCAGGTCTCTCTCGCTCCGAACCGATTACCATCGACGACGAGGATGACACCTCCGACATCCTGCAAGGCCCCGTGTCGCCTACAAAAAATGAGAGAGACGACGATTGTTCGATGTCGCGCCTACAACCCGCAGGAGAGTCGCTTTTCGGTCGACCTTCGAATCTGCTCCGCGAGCCGTCAGCGGCAGCGTCAGAATTGTCCATGTTCGGGGTGCCCACCATGCTCCTCCCGTCGCTTTCGACAGTGAGTACTGCGGATGCGCGCCAGGTGCGCGCTGATGTTAGCGAGTTCCAAGCTGGCCCAAGCTCTGCGCCTGCGTTTCAGCCTTCCAATAATGCAGAGAAAGGACCAGCCGAAGAGCCGCATTCGGTGTCGCATATGGACGAATGGGCCACTGGAGACGACGAGATCGAGCTTGTCGGCGACCCTGAACTAGCTGCGCACCGAGAGGAGGAAGATGCCGATGCCGTTGACATTGACTTGACTGTAGGCGAAGACGACTTTCTTCCTCCTGCTCAGCCACAGGACCATACTGCAACATGTCCTCTATGCGAAAAGTTGCTCAAGGGATTGAGCGAGAGAGTATGTTCAGCCTTCTACATATCTTAGGATGTTCTGGAATGACAATAATGTCTGCAGGAAATGCAGGAGCACGTAAATGCCTGTATCGATGCGGCGTCGGAACCGCCAGCACCCAGCGGGTCAACTTCTGTACCCTCGAATCCTATGTCCATCCGTCCCATCCCACTTTCTCGACCTCCCCTAGCCGCTCCCGTTGAGCAAGAGCGCGGCCCTTCTCCCGTCGCCTCCATTGACGATGACGACACCGACAATCTCCCTGGCCCCAGCTCAGGCGCAGGCGTCTTCTCCAAACTCATGTCCTCGCACCAGGAAAATGAGGCGTGGAAGGAGGCGTCTGTAGCCGAGGACCGCAATTTCCGGCCGAATAAGGGCAACGGCGGGCGGCGCAAGGCACCGTTCTATAAGGTCATGCAGGGCATGCCCATCGCCGTCGATGCATTCCGGTATGGCACCATACCCGGCGTCACCGCGTACTTCCTGACGTGAGTGCATCTGCTGGTTTGGCCGGGAAGGTGCTGTGGACTGATGACGCGACGATGGCAGGCACGCACACTCAGACCACTACACGAACCTGTCCGGGAACTGGAAGAGCGGGCCGATCTACTGCTCTGAGGGCACAGCGAACCTCATCGTGCATATGCTCGGCGTGGATCGCAAGTGGGTGCGCCCGCTGCCTATGGACACCCCGACGACGGTCCCGGATACGGGTGGCGTCCGCGTCACGCTAATCGAGGCGAATCACTGTATGCCGCTTTTTCTTCGCTCGGGACGCTAATACTCACAGATTGCGATCCCAGGCCCTGGCTCTTGCCTCTTCCTCTTCGAGGGTCCGCAGACAGTCAATGCGGGAGACAGTACGTTTAAGTCGAAGTTTGTCGGCTCGCCCAAGACATTCCGCTATCTCCACTGCGGCGACTTTCGCGCGTCCCCTCAGCACGTCCTGCATCCCGCCATCCAGGGCAAGCGCATCGACCATGTTTACCTGGACACGACATACCTTGATCCCAAGGTGAGCTCGGACGCGTTGCAAAGTATAAATTTGGACGGTGTTGACGCCGCGACAGTATTGCTTCCCGCCGCAGCCGCAGGTCATCTCTGCATGTGCTGAGCTTGCAAGGCGATTCGTCAAGGGCGAGTCGCTCCATGACGCGGAGGACATTGCAAAGGCCAAGAAGAACAAGACAATGGATAGCTGGCTGACGACGTCCGAGAAGCCCGCTGTGTCGAAAGAGTCCAAGCAAGACCGAGTCCTCGTCGTCATCGGGTACGTTGCTCTTGCTATATCCTCTCAGCACATCATTGCTGACAGGTTTCATGCAGTACATATTCCATTGGCAAGGAACGCATTGTCAAAGGTGATGTACTTTGCATCCGCCAGTTCAGTGTTGCATCCTCACATATTCTTTCAGCAATTGCTCGTATTCTGCAGACCAAGGTTTACTGTGATCAGCGCAAAGCAGCGATCCTCCGCTGCCAGGCGGACCCTGAGCTGGAGACGCTGCTGACGAAGGACCCGCTCGAAGGCGGCGTGCATCTCGTGCCCTTGGGCGTGATCGCGTCAGACAGACTGAAAGAATACGTTGAGCGCTTCAAGGGGCATTTCAGCAAGGCCGTAGCATTCAGACCAACAGGCTGGACGTGAGCGCGAACCGGGCAACCTTTCACGTCGTCGCTAATGAATGATGCCGCCTCCCAGGTTCTCCGCCCCAACAGGCAGTGATATGATCCCGTCCGTGTCGACCATCATCTCTCGCTCACAAAGCCGTGCCTTCTCGTTCGCACAACTCAATCCGATGCGTAACTCCTCCACCACGCTGCAGATATACGGCGTGCCGTACTCGGAGCATAGTTCATTCTTCGAGTTGACATGCTTCGCGCTCTCGCTGGACTGGGGCAAGATGATTGCAACGGTGAATGTGGGTAGCGAGAAGTCGAGGCGCAAGATGGTGACATGGATAGAGCGTTGGGAGGCAGAGAGGAAGAGGCGGGTGAACGGCGAGATTGTCGAGTTCAGAGCCCCAGATTTTTGGTAGTTGCAGAGCAGACTCTCGCAGATATGAGATAAAGCTGGGGTTTCTTTGATAAATGCGATGCTGTTTCCACCCTGATTCTGGGTCATGCAAACGTCCCAAGTGACGAGCGCGATAGAATAAGGAACAGATATACAGACGATGAAATAGCGCAATGATGTAATGCGCATCGAGACGCGTACGTTCGCCAACGCTGGACGAGCTCCTGCCCAGAACAAGCCAACAGCCCTGCGCGCCCTGTCCTGTCATGCATGCATGCGATAGTTTTGCTGTCGTGGTAATCGTGGCATACAAAGCATGGCATAAAAATGACAGGAAAGTGGAGGAGGCGCACGTCACAACGTTTACTGCTCCGCAGCCCGCTGTTTCCTCCTGAGATCCCGCTCCTCCGTGATGGTGAGCTTGGTACCCTTGCCCCTAGGGAGAGAGATCCAAGGCTTCGTGCCCTCGCCGAGAACGAAGATGTTGGAGATCCTGCAGGAATGCTCAGCAAACAGCGCAGATAGTGGTGGACAGTACCTACCGCGTGGCGAATGTCCGGTCAAGCGAGTCCTTCACGTGTACAATATCGAAGCCACCAACGTGCTTCTCACGGTGCACAATGACACCCGCACGACCCATGTTACGACCACCAGTGATCATGACGATGTTGCCGGTGTCGAACTTGACAAAGCCATCGATCTTGTTCTTCTCGAGGTCGAACTTCACGGTGTCGTTGACCTTGATGTTCGGGTCGGGGTAGCGGATCGTGCGGCCGTCGTGGGTGACGATGTATGGGACACCCCTCGCGCCAAGGGCTACTTTGCGGACCTTGAGGAGCTTGTAAGTCGCCTCCTCGGGAGTGATGCGGTGGATCGTGAAGCGGCCCTTGACGTCGTAGAGCAGACGGAAGTGCTCGCCCGACTTCTCAATCGAGATGACGTCTGCGTGGCGCGCTGTGAGAGGCAAACATCGGACCGGAACAAATGAAACGTACCCATGAAGCCGGCGGGGTAGGTGGTGTCGGTCCTGACCTTGCCGTCGACCTTGATGAGACGCTGCATCACGATCGCGGTGACCTCCTTGCTCGTCAGCGCATACTTGAGACGGTTGCGGAGGAAGATGGTGAGAGGGAGAGATTCGCGGAGCTTGTGGGGACCAGGGGAAGGGCGGGGAGCCTGGACGGACGCAATGCGTCAAAGCACCTCTTTCGCTGCAAATCAGCCAGACGTACGTAGGTGCCGCTCAGCTTGTCAAGCATCCATGACGAAGGAGCGTTCAAACGCTTCAAGTGCTTTTTGGGTCCTCGAGCCTGTACAAGTCACAGAACATACGCATCAGCATACAGCTCGCGAGCGGGGTAGCCAGACGAAGGGAGAGCCGAGTAGGTCAGATCAGCCGACAGGTGCATCCAGAGAGCGACTTCAGCATCCAGCCCCTCGAGACGACCCAAATTCGAATTTGACCGCGAAATTGCGCAGACGCAGTCCTGAGGCGTAGCAGCAGCATTCTACTGACCATGTTGGTGTTCTTGCGGCTTGACGATGGCGACGACGGCGGCCTCGGGCTTTCTGGCTCTGCGACACAAAACTCTGCTTACCGCGTTCGGTAAGCTTCAGGGCTTCAGGGTAAGGCAGTTTCCGGGCACGTGACAAGGCGCGCCGACGCGTCGAAGTCGCGCCGCTCTCGGCGCTCGCAGTTCCTCGCGTCGGGCGCACGTACTCCGTCAACTAGCCAGCACAGTATCTGACGAGAAATAATTGGGTTGGGATAAGAGCTAGAAACATAAGCAAGAAGCGATCCGTAGTACATTGTTGAAGTAAATAAGGTATAGAATATGTGTAGCACTGCCGTCTAATGGTATGCGATCCCAGCAAGCTCAATGCAATCAGTAGTCGTTGTCTTCCGAGTCATCCTATTCAATGTCAATATCCTCGTCCTCGTCCTCTTCTCCCTCTTCTTCCTCCTCGTCCTCTTCGTCCATAGTTGTATCGTCTTCGCTTTCGTCTTCGTCCAAGTTTTCTGCTTCCTCTTCGTCCAAGTTTTCCGCTTCCTCTTCTTCATCAACTATCGCAATTTGCTGGTACTCGCGTTCCCGCTCGTCAGGAAACACGTATCCTTTTGGGGCCAATGTATACACGACCAGTCTCTGCACAGTACCGTTGTCGTTGTGAGGTGAGTCCACATACAGATCTCTGACAAATTTCCGTGAGCGCGGCAAAAGGTTTATGATGACTGCCGCCATATCCTCCTCCGACGGGGCAACCTGAGTTTTCAAATTGCACATGAACAAGACCGTGAGACCAGGAAACTTGTGTCCCATCTTGACAAGCGCCTGGTCGATGGCGGTCCACGGTAGGACAGCTAAATCATTACCGTCGGTGGCAGGGAGTGTTCGGAAGGCGATCTCCTCGAGTTCTGTCGCAGTCATGTAGACCTGATTCAGTAGGATTGGCAGCCACGCGTGGCCGAAATCTGGCCTTGTGACATCCATATACAAGGGTTCGATCTCCAATATTTTCAGTTTCGGCAGCCGTAGCGTCCGTAAGCCGCTATACAGAGGACCTGCAGGAAGAGGGACCATGAGTCGCATACGCGTCAAAATGATATCAGTTCACCTACCCTGAGCCAAATTGTCTACGTCGAAGAATCCGATTTCGAGCTCCTCCACCTCGTCCCCGATGCGTTCGAGGAGGTCTCTGACAATTTCGTAATATTGGTGGCCACCCAGCCAGCGCAGCCTGAACTCTTTCAGGCGCAATTGGAATGGCGCTTGGACGAGCCACGCAGCCACAGTGGGAGCATATGGTGTATCCATGAGGGACAGTGCCTCCAGACAAATGACGCTCTCCTCCGCCTTCTCCGGATTCTCCGACAACCGCAGGCGGGTCGTGGCGGGTACCAATCTCTCTGGGGTGTACACGACTCCATGCTCGCTAAATATTTTGGAGTCGTCTATGCGGAGCTGTTTCAAGTTGGGAAACGCGCATATCATGCGCAGCAGCTGCGCCTGGTATACGAAATAACACTCCTGGAAGTGCAGCTCCGTTACCTGCGGCAGCGCCGCGGCCAGACAACGGATAAGCCCCTCCGGGACTTCGGCTTCCATCCAGAATCTGAAGTACAGCGAACGCACCTCACGCAGCTTCGAGAACGAGTGCTGCACCTTCGCCAGATCCAGAAACTGGAACGGGAAGTCATGAAAGACGAGCTGGCGGATGTGGTACGCGATGTCAACCCAGCTACGCGGTAGTGGCCTGTCTAGTAGCCGCCTGAACCGGAGGCAGTCGTCGGTGGAGCGAATCCGCACGCTATCAAAGAGGTGGTACCGCGTCGCTGGGAGCCAGGAGTGACAGACGAGGCTACATGCCTTCAAAGTGCGAGTATCATCATGGAGGAAGTCGATGATGAAGTCCGTGATTTCCGGGGGAAGGCGCTTGCACCGACGGTCAATTTCGGCTGGGCACGCCTACTTTAAGCAAGCAGCTGATAGTTCAGAGCGCGTTACACGCACCTATAATCAAAGTTGGCTCCCGCCGTACCCTCCTTTTCTTCCCCTTGAGAGGAGGCGGCGGTGATTCCCTGGCAGTATTTTTCTCGTGTGCGTTTGTTAGACCAAAAAGCCAAGCTAGAGCCAGCATCTTGTGCTACTAATCAAAGTTGTTGCTGCCCACGGTGAGCGTATTTGCTGAGCAAAGAGTGGTAGGACCCGGCCACGCCTAAGCCAGTGTCGCGTTGGCAGCAGTGAGAAGAACTCGCCTTGCACCGGGCAAAACGAAAGTGAGGCCACAGTTTGGGCCGCGTACGCGGAGAGGTGGATAGCGAGAAGAAGATGGCAGGTGGATCGTCGGCAGACATCGTCAGGGTTTGATTGTAATATAATCTCGCGTATGGACGCGTGACAAAACGCGTGACGAGACGCGATTGATCGCCGGCTCGCTCCTCGATCGCCGTGACATTCGCATGTTCAAGGGCCACACCGATGGTGAGATCTGACGCATGCAGTTGAGAACTTCACCTGAGGCCTGGTACCTCGAGAGTCGTGCGAGGAATATGCCATCATCATCATCTTCGCTGCTGCGGCCCAGACGACGGTCACTCAATCAGAAGTTGGAAGAGCAAGACTGGCTGGATTCAAAACATCCAACGGTTACAGTACAGCAGTATACACACTCCGTTGGGTGAAAACACCATAAGCACCTAAACTTGCTACAGAAAGCCACTGGGTTTGTGAGTGATCGATTCCGAGTCTCTGGTGCAATGAGTGAGCCGAGTCGGAGGCATTAGCAACCTGCTTCTGGTCAGACAAGCCCAAGTACGTATACTTCGAACATGTACATAGCGGGGAGATCATCTGCTCTCGAGTGCCACGTCGCGCTGCTCGGCTTTTGTGGACACGGCAGACCAACAAATAACATGACAGAAAGTCATATCACGACTCGTAGCTTGACCTGGCTGAATGATATACATGCACAGAAAGCGACCGGCTCGAAAGGGCTTCGGAATAACCACGACAGCTGAATGGAAGAGATCGAGATCCAGTGTTGAAGGGAACAATCGAGTGTCTTGCACATTGGTATACGTCCAACTGGTCTCGCTTAGCTTTGCTCTGCCACAGTACTAACAATAGTGATCTGCGATCGAAGTATATTGTGATTGATCAGAGCTGCGCAGTTCTTCCGGGCTCCAAAATGGCTGGCAGATTCTCTTTGATGTGCTCCACCACTGCATCTGGTCCCTTCTCCACCTGAAATCCATACGGAATGCTGAAAGTCTTGATGCCTGGGATCAGCTCTTGGGCGATCAGTACGATCTCCTATGTGCAGCTCTAGTCAGTCCGCGCTTCGATTCCGAAACTGGTTTGTAAACAACCTTCGCTTGCTCCGGAGTCCACATAGATGCAGTGAACTGGGCAAATGTCAGCATCGCACCAACGGACTGCACATACAACTGCTTACTAGAACGTCAGGACGTTCCCGCTCCAAAGTAGGCTTGACCTCCTCAATTCCTATGGTACCGAGTTCAATCCATGGTCTGAGTGCATTCGATGCATCCTTACTTTCTACGTTTGCCACATGTATGATAGTGTAGCGATCCTTCACGTCTTCGACGACCCGCCCAATCAAGCGCTTGGCCCGCTCAGGCGCGGTGTTCACTGTTACCAACCTAAAGGTCGCCGACATTGGGATAAGCTGTGAGGCAGTGGCGGTCCAAGGCAAGGTATGGCGTGCGATGATGCGGTGTGCGGGCAACCGTTGCAAAAAATATCTCGTGACCGATTGTGCACTCCCTGTACTGCGTACGTAGTCATGTTCCCATCGTAAATATCATCATCATGCTATACACATTCCGCGCATGCACCAGGCATGCTGTAAATCAGCTAATACTGAGGCCGCGTCCAAGGAGGCCTTCAATAATCATAAAATACGAATGCAGCAAACGTCCCAAGTGAAGCAACGTCCTTGTTCAGAACCAGAAGAAACGGAAGGGCAAGTTCGCGGTACGCCGCCCGCCAGACGATGACCGCGCGGCTGCGTCCACGCTTGGTGTGGCGGTTGCGGTGACTATGTAACTTTGCCAAGCGGCGATGGTGGCGGATGGGAATGTATATGTTGACTGAGTCGCGCCCGAGCCAATGAAGATCCCGGACTGTCCCGGGAGGACGTCCTGAGCGAGAGTTGAAACTTCGCCACCGACCACAGATGTGTGGCTATCCGAGACCGCCACGAAGCCGGTGTCGTTGGTGCCCAAGACGAACTCTCGGAGGAACACATAGGCCTGTAGTAATGAAGTTTGAACAGCTATGCCTTCAAGAATGAATGATCATTGACACGTACATTCGCCGGGTTGTTCATTGCCACAAGGTGGCCTGCCTTGTCGAAGAGGACATATGACCAATTCCGCTCTTGGTGCACGATACCAGCAAAGCTGCCGTCGTCAGCATACCAAGGGGTCGATGGCTTCCGGCTGAATCCTTGGATGCCTCCGAAGGTAGTGTTCTATCGGACCTCTGTCAGCTGGTGCTGTGTGAAGCGCACGGTGTCAAAAGTACCTGAATAACCACTGTAAAGCAATGAGTCTCGCGCTCTCTATTCAAGCAAGTTCCACGTACCCTCTGTTCCGCGGTGTGAGATGAGGGAGTCATCGTTTCCAGAGTAGAGAACGATGGAAAGTCCGCGTGCTGTGGCATTCGTCGCAAGTTCCGTAAGGAAGGCCATGGGTCTGGTGAAATGAGTATAATGATTGGCCCCAGCGGTGTATAGACTCACTCGACACCTATATGCGCGTTTGTGAGCTAAGTGCAAAATTGCAGTTAATTATGTCACTTACTCGGATCGTTGTAGTCATTGTCTGCCCCACCTACGGAACGAACCCGCATTTAGCAGGATATTCACCATATGCAAGCCCAATGAATGTCGCACCTAAGAACGGATACTCCATCTCTCCAACCCATTGTTTGCTTGTCGGTGCGTGCAGCGCCGCTACAGTCTGGGGATCTGACGATGCACGATAAGCAACTGTTGGAATGCAGATGTGATGCACGTTACCATTGAAGAAAGCACTCCCGTTCATCGGGATCTCCGGATTCAGGGCATCAGGAACATCGTAGATCTGTATTGAACGGTCAGCATTTCCAAAAGGGTACTCTTAATCAAAATCCGTACATCATAACCAACCAGGCTCTCGCCGTTGAATGGCCCGCTGAGGTCTGCAGGTCGCCATTTATTAGACTTTCGTTGCTCTAGCAAACAACCACGACTTACCCCACGGATACGTGAAGTTCAGAGCATACTCGACCATCGCGTCGAACAAGAAGCACCCATACCACGGGTCGATTGTCCCGTTGGCCCTACCCGCCAGGTCGCGCTTCACAATCGCCTTGCTGACACTGCTATCTCTTCGCATTCTGCTCATACCCCCGCGCGAGTGCATGCTGTTTTCGCCAAATCGCTTGCGACCCTCGCTGATCAGATCGCGCTTCGACATGAGCGCGTTACGCTTGGCCTTTGCCATGTAAACCTCGTCAGCGCGCCCGGCATCTGTCGGATAGATTAGCTGTAGGTCGGGGAAGTGCCCGTCTTGAGGGTAGGTCAGGTTCAGATCGTATCCGCATAGGTGCTCCCTGATTGTCAAGATTAGCATATCGGAGAGACATGAGTGAGAAAGAGACGTACTGCTCTCTAAACCACTCAAATACTTCTGGGTCGTATCCTATTAGTTGAGGGTATGTCTGGATGACCGTGGTCTGTCGTTATATGCGCATGAGACCTCTCGCTTGCGATGAAAAAAGCCATATTCCTACCGTTGGTAGGTATTGGAATACAGCCTCTGATCCAATGCTGCCATCTCCGATGGCAATCTTGGTCAGGTTCACGGGTGGATCGGACATGCCAAAGTAAGCTTTGGTAATATAGGGCTGAATGAAATGTTAGCAATGCTTTCGCAAGAGGTTGGAAAGCACAAAACGCTCACTATATACATTCCGGCATAGCTCTCTCCCGTCAGGTAGAGCGGTCGTGTTTTCAAACTTGGGAACACTTTCACCAGGTTCTCCAGGAAACCCATCTGCCATGCGGTTAAGCGACGCCTATACAAGCTAAGCGCACGCAACTCACAAAGTCGGTGCCCACTTGGTCCTCGTCATATACTACGTTCATGTCAGGGAATGAGTAGAGATAGACGCAAGCAAGCAAACATACCGAAACCAGTTTCGTCCGCAGTGGACCAACCCACACCCCTGAACAGACGGGGGCGTTTGGGTTGTGAGTTTGGGGCTAAGATAAAATGAGTGCTCACACTGGTTGGTCTATCCAGAAGTAGTCTGCCAGCTTGTTCCAACTGTACTCGTTCTCGTACGCTGTGAAGTTGGGGGTGACGTGAATGGGGCCATTCTGGAATGGCCGTCAGAAGGTGTCAAATACATGATATATACGTTTTGCATACCTCATAAAGCAGTCCAAGTGTGCTTGCTGCGCCGGGACTGGTCGGGCAGGCATGAGCACACAAGAATGGCGAGGCTTAGAGAGACGACACATACCCTCCGTTTAACCAGATTCCCCATGGTTCAGTGCTCCCACCAGCGGCCGCAGTCAGTGAGCCGTTTTCTTTTTCAAACCCCCAGAAGAACAGTGTGTCATTTGGGTGGTCTGCTCGCTGTACGGGGATGTTGCCTGAGAAGCTGCGTCCGAGGTCCCAAGTGACGTTCGGCAGCGATTCTGTGACTTCAAAGTCTATGATGAGGCAAGACCTTCAGTTGGGTATTGCATCACAGCAGGCGAACAGTGACAGACTCACAGCTCTGCCATTCAGGACTGTAGTCTCCGCTTGGCATGCCGGGGTAGGCCTGCGGCCAGCTGCTCGAGATCTGGCCGCGCACGGTGACGGCCAAGGCCAATAATGTTACAGGTAGTTCCAGCATCGCGGACAAAGGGGCTTGGCTCGGGCAGGCGAGCGACTCGCCTATATACCCTGGAATTCAAGGGAGGATGTCGCGAAGCAACCACTGTTACCTCAAGTTTGCGCTCTGGCCTCATGCACAGAGGCTGACTGCCGAACCTCGATGCAATCATCGCTGTTCCCTACAATAATACGCGCTGCAGGCCACCACTCACAATAACAATAGTCGATTCGTGGGACGAACAATAGAGGCAAATGCTTCACGACAGTTCCGATGATTGCCGCGCTTCGTCACCGTGCGTCTTCGCGCTGGCGCCGCGGCACGCTACAATTGCTTTCTTGCCGGTTCATTTTCCTCGGATCGGGATGCCTCGTTGCGGAGAGTACGCCATGTGTATTTGAACTCCAGCGTCGGCGTGCAATGAGCCACCTGATAAATGCAGAGAACAGAGAAACAGGCAACGGAAGCTGTCGTGATAGAGGCACAAATGAACGTTCATGTGTATGAACGGTCGCCACCGAAGTATCTTCAAACCAGCTGTTGAACAACTCATGGTCAAGTGGCAATTGGTCATGACATGATCGCTGCCAGCAACGCGTTCACACAGTTGAAGGTGCGGGTTCTCATGGGGTTCCGGGCATAATGTAATCGAGAATCCATGCATCGTATATCATACAACAGAGTGACGAGAGCAGACCAGAAATTATGCAGAGTATTCCAGTTTGCCTACAGGACGCGACGTTGAGCATATACTTGGGAATCACATTGGCGTACTTACTCTCGTGCTTCTTCGCCTCGCCGACCTTCCTTGCTGCCTTCGTGAGATCCTCCTGAGTGACATAGTCCCTGGCAATTGTTAGCAATTGACGAAACCATGAATGAATCGAGGATGTACCTATCATCGCGGATTGCGAACATGCCAGCTTCTGTTATGACATTCCGCAGATCGGCGCCGTTGAAGCCGTCGGAGAGCTGCGGCGAGCTCCATCAGACTACCAATAGCACTACACAATGGAGCAACCCACCTTCACAATTGCCTCATAGTCGATTCCCTCGCCCTTGTTTACGGGCGCGGCGTGGATCTTAAGGATCTCAAGTCGCGCCTGTTCGTTTGGCAACGGAATCTCGATCTTGCGGTCCAGCCGTCCGGGACGCAGAAGCGCAGGGTCCAGCGTATCTGGACGGTTTGTAGCCATGATGATTTTTGTCCGACCGAGGGCGTCAAAGCCGTCCATCTGGTTCAGCAGCTGCAAAGCGGAGTGAATAGGGAGTATCATTTACATGCGGAACCCACTACACACCTCCATCAGCGTCCGCTGGATCTCACGGTCCGCACTCGTCCCCTCGGAGAACCGCCGCCCTCCAATGGCGTCGATCTCGTCCATGAAGATGACGCATGGCTCATGGTCCTTCGCGAATCCGAACATCTCGCGAACGACGCGCGCTGACTCGCCGATATACTTGTCGACAATCGCTGAGGAGACAACTTTGAGGAAGTGTACTTCCAGGGTTGCGGCGACCGCGCGCGCGAGCAGCGTCTTGCCGGTACCCGGCGGCCCATACAGCAATACGCCCTTTGGCGGCTTCATGCCCACCCGGACGAACAGATCGGGGTTCATAAGTGGAAGTTCAATGACCTGCGAATGGGTGAGCGGGATTGATATGGACATGCATCAACCCATACGCACCTCTCGCAGCTCTCGCACTTGCTCCGACAACCCACCAATTCCAGCGAACGACGCGTTTCCTGGATCTTCCAAGCTCATCTTGTACACTAATGGATCAACCTCGCGCGGCAGGATGCGCATAATGGTTAATGTTGTCATATCAAGGCTAACTCGAGTGCCCATCTTGAGTTTCGCGATAGGGAGAGTTGGCCGGTACGATACGACATAGCGTGGTCCCGATGATGCCTTTACAATGACTTTATCATCCGTCAAGTACGGCGCTAGGAGGGAGCAAACGCGTACTCACAGCGTTCGTCGTCCAGCTGCTTCATGACCTCGCCAATTATCTGGCCTACTGACTGTACGGCCTTGATATCCTCCTCCGTCTTTGCATATTGTTTCTCCAGGTCCTTCAGTGCGAAGCGCACTATTGACTGGAGTCAGATGGGATCCAACGCATAACACGCGTACTTACAGTTCTTCAGGCTTTCGCTGCTCGTCTCGTGTTGCCGCATTTTCTGAGAGCGATGTTAGCCGGGCGTTCGGAATGTGGAGTAGTGCTGACCTCGCGGTAGCCCCTTAGGGCTTCCTGTCTACGCGCATCGATTCCACCGGACGTTGAAGATGCGCTCATGGCTAGAGGATACGGAATGAAAGTGAGGAGGTAACAGGTTCAGCGGCTGCAGACGCGCGCCGCGACGCGCAAGCTGATCAGACGCGTCACGGAGGATGATTCCGTTCTGCAAGAATATTCAGCTTGGAGGCGAGTAGCGCTCAGTGGCCTGGTGGTCTAGTGGTATGATTCCTTCTTAGGGCTGTACAATTCAGTGTGGAGGAGGCCCCGGGTTCGACTCCCGGCCAAGCCCTCTTTTTGGCATTGCTAAACATAATATACAGGTTGACTTCTTTATCTTGGCGTTTAAAGTCAGAAGATTACAGCACTGTACAGGCCCCATCAACGAGAGTCAAGGCAGGGAGCTTGGCCATACCAGAGTCATAACGCGGACCCTACCGCGGAGTCTGGCTTCGAGGCCGAAGTCTGTTTGACGCGGGGAAATCACATGCCGCCGGCAATCGCAAATCGGAGGTTGCATTGCTGCGAGCCAGTCTCGCTATAAACCACCTGGAAGTAAACCACCTGGAAGTTAGCCTATGTAACTGAACGCTCTCCATGAGCATATTAGCGGCTCGTTGGCTGTCTCGTAGCGCTTCACGTAGAATGTCTACCGGTGCTCCTGCAAGGACACGTCCGGCAAACTGGAAGGACCTGGCTCCTGCGTCGCTTCCTGGGCCAACCTTTGCCGCGCAGTCGGCCCTTCCAGCTCTTCCCGTGCCCCCTCTGGCTGACACCATCGCTCAGCTGAAGCAGTCGCTTCGCCCGATTGCTTGGGACGAGCGTGAATATACTGAGGCGCTGCTTAAGGTGGACGCATTCTTCAATGGGCCTGGTCAGGAATTGCAACGAAGGCTAGAAGAGAGGAAGGCCAGTTCAGCGCACTGGTTGGAGGAATGGTGGGACAACGGAGCATACCTGACGTATCGTGATTCTGTACGTCCAGTGCTAGGCGCATGCCAATAAATCTGACGGACTGTCACTACGCTGTGCGCAGATCGTGGTGAACGTGTCCTACTATTGTATGTGCCGCTTGTTACATATGGTGTACAAGCGTTTGTCAACGCCTTGTCCATGACAGACGGGTTTAAGGAGCACCCGAACCATTTGCCACAGACAGCGGTGCACCGAGCAGCCTCTCTTGTGCGCACGGTGATGCTTCTTAGGAAGCAATTTAAGCTTGGACAGTTACAGCCAGAAACCACCAAAGAGGGTCCAATATGTATGGACTCGTATAGGTGAGGACATCAATCAGGTTTTCATTCCGTTATATGGACACGTTATATGCGTGCACTTTCTTTCCCTTTCTGTGCGCTATGGAGTCATGGACCGAGGCTACAAGTAATGTCAAATTGGTGTCGTATCGCGCCAATAGCCACACCACAAGGAGTGATCAATACCGACATTGGTTTGGTACCACGCCCTAAATGTGGAATCTCTCTCGTAAGAGGTTGAACGTCCTTTACATGCATGAAAGTTACTGCATCCATTCATTATCTCCTTCTTGGCCCAGTCTTCTTACTGACCTCTATGGGAACCACACTCACTGTATCCACCTCACTAAACGGTATCATGACTGACACTTTGATGCTTCAAGATGGATGTTTGACTGTTGTCGTGTTCCTGGACAACCCGCGGACTGGAGTGTGAGCTATGCGAAGCAAGGTGATCGCGGAGACTCTGGCCATGTCGTTGTATTTCGTCGTGGGCGGATGTGGAAGCTCGAACCTTGGCGGAACGGGGAACTCCTCGGTCTTGAAGAATTACAAGAGTAAGTAAGCATTGATCGGCGCCAGGAGTATAGGCTGACATGGTACAGGCAAATCCAGCATATCTACGCAAATACAGAGCAGGAATACCCTGCTGTCGGCTTGTTGACCGCATCCAATCGCGACGTCTGGACAAAGGTACGCTTGTATAATAGATGCAAAGTTACTGTCCACTTCCCTGCTGGATATAGGACTATGACACTTTGGCTGCTGATCCTCACAACGAGTCTATTCTCCGCACGATCCATTCTGCTGCATTTGTTCTGTGCCTGGATCTGGAAGCGGCGGACGACTTAGTCTCGCACAGTAGGCAGCTTTGGCACGGTGCCGTGCCTCCTTCACCGGACGCTAAGCTGGGATTGCGCAACCGCTGGATGGATAAGCCGCTACAGTTCGTGGTATTTGACAATACCGGGGCCGGGTTCGTTGGCGAGCACTCAATAATGGACGGCACCCCTACCGTAACACTTTGTGATCGTGCACTAGACTTGATCGCCTCACCGGACTTCGAGACCTCGTCCTCTTCGCCTGTAACAATCAAGCCTGCTCTCCCTACGCCTCTTGACTGGAACATCTCTCCTGCTGTTGAGCAGGCCATTCAAGATGCCGCAAATGCTGCCTATGCACTCGCCACGAGCCAGGCGATGAACGTCGTCCGAACGCCATATGGGAAGCGCGCGATCAAGGCGTTCGGTGTTTCACCCGACTCGTGGGCACAGCATATCATCCAGCTCGCGTACGCGCGGCTCCTCCGGCGCCGAGGCGAGAAACGTGCGGGAGGGACGTATGAGTCCGCGTCGACGCGCCGCTTCTTCAAGGGCCGCACGGAGGTGATCCGCGTCGTCAGCACAGAAACGGACGCATGGGTGCGCGCCATGGACGACAGCACGACAAGCGTGCGGGAGAAGGGCGAGCTGTTCGCACGCGCTGTGGCGGTGCATGTGCAGAACGCCAGGACGGCCGGGCAGGGCCGTGGTGTCGACCGGCATTTGTTCGGTGCGCCCACGTTGTTTTAGCGGATAATGAGCCGCGTCTCGCTGGCGCCACGCTGATCGTCGCTGCCGCTGCAGGGCTGAGGAAGCTGCTGCGCGAGGGCGAGCCTATCCCGGAGATGTTCGAGGACCCTGTCATCAAGCGCGCGAGCCACTGGGTGCTCAGCACGTCTGCGATCTTCTCCAAACACTTTGGGCCATATGGCTGGGGCGAAGTCGTACCTGACGGCTTTGGGGTGGCGTACATGACAGGCTTTGACGGCGAGTATTGTCCGCTGTGACCACCGGCGCATGGGACTGACCCCTGTCCCGCTTCACCGCCTTGGTTTCTCGTGTTCAGACTTCTTGCAGTACACCGTTACTTCGCGCACCGAGATGCCAAACGCAGAGTTTTGCGCCGAGATTAAGAAAGCCGCTCAAGATCTCTACGAGTTGCATGCCGCCCTGCGAGGCGACCAGCAGAGGGCCAAGCTATAATGTCACATTACTAACTGGAGACTGTACTATTTGTGCACGCATTCTTTGTCAGGGTTGCCTTGGTACCACTCAATTGTTCCCTGATGTCGGTGCGGTTCGCTGAGCCTGAATGTTGTCCGGCGAGTGATGTACGATCCTCCGGTCTATGTTCTGAGATATGGCAGCGTGCGAGCTGCCGTTGTGTTTTGGGAGCTTCACAGGTGAGGTCTCGCGACCGCCGGCAGGGTCCGTAGCTGACGAATTACGTACAAGCTGCAGATAAGCTGTAATGCATACGCTGGTCCTCGTCAGCCCACCGCTAAGTTCTGTGCGCAGCGCTCAACCGCTATCGCGCTATACAAATTACTTGACATGCTACTCAGCTGTCTCAAAGCTAATTATGCAGGTAAAGGGAGGCATGTTGGCCCCTCTGCAAACCAACACACCGTGTTCGCTCCTGAACGTACTGGAAGAGAAGAATTTGCCTTTTTGTCTTTTGGAAAGTCCGCCACACGACGTTATGACCGTTGCATGCGTCCCAGAGTGTCACCTGCCGCTCCCTCGTGCACAAGGTGCGTCTCCGCCGCTGCGGTTGCTGGGACGTTCGGTGCTTTGTCTTGTCACTTTCAGGATCATATGAACATCTGCGATGTATCTCCACGGCGTTCCGCCTCAGAGTGATCAGAATCTCATGCCAAATCTACGGCGTTCTCAGCCTTGGAGCGCCAAGGTCGCTCACACAAGGCTGACAGTGATATGACGTCTCTACTTAGTGGTGAGTGTGCGCCATTGACGTCCTCAGCACCACAGGGCAGCGATTGACTCGATAGATAGCTAGGACCACCCGCGTCATTCAGGTCAATGCGCAGCGTGTGACAACAAGCTCTCAAATCTTGGTCCGCACGCCTTGCCGGCACTATTACTGAGGGGTGAGCTCGTCGCCGCGAACCCGCGAACGAGCTTGGAACGCGGTGACGACCGATTTCGATTCCGACCGACGGACCCGGATTGGGCACGGAATGATCGCGTCGCGTAGGCTCGCGTATGCGGTGATGTGCGTTGACGAGGACTGCGTTGGATTTCTCAGAAATGAAATGCGAGCAACGGACACGGTGTGAAATGAGCGAGGATTGTTGCCATCAAGATCAGAACATGAGTTGTGGAGAACGAAATTGTGTGTCCGCTACGAGGGGGCCGCCGGTAATTTGACGCGGGCGCCTGTTTGAACAACCTCTTGCACATCGCTGCTCACAACGGGTAGACCGGTCTAATCGTCGTCGCTGCCCCTGGCTGAACGTCGCCCGCGATGGACAGGCCCCTTGGCCCCCGTCAGCCAGACAAACGCCATACTGCCTACGAGTCCATCTTCGGCCGTCCGAGTGCTTCCCACCATCATCAGGGCAATCCTCCTGCTCTCCCCCAATACCCTCATCAGCAGTTCGCTGCCCCGCCAAATGGACAGCAATATCCTTATCATCCTCAGCAATACGCCCCGCCAATAGACAAGAGGATTTCGGGTTCGTCGCGTGCAGCTTCCATCAACTACCCACCGTCCCAGTACCAGGCTTCGCCATCCAACCACCGCCAGTCATACTACCACAACCAGCAGGCCTATCCGACACTTCAGCCACAACCGATTAACTATGCGCATTCGCATAACCAACCCTATAATCTTGCTGCTCCGTCTATAATGAGTCGCGCGAGGTCAATCGCTAGTACTCCCGGAGTGATCGCCCCACAGCCCGAACAGCCATTAGATCCCAGTCTCGAGGCATTAACACGAGCGGGCCTCACGCCTGCGCAGGCGTACCAAGCCCAAGTGTACATGAATAGCCCTATGGCTCACTACCCTCCTCAGCCACCGCCGCCTGACCTGCCACGACTCGGCGTGAGTTTAGAGACGGACGACGGGAGACTGGGTCTCGACTTTGGAGCCAACAACGGTACACCGAGCGAAGCTAGCACGGAGGGCAGCTCGAGCGACCTGCTGTTGTCGCGACGTCGCTCGAAGCCGAGCAGCGTGCATTCCCGCCTCTCTGTCGCCTCGTCGTATCTCCCTAGCCCGGAAATGACTACCTTCCCGACTATTTCACCGTCGTCGCGACCATATCCCCTGCAGGTGGACACTGGTATGTCATCTACATCAATGGGTGGAAGTTCGTCCCCAGCGTCCTCGACCATGGTCGACCCATCTTCCGTTGGGCGTCGCTCATCCGAGTCATCGAAGACGCTGCCAGGCCCCCCGCAGGCCATCCGGAAGGATCGTCGCGGATCCAATGGCGACCGTTCTCGCTCAATGTCGGCTACAATGACTCCCCAATACCGGGCTTTACTGGAGGCAGGGCGTGTCCCCGCACCGCGCCCACCCATTCCTTCTGCGGTCACTGGACGCGAGTCCCCCGCGTCCACGCGCGGAGGTAACCCTTCACATCGGTCGCGGTCACCGATAATGTACCCGGCCCTGCTCTCGCGGGTAGCGGAAGCATTCAAGGCACGGATACAGCTGCAGGATCGGGTAAAGGATGGGCTCACGTACAAGGACGCGTTCGATGGGCGCGAAGCTGTGGACAAGATTGCGTCCATCATTAAAACGACTGACCGCAACCTTGCGCTCCTCCTCGGTCGTGCACTCGACGCGCAGAAGTTCTTCCACGCGGTCACCTATGACCATCGTTTGCGCGACTCGGCACATGATCTGTACCAATTTCGTACGAAGCTCCCGAGCCCTTTCGTTAGCGGTGAGTTGGCTCACGTCGATGCGGATGATGACCACAAAGGGTCTAGACGCCCCCTCATCAACGATGGTGTGTCCCCAGCCGAGCTTTCGGCTGCCATAAAGGACAGTCCAACCCCTTCTGCTGAATCTGATGCCGAGAAGGCGTACAAGGACGGATCGCGGCCTGCTTCACCGTCGCCTCCCGATTCTGTTACCTCACCCGCATCGCGACCACGGCGAGGGTCTGTCTCTGCTGACGATGTGCCACTGCCATCGGGCGTCTTCACTCTACTCACAGACTGCTATTCGCCAACATGCTCGCGTGACCAGCTCTGCTATTCCATTGCCTGTCCACGACGAATGGAGCAGCAGGCGCGCCTGAACATGAAGCCACAGCCCGGGTTAAAGAAGCAAATGAGCCGAGAGAGTCTCGGTGATCTTGTGGTATTTGCTCAACCCAATCTATGTCTATGGTGCTGTGTACAAACGTTCGTTGGTTCTCACAGGAACCTGGCACACTGTGGATTCATTCAGTGCCTCAAGAGGTCGTCAACAGTGTCTCGGATACCGAGAAGAAGCGACAAGAAGCGATCAACGAGGTCATCTACACCGAGCGTGATTTCGTCCGTGACATGGAGTATCTTCGCGACGTGAGCTGGTTACAAACAACTTGCTCTCCCATTGTTGAAATTTGCGTGTTTAGCTTTGGATTAAACCGCTCACGGAGCTCGAAATCATCCCTGAGGCGCGCCGCAAGGGCTTCGTCGAGCAGGTGTTCTGGAACATACTCGACATCATCGCAGTCAACACGCGGCTACGCGACGCGCTCAATAAGCGGCAGAAGTCGTATGTCGTCGTTGATCAGATTGGAGACGTGCTGCTGGAGGCGGTGCCCCACTTTGGGCCGTTTGTTTCCTACGGTGCTCACCAGCTATATGGCAAGTTCGAGTTCGAGAAAGAAAAGGCCTCGAATCCAGCGTTCGCTCAGTTTGTCGAGGTTCGTCCGTGATTGTACAGTGTTACGTGAGTACATGATATACCAGATATTGAATAAGTCACCTGTAGGAGGTAGAACGACGACCTGAATCGCGCAAGCTCGAGCTCAATGGCTACCTAACGAAACCGACTACGCGTCTGGCTCGGTATCCTTTGCTCTTGGAGGCTGTACTTAAGCATACACCCGAAGACAATCCAGACAAGACGGTGTTGCCAAAAGTCGTGGAGATGGTCCGGGAATTCTTGAAGGCAGTCAATCACGAGACAGGGAAGGCGGAGAATCGTTTCAACCTCCTGCAGCTACACCAACAATTGATCTTCCGGGACGAGGAGAGAGTGGTACGTTGCTGCCAGCGTGAATCGCGAAATCACTTCATCAACATCACCATATACAGGACCTTCGCCTCAAGGAGGAAGGCCGAGAGCTGGTCTACAAGGGTGCGCTGAAGAAACATGGTGATAGCTCGGAACTTCAAGTTTTCCTGTTTGACCATGCTTTGCTGGTGGCTAAGGCCAAAATTAAGACCGAGCAATACAAGGTTTACCGCAAGGTAAGTTTGGAAGCGACCTGATGACCTCATGCTAAAGGGCTTCTGCAGCCCATTCCTCTGGAATTGCTTATAGTCTTGGCACCAGACGAATTCCCCTCAGGCAAACCACACAAAGACCGCGAGAAGCAGAAGTTGCTGAAGAATGCTCCGCATGCCCCAGTTATTCCTGTTAAGGATACGAAGGGCTTCTCGATAACCTTCGTGCACCTAGGTCGCAAATACTACCAGATCACTCTGTACGCGAGCACGTATGTTAGTCAGCGCAAGTGGGTAGAACAAATCCAGAAACAGCAGGACGTCATGCGAGAACGGAGCACCTTTTTTGAGACCGTCACGTTGAGCGAGGGCTTCTTCGTCGGGGTGAATCGTGTCAATTGCGCTGCACCGTACAGTCAGTTCGGACGCAATATCAAGGCAGGATAGGTACTGATGTTTTTTGATTTAGACAACGGAAGGCGTGCTGTCTACGGCACTGACGATGGTGTTTACCTGTCGGACTTGTTTGAGCGAAATCGGGAACCTGTTAAGGTACTCGGGCTCAAGGATGTCTCGCAGGTCGACGTGCTCGAAGAGTATCAACTCCTCATCGTCCTGTCAGGTGAGTGTGTGCAATGAAGATTCATGCACCAGTCCTCAATCATAGCCCAGAGCGGCAAGTCATTACTTTCCCGCTTGATGCTCTTGACCCAATGGACCCCATGGCTGGCCTGAAGCGTGCAAAGCGGATAGCGTCGCACATATCGTTCTTCAAGACAGGCATGTGCCTCGGGAAGACACTCGTCTGCGTCGTTAAAGCCAGTCCTCTGTCGAGTACGATCAAGGCGCTCGAGCCGATCGACCAGAACGTTCGCGGCAGAAACAAACCTACTTTCCGGAAGCTGCTTCAAGGAGGCAATGACACGTTGCGGGTGTTCAAGGTGCGTTTGCCTGTGTTTGCTGTGGCGCTTTCTCATAGCCTTCCCCAGGAGTTCTACATTCCCGTGCAATCCAGTTCGATCCATTTCCTCAAGACGAGACTTTGTGTCGGATGTGCGAACGGCTTCGAGATTGTAGATTTGGAGACGCTTGATACCCAAGGCTTGATTGACCCTGCCGATCTGTCCTTGGATTTCGTGCGCAAGAAGGAGAACCTGAAACCGTTGGCGATATATAGAATTGACAATGAGTTCCTCCTATGCTACGATGGTGTGTACTCCTGAGCAGTGTTTTCTTTTTAAGCTGACCTTGTTGCAGAATTTGCGTTCTATGTCAACAAAGTTGGTTGGAGATCACGGAAGGACTTCATGGTGTTTTGGGAGGGGTATCCGACAGGATTTGGTACGTCTTCAAATGTCATCTTTGATACCGTGAAATAATAAATAAGGGTTCGCAACGGCGATATCAGCTCTCCATTATCCTTACGTGCTCGCATTCGAACCTACATTCGTGGAGATTCGACACGTGGAGACTGGTTCCTTGGCACAAATTATACAAGGCAACAATCTTCGCTGTCTCTTCGCTGACACACCGCCATCGACGACCAACTCCGCATCTCAATTCCAGTACAGCCCATATCAACAAGGCTACGGATTGAATACCTACTCCCCCTCCCCACCGGGTCCCTATGGAGGAGGAAGATCGTCTATGGGCAATGGATATGTCCCTGGTTCACCACAGTCACCATACTCCAATGCGTACCAGCCGCGCCCGCAGTCCACAGTCGGGCGGGACGAGATCATCATGGTATCTGATGACCGTATTATGAGATTGCAACTGGCTACTCCGCCACACAATCAATAGCCCTAGTGGAGCCATCTCGCGGTTGTTACTCTGTGGCATGGCGGTCGTGCATCGTGCGTTCTTGCTTTGCTGTCGTATCCCTACCATTATCCCCTCTATTACTTGCTATTCGCCGTCCATGTCCCATTCGTCCGATTCTGTCACTGTTGTTGTTTACTCATTCGTCACCCTACCGCACAGCATATATATCCTACTGCATCTGTAGCCGTGATCATGATACGATACGCGTAGCTAACATTTATCTCAGCCACGTCCTATTACATCCTGCATGACTCGCAGCCGGAGGCGTCGACCCGCACCCAAGCATTTACATTAGGCCTCGCGCAGAATTATATCGGTCTATCCGGTCTATGAGAGTAGTAGACAGGTAGTTAATATCGAATCCCATCCAATGTGATGCGCTTCAGCCACATGAAACTCAGGGAAGGATCGCCAAGCGGTGCAGACGCGGGCGCTAAGATGGTGCAAGGCTCGGTTGGCGACCAAGTCTTGCTGGTTCCCGAGACGTTTGCCACCTCTTGCCACGAACCGTCATGAGCTCCCTGATTGAGATTGTGCGCTCGAGTACGTCTGTGAGTTCCCGAGAGCCTAGCGCGTGAACTCACCGTCATACGACTACAGAATTCCTCGACGCCATCAGGTCCGTAAAGCCACCTGCACGATGGAAGATATTGGTCGTGGACGAGCACTCGCAGCAACTGCTGGGGTCTGTGCTCAAGCAGTTTGACGTTCTGGAGGAGAATGTGACACGTATGTCCCTGTAATCCTGCCGCAAGTATGCTCACGAACGTACGTTGCCACCAGAGATTGAGTCGATCTCGAATTACCGCGAGCCTCAGACCGGGTTGGAGGCGATGTACCTCCTGATGCCGACATCGCAGAACATAGATCGCATCATTCGAGATTTCTCCAACGGTCAGCAGCAGTATGCTGCCGCGCACTTGTTCTTCATCGACGGTAAGCTGCCTGTGTACTATGCTACTGGAGCCCCTGCTCACCCATTGGAAGGCCTTGATGAGCAGTTGTTCGAGCGTTTGACCTCCTCCCCTGCGGAGCCACATCTCAAAGCTCTGCAGGAACTATACATTAACTTCTGGGGTGCGTGTATGCGTCCGGCAAGTCACTGACAACGACTTAGTATCCGCACCCACAGCGCTCGAGTCGCAAGCATTCTCCCTCAAGCTTCCTGGGTCATTCTTCAATATATACAGCCCCCCACGTACTGAGTCAGCATTTCGCTCTGCCCGTGAGCGGCTTGAAGAGGAGCTGCGCTTTGCCAGCAAGATGGCATGCATTTTACTCAGCCACCCGCTTCCTGACTCTGACGCGTTTCTCCCAGATAGCCAACGTCTGTATCACGCTAAATGAATTCCCTTACATCCGATACTACTTGCCGACACACCACGCCCCGCTCGGTGCTTTGAAGCCCAACGCTGTGACTCGCCCTCCTCCACCTCCTGAGAACAGCGGTCGATGGCGGACTCAGCTAGCACGAGGCGCTGAAGCGCGGGCGTATGAGAGCGCCGACAGCGACTTTGTGACGAAGCTTCTCGCATTCATGGTCCAGCAACAGCTGGAAGACTATAAGAAAACTAACCCTGATTTCCCTGTAAGCGACGTTGTATCCTAAGGGGCTACTTGGACTGACCGGCAGACAGAAATCGGACACGTCGCGACCGCGGTCGACAATGATAATCACAGATCGTTCTATGGATACCTTCGCACCTTTTGTACACGAATTCACATACCAAGCAATGGCTAATGATCTGCTGAAGATAGAAGATGGCACCAAATACACGTATGTTCCCTCTTTCTGCCCAGGATTCCGTTCCTCAAACCGCCATCAGCTACAAATTCCAATCAGCGAAAGGCGCTTATGAGGACAAAACAGCAGTCCTCGCTGATGCGGACACTGTTTGGACCGCTGTGCGGCATATGCATATGCGAGAGGCTATCGACAAGCTCATGGCCGACTTCAACCAGTTCATGCAGGACAATGCAGGATTCAAAGGGTACGGCACTTGAGAGCTCCTGATTTCATCCTTTTCACGGGAATACAGGGAAGGTGCAGCCAACCTCAATGACATGAAAGATATGCTCGCTAGTTTGCCTCAATATCAGGAACAGCGGGAAAAGGCATGGATCTATACCTTGCGCTTCGCGACGACTACTGACACGCATCGCTCAAGTTCTCGCTACATCTTAACATGGCCCAAGATTGTATGGATATATTCGAGAAGGCTCGGCTTACGGAGGTTGCTACTGTTGAACAGGTGAGCATACTCATCAGAAGCAGAGAAACAGCGTTAATTGACCCTATTCAGAACTGCGCAACTGGGCTGACTGCAGAAGGCAAGACACCCAAGACACTTGTTGAGCAGATGGTGCCTCTACTGGACAGCCGTGACGTCATGTAGGCATTGTTCCTGTGCTTCGTCGAAGTACACTCATATCCCGCCTGTAGCAACATGAACAAAGTGCGCATTATTGCACTGTACATTCAGTACCGCGATGGCGTGCCGGACGAAGATCGCCGGAGACTGTATCAGCATGCGCGACTATCACTGGCAGACCAAGATGCCGTCAATGCACTAGCACACTTTGGTGTCCGATTGACTAGGGTACTGCACTGATCGTGTGTTGAAGGTGATTCCACTGCTGATGCTGTCGACTTCCAGGGACCTGGAGACAAGGACACCAAAAAGAAATTGAAGCAGAAGTCAAACAACGAGGAGGAATATGAGTTGTCGCGGTTCAAACCTTTGCTCCAGACTGTCCTTGAGGTAAGATACTGTCATCTTAGAAACATCGCCCATCCTCACTCCTGTGCAGGATCACATCAGTAACCGGCTTGACCCCACGCTCTTTCCATATGTCAAGGAAGCACCGTCGTTGACCGCCGCCCCAAGTCTGCGTGCAGCAACGCCTACACTTCAACCAGCGACATCACTGCGTAGTGCAAAGCCGAGCTGGCATCGAGCACCGAAAGCTGGCGGTACGCGAGAGGAGATCAAGCAGCGTGTCTTCGTCTTCGTTGCGGGAGGCATGACCTACTCAGAGATGCGGGAAGCCTACCTGCTATCCAAAACATGCAACAAGGAGATCATCATAGGTATGCTGTTCTCAATTGCCTCAATTAACCCGATCATGACCTTCTTGATAGGATCGACACACGCAATAACACCCGCTCAATTCGTCGACGATCTGAAGGTGCTTGATCTAGGTGGCGTGGGCTCACGCGCAATCCCCAACGGCTTGCCTGAGAGCAAGGGTTCGCGGCCGTTGCAAGCTTTCTATGATGAGAAATACTACACGCGCGATGCGCCGCCGCCGCCGCCCCCCGCGGCAGAGCCCCCGCGGCAGCGTCAGGAGCACGGGAGGCTGCATGCGCCATCGCTTCACTCTTTTGCGGGCTCAAACCTGTCTGTTAATAGCACAACGAGTAAGTCGGAGGAGAAGGAGAAGAAGAAAAAGCGAGGCTTGTTCCACTTTTGATCGTTCTACCGTTAGGACAGTGCTAGTTTAGTTCGGTTTCGTCCGTTAATGTTCGCCCATGCCACGGACATGGAATGTGGCTCGTGCCGTTCGTCTGGAATGCGAGGAGGTTCTCGATAGATTCTCAATTATTTGTGAATGCACGCTCTATTTGAAAGCTCTTGACATGCCGGGTCTATGCCCGCATGAGTGGTTGCGAGATTCTTCAAGGGTGAGGTGAGAAAGAGTGGCATTCTCGTTAGCGGGAAACACCAGATGCTTTCGATGCATTCTTTATGTTTGTGACCTACTGCTTCCGCTTTCGCATTAGACAGATGTTTGTCAAATCGCTACCCGCTTTGCACCCATCTAGACATTAGAGCACGATGAGAGGTCGGCCATGTATACTACGTTGGTGTTCCTTGTGCATCGATGAGCATTGTTCGCTAGCATGAGTTGCCACACTGTTCCCGTAGACAGTAACCCACACACCTGCTTGATGATGTTCGCTCATTTCTTGGACTTAGTGGAGATCCTCTATCGCTATACCTGAGGTTTCCGGAGCATGCACAGGTCGTGACAGTGTGGGAATCTGTCAGAAGTTGCACTGAACGGTGGCCGGTCCGCCGAAAGTCAAATGTGCACTGATAATCACCGGGATCTGTGGACAGGATCTCGACAACTAGTGGGTCAATCAGTGTCTCAAACAGACACTTTGGGAACTCCGCGAGTGGAACGACCAAGGGGGTGGGGGTTCATGTGGGCCATCTCCGCCCATCATACCATCCAGCAAATGTATACGAGGATCCTGTCGTATCCGAGCCCAATCCGTGCAATGGATGCAAATGCGGTTAGCTATTACCGGGCGTGTTCAGAATGTATACACGATACATCCTCTTAGTACTGTCAATCGTCTGCAAGGCAATTCATCGGAGATATGCTGTGCAATAATGCAAGAACAAGTTACAATTGAACAATTTGGCAGGCATTGGACGCCTTTGTTACACCCAAAAAACATTCAGATGCTCTACCGATTCATTCAGTTTTGGCAAACAGCCGCAGTTCCTGTGGTGTGCGCCATGGGGTCTTCCTCAGGAGCTGAAGTTTCATGTCCTAGGTGTCCCCTCTCCGGTTGGTCTGACTTTGAATTCATATTCTCCGGTAGGGGCATAAAGTTCCGAGACATCAACTCCATGGAGCATGTAGATCTGGTAAGATTAGATAGGTAGCAAGCATCGACAACTCGCAAACGCACCCTGCACTTTTGGCTGAAGGCACTCGGGCCTCAAAATCGCTGATAGCCTCTGAATAATAGGTTACTTGGTTACTGTTCTCAAGTTCATTGACGTAGTGGCGCATGTTCAGCCTGTATTATCAATATTACATTGGGAGGACAAATCCATCAATCGAAGAACTCACGCGATCAGGATGGTGTTGGCGTTCACTGAAAATTACACTTGTCATTTCTGCATAGGGGTTGTCAATAACATGGCTTACCTGTACTGATAGGATAGAAGAAGTATTCGCTCAAGATACTGTCCCAATGCCCTTGTGCGTTATACTGTATTAAACAGTTTGAGATCATCATGGTAAAATTGGAGATACATGTACGCACAAGGCTGATTTCAAGGAGTTGCAGCACACTTAGTTTAATGGTAGCATTTTAATCAACGGAGGATGATAGCGGCAGACATTCTCACAAGAGAACGATTCCCCGGTTCACTGTGTATGTAATAAGCTTCGAGATGGTGATTCCCGTTCTGCGCGTGCGTTGTGTTGTTGTGATTCGCACTCTCAAAGTGTTGGGGGAAACTTACTGTTGTTGTTCGCTCCTGGACTTGTGGAGGATGACAGAGAGGGTCACTGTGATGTAAGCATTGACAGCTAAATCCATGACAGACTGCATCCTTCCTGATATCTATGATAATTTGATCAGAGTGAGATAGTAGTGATGTTCGAGATCACTCCACCATTACTCTCGCAAGTGATGCGTCCACATTTGAACTGTCTCTATGACTACAAATGAAATTAACTGCGCTTCTCATCACAGAGTCCTGAACATGTTGCACTTACACCTCATACACAAACGCTATGAAGCAAGCGCAGTGTGAGCTCTCTATACTTCGCGCTGAAGAGATAGCAAGTCACTAACCAATGGCCGAGGCTGATTGAGCGCATCTCTATATTAGCCGGTGCGACAATCCGAGTACTATAGATGAGATACCTAGGCCAGTCACTACCAGCACCATCTATTCGCAGCATCAGCACGACGGCGTTGAAGATGCCAAAGCTCAACTCACCGCAGCACATGTCAATGGGATCCGATGGCTTCGACCGTTCAAGACTATTGCCAATATCAGCACTTAATAGGTGTCCTGCGGACTGCTGAGAAAAGTTGACAAACGCTTCCAGATGGCATGTATATAGAAACTAATTTATTAGAATACGTCAGGACCAATCATCGCCATCAACGGATTATTCCGTACCTTTGAACTATACAGATAGTAAGCGCCTGCCGTTTCAGTTGTGAGAAATCCAGACTTTAAAGTTCTCTAAACATACTGAAGTCATCCAGACCTGGCCACAGTGACAATTCATGGTCATCATTTGAGTTCCGTTAAGCAATACCTCGTGTCATACCACATATCCTCTGGAAGATGAGTATGCCAGATAGCGGCAGTGAGAAAACATCCCATAAGTCCCATGAAGGCGACACTGACCCATTCATCCAAGCGAGAGCACCAAAGAAATCACCATGCCGAGCCACGAGTTCAGACCATAGCACCTGTAGTCATGCACCAATCATGAGCTGTTGCTTGAAACATATGTATATTACGCTGTAGTGACCGTTCCAGTTCCTCCTGCCTTCAGAGTATCAAGAACTCTAATGAGCCAAGTTAGACCAAGGCGATGAGGAGGATTTGATGCAGTACAGACAGGAGTGACGCAACCTGAGTAAGAAACATGTTCATATATGTATACTGCCGTTGATTTTGACATCACAGAAGGGAAGGCTCACCATAGACTTTTTGACCAAGTTGTCTTTAGAGTAGTTATGGTAATAGAACATAGTTTGACCCAGAGTACCACCATAACATCTGCGACATCGTCGAGATGTTAGTCGATATGCCGCAGTGCTGAAAAGGTGAGGTACACTGACGCCCACGCTATAGACATTCCAACGAATTCAGGGCCAAAGAGGACATTGAGGGAAGGAACCTTCACGTCCATGGTATTGTCGAAATCGATTCGGAGTCTGCAACCCAAAATGTAGACAGTTCGATGTTAAGCCTCCTTGGCTACGACGGGTTCTTAAAGCTCCTTATACCAACGAGACGTACGGGGATCATCGGATGACCGACAAACATCTCATAGAAGTGGATTTGGACCTGGAATAGAAGCGTACTGTACCGGATGTACTACAGCGCTGCTTGCAATCCAGCCCTGAAACTGTCAATGTCTAATATCGACAGTGAAGGGAGTATTGAACTATTTGCAGTGCCCATGACCGTGCCTGTACACAACGAAAAGCTTCTATTCACCGAAGTAATCAGATTCAGTGGTGAAACAACTTCTTAAGGACAATCCTGTACGTTGTTGAAGTGTCTATGCCAACAGTGCCCGCATATCGAAGAATGGTTGATTCTTCTGCGCGATGATGTGTGCTCATTTGTCCTAAGCTGAATCGTATCCTGTCTACACTACCGAGAATACTGCGGGCATTCCGAACCTGCGCCTGATAGAACGTTACGGGCGGTGCGCAGATCTATCAGCGGTAGCACAGAATGGTTGCCAATTGACAGAAGGATGGAAGCGCACTGTCGATGCTCAGCATCTCTGGAGACAGAATCTCGGTGACCAGTAGCCGATCAAAGTCTCAGCCATTAACTTGGCACCTTGAATGCTCGGAGGACCGCGCGAGCGAGGCACGACCTCGGCTCGGATTGTCAAGGGAGGTCCGTTGTCAGCCGAAAAAAGAACATAAAATAATGAATCCGGGAGACGTCCATGCAAGCCGTACAACAATGACATCAGAGGATCAGAGAAAGGACCATTTTTCAGGCTCCATTATTCCTGTTCGACAGTGGTAGGTACCCCATGCCAATATTGCCTAACGTCCGGGTAGAGTGCACGGGCTGGTTTTGCCGAGTGATCATCGCAGCGCACTGTTGTAATGCTCATGATTTGAGGCTCTGGGAGGGGTTGTTCTCCTGCCCTGGTATCGCAAAGCTGTCCCCCATATGCAAAATTCTCCCGGAGGTGCTGGGGCCTGCGTAGGGCAGCATGCCATATCAATACGCAGCTGTATCAGCGCATGCATGAAACATCCCTTGTACTACTTCAGCTGTTCTACCGATTCAATTGACTAATTGGAATTGCCGTTATGCCCTTCCCAGATGCCGCATAGTTTATACGCCCTGTGACACTCCTTCTGTATGCCTAGAGTCCGAAACAGGCTCGTCCGCGACAGATATGTTATTCCGGGTTCGCATTTGCATAGACACTGCGGATCTGAAACGAATGTCACTTGACCGGTAGTATGTTCATCAACAGATCAGGATATACCGTGTACTTAATGACGAAGGCACCCGAGCCTCAAATTTGCTGATAGCCTCGGAATAATGGGAGGCGCAATCGCCATTCTTGGCTTCATTGACATAGTGGCGCATGTTCAAGCTGTGTACCAGACAGTTCATGAGGTCAAAGAAGTGTCCCTCGCTTCAGGAGTCCACATTAGAACTCACGCAATCATGACGGTGTTGGCGTTGACTGAACTCAACACCTGTCAAATTTGCAGAACGGGCTGTCAGCATAGCTCACCTGTACTGATAGGATAGAAGAAGTATTCGCTGATGATGCTGTCCCATTGTCCTTGCGCATCATACTGTATTTAACTATTCGTAAGACGAATACGATGGGATTGGGAGTATATGAACACACAAGGCTAATCTCCAGGAGTTGAAGTATACTTATGAGAAGTAAGCTTTCTGAATAAATGGTAGATGGCAATGGTAGAGTTGCTCACAATAGAACGATCCCACGGTTCACGGTGTATCTGATGAGTTTCGAGATCCTGCTCCCGGTTCTGTGCATACACAGTGCATTAGCACGCTAGCAGTTTCAAAATCTGTGGAGACTCACTGTCGATCCTCACTCTTGGACTTGTGAAGAATTAGAGAAATGGTCACTGTAATGTAAGTATTGACTGCCAATTCCATGACGGCTTGCATCCTTCCTAAGATCTATGACAATCTGGTCAGAACAGCACAGCTGGCCACCATTGCAAACTCACCTTTACTCTAGCAAGCGACGCATCTATGTTTGCGCTATCTCTATGGCTGATGATACAAATTGCGTCTCACAACAACCGCTCCAAACAGATCACAACTTACATCTCATACAGGAAGGCTACAAAGCGAGCGCAGTACGCGAGCTGTCAGCACTTGATAATGAAGAATGAACAATTCACAAACCGATGTCAGAGGCTGATTGCGCCCGGTTTCACGTGGCTCAGTGAGTGTGATCATGCAAAGGTTTTACGAATCCGTTACCTAGGCCAGTCAGAACTAACACTATCTGTTCGACGACGTTATCGTGGTGCCTTCTGGATCCAATGTCATAAGTTAACTCACCGCAGCGCATGTCAATGGTGCTCGATAGCGTCGATAGTCCAAGACTAAATCGATGTCAGTGATTAACAAACGCCTTGCTGTCTACATAGAAAGTGAACGGACGTCTCCATATGGCATGTATGTAGAAACTCAATAATTTAACACATCAGTATTAGTCAGTTGTCAGTGGATCATACGTACCTCTGAACTATACAAATGGTCAGTGCCTATAGACCCAATTGTAAGAATCGCAGTATTCGAGGTCCTCTGCAGCTGAGGCTCACCGAAGTCATCCAAACCTGGCGGCAATGGCATGTCCGTAGTCGTAACATGTTCTGATAAGTAGTATCCATATCGTACCAGATATCCTCTGTTCTCGTACATTCGAGTAGCGAGAGTCAGCAATACAACGGCATGATTTTTCACAGTTACAATTAGACCCACCCTTTCATCCAACCGAGAGCACCTTGAACGTCGTAATGACGAGTAACGAACTCTGACCAGAGAATCTGTGATGAGAAACCAATCATGAGCCGCTATTTTCAAAAGAATTCGCGGCATAATGACCCATCCGGTTCCTCCTGCTTTCAAAGTATCAAGGACTCTGATAAATTTGAGTCAATAAAAGGCGGCAGGCATGTTCGCCGCAGTACGAACAGGATTGTTGCAACCTTAACATGTAGAACCTAAAGCACCGACGCTGAGATCGACACCACAGAAGACGTACCATGGATTTTTGCATCAAGTTATCTTTGGGATAGTTATGGTAATAGAACATAGTTTGACCAAGAGTGCCCCCGAAACATCTGCGGCACGGTCAAGACGTTAGCCAATAGACCGGACCGTTGGAACGATATCGTCAACTGACGCCCAAGCTATAGACATGCCAACGAACTCAGGACCAAAGAGGACATTGAGAGAAGGAATTGTCAGATCCATATTGTGAGCACGGAGCCTGCGAGTCAGATATGGTATGTCCAATGCCAATGCGATGGCTGCAAGGAGGGGTCTTGTGGATTCTTATACCAGCGACTCTTACGGTGATCACTGGAAGGAATGACGAACATCTTGTGGAGGTGGACAAAGGACACGGACTCGTAATGAAGGCTCGGCTTGTGTGGTATAACCTCACTTGCAATGTGATCCGGCAAGCCCAGAAATACGGTATCAACAACGAAAGATGGAAAGAGATTCCGATCATCTAAGCACCCGCTCGTGTCTGTGCCGGGACACAACGAGTTGAAAACTTCTATGTACCGAATTTGTTGGTTGAATGGTGTCAAAGCATTCATCAAGACAAGCACAAGCCTGTAACTCTCCATAATGGATGATGTTGGGGTAAGCTTTCACTCACGAGCACCTTCGTGACCTATAACTTGGTCAGACAAGAAGAGAAGTCGACAAGGGATGCGTCAGTGCCATCTTGACACCATGATTACTATCATGCGCCTGCAGAGAAGTGTGTTACTACTGATGTAGCATACCTCAAAAATTTCAGGTATACTGAGCCTCCGCTTGATAGACTATGACATAGGCAATGCACGGATCTGTCAGTGCTTGCACTGAACGGTGGCAAGTCCACAGATCGAATGCGTACCAATGCTTCCCGGCATTATGGCAACGAATCTCGGCCGGCGGCCAGTGGCCGATCAGTGTCTCGGCCAGACACCTTGAACGCTCAAAGAGCCCCCAAGCAAGGCGACGGATTTCGGAGACGCACTCAGCTCGACCCAATTCAGCAATTATGTGCGGAACTTACCGTATCCCGAACTCAATCCGTGCAACACGGGAATAGGATAACATACCATGCTTGCGGTGAGCGTTGTCGATCGCTTACAAGACAGTTCGTGAAAGATTTGCCGCGCGATGGGAATGAACAAACACAGCTGAACTTTGGTAGCATCCATGCAAGCCACAGAGCAGCCTCAACGGTGGATCGACATTCCCGGAGCCACTCATTTTGATCTTATGACGGCAGACACTCAGCACCATACAGGCAGCATCCAGGTAAAATGTACGGACTATTCTCTCCGAGAGTCGAATTAGCAGTACTAATCGCAGGCGAAAAGGCCATCTGGCAACCCAGTCTGCAGTACGGATGCCGTAAGAGAGCTATCTGAAATGTGATGAACACAGGATTCATAGAGATGTGTGAAGTAGTCGGCTGTGGGACGATAGCCAAGGCTGGCGAGATGGATACTCGGGTACAAGATAACAGGGCCATGAGATTGTCGCCAGATCGTATGACATGCGCGCGGACGCCGCCCCGTTTCCTAGTAGACAGGCTGGTTTACCAGTAAGTCAACCTCGGACTTGACATTGTAAAGCATCAGAGGCCAGACAATAACAGTGTTCGTCGACGTAGAGGTCAAGCGGGGAGTTAATAGTGGAGTAGACACTGCACCAATGCAGAAGTATCGCCGAGCATCGCCTAGGATCAAGAGGTTTTGCAGCTCTCCAGACCAGCCCAAGTCGTGTACGCCGGTGCTGGTCCGCTCGAGCGCTGATAATAGAGATCTGAACAAACCACTACCTGGCAATATCACCCAATCCTCGATGGTGGTAGAATTTTGACTGCATGTGATGTACATGGCGGGCAATAAGTCATAGCGGAGTGCAGCGTAAAAGTAAGGACAAGCGAGAATGAAGATATCTACTTCGCCTGAAGATAAAATGAGTAAATTATTGCAAAGGAGGAAGACAGAGCGCACCAAGATGATACCATCGAAGCGCTGCTTGAACCAAGCCATCGTGTCCTCCTTCTTCACCCGGTGCTGAAAGCCAACCCTCGACTTCTTCTGCTTTCGCCGTGCGACCCGTGCGCCTGGCCGGCCCATCACGACGTAGAAGTCCATACCGAAGATACCGATACCGGGGTCGTACCGCGCACCCAGGTCAATGTGCTCCTGAATACCGAACCCGAAGTTCCCGGTCTCGGAGAAGTTCTTTCTGCGGAGCTCGTATTCCTTGACCTTGAGGCCGCGCTCGAGGATCTCCTCCGCCTTGGGTCCCCGGATCGTGACGTGCACCGCGATCTTCTCGTTACGACGGATACCGAAGGTACGGACGGTGTAGCGCGCCTTCGAGGTGACGGGTGTCTGACCGGTGAGCTGCTCGAGCACCTTCGAGGCACGGGTCAGACGGTCACCGGACTCGCCGACGGAGATGTCTGTGCGCGCATATAGGCATTCAGTCGATTCACGGGAGTTCGGGGGCAAGACGCACTGAGGACGAGCTTGTCAATGCGAAGCTCCTTCATGGGGTTTGTGGGCGCGGTCTTCTGGTCGGCCTGCATCGCATACGCTCAGCATGACTATCAGCGACATACGTTCGGGCATAAGCTCACCATCTTGTCGAAGACTTGTTTGTCGCTGGATCCTGGCCGGAGGCCTCCGAGCGTTCGACACTATCCACGGGAGCACGAGCGTCTGGTGGCTTGGGAACAACTGCAAAGCCTCTCGGCAAATGCCGCTGGCGTCCACTTGTCATATCACGTGACATATCTCTTGTTCCGGCTCTTTGTCAATGACACGCTATACAGCCATAAGGGCAAAGCATAACTGTCGTAGGCACGAGAAAGAATTGGAAACGGTGTTGACGAGCCCATTTGTGATGGTTTGTGGAAGTGCAGCTATTGTATGTATCTTCAAATACCCACGTCGAGGTCACCCGGTAATAATTGAACGGCCACGAACGTTCATGTCATTCCTCCAGGACATCATGAGTGAGCTTGAGCTGTGATCTCCAGTTATACGCTCGCCAGGCAACATTTGGGAACAGAGATACCAGACGAGGCATCTGATGTAATGTTCAGGACGTGCCACATGTCCCCAACGGTTGATCCAGGCACACATCTTCACCGAGCATCAGCTATACTAGCTGTATGTACAACATCAGGTTTCAGGATAGGGTCAATGTCACGAACAATCTGTTTATGTGTACTTGATCTACTGCATTTTCTTTGATTCCAGGTTCGTATCATCATTCCTCGTTGTCCGATTCAGGAGGTTGCAGCAGGTTCGCCTGGGCCTCAAGCTGTGCGGCCCACATTGCGGCGCCGACAGTGTTCGTGAAAATGAATACGGGCCCGACGAGCGGGATAAGTGTGAAAAGGAGAGAAACAATGCCAAATCTGCATGCGCCGAATTAATGTCCACGCTGTCACGGCTGCGCCTCAATAACAAGAGCAGAAAAACTTGCACTCACGCAGCGTACTCCGCCCTTCGTTCGTCTACAAACGCCCGCTGTTGCGCTTCAGAGCAACCCTTGAGCTGGAAATAGCGTGCATGCCAGCTCGGGCCGCTCTTATAGCCATTGTACAGCACAAACGCAGCTAATCCGAGAAGAGGCACAAAGTTGAGGGAGAGTCTCACGAGGTAGCGTAGGAGCCCGTCACCCGAGAGTGCCTGGAACGGTTCCAGCAGTGCGCCTTCAGCGCCGGGGTTGCGAGTGAGCGTGAGCCCAGACTCGACGAGCTCGCCCTGACCTCGCGCGCGTAGAGTGGCGTCGAAGACGTGCGCGAGGGCGGGCGCAAGCAGGAGCGGGTACGCGAAGAAGCTGTAGGTCTCGGCGCTAATGAGGAGGAGAGTGAGGATAGGAGCGAGGAGAGCGAGGATAGAAGCGAGGAGAGCGAGGATAGGAGCGAGGAGAGCGAGAGTAGGAGCAAGTAGAATGAGGATAGGAGTGAGGATAGGAGCGAGGATAGGGACGAGTGGGCCGGAGACCAGGACAAGTATCGCCATCTGGGGGAGAAAGGTGAAGAGCAAGAGCGCGCCGAAGATCAGAATGGAAGAAAACAGCGTCTTGAGGAGGGCGGGCCAGACAGAGAGGAGCAACGATGGATCTGCAGCAGACTGACTGTCAGCCGTCGACATACGCGACATAGGAGTTATGCATTACGGCAGGTCGCTTGTTACTCGCATATACCCCATACTCTTCTATATCAAACATATAGAGCGTCACTTACTCGCAACAGAGAAGTAGACTCCTTGAAGGGGCCATTTCCACGCAAATGACGCGGTTCCCTTCGGGATGAAGAGCAAGAGGTGGTGGTGGTAGGAATGAAGAGAGGAGGGAGTGTGTATCTTGCAGACTCATTTTTCCCGACGAGCACAGCGTGGAACGTCATCGTCCTGGCCCCAATGTCAATCGCGTTACATGATACGTACAGTTGATCACGTGATCGTGACAAACCGTGTCGGCAAAAGTACGTGCGCCTGGACAACACTTGAGATTAATGCATTAACCCCATGTCTGGACAACCGCGATCCTGTCAACCATCGTGTGTGCCTTCTCTGAGAACTGAGAAGCCGCCTGTCATCCTCCTACGCTCAATAGTCGCAAAGCGGTTCCCTGGATGTGATCGCAGCTGAGATTGCAGACCACGGCAAGATATGTCAATGCTTTAGTATGGCGTCAGTAGCATATATTTCTCTGTTAATACATATACGTGTTTGCACAATATATCTCAACATTCATTGGATCCATTTCTTACATGTTTGTGACATCCTAAGCGGCCTACCCCAGCGGCGGCGGGCCCGATTCAAGCCAGGGACAGCGCTTATCAGAGAGCGCCTAAGGGAATCGCTGGGATATTGCATGCAGTGTATGTGGACAAATCCGTTGATACCCCGTGCAATACCCAGCAGGGGTTTTTTGACAGGTTATTTACGAATAACCTATCAATACACCGTCAGGGTATTGCTCATGACGCATGATGCTGGATCACCCGGTGATTAATGACGCGAGTACGTTAATGGACATCATGAGTGAAAGTTTGAACAGTAATCTCCAGTTTGACGCTCGCCAGGCAACAGTTGCTGGAGGCCACCGATAATTGCGGCTCCATGCGTCTTCAAAGGTCACAGTATTATCCCATCGAGTGAGCAAATGGCAACAGAGGTACCAGACGAGGCATCCGATGTAATGTCCAATCAGTCAGGACGTGCTGCATGTCCCCAACAGTCGACCCGGGCACGTGTCTTCACCGAGCTTACTGGCTGCAGCTGTATGTACAACATCAGGTTTCAAGATAGGGTCAATGTCACGAACAATCCGTTTATGTGTACTTGATCTACTGCATTTTCTATGATTCCTGGTTCGTATCATCGTTCCTCTTGTTATCCGATTTTTTGCTGGAATCGGGCTCAGGAGGTTGCAGCTCCGCAGCCCCATCAATGAGGTTCGCCTGGGCCTCAAGCTGTGCGGCCCACATCGCGGCGCCGACAGTGTTCGTGAAATTGAATACGAGCCCGACGAGCGGAATAAATGTGAAAAGGAGAGTCATAGTGCCGAAGCTGCATGTGCCAAATGAGTCTCCACGCTATCACGGCTGCGCCTCAATAACAAGAGTAGAGAAACTTGTACTCACGCAGCGTACTCCGCCCTCCGTCTGTCTACAAACGCCTGTTGTTGCGCTTTAGGCCAGCCCTTGAGCTGGAAATAGCGTGCATGCCAGCTCGCACCGCTCTTATAGCCATTGTACAGCACAAACGCAGCTGATCCGAGAAGAGGCACGAAGTTGAGGGGGAGTGTCGCGAGGTAGCGCAGGAGCCCGTCACTCGAGAGTGCCTGGAACGGCTTCATCAGTGCGCCTTCAATCTGTGCCGCGGCGCGGGGACTACGGGTGCGCGTGAGCCCGGATTTGACGAGCTCGCCCTGGCCTCTCGCGCGTAGAGTGGCGTCGAAGACGTGCGCGAGGGCGGACGCGAGCAGGAGTGGGCGCGCGAAGAAGCTGAAGATCAGCACGGTCTCGGCGCCAATGAGGAGGAGAGCGAGGATAGGAGCGAAGGGGCCGGAGACCAGGACAAGTATCGCCATCTGGGGGAGAAAAGTGAAGAACGCGAGCGCGCCGAAGATCAGAATGGAAGAAAACAGTGCCTTGAGGAGGGCTGGCCGGACAGACAGCAGCAACGATGGATCTGCAGCAGATTGACTGTCAGTCGTCGATATGCGTGACATGAATATGCATATATGACGTGCGGCTCTACTGAGCCTCAAGTTCGTACTAGGCGAAATGATATCATTCAATGGCGACGTCACGGCAGTCGTTTCTAGCACATATCCCTATTGAATCAAGAAAATAGAGCATCACTTACTCGCAACAGAGAAGTAGACTCCTTGGAGGGGCCATAACCACGCAAATGACGCGATTCCCTGCGCGATGAAGAGCAAGAGGTGCTTTCCATCATCCAATAACGCATGGGCTGTATTTTGTATGTAAGATTGTAGTCGCGCTTCAGACATAGCAGTCAAATGATGGGTGGGGGTGGTAGGAATGAAGAGAGGATGGAGCGTGTATCTTGCGGACTCATTTTCTCCGACGAGCACAGCGTGGTTGGAACGTCATCGTCCTTGGCCTTGTCACCCAATGTGGCAATCGCGTTACACGACACATAGTGATGCACGTGATCGTGACAAACCGTGTCGGCAAAAGTGCGCGCGTCTGGACAACCGCGAAGCATACAGTCATCAACCACTCAATGAGACAACCAAATATTGTACTGCCTCGGACTTCATGTAGACTTCCTCGTGTGCCAATCAGACTACACAGCATCAGACCCAACCTCCTCCACAATCTGGCATTGAGAGTTCCCTTATCGAAGCCCCTCTACAGGCAGTGGAATTTGAACAATGGTTGAATGTCCTTATCAACGAACGACCACTCAATGAGACAGCGTCACATCACGCCTGATTAGGCCCAATTAGGTATATCTCAGCAGCTGGTACTATCCCATTGTCGCCTTCCTCCTCACCGCCTCGTTGCTCACTCTCATCTAGATCCTCCAAATCCAACCTCGGCCGTAGTATTAGCTTCTGCAGAGCTGTGCATTTCAGCTTTGGCCATCATTTGGCTCTTCCCTCGACCCCGGTTTGTTCACTTTCTGCCTTATAAGCTTCAAGTGCCCATTTGGAGCTGCTACTTCTGAAGTTCTCCATGTTGGTCTAGCTCATCCAACCATGATGCTCAGCAGCTGGTTTTGGGAGTTTTATGTAATGGCAACATGTAAAGTCGACATGTATAGTCGACACAGGCTACAGCAACTGCATTGCTAGTTCCATATGGAAGGTGTGATGTGACATTTGGCACCTGATCAGACTAGCCTCCAATACTCTTTTTTCGACAATCTCGGTGAATGTGATGGGTCCCACTATGGTGACGTGGTCGGATGAAAGTTATTCAAAATAGCAACCTGATAGCTGCAACTGTCACTGTATTGCATAATTTCTGTGGAACTGATCTTTCGAAATGGATTTTGTTTTTGAGGGACAGCCAACAATGGTCGGTCTGTCAGAGATGCAATATTCGCAATACTTGCTTGGAACTCTAGCAGTAGCTTTTCACAATACATGCAAATGAATGTACAAGAAGTCCGAGGTGCAAATGCGGAAGTGGGAAGCAGAAATCAAATAACAAGGTCGTTTGTCTCATTGAGTGATCGTGTCTCATTGAGTGATCGATGACTGTATGTGTGATAACGCCATTCATCGTTCTGTGCGAAGCACATTATTTGAGACCGTTACTATTATCAGTTCCACGCAGACAGGAGGAACACGTATTGTGATTTAGGATACATTCATGGTAGGTATACAGATTGTTCATGTAGTAAACCATGCACAGCAACTTCTTCTATCCCTCATCTTTTCAAAGAACTGTTCAATAGCTACTCTTCCCTTTCCCTTTGGAGTCCATGCGCTCGTTAAATCGTCCTTCATTTTCCTCACCGCTGCACGCTTGCGCCGCCCATCCTCACCGAAAGCCATGTCCAATACGTCCCGTATCTCTGCACGGAACGAATCTATGGTTCCCTCTGGCTTCGCATTCCGGTAGTGTGATAGCTTCATTCCAGGCCCATTGTGTATCTGGAAGAGAGTATAAGCAAAGTTGAGCGTCTCGGACAGGTACAAGGCGTTCAGAGGCTGGTCGAACGCGAAAGGCCAACAAATCCTTGATTGGTGGGCAAATAGAGGGAATATGAATCGTCAACCGTTCTATAAATGCTGCTACTATGAGAAACTCACATTGGCACGCCTTCGGATATGGATTCAATCACGCTATTATGGCCTCCGTGCGTCACGAACCAGCCAGTCGCCTACAAGGTCTCATGCGTCAGATATCACAGCTGGAGAAGAGCGCAAAACGAACAGGATGGCTCAGTATAACCTGCTGAGGGCACCAGCGTGCCAGTATAGCATTCCCATATTCCTGCACTTTGGTTGTGACTATTTCAGGCAAAGGCAAATATGGCGAGGAATGATTCAAGATCTAACAATTGTCATGACTAAACCGTTATATAGCTCCTTCGATACACTCACAAAGGGAATCTGCCGCTCAATAATGATATCGAGGAATGCCACTATTTTGTCCGTCTCGAACGGCCAATATACCGTTCCGAACGAGATCTACCATTGAGGATTAGTCTGTCCCACGAACAGTAATTTTCCATGATCACTCACGTACAACATCGAATGACGTCCGTAATTCTCGAAGGCATCTTTCATGAAATCCTCTAGCTGCGAGATTTCTTCACCTCGCTCCTTCTCGAGCTTAACCTCAGACACGAGCGGTCCGCAGGCGTACACAGGTCTCGAGGTCTCGGTGAACCATCTGCGCAGTCCGGCGACTGCGTCAGGCTCGTACATTTCGGGTGTTGCGAGGACGAGGCCATCACAAGACGCGAATGTGCTGTGTTCGACTGGTCATTCACAGACTAGACGATGTGCAGGGCAGAAGACTTACTCGTACGCAGCGAGCATCATCGCTCCTACCTGACGTTTGTCGTTCAACAGCTGTTGAAGCATCTAAGGCTCAGCTCGTGTTGCGATGAAGCTATAGAAGCACGCACATACTGTGGCTGGCACTCGTAGTCATACATTGGCGGCAGCCCGGGAATGTAAATCAAGCACCCCGAGTTCCCCAGAGAGATCTTTCTCAATTTCACCTTAAGAACGCTTGTCATAACAACAGCAACGCACTGCGTACCTCGCCTGCTGCCTCCTCTATGCTCATCCCCCTCCGACATGCGAGGTGTGTCGCCTTCGAGCGTAGGTCGCCAAGGCCACCGATGTACTTCGGCGTGGAGAATCGATATACCATCGTTGCCGCGCCCGTGAACCATGCAAAGACCCGCACTCGGTGGCTCACTTCGTGGCTGATCCGGCGGACGGCCTGGAGAGGCCCGAGCGCGAAGAACTGTGCTCGGCGAAAGATCAGTACATGAAAAGGATGTTTATCAATGAGGGTTTAAGCACGCGCAACGCGTCATTTCAAGGATAGAACAGACTCACGTCAAGGACAACCGCATCTGGAGGGGGGATCGGCTCAAACTGCGTCCCTGTGTGCGTACACCGCACATACCCACCCTGCACAAGCGTCTCGTACGCGCGCGAGAAGGCGTTCTCGTATACACCGTTATCAAGCATGTTTGTTCCGTTGTGTGGCAGCGATACCACCCTTCATCGCACCCATATCTTGTCAGTTATACGACTCAAGAGGGAGAGCGGCAACGCCACCACACCTGATGCAGTCAAGGATGTACGCTTCTTGTGAGTCGACGATACGAGCGAGCTCATCGCGGACGAGCTCGCAGAACGCAACCGTGGTAAAGAGCGTGATATCAGCAGGGCGCGTCTGAGCGAGGCGCACAGCTAGGTTGCACAGCGGGCGGGTGTGGCCTTCAATGGGCGCCGATGGGTGCGATCAGATCAGTCAGAAGAAGACTTATGAAACTGTGCCGGAGCACGGCGCACCCCAGGCCTCGTATGCAAAGAGGACGACGTGCCGTCTCCGCTCGAAGTAGCTGCACGCAGATCCCATCAGTCCCAGCTCCAGGCAGGACGTAGCTCACAGAGTCCGTTGATGGTGAAGACAAATGCACGTCGGCGGGTACAAGTACACTCAGGGACCAGGTGAGCTTTCTCGGCTCACCTCCTTGGCATCATGTGCGATGCGAAGAAGTCGTCAGGACGCAACGCATAACGTGGAGGTGACGAAATGCGTCCGGGGAGATATCGCAGATATCTGGAAACGAGAACGTCGTCGGGCAGTCTGGGCTGGAGAAGTGTGTGTAATCTATGAAAGCAGTGTTCTTACGGCTAGCGGTCCGCATGTTACTCGAGCAGCTGACGAGCTACAGTATGATTGCATATGCAGAATATCCAAGGATACCACAGATGCTACTCACCATCTGAATGTCATATCAGGTTAGCGAAGCGAGTCGTCGTCATGAACGACCACTTCTCTCACGTTGAATTCGAGTAAGTGGTGAGGGGACTAAGAGAGGTAGCTTGTGCAACACTTTCTATGTCGTGTTGGAGAGTGTGGCTGGCTGACGAGGTCAGCCGTTGTATCTGCCATGGTCTACAAGAATCAGCCTGAACGACTGCCTCGCGAAGCGAGCTGTCAGGAAAACCTAGAGCTTTTGCAACGGCCGCGTGTGAGATCTGACACAGTTCGTTTTTACATGCTAGCTGCGGGATACGTAGCTGGTGTGTTCATGTAAATCCACAGTCACGACTCACGGCACCAAGCCATGGCCAGGACCTGGATAGTGATTGGAGAGGAGTGGCACACCCACGCCGGCACGCGACGCGACGCGACACCGCGGACACGTGATGCACGCCTGCTGCCTGCTGCTGCCGCCGACGAAACGCGGTTGGAACGAGTTAGGTGCGCTCTACAAGGTTGCTTTGGTGGGCTGGGAGTTCACTTCGACCGACAGCGTACAAGATGGCCGCAACGCCAAAGAAACTAGTGCACTGGGCCTTGGATATGTCATTTTCTGGCTTTGGCTCGCCGTCCTTTGACACCTCGTCTACCACCGAATTCACTTCAACCTCCAGCTTGCAATATATCAACTCTCAACTAATAGCTCATGGGTTTACACACGAGCCTGGTATCTCACTGGAGGGTCTTGCGAAAGACGACGCAGATAAGCTCGTAAAATGTCTGCTTGGAATGCTGAGCCAACGAGTCGTGAGTACGAGTTACTCGCGAACCACAGGCGTCGTCATGTTATACACAGGACGACATGTCTCGCACAGAGAACCTCACCACAAAACTGCGAACACTGAGCTATGACCATGAGAGATTGCTTGGCATGCACCGAGATGCTAAAGAAAGGGCCGCTAATGCAGAAAGGGAGATGAACTTACACAAGTCCCGGCTCGCGTATGTCATCTTTATATATGAATATTGTCTTCTCAGATCCAACTTGATCCAGATCCACAACGCGGACCCTCCAGTCGACCGAGGCCGCACACAAACACACCACTGCAGAGCTGCAGCGCACACGCACGGCGCTGCAGGCGTTGCGGCAAGCGCACCAAGCCGAAATTAAGCGTCTTGAGAAGGACAAGGACCGCATGACCGAGCGATGGGCAAAGCTCGCGGACGCACAGGTACGCCTTGGGTCAACGAGCAGCGGCTTGCGGTGCGCGAACGGCGAGGTCGTCGAGGCCTCGGACGTGCAGCTGCGCGGGAAGGGCCAGAATCTGCTCGACCTCGCGCTCGAGCAAGCTGAGCAGGCACGCAAGGAGCTGTTCGATCAGAACAGGAGGCTGCGCGGCTTGATCCTCGATGCAGCGAATGAACTACAGAGCATGATGCATATCGCATCGCCTGAACAGCGCGAGGAGGTATGCACGCGGAGTGTCTCTCATCGCTGAGCTCATCGTGAAGTATCATATAGCCTGCGCTGATCACACTGTCGACCCTCTTCCCGATGAATCCCGCGGAGGCTTCCGGGGAGAAGCTGTACTCGCTGCTCAGCTCTGTGCGGGAGACCGTCAAGCGCTTGACGGAAGCCCACCGACTGGCCAGTCTGTCAACAAGCACCGCTTCTGCTAGCACATCACAACCCAGCAAGCCGCGAGATTCTGCTGAGCTCGAGCGGTTGCAGAAAGTCATAAATACGCTGCGCGCTGAACTGAGTACGTGGATTTTACGCGCACACGCACGGACACTCAAGAGCTGCAGATGAGGCGCAAGAGCAGGCGAAGATGTATGCGAAACAGACGCAAGAACTGTTCGACCGCTATGCGGAGGATGAACGACTAGCGCAGCAAATGGCTGAGCCCAGCGTCGAGCTCCTGACTGTCCCTCAAAGAGACAAGGAGAGGGAGCGCCTCGATGCACGTTTCAAGGAGCTCGAAGAGGAACGGATAAAGTTCACAGAGGCTGCTGTTCGGTTGGGCCGAGAAAAGGCTGCCCTGGAGGTGGGTGTTTACATCCCCGCCGGGGTACACCGTAGGCTAACATCCAAATAAGGCCGAACGCATCGATTTCTTGGAGGAAAAACGAGCATGGCAGGTGCAAATGGTACTGGCCGACATGCCACCAACACCAAATCCGACCACCACACCTCCAGTCCCATCTGCCATATCAGCAGCGGAGCCTCCGTTTGTATTCGAGGAACCTGCCTTCGAGGAGCCAGAGATCCCTCAGCCTCCCCAGCGCAGATCTCCGCGTAAGTCAAAGGTTAGCGCCATCCCCGTAGGCAAAGTGGCGAAGAAGGCGCGCAAGTCGCGACGCTCATCAGCATTCTTTGGACCCACCTCGCCCAAGAGGGTGATTCCTCCGTTTGAGACGGAGGTCATACCGCCATCCCCTCTCCCCCGTATCGCGGCACCCGTCTTCGTGCTCCCGCCACCATCCCCTGCGGCGGAAATCAGACAGACAGATCGTCTCTTTGACTCCCTTGTCCCTCTTTCCGACTGCAGGCAGGATATTCTTGCTCCATCTACGCGTGCTTCCAGCTCGAAAGATATCCACAGTGCACCAGGCGACGCATCGGAGCAAGCGCCCGAGCCAGTCCCCAACACACCCTCTCATAAACCGTTCCCCATGGCAAAGCCACTCGCGTCCGTGCGAATGATACACGCGTACTCGCCCGCGCAGCCAAGTCCACTCAGCCGGATTCTCATGCTTGCCAACTCTCCGGAGAGCCCGCCTCAGGCTGGTGCGTCCGCCGGAAACGAGCAGTACGGGGGCCTAGACGCATCGCCTACGCCCATTCGTACTGCGCACGCGCCTGCAGCGCCCCCTCTGCGGAGCCTCGCGGCGGAGCTCGGCGTCTCGTCAGACGACGACAGCCCGCCGCCCGCGAAGAAGCCAGCACCGGCCGTCGCGAAGGCGAAGACGCTCAAGCCGTCTACGGCACGCCTCACAGGGAAGGAGAAGGGCAAGGCGCGGGCCGAGCCACCAAGGGCGCCGCGTGCCCGTCCTGTGGCAGCTCCGCCAGAGAAGGAGAACGTCAGGCGTGCGAAGCTGATGGCTGCGGGCTCGTCTGCACAGGTACCAGCAGCAGCAGCGCCCGAGCGGAAACCTGTGAGTGTCAGGACGCAGCCGAAGCCCCTTGCGAGGCCAAAGGTCGCGAGCAGTCTCAAGGCTCCACCGCCTGGTAAGGGCGGTGCACGACGTGTGCCCATCGATAGTGCGGAAGCGGCGCCCGTGGCTCCTGCGTGGAAGGGTTGATGGCCAAAGGCTCACAGATATCCCAGAGGCTGTCACATATCCACGGTCGTTGGCTCTCATGTCCAGCGAAATTCCCATCCTGACCGCCTTCACTTACCCACGCCCTTGCTTAGCATGCGGTATCGTTGCAGTGCATTGTTGTATGATAGTACCATGAGAATTGGACACATTCTCTAGCGCGAGAAACAAGTCAAGTGAGACTAAGCCTTGAGTCAAGAAGCCACCATGAACGATGAGAAGTAGGCACTGATATCCTGGAGGCAGTTGAGGGGAGCCACCATACCGATGTACCCGTCAGGCCTGACAATGACGATTGCGCCACGGGGATCGATACCATATGCCTCGTATCCTCCGCCTCCAGCACGTTTGTACATGTCCTGGTCATCCAAGAGGAACCTGTGCGCTAATGGTTAGATTTAATAGATTCAAGCCGCTACCATCCACATACTTCGACCAATGCGACCTGAATAGTGGCGGTACATCAGTATAATTCGAGCGCATCTTCTTCGCGGAGCTGATTGACAGGATGTTGAAGACAGCGTCTGGGTTTCCGTGCGCGAAACGCTTGAGGAACGACCCCGGCTTGTCCATCTCATCCGCTAGTGCCTTGACGACCTGGAGTTGCGATTTGTCCGTGGTGTCCCCAGTAAAGACAAGGACCTTGTAGCGAGTATCAGACGGAAGGAGATCCTGGATCTCGACTGGTCGAGAATCGGCGGCACGAATGAATATGTGAGGGAGCATCCGCTGTCCAATGATCAAGTTGCTTGCGAACGACTGGTGCTTGGGATTGACGATGGCGGAAGGTTGGTAATGGACACCAATTCCGCTGGTGAACGAACCGAATGTCTGGAAGGCTCTGGGTGATAGCATGTTGTAAGTCAGAGCCCTCGTCATTATTGCGGGATACTGACTCCAAAAATTCCTCGTGCGAGACGCCATCGTCATTATCTTCCGTGCGTGGCTTCCCTGAGAATAGCGCCGCGAATCTCTTGTCGAAGTCAATGAGATCTTGCGCATATTTCCGGCGCTCAAACTCATACTATGAGCCGATATTCATCAGCATACATCGCATATTGTTCGAGTGATGTTATGTTACATACCGTCTTCAGTAATGAGATATCTGCCCATCCACGAAGGACATATGCGAGCTTCCAGGCTTGATGATCATCACTGATCAAAGATTTGATAGGGAAATTGGATACGGGGACATACCGAGATTATGGGTGTCGTTCATGCTCGCATTCATGCCTTGGCCTATGGAAATTAGACCTTGAATAAGCGAGCTATCGTACTGAATCTCGTGTTACATACCCGCTTTAGGAGAATGAGTATGACATGCATCTCCCGCAATCAGAACCCGTTCATGGACAGAATATGAGTTCGCGACTCGCTGTCCAACTGATCCCAGCATCATCAGCGCGCTAGATACGCGGATATCAGACGATAGCCTCACTGATGTACAGTGTCCACCAGTCGATTTCATGCGAAGTAGATATCGAATATGGGTACAGCGACTTGTTCGCGACCTCCATGATCTTTTCCGGCCCTGCCTTGCTCTTGTCTATTCGGCCTTTCGAGTCGACGACGTCCTTGTCTGCTAATTGGATGTACAAGCGCACTAGATCGCCCTCGCGGGGGATGATCATGCATGAACCGTTGTGAGAATGGACGGCGCAACGGTTCCGAATGTCAGGGAAGTCCGTATCGGGGATGAGGTCGAGGACACCCCAGATATATTCTGACGGGCGGAACACAGTCAACTTATCAATTCGTGATGATCAAGCCCAGCTGTGCGTAACAGACCTGTCTGTTCGCCCTCCATCGTGATGCCGAATTGTCTGCGTATCCACGAGTGTGCTCCTGTGTAAAAGATTACTGCATGAATAATTGTGCAACACTTCTACATAACATGACGAACCATCACAGCCAATGACAAACTTCGCGTACACTATCTCTGTGTCGGGTTTGTCTTCTGGAACGTCCAGATGTCTGAGTACTACCTGACGCCACAATTCAGTTCAACGACAGTTTTGCGGTCTCGATAAGCGAGATACACAAACCTTGGCAGGATGTGAGGTGGGGTCCTTAAGCTTGGCCTCATCCTGAGACAGTTCAATGTACGTCGGCATAATTGGTCTCTCCACCTTGACGCCTTTCGTAGCCATTGAATCCAGGAAGATCTGCTCAATGCCTCCTTGGTGCAGAGCCATCTGTGATCCGATTTGTTACATATATGACCCCATGTTCACGTTGCTGAAGCTTACTTCGAACGCCCAGCGAGCAGTCGGAGCAGTGACATCCGGTGCACGATCTGTCCGCTATAGTCGTTGCATCATTTCAGATTGATGACATAGCAGTTCGGATTTGTGTGGCTTACTTCGATTCCACCATTAGGACTTGGGTTATAGAATGCCTGATGTACAATTATACTTTAATCTCGAGACGACACATTTCAGAATGGATGCCTCACAGCCATATGGACCTGCACGGCCTCCTTAAAGAGGCGATCGGCAAGACCGTAGCTCTTGACGATAAAGGCGAGCACATCAGTTGTGTGCATCTATGCTTGATCTTGTCACTTACCTGGAACACCTCCACTATACGCGGTTGAATGCCATCTGCTTGTCCTGCCTTGACAGTATCAGGGCTGGGCGCGCAAACATGTTATTAATAAATATACAATTGTGGGCAACCGCACATACCGCTGATCAATGATACGGACATTTACACCTGCATGCCCAAGTGCCATGGCACACATGAGCCCTGCTGGGCCAGCGCCAATGACCAGGACATCTACATCGCTTTCCTTCGTGAGTGCAATCGGCATGTTGAGATGACGAGCGCGTCCGGAAACGCCTCGTTCAGCGTCTTTTATACCACCCAGGCGCTCTGCAGTATAGCGGTCCATGAGAATGCCGACCATAGGACGTGCGAGAGTATGCATCCAATGGAAGTGCGGATCTTGTACACTGGGCAGGGACGACAGCGCTGCGTTACGTCTTTCCCGCCCTTCGCATACGAGGACGTTTTGGGACACGCTCATACCCGAGGTGAGGGAAAGATATACCTGATGCATTGAGGTGAGACATACGGCCTTGATCACTGGGTGTTGGCCCCCTCGTGCGTCGGGTTCGACGTCAGCTGAGCTATGGTTTTGCGAGCATATCGAACTCTAGTACCGTCATTTTTAGACGCGAAGCCGTGTTTGAAATGCATACAGACCGGATGCTGCATTTATGGCGTCGATTGCGGAACCGTGTATCTCGGAGCCCATCTTTCATCAGATATGCGGTACGTTGGGAGAAAGTCGCCCAGCTTGACTTGGCTCCATGTCAGAGAACCCGATAAGTCGCAGGTCTTCTCAGGCTTCCGGAAGTTGACGTCGCATACCGAGCGTCGAACTGGAGTAGTTACCACACCCATCAGCAGCTGAATGAAAAGGCATGATTAATCCTTCATGTTGACTTTCAAATGCTAAATGCGCATACATAATGATAGAGACCAGCAACCGCGTGCCTTTTTGACAACCCACCGTGTTCAAGGCACTAGCGGGCCTGAAACAGTTTGCCTTTAGTCAAGGGAGTGGATATAGTGTGTCAGCTGAGGCGGGCGGTGCGCCAGTGATTTCTGATGTTGCATGACTTCTATCGCATGCTCGACCTCTCATGCGCTCGCCAACTCGCCATTATCGAGAAGCATTGTCTATAGGCGGCAAGTAAGTTGTGTCCATATACCTCCTGCAGCTCTCACGCGCGTGTGGATGCCTGATAGATATCTGACTTTTGCTTTGCTCGTGGAATCTCCGGCAGAGGCTGTGTGTATGTTATAAATTATCAGGGCTTGAACTCCCAGTGAAGGACTTGAGTTAAATCGTTCTGCGCACTACTTAGGGCCTGTACGGGAACGCAACCTGAAAACGCTGGCCAGCGATAGCGATTGCGCTCAGTATCGGCCGTGGGAATATCTTTGCGACGCGCGAGCGCCCGCGCGCTTGTCACGCCTTGCTCACGCTTGCTCGGCGCCTACGTCACGTCAATCGCTACCGGCTGCTCAATGCCCGACACAACCCTCTCTGAAGCGCATTCTTGCTGCACATATGGCTATATTTTGGGCCACAGCGTCCCTAATTGAGCTTCGAAATGAGGTCAACTGAGAGGAAGCTGCGTACATCCAAAGTCTGCATGGCCAGTCACAATAAGGTCACAAGGGGTCACACGGCGGTCACTGCCCGCGCTCAGTAGTTCCGAACGGTCTGACTGACATCGCTGGCCAGCGCTGTCGAGCGTCTGTTTTTTGGCAGGGAAATCGGTCGCCAGCGATATCAGGTTGCGTTCCCGTACAGGCCCTAATAAGCTTGCAGTGCGTATCGTCGAAGTGCAGGAGCAACTCGTGTACTCAAAGCAAGATTGCTGATGAGCAGTGATGGCGGCTGATCGACTCGGACGGCGCTTACCATCCCGACATCGATGAGTTGACGTATCTCATCTGCGACTTACCGGCTCTCGCTTGCGTATCTCGATATCTGGAGCAGCCCTCGGTGCGAGCTTGTCGTCTTACCATATATCCCGGTGTTTGTACGGTTGCTAAGCATTGATGAGAATCACGATGTTACAAGCCATTATCTAGGTCTGCGGAGATTACGTTGCAGTGGGAGAGAGCACAGGCTCGTGCGCGAAGTCACAAAGCAAAGTCCAGGTCGATGTTATTGCCGGTGACATGCAGTGTATCCAACCAGTGCCAGCATGTGCTCAGTATAGCGTCGGCATCGTCTAGCCGTACAATATCCATCAGCTTCGGGGGGCGGTGTTGAATGGCACTGCGATCGACTGCGCGCCCCTATTGGGCGCAATAAATATCATTTGGCGCTAGCCTAGTAGCCCATCGTGCCCCTTACATTCACTCCCAAGTAGCTATCCGGTGCGCAGGATCTCCTCGGTAACTGACTAGTCGCGCAAGCCGTTCTCAATGATCATCGACAAATCTCAACAAGCCAATATGATTGGGGAAGGCGGTGACCCTGTTCGATCTCAGGTAGATATCCAACTGCGATTGCGGCGGCGTTGAACCAGGCAGCCACTAATGCACAGTAGGACTACGACCTGCCGCCTCCGTATGATGGGGTGAGATCGCCACAAGCATCTGGGGTTTCTCGCTCGCCCGCGACTTCATCTGTCCGTATTACCCCTGCACCTGCCCAACCCCCGCGTCGCCCCGTCGCGTCACCGACTGGCAGCTCTTACAGCGGGATTGGAACAAATCCGCTGCGGTCCACTGAACCGCAAACCGTCAATCACATCTCACTGTTTCATAAGAGCGAAGTGCTCTCTGGTGAGAATGGCTTCGAGCATAAGTTGATATCCGCATATAACCTGTCATCCTTAAATAAACATAGGTTCCTATCGCATTGATCCTTCCCTCTCCACGACGTCTTATGCGGGACTGATTCCCGAAAACAGCTGCAAGAAAGATAAGCAGCGCGATCGCTCCATTGAGCGCGAGCATGCACGCAACGTACGCAAGGCGTTTGGCTCGGTACCCGGCGCCGGAGACCAACACTCCGGTCTCCGCCGCCCTCGCGACCCGGCAGTAAACGCGGTGTTCAGGACTCGCTCTGGCGCCATGAATCTCGACTTGGCAGTCGTGAGGCCCAGTGCAGGCCGGGCCTCTGACAACAGGCAGGGCAAATTACGTGGACGAGCCATGCTCTCCACTCGTAGCGGGGCTATCCGTGCTAATTTGGTGAGTGCGCTACTGGGATATCTGCCTTGTGCGAATAGAAGCTGATGCCCGATCAGCTTGAAATACAACATGGTTGTTGCGTGGACTTAGATATCTCCACACGCTCGGGTAGCACCACCGTCTTTCTCCCACCGTCATTCGATGGAGCACTGGCGATCCGCTCGCGGAGTGGAATGAGCGCTATTACTCTCTTGCCCGCGCTGTTAGAGCGCTCTCGAATCGTGCGCGGCACAGACCGGGACATGCTGCTTGCCGTCATACCCCCCGAGATATCCGCGGAGTTTCAAAGAAGTGGCTCTATCTCTTCTGGAGGCGACGATTCCTGCGTGGTTGCTACTCGTAGCGGGAAGATCATACTCGGTATAGCGGGCATCGATCAAATACCCGTCGCAACGCAGCGTACAGTAGGCCTCGCGGAACTCATAGGATCATGCTTTGAGCTGGGAGCCAAACAGGTTGAAGTATTGGCTGAGCAGGGTGCTAGACACTTGGAACTCATGGTCGAAGAGGGTGCAAAGCGAGTGGAGTCATTGATATTGGCTAGAGCCAAAGCACTTGAGACCAGGGCGATTGGGCGAGGTTATCGATGAGTGCTTATCATATGTGGGTTTGATGCTTATTTACGTATCAAGGCGTGTGTTGTATGTACCCCTCTATTTTTTGGTTGTCTTCTCACTGGCTTGCAATCTATGTATATTGACGATGATTTAGTTCTACTTCATCGATACCCACTTCATTCGGAAGAATTTAACTTGTAGTTATTTAGTGACAGTGGCAGATGCAGATATCCATGTGAAATTCTGACAATCTCACGTCATCTCCCCGATTCTCCACCAGGAACAGTGCGTTTCAGCCAAAGTAATCGCACCAATTGTTCTCATCAGGTGACGACTCAGCGGCTCATCGAGCAAGTATACTACTGGCAATCATTCTTGTCGTGGTAATGATGAAGCTCCGTGCATGCAGATATCCTCTTAGATATTCTCGATGTATATTGACTCTGTCTGTATTGTATACGGTATCGTATATTAGCCGGGCCACCCGTCTCAATGACGAGGCATCCGCCAATCCTCAAGCCGGCTCGTACTAGTAAGACTAGCGACATCGTGAGTACGGCTTTTGGGCTTCCCAGCTATATACTAATCCATGCAGATAATCTGAACCTCTCACTGCCACGGACAAGCCGCATGTTCGACTTGTTCACGCGGTGCGCACTCTCGCATGCTCCCTTTAGGCATGGCCTGATGAAAGGCCCAGATCACTCATATTCATCCTCGCTGATGACTATTCGTTGCACGCGGGAATTGTCACCAGAGATCTGCGACCACATTATCGATTGCCTGACGGGTGAAATGCAGACACTCCGTAATTGTTGCCTTACGAGTCGCCATTGGGTTGCGCGCAGTCGCTATAACATGATGCGCATCATCAAGCTATCAAACAATCAACAGCTGCAATCTTTGGCAGCGGTTGAAGCGTGGAAGCCTTACTCGAAATGCTTACGAGAGTTGCATATTGACGAAAACGAGCACCATTTCGCGCATGCCGTCCCTTTGCGGCTTTGCAAGTTCATATCTGGAGTCGAGGTCTTACACCTATCATCGATCAGATGGGACAAGAACCCTATACAAACCAGCTTGCTCATGACGATGAATCACTTCCAATCCGTCCAAACTCTATCTCTGGACTCATGCGTATTTGCCAACCTCCACGAATTTATGCGCATCGTCTGCGAGCTCCCTCGACTCAATGACCTTCGCCTTTCGCGATGTGACGCGATCGTATCCCCATTCCAGAGAAGCTCTCTTTCGCCCCATGCAGATGTGGCCTTGCGCACTTCTCCTCCTCCTCAACATTGTAACGCTACCGCACAGGACTCTCCACAAGTCCAATCCTCTCCGTCCCGTTGCGAGTATTTACCTCGCAACCAGACCCCATCGCATTTGACCGATCTACGGCCTCCAAAAATTAGCAGGGCCGAAATAAGGCTTTGTTCGCGCTCCTTCTCAGATGCCGTACTGTGCTGGCTCCTGAAAACCTCAACACGAGACTTCCTCCGCGACCTAGAGGTTAGCACAGTATTCAACCTCAGAACACTTACCGGCCATCTCGCTGGAATGGGGCTTCCCTTGGAGCTTGATTTTCAGCACCACCCGGCTTGCGCAACGAGCCATCATGGTGGCGTACCTCCATGTGCCGTCAGCAAGCTTGCGCATGCTGACTCTCTGGCATCGTTGTACCCGAGGTACGCACCCAGACCGTGAGCTCTACTCCGCACCAGAATCGCGATATTGATATTCAAGCAGAACACAGGGGGGAACTGCTAAGCCGATCTTCAACCACCAATGGTATGCTGTCTCAGAGCATGCCAGATCTGCTGCATCCGGGTCGGAGGGTTCAGCTATGGAGTGGTCATGGCGAGCGGACTTCGTCCTTCTATCACGGCGTCTTGAATGCTGGACTGAGGGGACCTTCCATCGAGATTCTCCAGTAGGTTCGATCCAATTTAATGTCGGTCAACATTATGTTGCGGGTACTGACGATGCAGCATGGATTTTAGTTTGCACATTGCCACACGAATGCCATCCGCCAAAAGGACTGTTAAGGCGATCACATACTATCTGAACCTGACCGCAACCGAATTTCATGCCTACATATCATCTGACAAGTTTGAAATGCTTGATGATGCATGTATTACGCGTACGGTTGAGTACCTTGTATGAGAATGGCGCATAGTATACTTCCGGTGGCAGAATAGGTTCGTCATATAGACTCGTAATGTTGTATACTAGTGCACCCTATCGTGAGTGAGCGTACTAACTCTTCGTATTTAGTATCCTGATACTGCCGTTATAATTCAAGTATCACCATTAGAGTTCTCATAGTACCTGCTGAACGGATCTCTCTCCTCCGGGTTGCCATATATGTTATGAGGGCTCAAGATGGTTACTCCATGCGAACGCTATGCTACATTGCTTCTCTGCTGTTGACAGATTGTCGTGCAGAAATTAGAAAACGTATCAGCCGGGCGTGATCGAGATTTCAACAGACGTATTCATGTCCATTGTCCAGGCGCTGCTACTGAAAAGGCGCACGAATTGCGTATTTATACATGAATTGGCATCACAACTCTACATTCAGTATGACCTTGAGCATCTACAACTTCGTAAGTTTTCTAGTTGTTGTTGCTGTGGACGTAGTGGTTGGTCCCGTATAGTTAAGAGCATAATGACATAATATGTACATTCAACAAATTCAAATCACTCTTAATCCCTGCTTCATCAGCGCAGATGTAGATACAACTTTGAACGTTATTTAATCTTCTTTGTATGTCTGCAGGAACTTATGTGAGACTACCCCTCGATACCACGGGTAATCTGCACACCTTTCGGACTTGACGTCGGATTACCTGTTTTTCGATGTAGCGCACCAGTCGCTGAATATCTGGCCATAGAAAGACGGGGATGGTAACTGCCATGACAGGAAGCGCGATCTCCCAAAAGCTGAATTGCCGTTAGATGGTTACGAGCTATACATGAGGCATATGCATCGGAGGAGGCAACGCACCGCATGACGCTGGTCTGAGGCCACGATGTGCTAAAATTCATGCCCTGGACAAAAGAACCCTTCTAGAACTGAAATCATTGACACGACTTTGGGATGATACGTACAAAATATCCCGATATGAAGCTGAGAGGAAGGAACACGATGGTGACTATTGTGAGCTGCCGCCTGTCGTTCCACGAGTCAGCATATCACCGTTCACGAGCAATCCAACAGTCCGACTCGCATTACGTCGTTCAGCTGATATGATACCATCTACACGATACGTTTAGATTGTGTGCGGAACGGTTGGGATGAATCCGCTTACGTTGCACGTGTAGTTAATCAGATTGTCACTGATACTGGCAAACATGTCTAGATTCATAATGATATACTCAAGGTGATCGTATACATCTGCCTGCATAATGGGATCACATTTGATCATGCATTCAGAAACATGAGTAGACGAAACGTACGAGGTATATCTTCGACTTTTCACTCATGAATCCAATATGTTTCGCGTTATCGGGCCCACGACTTGTCCCAACGACTGCAGACGCTCGATCGATATCATACCTCCGCAAGCCATAAACAAGCGTCTTGATAGGTTCAAGTCCGCGCTTGTGCATGATGAGGTCTTCCTGTAACATGTGTACTACGCGCCAGTCAGCAAAGTCATGATGCCACAAATATTATAAATGCGCACGCGAGGTGACGGTTGACATATTTGGTTTAAGCAAAACAGCCTTTTCAATGTTCAGAATCTTCCCCTGGTAGTCATCTACAAGTTCGAGGGCCTGATCGACGACTGAACACTAGATCTTGGTATTGAGTTGCAATGAGAGAGTTTACAGCCGTACTCAGATCTATTAGACTCTCAACTAGGAGCGAAGGGTCCGCCGACGTTCGCAGTACAGTATCAGACTGTCGTAAGCGATCCAAGATTGTTGTCGTAAAATCCAAATTGGGGTCTATCGTCCTGTATAATGAAAGCCGATTCCCACTGTCTGATGAGTCAGCAGCTTACCTCGCGACACTGATATCACGGTACCTTTCGAATATACACATCAGCAACATCCGACAACGCTACAGAGCTAGATATTCACCGTCATGAAAGAGGAAGATGCACACAGGGTTATGTTTGACATTTACCCGTGCTCCCTTCTTCAGTTTCTGTATGAGCCTCATATCTTCGGCGTGCTTCTGTTTCTGCAGGTGAACGCACAGCTTAATCATGTGCACATGTTTAATATCAGACGTAAGTCTACCTTGTCTGCAATATGCAGGAGTCTGGCCGACCACGAGGGATAAAGCGGCGGTCTCGTAGGTATCTTTTCTGGAGGCACTGCCTCGACATCGACCATGGCCCGCCTCTGTGCGTCCCACCTACGTCTCATCGAGGAACGTGATGGGGGCTGGCGGGAGCCTATGACGCCGTATTCAGCGCGTTCTTCATCTGCGGTGTCGTATCCTTTCTCTTTCTCAGTTTCTGAATCAGGAGAACCCGAGTGTTGGAGAATATCAAGCGGAAGGTGCCCGAGGGAGGAGTCTGATGTAGAGTCGCCGTCGTGTCCAAGCTGGTGACAGAGTAGACGCAGGAATAGGTGTTTGGGATAGTAGTCGGCTTTCGATCGTGCATGACCATAAGGGTGATGAAGCAGATCCTCAACCGCAAGGGGATGCATGTCTTGGGAAAATACTGAGGCTTGTGACCTTCAAGTCACATAATTGTACGTACCATATCGAAGTGCTAATGCACTAATCACATCCCAGCTTATGCCCCCAACGTTTATCCAGCGCACGGCTGCCCATGGCTCTCGTTTGCTGGCGGCATCGTCACTCAGCATATCTACGAGCTCGCTGTTGGTCATGCGCCCAAAGCTGCAGCGCTCTGTGGAGTAGTCCACTAGCTCAATCACGCATTGCTGCCGTATATGCGCATAGTGCACGTTCGCCGAAGCGCGGCGTGGGTCAACGCCTGGCTCTGCGCCGACGCGATTGACTGCCGAAAGGGTGAGCAGCGCCTGCCGGCGGGCGGTTATCACGCGGTGGACGCCATCTTGAAAGCGTTCCTTGGAAGTGATATCCGGCTGCGGTAGGGGGCCGGCAGACTCGAATGTGAGGTTCGGTGGGTTGGGTAGCCGGGAAGTGACTGTAACCGTATTTGAGGCGACTGGTGCAACGAAGTTGTCTCTCTCTGAAGTCTGCGTCAGCGACTGGGCTAGGTCAGAGTCCGGGACTTCAGGGTGCGCAGGCTCCCGGTCGTAGATAGGATGCAGTGAACTACATCCGCTAGAATCGTCAGAAGACATGCTATGTCGTCAATGAATACTTGGGGGCGTTCAGAGTATCGAATAACACGTAACAGATATTGAAAGACAGCAGAGGTATTTGGAGCCAGAAACACGCCCCAAAGGGCCGACGTCTGACAGTTCCGTCTTCGAACAGAATCGAAGGTTCAGTAAGGCCATAGCTGACTCCGGTAACCGGGTGTAAGAGCCAGGGCATTCATCAGCCTGCGTCTAAACATAGGTCATCTAATTATAGAAGCTGATAAACACGAGTCCAGCTCATTCAGAGAGGTCGCCGGAACCGAGAGGCTGCAGCGGATAGCAGGCGATAGGAGCGGCTCCGAGTTGACAACTAAGTTGGGCGGTCAAGTCAGAGTGAACAACATACAATCTCATGGAAGCCTATTGATACAGGAGAGTCCCAGGGTCGACAAACAAGTAAGAGGCAGAGCAGAGCCAGCAGCATAGGCGGAAAACAAAGCAGAAGCACAGCAGACAAGTGGAAATAAAACGGAAGCAACACTCGAATTAGACTTCGCCATAGAAGACGCACTGAGAGTAGCGGTTATCCTCGCTACCTTCCTTCGTCATCAGAATCTCCTTGACCTGTATTGACAAGATGTACCGTCAGCGACTGGCTGTAATCCAGAAGCAAGAGACGCACTTCGGCAGGAGGGTTCAAGCCGAGTGCCTCGGCGCGCTCCCATCGGGCGAGGCGTGAAACACCTACACATGGTCCGTATTCATATGATCTGTGGACCGAGTACATGGGTAAGCAACGGGCATTAGCAAGGCACGAGCGGATAACATACAAATCAAATGAACGCAGGATGTGGTCGATTGGAGTCTGGCCTTGGGCATGAACTATCCACGATGGGGAAAACGTGGTCAGAACAGCCGGAAGGAGCGCATACAACCACCTGAAAGGTCGCGCTGCGCATCATAGAGGGACAGCAAGATACTCACCTGGCTCCAGATTACCCATCTTCTCCCGCACCACGCCGTAATGTTTCCTCCACCTGCCCTTCAGGTGCTTGAGGTCTAACTTCCCCTTCTCGACCTCTCCTGCAGGAGCACTGCCCACAGCTTTGACAGCGTCTTCTGAAATTTCCTCTCCTGCATTCTCAGCGCCATCCCGCGAGCCAAAGACCTTGGCCCTGAGTCGTCTCTTCTTGACCGTCGTCTGGCCGTCATTTGCACTCTTCCTCTTCCCGACAGTGCTTTTTGCCGTACCACTAGTTACTGCCCCTGCCTCGCCTGCACGCACAGATCCTTCTTCATCACTGCTGCTCACCTCAACCGCTTCAGAAGAGGATTCAGCGAGAGAGGAACGTGTCCGCTTGGTGGTGGAGCGAGTCGGTTTGCTCTTCGCAGTGCTGGCGCTCCCTGTCGACGCGGCTCGCTTTGTAGAAGAGAAGCCCAGCTTTCCCTGCTTCATGATCGAAGAGGCAGTGTCATTGCTAACGGAGGTGCTGCGAGATGTAGTGTGTTTTGTTCGGGCCATGGTGGACGTGATAGACTTGGATGAAAGTTGAACGGACTGAGGCGCCATTCGGGGCGGCACAGCTGTATGCGGACATGTATTATAGTAATGCAGCCATGTTCACATGGCCGACTAGCTCAGTTGGTTAGAGCGTGGTGCTAATACTGGTATCAAACCCAGATTTAGGGTTACGCCAAGGTCGTCGGTTCGATCCCGGCGTTGGCCATCCTTTTCTTTTTTGGAACAATTTCTTGAGCAATTAATGGATATGACGAGCAGAACCTAGCACAAATGCACCTTACAAGTGCTGTAATCGCAGCTGATACCCTCCACCTTTGTTTTAAAAAATCACATGAATCTGGACTGTACCTGCCAGGCCTACTGCCGCCCCGCACATATTCTCTAATCGTGCAAACAATTTGATGTGGCTTCCAGTTTCTTTCCTCTCGAAACTTGCCAGTAGCACTACCTGAGTGTGTGCCACCCAAAGTCTGCGGACCGCCACCATGCTTGTGCTTGAGCCTCAAGTTCGAGGAGGGTGTATGCACATCACCTGAGTCCAACAAGTAGCAAGTCCCCTCCCGTTGTAGGTGTTCAAATTCTGCCACTTCCCAATTCAGATGAGAGTTCATCTCAAATTGTTTGTCTCGTTAGTTAGAAGAACATGATGGAGAGAAGTATAGGCTGCTTACATTGTTGTTGTATTCGCTCGTGGCAGAGCACTCTCCAAACATCATTGTATAGTAGGAATTTGTCATACCTGCCCATCCACAGCCCAAGTTTGTTTGCTTGGCATTCAGCCCAAGTTGGAGATGTGGCTGTTTGTGAGGTGCCAGCCCAGTGAGCATGCCGACGGATGGCTGGTTCTTTGCATTATATGCCGAATATGTCACACAGATCTGGACTTGCTAGAAAGCGCACCCACACAGCGTTCGTCGCGGTCGCGCCCCGGGCAGTCGAGCGACTGATGTTGCGTGCGTGTTCCCGTATTCTCGAGGAGCTGGGGCTGGCCATCGTCTAGCGGTGGCTAACGACAGTGGCGGCGGCGCCACTGCGGGCGCGCATCTTGGAAGGAGTGATCAGCATGGCTGGTCAGCGTCGGGGCCACGGCAGCGGGGTGGGGACGCAAGTGTGCGCTAATGTATGTGCGCGTGCTTTCGCCATCTCGGAGGATCCCCTGGCTTTGTTGCACAACAGAGCAAAGCGTACATGCATGCATGGAGCAGAGGGGCAATATGGCGTCGTCGCGGGCGGGGACAAGTGAACGCAGAGCGGGGGCGGGGGCGTAGGGCGGAGCTTGAAATGGCGTCGGGGTATGACGTCAGCATGCGCGCGAGGGTGGCGGGAGCGAGCGGGAGGGACGGCAGCAGGAGGGCGTAGCGGGGGGGCAAAGACGTCGTCGGTTCGATCCCGGCGTTGGCCATATTTCCTTTCTCGTAATGCTTTTGTAATAAATTGATGCATGTCGTAACGACGACCGTTCGAACATCCGCAACATCGGAAGATAGCACAAGTTCAAAATTCGCGCCCTAACGAAGCTGATTCACATGAGCAAGTACTAGATAAATCTAGACGGTATCTGACGGATCTGTTGCCGTTCCGCACATATGCTCTAATTCTTCCTCTTCTTTGCGCAAACGATGCATCGTGGCTTCCAGTACTCTTCGTCTCCTTTCCTCTCGAGACTCGTCCGTAGCACTACCTGAGTGTGTGCCACCCAAAGTCTGCGGGCCGCCACCAAGAACATATGCTTGTGCTTCGGCCTCAAGTTCAGAGGAAGGCGTATACATATCGCCTGAGCCCGACAGATAGTGAGTACCTTCCCGTTGTAGGCGTTCAAACTCTGCCACTTCCCGATTCAGGCGAGAATTCATCTCCTTAAACTGTTTGTCTCGTCAGCGAAACGGACATGATGAAGAGGAATACAGGTTGCTTACATTATCATCGTGTTCGCTCCAGCGATTATGCGAAAGCTCGTGGCAGAGCACTCTCCGAACATCGTTGTATAGCAGGAATCCGTCATACCTGTCCGTCCGCAGCCGCAGTTTGATCGCTTGGCCAGCGTTGACATTCAGCCCGAGCAGATGTGGCTGTTCGTGCGGTGCCAGCTCAGTGAGTATGCCGACGGACAGTTGGTTCTTCTGCATGATATGTCGGATGGCAGGGTCATTAGCCAGACGTGTAAGCACGGATCGTGCGGCTGCGGGGTCAGGGAGATGTGAGAGGGGCTCAATGCGATGGAACGTGTACTGCGAAGATGCCGATGAGGATGGTGAGCTAGTATTGCGAACCTAATAGATGGATTAGACTCTGCAATTAACCAATTCTTCTATCACGCACCTTCACCGGCGCTTTGGCAGCCCGCTCTCGCAGGATCCGCTCTCGCTTCTGGTATTCGCTCTCAGTAGCACGTAGCCCTCCTATCTCCTTGACGGTCGAGCCCAGCATCTGCACCTTCATGCCGCTCTTCAAACCTGCCTGTACAATGGTATCGTCATCTTGCACACTCTGTTTCTTCCCCTTAAACAACAGTTTCTGGAGCGAAGGCGGCACTGATGTCAGCTCCTCGAGGCGAGCTTGCAAGTCAGCGAATGAAGCATCAGGGAGCAGCGAGAGGGGGTATGCATTCCCGCGAAAGGTGACGGTGAAGTCAATTAACGTCTCGTCAGTGCTCATGGCTAGGTGGTGGTCAATGTAGGACGTACGCGTACATTCGTGCAAGCGCACTATTACATGATATCAGCTCGGACATGCATCGGCGCCCTACCGATCACTCGGGATAAGCCTGCTGAGTCATCCTTAGATTCGTATCCCGATATGGATGTGTCACACAACATCTTCCGAAACCACTTCATTTCATATCTACAGACTGCGTAGCGCAGACTCTGCCGTGACATATCAGGTATAAGCACCACCGCGCTGGTTCGTTTCACTGCAGGAGGATAGCTTATCGCTGCACTCTGCCTTGTAATCGTAAGCAGGGGATCGTAGGTACGTTTGAACTTGTTCTCCCAGAGCTGCCGTGATCTCACGCGCCATCCGATTCTCGCCAGCAGTAGTAAGCTTCCACCACCTATATGCGCTTATGCCATCTCGTGGAGGGAGGGCAAAATAACGAAGAGAAGGGCAGCGCTCTGCGACTTCCTGTGGACAAATTCGAGGGACGACGGTATCACTACCATGTCGGATCGAGATCCGTAAACATATCAAATTGGATGGTGCGAGCGCGCTCTGAGAATCGGAGTAGGTGAGCTTCGATGCTATAGAAGGCTATTTACTACTTACAATCCAATGCGGCATATCCTGTGGTTTCTTGCTGACAAGGATAATCTCGAGGCACCGAAGCTGCTGAGTGACTCGTGCCATCTCTGCCCAGAATTGGTCCTCGAAACCCAAGTCGTCGCGAAACCGGACGCTGAGCGCAACAGGAGGCAAAAGGGCCATGGCCCTGATGACCGTGTTGCGTCCGTTGGGGCTTTCCCATGCAGGTGCGACTAGCTCAAGGTGCTGAACGGGGCATTTTACTGGCCAGTCGCTCGTCCCGAAACTTCCGAAGAAATGCGGTAGTCCAGTGACGTAGTCGAGATCGCTCCAGCACGCCGTCGTACCAGGAGGCGGCTTGAGGACACTGACTTTGCCCAGACGGAAAACGCGAACATTCGGAAATGCATGGAGTAGTTCGACCATTGTGACGGTGCTATTTTCGATGGTGAGTCGTTTTACTGTGAGCCAGCGAGCGTCGTCGTCGGGATTTCGACGCTCGTTAATTGTGCTGAGGGACAGGCCATTAAGCTCAAGGTCCTCGACGTCGGGGAAGTGACGGATATCACCAAGGGGACTGGGAAATCCGAGGAGATGCAATTTCAACCTTCGTGGCCTCGTTTTGAAGTTCGCGAAAATATGCGAGTCGGCAGGCTTTATATTGCCCAGTGCTAATGTGCGCAGACTGCGCAAATTTCCCAGTCCATCTATAGCTCGCGGCTCGGTCTCGATCAGCCCGCTGAAGCAATCGATATACAGATGGGTCAGATTATCTGCCCGCTGGAATAGATCCACCAATAGGGCTGCGGACGTAGAGCTAACGCTGTAGGGGCCTCCATCGACGGATAGCGCGCCAGCGTGCACAGTCAATTCGCGTAGCCAATGGAGCCGATCTGGAACATCACCCATCATGTACCTGCACATGTTCCGTATCTGCGCGGGCCATGACACGGTGACTACACTCAGGGCATGCTGTTTTGCGACCGAGTGTACTCCCCGCGCGGTGACCGAGAAGTTGAGAGCGTCGCGGCTGGAGAGAAATGAAATGATGACTGCGAGAACGTCGTCATTAAGCAATAGGAGGTGCATAGGTGGTGGTTGCGGTGTACTAGTGAAGGGCACCTAGGGATCCTGTCGGAATCAGGTACGTTGTATACGACCACGTGATAGATCGGGAGGGCGGGATCCTCCCTATTCCCGATCTGATTAGGTTAGCGCTGACGGATGCTGTGCTGGCGGGGTGCTATCAATGTTCGTGATGACTTCTTCAGAGCGGTGATCATTTAGATCAACGTGGTCCAGAGCTTACTACACTCACAGTCTTCAGCTTCGCAGTATGAAGCAGAGCCTGCCACTCACCCTTCGTGCGGAGGCCCTTCGCGTACCGGCTCTCCGCTGCCGACGTCGCGACAGTCCGCATAAACGTTTCGATGGCCTCTTTTCAGGATGCGCATATTCTTGTCCGGGCCGGTGCTGATGTTGTGGCTCATGAAGGAGCATGCAAATCTCTGAGCTCGCGAACAGCATTAAGGTCACCGGCAATTCATTCAGAGCCAAACAATTGCCGGATCGCCTAATCCGGAGAACCCGCCGGGTAGCGTTAGACATTTTCAAGTCACATTGGAGCGACCGCGCAGAGATTGCAAGAATGGCTTACCTTCTGCTTGTGGATCTGCAATATGATATTGATCTTTTGTTGTTGTTGGACATTCGTGATGCCGAGCGCCCTCGACAAATAACACCCGACGGATCCGGTGATCACTTTCTGACTAGAGCGGGCGCGCACGGAAGGGGAAACGAGCAGTACCGTGCAAATGCTCGCAATTCTCCCGTACATGAACCTCACGCCTGAGAGGATGGATCTGCTTGTTCGAGCCTTTTGTCTGAGGAAACATAGGAATATAATGATCGCCGACGCCCAACTGTTGTGGCAGGATGGGACAATCGTCGTAAGTCACACGATGAGTGACCACTGCATTCTGTTTGGGGTGGATAAGTGTCCTTGGCAGACGAATGATCAATCATTGTCGGACAGATGTACGTGACAGTGTAGCGCGTAGCGCGAAATATGGCGTGCGCCAAGGGAAGGTAATGGCCTGCACCGATGCTGCCTCTCACACGACGCCGTCTGTTCTGCGAGTCTCGAGCTTGTAGCACAATGCAGCCATGTCCAAGCGGAGATTGTGGAAATAGCGGGCGCGGCGCCGCTGATTTAGGGCGCGATCGGCGGGGCGGCAATGGTCCGTGCGCACAGGGCTGTTTAGGATTTTTTGGGAAAAGAGAATTTACGTACCTCAGCCATTTGTACCGGAGCTCGGTCGCTGCGGATTGACGAGTGCATGAGAGCGACGACGCGGAACGCTTACCGCAAAAGTCAACGGAGAGATCCGACTTTTCCTTGCCAGGCCGAGATAGACTGTGCACAATCAAGTCCGCTCCGTGAGGACCACATTGCATTCCTATTTCAACTGCATTGCTGTCAGGTATATAGGGCAATCGGGCTCCACATCAACCCGCGGCCATATCTGAATCAGACATAAACGCATTAAGGGGACTCCAAAGATGTGGAAACGCACGCCGCAAGTACTATAGTGAGACTGCCTGCTGCAGCTAACGGTGGCACCAAGACGTGTGATGTCTCCTTGACTGTGGGACCTCGAGCCCCTGTGAGATTGCTTCGTGCATGATGCGTGTGATAAGCTACGTTGCACGGATCTATCCTTCTGGCATAGGGGCTGTTGTCAGAAACCGTGGCGCTCCGAGGTGTCCTGTTGCCATGATTCGATTTCTCTCACATTCGGACAGTGCGTGTTTGCGGGCCAGGCCACCGTGGCACTGCATCCTGAGTAATGTCGCCCTCGAGCCCACTTTCCTACTGGTTCCTACTCCGACCACGTTCAGCATTGTGCCTTGCGCCTGTCACGGGGAGCCACCAAGGAACTGATCCTCCACCGCGAACAATTAAATTGCGGTCCACCTGTATACCGCATTTGCTCTGCCGCGACACCCCCAGGCATGAGCCAGACCGCCTTTGGCGAGGCGGGTACCCGCGTGTGGTAATCGGTTGTGGTCGTAACGACCGAAGGGCATAACGATTGCCTGGTTCGCACTGTCAGCGTGTACAATTCTGTGACGTCATGCGCAATCGCGCATCAGACAGTTCAAGACCCGACGCAGATTCCGGCTAACGAGACAACATTTTCCGGAGGATTATAGAGGACAAGGGATTTGCGCTTGCCATATCAGCAGCTAGTAATACCGGATATGGCTCACTGCCGGCTGCCGAACGTGCATTATTTTTTGGTAAATAGTTGGGCCTCGACTTGCCGGTCATTGCCCGTGGGGAAGCGCCCGCGGTGCCTGTCCGCTGAGTTCGCAAAACTCGGGCGTACTTACCTTGCTCAGTCTCGTTTCTGGCCAACATCAACGACCTCCCCCATCGTCGCGCGCGGCGCCAGCGCTGCCCCCCATGCCCTACAAGTCCCGCTCATCCCTCATCACCGCAGACGGAAGTGGAGAGGACGTTGAGCTCCCCATGGCCAGAGTGGGTAAGGCGAGCGCGGAGAAGATCTCGGGCTCGGCGACTCTTACCTCGCATCCTCTCAGTGGAACGACGCTTCAGGAGCCCACGCTACCCGCCCCAGCTACAGCATCTGTGTCTTCCGGTCGACGGGGGAAACACAAGAAATCCGCCAGGGTCAATGGGGGTCTACGGGTGCACTGGGCACAGTTCAAGCGGAGGATCGGCAATGGTACTGCCCCTTCGACATCAAATTCGGCTATAGAGGGAGACGAAAGTGGGGACAGCTATAGCAATGGGTATCTTAGGCGGCAGGAGGCCCAGGGCGAAACCGAGGACGAGGGTGTCGACGAGGTGGTGGTCGATCGCGAGTGGTCAGACGAGATCAAGAGCTCGTCGATCACACACTCCGAACATGGCGGCAGTCCGGAGAAGTCCAGCAACCACTTAGGCGGCACCAACACTGACAGAGAAAGTCTTTCTCTCCATGCTGTCGGCTTCTGGGTATCCTGCGGTCTACTTGTTTTCCTCCGGTGGCGGGTGTATCCCATTATTAGAGACTTTTTCGTCAATCATTTCATCGACGAAAAGTCGGAAATGCACTACAACAAAGAGAATTGGTTCCTCCGCAAAGTACGTCGGAATACAGTCTTGTGCGTGCTGATGGTGATATAAACCCATTCCCTCTTCTGAATAGAATCTAGCATTCTGGTCTGCCGCGTTCTTCATAGTGAATTGGGCTTTAGCTACAGCGTTCATTCAACAACCCATAGTGCTCTCTGATAAGATTTTCTATTATGCGGTGAGTTATGTTGAATAGTATACTCGCTTTCGTTAACGCTAGATCTCCGCAGGTGTCACCTACGCTCGTCTTTCCCGTGTTGCTGTTTGTCATGTATGACTTCCCTCGAGACCGGGATCACTTCTATCAGATCTGGCTGGTAGTCGCGACATGGCAATGGGCATTCTACCAAATTATTTTCATGTGAGCCAGTCAAGAGGCTTTGTACGAGAGCATTCTGAAGAAGATTATCCAGGCGCGCATGCGACTATTATCGGACTACACACCACCACTGTGGCTCGAAAGACTTCCTTTCGTTATTCTAGTCAGTATGCCACTCCCTCTGCCGCGCGACTTACTTGACTTCAGATGTGCAACAGCTATACTTCCGCCATGCAAACAGTCGCGATATTTGGCTTGAAGCTGAACCGGTTCCCGGCTATGCTTGCCGCTGTCATGTTTTTTGTGGTGTGGGTCGCATTGCGTTCATGCCCTTCTCCTTCACTGACCTTCGCTACTAGCTCTTGCGCTCTCATCATTCCTATGCATACCGCTTTTGTCAGAAGTACGGCCTGTCATTTTTTCCACCTTCTCGCAGCCCCTAAAAATCTCAATGTTAGATATGATCAACTTCCTGTCCTTCCAAGCTTTCCTTCTTTATATCCATTACATGAGAGAAAATGTAAAGTGCATTGCCCTATCTTGGATGACATCATGCTTATCATTTAATTTGCAGGCGGAGCGTCGTTTGTACACGTTACGAGACCAGCTCAAGATACAGTTCCGTGCAACGCAGAAGGCGCAAGTCAATGAACGTAAAGCTGCGGACTCCAAGCGGCGCCTCACCTCGTGAGATTGCGCCCATCGTCTGCTTCTGAAAAGTCTGATTAACTCCCCTTCTAGATACGTGTTCCATGATAAGTACAGTCGCTTTATGCCCATCCGGATATAAGCTCACCGTGTCTGGTGCTGCACAAGTCCGAGTGCCTTTGAATACTGCCCGTAAGTCGGCTCCGCGGGGTCGTGGCTTCGAAGTAGGATTTTCTGACCTCTGCACGTCACAGTCCTCGCCGTGCAGAACATGGAAGCGTATGGGTCCGTTGCGAAAGCACAAGAGATTGAGTTCAAGGCGCTTGAAGGAAGCCTCAGCATGATGTCGAAAGGTTCGCAATTCAGCTCCCTACAGGGTCACCTCCTGAAACTAACGCGAGTGTAGTCCTTAATGACGTGCTTGATTTGTGAGTCTCAGTTGCATTGCAAAAGAACGATTGCTGAATCTGTTTGTAGCAACCGGATGGACAGCGGGCGATTCGAGTCTGTGCTGAAGGTCAGTAGTCGTCGATCTCTCGCAATATCTTATCTGATCGGGCGTCATAGCCATATTCATTTCATCAAGTCATGCGATCCATGTTTGTGCCGTTGCAGTTGGCGACCGACGCGCGCGGCCTCGATTTTATCACTGATCTCGACAAGAACATCGATGACGTACGCTTTCCTGCCTTCTTCCCTAAGCCTATGCCGACTGACCGTCTTTTCCAGGTTGCACGTCGAGCATTATACGAAGCTTTGGGCGAAAGCAAAGCTGTGATCGATAAGCACTTCAAGGACTTACCTGATGAAGATGGCATAGTCGTTGGCGACGAGACACGATTGCGGCAGATCATCACGAACCTGGCGAGGTATGTCTGTTCAGGAACCTGCGGGAAGGCGCAAATCTGATTGGCCCTGCTTCTAGCAATGCGTGTAAGTTCACGCCGACCGGGGGGAAGTTGACTATCACGACGCGGCTGGTCCTGCCATTATTACCGCAACGCGCGAGCAACGGCGATTCTCGTGACGCCTCTTCCGGCACGGATAACGGCACCACTCCAAGATCTTCTGAGTCTGGGTCCCTGAAGTCTCCTCCCGAGTCTGATGGTGCGTGCAGCGATGAATTCCTCGTCATCGCAGGCTGACGTATGATCAGGGAGGGATGGGCTGTCGCCATCATTGCCACAGAGATTGTCCGCAACCCATCTCACGCAGCACAATACGATTCATTCGGCACCGCCGCCCGTGGAGTGGATTGTCGTTCGAATCGAAGTCACAGACACAGGTTATGGTATACGGCCCAAGGATATGGTACAGAGCAAGCTGTTCAGCAAGTGTCGCGTATCATCGATCATCGTTCAGTACGCTAATATGTTGCTGCACAGGCGCCTTTAATCAAACCGAACAGGGACGATTACAAGGTCCGCCTTTACGGATATCATGTGGTGTGTCGCTTGCACTAACAAAAGCCACAGGCGGGAAAGGCACAGGGCTCGGTTTGGCGCTCGTCCGTCAAATCGTCAAACTCAGCGGCGGCCGCCTTGGAGTCAAGTCCAAGGTTGACATCGGCTCGACGTTCTGGGTGGAATTACGTGAGCCCAGGATTCGCGCCGGTGATCGCTGATTGTTGATGGGAAGCGCTCTAGCGCTGGGCGTTGGTAGCAAAGCGACACCTGCGCTAATGATGCCTCCAGAGGCGCGCGAGGATGCTTTGGGTACTTCATCGAGCATGACGAAAATGGCTAGGTCTGCCACATACCATGTCGATTTCGTACCAGAGAGTCCCGAGTTGCGGACACCCAGCCATATGCAACCGTCTCAATCGTCTTCCGCATTGCATAGTATCATGGAGCAGGGTATGTCCTCGAACGTGAGGAGACTATTCTAGCTGATCATATTTCGTAGGGGGACTTGTTGAGATATCCACAAAGCGCGGCGAGCGCCAATCGGTACTCACGCGGACCATAGGCGACCCGTCTACTGGCACTGGCGCAATCGGCGACGATATCACCCCTCCGTCCCACTCAGAGCCGCCGCCGCTCGAGAAGGACGATTCTTCGGCGACTGTCCGTCCTCGGCTCGATCAGCTGCCAAAGCCGCAGACTTTCACTATCGACGGTCCACTCTCGCCGGCGACGTCTTCGGTTACCTCATCGTCTCAGACGGGCACTGCGGCGTCGACGTCGGGCGGCGAGAGCCCGCTCCGCGTTCTTGTGGTGGACGACGACCCGCTCACGCGGAAGCTCATGTCGCGCATGCTCACGCGCATTGGTTGCAGTGTCATGACCGCGGAGAACGGCGAGATTGCACTGGAAATGATATTGGGATCTGGGCAGCATGCGACACCGTCTTCGGAGGATACCGGCAGCGCCGGGCTGTCTGCAGATGTGTCGTCGGGCGGCGATGAATATCGATATCAGGTCATCTTCCTAGACAACCAAATGCCTGTGCTATCAGGGCTGGAGGCGGTGTCGAAACTGCGGGAGATGGGTAGGCGAGACTTCGTCGTCGGCGTTACCGGTAAGCGCGAACCGCAATGACAATCGCTAAACCGTGCTAATCCACGTGCAGGCAACGCGCTTCTGTCCGACCAGCAGGAATACGTGGAAGCTGGGGCCGATCAGTGCGTGTTCTTCGCCATCCAGATGTCGTGATTGACTGATGCGAGCTGTCGTCCTCCAGCGTTCTCACGAAGCCAGTCCTTGAGAAAAGCCTGAAGAGCATGCTTGCCATCGCAGAGGATCGCCGCAAACGAGGCGGGCCTGCATCAACACCCGAGCCTTCGCAGCTTGCTCCCTCGTAGCCAAGGCTTCGGTGCAAAATGCGCCTTTTTGTTTATCTCTTTGGGTTCACGTTGTATGTTGCACAATCGGTGCTGTCGAACGGACTCGCACATCTTATCACACAATACGCTATCTATATATATCAGCATGTATCCATCTTGTAGTATTCCGCGCCATACACGATTAGCTCCCCACACGCCTATATTATAGCCAAAGCCATGTCCCCTTACGTACCACCGCAACGTGACGAATTGCATACGATTTGAATGACGCTCTTTTCGGGAAGCATCTGGCGATAATCCGAGCTCTCTCCATATAGTAGTCAATTGGCAAGCTTAAGCAGAGTTCGAGTGCGTTCGCGATTCAACCGGCCACGAGATACTTATAGTATGAGCTCTGAGTGGATCCGAACCAAACAATGGGTGAAACAGCGACTTGGGCAGATGGGTCACCGGACATCATATTACGAGATTCTGGCGGCGCACCATAACAACGTGGGCGTGCAACGCTACGAGGTTGGTGAGCGTGCGCTATGTCTCGGAGCACTGTCGACGAAGAAATCCCAGGTCGCGGCGGATTGACCACTCTGGATACTGGGGCTCGAGGTAGTCCCAGATAGATCTGAGCCGCCGGCCGAAGTGGAGCTGCCGGATCGTATTCGGCTACTGCCGGTTCTTGTGCCCTGCGTTGTCACCGCGCCGCTCGCGTCTAGCGACTGCTGGGCAGATGATGGGTCGTCGTCCACAATCCTACTATTGCAGGCTGTGTGCGACATCCCAACACGTCTCAGTGATTAGAATGTGGATGCGAGATAAAATTATGCAGGAGATGCGGCCACGAGCAGAGCCGCGCAGTGGGCGTGACAAATTAGGTAACCGCCAGTCTGTCTGCCATCGCCCCCAGCTCACGCCCCGGGGCTGGATCTGAGTGGCGTGCGTGGCCCGCCCACCAGCGTTGCAACAAATGTGCTTAGCCTCACGGATTGTTAAATGGCGGAGGACAGCCCCCTGAATTTATGGGAAAGCGGAAATGATAGATAGGCATATGAGGGGGCACCGAGGGAGGAAGATGATTCCAGGGGTTCCGCGCGTTTAGCACTTGAGATCGTCGGAGTTGAATCTGTAGGTTCAGAGAACAGATCCGGCTTTCTTGGTAGCCTGTAAGTACGTCTCTTACCTTCATTCCCCCACCACCACCGGTCCCCTCCCCCGCCCGAAATTCCTTCCCTTCCGATTAATTGACCTCCATCATCCGTGGAGTCCCTGAGCCTCCTTATTTTATTTCACGGCCGCTTTTTCCCTCCCTCCCGAGTTACAGCTGTCACGTCCAGCGCTAGCCACCATGCCTGCGCCGGCGTCCCTCTCTACTTTCTACTTCCCTCTCAAGAATGGCGAGCAGGTGAAAGTCAACGGTAAAACGGATCGCTGTGACCCATCACGGGGCGCATTGAGCTCATTTTTTCATAGATCACGTTTATTGTTCCCCTAGTTGGTCCGTGCGCGATGGCACGCCCTATTCTGTGGCCCGTATCATGGAATTTCTACCGGCACTGGGTGTTCCGACATTCGACAAAGACGAGAAACGTAGTGAACCAATTACTCGAGTTCGTTTAGCCTGGTACTATCGCCCAATGGACGTGAGCGATCGGCCGACAGCGGATTGCCGCCTCCTGCTCGCGGCCATATATTCAGAAGTCTGCGAAATCAGCCAAGTCCGCTCGAAATGCTATGTTCTGCACAGGGACAAAATTTCCGACCTGGCCAGTTGGAAAAAGCGCCCTGACAGATTTTATTTCACGCGACTCTTTGACCCTTGGATTCGCAAAGAATTCGAGGTGATCCCTTCGTCTACTGTTCGGAATAGTAGGTCGGTTGTCGTGCCTCGAAATCACGCTTCTGATCAATACCCGGACAGTACCGGCCCATATCAGAGATGTCTTGATCCAGCGCTACGAATATGTTGTGGCCGAGAAGGAAGTAGTTCCGGACCTCACTGATACCCTCAGACACTGCGATACCTGCACCCAGTGGTGCCCACCGTACGTCACATCGCCGCGCTGAGACCCGTGATCTGGCTCAGGCCACTACAGACTCGAGACGGTGCAATGCGACAGGTGCAAGAAGTTCTTCCATATGGGGTGTGTCAATCCACCTCTTCTCGCCAAGCCCAGTCGCGGGTACGGCTGGACTTGCGCACCGTGTTCTCGAAAGCACGAGGAGGAAGTTGATAGCCACGAGGTCCGCCAATTGACACCCATGGCGCCCAAGCCCCCGAAGAGCAATGCACCGGCCGCCAGGGGCCGAGGGCGCCCCCGGAAGGACCGCACGCTGGCCGAGAAGGAGGAGAACATGGAGATCAAGCACTTCAAGATGTGGCCGTTTCGATACTTCGGGTAGGTGATGTGATGCATGATGGCAGGGGACTGCTGACAGACACGGCCAGGCAATACACCGTCGCGGAAGACACGCTTGGTCAGTGCTCTAAAACAAGCCATCACGCCCGGTTTAATCTCGTCTAATAGACCCAGACGACCTGATATTCCCACGATCCGCGACACGCGTTGGATCGAAATACCAGGCTGCTGTTCCACCTGCGCCAACCGGGACTCCGGTGGTAGCAGGTCTGTCTCTCAGCTATTCATACACCCCGTACTCACAATATGTAGATCGGGAGCGGGAGGAGCGGGGCGGCGACTCGACCATTGAAGTGCTCAGTCTCGTGTGCGACATGACCCCAGATGAAGGTGCGTGGGAACTTCTCTCCCATCAAACCAGTTCGGCTTACCCAAGACTCGCGGCTAGTCGCATCACGTGAGTGAAGGATAGACGCCCTGTATTCGGAAGCTGAATCCATGAGATCGCAGTTGAAACATACAGAGGCACGCTTTCGAAGAATGCTGCTCTCAAATGCAGCACAGACTGGTTGACCGAGGCCACTCGGCGTTACACGGATGCATGGCGTGCGAAGAAGGACTTCGGCGCTGTGTCCATGAAGAACCCTTTGCGCCTCGAAAAGGTCAGCCCTGTTGCCTGCCGTTATCAAATCCCGCGTAAACTCCGATACCACAGTGGAAGAAGTCCGAGACTAGATACACCGACAGAGAGTGGAGCGTTCAGGAATTTGCCGCCTTTGAGGACGCCATCGCCAGACATGGGGCTGAGTTACGCCCAGTCCGGGACGAGGTTGGGACGCGATCCATGCCAGAAGTTGTTCGATTTTATGGACTTTGGAAGGCGTCAGTGACTTTCCCTCGTGATGTTGTACATGACTTGATAGCAGGCCCCAAACAGCTCTAAGCTGGGAGAAGAGAACGCCAGAATCAAGGCCGCACGGTTGAACGGCACGGTCGAGACAGTTGCGTCGACATCGCGTGCCGCATCTCCCGAAGACAACGCATCGATTATTGTCACGCTCACAAGAGGAAACAACAACTGTGGTTGCTGTCGCACGCGTGAATCCGAGGTCTGGTGGAAGGCCCCTAAGGGCCTACCCACGAATGTTCTCTGTGACAACTGCGGGTTAAGCTGGCGCAAATACGCCGATCTCAACGTCCGACCTGTCCGAGAGGAGATAATGGCCAAACCGAAGGGAGAGAAGCGCGAGGGGACACCTCTCAATGGCAACGCAGCGAAACGTGTCAAGGTAAGCACGCACTCTTCCCTATCTGATTGTTCATCGAGCCGCGGTGTAGACCACGCCCTCGGTACAGTCTACATCGCCACCTGTAAATGGGCCTGCGCCCGCCGCTCCGCAGCTGCGTTGCCTCGCTTGTCTGAAGAATGGGCCGATGGGCAAGGTGCTGCGGTGCAAGCAATGCCAGTTCCGCGTGCATGCCGGTATGTCATCCCGCGTGAATGGAGGCCTCCCGTTTTCTAACGTGCGCCTCGTGCTTCACTTCACAGGGTCATGTGGCGTCGTGCCGGATCCAGCGACGGTCGAATCGTGGGTCTGCGAATTGTGCGCGAACGAGAAGACGTTGGAAGCCTCGCTAGTGGGTCTTCTCACGCAATTTGCCCCTGCTTCGCTAATTTGGACTCGCTAGAACTCCGACTGCCTGCTATGTCCGAGGCCCAAGCGCGATCCTCAGAATAAGAACGCGCCTTATCCGCCGCCGGATAACTACTTGAGGGCGTGCAAACCCACCGAGAGCCAAGCCTGGGTCCACGTACTCTGCTCTGTGTTCATACCGGAGGTCGTATACTCGGATGCGACACGATTGCGTCTTGTCGAGGGAATCAGCGCGATCCCGCAGTGGCGATGGACGAATGTACGTCGTCCGACCAATGTACGCACCAGCGCGCTAACCACGGGGTATCAGAATTGCAACATCTGCAACCAGTCCGGGGGCGCGGTGATACGATGCTGCGAGTGTCCCGCGGAGTACCACGTCTCGTGTGCCTGGAAGCACGGCCATAAGTTTGGCTTTGAGGTGCAGTTGGCGAGTTCACCAAGATCCTAGCCACGTTCTTCGTTCTGAATTCCTCCCAGGTGAAGCACAGTCGTAGAGAATCGACCACTATGGTCGAGTTCAAAGATAGCACTGGGTGCATGGTGCCTGCGGTGATCTGCAAAGGCCATATCGGCCACCGACGGGAACTGTACGATATCTGCGACACAAACGAGCTGGGAGAGGTATACTTCAGATCGACCGGCTAACATCTCTGGGTAGCTAATTGAGGTTGCCAGACTGCTCTGCAGTTCTACTGTAAGAATTACAAGCAGGTCGCGACCTCTCAAACACATGGCCTGCTCAGGAAGGCACGTAGACTGGACAACATCCTTAATGTAAATGCGGATGCTATGTCTGTCGATGGGGACAGTACACCCGCCACGGAGCCTCGGTGCTATCGCTGTCACACGGAGTTCTCGCCATTCTTCCACCCTGCAGGACAAAGTAATGGCGCTTCTGCCGCGGCCGAGGTGAGAAGCTGGGTATGCCATACATGCTACGTGGAGACAAGAGGACCGCAAGTGGTTGTAAATGGAACATTGTCCTAGTGACATGAGATCCGACGATGACTACGATTACATGCACTACTGTAACCGAGATTATTCAATGCAGCGATGAGATACAATTGACAGCAGAACCAATAACTCAACAGGCAGATGCGAACAGTAAATATGTTGTACTTTATGCTTTCGTCCTCCTGTAGAACAACATATATGCAGGCTTGCCCTGTTTAATCTATCGTTTTAGTGTCATATTCCAGTGACAGATTGTGAGAAACACACCACTACATCTTTCGGGTCGGCTTTCGAAATACGACTATCGTCGCAGTAAAGCCAACCACCCCGGGAGGCAATAAATGCAGTGTCTAATTGATACCGATAGATTAGATGCAGCATGTCGAGTCATGATCGATACTCACAATGTCCACTACTCAGAGTACCAAAGTGATTGGTTACACCATAAAGATCATATCGGTAGGGTGGGATTTGCGCTCGTGGGTCATCCCGCGGCATCTGTTGTCCACCGCTGACACCGGGCGGTAATGGCGGCGGCATGTAGTTAGTGAGTTCCAGGCCCTTCAGAGGGTAGTCCACGAACGACTCGATCTTATCGGTGAAGTGGCCCTTCGAAGAGAACCGCTTAAGGTGGATCATAAGCACCGGAGGAAGCCGAGAGAGCGACAGGTTCTTGGTGGCCTTGCGGAGCGTCTTACAATATGGGCAGTTCCTGATATGTGCATGAGAGATCCGAAGAAACTCGGTTTAGGAAGAAAAATACCATGCATCTGACTTTTCCATTACTTCCTCCTTGACGAACGCGTCGAGGCAATGATATAGTGAGACCTTGGAGAGACCTCGACTTGAAGGGATCGGAAGTGTGAGATACATAAACGTGTTGTATGTGGTCGATGTCTGTTCGCGGTTTGAGATCGAGCCAATCCGTCGTGGAGAACAGACATACCTTATGGCACGTCAAACACTCCAGACGATTCCGGAATTGACCCTGAAATAAGTCCACTACTAGGCTATCGTTTCGCATGCGCCAGATTTGCCATTCCTGTTCGCTGGCAATTTGTGTTGGTAGCCGCTCGAGCTCGGCCTCCCGTTCCGGCGTCGACTCGACTTGTGGTCTATCCAATACGCGGTTCAGGTCTTCATGCAGGCCGTCCAGAAGGAAGTTCAAGAACTCTTGCGAGTCGTGCTGTTCCGTCCCTGAGAACTGAGGGGCGTATTGACAGAGTGATCGCTAAGCGGCAATCAATCCACAGGCAAAACCGATACAAAGCGCGATACATACTCGAAATGTGACAGGAGATAGACATTGCAGTTCACCTTGCCACATATCTCGCAAAATATAAGCAAATGCTTGTGCAAGATTTCCCTTTGTTCCCATCGGGTTCATCATATTGACTGCGCTCTTCCATCGGCCATCTAACAAACAATGATTTCCGTCAATATCATATCAATCAATCATGGCTTCATTGCCTCATGCTCTTAATATCCGCACATACCAGTAAAGAACCTGGCAAACGGCACCGTCGCGCTCAAGCACTGTATCGTGGAGTTCATGTAGCACGTGTTCCCCAGATTCTTCAGGCCCGCCGTTCCAATCTGAATATCAGCCCAGTACGTCACTGGGTAATCCGATTGGATTATCGGCCGCTTCGGCGGCGTGAGCGCGTACGACTGGTTCTGCATCAGTCGCGGGCGGTTGTCCTGGCGCTCCAGGCTCGAGGACGCCGCGACGGGCGGAGGGCGAATCATCTGCTGTGAGGAGAGGTCAGGGTAGTCAATCGACGGGCGCGCAGCAAAGTTCGACAGTGCTTCTTGCGATTGATCGACAAAGTCGCTGCGGCGTCGCGCGAGAGGGGATGGATTAATAGACGCTTGCGGGGGCAAGGGCACGATGCCGTTCAAAGCGGGGGATGGAGAGAAGATCGAGCCGGATATCTGTGGGGATATATTGCGCGAGACGCTGGGGTATTGAATAGGTGTTCCATTCGTGAGGGGGAAAGGCCCATGTTGAGTTACAGTCTAGGGAACAACGGTGGTCAGTTCCAGCGCGGGACACATGCCTTCGGATCAATCATACGTTTTCTGATATCATGGGCACTGGACTGTGGTTGTATGGGTATGATATTGAGGAAGACGCCGTCCTTGCCATCGGTGCTCTGCGAGGAATGCGCTTGGATGCATCCAGGGTTGGAGAGAGGGGTAAATCTGCACTGGACCTTTCAAGATCATCAGCATCAGTACTGCCAGCCAAATCATCAGATACGAACCGGAACGACACAGGCGGTGACTCTGGGGAATAATGCCCATTGGTTTGTGTAGGTATCCAGGGCTTACGTTGACTGAGCTCGGCAGAGGAAATCGTGCCGGCTCGATACCGCCCATCCGCAGTAGAGACAGGTGAGGATGACACAGTTGATGATTCCGCTGGTGAGCGAGTATGACCAATTGTCGGGCTCTTCAGATTGAAATCTGATTGGGAAGTGAAAGATGACGTTGTTCCGTTCAAACTGAGCGAAGCCATGCCGTTCACCAAACCTGCTGCACTGCTCGCCTCCCCTGAGCCGTTCACACTTACACTGGCCGTGGCGGTGGCACTGCCTGCACCTCTTGCCACCTCCGCCTCCCCAAACTCCCTCTTCCACGCTTGCAAGCCGCCGACAAGCAGCACTGGAGGCCGCTTCAGGTTCTTGCGAAACACAACCTCGTATATCGCCCGCGAGAGGATTGACAGTGGCGTGTTCGCGTCTCCAAATGATTCTGATGCATCGTCGTACACTGCGACAAGATCAAATTTATCGCGGTTGCTGAATAGGCTCTGCTCAATGGTCGGCGAGACTACCAGTGCATTTTCGATGGATTCTGCAGTCACTCTGTATTGAAACTTCAGCACATCAAATGACTTACCATAAAATCTCATACGCACTCGTTACGCAGCAAGACGAATGGCTCTATGCATACGACGGCATTCGCTTTGATGTGTTCCCTTTCAAATTCCGCGCGCGACCGTACATCCAGCAGGAGCACCTTGATGTCGCTCCTACAGTTGTACTCATACAGCACCTTCGGGAATAGAGATGTTAACACAGGCAAATCCGCCGGCTTGTCTAGCTCTGCTGATGGCGGGGTAGCTGGCGATCGCGATGGTGACGCAGCTGCCGCTGACTTGAGAGACAGTGCAGACGGCTTTCGCGGGACGCTCTGTATCATTGGCGAACGGTTCAGCGCGGGGGACGCGGGTCGGCTCGCGAACGTGTCGATTGTTGGCGGGATCGGCGTACTCGATGGACGTGGACCAAGGTCCATCGGGAGCACAGGGAATGGCTTGGGCTGCGCCGGTACGGCAGTTGGTACAGATGGCAGGCGCAGCTCTTGCTCATGCCCATCTACCTCTTCCAGCTCGTCAATCGACGGGAACGCCTGTGCAAAGTCCGCAGCACTAGGGAGGGACAGGCGCGGTGAGGACGATGTAGAGGAAGTGGGAGAGGGCGGACCAAAACTTGAGGCGGGCACGAGTGCGTGCGGGGATGGCAGCGGGGGCATAGAGAGGCGGGCTGCGTCGCGCCGCTTCGGCGATGGCGCGGCGGGCGACACAGCAAGGCCCGCGTTCTGGAGTGCGCGCATGCGCTCTGCGATACTGCTGACAGGTTGGTCGGACGCAGACACTTCTTCAGCTTTCTCAGCTTCAGCAAGCCTCATCTCGAGGGCTTGCGTCTTTGCCGCAAGGTCGCTGCCCTCGTGCTGCGCGCGTGAGGATCCATGAAGCGTGATTCAAGAGGCATGCATACCTGCTGAAAGTCCATAAATTCCTTCACAAGCACACCCATCTTCCCGCGCTGCATCTCCTGCTTAAACTCTGCCGTGTCCATGACCATCTGCGCGAGCGAGGCAGCCTTGGTCAGGGCGCTGAGCGCGCCCTTGAGGTCCCCGCTGGACTCGCATCCATGCGCGAGCTGTATTTGGGAGCGAGAGGACTTGAGCAAAGAAATAGCTGATGCTCCACGAATCCTCTGGGCTTGCTCCTTTGCGAGAGCCTTAATTTCTGCGACCGACCCGCCATTCAGTGATGCGGGCGACCCGGGATGGACAGTTACACCGGGCATCAACCCCTAGGCTCGAGCACAACAAAAAGTGGTATTATTCGAGCAGCCAATGTCCTTCAATGGCCTCCAGAGTCGATGAAGAAGAAGAGTAACGGCTACAAGGCGCAGCTCAGCGTGAAAGTGTAAGATAGTTAGTGTACTAGTCATTGCGCCATGCCACTACCCGAAGAAGCGCGCAGCGCGGGCAATTGTATTACGTAACTCCCGGAGGCTTATCCTTCGCGGGCGGTTAGTAGGGACGTCGCTACAACTACTTACCTCATGCGTTGTGGACTGCCTGTGCACGTTCAATATATGATCCGAAGCTGCGCTGGTTTTGGTGTCTACCTCTGAACGCAGGCGCTGATAATACTCCCGAATTTAAAGGCCTACACAGAGGGGAACCCGGCGCTGGAATTCTACTTCAGACTAATAGCAGGCAGGCAGTACAAGCTCGGATACGACGTTGCAAGAAGGATATGGAGTCTGTATAACATATCAGCAGCCGATTCCCGGGTGCATCGGCACGGAGCGACCAGTTGCAACGATTTGATTATCTCCACTAGCTGATGCAACACTGCACAAATTGGGCGTGTTCATTATAACAATGCGACACTCAGCGATGCCATTCAACTATGCCTTCCTTTCCTGTATCGCGCCGAGAATGGCGGGCCTGTCCGCATTCCGCCCGATGACACAAGACCTAGTCAGCGGTCGTGTCTAAGGCCCGTCTGGTGACGTCTGCTCTAGGTTCTCGACCGCAGGCGACTGGACCGCAGGCGAGTGGACCGCCAGCGCGTGCAAATACAAGTTATGGCTACGAGAACAGATTTACAGTAAACGTCGCTAACATTCCTCCACCCGCCGGGTGACGAGTCACAGCGACGATCCTCTCGTACGCGCGATGTCTGGAGCCCTGGAGCTCGCAGATCTGTCTGTATCCCCCGACATCAATGGCGACCTTCAGCATGGCGAGGATGTGTATCGCCGCGGCGTGGACATCGAAAACCAGGACATCGAACTCCAGGCAGGCAGTCTGCATGCGACAGGACTTGTAGAGCCCGATGGGACTCTGCGCACTCGGCGGCCATCATTCAGGCGAGACGCCACCGAGCGCACGGTCGCTGCGTTCAGCATCGTTGACAAGTCTGAAGCGATCCCGGAGGTCGACGCCCCGCATCCCGCAGAACAGGAGCTTCCTCCAGCTAATGCTCCTGACTGTCAAGCCTCGCTAGTGGAGCATGCGTACCCACCACCCGCACAGGCGGTCCCGGCAATTGAACCGTTCATAGAGAGCAAGACATCGCGCCGTCTGCGCATGTTCGCGTCTTTCTTGACTCTCTTCCTTGCTGGGTGGAAGTACGTATATCTCAGCCGCTTAACTCGTAGCATTTTGCGATGTCCCTGGAATCGATTAACCTTGGTTTGCTCCATGTAGTGGTGGATCTACAGGAGCGCTTATCCCATACATTGAGAAACAATACGGTATAAATTACGCTCATGTCGCCATTCTATTTGTGTGCACATTCTTGGGCTATATCCTCGCCGCGGCCGGTGCTGGGCCTTTAGCCCGAAGAGTCGGCTTCGGACACGCGCTCAGCATTGCAGTCGTTGTTGAACTGATGGGGGTGTGTTGCATACGTGCGATCAAGCCGCGTAAACTGACCGAGTGGGTTGGCTCCAATGTAGAATGTCATTAACAGCTCTCAACAAAGGAGCTTTCCTCTCATGTGCTTTGGCTTCTTCGTGGTCGGCTCTGCGTTCGCCACACAGGTGCCCCGTCTTCTGCTCACGGATTTTTCGGTGCTCATATTGGACGATAACTCACTCCACAGCTTGGGCTTTGTAACGCATATTTCGCCATCCTGCACAAGCCACTCCTTTGGACGGGTATCCTGCATGGTATCTACGGATTCGGCTCCTTCGCAAGCCCACTGGTCGCTACTGCTATTGCAAGCCGCGGCGTGCCAGTATGGATTTGTACATCCTCAGCCCGCTATCAACTACTCATCTGTGGATTGAACCATATAGTATCACTTCTTTTACTTAACAAACGTTGGGATGAACATTCCGGTGTTTGCTTTCGTGTGGCTTGCCTTCCGCGATCTGCACGCGTTACCGCAGCAGCCTACCGATTCTCCGCGAGGATCCACAGATGGTCTTTCCGCGTCCACGCTCCGTGATACGCTCAAGAGCCGAGCTGTGTGGACGCTTGCCATGTTTCTTGTGTTCTACGTTGGGTAAGCAATTTGTAATGGACAACACAATATCGCGAGCTGAAGATATGGCCCAGAGCTGAGGAATCAATGTTCGTGCTGTACACTCATGATGGGGTCACCCACGTGTGCACGTAGCTGACGGCAGCTCACCAGCGGTGGCTGGATAGTGTCATATACCCGTACAGTCCGACACGGTTCCCCAGAAGGCGCTTCCTGGGTGGCATCGTCGTTCTACCTAGGTAAGATTTGGAGCCGGATGTGGGTTAGCGAGCGGCTCACCCGCTCGCGCAGGAGTCGCAGTCGGGCGGATCGTTCTCCCCGCACTCAATCTCCTTATCGGCGAGCGTCTCGCTGTATTCCTATACCTCCTCTGCGCAATCGCACTCGAGTTGCTCGCCTGGTTCCTGCCCTTCTTCGCATCCACCGCCATTTGCACAGCCTTCGTCGGACTCGCGATATCGACGTTCTACACGGCCGCCATCATCACTGGCGGCAAGCTCATCCCGCAGAACATGCACGCAGATGCGTTCGCGCTGATAAGTTCGGTAGGGCAGAGCGGCAGTGCGCTCTGGCCACTTGTGGTGGGCGTCATGAGCACAAAGAGTGGAATATGGGTGGTTGAGCCGACTGTTGTTGCTCTGCTCGGGGCGCAGGGGACATGTTGGGCACTGGTTCCCAAGGTGCAAAGGCGGGCAGATTGAATGTCGCCCTCAGATCGTGAATCATGGCCAACATATCTGACTACTAGATTCCTATCGACAGACGTCTCATTAAAATAGATCTAGAGTTGGGACCCAACGATTTATCCTAGAGACTTGTACATACATTGTATATAGCGCTGCTATCTGACATTGGGAATGAAAGGAAATCCACGCATCGCAATACACAAACTTGATGTGGCGCGTCAAAGGTAGTGCATATCGCGACAACGACGCTCATCAAAGTTATGTAGACTGATGGATTGGCTCATGATCATAAATACTTCAGATGATACCCTCTTATCGGAAGCGCCTCCGGATTCCCATCCAGTTTGTGCTAGACTTCGATATGGTCGACATCCAGAGGGTATATAGGAAGATAGGGCCTAGCATCCGTGTCAGATCGCTACCCCATGACTAAGACCACGATTTTGCCGATAATGTGTTCGAACCGACCTCCTGGATGGCAGGCATATTAGAAACTGACACGAATTCTTCTCTTTTGGTGGCCATGTAGTGTAGGCTGCTCATTCCGCAGAGGCAGTATTGACTGGGAACATCAAAGAGGCTCGCGATACTGATGGCTTGTGGTGGACGCGCCACCCATGCTGGAAGGGACAGTTGATCGAGCAGCTGACTCTCATATCCATATCGCAAACACCATAATACAGTACAGTTGGTGCCCTAGCACTGAGTATATCTATCGCATCGACCCAAGCTTAAGATCTGCGTGATGCGACATTCATGTCGATCATAAGTTTACACTAATTCACATGTAGCCTCAACCATCGACACTTGTACAATCGTATCTATAGTACGCTGTCCTACTGCCCCGGCCTAACCATGAAAGATGAGAAATAATCGTCGATCTCGCTAAGATGCTCCAAGGGCGCGACGGTGCCCACGAACCCGTCCGGGCGTACGATGACCACAGCGCCACGCGTGCGGTCGATCCCATACGCGTCATACCCTCCGCCGCCAGAGCGTCCGAACATATCTGTGTCGTCCAGCAAGACCCTGAGATGATCGTCAGCGTCAGCTCACAGACATCGCCGAATCTGTGAACCTACTTGGACCAATGGGGTCTCAGCAGCTCTGGGACGTCCGTATAGTCCACATCATCCTTGTTTCGCGCCAACACCGTAAACACGTTGAACACGGCCGCGACCCCGCCCCGCTGATCCGCGTGTCGCCGGAGGAGCGCGTCGAGCTCGCGAGCGAGGGCCGCAAGGTGCGTGTCCGCGTCTCCCGCGAAGACAGCGACGCCAAAGCGGCCGTCCGCGGGGAGCATGTCGTGGATGTCCACCGGGAGCGCGTCCGCAGCACGGACGAAGATGTGCGGGTGGAGACACTGTCCGACGACGAGGCCGCGCACGCTGGCCTGGTGCGTCATGCGTGTGAGCACGGAGGGCGCGTAGCACACGCCGGTGCCGTTCATGAACGGGCCGAAGGTCTGGGTCGCCCTGCGGGTGGGTGAGCGGCGGGGAAGGGGAGAGGAAGGAGACGGGCGCACTCGAGGAGCTCTTCGTGCGTGACGCCGTCGGCGTCCTCATCCGTGCGCGGCTTGTCGGAGACGAGCGTGGCGAAGCGCTTGTCGAACGCGATCAGGTCCTGGGCGTACTTGCGGCGCTCAAACTCGTACTGCGTCTGGTGTCAGATACTGCGTCACAGTGATGAGAGGGGACGTACGGTCTCGAGCAGGGAGAGGCCCGCCCAGCCGCGGATGACGTGAGTGAGTTTCCATGCTTCGGTTCGGTAAATATTATATAACCTCCAATCTGTCTGTATACTCACCTAGGCCGTGGGAGTCGTTTATGCTCGCGTTCATGCCCTGACCTGCGCTGTGTGAGCGTGAGACGAGACGAAGTGACATCCTGGCTCACCGCCCTTCGGTGAATGAGTATGGCACGCATCACCGGCGATGAACACCCGCTCGTGTACCGAGTATTTCGACGCCACCCGTTGTCCAACTGTTCGCGCGGTCAGCCACGACGAATAACTCATCGCGCAAATACTCACTGATATACAGCGTCCACCACTCGACGCCGCGTGGCGCCGCGATGGTGAAAGGGCTCAACGAGCGACGGGCGATGTCGAGGAGGCGCTCAGGGGTGAACTTGCTCTTATCGACCCGGCCCGTCGCGGCGCCCTGGACGTCGGCGTCGCCGAGCTGGATGTAGAGACGCACGGTATCGCCCTCGCGCGGGATGACTACGCACGAGCCGCTGTGCGAGTGCACCACGCAGGAGTTTCGAATGTCGGGAAGGTCCGTGTCGGGGATGAAGTCGAGCGCGCCCCAGATGTAGTCCGTCTGATCGCCCTCCATGGCGATGCCGAGGGATTTGCGGACCCACGAGTGCGCGCCTGTAGTGAGACTCTTTAGTACAGTTTCTTGAGAATTGGCGCGAGGGAGCACTACCGTCTGCGCCGAGCACGAACTTTGCGTGCACGATCTCCGTCTCAGTCGCGTCCTCGGTCGCAGCGGCGTCCAGGTGTTTGAGCACGACCTGCGCGAGGATTAGGGTTCGACTCGGGCAACTGCCAGCATGCGTGTGCGCACCTTGACGGCATGCGAGTTCGGGTCCTTGAGCTCTGTCTCGACGGTGGTCAGTTCAATTGATGTAGGAACAACCGGACGCTCGACGTGGACGCCCAGGGCTCCCATCGAGTCGAGGAAGATGGCCTCGATCCCGCCCTGGTGCAGCGTCACCTCGAAAGGATATCGAGCCGTCGGCGCGATGACGTCGGGTATCCGCCCTGTGCGCTTTCTCGAGGATCAACATGGCCACACATGGAATATTCGCGGCATGCGTACCTCGATGCCGCCGTTAGGACCGGGGTTGTAGAACGCCTGTGCGAGCTCAGCTCAGGACAGTACACATAAGGGGCAGTCGCTCACAGCTCTGTTCACCAGGGTCCCCTCGCGCAGGAGACGCTCGGCCAGGCCGTAGCTCTGTCGCCCGCCGAATGAGCACACAGTAGGATATAGGGATAGGAGACTTCTCACCTGGAACACTTCGATCGTACGCGGCCGGATACCGTCTGCCTGGCCCGCTGCGACCTTCATCGGGCTGAGGAACGTCAACATGGCATCCTAAATTTGGTTTAATCGACACACTGACCGCTGGTCCACGATGCGTATGTTCACGCCGAACTTCGCGAGGGCGTTCGCGCACACGAGCCCTGCGGGGCCAGCACCGATGATGAGCACATCACAATCGCTCTCCTTGATTATAGGCATGGGGATGGCGAGTCTTGCTGTCAGTAGCACTTCAGATACATCACAGCTTATATGCACAAACCCCTGAGGTATTGCGCCATCTCATATGTTAGCATGTTAGCTACTGCTACTGTGGCACGATACAGGGTTAGCACGCCCGATGATACATCTGGTGGTGTGTATGACCATCCAAGAACATCACCTTAGCAGAGGCAGAACGGAATGTCCCGAAAATCCGTACCCTTGGCTCGATTCTTTTCGTCGGATGACGCCAAAGAGGAGCTTCTGAGTCCGTGCGACGCAGATTACGTTTGAATCTGCCACGATGCCTGGGCTGCATTGCAGATACTGCGATCCAGAGAACACTGATCTGTCATTACCAGGTCAACTAACCAATCCAAATAACCAACCCAACACGTGACAGATGCCCAAACACACCGAAGAGCAGGCGAAGGCCGAGAACGTTGACGTTGAGCGCAGCGCCGAGGCCAGTGGCACTTTAGCTTGACACTTTAGTTGCCCGACCTTTTGTCGTCAGGAACATCGTAATTGAGATGAGCGATGCGCCATAAATGGCCCTTTAGTCGGCGACACACAAATGTACCACGGTCGAGTCGATCGATCAAGTCGTGCGCCAGCAGCCAGCGCCACGACAAGCACACTGTCAATAGTTTCTTCAGGTTCAAGCCGGTTGATACAGCTCGTATATTACGTTATTGGTTGATACACGTGTTGCATTTTGGAGTCTGCGGCGTTGCCAGGGCGCAGGATGGCGCGGCGATGGGCAAGCTAGCGGGTCGCTAGGCCCATTAGTATATAGGCTGGTCGGAGCGATGGGGCTCACCAGCGGTTTGTAACCCCTTATCACTCGTATTCGGACTTGGAACTTAGGCCCCGACGGGCGATTTCAACAACACACCCCCCTGTGGAGACTTGAATACAATGGCAGATCTCTGTCTGAGCTTACATTTCAACGCTTCGACCATCGCGTATCTTAGGCCTTCATTTGCTCCTCCCATACCTTCCTGACCTATCGACCGCATACACCCATCAGGTCGTGTGGAGCGAGCTCAGGATAGGATAACGCACCTGTACGGTGAATGCCTCGTCATCGAGCACGTGGAACCCTGTCGCAGCGAGTCCTTTCACTGTCAACGCATGAGCTTCTGCAGTCCCTGCGGCCCATGTGAATTGCGGCGTATGGTCCCCGCCGTTCGGCTTTGTCGGTATAGTGTACGCCGGGTGAAGGGACGGGAGAGCTATTAGCGAGCACCATCAGCGCAGATCAACGCAAATGAAGTTAGGATGAAAGCTACCGTATGAGACGTTGCCCTAACAAGAGGCCCGAGGCATCAGCACAACGAAAGGCAGTCATCGTAGAAGATAGCTAGACGTACGAAGTCCGTCGAGGCAGACATGCCCTCGTCTACGCCGTAGGATTTTGGCGGACGTTGTAGTACCCCGAGTTTGTGTCGATGGCCACTTTACAGCCAGTTTCGTGTGCTGCTGCTCTGAGCGGGTCATCCATGTCAACCCGCGCGCGTGGAAGGCAAGAAGAAGCGTCAACGCACTCGAAGCATTTCTTCACGCGCTCACGAAGCACCTCGAGCTCCGCCCACGTCGGCGCGCGCAGATCCACTGCATCTTCGCGTAGTCGGGGATGACTGCAAGTTAATCGTCAATTTACAACGCTGCTCGAGATCATCACACACAGGTACTCACTGTTCGGTGCCCAGTCCTTACCGCTGACGATCCCGTGCACGCGGTGCGTCGGCTTGATCTGCTGTCGAAGGACAGACATGCTTGAGTACGTGAGGAACGCCGCGTCTAGCGCGTTCTGTGCGGCCGCGTGGGCGCTGTGCAAACTATTAATAGGTGGAGGGCTTATGGTTGCGGATTGCACATACCGTACCCAACGATGAGATGCTGCGACGCGAGCGACGGGCCGATCGACGACCAATTTGCGGGCCCGCCGCCGGGATTGCACCTACGGGGGACACGGTCAAAAACCGATCTAATGTGCGCGCTGACATCAGACATGCATCCATACGCACCGCCGCTCAACAAGTTTATCTTTCCTCCGCCTTCCTCCGCCATTACCATTCATCAGCATATGACTGGTAAGGACCAGGCGTACCCAGCAAGATGATTTTCCCCGGCACATCATGTGCAATGAGCGCCGCCGTTGTGCCCGCACGCGCGCGCGATCCCAGGAAGCGCGCGTCCATCTCCGAGTTACATAATGCTAATCGCGCGCGTCTTCTCCTCTGCCTTCCCCGCAGGCGCATGCGCGAACACGCCGCGCCATGCGGTCGGCAGATCGAGATAGTGTGGTGTCACCCCGAAACCGTGCGCGGACATGAACACGGTGACGTCTGCACGCAGCGTCAGTCTCGCTCACTCTGCATGTACACGGGGATTACCTCTCTTGCCACATAATCTCCGGATGGTGGGGAATGTCGAGGCTGAGCGCGCGAAGCTCGTCACCTAGCTCTTCGAGCGCCTTATCGATCGTGTTGAGAACCTCGGGGCGGAAGACGGCCTCGATGCCGCTCGTGCTGGATGACGGAGGCTTTTCTAAGCATGGTGATCTACTAGTCGAGAATCCGTCATGACCGTAGGAGACGCAGCAGTTCGAGAAGTGCGCGTATGGCGGTTGCAGGAGGGTCGGTCAGCATGACTGATGCGGTACTCATTTCTATGAAGCAGCCCGACGCTGGTCTCGTACGCAGACGTGTAGTACTCGCACCCTATCACCGCAGCATCTAGCACGTCCGGGGCAGTTGATCCAAGACCATGCCCAATCACGTACACTGTCACATCAGCCTCGAGAAGCCGTCAAACGTCGTAGCTATTCCCAGACAGCTCGGCGCTCCTTTACCTCGCTGAAGCCTCGCGTCACTCGATTCTCTTTGTACCATAGTCAACAAAATGTGTGTTGCTCTTGTACCCCCACCACTAAGGCCTCGAGATCCAGCACGTATGCGCGACACCGGTCCCAGACGGCGTAAGCAGCATCAAACTCGGCGACTATTCTCCGACGACGAGAATACTGAGCCGGACTCAGATAAGTTGGATGTTGAGGACTGTACTAAAGCATATGGCTTTGAGCAGAACAGGATCAATCGAGGAAGATGAAGAATATATATGACTATTAAGCGAGATAACATACAGCAACAATATAATGTATGGGGAGAGGAACGGCAACTAAAAAATGAGAGTGGACGGCAAGGATCGGGCAGCTACATCAGGGATCTGACGTTTGGCAGCTTTGCGAAGCTGATGTGACCGTGATGATGATGATTGGTCATCAAAGGGGACGGGGTTTCGGTTCAACTGCCCCAGACGTGTTAGATACTGCGGTGGTAGGGTGCGAGTACTACACGTCTGGGTACGAGACCACGCACATCGTGAATTTGAGGCGATTTCGGAAATCGAAGACTATTCAGATGTCAGATGAGAATCGCATGACTTGAAGGGTCGTGGGTATGGCCTGAGGTCGAGGCCATCGTTTTCGAAGGTGTCCTGAACAATTCATGCGAGCCCGAGTAAGAGTGGAAGAGAGTCACGCTCGACTCGGTTCTCGGGCTCGGATTCAACGAGCGTCGGACTCGAGTGGATCGCTTACGCGCATTGAAGGACTCCTGCTTCCAATTATCGGTTTCTGCTCGAGTATCTCGCCTCGAATTACGGTTTGGGATCAGAGCTTCCACTCGATGCAATCAAATAGTACGATAGAACATAACCTAGGCGAGTCCTCGGTCAACATGACCACATTGAGTGGAACACGAATGTCCAATGCATAACATAACGTAGCGTATACCATAACGAAAGCACAATCCACGAGTCATGAACCAATTACCCTGAGATCTCGCCCCTAATATACCCGGAGGCCGCGCGGAAAGCAAACCAGCTCAGCTGGCTGGTGGAGAGACTTAATATATATACATTGTATATATTACTGCTATCTGACATTGGAAATGAAAGTAAAAACATCGCATCGCAATGCACAAACTTGGTGTGGTGGCGCGACGAGCGAACAATGGATATGGTCAGTATTCGATATCGTATCATATACTAGGCTCATACTTCACAAGCTTCACTAGTAGTCTGATGATTGTAGCAATAAACACAAGCAATAAACACACTAATAACTAGTCAGACCTTCATAGTTCACAGATTGCAAGGCGTGGTCATGGGATCGCGTTTGTAGGCTCGACACATGATCAATTGCGATCGTATCGTTCTATAGCACGCGTGGCTCATTTCATCAGTAATCTGTACTTCATCTAGGCATCACCGTGTATCCCAGCGACGATGAGAACACATCTAGCATCACATCAAACGCGTGCTCTGCTGTTTACGCGACTGGAAACATCCTATTTGATCATAGCCAGAACGTCTTCCGACGATATATGCACAAGTAACTATGCACACTTGTAGCACGTGTAGCAGAGCTCAGAGAGGACCTTCAATCATATGCGCATCTCGAAACCGAGTCGGGGACTCACAGGGGAAGATCAAATCTACGAGCACGCCATTGTCGCTTTCGGACGCAGTTTTGGGTGAACTGTCACTGCTCTCTCTGGTGCCAGTTTTGGATCGCAACGTCTGTGGCACGTCGGCGCAGGGAGTAAACAGAATGCACACACCCCAGCAAAACACCACAATGTCTGTAGCTGCTCAACGCTCCGAATCGCGACTTTACCTGCTGATTTGAAGCGTTCAGATATGGCCTAACATGATCTCTGGATCAACGGACGCATATTATGGGATACATCAATGCAGATTACCAATTCGGCGTTCGAAGCCTGTGAATAAAGCATCTGTACGAACACACGAGCTTCGAAGTCTCATATACGTCCCTTGCATCAGCTCTGGCTGTCAACATCTCACTTATGGCCAAGGAGAAGGACCTGAACAAAGCCACCAATCTCCTTTAACAGTCCACCGTCCTCGGGAGTCCTTGGCATTTCATCAATGCCGCTAATCCCAATAACAATCTTTCCGTGACGAGTGCCGATGACACACGAGTCATCCCCGGTCGTGCCGTGAGTCCCTCCCGGTTGCTGCGAGACCAGGGAGATGACAGCTTCACGGTCGGTCAGGTGAGAGATAATTGCGCGTTCGGCGAAGGCTGGCAGGTATTTGATACCCTCACGTCCGTTCCGGGTGCGGATCGATATGGACCCATTGTAAGTAGGGGGAAGGAGAATGACGATGTTTCCTATGTCAGATCAGCTCACTCGTCTTCTGACGCACAGCAATCATCGCTGACCTCTACGGGACGAAGCGCTGAGATTGACGCGATGACCTATGTCGACCTTGAACTTAATAGCTTGTCAGTATGTGATGGATCGAAGAGGTCTCGCACTACGCACCAGGTTCACTTGAATGTGACCGTGGCGGCTGAATGTCATAATATTACCCTTAGCTTTCGCGCCGGAACTAATACCTTCCATCTTGAGATTAGGACCATCTGTACCTACCACAGCAATGTTCAAAGCAATATCGCCATGACGGGTCCTGAATGCGGCATTCGGCGCCGGCGTATTCTTCCTACCATAATCCCATTCGGGCTTGTCATCCCCTTCCCGACCAGTGTTACGGGCATGCTCGCGTTGAATCTTGCGAACGTTGATGTTCGAAAATATGCCTTTGCCACCGTGCTTGGCAGCAGGGAGGAGAGGATCAATGAAATAGGTACCTACTCCGACGTACGTGGTAAGTTGACGGCAGCACTCTCTGCTCATACACATACCAACGATGGGGTTATGTTTAGAGAAAATGGAGATATTATTCACTCGCGATGCAATGGTATTCACTGCATTCCCCGCGTCATGTCTATGTCCATATGACATATTGGTAGGTGAGTTCAGTCCATCTTTACGAAGGCTCTCGTCCCCTTGCTCAGCACTGTATGGAGGCGGAACATCGACAGCGGTATTGTGAGCGCCGACATGAGCCTGAATGCAGGGTGGAGATTAAAAGATCGAGCTTATACGGGTCACATACTGGGTCCAACTTACCTTCTCGAACTGCGAATAAAATCGAGAGGGGTCTTTAAATTCTTCGGTGAAAGAGCTAGTGGAGAGAAACATGATGTTGAGGAAAGATTGCTTGGCTATATGATGGAAGTGATGCCCGTAGAGTAGGACGCTAGTAGGATGGTCATGGTCTCATCGAAAGATCTCCACTTTATAGCCACATATTGCACAGTCCGCAGCCGCAGCAAAGACGTCGCCTGCCGAGAGCGTATGCGCAGCGACCACCCTGGGTCTGAAGCTGATGCGCGAAGCCGATGCGTTGTTTCATAGCATCATAGTACAGTCACAGGTTCCTTCTGCGCTACACATAGATGTCATGTGTCATATTTCCATTAACTCACTCCCCTGTACTGACGTATCCGTATCTACGTGCTTTGGTCTGACATGCGCCGCAGCTGGCGTTGTTCCTTACCAAGGAGTGTGGACGCACTAAGGGGATTCAAGCTTCAGTTGACTTGGTGAGATGTCGACCTGCCACCTGAGGTCAGTGAGAGGGCATTGACATTGCAAATACCACCGGCAGCATCTAGAAATCAACGGCTATCGAGATTGCAGCTTATATAACGTACAGTCACAAAATGTCGACATGGTGCTAATTGTCGAGCACATGATTGCCGATTGAATTTCTGGGTTTGCAAACCTAGCAGTACTGAGTCAGGAATTCATGAAAGTAATAAGCTCATGAGCCAAGAATACCTTTCAATGTTCAGCTCTGCATGCACACTTACCTCCTACATATTCCTCATGGCACTTTGAATGAGATGCTTCCACTTACCTGTTTGGATTTGGATCCAGAACTGAGCCCACTACAAGGATTTTCACCCACTTTTCTGAACAACTACCCAACTACACTGATCATCACTACTCAAGGTCAAAACTTCTCTTCCACACCACCAGCATCTCAACTTCAACACCATATTCCACTGTCATCCTTCAAGGTCCTGTTGCATACTTTAGACTCCAAACTTTGCGGCCCCTGACAAGAGGCATGCTGCTCATGAGGAGATCATGCAATTCGGTAGCATCCTTGTTACCGAGCAGTGGGCCTCCGTGCACGCAAAATCCGAGCTTAGCTCCAGGCGCTGCGCACTTGGAAACTTGATCCAACAAGGCATCGACGACAGGCCAATCGGCCGATGACCATTGGCACTTGCTTGGCATCGTCAAATACAGCTGGAAGTCTTCTGTGTGCTGAGTGACCATCTGTGTGATTAACTTGATTCCGAACAAAGCTGTTGTCGACCAGACAACGCGGGCATGGAGCTTGACAATCCTACTGCCTTCGATTGGTTTCTCCTCCAATAGCGCAATACCCCTGGCATTTGCCTCGACCTCAGGGAGGAAAACGCCGTTCTCTGTAACAAATTTCTCGATTATTTCGGGATCTTCATACTCGTCATCGCCCATCTCGACTGGGACCGGCGGCTCATCACTGCTATCGTTGTCATCTCGATCTCCGTCCATTTCGTCGTGATCTTCATCGGCTAAGCCATAATTGTGCGTGTCTTCGGCATCGTCGCCCAGCGCGTCGCCCTCGCCCTGAAGATACTCCGCGTTCACAGATGCGACATGCTCTGCTTGAGAAGTATCGAATGCATTGCCACGGTCACTGTCATCTGTCCCAACCCCTGCATCTGCTGTGTCACGATGCTCGGCGTGATTGGCAGCCGTCGCAACCTGATGGACAACCTGATGGGGTGCGTCATCTGTGGGAATATCTGTAGGAAGGGAATATGTTGGGGCAAGCATTATAGCCATATCCACCTCATCGTCGGTGGCATTCTGAGCTGCAAGCCGTGCTTCGACTACTTCGGCTAATGCACATTGGCAATCCATACAGGGTCAATGATGTGGTGACTGGTTGGTTGGATAAGGGACTCACAACCAGGTAGTACCATGTGCTGACAGTAAACGAGGGTCCTGAGGTTGGGAGCAAGGCCCCTCATCAGATTGATCAAGCTTGCTATCTCGGTATCCTCCCAAACGATGACCGCATGATCGACAGTCATGACACTCCGATTTCCAAATAGCCACTGGACAAAGGGGCCATATCGCGCGAACTCCGTTTCGCCCAAGTATAAGTATTGCAGGGCGAGGGGGTTGGTCTGTGTCAGTTGATTTCGTGTATAGTTGGCTCTGTGCCAAGACAGATGCTCCATGCTCAGCCCCTTGAGTCTTGCGAAGGACTGCAGCGTTATGAACAATTGGTTTGCATTCCAGAAATCCACTGACGTCAGCGTCAGCCGCGTAACATCGTGGAAGTGGTCGAGGAGGAAGTGACGCATGTTTGCAGATATATCCCCCCAACTGAGGTCGTGAAGATGTAGGAGGTCGACTTTGGTGAATCTCTGAAGGAGTAGGATGTGCTTATCCATCCAGGAATGATCAGGACGACCATCCTGATCCAACCCTGACTCGCTCTCGTTGTGCTGGAACGAGCACGGGGATAGATAGCCCAAGATCATGACCTCGCTAACATAAGGGAGTAGCTTGTCCTCAGTATAAACGGCTAGAAATTCGTCGATATTCGTAGTGGGCTTTAAGCGAATGCGGCGGTAAAGAAGAAGGCGCGAACGGTACACCCATCTGCGACAAGTCAAGGAACAAGATTTCAGATCTTCACGTGCTGAGGGACTGGAGACGAGATATTCAATGATGAGATCGCAGACTTCTTGTGATAACTCGGGGGGTTTTCTTTTTATAGTTGTAGAGTTCTGAAGGCCGCATTCAGTCCTGCGTCGAGTGTGAATATTTAACTCTGGCGCATAATACCACCACTCACCCATCGAGACTGGGATAACGATGATTCGATATTTGAGGTGATGGAGATACAACGAGATTCAGATCCGTACGAGGTGTAGACATTGTAGGTTTATATAGTAGTGGAAACGTGTCACAAACTGACGAATCAGCGACCCGTGCCAGTTGCAAGTTCCGTTTTGATTATCAAAAAGCTCACCAGTCAGCTTAGAAAAGAAGGACGAGTAGAACTTGACTTGCCAGCAATATATACTAGGATAGAGCGCTGACGCTATCCGGTCGAGCCGTATTCTCGAGACAATGATTCTTACTCCCGTGGCCAACTTGATATGGACAACAACGCCGCTGGCGCTGCGCCTCCCACGATCCGCGCAAAGGACGTTAGTCCAGTGGGCAGAAGCTGGGAAACTCACAGGAAATCCGATCTAATTCGACCGCGAACGCAGGCTAGCTGTAGGCGCCGTGCTGCCTACCACTTAGCTGACGTGTTTAGGATCACTATCCGTATATGCAAGTCGCTTGGCGGATGGCAAGTAGGATATCGCAAGAGGCGGGAGAAGGGACTAAAAGCTGAACGGGAAGGCCTCGTTGATATATGTTTCGCCGTGCACGCTGTTTAATTTAACTAGACTCGGACCACACGACCACACATTCAAATTTCAAGGCGCGGGTCTGTAATGCCTTGAGGTCTGATCGGCGGAGATTAGTTTATAAGGTTGTGCCACTCTCGCGGTTAGATACTGTGTTATCTAACCAAAATACATTGCACCCCAAAATCGGGATTATTCTCGACGTCTTGAGCAAGGCCGCACCACCACGTTCACTGCTTTGTACCATACTCTCATCACCACTATGAACGTGCAGGATGATCCTTGTGCGCGGCTTAACGAACCACAGGAAGCAGTACCACAAACTCCTCCTGACCTTGAGGAAGGTGAGTTAGTTCCTAACTAACCACTGTATGGACGACCTGACCACGCTTCGCCCTGTCTAGATTCGGCATTGAAGGGGTCTCGTAAGCGCGAGAGGGAGGTGTCCCTGGAGCCATCCACGCCACAGACGACCACATCCGTACGTCCACAGCCCACCATACTCACTCCTGCAGCCTAGTGGCCACCGCACGCCTTGTCGCGGCCCCCACATCCCGGTGTCGTCCACGCGCCGTCAGCTGACCCCATGTCGCAGGATATCGAGCATCCCAGCGCGGAACACAAGGAGCGACGCGTCCCCAAGAAGAAGAACCGCGTGAGCTCGAACCTCGATGCGACCCAGGAGGAATCGGACGAGGACTCCGGCTCGCCCCCACTCGAGACCAAGATGCGCCAGATAAGCCAGGGCGTTGAGGACATCACCTGGCAGAACCCAACCACACCGGCTGAGCAGCCCTCTGCAGACGGCGACCACGAGATGGACGCCGCATCCACGCCCGCACCCGCCGTGGCTGCGGCTGACGCCGACACACAGGAGCCGATCGAGGCGAAGGGCACCGAGGGGGAGGAGATCCAGGTGCCGCCTGCGCTCCTCCAGGGCGAGAATCCCCCGCTCGTGAGCGATGGCGCGGGAGACGACGAGCATGCCGGGGAGGCGGACCCCGCGGAGGTACCGCCACACGCACAGCCAGAGGACCCGGAGCAGGTCGCCAGCACCGATGTGCACCCAGAGGTCTCCTCTACGTCTGCGATTCCTCCCGTGGCCACATCGCCGCCACTCTCGCGCCGTGGATCGGAATCGGACACCGATCAGGAGAAGGGACTCAAGCGAAAGTTCGCAGATGGGACTGTTAGCGAGCGGTTGCTCGCCAGCGAGACCTCCCTGGGGCCGAATGGCATCGCGCCGCAAGCTAGTAAAACGAAAAGGCAAAGGGACGACCCTGATGCAGACGCTAATCCTCGTGTCAATAAGCGGCCTACACCTCCACCTGAAGAAGAAGACAGATCCGAGGGTTCTCAGTCATCGGGTTCGCAGGAGAAGGACTCAGGGCCGCCATCGAAGCGTGCAAGCCAGGAGGTAATTTCGCCGATACCAACATCCTCTACCACAGCACCGAAATTGGTGCGTGATCTTCGTCCGCGCATCTTCCACATACTGATCGATGTGACACTCAGAGTGGCTTCATGGCCTATGCCTCCACGACTTCTCCCTTTGCCTCCGTCTCAGGCCCTAACGTTTTCGGGTCAAGGGCGTCCACCTCGTCCACCCCGGCGCTAGCGAGCACGAGCGCGAGCCCACATCCCAGCCCAGCCCCGTCTGCCTCGCCCTTCTCGAGCGGCTCGCCGTCCAAGTCGCCCGAGGCGCAGGCGCAGGCACACAAGCGCAGCGGGTTCGAGGCGTTCGCCGCGTCCGCGTCGCCGTTCGCGTCTGCGGCGAAGCGGCCACGGTCGCCGCCGCCGCTCCCGTTCGGGCGCAGCCGCTCCCCTGCGCGTCCGACTGCACGTGCGGTGAGTGCGTTCACGGCGTATGCGGCGGGTGGCGCGCAAGCGTTCTCTGCGCACTCCACGCCGAGACGGGGCAGCCCCGCGCTTGGAGAAGGCTCGAGCGTGGGCGCGAATGCACTGGCCAATCCGTTCGCGGGTGGTCGCACGGCGGGGCTCAGTGTCTTCGGCCAGCAAGATAGCGTGTTCGACGACGACGATGCGCGGGGCCAGGTCAGCTTCGGCGAGCGGCTCCGGGCGCAAAAGGACGATGACGAAGAGGAGGAAGAGGAGAAACGGATGGCGCTGACAGAACAAGAAGGTGCGTCGTGCGTGTCTTTTGGCGTGTCCTCACACTTATCAATGTGGCGCATGAAGTCCTCACTGGCGAGGAGGATGAGGAGACGGTATACCAAGTGCGCGGGAAGCTGTTCGCGCTGAGCTCTCAGAACCAATGGAAGGAACGGGGGACGGGCACCCTCCGACTTAATGTACGAAGAGAAGACGGGACGGGCGCACGACTTGGTGCGTGTCTTATGCTCAACAGTTTAAGTACATACTGATGCGTCTCGACCTCAGTGATGCGGAAGGAGGCGGTGTATACTGTCATCCTGAACGTGACATTGTTCAAGGGCATGCGGTGCTTCACTGCGCAGGACCCGCGCTACCTGAGGTTCAGCGTGCTGGAGGGCGGGCACACCACGCACTACAACCTGAGGGTACGCATGCCGCTGCGTTCGTTTCGCTGCCAGTGTCTGACACGTGGATTCAGGTACAGAGCCAGAAGATTGCGGAGGAGCTGCTAGAGGAGATTATCTCGCATATCCCGGCGGAGTAGATATACCTGGACGGAGGCATTGAACTGTATGATGTATCATACACCATTTGTGCTCGCTACTGTGTTTCCTGCGCGACGGAGTCGAGGCGCGCTTGACGCACCGAGAGTAGGCGCTGCTGTGCATAGACGCCGGATCTCAGATCCGCGATCGAGTCCAACTGTCGCGTGGCCGAAATGGCAAGTGATAAAGTGCGTGTGGGAGGGGCGTGTCTCGCTGCATGTGCTGCGCCGGGGAGGAGAGCCACGGGTGGCCTGGCGGTGGCCAGCGGCGCAGATGTGTGCGATGTGGAGGACAGCAGAGATGCGAGGAGAGAACGGAAGACAGAGTGTTATGTCATATAGGCGAGCGAGATAACGATCTCGATTGCCCCTGTGATCAGCGACCGCGTTTTCTTGACGCTTCAACACTTTCTCATCTGTTCCCGCTCTCTCCTTCTCACACCCATGAACGTCGCCCGCCTCCTCCAGGACTCGCCCTCCGACGACCACGACCGCCGCAGGCAGCAGCAGCAGCGCGAGCGCGAGCGCGACCAGCAGCAGCAGCACCAGCAGCAGCAGCACCAGCAACCACAACCACCCCCGCAACAGGCACCGCTCCATCACACCCCGCCGGCTCCTCAGGACCGCCCCTACGACCGCGACAGGCCGCCCCAGCCACGTCCGCACATCTCGCCCTCGCAGCCCCATCCGCAGCCCCCCCCGCCGCACGGACAGCATGCGTACCGCCAGCAGCCGCCCCCGCCGTCGCCACATCGCCCCAATCTGCCACCCGAGTACGGGCAGGCACCGCGCGCGCCGTATCCGCCACCGCCGTACGAGCGCAGGCCGGTCGCTGAGCCGCCTCTTCAGCGGGAGCTGAGCGCGCCTTTGCACCATCGCCCCTCGCCGGGCTTGGGCCCTCCAGGTTCGTGTCTCCTCTTGCTTACGGCACTGCCGTCATGCCCGGTGGAAAGGAGTATGTTGCAGCCTCGACATCAGCGAATCGCACTCGCTCCTGCGCAGGCATGAGGCACTGACCCGCTTGGCTCCGGATGCGCGACGTCAGCGTCTGTGCCGCTCGGAGCATGGCAATGCAGACACGCGTAGAGGCTGCCTCTTCGGGGCGCACGGGCCTTCGCTGCATGCCTGCGTCTTCGGCGCCCCAGAAGCTCGGAGGCACTGCTTCTCCGCTTCTAGGCGAATAAAGCCGCCGTGCTAAGCCGAAAGCTTATATATATTTAATTGACAGGTCCATCAGCCCAAGCATATAACATCGAACAGCGTACACTCCCGCCACCACCGCCACGCACGCATCCTGGCCAACACCAGCAGCATCACCAGCAACATGTGCCTACGCACCCGAATACGCCGTCGCAAATGTACATGCCGCCACTCAGCCGCCCGGCGCCGCCGCACAGCACTTCTGTGGGTCCACCGAAGATGCCACCCTCTGGACCTGGCATACCACCTCCTGGACACGGCAGCATCCCTCTGTACCCGACGCCCGTAGGACCCGGTGTGCCGCCGGGGGCCCCGCCGCGCTCTGCGCCCAATCCCGGACCGGGGATTCCGCCGCGGTCGCTGCCCTCGCCGCGCCTCGAGCCGTCAACGATGTACGGCGCGCCTCAGGTCCTGCCACCATCGAGCGTGCACCACGCGGGTCCGCATCACGGCGCGCCCCCGCGTGTGAGCGGCAATTCTGAGTTCGAACGGAGGTCGCCGGTGATGGCGAGCCTCCAGCGCCCATTCGACGAGCGCGATCGCGATCGTGACCGTGACCGTGATCGCGAGCGCGGTGACCGCGCCCGTGACCGCGAGCGGGAGCGTGACCGAGAGCTCCGGGATCCCGCGCCGGGCGGACCGCGTGTGGGACCCCAGACGCAGCATCCATCCCAATTCAGCAGTCCCCCGGGGCCGTTGCATTCGGGGGTGGCGGGCGTCGGTCACGCCGTTGGTCCTCCAGTGAACGCACGCATCTCTGGCCAGCACGTTCCGCCGCACATGCTCACTGGCCCCGGCGCGATGGGGATGAACCAGGTGCTCGGACTCAACGACAGGGAGCGCGAGCGCGACAGGGCGATGGAGCGCGACGGGCGCGGCACAGCCATCGGCGAGCCTGGCGGGCGCCGCGAGCGCGAGCGGGCCCCGGGCAGGGACAGGGAGCCAGACAAGGAGCGCGAGCGGCAGCGCCAACGCGAGATGGACGGCGGACGACCTGTGGACGGCGGCATGTTCGTCGAGCTCGATGCGGAACGCGAGCGCGAGCGCGAGTGGTACCACCGGTCGCAGATGCAGGGGCACCCGTTCCGCGACCAGGGCCAGCCACATTCTTTCTGGTCGCGCTTTGCGCCGTCGCGCGCGGGAAGCATGTCGAGCACCGGCCCGTTCATCATGGAGGACGATCGCGAGGGCCCACGCAGGATGCATGAGATGGATATCGAGAGGGAGCGCGAGCGCGAGCGGGCCCTGCGCGCGGAGCACGCGCAAAGGAACATTGCGCCGCGCGAGCAGATACTCGAGCTCGAGGACCAACACATGCGGGACGTCCATCATGCGGAGTGGGAGGCGGAAAAGGCGGCGCGGTCCGCACGGTCCGCACAGGTTGGCAAGTCGTCCTCGAAAGACAAGTCCGCGCGCGAGAGGGAGAAGGAGAAGGAGGAGAGGCGGATTGCGAAGCAAGCTAGCGCGCGCGAGGAGCAGATGGACGAGCGGGAACGTATCATGCGCGAACGCGATCGCGAATGGAAGGAGGCAGAGCGCGAGAGGGCACAGAGGGAGCATATGCAGATGGAGAGGAACGCTATGGATATTGCACGTGCGCAACGACAGGGCCAGCTGCCGACACCCCAGCATCACCACCACCATCATGTTCACCACCACCATGTCCCATCCTCGTCGAGCCACTCGCAAGGCCATGCACCTGGGGCGAAATCAGTCAAGTATGGGTCCATGTCTAGCAGCTCTGGCATGATGCCACCTGCCATCGGCCCGGGGATGATGCCTGGTGAGATGCAGGTGCCTTTCGGCCATATTCAACAGCTCCCAGGGGCGGCGCAATACGTGCAAACACCCCCGCAACCCCCCAATGGTCCCATGACAAGCTCTTCCTTACCGCATGTTCAGATCCCGTCCCGCCACCACCACCAGCATCCGTCATTACAGCATTCCATATCCACCAACAGCATCCATCAACCCCACGTCCATCCGCATCTTGTCTCAAACTCCCATCTGGGTTTCTCGCAGCGGCGTACTCCCCCACCTGGCTTTGCCGGATCCATTCTGTCCTCCTCTTCTGCACCTACTAACCTGATCTACGTTAATCGTTCGCCCTCACCCCGCATCGCCCATGGCCCCGTCGCCCCGTCTATTTCTCTGGGCACATTCGTCTACCCCCGCACACCCTTCCCCTTCCTCGACTTCCCCGACGCGGGCTCCGCAGAGCGCGACATGCGCGAGTTGCGCGCGACGATCCTCATCCCATGCGGCTTCCTCCCGACGCGGCGGCCCGCGCGACCGCGCATCTGGGGCGGCGCGCTCATCCCCGCGTTGCCGCCGCTGCCGCCCGCGCAGCAGGCGGGGCACCACCCGGCGTACAGCCGGCCGACGCAGCTCGAGCTCCGCGGGATGCGCCGCGTGTACACGGACGACTCGGACCTGTTCCTGTGCGCGCTGCACGCGGGGCTGCTCACGTGGAGCAGGACGCGCCGCGCGAAGAGCGAGGGCAGGGACCTGCGCGTCGAGGTGCTCATCACGAAGGAGGCGCGGTTCATCGGCGGACTGGGCTCGCCGTACGTGAAGCGGATGGACCATGGGAGCGTGATTGAGATGGATGTGGATGGGGATGATGGGAGTAGCTTGCTAAGCGCTGGGTGGGGGAATAGTCACGATGGCGCGGGCATCGAGGTTCTGGCGGCCATGTTCGTCGAGGTACGTCTACGATGCCTGGTGAACGCTCGGAACTGACGTCCACTTCGTGTTGGCTCAGAAGGGTACTGCACACTCGTTTGGGCTGCGTAACCGCCCACAGCGGCTGGAGGAGTATGCGGTCCGACGCTCCGTCCTCTGCGATTGCGAGGAGCCGCCTTTAAAGCGCCAGCGTCTTAGCTCCATTGTCATCGAGCCTTCGGATTCGTCAGTTGCCCTCGGGGTCAGTGACGAAGACGCTGAGCTGTCGGCGTCGATGACCATTGTCTTTGGAGAAGGAAAGACATGGCAGGAGATCAGGTCAGTGGCTGCCCTGTGTGGGCGTCACTCGCTTAGATTTGACACCTGTGACTGCAGATTCAAGAACTCCTCGGCGCTGCGCTCGACTGTCTCGCCACCGCTTTCTCCAAAGCCAGAGACCGCAAAGGCAGCCCCCAGTCCTACGCGCAAACGAGCACGGTCGTCGTCGCCTGCCCCGGACCAGCCCTCTGAACCGCTGCAGAACGGCACGAAGGTTGAGTCCCCGCTCGTCAAGGAAGCGCCCTCGCAGGTGGCACGTTCAGAAGGGGAGAATGATTCACTACTGTCGGCAGCAGTAAAGCAGAAACCATTCCAGGAGGTCACTCAGGCGCCCGTAGACGTCAAGCCGGATGTGCCTGCCGCTACTGTTTCGAATCCGGAGCCTGTACTCGTGCCTACTAATAGTTAAATGGAATCTTGGACGATCTTCGTATTTCTTTCGTTGGTATACCCGACATTTCACCTGCAGGTCGGACATATAATCCGACTGACGCGACATCCGATGATTATTAGTTTACGATGTTATACCTGTAGCCTCACACGTCGATACTTGTACAATTGTATCTATAGCGCGCTGTCCTACGACTGCGTCTCAACCTTGAATGATGAGAAATATTCGTCGATCTCGCTGAGATCCTCCAACGGCGCGGCGGTGCCCACGAACCCGTCCGGGCGCACGATGACCACAGCGCCACGGGCCCGATCGATCCCATACGCGTCATACCCCCCACCGCCAGAGCGCCCGAACATATCTGTATCATCCAGCAGGACCCTAAGACGATCATCAGCGTCAACTCACAGACATCGCCGAATCTGTGAACCTACTTGGACCAATGGGGTCTCAGCAGCTCTGGGACGTCCGTATAGTTCACATCATCCTTGCTCCGCGCCAACACCGTAAACAGGTTGAACACGGCCGCGACCCCGCCCCGCTGCTCCGCGTGCCGCCGGAGGAGCGTATCGAGCGAGTGGGCCAGGGTCGCGAGGTGCGTGTCCGCGTCTCCCGCGAAGACGGCGACGCCAAAGCGGCTGTCCGCGGGGAGCATGTCGTGGATGTCGACCGGGCGCGCGTCTGCGGCACGGACGAAGATGTGCGGGTGGAGGCGCTGCCCGATCACGAGGCCGTGTGCGCTGGCCTGGTGCGTCATGCGTGTGAGCACGGAGGGCGCGTAGTACACGCCGATGCCGCTCATGAATTGGTCGGAGGTCTTAAGCGCCCTGCGGGTGGGTCGGCGGCGGAGAGGGGAGGGAAAGAAGGGGCGGCGCACTCGAGGAACTCTTCGTGCGTAACGCCATCGGCGTCCTCATCTGTGCGCGGCTTGCCAGAGAAGAGCGCGGACCAGCGCTTGTCGAACGCGATCAAGTCCTGGGCGTACTTACGGCGCTCAAACTCGTACTGAGTCTAGCGTCAGGTGCTGCGTCGCAGTAGGAAGAGAGGACGTACGGTCTTGAGCAGGGAGAGGTCCGCCCAGCCTCGGATGACGTGGGTGAGTTTCCATGCTTATATTGGGTAAATGGGCATATTAATATGACCTCCAATCTCTTCGCATACTCACCTAGGTCGTGAGAGTCGTTTATACTCGCGTTCATGCCCTGACCTGCGCTATGTGAGCGTGGCACATGACGACCGTCATCCTGGCTCACCGGCCTTCGGAGAATGAGTGTGGCACGCATCACCGGCAATGAACACCCGCTCGTGTACCGAGTATTTCGACGCCACCCGTTGTCCAACTGTTCGCGCAGTCAGCCACGGCGAAATAATCCACATCGTGCAAATACTCACTGATATACAGCGTCCACCACTCGACGCCGCGTGGCGCCGCGATGGTGAAGGGGCTCAACGAGCGGCGGGCGACGTCGAGGAGGCGCTCAGGGCTGGACTTGCTCTTGTCGACCCGGCCCGTCGCGGCGTCCTGGACGTCGGCGTCGCTGAGCTGGATGTAGAGACGCACGGTGTCACCCTCGCGCGGGATGACCATGCACGAGCCATTGTGCGAGTGCACCACACAGAAGATTCGGATGTCGGGAAGGTCCGTGTCGGGGACGAAGTCGAGCACGCCCCAGATGTAGTCCGTCTGCTCGCCCTCCATCGCGATGCCGAGGGATTTGCGGACCCACGAGTGCGCCCCTGCGATGATGCTCTTGAGTATAGTTTCATGAAGATTGACGCAAGGGAGCGCTACCGTCTGCGCCGAGCACGAACTTTGCGTGCACGATCTCCGTCTCGGTCGCGCTCTCGGTCGCAGCGGCATCCAAGTGTTTCAACACGACCTGCGCGAGGGTTAGGGTTCGACTCGGGCAAGTGCCAGCATGCGTGTGCGCACCTTGACGGCATGCGAGTTCGGATCCTTGAGTTCTGCCTCGACGGTGGACAATTCAATTGATGTAGGAACAACCGGGCGCTCAACATGGACGCCCAGGGACGCCATCGAGTCGAGGAAGATGGCCTCGATCCCGCCTTGGTGCAGCGTCACTGTGTAAGGATACCGAGCTGTTGACGTGAGGATGCCTCGCGACCGATGCGTACGCTTTCGCGATGGTCAACATGGCCACACATGGAATATTCGCGGCGTGCGTACCTCGATGCCGCCGTTAGGACCGGGGTTGTAGAACGCCTGTGCGAGCTCAGCTCAGGATAGTACGCATAAGGGGCCGCTGCTCACAGTTCTGTTCACCAGGTTCCCCTCGCGCAGGAGACGCTCTGCTAGGCCGTAGCTCTGTCGCCCGCCGAATGAGCGCACAGTGGGATATAGGGGTAGGAGACATCCTACCTGGAACACTTCGGTCGTACGCGGCTGAATGCCGTCTGCTTGACCCGCTGCGACCTTCACCGGGCTGAGGAACGTCAACATGGCATCCTAAATTTGATTTAATCGACACACTGACCGCTGGTCCACGATGCGTACGTTCACGCCGAACTTTGCGAGGGCGTTCGCGCACATGAGCCCCGCAGGGCCAGCACCGATGATGAGCACATCAACATCGCTCTCCTTAATAAGAGGCATGGGCATGACGAGTCTTGTTGTCTGTAGTACTTCTGATACAGCATGGTATATATACACAAACCCCTGAGGTACTGCGCCGTATGTCTTGATGTTAGCATGGTACGTAGTCGCCGTCCCGTATCAGACGCACTGACTAGTCTCGATCAGACGCTCTACAACGGTGTGAAAATTGACTGAGCACCAGTCACCGCCTATTATGTACAGTGCACTGCGTGAAGACACCTCAGAATCTGGTCAGAACCACTGATTCTGGGCGGATTCTGACGAGATTCTAGACTTGAGGTTAATGTACATCCCAGCGAGTTTGCATAGCCTTTTGGAACTTGGCTGATCAGGCGCTTGTGGATCGGCGCGTAGAGGCGCGCGCACAAGTTGTAGGGTCTTGAAGAAATAACGAACGCGAGCAGGCAGCGGCGGCGGATTTGATAGCCTCTTTACTAGCTTACATACTTATATACAATCACATTGGTAGATTGTATTTGCTGGTGACGACTTCATACATTAGTCACTGGCATCATAGTGCGGCAGCGAACACGGTGTGCTTCTACGTACTCTATCGTAGAGTGCACAACTTGCAGCGCACGTCGGATAAAACGCGGTCTGCTATATCCTTCCCTGCTGCTCAATAATATCGGCTGCCTGGCTTTTGTACAGCATGATCTATATCACTTTGTGCTTGGTTGTCAGACTGGAATGCCGTAAAGGTGAATATATATCCATTCAACTGTAGGTATACATTTGATTCTGCCACCACCGCCACCGCCGCCGCCGCCGCCACCTGGTGTCACATGCCAATTTCAAGCCCTTAGACACAGTACCTGTCACAAGCCGATTTCTTCCAACTAGCTAACGACTAGTGACGGACTATAAACCCTTATCTTATCTAAGCAAACACCTAAGCAGTCATGTGCAAGACCCCGATCACCCTATCACGTGTTGCCAGACCCCCAAACACTCTGTGCCGTGTACCTACACCCATTATAGGGTCACCTACATTATATTGGACTAACAGCTTACATAATAACTATACAGCAGCCAAACAATGTACAAACAGTAGAATAGCATATCTACTGGCCGGCAAGCTGGGTAGCACCCCAGAGTCGTCTTGGCCTTATATGCCTTGAGTAGCCTCAGACTAGGAATACGCCTTTGTGTGAGTACTATTCCCCTGAGTAGTTGCTTGAGTTGTTGCTTGTGTCAGTACCCTTTCCGACCATCAAGAGCACCCCTGAAGCTGGAAACCCGAGGCCTAAGCTAGAACCAAGCCCTATACATGAACCATTCTGGGCACTAGCTACCAGCATCACCAGCCACGCCTAGAACCCTAGTCCCAGATCACATGTCCAGTCCAGTATCACAAAGCCAATAGAAGTCACGTAGCCCAGACAAAGTACGATGAGCCCAGTAGCATCTAACCAACCAACCCCCCGTTATCTGGATCATACCTCATACACATACCACATTGGCCAAACACACCATGACCACGCAGACTCACGGCTAGGACCACGTCCACCCAACCAACCACACCCTACACCTCCTGTCTCCATGAACCATGGCCATTACTGGCTACATGGTCATTACAGACCACAGACTACATGCCATTACTGGCACGGACTATGTACTATACGGTCCACGGCCTATGGACGGCCTCAAACTCCACAGTGCCCTAGTCTATGAGGAACACTGACCATGGGCAGCCCCTGTATGACTGAGAACCCTACCAGTCACAGGACACAATGTCACCAATCACAGCCAATCACAGCCAATCACACTCGATCACCCTACGTCACCCAAGGCCATTACCGGCCAGTCCACGATCACTAGCTACATCACCAATCACAGACCACAAACCCCACCATTACCAGCACCGGTCCCAATCTACACTAGAACCCTGATCATGGACTTAGAACCCCGCCATTACCGGTGAACCCCCAATCAATGAGAACCACCAATCTGGGCCTGATCCGCCATGTCGCCATGGACATACATCACAGACGCTCCTGTGCTCTGATACCATACCAGCCCCACAGCTAGACCAATCATCCTGCACCAACGCCCTTACCGGCCGTGCAGCGTAACATGTACAAATAGTGTAGAGTCTATATAATCGGCCGACAGTCTTGAGCAAACCTCAGACTTGTCTTGGCCTCTTCAGCCTTAGATGCCCCGGACCAGGAAGGTGCCTTTGTGCGAGCCCCCTTTCCCCAGATGTGTGTCTTAGGTTGTAGCATGTGTCACCTGGACCACCTGCTCGTGTTTGTTATTTCTTCAAGATCCTACAACCTGTGCATGCGCCGATCCACAAGCACCGTCTCAGCCCCAGCAGAGTTCCAAAAGGCCATGCAAACTCGCTGGGACATTAACCTCAAGTAGATTCAAAGCAGATGCTAGGTTTCTGACACAAGCAACAAACCAGCACTCAGCGGGGGAAGGGGGCTTGCTCAAAGGCGCCTTCCTGGTCCCGCGAACGCTAGCCGTCAAAGGCCAAGACAAGTCTGAGGTTTACGCTCAAGACTGCCTGGCATATATACTCCTAGTCTATGTGTACATGTTTGTGTACGGTGGCTCAGAGGCCTCTATGTACTGGTATCTAACTGGCTATGAGCTACGGGCCGGTAATGGCATCGGAGCGCTGGTATGCGAGGATGTCCATGGCGACGTAGTGTATAAGGGGCGGATCAATAGGGTAGCCAATCTATCGGGTTCAATCAGTGGTTCTCGTCGATCGTAGGTGCGCCGGTAATGGCGGGGTTCTAAGTCCGTGATCGGGCGTGGTCTGCCGCGATCGGGGTATAGCGCTCTGTGACTGGTAGGGTTCTCAGTTGTGCAGAGCCTTTACCCCTGCCTGGTGTACTCGTAGGTCAGGGTGCGTAAAGGGTATAGTATAATGTCTATGCCAGTAATGGCAAGTGTCCGTGCGGTAGGGACGCGAGGCGTTAGGTTTAGTGTTCTGGGTCACGTGTGAGTGTAGACCGTACTCCTAGTCGGCGTGTAGCGTAGTGGCGGTGACGGTTTATCCTTTAGTTGTACAAGGCGTACCGTCGTGCTATCGTAGCCTGTTGGACTCTAGGGGTCGGCTCGTGACTCCGGGGTTTAGGGACTAGGCAGCATATGGTTCTTGCTGCCGGGACTTGGACTGAGTTCAGGGTTAGACTGCTGGTGGCCTGCTAGTGCCCGTAGTGTCCTGTATAGCGGAGGGCTCCTACTAGCGTTGCCGTGGGATTCCAGCTGGGCTTGGATAGAGTGCTGTAGGGTGCGTAAGGCATGAATGGGGTGTCAACCTAGGGTGTTCTACTAGGGTTTGAATTTGGCTTGTGACAGTTTCATGCTTATGTCACCCTGCTGGCTGTAGTCGACACTAGTATGTCCTACAATAGTAGTTCTTGTGGTTTGGTTTTTGTCAAATAAACGTACACTTTTTGCATGCGCCTAAACTTTGTTTAAAGAGCATTTCAATCTCTCAGTAAAGTGTGGGAGAGCTTTGCCTTATCCATCCATGCATTTCACATCACATGAGATCCAACACCTAAACCTCACATATTACCAAGCTTATTAGCTTGCCATACATGTGCGTGCACCAAGCTAATAAGCTTGAATTATTGTCCTACCCACATGTTGCCAGTAGCACCGCAGTCGATTGCCCTTCTGGGGTGAAGATCATGTGCCTGCCCACTCCCTGCGCCACCCACCAGCACCCTGCTGCCCCCATACCACTGACAAGTGCCTCGCCACTGCTGTCACGCACAATGGTGGCGATGGCACACTCAAGTCTTTACATAATCACACTGTCCTTTCACACTTTCTAGACAACATAGCCCTATGATTCCAATGGTAATAACTATATTTCCATAGCTCCCACACATGGGATGGATGCTGCTACCCGACAACAGATGACATCTGGTGGGCATCTGACCTTCCAAACGTGGAGAGTTATTCCACAATTGGTGCTATGTCTCATTGCACCAGATAATGATGTGCTTATCTTATTGTGCTCGTCCCATGCTGCCCCCACACCACCGACAAGTGCCTTGCTGCCGCTGTTGCGCACGACAGTGGTGGTGGTGGGCTCAATTCTTTATGTAATCACGCTGTTATTTCATGCTTCCTAAATAATGTAGCCCTTTGATTTCAATGGTAATAACTATGTTTCCATAGCTCCCATGCATGGGATGGATGCTGCTGCCCGACGACAGATGATATCCAGTGGGCATCTGACCTTCCAAATGTGGAATGTTATCCCACACCTAGCGCTCGGCCTTGTCACACCTCAACCTTCAGAAAGCAGTGCACTTATCTAATTGCACTGCCATGCCAATGCTGTCGTGCACATTGGCGGTGATGGTGGGCTCATTCTTCAAATTTTTGACTCGTGCTTTTTGTATCATATGTAATATAGTATTTACAGCTTTGTAGATTCATATTAAATTTTTGTTGCCCCAGTGATTTAGATGGATGCATCACTCAGCAGGTGGATGACATTGGGTTTGGCACCTGGATCTCTAGATTAGAATGCTTATCTAATTGTACCTTGGTGCTTGCTGACATTCGTTCAGTCAGATGCACCTTATCTCCAGCTTCTCGATCTTCGATCATGATATCATTGCCAGCTGAGTGAGCGTGCATGGACAAGTCTGTAGGGACTTAGTGGCTATGCCTCTGCAGTCACAGCTGCAGATTTATTTCCACACCCCTGTGTCTGATGATGATTCCCATCCTTTGTGGTTGCGTATTTATTTCCTCCATTTCAGACATACACCCTCATAATGCTCCTGTGTCTGATGATGATTCCCATCCTTCGTGGTTGCAGATTTATTTCCTCTGCTTCAGATATACACTACCTTAGTGTTCCTGTGTCTGATGATGATTCCCATCCTTTGTGGTTGCAGATTTATTTCCTTCGCATTTTCAGAACCCTCCTCCTTCGCTTTACATCTATGTTCACACTCCTGTGTCTGACATTAACAAACAGAAGCATATATTTGATTAAGTACAAAGTGAGCAGATAGTGGCATCATGTTTGTGATAAATTTTCTGCCTCTATTGGTACATTCTCTCTACCTCCTGACTGAGGCCTTCTTGGGCCATGCTTGATACCCTTGTCACTTCACACCTTGCATGTCTTCGTTGGGATTGTGATGCCCAGGCCGTCTTCCATAGTCACTGTATTGATGAACGTTGCCGAGATTGGTGTTGTGTGCTTTTGTTTGTTGCCTGCACGATCTTTGCCGCCTAACGAGAGCACTAGAGAGGAGTGCTGGGTTGCATAGTGTGCAGGTAGGAGTGTTGGGGGTGGCAATGGTGGTGGGGCAGAGGGCATTGACAGTGGCGGAGACGAGGTGGGTTCTGGTGGCTCCAGCGGTGATGGACACTATGTCATGGATGGAATAGATGATGCAGGTGTGGGTAGTTGTGGTAAAGAGAATATGACAGTTGAGGTAGGAGGAGGTGTGTCCACATGCACAGGTGCTGTGGATGGAGCAGGGTCGTCACTCTGTGATTGAGCAGGGTCAGTGCTAGGCATCACTGGCATTGCCACTGGGAGGCACTCCTCTTTCCATCTCTTGAATTCTTCTGAGCTCAATAGATGGAATCTTGTGGTGCCAGTCTCGAATGCACAACTGAGAATGAAAAGCTCATTGTGCAAGCCAACATTGCTTGGGCAGCAGAAGTTGGTGAGTGGCCAACCTTCCACTATTATCCCGTACTTTGCAGTGATTGTGGAGTCAAAATTTGTGTAAATCATACAAGCAACTTTTGTCTTGGCAGTTTCATCTAGCATAAGATCAGCATACGTTATGACTATACCGCACATGATTACTTACTGAGCTTGCACAAAATCAAAGCAGCTGTTTGCTTCTTCAACTCAAGGACCTCTTCGACATAATTGCTGATGACACCTATGCTGTGTGAGCATGGTAACAATTGGTTGTATCAAACTTACATACCTTGAAGCCCTGCCATAAGATATGCCTCCATGTGTAGTCCAACATCTGCAATTTGTATTTTGAAAGCAGATTCAAAAATGTCTGCTGCATGCTTGGTTGTCACATAATGAAATGACAGGTCCATGTTCCCTCGCACCGCAATAATCACACATTCAATGCCAGTGCATTCATACAGTGCCACAATCTATCTAGTGTTATAACTGTACAAGGACATATAATAAAATATGATGCACCTCCTGTTTGATGTTGGCAAGAGTGGCGGGAGCATCGTGGAATGCATGAACTGGGAGCTGATGTTTAGCAGTAGCCCGCATTTCACGTCTATCCACAAGTTCCTTGATTGCATCCTTGGTTGCTGCCAGTCATTCTTCAGGGGTTAAAGATTCCCATCACTGTGAGATTTGAGCTGTCAGCTCAGAGGATTTCTTGCAGGGCACATCAGGGGGCAATGCTTCAAACAGGATGTTAGTTTAATGAACAAGCGAAGAGATGATGCATACCTGAATTGATTCGACGAACTTCATGGCTGAGATATGCATAGTAGTCATTGGTGTGGCCACCAAAGTGGGTTTGAAAGGACTGGGTGATAGCCCACATGCTTCCATGGGCGTCTTCTAGCGCCAATGTCAATGTCTGCTTCTGGAGTGCTTGTGCTGCCAGTTGCATCGCCCTGTCCTCTGCTTCCTGCAGGAGGGTCTGTCTGACCCAAAACTCTATGGGTCATCCCTTAACACATATGCCCTCCCCCTAAGTCTGATCCCTAGACGTAGTCGATGGTACTTAAAACTGAAGACCCCAACGTCATTGAGACACTGTCGAGTCACAGCAGCAGACTAGTGAGTGTAGAGGCACGCAGCAAGAGATGGGGTAATGTGCCCTAAGGCATGGTCGAATATGATGAGTCTGAGGAGAACGCCTCAGACTCTCTAGGTTATATACATCACAGTAGTGCTGTTATCCTAAGTAACTACCCTTGTCCTAAAGCAACATGGCCTGTGCGCATGCACCTAACGGTCGGAGTCTGGAATGCATATGTACGCTATGATGTAACTGGTGCTAGCCGCGTGCTAACTAGTATGGAAGATACGCGCCACTAATGGTGCACATTGTTACGATTCTACCAGGTACACTCGAATATTCTCTTTGATGCCTCACCGTGTATGAGGACTTAGCGTTCAACCGCTGTACCCAGCGCTCTATCTCTAGGGGCCTCCGCTCAACCGTAGGCCCTGTTTCATGTATAACAACCCTATGCCCACTCTCCGTGATCGCATTGCGTTCTAGCTGATATTCTGTGTCTAACCACAGTAGTTCTATGTTTCACCTCTTGTTGCATTCAACCGCAACGCTTCTCCTTTATTACTTATATTGTTAGCCCAACGGACTTAATAGTAGCAGTACCAAGGACACTATGACCCCGATTAACAGACCGCAGTATATAACCTGATGTAAATACCGGTCGAGTTCCTCAGCTCGACCTTGTTGAATTACAAGGATCTTATACTCGTTCTCAAAGGCTTGAGCAATCAAGCCTGCAGCTTGTATTTTGACGCTCTGACTCTGAGGAGTCTGACGAGTAGTGCGCTACTCAATACGCTGAGTAACTTGACTTGGTTATTTTGCGTTGAACGGATATCCGATCCGTAACACACATGTGATGGTGTATCCAGAGGTCGAGGGTTCGACTTCTGGTGTAAACAAGTAGTGAAGCGTCACTAGAAAATGTGTGACACTGTTGCTTGCTTCTATGTCTCCAGGAGTATCTTATGTTAGTATTCCTCCTGGTACGAGACATGCAAAGCAGCTCACCAATGGCTGGAGTGTGGTGAGCCATATTGAGATCACTACACACCCAGCCGTGTTCGAGCAGATCCGAAATTGAATGGGTGGGAGGACAAAGGCTGTAATTTTATAATGATGCTTCTCTTCTGTGAAGTGTTGAGAAGAGGAAGAAGGCACCAAGTCAACTTCAAAATCTTTCACAACATGTGATTGCTCATCCAACCCATCCTCAACATAGGACATTTGATTTGGCAGCTGTAAGTACATCACTTCATGAGGCTAGGGCTTGTGAAGACTGATTACATCCTATACTACACAGATAATAAATGAATCCTATCTTGGAGATGACTGCACCGTAGGGCACCAGCATGGCCGAGAACTGCTCCGGCGAAGAACTGTATGTGTATGCTTCTATGATACGAAGGCGAGCATCTACATCATATCCGTGTGTTGTCAGATAATAGTCTGCATATGGTCCTAGGGATGCAACAAGATGTCTAAGTGGGTTGGGACGATGCCCAGTGTGCACACGAACGACATGCCTCTCAACAAGATAGATCCAGTCCTCTGGGAGAAGAAGACTGTCATGTCGGATTTCACAACTGGGGTGTGGCGGGACAGGTGTATGTGGTGGGACGGGTGTATGTGGTGGGACGGGTGTATGTGGTGGGACGGGTGTATGTGGTGGGAGGGGTGTATGTGGTGGGAGGGGTGTATGTGGTGGGAGGGGTGTATGTGGTGGGACGGGTGTACGCAGCAAAGCAGGATGGGGAGGAATCATCAGAGGTGGTGAGATCATGTGAACAGGGTTTGAAGGCATAACATCATTTGTGTTGACCCGAGTTGAAGCAGCCAATGGAACATCGTGCGTTGCGTCGGTGTTCCCAGCAGCACAACTCTCTAAGGGAGGTGAGATAGGCAAGCCTGGGAAAGAGAAGCTATGTACAAGCTTGGAGACTTCTGAAATTGAATGCATACCTGTCAGCTGCATCACCACGCCGACAATCCCTGCCCCCGCTTCATTCTGAACGTTTGATATGCCTGTTATCTAACATTACATGAGAATAGAGCAGCAATACATCAAAGTTGTAGTGTCATACCTTCTGCCTGTAGCTCTGGATACCAATAGGCATCGTCTTCCATGTCCAACGTAGGCCTTGTGTCACAACAATTTCTGTGATGCCTCACATATATGGTTACACTGGGGGTTGAACTCTCGACTTCCTGGATACATCATCAGGTGACGTCTTACAGTGTCACCACCCCTAACTAGTTAGCGCGTGGCTAGCAAACATACCACATGATAGATTACATAAACCTAGAAGTACCGTGATCGTTAGGTGCATGCGCACAGGCCATGTCGCTTTAGGACAAGGGTAGTCACTTAGTACTACCACACTACTATCATGTATATAAACCCTAGCGTCTGAGGTGAACCTCAGACTCATCAATCTTGTACCATGCCTTAGGGCACATCTACTCCATCTCTGCTGCGTGTCTCGACTCGCTAGTCTGAAAGCACCTCGACCTCAACTAGGGCCTTGTCACCTCTACGTCGACTTAGTCGGTAGGGCACTGGCTAAAGGAGTTGAGTGGGTGTTAGGTGTAAAGAGGGATGACCCAGAGTATTTGGGTCACCTTGTTACAGATCGAATATCCGTTCAGATGAAATAACTAAGTTGAGTTACTCAGCGTATCAAGTAGTGCACTACTTGTCGGACTCAGCAGAGTCAGAGCATCGATATACAAGCTGCGGGCTTAATTGCTCAGGCCTTTGAGAATGAGTATAAGATCCTTGTAATTCAACAAGGTCGAGCTGAGGAACTCAACCGGTATTTACATCAAGTTTTATACTACGATTCTGTAATCGGGGTCATAGTGTCCTTGGTACTGCTACCACTAAGTCCATAAGGCTAGCATGTTAAGATAACAATAATGAAGTGCCGTGGTTGAGTGCAACAGTGGCTGAATTGTAGAAGTCCTGTGGTTAGACACAAGATATCAACTAGAACCTGATATGTCACAAGACTATGGGCATAGGGTTGATATACAAACGAGGGTCACTGGCTGAGCGGGGATCCCCAGAATAGGGCCCGTGATAAAGCAGTTGAATGCTAAGTCCCTCCCTCCAGTGAGGCGTCTGTAAAGATATTCAGTAGTCCCTGTGCAGACCGTAACAGGCCTCCCTTTGTAGCAGTAATAACATATCGCCTCACCAAGATTTTGGAACGACATGTTCTTCTGGCCACTGAGTCCTTTGACAAGAGGCTCGATTGATTCCCTGCCAATATCACATCGGTGAGTTCTGCAATACCCAGGCAAGTTGCCAAGGCAATTGCACCATCTGAACCAGATCCCTGTCTTGCAACCATAAAGTATGGCATAAAAAGCCTTAGCATCCAGATAGTCCTCGATGTCCTTGACTGCTAGGGATTTCAGAATGCTTGTAACAATCTGCACGACAGTATGTGCAGGTGGGTCTTCTGTTGTTGCATTGTGGAAATACCTGACTTGCAGTTCAAAAAGCTTGTCGGCCTCCCTCTGATTATTGCAATGTATGACAATTGGAAATGGGTAAGAATACTTGTTTTCTGCAAGTTCACGAGGGCTTCGCACACATGCTGGTGAGTTGCTATGTAGTAATTAATACATAAACTCATGTACTGCACATTATAAATCCCAGCCTTTGAGCCTCCAAGTACGATGCATTGGCTATCCATGGTTAGAAGATATGGTAGTTCTGAAATATGGCTATAAGCTTGTTGGGGAGTTATGTCGAGAATGAGGAGGTGAGCATATTCTTGTTCAGTGAATGCACCGCTCTTCGAGCTCAATATGAAATGCATCTCATCGGTACCGGAAGTCTTGTGGGTGAGGTAGATATGAGCAGGGTGGGCAGGCAGGTATAGCTTAAGCAAGAGTGGTTGATTGGGCACTGTGCGACAGAGTAGACATGTCGAACAGACAGCCATGTCAAGCTGCAGCAGTCACATCAAGCAGTCATGTCAAGCAGTCACGTCAAGCTGCAGCAGTTGTGTCTCACATCGCCCCTCGATCAACCATGCATCTCAAGGTACATCCTTTCAAACTTCACATGCACACATAGTTAATCCCCATCTTTTCATCCGGTGCATAGTACAGTGACTAATAGTTTATTTTGTTACAGTAAAGTAATTTACACGTGTCCAGAGTCACGAGCTCTCTATTGCATGTAGCATTAAAGTTGAGTTGTGCATTATTATTCCCATTCTTTGTGGTTGCAGATTTATTTCCTCTGCTTCAGATACACACCCTCATAATGCTCCTGTGTCTGATGATGATTCCCATCCTTTGTAGTTGCAGATTAAAGTTGAGTCGTGCATTAATTCTACATCGCAAGATTTGACACAAAATCTACTAATGCCCCCATATCCACTTTGCCCTCATCATTTATTGCATCTGCCTCAGCATCCTCAGCATCCAGAATCCCTCCTGTGAGTATGCTTGTGCGTTCCATAGCAGGCCGGTCATCTCCTCGATTAATCACGTCTGCAGGGAATACACGAACACCTACTGCCGCAGCGTGGTTATGAGTGCCAGGGTAAGGTATGCCCGTAAATCTTTTTAGTTCATATAGCTTTTCAAGTTGATCTAGATGCCGTGCGTTTATGTTCCTGTGGCATTCACAATACTTGGCTACTGCTCCGTATACCCTCGACTGCTCAGCTTTGAGACGTGCAAGGACATCCGAAAAATGAGCCTCTTCGTCATGAATGGACATGTGCAGGCGGAGCACCTTGATGTTACAATGCTCGATTTTCTCTTGCACACGTTCAATCCACCATGCTTGTTTCATTGTCTCACGAATCGCAGGCTGTGTCCATGGTTTGTCCATCACACTGTTGTGAGTATCTCTTGACAGGTGAAAGTCCTCCAGGAAATTGTAGTGGGATACTCTTTCCCAGTCAACAGTGGGATTCAGGGGATCCAGCTTCAAAGCAGCCTGATTGTATATCTTGATGGCGTTTCGAATGGCTTTTGATTGTGCTTGCAGCAATATAGCAATGTATGTTCGTGTGCGATATCCTTGAAACAGATCAATCGTTAATTACAATCATATGAAAGCCACAGCACTTACTCATCTGTGATATGTTCATCCTGTGTAATTCAAACAGGTGTTGGATTACAAGGCACTGGAGATTGTCCAATGCCTTATTATACTGCCTATTTGTCATGTAGCTTACTGCGTCGATGTATTGCTGATCCGTTACTTCCCACCGCCTGGCAATTCCCATGTGAACCTCCATTCTGTAACCTCACATGTTAATGTAGCATGTCATTTGCATAGGATTTTACGCCAAGTCTCCAGCTTTCACATGCAAGACAATTCAGCATTATAGTCGACTGAGCTGGCAATTGGAGGAGTGAAACGTAATTCAGCGGGGGCAGCACGATAGAACTTCGAAGAGATGCCTTCAAGTTCAGCCACTACTGCACATAGCTCTTGTAACACCTCGATGTAGGCAACCATGTGTAAATTAGTGTCGTTCTTGTGCTCGAGCTGCTGAAAACAGGAGCACTCCTCTTCATGACATGTGTGTATCTGATCCAGTGTGATGCCTAGTGAGTCCAGTGCTTCTTTCAGAGCTGTAGATTCTGAGTCCAAGATGTCTAGAGCCTGCCTGTAATTATTGAAGATCATAGTGCTCAGGTTTGGATATTTTTCTTCATCCCATTTTTTGAAGTAAGTGTCAATTAGAACGTGTCGGAAATACACCGATGCATGTTGAGTGACAGAGGCAAGATTGTTGGATGCACTGAATATTCTCTCCAGTGTCTCGAGATCCTTGATGCCTGCACCTTCAATGACGTTTGGATGGTTGCACGTCTGACATGGATAGCAGTGAGTATATCTATATCCATGGAAGGCATTCACACAGCATCTGCAGTTTGTCTCTTTCCATCTCCATCCAAGAGAACTGCGTCATATAGTCCCCTCAAACTCGCATCCAATGTCGTATCCCACAAGTACGCGTTCGCCAAATACATTGAGTGATTTTGATACAATTTCCAGGGGATATTTGGCTCTATGCAATTAGTTAGCCATAGTTCACTATAATAATGCATGCTTACAGTTCTCCACTTCGTACCATGTCCATGAGCCACAGAATAAATCCGTGTCTGCATGCACTGGCAAAGATCCCGGTCTCATCAAAAATTGCCCACATTTTCTTTCTCATCAGACACCACTGCCTTCCAGTTCTTCGTACATGGTTCGTAATCCAGGCAATCAATGGCTCCATCCATCAGGTCACCTTCAGTCATGTTTTGAGTACCCTCCTCTGCATCGTTGCCCTCCTCCTCTGCATATTCCGCCCATGAATCATTTGGTCTGCGCTTACAAGATTGCACCTCATTTGCATACTGGTTAACAAAGTCCTGTGCTAAGAAGTAGTTGCTTTCCTCGAGGATTCGGATATCTCCTTGCATCCTGTTGTCGAATGGAGCGAGGTGCTTGAAAGAATCGTTACCATCCATACATATGAGCCTCTTCCACTTCAGAGCAGGCTCCCCAATAAGCTGTGAGATGACATGAGAGATTCAAAGGCAATTTGGGGATCCCTACATACCTCATAGCCACAAGCTGGACAGCCATACAAAATACACCAGTTTGGAGAGTTGCGTCCGAGTGCAGTGAGTACTTGCTTGTCAACAATGTGACACATGCCAAGATATAGCTCAAACGCGTCTGCAACTAGGGTTCGAAAGCGCGCTTTATACGGAATCTAAAATATATTATAGATTGCGGGCAACATAGTGTATGAGCTAATGTACCTTATACAAGTAACACATCAGCTTGCAGAAGGCTTCTATGCTGAATGATGCTTTGAATAGTCGAATTGAATATAGGAACTCAAGTGATTTTAATGAGATGGTGATGGTTGGGTTGATTGGTGTGGTACCGGAATATCCATGCATTACTATAGCCTCAGTGTTTGATCGCATACTTGAAGCACGTCGGACAGTAACAGAGGAGGGACTTCAGTCAATTATCTTAATCTGCCAACTGCCCTTCGCTTAATAAATCGCAGTTGCAAGCTAGGTTTGCATGCAGATTAATCTGCTAGCTGCGGCAGATTACTTACTGTGACAATAAAATGGTACATCCAGGATTTGAACCAAGAGCCTTAGCACAGATGAGAATAAGAGCATTGCAGCATACATTATCCAACTGAGCTACAGTGCAACTAGTATCTGCACACTTTTAAGAAATATATAGAGTATTTTGTAAACTTCATTTTGGCAGTTTAACATCTTCCATAACACAAATACAAATGAATCTGCCTCTAAAGACCTGTGATTCCAGTGTATTCAGCTTTCCCATCATGAGTTGCTCCAGGTCAGGCATGGTAAATCAAGCTACCACTATCATTGATTTCTTCATGCTTGTTGTAGCAGTTAGTTACCTTGATGATTTGTGGAAATTGTGTGTAAAATTTGCGTTATATATATTTTGATTGGTCAAAGGTAATTGCTGTCACATGGCTCAATTAGCTAATTATGCTGCAATGCTCTTATTCTCATCTGTGCTAAGGTCCTTGGTTCAAATCCTGGATGTACCATTTTATTGTCACAGTAGATTAATCTGCCGCAGCTAGCAGATTAATCTGCATGCAAACCTAGCTTGCAACTGCAATTTCTTAAGCAAAGGGCAGTTGGCAGATTAAGATAGTTGACTGAAACTCTACAGCAGAGGTTGTAAGCATAAAAATATTGAATGCAGAAATGTCAAATGTTGTTGCCAGTGTGTCAGATGCAGGCTCCTCTGTACAATCTGCATAGCACCAGTGGGTATATGCTACTGCAATTTCTGGAAGTACCACATTCCAATTCTCATCCATGTGTTGTATACACTGGTGCCAGGTATGTGCATCCTTTCTTCTATGAAAACTGTGCATATGATATTTAGCAGCAGCAGCTATAAAAGTGTCATATGACATACCTCAAATGTGTAATATCTCATAGTGCATGCATGAAATCTTCGTTCATACGCAAATCCTCAGGGATGGTCTCCATTCATCGTCATCATTGCCAACAGCCTCTGAGAACACCCCAGCTGGCTCGGCATCTTCAACATCCATGGGTACTTGATCGCCACGGATTTTGGCAAGGATGCCCAAAGATTGCTGGCTTGAGCCTGAGATCGTCATTATTACAAAATGCGCTAGGATAGGTAATGCCTAACATACCTGCAGACCTCATCTTGTTCCTCTCCTTAACCTTCTGTCTCTCTAAAAAGAGGTCACATTGTTTTAAGTTTTTGTTGGCTGAACTCCGACCCAACCCCTGGCCTACAGATGTGTGCGCAGTATGTGAGAGTCCTTTGGTACATGCCATGTTGAATAGATGCAACTGAATAAAGCCAATTATGAGCTTGTATAGTGAGTTGAAGTAAGTTAGGCACAAGTATCGTCAAACGTCTCGGAAGACCTCAAGCTCACCAGCTCACGTGATAGATCATTGGTCATGATCAGACATGCTTATATGTTCTCCAGTGCATACCTGGCTAACCATTTGTAAGTCGAATAAGAGTCATAATAAAACACAGGAGTGTTATTAGATAAGCATGCTGCTATCTGAAGGTCGAGGTGTGACAAGGCCAAGTGTGCTAGGTGTGGGATAACGTTCCACATTTGGAAGGTCAGACACCTGCTGGATGTCATCCATTGTTGGGCAGCAGTGTCCATCCCATGCATGTGAGCTATGGAAATATAGTTATTGCCATTGGAATCATAGGGCTATGTTGTCTAGAAAGCGTGAAAGAACGGTGTGATTATGTAAAGAATTGAGTGTGCCATCACCACCGTCATGTGTGACAGTGGCAGCAGGGTGCTTGTTGGTGGCGTGGGGAGTGAGGTGCTGGTGGGTGGCACGGGGAGTGGGCAGGCACATGATCTTCACCCCAGAAGGGCAATCGACTGCAGTGTTACTGGCAGTATGTGGGTAGGACAATAATTCAAGCTTATTAGCTTGGTGCATGCACATGTATGGCAAGCTAATAAGCTTGGTAATACATGAGGTTTAGGTGAACCCCCCAATGGCAAGACTTTGGATGGAAATCCACCCAGGACAGGCTCGAACCCAGACCACACTGGTGTTACCAGCTGACCTGGGGAAAGGCTTTGAGGTGATGCTTGCCACTACACCACCACCATCCCCTGGTTTGGAATGATCTTAACATTCTTGATCTCAGGATATTACATTACACATGATCACTAGTATGCTTGACACTGATTGATTCCACCCAGTGTGTTTGGAACCACCCGTGCAGTGCCCTTGTGCAATATCAAGTGCAATACTGAGAATCACATAATTAGTACCTCGTATGCTGGCCCAATTGACACGCCAATTCCTCGAGCCATAATGTGACACATGCTACAACCTCAGACACACACCGGGGGAAGGGGCTCACACAAAGGCACCTTCCTGGTCTGGGGCATCTCAGGCTGAAGAGGCCAAGACAAGTCTGGGGTTCACCCAAGATTGTCAGCCCATTATATAGACTACACTATTTGTACATGTTATGGTGTGCAGCCCATAGGGCATTGGTGCTGACCTAATCCAAGTGCTACGTGGCCTGTAATGGCATCGGGGCACTGGTATGGTTCAGAGGCATGGGATGTCCATAGGACATAGCAGGTTCAGCCTGGATCGGAGTGGGTTACCAATCTGTTGGGCACGATCGGTGGTTCTCATCAATTGGGTCTACCAGTAGTGGTGGGTCATAAAGTCCATTGATTGGGGTTCCTAGCATGATCGGGGCCGATGCCGGTAATGGCGGGGTTAGCAGTCTGTGATCGGCAACATAGCTAGTGATTGAGGACTGGCTGGTAATGGCCTTGGGTGATGTATGGTGATCGAGCATGATCAGCTGCAATCAGTGACATCATAGGTACTGCCCGTGGTTGGTGTTCCTCATAGACTAGGGCATGCAGTGGATTTAGAGCCTCCATAGGCTACAGTCCATATCGTACATAGTTCATGCCGGTAATGGCATGTAGTCCGTGGTCAGTAATGACCATGTAGCCCATAATGGCTGTGGTTCATGGAGATGGGAGGTGCTTGGAGATGGCTGGTTGGGTGGACTCATCTGGTGGTCCTAGCCATAAGTCTTGGATGGCCATGCTGGGTTTGTCAAGCTAAGATGAGGTGGCGAGCTAGTGAGTGATGGGGTTCTTAGCGGCTTGGTTGGGTGTGTTTCCTGGCTCATGGTGCTCTGTCATGCTTGTATGGCTTTGTGACTGGGCTTTGGACTGGTTGGATGGACTGTTGGTCTGGGACTAGGGTTCTAGGTGTGGCTGGTGATGCTGGTGGCTAGTGCCCGGGATGGTTCATATGTAGGGCTTGGTTCTAGCTGAGGCATCGGGTTCCAGCTTCAGGGGGTGCTCTCAATGATTGGAAAAGGTACTGTGCCTAAAGGTTTGAAATTGGCTTGTGACATAACGTCATTGCACTCACATCATCCATGCAGGCGATATGTTCAGATTGACAGTCTCGCCGACTTAGAGCACGCCAGTGATAAGCAAGCACGAGGCATTCTCATTTTGTGAAGATATACAAAGAGACATAAAGCGCTGCTTTATGGGCTGAGAGGCTCCTTATCTTCAGCAATGAGAATAACAGCATCATTTTGCCACACGATGTATCCTGGACGTAAAACAGCAGGTCACCACATTTCAGGGAGCACCCATATTACGATTCAATTGCGGTAGCAGTAAGGCGTATGTCAATGCTATCCAGTGAGGCTCGATCCCTTACTAGCCAGTCATTTCTGCACCCACGTAGCACGCACTAGTGCGGTTTCAAAGTTAAAGCGCCGATTTATGAGAAAATGAGGAGTGGCATCTGTATGCGGCGTACGGCGTGAGGGAAAGTGCGTAACTGAGAAACCGCTCGTGAGCATTTGGCATCTTCACAGCTGAAGTAGTTCACTTCAGCCGATATCAAAATTTGCAGTGTGCGTACAGAGTTGAGAAGCCGTGTCACCAAGAAAGCTGTGCTACAGTAATTCGACCGAAAACACTCGTACATTGTGTACAGAGCACATCTGCGGTAGAGTCTCGACAGCGTAACACTTGCAGCTCCAGAACTGTGTATCCAACGGTCATCATTCACCGAAATAACATTGCATCAGTCGCGGACACGGGTAAACTGCCACTGGCTACGAGGATCAGTGTACGACTCAGCCAGAGCGACCTAGACGAGGCAATGAGGTGAGTCGAGCAGATTAGCTGTATATGTTTGATAGTCTCACAGGTGTTCCCTCCTGATCATCCGGGAGACCCCAGACAAGCTGGACATCTGTCGGTGAGATACTAATTATAGTCCTGATGTCAGTACCCCGTTTACTAAGTGTTACACAGAATCTGCTCACGTATACTGGTCCTTCTTCCTCGTCTCTTGGATGTCGAATTGTTGCTTGTGGCTTCTGCCAACAACTTCGGCGCCAACAGAAGCGCGGGGGCCGACATTGGCGTAGGACGTATGAGTCTGGTTCTCGATGGTGTACTTTCCATTTCCGAGCCTCACTACATTCTCATCAGTACGAGGGAGAACGCGACGAGTTCGATGAAGTTATCTTACCTTCCTTCCATTGCTGGATTCCTCGGCTGTACCCACGATAGAAGACCCATCGTTTGGGTCAGGTAGGAAGAGCGACCCCGAAGTGCGGACATTCTGAATAATGTAACGTCCAGTGTCGAGAGACATGTTGGTGGTAGTAAGCTTCTACGATGCTGCTGGATCCTATGGATAGCGTCGCCTTTTTATATATTCTCCAGACATATTCAAAACATCACGGCTTATCCATGTATACTCGATGGCGTGCGATTACGTTAATACCTTCTCATTTCGAGACACTGAATTGATTCATGCATCCTCAGCTCGAGGGCTTCATAGATTGTCAGAGATAGACCTTGTGTCTGGCTTCTAGCTGCTCTGAAGAGCGATAGTTTGTATCGATGTGCATTTCGACCGAGGCAGAGCTAGAGGCACGCTTCAGGTCCCGAGCTTGTGCTGAGGGATCTGAACGTTGTCCGATCAGGTGTCAACTCTTTTGAATTTGAAGGCAGCATGATTTTGGCTTTGAAGGTACCTGGATGAGAAGCAGTAGACATTGACTCCGTGCTCTCTATATTAGAGATTATTCATTAGAGATGGTACATGTGCAAGTCGAATTAGTGTTGTCAACGGGACGTACGGAACATATGGAGCATTTACCGCATACTATGCTCAGTTGCTCTTCATATCTGGCGCACTGATAAGGGAGAGAAAACAGATCAAGTCAGAGATTGTAAGTGAAGTGGCACAAATAAACAGAAGTAATAGGAGCAAGTCGAGACCGCCCAATTAAGCGCTACGCTTTGGCCTACAGATTAAAGATCTGGATCCTCGATCATCGACGGTGGACGATCATCGATGTCATGGAGTGGCCGAGGTCCCGGTGGCCACAATCGTGAGGTTTACTCGTGGTCGGTGCTTTTGGATGCATGTGTGTCTCAACAGGCTAGCCATCGCTGGAGTGTTTCTTCATGCTAGCAGGTCACATTGTTACTCACCAGACCGCTCCAATCTTCTTAGCTGATCGATGGCTCATCGATTCATCTAGCGTCCGCGGAAGCTGTGGGCTGTCATACGAAGGTACGAATGAGAACTCGGAGAATACACTGTGACACAATGACAGGTTGTTTATATATACCTTGCTAGGTATATATAAATAACTTGTCATTGTGTCACAACTCTTGAACCACACATACACTTCAAGCGCTTGTTGTGATCTTCTATCTCCTGTGCTAACCATAGTACGCCGCACTCATGCTGGATGTCAAGAATTGCGCCATGTCAACTCATGTGCGACTAGCCGAGATCTCGACACGAGTATGGGAATCTGCTGCGACGAGGCCATGTGCCAAGACCCATGGCAAGCAACCTGAAGTACACAGTATTGCTACACAGAGTATATGGTTTTTGCTGTTCTGCTTGCTAGAGCCGTTCTGATATCTATCTTTTGCTGGGATGGGATCTAGCTTTTTGAACTCAGCTCAGTGATACTCTCTCAACAATGGTGTTATATTTGCATATGAGTGAGATCGACGAGCTCTTCTCCATAGAATTCATGGAAAACAACCAGAAGTATCTATGTGCTTGATTAGCAGGAGCACTGACCGTGAGCGAGATGGTTTTGTCACAAATATCCGATTACATTGTGTACAGAGTTCACATTCCAGCTACCCCCAAAAATCCACTTGGTTGCACTGCACATTCTCTTCCATCACGGCTGAGCCTCAGATGTATAGAACCCAGTATGCGTTATGCTTTGCCGCTGACAACTCGGAGCTCAAGACATGCAGGCCAGCGGACATGCACGGACGCGGATCTAACAGTGAGGATGCAGCGATTTCTAACCACCTGAGACTTCCTCATAGTGCGGTTTACGACCACAATTAGAGAGTTTCAGACATTGTCCCCCATGATAGCGGAGCTCAATTAGTAGGCGCATCTAATGATGTCAGTGACTCAGCACGGCTTGGCTTTTTTGCACTTGAGTAAAGATATTCTGCAGGGTCTGGAGTCTGGAACGTATACTTTGCCTCGGGCACTCGCGTGCAAGCCGACAGAAAGTGAAATAAATCATCTGTACTGCATTTCACGACTACGTCGCTAAGTCAGAACGGGTTTGTCATCATTTCTTGTTGCTCTCATTATGTCTCTGACTATCAGTGACTGTCGACTCGATTGTCCAACAGTGACACACTCCAGGAGATCCAGGTTCGGTTATTATACATCTATGGGTGTTTATCCAACTTCCAGCTTGCCAATCTACTTGGTAGATAACGAACACTGGTGGAGGGTCACTCGCATGAGTTCTTTCGATGCCGAACAAGATGCTTTCTTGATCAGATATATGCTCTTAGAATATATTTCATCCCGTCAACAAGGCGATACGCGCTTTTGCGATTTGCGCCTATCTTCATGCGCGCGCACCTCTCAAGCATGCAGAATATTTCTGATGAGAGTGATTACTATGCAGGCAATTTGTGCAAAGCAAACTGACCCCTGATCTGTTATTCACTTAGATGTGACTGACTCATCAGCAAAGGTGCATTTTTCCGACTTACCTAGATTTACATGGGTGGGGTAGATCTAATGAGTGTGTGTAGATTTACCTAGAATAACATAGATCAGCTGTTTGGTCCGGGGATTATGTGTGGAATACTACAGACGAAGAGACGAGCTCGGGATAATTCCAGATTTCGGTAGATCAGCATAATCCTTGGGCATCGATGTATTTCAGGGCCTGTCATAACACTGTAACTGAGGGTTGCATTGTGCTGTGATGGTACGACAACATTAGACCAATAAACTTGTATACATTCAAAAGGATATCAGAGCAGTGCAAATGAGTAGTTTCAAATCTACTAAATGAGTTTTTTTCTGTGGAAAGTGCGGGTCAGTAGGTGTCAAGTCACTTATCCAGAGTACTGCTCACCACCTCAATAGACCAATGTTATAGACTTTGAGCCCAAGCTGTGCATATTCATCAATTACTTCTTCATCCTCAGGTTCTTCAACATCATCATCAGTCTCACTCTCATTGTCACTCCCATCTTTACTGCCTGACTCTGTTGCTGTAGGCCTATAATACCTCTCTTCTGCGCATTCCTCTTCATCTTCATTGTCTTCTTCTCCATGGCCTGATAAAGCAGTATCTTATCAATCCAATGCTAATATAGGACAATATCCCACTGTTATGGGTTGTATATCCGCTCATTATATTCAAGTCGCGATCAGCTGCACCAAGTTGCCTTGACTTGACATTTGTGTTACGGTCTATGCACAGACTGCTGATTTTCTCTGACACTTCATTGTATAATGAGACTTAGCATTCAACTGCCTCACTGCATGCTTTATTCTAGGAACCCCCATTCAACCAGGGACCCATGTTTATGCCCAACACCCTATGCCCATATGTTCCAGTTGTATCACATTCTAGCCTGTGTTCTGTGTCTAACCACAGGGATTCTCGTGTTTCAGCCTCTGTTGTGCTCAACTGCAACATTCTCATCTGTCAATATAGTGTACTAGTATGGATGCAGTAGTAGCAGTACCAAGGACACTGTGACTTTGGTCGATAAGTAGCAGTATATAATCCGATGTATATACTGGCCAAGTTCCTTAGCTCAACCTTGTTATAAATACAAGGATCCTACACTCATTCTCAAACTTAGGAAACTAAGCTCCAACTTGTATATCAAGGCTCTGACTTGACACAGACTAACCTGTCTGTGGGACCGGCCTACAAGGACGGTGTGGAAGGGCAGTGCGGAGAATGCAGCGAATAGCAGGTCGCCGACTATATGCGCGAGAGACCGGAGAGGGTGTGTGCGGGAATGCGAACAAACCCAGCACAGAATACGATGGCCGCAAACGGTAGCGTAACGAATATACGTAGATAGACGAAGTAAAACTAATAAACTAAACGACTAATCGTGCTTACGAGTGACCTTCTACTCGCGCTAAACGTCTTGCTTCTCTTGAGGGGATGGCGTTGCCTCGCCAGAACTCAGAGGTAAGCTAGTACGAAAAGCGTGGGAAGAGAGATTTGTTTACAGTGTGTCGAAGGCCCAGTTTATATGTTACATGGTGCCAGAATTCGAGAGCCGACTGAAAAGCGACAGGACAGAAACTATGATGAAAGGGAGTGGAGAAAGTACCTAATTAAGTAAAGGATTTGCCATAATAGTATAAACGAGCTGGGAGCCGCGTCATCGGCACAGACACGTCTGCTATACCCTAAGACATGTCAAACACAACGCGCAATGGCTCGAACGTGATTGGCTGATCATAGACCGCGCCCTATTTACGTACGCATCTCGCCGCCCTTGAGCGCGGGAACGTCGGTCTAGATCATCAACAGCTCTACGTCGTGTTAGTTAAACATATCCGCGGGACATAGCTCGCGCGCTGGTAGAGTTGGTGGGAGTATGACAGTATAGTACAAGTAAAACGGAAAATATACCATAAAAGTGAATAATTAACTGTACGGCGTCTTTCACCTCCACAACGGGGGGCACATAACGCCCATAGTGCACATGCGCATCCAGCAGCGGTGAACGTCGGGCATAAGTCTACAAGAGACTACCCCTAGGTCGACATAACCAGACAAGCATGTGAGAGAGAGTGTGTGTCAGTGCCATCCATGCCAGCATCGCACAAACTGAGAAGAAAGGGGGGCAAGCCCCAATGTCGAGAATCTTAGGAATGAGGATGTAAGTCCTCATCCCGTCGTACTTATACATGCTGTAGATACCTAAACGTCTAGCCCTAAAGTGACGGCCCGTGCACTGTAACTAAGAGGGCACATGACAAGTAGCTATCGTAACGTAACATGTAATTGGTGTGACCGTAACATGAGGTATCTGAGGCGCGCGCTACCCTACAGCACTTATCTAGTGGGTCAGGTGGTCTAGTAAGAGATACTGAGTGCGACGTGGAGGAAAGGATGTAAGTAAGGAGTTAGCCCCATGCCTAGGGGTGCCTTTGCAATACATTCTAAGGGACGTCGTAGAACCCCTCCACAGGGAATTCTGTGACATGACTCTCCAGTACCAGCCCCAGAGAATACAAGTAGTGCACTACTTGACCTGCTAAGTAACATGCTCAGTTATCATTATCTTAGCTGAACAGATATTTGATCCATAACAATTCATGTGTCACAAGAATTCTCTAATTTTCTTACTATTTTCTACCATTTTGCCGGTATTTCTACCTATTAATCTCGACTTTTCATACCAATAAGTAGCTTATCTAGTTTGTAACATTAGCATTACATACAAGCTAAATGATGGCCACGTTATCAAACCTCACATGTGTGTTACGGGTCGAATACCCGTTTGTATATTCGAGTCGCGAATATAGATCGTTCTTCTGCACGTAGGCACGTCGCCGTATGCAAGGCAAATACTCGTTAGATGCCTTCGGGTCCTAAGTGAAGTCCTTAGGAGATCGGTTAATATCCAATACGCGTTAGAGGATATAATCTGTTCAAGTGCGAGTCGAATAGAATATAGGACTCGCCTAAGTCCGAGAAGTCAGTGTGCACTTCGAGGACTTGGTCGTTCGATTGCTCGAGTGAGAAATACTGAGCGTAGTTTCCTACGTTTGAGAACGAGTATAAGACTTCTTGTTTATACAACAAGGTCGAGCTGAAGAGCTTCGACAATAAGTACATGAGCTTTTATACTACGCTAAGTTTCAGGGGTCAAGTTCGTCCCAGATGTCACCGCTACTATCTACGCTATAGTACCAAACATTTGATAAGTATGTAGTGATATGTCTGAAACGATAGATAGAAATGATGATGGCGGTTGAACGCCATCTGTCAGCTAACGAATGATAACCATGAAACGGGGACAGAGTTGGATCTGTCAAAAGTGAAACACGCCCTACATGCTAATACAACTGGGGATACACCCAGTAGAGTCACGAGTAGCCAGGGGGTTGGTTGCGCAACAAGTCCCTGTATCGTATTCGCCCAGTGGTGAGTTCTGTCGATATTCGAAAAATTAAAATTACCGTAACAATGTGGTTATCTTATCCACAGAAGTTGCCATAGAGTCACATGTCTAGTACTAGCCAATTGGACTACTCGTCTGAAAGTTGTCAGCACTTCCACATCAGCGGACCGGGCGCTGCTCACACCCTTGCTTACCAATGACAATGAGCACTATATGCTATTGGCGTGGCCTATGCCACCTGTCTATATCCCGGTATTGATCAGTATATCCATTTAACGTGTATTACTCAGTACTTAGGTCTCTGGGGACTTGTACATACGAATACAGACATGAGTATTACCTAATAAGACTGTTAGGGGTCTTATACTTCATGTATATATACCGGACTTGCTGAGCACTATTGCCTCAGTTCTATTCATTGCATTCATACTACAAGTTAACCACTCATCATATCCTGCTTAACATCTTGTCATCTGCTCTGCACTTCAAGCACAACCAAGTAAGTAGAGGATACAGCTGGTATTGAGTTTAAGGACTCAAGTAATATCCAATGCACATTAGAGGATATATCAGTTTGGTGTGCAAGTTGAATAGTAGACTCACTAAAGTCTGAGAAGTCAAGTGTGCACTTTGAGCACTTAGTCTTCTTGAGCTCACAGAAATACTGAGCAAAGTTTCCTTCATTTCAGAATGAGTATAAGACTCTTGGTATTACAACAAGGTCAAGCTAAAGAGCCTCAACCATAGTTACATGAGCTTATATACTATACCGAGTATTTAGGGCCCTATGCCTCCCAGATGTCACTGCTACTATGTATGACATAGTCTTAAATGTATGATGAATATGCAGTGATGTACCTGTAATGATAGATTATGATGATAGGGGTATGGCAGTTGAATACCATCTGTTATGGACTGAATATGTTACGGGTCGAATACCCGTTCATATATTCGAGTCGCGAATATAAATCGTTCTTCCACATGTAGGCACGTCACCGTATGCGAGGCAAATACTCGTTAGATGCCTTCAAGTCCTAGGTGGAATTCCTAGGAGATCGGTTGATATCCAATACGTGTTAGAGGATATAATCTGTTCAAGTTGCAAGTCTGATATAATATAAGACTTGCCTAAGTCCGAGAAGTCAGTGTGCACTTCGAGGACTTAGTCGTTCGGTTGCTTGAGTGAGAAATACTGAGTGTAGTTTCCTACATTTGAGAACGAGTATAAGACTTCTTGTTTGTACAACAAGGTCGAGCTGGAGAGCCTCAACAGTAAATACATGAGGTTATATACTATGTTAGGTTTTCGGGGTCAAGTCTGTCCCAGATGTCACCGATACTATCTACGCCATAGTACCAAACGTTTGATAGGTATGTAGTGATATATCCGAAATGATAGATAGGAATGGTGATGGTGGTTGAACACCATCTGTCAGCTAATAGATGATAGAGATGAAACGGTGGCAGAGTTGGATCTGCTAAAAGTGAAACACGCCCTATATGCTAGTACAACTGGGGATGCACCCAGTAGAGTCATGAGTAGCCAGGGGGTTGGTTGCACAACAAGTCCCTGTATCGTATTCGCCCAGTGGTGAGTTCTGCCAGCATTCGAAAAATCGAAATAACCGTAACAGAATATCCATTCAGCTGAAATAACTAAGGTGAGTTACTCAGTGAGTCAAGTAGCACACTACTTGTTGGACTCCACAGAGTCAGGGTGTTGATATACAAGTTGAGGCTTAATTGCTTAAGCTTTGAGAATGAGTATAAGATCCTTGTAATTCAACAAGGTTGAGCTGAGGAACTTGACTGGTATTTACATCAGATTATATACTATGGCTTTTTGACTGGGGTCATAGTGTCCGTGGTACTGCTACCATTAAGTCCATAAGGCTAGCATGCTAAGTAGACAAATACAAAGTGTTGTGGTTGAATGCAACAAGAGTTGAAACGTAGAAGCTCTGTGGTTAGACACAGAATATCATCTAGAACCTGATACAATGGGGAACTATGGGCATAGGGCTGTTGTACATGAAACGAAGGTCTCCAGTTGCATGGGGACCCCTAGAATAAAGTGCATGGTGAAGTGGTTGAATGCTAAGTCCCTCCATACAGTGAGGCATCAGAGAAAATAATCGAGTGTACCTGTGCAGACTGTAACACCATCAGTCAATCATATGATAGATATGAAACAATACTAGAGTTGAATCTGTCAGACCTGAAACGGTGATATAGAGCTAGTACAATCAGGGTTGAGCCTGATGAGACCATGAATCCCAGGGGTATTGGTTGCACAACAAGTCCCTGTATTGTATTCACCCAATTGTGAGCTCTGCAAGTGTCTGAAAAAAATATCATGACCATAACACCCACCTATATTTGAGTTCTGTGAGCTCTGTTCATCTTAATCCTTGTGCTCATCAAGCACAGCACTCTTGGTAGTTTCTTCCACATCTTCCCAGGCTTATTGTGAGTTATATGTTCCCATATGTCTGATGCCACCACCAAGGTAGTGCATGAATATATCACAGTCAACAAACCTTGGAATACATTAGCTTGCATTATAGAGATGAATTGATGAGTTACTTACATGTTAACATCATAGTTAACATAGTCCTTGTCCTTCTCTGAAGGCTGCCATGCTGCCATTGAGGGCCCAAGGAAGTACCATGTCTTCTCAGAGAATGTAGCAATGAGGTGTGCACCACGCAAGACATTTGCTGGGTCTATGAAACCAAATAGCCTTTCATCAGAGTTGTCAGGAATGAGGCCAACACGATGAAGACGTCATGCTTGAAATCCACCATTGAACTCCGGATCACGGCCAAACCAGCAAACCCAGAGGAAGAACAAGTGCTTTGAGATAGGGGTTGTGTTACGGTTATTTTGATTTTTCGAATATCGACAGAACTCACCACCGGGCGAATACGATACAGGGACTTGTTGCGCAACCAATCCCCTGGCTACTCGTGATCTTACTGGGCACATCCCCAGTTGTACTAGTCTGTAGGGCTCGTTTCATCTTTGGCAGATCCAACCCTGCCACCGTTTCATGTTCATCGTTTATTAGTTGACAGATGGCGTTCAACCGCCATCATTCCTATCTATCGTCTCAGATATATCATTCCATACTTATCAAACGTTTGGGACTATAGCGTAGATAGTATCGGTGGCATCTGGGACAGACTTGACCCCTGAAACCTAGCGTAGTATAAAAACTCATGTACTTACCGTTGAGGCCCTTCAGCTCGACCTTGTTGTATAAACAAGAAGTCTTATACTCGTTCTCAAACGTAGGAAACTACGCTCAGTATTCTTTATTCGAGCAACCGAACGACTAAGTCCTCGAAGTGCACACTGACTTCTCGGACTTAGGCGAGTCTTATATTCTATTCGACTCGCACTTGAACAGATTATATCCTCTAACGCGCATTGGATATTAACCGATCTCCTAAGGACTTCACTTAGGACCCGAAGGCATCTAACGAGTATTTGCCTTGCATACGGCGACGTGCCTACGTGCAGAAGAACGATCTATATTCGCGACTCGAATATACGAACGGGTATTTGACCCGTAACAGGTTGTGATGGTGGCATATAGGTGACATTAGCATGGAAGATTCCAATCACACATGTCACAGATTTGGGACATGCCACTATTTTTCCCGTATTTTTACCTATTTATCTGGTATTTCTACGACCTTGTAGACATTTACGCTGCTAAGCGCCCGTCTACACGTACACGCAACCAAACAACACGTACACAACGCGGTATACGTCCACTTGTCATAACAACACGTACATAACACGCTTGTACGCGTCAATGACTCAGCGGACTAACCTCCGGTGTCACGCGCTTTACTCATATCCCGATACCAGGGTATGTCAGTACGATTGGATAAGCGGCCCGCTCGTTATCACATGCCAATGCCCTTACGATTACTCATATCCCGATGCCGGTATATAAGAATCACATGCATGGCTTACTAACGTAGCTACAGCCACTTCCACAACATGGACCTACGGTCCAAACAAACGATCTTACTGGTGCGGCCATTACCGGCGCACATGGTCTATTGTAGTTTACGACTTAACCATATTAGTTATGTCTGCGCACAGACCACCTTCATGTTTGGCTCCCTTACCAGTAACCAAACAAAGCATGTATATAAGTAGGGCTATCACTGCGGATGAGCCTTAGATTTGTTCTCTGCATTCGCACAGTTACATACCATCTCTGCTTGCGCCCACTAGCCTCCTCACTAACCTTCTGCAACATCTTCAAGTCGCCTATAAGGTTATAGTGTGAGTCCCACAGTCTAGTCTGTGTCAACACAAGCATACCAAAATTCCCATGACTGCTTTCTTGATCATTATCATCATAAGCTGGCAGCATGATATCAGGGTGAGATCTCAGGTTAATCGAGTCTTGTGCTCGTCACATGTCATAAGTAGTGTAGTTAATGTGAAACACTTTGTGCCGATAGATCCGGTCATCATCAAACCTGAGATTTTGGCATTCCTGATCTGTGAATTCATCCTCATCACCACCATAAGGATGCTTCAGTAAGCATGCCAGTAGATGGTCCTTGAGCAGTGGGATAAAATTCTAAGGAGTCATTTCACATTATTTAGAGTGCATTGCTGAATCAAGAGTTGCGAAACTTACACTGAATGCTGATTCATTATTATCAGTACAAACCCATGCAATGAGATCCAAATAATCTTGCTGTGAGTGCAAGATATGGAAGCATGGATCTGGGTTTGAATATGGTAGCTTCTCATGTTCATGGTTGCTGCCTGTTGGTGATAATATTGCATGCCACATCCTACCATGTTGTGGTAACATGACAGCTTCCCTATACATATGATCAGTATATTTCCTTGGTTGCTGCACTTCCTGGTTAGTTCCCTGAGTTGGAAGAATCACTGTCACTCTCTGCTGTATCATCTCCAGAAACCACAGCCCTAGCCGCCTTGTGGGCATCTACATTATGCCGGATCCGGTGCAAGATCTCCTCATGCCAATGATGCTTTGCAATCTGTTTTGCATGATGATTCTTGTTTGTCCATGCATAATTCCGCTTGACCTGTCAGTGTTCCAATTCACCCTTCATGAATCATTATATATGAGACTATTAAGTGAGTAACAACCTACGATTTGTGTGCTATATTCAGCTTCTTCTTGCAGCATCCCTCAGATTTGATTTACCCCTCACCTTTTGTGACATCGCATTAGCTGTGAGAGCTGTAGTGCGCAATCCACGAGCTGCTTTCTCCTTTAGCTCCTCTGTATCATAGTACTTGCACATCGTGGCTAGGAACTGATAAACAACCTGTCCAACAGATCTAGTAGTGTGCTCAAGGATTTGAAGTGTTTCTTCAGAATGCAGCCATAGCTTTGCCAGTGCATGCCATGTTGTAAGCTCAAATATCAGATCTTGAACAATGTTGTTATGTGGTTGATCCAGGATGCCACTGACAGCTGGAATGATGCACTGTGGGATCATTGACAGATGGAGAGAGTGTAGAAACATATTTATACCTGTAGAATATCCTCAAAGTCTTGTGCAGCCAGTTTCTTCATTCTGGAGACATTCTGGTGAAATCACCGTATTGTACTATGTCCAAATTATGGTATCTTATGGAACCTGCAAGTCATGATAATAATAAGTTCCTCACAGGTATGAAGGAAGCATAGGATATAGATATACTTGCTGCTGATCATTGAGTTTTTGGATGCTATCCCCCCTTGGGCATATAGGATTCGCAGTAAATGGGTCAATATCAACTTTCATACACCAAGTTCAAATTCATGCATGAGGTCAGGCACAAACATAGCATAATGGTTGAAGCCATAGGGCACTAGACGCTTTGAGAATGCACTCTGTACAGAGATATTAATTTCAACTCATCAGAGTGTAGAGTCACATACCCGGGTTGGTATCAGTGATTTATCATTGAGTAAGCATCCAACAGCTGCACTGTTTGAGCCATACCCTTCTAAAATCCACTTGTGTGCAAGGTTGATTACCTCCTGAGTGCGCCTGTCATCAATGCGGGTCTTTTCACGGTGGCAAGCATCCAAGTGTGTTCCAGCCTGAGCAAGATCTTTCTTTTTGATAAGGCACCGAGGACACAGGCATTCTGCAAGATATCTGATGCAGGATAATCTGACCCCGTATTGTCCAGATTAGTTAGTCATTAGAGAGCAAAGTAATAGGTGTACCTTTCAGGATAATCGGCAGAATATGTGAAAAATCGGGGAAATAGTCGCCACCAGACATTATCACCGCAGAGAACAAGATTTCAGTGCTCATGCATGCATAAAGTCCTCATCAAGAAGGAGAAGAAGTATTTGGTGGACAATATCGTGCTTTAGAAATATAAGTGTATCTGTAGAGGCACTCGTCTTATAGGTCCTTTGATTGAAGTCTTGGATGATATCTGGAAGCTATGTGACCGCAGAAATATTATATTGTTGTAATATATGTGAGAATCAAGCACTTACTGAAGGCATATAAGCCAGGTGATGGGCTGCATGTGCAGAGGGCCACCCACAAATATATTTTGAAGGATTCCCAAAGTAGGCATAGATTGGCCACAAAGATGCTGACCCAAAGCTGGCAAGATGAGTGGAGTCAGACCATAGCATTATGGGAACCATGGCAGCTTCACTTCCCTCAGGATCATCAGGATTTGGATCTACAGCCTAAATCTTAGTGTCTTCCTCCAGCATAGCATTGCTGTTGAAGAGCTCAGAGTATATTTGAGTGTTCTCATACTCTGCTTCTGAATCACCAGCTTCTGAGTATGGTATCATAACAATGAAACAGATGATCACGTTGTGATTGAGCCATGATCAGTAATCTGGGATTGTGGCTACACCTCTGGTCAGGTTAGGGTTTGGCATGTGACTGGGGTTATTATATAAAAAACAGATGCTAAGATAAGATAAGATAAGGGAACTTGTCAGCATTGTCTAGTATATGTCTGAGGCAATGAAATCAGCCTGTGACAGTACCCCCTCTTCTAGCTGCTCGTCCCCAAGCCCAGAAATTACTTTGTGCCATTGTTGATCAATGTGGCATGGGTGGTCATGTTTGTGCTTCTGGCATCGGTGCATGTTTGCCAGTTGCAGGGTGTACTTAATTGGGTAGATCCAACTGGCATTGTTTGGTATGGTGGATTCTATTGGTTCCCCAACATGTATCCTGTAATGAATCACCCTTGTATCTGGATTACAGAACCAAATGTTTCATAGCTCGAGTTTCTTAGGGTAGATGTAGAATTTGATCTTTCCCTGAGCCAGCATTGTGATGTCTATGTCATCATGCACAATGATTACATTTGGTCTAGCACAGTGGTCCATTAACTCCTTTCATTGTTCAAGGCTTTCCCACTCAGCATTCCATTCAGTGCTATAGTTTTTCCACTGATAGCTGGGGGCTGAAGGTCTTTCCTCAAAGAACTTAGTAACTATGTCCTGCCAGGGAGTCATTCCACATTTCCATTCCCATGTTGTTGTCCCATCATACCATTTGACCTCTAGCTCTACCTTCCTTCAGTCTTCTCTGGATGCAAGGATCCTGAGAGGCCTGCAGATGTCATTGCCTGAGGGTTCTCAATTATGGTTCTGATTGTGGAAGGCTGGTGGCATGTACAGTAGTAGTAGTACTTTGTTAAAGACTGGGTATATTCCATGCATGTCTGCAGGTAGGTCTAAGCAATATGACACAGATGCCTGTGGGACTCACCAGGACACTTAAGTCTTGTAGTCAAGGTGAGGGAGCAAGTGTAGCAGAGGGTATGAGAGGTACAACTGCCGTTGTAAGAGAATCAGTGCAAACCCTTATATACATCTGCGTAAAGCAACTCCGTAGGAGCTGCCCTAAAGTAACAGGTCTGTGTGCCGTAATGCGCCAGACGACTAAGTCATATTCTACTAGTGCCCATGCTGGCCAGTAATGGCCGAGCCAATAGTAAAAGAGGTGTAGACGTGTAGGTCCATGTTGTCAGTGTAGCTGGAGCGGATGAGTAAGTGTAGTAAGCATGATGACATAGCCCGGTATCAGGGAATGAGTAATGCTGTGCAACTAGCTTGTGATAATCCACAGGCCACTGACGTTGCTACGATGAGTAGTGTGTTATGTACATGTTGTTGTGTACAGTGGACGTGAATACGGAGCTACCCATATTATGTAAGCTGTAACTACTTAGTTAACAGCGGCATGTCAGCTTGGTACACTTAAGTACAGATAACCCTCGACCATCGACCCAGACCATATCACCTGGTTTGTGTTCATGGTGGTCAGTTCATTTCTGGTCATAGCACTCTTTCATCTGAAGTTTGGCTCATTCGAGGTTCCTTGAAGTGGTTTGGGATATGCTGTGCATGTGTTCAATCCAGTCCTTTGCACTTTTTACCCCCCCTTCTACCTCTGGTGCCTCCACTCCTGTAAATGGGTGGTAGCCATGTGTTAAGTACATTAAATGGGCTGTAGCCTGTGCTACTATGTACATGGCACTTGTATGCGAAACTGGCTAGTGGAAGTAAGTCCAGCCAGTTGGTATGGTTATTGTGAATAAATAATCGTAGGTATATCTCCAATTCCTAGTTCATTCGCTCTGTCTGCCCATTGGTTTGTGGGTGAATGCCATGGAGGGGTTTCCTTCTATGCCTAGTCTATGGTATATGTCCTTTATGAATTCTGCTACAAATTGTGGTCCTCTGTTGCTAGATATTTTCTTTGGTAGTCTGTGCTGTGTATATACTTTATCTATGGATATATTAGCCCAGCCTTCAGCTGTTAGCTTGGTTGTGTTGTTACAGTTATGTAGTCCTTGGATTTCATATCTACAATTACAATGATGGCATCACGACCCTTGGATGTGGGGAGTCCTGTGATCATATCTACAGAGATGTTTGTAAGCCTACACTTACGACTATCCATCACATCACTCATTACACCATATGTCGATGCTACTCACCCGTTATGGTTGCACAATACCCCGACTCTGATATCATGGCATGTATCTCCTTGTTTGTTCACCTGTCAGGCTGCAGTACTAAAAGCCCCGACATCACCCCGTCGAGGCCAACCTTTCTCTCCCTGGAACCCTCACCTATTGCATCCTTATTCACTCTCACTCTCTACCTTTGCTTACCTTGTGTACCTCTACACTATCTAGCTACACACACATTTCGGAAAGTCACAGGTTTATCTCGTTCTTTCTGTGTGTGTCAGCCGACATGTCCCTGCTGAGTGACAGGTGCCTCACAATGTTCTCCCAATTGTGCATGTCAGGATAACTTCAAGGCATATAAGGCTATATGAGCCGTGATGCTGTATCCATGTTAACATACTGGTGAAACATATGATCTTGTCGTGATTGAGTCATGATTGGTAATCTACAATGGTGGCTACACTGAGGGTCAGGTTAGGGTTTGGCACATGACTAAGGTTACTATATAAGTAATGGGCACTAAGATAAGATAAGATAAGATAAGGGAAGTTGTCAGCATTGTCTAGTCTGAGGCTAATTGAATGAAATTGGCCTGTGACAGTATTCATAGTAGTATATACACTATTTTATATTCTCAGAACTATGTTTCTCCACCAATCTGTAATTTCTAAACAGCATCTTGACCCTATATCTCATCTAATTGATTGACAGTAGCATGCATATGACATTTGGCTGCCATGTGGAACACTTGCAGACTTCAGCTTCATAGAGAGACTTTGTGACACAAGCAACAACTCAAGCAACTACTCAGGGGAATAGTACTCACGCAAAGGTGTATTCCTAGTCTGAGGCTACTCAAGGCATGTAAGGCCAAGATGGGTCTGGGGTGTTACCCAGCTCACTGGCCAGAATATATGCTATTCATACATATTTGGCTGCTGTACAGTCATTATGTAAGCTGATAGTCCGTAGGTAACCCTATAATGGAATTAAAACTCACCCGAGGATCGGTGGAGTTTGAATTGATCAGAATATGACACAAGCAACAACTAGCACTCAACCGAGGGAAGGGGGCTCGCTCAAAGGCGCCTTCCTGGTCCCGGGACCACTAGCCATCAAAGGCCAAGACAAGTCTGAGGTTTTACGCTCAAGACTGCCTGGCATATATACTCCTAGTCTATGTGTACATGTTTGTGTATGGTGGCTCAGAGGCCTCTACGTACTGGTATCTAACTGGCTATGAGCTACGGGCCGGTAATGGCATCGGAGCGCTGGGGTACGCGAGGATGTCCATGGCGACGTAGCGTATAAGGGGCGGATCTAAGGAGTAGCCAATCTGTCGGTTTCGATCAGTGGTTCTCGTCGATCGTAGGTGCGCCGGTAATGGCGGGGTTCTAAGTCCGTGATCGGGCGTGGTCTGCCACGATCGGGGTATAGCGCTCTGTGACTGGTAGGGTTCTCAGTCGTGCAGAGCCTGGAGTTATTATCCCTGCCTGGTGTACTTGTAGGTCAGGGTGCGTAAGAGGTATAGTATAGTGTCTGTGCCAGTAATGGCGAGTGTCCATGCGTTGGAGACGCGAGGCGTTAGGTTTAGTGTACTGGGTCACGTGCAAGTGTAGACCGTGCCCCTAGTCGGCGTATAGCGTAGTGTGCGGTGGTTTAGCCTGATCTGTACAAGGCGTGCCATCGTGCTATCGTAGCCTGTTGGACTCTAGGGGTCGGCTCGTGACTCCGGGGTTTAGGGACTAGGCAGCGTATGACTTGCTGCCGGGACTTGGACTGAGTTTAGGGTTAGACTGCTGGTGGCCTGCTAGTGCCCGTAGTGTCCTGTATAGCGGAGGGCTTCTACTAGCGTTGCCGTAGGATTCCAGCTGGACTCGGATAGAGTGCTGTAACGTGCGTAAGGCGTGAATGGGGTGTCAACCTAGGGTGTTCTACTAGGCTTTGAAATTGGCTTGTGACAGAATATCTGTACACGAATGTAATAGATTAGAAACATGTACACACTACCGCTTGCCCAGAGAATACGACACTCAGTCATTATTTCTCCGCATACAGCCTTTGAGATGACAGAAATCACACCATTTGGAGTCATTACAATATGTCCAGCATCACTCCTAGGCCAAGTCAAGCCTTTGAAAAGTCGAGCGCTTCCCTACCCACCTGCTTCTCTCACCTGGCTCCCGAGAGGCCATGCAACATCACATGGACATGGTAGGCCTGGAAAGGCATTCCTTTTATCTCACAATTGAGGCACAAAGTATAAATCCCGCATATATGCATTAAATTATGCTTATGGCTGAAATATAAGGCTTACAAACTTCTCGCTGATCTCGAAGTGCACATTCCTGATGAGATCCCACGAAAAATTCAATCAAAGCTGGTAATTTGTGATCATCACCATGATGATGTCAAATTGAAAGATGGAATGTGAACATACGAACACCAGAATAGACTCTACCAATGTTCCTGTGGCATGGACAATGCAGCTGGCAATCACCCATCAAAGCGGCGAGATAACCCATGGAAGGATGTCGGATGCTGTACATGGCTGCAGCTAATCACCACCTATGATCCAAAAGTCAAATGGCTTCTGGCTATTCATGAGGTCTATGGTATCTTGGAACACTCCGCTGCATGCCTGGACCAAACAGAAATAACAAAAAGTCCTCCCATTCCACTGCATCCCATGATCCGAAATTATGCCATTTCCCTATTCCAGAAGTCGTTCACACTGAATCTCGTGCGCACTCATTGCTGTGACTTTGTGCAAGAGAGGTTCAGCCACCTTAGTGGAGATGAAATCCTCTATGGCAACAACAGTTACCACTACATTTGAGTGAACACAAGGCGACATCTCTGTATCACACACTAAACAAGCAACTTGGCATTTCTCAGCGCTCAGCTGCACACACAAACCTCGATCTATGGTTTCACACTGATAACCCTAGGCCACCTAGTCCCCTACTATCAGAAGCCTGCTTGTATTACCAGCCTCATATCGAGAATGTCTCAGACCGGTTTGTTATCATAATCTCTACTCCGGAACAGTGGCAACTGGCTTGGAAGCATGGACACCGGCAATTGATGTTCTTAGACGGCACTTTCGGCTTCTGTAGCACTCACACTTGTGAAACTACCAAAAGCAGTAGGGTACATGCTGACTACAATAGCAAGCTAATGCATGAACTCCTGGGGTGCTTCCATCAAGGTCTAGACACCAATGAATTGGGTGAAAGCTTTGCTTTACACCAATCGTGGGAATGACTGATAATGATACAAAGGAGCGCTATGGCTTATCTCAGGAGTGGCCGGAAATCCTCCTTTTATTCTGCATGTTCTATATGTGGCAAGCATGGCAAAATGGCTTAATAAGTATTTGCACTGTATACCAAAAGGTCCTGCACACAACGAAATTTGCAAGCATTTGGTGGTGCTGCTACTCCGTCTTCTCAAGGAGATTGATGTCTACGAGAATGCAATCACGGCTTTCAATGAGGAAGTCCAACATTTCAAATCATCCAAATTTGAACATAACATTCTCACATGGTCACAAGCAAAAGGCGCACTTCTGTTTCTGGCTTACTTGCAATCTTATCTGAAGTCTCACTCATTCTGGCTTAGTTGGTCTCTTGCTGGTGCTCAGGAAGCTGCTCATTGCCTCAATATACCTATGGAACAAGTTGCTAGAACAACTGATCCTCTTGAGTCATTTCAAGGCCGGTTGAAGAATTACTACTTTGGGTCTTATCTCCGATCAGGCTGCCTCCCATGCTTAGATCTGTGGATTATCATCCTAGCAACTAAGGTTCTCCTGGAATTCTTCCAGACATGGAAGGAGCACCGTGCTTGGGGCGAAAATTAACAAAGCAAGTGGCAGGCACTGCCCAATCAAGAAGGATCCTCTAGTACACTTTCAAAATCTAAAATCCACGGTACTATAGCTGCACAGTATTCAAATGAAGCACTTCTTAATCTTCTGGATGAAGGCAGCCCTGATGACGATAACACCAACCCACTTACTGAACAGGAAACTGCAGCACTGCTACCACTTGTAGGAGCTGAACTAATCATCAATGAAGGCCAGCATATCAGGTAATGACAAATTTATTGTTTCATATGCACTTAATTCAGATTCAACACCAATAGCACTGCATTTGACCTATCTGGGGACTCCTCTAGCACATTCATCGACAACGCCGCACTGGATGAAAGTGTGATCCTTGCAGATCTCATGGGAACACTTCTGAGAAAGGAAATAGTTCAAACCCAGACTCAAGACCTGAAAGTGCTCGGTCAAGACAATCAGCAAGTAGTTGCCTTTCAAGAAATTTTGCAGGCTGAAGACAATATTCTATGGTGCCTTTGCCAGCTTCTACAGCTCGGGGCTACAACAGAGGAACTCTATGACTACATTAGCCTGAGGATTTGGAGCAGATTAGATGGAGACAGCTCCCCTGAGATCTCTGATGAAGCACCTCCTTTGGATTCTGACTCCAACAAATCCTGGAAGCGCTCACCATCTCCGTCTTCTGAAGCGCCAGGAGTTCTCATTCCATTTGATTGTCAAAAAAAGCAGCACCGCCATGAGTCTCACTGCATTTGGTAGTGTAGATAATGTTGGTAATGTTACATCCAGATAATCCTGACAAATGCAAATAACTTGTTACGGGTCGAATACCCGTTCGTATATTCGAATCGCGAATATAGATCGTTCTTCTGCACGTAGGCACGTCGCCGTATGCAAGGCAAATACTCGTTAGATGCCTTCGGGTCCTAAGTGAAGTCCTTAGGAGGTCGTTTAATATCCAATACGCGTTAGAGGATATAATCTGTTCAGGTACAAGTCGAATAGAATATAAGACTCGCCTAAGTCCGAGAAGTCAGTGTGCACTTTGAGGACTTAGTCGTTCGGTTGCTCGAGTGAGAAATACTGAGCGTAGTTTCCTACGTTTCAGAACGAGTATAAGACTTCTTGTTTGTACAACAAGGTCGAGCTGAAGAGCCTCGACAGTAGGTACATTAGTTTATATACTACGTTGGGTTTCAGGGGTCAAGTCCGTCCCAGATGTCACCGATACTATCTACGCTATAGTATCAAATGTTTGATAGGTATGTAGTGATATTCCTGAGACGATAGATAGGAATGATGGCGGTTGAACGCCATCTATCAGCTAATAAACGATGAACATGAAACGGTGGCAGAGTTGGATCTGCCAAAGGTGAAACGCGCCCTATAGACTAGTACAACTGGGGATGCACCCAGTAGAGTCACGAGTAGCCAGGGGAGTTGGTTGCGCAACAAGTCCCTGTATCGTATTTGCCCAGTGGTGAGTTCTGTCGATATTCGAAAAATCAAAATAACCGTAACATCAGCCCCTCCCTAAGCATTCGTCGGCCTCGACGAATTTTCCAAGTTCCCCTCTTCAGAGTGCCTCAGCGTCCTGCTCATTGTAGATGTCGCCGTTCCCGCTGAGGGACGGGGTCGTAGGAGTTCGCCATACGAAGTGTTGGCGGCATTCATTCTGTCGATGACCTGGTTGATTGAGCCCACAAGTTCTGCAAATATAATCGGGGCAGTCGAGGATCCAGTGGTTAGCGGAACCACATTGTCAGCACGGCTGCTCGGGTGAGGGCCTCGCTGGTACCCGTAGGGAAGGGATATCGCGGAGGTATTCGTTATGCTGGTACCTCCAGTGGTGTGCGGCTCGGTGGAGGTTTTGTGCGGCCCACGTTGGTAGGGAGGCGGTGTCTCGTTCGTGCTCCCTCGCACCTCGCTCAAACTCCTCGCGGGTAATACTCTGCACTGAAGGAGATCGTCGAATAGGCGGCGTGCTATTCGCTCTTCGCTGTCGCGCTGGGGTAGCCCTAGGGCTCGTCGGGCGTGCAGGTGGTTCACATCTCCCGTTGCCTCCCATACCAGAAATACGTGGCGTCGGGTCTCTAACTCCTGTTCGGCGGGCCCTCTGAGTCTCGGTAGGCAACGGAAATAATACTCTATCGCCCTCCATAAAATCAAACGGCCTTGCAACTCGGCGTCATTCGTCGGGGGTGAAAAAGCGGGCGGGTCGCGGTGTGTATTCGGGTCGATTGGGAGCAACGTGCTCGCGATCCTCGAAGTCGTTGAGCGCGTGTCATAGTCGGGCCGTCGTAGTGGCGGCCAATCGGTCGATAAGTCTGTCGGTGAGTAGCTCGAGTCCCTCTCTCTGCGCTCTGATCTGCCCCTCCATTCGGACGAGGTCCTCGGTGATGTTCTGGTACGAGCTGTAGACGTGGGTGAGGTCCTGCGCGATGTCGAAGAGGGCCGACCAGCCATCGGCTCGGCCAGCAAAAGGTCCCTCGGCCCTGTACCAGAGGAGGGCGTGTCTAATCTGCAGATGCTGGGGGGAGTACCTTCTTGGTGGCGTACCTCGCGGTCGGCCTTCTCGACGATCTGCATCGCCAGGGGTCGTGGTACGGCGGGGGAGCTGGTGGCGAGTCGTCGACATACTATTACTGTCTTGTTTTCGAGTGTCGGGGTTGTCCTGACTCTCGTCCTGTGGTAGTCTTTTATCAGCTCCTTGGAATGCTCCAAGTCCACCTCATCTTCCCATGAGTTGTCGGCCGTGGCATAGCCTTTCCACTTGACGAAGTACTGGTGCTTCTTCCCTCGCCATCTATCAGCCAAGATGGCTTCGACTTCGTACTCTTCTTGTCCCTTAATGATATCAGGTGGCGGCCGTAGGTAATTGGGTCCGTGCACCCTCGTTTCTCTGAACGGTTTTAGTAAGGCGGCATGGAATACCGGATGAATTTTCCAGTTCGTCGGTAACTGCAACCGGTATGTCGTGGGTCCCATCTTTTCTGCGATGGTGAAGGGTCCCTCTTTCTTTGGTGCTAGTTTGTTCGATTCGTAGGGGATTGTTAGGTTCTTGGCATCGAGCCAGACCTTGTCCCCTTTCTCAAGCTTTGGCAGTTTTCTGAGGAACCGCCCTGCCATTCTTTTCTGGGCTAATTCATGCGCGATGAATGCCATCTTTCGCGCCTCTTTGATCTTCTTGATCCTGTCAACTGCTGCCGGGACGTTCCCTACTCTGTCATAATCTGGGAATCCCCTCGGGACGTATCCTAGGATTATTTCAAGTGGCGCTGGTCGGTTTTCGGTTCGTCTGGTGTTGTGCGCAAATTCGACGTCAGGCAGTCGCTGTTACGGGTCGAATACCCGTTCGTATATTCGAGTCGCGAATATAGATCGTTCTTCTGCACGTGGGCGTATAGCCGTATGCAAGGCAAATGCTCGTTAGATGCCTTCAAGTCCTAGGTGAAGTTCCTAGGAGATCGTATAATATCCAATACGCATTAGAGGATATAATCTGTTCAGGTGCGAGTCTTAATAGAATATAAGACTCGCCTAAGTCCGAGAAGTCAGTGTGCACTTCGAGGACTTAGTCGTTTGGTTGCTCGAGTGAGAAATACTGAGCGTAGTTTCCTACGTTTCAGAACGAGTATAAGACTTCTTGTTTGTACAACAAGGTCGAGCTGAAGAGCCTCGACGGTAAGTACATGAGCTTTTATACTACGCTAGGTTTCAGGGGTCAAGTCTGTCCCAGATGCCACCGATACTATCTGCGCTATAGTCCCAAACGTTTGATAAGTATGGAGTGATATATCTGAGACGATAGATAGGAATGATGGCGGTTGAACGCCATCTATCAGCTAATAAACGATAAACATGAAACGGTGGCAGGGTTGGATCTGCCAAAGATGAAACGAGCCCTATAGACTAGTACAACTGGGGATGCACCCAGTAAGATCACGAGTAGCCAGGGGGTTGGTTGCGCAACAAGTCCCTGTATCGTATTCGCCCAGTGGTGAGTTCTGTCGATATTCGAAAAATCAAAATAACCGTAACAGTCGCTGTACCCATTGGAACGGGTCGTTCATGCAATAGATGCGAAGGTATACTTCGATTCATCGCTGATTCTGTTCCCTGCAGCTTGCATAATTCCTTGAAAAGCTTTGATGCAAACTGCGGTCCTCTGTCTGAAATGATCTTTCGGGGGATGCCATATAGCGAGTAGATTTTCCGGTGAAATATCTCTGCCGCCCCTTCGCTAGTGATCGTTTTGTCGCATGGGGTGAGAGAGATGGCCTTGGATAGGCCATGGTCGACAATCACCATCATGGAGTCATACTTTCCGACTCTTGGCAGGTCGGTGACAAAATCAACCGAGCACTGTGAGAAGGGGAGGGCGTCTTCCCGTGTCGGTATTGGTTGCAAGGGGGGTTTCAGCGGATTCCTATCAGGTTTCATCTGTTGACAGATTGCACAGCCCCGGACGTATTCCGCTATCATTGTTCTCATGTCAGGCCACCAAAAGTGGGTCGTAACCTGTACTGTTGTACCCCAGATCCCAGGGTGTCCGGCTGGGATCGTGTCGTGGTATTTTGAGATGACGTCCCGTCGAAGGCCCTCATCCTTCGGCACGTACATCCTGCCCCTGTAGAGTAGTATCCCATCCGTTTGTTGCCATTGATCTGCGGTGGTTCTCGCGGGGAATTCGCCTGTGCCCCCTAGAGCGCGGATCGCCTGTTCCGCAGATTCATCTCGATCGTTGGCGTTCTTGATTCGATCGATGATCGGGATCTGGATTGCGTGGACGACGAGTTCGTCTGGAATCATGGTGATTCCCTCGTTGTCTTCGTTACTTTCGTCCAGGTGGTACAACCTGGAAAGCGTGTCGGCCATGACTAGTTTCCTTCCGGGGACGTGCTGCAATTTCAGGTCGAATTGTGAAAGGAATAGATGCCATCTCGCTTGTCGCCGATTTAGGCGCTGTGCGCTTCTCCAGTACGTCAGGTTCTGATGATCACTTCGGATCAAGATCCGATGCGGTGCTCCTTCCAATAGGTGTCGTCATTCTTCTAATGCTCGGACTATCCCGAGTAGTTCGCGATCGTAGATTTCGTAGTTCCGTTCTGTTGGTGTCAGGGATTGTGAGAGGTATCCCACCGGCCGTTCGCTCCCTGTTTCATCTATCTGTTTCAGTACTGCTCCTGTGGCGAACTGAGATGCATCTGTTTCGAGGATGAACGGTTTCTCCTTATCTGGTGTTCCTAGTGCGGGCGCCGTCGTGAATGCTTTCTTCATGAATTCGAATGCTTTCTCCATCCATTGGAACCCTGTCCCTGTGACCGTTTTTGTGAGGTCAACCAAGGGCCGGGCGTGCGTAGAGTAGTGATCGATAAATTTCCGATAGAAGTTCGCAAATCCTAGGAAGGATCTGACTTCTTTGAGATTTCGGGGAGTCGGCCACTCCTTAATCCCATTGAGTTTCGCTGGGTCCATCTGGATACTTCCTGGGGTGATGACTAGTCCCAGAAATTCGACTCTGTCGACACCGAAGGCGCATTTCTCGGGTTTCACAAAGAGGTGGTTATCCACCAATCTCTGAAGGATCTGCCGCTCCCGTTCCTTGTGTATTTTCTCGTTTTCTGAGAAAATGAGGATGTCGTCCATATAAACAAGCACCCATCCTTCGAGGATTTCTTCTTTCAGGATTTCGCTCATCATTGCCTGAAAGGTCCCGGGTGCATTGCACAATCCGAAAAACATAACCGTGGGCTCGTACAGCCCTCGGTTCGTTTTGAAGGCCGCTTTCCATTCGTCTCCTTTTTTGATTCGCACGTTGTTGTATCCCGCTCTAAGGTCCATTTTCGTGAAGATCTTTGCTCCTTTTAGCTTTTCCAGGAGCTCTGAGATCAGTGGCAAGGGATAGACGTTCTTTATCGTCCCTTCATTCAGATATCGATAATCTTGACAGGGTCGTAGGCCGCTGTCTTTCTTTGGGACGAAAAAGAATGGTGACGCCATTGGGGATTTTGAAGGGACTATGAATCCCTTGGCCAAGTTTTCTTTTAGGAATTCGTCCAGCGCCTGTTGCTCTTTAGGTGAGAGTGCATAGACTTTGCAGTCTTTCGGCACGAAATCGGGTTTTAATTCGATTGCGTGGTCCCATGGTCTCGACGGGGGGAACGCTGCTGCGGACTCCTTACTGAACACCTTGGCGAAGTCCAGTAGGTGTTTCGGGACCATCTCTTCAATCGTTCGTTCTGGTTCGGGGGTTTTTTGTGCGAATTCCTGGGATTTCGTCAGCGCTTTCCTGACAGCGTTGATGATTTGTATCTTTGTTCGGAACTTCTTTCGCGTCTCCCCTTTCTTTCCTATGATCCTAGGGTTATCTTTGCGAAGCGTCGGATCGCTTCGTACTCTTCGGGAGTATAGAGCCGCTGCGCTGTTTCTTCTGGCTGGTCCGTGGATCCGAACCCTTTCTCCCCTCGTTCTGTTTCATCTAGATCTTCAACCTCTAAGATGTCGGGGGTGAGGTGTCGTTCGAAAATTATCTGGGCTATTCGCATGCCCGGGATAATTCTATGCGCCTTGTCTGAGTAGTTGAAGACGATGGCTCCGACGTCTCCTCGGTAGTCCGAATCTATGATTCCGGCTTGTACTACCAATCCGTGTCTGAGGGTGTTGCCTGATCGTCCGGCCAGCCTTCCATACGATCCCTTCGGGATCTTCATTTTGACTCCAGTGGAGACGAGTTTCCATCCTCCGGCGGGAATCTCGGTTTCTTCTGCGGCGTAAAGGTCATACCCTGCAGCTTCTTGGGTGCCCCTTGTTGGAATTTTTCCTTCTGGGGCAACTACCATCTCCACCGTATCCATTCGGATCGTGGCTTCCTGTTTCTTTTCTTCTGCCCCCAGTATCGATCGTACATCGACTGTTTGGTCCTTCCAGTCGATTGTGGGGTTTTCGTCTTTTAGCCATCCATACCCTAAAATCATATTTTCTGTTCCGATTGATCCTACCAGGAATCGGACTTTTCGCGTTTTCTGGGTCTTCGGATACCGTAGTAGTATGGTAGCTTCTCGGTCTATTCGCCCATCTTTGTTTTCTGTTCCGTCAACATTTTTGATGATGATCGGGTTCTTCAAGGGTTGCGTGGGCACCTTGTATTTTTCTACCACTCTGCTGTGGATCAGGTTCGACATTGCTCCTGAGTCGATTAGTGCATTGCACTTCACGGGTTTTGCCAGCGTCATGATTACCGGGATGAAGAGGGATCGATTCTTCTCGAACGAGATTATTACATGTGCTGCTTTCTCGGAGGGTAAGACCGTGGGCTTCCCTCCTAGGCAAAATCCTGTTCTTCTACGAGCCTTGCTAGGAGCTCGGGGTTCTTGGCTTTCAGAGCCCTAATTGCTGTGACCGCTCTGTTAGCGGTGATGTATTCAGTCTCTTCCTCAGAGACTTCTTCAATGCAAGCTTCTTGCTCGGCTTCTTCTTCTTCGGTCTTTCGAGTAGTCCGCCTAGGGCGGGCTGGCTTCCTCGGCCTCTTCGGACAGTCTCGCGACATATGTCCTGGCTGATGACAGGTGAAACATTTTCCCTTTTTGATGTGATCGTCCCTTTCCTGGGTGGTCATTCGATCTACATCCATCGCATTTGGATCTTTTGGTGCGATTGTCTGTGGAGCACTAGTGCATCCATTATTCTGGTTCGAGGCTTGCCAAGCCTTTTTCTTGACAAACGGTTTATCCCGTTTCAAGAATATCTTGTACGTATTTTCATAGTACGAGGCAGCGGACTGCCATTCATCAATGGTCGCTGGTAGCGGCCAAACGCCGATGATATATCGGGTCGTATGTTCGGGTAACCCTTTCTCGAAGAGGGTTATGAGCAACGCGTTTCCGTCTGTGCTGTATCGATCGTACTGGGCCTTCCCGGCCAAGTTGTTGAACTCGGTGATATAATCATCGATGTCCTTTCTGTCCTGGGTTACGTCCAGGATTTTCTTCCGCGCCTTCTGTACTTCTTCGATGGCTCCGAAGGCTTTCTGGAAGTCTGCATCAAACTGTGCAAGACTAGGCGGGAAGAATCGTTTCGTCTGGGGGTTCGTATAAACCCGGTGATAATTCTGTTTCCATTGGCCCGTTTTCCCCTTGTTCGAAATATAAGAGAGGATAAAGATTACTCTCTGAACGTCGTTCTGGAATGACGTTTTGTACATCGTAAACCAGGAATTGCACTGGTTTATGAAGTTCTGCATGTCAGATCGTTCTCCGTCGAATACGTCTGGGGGGTTGATCTTTATCATCGGGGGTCGGTAGTACGGGTTCGGCACCGGAGGTCGGGGCTGCGGCGCATTCGGTGGTGGGGGCCCGCCTGGGGGTCCTCCTCCTCCCGGGTATCCTCCACCCGGGTTTCCTGGGTTTCCTCCGGGGTTCCCTGGGTTCCCTCCAGGGTTTCCTCCTCCGGGGTTCGCGGGGGTTCCTCCTCCGAGTCCTCCAGGAGGGGGGGCATTCCCTCCTCCGAGTCCGAAGTTTCCTCCCAGTCCTCCTCCGCTTGTACCTGCGGAGGTTCGTCCAAATAGGCCTGAAGGCCATGTTCCTGGGTTTGTCGTTCCCATTCCTCCGCTTGGGCTAGTCCAAGACGGATTTCCTCCGCTACCCATTCCAGGTGCGTTCTGTGGGGGGTTTCCAAAGAGGTCTGTTCCTCCAGCCATAGGCCCAATCCCACTCTGCGCAAAAGCAGATATAAATCCTGGAGGGTCCTGTCCTCCGGTCTGGCTGTTATCTGTTCCTGTAAAGTTTCCAGGATTTCTCCCATCATCTCCGATGCGCTCAATTCCTGCCATTCCTGTGGCGCCCGAAGGCTGATTCGTATTTCCATCGGCATCGAAGGTTCTGTTGATGGTTTCGGTTTCATTTTCGGTCAACGTCGCGGTTGACATCGGAGGGATTTCTCCAAATCGTTCGAACGCTTCACGCGTTATTTCCCAAGCGGTCGTTCCTGCGGAGGGGTATACTTCTACCCACTTCGATGCCCTATCTTCTCTTGGAATGACAACAATTCCTCCGCGGTTACGGAAGGCTCCAATGGTGTCAGTCCACTCGTATCGGTTGAGTCTGTAGACTCCCTGAATGTCCTCGGGCAAGAGTTCAATCAGTCGTGCTGGGAATTCTGGTCCAAATATCATGTGCCCTTACACCGTGGTAGGTGAGGGTGTGATAAGCTCGACCTTCTGTTACGGGTCGAATACCCGTTCGTATATTCGAATCGCGAATATAGATCGTTCTTCTGCACGTAGGCACGTCGCCGTATGCAAGGCAAATACTCGTTAGATGCCTTCGGGTCCTAAGTGAAGTCCTTAGGAGGTCGTTTAATATCCAATACGCGTTAGAGGATATAATCTGTTCAGGTACAAGTCGAATAGAATATAAGACTCGCCTAAGTCCGAGAAGTCAGTGTGCACTTTGAGGACTTAGTCGTTCGGTTGCTCGAGTGAGAAATACTGAGCGTAGTTTCCTACGTTTCAGAATGAGTATAAGACTTCTTGTTTGTACAACAAGGTCGAGCTGAAGAGCCTCGACAGTAGGTACATTAGTTTATATACTACGTTGGGTTTCAGGGGTCAAGTCCGTCCCAGATGTCACCGATACTATCTACGCTATAGTATCAAATGTTTGATAGGTATGTAGTGATATTCCTGAGACGATAGATAGGAATGATGGCGGTTGAACGCCATCTATCAGCTAATAAACGATGAACATGAAACGGTGGCAGAGTTGGATCTGCCAAAGGTGAAACGCGCCCTATAGACTAGTACAACTGGGGATGCACCCAGTAGAGTCACGGGGAGTTGGTTGCGCAACAAGTCCCTGTATCGTATTCGCCCAGTGGTGAGTTCTGTCGATATTCGAAAAATCAAAATAACCGTAACATAACTACTCAAGAGCGGCGGTGCAAGTACCGCTATAGGAGCATGGGAATGATCTTAAACTCTGCTTTTCCTTGGGTGTGTTGGACCCCCCCCTATAATGGGTGTAAGTACACAGCACAGAGTGTCCGGGGGTCTGACAATGCATGATAAGATCTTTGGAGTCTTGGCACGTGACTGCTTTAGGCGTGCGCTTAGATAAGATAAGGGTTTTAGAGTCCGTCACTAGTCGTTAGCTAGTTGGAGAAAATCGGCTTGTGACACTTTGTATGGCTTCAATTGTAACTCACCCAAGAAGCAGTCTTGAGTCATCAAATGCTCAGAGTTAAGCTCAGAATCAAGTAGGTAAATATACTCGACTTGTGTAATGGCTGTAGGAGGTCAGTCAGCATGACTGATGTGGTATTCATTTCTAACTCACAAGACCAGATTGGAGAAGGAGGGGATCAAAAATGGTGTGTACTTGACTGTACATTCTCTGTTATTGCGGCTTCCTCAATACCCTGTGTTGTAGTAAAATGGTGTTCTAGGCTACTGGATTTGGGGTGGGATGGTCCTCGACTATGCTCATAAATTGATTCTTTGACATGACAGAAGTCATGGATTGTCATCAGACACTAGTTTGTTTTCCGAATTTGCCATGGAAAGTGTACTTGACCTACATCAGCAAAAGGCGAGATAGTAGATAAGCATAGATAAAGCGATGTCAGACTGGTATACGTTATCAGACCGATTTAGGCCGATAAAATATGTTTTGTATTTTGACATCTGGGAAAATACTGGGGCATCCGGTAAACTGTTGCAAAGTCATGGGTGGCATCTGGTGAATACTGGAAAACTCACAGAGGCATCTAGTGGATTGTTTCACAGTTGCAGAGGCATCTGGTGAATTGTTGCAAACCTACAAGGGCCCCCGGTGAATGGTTTCCAATCAGCCACCAGATGCCAGGCCTAATGGGCCAGAATGTATTGACTCAGATATTATATTGGGGCAAATTGCTCAAACTGTTAACAAATCTGAGGCACTTGAGGTACATCAAACCAGAATGTATTGGTATGCGTAATTACATAATCAATACTACAAATGGCACAGAAGCAGCGATAATACTTCGGTGAGCAACTGCGTGAGTGCCCGGAGGAGAGGATGATGACAGCAAGCAGGTATGTGTGCGGGTGTGTCCAGATGAGCATGTGGAAGTGTGCGAGCACAATGCACATGAGGAGGCAGTGGGCACACTGATGGCAGAGATGGAGCAGAGCAGGGAGGAGAGCAGGGAGCCAGCGCAGCAACATCTCTGCACTCACATGAGTCATCAGCGCATGTACACCATTCATTCTGGCCCTAGAAGACTGACACACTGTGCAACATGAGCAGGCCGCAGCCACATGCAGAGCTGCACGCAGTGTGTGCTCTGTGTCCTGTAAGCGCGTGTGGCAATGACAAGCGGCCCCTGGGAAACAGGGCCAACGTCCTACACCGCATATGCATGAGCATGCACCCTTGCCATACCTGCCTTCCGCTCGCACTACGCTGCATGTGCAGGTCGAGAGATCCAGCGTGGGTTGGTGGTGAGGATGGAGCAAGGGGCAGGTGCAGCGCGATAGGCTTTGGCGTGTGCTGCAGGTGGCTACAGGCATGGTGAGAGGGTGGATGTGGACATGGACGGTGTGCTGTGGGGGCTTGGATAGCCAGGTATGGCGGTGTATGCATCGGCGTGTGTGTCATCCAGAGAGATAGGTTGTCTCACTTGTAATTAGGGAGAGAAGGTAGCATGGGCACGTGCGAGTTATGAAGTGATGACAGTGGTTCATCCCTGCAAAGTCGCTGGTGCATCTGAGGATGGGCAGGGCCACACAGGTCATACCACAGGAGCCGGCAGCCGGGAGTGGCTCTATTGCTATCTGAGATTTGGATTTGCATGTCGAATGCGCACACCAATGCAATGGAGTGTCTCACCATAGCACCATCTCATCGAGTGGGGACCCACTCACATTGCTGTGACATTGGATCAGGCACCATGTGCTCTCGTCAACATGTAGCATGCTTGTATGTGTGGACTGCAGCTGTGAGGTGTTGTTAGCTGGAGATCCAGCCCTTTAGTAACATAGATCAGCCAGTCATGCAATGAACGAGATGATGTCAATGCTCGCACTGTGGGGCTGGGCTTTGCTTGGGCATGGTAGGAGTCCAAGAGTGTTACATACCATGGCATTAGCTGTGCAGGCCTGGCGCATGCACCACTGATAACGACATAATGGTCTATATATGCGCAATGGGGTGGCAAATAGCAGATAGACATGCAGAATCAAACTCAAAGGCTGTGCTCACAAATGATAATGTAGTCTTGCAAGTAATCATCCGGCTCCTTTAGGGGGGATGGTGTCGCCTCGCCAATACTTGAAGTCACAGCAGGCGTACAGGAAAACATGGGGACAAGATAGATATGCTGATCTGATGTTGCGAGCATGTTTATGCATAACATGTTGGCGACAGAATGAGTGAAAGAACCTACACAAAGCCACTGACACAAAATGACGTCAGATATAGTAATTCTGCCAATCTAGGTAAAATTGCTACCATAACAGGATTGTGGCTGAGGAGCATGTCACGATTCAGGTTCTGTGGCCGATGTGAGGGTGCCCAGCCCTTGCGCGCATAGCAACAAGGCAAGCTAGTGGGTAGTAGTTTTATCTGTAGCTGCATTTAAGCTGGGTGTGAGCATTATGGCTCCCCAGCAGTTTGTACCCTACAACACTGTTTGACTATCCTACACTAGAAATTCACCCTCATGGTCAGAGAATTTCTACAGAGCAATGTGACGAAAGAAGTGGATGGGAGCCACATTGATCATTGGCACTAAGTCACATCATCGTCACCCCATCCACAAGTTATAGCTCGTGAACTGATAGATGGTAGCGTCAATGGATAAAATATTACAGTAAAATAGAGTAAGAGCATACCATATCACCAGAGAAAGCAAATTCTGCACATCTTAAATGTCACCTTTATGAAGCATATAACATGCTATATCACAGTGCACACCACATTGTGTGGTTACAGTATATCTACATAGGTAAGCTGCAACTGCTCATTGCAAAACATTTGCCTGCCTGACTACTAAATGACAGATCTAAACCAGTCTGGTAATTAGTTTCCCAGTCACATGTTGAGTTTGACTGACACTGATAAGATGCCTTCAGAGTGGTGATTGAATGCCACTCTGGTGTCGATCTTATCAGTGCTTATCTGCACAGATAAGATCCTTCCGCAATTGGCAAGTACCTCCAGCACTGATAAGCCACCTTCAGCCGCTGTGGTAGACGCGCCACCCATGCTGAAAGGGACAATTAATCGAGCAGTTAACTCACCTATTCATAATGCAAACACAATAATACAGTATAGTTGGTGCCTTAGCAAGTAGGTACATCACATCGGCCCAAGCATATAATTCGTCTGGCGTGACATCCGATGATTACTAGTTTACATTATTTCACATACAGCCTCACACATCGATGCTTACATAATTGCATCTACAGTGCGCTGTAAATCCTACGGCCCCGGCCCAACCATGAAAGATGAGAAATAATCGTCGATCTCGCTGAGATCCTCCAACGGCGCGATGGTGCCCACGAACCCGTCCGGGCGCACGATGACCACAGCCCCACGAGCGCGGTCGATCCCATACGCGTCATACCCTCCGCCGCCAGAGCGCCCGAACATATCTGTGTCATCCAGCAGGACCCTGAGACGATCATCAGCGTCAACTCACAGACCCCGCCGAATCTGGGGACCCACTTGGACCAATGGGGCCTCAGCAGCTCTGGGACGTCCGTATAGTTCACATCGTCTTTGCTCCGCGCCAGTACCGTGAAAACATTGAACACGGCCGCAACGCCGCCCCGCTGCTCCGCGTGCCGCCGGAGGAGCGTATCGAGCGAGTGGGCCAGGGTCGCGAGATGCGTGTCCGCGTCCCCCGCGAAGACGGCGACGCCGAAGCGTCCGTCCGCGGGGAGCATGTCGTGGATGTCGACCGGGCGCGCGTCTGCGGCACGGACGAAGACGCGCGGGTGGAGGCGCTGCCCGATCACGAGGCCGTGCGCGCTCGCTTGGTGCGTCGTGCGTGTGAGCACCGAGGGCGCGTAGCACACGCCGGTGCCGCTCATGAATTGGCCGGAGGTCTCGAACGCCCTGTGGGTGGGTCAGCGACGGAGAGGGGAGGGAAAGAGGAGGCGGGCGCACTCGAGGAACTCTTCGTGCGTAACGCCATCGGCGTCCTCATCTGTGCGCGGCTTGCCAGAGAAGAGCGCGGACCAGTGCTTGTCGAACGCGATCAGGTCCTGGGCGTACTTACGGCGCTCAAACTCGTACTGAGTCTAGCGTCAGGTCCTGCGTCGTGGTGGGAAGAGAGGACGTACGGTCTTGAGCAGGGAGAGGCCCGCCCAGCCGCGGATGACATGGGTGAGCTTCCATGCTTAGGTTGGGGGAATGGATATATTAGTATGATCTCCAATCTCTTCGCATACTCACCTAGGTCGTGAGAGTCGTTTATACTCGCGTTCATGCCCTGACCTGCGCTGTGTGAGCGTGGCACGTGACGATCGTCATGCTGGCTCACCGCCCTTCGGAGAATGAGTGTGACACGCATCACCGGCAATAAACACTCGTTCGTGCACCGAGTATTTCGACGCGACCCGCTGTCCAACTGTTCGCGCAGTCAGCCACAACCAAATAATACACATCATGCACATACTCACTGATATACAGCGTCCACCACTCGACGCCGTGAGGCGCCGCAATGGTAAAAGGGCTCAACGAACGGCGGGCGACGTCGAGGAGGCGCTCAGGGCTGAACTTGCTCTTGTCGACCCGGCCCGTCGCGGCGTCCTGGACGTCAGCGTTGCTGAGCTGGATGTAGAGGCGCACGGTGTCACCCTCGCGCGGTATGACCATGCACGAGCCGTTGTGCGAGTGCACTGCGCATAAATCTCGGATGTCGGGAAGGTCCGTGTCGGGGATGAAGTCGAGCACGCCCCAGATGTAGTCCGTCTGCTCGCCCTCCACGGCGATGCCGAGGGATTTGCGGACCCACGAATGCGCGCCTGTGAGATGCTCTTCAGTACAGTTTCATGAGGATTGACGCGAGGGAGCTCTACCGTCTGCGCCGAGCACGAACTTTGCGTGCACGATCTCCGTCTCGGTCGCGCCCTCTGTTGCAGCGGCGTCCAGGTGTCTCAGCACGACCTACGCGAGGGTTGAAGTTCAGCTCGGGCAACCGCCAGCCAGTATGCGTGTGCGCACCTTGACGGCATGCGAGTTCGGATCCTTGAGTTCTGCCTCGACGGTGGACAGTTCAATTGATGTAGGAACAACCGGGCGCTCAACATGGACGCCCAGGGACGCCATCGAGTCGAGGAAGATGGCCTCGATCCCGCCTTGGTGCAGCGCCACCGTGTAAGGATACCGAGCTGTCGGCGCGATGATGCCTCGCGACCGCTCCGTGCACTTTCGCGATGGTCAACATTGTCACACATGGAATATTCGCGGAGTGCGTACCTCGATGCCGCCGTTAGGGCCGGGGTTGTAGAACGCCTGTGCGAGCTCAGCTCAGGACATTACACATAAGGGGGCGCCGCTCACAGCTCTGTTCACCAGGTTCCCCTCGCGCAGGAGACGCTCTGCTAGGCCGTAGCTCTGTCGCCCGCCGAATGAGCGCACAGTAGGATATAGGGGTGGGAGGCATCCCACCTGGAACACTTCGGTCGTACGCGGCTGAATGCCGTCTGCATGACCCGCTGCGACCTTCACCGGGCTGAGGAACGTCAACATGGCATCCTCAATTTGATTTAATCGACACACTGACCGTTGGTCCACGATGCGTACGTTCACACCGAACTTTGCGAGGGCGTTCGCGCACATGAGCCCCGCAGGGCCAGCACCGATGATGAGCACATCAACATCGCTCTCCTTAATAAGAGGCATGGGCATGGCGGTTGTCAGTAGCACCTCAGATACAGCATGGTATATATGTACAAACCCCTGAGGTACTGCGCCGTTTGGTATATGTGATGTTAGCATGTTAGCCACCGTGCCACGGTACGTAGTCGCGTCCCGTATCGCGTCCCGTATCAGAAGCACTGACTAATCTCGATCAGATGCTCTACAGCGGTGTGAAAGTTGACTCAGTGGTGCGGGACACTTAGTCACCGCCTATTATGTACAGTGCATTGCGTGAAGCCGCCGGTTTTCTGACACCTCAGAATCTGGTCAGAACCACTGATTCTGGGCGGATTCTGACGAGATTCTAGACAGATGCTAGAGGCCAGGCAGGCGTCATAAAATGACTAAGCAGAGAAGGTGACTGTAGCTGTCAAGACGAGCAGGAGATGACAGGCAGTGATTGACAACAGAGATTGACACATCGGAAGGTTGTTCCGTACGAAGGGCGGTTTCTTCCCTTTTTGAATGTGCTGTGCATCTGCTTGTGATTTCCCTTTACGATGATCACTGCTTATTCCACTTGAGAAGCACCGACCGTGTCAATGCTACGCTGTGCAGGAACGCGCCGGCTTGGCCTCATGGAACGCCATGCATGATTAGTAATATCAAATGCGGTTTGTGGACTTGACTGCACCATCGCATCGCAATGTGGCTCCTCGTTCTCTGCACCTGCATTATGATCTGCTTGGTTTTCCAGGCGGGACTGTCATTGTTTGGTAAGTACTTATTCTAATGACAGATGCTAACTGTCTTCGACACCAGAATTATCGAGCACCTACGGCCTAATGGTGAGTCATATATCTTCTTTTCCACGATTAGTTGCTGGCGAGTACTTATCTGTGCCGAAAGTAGCTACTGCAATGTCGCGCTGTGTACGGCGTCGCTTCGAGATCTAGAGTGTACTGCGTCGCTTCGAGAGTGTACTGCGTGGCGTCTCGCGCATGCAACGTTCCTTCGTGCGTGCGCCGCATGTTCTGTGTGCGTACCACCTTCTTTCGCGTGCGCCGCGATCGATCAAGCGAAGTCTAGAGCTCCCTAAATGCACCAAGCGCACGTCCAGCTGCAGGGTGTTGAAGTCGGCGCGCGACGTCTAGACGAGCGCCGCCGATCGCGTTAGACGCCCGTAGGTAGTGATCGAGTGGCCGAGTCATGTACCTACTCTTCATGGGTTTGCAACGAGCTGTGTAATCCCTTTGCTCAGCCAAGCACATTCTGGTGCTCACGAGTTCTGCAACGGCCTTTTCTCTACACAGGGAGCTCTGTACTTCTCATTTAGACGACTCCAGTGCACTATGCCGAAGTTGCTTCATTTGTGCACAGCACAGCCTGATGGTCCAGGACATGATAGTGATAATGCAATGGTACGTACAAACACAGTGTATTGTGCTGATGAGGTTACATCAGAATTTGTAGATCCCTGAAGCCCTTACATCTCATGGAGGTGCCAAGAAACAGCTAGTGTTGCCGAAGTTCAGTTCGGTTCAGGTTCAGGGGGGTCTAGGGCTGAACCCAGAACCGAACCGACTGCAGGGAGCCTGAACCTGAACCTGAACTTGGACTGAACCTGGTAAACTGGTTCATCAGGTTCGGTTAATGGTTTGAACTAGGTTCAAACCGCTAAGTTACTTGCTTCTATAAAGTGTAAGAATAATAATTTAGACACCAACTTCATGCACCTTTCTATGTATACCAATTGCCCTCTATTGTCTACCTCATTCCCGGCACTATTGAACCCACTGAAGTAATCACACTTCAAGTTCTGCAGTGCCTCCATTTGGTGTCTATTGGGCTGAATTCCAAAGTGGCTCTTAATCTTGAGTAGAGTGGTAAACATAAATTTTAGATGCACAATAATCACTCAAGGCAGCCATTTTGAGCAGTTCAGTAATCAGAGTTTATGATTGTGAATTAGCCCGAGGCAAACCTCAATAACAAACCATTCTTAGACAACACTGTATATAACCTAGGATCATGGATATGAAGTGAAACATAATCTTCTACATTTCTTACTTCATCTGACAGCAACAAATGCAGCCCAGTGCCACAGAAAGCATGGTGATCCCAGCATGGGGTTGAAGCCCTTGCCTCATTGGGAGACTAGAGTTTATGAGTGCTGATGCTTGCTATGGTGAAGCCAGTTGTACATAACTTACTGCAACAACACTATAGCAAAGATGGCAAGAACATAATTGTAATTGATGCTTATCCACCAGTGGCTACACAAAATATGTTAATGCTATGTGGTTCAAGGTTCAGTCCGGTTCGAACCTGGTTCAAGGGTACCCATGACCCCCCTGAACCAAGAACTGAACCTTGATGTCCTACCCTGAACCGGACCTGGACTGAACCTGAACCTAGGTTTGGTTCAGGCGGTTCAGGTTCTGAACCTTGGTTCTGAACTGAACTTCGGCAACACTAGAAACAGCCGCAAGGTTGCCAGGCCAAAGAAAGAATCATAACTCTTCTTTTCTTCAATCACTTTCTTATGGAGCTGTAAGGTGAACATCAATCCATTTTGTTGCAATGAAATGCAACATCAAGCCCTTTGCACCATCTATGAATGGCTAGTGTTGCCGAAGTTCAGTTCAGAACCAAGGTTCAGAACCTGAACTGCCTGAACCAAACCTAGGTTCAGGTTCAGTCCAGGTCCAGTTCAGAGCAGGACATCAAGGTTTGGTTCTTGGTTCAGGGGGGTCATGGGTACCCTTGAACCAGTAGTGATGTGCAAAGCCCGGCTTGGCTCAAAGCCCGGGGCTTGGGCCCAGCTTTGAAGGGCCTGGGCTCAGCGAAATGTCAGGCCGGGCCCTCCCTGACGGCTCAGGCCGGCTCGGGCCTGGCTCAGGCTCAGGCCGGGGCTTATGAGCAATCAGGAAGGACCTCGAAGTTATTGGTTTGTACAGCTCAAAATTGCAGCACAATGCATTCAGGATGCATATATGTCTGCTATCTATTGTTGTCCTGATCTACAAGTACTTGTACAGTTGCTCATGACACTGACGGAAAATACAGATCTCAATCACAACCCCGATCGCAACCCCGATCGCAATAGTTACGAAGTTCTGCACCGGCCACAAGTTATTGTATGGTTGTTGAGAATATTCAAGTTGAAAGTATACAAAATCTTGTACCAACGGGCGTATTCTCGCTCACTACAACATAGCTAGAGTTGCGCGCCTAAAGCCACCGGCTCAGGGCTCGGCTATGGCCGGCTCGCAATACAAGCCGGGCCCTGAGCCGTCATAAGCCGCCCCCAAGGCTCGGCTCGGCCCGGCTTAAGTCGGCTCAGCCAGGCCCGGCTCATGGCTGTGAGCCAGGCTTTGCACATCACTATGAACCAGGTTCAAACCGGACTGAACCTTGAACCACATAGCATTAACATATTCTGTGTGGATAAGCATCAATTACAATTATGTTCTTGCCATCTTTGCTATAGTGTTGTTGCAGTAAGTTATGGATAGCTGGCTTCACCATAGCAAGCATCAGCACTCATATACTCTAGTCTCCCAATATGGCAAGGGCTCAACCCCATGCTGGGATCACCATGCTTTCTGTGGCACTGGGCTGCATTTGTTGCTGTCAGATGAAGTAAGAAATATAGAAGATTATGTTTCACTTCATATCCATGATCCTAGGTTATATACAGTGTTGTCTAAGAATGGTTTGTTATTGAGGTTTGCCTCGGGCTAATTCACAATCATAAACTCTGATTACTGAACTGCTCAAAATGGCTGCCTTGAGTGATTATTGTGCATCTAAAATTTATGTTTACCACTCTAATCAAGATTAAGAGCTACTTTGGAATTCAGCCCAATAGACACCAAATGGAGGCACTGCAGAACTTGAAGTGTGATTACTTCAGTGGGTTCAATAGTGCCGGGAATGAGGTAGACAATAGAGGGCAATTGGTATACATAGAAAGGTGCATGAAGTTGGTGTTTAAATTATTATTTTTACACTCTATAGAAGCAAGTAACTTAGCGGTTTGAACCTAGTTCAAACCATTAACCGAACCTGATGAACCAGTTTACCAGGTTCAGTCCAAGTTCAGGTTCAGGTTCAGGCTCCCTGCAGTCGGTTTGGTTCTGGGTTCAGCCCTAGACCCCCCTGGATCTGAACCGAACTGAACTTCGGCAACACTATGAATGGCGGCAGCATTTTACCGCGACCTATCTGCTATCTTCCAGCAATCAGCAGCATCTTCATTGAGGGACAGGGGGCTTAGTGGTAGTGATGTGCAAAACATGGCTTGGCTCAAAGTCCAGGGCTTGGGCCCAGCTTTGAAGGGCTTGGGTCAGTGAAATGTCAAGCCAAGCCCTCCTTGATGGCTCAGGCTGGCTCAGGCTGACACACACTACAACTAAAGACACACATCCAGGGGAAGGGGGCTTGCATAAAGGCGCCTTCCTGGTCTGGGGCATTGAAGGCTGAAGAGGCCAAGACAAGTCTGAGGTTCACTCAAGACTGTTGGCTGAATATATAGACTTTACACTATTTGTACATATTATGCTGAGCAGCCAGTAGGGGCACTGGTGCAAGCTAATTGGTCTAGCTACGGGGCCAGTATGGTATTGGAGCATGGGAGCATCTGTGATGTATGTCCATGGTGACATAGCGGGTACAGCCTGGATTGGATGGATTACCGATCTGTCTGGTGCAATCAGTGATTCTCGCCGATCGGGGGGTTGCTGGTAATGGCGGTTTGTAAAGTCCATTGTCACACGCCAATTTCAAGCCTTTAGGCACAGTACCTTTTCCAATCATCAAGAGCACCCCCGAGGCTGGAAACCCGATGCCTCAGCTAGATCCAAGCCCTACATACGAACCATCATGGGCACTAGCTAACAGCATCACCAGCCACGCCTAAGAACCCTAGTCCCCGACCACATGTCCAGTCCAATACAAAGCCAACAGCAGTCACGTGACCCCGACCAAGTACGATGAGCCCAGTAGCACCTAACCCAACCAAACCCCCACTACTTGGACCACACCTCATCAGGTCTCACACACACAGACTCATGGCTAGGACCACGTCCACCCAACCAACCAAACCCAATGCCTCCTGTCTCCACAAACTACAGCCATTACCGGCTACACGGTCATTATCGACCACGGACTACATGCCATTACTGGCACAGACTATGTACCATATGGACTGTGGCCCATGGGAGGCCTTAAACCCCAGTGTACCCATGCAATAGCCTATGGAGGCTCTAAACCCAGCCTTGTACAACTGAGAACCCTAGCAGTCACAAGGCGCAACATACCGATCACAGCCGATCACGCTCGATCACCCTACGTCACACACGGCCCATACTGACCAGTCCACGTTCCTGGCTACGTCACTCCTCAGTACCAATCCCTTGGGAACCTGGACCACAGACACCCTGATCATGGACTTAGAACCCCACCATTACTGGCGAACCCCCGATCGATGAGAACCACCGACTCAGGCCTGATCCGCTACATCACTATGGACATCACTGCTCCGATGCCATTACCGGCTTAGTCACTCCACGCCTACGGGCAATGTAGCTTAGACCAATCACACTGCGCCTACTGCCCTTATCAGCCACACAGCATATCATGTACAAATAGTGTAGAGTCTATATAAATGCCAGACAGTCTTGAGCAAACCTCAGACTTGTCTTGGCCTCTTCAGCCTTAGATGCCCCAGACCAGGAAGGTGCCTTTGAGCAAGCCCCCTTCCCCCAGGTGTGTGTCTTAGGTTGTAGTGTGTGTCATCCATTGATCGGGGTTCCTAGCATGATCAGGACCAATGCCAGTAATGGCGGGGTTAGCAGTCCGTGATCGGTGACGTAGCTAGTGATCGGGGACTGGCCGGTAATGGCCTTGGGTGATGTAGGGCAATCAAGCATGATCGGCTGCGATTGGTGGTGTCATGGGTGCTGCCCGTAGTTAGTGTTCCTCATATACTAGGGCTCAGTGGAGTTTAAGGCCGTCCATAGGCCGTGGTTTGTATTGTACATAGTCCGTGCCAGTAATGGCATGTAGTCCATGATCTATAAGGATTGTGTAGCCAGTAATGGCTGTAATTCGTGGAGATGGGAGGTGTTGGAGCTGGTTGGTTGGGTGGACGTGGTCTGGTGGTCCTAGCCAGGAGTCTTGAGTGGCCATGTTAGGTTTGTCAAGCTAAGATGAGGTGATGAGCTAGTGAGCAATGGGTGTTCTTGGCAGCAGGTGGCTTGGCTGGGTAAGGTGTGCTGCCTGGCTCATGATGCTCTTGTTGTGCTCGTATGGCTTCGTGACTGAGCCTTGGACTGTATGGACTGGGACTAGGGTTCTGGGCATGGCTGGTGATGCTGGTAGCTAGTGCCCGGGATGGTTTGTGTGTAGGGCTTGGTTCTAGTGGAAGCACCAGGTTCCAGCATCAGGGGTGCTCTCGATGATCAGAAAAGGTACTGTGCTTAAGGGCTTGAATTTGGCATGTGACACAGGCTGGGGCTTATGGGTAATCAGGAAGGACCTTGAAATTGTTAGTTTGTACAGTTCAAATGGCAGCACAATGTATTCAGAATGCTTATATGTCTACTATTTATTGTTATCCTGATCTACAAGTGCTTTTACAGCTGCTTATGACATTGACAGACAATCCAGATTTCAATCACAACCCTGATCACAACAGTAGTCACAATGTTCCACACCATATTAGTGGATCACAAGTCATTGTAATGGTTGTTGAGATCATTTGAGATGAAATGATGCAAAATCTTAAACCAAGGGGCTCATTTGTGCTAATTACAACATCACTATAGTTCTACACCTAAAGCCACCAGCTCAGGGCTCAGCTATGTCCAGCTCACAATCCAAGCCAGTGTCACAGATCTACTTTTTTCTTGTATTTTTACATATTTTCCTCATATTTCAACAACCACTTCTCATTAAATCAAAGCTATCCCATAATGTAACCCCATAGCTGTACTTAACTAAACCTAACCATAACCTTCTCATGAACATGCTACTAACGAACCCACTCTAGAACCCCACAGTACATAGTGCAAACCCAAACACATCAGTGGCCTGTTACACACAACTAACGCACAGTGATGCATACACATTCTAGTTAGTGTTGTGAGGTCCGGTCCCAAGGACCACTGAAGACCAAGGACCAGACCAGGACTGGACTGACTAGGACTGATTCAATGGTCCTGTCCAGTCCTGGTCCTGACATGGTCCTAGTCCTGGTCCTTCTGAGTGGTCAGTTTCTGCAGGACTGGTAAGGACCGGTCTGGACCAGTCCTGGACTGGTCCCAAATTTATCTTAGAATAGCACTTAGAATATGGTTACTCCAAGGTAGGGAACCATGGTTGGTTGATTTACAACAAAACCAAAGTATTTAAGACCCCCTAGAATGGGTCTGCATCATGTATGTACCACCGCTATTGTCTTGTGCAATGCTTGGCACATACAGTCTGTCCTCATATCATATTAATTTTGTTGACTGACATGCAGTTGTGTATTCTCTTAACACTCACATATTATGATACACATGCATTCAATATCACCAGTTATTGGCAGAGCACTGTTTAGTGGTAGTTATATGCTCCTCATTGTGGTACATACAAAAATGCAATGAATATATCTCATCAGATACAACTTGAGGCTGAGGCATGAGAACCCCTGTGATCAGACACAGAATACAGGCTAAAATGTGATATGACTAGGACATATGGGCATAGGGTGTTGGACATGAAATGTCAACCCTGATTGCACTAGCCCTATATCATTGTCTCAGGTCTGACAGATTCAACTCTAGTATCATTTCATATCTATCATATGATGTCACAGGCAAAAGCTTTTCCTAACGACAACGAGCCTGATCTGGCCCCAAGACTCCCTGTGCCTAGCCAGGCCCAGATCATACACTGGAAGAACCCAGGCAACACCTAGATAATGACACATGATGTATTTCCCACACGGTCATGAAGGCCGCTATGTATTTCATATCTTACTATGCTTCTATGTTTCAGAGTCTGGCTTAGACCCCTACCCTAGTCATGCCCGAGACTCCCTAGTTACCATATATGGTCATTATAGTGTAAATATGTACAAACAGCCTAGCAGTATAATAGCAGGCCTCGTTCAGCTGGAAACCCCAGTCTGAACTTGGCATTCATCCACTTCACTCCCCTCAGTTTGCTCTAAGGTTTTAGTGACCTTGTCATATGATTGACTGATGGTGTTCAACCACCATACCCCTATCATGATAATCTATCATTACAGATACATCACTGCATACTCATCATATGTTTTGGACTAGGTCATACATAGTAGCAGTGACATCTGGGATGCATAGGACCCTAAATACTCAGTGTAGCATATAAACTCATGTAACTATGGTCGAGGCTCTTCAGCTCAACCTTGTTGTAATAACAAGAGTCTTATACTCATTCTCAAATGAAGGAAACTTTGCTCAGTATATACTCAAGCCACCAAACAACTAAGCCCTCAGAGTGCACTCTGACTCCTTGAACTTAGGTGAGTTATTCTATAACTCACACACCAAACTGATTGTATCCTTTAACACACCCTGGATACACTGCTAGTCTTTAGACTTAGCCTGAACCCATATATATTCTAATGAGCATTGGATATTACTTGAGCCCACAGACTTAATTACAAACAAACCAATTATATCCTCTAACGGGTATTGGATATGTGCTAAGCACTCCACTTAGCCTCAAACAATACTGCACAAACGACAAGTCGACACAACTTGGTGCAGCCAATTTATATTTGCAACTCGAATATAATGAATGGATATATGACCCATAACACTTTACCACCTAGAAATGTGGGCAACATGATGATTGAGTATGAGCTCAGCATCAATTAAGTTGCCAAGGAAGATATGAAGGGAATGGAGTCTGATGTGCAAGAACAGGCAAGCCATGACTCCATGTTTGTGACCGGAGACTTGACTGGTTTAGTATGTGTTTCACTGCACATGGATAAGATATGATGATCACATTCTGCCTCCTGACACTCATATCTCAGGACCCAAGCAATGTTGCCAAGGAATCACTACAATTTAACATTCAGAAGAATGATATCATGCTTCAGATACAACAACAGCTGCAACATGATATCTATAAGGTCCTTCCAACTCTGCCTGGCATAGAGAATATGCTCCAAGATGCTGTAGAGTGCCAACCACTAGATGCTAGGCATATCACCATGCTCCATCAGGTCATCCATGCTATCAGTGATACTATCAAATGTCAACTTGTTCTTGCAGATGAAATGACCATTTAGGCAAATGACAACAAGAAAAAAAGCTGGGTTCATGAAGAAGAACATGCACTCAAAAAGAAGGGTTAAGGATGAGGGATTCATCAGAGTAATAGTGATTGTCATGGATTTCCAGCCTGACATAGGTGCATGCCACCCCCTGGGGTCAAGCCCAGGAACTCCGTGTCTAGTAGTCACCCGACCCCTTCCCTGTGCATTGTGCATAATTAGTGGTCCATAGCTACCCAGCACATACAGGTCATGTTCATAGTAGATTACATTAGCATACCATGGAATGTACATGGGCCCTGTTTAGGGCGGTACTGTACTCAGTAGTGCTACATGTGTATATAGTCTACTACATCTGAAGCTTATACCTCAGACTTGATGATCTCAATGCTGGGCTAGTCCCTCTGAACTATTCTCTTAAATGTATGCTTGACTGTGGGCCCTTGTGGCATCTCCATCTGCAGTCTACTACCCCCAAGGGCTTGGTGGTATGCCAGATAGTTTTGTGTCAGTGATGTGATCACTTACACAGTGGGCTGATAGGAAGGCTATTGGACAGGGGAGCTCTTTGTCAATCAGGTAGATTTGCTATATTTCATATCATGTGCATACTGATGTGAAGTTTCTCAGATCAAAACAAAGATCATTCCTGAATTTGAGTCAATCCACAGGCTAGGACATCAGCTTCTTCTCCTTGTTGATAACTCCCAAGGGCATTCTGCACATGCAGAAGATGCACTACTTGTGTCACATACACATCTCCAACTAGGAGGGAAGCAGGCATGCCTTCATGATTGATGGTTCATGAAGGAAGGACAGAACATTAGCCAGAAAATGGTCTTCCCTCCAGTCACCCTGAGTTTTAAAATCCGCCAGAAGACATGTGTCAAGTCAAACATATACCTTGAAGAGCAGGCGAAGGCTGAAAACGTTGAAACGTTGACGTTGAGCGCAGCTCCGAGGCCAGTGGCACTTTAGCTGCCCGACCTTTTGTCATCAGGAGTATCGCAATTGAGATGACCGATGCGCCTTAAATGGCGCCTCAGTCGGCGACACACAAATGTACCGTCGAGTCGATCAATCAAGTCGCGCGCCAGCAGCCAGCTCCACGACAAACACACTATCAGTGGTTTCTTCAATCTCTAACCGGTTGATATTGCTCGTATATTGCGTCGCTGGTCGATACACGCCCTCCTGTGGAGACTTAAATACAATGGCGAGTCTCTGTCTGAGCTTACATTTCAACGCTTCAGCCATCGTGCATCTTAGGCCTTCATTTGCTCCTCCCATGCCTTCCTGACCTATCGACCGCATACACCCATCAGGTCGTATGGAGCGAGCTCAGGATAGATGAACGCACCTGTACGGTGAATGCCTCGTCATCGAGTACGCGGAATCCTGTCGCAGCGAGTCCCTTCGCTGTCTTGATTGTTAACGCATGAGCTTCTGGAGTCCCTGCGGCCCATGTGAATTGTGGTGTATGGTTCCCGCCGTTCGGCTTCGTCGGTATAGTGTACGCCGGGTGAAGGGACGGGAGAGCTATTAGCGGGCACCGTCAGCGCAGATCAACGCAAATGAAGTTAGGATGAAAGCTACCGTATGAGACGTTACCCTAACAAGAGGCCCGATGCATCAGCACAACGAAAGGCAGTCATCATAGAAAATAGCTAGACGTACAAAGTCCGTCGAGGCAGACATGCCCTCGTCTACGCCGTAGTCGATGCCATAGCGCTCTACCAACTTGCCATACTGCTCGCCTACATAACACAGGATGCAGTAAGTCCCAAGTACATTGAACACATGCTCAGGGAAAGACGTACCGAGTACTAGATTTTGGCGAAGGTCGTAGTACCCCGAGTTTGCGTCGATGGTCACTTTACAGCCAGTTGCGTGTGCTGCCGCTCTGAGCGGGTCATCCATGTCAACTCGCATGCGTGGAAGGCAAGAAGAAGCGTCAACGCACTCGAAGCATTTCTTCACGCGCTCACGAAGCACCTCGAGCTCCGCCCACGTCGGCGCACGCACAATCCACCGCATCTTCGCGTAGTCGGGGATGACTGCAAGCAAATCGCCAATCAATAACGCTGCTCGAGATCATTATATACAGGTACTCACTGTTCGGTGCCCAGTCCTTACCGCTGACGATCCCATGCACGCGGTGCGTCGGCTTGATCTGTTGGCGAAGGACAGACACACTTGAATACGCAAGAAACGCCGCGTCAAGCGCGTTCTGCGCCTCCCATGGTGCCCACGCCGCGTGGGCGCTATCCAAATCATTCATTTGTGGAGGACTTAAGACTACAGATTATACGTACCCATGTCCAAAGAACTCGACGATGAGATGCTGCGACGCGAGCGACGGGCCGATAGACGACCAATTTGTGGGCCCACCGCCGGGATGGCACCTACGGGGGACGCCATCAAAACTTCAAGGGATCAACCCACTGTGCGCGCTCACATCAGACATGCATCCATCTCCTCATACGCCCCGCCGCTCAACAGGTTGATCTTTCCTCCTCCGCCTTCCTCCGCTATTACGGTTAATCATTAGCACATGACTGGTAAGAACAGGATTCTGCTAACTTACCAGGCGTACCTAGCAAGATGATTTTTCCTGGCACATCGTGTGCAATGAGCGCTGCCCTGATCGCTAGCGCAACACCCACCCCGGCCATCGCAATCAGGTTGTGCCCACATGCGTGCCCGATCCCAGGAAGCGCGTCCATCTCCGAGTTGATGCCAATCACCCGCGTCTTCTCCTCTGCCTTCCCCGCAGGCGCATGCGTGAACACCGCGCGCCATGCGGTCGGCAGATCGAGGTAGTGGGGTGTCACCTCAAAATCGTGCGCGGACATGAACGCGGTGAGCGTGTCATGTGTCCGTCTGCACCCGTCAGTCTCGTTCAGTCTGCATGTACACGGGGAATCACCTCTCTTGCCACATGATCTCCGGGTGGTGGAGAATGTCGAGGCTGAGCGCGCGAAGCTCGTCATCTAGGTCTTCGAGCGTCTTATCGATCGTGTTGAGAACCTCGGGGCGGAAGACGGCTTCGAGGCCGCTCGTGCCGTATAACGGAGGCTTTTCTGAGCGTGGCGGGTTGCTGACCGAGAACCCGTCATGACCGTAGGAGATGCGGCAGTTCGAGAAGTGCGCGTATGGCGGCTGCAGGGGGGTCGGTCAGCATGACTGATGTGGTACTCAACTCTACAAAGCAGCCCGACGCCAGCATATGAGGTCTATAGAAGACTTTGGAAGCACCTGAACAACGCTAGCCATAAAATCGAGCATGGATTGACAACCAATAACAGAGAATTCGGTCCAGATGAAACTCTGCAACGCGAGACAAAATCTGTCGATAAGCGCAGCAGGAGCCACCGTGGGCCTTAGCAATTGCGCACAGTATATGCGCGTGAAATAGCCATTACAAGGAGCACGTCGCTGTTTTCTTGGAAAAAGTGTTACGACGATGAATCCAGGACTTGTGCAGCATTCACATGGATCGGTTGACCCTGTACATAGCCAGTCATGCAGAAACTCACCAAGTCGCCGTCATATTCACACAATTGTTCTCCTTTGGTAGACGTAGCGTGTGCGACCTTCTCAACAGGCAAGCCAGTGAACGAGCGAGCTTGCGTATCCTCCGTGTCCGCGTCATGCTTTGCCACTGGTGCAACGCGCTTCTTGCGGAAGCTGAACAGACGCGAGAAGCAGCCGGCCTGCACGTCGTCGTCCGGCATGAGAGAACGTGCGCGGTGTTGAACTGGGTGTGGGCGCGGGGTCATGGCGAGGAGTACGGTGAACGATGATGAATGCTAACCCAGCTGGTGGAAATATAGGCCAGGGCCTCCGCTCCGTCGGAGCGCTCAAACATTGGTTCACCCACACAGCGTGAATTTGAGGCGATTTCGGAAATCAATGGATCGAAGACTAGTCAGATGAGAATCGCATGACGAGGGGTCGTGGGTATGGCCTGAAGTCAGGTCATCATTTTCCTAAACAATTCATGCGAGGCCGACCGGAAGAGTGAAAGAGTCACGCTCGACTCGGTTCTCGGGCTCGGAATCAACGAAGCGTCGAAGAGTGGAAACTATTAACTAAAGCGAATCGCTTACGGCGTCACGTGGGCGCGTCATTGAGCTTCCTGCTATCGGTCTGCTCCAGTATCTCGCCTCGAATTACTTTTGGGATCAGAGCTTCCATTCGATGCAATCACACAGTACGATAGAACATAATCTACGCGAGTCCTCCGTCAACGTGACCACATTGAGTCGAGCATCAAATGTCAAATGTATAACATAACGTAGCGTATACCATAACGAAAGCACAATCCACGAGTCATGAACCAATTACCCTGACATCCCGCCCCCACCGTACCCGGAGGCCGCGCGGAATGCAAGCCAACTCAGCTGGCGGAATGTTGGGGCGTGTGCACCTTCTTCTCGCCTGCGACCGGTGCCCCCGCTTCGCCTTGCTTCTGCTTCGCGCGAGAAGTCCGCACATGGTGGTGCTTGGATTTGCCAGACGCAGCCTCCGCGACCATTCTGTGAGCAGAATGAGGTTAGTATCAACTGATGATATGTAAAGCCCTACCGCTCAAGCTCTCTCCGCTCCTCGTCTGATTCGTCCGGCATCGTCGACTTGAAGACGGCTCCCATGATGAGCAGGCCCTATAACAATGACCTCAGTGGAGATCTCCACCGAGCCATCGGCTTCGCACACCTTAGCTCGGTTGTAGAGCACCTGATCCGATGCCTCGGGATCCTTGAGCACATTGTCTACCACCTAAAAATCGAACCAATCAGCTCATCGTACGGAGCACAGCCCTGCTATCGTCGCTGACCTCTCTGAGAACCTGAACAACTTCGAACCGCGTGCCTCGCCATGACGCAAGCATGATCTGTCGCGTATACAGTCAGAATGGGTCATTCCAACAAACTGGCGATCACATACTTTGCCGGTGACATCTTCTTCCAACGCGCGCAATTCATCTTCCGGAACCTCACCTTTTGCCTGAAGTTTCTCCATTTCCTGAATTATCCTATTCAGCCATCCAATTCAACCCAACTAGCCGTCAAATCTACCTGAATCACTTGCTGTACGCCGAGGCTGCCCAAATCACATCAGCTTAGGCTACGTCCAATCCGAGAATCCAATCCTTACGCGCTACCTATAACACCCCATGCATCTTTTGCCACCGCACCCTTTTCCTTCAGCCGCGAGAAGAATCCTGGGCTGACATCGTCCATTAGGCTATAACTGCCATCTGCATCGAGTCATCACACTCACATGCCCAGGAATTTTTTAGACTTCAGATACGACGTCGCTTTCATGATGTACACATTCCCAATCGTGTGCAGGAGCTGTCAAACCGCTGAGCACGCAGAGCCAAGGGAGGACTCTACCAGCGTCGCGCCGCCAACCGCACAACGCACGCTACTCACCTCGACGCCAAAGCTCTCCAACTTGAGGTCGTCCGCCTCCCTGCGCATCTTCGCCTCGAACGCGACCGTCTCGGGATCCTCGCGTTCGCCCGGGTGCTTCGCCTCGACGAACGGGCGGAGTCGGTCCTTCAGCTTCTCCGTCAGCGCGCGGACCCGCTCCTCCATGTTCCGCCGCCGCTCCTCCTCGAGCTCCTGCAGCTTCTTCTTCTGCTCCGGCGTCATCTTCTCGCGCTTCTTCGCGTGCGTGTCCCGCCGCTCGCGCTCGCGCTCCCTTGGCGGCGGCGGCGACATTGCGCCCCGCGCGGGCGGCGTGTCGGACGGCGAGGGCGTGGGCGACCCCACGGGCGACCCCGCGCCCGCGCCGAGCGCCGCGCCGTTCGTCGCGACCCTGGGCTGCGGCTGCGCGGGCGGCTCGCCCGTGGGCGTGACGGCGAGCACGGGCGGGGTGCCCGCGGTGGGCGAGGCGGGGCCGTCGTTCATCTCGCGCTCGATCTCCGCCTTCTCCTCCTCGGTCATCATCGTCGTCGCGACGGACGTCATCTCCTTCATCAGCGAGATCTCGCCGATCTGCGCGCGTGAGCTCGTGTGCACGCGGGACACGGGGCGCACGCACGTAGTCCATGAACCGCTCCCCGCCGAACACGTTCGCGAAGAAGCCCGCGGCGTCGTCCATCCCGACCCCGCCCTCCGTGTCCGTCTGCAGCGTCCGCCGCGGGTGAGCTAACGCACTCAGCAGCAGCATGCACGGCCGCGCACCATCTTGGCTCCATTCTTGTCGTACACCGCCCGCAGGTTCTACAGCCGATCGCGATCCGCGGTGAGCAGATTGAGACGCTGCAGGCGCGCGAGCATACGCACGGGATCAGAGAGCACCTGGTACGCTTTGCTGCGCCGTCGTCAGCGCACCGCTGCGCGCACGCGTCGAGGTCCCACCCACCTAATATCCTTGAACTTCTCCTCTGCGTCTGGCGACGGGTTCTTGTCCGGGTGGTACTGTGGCGGTCGCCCCGCGAATGGCCATATGAGCTCAATAGCAACCGCACGGAGAAGCACGACGCACTTTAATGGCCTGCTTGCGGTACGCCTTCTTCAGGTCCGTGTCGTTCACGTCGTACGGCACCCCTAGCTGCACACCGCAAGTCACTCCATCTCCTCTGCTGCGCGGTAGTGGCGTACGCGGTGCGTACCAGGTCGTAGTACTCGGTCTCTACGGGGGCCATCGTGCGCCGGAAATTGCGTAGCGAGTGTCAATGCCAGGCAGATACTATCGTTTGTTGTAATCGGTCAAAGAACAAAAAGATCACGAAAGGGAACGATTGTTAGAAGCAAGCGGAGGAGCGGATGACGGATTTGGACGGCCGGCGGCACGAAATCATAGGCACGGGATCAGCGAACCGATCTGATTGGCGCCCGAGGGCTTACACCCCTCGGATCAGTCAGCCGGAGCCGGAGCCGAACCGATAAAGCCACACAATCTGCGACGTTTTCTTTGTGTTTGTACGACGGAGGGAATGGTCGACGATGCTATTTATAAACATATCGTGTGACAACAGATGCGAGTGGTTGAACAATCTCTAGACATTGACGATGCAGTGCGGGTGATGGGTGCGCGGTAATGCAGTACAGAACAGGATCATGATGGTAGGACAGGGTATCGGGTGCGTGTGAACATGCATGCCTCCACGCAGGCCTGCCAGTGCGGACGCGAAGAGGCGAATAGATAATTGCAGCGTGGGGGAAGGTACATCCTGCGGTGTCACGTCAGACGTACACAACAGCCAGTCACGATGAGTGCCGCGGCGGCGATAACGGCACGACGTCGAGCCTCTCCCGGAGCTTGTCCGCGCCCCCAGGCGGCGCATGCAGGTCTGGCAGCGAGCCCGCGCTGCTCGCCGTCGAGAACCGTACGACCTTCCGCGTCGTCCCCGCATCCACAGCACCGCCGTCCACCTGCGCCTGCGCCTTCCGTCCCGACGGCACGCGCAGGAACCGCGGCATGCTCAGCTGCAGCCGCCCCGGGATGAACGGCACCGCAACCGACGTGCCACGGCCGCGCACAGGCGGCGGCGCGCCGCACGTGAGCGTCGAACCCGTCAGCGACAGGTCTGACGCCGTGGGCGTGAGCGGCGCGCTCCGCGGGGGCGTCGGCGAGTGCGCGGGCGTCGGCGGGCGTGGCTTCTTGAGCGACGAGCGCGCGGGCGGCGGCGGGAGTGCGGGGGTGGATGTGGACGCGCGCCGGCGCGGCGTGGGGGCTCGCGTGCGCAGTTGCAGCGTCGCGAGCGGGGCGCTGTCATCTGTCAGTTGCAGTGGAGAGGCGCGCGGCGAGCGGAGATGCGGTGTGCGCGAGACGTGGAGGCCCATCGCGATCTGCTGGACGGTGGGGAGGGGCGCGTCTGCGGTGTCGAAGCGCGGCGGGAGCGGGGGCGTGCTTTCGGCGGGCGTGGAGTACATCGCGCCGCCCTGGGAGCGAACCAGCGTTCACGTCACGAAGTCATGGGCGGGCGAGGCGGGCGACGTACCGGAGGACTGGTGTCGCGCCGCCGCGGTGCTACACTGAGCGAGCGGCGCATGGTGCTCACGATGCGCGTCGTGATGCGCACATTCGAGCCGCTTGCGCCAGGCGTGTCGAGCGCGAGCGCGGGGGGAGCTGCGCACGACACGGACCGCTGGATGCCGCGGAGGTCTGCGATCGAGGGATTTGCCCTGGTGTGTCGGCGGCGCAGTGGTGTTGGGAGCATGTCGTCCATGGTAGTAGCGTGGACGTGGTTGAGAGCAAAGTTTTGACAGAATAGGAGCCGGTTGGGAAAGTCCCTTGAAATGCCGAACAAGCACGGCCGATGACGCAGCAACCCGGAACGCAATAATCGCGAGGCAAGTGACTGTCCCTTGATGATCAAGCGTAGCTTTCCAGCCAGCAGTAGGCTGGAGAGTTCAAGCTATAAAGGCGTTTAGCGTCGAGTAGGAAATGAACGGCGATGCATGTTGGATAAGAAATACGTATACGCAAGGCAATCGGGATCGGAACTCGGATTCGGATACTCTCCATCACGTGGTCGCGGTGGCTTTGGGCGTCAGTGTACCTGAGCTGTGATTGGACTGGATCGAATCGACGCCTGACAGTTGGTGCATCGCATCCCTGCATCGAGTGACTGAGCACAGGGCAGCGTCGCGAGACAACCCTCGGGTCTAGGGCGGCTGGATCCGGTCGGATGCGGCGTACATGGTCCGCAAGAACGTAATCTCAACACACCCTACGCTTCGGCTCTCGCTTGGGCGAAACCGCACTCCGCTGCACGGCCTCCACATCCACCCGGGTCTCGTGCGCACATGTGCCTTCCCAGTTCTTCTCCATCGCTCACAGGCTATCTTTGCTGCCCGGGGAGCTGCCTCATCGTCTTTGGAAATGGGACGAGCGCCTAGGCCGATCCGCTCTTCGACTTCCATGCTGCAAGCGATGTTCTTCTGATTGATTAAAACGCGCGTTCCTGCCACCTCGGGGATATCCTCGCCATTAATGGCCGACCCCCGTCGGCAACACTCACTCTCCCGGGTGTTGTTCAGACAAAAGGGGCGGCACAGCCAGCCTTGACCAAACTGCCCACACACGGGGCGTGCAGAGTGCAAGAGCCCCTGGAAGTGAACAACTGAATCACCATCATGGCAAAGTCATGAGGCTTCGCTAGCCCAGACCCATGTTGGACACATTTCCACATTTGGTGCTTGCATAATGACCACACCTGTCAAATCAATGGGTAAATAGTGATGTGCCAGGTCCAGCTTTGGGCCATAGGCCAGGCCGGGCCAAGCCCTACTTGGGCTGGGCCAGGCCGGGCCCTACACCATGGCTTGAGATGGCCCAGGGCCTGGCTTGTGTCTCAAGCCGGGCCGGGCCAAGCCGTGAGCCCCAGGCCTGAAAGCTCTAACAGATAAAATGTCTAGTAACTATGATATAAGGATATATGTAGTAGCAGTATGCTATATTCCAATGTAGTATCTCTATATTTTCAAATTTAAGCTAGAGGATAGTCCCATGGATTGAATTCTTGGTGCTGCAGCCTGTCGCTCACTTTTGGGCACCTATACAATACCCCATTTGGAAGCCATGCCACAGAGCACCGTGCCGGTGAAATGATGATTTCACACTATAATTCATTAATCATTGAAGATACTGGGGCTTGGCTTTGTCAGAAGATAGTTGGAGAAGGTATGTTATAAGTTTGTGTGGCTACAGTGATGATTATCCTCACAGTGCCAGGCCCCAGGCAAGCCCCAGGCCAGGCCAGGCCAAGCCGTGGGCCATCAATGGGGGCCCGGCTTGAGGTTTTGAAAAGCCAAGGCCGTCCAAAGTGTCACAGATTTGGGACATGCCACTATTTTTCCCGTATTTTTACCTATTTATCTGGTATTTATACGACCTTGTAGACATTTACGCTGCTAAGCGCCCGTCTACACGTACACGCAACCAAACAACACGTACACAACGCGGTATACGTCCACTTGTCATAACAACACGTACATAACACGTTTGTACGCGTCAATGACTCAGCGGACTAACCTCCGGTGTCACGCGCCTTACTCATATCCCGATGCCGGTATATAAGAATCACATGCATGGCTTACTAACGTAGCTACAGCCACTTCCACAACATGGACCTACAGTCCAAACAAACGATCTTACTGGTGCGGCCATTACCGGCGCACATGGTCTATTGTAGTTTACGACTTAACCATATTAGTTATGTCTGCGCACAGACCACCTTCATGTTTGGCTCCCTTACCGGTAACCAAACAAAGCATGTATATAAGTAGGGCTATCACTGCGGATAAGCCTTAGATTTGTTCTCTGCATTCGCACAGTTACATATCATCTCTGCTTGCGCCTACTAGCCTCCTCACCAACCTCCAGCAACTCCTTCAAGTCGCTTATTAGGTTATAGTGTGAGTCCCACAGTCTAGTCTGTGTCATAAGAACAAATCTCCCCCTACCCCCGCCCTTGCGCTTGCGCTTGGGCCTGGGTTTCTATCCTACAGGGGTATATTGCTCGTTGCTGCGCACATCCCTTTCTGCCTGACAAGGCGATTGGGGTGATAGTTGAGATCTGGGGGATACATCGCCATCCTCGGCAGAGGATTGGCAACCAGGAAAGCCACACCGCCTTTTTAGGCAGGAGGCCTACCTAACCCGGACTCCAGGGTCAAGGAGACATGGTCCTCGCTGACAAGCTTGGACTATGCGCGGTTAAGACCCGCCTGTGGAGAAAAGGGGACGGTTTGCCTGTGTGCGCCCAACCCCCTGTCATGGCAAGCGTTGTTCAGCGCCCCATCACTATCCATAGGGTCATCATTATGATGGCATGGGAATTTTCCAAAGCCGCCTCCCAGGCGTAAGGGACCTGCTTTGAACCCGTTATGGGAAAAGCAGTGAGGGGGGTGACGTAAAAAATCACCCTGCCATAGGTCACTCGCGGTAGCCAATAGCATAAGTCCTCCGGGCAGCTCGGCGTGCGAGCATGGGTCAAACGGATTTGGGGCCCCATTGAAAGAGAAGCGCGTGGCCCACTCCTTCGGGATGTGGAGCGCTGCTGTCTCGCGATCTTAGATCGACAGTGGTTTTTTAGCCCTGATGTGACACCCATGTGGCTATAGACGGCAACCTCATTGTTGAAGCATGGACAGGCTAAGGGATGTAAAATCCCAGCCACTTTCCGGCATCGTCCCTCCGGGGCGGTGTCGTGTATCCGAATCCCAATCATCTGACCCAGGAACCGGCCTGGCAGTCAGCAACTCTACCCCTGGAGTCGGCGCCTCTGACCGTTAGGGTCATGCGAATATCCGCGCCGTCTCGGCACAGGGTTTGCGCGCAACATAAGAGTAATTATGCCCCGTAGTACACCTTCTTTGCTCCTGAAAAGGAGTCCACTACCCTACCTTACATAATCCCTTCTATTCCTGTTCTTGGACGTATCACTGGGAAACTTCGTTTCTCATGAATGCTGCACTTTCTAGAATCATGCCCCGCGTTACCCGTCGCACCCGTGGCTCCTCCACTGCCCCCTACGTCAAACCGGCAAAGCGGTCCCTTCTCAGCCGCATCGACACCGCCGACATTCCTCGGGCAGAGGACGTCACCTACACCCTTCCTGTAAAGGAAGATTACACTGGGAAACTCCATCTTTGGGAAATTCCCGTCCACATGCCAAAGCACATCGCTGAGGCTGGGAAACCCGCTCCTCGACCTCCCAAACCAGTTCCACTCGCCAAACGAATCTGGACAGAGGAAGAGAAGCTAGCCGCTTCCATTACCGCCATGGAGAACCTAATCGAACTCCGCGAACTCAACAAGCTCAAGCTCGCCCGCGATAAGCTGAATAAGCGAATCGCCGCCAAACAAGCCGCCAAGGAAGCCAAGCAAGCAGCTTCTTCACTGGCCCTCCGTCTCTCCAGCCCGGCGGCCGGACCATCCGTTCCGGCCAACCATCAGATTCTCGACCCTTCCCTCGTCTTCGGGAAGAAGAAGCCTCTCCAAGCATGCGATCAAGTTATTCCCATGCTAGAAGGCACTCTCACTCGTCTCACTCCTCTCGCCAACCACCCCCCTAATTACCCAGGCTTCCATATGGAAAACGACATGCGTTTCCATACTATGGTAGTAGAATTGGAGGACTTGGTGGATAACGTAAAGGATAGAGCGAGACGGGGGAGGATCACCAATAGAGACTGGAGAATTATGAAAAAGTATTGCAAACAGCTCGGCAATATTTCCTTTTTGGATTGGCGTACGGACTTAGCTCGTATCGTAGCAGAATGCGTAGCGCTACAAATTACTTTTGCCTTCGGTGTAACACCACCTGACAAGGTGGCAGGGCCCTCGACTACTACGGTAGAAGAGGATATACTCGCGATTGTGTAGTAGCAATACTATCGTCTTTTAACTCTGAAATAGAGTGCGAGTGTGATCTATAACGAAAGTTGCAGCTTTCAAACAAAATCCCTTCTTAAGAATCTAAGACAATGAGTAACCGGGAACTAACATTCGTCATAAACAGATTCACAAAAAATGTCTTCTACCTCCTCCGTCAGCACTCCTCTCGCCCCCCGTAAGATGCGCCTCCGCTCAGAAGGCCCGGTGACACCGGTAGCTGGTCCCTCGGGAACCCAGCAACTGGTGACGCTGGAGCACCTAAGCGAGGGAGAGAGAGAAGAAGAAGAGGAAGAGGAAGAAGAAATGGCCGAATTCGCTCCCCCACAAAGGGAATCTCCGACCAACCCCATGGGCACACGCCCAGGCACCCCCATTGCCGGATACCCCCCGGCTCGTCGCACCCGCCCAATCGGGCCCGCCACCACCTTGGAAATGGAGTTTTCCGGCCCGATACGGCAAACCAATGCCGCGGTCGAGAATAACCTCAGGGCGTACCTCCCCGAGGAGGAACACCACAAGGTAGATGGGTCCATACATGGGCCAGTCATCGACGCCGCCGTACAGCGAAGTGCGGCAATAAGCCACGACACCACCGACACTCTCGGTCGAATGGTGCACGCCCGCCTGGAGCGCATCCATGGCAGACTCGACTCCCTGGTTGGGCAATCCAGGGCAATCGAACAAAAAGCCCAGGACGAGCTGCAGGAAGCGGTAAATTCCGTCCGTAACGAGGTGCTGTCCACAATGGTGGACCTTGGTAAGGAACTCCGACAGGAGTACACCGCCAAGTTCTCCGAAATGGAGAAACAGCTCCGGAGGGACTACCGGTCCCGGCTTGACGACCTCGAGGATGCGTTTGCCGAGCGCATGGAAAAGGTTGACGAGGAACTTCGGAGAATTCGCAAGAATCCCTCCGTTCCCAACCCTCCCGGCGTCCGCACGCCCCCGGAAGAACCCACACCGGCCCCCGGTAATGCTCAAACCCGAGCAGCCGAGGCCGCTGCAGCAGCACAAGCTGCAGCCGCCGCTGCAGCAGCCGTCGCCCCGCAGATTCCAGGTCTGCCTCAAAACCTGAAAATCCCCCCTCCCCCAGAATTCTCTGGATCATCTGGAAAGGTGACCGCACAGGAATGGGTGGAGAAGATGGGCCTGTACTTCGGTACGCTCAGGGTCTACGATGACCATGACCGTATCACCACGGCCCTCTTCCGCGTCACAGGGGACGCATACAAATTTTTCTCGCCTCTCATCAAAAAGGCAGGAAACGGTGAACCTCTCGGCACCTGGGAGGACTTCACCAAGTCAGTCATGGTGCAATATGGGAAGATGACGGATAAGGAGATAGCTAAGAAGGAAATTCGCGGCTACTACGGTACCAAAGGCAAGGAACTCGCCGAGTCAAACTACTTCAACTACTGCGAACGGTTCCGAACCCTCGGCCGACTCTCCGAGACCGCCAACGAAACCCTGGTATGGGAGTTCACCGAAACACTCCCTGAAAAGGTTAAGGACACCTTGAACGTCCTCGGCAAGACCCCCTTCTTCAAGGCCCCGACCGACATCAAGCCCCTAATCGACTTCGCTCTGGAAATGTACCAAACATCATATCCAGACAAGATCAAGGGTTCGATCTTCGAGAAGGCCGGCAAGAAGGACTCGGCACCTGCCGAAAAGAAGGAGACGTCCTCCGCTTCTGCAAAGAAGTCGGAGAAGAAAAAGGACAAGGGAAAGGCGCCCGCCAAAGCCCCCGCCGACACCGCCAATGCCGTCTGCACTTACTGCAAGCAGACGGGACACTACTTCAACAAGTGTCCTAAGCTTGCGGCAGACAAGGCAGCGGGAACGTTCGTGCCTGCCGCTCAGCGGGCCGAACAACAAAGGGCGAAGGATGCAGCTGCCGCGTCTGGAAAGACCACGGCTGCTCCTTCGGGTAGTGGAAAGGGACAGGCTTCTGGCAAGAAGCCGTACTCGGCGCCCCCCGCGGATGGCAAGACGTATCGTGCCCGAACGATCTGGGAAGAAGTGACGGCTGACTCAAGCTCAGCAGGACCCTCGGCCCCCACCACCACCGTCGCCAATGTCGGGACCATCTCGGTTCCCCTCGCCCCAACCACACGTCTCGAAGACGTTCTGTGAAGAACACACCAGCCCCGCAGCGGCTGGGAGTGTACAGCGCCCCGAAGAAGCGCACCTCTACGAAGAGGCTTCACAGAGACCCCTTATCTCGTGGGAAGATAAGGCGGTCGTACGTCACCCGGTATCCCATCTCGGTATATTCGGAAACTCGGCAATGGACTTTGCCCGGAGGACAAGGACACTAGCTACACGTGCCCCTCCTGTAAAAAACTTTTATCCTGACCCGCTCGCGTTGAAATTTTTCACTTTGTATAATGTACATGGAAACGATTCTCGAGACGACAATAAATCGTTCTCTATCGAAGTGGAACTGTGGGTATATGGAAAGAAAGTTAACGTCATGGCATTAATCGACACCGGTGCATCAATAAGCGTCATAGATAAGAAACTCGTACACGAGGAGAAGTTAGTCACTCAGAAGCTACCTTCACCTCTCGAGATTCGCAACGCCGACGGTACCTCTAATACCGCCGGTAATATCAATATGGCAGTAAAAGCTTATATGGTACACGAGGAACACAAGTCCACCGAATTCTTGTACGTAATGGACGTACAGAATGCGGATGTGATCCTCGGATATGATTGGTTCCTGAAACACAACCCGGACTTCAACTGGCCGGAAGGAACCTTCACATATCGGTGTACGGAAAAATGCAAACATGGCAAACGGGTTTCGATTTCTGAGGAAGAGGACGAAATCGAACCCCGCAACATCTATCAGATCATCAATGACTTTCCAATAGATTTCCTCGGCTTAGAGGAGCCGGAGAATCCCTTTGTCGCTTGGGTGAACACCCTTGACGAAGGAACGGAACTCCTTATCGATGCCATTCAGTCGATAACGGAGAAGTCGGATGATGAATTCCTGACAGATGCGGATCTCCAGAAATGGAAATCATTGGTTCCGGAGGAATACCAGGAGTTTGGTCCCACGGTATTTTCTCAACGCGCGTCCGAAAGGATGCCCGAACGGAAACCATATGACCACGCCATCGACTTCCCCGATGACGCGGTACTACCGCCCCCGAGTAAGGCATACAAGATGTCTCCTCAGGAAGCGAACTCGCTAGATCAGTGGATTCAGGAAGAGTTACGGAAGGGCTACATCCGACACTCGAAATCCCCGATCGCGAGCCCGGTCTTCTTCGTCCCTAAAAAAGACGGCGGAGCCCGAATGGTAGTCGATTACCGAAAAGTAAACGACTTGACCATTAAAAACAGGTACCCTCTCCCACGCATAGACGAGCTTATCGATAAGCTTAGCCAGGCTTCGATATTTACGAAGCTCGACTTGCGTTGGGGTTACAACAACGTAAGAATCAAGGAGGGAGATGAATGGAAGACCGCATTCATTACGCCTAACGGCCTTTACGAAGCTGTAGTCATGTACTTCGGTTTTTGTAATGCACCCAGCACGTTCCAACACATGATGAACGATATTCTAGGTGACCTTATCAGAGAAGGAAAGGTCATTGTCTACCTAGACGACATCCTTGTGTTCGGAAACGACCTGTTGGAACACCGTCGTATTGTCAAGCAAGTATTACAAATCTTGCAAGACAACGACTTGTTCGCGAAGCCTGAAAAGTGCTTCTTCGAACAAAGCAGTATTGAATACCTGGGAATGATCATTTCCAAAGGAAAAGTCGAAATGGACCCTAAGAAGGTAGCCGGTGTCATGGACTGGCCTACACCTGCCAAGGTGAAGGACGTCCAAGCCTTTGTTGGCTTCGCCAACTACTACCGTCGGTTCATTAAAGACTTCTCCAAAGTGGTTAAGCCGTTAACCGAACTGTCCAAGAAAAACACGCAGTGGAATTGGGGACCCGAACAAGCGGAAGCCTTCCAAACTCTCAAGGAAGCTTTCACATCGGCTCCAATACTCCGGATCCCAGATCAGGAATCCCCGTTCCGCATGGAAGCGGATTCTTCCGATTACGCAACTGGTGCAGTGCTATCGCAATACTCTTCGGAGGATAAGCTCTGGCATCCGGTAGCCTTTTACTCGAAATCTCTATCAGCACCCGAAAGGAACTATGAGATTTACGATAAGGAGTTGCTCGCAATCATCCGCGCTCTAGAGGAATGGAGACATTACCTCGAGGGACATCCACATAAATTCGAAGTATGGTCGGATCATCTCAATCTGACATATTTCAAATCGGCACAACGGCTAACCCGGAGGCAGGAACGTTGGAGTCTTTACCTGACAAGGTTCAACTTCACCATGTGTCACAAACCCGGTAAAACAATGCTTACGGCTGATCCTCTGTCACGGAGGCCAGACCATGAAGAGGGGGTGGAACTCGACAATCGCGATCAAATTTTGCTGAAACCGGAATACTTTACGGTTAGGGCGCTAGAAGCGTCACAGCAGGAGATACAATCAGGCGACGAGGACCTTCTCCGACAAATCCGACAAGCCCTCATGGACGATCAAATTACCAAGGATTACCAGGAACTACTGAAAAGTGGTCCCAAGGAATTCGGTAAAGATCTCCAGGAATGGAACATGGAGGCCGGATTACTCCTCAGACGAGGAAAAGTGTACGTTCCAAAAGAGCCTAAGGAATTGCGCACGAAGATTCTGGAGTTACATCATGACCATGTGACGGCCGGACACTTCGGACGATGGAAGACCTATGAACTTCTATCACGTAATTACTGGTGGCCTGGAATGACCACGATGGTAAAGCAATACGTGGAAGGTTGTGACACATGTCAACGCATGAAGAACCACAACCAGACCCCGTACGGACCCCTGCAACCGCTCCCAGTTCCGGAAGCACCTTGGGACACCGTCACAATTGACCTTATCGTCCACCTACCGCCCAGCGGCGAATTGAAACAATTCAATGCTATTATGGTAATAGTGGACCGGCTTACCAAACGAGCACACTTCATTCCCACGTCAGACAAGATAACGGCAAAAGAATTAGCGAACCTCCTGTACCTTCGGATTTATCCGAACCACGGACTTCCGAAACAAATCATTTCGGATAGAGGCCCGCAATTCGCAGCCACCTTATTCAAGGGATGGTGTGAGCAATTGGGAATCCAACGGTCAATGACAACCGCCTATCACCCGCAAGCGGATGGCCAGACGGAGAGAGTTAACCAGATCCTGGAACAATATCTTAGATGTTACATCGATGTTATTCAAAAGGATAACTGGTCATGGTTTCTCCCAACGGCTGAATTCGCGTACAACAACGCGGCTAGTGAGACAACAAAGAATAGCCCATTCTTTGTCGAACTAGGAAGGCACCCTAATGCAGGACCTACAAATTTACGTCCAACACCATACACGGACCTAAATGTCATTGCTTACGAACGATGGTCAGCACAAGAACAAGCTAAGGCAGCAATGAAATTGGCTGCCGAACGCTGGTCTTGGTACTACGATCAACATAAGCGCTCGGTACCGTTTAAAGTCGGCGACAAAGTTCTCGTTGACGCCCGTAGCTGGCAAGACTCCGAAAGAAGTCTTAGTCCACGCTATTTGGGACCATTTAAGATAATTGAACAATTATCGCCGGTCACCTTTAGGGTATATATGGACGAGCAATACAGGGCCTATCACCCAGTATTTCACGCTTCCAAGTTGGTCATGTACAAGGACCCGGTGCATCAGAAAAAACCAGAGCCTCAACCAGAAATGGTCGACGGCGAGGAGTTATGGGAAGTTGAGAAGATCTTAGATCATCGTCTCCGTGCAGGAAGAGTTGAATACAGAATCCGATGGAAAGGGTTCGGTATCAATGACGACTCCTGGGTACGCGAAGCCGATCTCGACACGGCATACGACATTCTGCAGGAATACAAGGCTTCACACGCCATTCCAATGCAGGATGTCCCCCTCAGGCGCTCAGCTAGAAGGAAAGAAGCAGTTCACGTCTTCGACCCTGACAGCGACGACTGGGAAGCCGACGAATGCACGTGGCCAGACGACTGGCCGCAGTATCGCGAAGAATTTGCGAAAGATCCCAAGCAGCGCATGGTTAGACACCCCGACGGGGGGTGGATGTCAGCAGACATTAACCAAAACGCGGACTTGAAAATCGTAGTCGGTGAAGGCGGCCGAATGCCGGAAAAGGGAACCAAGGACTCGGTTGGGTTTGACCTGTACACTGCAATAGGCGACGTTCTGCCAGCTCACGGGCAGACAGAATACAACACCAAACTGAAGATCCAGGTACCTTTCGGCACTTACGGACGTATCGCCCCCCGCTCTAGTCTCGCACGCAAAGGCATAGACGTAATGGGTGGCGTCATCGACCACGATTATCAAGGCGAAGCAATCATCATTCTCCGGAATCACTCCGACATATCTATCGATATTCGGGCCGGTGATAAGATTGCCCAGCTCATCTGCGAAGTTGCTAAGGACCCGCACATTACGCTACACGGAAAATCTTACTTTGAAAAGATTAAATCCGAGCGCGGTACTGGTGGTTTCGGCTCCACAGGAAAGTAATCGTTCCATTAGGGACAATGAAACCTGAAGAGGGGGTAATGTCACAGATTTGGGACATGCCACTATTTTTCCCGTATTTTTACCTATTTATCTGGTATTTATACGACCTTGTAGACATTTACGCTGCTAAGCGCCCGTCTACACGTACACGCAACCAAACAACACGTACACAACGCGGTATACGTCCACTTGTCATAACAACACGTACATAACACGTTTGTACGCGTCAATGACTCAGCGGACTAACCTCCGGTGTCACGCGCCTTACTCATATCCCGATGCCGGTATATAAGAATCACATGCATGGCTTACTAACGTAGCTACAGCCACTTCCACAACATGGACCTACAGTCCAAACAAACGATCTTACTGGTGCGGCCATTACCGGCGCACATGGTCTATTGTAGTTTACGACTTAACCATATTAGTTATGTCTGCGCACAGACCACCTTCATGTTTGGCTCCCTTACCGGTAACCAAACAAAGCATGTATATAAGTAGGGCTATCACTGCGGATAAGCCTTAGATTTGTTCTCTGCATTCGCACAGTTACATATCATCTCTGCTTGCGCCTACTAGCCTCCTCACCAACCTCCAGCAACTCCTTCAAGTCGCTTATTAGGTTATAGTGTGAGTCCCACAGTCTAGTCTGTGTCACAAAGCCAGGCCAAGGCTGGGGGCTTTCAGGCCAGGCCGGGCCAGCACATCACTATGGGTAAATCATTAGCATTCTGATGCAGGGTTTCTTGGCCGTCGGCTCAAGGCATGGAAGATTAAGGGTATTGAAAGCGCAGCAACGAGTTGTACAATTCTGCATGTCTGATGTACAGGTGTAAGGTTATTACCTCTTCAACTTCCCTCATCGTCGGGCAAACATGCACGTGACGATTCGATCTGGACGAGATGGAAGGCTAAGTTGCTCGCACGGGCAAGAACGGCAGCAGAAACATACCATATCCTCGGAACAGAATCCGGGAGAAACACTCACGAAGAGCTCGAGCAATTGCAAAAGTAGGCGACTCGCGGTAGCCCATCCACAATTGCCTAATCGAGGGCACCGCCACTACCAGTGCGTCCTCTTTTCTCCTCACAACCAGCCACAGCATGAAGGCCGCAATCCTCACCATGCACAGGACGCCCTGTGCGCCCCCTCCACGAGTGGGAAGGCCTGAACGTTCGATACCAGCAGGATAGTTCAATGCCAGCAACAGTGCCCTAGCTGGGCCAGGCCTGAAACGGCCCAGGAGGATGACCAGCAATCTCTCACAGGCTGTAGCCCTCCAGACCACCCAATGACACTGTGGCTCCCATTGTGGCAGAGGGCCTGGCAGGTGTAGTATGGGGTGTGGGTTGAGATGTGTCCTCCGGTCCTCTGAAACTGGGTGTGCATGCACAAAGTAAGCGTCATGTCTGACACAGATGGCTCTGTGGGACTCACCAAGCCAGTATCCTGCGATGAACTAGGCGACTTAGGTGAGGAAGAGGTTATCAGACGCAATAGGAGGTAGGAGGTTCTTCTACGGCGTACGCCGAGAAGAATAGAACTAAAGTTAAAGAGCGCTTGGCTCCTACTTATATACATGTGTGCGGGAAGGTCACGTGCTACTAGCTAGCTATGTCCTTACCGGGTTATGTGGCTTTGCCAAGTGGCGAAGCTTATCTTATCTGATGTTTAGTTACTCTATCTAGAATGGCCGTGGAAGGCCCTAATGGCCGACCCAATCGTAATAGAGGGATTATGTCTTTATTGTGATACTAACGCGGGCGCAGCCCGGGTATAGGTGAAGCCGGTTGCCGGATACCTTGCGGCATAATGGCGATTGGCCGTGCTTCGTTGGATGACCAAGGCGAGACGCCGAGGTCGTTATGCTATTGGACCGTTAGGTACCGTAGCATGTGATATGTCCGGACCGGAAGGTTACCGGAACATATGTTGGTCTTAGCCGTGAGGCGAGGACCGGTGTTTGGGCAACGCCGTGATGGCAGAAGCCCGGGACTTGGAGAACGCCGAGTCCGTGGGAGGCCGAGGAGGCCGTGACCTATAGCGATATTGCCTTGATGCTAATATAGTGCTGTATGGTCGTGTTGCCATTATTATGCGAAGGCGTGGCGCGCCTGGGGTGCCATTGTGATCAAGGATCTTATGGCGGTGGGAAGCCGGGAAGGCCGACCCAATAGTACAAGGCCGCGAGGCACTGTTTGTACTTGTGGACATTATTATGCGAGCGTGCCGCGCTCGGCCTATCATTATGATCTAAGATCTATGACATGGCTGGTCTTGCTCTGACGGGCGAGACCTGTATGACGTAGCCGTACTATGCTATTGGACCGGAAGGTGCCGTAGCGTTATGTAAGCTGGTCATGTGGTGATAAGCCCAGTTAAGAGCTTGTCGTGGTGGCAATGGGAGTTAACCCGTAGATAACTTGTAGGTAGACGTATAAATCCCAGGTAAATTGCTATAATCGTAGGAAAAATGCTGTAAGCCCCAGATAAATCTGTGACAATGTCCTTTGGTGCACTTTGTGGCACGCATCATTGGGATGCGCAACTCGATTCAGACTACTCCTGTGGCTGGTTGCCAATTTTTGGAACCCTTTACTCTTCATGAGTAAACATCTCATATTTTGTGCTCTGCCTGCCACTGCCATGCCATGCCTTGCCTGAGCCCCTGCCTCTGCTGTACTCCAGGCATACCCACCATGTCCACAATGCGCGCATGCAGTGGAGGGACTTCAGTCAATTATCTCAATCTGCCAACTGTCCTTTGCTTAAGAAATGGCAGTTGCAAGCTAGCTTTGCACACAGATCAATCTACTGTGACAATAAAATGGTGCATCCAGGATTTGAACCAAGGACCTTAGCACAGATGAGAATAGGAGCATTGCAGCATACATTAGCCAACTGAGCTACAGTGCAACTAGTATCTGCACACTTTTAAGCAATATATAGAGTATTTTGTAAACTTGATTTTTGCAGTTTAATATCTTCCATAACACAAATACAAATGAGTCTTCCTCTAAAGACCTGTGATTCCAGTGTATTCAGCTTTCCCATGATGAGTTGCTCCAGGTCATGCATGCTAAATTAAGCTGCCGCTATCATTGGTTTCTTTATGCTTGTTGTAGCAGTTAGTTACCTTGATAATCTGTGGTAATTGTGTGTAAAATTTGCGTTATATTTTTTTGATTGGTTGAAGGTAATTATTGCCACTATGGCTTAGTTGGTTATTGCATGTGCAACAGCACAGTTATTACCTTTGGTGAGGCCTCTGATTCAAATCTTGAACTTATCATTTTATTGTCACAGTAGATTAATCTGCCGCAGTTAGCAGATTAATCTGCTTGCAAACCTAGCTCCCAACTGCCATTTCTTAAGTGAAGGGCAGTTGGCAGATTAAGATAGTTGACTGAAACTCTATGATGTGTAGTATGATAATGAGAACTGGTGGAATTTTCGCAATATGCAGTGACAGAGAATAAATCATCTGTAGCATGTCATTGATTGGAGATGCTCACAGAATAGTGGTGCATCACTGAGGGAATACAAGCGAGAGTCCAAGGAAGCAGCAAGAGTAGAAGGTGAGCTAGATAGGTATACCAGCCTCACTGAATATCCTTTCTCAGCAAATGCGAGAGCTCATCCAAGACTTGCTTGGACATACCTGAATGGCTTGGAATAAGAAGAAAGTCTCCAGCAAGGCCCATATAGATCAGTGATCATGTCACAGATTATTCTGTGATATTTAGTATTATCCCCCTCCCTGGGTCGAACCAGGGATCTCATGCATTGTAGTCACATGATCTGTGCCTGGTAGTGTAGCAGTACGAGTGTACTCAGTAGATAGTACATCTGGTCAGGTGATATAGCTTAGTCAGTGGCATGACAACGCCTGCACATGGACCTTTACTTTAGGGCCAGTATTTACAGTAGTAGTGCGTGCAACACATGTATATAAGCTAGCGACTGAGGTCTTACTACCTCAGTCTTGATATCATTGGCATTGGGGCGAGTCCCTCAATCGATACTCCATACCTCTGTGTGCTAGACTGGTAGTCAACATAACTACTTGGTTACTGTCTACCTTGGGTCATCTATCAACACCCATCCAGTCACCCTTTCAAGATGCTAGGTCTTGTGCCTTATACGTTAGGTTATAGGCGGGGCGTTAGTCATACGTTGGTTATATTTTGTGTCAGATCATCATAGAATACTGGAATGAGGACAAGATGGAGTGCTCCAGAGTTGCAGCACAGCAGTCAAAGGATAGCTGCTGGCAGAGCATAATGCATCAGTATTGGTAATCGTTGAGTACGCAGATAAATGATGATAGTAGGTACAGCTCCCATCATATCCCATACTGTGATCAAGATCAGATTTCAGACAAGGGATGCCAGCTGCTGAGCAAACGCAACAAGTGTAGTGCAGGGGAGGACCACATAAGGGGAGCAATGGAGTTCATCTCACTAATGACTGTTGAAGCATGCTACACTGGATGCCAAGTGGGCATGGAATGTAGCAGAGCTTGTGGAGGATGTGCAGGGAGGTTGGTGTCAGAGCAATCAAAACATCAGTTTGATGAGCATGTTTGTCCACAGGCATGATGATGCCATAGGGCAATCACATGAGGTACAGTGCATAAAATCGAGCTATTATATACCATTTTCCCCTTGTACCATATTTGGCTACATGATACCCAACTCCTGAGGTGCGTGTGGCATCCAGGCATGTGCAAGCTCAGCTTTGGCAAATCCATGTTCCAACAGTTGGCAGGAAAGTGTCTACAAGAGGAGGTGCTCATGGAGCTCAACACACATGTGGACAGTTGTGAGAGCAAAGCCACAAGAATATTAATCTTGCACCGTAATCAAAGGATGACAAATATTGAGTACTCAGAGCAGAGACACTGGGCTCAGAGCAGATGTGGGAATAGGAGTGAGTTAACGGGATGAGTGCAGGAGATAGCAAATTGTGAGCATCAATGACTATGCCCATGTGTCAGATTGGTCATTGTGAGTGACAGCGGGGCAAGTACACATGGTAGTTGCAAGTGGCCAGAGCAGTCACCGATGCCAGTCACATAACGCTGGGCAGACATTGCGATGGTTAAGATTCGGGATGCCATCTCACAAAGGAAACACCCAGTCACAAGCACGGTCATGACAATATTGTGGCACACTGGTCACGATGCAGCCAGATCCATTGTTGAGTCTCAGCCAGCTCCTGCTTGCTGCTGCTGGTGTCCTCATACACTAGCTCATACATCAATATACTCATACAGGTATCTGTCTTGTACAGTAGATGACAAGACCACCCATAGCCCACAGAGCTAACTAGAGTGAGGTGGGTGGAAGAGCACCAAGTTCAGAATTGTTATGGTCTGTGCAGGGATTATCGAATATTCTTACTGATGCCTCACTGGAGGAAGGGACTTAGCGTTCAACCGCTTTATCATGTGGCTTATTATAGGGATCCCCGCTCAATCAGTGACCCTCATTTCATGTACAACAGCCCTATGCCCATTGTCACAGACTTACCAGTCTGTGCGACCCTGGCATCAGGGGGACTCCCTAACGCCCTACAAGACGTGTGCGACGCCGCGCCAGCGGTGACCTTGTCGGCTGTACCAAAGGTGACCACTCCCTAAGGACTCCTAGAGGCGACATAGAGAGGTATCACACAGTCGAGCAAGACAAGAGGGGCCCTCGGGCCAGAGCACGCTCAGACAGATGATAAGAGAGGCACTAGGTGCATTGACGAGAATCTCAAGGATGAGGATGTAAGTCCTCATCCGTCGTACTTATACATGGTGAGTTGGCCAGTAATGGCCGCCCTAAAGTAGTGGCCTGTGCGCCGTAACTAAGAGGGCACATGGTACATGTAACTACAGTGACCATTGTAACTAGTGTGACCGTAACGTGAGGTACCTGAGGCGCGCGCTACCCTACAGCGCTAACCTAACAGTCAGGTGACCAACAAACTAGAGAGACGCACGAGGAGGTGGCTGAGGACCAGGGACGCGGCGTACGCCTAGCGCCGCATGTGGAACCTATAGCGAGGGAAGTACGGTAACCCCCTGGGCACATCCGTGACACCCATAGTCTTGTGATGTATCAGGTTCTAGTTGATATCTTGTGTCTAACCACAGGGTTCTTGCATTTCAGCCATTGTTGCACTCAACCGCAACACTTTGTATTTGTTATCTTAGCATGCTAGCCTTATGGACTTAATGGTAGCAGTACCGAGGACACTATGACCCCGGTTATGGGATTGCAGTATATAACCTGATGTAAATACTGGTCGAGTTCCTCAGCTCGACCTTGTTGAATTACAAGGATCTTATGCTTGTTCTCAAAGGCTTGAGCAATCAAGCCCACAGCTTGTATATCGACACTCTGACTCTGCTGAGTCTGACAAGTAGTGCGCTACTTGATATGCTGAGTAACTCTGACACAGTACGCCTGTGGGACTCACCAAGTGCCTATATTCTTGGATAAGGCGACTTAGAGAGGTAGACTGTACCAGCGCAGCAGGATGTGAGAGGTTATTCTACGGCGCAAGCCGAGAGAATAATAGAACTAAAGTTTAAAGGACGTCAAGTCCCTACTTATATACATGTTTATTCGGATGGCACGTGCTACTAGCTAGTACTACCATTCCGGGTTATGTGGCTTTGCCAAGAGGCGAAGCGCTATCTTATCTACTGTTTATGGACTCTATCTACAATGGCCGTGATGGGCCCTAATGGCCGCACCAATCGTAGGAGAGGGATTTGTGTATGTTATCATATGAACGCGGGCGCAGCCCGGGTATATGGGAAGCCGGTTGCCGGATACCGTGAGGTATAATGGCGATTGGCCGGTCTTCGTGTGATGACCAAGGCGAGGCGCCAAGGTCGTTATGCCATTGGACGGGAAGTACCGTGGCATGTGTTACAGCCCGGTCCGGATGGTTACCGGGGCGTGTATTGGTCTTAGCCGTAAGGCGAGGACCGGTGTTTGGGCGACGCCGTGATGGCAGAAGCCCGGGACTTGGAGACCGCCGAGTCCGTGGGAGGCCGAGAAGGCCGTAGCCTATAGCGATATTGCTTTGATGCTAATATAGTGCTATTTGGCCGTGTTGCCATTATTATGCGAAGGCGTGGCGCGCCTGAGGTGCCATTGTGATCAAGGATCTTATGGCGGTGGGAAGCCGGGAAGGCCGACCCAATAGTACAAAGCCGCGAGGCACTGTTTGTACTTGTGGACATTATTATGCGAGCGTGCCGCGCTCGGCCTATCATTATGATCTAAGATCTATGACGTGGCTGGTCTTGCTCTGTCGGGCGAGACCTATGACGTATGCTGTAGTGTTGCTATTGGACGTGGTTGTACCGTAGCGTTACATAAGCTAGTCATGTGGTTGATAAGCCCAGTTAAGAGCTTGTCGTGGTGGCAATGGGAGTTAACCCGTAGATAACTTGTAGGTAGACGTATAAATCCCAGGTAAATTGCTATAATCTATAGGAAAAATGCTGTAAGCCCCAGATAAATCTGTGACATTACCCCCGCTTTAGGTTTCACCGTCCCTGGTGAAACGATTCATTCTTATGCATCCCAAGAGCGGCGCGACGCGTGATGACGAAGTGTCAAATACCGTTGCTGTGCTGCCATACTGTAGGTTGTATGCAGGGATAAGATGAGGTTTCAGGACTTTGTAGTGGAGCCTGAGCGTTGTATGGGATAGCGATTTTATTCCTTATGGTGATTTGTAACGCGTGATAGCGAAGTGCTAAATGCCGTTACTAGCGATTATCAACGCGTGATGACCGAAAGGTCAAATGCCGTTGTTGGGGAAGGGTAGTCTTGTTACTTGAGTGTATTGTCATTGTGCACGCGAATCCTAAGAGGAAGGGCTTTCCTGTTATCGCTGAAGGTGTTCTAGTGCCTTTTCGCGACCTTTGTCGGATTGTTGCTTTTGCTTATGACGTTACTCGTAGTAGAAGGCGATATGGAAATGTTCATCATATAGTGCCTTTGAGTCTACTTGTAATCTATATCTCCAATAGCTTGCCAAGCGTATTAGAGGGTGCATTGTGTCGTTGTACAGTTTTCGGATAGCATTGTGCGATATTCCTTAGAGTGAGGGCTTCACTGTTAGCTCTGGAGATTTTCTAGTGTCTCTTCGAGCCCTTTGGCGGATATGTTGCTTATGCGTAGTACCCATTGAGTGTAACATAGCGGTGCTTTTTCGACGTCTATTGCCTAGCGGTGAATGGGATTGCAAGTTCCTTCATTCGCGTGGCGGGTGTCTTAGGCTTTGTGCTTGTACAGGGGTAATCCTACTTTGTACGACTTATGCGGTTGAACGGTTATTAAAGGACGTCGCCTTATGAACGTTTATGAGGCGTCGCCTCCCTAGTATCGCAAGTACTAAGCGTGAGACATTTGTCAATGCCCATTTGTTACAGGGGTTGTGTCCCCTAGTTAGATTGCTTCAATGTAGCGATCTCTTCGGAGTCGTAAGTTCCGGAATGAAGCTGTGCCTTCGTGGTTGTATGCACTATTTATTAACGAGTAGGCTTCTCGTGTAAAACCCCATAGTATAGGTACTAATCATTGTGCATTATGTTCATATGCTTATGATTATATTCCCTAGTACTGTAGTGTCGTTGCCGTAGTGAGGCCTTATTGGGTAACCGTGAGAACATACATCCTTGCCAGGAGTTGTCTCGTAAAGGTATATCCCGTAAGGGCTGAAGTCACGTGGTGGCGATGACGGTAGTTTCCAATGTGCTTGTATGTCGTTAAAGTCGTTCTTCGATTGAGTATGACATTGTAAGCGTGGGAACTGGGATGATCGTGGGGAAGGATATATTTCGCTATTGGATAGATAGCTACTATATTCCTATTACAGGGTTGTCGTCCATATACGAATAGGACAGTACGAGCATGAATGAGGGTAATCAAGCCTCTTAGTGCATGTCGTTTGTTGCTTTCAAGACCGTAAGGTACTGTTGTAAGCGTGGGATAGCGGACTTTTGAAGGTCCAGAATGCGGATTTAGGGTTCTCACCCCCTCTTCCACGTTTGATCTCCCGATCAAACCTATTCCGTTGGTTTTGGTTTTTAAAGAGGTTAAACCGCCTCTATACCCAAATAAGGGTGGGTGGATGTGGGCCGAAGGTATTGTTGACATATATCCATGTACGGCTGTATCCAGGTCGCTCGCATATGCGACCAGATTTTTTATACTAAGGTTTCCCATGCCCTAGTTTGTCGATACCGAAGAGTTTCTCAGGCTCTTGTTCGGTGTAGTGACGAGATGTATTCCTAATCGGGAGATAGGAAACAGATCCGGATTTATTTATTACGTGTCTCGACGACGTAGGTTTCCGTAAACCAAGCAATTGTAATGATATCCGATTGCCAAATCGGAGTGATTGTCCTAAAAGATGGGGCTCATCTGTTACTTCGGAGGATTTTCGAGTTTCCTTTTGAAGCCTTTTGCGGACGATCGCATTTTATTGCTAGTGTGAATTTCCAAATACAGTTGTTCTCCCCACAGAGAAAAGATGTCGTATTGGAGTGAAATCGTAAGTGAGATAGCTAGTCTCGTGACAATATTTGCGAGTGGCGTGCGAATTTGTCGATTTCGATTCGGGGGGGACCGGTTTGGGACCGGTGTGAATTCGGCGATGTGCGAAGATGCCGAATGAAGTGTGATTCTGGAAGTCTTGACGACCTCCGCTACACTTCAAGGGAACGCGTATCAATAGCGTGTGTCCCTTGTTTTCCCTTCCTCTAACCCAGATTGCGAGATTCAATTAAGTAATCTATTGCGATCTGTTTGTACGTGGAACGCCGGTGAGAACGGCAGTGTTTCCAATTATTTATAGACGCTTGTCAGACGTCTCTTCCCAAACGGATGGTAATTTCCTTGTCAGGAGATTCCATTACCGAAAGGGGTGCCCCCGTTCTAAGGTTCTTAACGAATGAAATGACCGTGACTAATGCTCAATAACCCGAATCCCCTTTTCAGGAGCGAAGACCGAAGTCAAACGGGCGCCGACGGATTATGGGTAATCCTTATCGACTTGGTAATAGGTTATTCCCACAGTAATGATAGTTATAAGCATATATTTTGCCTAGCGTACGCGATCCTACGTCGAGTAAGGTACTAGTATCGTTTTTCGATTGACTTATTGTACCTAAGACGTAAAAGGTTGCTTTTTATGTACATAAGCGACCTTAACCAGCCTAGATAAGCTGGGAACCAACAGGTGACGCAGGATTTCCAAAGGCTGAATACAAATGCTATTGGGCGGTTACTAAGCTACTTTACAAGGTAAGTAAACTACTGGAGCCGCCGCTAAAACCATATATTGACTACTATTGACTGGGATACCAGGGTACCTAGAAGAGCGAGTCATCAGCGAACTATCGCTGAGTGGTCATATTCATTGAACACAATAAGAACGGGGGCATGGTTAGGGGCAACCTCTTGAGGGTTGCCGCGCGGAATTAAACCGCCAGGTGTCGTCGCAGATGCGCAGACCCAGTGCCAGAAGGCGGAGATATTCGCTTGTGCTTGGAACAGAGGCGCTCACTCCTGGGGTAGGGTCGGTGGTTGCCAGCATTTGATCGGCTGGACCACATGGTTGGGAAGAAGATACACCGCCCCACCCCTAAACAGGAGCAGAGCGGGAAAGTGGGTTGCAGTATTACACCGCGACCCTTACCACGCCTCAATGGCAAGGCTTGCCGTATTAGGCCCCACTTGTGTCCATCAAGGGCAGCTCCTCTGTCGATCAAAGATCGCGCTTTAACGAGCGCTCCACACATCTAAGATGGTGGGCCACGCCGCAGGCTTCCAGAGGGACCCTCAGATCCAGTTTCCCGTGGTGAGCACGCCGAGCCGCCCGGAGGACTGACGCTATTGGCTACCGCTCAGTGACCTAGGCCGGCGCGACCTTGCGAGCCGCGCCACCTCACCACTTTAATCCAATTAAGGATCCAAAGCGGGCCCCTTACGCCTGGGGATCGGCTTGCAAGATTCCCACGCCGCCATAAGGGCGACTCTACTGGTAGAGATGGGGCGCTGAACAGCGCTTGCCATGTCAGGGGGTTGGGCGCGCACAGGCAGACCGTCCCCTTTTCCCAGTAGATGGGTCTCAAACGCTGGCACCCACAATCCTTGTCAGGATGGGGCGCCTCTCCTTAACCCTGGAGTCCGGGTTTGCAGGACCGCACCGCTGATTAGGCAGGCGCAGCCCCACTGGGTGGCAGGGGGATCAAACCCCCGCCGCTAGTATCCCCCAGAGCCCAACCATTTAGCATACAACCCTTGTCAGGGCTGCAGAGGCAGAAAGGGGCGCAATCTCAGACACCTGTGGGGGGAAAAACCCCAGGCCCAACCAGTTAAGGAAGGGCGGGGGGGTAGGAAGTTCTATTATTATGACACAGTACGCCTGTGGGACTCACCAAGTGCCTATATTCTTGGATAAGGCGACTTAGAGAGGTAGACTGTACCAGCGCAGCAGGATGTGAGAGGTTATTCTACGGCGCAAGCCGAGAGAATAATAGAACTAAAGTTTAAAGGACGTCAAGTCCCTACTTATATACATGTTTATTCGGATGGCACGTGCTACTAGCTAGTACTACCATTCCGGGTTATGTGGCTTTGCCAAGAGGCGAAGCGCTATCTTATCTACTGTTTATGGACTCTATCTACAATGGCCGTGATGGGCCCTAATGGCCGCACCAATCGTAGGAGAGGGATTTGTGTATGTTATCATATGAACGCGGGCGCAGCCCGGGTATATGGGAAGCCGGTTGCCGGATACCGTGAGGTATAATGGCGATTGGCCGGTCTTCGTGTGATGACCAAGGCGAGGCGCCAAGGTCGTTATGCCATTGGACGGGAAGTACCGTGGCATGTGTTACAGCCCGGTCCGGATGGTTACCGGGGCGTGTATTGGTCTTAGCCGTAAGGCGAGGACCGGTGTTTGGGCGACGCCGTGATGGCAGAAGCCCGGGACTTGGAGACCGCCGAGTCCGTGGGAGGCCGAGAAGGCCGTAGCCTATAGCGATATTGCTTTGATGCTAATATAGTGCTATTTGGCCGTGTTGCCATTATTATGCGAAGGCGTGGCGCGCCTGAGGTGCCATTGTGATCAAGGATCTTATGGCGGTGGGAAGCCGGGAAGGCCGACCCAATAGTACAAAGCCGCGAGGCACTGTTTGTACTTGTGGACATTATTATGCGAGCGTGCCGCGCTCGGCCTATCATTATGATCTAAGATCTATGACGTGGCTGGTCTTGCTCTGTCGGGCGAGACCTATGACGTATGCTGTAGTGTTGCTATTGGACGTGGTTGTACCGTAGCGTTACATAAGCTAGTCATGTGGTTGATAAGCCCAGTTAAGAGCTTGTCGTGGTGGCAATGGGAGTTAACCCGTAGATAACTTGTAGGTAGACGTATAAATCCCAGGTAAATTGCTATAATCTATAGGAAAAATGCTGTAAGCCCCAGATAAATCTGTGACAAACTCGACTTAGTTAATTCAGCTGAACGGATATTCGATCTGTAACAAGAATAAGGTCTGAACCATGCACTCTACCCAAGTCTGAGAATGTGATATAAGACTCTTGTTATCACAACAAGGTTGAGCTGAAGAGCCTCAACCATAGTGTCACAAACTTACTTTGTGACCCTTAAACACCTACCTCTTTGTGACACAGACTTACCCAGTCTGTGTGACCGGCCTACAAGGACAGGGGACCACCTAATGTGAGATGCTGTTGGTGGTGGAGGATCTTAGACCAAAAGAGAGCCCCCCCAGATGAGTGAGACAGAGGTGAGAGAGTCAGAGCCATCCACACCAGCATCACGCAAGCTGAGTGAGAAAGGGGCCTAAGCCCATTGTCGAGAATCTTAAGGATGAGGTTGTACGACCTCATCCACCGTACTTATATACATGAGATAGCTACCTAATAGCCTAGTTCTAAAGTACCGGCCTGTGCACAGTAACTAAGAGGGCATGTGACCAGTAACTACCGTAACATAACATGTACATAGTGTGACCATAACGTGTGGTACCTGAGGCGTGTGCTACCCTACAGTGCTAATCTAATGGGTCAGGTGTTCCTGATAGGACAAAGGAGCGATGAGGAGGAAAGCTAGTAAGTAAGGAGTCAGCCGCACAGCCTAGCAGTGCCTTTGCATACCAGTGAGGGATGTCAGAACCCCCTAAGGTAATTCTGTGACACTTTGCCTAAGTCCTAAGTTCATGTCTTGAAGGCAGTATTCAGAGGGTGCCCCAGACTAGTAAGACTGAGAGAGGTACATTTTAGGACTAAGTTTCAAGTGCAGAGGGTAGAGGTAAGAATGAGGAGACATGCCCCCATAATGAGAATAATAGAGCTGAGGCTAAGTAGAGCCCCAGCCTAGGTTATATACATGCATGCAAGCAGACATGTTCTAGCTACCCTAAAGTAAGGCAGTCTGTGCATAGCATATTAGATAAGCATGTTGTGTGGTTTCATAAGTAACTAAGGCACTGCCCTAAATACTGGGTGTCATGACTTGGGCCTGGGGGTGGTGACCCAAAGGCTGTAGTCTAATCTAATCTAAGATAATCTAAGATCACAAGACCTTGGTGCTGGTGCACCGTGGTCGAGTGGTACAAGTGTTCATATTATATTATAAGTTCAAGGGTATGAGCCTGGTAATGGGCAATATACTACGTTAGTAGGGGAGTGCACATGATAATACGTGACATATAGTTACATGATTTTATATACTACTCAGAGTATCTAGAGTCCTACACATCCCAGATGTTGCTTTTACCTACAATCTACTCTGAGATGTAAGATATGTATGCAGTGATGAACCTGTAATTGTTACAGGTTGTATACCCATTCGTATATTTGAGTCACAAATATAGTTTGTTCTTCTACATGTAGTCCCATGGATGAGTGCAAGGCAAATATAATCTGTATAAACCTTTGGTCCCTAAGTCAGGGACTCTAGGGGGTCGTTCGATATTCAATATGCATTAGAGAATATAATTGGTTCGTCTGCAAGTCTTCTAGAATATAAGACTTGCCTAAGTCTGAGAAGTCGGTAAAGTCACAAGTAGCCAGGGAGGTTGGTTGTGAAACAAGTCCCTGTAACATATTCACCCAGTGGTGAGTTCTGCCAGTGTTCAACAAAATCAAAATAACTGTAACAGTAATGATAGATTAGAATGATAGGAAATATGGCAGTTGAACACCATCTGTCAATTATATGAAATGGTGATAGAGTTGGATCTGTCAAGTTTGAAATGAGCCCTAGTATACTAGTACATCTAGGGTTGCACCCAGTAGAGTCATGAGCCTTCAGGGGGCCAGTTGTGTGACAAGTCCCTGTATCATACTCAAGCAATGGTGAGTTCTACATGTGTCAAAATTAAATACCATAACATGCCATTGCTTCTGCAGTTTGAATGCACAGGAAAGCAGCACTATGTGTGGCATCCTCAGGGATTGCATCATTGCTCCTTATCAGCAGATGCATGGCACACTCACAGATCAAGATACCCATAGCAGTCCACAAGACTTCAACATGCCATATCCCCAAGAACAGCAACCTAGCTTATGTCATACAGGAAACAGGGATCATCATATGGTATGAGGCCCCTATGCAGCATCACCATGCCATAGAGTAAATGGACCAGACCCTTCATGATGTCCTGGACAAGGACATACCATTTGGCAGGATTACCATGCTTTCTGGAGGCAAATTCCATCAGATGTTACCTGTTGTTCTCCGAGGCAGAAGAGAACAGATTGTGTCTGCTTCCCTGAGGAGATCATATCTCTGGAGGCAAATTCAGGCCCTCCATCTCACCCAGAACATGCGATTTGACCGCACACCTACAAGTGATGCTTTTGCACAATGGTTGCTGAATGTCGGAGCAGGAGACCCTAGGTCTTCCCAGAAGATTGTTAAGGGATTGGTGGATGCTGTTTATTGTGGCATTGCTGAAGGCAACAAACCAGATCAATACTTCCTTGAATGAACAACTCTGTGTGCCAAGAATGATGCAGTTGCAGAGCTTAACTCCTACATCTTGGACAAGTTCCTTGGAGAGGAGGTTGTGTTGACAGAAGCTGACAAGGTCATAGGTGCCGGGAATGTGCACTATCCCATTGAATACCTCAACTTGATCACTGTCTCCAGCCTACCCTTAGCTGGGAACAAACCTACCCAGGGGAGAGCAGAGCTTGAATCCCATGGGAATGTCACACCGCACCCAGACATTACCTCAGTAGTTAGTTTGTGACAAATCTATTCCCCATTGTGTGCATACAGTCACAAACATGACTGAGGATACACCTTTTGGTCCAGTGACCATTCATGCTACTTTGAACAATATCAAGCCATTTGTCACAGATAATGCCCAAGGCATACCGCAGATGTTACGGAGCAATGAATAGAGCATATTACCTGGTAACTTGCATAGCAGGTTACACATAGATGCTTAGCATGGGAATATGAACTGCAGATATAGCTGGACCCTTGATAACAGCCAAGCTGTTATTGTAGCCCTTTTGGGGGAGTGGCTATAACGCCATTCATGAGCATGTTGCATTGGGTCCATGGTGCATCTTGTGATACCATTAAAAAACTGAGCCATTCTCCAAAACATCCCAAAGCAATTACTATTATCAGTAGTTTCTTGTGCAATGATGCAGAATCACATGGATACGATAGGCTTATAAATTTGATCCTTTGAGCTCACAGTCAACTCGCAGAGTAAACACCTGCATATATTGAGTGAAAAATAACTAATTTTGCATTTAGATCAGGCATATGAACTTCTGGCTGAGATAGAGGTTTATGTACCTGATAAAATCCCATGGAAGGTCCAATCTAAGTCTGCAATCCACAACCTACTCCATGATGAAGTCAAGTCCAAAGATGGCATGCAGACATATCAGTGACAGAATGTCACAAATCCCTTTCTTGCCCCATCCCTGGGTCAAACCCAGGGCCCCCAGTCAATTAGTCACATGACTAGCACACCGTCGTACATAGTGGACTAGTTATGCATAGCACCCTCCAGTCCAATTACTCATAGTAGATTACTCATTACATTGTTACGATTATTTTGATTTTTCGAATATCTGCAGAACTCACCACCGGTCGAATACGATACAGGGACTTGTTGCGCAACCAACCCCCCTGGCTACTCGTGACTCTACTGGGCGCATCCCCAGTTGTACTAGTTTGTAGGGCGTGTTTCATCGTTGGCAGATCCAACTCTGCCTCCGTTTCATGTTCATCGTTTATTAGCTGATAGATGGCGTTCAACCGCCATCATTCCTATCTATCGTCTCGGATATATCACTACATACTTATCAAACGTTTGGTACTATAGCGTAGATAGTAGCGGTGACATCTGGGACAGGCTTGACCCCTGAAAGTTAACGTAGTATATAAACTCATGTACTTACTGTCGAGGCTCTTCAGCTCGACCTTGTTGTACAAACAAGAAGTCTTATACTCGTTCTCAAACGTAGGAAACTACGCTCAGTATTTCTCTCTCGAGCAACCGAACGACTAAGTCCTCGAAGTGCACACTGACTTCTCGGACTTAGGCGAGTCTTATATTCTATTCGACTCGCACTTGAACAGATTGTATCCTCTAACGCGTATCGGATATTATACGATCTCCTAGGAACTTCACCTAGGACTTGAAGGCATCTAACGAGTATTTGCCTTGCATACGGCAACAAGCCTACGTGCAGAAGAACGATCTATATTCGCGACTCGAATATACGAACGGGTATTCGACCCGTAACAGAAGGTCGAGCTTATCACACCCTCACCTACCACGGTGTAAGGGCACATGATATTTGGACCAGAATTCCCAGCACGACTGATTGAACTCTTGCCCGAGGACATTCAGGGAGTCTACAGACTCAACCGATACGAGTGGACTGACACCATTGGAGCCTTCCGTAACCGCGGAGGAATTGTTGTCATTCCAAGAGAAGATAGGGCATCGAAGTGGGTAGAAGTATACCCCTCCGCAGGAACGACCGCTTGGGAAATAACGCGTGAAGCGTTCGAACGATTTGGAGAAATCCCTCCGATGTCAACCGCGACGTTGACCGAAAATGAAACCGAAACCATCAACAGAACCTTCGATGCCGATGGAAATACGAATCAGCCTTCGGGCGCCACAGGAATGGCAGGAATTGAGCGCATCGGAGATGATGGGAGAAATCCTGGAAACTTTACAGGAACAGATAACAGCCAGACCGGAGGACAGGACCCTCCAGGATTTATATCTGCTTTTGCGCAGAGTGGGATTGGGCCTATGGCTGGAGGAACAAACCTCTTTGGAAACCCCCCACAGAACGCACCCGGAATGGGTAGCGGAGGAAATCCGTCTTGGACTAGCCCAAGCGGAGGAATGGGAACGACAAACCCAGGAACATGGCCTTCAGGCCTATTTGGACGAACCTCCGCAGGTACAAGCGGAGGAGGACTGGGAGGAAACTTCGGACTCGGAGGAGGGAATGCCCCCCCTCCTGGAGGACTCGGAGGAGGAACCCCCGCGAACCCCGGAGGAGGAACCCCTGGAGGAAACCCAGGGAACCCCGGAGGAAACCCAGGAAACCCGGGTGGAGGACACCCGGGAGGAGGAGGACCCCCAGGAGGGCCTCCACCACCGAATGCGCCGCAGCCTCAACCTCCGGCGCCGAACCCGTATTACCGACCCCCGATGATAAAGATCAATCCCCCGGACATATTCGACGGGGAACGATCCGACATGCAGAACTTCATAAACCAGTGCAATTCCTGGTTTACGATGTACGAAACGTCGTTCCAGAACGACGTTCAGAGAGTGATCTTTATCCTCTCTTATATTTCGAACAAAGGGAAAACGGGCCAATGGAAACAGAACTATCACCGGGTTTATACGAACCCCCTGACAAAGCGATTCTTCCCGCCTAGTCTCGCACAATTCGATGCAGACTTTCAGAAAGCCTTCGGAGCCATCGAAGAGGTACAGAAAGCGCGGAAGAAAATCCTGGACGTAACCCAGGACAGAAAGGACATCGATGATTATATCACCGAGTTCAACAACTTGGCCGGGAAGGCCCAGTACGATCGATACAGCGCGGACGGAAACGCGTTGCTCGTAACCCTCTTCGAGAAAGGGTTACCCGAACACACGACCCGATACATCATCGGGGTACGGCCGCTGCCGGCGACCATTGACGAATGGCAGTCCGCTGCCTCGTACTATGAAAATACGTACAAGATATTCTTGAAACGGGATAAACCGTTTGTCAAGAAAAAGGCTTGGCAAGCCTCGAACCAGAATAACGGACGCACTACTGCTCCGCAGACAACCGCACCGAAAGATCCGAATGCGATGGATGTAGATCGAATGACCACCCAGGAAAGGGACGATCACATCAAGAAGGGAAAATGTTTCACCTGTCATCAGCCAGGACATATGTCGCGAGACTGTCCGAAGAGGCCGAGGAAGCCAGCCCGCCCTAGGCGGACTACCCGAAAGACCAAAGAAGAAGAAGCCGAGCAAGAGGCTCGCATCAAAGAAGTCTCTGAAGAAGAGACTGAATACATCACCGCCAACAGAGCGGTCACAGCAATTAGGGCTCTGAAAGCCAAGAACCCCGAGCTCCTAGCGCAGCTCGTAGAAGAACAGGATTTTGCCTAGGAGGGAAGCCCACGGTCTTACCCTCCGAGAAAGCAGCACATGTAATTACCTCGTTCGAGAAGAATCGATCCCTCTTCATCCCGGTAATCATGACGCTGGCAAAACCCGTGAAGTGCAATGCACTAATCGACTCAGGAGCAATGTCGAACCTAATCCACAGCAGAGTGGTAGAAAAATACAAGGTGCCCACGCAACCCTTGAAGAACCCGATCATCGTCAAAAACGTTGACGGAACGGAAAACAAAGATGGGCGAATAGACCGAGAAGCTACCATACTCCTACGATATCCGAAGACCCAGAAAACGCGAAAAGTCCGATTCCTCGTAGGATCAATCGGAACAGAAAATATGATTCTAGGGTATGGATGGCTAAAAGATGAAAACCCCACAATCGACTGGAAGGACCAAACAGTCGATGTACGATCGATACTAGGGGCAGAAGAAAAGAAACAGGAAGCCACAATCCGAATGGATACGGTGGAGATGGTAGTTGCCCCAGAAGGAAAAATTCCAACAAGGGGGACCCAAGAAGCTGCGGGGTATGACCTTTACGCCGCAGAAGAAACCGAGATTCCCGCCGGAGGATGGAAACTCATCTCCACGGGAGTAAAGATGAAGATCCCAAAGGGATCGTATGGAAGGCTGGCCGGACGATCAGGCAACACCCTTAGACACGGATTGGTAGTACAAGCCGGAATCATAGACTCGGACTACCGAGGAGACGTCGGAGCCATCGTCTTCAATTACTCGGACAAAGCACATAGAATTATCCCGGGCATGCGAATAGCCCAGATAATTTTCGAACGACACCTCACCCCCGACATCTTGGAGGTCAAAGACCTAGATGAAACAGAACGAGGGGAGAAAGGGTTCGGATCCACGGACCAGCCAGAAGAAACAGCGCAGCGGCTCTATACTCCCGAAGAGTACGAAGCGATCCGACGCTTCGCGAAAGACAACCCTAGGATCATAGGGAAGAAAGGGGAAACGCGAAAGAAGTTCCGAACAAAAATACAGATCATCAACGCTGTCAGGAAAGCGCTAACGAAGTCTCAAGAATTCGCACAGAAAACCCCCGAACCGGAACGAACGATCGAAGAGATGGTCCCGAAACACCTACTAAACTTCGCCAAGGTGTTCAGTAAGGAGTCCGCAGCAGCATTCCCCCCGTCGAGACCATGGGACCACGCAATCGAATTAAAACCCGATTTCGTGCCAAAAGACTGCAAAGTCTATGCACTCTCGCCTAAAGAGCAACAGGCACTGGACGACTTCCTAAAAGAAAACTTGGCCAAGGGATTCATAGTCCCTTCGAAATCCCCGATGGCGTCACCATTCTTTTTCGTCCCAAAAAAGGACAGCGGCCTGCGACCCTGTCAGGATTATCGATATCTGAACGAAGGAACGATAAAGAACGTCTATCCCTTGCCACTAATCTCAGAACTCCTGGAAAAGCTAAAAGGAGCAAAGATCTTCACAAAAATGGACCTTAGGGCGGGATACAACAACGTGCGAATCAAAAAGGGAGACGAATGGAAAGCGGCCTTCAAAACAAACCGAGGGTTGTACGAGCCCACGGTTATGTTTTTCGGATTATGCAATGCACCCGGGACCTTCCAAGCAATGATGAACGAAATCCTGAAAGAAGAAATCCTCGAAGGATGGGTGCTTGTTTACATGGACGACATCCTCATTTTCTCAGAAAACGAGGAAGTACACAAGGGACGGGAACGGCGGATCCTTCAGAGATTGGTGGATAACCACCTCTTTGTGAAACCCGAGAAGTGCGCTTTCGGTGTCGACAGAGTCGAATTTCTGGGACTAGTCATCACCCCAGGAAATATCCAGATGGACCCAGCGAAACTCAATGGGATTAAGGAGTGGCCGACTCCCCGAAATCTCAAAGAAGTCAGATCCTTCCTAGGATTTGCGAACTTTTATCGGAAATTTATCGATCATTACTCTACGCACGCCCGACCCTTGGTAGACCTCACAAGAACGGTCACGGGGACAGGATTCCAATGGATGGAGAAAGAACAGAAAGCATTCGAATTCATGAAGAAAGCATTCACGACGGCCCCCGCACTAGGGACACCAGACAAGGAGAAACCGTTCATCCTCGAAACAGACGCATCTCAGTTCGCCACAGGAGCAGTGTCACGGATGTGCCCAGGGGGCCACTGTACGTCCCTCACTATAGGTTTCACATGCGGCGCTAGGCGTACGCCGCGTCCCTGATCCTTAGTTACCTCTTTGTTCGTCTCATTAGCTTGTTGGTCACCTGACCATTTGGTTAGCGCTGTAGGGTAGCGCGCGCCTCAGGTATCACACTCATGGTCACACTAGTTACATCCGTCACAGTAGTTACATAGTCATGTGTCCTCTTACATAATGCGCGCACAGGCCATTAGTTTAGGGCGGCCATTACTGGCCAGCTACAGATGTATAAGTACGACGGATGTGGGCCTTACAGCCCCATCCTTGAGATTCTCGTCAATGCACTTATAGTGCCTCTCTTATCATCTGTCTGCGCGTGCTCTGGCCCGAGGGCCCCTCTTGTCTTGCTCGACTGTGTGGTGCCTCTCTACGTCACCTCTAGGAGTCCTTAGGGATGCCTTTGGTACAGCCGACAAGGTCACCGCTGGCGCGGCGTCGCACACGTCTTGTAGGGCGTTAGGGAGTCCCCCTGAAGCCAGGGTCGCACAGACTGGTAAGTCTGTGACAAGCAGTACTAAAACAGACGGATGAAACAGGGCGCGAACGGCCGGTGGGATATCTCTCACAATCCCTGACATCAACAGAACGGAACTACGAAATCTACGATCGCGAACTACTCGGAATAGTCCGAGCATTAGAAGAATGGCGACACCTATTAGAAGGAGCACCGCATCGGATCTTGATCCGAAGCGATCATCAGAACCTGACGTACTGGAGAAGCGCACAGCGCCTAAATCGGCGACAAGCGAGATGGCATCTATTCCTTTCGCAATTCGACCTGAAATTGCAACACGTCCCCGGAAGGAAACTAGTCATGGCCGACACGCTTTCCAGGTTGTACCACCTGGACGAAAGCAACGAAGACAACGAGGGAATCACCATGATTCCAGACGAACTCGTCGTCCACGCAATCCAGATCCCGATCATCGATCGGATCAAGAACGCCCACGATCGAGATGAATCTGCGGAACAGGCGATCCGCGCCCTGGAAGGAACAGGCGAATTCCCCGCGAGAACCACCGCGGATGAATGGCAACAAACGGATGGGATACTGCTCTACAGGGGCAGGATGTACGTGTCGAAGGATGAGGGCCTTCGACGAGACGTCATCTCAAAATACCACGACACGATCCCGGCCGGACACCCTGGGATCTGGGGTACAACAGTACAGGTCAAGACCCATTTTTGGTGGCCCGACATGGGAACAATGATAGCGGAATATGTCCAGGGCTGTGCAATCTGTCAACAGATGAAACCTGATAGAAATCCGCTGAAACCCCCTTTGCAGCCAATACCGACACGAGAAGACGCCCTCCCCTTCTCACAATGCTCGGTCGATTTTGTCACCGATCTGCCAAGAGTCGGAAAGTATGACTCCCTAATGGTAATTGTCGACCATGGCCTATCCAAGGCTATCTCTCTCACCCCGTGCGACAAAACGATCACGAGCGAAGGGGCCGCAGAAATATTTCACCGAAAAATCTACTCGCTATACGGCATTCCCCGAAAAATCATTTCAGACAGAGGACCACAGTTTGCATCAAAACTTTTCAAAGAATTATGCAAACTGCAGGGAACAGAATCGGCGATGAGTACGGCGTACCATCCACAGACCGACGGACAAACAGAAAGAATGAACCAACAAATCGAAGTATACCTTCGCATTTACTGCATGAACGACCCGTTCCAATGGGTACAACGACTACCTGACGTCGAATTTGCACACAACACCAGACGAACCGAAAACCGGCCAGCGCCACTCGAAATAATCCTGGGATATATCCCGAGAGGATTCCCAGACTATGACAGAGTAGGGAACGTCCCGGCAGCAGTTGACAGGATCAAGAAGATCAAAGAGGCACGAAAGATGGCATTCATCGCGCATGAATTAGCCCAGAAAAGAATGGCAGGGCGGTTCCTTAGAGAACTGCCAAAGCTTGAGAAAGGGGACAAGGTCTGGCTCGATGCCAAGAACCTGACTATCCCCTACGAATCCAACAAGCTAGCACCAAAAAGGGAAGGACCCTTCACCATCACAGAAAAGATGGGACCCACGACATACCGGTTGCAGTTACCAGCGAACTGGAAAATTCATCCGGTATTCCACGCTGCCTTACTAAAACCATTCAAAGAAACAAGGGTGCACGGACCCAATTACTTACGGCCGCCACCTGATATCATCAAGGGACAGGAGGAATACGAAGTCGAAGCTATCCTGGCTGACAGATGGCGAGGAAAGAAGCATCAGTACTTTGTCAAGTGGAAAGGCTATGCTACAGCCGACAACTCATGGGAAGACGAAGGAAATTTGGAACACTCCAAAGAGATGATAAAAGACTACCACAGGACGAGAGTCAGGACAGCCCCAGCACTCGAAAACCGAACAGTAATAGTATGTCGACGACTCGCCACCAACTCCCTCGCCGCGCTCCAACCCCTCACGGCGATGCGGGTCACAGGGAAGGACGACCGAGAGGTACGCCGCAGAGGAGGTACTCCCCCCAACACCTACAGATCAGACACGCCCTGCTCTGGTACAGGGCCGAGGGACCTTTTGCTGGCCGAGCCGATGGCTGGTCGGCCCTCTTCGACATCGCGCAGGATCTCACCCACGTCTACAGCTCGTACCAGAATATCACCGAGGACCTCGTCCGAATGGAGGGGCAGATCAGAGCGCAGAGAGAGGGACTCGAGTTACTCACCAACAGACTTATCGACCGACTGGCCGCCACCACGACGGCCCGACTACGACATGCGCTCAACGACTTTGAGGATCGCGAGCACGCTACTCCCAACCGACCCGAATATGTACCACGACCCGCCCGCTTTTTCACCGCCGACGAACAACGACGAGTTGCAAGGCCGTTTGATTTTATGGAGAGCGATAGAGTATTATTTCCACTGCCTACCGAGACTCAGAGGGCCCGCCGAACAGGAGTTAGAGACCCGACGCCACGTATTCCTGGTATGGGAGGCAACGGGAGACGTGAACCACCTGCACGCCCGACGAGCCCTAGGGCTACCCCAGAACGACAGCGAAGAGCGAATAGCACGCCGCCTATTCGACGATCTCCATCGGTGCAGAGCATTACCCGCGAGGAGTTTGAGCGAGGTGCGAGGGAGCACGAACGAGACACCGCCTCCCTACCCACGTGGGCGCAACGGAATCTCCACTGTGCCGCTCACCACTGGAGATACCGACACAATGAATATCTCCGAGATATCCCTTCCCTACGGGTACCAGCGAGGCCCTCGCCTGAACAACCCTGTCGACAGTGCGGATCCGCTAGCCACTGGATCCTCGACTGCCCCGACTATATTTGCAGAACTTGTGGACTCAATCAACCAGGTCATCAACAGAATGAATGCCGCCAACACTTCGTATGGCGAACTCCTACGACCCCGTCCCTCAGCGGGAACGGCGACATCTACAACAAACAGGACGCCGAGGCACTCTGAAGAGGGGAACTTGGAGAATTCGTCGAGGCCGACAAATGCCTAGGGAGGGGCTGATGTTACGATTATTTTGATTTTTCGAATATCTGCAGAACTCACCACCGGTCGAATACGATACAGGGACTTGTTGCGCAACCAACCCCCCTGGCTACTCGTGACTCTACTGGGCGCATCCCCAGTTGTACTAGTTTGTAGGGCGTGTTTCATCGTTGGCAGATCCAACTCTGCCTCCGTTTCATGTTCATCGTTTATTAGCTGATAGATGGCGTTCAACCGCCATCATTCCTATCTATCGTCTCGGATATATCACTACATACTTATCAAACGTTTGGTACTATAGCGTAGATAGTAGCGGTGACATCTGGGACAGGCTTGACCCCTGAAAGTTAACGTAGTATATAAACTCATGTACTTACTGTCGAGGCTCTTCAGCTCGACCTTGTTGTACAAACAAGAAGTCTTATACTCGTTCTCAAACGTAGGAAACTACGCTCAGTATTTCTCTCTCGAGCAACCGAACGACTAAGTCCTCGAAGTGCACACTGACTTCTCGGACTTAGGCGAGTCTTATATTCTATTCGACTCGCACTTGAACAGATTGTATCCTCTAACGCGTATTGGATATTATACGATCTCCTAGGAACTTCACCTAGGACTTGAAGGCATCTAACGAGTATTTGCCTTGCATACTGTCACAGAATATCCAGGGGGATATCTAACAACCCTCGCTATAGGTTATACGGGCGGCGCTAGGCGTACGCCGCCCCTCTGAGCCTCAGCCACCTCCACGTCAGTCTCTCTAGTTTGTAGGTCACCTGACTGTTATGGTTAGCGCTGTAGGATAGCGCGCGCCTCAGGTACTCACGTTACGGTCACATTAGGTATCACATGCCTCGCTTATGTAATTACTTACCTCAGCTGTTAGGGCGGTGCTGCGCACAGGCCAGTACTTAAGGGTAGACACATAGCGTACAGTTCATGCATGTATATAAGATACGACGAGACGGGGCTTATTCCCCATCTCTAAGATTCTCGACAACTGAGCCTCTGGCTCCTCTCTTATTATGCCCACTGTGTGACTCGCCTTAGGGCGCCCTCTACTGCTAGACTGGTAGCGACTCAACCTCGCAAGTATCCTGTACGACGATTCCTTAATTCCGAGGGAATGCCTCTGCGTACGTCGCTGCTCGCCGTCTTCTAGTCGCAAGGCCTTGGGGATTTCCCCTGCCTATAGCAGGGTCGCACAGCCCTAGTAAGTCTGTGTCACATACGGCAACAAGCCTACGTGCAGAAGAACGATCTATATTCGCGACTCGAATATACGAACGGGTATTCGACCCGTAACATACATACTGCGATTGCCAATACTTACGCTAGGGCCCCCTTTAGAGCAAGTACATGGGCCTTTGCTGCAACACATGTATATAGTCTACTGTCTGAGGTCTTACAACCTCAGACTCTTCAATCTCAATGTTGGGCCTCATCCCTCTCTACTTCCTCTATACATGCTTGTCTGGGGAACACCTGTGCTGTTACGGTTATTTCGATTTTTCGAACGTGGGCAGAACTCACCATTGAGCGAATACGATACAGGGACTTGTTGCACAACCAACCCCCTGGCTACTCATGACTCTACTGGGCATACCCCCAGTTGTACTAGTGTATAGGGCACGTTTCACCTTTGGCAGATCCAACTCTGCCCCCGTTTCATATTTATCATTTGTTAGCTGGTAGATGGCGTTCAACCGCCATCAACATTCCTATATATCGTTTCGGATATATTACTACATACCTATCAAATGTTTGGTACTATAGCGTAGATAGTATCAGTGACATCTGGGATGGACTCGACCCCTGAAACCTAACGTAGTATATAAACTCATGTACTTACTGTCGAAGCTCTTCAGCTCGACCTTGTTGTACAAACAAGAAGTCTTATACTTGTTCTCAAACATAGGAAAATACACTCAGTATTTCTCGCTTGAGAATCTGAACAACTAAGTCCTCGAAGTGCACATTGACTTCTCGGACTTAGGCGAGTCTTATATTCTATTAGACTCACACCTGAACAGATTATATCCTCTAACGCATATTGGATATCGAATGATCTCCTAGGAACTTCACCTAGGACCTGAAGGCATCTAACGAGTATTTGCCTTGCACATGGCGATGTGCCTAAGTGCAGAAGAACGACCCCTAGGAACTTCACCTAGGACCTGAAGGCATCTAACAAGTATTTGCCTTGCATACGGCGATGTGCCTACGTGCAGAAGAACGATCTATATTTGCGACTCGAATATACGAATGGGTATTCAACCCGTAACATGTGCTGAACATAATGCATATGAGGTTGTATCCACCCTAGGCCAATAATTAGTACGTATATGACAGTATTGTGTCATGGAACTGCCTCTATCAGTGTTCCTGTTGGACTGACAATAAAGCAGGCCAGCATCCCTCTAGACAGCATAATATTCCTTGGAGGGATGTTGGGTGCTGTGCATGGCTTGATGTTATCACAACATTTGACCCAAAAGGTTAATTTGTGAATATTTATTTGAACTCAAAAGCCTAAATAGCACATGAACCAGCAAAGCAGATTTTGGCCATCAAAGAAATCTATGGCATACTCAAGCACTCTGCTGCATGTCTAACAAAACAGAGGTGGTGAAGGATCCAGAAATTCCGCTATATCCTGCAGCCCGGGAATATGCACTTTCCCTTTTGGGAAAGTCATACACCATGAACCTCATCCACATGCTCTGCCATGAACTTTCACAGAAAAAATTCAATTGCCTAAGCAAAGATCAAATACACTATGGCAACAACAGCTATCGATATGTTCTTAATGACCATGAAACAACGTCTCTATACCATACACGGAACCAGCAACTTGGCATTCCACAGCACTCAGCTGTTCACACAAACCTTGATCTATTGTTTTGTGTTGATAACCCCAAGCTACCCAGCCCCTTGCTCTTGGGAGCTTGTCTGTATTATCAGCCATATATCCAAAATGTTTCCGACCACTTAATCATTATTATTCCACTCCACAACAGTGGCAACTTGCTTGAAAGCATGGTCACCACCAGCTGATGTTCTTGGATGGCACCCTTGGTTTATGCAGTGCTCGAATGCTTCTCTTTACACCGATGGCTCTGGATGACCTAAAGCATGGGGTTCTTCTGGGGCATATCATATTCTCGGCTCATGAATCTACCAAAAGCAGCAGTGTCCATGCTGATTACAACAGTGAGCTAATGCATGAGCTACTGGGACATTTCCGCCACAGTATAGGCACCAATAAGCTTGGCGAAACCTTTGATCCAATTGTGGGAATGACTGATAATGATATGAAGGAGCACTATGGACTATCACAAGAATGGCTGAATATATTCCTGATGCTATGTCTATTCCATATGTGGCAGGCATGGTGCAACAGCTTGAACAAACACTTGCACTGCATTGACACAGACGACTCACATCTGTGGGACCAGCCCTGCCAGGGACCCATACAAGCCTGCAGAGTCACCAGCTACCTAGACAGTGGTGGACGTCGGACATAAGTCGGTGCTCCAAATGCTGCCTACTCCTAAGTCGACGTTACTAAGCAGGGTTCCCCAGACAAGCAAGACGAGGCAGTAGTAGACCAAGTCGCACACAGAGAGGAGAATCAAAAGGGGCCTCAGCCTATTGTCAAGAATCCAAAAGATGGGGAGTAAGCCCCATCTTGTCGTACATATATACATGAGTGATGTAACTACTAGCCTAGCCCTAAAGTACCGGTCCGTGCGCAGTAACTAGTGGGACATGTGACTAGGGCGCTATGTACCTACATGTGACTGTGGTGTGAGTACCTGAGGCGCACGCTACCCTACAGCACTAATCTAGTTGGTCAGGTGGTCTGATAAGATAACTAGGCGCAATGCAGAGGAAAGCAGACAAGATAAAGACTTAGCCCCACACCTAGGGGCGCTTCTTCATGCCAGTGAGGGATGTCAAGACCCCCTAGAGGCGTTCTGTGACATGCATTCCAAAAGGACCTGCATGAGATGAAATTTGGAAGCGTTTAGCTCATCTCCTGCTATGTCTACCAAGGGAGATTGATATCTATGAAGATGCCATTGCTGCTTTCAATCAAGAAGTGCAATATTACAAAACAGCTCAATTTGACCGAAACACTCTCATGGGGTCACAGGCCAAGGACACCCTTCTCTTTCTGGCTTATTTGCAGTCTTACTTGAAATCTAGGTCCTTCTGGCTTAGTTTGTCTGTTGCTGGTGCTCAGGTGGCTGCATTCCAGCTCAATTTACCTGTTGATCAAGTATCTAGAACTATGAATCTTTTGGAGTCTTTCCAAGGCCACCTCAAAAATAATTACTTTGGCTCATATCTCCAGTCTGGGCATCTGCTGTGGCTGGATCTCTGGATCATATTCTTGGTGACTAAGGTTCTTCCAGAATTCTTCCAGACTCAGAATGAGTGCTGTGCCCATGCTGAGTTCTACAAAAGCAAAAGACAAGCATTGCCAAATCAAGGGGGAAGATCATCTTCCCCAACAAGCTCTGAGATTCAAAAGGAGGTCGCAGCTCATTACTCCGATGCAGTGTTTCTTTCACATTCTCAATGAAGAGGAGCTTGCTAGGTAATTCCATTTTGCATTTACAACTTATAAAACTACATTTGTTACGAATATTTAATTTCTTTGACACGTGCAGAACTTGCCACTTGTTATGGTCTGTGCAGAGACTATCAAATATCTTTTACTGACGCCTCACTGGAGAGAGGGACTTAGCACTCAACTGCTTTATCGCAAGCCTCATTCTGGGGATCCCCATTCAACCAGAGACCCTTGTTTCATGTACAACAGCCCTATGCCCTTAGTCCTACGACGTATCAGGTTCTAGTTGATATCTTGTGTCTAACCACAGGGTTCTTACGTTTCAGTCATTGTTGCGCTCAACTGCAATACTTCATAAACATTATGTTAGCATGCTAGCCTTATGGACTTAATGGTAGTAGTACCAAGGACACTATGACCCTAGTTATAAGAGCGTAGTATATAAACTGATGTAACTACTGGTCGAGTTCCTCAGCTCGACCTTGTTGAATTACAAGGATCTTATACTTGTTCTCAAGGGCTTGAGCAATTAAGCCTACAGCTTGTATATCGATGCTCTGGCTCTGCTGAGCCCGACAAGTAGTGCGCTACTTGATACACTGAGTAACTCGACTTAGTTAATTTAGCTGAATGGATATTCGATCCATAACACTGCTGGGCAAATATGATACAGGGACTTGTTTCACAGCCAACCCCCCTGGAGACTCATGACTCTACTGGGTCTAACCCCAGTTGTACAAGCTTATTGGAACCCATTTCAGTCTGACAGATCTAACCACAGTACCGTTTCATGTCTATCTCATGATTGACAGATGCTGGATTGACCACCAGCATCATTCTTATTTATCATTCCTATCTATCATTACAGATACATCACTGCATACTTTTAAAACATTTTGGACTAGGTCAAACATAGTAGCAGTAACATCTGGGACAGATAGGACCCCATATACTTAGCATAGTCTAAACTTCACTCAGTATATTCACAAGCCTTGAAGACTAAGTCCTCAAAGTGCACACTGACTTCTTGGACTTAGGCAAGTCATCCTCTGACTTGGACACAGAACTCACATATCCTAGAACTAAAAACTGGATATTGAACAAACCCTGGAGTCTTTTGACTTAAGGCTGAAGACTTATATTCACAGACTTAAATATAACAAACAGGTATACAACCTGTAACAGCATTAATAGTTACAGCATTATCCAAACCTCACAATCTGATATCGCATTCATCGATGACTGACAAAGATTTAGGTGCAGTCATCATAAATTTAGGTTCCCTGGCCACAAGAGGGATTAATGGGAATCAAACCGGCAACCTCACCACTCAGTAAGCACCTCCCTCACACATGACCTGTAGATTAGATCCGATGCGCAGTAGTAACTGATAAGATACTCGTTTGTAATGTGAAATATTATGTAAGCATCCATAGTTACCTTAGCGCTGCGCACAGGCCAGTTAGTTTAGGGTAGACACTATAGGAAGTATTGTGCTTGCATGTATATACACCTAGGTTGTCTGAGGTGTACTCCTCAGACTTCTCAATGTGACTTTAGGGGCATGTCCCTCTTTACTGCCATACCTCTGCTTTGCATGAACACTGCTAGACTAAGATCTCAGTGCTCAACCTCTACACTTGAAGCCAGTACTGTGGTTTGGTTGTTGCCATATGGTCTTGGGATGTAGGGACTTAAATGTTGGATGTTAGACATTTAATAATAGGGCATTGGTAGAGGATGGGTCACAGGTATTGTGGCAATGACACTGCATTGGATGAGAGCATGATACTTGCTGAGCTCATGGGAGCATGTCCCAAAATGGCCAAAGCAAAGCTATCCGATAAGATAACCTCCATGCCAGAGGCACTCAAGCAAGATAATCAACAGTGATTGCATTCCAGTAACTCCTGCAAGCTGAAGACATGGTTCTAAGCTCTCTCCGATGGTTGCTGCAGCTTGGCATGACATTGGAAGAATTAGACGAATATATTAGTCCAAGAATATGTGACAGGCTAAATAAAGACAGTTCCACACTCCCAGAATCAGTCCTGACTTCTGATTCAGACTCTGATCATTCATCCCACAAGCAGTTGCCATCTCCCACTGTGGCAACAGCTCACCTTCTTCCCTTTGAGCCACAGAAGAAGCAGCAATGCCACAAATCACATGGCATTTGATAGTGTTACTTATAAATAATAACTGTGTAATATATGTTTTGAAAAAAGCAGGGGATTGGGGGTGCAGAAGCAGGGGATTGAGGGGTGCAACCCCCAAGAAGGAGGGTCCATGGGGGTCTCCCCCATGGTAGGAAGCAACACCCAGGCAAATGTGTAAAAATAACAAAATGAAAGTTTCTGAAGACAACATATTTCAGCCAGGAGACAATGCACAAAGTATCACGTTGTGGGAGGGAAAAAAGGGGGCAGGTAGCGAACGTTTGGGTCGTCGAGAGGGAGCGAGAGTGGGGGGAGAGATTAACAAAACAAGGTTTTGAATGTAAAGTGGCCACTATCTATCTGACTTATACGAATATTCTTACTCACTCGCTACTCTTACCATGTGCGCGACTGCTATGCCGCTGCTTCACACTGATGGGAGAACGGGGAAAAAGATGGAGGTCATTGCAGCTGAGGCTCGAAACTATAAGTACAGAGGAGACGAAACATGATGTATGACGCGTGAACAAGCCCCGCCTGATTACCATATGTAGTAGACATTTTGCCATAAAAGTAAGAACGCTGACGTCTCAAAACTTGCTCTGGGAGCCGCATCGCCGGCACAGATGCCTTCGCGATGCCACGGACAATGATTGGACATGAGCATTGGCTCGGCGACGAGACAATCAGAATGACCGCGTCCTATTTGCATACGCGACTCGGCCCCCAATGAGTGCAGGGCATCGGCCGTCCTATGTCCTCGTGCCTACATCTCACACCTCCCGCTGCCTTCCGGCTATTGTTCCAATGCTGGTAGAGTCGGTAGGGATTGAGTTACATTTTACAATCAGAGGAAAAATAAAGGAAATGCATAAACGGTACGAGCGTCAAATTTCTCTTCCACAACGTGTGCATGAGAATTATATTAAAACTCCATGTTTCCCCAGGTGTGTTGCACCTCCACCCTTAGCTCATTTGGCTCTCATGCCAGGATGCCCACTCATGCTTCTATGTGACATTGACCCAGCCAATGGCCTCCACAATAGGACATGAATGATTCTGATGTCAGTACACACTGACACAGACTAGCTGTGGGACTCACTGCCTAGGTCCTAAGGTGAGGGGAAGGAATGGGTGACAAGGAAGCCAGTCAAGCACAGCAGGGTGAGAGGTGCTTCTGCGGTGCTAGCCAAGAAGAATAGAATCAAAGATTAGGGGCATCTAGCCCTTATCTTTTATATGTACAGGGAAAGGCACGTGCTATTGCTAGTAAGCCTACCCTAAAGGAACGTGGTCTGTACACCATAAGGGCGCAGCCAGCTAAGTCACTACTCTACAATGACCATGGTAGGCCAGTAATGGCTGGACCAATTGTAATGAGAGTGTGAGTCACCATTCAGTTGACTTAGAAATGGGCGCAGCCCAGGTATATGTTAACCGGTGATCCGGTAAATGAGGGACTATGGCTATTTTCCAGGTCCAAGGGCTGAAAAAGGCGGGCTGCTGAGTCAGTAATGCCATTGGCTAAGCCTTGGGGGCTGCAGCTATGATGAGGTGGCCTAGAGGACCAGGGACTACCAGGCTGTGAGGCTATAGTCTGGGACTTGGCTTGTGCCAGAGTCCAGAGAAGGTCCACAAGTGCTGGACCAATAGCAATAATGCCTTGCAGCTATTATTATGCTGGTGGTGCCATAGTTGCATGCATATGATGTGCTTGGTGACATCATAGGCCCAGGCTTTACAGATAAGGGTGATGATGCAATGGTCTGGCCTTGCAGCTAGACCGGGTGATGCAGCGATGATGTAGCTTGGCCTGGATTGTGTGACATATTACCAGGGCGAGCCTTGCAGCTATGCTGATGGTGACATTGCTATGTGGTCATAAGTCTGGGCTTGGGCCTGGACTGCTGTAGCTATGACATTGGATGACGCATGAGTCCTGACTAGCGTGTTATGCTTAGTCATGTGTGCTTAGTAGTGCATTGGCGGTGTACGTAAGTGATAATGCCTTGCGTTAGCTCAGCATGTCGGCAATATGGGATAACCCCAGGATAACTTGTAGTTAGATGTGGTAATTCCGGATAAATTGCTATAATGCGCAGAAAATTGCTAGGATCCCAGATAAATCTGTGACACACACCCATGTACTCCAATGTCGGATATTAGGAGAAAGCCATGCATAGAGTTTCAGTCACTTACATTAATTTACCAACTGCCTTTTGTTAGTGCTTCGCAGTTGCCGATGTGCTCCGTGTTACGGGTCGAATACCCGTTCATATATTCGAGTCGCGAATATAGATCGTTCTTCTGCACGTAGGCACGTCGCCGTATGCAAGGCAAATACTCGTTAGATGCCTTCAGGTCCTAAGTGAAGTGCTTAGGAGATCGGTTAATGTCCAATACGCGTTAGAGGATATAATCTGTTCAAGTGCGAGTCGAATAGAATATAAGACTCGCCTAAGTCCGAGAAGTCAGTGTGCACTTCGAGGACTTAGTCGTTCGATTGCTCGAGGGAGAAATACTGAGCGTAGTTTCCTATGTTTGAGAACGAGTATAAGACTTCTTGTTTATACAACAAGGTCGAGCTGAAGAGCCTCGACGGTAAGTACATGAGTTTTTATACTACGTTAGGTTTCAGGGGTCATGTCTGTCCCAGATGCCACAGTTACTATCTACGCTATAGTCCCAAACGTTTGATAAGTATGTAGTGATATATCTGAGACGATAGATAGGAATGATGACGGTTGAACGCCATCTATCAGCTAATAAACGATGAACACGAAACGGTGGCAGAGTTGGATCTGTCACAGATGAAACAAGCCCTATAGACTAGTACAACTGGGGATGCGCCCAGTAAGATCACGAGTAGCCAGTGGGTTGGTTGCGCAACAAGTCCCTGTATCGTATTCGACCGGTGGTGAGTTCTGTCGATATTCGAAAAATTAAAATAACCGTAACACTCCGCTAGTGCAGGAGAAATCAGATTAATCTGCGTTGAGCAGATCAAGCGGCTTAAATTTCTAAAAACTACATGAGCTGGAATCAAACTGCTAACCACAATAAGATGAGCAATAGACACACAATATAACCACTACACTATGAAGGCTGGTTTTAAGTTAAGATAACAGAATTTATATCGAGTATTTTCTGCCCCACAAGACTCTGTCCCAACACAATAATTTGATCAATTTTTCACCTTTTGAACTCAGTAGCTCCATGTGGAATGTGGAATTATGACTGTAGTGTAATTTCACTGTAACTAGTGCTCTATCTGACCAATCTTTAAAAGCCAGTCAATTACTTAACCTCAGGCTTTAGTTGATCGAAAATTTCTCATTGTTGGTACATCTATTAAAACGTACACAACCCAATGCATTGCTCAGTAGTGTAGAGGTAGGCTTGTCTATACATCATGTTTCCAGCCTCTGAGGCTCAGGGTTCAATCCCTGCAGTTCATAGTTTATTTTATTACAGTGGTAGATTAATCTACATACATCGGGTTGGTGTGCGCGTTGGGGGCTGCACAGTGCTTGCAGGGGGCAGTTTGCAAATCAATCTCTGTGATTGAAGTCCCTCACCATGCTGGAAAAGTGGTATACATCCCCTCGAGCAGTGTGAGGGGACCCCTCCTCACCATTGTCTCTGAAGCTACTGGGCCACCCTCGCACAATGCCTGGGCAAGGCTTTGGGCTACAACCCCACCAGCATAACCACACACCCATTGTGAAATAATCAAAGATGATAAGGGGCCTGCTGGCAGACTACCAGGGAGCTGAACGATTAGATTACGGCCATTACAGGCCCGACTGTATGGACATTACAGTCCCTCCGGTTACTATAAAACCCGGTGCCTAACCAGCAGACTGAAGGGCCCAGACAGTGGCCAGTACATTACGCCACTTGGCACTGCATATAGAATTTTACACACCCCACCACATAGGCGGATAGATCCCGGTCCCCTGGTATCCTGGATTGGCTCTGGGGCTGGACAAGGATTCAGAGGCTGCACTTTCTTGCTGGCCTTGGAAAGAAAACCCCTTGGCATTTCTTGGCACATCACCAAAAAGTGATGGGTGCAGATTATAGTGGATTGAACAGAGTTTGTAGGCCCCACCCCGATAGCCACTAGTTGGAATGCCACAGTGGATGGGGGTCACTCCGAAAGATCATGGCTACCTTTTTTGTACAATAAATTCAGTATGTACACACTTGTTTGAGTATTCACTGAAAGTGGCCTTGGTCAGCCCCAGTGGACATTTCCTTTTGGACATTCGGAACCCCACTGGAACACACGGGGACAACAAACCTCTCCTTACCGCCCAATAACTGGCCACACACACGAGTATGGGGTGAGGCTAAACATTGCCACTCCAGAAAGTACCTACCCCATAGGCCCAGGCCTGTCACAGAGATATACACTCTCGTTTAGATGAATAAATTCCTTTTCAAGAAAACCCGTCTACTGTGACACAGACTCACTGTCTGTGCGACCCCTGGGCTCAGGGGGATCCATACAGGCCTACAATCGAGGCCATAAGGCACCAACCAGCGGTGAGCGCAGAGGCTACACGGATGGGGCATCCCCGCATTCCTAGTGTACGCCGACATAGCTGATAACCCTACAGACAAGGTAGGAGAGATACGGGCCCCGGGCCAGGAGATCACACAGCTATAAGCGAGAAAGGGTGATACACCATTGTCGAGAATCTGAGAGATGGGGTGTAAGCCCGCATCTCGTCGTATTATATACATGCTTGTGTATACTACCGAGACCGCCCTAAAGACGTGGTCTGTGCACCGCTATCTAATGGGTCATGTGCTAGGTAACGAGACATGTAACAATGTGACCATATGTGACGGTACCTGAGGCGCGCGCTACCCTACAGCGCTAACCAAACGACCAGGTGACCTGCAATAACTGGGAGACGCCGGAGGTGGCTACAGCGCAGAGGCGCGGCGTACGCCTAGCGCCGCGCGTGCGTCCTATAGCGAGGGAGTCCAAACCTGCATAGAGAAAGTCTGTGACATACTGTCTCATCTAAACAAACAAGTTGGAAACCTCTACATAGTCTAAACAATACACAGTCTACTAGGCAGCAAAGGAAAAATGCACGTGACTACACATGTCACACGAACAGCCCACCTCCCTGCTTCACAAGAAGGCCAGCAATGAAGCAGTATCCGGCACTATGCCACCACGCACTTCACCGTGCTTGGGACAACAAAGCCGTCCCCAAGCATGCTGAATGACTATATGTAGTAGCTACCAGATCATGTATGCTACAAGGACTATAACCTCGAATACAAACACTCTTAGTCGATACACCTGAAATAGTAGGACCCAACACATCGGTCACTCCGGCAGTGCCACAAAATCCAAAGCTGCTGTGAACATCTTGGGGGCTGTGCCTCCCTCGAGCACTCGATATGCTAAGGACTAGCAAAGCTGTGAAACTGATGTACCTACTAGGGGAACACAGCCTGATATACAGAGTCAGAGGAGGAATGAAAACAAAGACTTAGAAGATGGACACAAACAAAGGACCCAATGGTGGGAGACCGGTGGAGTGAGAGGAAGCAGTGCACTACACTACGCAAGGATGAAGGACTACCCAGCTCTCTGGATACACCAAGCACGTGGATGCCACAAAGTACCCATTCTGCCATACCACGAAACCCCGGCAATACAACCAGCATCTAAACCTGACTGGCACCGGCAGTCGCAACCCAAACCAATGAAACCAGTCGACCCGAAAAAAGGCCCAGAAGTATGAAGCCTGGATGCACTTCATCCACCCAGAGTCTACTCGACAGCCCTAAGGGGAGATTGGTGGAGGAGCCAGGTTCACAAAGGTACACCCCCCACTCTTTGGAAAATGGACAGCGGTATCCCCAAAGAAGTACACGGACATCTGCCATTGGCCGTACCCAGTAAATAGTTTATTCATGGGCAATGCCCATGAGCAAAGAAACATTCTGCTCATACATTCATTTTTTCTATTTGGAGCATGAAACATTCGCTCCACCCTTTTAATAAAATACATACCCATACGGCGAAAGAGCACATGCCCGCCTTAATATTTATAAAACAAAAACCAATGAAACCCTCAATAGTAAGGGATAACATCAACTAATGAACCAGGACTCAGACGAGGAAAATGATGGCAGCCTCACCCGAGCTCTATGAACCATAATCCATGAAGCATGACCCACGAGAGGGCATGTGGAACCTTACACACGAGCCCAAACCACGGGCATACATCATGATGCGTGTAAAATCCCATACATGGGCACACATAAACCCAATGAAGCGAGAGCCAGTACAGGCCTCGTGGGATTTTTTATGACACACCCAGCACAACCCTCCCAGACACATGGAGGTCCGGGCATGCCAACGACCCAACCCTACGGGGAGGTCATGACCATGCCTACAGGCATAGGGACATTAAATCCCGGCAGTAGCACACATACTAGCCAATGGGATACAGACAACCCACCATGTCCAGAATGGCCTTAATCAGCGAGGACATAAAGGGGCAGCATGATGAATAATTCTGCGCTGCTCAAACATAAAAAAGTCGTACTGAGTAATTCAAAACAGAATAGATTATTCAGGAATCCGAAATGACTATGACATGGACAGATCGAACCCACTCACGGACCATAAATTACCGCATAATACAACTGGTCACAGCTCAATGGCACATAGGAAGAACATTTCGAGGAAGTGTGGAAAGTACTCCGAGAGGAAAATGGTGCCAAGTAAAGCATTGGCTGTACCACCTCAGTAGAGGAAATCCCACTCGATAGGCAGCTATCCAAAACAGGAAGCCTAAGACCTAGTTCGAGAACACGGACTTGACCAGTACTCTGAAGCCTGATGACAAGGCCAGCCAGCAGCATTGGTCCCTGCTAATGCAAGATCCACAGCGCACTTCACCAGCTCAGTACAAGCCAGACCCATTTGACATCAAGACGATCCATGATGAACCCATTCCGGGACTACCAACGAGACACACCAGTAGACCACCAAATGACTGGGCACAATGCCAGTCCATGAACCACCTCAATGAGAACCACCAAGGATTACAACCCACGACCGACGAATCATTCTGGTCCTGAATCAACCCCATCCCCGGTCTGAACCAAGCAGATCATGGGAATGTAAATATAATACTTATTACTTGCTCACAGTCTAGAGAAAACAGGAACAGTCTAGTAGAAGGACCAACTCTAGAAGAGGGGGTCCTGGCATCCAATACGATGCACACTTCCATCGTAAGCAGCAAGCTGAGGGAACTGCAACCAGAGCAGACGTTCCCCAGTCCTCTCACTACCCCAAACAGGGAGTGATCGAGAAACCAGAATTGCCAGCTGAGGAAGCAACCCCCTCTGCTCACTATAAAACCAACTAGATTCAAAACAACCAGCAAGTTGCCGCTGCTACCACCAACACATATGGCAGGCTGTACCAGTACCATGCTGATACCTAGTGATGTGCCAGGCCCGGCCCGGCTCAAAAGCCCCGGCTTTGGCCCGGCTTTGGACGGCCTTGGCTTTTCAAAACCTCAGGCCGGGCCCCCATTGACGGCCCAGGGCTTGGCCCGGCCCGGCCTGGGGCTTGCCCGGGGCCTGGCACTGTGAGGATGATCATCACTGTAGCCACACAAACTCATAACGTACCTTCTCCAACTATCTTCTGACAAAGCCAAGCTCCAGTATCTTCAATAATTAGTGAATTATAGTGTGAAATCATCATTTCACCGGCACGGTGCTCTGTGGCGCGCCTTCCAAATGGGGCATCGTATAGGCGCCCAAAAGTGAGCGACAGGCTTCAGCACCAAATATTCAATCCATGGGACTATCCTCTTGCTTGAATTTAATAATATAGACATACTTCATTGGAATATGGCATACTGCTACTATATATATCCTTATGTCATAGTTACTAGACATTTTATCCGTTAGAGCTTTCAGGCCGGGGCTCACGGCTTGGCCCGGCCCGGCTTGAGACACAAGCCGGGCCCTGGGCCGTCTCAAGCCGTGGTGTAGGGCCCGGCCTGGCCCGGCCCAAGTAGGGCTTGGCCCGGCCCGGCCTATGGCCCAAAGCCAGGCCTGGCACATCACTACTGATACCCTGAGACCTCAATGAAACCGAGGTAGACAGGCAGTCACATGGCCGACCCTAACCCAACACTACGGGCAGGCCAGAACCAGATGCCTAGTCACAATACCCCCATGCACTAAACCATGCTGTGGGCAACCTTTTAATCATAATTCACTAACGTACATAGGAAGAACCGAACCGAGCAGGAGATCAGGCCTCATCAACCTGGGCCAGCAACTGAATGACAGACGCCACCAGCAAAGACCATGGAAGCCGACCAATCCTGGCATGACACCACTCCCCAGTACCATGCTAAACCACGCGATGGGAACAGGGACCGCCTCTCATGTCCAGTTATGCGACCATGGGACTGCACCATTGTCCGTCGACCTGAATCAACCTCGTACGTAGGCCAAACAGTGCCCTTCCGGGCCATTGGTGCCCCCCACACTCATTCAACCAAGCTGGACTCAATGTACACATACTCAAGTCAATCCTGAACCAAGGAAGACAGGCAAAGCCATGCCCTGAGACCCCCCACCCCCCACAATCTGGGAGGTCAGGAAACAGCTAGGTACCTTATTCTACATAACCGAATCAGGAAAGACAAGGGAACCGGCTATACACCACCTCTTGGTGTAAAATAATACATAGAAAGTGCAACTCAACATCGGGTTCACATGGACCTGTAACTTGGGGCAAATAAACCCCTGTACTACTACCCTTGTGCTCACAGAGGACCAGCAAGCAGAATAGGCTCAAAGGACCTCTGCGAACATAAGTATACTCTTTAGCAGAATGGACAACTCAGTCATCATAACCGAGATGAACCATTCCTTGGATGTAACATTAATACAAATGCCTACGAATCCAGTACAGGACATAGAGTGTACTTATGAACCCATATGACTTAAAAATTCCTCGGAAGTATACGAATCACATGGGAACCTACGTGCCCATCATGACCAAAGGGCAACGACCTTATAAACCGCTAACACCTCTTTAATCATGAAATAGATCACGAACCCCAAGGATGTGGGAAAACATATGCACCTTGAATGATACATGGAAGAAACCGAGTACCAACATCCACCCAAGCACAAGGGGTAGCAGGACAAAGGGAAAGGAGTAGAAGTAGAAGGATAATGACAAGCTGAGGACAGCTTGAATCTAGGGGGGGAAGAACTGATTATTTCGAGCCAATCCAACGAAAAATCACCCCCTTCAGGACATCGACAATGAAACCTTGCCTCACCAAACATGGTTGAGGGCTACCACTATGCGGTATTTTACCAATGTAGCCATCACATGCATAAGTACTTAGGCAGTAGAAAACAATGAGATAAGCAAAAGGCACCCTCTTACTATACGAACTGGGGAAAACAGACACAGACACCCCACTTCCAACGATACTTACAATACGATATGAACTCACGCCTAACAAAGGCAATGAAAGCAAAAATTAGAAAAAGACAAAAACATACATAAAAACATGTAATCCACAGTAATGAAACCCATATACCCACAAGCAAAGGAACCACATCCTCCCTACTACGCAGATAGGATACATATGGATAGGAACAAGGACTTTTCACTTACACTCATGTACTTACGACACAGACTAACTCGGTGGACGAGCCATTCCCACCACGGAGACACAGAGAAACATGGAAATAGGAAGGAAGGGACATAAGGACAAACACGAACACCAGACATGCGAAGAAAACAGATAATCGAACAACGACACTTCGCAGGGACACAGACAGAGCGAAACAATCGAACAACGACCGCTCTACCAAGGGAACAGGCACTTGCAGGATGGGTCATATGGAAATTAAAGGAACAGTGACCATTACCCATACCGTATCAGCCAACCCACTATCGAAACCAGGAACTGTAAGACAAAGAGCAATTACACTTACAGGACCTAAGGACCCACATGTCCAAAGGAATCCAACAGTAGGCCGAGCTTGGAATCGAACAAACTGGTCAGGTAGCACCAACTGACATGAAGGCATAGGACCACTGAAGTAGAAAAGCTACACACTAGCACTTCAGACACCCCACGGTCAGCCATAGTAGACACAAGCATACAGGCACTAGAAAGGCGAACCAGACCTATAGTCATACCATGCCCAAGTGCAGACAACCCAGTCGAACCATGTCCAAGGAACTTGCAAGGAAACTCAGGACAAGTTGCCAGAAGAGGGGGTACTGTCACATGCCAATTTCAAGTCTTTAGACACAGTACCCTTTCCGACCATCGAGAGCACCCCAAAGCTGGAAACCCGATGCCTAAGCTAGAATCAAGCCCTATACATGAACCATCCTGGGCACTAGCTACCAGCATCACCAGCCACACCTAAGAACCCTAGTCCCAGACCACATGTCCAGTCCAGTACCACAAAGCCAACAGGAGTCATGTGGCCCAGACAAAGTATGATGAGCCCAGTAGCACCTAACCCAACCAACCCCCTGCTACCTGGATCATACCCCATACACATATCACATCGTCCAAACACACCATGACCATGCAGACTCATGGCTAGGACCATGTCCACCCAACCAACCACACCCTATGCCTCCCATCTCCACAAACCACAGCCATTACTGGCTACACAGTCATTACAGACCATGAACTACATGCCATTACTGGCACGGACTATGTACAATATGAACCATGCCATGGCCTACAGATGGCCTTAAACTCCACAGTGCCCTAGTCTACGAGAAACACTGACCACAGGCAGCCCTGTATAGCTGAGAACCCTACCAGTCACCAGGCACGAGGTCACCAATTGCAGCTGATCATGCTCAATTGCCCTACGTCACCCAAGGCCATTACCGGCCAGTCCACGATCACTAGCTATGTCACTGATCATGGTCCGTTAACCCTGCCATTACCAGCACTGGCCCCGATCTATGCTAGAACCCCGATCACGGACTTAGAACCCCACCATTACCGGTGAACCCCCAATTGACGAGAACCACCGATCTGGGCCTGATCCGCTACATCACCATGGACTCACATCACAGATGCTCCTGCACTCCGATACCATACTGGCCCCGTAGCTAGACCAATTAGCTTGCGCCAATGCCCTTACTGGCCATGCAGCATAACATGTACAAATAGTGTAGGTCTATATATTCAGCCAACAGTCTTGAGCGAACCTCAGACTTGTCTTGGCCTCTTCAGCCTTAGATGCCCCAGACCTGGAAGGTACCTTTGTGCGAGCCCCCTTCCCCCAGGTGTGTGTCTCAGGTTGTAGTGTGTGTCAATCTGACCCAAATACTCTGGGTCATACCTCAGCATAACGCCCGCTCACTAGTAGCATCCTCCCGCCAAGTCGACCTAAGGTGGAAAGAGTCCTTAGTTGTCGTTAACGAAGGAGGTTCCTCAGACTAGCAAGTAATCAGCGACGCAGCGAGGCATGGAGTATAAGTGCCCAAAGGCATGGTCGAGAATAAAGGTTCTGGAGTACTTGGGTACCAGAACCCTAGTTTATATACATCAAGGGAGCGCCTGTACACTAAGTAATACCCTTGCCCTAAAGCAACGTGGCCTGTGCGCACGCGCCTAATAGTGAGGGACCTAGAACGCTTGTGTAACCTATGATGTAAGTAAGGGGTAGCCGCGCGCTAGCTACTTGGACATACGCGCCAGTTAGGCGCGCACGTTTCGGCAAATCCCTAGGTCGAGTGTTCGACCCCCAGTAATCGCATATGAGGGAAATCACAAGAAAAGTTTGTGACACAATCTACCACCTCTGATCCAATCTGACTCTTGAATGCAGCAGTGGGGTCCCATGGAAAAGGATCTGTGGTAAAGTGAGGCCATGGCTATCAAGGAACCATGACTGAATTCATGATGTCTCTGTCCAGTATGCTCTTCCCTTATTCTGCTTCTTATGCTTACATCTTTAACTTGGGTTTCCTTAAGAGCTCTCAAAAAGTAGTGCAGAAAATCTGTTTGTAATTGGTTGATCTCTGCTATTGAATGTTGTACCACAAAACCCTTACTTTGTGTGTGAATGGTCCGACTTTAGGGCAGGCTTGAGAGAACTTCAATGAGCTTCACACATGCATTGAGATTATATTTGAGTGACTTAGTCTTAAAAAGTAACGACCATGGCAAAGCCACAGGTAATTAAGCTAGTAAAGCTTTAAGACAGCATGAAAGCAGCAGACCTGCCCTAATGCGCGCTGTCACAATTCACATTATCTGGTCTGTAACGCATCACAGTGATATTTGATTGTCCCTCAATGAGTCTATCTTCCACACCTGGTTTGAATCGGAAGCGGGTTACAATTACAAGATATATGTTGAGTATCATCGGATTCAATGCGACTCGAGTGTGCTACCGGCGCGCATGGTGACAATATACGATTTGATCACCATTTTGTTATGGTCGTGCATGCAGTGCCTCCTACCTGACAAGTGTGCATATGCTGCTGCTCTGCCGCAGACCTCAGAAGAGTCATGTCAATGATATCAAGGGGCTCATGATATGTGAGTTATATTTACTATCTCCGCCATTATTGTAAAAAGGACTGACACCACGGCGATGGATAGTTCCAACAATATATAACAAGACAAGTAGAATGCTTGTAGCGGTTCTACAAGGCAACTCATCAAAAACATCGCAATGGCAGTCTTTATTGTTGCAGAATTCGTATACTTTTGCATTCGGTTCTACTGTGCAGCACGAATCAGCATAGCCAATGTGACACAAACTTACACGTTTGTGGGACTCTGTACTACAGAGGAATCCTAACGCGCCCTACAGGACGGTGCGCAACCGCAACAGCGGTGAACTTGTCGGCTGTACCCTAAAGAGGGACTCCTAGAGTCGACATGTTGAGGCGCGCACAGTCAAGCAAGACGAGCTGGGCCCCCGGCCAGAGAGCGCACACAAAGAGGTGAGAGTAAGGGGCTATGCCCAGTTGTCGAGAATCTTAGGAATGGGGAGTAAGCCCACATTCCGTCGTAATATATACATGAGCGATGTGACTACTAGTACTGCCCTAAAGATGAGGCCTGTGCGCCGTATCTACTGGGTCATGTGCTAAGTGACGCTACATGTAACTACTGTGACCATAACGTGAGTACCGGAGGCGCGCGCTACCCTACAGCGCTAACCTAACGACCAGGTGACCTGCAATAACTGGGAGACGCCGGAGGTGGCTACAGCGCAGAGGCGCGGCGTACGCCTAGCGCCGCGCGTGCGTCCTATAGCGAGGGAGTACAAACTATTAGTAGAATAATTTGTGACACAATGCGGCACGACCAATACTGTTAACACAAGACTACTCACTGATTGTATTGTCTTGGTATTTGCTGGTTAGGCAAGAGAGTATATGCGAGTAGAGCAGGATACATTGAGTTGTTAACTCGTAGTATGAATGCAATGAATAGAACTGAGGCAATAGCGCTCAGCAAGGCTAGTATATATACATGATAAATAAGACCCCTAACACTACGTATTAGGTAATACATTATCCGAATGCATATGTACAAGTCCCCAGAGACTTAAGTAATGAGTAATACACATTAAATGGATATACCGATCAATACCGGGATATAGAAACACGGCATATGCCGCGCGGATAGCATATTGTGCACATTGTCATTAGTAACGAAGCATGACCAGTGCCCGGTCCGCTGACGTGTATAGGCTGACTGCTACAGACGAAGTGTCCAATTGGCTAGAGACTAGATGTCACAGATTTATCTGGGGCTTACAGCATTTCTCCTACGATTATAGCAATTTACCTGGGATTTATACGTCTAACTACCAGTTATCTACGGGTTAACTCCCATTGCCACCACGACAAGCTCTTAACTGGGCTTATCAACCACATGACTAGCTTACGTAACGCTACGGTACAACCACGTCCAATAGCAAACACTACAGCATACGTCATAGGTCTCGCCCGTCAGAGCAAAGACCAGCCATGTCATAGATCTTAGATCATAATGATAGGCCGAGCGCGGCACGCTCGCATAATAATGTCCACGCGTACAAACAGTGCCTCGCGGCCTTGTACTATTGGGTCGGCCTTCCCGGCTTCCCACCGCCATAAGATCCTTGATCACAATGGCACCTCAGGCGCGCCACGCCTTCGCATAATAATGGCAACACGACCATACAGCACTATAATAGCATCAAGGCTATATCGCTATAGGTCACGGCCTTCTCGGCCTCCCACGGACTCGGCGGTCTCCAAGTCCCGGGCTTCTGCCATCACGGCGTTGCCCAAACACCGGTCCTCGCCTCACGGCTAAGACCACCATATGCTCCGGTAACCATCCGGTCCGGACATATCACATGCTACGGTGCCTGCTGGCCCAATAGCATAACGACCTCGGCGTCTCGCCTTGGTCATCCAACGAAGCACGGCCAATCGCCATTATGCCGCAAGGTATCCGGCAACCGGCTTCACCTATACCCGGGCTGCGCCCGCGTTAGTATCACAATAAAGACATAATCCCTCTATTACGATTGGGTCGGCCATTAGGGCCTTCCACGGCCATTCTAGATAGAGTAACTAAACATCAGATAAGATAAGCTTCGCCACTTGGCAAAGCCACATAACCCGGTAAGGACATAGCTAGCTAGTAGCACGTGACCTTCCCGCACACATGTATATAAGTAGGAGCCAAGCGCTCTTTAACTTTAGTTCTATTCTTCTTGGCGTACGCCGTAGAAGAACCTCCTACCTCCTATTGCGTCTGATAACCTCTTCCTCACCTAAGTCGCCTAGTTCATCGCAGGATACTGGCTTGGTGAGTCCCACAGAGCCATCTGTGTCACTAGACTCATGACTTTGATGGTAACTACTAGATAAGATAAACCATCGTTACGGGAGATAACATGGCCATCATTCGGCTTGTATGTAACGTATAGTTACGAACCCTGATAAGCTAGTTATTGGCATAGAAAGTCGTAGGTAATTCGTAGAAATACCGGAAAAATGGTAATATTATTAGAAAATATGGAGAATTCTTGTGACAACTGTATGCTTGAATTGCAACAGAATAGCCGTGGCTGTACGATCTTTCATAATGGTAAAGACTATCATGTGGTTCAAGACCAAATATGAGGGGATGCTCTCGAAATTGGCCCGCCACATCACTGCAAGTATTGCCTATTGATGTTGTCTCGAGAATGAAAACGATGTGTATCATTTTGCTGATTGTTGATTCACAACACTATGTGATACTATTTGTCATGCACTAGCACTACATGTCCATGTCGAGAAGTTAGTGAACAGCCCTCCACAACAAGTCACAGTGTTGAGGCCATAGTCAGATGTCTGGCTAGAGCGTTTTATGAGCTTCCAGTGATGTCCTTGAGCATTCCGTAAACTCACGGAAAAGTACTACGAGAGTCACACGGGTTGTGTACTCATGGTTCAGATTATTTCTCCCCGCCGCGATCGCGTATCAGAATCCTCAGCTTCCCCATATTCTCTCCCCTCTCCCTAAGGAGAAGCTGAATTATTAAAATTCTCGCCCCTTGAAAATATGACGGCTCACTAACCTCCTCATTACCATAATCGTCATCCGTCGTCGAATCCCTGAAGCTTCCGTGATTGAGAGGCTCTCCTATGTTGCCTATTATGTGAGAAGCAAAGCGCATGCTTGACTGGGAAGTATCCAGCTGGTCGGGTCCGACATCCGTGCCCTGAGAAGTGGAGGCCTGTCGCAGATTGTATATGAATCGGGAAAGTAAGATATTCGGGAGTCTGTTGTTTCTCAGTTCAAATCAGCGCGTCATTCACGATGCAGCTACTCTCCTTACGTGTTCAAAATATTGGTCACGTAGGTATCTGATGCGGCCTGCCCCAAATCGTCAGCTTAGTCTGTGATCGACATAAGAGCCAGCTGATATAGTCGGCGTGCGCACACTTGGAGTAAGTGAAATCGCAGAAACCACTATAGTTGTAAGCAAGAACGTCCTGCAACGGCAGAATTAATCCACCCACTGTCTCAAAGTTGTGAGACACTACATACAGGAAGTATATTGTACCTGTATGGGGTCGCCGTTTGAGACTCATTGTTATGCATGAGATGATATGGGAACGCCTACCATTCACAAACAAAGATCTTGTAACCATCAGCACTTGAGAGCCGGGCTTCTCGAAATGTTCCCGCCAGTTCGAGGTGAGGATCCAGGTTGCAATCGTCACAGTTGATTCTGATACAACGAGACAAGCAGTGAGAACGGCTATCGCTAAACAGTAGCTCGCATCAAACATCACTATGGTTTCGTGGTAGACGTACATCTCCGGTTCCACAATATTAGCCAGGTCAAGTATCATGACACAAGCAACAAACTAGCACTCAACCGGGGGAAGGGGGCTTGCTCAAAGGCGCCTTCCAGGTCCCGGGACCACTAGCCGTCAAAGGCCAAGACAAGTCTGAGGTTTACGCTCAAGACTGTCTGGCATATATACTCCTAATGTATTTGTACATGTTTGTGTACGGCGGCTCAGAGGCCTCTACGTACTGGTATCTAACTGGCTATGAGCTACGGGCCGGTAATGGCATCGGAGCGCTGGGGTACGCGAGAATGTCCATGGCGACGTAGCGTACAAGGGGCGGATCTAAGGAGTAGCCAATCTGTCGGGTTCGATCGGTGGTTCTCGTCGATCGTAGGTGTGCCAGTAATGGCGGGGTTCTAAGTCCGTGATCGGGCGTGGTCTGCCACGATCGGGGTGTAGCGCTCTGTGACTGGTAGGGTTCTCAGTCGTGCAGAGCCTGGGGTTATTATCCCTGCCTGTTGTACTCGTAGGTCGGGGTGCGTATGGGGTATAGTATAATGTCTATGCCAGTAACGGCGAGTGTCCATGCGGTAGGGACGCGAGGCATCAGGTTTAGTGTTCTGGGTCACGTGCGAGCGTAGACCGTGCCCCTAGTCGTCGTATAGCGTAGTGTACGGTGGCGGTTTAGCCTGGGTCTGTATAAGGCGTACCGTCGTGCTATTGTAGCCTGTTGGGCTCTAGGGGTCGGCTCGTGACTCCGGGGTTTAGGGACTAGGCAGCGTATGGTTCTTGCTGCCGGGACTTGGACTGAGTTTAGGGTTAGACTGCTGGTGGCCTGCTAGTGCCCGTAGTGTCCTGTATAGCGGAGGGCTTCTACTAGCATTGCCGTGGGGTTTCAGCTGGGCTCGGATAGAGTGCTGTAGTGTGCGTATGGCGTGAGTGGGGTGCCAAGCTAGCGTGTTCTACTAGGCTTTGAAATTGGCTTGTGACAGTACCCCCTCTTTTAGCAACTCGTCCCCGAGTTTCCTTGCAAGTTCCTTGGACGTGGTTCGACTGTGCTTGTCTGCACCGGGCGTGATGTACTATCGGTCTGGTCTCGACGTTCTAGTGCCCGCGTGTTTTCTAGTCTACTTGTAGGCGTGACCAGTGATGTCTGAAGTGCTAGTGTATAGCTTTTCTACTTCAGTGGTCCTATGCCCGCATGTCCTTCTGGTGCTGTCTGACCAGATTGTTCGACTCTGAGCTCTGTCTACCGTTGGGTCACCTTGGACGCGCGGGTCCTTGGGTCCTGTAGACGTCCTTGCTCTTTGTCTTACGTGTTCCCTGGTTTCGACAGTGGGTTGTAGTGTAGTGCGTGTATGGTATGTCCGCGTGTCTTTTCTACACAACCCGCTTGCAAGTATCTTTCCCTGGAGCGTTTGACTAGCTCCGTGTGTCCGTATGTCCTGTTCGTCCGACCTGTTACCTGTTGTCTTTCCGCGGTTCGTGGTAGGGATGTCTCGTCTACCGTAGGTGTAAAATGAATGTAAGTAATAAGTCCTGGTTCCTATCCGTGTGTATCCTATCTGTATAGTAGGGGGGATGTGGTTCCTTTGCTTTGGTATATGGTTTCGTTACTGTGATGTGTGTCTTTTTTTTATTTTATGTATATGTTTTTGTTTCTTTTTATATTTTGTATGTTTTTTTGTTTCTTTTTTGTTCGCCTTCAATTCGTCGGCGTGTGTTTGTATCATAAGGGTCGTATCGTATCGTAATATTCGTTGGAAGTGGGGTGTCTGGTTTGTTCTCCCCGGGTTCGTATAGTAAAGGTGTGCCTTTTGCTTATTGCACCGTTGTCTACTGCCTAAGTACGTGTGCGCGTGATGGCCTGGTTTGCCAAATGCCGCATAGTGGTAGCCCTTCACCGTGTCTTTGGTGAGGCAAGGGTTCGTTGTCGATGTCCAGAAAGGGTGATTTTCGTTAAATTGACCCGAAATAATCGATTTCCCCCCCCCTAGATTCAAGCTGTCCTCGGCTTGTCGTTTCCTTCTACTTCTACTTATTTTTCCCTTTACTTTCTTTCCCTTCGTGCTTGGTCTGAGGGCGCTTCAGCGGCCTTGGTTCCCGAGGTTATGGTACTGGGAGTCGTTCGTGACTCGTGTTCCCAAAGGTTTCGGTACTGAAGGGTGGCGTGGCGTGGACGCGAGCTCTGGTCCGATTTCTAGGTACTTGGATCCTTCCGTGTTCGTTCAAGGTGCGTATGTTTCCCTGCATCCTTGGTGGTTCGTTATTCTATTTTATAAATATAAACGAGTGGTTAGCGATTTAAGGGGCGCTATCCCCCTGTGAGTTTGCTCGTGCTCGGGTATAGTTTTATTCGTATCTCTAGTAGGGTTTCCCCGGTGTTTCTAGAGATTGAGTCGTTGCAACGGGCCCGTAGGTTCCCGTGCTTAATCGTATACTTCCGAGGGATGTCTCATCTCGGTTGTATGGGTCGTAAGTACGCTTCTATGCCCTGTATTGGGTTCATAGGCGTTTGCACTGATGTTACATCCGAGGTATTACTCGTCTCGGTATTAGGACTGTATTGTCCGGTGGTTATAGGATATACTTATGTCCGCAGAGGTCCTTGGGTTTCGTTCTGGCCCGCTGGTCCTCTGCGAGCACAAGGATAATGGTACAGGGGTTTGAGTTGCCCCGGGGTTATAAGTCCATTGTGCGCTCTTTGTGGAGTTCGCACATCTACATATTGTACAGTTATATTTACACCAAGAGGCGGCATATTGCCGGTTCCCTCTGGTTCCCTTTTCGAGTTCCTCATAGTGTCTTATTAAAGGAAAGTACTTAGCTGTGCCCGGTCTGGTTTACCGGGAGGTCACTGCGTTGGTTCTTTTCTGGCCATCTGAGTCTACTGGGGGTTGGTACATGGGCTGTCCAGCTGCCCGATCCATTTTACGGCCGGAATCGCCGAATGAGTGTGGGGGGCGTTGATGGCCCGAAGGGTTGTAAGGGCGCTGTTTGGCCCGCGTACGAGGTTGATTCGGGTTGAGGGACGATGGTGCAGTCCCGTGGTTGCGTAACCGGACATGAGTGGCGGTCCCTGTCACCACTGCCGTATTCTGGCTTAGGTACTGGGGAGTGGCGTCATGCCGGGGTTGGTCGGCTTCCATGGTCTTTACTGGCGGCGGCTACATGTTCAGCCGTTGGCCCAGGCGGTGTATGCCTGATCTCCTGCTCGGTTCGTTTCTTCCTATGTACGTTAGTGAATTTATAATTTAAAGTGTGCGATCTAGTGCGTGGGGGTATAGTGGCTGGGCGTCTGGTTCGCGTGCGGCCCATAGTTCCGGGTTAGGGTCCGGCACGTGACGTCCTGCCTGCCTTGATCCTGTCGAAGGCGGGGTATAGGAGTATACTATTACAGCCGTCTGCTGGGGTGATGTGTCGGCAGCGGCGACTTGCTTATTTTTGACGATTCTAGTTGGTGTAGGGGTTTTGAGATCGAGCGGAGGGGGTTGCTTCTTCAGCTGGTGGTTCCGGTTTCTCAGCGTTCCTGGCGGGGTAACGCGAGGACTAGGGAACCCCTGCTTTGGTTGCGGTTCCCTCAGGCTTGATCGGTTACGACGGAAGTGCGCGTCGTATTGGGTTACCAGGACCCCCTCTTTGGGGATGGTCCTTCTACTTCTCCTGTTCCTGTTTTCTCTAGAATGTAAGCAAGTATAATATATTTTACATCCCCGCGATCTACTTGGTTCAGACCGGGGGCGGGGTTGGTTCATTGACCGGAATGATACGTCGGTCGTGCATTCGTTACCCGCGGTATTTCTCGTCGCGGTGGTGGACTGCCGGTGGTTCTCGTTGGCTGTCCCGGAATGGGTCGTCATGGATGTAGTGGCGATCGAATTGATCCGTCTTGCGCTGAGCTGGTGAGGTTCGCCGGAGCTCTTGCATTAGCGGGGATCGGTACTGCTTGGCGAGCCAAGTCGTCGGGCTTCGGAGTACTAATCAAGTTCATATTTCTGAACTAGGGCTTACGACTCCCTGTATGGGGTAGTTGCCTATCAGACGGGATTTCCTCTACCGAGGTGGCTCAGCCGGGGTCGTAACCGGTGCCGTTTTCCTCTCGGAGTACTTTCCATACGTTCTCAAAATGTTCCTCTTACTCTGGCCGTTCGAGCTGTGACTGGTCGTATTATTGCGGTACGATCTGGTCCGCGAGTCGGTTCGATATTCCATGGGGTGTCGTTTCGGTTCCCTAAATGATCTATTCCGTTTCGAATCATTTAGTACGACTTTTAGTGTATGGACAGCGCGGAATGGTCCGTCGCACTGTCCCTTCACGTCCTCGCCGGTTAAGGCCATTCTGGATGTGGCGGGTTCAATTATTCCCGTGGGTAGTACATGTGCTACTACCGGGGTGCAATGTCCCTAGGGCCCGAAGGCGTAGTGTGACCTCCCCGCGGGGTAGGTCGGCATGCCCTAGCTTACGCCGTGTTGCAGTGGCGCAGTTTGTAGCGTAGGGGGTGTCATAAAAAATTCCACGTGCCCCTTCCCGTTCTTGGGTTGGTACACGCTTCATTGTAAATGTACGCCCTTTGTCTGGGTCGTACTGACTAGGTTCCACGCGCCCGTGGTCTGGGTCCGCGCTTCATGTGTTATAGGTCGTGAGTCTGGGCGAGGCTGCCATTTCCCCTCGTCCAGACCCGTGGTATGATGTTATCCCTTACTATTGAGGGTTGCATCGGTTTATTTTTATAAAATATTAGGTGGGAGCGTATTACGCTACTTCCCGGGGTATGTATTTTATTTCATAACGGAGTTATAAGGGTGGAGTGCCCGTGGGCCATTCCTCCAAATAGAAAGTTCGTAGCAGGATGGTTTACCGCTATAGTTCGTGACAGAGCGGAATGATTCATCGCTCGGGGTCGTGGTTTGCCCCATGGCAGAGTATAGTCCATGAATTAAAATAAGGGGCATACCTGGTTCGTGTGAGTCCGATACTCGCTTCCTAGGCTTTTCCCGTGAGCCGTTTCCTATTGGACGAAGTGCGTCCAGACCCCGAGTTCCTCTCCGGGTACTTGCTGTTGGTTACGTCGTCCTCGTGACAGACTGCCGGTCCAGTCGGGATAGATACCGGTTGTGGCGGATGGATGTCGTGTTATGGCGGAACAGGTACTTGTTTGGCGTCCGCGAGCTTGGTGTGTCCGGAGAGCTCGAAAGCTCGATCCTTCGTCCTTGCGTAGCGTAGCTTACTGCTTCCTCTCGCTCCGTCGGTCTCCTTCCTTGGTTGTCCAGTTTCATCGTATATGTCTTTTTCCTTTGTCCAGTTTTATTCATGTCCATCCCTACTCTTATTCGGGTTTTGTTCCCCCTAGTAGGTACGCGGTTTCACAGCGTTGCTAGTCCTTAGCATACCGAGTGCTCAAGGGAGGCGCGGCCCCCAAGATGTTCACGGCAGCCTTGGATTTCGCGGTGCCGTCGGAGTGACCGGTGTGTACTTCCTACTTTTGGTCTTTTCGGGGTTACTGATATAGAGTATATTGTCTGGGATTTTTACAGTCCGTAGTATACATGGGCTAGTAACTACGTATAGTCGTTCGGCGTGCTTGGGAGTTTGTACCTCCTTTTCCCAAGCGCGGTGTAGTGCGTGGCGGCGTTGGCTGCGTAAAGTGCTGGTGAGGCTTTTCTACTTTACGAGCCGGTGTCGGATTCCGCTACTGTGCAGGCCTTCTGTACGAAGCAGGGAGTTGGGTACCCTTGCTTGCCTAATTGACTATGTATTTGTGGACTGTGGATATGTCGGACTAGACGTGTACGTCGGACGGGTTTATCGAGAAGGAATATATTGTCAGTCCTAAACGAGGGTGTATGTCTCTCCATAGCGGCCCCTGGTCTGCGGGGTACTCGGGGTCCAGTGGTGTTTCATCTTCGGGGTGACCGCTTTCAATCTGCGGCACGGTTTGTCCCCCTAGGACTTTGGGTGCCACTGAGCCCTTCGCGCGACCAGTCATGGTAGGGCGGCACGGAGACTTATCGTTCTAGCCACGGCGTTCTTCGCGGCAATGTCCAAAAGGAAAAGGTCCTGTGCCGGGGGCGACCAAGCCCAGTCTCCGGCGGTGTACGTAACGAGTGTGTATGTACTGAATTCCTACAGTACGCAAAGTGGAGTCACGATCAGATTTCCCCTGTATTCTTTCGGAGCGCCCCCCGCCCACTGTGGCATTCAGCCTATAGCTGCTATCGGGGTGGAGACTACAAACTCCTACTTTTCGGGTACTTTCAATCTACTCTAATCTGCATCCATCACTTTTCGGTGATGCGCCAAGAAACGCCAAGGGGTTTTCTGCCCAAGGCCGGCAAGAAAATGCAGCCTCCGAATCCTCGTCCAGCCCCAGAGCTAATCCGGGATACCGGGGGACCGGGATCTATCCGCCTATGTGATGGGGCGTGTAAAAGTCTATAGTATAAGCCAAGTGGCATAATGTACTGGCCGCTGTCTGGGCCCTTCAGCCGCTGGTTAGGCGCTGGGTTCTATGGTAACCGGGGGGACTGTAATGTCCGTACAGTCGGGCCGATAATGGCCGTAACTAATTGCTCAGCTCCCTGGTAAACTGCCAGCGGGCCCCTTATCGTCTTTGATTATTTCACGACGGGTGCACGGTTTCGCTGGTGGGGTTGTAACCCAAAGCCTTGCCCAAGCATTGCGCGAGGGTGGCCCAGTAGCTTCAGAGACAACGGTGAGGAGGGGTCCCCTCACGCTGCTCGATGTACCCCCAGATTCCAATGCTCCTTGACCCTGGAGCGTACGGGTGTAAGACCTTGACCCTGGTCGTCGGGTATAGTTGCCCTTAACCCTGGTGCGGTGGGTGTAAGATCTACAATGCCCGGATGACCGCAGTCAAACAAGGGCAAAAGAGAAATGCACGTTACCCCTCGTGCGCCGGGGTTGGGGAGTGGTGAACACCTCCCCGGGGGTTGAGACTTGTCTTATGACACAAGCAACAAACTAGCACTCAACCGGGGGAAGGGGGCTCGCTCAAAGGCGCCTTCCAGGTCCCGGGACCACTAGCCGTCAAAGGCCAAGACAAGTCTGAGGTTTACGCTCAAGACTGTCTGGCATATATACTCCTAATGTATTTGTACATGTTTGTGTACGGCGGCTCAGAGGCCTCTACGTACTGGTATCTAACTGGCTATGAGCTACGGGCCGGTAATGGCATCGGAGCGCTGGGGTACGCGAGAATGTCCATGGCGACGTAGCGTACAAGGGGCGGATCTAAGGAGTAGCCAATCTGTCGGGTTCGATCGGTGGTTCTCGTCGATCGTAGGTGTGCCAGTAATGGCGGGGTTCTAAGTCCGTGATCGGGCGTGGTCTGCCACGATCGGGGTGTAGCGCTCTGTGACTGGTAGGGTTCTCAGTCGTGCAGAGCCTGGGGTTATTATCCCTGCCTGTTGTACTCGTAGGTCGGGGTGCGTATGGGGTATAGTATAATGTCTATGCCAGTAACGGCGAGTGTCCATGCGGTAGGGACGCGAGGCATCAGGTTTAGTGTTCTGGGTCACGTGCGAGCGTAGACCGTGCCCCTAGTCGTCGTATAGCGTAGTGTACGGTGGCGGTTTAGCCTGGGTCTGTATAAGGCGTACCGTCGTGCTATTGTAGCCTGTTGGGCTCTAGGGGTCGGCTCGTGACTCCGGGGTTTAGGGACTAGGCAGCGTATGGTTCTTGCTGCCGGGACTTGGACTGAGTTTAGGGTTAGACTGCTGGTGGCCTGCTAGTGCCCGTAGTGTCCTGTATAGCGGAGGGCTTCTACTAGCATTGCCGTGGGGTTTCAGCTGGGCTCGGATAGAGTGCTGTAGTGTGCGTATGGCGTGAGTGGGGTGCCAAGCTAGCGTGTTCTACTAGGCTTTGAAATTGGCTTGTGACATATCATGACGTGTAGACTCACATGTTAAAATAGTCATGACCATTGCCTGCGAAACTATAATTGCATATGTTGGCGTTGACCACTTTTGCAATTGTAGCATCTGCAACAGTAGTACCCCAATACTTCGGTTGGACATATTGGTGTGTCATTAGCGGCCGCGATTATAATGACTGACCAAAAATACACCTGGAGCAGACAGGCCAAGAACAAGAATTACCAAGGCGTAGCACCATTTTCCAGAGCTGATAGCATAGATACGGAGAGCAGACAATACTGAGGGATTATTTTCTAATTCGCGCGTCATTTCAACTACATGGAAAGCAGCTCACCCGCAAGAATCAGATATCCAAAAGCGCTGACAACATACTGCAGTATCTCCAGAACCAGACAGCTGTGAAAGTGGGCATAGTTCAGAGTAAATTGGTGAGCAATATGATCATCTACGACCTCTACATAAGGTCAAATTCAGCATCAGAATATGATGCTTGCAGTGAGGGGTTGAAAAGAGAACCTTGGAAATATACAACAGCGGGAGAGGCGATTGAAGCACAGCAAACGCGATCAGGAAACATCTGTTTGAGAGAAGGAGTAGAGTGATAGCCGTGCGACGATATTTCCAGACATAGCTGATTTCGTCATTGAGAGTTATGATGCACTCGTAGAATATCAAGGCTGTGCTCGACGTAGCTGAGTTGTGAAGGCAATCGACAAACAACACGCACTCACCAAGATATGAGATGTAGAAGTAGTCCCCAGTGAGGCTGGACTCCTTTAGAGAATAGCAATCACGCCAGCACAAACAGACTCACTTTGATCGCAATGTATAGATGTCGTAGACTTCTGTGGCGTTTGCGGATGAAAGCGACATAGCTATACTCAGCGTCGATGACTATTGCGTCGAATAGTGCCCTGCGCATTATCTGGGAGCGAACTTAGATAGTTTATATAATAACTAGTGATCAATCTTTTGCCGTTTTCCGCAGTCTGATTGCCGCAAAACGACAAATGCGGAAGTACAGTAATCCCGATCAGGTCAAGGAGGGCTGTTCACCAGACCTAATAAGTTACAACCATCCCTACCTCCGAGAAATGTGCTGTGAAAATCATGTTTCTAAAGTGAGAGCAACAGGAACTCAACGCTACAGCTCCCGATAAGAGTCCAGGAGTCATCCTGTTCCATCACGGAGTTGTCCCTACATGGGATCTCTGGCCCTGACCGCCGTGGCTAATGAGAGAAGCACCACAGTCTCCCAGGGTCAAATCAATGACATTTGAAAGTCTTGTCGATTTTTCATCGCTCTGACCATATACCAGAGGTTAAGCTCTTGCACTAGTCACATGGGCACGACCACCCTTGTACTTAGACTACTGCAGCGGTATCACAATGTGTTCGAGAAAGAAACATCAGCCATGACGCCAGAAGACTGTTGTTCCTATACTTGAGCTGAGATGGTGGACCCAATAGATAAAGGCATATCAATCAATGATCATCAATATCCATCCATGGAGAACTGACATCATCAGAAAAGTTCATCTGCTGGAGCAGCGAGTTCAGCGATTTAAGATTCCTTCGGCACGTTTTAGCGGCGCTAGCTGTAGGTTTCCCAGTCTCACAGACCCTTGATCTACCCGCTTCAGCGTTTTGGCGGAATGCCGCAATGCTGTCGATTTCATGTGAGCATTCTAATATACAGTAGCTGTTTCCACCGTCCAATGAAGTATGCTTGTGATTCATAACCTCTAATGCTCACGCTTGCGCAAGGCTGTTGACACAGGATTGCTAATCACTCGGACGCATCCAGGCGCCGAGAGCGCTTTAGAGGCTCCACAGGCGTACATGTCAATATGATGTATCATCGAGCTATAGTGAGTGCATATCAATGATATATCAAACAGGCAAGTCACCGAAGGGGGGGCTTGATATATCACCTTACCGCACTGATACATCATGTCACCGTACGCGTACAGCTTGGGATACACTTTGTTACCACATTTAGGTATGTATTTTCCCAGCACATGACCCAATTATCCACAGCGTCTGCTGGCTTGCACCGAATCTGAGATATGGCATCACTAAGATGCAGATCTGCCAATCAGATTAAACAATGCATTATTCAGATCACATACTGCAGTGGGGACCTCTGCGGTGCCTTATTCAAATATAGATATAGATGTAGCCCAAAATGAATATTGCTCCCATGTTTGCACATGCTGTCTGGGCACTCAGCAGGTTGGGTGCTATGGAGTTACAGAATGTGATCCCCATCATCCCACTGTGGCTGTGGTATATCATCAGCTAGGATGACATCTTGTGGTACCATATTAAATAGTGAAATGTCTTCATTGTAGATATCTTACACAGTGTTCCATTTGGACAGCCATCAATAAAAATTTTCCGCCTTATCTCTTATGATCGTGTGAGCATCCTGTGTACTATGCACACATATTTTCACAGCAGAGCCACAGAGTAGTGACAAGAACTTATGGTCACACTATGTAGACTATGAGGCCTCAAGAAAGCAAGAAATAAACAGAGCATGTAATTTCGGCAAAGAGAGCATACCAAGAAAACATAAATGTGACACTGACACAGAAAACTGCTCACAAATCAACACCCTTTCGCTTTTTAACAGATTTTTCCTGCCTTTCTCCACTATCAGTGGGGTGTTTAGTTGAAGACATGGTTGAGCAGGACTGTTTACCACAACTAATTGGCTGATATCCATCCTGATAGTGCAATGGGAGATTACACATGCAATGGGGACAGCTCTGTGCTTTGTTAGACAATGCAGGAGTGGTGGGAAACATTGCAGATTGTGCAGGGGTGGTGTGTAGATGTCTCCATGCCTCATCAGGTGGCACAGAAGCCATGGGAGTTATCACAGGAGTCACAGACAATGTAGGAGTGGCGGGTACCACCACAGATGGTGTAGGCACAGTGTTATGCACTACCACAGATGGAATGGGAGTGGCAGTCACCACTGCAGATGGTGGAGGAGTGGAAGATGTCACCACAGATGGTGTGGGCAGTGACACAGTCTTACCAGACTGTGCGACCGGCCCTGCCGGGGAATATCTAACCCTCTAACTCCTTCTCTCCAGAGGCGAGCGGACAAAGGGCGGCAAACGAGTATAAGTCGAGTTGCTACCAGTCTAGCTAGCGTAGAGTGAGATGAGAGTGTCGATGTTGAACAGGCATGCGGCACACAGGGAGTCTAGCATGAAAGGGGCCTTGTGCCCAGTTGCCGAGAATCCTAAAGATGAGGATAAGCCTCACCTTCCTACATCTTAAATACATGCTGTAGAGCCTGTAATGGCTTGCCCTAAAGATGTGGCCTGTGCGCTGTATCTAAAGGCCCATGTGATCAGGTAACTACTGTAGCGTAGCATGTAACATAGTGACCGTGATGTAAGTAAGACCAGGCACTGTACATTATCTTATCTAATCTACTGGGTCTGGCGTCTAATGTAAGAGGGAGACGGGGAGGTGCTCACAAAGGCTCCAGGGGCCACGCAAAGGCCAGGAAACCTAGAAAAGTAAGCAGGGCATGCCACAGCGTAGAACTGTGACAGGCAGACCCAACATGGGTGCAGGAGTGAGAATGGCACGGTCAGGGGAGTAGAGTTTCAGTCAACTATCTTAATCTGCTAACTGCCCTTTGCTTAAGAAATGACAGTTGCGAGCTAGGTTTTCACACAGATTAATCTACTGTGACAATTAAATGATAAGTTCAGGATTCGAACCAGAGGCCTCACCAATGGTATGAACTGTGGTGAGGCACATACAATAACCGACTAAGCCATAGTGGCAACAATTACCTTTGACCAAACAAAATATATATTTTACACACAGTTTCTGCAAATCATCAAGGCAACTAACTACTACAACAAGCATAAAGAAACCAACGACAGTGGCAACTTGATTTAGCATGCCTGACCTGGAGTAACTCATAACGGGAAAGCTGAATACACTGGAATCACAGGTCTTTAAAGGAAGATTCATTTGTATTTGTGTTATGGAAGATATTAAACTGCAAAAATCAAGTTTACAAAATACTCTATATATTGCTTAAAAGTGTGCAGATACTAGTTGCACTGTAGCTCAGTTGGCTAATGTATGCTGCAATGCTCTTATTCTCATCTGTGCTAAGGTCCTTGGTTCGAATCTTGGATGTACAATTTTATTGTCACAGTAGATTAATCTGCCGCAGTTAGCAGATTGATCTGTGTGCTCACAGCTGCCATTTCTTAAGCGAAGGGCAGTTGGCAGATTAAGATAATTGACTGAAGTCCCTCTGCAGTGGATGTTGTTCAGTAGTGCAGCAATGCTGGCACCTACACAACTTGCACCTCTTGTGACCACTCTGGAGCCATCTGCCCACATCACACCATCTGGAGCACTGGACCTGTGGTGTGCTTTGACCTCCAATGCCTGACATCTACATGCGGCTCTCAGAGCCAACATGCCAGTGAGTATCTCGCCCACAAACTCTGGCCAAGGCAGCTACATCTACACTGGCAACACACTCATGCTGCCTGCCTGTACCTGGGTTGGACACGCTCACCGCTCATTGTATCTCACATGAATGGCTGAGAGGCTCAATATGGTGCCCGGTCATTATGCCATGCATGCTACATTGCGGAATCATATGCTATGCTACATGGAACGTCCCATCACAAGTTGTGTGACCTGTTCATGAAGAAACACTGACAGGACCATACAAGTCAGCGCCAAGAGTGTGTGCCATGGGCTGCTGCTGTGGTCACCTCATGCCCTGCTGCAAACACATTGCCCAGCTGCAGTTGCACCCACCACCCAAAATCGTGTTGCGGAGCTTGTCTGCAGGGCACACAGGGTGAGTGAGTGCTCAGGTGCATGCTCGCTTGAATTGTCCCCAGCACGTTGGCGGGAGCGCGTTGGCCATCGGGTGGTATGGTTTACAGTCGACACCTTGGGTGACAATGCATGCATGCCACCATGCCACATTGATGTCCACTGCAGCCTCACCTATTGTGTCTACGGTGCCCTATAGGGGCCTGCTGGCATGGCTGACAAAATGCACACTACGTGCCACGGACTGCATGCATCATCATACACGGTCAATACAATTATTTGACGATGTACACAATGTCCGATTGCAGAGATGCGAGTGCGAATGACACATGCTACAATCTAAGACACACACCCAGGGGAAGGGGGCTCGCACAAAGGTACCTTCCTGGTCTGGGGTATCTAAGGCTGAAGAGGCCAAGACAAGTCTGAGGTTCGCTCAAGACTGTCGGCCGAATATATAGACTATACTATTTGTACATGTTAGGGGGCGTGGGCTGTAAGGCCAGTGATGCTGGTATATGATTGGTCTAGCTACGGAGCCAGTATGGTATCAGAGCATGGGAGCGTCTGTGATGTGAGTTCATGGTAACATAGCGGATCAGGCCTGGATCAGTGGTTCTCGTCAATCGGGGGTTTGCCGGTAATGATGGGGTTCTAAGTCCATGATCAGGGTGTTAGCAGTCCAGGTTCCCAGGGAGTGGTACTGAGGAGTGGCGTTAGCCAGGAACGTGGACTGGCTGGTATGGGCCATGCGTGACATAGGGTGGTCGAGCATGATCACCTGTGATCGGTGATGTCATGCCCTGTGACTGGTAGGGTTCTCAGCCATACAGGGGCTGCCCAAGGTTGGTGTTCCTCATAGACTAGGGCAGCTGGAGTTTAAGGCCTTCCATGGGCCATTGCACTGTCATGCTGGGGTTTAAGGCCTCCCATGGGCCATTGTTCGTAATGTACATAGTCTGTGCCAGTGATGGTGTGTAGTCCGTGGTCTGTAATGACCGTGTAGCCAGTAATGGCTGTGGTTTGTGGAGGCAGGAGGTGTAGGGTTTGGTTGGTTGGGTGGACATGGTCCTAGCCGTGAGTCTGTGTATTCATGACAGGGTGGTACATGCATGAGGTGTGGTCCAGGTAGTGGGGGTTTGGCTGGGTTAGGTGCTACTGGGCTCGTCATGCTTCATTGGGGTCATGTGACTCCTGTTGGCTTTGTACTGGACGTGTGGTCTGGGACTAGGGTTCTTAGGTGTGGCTGGTTATGCTGGTAACTCTGTGTAGGGCTTGGTTCTAGCTTAGGCATCGTGTTTCCAGCTTTGGGGGTGCTCTCGATGATCAGACAAGGTACTGTGCCTAAAGACTTGAAATTGGTGTGTGACAGCGAAAGGGCTAGGACAGAAACAACTTGTCACAGATTTCCTAGGGCATACCCTATTTTTACCTGAATTTACCGCCTTCCTACGGAGCTACACATAGTTATCAGGCATTTATCCGTAGTTAACTACCACGTTACCCACACTGAATACCTTACACGTAGTTAGTACCCCTAACCTACGTACTTACCTCACGCACCTGTCCTCGTACAGTCACGTGACCCAGAACCCGCACCTACATCTAGACACATGACTACGGCACACCCCGAATCCTCCTCGGCCGTTGCCTTTAGCATAACACATGACTGTGGAACCTCGCCCAGCAGCTACCATCTCTAGACGCACGCTGACGTGGCCCCAAAGGGCGCCTATACCAAGCGCCTCCCTTTGACGCACGCTGACGTGGCCCTCCCTTAGGTGCACGCTGACGCGTCCCCTGTAGCCACCCGTATTAGCATGACTATGCGGCTCCCCGCCGCACCCCATATCACACGCCTGGCATTACCACCAGTGCACAGACCCCTCGGCTTTAGGGTAGGCCTAGCTACACCGTTACCGATACATGTATATAAACCATAATCCTCTGAGCTTACACCTCAGAACTAATCACCTCTTGACTCCTGCTGAATCGTACATCGAGCTAAGCACTCAACTATCTCGCTACCCCTTAACCTCTCTCATCAACAACCCCTCAAGAAGTACAAGTGAGTAGTTTGTGTCACAACTCACTGGCAGTGAGTGATGGTGCAAAGGCTGCATTGCATGATCTGTCAGACCGATGGGGTCCCAAATGAGCCAAAATCCTGCAGCCAATTTGATGGATGGCACTGGGTGCATGCAATGAGCACAACCATCTGGATCTGTCCTCCTGTAGAACAATATATATGCAGGCTTGCCCTGTTTGATCCATCATTTCAACCCCATATTCCAGTGACAAATTGTGAGCAACACACCACTACATCTTTTGTGTTGGCTTTTGAAATACAACTATTATCACAGTAAGGCCAACCATGGCCACCCCAGGAGGCAACAAATACAGTGTCTATGTCACAAGCCGATTTTCTCCAACTAGCCTGCGACTAGAGACAACCCTTATCTTATCTAAGCGCCCGCCTATGCATCACGTGCAAGGACCCCGAACACCCCACACGTGCCTACACAGACCCCGGACACCCTTGATGTGGCTCTACACCTACGATAGGGTTTACCATACTCTACAAACGGTCTATCAGCTTACGTAATACTGTATAGTAGCCAAACATGTACAAACAGCCTACGAGCATATATACCAGCCAGACGAGCAGGGAGTACCCCAGACTCGTCTTGGCCTTTGTTGCCTTGAGTAGCCTCAGACTAGGAATACGCTTTCACGCGAGTAATATTCCCCTGAGTAGTTGCTTAAGAATACGCTTGTGTCATAAGACGAGTCTCCTCCCCGTTCTGAGTTCATTCCAGAACAACCCCGGCGCACTAGGGGCAAAGTGCACTGTTTCTTCGCCCTCGAGTTTCGACTCGGGTGTTTAAACTTTTATCCTCCCGTATCCCAGGGACAAGGGACTGGGTTCTGGGGGACATACACTTGTGAACAGCGTGTAGGGGACCACTCCTACCGTTGCTTCTAAGCTACTGGGCCACCGTCGTGCAACGCGGCGTAAAGGCTTTGGGTTTCAACCCCACCGTAGTAATTGTGCACCCGACGCGAAATAATCAAAGGCGTTAAGGGGCCCTACGGCAGACTACAGAAGCACTGGGCACCTATATACGCGCATTACCGCGCCACTATACGGGCATTACCGCCCCCCCGTTACCATACAACCCAGCGCCCCACCAGGCGGCTGAAGAGGCGCGACACAGCCTACACATACGGCCACTTGGCCCCTTACAATAGACTTTTAGACCCTCCATCCCAAGGGTTTAGATCCCGTGCCCCCGGTATCCCGAATTAGCTTTGGGGCTGGACGAGGTTTCGGAGGCAGAGATTACTTGCCGGACTTGGGCTGAAAACCCCCTGGCGTTTCTTGGCGCACCTCCGAAAAGAGGTGGTCTCTGAATAGAGTGGAGAAACAGTTTCTAGTTACCACCCCGATCGCAGCTATAGGCTGATCCACAGTGGGCGGGTAGCGCTGTTTTTCGCGACTCTACATTCCTTACATACGAACTTCATTACGATACAATGGCCGCCCCACACAACCTAGACCACATCCGCGGCCCCCGACCCGAACACATCCCGCTCCCCGGCGGCACCCCAGCCGGCACCCCCACGGTCACCAACAACCCGTTCCACCCAGGGCAGTGGGTGAATTACCAAATGCATGGGCTACCAGAGGACTTCGCATTACTCTCGGTAGCCGACAGCATCCACGCCCCCCGCCCCAACATCGAAGTCGCCCCGGTCCACACCGAAACGATAGGACAAGCATCCCCCGGTCGCTCGCTCCCCTTAGGAGCATCGGTAGAGGATAATGGCCCTGGTCTCGAGCGACTGGAACAGGCATTCCAGATGGCAAGGGAACAGTCCAACACCATCCGCGGCGCGAGTCCCTTAGCACATGTCGACTCGCCCCTGGCTCTACAATGGGCGTTCCCCCCCAACCCAACCGCGGCGGATTTCGGTTTTCGGTGTCAGACAGTGGCAGCGACAATGGTTCAGACCGGTGTGTGGAACGCCGACATGGGAGCACGGTTCCTGCGGGAGGCACAACGTCTCCAGGCAGATGCAATCGCGGCAGGAGATGCGGCATTGCTACACAGCCAGCACTCCGCCCCCCGTCGGTCAGTACCATTGGTCCCGGAAGAACGTTTCCGGCCGGTAGAAAATTGGGTGAGATCCGTCCACATGGGATCCCCACCACCGGTGAACCCCGCAACCCGTCCGGCAACCCGAGGATCGAACGGCTCCAGGCAGACGAACCCATTCCTGCCCGGATACACCCCCCCGGTCATCACCCTGCAGGTCCCCTTCTCGGTCATGGCAGCACAGCCCCCGGTCCCTCCGTCGGTAGCACCACAGACAGCGCATGTGAACACCTGGAGAGCCGCGCCTCTCCCGGGAACGCGTGCGTCTATGTGGCGGCCCGAGAAACCGGCGAGCTCGCAATGGGACGCATACTCAATGCTCCCGGAGCCGCAGCCTGACCCCCGGTACAAGTCCAAGGTGCGCGAACCCGAACCCTTCACCGGCGAAAACTTCATCGCCTGGGTAATGCGCCTGAAACTGTACATCGACGACAACCGGCCGCTGCTCTTCACGGACAGCAAGAAAATCGGCACGGCCATCTCGTTAATACGGGGACCAAAGGTAGACTCGTGGGTAACGGCATTTACGCGGGAACATTACCGTGACGGACAATGGCATCTGAGTTGGTTACGCTTCGTTTGGGAGCTACACCAAAAGTTCGACGACCCCGACTTGGAAAAGAAGTCGGCGGTTGCCGCGGAAAAACTCAGCATGACCATCGGCAAGGGCGAGGAGTACTTCCAAGAGCTGGAAAGACTTCTTTCGGAGGCAAAATACGACAGAGAGAACCAAATAGTACATCGTTGGGTCACCTCTGCCATCCCGAAAGAAATCTACACGGCAGTACACTCCGCTTTCGTCGCCGCCACGGTAAACGACAAATCGCAACGGGGATACAACGTCCAGATTCCGGAAGACTACGAATCCTGGAAGCAGGCCATCCTCCGTACGGACAATGCGATGCGTCGTCTCCGCGACGAAGAAAAGCTGCGCCACGGTCGTGACACGGGTAAGGGCGTCGCCGACAAAGGAAAGGGTCGGGCGACAACATCGTCATCGGGAACCACGCGGCCGGAGCCCACCGCGGAAGAACGGGCCAACTTGCTCAAGAGGAAGTGCCACTCTTGCAGCAAGACACAAGCAGAGGCACCAGGGAAGGGCTGCAACAAGCCCGTCTGGCACCAACCTAACTGGAAGCCCCGAGCAGCTACCAGTGGAGGGAACACCGGTGCCGGACCCTCACAACCGGCGCGCACCCGCCAGGCCGTCGAGGCACCACCAGCAGAAAAAGTCCTTGGGGAAGTATCCCAGGAGGACTTCGTGCGAATGGTGTCCGCTTGGGCCAAGGAAAATCCGGAGGCTGCGAAGGAAGCCGGATTCACTCAGGTACGTCCCCTCTCTAATAATAAATTTTCAGTTCTGGAGATCGAGGAACCAGTAAATGTCTCTATCTCCGAATCTGCCTCGGAGGGTAACAAACCGGTGGATGGACTATATGGGCTAGGAACCGGGGCCCCGATATTTGATTACATATCTGTACCACGTTCTGTAGACTTGGCGCCTGGTGACGACGACGGAGCTTCAACATGCTCCGACGATTCGTTTGTAACAGCCTCAGAGGAGCCTCCCACCGGAGCTTGGCGGGAGGATAAAACCGTGCTTAATTCCTCTATCAATGTAAACTATGTGCCAATGGACGTAGACCCGGTTGTAGACTCAGATGTGCAGATGGCAGACGCATCTAAGCCTACAGTCCAGAAAAAGGCAGAAAAGAAAGTGCGGCGTCGACGAGCCAAGAAGAAGGCTGTCACGCTCGACATATACTTAGACCACCCGCGGGCAATCCCCCCTGAGCGAAAAAGCGAAGGAGCCGCGGGTTACAATCTTCACTCCGCGGAGGAAGTCGTTATACCAAACGGGAAGCGTATCACCGTGGATACAGGCATAATGATTCGAATGCCACCCGGTGTATATGGCCGCATAGCTCCACGATCCGGACTTGCCTTGAAAGGGGTCGACGTGGAGGCCGGTGTAGTCGATGAAGACTACACCGGTCGGTTAAAAGTCATACTGAATAATCAAACTGGAACAGAATATCAGGTCGAGTATGGGGACAGAATCGCCCAGTTCATACTCGAATGCAACATGACACCAGACACGCGCATAGTAAAAAGCATTAGGGAAACCAGACGCGGAACACAGGGGTTCGGCTCTACTGGTGAGAAACTCAGAGGGAATGTAGTGGTAATCCAGACGGGGAAACGGGGACGGCAGATCGAAGTACCGATCACCCTCCACCGCCCGGACGGACGTGCCCTCTTCACAAAGGCACTGATAGACTCCGGTTCAACGGGATCGGTCATCAGTCGTGCCTATGTGGAGGAACACAAACTCGAGCAACTCCCACTAGACCGACCCGTCAAACTGTACAACGCTGACGGTAGTACCAACGCTGCGGGCAAAATGACGCACTATGTCGAACTCCAGATGCAGATCGACACGCATTTGGAAACGCGCAAGTTCCACGTCACCGAGCTGAGCTCGGCAGACATATTCCTCGGCTTCGATTGGTTGGAAGACCACAATCCCACCATCGACTGGAAGAAACGCCGAATCACCTTCACCTGCGACTGCGAACACGAGCAGATCGAGGAGGGTGATCATATCTATTACATCTTCGCTGACGCTTGGATACGGAATAGGGAAGAATGCCGGGCCGACATCGCTGAGCGAGTCCGCGCGACGAAGGCAACCGAGATCGCCATCGCCACCGGCAAAACCACGGAAGCCAAGACTTTCGAAGAGGTGGTCCCAGAGTACTTACACGAATTTGAAGACGTGTTTAAGGAAACGGAATTCGACCAACTCCCCGAAAGGCGACCGTGGGATCACGCCATAGAACTCCTACCGAACTCCGAACCCTACGCCGGCAAGATCTATGCCCTATCGCCCCGAGAACAAGAGGCGTTAGACGACTTTCTAGAAGAACAGTTACGGACTGGACGCATACGACCATCCAAGTCACCATGGGGGGCACCATTCTTCTTCGTCAAGAAGAAGGATGGGAAACTGAGACCCATTCAGGACTACCGGAAGTTGAACCAGATGACCAAGAAGAATCGGTACCCGCTCCCTCTGATCACGGAGCTGCTCAACAAGTTAAAGCGAGCTAAGTACTTTTCTAAATTGGACATTCGTTGGGGATACACGAACGTCAGAATCAAAGAAGGCGACGAAGAAAAAGCCGCCTTCATCACTAATAGGGGATTGTACGAACCTTTAGTGATGTTCTTTGGAATGTGCAACGCACCGGGCACGTTCCAGACTTTGATGAACGACATCTTCCGAGACCTGATAATGACTGGAAAGGTCATTGTATATTTAGACGACATACTTGTTTTCACGGAGACCGAGGCAGAACACAAAGAGATCCTGCGCAAGGTTCTGCTCGTTCTCCGTCAAAACAAGCTAACCTGTAAACCAGAGAAATGCGAGTTCATGAAGTCGGAAGTAGAATACTTGGGACATATAATCTCTCATGGGGAAATCCGCATGGATCCCGCGAAGGTGGCGGCAGTGGCAGAATGGCCCGCACCTCGGAACAAGAAGGAAGTGCAATCCTTCATTGGGTTCGCAAACTTCTACCGGAGATTTATACCTAAGTTCTCCACGGTAGCACGCCCACTGATAAACCTAACCAAGGACACGCCTTGGCAGTGGGGTACGGCGGAACAAGAGTGTTTCGATAAGTTAAAGAAAATATTTATCGAAGCACCCGTGTTAGGGATACCAAACGACGACGACCCTTTCCGCATCGAGGCAGACTCTTCGGACTTCGCAACCGGAGCCTGCCTCATGCAGAAACAGGACGGCATCTGGAAACCCATCGCCTACCAGAGTAAGACAATGCTACCGGCAGAACGGAACTACGAGATCTACGACAGAGAACTCCTCGCCATCATGCGCGCACTTGATGAATGGCGACATTTCGTAATGGGTGGCAAACACCCTGTAGAAGTACTAACGGACCATAAGAACCTAGAGTATTTTAAGACCCCACAGAAAATTAATCCACGACAAGCCCGGTGGATGACGGAACTTGCCGAGTACGACCTACAACTCGTGCACATCCCCGGGAAGACCAATGGAAGGGCCGATGGGCTTTCCCGAAGAAGTGATCACGGCAACGACAAGGATCACCTCGAAGGGCAAGTCGTCCTAAGCCACACCTCTTCGTCCAAGATAGCGCAGAAAGGCTGCGATCCTCATTCTATACTATAGTCAAGGGTATCACCCACGACGAAGTAAAAGAAAGGGTCAAAGCGGAAGCCGCTCTCTACGATGGAAAGGCAGGAGTAGAAGTAGGGGAAACGACCGAGGACGGTCTGCGATATAGGAGGGGGAGGTTAATTATCCCTCGGGACGAAGAATTAATCGGAAAAATCATTTCTTCGTTCCACGACACCGTCTCAGCGGGACACCCTGGCACCGAAAACACGTACACAGCTATACATCGACACTACTGGTGGCCCAAGATGCGCTCAGACATCCGCCAGTACGTCAAAGCCTGTATCAAGTGCCAGGCCGCTAAGCCGGACCGATCCAAACGCGCGGCTCCACTCAACCCGAACCCGACTCCAGCACACAACTGGGAGAACATTTCCGTCGACATGATCACGGGACTCCCCACTTCCAAGGGTCGTGACGCCATCATTGTAGTAGTAGACATGAAGTCAAAGGACTATATAGCTGTACCAACAACGACTGAACTATCAGCCGAAGGATGGGCCAACATATTCGTAGATAAAGTATATACACAACACGGACTACCAAAGAAAATATTTAGCGACAGAGGACCGCAATTTGTATCAGAATTCATAAAGGACGTATACCGTAGATTAGGCATACAAGGAAACCCGAGTACCGCGTTCCACCCACAGACAGACGGGCAGACGGAACGTATGAACCAGGAACTTGAGGTGTACCTTAGATTATTTATTAACGATACTCATACGAACTGGCCGGACTTACTCCCGCTGGCAAGCTTCGCGTACAAGACACACGTACATAGTAGCACGGGATATAGTCCCTTTTACCTTACGCACGGATACCACCCCTTCACAGGTGTAGAGGCGCCGGAACAAGAAGAGGGGGTAGCACAGGATTGGGTCGAACACATGCACACGATATCCAAACTCGCTTCACAAAACCTGGAGAAAGCTAAGCTACGCATGAAAGAGTACTACGATAGGAAACGGGCATCGCCACTATCGTACTCTGAAGGCGACTTGGTTTGGGTCGACGGCCGAAACATAAACATGGGCCACCCAACCAAGAAGCTGGACTCCAAGCGGTTTGGACCGTACAAGGTCACAAAGAAGGTCGGGCACGGAGCATACGAACTAGACCTTCCCGCAGACATGCGCGGGATATACCCAGTATTCAACGAGGTCTTACTCCTACCATACACACCGCCCGCCTTCCCCAATCAGGACCATAGTAAAGTGACGGAAAGCAATGACGTTCGCAGGCCTCTCAGGATCCTCGAATCCAGGGAAGACCGAGGGCGAATCGAGCTAGAAGTCGAATGGTCTGACGGGACTAAAACATGGGAACGAAAGCGTGGACTGAACCATTACCAAGAGCTAGTCACAAAATTCTTCGAAGCTAGACCATCCGCCCCAGGCAACCAGTGGAAAAACAGAAACACTGGCTGGGACCACTCTGACACCAAATGGGACCCAGAGTGGGAAGACTTCGAACGAAAAGCTCAGGAAATGGGACTCAGGCAGAACCCGAAGGAGTTCATAATATACGACGATATAGACACTACGCTTCTTGTCAAAGGCAGTATACCATTCTACGCCTACGAAAAGAAGCCCGTCGCTCGTAACTTCTGGTTCTGCGATCCACGAACACGGGTCATGCAATACGGAATACGCGTTGGAACACCGATAGAATCCACTATACCTGAATCAATAGGATATTGGATCTACCCGGTCTTAAACACACTCCAACTGGCGCACCCACACATCTGCACCAAAACCGTAGACCACCCGTGCCATGTTGACCAAACAATGTACAAAGTGATTGCTGGGCGTGGGGACACGCAGCTAGAAGAGGGGGTACTGTCACAAGCCGATTTTCTCCAACTAGCCTGCGACTAGAGACAACCCTTATCTTATCTAAGCGCCCGCCTATGCATCACGTGCAAGGACCCCGAACACCCCACACGTGCCTACACAGACCCCGGACACCCTTGATGTGGCTCTACACCTACGATAGGGTTTACCATACTCTACAAACGGTCTATCAGCTTACGTAATACTGTATAGTAGCCAAACATGTACAAACAGCCTACGAGCATATATACCAGCCAGACGAGCAGGGAGTACCCCAGACTCGTCTTGGCCTTTGTTGCCTTGAGTAGCCTCAGACTAGGAATACGCTTTCACGCGAGTAATATTCCCCTGAGTAGTTGCTTAAGAATACGCTTGTGTCAGTCTAATTGACACCAATAGATTAGAGGCAATATGTCAAGTCACAATCAATACTCACAATTCCACTACTCAGAGTACCAAAGTGATTGGTTACACCATAAAGATTGCATTGGCAGGGTGGGATTTGCACTCATGGGTCATCCCACGGCATTTGTTGTCCACCACTGACACTGGGCAGTAATGGCGGTGGCATGTAGTTGGTGAGTTCCAGGCTCTTCAGAGGGTAGTCCACAAATGACTCGATCTTATTGGTGAAGTAGCCCTTCGAAGAGAACCGCTTCAGGTGGATTATAAGCACCGAGATCCCAGTCACTCACCATCAGTGGGCGAATGGCATCACAATGGCAGCCGTGCTGCAGCACGCAAATGGACGCAGTAAGTGATCAATTTAAGATGAGGAAGACGGTGATGCCCACGACCCATCTCCACAAAGCATTGATTGTGCTGCCAGTGGCATGCAGCACCACACATGCTGTCCAGCACTGCAAACAGTCACAACCTGCAGGCAGGTGGAAAGCACAGTCATAGTGCAGGATGACAGATGACAACTCACTGCATAGCAAGGTTATGCCCAAAGAGGGGCAGCTGAGCCTCAGATCGAGTTGATATGGAGGGTGGCAGAGAAAAGAGAATCCATGGCAGATTCGCTGAGCACATCCTTGCCCCGTCTGCCCTCTTATACATGCTGACAAGGTCTGTGCACGTTCACTGGCACAGCTGTGAGCATGGGTGCAATCTGAACCTCCTTGAAACAACCATTGAGAAGGATTGCATACCTCTTGCCTCATGAGCAGAGGCGGTGACAGCATCTCCGACCACTGGCCAGAGAATGCAAGATCAGCCGTCACGTGAATGGACAGAACTACAACAGAGCAGGGAACCAAAATGCACTGGATGCAACATGTACGTATGAGAGTGTGCCGGCATGAGGAGCTCTGAATGCAGGTGACGGCATCAGAGCATCCAACTTTCTACCACAGTCAAGAAGCAGCGGCCAGCATGACAAGTTGCGCATCATGCAATGTAGGATGCCTGTTGCAGTGACTCATGGTGGGTGTAAATCCCTAGCCGCACACTGATTAATGTGCCATTTGAATGGGATCATTCCCACGACCCATCCCATAGGCGGTTGCAAGGCGAGTGATGCTGTGATCTGGGTCGCTAGAATCAATCAGAACAATGGACCGATTTTAGAAATTCTCTGACTGTGAGGGTGAATTTCTAGTGTAGAATAGTCAAACAGTGTCATAGGGTACAAACTGCTGGGGAGCCATAATGCTCACACCCAGCTTAAATGCAGTTATGGATAAAACTACTACCTGCCAGCTTGCCTCATCGCTATGCATGCAAGGGCCGCACGCCCTCACGTTGGCCACAGAACCTGAATTGCGACACTCCCCCTCAAGTGTAGTGGGGAGCGTGCCTACCATGGCTCAAACAGACTTTCCTTGGACCCACTGGGCCATGCCTTCACCTCCGCCCTGGATGCCGGTAACTCACTTTCGCCTGCCTTCTTATCCAGACACTGCCATGCCAGGTACCTATCCTTCCTGCAGACGAAGCATGTGCACAACTTCTTCTTCACGCTGGCTGTGGACACCATCTCCTCTCTCTTGGGTGCCCTGCCTCTGCCACTTCGCCCTACCCGCACTTCTTCGTTCAATGCCATGCTGGCAATCTTCATGGTCCACTCCTCCCGGTCGAGGTCATCGAGTTTTGCCTCCATGCGGCTGAACTCCTGCTGCAACCCGATGGTGAGTATCAATACCTTAAGATTCTCCAGCACTTCCACATTGATCCCTTCCAGCACCCTGGTGAGTGACTTCACTTGGCCTACCCACTCCTGGATGGACTCCTTAGGTCCCATCTCAGCCTGCAACAGCTCTTGCCACCATCGTACTTTGGTTGCGAAGCCCTGGCTACAATGGACGTCTCAGAGCGCCCGCCAGATCTCTGTGGGGTCCTTGAGTCCCTGCACATGCTCAAGCTGGTTGTTGTTGATGCAGAGGATGATCTCCACTCGCACCTGTTATGGCCTGTGCAGGGACTAATTGTCACAGAATATCCAGGGGGATACTTGACTTCTCTCGCTATAGGTTATACGGGCGGCGCTAGGCGTACGCCGCTCCTCTGAGCCTCAGCCACCTCCTTCGTCGTCTCAGAGTCTGTAGGTCACCTGACTGTTAGGTTAGCGTTGTAGGGTAGCGCGCGCCTCAGGTAGCTCACGTGTAGGTCACATTAAGTATCACATGTAGCGTAGCATCACGGTCACTGTAGTTACATGCGCACAGGCCATGTCTTTAGGGTAGCCCGCTCCGCTGTCTCCACATGTATATAGAATACGACGAGATGGGGCTTACTCCCCATCTCTAAGATTCTCGTCAACTGGGCTTGGCCCCTTTCTTACTCGCGCTCTGTGTGACTCCGCCCTTTGGGCGTCCTCTCCTTCTTGACGCTAGCCAGCATGTCGACATAAGTATCCTGCCGACGACTTCCATCATTCCGAGGGAATGCCTCTGTGTTTACCGCTGCTAGCTGGGTCTTGAGGTGCAAGACCTTGGGGGTTATCCCCTGCCTATGGACAGGTCCCACATCCGAGTACGTCTGTGACACTAATGAATATCTTTTACTGACACCTCACTGGAGAGAGGGACTTAGCATTCAACCGCTCTATCGTGCGCCTTATTCTAGGGATCCTGCGCTCAACTGGAGACCCTCGTTTCATGTATAACAGCCCTATGCCCATAGTCTTGCGATGTATCAGGTTCTAGTTGATATCTTCTGTCTAACCACAGAGTTCTTACATTTCAGTCATTGTTGCACTCAACCGCAACACTTCTTATTTGTTATCGTAGCACACTAGCCTTACGGACTTAGTGGTAGCAGTACCAAGGACACTATGACCCCGATTATAGGATCACAGTATATAACCTGATGTAAATACCGGTCGAGTTCCTCAGCTCGACCTTGTTGAATTACAAGGATCTTATACTCGTTCTCAAGGGCTTGAGCAATTAAGCCTGCAGCTTGTATATTGACGCTCTGACTCTGCTGAGTCTGACAAGTAGTGCGCTACTTGATACGCTGAGTAACTTGACTTAGTTAATTCAGCTGAATGTATATTCAATCTGTAACAGCACCCTCGCCGTCTCATGCCTCGTCTGTGCTGGCCTCACCTCCCCTTCTTCCACTGGCTCCCCCTCAAATTCCACCACTTCCCACAGCCCCTTTTGCACCAGTTCCACCTCCATGTAGACTGCCCAGGTCCCATAGTTTGTCCCATCCAGGGGTGCGAACTTCGTGTCACCGGTGCTCACCACCCACACCTCCTGCCTCTTGCCTGCAGTCGCTGTCAAGACATTTTTGCCATCGCTCTCGTCACGACAGGGTGGCATTTTGGTTCTGTCATCTAGGTGGGTGGGGGGTATAGTGTCTTGATGAAGGGTCGCCTCATTCGCTAATTCAGGGCAGTTTGTGAAGAGATTCTCTGACCATGAGGGTGAATTTCTAGTGTAGGGTAGTCGAACAATGTTGTAGGGTACAAACTGCCGGGGAGCCATAATGCTCACACCCAGCTTAAATGCAGCTATGGATAAAACTACTACCCACTAGCTTGCCTCGTCACTATGCACACAAGGGCCGCACACCCTCATGTTGGCCGCAGAACCTGAATTGCGACACCAATTGCCTACGGTAGCCCAAAAAATCAGAACAATGCAATTTGCATTCCAGCAGTCTCTAACGGCAGATGTCATGAGTGTCAAGTTGCACTGTTTGGAATAAATATTTCATGTCCCAATCAAAGCCAGTGGAGCAGTTTGCAGGCTCAGTGAGATGCCTAATCCACATGTGCAAATGTATCGCAAGACAAACCACCCTCTAAGCTGCACTCTAACATCCCTAGGCCTTGGCCTTGATTCGGTGAAGACGAAGGGACGGGCTCCTTGTGTGGCGATATTGCTAGAGGCTTCCCAGACTAGGTAGTCGAGTATGGAGGAGGCACTCAGAAGGTAGTCGAGTTGGGGGTGTAAGCCCCAAAGACGAGAATTTACATTCTGAGGGCTAAGAGCCTCAGGTGTGATCATTATATACATCAGGGGCTTTGGTACTACTCTAGATACACTTGCCCTAATGTATTGGTCTGTGCGCAGCCCTACAGGCGTTGCTAAGACCGTCGTTATGTTATATAAGCGGCCGGCCAGTAATGGCGGCCACCGATGAGTCATTGACTGGACGTACAAGATGCAGGGTTGTGATCATATGGTCAGGTGCCGCCTACGCAGTCACCTGCCTACACATCATGGTCACGTGCTACCTATCTGCACGCTACCTAAGACCAACGCGTCCAGTAAGGGACGCGCTGGCTGGACTGGGTCCTTGGCTAGGTTTAAGGGGGCCCTGCCAGGCCGCATTCTGGGTGGTTAGCTACATGGTAAACCCTAGAACAAAGGAATAAATGGGCGATGCCAGCCCATAGGCTTTCTTGTGACAAAATGCAACATTCAGACTGTCTGCTGTCCCACCAAGGTCAGTGTCAGTGGATCAGTTGGCGGCTCGCTCACAATATCCATCTTTGCCGACAGATCAGAAACTTACTGTCACACACCAATCTCAAGCCTTTAGGCACAGTACCTTTTCCAATCATCAAGAGCACCCCCAAAGCTGGAAATCTGATGCCTCAGCTAGATCCAAGCCCTATACACGAACTCCCCGGGCACTGGCCATCAGCATCACCAGCCATGCCCAGAACCCTAGTCCCAGTCCACACAGTCCAGGGCCCAGTCACAGAACCATACAAGCACGACACGAGCAACATGAGCCAGGCATCACACCTAACCCAGCCAAACCACCTGCTGCCATAAACCCCATCGCTCACTAGGTCAACACCCCATCTTAAGCTTGACAAACCCAGCATGGTCATCAGAGACTCCCAGCTAGGACCACCAACACACGTCCACCCAACCAACTGAACCCTGTGCCTCCCATCTCCATAAACCACAGCCATTACAGGCTACATGGTCATTACCAACCACAGACTACACACCATTACTGGCATGGACTATGTACAATACGGACAACGGCCTACAGAAGGCCTTAAACTCCACAGCATCCTAGTCTATGAGGAACACCGACCATGGGCAGCCCCTGTATGACTGAGAACCCTACCGGTCACAGGGCATGATGTCACCAATTGCAGCTGATCATGCTCAATCACCCAAGGCCATTACTGGCCAGTCCACGATCATTAGCTATGTCACCAATCACGGTCCGCTAACCCCGCCATTACCGGCATTGGTCCTGATCTACACTAGAACCCCAATCACAGACTTAGAACCCCACCATTACCAGTGAACCCCTGATTGATGAGAACCACCGATCCGGGTCCAACCCACTACACCACCATGGACATCTCACATAGCCCATGCTCTGATGCCATTACTGGCCACGTAGCTATGACCATTCATATACCAGTGCTGACAGCCTTACAGCCCATGCCCACCATAACATGTACAAATACGTAGCATCTATATAATCAGCCGACAGTCTTGAGCAAACCTCAGACTTGTCTTGGCCTCTTCAGCCTTAGATGCCCCGGACCAGGCAGGTGCCTTTGTGTGAGCCCCCTTCCCCTGGGTGTGTGTCTTAGGTTGTCACTTACATACATGCAAAAGGCCAGCCAGACACATGGCCTTGTCCATGTTATGGATATTTTGATTTTCAAACACTGGCCAAACTCACCATTGGGTGAATACAATACAGGGACTTGTTGCACAACCAACCCCCCTGGCTACTTGTGACTGTACTGGGCACATCCCCAGTTGTACTAGCATATAGGGCATGTTTTGACTCTGGAAGATCCAACTCTGCCCTCATTTCACATACATCATCTATTAGCTGATAGATGGCATTCAACCGCCATCATCATTCCTATCTATCATCCCTGATATAACACTACATACCTATCAAGCGTTTCATACCATAGCGTGGACAGTATTGGTGACATCTGGGACAGACTTGACCTCTGAAACCTAATGTAGTATATAAACTCGTGTACTTATTGTCAAAGCTCTTCAGCTCGACCTTGTTGTACAAACAAGAAGTCTTATACTCGTTCTCAAACATAGGAAACTACGCTCAGTATTTCCCGAGCTCTCAAACGACTAAGTCCTCGAAGTGCACACTGACTTCTCAGACTTAGGCAAGTCTCATATTCTATCAGACTTGTGAACCAAGACAGATTATATCCTCTAACGTGTATTGGATATTGAACGACCCCTATAGTCTTTGACTTAGGGCCCGAAGGCATTTAACAGATATATTTGCCTTGCACTTGCCTGCCGGGCTACATGCAGAAGAACGGTCTATATTCACGACTCAAATATACAAATGGGTATTCAACCCGTAACAGTCCATCTGCAAATTGATCGGAGCTTGCATGAGCCTGATTGAATTGAGCAGTTGCACCTCGAGTTCTGATATGCATGGCTCATGAAATGCAGGAGAGATAACAGGTTGCAAGGACTTGAGAATGAAGTGGAGCATCTACTGGACAAGCATCGTGAGGGACCATGGGGTGATGATTGAAGGGTGGCCTTTTGGGCTGCTGCCCATGGAGAACATCAGCTCGGGGTGCAGTGCACTATGGAAACTCGAAATCCTCTGGATCCACTGGGAACGAGGTGTCACGTGGTTCTGACATCTGTTGGACACAGAATATAAGGCGATCTAACGGGCAGGATTCTTTTCTACCACACCATCACAATGGCGGCGCTCAGATTATCTGTCAGCTCGAGGCCGCCAGTGTGATCCCAGCATGAGATCAAAGAGGTTATGGTTTACCACCGTCAAGAGTCCCCTCACCATGAATGGGGAAGAGTATGTAGACAGTCGCCAATAGCCCTTATCATCCACATGTATTTTCGTTGTGCATTCTTCATTGTAATCCAATCGAGCAGGCGAGCATGTACCCACGGTGCTCCCATTATTGGCCATCTGGAACATGATTGGCAGATGGCAGCAGCGATATGGTCAGAAACCCTATGGATCACACACGACTCTGACTGGCCCAGGTTTGAGTCAATTGTGTAGGCGAGCACGTACAGTGATTGCCCTCACGGAACATCGGCCATCTTACTTATTATCTGAGGTCAGAATTCTGACACCCTGTGAGCTGTGCACATTTGATTCTTTGTTATGCATGGGCAACACATGATATGGGATGGCTTCATCTGCTCTCCCTCCTCAGCAAATGCAGCACAGCATGAGTGGCATGCACTTTCAGACCAAGTTGATGCCAGACGTTCGCGAGCTTCATGCCATGTGGCCAGCCCTCCCTGCTGTTCTGTTACCTCATTACCTCGGCTCACCCGATTCATCATCATCTCCGCTGGTGCCCCAAATCGACAGGCCCATTGCCTCACCTATCGCTTGCTAGATGGATCACAAGATCATCCATATCGTAAGATTTGTGCATGCCATGGGCCCATCATCTGATGGGCACCCACAAGTTCCTTTCATGATCACCCTCGAGGACCCCAGAATTAGTGTTGCTGCAAGGTGAGGTCAAGGTCACCTTGAGGTAGTGGAGTTTCACCTTAACCCCAACTCAAGGCAGGTTAAGGTGAGCTTAAGGCAACTCAAGGTACCTCAAGGTGGCGGCATCACGGCACTCATCAACCATCTGACCAATAGGCTTGCACGGCTTGTGAGGGATACAGACACCGGCACCACAGTGTAGAGTCCACATTCAGTGCACAGAAGGCCTGAAATGCAGTATATATACTTGTAACATCATGACGTATCATACTCAATATGCCTAGTCCTAGATTAAGATGACAAAGATGCTTTCTCACAATCCTGTAGGAGATTTATGAGCTCAGGTATCATCCTATTAGCTGGACCACCTCCCCCACAGATGCATCTGCATGCAACATCTCCTTCTGGTTCGGCATCCAATTGTCGGTTAATGATAGGTGGTCCTCCTTCAAGCTATACTTAAGAAGCATTTCCATTGTAGCTGTGTCAAGATTGTGATGATGTGGTGTGTCTGTCCCATTGCTTGATGAGAAGACTTGCTCACAGGGAGCTGCCGAGGCTTGCATATGCTATCAAGAGTGGCAATTAACACAGATTCAAAGCCTCATCAATGTCCTTATATATTCTGAAAATTATGTCTGGAGTTATATGTGCAGACTGGAATGTATTGAGCTGTAACAAACAGTGCATTCATACCAATGTGGATGGTTTCCCGTACTGTTTCCTGTTGCATCTCAAGGAGGTACTGCAACAACGATCAATGGGACAAAGGAATCTTGTAAGATTCAGCGACTTAGAATGTTAATCTTTGATAATTATGCAAATTCAAGTCCCAATGCTACAGCGTCTGCACTCTAACGCATTGATCGCATGATATCCCGTGACCGTTCCACTTGGGAACTACCTTATTCTAGGGTTACCTCAAGGTGCCTCAAGGTGATCTCACGGTCGCCTTCAAGGTAACAGCCGAGATGCCGTCAGGGTACCTCACCTTGCGGCAACACTACCCAGAATGCAATGGGCGGCAGAGCGGTGTGCTGCGTTGCTGCCGCTGTTGCCGCTGCTTGCACGTCTTGTTGGATGTACATTACTTTGTGGTTGCATCGCATTGACGTGGGCCACCTGTGCTCTAGCAGCACTCTTGCCGAGTCTCATCTGGTGGTCGTTCACATGGCCAGCACGCTGATCAGCTGAAAAGAAAGGACATCTGTTCAATCGCACACCGTAGCGCGGCGTGGAAGATACATACGCAACCACTTAGCTGACCGCCATCCTTCCGCCATCCTTACCAACGGAGGCCTCGAGCGTTGTGTCGCCTCTTGAGCATGTCAACGTTGAATAAGAGTCGTCAAATCGTCGTGCGGGGCAAGCCGATTTACGTCTTGATGACTTTCAGACGGCTGCCACATTGACATGTGCCGTCAGACCTTTTTCTGTCTGTCAGTTGACATGGCATCCCAAGGAGAGGATGCGACTCGCCATAGTATATACCTCGCCACGGTTCACTGCACCTCCACTTTCCACTTTTCATCTCTCACCTCCCCTGGCCGCCACAGCGCAAGATGAATGTGGTGACGCGCTGCGCTCGCGTCACGCCCATCATCGTCGTGGTGCGGGGAAGCGGTGCGGCACATCGTGCGATGCCGTCCTCGCGTCGTCAATCGACGCAAAGAGCTGACACGAGACCCTGTGCCAACGTCGAGTACAACGGTCTTGGGAACGGAACATGGACGACCTAATTCTGTGTACCGGGTCAATCGCTCAACACTACTCGGTTCTAGTGCTCCAGACCGCGACGCAGCAGGTGCTGCCAAGGTCGTGTTGCTCAGTTCTGATCGCAAGCGTGAGTAGCCCGCCGTGTGCACCGCTGATTCACGGACGCGCTGACAGCTGTGCGCGTTGACAGTTCGTCTCAAGGCGCGTTCGTGACAACTGTGCGCGGCAAATGAGCAGGATCTGGTGTCCATCCTCGCACCCGGGAGGTGACGCGCTGCCGCCCGCCGCCGAGCTACGGCACATGTCGTACTCGTCGCATCGTCCTGATAGATGCGCATGGCGTTCACCGTGCTGCGGCGATCCTGCCCAGCATCTGCACATGTCGCGCTGGGTGCACTATCCCATTCCCGTCCACAGGCCCCCGGTGGCGCTGCTGCACCAGGCATGGCGCTGGTCCGATGGCATGCACACCCGGGCTGATTTGCAAGTAGGTGCCCAACGAACACCCCCACCCCCACCAATGTATGAGGAAATGACAAACTCACCTTGCCCATTAGCCTATGCACCCTCTTGTCAAGCACACAATCGGGCAGCGACGTGCAGCGACGTCCGCACGTGCGTGTTTTCATCCCTTCCGCGCCGTCGCTTGTGCTGATTGCTCGTGAATAGCTTCCTGGCCCAGCGCCTTGCCCGAGCCGGCTTGGTTTCGCTGCCCACCGTCGGTGAGTGCCAGCGTGATCTATCCCGTCGCCTTCTCAACGCTCACCTTACCCCTTGATTGTTCTTCCCGTCTTCTTGTCTCCCTGCAGCCTCGTCACCAAGGCGCGCGCGCCCATACGCTGCTTGCCCGTGGCGTCCGTCAGATGCGCGGCATGCCATCATGCCACACCATGTCCGCACACCATGTCCGCATGCTCGTTCACGCCTGCACACGGTGCCTCCCGCCGCGCCGCGTCCGTCCTCACTGACTGAATGTGCACAGCACCGCCACCGCGGTGCGCGTGCGCGACGACCCAGCATGTAACCTACCTTCGCTCGATTTGGCCCCTCATCTCGACGCGCTCCTCGCCCGCTTCCTGGTGTCGTCCTCCTCGCTTCCTCCTCTTCGCCCGTTGACCGCCCGCGAGCGACCGTCGTCGGCGTTGTCGTTCCAGCTCGGGTCGCCCACGCTTACGCACCGACCGGCTCTGTGTACCGGTATGCGGATGCACTGGTTCTCCTCTTCGCTGCCACTCGCTCTGCGCCCCCCACGCCCCCAGAGCGGCAGCCTGCCTTTCCTTTGCGCCCTTCTCGATGACGAGCGCGCAGGGCTGTCAGCATGGTGTGTTGACGTCTGGCGAGCAGGCGCTGGTCGGTGTTGCGCACTCGTTGGTCAACGATGAGTGCGGCGCGCACATGCCCCCCACCGCCCCCTCGTGCGACGTTGGGCGCGCACGTCAAGCACTCGTTGGGGGACAATGTGTGCAGTACGCACGGTCACTGTGCACGTCGTACCGGATCCAGCCCACGCGACGACCTTTGCAAGCGGTGTGCGCGGCGAGGGATGATGCATCTCGAGCGACGTCTCATCTCCCGCCGTGAATGCCGCTCGACCGGCACGCAGCCCCTGGCAGGCGACGGGCCCCCGGAGGAATATGTCCCCTTCCTCCTCCTCCTCCTCCTCCTCCTCCTCTGGGCTGAAATCAGACTCACACTCACCGTCAAGCGGATGCCTACGCACAGCACCGCGAGCCGGGCACACGTGCACGGCTGTCGCTGTATGGACGAGTTGATGTCCGGCGAGCAAGAGGCGCGAGTCGTCTTGCCATGTCGACTCACGCGCCTCCTCCGCCCGCGCCCACCATGGCTTCCATCGCCCCCCTTCGAGCTCCGTCGTCAATTGTCGCCCAGCGGCCGGCCGCGGCCGGCCATGATTGCTCCGAGCGCGCCGTCGTGCGCGCGTGCATCTGCGAGCGAGTACCACGTCGCCGTCTGAGATGTGGAGGTACGTCCGTTTCGCCTTGAAGAACCGTCATCGCACCTCGTGCTGACTTGCTCTGTGCAGCTCATCCAGAGGGCCGGGTGATAAGTCGGCGCGCAAGTCGACGGTGCCCTCTGGGCAAGTCTCATGGCTGCTGCACTCGTCTGACGACGGCGGTGGCGACGGAGACGAGGATGAGGATGGCGACGGTGGCGAGGATGAGGACGGCGACGGCGGTGAGGAGGAGGACAGCGCTGAAGATGCCGCCGCCATCGCCGCCGCCGCCGCCGCCGAAGGACACGCTCCACGCCAGGTGGGGAGGCACTGCCGCCGACGCGTCTCACGCCGCACCGGTGGGAGCCACGCAGCGTCATGTGCTCACCGTGCTGTGCTTGTCGTGCCCACACCGCTCGTCGGCGGTGCTTGCCCACGCTCGTCTCCCTCTCGGTGCTCGTCTCCTCCGGTGTCGCCTGCTGCCTTGGAGCGCGCACGCAAGGCCCAAGCCCGGAATTTGCGTTCGCGTGCAGGTGCATGCGGGGCGGCTCACCGTCGACAGCGGGGAAGGGCGTGCATGGCCGGGCGAGTGCATGGGTGGGGCTTGTGGCGGGGCGAGTGCATACGTGGGCTTGCGGCCGTGCGCGAGCGGCGGAGGACTGGCTCATGTGGCAGACAGGGTGGCGAGGGGAGAGGGCGAGGTGTCCGGTCCGTCATTGGCAAAGATGAGGCATGTGCTGACCGCGTTCGTCGCGCCCAGTGCAGCGCGCCGTTTGTCGTGCCCGCGCTCTAGAACGCGTTTGCGAGGCTCGCGGCTTGCTGCGGTGAAGGAGCAGCGCGAGAGCGAAAGCGCGTCTGATGTGTGATGCAGGTCGCCGAGGATGCAGCAGCCGCGCTCTGAACGAACCCATCATGTATAGTGCACGATGCACGACACGCACCGTACGATACGATCTAGAAAGTACATCGCCGGATGGCACGGTCGATCTGGCTCCGCAGGCACGGCCATCTGCAGATTGTGTGGGCCGTGTGTGGATCTGGCTGTCCACCGAGAGAGGGGAAACGGGGGGGATAGAACGCTGCTTGTTCAAAGTGAAGACGGCGGACGACGGCTTACCTTTCTTTGCTTTCGAGTCTGCTTACCTTTCGAGTCCCCTTATACTTCGTGCCCCCCCCCCAACTCACAAACTTATCGCTGGAGGACTCGCGCATCTCGCCGACCACCGTCCAGATACGCGACAGGGCCAGAGGAGGGGAGAGAGCGGGGAAAACAAGCGCCCGGAGAGGTGACGCCATTGGGACGGGCGAGCGCCCCGTGAGGTGGCTGCGGGGCTTTGGGCGCCAGGGTGCCTGAGCTGTGATTGGACTGGGTCGAATCGACGCCAGTTGGTGCATACGAGCATCGCATCCCTGCATCGAGTGACTAGCGGCGTCGCGAGATCGGGTCTAGGGCGGCTGGATCCTGTCGGATGTGGTCCGCAAGAACGTAATCTCAACACACCGTGCGCTTCGGCTCTCGCTTGGGCGAAACCGCACTCCGCTGCACGGCCTCGTGCGCACATGTGCCTTCCCAGTTCTTCTCCATCGCTCACAGGCTATCTTTGCTGCCCGGGGAGCTGCCTCATCGTCTTTGGAAATGGGACGAGCGCCTAGGCCGATCCGCTCTTCGACTTCCGTGCTGCAAGCGATGTTCTTCTGATGGATTAAAACGCGCGTTCCTGCCACCTCGGGGATATCCTCGCCATTAGTGGCCGACCCCCGTCAGTCTCCCGGGTGTTGTTCAGACAAAAGGGGCGGCACAGCCAGCCTTGACCACACACGGGGCGCGCAGCTGCGTCACGACAGCGCAAGAGCCCCCCTTGACCAAACTGCCCACACACGGGGCGCGCAGAGCGCAAGAGCCCCTGGAAGTGAACAACTGAATCACCATCGCCGCAAAGTCATGAGGCTTCGCTAGCCCAAACCCATGTTGGACGCGTTTCCACATTTGGCGCTTGCGTAATGACCACACCCTTCGACCCATCGCGAACCCGTCGTCGGACGCGCGTCCGTGGCGGGCCCGTGCCCTCTTTAGGCAGTGCACGATGTGCATGCGACGCGGAACCACCGAGCGCACACGGGCCCTGTGGTCGATCGCACCGGCCGCGGCTGCTGGGCGGGATGTGTCCCGCACTGCCATTCCAGGCCACTCAGATGACCCCGTGGCACGAGCACCGGGTAGAACATCAGCACATATAAGACTGCGTCGGGCTCGAGCTGGTGCATATACGCCGCGCTGTATCTGAGGTGCTACAACACCCACCATGCCCGTCCCACTGACCAAGGAGAGCGATGTCGACGTGCTCATCATCGGTGCTGGCCCTGCGGGGCTCATGTGCGCGAACGCCCTCGCCAGCTTTGGTGTGAACGTGCGCATCGTGGACCAGCGGTCAGTGTGTCAATTCAACTGAATCACGGACGCCATACTGACGGTCCTCAGCCCTGCGAAGGTCGCAGCGGGCCAGGCAGATGGCATCCAGCCGCGCACGATCGAAGTGTTCCAGGTGGGACGTCTCCTATCCCTATCCTACCGTGTGCTCACCGGCGGGTGACAGAGCTACGGCCTGGCAGAGCGTCTCCTGCGCGAGGGCAACCAGATGCACAGAGCTGTGAGCGGCGCTCCTTGCGCGTCCTGTCCTGACCTAATCCCCCACACAGGCGTTCTACAACCCCGGCCCTAACGGCGGCATCGAGGTATGCACGCCGCGAATTTCACATGTGTCCATGTTGATCCCCGCGAAAGCGCACGGGGCGGACGCCCGACGTTACCGCGCCGACCGCTCGGTATCCCTTCGAGTTGACGCTGCACCAGGGCGGGATCGAGGCCATCTTCCTCGACTCCATGGCGTCCCTGGGCGTGCGCGTCGAGCGCCCAATTGTCCCTACATCAATTGAACTGTCCACCGTCGACGCAGAGCTCAAGGACCCGAATTCTCATGCCGTCAAGGTGCGCACATGCATCGCTTGCCCGATTCGAACCCTAACCCTCGCGCAGGTCGTGTTGAAGCACCTGGATGCCGCTGCGACCGAGGGCGCGACCGAGACGGAGATCGTGCACGCAAAGTTCGTGCTCGGCGCAGACGGTAGTGCCCCTGTCGCTCGAAACCGTCTCGAGACTCACCGTCTGCAGGCGCGCACTCGTGGGTCCGCAAGTCCCTCGGCATCGCCATGGAGGGCGAGCAGACGGACTACATCTGGGGCGTGCTCGACTTCGTCCCCGACACGGACTTCCCCGACATCCGCAGCCGCTGCGCGGTGCACTCGCACAACGGCTCGTGCATGGTCGTCCCGCGCGAGGGCGACACCGTGCGCCTCTACGTCCAACTCAGCGACGCCGACGTCCGCGACGGCGCGACGGGCCGGGTCGACAAGAACAAGTTCAGCCCTGAGCGCCTCCTCGACGTCGCCCGCCGCTCGCTGAGCCCCTATACCGTCGCAGCGCCGCACGGCGTCGAGTGGTGGACGCTGTACATCAGTGCGTATCCGCACGATGCGCGTGGTTTCGTTAGAGCTGACGAGCGGACAGTCGGGCAGCGCGTCGCGTCGCAGTTCTCAGTGCACGAGCGGGTGTTCATCGCCGGCGACGCGTGCCACACGCACTCCCCGAAGGCTGGTGAGCCAGGACGTCCATCCGTTCCGTTCCACGCTCACACAGCACAGGCCAGGGCATGAACGCGAGCATGAACGACTCGCACAACCTAGGTGAGCACGCAACCACACGGGAAGCCACGCCACCACGCCCGCTCACCCGCCCAAAGCATGGAAACTCGCGCACGTCCTCCGCGGCTGGGCGGGCCTCTCCCTGCTCAAGACCGTACGTCCCCTCCTCCTTCCCCCGCGACGCACCCTCTGACGCCGGGCGCAGTACGAGTCCGAGCGCCGCAAGTACGCGCAGGACCTGATCGCGTTCGACAAGCGCTTCTCCGCGCTCTTCTCCAGCAAGCCGCGCACGCACGAGCACGCCAACGGCGTCACGCACGAAGAGTTCGTCGAGTGCGCCCTCTCCCTTTCCCCTCCCCCTCCCCTCCCGCGCTGACCCGCCCCTCCACCGCAGGGCGTTCCAGACCTTCGGCCAGTTCACGAGCGGGATCGGCGTGCACTACGCGCCCTCCTCGATCACGCACACCGCGCACCAGGCGCGCGCGCGCACGCTCGCCGTCGGGCAGCGCCTCCCGCCGCGCGTCTTCGTCCGCGCCGCGGACGCGCGCCCCGTCGACATCCACGACATGCTCCCCGCGGACGGACGCTTCGGCGTCGCCGTCTTCGCGGGCGACGCCCCCGCCCGCCTTGACACCCTCGCCCGCGAGCTCGACGCGCTCCTCCGCCGCCTCGCGGGCCCGCGCGCCGGCGTCGCGGCCGTGTTCAACGTGTTTACGGTGTTGGCGCGGAGCAAGGACGATGCGGACTATACGGACGTCCCCGAGCCGCTGAGGCCACATTGGTCCAAGTGGGTCCACACATTCGGCGGTGTATGGCTGACGCTGACGATCGTCTCAGGGTCCTGCTGGACGACACAGATATGTTCGGACGCTCTGGCGGTGGGGGATATGACGCGTATGGGATCGACCGCGCTCGTGGCGCTGTGGTCATCGTGCGCCCGGACGGGTTCGTGGGCACCGTTGCGCCCTTGGAGGATCTCAGCGAGATCGACGAATATTTCTCGTCTTTCATGGTTGGGCCGGGGCCGTAGGACAGCACGTCAAGATTATAATTGTACGAGTGTCGATGTGTGAAGCTACATGTGAATTATGTAATGTAAACTTATAATCATTGGATCAAGTTGGATGTCGCATGGCACAAATCTTAGGTTCGGGTCGATGCGGTAGGTTTGCGACGCGGACATGTGAGTCTACTATCCGATAAACCGTCCCTTTCAGCATGGATGGCGCGTCTACCACAAGCCATCAGTACCACGGGCCTCTTCTGCCGCTACTTGTAGACGGGGTAAAGTAGTATACCGCACAGTAGCAGCACAAGATCACATAGCGAATATCATGCAAGCACGACAAACGACAAACGACGGTGATATAACTACGTGCGTGCGCCCCGCGTCCCGCGTGCAGATCGGCGAGATCTCGCTGATGAAGGAGATGACGTCCGTCGCGACGACGATGATGACCGAAGAGGAGAAGGCGGAGATCGAGCGCGAGATGAACGACGGCCCCGCCTCGCCCACCGCAGGCACCCCGCCCGTGCTCGCCGTCACGCCCACGGGCGAGCCGCCCGCGCAGCCGCAGCCCAGGGTCGCGACGAACGGCGCGGCGCTCGGCGCGGGCGCGGGGTCGCCCGTGGGGTCGCCCACGCCCTCGCCGTCCGACACGCCGCCCGCGCGGGGCGCGATGTCGCCGCCGCCGCCAAGGGAGCGCGAGCGCGAGCGGCGGGACACACACGCGAAGAAGCGCGAGAAGATGACGCCGGAGCAGAAGAAGAAGCTGCAGGAGCTCGAGGAGGAGCGGCGGCGGAACATGGAGGAGCGGGTGCGCGCGCTGACGGAGAAGCTGAAGGACCGACTCCGCCCGTTCGTCGAGGCGAAGCACCCGGGCGAACGCGAGGATCCCGAGACGGTCGCGTTCGAGGCGAAGATGCGCAGGGAGGCGGACGACCTCAAGTTGGAGAGCTTTGGCGTCGAGGTGAGTAGCGTGCGTTGTGCGGTTGGCGGCGCGACGCTGGTAGAGTCCTCCCTTGGCTCTGCGTGCTCAGCGGTTTGACAGCTCCTGCACACGATTGGGAATGTGTACATCATGAAAGCGACGTCGTATTTGAAGTCTAAAAATTCCTGGGCATGTGAGTATGACGACTCGATGCAGATGGCAGTTATAGCCTAATGGACGATGTCAGCCCAGGATTCTTCTCGCGGCTGAAGGAAAAGGGTGCGGTGGCAAAGGATGCATGGGGTGTTATAGGTAGCGCGTAAGGATTGGATTCTCGGATTGGACGTAGCCTAAGCTGATGTGATTTGGGCAGCCTCGGCGTACAGCAAGTGATTCAGGTAGATTTGACGGCTAGTTGGGTTGAAGTGGATGGCTGAATAGGATAATTCAGGAAATGGAGAAACTTCAGGCAAAAGGTGAGGTTCCGGAAGATGAATTGCGCGCGTTGGAAGAAGATGTCACCGGCAAAGTATGTGATCGCCAGTTTGTTGGAATGACCCATTCTGACTGTATACGCGACAGATCATGCTCGCGTCATGGCGAGGCACGCGGTTCGAAGTTGTTCAGGTTCTCAGAGAGGTCAGCGACGATAGCAGGGCTGTGCTCCGTACGATGAGTTGATTGGTTCGATTTTTAGGTGGTAGGCACATTCAATGTGCTCAAGGATCCCGAGGCATCGGATCAGGTGCTCTACAACCGAGCTAAGGTGTGCGAAGCCGATGGCTCGGTGGAGATCTCCACTGAGGTCATTGTTATAGGGCCTGCTCATCATGGGAGCCGTCTTCAAGTCGACGATGCCGGACGAATCAGACGAGGAGCGGAGAGAGCTTGAGCGGTAGGACTTTACATATCATCAGTTGATACTAACCTCATTCTGCTCACAGAATGGTCGCGGAGGCTGCGTCTGGCAAATCCAAGCACCACCATGTGCGCACTTCTCGCGCGAAGCAGAAGCAAGGCGAAGCGGGGGCACCGGTCGCAGGCGAGAAGAAGGTGCACACGCCCCAGCATTCTTCCAGCTGAGCTGGCTTGCATTCCGCGCGGCCTCCGGGTACGGTGGGGGCGAGATCCCATGATAATTGGTTCATGACTCGTGGATTGTGCTCTCGTTATGGTATACGCTACGTTATGTTATACATTTGACATTTGATGCTCAACTCAATGTGGTCACGTTGACGGAGGACTCGCGTAGATTATGTTCTATCGTACTGTGTGATTGCATCGAGTGGAAGCTCTGATCCCAAAAGTAATTCGAGGCGAGATACTGGAGCAGCAGACCGATAGTAGCAGGATGACGCGCCCACGTGACGTCGTAAGCGATTCACTTTTGAAGTAGCGCCGGTTCCGGCATGACCCGCTACGTTTGCGGCACACATGCAGAGTCAATCGGGTCGTTAGAGGCGATCACGAATTGCATAGACTGACGTTCGGAATCCTAGTTCCATGTACTTTTTTGAGTACAGTAAATGTAGGATCGTTTATTATTATTATTACTTTTTTTAGGGGGAAGGGGGGAGAAACACAGTGAATTGACTCAGCAAGAGTGCAGTTACAACATCCTTGGGTGTTTCGTTGGCGATATGTGGAAGTTCTTGAAAGCCTCCTGCAGAGCAGCACAGTACTGACGGAGTAAAATGATAGGAGTTGACGAAGACAGGAGATGATCTGAGAGCTCTTGGAATATTCTCGCCACTAGTTCATGTTGTGATGGGGAATACTTTGACAATGTAAAGGGGACTCAGGAGAGACACAGCTCCCAGTCAACAAGTGACAAAAAAGAGCTATAGAGCATTCAAGTTCACCGGCAAGCGGCGACAAAGCTACGTTATAGCAAATCAACAGCTGTGGTAAATTTTATATGAAGTGATCGTGAGACACCGTAACTCCCAACTCGACAGGAAGATCACAGTCATCAGTGTCATGGGACAGCAGCACATGCGGAGCTGTTGAAGAGGAGGCACCAACTACAACAGGAGTGGATTCCAAGGCACAGTCAGGCTCAAGTGCTAAATCCGGCAAAGGGCATGGCCACACTTTCAAAACTGCAGAGATGCAGAGAACCGGTGATTAAATGTGTGCATGCACAAGCATTCAGAGACATGGAGTGAAATGGACAGAAATCATTAGTCTGGCAAGGTAATTGTACAGCAGCACTATTGACGCGCCTGATGAGGAAGAAAGTGAGGACTTCCAGGAGATGTTTGGGGGCAAGCTCGCCCTCTCAGACGGAGCTAGCTTCAAGATCACGAACGAGCTTATATGGACTGTTGCTGCAGAGAGCCAGTCGGCACCAAGGGAAGCATCGTAAGGTCACAAGGAGCCAATTGGCAATCTCATGGACAATTCATACCATCCACCTGTGGTGGGAACAATCACCACATGTGGACGAAACAGCGACCCTCGAAGAGGAAACCATACGAGTGATGTTTTTAGATAGAGCAGTATGCGATAACATGATGGATTCAGCAAGGTCAGAATTGATCAAGATCAAAACTGAGCAACCCGAGAAAGAGCCGGAAACACAGAGCCGAACTATGATGGAGGGTAGCAAGCTTAAGGACGAGGTTTGACCAAAGAAAAAAGGGAACGTCGATGGTCACGGAACAGATCACATGAAATCCATGTGAAGGTCATGTGACTTTGCAAATCTTGCAGGGGAGGTGTAAGATAATGAAGTAGCGCCGGTTCCGGCATGACCCGCTACGTTTGTGGGTCACAAATCTTTCGGCGCGCGTGCAGAGTCAATCGAGTCATAAGTGAGGCAATCACAAATTGGATAGACAGACATTCGGAATCCTAGTTACATGTACTTTTTTGAGTATAGTAAATGTAGGATCATTTATTTTTTATTTCCTTATTTTGGGGGGGGGGAGAAACACAGTGAATCGACCTAGCAAGAGCGCAGTTACAACATCCTTGGGCATTTCGTTGGCAATACGTGGAAGTTCTTGAAAGCTTCCTGCAGAGCAGCAGAATACTGATGGAGTAAAATGATAGGAGTTGACGAAGACAGGAGATGATCTGAGAGCTCTTGGAATATTATCGCCGCTAGTTCATGTTGTGACAGACAAGAATCTGCAATACTTTGACAATGTAAAGGGGACTCAGGAGAGACACAGCTCCCAGTCAACAAGTGACAAAAAAGAGCTATAGAGCATTCAGGTACACTAGCAAGTGTTACAGTTCTACCAGGTACACTCGAATAATCCGTTTGACGCCTCACTGTGTATGAGGACTTAGCGTTCAACCGCTGTACCCAGCGCTCTATTTCTAGGGGGCCTCCGCTCAACCGTAGGCCCTGTTTCATGTATAACAACCCTATGCCCATTCTCCGTGTTCGCATCTCGTTCTAGCTGATATTCTGTGTCCAACCACAGTAGTTCCGTGTTTCGTCTCTTGTTGTGCTCAACCACAACGCTTCTCCTTTATTACTTATATCGTTAGCCCGACGGACTTAATAGTAGTAGTACCAAAGACACTATGACCCCGATTAACGGATCGCAGTATATAACCTGATGTAAATATCGGTCGAGTTCCTCAGCTCGACCTTGTTGAATACAAGGATCTTATACTCGTTCTCAAAGGCTTGAGCAATTAAGCCTGCAGCTTGTATATCGACGCTCTGACTCAGAGGAGTCCGACGAGTAGTGCGCTACTCGATACGCTGAGTAACTCGACTTAGTTATTTTGCGTTGAACGGATATTCGATCCGTAACAGCAAGTGGCAACAAAACTATGTTATTGTCACAAGCCGATTTCTTTCGCCTAGCTAGTGACTAGAGCCTGAACCCTTATCTTATCTAAGCGCGCGCCTAAAGCAGTCACGTGCAAGACCCCGAACACCCTATCACGTGTTACCATCCCCCCCGGACACTCTGTGCCACGCACCTACACCCATTATAGGGTTTACCATAGTATCGGACTCTCAGCTTACGTAATAACTGTATAGCAGCCAAACAGTGTTACCTTCGACTGTCAAGGAGAAGGTCGACTTGACCCCCCAAAATGAAGCCAGTTTCGACCAACAGACGCCCATACGCACGTGATGTGCTTGATGACGATGGTTCGACTCCCCGTGAGCGCATACATGGCATTTTTAAAAAATCACCACATTTTGTTCTATGAGAAATGTCGCTATGCCCATATGTTGTCTAGTTCAGTATTTAAGCTTGCTTATGGTATATTCCTTCTCCAGGGCGGAGACTTATTCATTTAGTGCACGGCAAGCAAGCGCCCACACGTTGGCGCTTAATGCGCCACACAGTCTATCAGTCAGATCAGCGCAGTGACGTGCGCCCCTCGACACTGCGCATCAGCTTCCCTGCGAAGATCGCCGCCTGTTTCGAGTACCGTCTGGCGCAATGAGCGGACCAACGCGTACGGATACGCGTGGGTCGCACAGATACAACGTTCTACCCCAATTTCGGCCGGAAAAACCCCCCGATTACGAAGTGAGCGACGCGTTTTGTATTTTTGATTTCAGGATGTGGCTAACTCAAAGTAGCAGGAACCACCTACTTTTTCGACGCGTGTCTTCAAACGTTTATCTGACTTTTTCTCGTGGGGAAAGGAGATTATTACGAACAAGGATTACAGGCCGGATGCAGGATATGTGGAAGCCGCTTGGAGACTGGTTGAGCGTGGTCACCAGGTGAGCGGTTTTCCTACGCGTTTACAACTTTTTTTTCGGCCCGTTTGCGTCGTTCGGAGGCAAAACGCGTATTTCGACACAAATCGCGCGCGTTTTCACCCCGGCCACATCCTGCACGTCCGCAAAGTTACGTCTCGTACTGATACACGTCGTCCCAGCTCGCTGGAACTAGCATGGAATTGCCTACTGTTGCCGTCCCTGGAGAATACGAGAATGTCCTTGAACAGCCTGAACTCGCCCCGGAACAACCCACGGACACCGCGCTCGAGCCTATTATGGAAGACGTCCCTCAGCCGGAACTCGAAGTTGTGGAACAACCTGCACCGCCCTGCCGCCGCCCTGCCCGTCCTTTCTACAACTTCCTAGCTACCCTGCCTCGGCAAGTACCGGCCGATATGGAAATCTCTCCTTACGAATACGAACAACTTCCCCCGGCTCCAGAGTTTCTCCCGCGTCCTAGCCAGGAATGGCTTCAAGATGAGTTCGAATACTGGCTGCAGTGGCGATATCCCGCGGTTACGCTCTTGCATCAGCTCAAGGCTCACGGGAAATCGACTCCGTATGTGGAAGCGTACTTGCGCGGCCGAGGTAATGACGATTTGGATGTGATGGAATTTAAGGGTCTTATGCGAGAGGTGGAACGCGGTAAGTACTGCAATTCGAGCCCTGGCCTTTGCTGACCCTTCTTTCAAAGAGCCTGAACCTGTGTTCATTCATGAACAGAGACTCGCTCATGATGCAGCTATTGAGGCGACTCGAAATGCAGACGATGACCAATCTGTCGCACCTCTTGTGCCAACTCCCGAATTCGTAGCAGCCCGCGACGCTGCTCTGGCTGAAATCGAATGGTTCAAGAACGCCACGGCGAATATCAAAGCCCGCGTGCCGGATGCCGCCGCTATACAGAGAGACTGTTTCGGTCCCGCCTCTCCTGCTCAGAATGAATCCGCGCCTGACGCCTCTGCTGTTGCTATTCACAACGACGCTGCACCTACATCGCTTCCGGACCCCTCGCAACCCCTGCCTGATGCTGCGCCGATTGTCTCTGAACGTGAGGTATCGAGTCCTCCGGAGCGTTCGCCTCCTAACCCCTCACCAAGCCCTGAGATGCCTCTGTATTCGACCATGGCCTTCATCGAGATTGTCAACGAAGTAACGAACTCAGTCGAGGAGCCTGATGTCGCCAACCCATATGAGTGGGAAGGAGCTCGGACACCCGACGTCGATGATATCGATTCGCTCCGTCCACTCAAAAGGACTTGGCAGCAGATGAAGGATCTCGAAGTAGGGGCGAAACAGTCACAGCCAAGACTTACGGAGCAGAGGATCATCGAAGCGACCGTCCCGAAGGTAAGTTATCAATACTGTATCGTGCGTACGAGCTCACACATTCGCAGGGAGCAAAACGGTCTCGTCCGGATCCTAACACGAAGTTCCTGAACCCAGCCGCGAATTCTAGTCAGAAGTCAAGGCGGTCGACACGGCGTCGTTTGGATGACAGTGACGATGGAGAGGATGCCGACGACGAAGGTTCTCAGCCGAAGAAGAGGAGAATCGGCTCAACGCCAAACGGCCACTCGGATAGTTCGCCGTCACCAGAAGTCGCCGACGTCGATATGGACGACGCACCGTCAGCACCGGTTACGAAGCCCATGGAAATTGTAGAGCACCCGTCACGGCCAAGCACCCCCACCTCACCACCAGTATCTACACCTACACCCGCCCCCGTCCCGGGCCCAGCCGTCACCCCCCTTCTGCCTTCCCCCGTCATCAACAGTTCTTCAAGTTCTCACGTTGACCGATCGTTCACGCGCAACTCGTACGCGCCCCGCGAGCCCAGCAAATTGCGGACCAGCTTTACCATTGACCAAGACAGCGAGGAGGAGACCGATTCACGCCAGGAGCATGATTCAACGATGGCGCACGCTCCCGTCCCCCAACTTGCGGAATCGATCCCCTCTCAAGAGTATCCCCCACTAGCGCACGCTCTCGCCCCCTCCGCCTCTATGGTCCCCGTCAGCGCCCAGGAGCATCCCGCGAACGCGCACGCTCCCGCAAAGGCCCACCTGGTCTGCCAGGAGCATCCCTTAACTCCGGTGCACGCTCCCGCCACCCTTGCTCGCGACGCAGTCACGTCTTGCGCGTCGACTTCCGGTCAACAACGTGAACAGGAGACTGTTCTGAACTCGAAGGCTCTAGAATGTGCGGCTTCGGTCCCGCTCGAGGCGCTTCCTAGGTATAAATTCTCGGTGTGTTCGGCCCCCTCTCCTGGTGCTGGCTCTCGCTTCACAAAGGCATGGCAATTCGCCTCTTCTGTCCCCGTTCATACGCTCCCAACCTACAATTTTGTGAAGCATGCGGCGCCATCTCTGTCGACTTCCAATGTGGCTCTCGATAAACAGCCTGAATGGATCTGTGGACTCTGTCAGCTCCGGAGCCCCGACTCTGCTGTCAAGTGTATCACCTGCGATGCGCCACGGCAGAATGGTTCATCTCCTCCCCCAGCATCTTCCTCTTCGTCGTCAGCTCCCTCTGCTCCGTCGTCCCCACCGCCGGTCTCCGGATTTAATTGGGCTGCCGCTGGTCTGGCGCCGCCGTCTGCGACATCTGAATGGGAATGTTCTACCTGCATGGTTCGGAACCAGTCCAGCGCGCAACAGTGTATCGCATGCGAGTCTGCTGCTCCCTCTGCTCTGTCGCCCCCACCGCCGGTCTCCGGATTTAATTGGGCTGCCGCTGGTCTGGTGCCGCCGTCTGCGACATCTGAATGGGAATGTTCTACCTGCATGGTTCGGAACCAGTCCAGCGCGCAACAGTGTATCGCATGCGAGTCTGCTGCTCCCTCTGCTCTGTCGCCCCCACCGCCGGTCTCCGGATTTAATTGGGCTGCCGCTGGTCTGGTGCCGCCGTCTGCGACATCTGAATGGGAATGTTCTATCTGCATGGTCCGGAATCAGTCCAGCATGCAACAGTGTATCGCCTGCGAAGCACCAAAACCATGAACAGCCGCAATAATTTTGGCTGTGCGCGCTGATCTCGATTGATGCATCATTTATTGGTCGTGTGCATACTGTATCATATCGGATTGTCTGTACCCCAAGAACTCATTACAGTGCTTCGTAGATTACACGGTCATCCTGTACACTTAGTTATATACTGCAGCTACTAGCAGGTGGGGTTTATCAATCGCATTAGACTCGGAGTAGGTGCATCTTGTGTCCCTCCGTGAACTCCGCAACCCAAGACACATTCTCATCTATCTCCCGTGTGCTGTGTGAAGTCAAGTTTGCGCACGATGGACCGACCGTTGAGATCGTCCGATGAAGGCTTATATCTCAAATTATGCAATTCGCTTTCTTACAATTGTCCAGCGTGATTGAATGTCATGCCATATTGTATCATGATAACACCTGCGATGGTACGTGCCTCTCCATCATCTGCTTATAGATGAATTCACTACATGATACCTGTCTCCGTATTTGGTCTGGAATGATCTAACTGAAGATCACATCTTCGGTGAGTCTGCTACTCCTTCCTATATCTGAAGCCTTCCTCACGTCCCTGAACCTTTGTATTGTACATAGTGATATCAGAGATGCTCAGAACATTGGGCTGATTAACCGCTCACCCACGGCACAATGCATCAAGACGTTGAGGTAGCGCCGCCCCGTCCCATCTTCTGCCACCACTTTGCAGTCTCCATATTAAGTCTTTCTAACTTGTCGTCCTCGTCCATCAGGCTTGGATCATGGCCAGTCAGGAAGATATTGACATCAAAATCCCGTAGCAGTCTGATTGTCTGTCTCCCTGAACTGCGAGAAAGCGCGACATACAGATTAAAAAGGCTGAGTCCCCGGCCTGTCGGTGGTGTAGCAATGTCAACGATCACACAAGGGAGTGTTTGGCCTTGAGCACGATAATCTGTGAAGGCGTATGCAGCCGTGATAGCGTATTGACGCCGCTGGACTGTACGTGTGAGTGTTTTGCCCTCTTCGCTCCGGTAGCTGATCTTGAATGACCTCTTCTTCACTTGGATTGGAACCACGTTCTCACCCAAGCCCTCTAGTCGAGTTGCTCGTGTTCGCGTTAACTTGACCAAGATATATGATGGTAGATACCGGAGCTTCACTTCGCATCCTTCTGGCAATGCTGCTTCTCGGGGATCAAGGATTATGTCGACGATTTCCCCCCTTGCTCCATTTGTTATATCTAGGTCGGTCTCTATGTTGTCTGTGACCATCACCTTCATTCCTATTGCAAGCTCAATCTCGTCAGCTAGGGTTATTTGGTTATTCCTCTTGTGCTTCTGTCTGGCGGCCCTCTGCTGCACTAACGTTCGCTCTTGGTCACTAAGGGGCTTTCGGCCGATTGTATCTTCTGCAGAGCATTTGAACAAACGCTGTCCCGAGTCCTTGCAGTGTTTGCGAAGTGCGTAGCGGTTCCAATGGTTGCGGACGGAGTGGCGTGGAGTGACAAGTACTGCATCCTTCCAGGGTGCGGTGTTGAAATCGGTGTGTTCACACTCGGTTCCTGATAGAACTAGCTTCTTCAACATAGGTAAATGGTTCTCCTGTACATGCCCGTCACGTAGATGGCGTAGGAACTCGCGCCAGATCTCATCTGTGACGCGCACCTGTTCCTTCAGCAACACCACTTGTGAGAATTCTTCATATATGGTCCGTCCAAGCTGCGCTTCTGCAGAATCTTTGACCATATTGACAGGGTGATATAGTGCCTCGCCACGGGCAGATATGACGGGTGGGAACTGATGAAAATCGCCACAGAGTATAATGCTCACGCCCCCAAATGACTCGGAGCATGTAGTACCATCTTCCTTCTGCTTGCCAATCGCAATGCGCCGAGACAGAGTTGCTAGGAATGTCTTAGACAACATTGAGCATTCGTCCAATACAAGGTACTTGATATTTCTCCAGAACTTCGTTAGCTTGGCTTTGGTCTCATCTGTTAGTAGATTGCCTTGGCGTGAAATCATGCCAATTGAATGTGTAGTCTTCCCGTCGATCAGAGATGCTGCGACCCCGGTGTATGCCGCTTTCATGAGTAGGTGCTTCACACCGCGCTGTGCAAAATAGTCGGTCACTGTCTGTATTACTTTTGACTTTCCAGTTCCGCCCTCGCCATGTACAATCATTCGCAGAGGTGGGGCTGCCAACCCAGCTAGGGTCTGATCAAGGTGCCAGGTTATAATGTCGTAGGCACGGAACTGATCAGGCTTTAGCAGAGATGGGTCGACCGATGTCAGAGCTGTCTCAGACAATGGTGCTGTAATGGTGACGCTGGGAGACTGTGACGAATCAGCAGCTAGACGTGTCACTTCAGCCGGGTCGGTTTCGTCTTCTTGCGGTACCTCGTGCGTTGCATTCTGCGCTGCAACGTCTGCTTCCATCTGCTTCGTCCATGACAGGAGCTTGCGTAGATCATCCCCAGTGGCAGAACTGACAGAGTGGTGCTGTATAGTCCATGTCTGCAGGTCATGACCGAATATCCCCGCTCGCTTTCCATGCTCAACAGCCAATTGCCCGTGCATCTCCTCCTCAAACGAACCGTGCATAACAGCTTGATCGATAACACCGGGATGAACAAGTGGGTCGACACCATCAGTGGAATCATTGATCACATCTGCAAGCGGATCCTCGTCGTCGAACGTTTCATTGCTGCCTGATGGGACATGTGTTTCCTCTCCAATGGTCTCCTCTCGATGATCGTGAGCGGCAGCCTTGCACTCATGGAAGAATTGGATATTGCTAATGATATCTCTTGTCCGCTGTGTAGATGATGCGAGGAAAGAATCAAATGCCTCTGTCCATGACTCCGAATGAGGCTTCAGGTCGTCTGCCAGGCTTCTCCATGGTTTGAGCAGTAGAAGCATTGATGCACAATAGAACTGATGCACGTCTGGATCATCCCGTCTGGGAAAGTAATTTCCGACAAAATTTGGCAGTGTGCTGTGTCCAGGTGTCCGTATGATACGACAGATCTTCTCGTGCTTGGGATGACTGCTGAGATAACGTACACGCTCGTTGCGAGGACGCCCAGCTGCTTGAGTGTGAGTAGTAGTTCGATCATTGCCATCTAAAATGTTTTCTGCACGTATATTTGTCTCGTATGAGTTGACGAAGAAATCAACTAGATTCCATGTTGCTTGAGCATTGCTGCGATATTGATAGTCTGTTACTTGACACCGAATGATCAGCCTTCCAGCATTATCACTCTCCAGTGTCGCAGTTTCATTTTGATCCTTAATGTGTGTCATCGGTCTTATGTGAGTGGTATGACTTGCGCTATCAAACTCAAACTCACCTCAGCATCGTCTGCTTGCTGTTCACCCTCAGTGCTGTTCATCCTCTCAGCAGATACACTTGGCACATTCTCATTGCTGATGTCTTGTGTTTGGACTGCAGCACTGATAAGTACATGTCAGAACATCTACGACAATCTGCACACCAAACATGATGACATACCGACTGCGATATCTCAGCTCAGGAAAGATCCGCAGTAATGTGCTGACAAACGATGACCAGTAGATTGGTACGTAACGATGTGAGCGGCGTGTATCGCCCCATCCCATGAGGTATGACATAACCATTGGTGCAGCCAGTTCTTGTTCACGGTTGATAGAGCTCACAATACGGAACATCATGAGCTGCTGATCATCCTGGAGAGTCTTGACATAAGTTGTACGGTCAACATGGTAGGCATATCCGCGTGCCATCACTGCTGACAGATTGCTGATCTTGCTTTGTTTTTTTGCGGTGTAGTCAACCATGTAGAAGCTCAAATTCTTGGAATCGTCGCCATTCACAACCAGCTTCCCATCATTGTTGCATCGGACATTTGTTAGAAGGGATGGTACCCAGCCATTCATGAACTCGTAAAGTCGCTTTTGCCCCCACTCTCCAGATTCCGTGACGAAGTCGATATCGGACCTAATGAATGGCGCGCGACGCTTGCATTTCATTTGACCATTCTTGACAACGAGGCAGCGCGGAAACTCGCATGTGTGCACTTGATATGCACGTGCAACCTTCAGCTCAAGCTCTGCAAGCTTTGTGTCGTAGTTTTCTTCATCTGGATGGGGAGGGCGGGAGTACGCAATGTCCTTCTTCACATGGATCGTCTTGACGGACTCAGCTGACTCCAGGCCAGGTAGGTAAGCCCTGAAATTAGCTTTGATAAATGCAACGATCTGCTGGCGAAACATCTCTTCTCTTAGTCGCTCCCGCATCGTCTCCCAGGTTGGTACACCTAGCAGCCAAAGCAGCATGTGAAGGTGCAGTGTGCCACGGTTCTGCGATTCAACTGTGCCAAAATATGCTGAGACACGACCGAAAATCCCCACGCCAGATCTCACTTGGTACTCCGTCACCTCGACTTGGAAGAGTGTCGTGATGATTGCTGTGATGATGAAGTGGAAGAACTTCGCTGACGCCCATGGATCGTGGGCAACATTCCGAGCACGGGTTTCACGATCAGGACCTCCAGTGGTGCAGAACTGATCAAGATCTATGTCCACTCCGGTGAGTATTTGTGCGATGGGATCGTCGAGGTCGGAAGGGTTAATTGTAATCCAGATTGAAGGCGGGCCTAGCATCACCGTTGTTGCCCAGATTTGACTGCGGAGAGCATAACGGCTGGCATCAGAGCCCATAACACGTCCGCTACTGGCATGAACACGTCGTCGCAGCAAGCGTACTGCAGGGTCCGTGATAGGCAGCTTCTGAGCCTCCTGCTTTGCGGCTTCATGTAGCCTATCAACCGTGAGGGATCCAAGTACCTGAGCATCTGCATGGAAGGTTGTACGGCGTATCTTAATACGTGCCGAGGTGAGAGCTTGACGTTTCTGCTCGATGCCAAATGCCCAGAATGGGAATACTTTGTCCGTTCGGAAACGTCTGTCATGATACTGGAGAGCCCATCGGACGTGGCTTGTGAATGAAACAGCAACTTCTCGTGGCGCCTCAATGCCACCTTCACCATACGGAAAGAGGCAGGGGAATGCCATCTCTGACAAGTTCATGCGCTGTTCGTCGTCACCTTCAGCTGGCTGGCCAGGGAAGTCCCTGACAGGTTGACCATAGCGAACAAGATAACCCCCCTCTCGTCCTTCTTTCCACAGATTGGAAAGTGCCCACATCATCATTTGATCTGGATGAACAGCAGTTGAATCGGTATCTGACATTCCGGATAGTTGCAGTGGTATAACATCGGCATCGCCTTCCTCGTCATTTGTCCCGTCCTCTCGCTCATCCTCTCCTGCACCATTGCACGTCAGCAAGCTTCACATACAGCAGGATAATGAGTGCGTACCTTCGTTCACCTCCACTTCTGGCACATATCCAGCACTCTCCCGATCGATTAGTCCGACATCTGTCTCCTGGCGCAACGTCCCCATTATCTCCTCCGGTACATCATCCTCTGGTAGTTGTGCAACATGCTCTTCACTGATGGTGATGTCGCCATAATACTTCGGATTGTTTGCTTTTAGCCATAAGAGTGCATCAAGCACGAATCTTCGGCGAACACGGAATATGCCTCTTAGCTTGTCCTTCGGTAATCTCCCAGCACCGATGAACGTGACTGAGATCACTGATGCCAGTAGACTGGGTGGTCTTGGCATGAGACGACCCTCAAGCATTGCGGAGACCCCGGCCATATCAAGGCTGAATGTGGTCACTGTCCCTCGCATCCCATACTGCAGCGTGCGTTCGTCACGCCGACCCCCTAGCTTCTTCGGATATAGCTTGAAGACGAACACCCTCGGATACACAAGTGCAATAAGCTGCTTCTCGGGAAGTGTGAGCGTGCGCAGCTGCCAGGGGATCTCGCCAATCCACATGCGGTTAGCAAGCGAGAGTTCGGGAGGTTTGTCGGCCGATGAACGTAGTGACTTCAGGCAGACTGCACACACATGGAGAATGTGCCTGTCGCCCTCGACAATGACTGCCGAGGGCTCCAGTAGCTTGCCTTCTGTCAAGATATGACGTGGGTGTGCCTTCTTCGGTATCAGACGATGTGTATTTGGAAGATCTTCTAATGACGTCTTCGTGATCTCCAGATCATGACGGTACACCCACCTCGCGCAGACCGCGCAAATAGCACTTTGAAGTGCTAAATTAGACGTCGCTGCATGGAACTGTATGTGACAGTTCTTTAATTGCTCTGCTGATGGAAGCTGCATGAAGAATGATGATCTGTCCAACTCATCGACAACCTCCCTGTCTCGACGGGGGTGAGCTAAGCGCCTGCGTTCAAATTGATTTTCCGCGCGTTTCCGTTTGCGCTGCGCAGGTCCCTGGTCTTGCTCCGTCCGCCTAGCTCGACCGGCCATCGAAAGCCAGAGAATGTCCTCGTCGGCTGCACTTTGGACCACATGGCGGACAAGTCCAGATTTGCTTGTGCGGGCAGTACGGGGTATTGCCAGCCTTCCATTGAGACGAGCAAGTATCTCTTTGACAGTGAGCTCAGAGATATCATCAGCCTGTGCAGAGCGAGCAACCTCAGACAGTACAGAACTCATGACCAGGATTTGGCAAGAGAGGGAATGAGGAACTAGCGCCTATTGGATTTGCGTTCCGACCACCAGGGGCACAAGCACACGCCATGAGACTTTGGCCGACTCTGCCGCTACCCGAGTAGCTGACTTAGCATGTCTTGATTGTCTTCAGCCTGTGACTCACATTTAGCTCACCGAACAATAGGAATTTCGTCGAACGAAAGAACGGCGCACCTGGCAGGTATAAATGAGGCCCAAACATTGTGGAACAGACAGTCACTCGCCCCCATCCCTCATCGTGTCGCATTACCGCACCGTGTATCCCGATGGCGCCATCTATGATCCCTCCGACTATGGTCGCCCGAGTTCTCAACATACACGGGCGACTCCGTAACTCGCCGCTGTATCTTGGCCAGGCCGATGTGCAGCAAAACGTCAAATGGGTGCGCCGTGGCAACTCTGATATCCTCGTGCTGAGGCATGAGATTGGTGATAACGATGGTGAGGAACTCAACTTTGTGTTGATTGTTCTACTGAAGTTGCGGTTACTACAGATGAAAAAGAGAACGACCATGCAGAAGCTGAAGCCACCACTCAGGCTAATGATGCTCCTAGCACTACGGAGGTCAATACGAGTACCGACACTGAAGCTGAGCCTGTTCAGGGGTCTGATGACCCAGCCATCCTCTCTGCCGTCTGTGAGATCAATGCCAGTGATTTTTACATGACGGCAGATGGAGGGTACCAGGGCCCGACGCAGTACATTCCGTCCTTCGCGCAGGTTAAGCCCACATGCACGGGTAGCAAGCCTGGCGTAGTTCCCTTCACCGATGATTTTGCTCAAGTCTGTGACAACATCAAGGCACTACAACGTGAGATCACTACTCCGGGTTTCACCCATATGCGAGGAGTGCTTAGCTCGGACGAACCTCGCTTCGCACGTCTCAAAATGCGACACGTTCTATTCCAGGTAAGCCTTAAATTGCGTACTGCAATATTACGGCAACGTCGCATGCTCACCAGTGACCCCTTGCAGCCTAAAGATGCTGATGACGACGATAACAATGCTGAAGATTCGCCGCACGGAGGTAAGACCTCCTCATGGGTATACAAACAATATCTCTCATCGTATCATTCTCAGACATCCCAAGCTTCTGCAAAATTGAGAACTGGCCAACCTATTCTGCAGCTGCAGCGACCGAGCTTCAACGCATTATCGATGATGGAACTCTTGACCTAATCCCTTTGCCGGCTTATGATCGCCACGGCGACCTCATGTTTCCTGGACAATACCGTAACTACCTCACTGGTGCAGTGGTCGAGTGTCACTTCACCTTGTCACACTGGTCAATCAAGAAAAACAACATTGGGACGGACGTTTTCGTGGCAGACGTTGTTGCACTCCGCGTCATCATTCCGCCGACATCCTTCACTTCCCCTCGTAAGCGTCGTGTTCCCCCCCGCCTCGATCCGCTGTCACCTCCCTCACCGGATGCGCCAGTCAAGCGGCTACGCTTCTAGTGTATTCAGTGTATGTACTGCTTGCACGCTTTGTCGGTTCGGACACTCCGCTTACTCATTCCATAGTTTGGGATCGCTACAATACGAAAAAAAACATGGTGGCGGCTACGCTTCTAGTGAGTGCGCTAGATAGCGTACGAAGAAGCTCAGCGTTGGCACTTCTAACGGGAGACAGCGTCTGAGATGGGCGATGAGTGACAGCGCATACATATAGTGTTGCTATGCAGAATCAAAAGCCCCAAACTACCAAATAACCAATGTATGAACGTATATGAACCATTGACCGGTGCGGTGTTCAGTATCGCGCCTTTCCATATAGTAAGTATCATACTGGCGCCCAACGGCGCGCGGCGGGATTGCATTGGGATTGCTACAATTTGAATGAAACCTTCAGTCACTTCCGACTTGACGCTGTTATGTCTTGTGGATACAGCACTGTATGGTTCAAAAAATCACTACCCCTCTTTCCGTAGTCATCACGAATGTCAGTTGTGAAAATAGAGTGCATGAACGCATTCAGGCGAAGGTCAAGCGCCGATGCCAGTCGGCACTTCCTCGTACAAACAGTAGAATAGCATATATACTGGCCGACGAGCAGGGTAGCACCCCAGACTCGTCTTGGCCTTATACGCCTTGAGTAGCCTCAGACTAGGATTGTGCTGAAACGCGAGTAACAATCCCCTGAGTAGTTGCTTGAAGTGTTGCTTGTGTCAGTTATGGTGAATCAACAGCTGTGGTAAAATTTTTATAAAGCAAACGTGAGACATGGTAACTCCCAACTCGATAAGATCACAGTCATCAATGTTGTGGGACATCAGTGCATGTGGAGCTGTTGAAGAGGAGGCACTGACTACAACAGGAGCGGATTCTGAGGCACGGTCAGGCTCAAGCGCTAAATCCGGCAAAGGGCACAGCCACACTTTCAATACAAACACAACTGCTGAGATGCAGAGAACCAGTGATTAAACATGTGCATGCACAAGCATTCAGAGACACGGAATGAAATGGACAGAAACCGTTAGTCTGGCAAGGTAATTTCACAGTGGTACTATTGATGCACCTGACGAGGAATAAAGTGAGGACTTCCAGGAGATGTTTGGGGACAAGCCCACCCTCTCAGATGGAGCTGGCTCCAAGATTGCGAGTGAGCTTAAATGGGCTCTTGCTGCAGAGAGCCAGTCGGCACCAAGGGCAGGATGATTCATACCTGTGGTGGGAGCAATCATAGGACCACATGTGGACGAAATTGCAACCCTCGAAGAGGAGACCATATGAGCAATGTTTTTAGATAGAGCAGTATGTGATAAGATGACGGATTCAGCAAGGTCAGAATTGATCAAGATAAAAACCAAGCAACCCGAGAAACACAGAGCCGAAGGGTAGCAAGGTTCGACCAAAGTCGGTGGACATGGAACAGATCACATGAAATTCACGTGAAGGTCATGTGACTTTGCAAATCTTGCAGGAGATGTGGAACGTGCCCCGGCTGTAAGAACCCACTACTAATGGGGAGGGGCAACTGTAGGGGAGCGGCAAATTCCGGATGTCCGGCGTCTATCACACGCCACAGTACATGCCGGACAGCTCTCACTGCGGCACGGGCTTGGCGCGCAGAGCGCGACGGTATCAATGTAAAGGCTCCTCACATAAAAACATTCATGCCTTGTGTCAGTGGGGTGTATTGCTCAGAACATTGAATACATCAATTTCTTCGGAACAGAATTTTGAGATAAAATCTGTACTGTACAATTTCGTACATCGCGCATGGCACACTGCAACTACAAGACAGTTTAACGGAAATGTGTTCCCAACGATTTCTGCGGAAAGGCAAACAGAATCAATCTGTGTACTAGGTTTTTGCTGTAGATCACTGTTGAAGGAGGAGATACCAATCCATCAATGTATGGGAGTATGATTTAGAATGCTTGCCAATCATGATGTGAAAATCGATAGGACCCTCAGATCGCTCAGGTCGAAACTACACTATCAATAAAGCGCTCTTAGATTGTTACCTACCTACAGAATGAATGTACTTGTGAGGTGCAGAATATTTATGTGCCAGTGGTATGAATGTACCTGCCTTCCTAACTGGGATGCGAACGCCGCCACGTCGCGTTTGATGGCTCGATATCGTCGAGGAGTCGCTGGAAAGAACTGACAAAGATATCAAGGGCTCATTGTATGTTTCATTATATCTTGAGCATCTACGGAGCTTACATCTTGAATGAACGTTGCAGTACATAGCCGTGTCTACAGTGGTGCTTAGGTACCGGCGCCGGTACAGGCTCAGGTCCCGATAGTACCAGCGTCAATAGCGCCACATTCGCAGTCTCGGCATCTAAATACCACATTGGGTAGGTGGTTCAGACTCCGACGTGATAAGCTCAGGACACATTTCTAGGCGGGGTTGCCCATCCCCACTACTAACGTAGCGGGAAAAAGAACCCACTACTGACGTAACGGGAATAGTTTCCACTCTTCGACGCTTCGTTGATTCCGAGCCCGAGAACCGAGTCGAGCGTGACTCTTTCACTCTTCCGGTCGGCCTCGCGTGACCTCGACTTCAGGCCATACCCACGACCCTTCGTCATGCGATTCTCATCTGACTAGTCTTCGATCCCTTGATTTCCGAAATCGCCTCAAATTCACGCTGTGTGGGTGAACCGATGTTTGAGCGCTCCGACGGAGCGGAGGCCCTCAGCTGGGTTAGCATTCATTATCGTAGTCCTCGCCATTACTCCGCGCCCGCACTCGGTTCAATGCCGCGCACGTTCTCTCATACCGGACGACGACGTGCAGGCTGGCTGCTTCTCGCGTCTGTTCAGCTTCCGCAGAAAGCGTGTCGAGCCAGTGGCAAGGCGTGACGCGGACACGGAGGACACGAAAGACCATCATGTCGTTCACGGGCTTGCCTGTTGAGAAGGTTGCACACGCTACATCCACCAAAGGAGAACGATTGTTTGAATATAATAGCGACTTGATGAGTTTCTGCATGACTGGCTATCTGCGGGGTTATGCCCGATTTACGCAAACGTTGCATAAGTCCTGGGTGTACCATCATAGCCCTTTCCCAAAATCGTATACGGTTTAATGCAACAAATGCTGAGGGCCTACGATGGCTTCTGCTTCGCCTACCGGCAGATTTTGTCTCGCTTAAGAGTGTTATTTGGACCGAATTCCTTGCTATGGGTAGTCAGTCCATGCTCGATTTTATGGCCAGCGTCGTTCAGGGGCTTTCAAGGTCTCATATAGACCTCGTATGTTGGCATCAGGCTGCTTCGTAAAACTGAGTACCACATAAGTCGTGCTGACCGACCCTCCTGCAGCCACCGTAAGCGCACTTCTCGAACTGCTGAGTCTCCTACAGTCATGACGGATTCTCGACTAGTAGACCACCACGCTTAGAAAAGCCTCCGTCATACAGCACGAGCAGCCTCAGGGCCGTATTCCGTCCCGAGGTTCTCAACACGATCGACAAGACGCTCGAAGACCTAGATGACGAGCTTCGCGCGCTCAGCCTCGACATTCTCCACCACCCGGAGACTATATGGCAAGAGAGGTGATTCTCCGTGTACATGCAGACTGAACGAGACTGACGGGTGCAGACGGACACATGACACGCTCACCGCGTTCATGTCCGCGCACGGCTTCGAGGTGACACCACACTACCTCGATCTGCCGACGGCGTGGCGGGCGGTTGCCACGCATGCGCCTGCGGGGAAGGCAGAGGAGAAGACGCGGGTGATTGGCATTAACTCGGAGTTGGACGCACTTCCTGGCGTCGGGCACGCGTGTGGACACAACCTGATTGCGATGGCCGGGGCGGGTGTTGCGCTAGCGATCAGGGCAGCGCTCATTGCACACGATGTGCCAGGAAAAATCATCTTGCTGGGTACGCCTGGTACGTTAGCAGAATCCTGTCCTTACTAGTCATGTGCTAATGATTGATTGTAATAGCGGAGGAAGGTGGAGGAGGAAAGATAAATATTTTAGCGGCGGGGCGTATGAGGAGATGGATGCATGTCTGATGTGAACACGCACAGCGGGATGATTCCTTGAAGATCCCGGCAGTAGGCCTGCAAATTGGTCGTCGATCGGCCCGTCGCTCGCGTCGCAGCGTCTGATCGTCGAGTTCTTTGGACATGGGCGCGTACAATCCGCAATCACAAGCCCTCCACGAATTAATAATTTGGATAGCGTCCACGCGGCGTGGGCACCTGGGAGGCGCAGAACGCGCTTGACGCGGTATTCCTCGCGTACTCAAGCGTATCTGTCCTTCGCCAGCAGATCAAGCCGACGCACCGCGTGCATGGGATCGTCAGCGGTAAGGATTGGGCACCGAACAGTGAGTACCTGTGTGTAATTCGAGCAGTGTTGTTGATTCTCACAGTCATTCCCGATTACGCGAAGATGCGGTGGATCGTGCGCGCGCCGACGTGGACGGAGCTCGGGGTGCTTCGCGAGCGCGTAAAGAAATGTATTGACGCTTCTTCTTGTCTTCCCCACATGCCTGTTGATGAGGATGTCCGCCAAAATCTAATACTCGATACGTCTTTTCCTGAGCATGTGTTAAAAGTACATGGGATATATTTCATCCTGTGTTATGTAGGCGAGCAGTATGGCAAGGTAATAGAGCGCTATGGCATCGACTACGGTGTAGACGAGGGCATATCTGCCTCGACGGACTTTGTACGCCTAGCTATCTTCCATAATGACGGCCCTCCGTTATGCTGATACTTCGGGCCTCTTGTTAGGGTAACGTCACATATGGTAAGCTTCATCTTAGCTTCATTTTGCGCTGACGGTGCTCGCTAATAGCTCTTCCGTCCCTTGATCCGACGTACACTATACCGACAAAGCCTAACGGCGGGGACCATACACCGCAATTTACAGAGGCCACAGGCATTCCAGAAGCTCATACGATAATAATTAAGACAATGAAAGCCCCCGCCGCGACAGGATTCCGCGTACTCGATGACGAGGCGTTTGGCGTCCAGGTGCGATAACCTATCCTGAACCCGCTCCACACGTCCTGATGGGTGTTTGCGGATGCCAGGTTAGGAAGGCGTGGGAGGAGCAAATGAACGCGTAAGATTCACGATGGCCGAAGCCTTGAAATGTAGGACCAGACAGAGACCCACCATTATCATTAAGTCTCCACAAGAAGGCGTGTATCGACCAGCGACGTGATACACGAGCTGTAACAACCTGTTCAAACTCGAAGAAACTACTTACAATGTGTTTGTCATGGAGCTGGTTGCTGGCGCGCGACTTGATTGATCAACTCGACCGTGGTACATTTGTATGTCGCCGACTGAGGCGCCATTTAAGGCGCATCGCTCGTCTTATCCGTGAAACTCCCGGTGACAAAAGGCCGAGCAGCTAAAAGTTGACATCGGCGCTGCGCTCAACGTCAACGTTTCAGCGCTTTCAGCCTTCGCCTGCTCTTCGTGTTGCTCGGGTTCTGATACGTGTTGGGACTTGGTTACTTGACCTGATCATGACAGATAAGTGTCCCCTGGATCACAGTATCTGCAATGCGGCGCTCCCAGGCGTCATGCTCACTGTGATCTGTAACTAGTGACATTGCTAGTGGGAATAGCCTTTCTTTTTGTACGGGACATCCGGGAGATCCCGTTGGCGTGGGATCGCTGGTCCCCACTTCTCGTGGCAGCAAAGCGCCACGCTCAGAAAAGCCGCCGTCATACAGCACGAGGCCGCCCCGAGGTTCCCAGCACGATCAATATGATGCTCGATGACGAGCCATACACGCCCAGGTACGAGACAGGATAGCTCAGCGCCTTGCTCTCGTTCAGACATCATCAAATAGACTCCTGTCGTCAAGTCTTGTCCTCGGCCCTGATAGGACACAGGGTCAATAGTGCGGGCGTTATGCGTGGCGAGAAGAGCATCAGCCTGGACTGCTCCAACCGCGATGGGAGTAGTAGGTACTGTCGCAGCGTTATCGGAATTTGTCGTGTTCAACGCGTATAAAACTTGGCCTGTTCGGGGCATTCATGTCCAAGCGCAGCTATCGCACCAACCCGCTCTAGTCATATATCTCTGGCAGGCTGCTCGTTGGACAGTCTTGTGGTGGTAAGCAAAAGCTTGTTTCCAGCGGGAATGCAATGGTCAAATTAACAGTGTCTCCCCACAGTTGGTGCTAAACACCGCTGTAGAGCGTCTAATCGAGACTAGCCAGTGCGTCTGGTACGTGACGCGACTACGTACCGTGACACGGTAGCCCACATACTAACATCGGGACATAAGACGGCGTCGGGCCTCGAGCTGGTGCATATACGCCGCGCTGCGTCTGAGCTGCTACTGAACCCGCCATGCCCGTCCCACTGACCAAGGAGAGCGATGTCGACGTGCTCATTATCGGTGCTGGCCCTGCGGGGCTCATGTGCGCGAACGCCCTCGCGAACTTCGGCGTGAACGTGCGCATCGTGGACCAGCGGTCAGTGTACCGATCAAAGGAGATCGTGGATATTATGCTGACGGACCTCAGCCCTGCGAAGGTCGCAGCGGGCCAGGCAGACGGCTACCACCCGCGCACGATCGAAGTGTTCCAGGTGGGACGTCTCCTATCTCTCTATCCCACCGTGCGCTCATTGGGCGGGCGACAGAGCTACGGCCTGGCAGAGCGTCTCCTGCGCGAGGGGAACCGGGTGTACAGAGCTGTGAGCGGCAGCCCCTTGTGTGTACTGTCCTGAGCTGAGCTCGCACAGGCATTCTACAATCCCGGCCCTAACGGCGGCATTGAGGTACGCACGCCGCGAATATTCCATGTGTGACCATGCTGACCATCGCGAAAGTGCACGGAGCGGTCGCGAGGCTTCCTCACGCCAACAGCTCGGTATCCTTTTACATTGACGCTGCACCAAGGCGGGACAGAGGCCATCTTCCTCGACTCGATGGCGGCCCTGGGCGTGCACGTCGAGCGCCCTATTGTCCCTACATCAATTGAACTGTCTACCGTCGAGGAAGAGCTCAAGGATCCGAACTCGCATGCCGTCAAGGTGCGCACACGCATGCTGGCACCTGCCCGAGCCGAACCCTAACCCCCGCGCAGGTCGTGCTCAAACACCTGGATGCCGCGGACGCGACCGAGACGGAGATCGTGCACGCAAAGTTCGTGCTCGGCGCAGACGGTAGCGCTCCCTTGCATCAATCTTCATGAACCTGTACTCAAGAGCATCATCGCAGGCGCGCACTCGTGGGTCCGCAAGTCCCTCCGCATCGCCATGGAGGGCGAGCAGACGGACTATATCTGGGGCGTGCTCGACTTCGTCCCCGACACGAACTTTCCCGACATCCGCAACCGCTGCTCGGTGCGCTCGCACAACGGCTCATGCATGGTCATCCCGCGTGAGGGCGACACCGTGCGCCTCTACGTCCAACTCAGCGACGCCGACGTCCGCGACACCGCGACGGGCCGGGTCGACAAGAACAAGTTCAGCCCTGAGCGCCTCCTAGACATCGCCCGCCGCTCGTTGAGCCCTTTCACCATCGCGGCGCCTCACGGCATCGAGTGGTGGACGCTGTATATTAGTGAGTATGTGCACGATGCGAATTATTTCGTTGTGGCTGACTGCGCGAACAGTTGGACAACGGGTGGCGTCGAAATACTCGGTGCACGAACGAGTGTTTATTGCCGGTGATGCGTGCCACACGCATTCCCCGAAGGCCGGTGAGCCAGGATGGCAATTCATCTTGCGCCACGCTCACACACCGCAGGTCAGGGCATGAACGCGAGTATGAACGACACCCACGACCTAGGTGAGTATGCTGACAGACTAGGAGTCATATAATATGCCCATTCCCCCAACTTAAGCATGGAAGCTCACCCATGTCATCCGCGGCTGGGCGGGCCTCTCCCTGCTCAAGACCGTACGTCCTCTCTTCCCACCACGACGCAGGACCTGACGCTAGACTCAGTACGAGTTTGAGCGCCGCAAGTACGCGCAGGACCTGATCGCGTTCGACAAGCGCTTTTCCGCGCTCTTCTCTGGCAAGCCGCGCACGGATGGGGACGCCGATGGCGTCACGCAAGAAGAGTTCCTCGAGTGCGCCCGCCCCCTCTTTCCATCCCCTCTCCGACGCTGACCCACCCGAAGGGCGGTCGGGACCTTCGACCAATTCGTGAGCGGCACCGGCGTGTGCTACGCGCCTTCGGTGCTCACACGCATGACGCACCAAGCGAGCGCGCACGGCCTCGTGATCGGGCAGCGCCTCCCGCCGCGCGTCTTCGTCCGCGCCGCAGACGCGCGCCCCGTCGACATCCACGACATGCTCCCCGCGGACGGACGCTTCGGCGTCGCCGTCTTCGCGGGCGACGCGGACACGCACATTGCGGCCCTCGCTCGCTCGCTCGACGCGCTCCTCCGGCGGCACGCGGAGCAGCGGGGCGGGGTCGCGGCCGTGTTCAACGTGTTTACGTTGTTGGCGCGGAGCAAGGACGATGTGAACTATACGGACGTCCCAGAGCTGCTGAGGCCCCATTGGTCCAAGTGGGTCCACAGATTCGGCGATGTCTATGAGTTGACGCTGACGATCATCTCAGGGTCCTGCTGGATGACACAGATATGTTCGGACGCTCTGGTGGTGGGGGGTATGACGCGTATGGGATCGACCGGACCCGTGGGGCTGTGGTCATTGTGCGCCCGGACGGGTTCGTGGGCACCGTCGCGCCGTTGGGGGATCTCAGCGAGATCGACGATTATTTCTCATCTTTCATGGTTGGGCCGGGGCTGTAGGATAGCGCGCTATAGATACAATTGTACAAGTGTCGCTGTGTGAGGCCGTATGTGAATTAATATAGACTTATAGTCACTAGATCGACTTCGCAGCACACAAATCCAAATTTTGAGTTTGGGTCGATGCGATAGATCCACTTGCTAGGGCACCAACCGTGCAGTATTTTTACGTTTGCGATACGGACATGTGAGTCTACATCTTGACAAACCGTCCCTTTCAGTATGGGTGGCGCGTCTATCACAGTTTCCATCAGTATCGCGGGCCTCTCCTGTAGACGGGGTAACACGGTAGTATACCGCATAATAGTAACAAAAGATCATATAGCGAACATCATGACAAGCATGACAAACGACAAACGATGGTAACATATATGGTATGGGTCAAGTACACGATCCGTGGCAACTTCGGAAACCAGACTAGTGTCTGATGACGATCTGTGACTTCTGTCGCGTCAAAGCATCAATTTATGAGCATAGTCGAGGACCATTCCACCCCAAATCAAGTAGCCTAGATCGCCATTTGACTACGACACAGAGTACTGAGGAAACCGCGGTAACAGAGAATGTACAATCAAGTACATACCTTCCATATTTTGGTCCCCTCCTTCTCTAAATTTGGTCTTGTGAGTTGCCAGAACATGTGTGCTGCGGTACCAGCAACCGTAACCGTGAAGTACAGAGGGCCCTGTTGATTTACATAGCCAGCGTATGCGAGAGATAAAACGAATATACTAGCAAAGAAAGATAGGATTGGACGGATATAATCCCCGAAGAGAAGCGCGCAAGAGTGGACTCCGGCGTGAATATCATCTTTCTTGTCAGGGCAAGCATATATTGTGTCGAAGTGGATAGTCCAGCTGCTTATGATCCATCCTCAGTATTATTCAGGAACGACGGGATGCCACTTGCCATGCGATGCCGACGACGAGGACAGAAACAAGCCTCCAGTCAATGGAGTCGTTGACTGCTACCCAGGCTACCGGCAAGCCCCATGCACAGTCAAAACCTGTACCATGACATAATCAGGATCAGAGTAGTAAGTCAAATCACTCAAATGCTGGCAGCATACCCAACCATGCCTGAGGCCAATGTGTGAATCGTTTCGACAAAGGATATATCGTCTCGAACGTTAACAGACCGAGTAGGCCTATCTTCATCCTAATCGAGATAATGTCCACGGGAGTCATGGCTACGTGACATCGTGAAGACTTACGCTTCAGGACCAGCGAGAGCGAGGAGTCTAATTAGAGCTGCGCAATGAACTGCAAGAAACAGCAAGGCGCCTGGAATTGAGATTTGCCCAGTAGCCAGTGGGCGCGATTTTGTCCGCTCTGCGAGCACAGCAAGGTTTGAGCCGAGCATCCCATCCTACGATGTGAACACGAACCTACTTTGCGATCAAAGTCACGATCGCAGATATCATTCCAAATACAGGCGGCATTGTGCCGAACCGTACACCCGAGAAGATATATAGCACCCTGGACAACGAGCTGCGACGGAGGCAGACCTAGTCTGTATGCACTCATTGTCAATGCCCACACTATGATTATTCTCAGTCAGTACCATCAAATATGCAAAATGAGTAGCTGACTTACTACATGGCCACCAAACGAGGAGGGTTCCAGCAGGCCAGAGGTGGATGCGTGTCAGCTTCCAATATGCCTGCCACAGTGGAGGCTGGCTCGAGCGCATTGTGGTCTTGGACACGATGGGTAGCAAAATTACTCAGATGATAGGCCCCATCTCTCTATATACGCTCTGGACGTCGACCGTATCGAAGTCTAGCACAAACTGGGTGCGTAACTAGCGGCGGTTCCGCTAAGGGGTATCACGACAAGTAGCGCAACTCTATCCGCAGTCTTCATAACTTTGATGAGCGCCGTCGTCGCAATATACAATTCCCGGAGGGTTCCCACATGGGTTGTTGACGGCGTTGCGAACAGCATCCGAAGCCCGCAACCTAGGTACCCGCGATCTCAGTGCGTATTTTCATCAATGAGCTGTCAGTTAGATTGCTGCCGTGGTTTTGTCACACGCCAATTTCAAGCTTCTAGGCCTTTTCCGATCATCGAGAGCACCCCCGAGGCTGGAAACCCGATGCCTCAGCTAGATCCACGCCCTATAGACGAACCATCACGGGCACTAGCCAACAGCATCACCAGCCACGCCTAAGAACCCTAGTCCCGGACCACACATTCAGTCCAACATAAAGCCACTAGTAGTCACGTGACCACAACCAACCATGATGAGTCCAGTAGCACCTAACCAGACCAACCCCTTGCTACAGGGACCACACTCATCAGGTCACGACCACCCAGACTCATGGCTAGGACCCTGTCTACCCAACCAACCAAACCCTACACCTCCTGTCTCCACGAACTACAGCCATTACCGGCTATACAGTCATTACCAACCAAGAACTCACGCCATTACCATCAGCAAAGTGTGAGACCGTAGATCTACTCGTATCTACGTAGATATACCTAGCAGGTCCTGTAACTGTAGCCGGACCGGTATACTCATGTATAACCCCCTTATAGTAGCAGGTCCTCACAATAGCAAGCGCCCAGGTTCCTGCAAGGACCTCACCTGAGGCCCATGCTATTGCGAGGACCTCACCTGAGGGCCTTTGCTATTGCGAGGACCACACAATAGCAGTCGCCAGGCCTAGGAGCACCCGAGGCAAGTATTGTACTAAATCATGGTCATTTAATGTAGTGCCAATGAAACTTGAATATATTCGGAGTATGTATAAGTACAACAATGTCTGTAGTAAAAGTAAGTGACAGAAGGGGTCACAAAAGATCTACTAGAGAGCATCAGTCAGTAGCCTCGAGCATCAACGTCAACATGCACCGCTCGCACCACAAATCGGCACAGATAGTGGAAGGATTTGTGCGCGCTGGTGCGTTGTGTGAGCAACAGCATACGCATGGGTGTGGGGATAGACACTTACATGTATGTCAGTCAGTGCACGTCTTGATGAGGCAGTTTGCTGAGGTGGTCACATGGTGGTGATCTCCACGTCGGCGCAGGCCGAGGTTCAACATACTCAGTGGGAAAAGCAAGCAGAAAACGTACCTCGTCATGAGAACCCACAGATGTAAACAATTTGAGGTCGCCAAATGATGCCAGCACATTCTGGAGTGACTGGTACATTAAGTACCTGTATGTTAGGGACGATATGGGTCAGTATATGCGCGTCACCAGAGCAAAAATGAGCCTACCAGTGAGAGAGGAACAACTTACTGGTGTTACGGTCATTTTGATTTTTCGAACACTGGCCGAACTCACCACTGGGCGAATGCGATACAGGGACTTGTTGCACAACCAACCCCCTGGCTACTCGTGACTCTACTGGGCACATCCCCAGTTGTACTAGCGTATAGGGTGTGTTTCACCTCTAGCAGATCCAACTCTGCCACCGTTTCATCTCTATCATTTACTAGCTGACGGATGGCGTTCAACCGCCATCAGCATTCCTATCTATCATTTCGGATATATCACTACATACCTATCAAATGTTTGGTACTATAGCGTAGATAGTATTGGTGACATCTGGGATGGGCTTGACCCCAAAAACCTAACGTAGTATATAAACTCATGTATTTACTGTTGAGGCTCTCCAGCTCGACCTTGTTGTACAAACAAGAAGTCTTATACTCGTTCTCAAATGTAGGAAACTACGCTCAGTATTTCTCACTCGAGCAACTGAACGATCTATATTCGTGACCCGAATATACGAACGGGTATCCGACCCATAACAACTGGTAAGTACCAGCTGGACTCCATCCACCGCTCTGGCTCCCTCGCTGCTGATATCTTTGCCACGAAGACTTGATTGGCTGTGGTTGAGCTCGGTGTCACCTTGCTAAGACTGAGAGGACAATGTCACACAGAAAATGCAAGGAGAGAGATGGATTGCACACTTCGCGCGGCTGCTGTTATATGTTACAAACGACACAGTTTTGAGAGCCAACTGAAATACAACAGAAGAAAAAGTAATGATACGTGATCGAGAGAAGCAAGTGATCATGTAACTTGATAAGGCAAAATGATTACCATAACAGTCCTGTGACTATGAGTCCATGTGAAGTAGTGGAAAAAAAAACGGATGGGAGCCACGTCGTCAGCACAGACACGTCCGACATACCGTCAGGATTGGCGTACGAAACGCGCGATGGCTCGGATTCCATCAACAATGTCAAGACCGCATCCTATTTACGTGCACATCTTGCCGCCCTCCAGCGTGGGAACATCGGTCTGAAATGTCATGGATCCTACTTCGCGTTCGTGTACCACTCCCTCGAGACATGTCTCATGCACTGGTAGAGTTGGTGTGGAGGTTTTAGTACAGTAAGGAAAATAAACGAAAATACCAAAAACAAAATATAAGTGCAGGACGATGACCTGTATGCTCGTTAGTCCTGCAATGAATATGTCCATCCTCTTTAATCCTGCAAATAATATTTCGGTCCTCATTGATCCTGCAAATAACATTTCGGTCCTCATTGATCCTGCAAATAACATGCCGGTCCTCATTGATCCTGCAAATAGTATTTTGGTCCTTGTTGATCCTACAAAATATATTTTGGTCCTCATTGATCCTACAAGTATCCTGTGTGTAGTATCTGCTCGTATCTATGTATATCTACCGAGCTGCTATTTACAATAGTTAGCGGACTAGATATGAGAGCTCGCGTTTTGCCAATGACTGGCATGGACTATGTACTATACGGACTAAGGCCCACGGAAGGCCTTAAACTCCAGCTGCCCTAGTCTAACGAGGAACACCGATCTCGGGCAGCACCTGTACGACTGAGAACCCTAGCAGTCACAGGACTCTACGTACCGATTGCAGCCAATCACACTCGATCACCCTATGTCATGCATGGCCCGTACTGTCGAAATTCATGGGAAGGTGCCTGCTCGTGAAGCTACATGCTCCCTTTTGGACTCCAGGGACTTCGTCTGGATGGGTTACAAATGCACGGCGTTGGTACGTACAATCTGTCCCATTTTATACTAGCGGTGACTCATCTACCCGTACCGCCCCGATTATCAGCCCCCCAACTCCCGCTGTGCCCGCCATTTTCGCCTTGGTGCACTATTGACTCCGATCGATGTGCGACTCCGATCGCACCATCGTGCGCCGAGCGCGTCGACTTCCAACACGTACTGGCCAGTCCACGCTCTCAGCAGACGTCATCCTTCAGTACCAGCACGTGGGAACCTGGGCTGCCACGTGCCTTCCCCTCAGTACCAGTCCTTGGGAACCTGGACAGCAGATTCCCCAATCACGGACATAGAACCCTGCCATTACCAGCAAACCCCTGATCAATGAGAACCACTGATCAGGCCTAACCCACTACGTTGCCATGGTCGTCCCACGCTCTATGATCCCACACCCCGATGCTATTACTGGCCACCATGTAGCTAGTAGCTTACCTCAGCATTGACGCCTTACAGGCTGTGCCATAACATGTACAAACAGTAGTAGAGCTATATAATAGCCAGACAGTCTTGAGCGACCCTCAGACTTGTCTTGGCCATTTCAGCCTTAGGTTCCTGGACCAGGAAGGCGCTTTCATGCGATCCCCCTTCCCCCGGTGTGTGTCTGTGGTTGTGCTTGTGTCAGGTTTCTGCCTGAACTTACTCACTGTAAGTATCCGGTGTCAAAGGCACCGTTGATACTGCACGGGCGAACACCGTATACATTGTGCCAATGTTACGGATCGAATATCCGTTCAACGCAGAATAACTAAGTCGAGTTACTCAGCGTATCGAGCAGCGCACTACTCGTCGGACTCCTCAGAGTCAGAGCGTCGATATACAAGCTGCAGGCTTAATTGCTCAAGCCCTTGAGAACGAGTATAAGATCCTTGTAATTCAACAAGGTCAAGCTGAGGAACTCGACCGGTATTTACATCAGGTTATATACTGCGGTCTGTTAATCGGGGTCATAGTGTCCTTGGTACTGCTACTATTATGTCCGTCGAGCTAACGATATAAGTAATAAAGTGTCACAGATTTATCTGGGGCTTACAGCATTTTTCCTATGATTATAGCAATTTACCTGGGATTTATACGTCTAACTACAAGTTATCTACGGGTTAACTCCCATTGCCATACGACAAGCTCTTAACTGGGCTTAACAACCACATGAATAGCTTACATAACGCTACGGCACCTTCCGGTCCAATAGCAACACCACGGCTACGTCATAGGTCTCGCCCGTCATAGCAAGACCAGCCACGTCATAAGATCTTAGATCATAATGATAGGCAGAGCGTGGCACGCTCGCATAATAATGTCCACAACACCAAACATCGCCACAAGGCAATGTTCCATTGGGTCGGCCTTCCCGGCTTCCCACACGTCATAAGATCCTTGATCATAATGACACCTCAGGCGCGCCACGCCTTCGCATAATAATGGCAACACGACCATACAGCATAATATTAGCATCAAGGAAATATTGCTATAGGTCACGGCCTCCTCGGCCATCCCACGGACTCGGCGTTCCCCAAGTCCCGGGCTTCTGCCATCACGGCGTTGCCCAAACACCGGACCTCGCCTCACTGCTAAGTCCAACACATGTCCCGGTTACCTTTCGGTCCGGACATATCACATGCCACGGTACTTCCCGTCCAATGGCATTACGACCTCGGCGTCTCGCCTTGGTCATCCAACGAAGTCCGGCCAACCGCCATTATACCTCACGGTATCCGGCAACCGGCTTCCCCTATACCTGGGCTGCGCCCGCGTTCTACCAAGATAACCAGCAAATCCCTCTCTTACGATTGGTTCGGCCATTAGGGCCTTCCACGGCCATTGTAGATAGAGAGTCCTAAACATTAGATAAGATAAGCTTCGCCACTTGGCAAAGCCACATAACCCGGTAAGGTAACAGCTAGCTAGTAGCACATGACCTTCCCATAAACATGTATATAACGATAGGGCTAGACGCCTTTAACCTCTAGTTCTATTATTCTCGGCTTGCGCCGTAGAATAACCTCACTTCTGCTGCGCTTGACTGGCTACTCCGTCCGCCTATACCCTCAAACACATAGGTGGTGAGTCCCACAGCTAGTCTGTGTCATAAAGGAGAAGTGTTGCGGTTGAGCGCAACAAGGGATGAAACTGAGAACTGCTGTGGTTAGACACAGAATATCAGCTAGAACGCGATGCGAGCACGGAGAATGGGCATAGGGTTGTTATACATGAAACAGGGCCTACGGTTGAGCGGAGGCCCCTAGAAATAAAGCGCTGGGTACAGCGGTTGAACGCTAAGTCCTCATACACAGTGAGGCGTCAAATGGAATATTCGGGTGCACCTGGTAAGATCGTAACAGCCAAGGGACTAGTCTGGTTTTGATCCTCATAATTTGTTGATCTCGTTGCCGGGGCAGGGTCTCCTGTTTCCTGTCGTGAACACTATTAGCACGATCCGAGGGACTTCAGTCAATTATCTTAATCTGCCAACTGCCCTTCGCTTAAGAAATTGCAGTTGCAAGCTAGGTTTGCACGCAGATTGATCTGCTAGCTGCGGCAGATTAATCTACTGTGACAATAAAATGGTACATCCAGGATTCGAACCAAGGACCTTAGCACAGATCAGAATAAGAGCATCGCAGCATAATTAGCCAGCTGAGCTATAGTGGCAACAGTTATCCTTTACCAATCAAAATATATATAACGCAAATTTTACACACAATTTCTGCAAATCATCAAGGCAACTAACTGCTACAATAAGCATAAAGAAATCAATGATAGTGGTAGCTTGATTTACCATGCTTGACCTGGAGCAACTCACCATGGGAAAGCTGAATACACTGGAATCACAGGTCGTTAGAGGCAGATTCATTTGTATTTGTGTTATGGAAGATGTTAAACTGCGAAAATGAAGTTTACAAAATACTCTATATATTGCTTAAAATGGGGCAAACACTAGTTGCACTGTAGCTCAGTTGGCTAATGTATGCTGTGATGCTCTTATTCTGATCTGCACTAAGGTCCTTGGTTCGAATCCTGGATGTACCATTTTATTGTCACAGTAGATTAATCTGCCACAGCTAGCAGTTTAATCTGCATGCAAACCTAGCTCACAACTGCGATTTCTTAAGCGAAGGGCAGTTGGCAGATTAAGATAATTGACTGAAACTCTACACAATCAGTAGATTTCTTGACACAGACTAGACTGTGGGACTCACACTATAACCTAATAAGCGACTTGAAGGAGTTGCTGGAGGTTGGTGAGGAGGCTAGTGGGCGCAAGCAGAGATGATATGTAACTGTGCGAATGCAGAGAACAAATCTAAGGCTTATCCGCAGTGATAGCCCTACTTATATACATGCTTTGTTTGGTTACCGGTAAGGGAGCCAAACATGAAGGTGGTCTGTGCGCAGACATAACTAATATGGTTAAGTCGTAAACTACAATAGACCATGTGCGCCGGTAATGGCCGCACCAGTAAGATCGTTTGTTTGGACCGTAGGTCCATGTTGTGGAAGTGGCTGTAGCTACGTTAGTAAGCCATGCATGTGATTCTTATATACCGGCATCGGGATATGAGTAATCATAAGGGCATTGGCATGTGATAACGAGCGGGCCGCTTATCCAATCGTACTGACATAGCCCGGTACCGGGATATGAGTAAAGCGCGTGACACCGAAGGTTAGTCCGCTGAGTCATTGACGCGTACAAGCGTGTTATGTACGTGTTGTTATGACAAGTGGACGTATACCGCGTTGTGTACGTGTTGTTTGGTTGCGTGTACGTGTAGACGGGCGCTTAGCAGCGTAAATGTCTACAAGGTCGTAGAAATACCAGATAAATAGGTAAAAATACGGGAAAAATAGTGGCATGTCCCAAATCTGTGACATTTCTAGCAAATGTGAGTATTCCACAGTATAGATCTTAAGTATGAATAGCATCACGTAATCTGGACTGGGCAACCATGTTGGAGAAAAGCGGTTCGAAAGAGGAATGTGGCTAATTTGCATACCCAGAATGTTACGGTTATTTTGATTTTTCAAATATCGACAGAACTCACCACCGGGCGAATACGATACAGGGACTTGTTGCACAACCAGCCCCCCTGGCTACTCGTGACTCTACTGGGCGCATCCCCAGTTGTACTAGTCTATAGGGCTCGTTTCATCTTTGGCAGATCCAACCCTGCCACCGTTTCATGTTCATCGTTTATTAGCTGACAGATGGCGTTCAACCGCCATCATTCCTATCTATCGTCTCAGATATATCACTCCATACTTATCAGACGTTTGGGACTATAGCGTAGATAGTATCAGTGGCATCTGGGACAGACTTGACCCCTGAAACCTAGCGTAGTATAAAAACTCATGTACTTACCGTCGAGGCTCTTCAGCTCGACCTTGTTGTATAAACAAGAAGTCTTATACTCGTTCTCAAACGTAGGAAACTACGCTCAGTATTTCTCACTCGAGCAATCGAACGACTAAGTCCTCGAAGTGCACACTGACTTCTCGGACTTAGGCGAGTCTTATATTCTATTTGACTCGCACCTGAACAGATTATATCCTCTAACGCGTATTGGATATTAACCGATCTCCTAAGGACTTCACTTAGGACCCGAAGGCATCTAACGAGTATTTGCCTTGCATACGGCGACGTGCCTATGTGCAGAAGAACAATCTATATTCACGACTCGAATATACGAACGGGTATTCGACCCGTAACACGGAAGATCCGGAGACGGTCACGCGGTAGACGTCGACTGAATGTTTTGTTCTGCAAGAAATAATATAATACTATGGATTTAATTGTCTGATAATCAGGCTGCAAGCTCAAATACGATGCTTCGTATCATCATCCTCAATCATGTCAAATTCGAATGGGGTTGACAGCGCCCCACCCACAGCTCAACGGACAAGATCTAGCATATAATACCTCGTAGGTTGCGCATGTCCTGTAGAGATAATACATATCATTATGCACTTCATTTTTAGCACATTGACAGTCCAAATTGCCGCTGCGAGGGATTCTAGATGGCACATAGTCTAGATCTCGCCAGTAGAGCTATACTTGAATCAAAAAGTATATGCTAGGTTCTCTGTTGTTGAAATTCCCGCTACGTTAGTAGTGGGTTCTTACAGCCGGGGCACGTTCCACCTCCCCTGCAAGATTTGCAAAGTCACATGATCTTCACGTGGATTTCATGTGATCTGTTCCGTGGCCATCGACGTTCCCTTTTTTCTTTGGTCAAACCTTGTCCTTGCTACCCTCTGTCATGGTTTGGCTCTGTGTTTCCGGCTCTTTCTCGGGTTGCTCGGTTTTGATCTTGATCAATTCTGACCTTGCTGAATCCATCATGTTATCGCATACCGCTCTATCTAAAAACATCACTCGTATGGTTTCCTCTTCGAGGGTTGCCGTTTTGTCCGCATGTGGTGATTGTTCCCACCACAGGTGGATGGTACAAATTGTCCATGAGATTTCCAACTGGCTCCTTGTGACCTTACGATGCTTCCCTTGGCGCCGACTGGCTCTCTGCAGCAACAGTCCATATAAGCTCATTTGTGATCTTGGAGCTAGCTCCATCTGAGAGGGCAAGCTTGCCCCCAAACATCTCCTGGAAGTCCTCACTTTCTTCCTCATCAGGTGCGTCAATAGTGCTGCTGTACAATTACCTTGCCAGACTAACAATTTCTGTCCATTTTGTCGAAATTCACGGGAAGGCGCCCGCTCGTCAGGCTACGCACTCCCTTTCGGACTCCAGGGACTTTGTCTGGATGGGTTACAAACGCACAGCATAGGTACGTACAATCCGTCCCATTTTATACTAGCGGTGACTCATCTACCCGTACCGCCCCGATTATCAGCCCCCCGACTCCCGCCGCGCCCGCCATTTCTGCCTTGGTGCACTATTGACTCCGATCGATGTGCGACTCCGATCGCACCATCGCGCGCCAAGCGCGTCGACTTCCAACACATTTCACTCCATGTCTCTGAATGCTTGTGCATGCACATGTTTAATCACCGGTTCTCTGCCATCTCTGCAGTTTTGAAAGTGTGGCCATGCCCTTCGCCGAATTTAGCACTTGAGCCTGACTGTGCCTCGGAATCCACTCCTGTTGTAGTCGGTGCCTCCTCTTCAACAGCTCCGCATGCACTGCTGTCCCATGACATTGATGACTGTGATCTTCCTGTAGAGTTGGGAGTTACAGTGTCTCACGATCGCTTTATATAAAATTTACCACAGCTGTTGATTTGCCATAACATAGCTTTGTCGCCACTTGCTGGTGAACCTGAATGCTCTATAGCTCTTTTTTGTCACTTGTTGACTGGGAGCTGTGTCTCTCCTGAGTCCCCTTTACATTGTCAAAGTATTGCGGATTCTTGTCCGTCACAACATGAACTAGTGGCGAGAATATTCCAAGAGCTCTCAGATCATCTCCTGTCTTCGTCAACTCCTATCATTTTACTCCGTCAGTATTGTGCTGCTCTGCAGGAGGCTTTCAAGAACTTCCACATATCGCCAACAAAACACTCAAGGATGTTGTGACTGCGCTCTCGCTGGGTCAATTCACTGTGTTTCTCCCCCCTTCCCCCAAAAAAAGTAATAATAATAATAATAAACAATCCTACATTTACTGTACTCAAAAAAGTACATGGAACTAGGATTCCGAACGTCAGTCTATGCAATTCGTGATCGCCTCTAACGACCCGATTGACTCTGCATGTGTGCCGAACCCACAAACGTAGCGGGTCATGCCGGAACCGGCGCTACTTCATTATAGAATGATAGAATGCTTCAAGCAAGCAAGAAGCGTAGTCTCGTTACCAGACGGCAGTATTGAATACAATACAGTACCGTCTGGAAGAACTGTTGGTGAGGGCAATACAGTAACTTTTAAAACTCCGAATATACCATAAGAGGAATAGTCACTGGACCCGGGCCGGATATGGCCGACAGCCACAAATGAGGCGCACGACAACTCAGGATGCTTCCGCGCACGCGCAAAATGAAATCAATCAATGGGATCCAATTATGAGAGAGGCATAAGATGATAACTTCTGATCAGTGATGCCCTGCAGGGAGGAGACGAGATTGATGGGAATAGGAATAGTGAATCCAAGGTGACACAAGCACGTTCTCAAGCAACTTCTCAGGGGAAGTGTAATCGCGTGGAAGCGACTTCCTGATCTGAGGCTACTCAAGGCAGTAAAGGCCAAGACGAGTCTGGGGTGCTCCCTGCTCGTCAGGCCAGTATATATGCTATCTAGGTGTTTGTACATGTTTGGCTACTGTACAGTATTACGTAAGCTAATAGTCCGTGATAACCCTATCCTAGGGGTAGAGCCGAGAGAAGAGTGTCCGGGGTCTGACTAGGCACGTGTGGGGTGTTCGGGGTCCTTGCACGTGATGCTAGGCGGGCGCTTAGATAAGATAAGGGCTGTCGTTCAGTCGTTGGCTAACTGAATGAAATCGGCTTGTGACAGTACCCCCTCTTCTAGCAGCGTGTCCCCACGCCCAGCAATTACTTTGTACATGGTTTGGTCGACGTGACATGGGTGGTCTACGAGTTTTTTGCAGATATGTGGGTTGGCTAGTTGGAGCGTGTTTAAGACCGGGTAGATCCAGTATCCTTTTGACTCAGGTATAGTGGATTCTACTGGTTGTCCAACTCGTATTCCATATTGCATTACTCGAGTGCGTGGACCGCAGAACCAGAAGTTACGGGCGACAAGCTTCCTCTCGTAGGCGTAGAACGGTACGCTGCCTTTGATTAGAAGAGTGTTGTCTATGTCGTCGTATATGATGAACTCCTTCGGGTTCTCCCTAAGACCCATTTCCTTAGCCTTTCGTTCGAAGTCCTCCCATTCTGAGTCCCACTTGGTTTCAGAGTGGTCCCAGCCAGTGTTTCGGTTTCTCCACTGGTTGCCTGGGGCGGATGGTCTAGCTTCGAAGAACTTGGTGACTAGGTCTTGGAAAGGGGTCAATCCTCGCTTGCGTTCCCATGTCGTAGTCCCATCGGACCACTCGACTTCTAGCTCGACTCGCCCTCGGTCTTCTCTGGATGCGAGGATCCGGAGAGGCCTGCGAGCGTCATTGCTTTCTGTCCTGACTGTGTGGTCCTGATTGGGGAAAGCCGGAGCATGATACGGTAGTAGTAGGACCTCGTTGAAGACGGGGTATATCCCGCGCATGTCTGCGGGGAGGTCCAGTTCGTATGCTCCATGTCCGACTTTCTTCGTCACCTTGTACGGTCCGAACCTTTTGGAGTCTAGCTTCTTGGTAGGGTGGCCCATGTTAATGTTTCGGCCGTCTACCCATACCATGTCTCCCTCGGAATATGATAGTGGTGATGCCCGTTTCCTATCATAGTATTCCTTCATGCGGAGTTTGGCCTTCTCCAGGTTCTGTGACGCACGTTTGGAGATTTCGTGCATATGTTCGACCCAGTCCCGTGCTACCCCCTCTTCTTGCTCGAGTCCCTCTACTCCTGTGAAAGGGTGGTATCTGTGCGTAAGGTAAAAGGGGCTGTAGCCCGTACTACTATGTACATGACACTTATACGCAAATGCCGCTAGCGGGAGTAAGTCCGGCCAGTTGGTATGTGTGTCGTTAATAAATAATCGTAGGTATACTTCCAGTTCCTGGTTCATTCGTTCCGTCTGCCCGTCTGTCTGCGGGTGGAACGCTGTACTAGGATTCCCTTCTATCCCTAATCTTTGATAAACGTCCTTGATGAACTCCGCAACGAACTGTGGTCCTCTGTCGCTGAATATCTTCTTCGGCAATCCATGAAGGGCGTAGACTTTATCGATAAATATGTTGGCCCATCCTTCGGCCGTTAACTTAGTCGTTGTTGGTACAGCTACATAGTCCTTGGACTTCATATCTACTACTACAATAATGGCGTCGCGACCCTTGGAAACCAGGAGTCCCGTGATCATGTCTACGGAAATGTTTTCCCAGTTGTGTGACGGAGTAGGGTTTGGGTTGAGTGGGGCCGCGCGTTTGGATCTGTCTGGTTTGGCTGTCTGGCACTTGATACATGCCTTCACGTACTGGCGGATGTCTTTTCTCATCTTGGGCCACCAGTAGTGTCGGTGTATGGCGGTGTACGTGTTTTCTGTGCCAGGGTGTCCTGCCGAAACCGTGTCGTGGAATGAAGAAATGATTTTTCCTATTAGTTCTTCATCCCGGAGAATGATCATCCTCCCCCTCCTAAACCGCAGACCGTCCTCGGTCGTTTCCCCTGCTTCTACTCCTCCCTTCCCTTCGTAGAGAGCGGCTTCCGCTTTGACCTTCTCCTTTACTTCGTCGTAGGTTATCCCTTTGACTACAGTATAGAAGGAAGATCGCAGCCTTTCTGCGCTGTCTTCGACGAATAGGTGTGGCTTCAGGACGACCTGCCCTTCGAGGTGATCCTTGTCGTTGCCGTGATCACTTCTTCGGGAAAGCCCGTCGGCCCTTCCGTTGGTTTTGCCGGGGATGTGCACGAGATGTAGGTCATACTCGGCAAGTTCCGTCATCCACCGGGCTTGTCGCGGATTAATTTTCTGTGGGGTCTTAAAATACTCTAAGTTCTTGTGGTCCGTCAGTACTTCTACAGGGTGCTTTGCTCCCATTACGAAATGGCGCCATTCGTCTAGGGCGCGCATGATAGCGAGTAACTCTCGATCGTATATCTCGTAGTTACGTTCTGCCGGTATCATCGTCTTGCTCTGGTAAGCGATCGGTTTCCATACGCCTTCCTGCTTCTGCATGAGGCAGGCTCCAGTTGCAAAGTCTGAAGAGTCTGCCTCGATGCGGAAGGGGTCGTCGTCGTTTGGAATACCTAACACGGGTGCTTCGATAAAGATCTTTTTCAATTTCTCGAAGCACTCGAGTTCTGCTGTACCCCACTGCCATTCTGTGTCCTTTGTCAGATTGATCAGTGGGCGAGCTACCGTGGAGAACTTGGGTATGAATCTCCGGTAGAAGTTAGCGAATCCGATGAAGGACTGCACTTCTTTCTTGTTCCGAGGTGCTGGCCAATCGGCTACTGCAGCTACCTTCGTGGGGTCCATACGGATCTGCCCGTGAGAGATTATATGCCCGAGATATTCGACCTCGCTTTTCATGAATTCACATTTCTCTGGTTTACACGTAAGCTTGTTTTGACGGAGGACGAGGAGCACCTTGCGCAGGATTTCCTTGTGCTCTGCCTCGTCCTCAGTGAAAACAAGGATGTCATCTAGATATACAATGACTTTGCCCGTCATTATGAGATCTCGGAATATGTCATTCATCAAGGCCTGGAATGTGCCTGGTGCATTGCACATTCCGAAGAACATCACTAATGGCTCATAGAGCCCCCGATTAGTGATGAAGGCGGCTTTTTCCTCGTCGCCTTCCTTGATTCTGACATTTGTATATCCCCAACGAATGTCCAATTTTGAGAAGTACTTAGCTCTTTTTAGCTTGTTGAGCAGCTCCGTGATCAATGGGAGCGGGTACCGATTCTTCTTGGTCATCTGGTTCAACTTCCGATAATCTTGTATGGGTCTCAGTTTCCCATCCTTCTTTTTGACGAAGAAGAATGGTGCCCCCCATGGTGACTTGGACGGCCGTATGCGTCCGGTTCGTAGCTGTTCTTCTAAGAAATCATCTAGTGCCTCCTGTTCCCTAGGGGAGAGCGCGTAGATCTTGCCGGCGTATGGCTCGGAATTGGGCAGCAGTTCGATTGCGTGATCCCACGGTCGCCGTTCGGGGAGGTTGTCGAATTCCTTTTCCTCAAACACGTCTCGGAAGTCGTGTAGGTACTCGGGGACTACCTCCTCAAAGGCTTTTGCTTCCATGGTCTTTCCGGCTGCGATGGCGATCTCGGTTGCCTTCGTAGCGCGTACTCGCTCCGCGATGTCCGCTCTGCATTCTTCCCTATTTCTAATCCATGCGTCAGCGAAGATATAATAAATGTGATCACCGTCCTCGATCTGCTCGTGTTCGCAGTCGCAGGTGAAGGTGATCCGCCGCTTCTTCCAGTCAATGGTTGGGTTGTGGTCTTCCAACCAGTCGAAGCTGAGGAATATGTCAGCAGAGACTAGCTCTGTGACGTGGAACTTGCGGGTTTCCAGATGCGTGTCGATCTGCATCTGGAGTTCGATGTAATGCGTCATCTTGCCTGCGGCATTGGTACTACCGTCCGCGTTGTACAGCTTGACGTGCCGGTCTAGCGGGATCTGCTCGAGTTTATGTTCCTCGACGTAGGCACGACTGATTACTGATCCCGTAGAATCAGAATCTATCAGTGCTTTCGTGAAGAGGGCACGTCCGTCAGGGCGGTGGAGAGTGATCGGTACTTCGATCTGCTTTCCCCGTTTTCCCGTCTGGATTACCACTACATTTCCTCGGAGTTTTTCTCCGGTAGAGCCAAAACCCGCTGTACCGCGCGTGGTTTCCCGAATGTTCTTGACGATACGTGTGTCGGGTGTCATGTTGCACTCGAGTATGAACTGGGCTATCCTGTCCCCATACTCGACCAAATAATCTGTTCCGGTCTGATTATTTAGTATGACTTTTAGTACCCCGGTGTAGTCCTCGTCTACTACACCGGCTTCCACGTCGACTCCCTTGAGGGCGAGTCCGGATCGTGGGGCTATTCTGCCGTATACACCATCGGGCATCCTGATCTTGATGCCCGTGCTAACGGTGACACGCTTTCCGTTCAGTATAATGACCTCCTCCGCAGAGTGTAGGTCGTACCCCGCGGCCCCGGCGATCTTTCGCTCGGGTGCTATCGCGCGGGGGTGGTCTAGATAGATGTCGAGCGTGACTGCCTTGGACTTGGCACGTCTACGCCGCACTTTCTTTACAGTCTTTTTCTTGACTGTGGGCCCTGATGCGTCTGCCATCGTCACATCGGGGTCCACAACCGGGTCTACGTCCATGGGTACATAGTTTACATTGTTAATGGAGGAATTAAGCACGGTATTTTCCTCCCGCCAAGCTCCAGAGGGAGGCTCCTCCGAGGCTGTTACAAAACGAATCCGACGAGCATGTTGAAGCATCGTCGTCGTCACTATGATCCCTGTCTACTGAACGTGGTACAGATATGTAGTCAAATATCGGGGCCCCGGTTCCAAGCCCATAAAGTCCATCAACCGGATCGGTCTCCTCCGTGGCAGATTCAGAGTTGCTATTTACTGTTTCCTCTACTTCCAGAACTGAGAAACGGTTAGAGGGGGAGGGACGTACCTGGTTGAGTCCAGCTTCCTTTGCGGCCTCAGGGTTCTCCTTGGCCCAGGCTGCAACCATTCGGATGAAATCCTCCTGGCTGACTTCGCCCAGGACCTTCGGAGCATCATTCCCTGCTTCGACGGCCTGTCTTGTCCGCGCTGGTGCGGATGGACCGGCACCGGTATTCCCTCCGCTGGTGGCTGCTCGGGGCCTCCAGTTGGGTTGGTGCCAAGTCGGTTTGTTGCAGCCTTTGCCGGGCTGCTCTGCCTGCGTTTTCTTGCAAGAGTGGCAGATTCTCTTGAGGAGGTTGGCCTTCTCCTCCGCGGAGTACTCTTTCCGCAGCGCCTGTTCCGATGACGCTGTTGCCCGACTTTTGCCTTTGTCGGGACCCGATGTTGTTGACTTTCCGTGGCGCAGTTTTTCCTCATCGCGGAGCCGTCGCATGGCGTTGTCCGTACGGAGGATCGCCTGTTTCCAGGATTGATAATCCTCCGGGATCTGGACGTTGTATCCTCGCTGCGACTTATCGTTGACGGTGGCGGCGACAAAGGCGGAGTGTACGGCCTGGTAGATCTCTTTCGGGATCGCGGCAGTGACCCAGCGATGTACGATTTGATTCTCTTGGTCGTACTTCACTTCCGAAAGAAGTCTTTCCAGCTCTTGGAAGTACTCCTCGCCCTTACCGATGGCCATGGTGAGCTTTTCAGCTGCGACTGCCGACTTCTTTTCCAGGTCGGGGTCGTCGAACTTTTGGTGTAGCTCCCAGATGAAGCGTAACCAGCTCATGTGCCATTGTCCGTCGCGATAATGCTCTCACGTGAATGCCGTTACCCAGGCGTCGACCTTGGGACCCCTGATCAGCGAGATCGCAGTGCCGATCTTTTTGCTGTCCGTGAAAAGAAGGGGCCGGTTGTCGTCGATGTACACCTTTAACCTTACCACCCACGGGATGAAGTTGTCGCCCGTGAATGCTTCCGGTTCCCGCACCTTTGACTTGTACCGGGGGTCTGGCTGTGGCTCTGGGAGCATGGAGTATGCATCCCATTGCGAGCTAGCCGGTTTCTCGGGCCGCCACATTGATGCCCGTGTTCCCTGAAGAGGCGCGGCTCTCCAGGTGTTCGCGTGCACGTTTGCGGGGGGAGCCGACGGAGGGACCGGTGCTGCTGCCATTGCCGAATAAGGTACTTGCGGGGTGATGACCGGGGGGGTGTAACCAGGTAGGAACGGGTTCGTCTGCCGGGTGCCTGCGTTCGATGCCGGTCGCGTGGCCGGGTTCACCGGTGGGGGAGATCCCATGTGGATGGACCTCACCCAGTTTTCAACCGGCCGGAATCGTTCTTCCGGGACCGAGGGTACTGACCTTACAGGGGGGGACGCTGCGAGTGTATTGATGCTGCGTCGCCGGCTGCCAGTGCATCTGCTTGAAGCCGTTGAGCTTCTCGCAGGAAACGGGCCCCCATATCGGCGTTCCATACCCCGGTTTGAACCATGGTGGCGGCCACGTTTTGGCACCGGTTGCCAAAGTCGTGGGCGGTTGGGTTGGGCGGGAAAGCCCACTGCATTGCGAGGGGTGAGTCGATGTGACCCAGTTGACTCCCCCCGCGAATCGTGTTCGACTGTTCCCTTGCCAGACGGAACGCCTCTTCCATCCTCTCGATGCCGGGACCTTGGTCTTCCTGCGATGCACCGTAGGCGAGTGATCGGCCGGGGAGTTGTCCGTCGAAGGTCCCGGTGTGGATCGAGGCGACTTCTACCTGCTGGCGCGGAGCGTGGATGCTGTCTGCTACGGAGAGCAGGGCGAAGTCGTCTGGAAGGCCGTGAATCTGGTAGTTCACCCACTGCCCTGGGTGGAACGGGTTGTTGGTGACGGTAGGTGTGCCGATGAGGGTGCCGCCGGGGAGTGGTATGTTTCCGGGTCGGGGGCCGCGGATGTAGTCGAGATTGTGTTCGGCCATCGTACGTAGTGTGTTTTTACAGAAATTGAAAAAGCAGTGGCCGCGACGTTCGAAGCGCTACCCGCCCACTGTGGATCAGCCTATAGCTGCGATCGGGGTGGTAACTAGAAACTTCGGTTGTCCGCCTCTGTCAGAGTCCACTCCTTTTTGGGAGTGCGCCAAGAAACGCTAAGGGGTTTTCAGCCCAAAGCCGGCAAGTAAACTCTGCCTCCGAACCCTCGTCCAGCCCCGAAGCTAATTCGGGATACCGGGGGGACGGGAACTATCCGCCTGGGATGGGGCGTGTAAAAACTAGACGTAGTTTGGCCAAGTGGCCGTATGAACAGGCTGTGTCGCGCCTCTTCAGCCGCCTGGTGGGGCGCTGGGTTGTATAGTGACGGGGGAGCGGTAATGCTCGTACGTGCCGCGGTAATGCGGGTAAATAGGTGCCCAGTGCCTCTGTAAACTGCCGTAGGGCCCCTTAACGCTTTTGATTATTATGCGTCGGGTACACGTCTACTACGGTGGGGATAAGACCCAAAGCCTTTGCGCCGTATTGCACGACGGTGGCTCAGTAGCTTAGAGACAACGGTAGGAGTGGTCCCCTACACGCTGTTCACAAGTGGCCCCCAGAACTCAAATCCCTTGACCCTGGGATGAGACGGGTGTGGATAACTAATCACGTGCCCGGATGACAAAAGTCAAACGAGGGCGAAAGAGAAGTGCACTTTGCCCCTAGTGCACCGGGGTTGCTCTGGAATGAACTCAGAGCGGGGGGGAGACTCGTCTTATGACACAAGCACGTTCTCAAGCAACTTCTCAGGGGAAGTGTAATCGCGTGGAAGCGACTTCCTGATCTGAGGCTACTCAAGGCAGTAAAGGCCAAGACGAGTCTGGGGTGCTCCCTGCTCGTCAGGCCAGTATATATGCTATCTAGGTGTTTGTACATGTTTGGCTACTGTACAGTATTACGTAAGCTAATAGTCCGTGATAACCCTATCCTAGGGGTAGAGCCGAGAGAAGAGTGTCCGGGGTCTGACTAGGCACGTGTGGGGTGTTCGGGGTCCTTGCACGTGATGCTAGGCGGGCGCTTAGATAAGATAAGGGCTGTCGTTCAGTCGTTGGCTAACTGAATGAAATCGGCTTGTGACACAAGGTCGGATGCACAGGCTAGCACATCTTGTAGCCGTGAGTTGCACTCTAGCTTAGCTTGCTCAGCCAGCACTTGGGCATTTCCTTCCCCTCTCTTCGGATACACGTGCTGCTGCTTTAAGGGCTTTTTTCACGCTGCGTTCTTGCACGAGACACGCTTGTTCCGCCTTGAGTGTCTGGCTATCCAGGCCTTGAAGAACACGCCTGGCACGTTTTACCGGGGGTGTACCAACCAGAGTGATTGGTACAACCTTTTATCTGTATGATGAGTAGAAGACAGTCTTTTGCATGGTGTACTTGTCATGTCTGTGCATTCGAGAGGCGCTCAGCGCGCCTCAGAATGCGCGGTCCCGTGACTATCCCGATTAGGTATATTCGGAGTTTCAAAAGTTACTGTACTGCTCTCCCTTACAGTCTCCCTTACAGTTCTTCCAGTCGCTACTGGACGGTTTAAGCTACCCACGCCCTACCCTCCCTGCATCCCTCCCTCCAACTCCCTAGTATTCAGCCTCTCGTAGCTTATACCGTCCAAAGTAGCGACTGGAAACGAGTCTACAAGAAGCGGCCGTACGCGTCGCGGAAGCGTCGTTACATCACGTGCAAGTACGTGTCGGGCGCTTCAAATGCATGACCGAATTCACGAGTTCCGATAGCGCGCGGCTCGCCACTTCGGTCTGTAACTCGAAGTTGGCCGGGAGCTCTCATCCAGCCCTGCTATCGTTACCGATGTTGGATGGGACACAGTGAGTAGAACTCGCTTATGTTCCTGTGTACTGCGACGGATCCAGCCCTGTTACAGCTTGAGGCAGTCATGGTGCACCTCTCTCGACGACGCGCAATCTCACTTTCGCCAACTGCTCGCTTCACATTCTGCAGTCGAGTGGAAGCGGGTCGTAATCCCAAGCGATAACAATGCGAAAGGCAAAGCTCGTGCGACTACCACACCCGGGCTTACAGACGTGCTATTACACCGCAAACCCACTAAATCTGGCGAAAGCGTGTACAGGGCCATACTGGATGTACCTGCCATCGATGCTCCAGTTTCGCTTGAATGTTGGAAGGCTGTTCTGTCTACCCCAGAATTGAGAAGGGAATGGGATCCAGCTGTAGAAAGCGCCCATTCGGTGGAGATGCTTGATCCAGCCACCAAGGTCTCGAAGGTTAACTTCACGCTCGGGTGGCCGGCGAAGTGAGTTTATCCTCTCAGCAAATGTTCCATCTTTAATATCTGTAAAGCCCTCGAGACGCAGTTGTTATCTCGCGTATCCTCAACGACACGACCACTCTTGTTAGCATTTCGACTTCCCTTCCTCGCTCTCCCGATGAACCGGCCTACTTGCGACCGTCACCGCCTTATGTGCGGTCGGAAGTATCGTGTGGGTTTCTCTCGATCATATTCGGCGGTACGCTACTAACTATGCACGACAAGTGTTTGCCTGGTGCGTGCAGATTATTGGTGGCGAGTCTCAGTCGAAACATGGGCCGAGGCTCCGCATAACGTGCTTCTGGCAACATAATCTCAAGTCCCTGTGGACGTTCAACACTGCTTCTAGTCTTGCTCAACAACTTTGCGCGATGATGGTTGGGCTATATAAAATGGTCAAGAAACGCGGCGCTCGCATACCACAGCTGACAGGTTATGGCAATGGAGTTTCCATTGAACGTGTACGATTCGAGAACGATCGTGAAGCCCTGACTCTGGACTACTCAATAGTACCAGAGGACGAAGATCATACCCAGCATACTATGGAACACGGGATAGATGAGCTGCATGCCATACGGGAGTACCGGCGGCTCACTCGTTCGGTAGAATGTGTCTTACCTGTTTCAATTGGCTGGGACGTTCAAATATCGACGAAAGCGTCATCTGACCAGGTGGCTCAGCTTCCTTGGACAGCGCGTGCGACGCGCATGTCGACCACATCCCAGGCGGCGACGTCCAATGCTCCTCCGAACGACCATGAAGCCGCTGTCTTCAACGTCAAACATGCCTCATTACCTGATGATCACTCTGTCCTCAAAGTCAGGATAGTGATTGAGCTCTCCGGACCATCAGGTGGTATACGGTTAAACGGCATTCCTCATCCAATGGAACAGCTTGAAGAGCGAGATCCCTTATCTGCACAGATTTCCCAACAGATGCTCCAGGACGCATCCAGCATGGCCGAGATCAGCTTTAACTCACAATCGTCGATTAGCACCATCGCTGAGAGTGCATCGAGATCATCCACACTACCCGAGCGACCGCGTCTAGCCCGCATGACAACAGAGCGTACGGCGGCTGCTGTAAAATCCATCCTATCGCGCGTAAAGCGAAATTATATCTATTTCTCTTCTCTTTTGCAAGAACCGGAAGCCAAGTGGAGACGCAGTGAGTGCAGTATTGTCTTCGCCCTTCGAAAGCGCTCTTATCGTTCGCCAAGCCACCGAGGTGCGCGGTGTTTCTGTGGCACAACTAGACTCGATCGACCCAACGCTTGTGGTGTACCGCGCGGAGGCTACATTTGTTGGCCTAGGGCTTTGGGATCTGTACTCTGCTATTGCTACTCCGGGCGCACGAGCGTTCTGGGATAGACTATATGACGACAGTTTACTTCTCGAACATGTGAACGAGCTAACCGAATTATGGCATTACAAGACGAAGCCTGCGTGGCCAGTCACGTACGTCTGTTTCACATCGCGAGTGCGATTACTGAGAATATGAATATGGGCTGATATATATATATATATATATAGGGGCCGCGATGCAGTTGTCCTCAAGACTGTTTACAAGTCACCAACTACAATACATGTCTTCGCGTTCTCTGCGGACGACCCAAATTTGTTTCCGAACATACCAATAGCCGATCCTGGCGTTATACGGATGCAGGTCGATCTACAGGGATGGGCGATCGAGGCACTATCTCCGACCACCACTCAGGTTACCTTGCTGGAACAGTCCGATCCCAAGGGCTGGTCAAATAAGGCATCAATTCCCCAGCAGATGATCACAGCTGTAGCCGGTGTCGGCGAGTTCGCCATCAAGTGCGGTGGTCCACCTATTGTCACACGGCTAGAAGGTGCGAAGGCGACTCAGATGCGCTACGATCACGAACGAGGCAACTTCCGTGTCGAGTACGAGGGAACAAACAACGACCGGAAGGCCTCGGTCCCACCAATCTTGGAGGAAACGCCGATACCTGTCACGCCTTTGTCGCCGGCTCTCCCGGTCATTGAATGTGAAGTCAGATGCGATCTGGACGCCTGGGCGTCGTCGTTGGACATTGTTATCGATCCGCCACCACAGTCAATATCGTGTCTCAGACGACATCGACTGTCATCAGGTGGTGGCGGCCTTTGGCTGACCATTACACACGATGCGATGACCACTGGGGAAGGAGAACGGCTGCATATCATCGTGAAACGAAGCCCGATGTCTGTGCCGAAGGAGAAGGGGCTAGTGATGGTGAATGGTGCGAAGATAGACGTCGACATCGAGGAACTGCCGGAACGCGAGATCAAGAACCTACAAAAGAGGAAACGCATCAAACCATCCCGTGTGCCTCTCGATCAACCGCCTGTGCTCGGCGTGATACGCAGACGCAGAGCGGAGTGGAACGAGGATGAAGGCGCAGAGACACCAGACAATGATGACGGGAAGATGACAGCTGCGGGGAGTGTCACCACATCTGCGCCCACGTTCGCAACATCTCTGACTGGCTTCTGGAACTACGCGATTGAACAAGCCACAGTAACGACACAACAAGCTGTCGCGGCAATCTCCCCTGCTATCACGAGCGGGGAGGATGCAGCACCCTCAGCTTTCAAGCCTCCAATGTATCATGCTCTCGAGGCTCTGTCATACCTCCAGAGCGTCCATCATCATCCAAAGGCCGATGGGTGGACAGTCGTCAGCGAGAAGGACTTCCTTGTTTATCGCAAGGTTGATGCGGATATCTCACCCGTCTTTCCGGTGCACAAGGGCCAGCGAGTAATTGAAGGGGTATCCGCCGAGGAAGTGGCCTCCGTCCTGTCCAGCTACGACTACCGAAAACAGTGGGATACTCGGTTTGACTCTGCCTATATGTTCGAGGCCTTTGGCGCCAAGCTGCACACGGAGTTTGTCGTCATGAAAGGTGGGTTCCCATTCCGTGATAGGGGATTCTTCTTAGCTTCCTTGATGGCCCGCGAGGCCGTACCGCCATCTCCCTCACGCCGCAACACGGGAGACACGGAGCAGTCACAGGATAGCCGCGCAGCAATCTACTGCGTTTCTACGTCATTTTCACCCGAATCGGTGTCGTCCTTCTCGCCAGCCAAATACAATTCTTACAACCTCCCGATCGGCCGTGTCTTCGTTGATGGATGGATATTGGAGACGCTTGATCCATACGGTGCCGAGAACTATGCGATCCCATCTACAAGATGCACTCGCGTAGTGGCCGTCGATTATGCCGGATCGATTCCTGCTGCTGTCAATGCTTCAATCAATGGGACGCTACCGAAATCAATATTGGCGGTGGAGGCATACATGAAGAACATATCACCGCCCCCTACTGCTAGGCTGCCTGCTGCAGGCGTAATGCTTGCACAAGCGAGTGAGAATCCACTGAGGAGTACTTCGTGGACTCTTCGACGCCGAGACGCAATTCGAACTTTGATATCGACGCAATTCCGCCCATCAGACCAGACATACAAGTGTACCGTAATGCTAAATAGCTCAGCAGCACTGGCACCACGCCAGCCACCATCTGCTATCGAGAAGCTCCCCCGACCCTGTAAGAGGTCGCTTGAGGGACGTGCAAAGTCGCCCGAAGGTACACTCCAGGACAATAGAGGAAGAGAGGCATCCGTAACCACTCCGACATCGCAGCAAACTCCTAGCATGTCCCCCGAGTCTGGTCGCTCTCGGTCGCGCGAGGGGGCACGCTCAAGACCGGGCACGAAGTTCAACTCAAGGGGCGAGGTGCGGCATCCCACTGACCTGCTCGTCACAGAGTTAATCGTCGACTGCAAACTGTATCCGGGCGGGTATGAGGTGAACGTTTCATCGCGGGTGGACAAATTGAACGCTCGGATCTCGCTAACGTCGTCCGTGGGAGAAGAGCCACCGGGACAGACACCTCCATTTTTGTATTCCGTATACACGCTTCCGCCATCACCGCTGCATTCTGCGGGACTAAACACCGACCGCCCACCGCGGCACCTACTGAGGCTCACGCTGCCCACGGCACAATATCAGGTCACGACCATAGAGGATCCACTCACGGGAGAAACGCGCAGCGCTCCGCCAAAGCCCCAATGGCTATTGGAAATGGAAGAAGGCCGGGCGGTGCTCGATATCGAGATCAAGCCGGCGTCTGGAGAGCGCTCTACCAAACACGCGACGGTATCTATTGGCGGGACCGCGGTTAGAGTGCTAGGCGAGAAGGAGTCGCTTACTAGCCTAGGGCGGGATGAGCTGCTAGATAGTCGGGCGTCCAAGATGGATATTCTGTCGGGGTAAGAGCTGCTTCGCTTGTGACTGCATGCTGCGAAGACTGACTTGACACGGACATTTCTAGCTCGTCCGGTGAGGGTGACGAGTTCCCGGGGGAGCTGCAGGTGCCGATTGCTGTAGCAGATGACCTGCTAGAGGCATCGGCACTGGCGGCGCGGTTGGTGCCCGCGACGGACGCTGCAGAAGCGGAAAGCACCGCTGTGGCTCTGGAACCTAACGCGGATGCTGGCAGTGATAGCGTGAGCGTCCGGTTCTTTCTGCATATCATCTGACATCTGCTGAGAAGATATCTCCCTGCCAGAATCCGCAAGTAGTCGGGTCTCCTGTGGAGACGACAGCAGGTGACTCGGCGTCGACTGGGCTTCTGCGCTTCCTGAATGCGTACCCCAATCCGCTGCTCCGCTTCACGGCACAGGCTCGGCGATCGACTGGAAATGTGAATCCCACGCCTGGGTCCCCACCGGAGGCAGCATCCGGTGGACCCGCAGGAGAGACACCACCGTCTGACGAGAGCGGCGTGGACAAGCCACAGGGTGAGCGCGTTGCTGTGTTGGCGCCCAGGACGGTGAAATGCAGGGCGTACCCTCTATCGACGGTCGTTATCATTGCGCTTATCGCGTTCCTCATGGGCTCGTTTCTGCGGTCGCTGCTGTCTCCAGCCGACTTCATTTACGTGGTCTCGGACCGTAGAGATCTGGAGGACGTGAGCGCGGGGTGGCGGGAGATCAAACGGCTACTGGAGTTCAAGTACATCGTGGGCGGGTGGGACTTTCAGATCGCGATGGTTCGCCGGCATTGAAGGCGCAGAACATGGGGCTACATCGTGTGTGGGCGCAGCTTTGAGATGGCAGTGGCTCGGCACATCGAAGGCATGATACCGTAGTGCTAATCTAATGATAGCGTAGGCATAGCATAGTCTGTTGTACAATATATGGATATCCGGGCGGCGCAAGGCCACACGCAACATGCCGAGGCTGAGTTTGGGTCCGCCCGATTCCCATCGGGACCCTCGCGCCTTCTGCCTGCACTGCGCCAGACTTCGACTTAACCCCGTCACTTCCCATCGCAGGCGATACCATCTTGCCCTCATCGTCGTCCACAGCGAGCTCGCCCTAGCCAGCATCCTACCCGTCGCCAGTCCGCGGCCCCTTATCGAACCCGCGACCCGTCGCGAAGACCTCGGCTGTGCTCTCCCGTTCTAGTCCACATACAGCAGGTTCTCTACCCGCCGGAACACCTGTGCGTTTCACTCAGTCTAGTTACATATAGCATCTCTTGAGTCTGTGTCTGTGAGCAACCTCCCTTTCGCTCGTCTGACTGCAGCCATCTACATCTCGCGTTTCGTCGTCTCAGACTCGAACAGGCCAGCCATGGCTACTGGAGCAGATGGAGCAGGTCGCAACGAACCGTCGACAGCCCCGACATGGGATGGGGACAAAATGTGCGTTGTCTAATGTGTCGTCCGGTTTGTAGACTCATGTGTGGCGGCGCGTAGGTTCAACATTTACATTCATGATTATTGCCTAAAGCGCGGCTTCAAGAACACCGCCGCTGAGCTTCAGAAGGAGGCGAACATTGACCATGATGCCTCTCCACCGATCAACGCGAAACAGGGTCTTCTGTTTGAGTGCGTATGCTGCTCGTGCACTCGTACTAAGCTTCAACCACGTTATCAGGTGGTGGAGCGTATTCTGGCTACTCTTCTCGGCAAAAACAAACGCTACTGGAAACGAAGATGCGCTCACATATACGCAGGTGCGCTCGTCCATTGTTGACTACAGACGTGGAATTATAAGATTGCGTGCTCCGGCTCAGGCGCAAGTAGCGAAACAACTACGCCCGCAAGGCCAACTACCTCCCGGTCGACATAATGGCATGTTGAGATCCGGGCCGCCACACATGGCAGGCTACTCCATACCGAATGGTGTAGCGTCAAATGGTGTCCCACCGACACAGGGCAACATGGCAAACGGTGGGTTCCCTGGGGGTGCACAGCCTAATGGGGTACCCGCGCCCGCAGGGGCAGCAGGGAGTGCAGCATCTCAGCAACTGCAAAACATGCAGCAGATCATCCCGGGGCAAAGGCCGGGGGTTAGTTCCTTATTGTGTTATTCACCGCCAGTCTTCTCATGCATTCATAATAGAACGCCCCTCCGACAGGCCAACAGCCCCCGGCCCCCACAATGGGCGGTCCACAGCCATTAACGCAGATGAATAGCATTCGCGGCGGCATGCTACCTCCAAATGGGCCACAAGGACCAATGGGCTCCCAGCAAACGCCTCAGCAGTCCTTTCAGCAGCTCGGCCGCTCACCAAGTGCATCCGGCTCTCCACCGCAGAACAACACCATGACGACCCCCAGTCCATTGATGGCGAACCGACAGCCGCCTTTCCGGAGCGCTGAATACAACCAGTTGCTTGCTCAACCGCCGCATATGTTAGCACAGCTTAAACAAGAAGCGGGCGTGCCGGGCGACAAAGAATTACTCTCCTTGACAGATGACGAGAAGGTGAGTGCATCGCGCGCAAAACTTAGTGGATTGCACTTTAATGTATGAGCAGAATCGCATGCTGAGTGTCTTGCAACGACAGCGGCTTCAATCACAACAGCAACAGCAACAGCAGCCTCCCAAGATTCGGCCTGCACCCCCTGGCACACCTGTTGCGAGCAACGCAGTTCCAGGCCCCTCAGGAGCTCCAATGCAACACCTTCGCAATCCGCAAGTACCTCCCCATACTCCTCAACAGATGCACCAACAGATACAACAGCAACGGGGAAACAAGCGTAACAGCCCGTCGCCAGGGCAGGAGGTATGTGGCCTGCCTCTCCTGAGATGCATCAAATTGATGTGAGATAAACCAGCCGGATGGTTCGCCGCCAGACCGAAAGCGTGCTCGTCCATCAGCTGCAGGAGGCGAACAGGGCCCAATGCAGCAGCCCCCAATGGGAACGTTAGCACCACCATACCCTCATCAGCCACAACAAGGGGGACCTCCGCAAATGATGCGACAGATGCGCACGTTCCCTCAGGGCATGCCGGGGATGAGCATGCCGATGAGCGGACTCACTGGTCAGCAGATAGGCGGCAATATGAGTCCCGCGATGATGAATCAGCCGGGACCGGGCGGGGTGATGACACCGCAGATGGCGCAGATGGCGCAGGTGAGCTGGCATGTTCTACTCGGAAGCGAGATTGTTGCTGATAGCTACGTCACCGCCGATCACGCAGATGAATGAGCAGCAGTACAGGGCAACCATGCATCAACTACACCAGAAAAATATCCCACAAATAAATGGCGGCCTGATTCCAGGCGGCGCGGGGGCATCGCCATCATCGTCGGATCTGCATTTCAGTATGGATGCGTCGCGACCGCAGGGGCAGTTCCCGGGACCACAGGGGCCGTTGGTACAAAGACTCGGTCAGAACAAGGGGCCTGGAAATGCGATGGGGCCTCCCCCCTCTCCAAGCTCGAAGGGCATGGGGACGCAAATCAAGGATGGCAACCCCGGAGATTCGTCAGCGCCGAATGCGCGGCCTGATTCGTCCCCACAGAATGCCGCCGCGGGTATTGGGCAGGGCGCGGGTGGTCCGCCGCAGGGTGGGCAGACGGCTCCTCCGACGCCGGGCGCTTCGAACATCACACCGTCGCCAAATGCGCTGCTGAACGGTAGTGGAGGTACGCCGTCGTTGGCGTCGAGTCATCCGCCCGGAAATCCGTCTGACCCCTCCGGGGGCAACATGTCTCTGGTGGACAACTTCATGATGTCCGAATTGGACACGTCTATGTTTCAGCCAGAAGACCTGGATTTTGAGCGCGACCTCGGCGCGTGGTTCAACGCGGATCATGTCTTCGGGAGCACTTCACTAGATTGACAGCCGGCTGCAGACCTCCGCCAGCCTGCATGAGGTCGCTTTCTTGAGCGATGTTGCGGACTCAATTTTGGCGCTGCCGTCGTGTTATGGATTAGTTGCATATCTGTGCGTGCTGGCTACCTCCGTCGTCGTCGCCGCGCCTTACATCTACCCGGATGATGTTGTATTTATACCAAAAGTCACCGCTCGCTGGTACATGCTTCATGATGTTCCTTTGTCTATTACTACTCCGTGTTATTCCTGCTGTCGCCTTCTATAGTAGTTCTCGTCGTCCGTCACTGCTGCCGCCTGGCTTTGTGTCATCCTAGTCATGTATTTTGATAGCCTTGCCTACCATTAGTCTCTGGATGGAATTGATGCCTTGTCCTCTACTGGGCTCTGAGCGATGTTCGTCGCCGCAATGATACGGGTGCGCGTGCATTACTTCAAATTTGGAACTTGGAGACGCGGGTCCTACTCACGTGGTCGCGTCTCTCAGTCAACGTACTGCCTAGTTGAGCCTTTCTGTGCTGCTCACTGTGGTGTAGCACGCATAGATGCTGAGCATCTATACAATGCATCAAGGCCTATAATAAAAATATACCCTCATGAGCCGTGATGCTCGGCCTGACTATTCCTTGATAGTAGGTGCAATGATCTATATCGTTGCGAAGTCTTTTGACTGTAAACAGTAGATCGTCCAGATATCATATATGGCGCTCATTTAATTGGTCACTGATACCCACGAGAAGTAAAGCAGTGAGGCTTCTTGACTACCTCGCTTGTGCCTTCCGCCATAACAAACGCAAGCGCATCTCCGAGAGCCAACTGCCTGTCTTCATCTGACTCGAGATCGGCGAAACTCGACCGTGTAGAACGCAGAACAACCAGGATTACATCTCGTACGGCGTGGGATATATGGAAGGACTGCGTCATCCTCATCGTGCTGCAAGATACTAATACGCTCACGCAGATAGTGGCATAGGCGAGAAAGGTCTGCACTCCATGGCATCTGGGGAGAGGTAGGTCCTTGATGTCCACAGTTTGGCCACACAATTAGCAGTCACCTCACGTATGATCAGCATCTGGGGTTCATACAGCAATGGCACCAGTCACAAGCTAATAGCAGCACGGCAGCAAATGTGCGTTAGCTTATCCTTAGATTAACAATGGTCTCTGTTATCAATCGAAACCCGACAATAGCTTGCTACAGCCATTTATGGAGGAATTGCTGGAAGGATGGAATCAACCTGATCCCTGTCTTGACTTGAGCGCAATCTCAGCGTGTTGCTCGATGGAGTGCATGGTTTGAGGGCACCGCATGGGGAGCTCTATGTGACGGTCATGGTGCTTGCAGTGCAACATAGGGTAAGAAAAGTACAAGTCATCGTTTATCGTTCAGCCACAAGAATTGATTCAATGTCAATGCTTCTTGCATATCGGTCGGTCTATATTGCCACACACCGATATAATTCCGAGTATAAGGAGCTTGTCCCCAAGCTGTTGACGCATGGTTGACAGACATCATGGATACGAGACTCCAAAACACCTTTTGTAAGTTGTCTCATGAGTGGACTGACTAGCTGTGAGCGTGATTCTCACGTGTAGTCTCTAATTCACCACCTACAGACCACCGATGTAGTACAAGGTTAGCGACCCACACGCGGGATATCCATGATTCTAACGTTGTTTCTTTCCGGTTTCGACTGTGCTTGGGGTTTACAGTTGCGTGGATGGCGGTAAACGGATCAATGTGCTGGGATTTCGTGTCAGTACTCGTGATTGGCATTGTGTGGCAAATATAGGCTCAATGTCTTCATACACAGCCCACGCAAGATTGTTAGTAGCTGGACCATCCACTAAATATACGCATGCCCTGACAAGAGGGAAGATATCCACGCAGGAGTGCATTCTTGTGCTCTCCTCTTAGGAGAATACGTCCGCCCCATCCTGTCTTTCTTTGTCACTGCCTTTGGACGGATATGTCAATGGTAAGGTCCTTTGTACTTTGCGATAACTGTTGCGGGTACTGCCTTGCATATGATTCGACAGCTCACAAGACCGGATTTTGACAATAATGGCACCAAAATTCGGAAGGTGAGTATCTTGACAGTATCTGGGTATTGATTCAATATGCACAATACTCAGTCAAACGACGATCTCGGCTATCTGATTTGGGGAGGAATGGCCGTGGATTACGTCCGTAAATTCTTGCTCTAATGACCCATGTACCGGGATGATGGCGATACGACATAGAAACGCTTAGAACTAGAAATCATCTCTGTGATATCCAGCTTTATCCAGTAGCTATGCATTGTATCTGTGGCTGCGTAAAATGCAGCCCTCAGCGTTAAATTCGTTCCCAACAACGAGTTCATCCGTGAGGGTGCTTCGGAGAAGGATGGCACTACAATCACTTTAGGCTTGGCTAGTGCAAGCTGCTAGGAGCTGTCAGTGTGCCTTGGCTCGCGCTTGATCAAATTGAACTTCACTCACTAACACGACTGGCAGCGGTTCAAGCGGCACGTTTGCAATCTCTGTGAACGAATGCCAGTCGAGGTGATAGGTGCGTTTGATACGCATCTGTAATGGGCTTGCGTAGAACTTAAACACTTCGCCGAGCTTCGAATGTTGACATAGCTATCTGATCCGGGTAAATGTGGGCGCTCGTTGGAGCATGAGCGATCGGGACGATCGAAGAGTCACCCTTCCTTATCTATCACGCGATCTAGCAGCCTCCATGTCTCAAGCAACGCCTGGGCGGATTCTAAGCATCCAGTCGCACGTTGCCTATGGATATGTGGGCGGAAAATCGGCCGTCTTCCCTCTACAATGTCTTGGATATGACGTCGATGTATGTGCGAACACCGGATTGGCTGGAGTTGATACAAATGCTGTCTAGATTGTCAATACAGTAAATTTCTCTAATCACTCAGGTATGTGTAGCGTGCAAGACACAGCTTATTCCGCAAGCAGACTGAACATATCTACAACAGGCTACGGTCGCTTCGGCGGCTTGAGAGCCAGTGCTGCGGAGCTTTGGCAGGTATTCGATCTAATGGAAGAGAACGGATTTTTGTACGGCGAACGACTCCTCACTGGTATGAATCTCCGCCCTCCTATGATAACTCAACGAAGCTGATGGACGACATGAATCAAGGCTATATACCTGGAGCAGAAGCTTTATCTGCCGTCAAAGATTTAGCCGCAAGGATGCGGCGGAAGAGCCCAGAATTAGTCTACTTACTCGATCGTGAGTCTGATCCTTTTATAGACTTACGCAATGCATATTATTTGTGCCATAGCTGTCCTGGGCGATTCAGGCAAATTATATGTCGCCCCTGACACGGTGCCTATTTACAGAGAGGCACTCCAATATTCAACCATCATTACGCCGAACTGGTTCGAAGTCGAGTAAGTGTATTCGTCAAACTCCACATAACCAATTCATGCTATCCCTGGAGGCTTTTGGCAGAGTGTTGGGGTCAGAGACCGCCTAAGCCGCCATTGAGACTTGCGCTTCATCATTCCTGATGGAATGGCGAAGCGCAGGTCTCACCAAGGTGGCCCAGCGCTCCGCCACAGTGCACACGTGAGATGAAGCCGACCCCTTAGGGTTGATATGTCTACGATGCAGCGAGTCTACGATGACATGACTGACGCCTGCAATCCAGTAGCTGGGTGTGCGGGGTCTAGGGTCGACCACAAATTCATCGGTTTCATAAAACAAGGCTAGAGCTGATTCATCATCTTGTGTCTCAGGGTTCTGACGGAAGTGCGGATATCGGACCTGACCTCGCTACGCCGTGCCCTCAAGGTACTACACGAGGACTACCACGTCCCCAACGTGGTGATCAGCTCCATCCCTCTTCGACAGTGGCTCCTCGACATTCTTCCCACCCACATCCGACCACGCGCTGATGTCCACGACTCCGACTTCCTCGCTTGCATCGCCTCTGCCAAATCCCCTGCAGATGACCCTGTCACCTCGGCGGTACATGCACAGTATATCCCATGCCTCTCGGGCTATTTCTCCGGGGTCGGAGACCTTTTCTCTGCGCTCGTCATCGGGCACTACAAACCATTAAATATCACCTGCATCCCGCCGATTGGAGAGACAGAGACGACGCTCTCGTACGCCGTGTCCCAGGCACTGACCAAGACACACGCCATCTTAACGCTCACCCACGAGTACGCCCAGACCCTCCCCGAGGAGGATCGCTCGCCGTCTGATGAAGAGCTTGACGGGCGCGACATCGAGCGGAAAATCCGACGGATGCGCGGCCGAGAGTTAAGAGTTATTCAAGGACAAGACATTATCCGAGGCGCAAAGCCTGTTGAGTACCGGCAGCTGCTCCCCTGGACGGAATTTTGGGAGGCAAAGGAATCTCATTAAATCATTCTAGAAATATAGTGGTTAGGGTATCCAATACATAGAATACATCGTGTGCGCTATACAGGATATCCAATGTCCGCGTACTATTATGTGGATACAGACTCTGTCGGGGCAGGCTGTGGTCGGCGCTGCCGCCGCTTTCTTTTGTAGAAACCGAACGCGGCAATGCATAGCCCTCCCAGAACCACGCCAAGGACGGCTCCGAGAACTTCAGCAGCAATATCGCCCTTCCTTGCTTGCCTTGAATTAGAAGACGTTGATGATGTAGGCACTGATACGACTGGCGAAAACGGTGGTATAGAGGTAGCTGCTGGCAGGGACGCTGAGGAGAAAGGTGGGGTTCTGCATTGGAGTCAGCATAGGGGCAACTAACATGATTGCAACAAGTAATCACCCGTTGGCTGCAGTAACAATTGTGATATTAGATATATCGAGGCGCGTAGAGTAATTAGCAGGAATGTAGGTGAGTGCAAGCGTAGTCGCTCGATTTGGCGGCAAGTCAACAACAGTGATAAGACCGGCAGCAGTGTGCACTTGTGTGGTGATAGACACTGTAGGGTCTTGAGTCGAAAGTGTTACATTTGCAGTAGCGGTCGATAGGTTAGATGTTCGAATGTAAAGGCCGATACCTGCAAGCACCCGAACTACGCGTGAGACCCTGCTTACCTCCAGATAATTGGTCAGCTTCTCGTACCTGTAAACGTCAGGAATAACTGAGGCACCAATGCTCCGCTACCGACAGTCGGTCCCTCCGTCGAGCTGATGATGCCTGAGGCAACATCAGGCGAGGGCAAGAACTGCCTTCCAGACCGGTCAGGCCTGTGTTCGAGAGCGAGGAAACCGAAACACACCACGCGCTGTCACATGTCGGTGCCGTGATGTTGCACGCTGGAGGGCTGTAGACGATCTGTGATGCATTGGGCTCTAGAGTGACGTTGACCGAGGCAGCGCTGGCAGTGCCAGTGGTCGACCAGCATAGCAGGAGCAGCCAGAAGCGAGACAGAGAGGCCGTCTGCATGTAGATCGTCGACGGGGGAGCTTAGGCTGGACCGCACAGAAGCCATGCGGAAAGCCTGGAGGCCTCGCCACATATATTTCGTGACCCATCCATGCCATGGCGACGAGACGTGCAGACCTGGATTGACTGACGCCGGAGATGTTCACATCCCTGCCTTCCGAGGAATCCCAGCAGACGTCTTCGGCTCGGCCTTGCAACTTTGCTGATGGGAGCCTGTTCGGGCAACTTGGAGCCGGGTCTTGTGTCGGCTAGTATGGGGTTAGTGTTCCGAGGCATCCTGTGTGCGGTGCCTCGTTTTCACAGCGTCGAGGGTGGCGTCGACGGTTCAGCGGGAGCAGCGCGCAGCGAGCGGAAGCAGCAGACAAGGTGCACTCGACAATATCGTAGACATTTCGACAGGGTATGCTCGGCGTTATATGCTTACCAACCCGTTACCACACGCTTAGCCAGCCAAAAATAACCTGACGACACAAGGCGACAGGCACCACCAGGCGCGCGTTCACAGGCTGGCACGGCTTGCTCTCTCCCTCCTCGTTGTGTCTGGCGTAGACGGCCTCTTCCTGCGGGAAGCTCACTTTCATTTCCCCTGTCTCTCCTTTGACTGCACAGACCTGCACAAAATGTCCGACGCCATTCATGCTAAGAGGTTGGCCAAGCACCACCGTCTGGCCGGGCGAGACTTCTTCTCCAGCCTTGCCTCTGAATTCGGTGGCGGTGGTTTCGGTGATCCTGCCAAACCGACGACTCCTGGTGAGTAACCTGTTGTATCTCTTGCTCTGGAAATTGTGACTGCGTAGTGGAGTGACTTATTGGCTGATCCTTCACACTGGTATCTCGATTTAACCTTAAGGGCATGCGCAGTACTGCACGCAGCCTTGCCCCTACTGCGATCCTACGGCATTCACTACGGCATTGGTCATATAGAGCTGCGTTGCTTAGGCACCCGCGCATCTGCCGATGTTAAGCTCGGCGAGCAGCCCGACCGTAGCACACGCTGAGTGTGTAGGGAATTATGCTACGATCGACAATCTCATGATGCGCTGACAATGAAGCCCGTAACGCATTCCATCTGTGAGTGCATTGGCAATTCAGGTACCAATGCAGCGCATCATGAGATTGTCGTCTGCAGTGTTCCTGCCGGGACTAGATTCCCCACGTCGGCCCTTGCATTCCCGTCAACATAAATCCCGCTATTGACAATGCTGATATGGGCATCGAAACGAGATTGCACGTGTTGCGTTATATACCAAAGAGTGGCTTTCTCGGATTTTCATGGTTGGCGGGTCCGTCTCAAGCTTCTGCAGTCCTGTCCGACCCATGGTTCGTAATTGGGCGATGCGTCAGTATCTGCAGTCAGCTATGCAGCTCGAGTTCGCTAAGATGACGGCCGTGCGTCTCGCCCGCCATACCCTGATCAAACTTTGATCGCATACCCCGCTCGTGGAAAGCTGGTCCACCAATGCATGTCTGTGCCTGAGAACTGAGCACCGGTTTGACGTAGCTCCACTCTGTTTGCATAGCTAGATTTATCTGACATTGCTGGACTCAACGATCACGCATGGATTCCGAGATGGAGTTGGAATACTGATATTCTTTTTTTCTCCAGCTACGTCCAGCTCTGCCACGCCTAGCTCGACAAGTGATACACACACTACCGCCGCTCCCACTTCGAAGGCTGAGACGACTAAGTCATCCTCGTCCACGGTAAAGACCACATCCGCGACCACGACGTCCTCCTCATCTTCGACTTCATCTGCCTCCTCTACGTCGTCTACGGAGTCGTCGTCGTCGTCGTCCACGGAGTCCAAGTCATCTTCTACTACGGCCAAGTCGTCGTCCACCCAATCGTCGACGCAAAGTTCATCTTCGACTTTGTCGTCGTCATCCTCGGCCTCCTCTTCCTCTTCGTCTGTGACACCTAGTGCGACCCCATCTAGTGCTCTGACATTGGCTACACTGCCTCCTGCAGCGGCTACTACCCAGTTCCTGACTACCCCTGTGGGCCTTGACACGCCGTCTAGCATCGTTACCCTTTCGTCAACGGTCACGTTTGCTGGTGCTGCAGCAAGCTCGGCTTCCTCTAGCTCCTCCTCCGTCAGCACTGGTGCAGTAGTCGGCGGTATCGCTGCTGGTGTTGTTGGCGTCGCTGGCATCCTGTTCGCTATCCTGTACTTCTGGGTATGCATGCCCATCCTCATGCATGAATGTATCCCACTTACACATTGTACAGCGTCGCTCGCACAAGCACGATGATGAAGTGGACTTCAACGCCGACACATTCAGGCGGCAGTCGATCATATTGCCGGACGAGGACATGCTGTCGCGTTCGAGCTCGATCAATCGCGGCAACAACGACGAGAAGTACAACGCCCGTCCGCCGTCGATGACGATGGAGAACAACATGGCTGGAACAGGCGCAGGCGCGCCTGTCTCATACAACCCGCAGCCAATGCATCAAGGCTACAGCGCACCTGGCGGATACTACAACCAGTACGCAGCTCCGCCGCAATACGCTGCACCGCAGCAGTACGGCCAGATGCCCCTCGCTCCGGCCCCAGCACACACTGCCAATCCATTCGCTGCACCGTACGGCCAGGTCCCCGTGGGCGCCGTCGTCGATGCTCGTCAGTACGATTACGGATACCATGGCCAGAATTCCGCTCAGCCCGTCCAGCGCCAGCCGTCTAATGGAGCCGCGCAGTACCTGAACCAGCAGCATACGCAGCCACAGCCTCCGAGCCCCGTTCACCAGAACCTCACGCGCCAGCCGTCCGCCGGTCCCGTGCAGAGCCTGTACCGTCAACCGTCTGCTGGCCCTGCGCAAGGCCTCCAGCGCCAGCCATCAGACATTGCGACGTCGAGCTTGTACAGCCAGCCCTCGGATTTAGTAGCACAGCTCCTGAACCGCGCCCCATCTACTGGTGCCAACCAGCTCCTCTCGAGACAGCCTGCTCCTGGTAATCCCACGTCGGCAGCAGCCTCTGATGCGCACTACGTTGATCTGGACCGCTCGAGCGTCACTCCGTTCCAGGCCGCACAGTATTCGGAGATTTCTCGCCAGCTGAATGTTCAGGCGCCTCAGTCCGCAGCGGCGCCGACCCCTGAGATAAATGTTATGACAGAGAAATCCGGTATGCTGGCACCTATGTCTGAACCCGCTTCCCCCGCGCCTCCGTGTGCTAAGGATGACCAGCCGCCTCCCTCGCCGTCCCCGTCAGGACCCTTCTCTGACAGGGCAGAGGTCAAGGTCGATGATGCCGAGCACCTCGATGCCCCTGAGGACGAACACTCTAAGCGTGACTCGTTCCCGCTCCCACTCCCGAACTTTGACGACCAGCCCCGCGTCGGCTCTACCCCGCCGATCCTCCCTGAGATCCAACACTACCGCGCGTTCTCCCCCATGGCAGCTGAATACCCCACCGCATCGATGTTGCGGTCTCCCCAGAACGCTTCGTTCAACATGCTGTCCCCTCCGCCTACTGCGCGCACCGCTCGCTTCTCCCAGGGATCTGCAGTAGTCCCCGCGAGCCTGCTCGCCGCCGGGAGACCCCTGGCAGGCAGCGGCGCTGAGGCCGGCGTGAGGGTCCCCGAGACGGCCTATACCGTCCACGACAACGAAGACGCTTACTCCGGCATCTAGGCTGGTCACGTCCCATGTACCACCGTCCGTGTCATCTGCAAGCTCCTTGTGAATGGCGAAAGCCGTGTTGAAGAGCCGACTCCGCTCGGATGTATCACCTTGTCTAGTGATCAATGACTGTGTCAGAGCCTGTGTTCCTGCTTACTGTGCGACCTGTTTCGGCAGGGGGCAGAACTGGCTTCTGAGACACCCTCGCTGCTGCTCTTTGCTTTACTGCTGCCCTTTTTAACGTGTTAGTTTGTCGTCACCAAGACACTTCGTACGATCCCCTTCCCGGTGTATACGATGCATCGGTAGAACGTTGTTCTCGCGCATTGCTATTTACTGGGTATTTATATTGTCCTGCCTTCCCGCTTACTTTACGTTGTTAGCTTTCAAACGTGCTGGTGTAGCGGGGTTTTCGAGGCTTCGGTCCACCTATACCATCGTTCCCTCTAGGCTTAAGATCATAACATGACAATTCTATGCTCAGATGTTCGTTGTGAATGATGACTAAAATAATCAATGCGACTTGAAGCATGTCGGTTGTGCAAGATCATAGCACAGGGCTAGCTAGTGCTGAGTGAAAAAGCTAGATAGCCGGTGAGACTACGCAAAGTAGACCGGATGTGATGCATCTCGAGGTCAACCCTCGTCCATGGCTTCAACTCCAGCATCTTTCCACCAGGAAACAGGACCTAGCCCCTGTTCTGCTATTGAGCACTGGTAGGGTGGCGAGCCATGGTCAGATAGAACATGCTAAGACAAGTCATGATCGCTCACAGTGATCGTATATGGTGGTCGCCTGGCCTCGACCTGCACCTGCTGTACGCCCTCGGTAGCTTTTGGCGGTCCGGGTTCGTCGTCGTAGAACTCGTCTGTCTCCACACGCACACGCAGGACCTCCCCCGCGTCGATGTACATTCGTTCTGCAGTTGGGGAGTCGAGAAGTTCGTGCGTGGTTTTGGCTTCCGATCCTGGAAGCCAGAAATGGGCGCGTTCGTTCGAGTCACTTTCCAAACACTTGCGTCAGTTCAATCATATGGCTCGGCGCAGGGAATGACTTACAATGCAGAGGGTTCGGGAAGATAGGTGAGGGGTATGTAGATATCGTCGAAGAATCCTACAGATACTTCAGAGCGAGTGAGTCTGGGAACTATGTTAAGGTAAATCTGAATGTACGTCGTATGCCGTCCTCGTCCGACGATTTAACTTTCGCAAGGATGACTTCAGAAGAGAATGGTCTGAAAATTGTCAGGCGGAAGATGACTGTCCTCCTGTGAGCTTTCACATGATATTTGACAATATGAAAACTACTTACCCTTGTACCACAAGAATCCATCGCCATACCGTACCTTCCCTTCCCCCACTTCGGACAGGTCGAATACGCAAACACACAACCCGACATCGTGCAGTACACGGTTTGCATACTTTTTGTTCAGCTCATTTGTAATGGCCTGCTCTGGGGGCGCTCCAAAGTTAGACGGATGGACTGCGACTGTGTCCTGAAGAGGCGATGAGTTTCTTTACCTGAAGAGATCAGTCAGACTCTGGTACCTTGATAACGGAAAGGACAAACATAGTAATCCTTCCTAAACTCGCGCACTGCTATGAAAAGCAATGACTGCGCAGACCCATTGACCCTCGTGGGTTTTTGTGGTGTACTGCAGTGTCCTGCGAAGGGATTGGAGGGCGCACAGGCGCCGGATCAAAGTAGTACTGCAATCTAATCTAATCTCGGCTCAGTAGAGCCCTCCGCTACTGGAAATTTAGCGTGCTTATGCCGGGTCCATAACGTACCCCCTCTCACTTTTGCGTCCGCGTCTTTCGTCTTGCTGTAGTCTGTGATCTTTCAACTCAGAGCACGAGAATATGTCGGACACTCTGCCGCAGCCCGTCGCAAGCTCGTCAAAGCCAAGTGTACTCCCCTCAAAATCATGGCAGCACTTTGTCGCAGGCGGGTGAGTGCAAACATGCTGTGGTTGTCTGGCAATCACTGAAGATGTTATTGTGCGTTGTTAAACCGCATGAAGATTAGGAGGCATGTGCGGAGCGATTGTAACGAGCCCCTTTGATGTTGTCAAGACACGATTGCAGTCGGACCTGTTTCAAGTGAAAGTGAAGAGCGCATCGCTCGGGTTGGCGGGCAATGGCACGGTTGTTGCACCGCATCGATCGAACCTCCTGTGGCATTTCGTAGAAACTGGGCACATTCTGCGGTACGGAGCGCCCTTACGCTCCCGTGGAAGTTCACTGACACCTTATTCGGTCGTCTGCAGAGATATCTACCGGGAAGAGTCTTTCCGTGCGCTTTTCCGTGGTTTGGGCCCAACCCTTGTTGGCGTGATCCCCGCTCGCTCTATCAACTTTTTTACCTATGGTAATGGCAAGCATATTATCGCAAACTACTTCAACAACGGGCAAGAAAACAGCTGGGTACACCTCAGCGCTGCTACCTGTGCGGGAATTGCGACTGGCACTGCGACGAACCCAGTCTGGGTCGTGAAGACCCGCCTGCAACTCAGCCAGTCGTCTGGAGAGCGGCTAGTCGGGGGCTCATGGGACATGATCAAGCAAATCTTCCGGCAAGAGGGCATCCGGGGATTCTACAAAGGCTTAAGCGCCAGCTATCTAGGCGTAACGGAAGGAACGATTCAGTGGACATTGTATGAACGGCTTAAACGAATTACAGCAGGAACGGAGGGCAAAGGTGGCGTGCAAGAGTGGCTCGGCATGCTGGGAAGTGCAGGGACGGCGAAGTGTGTGGCGACGCTGATCACCTATCCGCATGAGGTGCGTCAACATCTACATTGCGGTAGGTGCATAACTTGACATTGTATGGTTTAGGTCATCCGGACACGATTGCGGCAACCTCTCGTGGATGGCAAGATGAAATACACGGGCCTTTGGCAGACATTGCGGCTGGTTATCGCCGAAGAGGGCACAAAATCACTTTATGGCGGTCTCAGTGCACACTTGATGCGGGTCATCCCCAACGCTGCTGTGATGTACTCTATCTATGAAGCTGTCCTCCGCTTTGCATGATATCACTGTAGCGCTCATGCATTATAGTCCTGGTATTGGACTCATCCATTCTCATGCTCCTGTATCATAACATCCTACATTATGTTTTTTCATCTCCCACACCCATTTTGACCCCACCCCCATTCATCCTTTATCTAGGTAGGCCAAAAAGTAGTGCGCACTTGCGCGACTGTATACATCATAATCGGCGCTCTCGTTACTCTGCTGCTGTAATACCCATAGACCGTGTCCACCATTATCAGAGCCTATCGATTGCCAGCAGTCCAGCATATCCGTGTGCAAGCCTCTCCGTGATATCATTCCAGGTCAATTTACAGGAGACGTTAAAATATTTTGTCTGCCAGCGTCCTCCTCGAGCATCAACTTCGCACGTACCGTACACGCTCAGTTCTCGCCGCGTCCGAGCTTATCGAGCGCGCGGATACCCTGCTCGAACCACTCTTCCCGTGATATCCAGAACTCCTCGCGGTTCTTCATGATATCTGCAAGGACGGCGCCACCTAGGAACACCATGTGTTTCCGGCGTGGAGGGTCTTCGATCCGGATCTTAAATTTCTGGATATTCGCGTTCATGTCAGCATGAGCGATTTTGATATCATGGCAAATTAGTGAGGATATCCATGATCAGCGGGGTCATGGATATGTGAAGGCAGGCACGCACGTTCAGCCGCGAAGGGTCGCCGTTCAACACGCGGGTGAGGTAGAGTTGCTTCATTTCCTTCTCGAGCCTGCTCGGCAGTCCCGGGTACATGCTGGACCCGCCAGACAGTACAATGTGTTTGTAGAGTTCGGCACGGAGATCTACTGCGGCAGCCTGGATAGTCTCATAAAGCATCTCTGTACTCGTCTGTTAGGCTGGGTCTATTGCATTGGATATCCACGCATACCTGCAACACCAGGCTGCTCGACGTCGACTAGGTGTGGCTGGAACATACACTCTGGTGCTTCAAATCGTTCTGACCCGATCTTGATCACCCGACCATCTGGGAGCTGTACATAGGCTGAGCGTAGACCCTCAATACAGTTGCATTATCACACACTGTATAGCTCTCGACCAGAACGGTTGTCTCCTCTGATAGTCTGGTGTCGAGATCGAGGTCGTAGCTACGATGTTTGTTGTCATGGATATATTTTAGGGCTCGCTCAAAAGAAATACACACCTCACATAGCATAGCTTCTCTTTGATCTCACGAACTGTCTCGAAGTCTGCCGTTCGGTTGAACGCATAACCTCGCATGAGCAGCAGCTTGATCAGATAGCGCGTGACGTCTCGTCCAGCAATGTCCAATCGGCGGGTCAGATGTGGCAGTGCGAATCCATCGTATACTGGTACAATGTGTGTAACACCATCTCCAGAGTCCACCACCACGCCCGTTGTCAGACCTGGTCACTGGCAGGGTAGCTTCAGACAGACGGAAACCACGAAGCTCAGACAGACCTTGCGCGTACAGCGTCAACACGGCCTGTATCGCAACATACACACCACCAAACCCGTACTCCTCAAACATAACCTGGCACATGCGCTGCCGGTTGACCTTGGGGTTCATCGGGGGCTCCGTGAGCAGCACCTTGCGACCCTGCGTGCTCACGCGCAGCTTCTCGTCGAACGTGTAGTCCCAGAGGAGCTTCATGTCCTCCCAGTTGCGCACAATACCGTGCTCCATTGGCTGGGTGACCTGCAGGTAGTTGCGGTTCTCGGCGGCCTCATCGCCGATCATGATGTCCTTGATCACGGCCGACCCGACACGCTCCTCCGCACGCAGGATTGGCCGGCCAACAATCGAGGGAAATACTGCAGTAGCCGTTATAGCATATATCCAGACGATGTTATGCAAGCTAAGACGCACCATGCTGAGGGAAATTGGACCCGGCGTATCCTACTTTCACGAACTGCGCTCACGTTAACTGATGACTTGCAGTGCGTGCGCGAGAGCATGGCTTACACCGGTACCGTTATCGACCACCAAAGGCGCAGTTGGGTCCATGGCAAGTTAGTAGCAGGTATAGATGCTGATTGTTCGAATTGAATGCGCCACACACAGAGTTTATGAGTGAGTCGTCTGGCGGTATTGCTAGCAGTCTAAGTGTGTAGACAAGCGCTGGGTCACGCTACGTCACGAAGAGCGATAGGCGCATAACGCGTCTACCAGTCACGGACGCGTTCCCGACGTGCGCTAATCTGCGACCCCACTCAGGTCTAAGGCCTACTGTTGTCTAAGGCCTACTGTTGTCCTGCGGATTGCTGGGATAGAACTCTGCCAAGTGGATTTACTTACTGCCGGGGTGTACAAAGCTGCTGATGGGACGCGCCCCGAACTCACCAGCTCCCATGACCCTGCCGAAAGTCTCCTTCGAGAGAATACAAGATGAGCTCTCTTCATACCCCATTGGGGTACACGACCAGCAGGCAAGATCCTATGGCTGTGAGTGAATGGTAAATGCGTATGCTCTGGCTGGCACCCGCTAATATGTGGCAGATAACGACTTCTCCAGCTTCAAGAGACCAGAACACTACATTCGTTACATCGGTGCGTATGCCCCATGTGTGCGTCCGTACGCCTTCTGCATACCACGTCGCGTATATAGAGCCCCTCGAGAGCGAGCTTGCAGAGCAGGTGGAGTATGACATGGATGAGCAAGGTTTGTGTCTGCATGGAAAGTCACCGTCGCAAACTGTCAACCAACATCGTTCCAGACCAAGAGTGGCTTGACGCAGTAAACTCCGAGCGTAAGAAACAACATCAAGATAGTGTCTCGTACGAAGTCTTCGAGATTGTCATGGACCGCCTGGAGAAAGAGTGGTTTGATCTGGTACATAAGGAAACCTGCTTTTCCCGCTCCGCCGCTAATGCCACAAAGTGCCCTGCAGACGAAGAATATCCCCAAACCTGACATCGCGCTTCCTTCTGAAGACTCTACATGCGCTATCTGCGATGACTCAGAAGGAGAGAATGCCAACGCCATCGTCTTCTGCGACGGCTGCAACCTCGCCGTGCACCAAGGTAGCGTCCGCTGAGGAGGGCGTCGTCAAGCTGCTGATTGTCGCCCAGATTGTTATGGCGTTCCGTACATTCCAGAAGGCCAATGGCTCTGTAGAAAGTGTACGGTCTCTCCTGAGAACCCTGTAGTGAGTTTCCTAGCCGTTGTTCCCATTAATAGGATCTCAAGAACCGCATTGGTAGTCTTGCGTTCTATGTCCGAACGAGGGTGGTGCCTTCAAGCAGACCGTTCACGGCGACTGGGTGCATCTCCTGTGTGCCATCTGGGTTCCTGAGACGCGTGTCGCAAACGATGTCTTCATGGAACCCATCACGGGCATCGAGCGGATCCCAAAGCAGCGCTGGAGACTGGTGAGTGTTTCATATAAATTGACTGAATAGGCAAGTGTTAACAAATGGCGCAGAAATGCTCAGTCTGTGAGATCAAGGAAGGTGCCTGCATTCAATGTACCAAGTCATCCTGTTTCCTCGCGTTCCATGCGACATGTGCAAGGAAGGAGAAGTTGTTGATGCCCATGAAGGCGTCGCAAGGTTCTGAGGCGCCGACACTGGCGAGCTATTGCGAGAAGCATCTACCTGTGAGTGATCCACCAAACTCGAGGTAGCTACCCCTATTTACCCTTCGCTCGCTAGAAAGAACAATATGACGCGCGTATGGCCGCTCTAGCCTCAGAACACGCGGACGGCGAAACATCCGAAGACAAAGATACAGCCAGATCGTCCAAGACAGCCCGTGCCTACGCCAAGACGTACAAGCCAGGCCCGCCGCTCGTGCCTCATATTATAGTTGAGCGCATATTACAGTACATTGGCAAGGTGAATATACGGCAGAAACGCGAGTTTGTCTTGCTGTTGTGTAAGTACTGGAGCCTCAAGCGCGAGGCGCGGCGGGGCGCGGCGTTCTTGAAGAGATTGCATCTGGAACCTTGGACCGCGTCATCGGGCAACAGGCAACAGACTGACGAAGAGAAGGCTATCAAACTCCGGGTATATATTGAAGTCCTGGGTGTGTGCATTTCGCTCACGATTTGTTGCTAGTACATGAAGAGCCTCCGGAAGGATCTCGAGAGCGTCCGTATGATCGCTGAAATGTGCCGCAAGCGCGAAAGCCACAAGCTCGACCGAGCAGAGACCGTACAATATGTGTTCGACAAGTTCTTGTTTAGTCATGAGCCTCCACTTAGGATGGCCTTTGAGAGGATTATGGGGTATGTATCTTTCTCATCTTTCGTATAGTAGTCTCATCTGTTCTTGTAGAGCCGATCGCAACGAGTATTTCAAGAACCCCGTGTCAAAAGTCGATGTTCCCGATTATTACGACGTCATTAAACATCCTATGAGTTGGAGTATCATCGACCAAAAGCTGGATAAACATGAGTATTTGGACCTCCAGGCATTCAAGGCAAGCGTCATGCTCACCTTGGCGCTGCTTGTACGCCGACTCACATGCTCTTTCTAGGACGATATCAACCTGGTTATCACAAATGCGATAACCTACAACAAGTCAGGAACGCCGTTTCATAGAGCAGCTCAGAAACTACAGGCCCTCGCAGAACCTATCATGGGTGAATTGGACAAGATCGCGGCTCGTCAATCAGTAGCAGATGAGAGTATGGAGGGCGCGCAGCAGCGCCAAACTTCTGTCATAGGTGACTTGGAGCCACCACTCGAGCTGTTGGAACTGCTTGTGTCCGAGGCGGCCATCAGAAATGACACGGAGCTTATTTTGGATAAGGATCCACTGTCTTCTCTGCTCAGCTACGAGCTTCCCAACATCAGACCGCCACTGCCGCCACCACCTCCCAAACCGAAGCGCGACCGCAAAGCAGACCTGGAGCGAAAGCGCTTGGAACGGCAACTCGACGTTCGCGGACCTCGGACCAGGCGTGGAAAGGCTATGTTGGCCCAGCAGGAGGGCGGCGAAACGCATAACGATGGCATCCTTCCAGAGTCTCTTCCCTCTGAAGAGATGCCACTGGCTGGTCCTTCCAGCTCCGTCACTACCTCTGGGGAGCCTTCAGCGTCAAAATCCAGAAAGAGGTGGCGGCGCTCGGCGCCAGAACAACCTGGACACGTCGATGCCCCAAGAGTTGAGGCCGTGGATAGTCATCAGTCATTTCAATTGTTTGACAAAGGTTGGATCCTCCCTGAGGACCAGAAACGCCGAGGTAGACCTTCGTTGCCACATCCGCCAGCTCCGCCAATCAAGAAATCGAGATCAGGTACGGATACCTATTTGAGGCTGCAAACGATATTGCTAATCAGTGCAACCTAGGTCGCAAATCTCAGGCCCCTCTCGATGCGGGCGGAACGGATCCGTCACAAGCGTCTAATTCTCTGGGACCTCCTTCTCAGCCATCCATCGAAAGCAGTGCATTCCAAGCAACATGGCTTCCGGGTGCTTCAATGCAGTCTACTGCGGGAGTTGATGCACCGCAAATGGCAGTGACTAGAGCACAGACAACGGCTGAGATCGAGGCATTGTCCGCAGAGGCGTTGATGCAGCTCGCCACCGCAGATCCACCTATTATGCATCCAGCACGTGCTCCCGAACCCCCTGCTGCTTCACCTATCCACACTCCTAAATCTTCCTCGGTCCGAATGGACGAATCCGCTGCCGTAGTCCTAGCTCAAACCCCAGATATTCCGGTATCAGATCTTCATGCTTCACCATCTCCTGGTCTTACTTCCCGGCTAACTCCCGATCTTACTTCCCTGGCTCAGCCCGAGATCCATGGCGATTATGACGAACATCCTGTGGATGAGATGCAAGTAGACCCTGAAGATCAACATGCAATCGAATCTTCAGCCGAGAATACGGAATCATCGCCAGCATATCTCGGCGTCCGCTCACCCCCTGAAGCTCGGATCGCAGTGCCTGAGGTATCGGCCGGATCATCTATTGCTGATACTGCAACCCAACCCTTGGAACCTCCCGCCGGTTTGGCTCCGTCGCCTATGGAAGCCTCCGCATTGTCCGCGGAGCCCCCTGCAGCTTCCTTTGAAGGTCTTTCAGCTCCTCTTGTAGAAGCTATGGAAGTCGACGGGCCAGCACTCGCACAAGTCGCGTCAGAACAAGTGGAACAAGCCGTTGCACGCAAGACTCCTGCGAAAGGACGCCGGCCACAAGCGCCTCGCAATGTCATCATCATTGAAGAGCTTGACACGCCAGCAACGCGTCGGGAAAAGAATCGTCTCAAAACAGCGCGAGCACGCCGCCTCCGCGAAGAAGCCGCGAAAGTTGCGCTCTTGCAGTTGGCAGCGCAAGCCCCAGCAGACGCGGGCGACGGGCCATCCGAGGAGCCTGCAGTTGCCGCAGATAAGGGCTCTGATCTCTCCTCTCTCAGCGATCTGAGCGATCACGAGGGTGATCAACCTGCGGTTGAAAGTCGCCTGCGACCGCGGTCTGTTGGTGGAAGCGAAGGTGCCGAAAGTCAGTCATGGAACCGAGTTCCAGGGTACCTAGAAGGTGGGACGTTAGGTGAGTGTTGTGAGTATGAGTGTCCTGTGAGCATCTACTGAAGTGATGGCTTTTACAGTGTGGGCAAAAGCGGGTGAGGGAACCATGACTTTCTGGAACTTCATTTGTCTCATCGAATTACAGCCACGTTCCCGTGGTGGCCAGCGGTTATTTTCGAAACCGATGATTCTGGGGTTCCGCCAAGGGTGCTGGAACAGTATCACGAGACAACTGATCGTAACATAGGACCGTTGCACATTATACGTTTCTTTGATAACCAGAACTCCTGGTAAGTACGCCAGTTTTTCATTGTTAAGCTCCCAAGTGACTAGAGTTTCAGGCAGCTGCTGAGACCAGACAAGTTTATGATGCTTGGTGAAGATATGAGTAGGCCATACCGTACACATTTACTTGTACATCACACCTGATATGACATCTCTAGAGTTGGACGAGTCACTCTTGGCTGGCAGCTCTAAACTGCAAAAATGGAAGACAGCTAAGATCAGAAATCAATGCCGCGCAGCATATCGGTATGTCCGCGCGTTTGCGTCATTGTATCCATTCGAGCTCACGTTCCACTGTCACCATATCAGACGCGCAATGGCCGAGATGGAGACCGATGGGGAAGTAGAACCCGAGGCAGGTTCTTCAGCTCATCCTCTGGACACCGCCGCTAGCGTCCCTTCTACTCAGCGTGATGCGGGTTTACCTGCTGAAAGCCCCTTCACTGAGGTAGATATGTCATGATTATTGACGAAGAGTATCTTCCTTCCAAGCCTTTGACATCTCGTTTGCATTATGATCGATCCATGGGTACGATATCGAACGGGTGAAACTCAGCAATTTCAAGAGTATGGACATACATACGTAACTCTGCTTTTTGCTCAATGATTGGCATCGAAGATTCTCGTGGATGAGTAGATTAACTCAATCAAGACCCATGTAATCTAAGGAGAGTCATGCTAAGCAGAGGTAGAACAAGTCGTGCTTCCCGCCGTTCCTGGGTCCAGGTTACTTCGGATAGGTGACTGTTTGGTTGTAAGGTTGGGGCCACTAGTCCGCTACAGATGTTTTGATATCCAGGGTCCTATGGAAAGCTGTAGATGTTAAGCCGGATATCTGACAAGATGACTTCATATAGCACAGTAATAGAGGTTTTAACGCTACAGCCCATTCCTCAGTAAGTCTTTGCGGTCAGCCGTTATATAATGTTCGCCGCCATGAAGACGATAGCGCGACTCCTCTCATACACCTTTACCTTGCTCTATGTCCTTGTAATTGCTAACCATGCAAGTACTATGTTATTTTATGCTGTATTATGACTAACACTGGACACCATACTTCCTTTGGTTTCTCGTTAGGCGATAATCGTCGGAGTTCCTCAGCGAACAGCCGAATATTAGGATTCAGATAGATGAAAGGGTTACAAACTGCCGGTGAGCCTCAATGCTCCAGCCGGCCTATATACTAATAGACTCCCTAGCTACCCGCCAGCTTGCCCATCCTTGCGCCATCTGCCCGCCATCTGCTCGCCACCTCCGCGCCATCATGCGCCATGGCGACGCCGCAGACCACCAATAACGACCCAACACCCCACGATCTGATTACAACCAGGCTGACTACTCTGCCTGGTTGACGCAATCGGCTGATGCTGTGGCCTCGACTGCACTGGCACGCTCTGGCGCCTTTGGCGGACACAATCCGCCGTAGATTACAAGACCCTTTTCAATTTTGCATGGATAAGTCAAACTTCTGCCAGTATCGCATGCACGGTGATGATTGGACACGATGTAGCCGCGAGGCCGCGCTCAGATAGCCGCGTTGCGATTCTAGCTCAGCAGAAGGCGACCTTCAACTTTAAACTCCGATCAACCCAAGCCATAGGGAAAGCCACTCCAAACTCTTTACTCGTCCTCCCTATATATCTCTCATCCAATCATAAAGACACACATATAATCATCTATGCCCAGCAATGCTGCAGGTAATATACATCTGAACAGCTGTATACAAGCAGATCATGGTGGCAGCGTGCCGCTCTATCTCTATAGCCTCCCGATCCGATCGCGACGCGTGATGGATATCCAAAGTGCTGAGATACGCCGATCACGGATATCCAGGATATTTACGATCCCGTGGATGGCATGAGTTGACCCCACGTCCCCCGCAATTCGAACACTGTACTAACCGTAGCCAACCTCCTGTTCCGCGTTGGTGGCTAGGTTGATGCTGATCTTGCTACATCATCTTATAGCTTCGCGAACGAGACGCAGTATACCAGTTTAAAAGAATGAAGCTGAAGACATCCTCACCATCTTCACTTTTTTACCGCTCCTGCTGACTCAGTCTTTTGAGGTCATAGAGTTAGGCAATGGGTCGCTGCACTTCTCCTACAGTCTGCATCGACGAGTCACCACTATCACATGCTACACGCCCTCCCAGAACAACACAGCCTGACTCATTGCCCAAACACACTACAGAATACAACCATGCCGGGCAATATTCGGTGCATAGAGGAGACAAGAGCCACGGTATGCGATGTTGCCGTGTGAGCTGGTGAGGATGAACCTTCTACACTGGTTGCTGGGATGTTCGCGTAACGTGCACGTACCATTAAGACAACATACAACTTGCGCGAGTCATTCCATCTCATTGGCAGCCGTTGGAAGGTCCTTTACTGAGTCTGTATCAGGCGATGATACCATCACAATGGCCCCACAAAATAGGTGCTATACTGCATTAACTCGATCAGTTAATAAAGCATAAAGAGAGCCATTGAAAGGTGCGGAACAGCATGGTTACAAGCAGGTCGTGCGCTTCATGCAGGGTCACAGCAGTCTAATACCGCAATACTTGACAAGCAAGGTCGAAAGCCCATGATAGAGGCTCGCATGATAGAGGCTCGCAGAGAATTTTCACTTGGCGTTATCAATCATCTGGACGTCGGCAAATGCGCGTCCCGGGTGCAGCATACTTATGATGTATCATGACATCCAATATTACATATGTCACAAATCGAGTTACGGTACATGGCAACGTCCGAGGCGTCTTACAACTACTATTAGAAGTTAATTTCAAACTCTCGCTCCCGTGTCTGTCTCAAACTGCTGTAAACCCTTGCAGATTTGTAGTTGCAACCGTAACGTGTCTATTTATCCTTGGAGTCTTAAGCTGAATCGTTTGTCTTCACACGAAGTACTGGGGAAGCTGTGGTTGGCTCACATTTGCGGTGTCTGCCGTTCATTGATTCCTCGAGATGGGTATCTAATGTTTCACAAATTCCGTAAGATTGTTCTGTTGGAGCTCTGTCTCCAGAAGATAATAGTGTGGCGTCAGACAGCATTCGATGAGGAGCTCACAATCAGTGGGACTGGTTCGTCTACATTTCGGGCATTCTATATATGTATTCATGAGTTTATACCAGCTTCATGACGAGTGAACAGAGTCTGGGGTTTCTCTGCTCCGATTGCGAGATACATTCATGTTATAGCTGCTTGAGCGGTAACAAGAGCTCCTCGTATCTTCACTCGAACCGAGCAATAGAACGTTAGCTCAGGGAGTTCATCTATGCCTGCAGCCACCAGACTCACAGACAGATTCTGATGATATCTTCTCTCAGGGATCATGCGATTGAGAATTGCACATCGCATACTGCGAGTCGGTGTGACAGTTCTCACCGTCATCCGAGGATAACATAATCAGAACTTGTTCCGAGTTCAGTTTGTATTTTTACAAACTTCTCAAAAAGTGGTGCTTGTCACAGCTGTTGCGAATCAGTGAACATGCATGCTCTACCCATTGGTACCGTACCAATGGCTGTGAACTCGCAACCAGTAACTGCAATAGGGATATGGCGCTTGCAGTACACGGCCTTTGGATATCTCGATTGATCGGTCCATCCGATATCGATATTGGCGCCTTCCTACGGCTAATCCCGGCCCGCATATGCATGTACTGTGATTTTCCGACGACCTCATCTCGACTCTCAATTCGCCAGTCAAACATGCCTCGAGATGCTTATAAAGTAGATATCTATCCATATATCTAATGGTGCCATAATATCTGTTCTGTACATCCATCACTTCCTGTGACACACACACAACCTCAGACACACACCCGGGGGAAGGGGGCTCACTCAAAGGCGCCTTCCTGGTCCGGGGCATCTAAGGCTGAAATGGCCAAGACAAGTCTGAGGTTCACTCAAGACTGTCTGGCATTTATATAGTCCTACACTATTTGTACATGTTATGGTGTAGTGTTGTGAGGTCCGGTCTCAAGGACTGCTAAAGACCAAGGACTGGACCAGGAACGGACTGACTAGGACCGATTCCATGGTCCGGTCCAGTCCTGGTCCTGACACGGTCCTGATCCCGGTCCTTCTGAGTGGTCAGATTTTGTAGGACCGGTAAGGACCGGTCCTGGACCAGTCCCGAATTTAACGTAGAATAGCACTTATAATGTGGTTACTCCAAGGTAGGGAACCATGACTGGCCAATTTACAATAAAACCAAAGTATTTAAGACCCCCTAGAGTGGGTCTGCATCATGTATATACCACTGGCTATTAGGGTAAACACATCAGACAGAAGCTGACATGAATAGTAATGACACAAGCAACAAACTAGCACTCAACCGGGGGAAGGGGGCTCGCTCAAAGGCGCCTTCCAGGTCCCGGGACCACTAGCCGTCAAAGGCCAAGACAAGTCTGAGGTTTTACGCTCAAGACTGTCTGGCATATATACTCCTAAACTATTTGTACATGTTTGTGTACGGCGGCTCAGAGGCCTCTACGTACTGGTATCTAACTGGCTATGGGCTACGTGCCGGTAATGGCATCGGAGCGCTGATGTCCATGGCGACGTAGCGTATAAGGGGCGGATCTAAGGAGTAGCCAATCTGTCGGGTTCGATCGGTGGTTCTCGTCGATCGTAGGTGCGCCGGTAATGGCGGGGTTCTAAGTCCGTGATCGGGCGTGGTCTGCCACGATCGGAGTCGGGCCAGTACGGGCCGGGTATAGTGTAGGTTGATCGAGCGTGATCGGCTGCGATCGGGGTGTAGCGCTCTGTGACTGATAGGGTTCTCAGTCGTGCAGAGCCTTGGGTTATTATCCCTGCCCGTTGTACTCGTAGGTCAGGGTGCGTACGGGGTGTAGTATAGTGTCTATGCCAGTAATGGCGAGTGTCCGTGCGGTGGGGACGCGAGGTGTTAGGTTTAGTGTACTGGGTCACGTGCGAGTGTAGACCGTGCCCCTAGTTGGCGTATAGCATAGTGTGCGGTGGCGGTTTAGCCTGAAGGTTGTGCCAGGCGTACCGTCGTGCTATTGTAGCCTGTTGGACTCTAGGGGTCGGCTCGTGACTCCGGGGTTTAGGGACTAGGCAGCGTATGCCTTGCTGTCGGGACTTGGACTGAGTTTAGGGTTAGACTGCTGGTGGCCTGCTAGTGCCCGTAGTGTCCTGTATAGCGGAGGGCTTCTACTAGCGTTGCTGTAGGATTCCAGCTGGGCTCGGATAGAGTGCTGTAGCGTGCGTAAGGCGTGAATGGGGTGTCAACCTAGGGTGTTCTACTAGGCTTTGAAATTGGCTTGTGACAGTACCCCCTCTTTTAGCAACTCGTCCCCGAGTTTCCTTGCAAGTTCCTTGGACATGGTTCGACTGTGATTGTCTGCACTGGGCGTGGTGTACTATTGGTCTGGTTTCGACGTTCTAGTGCCCGCGTGCTTAGTCTACTTGTAGGTGTGACCAGTGATGTCTGAAGTGCTAGTGTATAGCTTTTCTACTTCAGTGGTCCTATGCCCGCATGTCCTTCTGGTGCTGTTTGACCAGATTGCTCGACTCTGAGCTCTGTCTACCGTTGGATCACCTTGGACGCGCGGGTCCTTGGGTCCTGTAGACGTCCTTGCTCTTTGTCTTACGTGTTCCCTGGTTTCGACAGTGGGTTGTAGTGTAGTGCGTGTATGGTATGTCCGCGTGTCTTTTCTACACAACCCTCTTGCAAGTATCCTTCCCTGGAGCGGTTGACTGGCTCCGTGTGTCCGTATGTCCTGTTCGTCCGACCTGTTACCTGTTGTCTTTCCGCGGTTCGTGGTAGGGATGTCTCGTCTACCGTAGGTGTAAAATGAATGTAAGTAATAAGTCCTGGTTCCTATCCGTGTGTATCCTATCTGTATAGTAGGGGGGATGTGGTTCCTTTGCTTTGGTATATGGTTTCGTTACTGTGATGTGTGTCTTTTTTTTATTTTATGTATATGTTTTTGTTTCTTTTTATATTTTGTATGTTTTTTGTTTCTTTTTTGTTCGCCTTCAATTCGTCGGCGTGTTTTTGTATCATAAGGGTCGTATCGTATCGTAATATTCGTTGGAAGTGGGGTGTCTGGTTTGTTCTCCCCGGGTTCGTATAGTAAAGGTGTGCCTTTTGCTTATTGCACCGTTGTCTACTGCCTAAGTACGTGTGCGCGTGATGGCTTGGTTTGCCAAATGCCGCATAGTGGTAGCCCTTCACCGTGTCTTTGGTGAGGCAAGGGTTCGTTGTCGATGTCCAGAAAGGGTGATTTTCGTTAAATTGACCCGAAATAATCGATTTCCCCCCCCCCTAGATTCAAGCTGTCCTCGGCTTGTCGTTTCCTTCTATTTCTACTTATTTTTCCCTTTACTTTCTTTCCCTTCGTGCTTGGTCTGAGGGCGCTTCAGCGGCCTTGGTTCCCGAGGTTATGGTACTGGGAGTCGTTCGTGACTCGTGTTCCCAAAGGTTTCGGTACTGAAGGGTGGCGTGGCGCGGACGCGAGCTCTGGTCCGATTTCTAGGTACTTGGATCCTTCCGTGTTCGTTCAAGGTGCGTATGTTTCCCCGCATCCTTGGTGGTTCGTTATTCTATTTTATAAATATAAACGAGTGGTTAGCGATTTAAGGGGCGCTATCCCCCTGTGAGTTTGCTCGTGCTCGGGTATAGTTTTATTCGTATCTCTAGTAGGGTTTCCCCGGTGTTTCTAGAGATTGAGTCGTTGCAACGGGCCCGTAGGTTCCCGTGCTTAATCGTATACTTCCGAGGGATGTCTCATCTCGGTTGTATGGGTCGTAAGTACGCTTCTATGCCCTGTATTGGGTTCATAGGCGTTTGCACTGATGTTACATCCGAGGTATTACTCGTCTCGGTATTAGGACTGTATTGTCCGGTGGTTATAGGATATACTTATGTCCGCAGAGGTCCTTGGGTTTCGTTCTGGCCCGCTGGTCCTCTGCGAGCACAAGGATAATGGTACAGGGGTTTGAGTTGCCCCGGGGTTATAAGTCCATTGTGCGCTCTTTGTGGAGTTCGCACATCTACATATTGTACAGTTATATTTACACCAAGAGGCGGCATATTGCCGGTTCCCTCTGGTTCCCTTTTCGAGTTCCTCATAGTGTCTTTATTAAAGGAAAGTACTTAGCTGTGCCCGGTCTGGTTTACCGGGAGGTCACTGCGTTGGTTCTTTTCTGGCCATCTGAGTCTACTGGGGGTTGGTACATGGGCTGTCCAGCTGCCCGATCCATTTTACGGCCGGAATCGCCGAATGAGTGTGGGGGGCGTTGATGGCCCGAAGGGTTGTAAGGGCGCTGTTTGGCCCGCGTACGAGGTTGATTCGGGTTGAGGGACGATGGTGCAATCCCGTGGTTGCGTAACCGGACATGAGTGGCGGTCCCTGTTCCCACTGCCGTATTCTGGCTTAGGTACTGGGGAGTGGCGTCATGCCGGGGTTGGTCGGCTTCCATGGTCTTTACTGGCGGCGGCTACATGTTCAGCCGTTGGCCCAGGCGGTGTATGCCTGATCTCCTGCTCGGTTCGTTTCTTCCTATGTACGTTAGTGAATTTATAATTTAAAGTGCGCGATCTAGCGCGTGGGGGTATAGTGGCTGGGCGTCTGGTTCGCATGCGGCCCATAGTTCCGGGTTAGGGTCCGGCACGTGACGTCCTGCCTGCCTTGATCCTGTCGAAGGCGGGGTATAGGTGTATACTATTACAGCCGTCTGCTGGGGTGATGTGTCGGCAGCGGCGACTTGCTTATTTTTGACGATTCTAGTTGGTGTAGGGGTTTTGAGATCGAGCGGAGGGGGTTGCTTCCTCAGCTGGTGGTTCCGGTTTCTCAGCGTTCCTGGCGGGGTAACGCGAGGACTAGGGAACCCCTGCTTTGGTTGCGGTTCCCTCAGGCTTGATCGGTTACGACGGAAGTGCGCGTCGTATTGGGTTACCAGGACCCCCTCTTTAGGGATGGTCCTTCTACTTCTCCTGTTCCTGTTTTCTCTAGAATGTAAGCAAGTATAATATATTTTACATCCCCGCGATCTACTTGGTTCAGACCGGGGGCGGGGTTGGTTCATTGACCGGAATGATACGTCGGTCGTGTATTCGTTACCCGCGGTATTTCTCGTCGCGGTGGTGGACTGCCGGTGGTTCTCGTTGGCTGTCCCGGAATGGGTCGTCATGGATGTAGTGGCGATCGAATTGATCCGTCTTGCGCTGAGCTGGTGAGGTTCGCCGGAGCTCTTGCATTAGCGGGGATCGGTACTGCTTGGCGAGCCAAGTCGTCGGGCTTCGGAGTACTAATCAAGTTCATATTTCTGAACTAGGGCTTACGACTCCCTGTATGGGGTAGTTGCCTATCAGACGGGATTTCCTTTACCGAGGTGGCTCAGCCGGGGTCGTAACCGGTGCCGTTTTCCTCTCGGAGTACTTTCCATACGTTCTCAAAATGTTCCTCTTACTCTGGCCGTTCGAGCTGTGACTGGTCGTATTATTGCGGTACGATCTGGTCCGCGAGTCGGTTCGATATTCCATGGGGTGTCATTTCGGTTCCCTAAATGATCTATTCCGTTTCGAATCATTTAGTACGACTTTTAGTGTATGGACAGCGCGGAATGGTCCGTCGCACTGTCCCTTCACGTCCTCGCCGGTTAAGGCCATTCTGGATGTGGCGGGTTCAATGATTCCCGTGGGTAGTACATGTGCTACTACCGGGGTGCAATGTCCCTAGGGCCCGAAGGCGTAGTGTGACCTCCCCGCGGGGTAGGTCGGCATGCCCTAGCTTACGCCGTGTTGCAGTGGCGCAGTTTGTAGCGTAGGGGGTGTCATAAAAAATTCCACGTGCCCCTTCCCGTTCTTGGGTTGGTACACGCTTCATTGTAAATGTACGCCCTTTGTCTGGGTCGTACTGACTAGGTTCCACGCGCCCGTGGTCTGGGTCCGCGCTTCATGTGTTATAGGTCGTGGGTCTGGGCGAGGCTGCCATTTCCCCTCGTCCAGACCCGTGGTATGATGTTATCCCTTACTATTGAGGGTTGCATCGGTTTATTTTTATAAAATATTAGGTGGGAGCGTATTACGCTACTTCCCGGGGTATGTATTTTATTTCATAACGGAGTTATAAGGGTGGGGTGCCCGTGGGCCATTCCTCAAAATAGAAAGTTCGTAGCGGGATGGTTTACCGCTATAGTTCGTGACAGAGCGGAATGATTCATCGCTCGGGGTCGTGGTTTGCCCCATGGCAGAGTATAGTCCATGAATTAAAATAAGGGGCATACCTGGTTCGTGTGAGTCCGATACTCGCTTCCTAGGCTTTTCCCGTGAGCCGTTTCCTATTGGACGAAGTGCGGCCAGACCCCGAGTTCCTCTCCGGGTACTTGCTGTTGGTTACGTCGTCCTCGTGACAGACTGCTGGTCCAGTCGGGATAGATACCGGTTGTGGCGGATGGATGTCGTGTTATGGCGGAACAGGTACTTGTTCGGCGTCCGCGAGCTTGGTGTGTCCGGAGAGCTCGAAAGCTCGATCCTTCGTCCTTGCGTAGCGTAGCTTACTGCTTCCTCTCGCTCCGTCGGTCTCCTTCCTTGGTTGTCCAGTTTCATCGTATACGTCTTTTTCCTTTGTCCAGTTTTATTCATGTCCATCCCTACTCTTATTCGGGTTTTGTTCCCCCTAGTAGGTACGCGGTTTCACAGCGTTGCTAGTCCTTAGCATACCGAGTGCTCAAGGGAGGCGCGGCCCCCAAGATGTTCACGGCAGCCTTGGATTTCACGGTGCCGTCGGAGTGACCGGTGTGTACTTCCTACTTTTGGTCTTTTCGGGGTTACCGATATAGAGTATATTGTCTGGGATTTTTACAGTCCGTAGTATACATGGGCTAGTAACTACGTATAGTCGTTCGGCGTGCTTGGGAGTTTGTACCTCCTTTTCCCAAGCGCGGTGTAGTGCGTGGCGGCGTTGGCTGCGTAAAGTGCTGGTGAGGCTTTTCTACTTTACGAGCCGGTGTCGGATTCCGCTACTGTGCAGGCCTTCTGTACGAAGCAGGGAGTTGGGTACCCTTGCTTGCCTAATTGACTATGTATTTGTGGACTGTGGATATGTCGGACTAGACGTGTACGTCGGACGGGTTTATCGAGAAGGAATATATTGTCAGTCCTAAACGAGGGTGTATGTCTCTCCATAGCGGCCCCTGGTCTGCGGGGTACTCGGGGTCCAGTGGTGTTTCATCTTCGGGGTGACCGCTTTCAATCTGCGGCACGGTTTGTCCCCCTAGGACTTTGGGTGCCACTGAGCCCTTCGCGCAACCAGTCATGGTAGGGCGGCACGGAGACTTATCGTTCTAGCCACGGCGTTCTTCGCGGCAATGTCCAAAAGGAAAAGGTCCTGTGCCGGGGGCGACCAAGCCCAGTCTCCGGCGGTGTACGTAACGAGTGTGTATGTACTGAATTCCTACAGTACGCAAAGTGGAGTCACGATCAGATTTCCCCTGTATTCTTTCGGAGCGCCCCCCGCCCACTGTGGCATTCAGCCTATAGCTGCTATCGGGGTGGAGACTACAAACTCCTACTTTTCAGGTACTTTTAATCTACTCTAATCTGCATCCATCACTTTTCGGTGATGCGCCAAGAAACGCCAAGGGGTTTTCTGCCCAAGGCCGGCAAGAAAATGCAGCCTCCGAATCCTCGTCCAGCCCCAGAGCTAATCCGGGATACCGGGGGACCGGGATCTATCCGCCTATGTGATGGGGCGTGTAAAAGTCTATAGTATAAGCCAAGTGGCGTAATGTACTGGCCGCTGTCTGGGCCCTTCAGCCGCTGGTTAGGCGCTGGGTTCTATGGTAACCGGGGGGACTGTAATGTCCGTACAGTCGGGCCGATAATGGCCGTAACTAATCGCTCAGCTCCCTGGTAAACTGCCAGCGGGCCCCTTATCGTCTTTGATTATTTCACGACGGGTGCACGGTTTCGCTGGTGGGGTTGTAACCCAAAGCCTTGCCCAAGCATTGCGCGAGGGTGGCCCAGTAGCTTCAGAGACAACGGTGAGGAGGGGTCCCCTCACGCTGCTCGATGTACCCCCAGATTCCAATGCTCCTTGTCCCTGGAGCGTACGGGTGTAAGACCTTGACCCTGGTCGTCGGGTATAGTTGCCCTTAACCCTGGTGCGGTGGGTGTAAGATCTACAATGCCCGGATGACCGCAGTCAAACAAGGGCAAAAGAGAAATGCACGTTACCCCTCGTGCGCCGGGGTTGGGGAGTGGTGAACACCTTCCCGGGGGTTGAGACTTGTCTTATGACACAAGCAACAAACTAGCACTCAACCGGGGGAAGGGGGCTCGCTCAAAGGCGCCTTCCAGGTCCCGGGACCACTAGCCGTCAAAGGCCAAGACAAGTCTGAGGTTTTACGCTCAAGACTGTCTGGCATATATACTCCTAAACTATTTGTACATGTTTGTGTACGGCGGCTCAGAGGCCTCTACGTACTGGTATCTAACTGGCTATGGGCTACGTGCCGGTAATGGCATCGGAGCGCTGATGTCCATGGCGACGTAGCGTATAAGGGGCGGATCTAAGGAGTAGCCAATCTGTCGGGTTCGATCGGTGGTTCTCGTCGATCGTAGGTGCGCCGGTAATGGCGGGGTTCTAAGTCCGTGATCGGGCGTGGTCTGCCACGATCGGAGTCGGGCCAGTACGGGCCGGGTATAGTGTAGGTTGATCGAGCGTGATCGGCTGCGATCGGGGTGTAGCGCTCTGTGACTGATAGGGTTCTCAGTCGTGCAGAGCCTTGGGTTATTATCCCTGCCCGTTGTACTCGTAGGTCAGGGTGCGTACGGGGTGTAGTATAGTGTCTATGCCAGTAATGGCGAGTGTCCGTGCGGTGGGGACGCGAGGTGTTAGGTTTAGTGTACTGGGTCACGTGCGAGTGTAGACCGTGCCCCTAGTTGGCGTATAGCATAGTGTGCGGTGGCGGTTTAGCCTGAAGGTTGTGCCAGGCGTACCGTCGTGCTATTGTAGCCTGTTGGACTCTAGGGGTCGGCTCGTGACTCCGGGGTTTAGGGACTAGGCAGCGTATGCCTTGCTGTCGGGACTTGGACTGAGTTTAGGGTTAGACTGCTGGTGGCCTGCTAGTGCCCGTAGTGTCCTGTATAGCGGAGGGCTTCTACTAGCGTTGCTGTAGGATTCCAGCTGGGCTCGGATAGAGTGCTGTAGCGTGCGTAAGGCGTGAATGGGGTGTCAACCTAGGGTGTTCTACTAGGCTTTGAAATTGGCTTGTGACAAGTAACAACCAAAAACCTTCTGATTTATGATACAATGAAGCACTGCTATTGTCTTGGGCAATGCTTGGCACACACAGGTTGTCCTCAATTATTACTAGTTTTGCTGACTGACATGCAGTTGTGTATTCTCCCATCCAGTAGTGTTAACACTCACATATTATGGTACACATGCATGGTGCATTCAATATCACCCAGTTATTGGCAGAGCGCTGCTTAGCAGTAGTTATATGCTACTCATTGTGGCACATACAAAAATGCAACACATGATCTCATCAGATACAACTTGAGGTGTGCAGTTACTGCAGTGTCATTTCTGTGTGTTGACTTCAGTATACAATTTTACTTTCAGAAATCAAGTATCAGTGCACCATAGCCAATTTTTGGGCTGTACTTAGTATGTTCTGGTATGTTATGGATCAAATATCCACTCAACGCAAAATAACTAGACCGAGTTACTCAGCGTATTGAGTAGCGCACTACTCGTTGGACTCCTCAGAGTCAGAGTGTCGATATACAAGCTGCAGGCTTAATTGCTCAAGCCTTTGAGAATGAGTATAAGATCCCTGTATTTCAACAAGGTCGAGCTGAGGAACTCGACTGGTATTTACATCAGGTTATATACTACGGTCAGTTAATCGGAGTTATAGTGTCCTTGGTACTGCTACTATTAAGTCCATCAGGCTAACGATATGAGTAATAAAGGAGAAGGGTTGCGGTTGAGCGCAACAAGGGATGAAACATAGAACTACTGTGGTTAGACACAGAATATCAGCTAGAACGCGATGCGAACACAGGGAGTGGTCATAGGGTTGTTATACATGAAACAGGGCCTACGGTTGAACGGAGGCCCCTAGAAATAGAGTGCTGGCTACGGCGGTTGAACGCTAAGTCCTCATACACAGTGAGGTGTCAAAGAATATGTTCGGGTGCACCTGGTAAAGTCGTAACATCACCCCCCCCTCAAGCCTTCATCACCCTCAATGAAATCCAAGCATCACGGCCACTCAGAGGGCCTCCGGGTCAGGGTCGTTGTACCCCGCATCTGTATCAGGGAGTGGAGGCATTGGAGGGGGAATCCATACTCGGTAGGGGGCACATTTGCCGACGCGATGTCCTGGCTGCGTGACTCTGCAGGTAGGGCATCTGTAATCAGGACAGTCGAGGACCCAGTGCCAGGCCCTGCATGTTCCTTCGTCGGTACATGTCCCATTCAATCAGCGGTCATAGAGAAGCTCATCCGATTGACGCCTAACATCAGCAAAACGCGAGACAACTTACCAGTGTTGGAGGTAATTTAACTGTGCTGGAGGTACTTGCCAATCGGGGAAGGATCTGATCTCTGTAGATAAGCGCTGATAAGATCGACAGCAGAGTGGCATTCAATCGCCACTCTGAAGGTATCTTATCAGCGTCAGACAAACTCAACGTGTGACTGGGAAACTAATCACCAGACTGGGAAACTAATCATCAGACTGGTATAGAATTGTCGTTTGGTAGTCAGGCTGGCATATGAATTGCAAGGAGCAGTCGCAGCTTACCTATGTAGATATACTGTAACCTGTGGCATATGCCACACAACGTGGCGCGCACCTAGAGGCCTCGGAACCATCATGTAAAATTACGATATGTAAAATTCATGGTATACATAATGTTAAGAACGCTCGAACTACAGAAATCTGAGCACATCTGAGGAACCGTTTACATTGCTCAAAGTGGTGCAAAGCCGTTCTCGCCGAGCGGGTCATCCAGATCGTCGACTCCGTCCTCCTCAGGACCCAAATCCCCATCCTCGTCTTCGTAATTTCCCCCCCCATTTCCCTCTTCGTCTTCACACTGCTCGTCTGCTTCGTCCTTGGCGACTTGATACCCATAGTCCAGCTCCTCCTCGATGAGCCTCATATCTGCCACATGCTCCTCCTCCCCGCCGCCGTCGTCCTCTTCCTCGCCCTCTGTGTTATTTGCCTCAGCCTCGTAAGTGAGTTCCAGATTTTGTTGAGCGGCTCTCTTCTCGCTAATTGGGGGATGTGCACGCTCGGTGGGATGACTTGCAGGGGGTAGGGTAATAATTTGTGACATGCTCCCCTTGTGTCCAACACCTCCACCTAAGTATCTCATGAACATATCCCTGTCAACATGCCTTGGAACAATTAACCAATGTCAGACTGAGATATCAAACAACTTACATGTTTACATAATAATTTTCGTAGTCCATGTCATCTTCACGATGAATTTGGTGGGTGCCGGATGAACTGAGAAGGCAATCTGTACGTCCATCCGCGAAGGCCGGAATGAGATGAGCTGCACGAAGAACGTTGTCAGGGTCTAAGAAGCCGAAAGCATTCCTATCGTCATCAGGCACAAAACCGATGCGGTGGAGTCTGCGTGTCTGAAACCCCCCTAGAGCTGTTATATCTCGTCCAAACCAGCGCACCCAGAGAAAATCCATGTGGTGTGGTCTTTTAGATGTTGAATGTTACGATTATTTTGATTTCTCGAATATCCGCAGAACTCACCACCGGTCGAATACGATACAGGGACTTGTCGCGCAACCAACTCCCCTGGCTACTCGTGACTCTACTGGGCGCATCCCCAGTTGTACTAGTCTATAGGGCACGTTTCATCACTGGCAGATCCAACTCTGCCACCGTTTCATGTTCATCGTTTATTAGCTGATAGATGGCGTTCAACCGCCATCATTCCTATCTATCGTCTCGGATATATCACTACATACTTATCAAACGTTTGGTACTATAGCGTAGATAGTATCGGTGACATCTGGGACAGGCTTGACCCCTGGAAGCTAACGTAGTATATAAACTCGTGTACTTACTGTCGAAGCTCTTTAGCTCGACCTTGTTGTACAAACAAGAAGTCTTATACTCGTTCTCAAACGTAGGAAACTACGCTCAGTATTTTTCACTCGAGCAATCGAACGACTAAGTCCTCGAAGTGCACATTGACTTCTCGGACTTAGGCGAGTCTTATATTCTACTCGACTCGCACCTGAACAGATTGTATCCTCTAACGCGTATTGGATATTGACCGATCTCCTAAGGACTTCACTTGGGACCCGAAGGCATCTAACGAGTATTTGCCTTGCACACAGCTGCGTGCCTACGTGCAGAAGAACAATTTATATTCGTGACTCGAATATACGGACGGGTATTCGACCCGTAACAGAAGGTCGAGCTTATCACTCCCTCACCTACCACGGTGCAAGGGCATATGATATTTGGACCAGAATTCCCAGCACGACTGATTGAACTCTTGCCCGAGGACATTCAGGGAGTCTACAGACTCAACCAATACGAGTGGACTGACACCATTGGAGCCTTCCGTAACCGCGGAGGAATTGTTGTCATTCCGAGAGAAGATAGGGCATCGAAGTGGGTAGAAGTATACCCCTCCGCAAGAACGACCGCTTGGGAAATAACGCGTGAAGCGTTCGAACGATTCGGAGAAATCCCTCCGATGTCAACCGCGACGTTGACCGAAAACGAAACCATCAACAGAACCTCCGATGCCAATGGAAATACGAATCAGCCTTCGGGCGCCACAGGAATGGCAGGAATTGAACGCATCGGAGATGATGGGAGAAATCCTGGAAACCTTACAGGAACAGATAACAGCCAGACCGGAGGACAGGACCCTCCAGGATTTATATCTGCTTTTGCGCAGAGTGGGATTGGGTCTGTGGCTGGAGGAACAGACCTCTTTGGAAACCCCCCACAGAACGCACCCGGAATGGGTAGCGGAGGAAATCCGTCTTGGACTAGCCCAAGCGGAGGAATGGGAACGACAAACCCAGGAACATGGCCTTCAGGCCTATTTGGACGAACCTCCGCAGGTACAAGCGGAGGAGGATTGGGAGGAAACTTCGGACTCGGAGGAGGAAACACCCCCCCTCCTGGAGGATTCGGAGGAGGAACCCCCGCGAACCCCGGAGGAGGGAACCCTGGAGGAGGAAACCCAGGAAACTCCGGAGGAAATCCAGGAAACCCGGGTGGAGGATACCCGGGAGGAGGAGGACCCCCGGGAGGCCCTCCACCACCGAATGCGCCGCAGCCTCAACCTCCGGCGCCGAACCCGTACTATCGACCCCCGATGATAAAGATCAACCCCCCAGACGTGTTCGACGGGGAACGATCCGACATGCAGAACTTCATAAACCAGTGCAATTCCTGGTTTACGATGTACAAAACGTCGTTCCAAAATGACGTTCAGAGAGTGATCTTTATCCTCTCTTATATTTCGAACAAGGGGAAGACGGGCCAATGGAAACAGAACTATCACCGGGTTTATACGAACCCCCTGACGAAACGATTCTTCCCGCCTAGTCTCGCACAATTCGATGCAGACTTTCAGAAGGCCTTCGGAGCCATCGAAGAGGTACAAAAGGCGCGGAAGAAAATACTGGAAGTAGCCCAGGACAGAAAGGACGTCGATGATTATATCACCGAATTCAACAACTTGGCCGGAAAGGCCCAGTACGATCGATACAGCGCGGACGGAAACGCGTTGCTCATAACCCTCTTCGAGAAAGGGTTACCCGAACACACGACCCGATACATCATCGGTGTACGGCCGCTGCCGGCGACCATTGACGAATGGCAGTCCGCTGCCTCGTACTATGAAAATACGTACAAAATATTCCTGAAACGGGATAAGACGTTTATCAAGAAGAAGGCTTGGCAGGCCTCGAACCAGAATAACGGACGCACTAGCGCTCCTCAGACAATCGCACCGAAAGATCCGAATGCGATGGATGTAGATCGAATGACCACCCAGGAAAGGGACGATCACATCAAGAAGGGCAAGTGTTTCACCTGCCATCAGCCAGGGCATATGTCGCGAGATTGCCCAAAGAAACCAAAGAAGCCAGCCCGCCCTAGGCGGACTACTCGAAAAACCGAAGAAGAAGAAGCCGAGCAAGAAGCTCGCATTGAAGAAGTCTCCGAAGAAGAGACTGAATACATCACCGCTAACAGAGCGGTCACAGCAATTAGGGCCCTGAAAGCCAAGAACCCCGAGCTCCTAGCACGGCTCGTAGAAGAACAGGATTTTGCCTAGGAGGGAAGCCCACGGTCTTACCCTCCGAGAAAGCAGCACATGTAATTACCTCGTTCGAGAAGAATCGATCCCTCTTCATTCCGGTAATCATGACGCTGGCAAAACCCGTGAAGTGCAACGCACTAATCGACTCAGGAGCAATGTCCAACCTCATCCACAGCAGGGTGGTAGAAAAATACAAGGTGCCCACGCAACCCTTGAAGAACCCGATCATCGTCAAAAATGTTGACGGGACAGAAAACAAAGATGGGCGAATAGACCGAGAAGCCACCATACTACTACGATACCCGAAGACCCAGAAAACGAGAAAAGTCCGATTCCTGGTAGGATCGATCGGAACAGAAAATATGATTCTAGGGTATGGATGGCTAAAAGACGAAAACCCCACTATCGACTGGAAGGACCAGACAGTCGATGTACGATCAATACTAGGGGCAGAAGAAAAGAAACAGGAAGCCACAATCCGAATGGATATGGTGGAGATGGTAGTGGCCCCAGAAGGAAAGATTCCAACAAGGGGGACCCAAGAAGCTGCGGGGTATGACCTTTATGCCGCAGAAGAAACCGAGATTCCCGCCGGAGGATGGAAACTCGTCTCCACAGGAGTAAAAATGAAGATCCCGAAAGGATCGTATGGAAGGCTGGCCGGACGATCAGGCAACACCCTCAGACACAGGTTGGTAGTACAAGCCGGAATCATAGACTCGGACTACCGAGGAGACGTCGGAGCCATCGTCTTCAACTACTCAGACAAGGCACATAGAATTATCCCGGGCATGCGAATAGCCCAGATAATTTTCGAACGGCACCTCACCCCCGACATTGTAGAGGTCGAGGACCTAGAGGAAACAGAACGAGGGGAGAAAGGGTTTGGATCCACGGACCAGCCAGAAGAAACAGCGCAGCGGGTCTATACTCCCGAGGAGTACGAAGCGATCCGACGCTTTGCGAAAGATAACCCTAGGATCATAGGAAAGAAAGGGGAGACGCGAAAGAAGTTCCGAACAAAGATACAAATCATCAACGCTGTCAGGAAAGCGTTGACAAAATCCCAGGAATTCGCGCAGAAGACCCCCAAACCAGAACGAACAATTGAGGAAATGGTCCCGAAACACCTACTGGATTTCGCCAAGGTGTTCAGCAAGGAGTCCGCAGCAGCGTTCCCCCCGTCGAGACCATGGGACCACGCAATCGAATTAAAACCCGATTTCGTGCCGAAAGACTGCAAAGTCTATGCACTCTCACCTAAAGAGCAGCAAGCGCTAGACGAATTCTTAAAGGAAAACTTGGCCAAAGGATTCATAGTCCCTTCAAAGTCCCCGATGGCGTCACCATTCTTTTTCGTCCCAAAGAAGGACAGCGGCCTACGACCCTGTCAGGATTATCGATATCTGAACGAAGGGACGATAAAGAACGTCTATCCCTTACCACTAATCTCAGAGCTCCTGGAAAAGCTAAAGGGGGCAAAGATCTTCACAAAAATGGACCTTAGAGCAGGATACAACAACGTGCGGATCAAGAAGGGAGACGAATGGAAAGCGGCCTTCAAAACAAACCGAGGATTGTACGAGCCCACGGTTATGTTTTTCGGATTGTGCAATGCACCCGGGACCTTTCAGGCAATGATGAACGAAATCCTGAAAGAAGAAATCCTCGAAGGATGGGTGCTCGTTTATATGGACGACATCCTCATTTTCTCGGAGGACGAGAAAACACACAAGGAACGAGAACGGCGTATCCTTCAGAGATTGGTGGATAACCATCTCTTTGTGAAACCTGAAAAATGCGCCTTTGGTGTTGACAGAGTCGAATTTCTGGGACTAGTCATCACCCCAGGAAACATCCAGATGGACCCAGCGAAACTCAAGGGGATTAAGGAGTGGCCGACTCCTCGAAATCTCAAAGAAGTCAGATCCTTCTTAGGATTCGCAAACTTCTATCGGAAATTTATCGATCACTACTCTACGCACGCCCGACCCCTGGTAGACCTCACAAAAACGGTCACGGGGACGGGGTTCCAATGGACGGAGAAAGAACAGAGAGCATTCGAATTCATGAAGAAGGCATTCACAACGGCACCCGCACTAGGAACACCAGACAAGGAAAAACCGTTCATCCTCGAAACAGACGCATCTCAGTTCGCCACAGGAGCAGTGCTAAAACAGATAGATGAAACAGGGCGCGAACGACCAGTGGGATATCTCTCACAGTCCCTGACATCTACAGAACGGAACTATGAAATCTACGATCGCGAACTACTCGGAATAGTCCGAGCCTTAGAAGAATGGCGGCATCTGTTAGAAGGAGCACCGCATCGGATCTTGATCCGAAGTGATCATCAGAACCTGACATACTGGAGAAGCGCACAGCGCCTAAATCGGTGACAAGCGAGATGGCATCTATTCCTCTCACAATTCGACCTAAAGTTACAACACGTCCCCGGAAGGAAACTCGTCATGGCCGACACACTGTCCAGGTTGTATCACCTAGACGAAAGCAACGAAGACAACGAGGGAATCACCATGATCCCCGATGAACTTGTCATCCACGCGATCCAGATCCCGATCATCGATCGAATCAAGAACGCCAACGATCGAGATGAATCTGCGGAACAGGCGATCCGCGCTCTAGGGGGCACAGGCGAATTCCCCGCAAAAACCACCGCAGAGGAATGGCAACAAACGGACGGGATACTGCTCTACAAGGACAGGATGTACGTGCCAAGGGACGAGGGCCTTCGACGGGACATCATCTCAAAATACCACGACACGATCCCAGCCGGACACCCTGGAATCTGGGGTACAACAGTACAGGTTAAGACCCATTTTTGGTGGCCCGACATGGGAACAATGATAGCGGAATATGTCCGGGGCTGTGCAATCTGTCAACAGATGGAACCTGATAGAAATCCGCTGAAACCCCCTTTGCAGCCAATACCGACACGGGAAGACGCCCTCCCCTTCTCACAGTGCTCGGTCGATTTTGTCACCGACCTGCCAAGAGTCGGAAAGTATGACTCCATGATGGTGATTGTCAACCATGGCCTATCCAAGGCCATCTCTCTCACCCCATGCGACAAAACGATCACGAGCGAAGAGGCCACAGAAATATTTCACCGAAAAATCTACTCGCTATATGGCATCCCCCGAAAAATCATTTCAGACAGAGGGCCGCAGTTTGCATCAAAGCTTTTCAAGGAATTATGCAAGCTGCAAGGAACAGAATCAGCAATGAGCACGGCGTACCATCCGCAGACCGACGGACAGACAGAAAGAATGAATCAACAGATCGAAGTGTACCTCCGCATCTATTGCATGAACGACCCATTTCAGTGGGTACAACGACTACCAGACGTCGAATTTGCGCATAACACCAGACGAACCGAAAACCGGCCAGCGCCACTCGAAATAATCCTAGGATACATCCCGAGAGGATTCCCAGATTATGACCGAGTAGGGAACGTCCCGGCCGCCGTTGACAGGATCAAGAAGATCAAAGAGGCGCGAAAGATGGCATTCATCGCGCATGAATTAGCCCAGAAAAGAATGGCAGGGAGGTTCCTCAGAGAACTGCCGAAGCTTGAGAAAGGGGATAAGGTCTGGCTCGACGCAAAGAACCTAACAATCCCCTACGAATCTAACAAGCTGGCACCGAAAAGAGAAGGACCCTTCACCATCACAGAAAAGATGGGACCCACGACATACCGGCTACAGTTACCAACGAGCTGGAAAGTTCATCCGGTATTCCACGCCGCCTTACTAAAACCATTCAAAGAAACAAGGGTGCACGGACCCAATTACTTGCGGCCGCCACCTGATATCATCAAGGGACAGGAAGAATACGAGGTCGAAGCCATCTTGGCTGATAGATGGAAAGGAAAGAAGCATCAGTACTTTGTCAAATGGAAAGGCTATGCCACGGCCGACAACTCATGGGAAGACGAGGCGAACTTGGAGCACTCCAAGGAACTGATAAAAGACTACCACAGGACGAGAGTCAGGACAACCCCGACACTCGAAAACAGGACAGTAATAGTATGTCGACGACTCGCCACCAGCTTCCCCGCCGTACCGCGACCCCCGGCGATGCAGATCGTCGAGAAGGCCGACCGAGAGGTACGCCACCAAGAAGGTACTCCCCCCAGCATCTACAGATTAGACACGCCCTCCTCTGGTACAGGGCCGAGGGACCTTTTGCTGGCCGAGCCGATGGCTGGTCGGCCCTCTTTGACATCGCGCAGGACCTCACCCACGTTTACAGCTCGTACCAGAACATCACCGAGGACCTCGTCCGAATGGAGGGGCAGATCAGATCGCAGAGAGAGGGACTCGAGCTACTCACCGACAGACTTATCGACCGATTGGCCGCCACTACAACGGCCCGACTACGACACGCGCTCAACGACTTCGAGGATCGCGAGCACGTTACTCCCGGTCGACCCGAATACACACCGCGACCCGCCCGCTTTTCCACCCCCAACGAACGACGCCGAGTTGCAAGGCCGTTTGATTTTATGGAGGGTGATAGAGTATTATTTCCTCTGCCTACCGAGACTCAGAGAGCCCGCCGAACAGGAGCTAGAGACCCGACGCCACGTATTTCTGGTATGGGAGGCAACGGGAGACGTGAACCACCTGCACGCCCGACGAGCCCTAGGGCTACCCCAGCGCGACAGCGAAGAGCGAATAGCACGCCGCCTATTCGACGATCTCCGTCGGTGCAGAGCATTACCCGCGAGGAGTTTGAGCGAGGTGCGAGGGAGCACGAACGAGACACCGCCTTCCTACCCACATGGGCCGCACGAAACCTCCACCGAGCCGCACACCACTGGAGGTACCAACATAACGAATACCTCCGCGATATCCCTTCCCTACGGGTACCAGCGAGGCCCTCACCTGAGCAGCCGTGTCGACAATGTGGCTCCGCTAACCACTGGATCCTCGACTGTCCCGACTATATTTGCAGAACTTGTGGGCTCAATCAACCAGGTCATCGACAGAATGAATGCCGCCAACACTTCGTATGGCGAACTCCTACGACCCCGTCCCTCAGCGGGAACGGCGACATCTACAACGAACAGGACGCCGAGGCACTCTGAAGAGGGGAACTTGGGAAATTCGTCGAGGCCGACGAATGCCTAGGGAGGGGCTGATGTTACGATTATTTTGATTTCTCGAATATCCGCAGAACTCACCACCGGTCGAATACGATACAGGGACTTGTCGCGCAACCAACTCCCCTGGCTACTCGTGACTCTACTGGGCGCATCCCCAGTTGTACTAGTCTATAGGGCACGTTTCATCACTGGCAGATCCAACTCTGCCACCGTTTCATGTTCATCGTTTATTAGCTGATAGATGGCGTTCAACCGCCATCATTCCTATCTATCGTCTCGGATATATCACTACATACTTATCAAACGTTTGGTACTATAGCGTAGATAGTATCGGTGACATCTGGGACAGGCTTGACCCCTGGAAGCTAACGTAGTATATAAACTCGTGTACTTACTGTCGAAGCTCTTTAGCTCGACCTTGTTGTACAAACAAGAAGTCTTATACTCGTTCTCAAACGTAGGAAACTACGCTCAGTATTTTTCACTCGAGCAATCGAACGACTAAGTCCTCGAAGTGCACATTGACTTCTCGGACTTAGGCGAGTCTTATATTCTACTCGACTCGCACCTGAACAGATTGTATCCTCTAACGCGTATTGGATATTGACCGATCTCCTAAGGACTTCACTTGGGACCCGAAGGCATCTAACGAGTATTTGCCTTGCACACGGCTGCGTGCCTACGTGCAGAAGAACAATTTATATTCGCGACTCGAATATACGGACGGGTATTCGACCCGTAACATTGAATATATACCGGTATGCTCCACCATGACGTGAAATATTCCGATTACGCGCGCGTACCAATACGGGTGAGTGTTCCCATTGTAGTCCTGATCGTCCTCATGAGCGAGCACCATCACATCCGGGTGGGTCCTCGGATTGATCGTGTCCTGGTCACGTCTCATGTCGTACGTAGTGTAGTTTACGCGCACGACCTTGTGGAAGTATATTTTGTTCTCGAGAATCTCGAGTGTTGCGTGCTCCTTGGGTGTGAATTCGTTCTCGTCGCTGTCAAACTCACGCCCCATCAAGCGCGACAGGAGATGGCTTTTTAGGAGAGGTATAAAATTCTAATGATCAAAAATGTTAATTCTGTGATTTTCAAAACAAAATCGCTCACCTCAAAGGCGCGGTCATCTTTGTTGGCCTTGAGCCAGTGCGGGATATTCTCCCAAACTGGGGTATAGTCAGACATATGATAGTGATCAAAAGGGGAGGAATATTCCGGCAATGGAATATTTGTCGTCATCTTGACGGCCGCAACCCCACTGCGTAAATGGCTGCAACCGCCCGCCCTGGAAATCGATGATGTCGCATTGCCAGCAATTGCCGCGGACTCGTGCAGCACCTCCTCATGTGCCCGTCTCTGCTCGTCTTGGGAGATGCAGTGAAGCAGCCGTGCGCGACACTCGTGCTTTGCGATCTGACCGACGTGCTTGTTCTTGTTCGTGCGCGCGTACCATCGCTTGCCACGGCGATGTTCAAGTTCACCCTGTAGCACAATGAGACCGACTCAATATAAAACATACTAATGACTTACGACTTGAGTGCTATAATTATCCGTCGTGCCAAACTGTCGGATGGCCTGCGGATAATCAGCGAGCGCATGGAGCTTGTAAGTTGACAGATTTAGTTTCTTAATCTTCGGCCCGTTCGATAACTCGTTCGCCGTTCCGCCACTGGCGTTCGTGTCTATCGCTTTCCCCTTCCCTTTACCTCGCCTTGATTTTTTTCTATTGCTGACAACGGAACCTCGCTTGCGCATTGCTGCAGTACGCCTGCTGCGAGCAGCGTGCTCTTTAGGCAACTCCTGTGTATCATAGGCTTCGCAAGTAGTATTGACAAATGCACGGAGTGATTCCCTGAGAGACTCGGTCGCGCGAGTAAAGACTGTGAGGGTATCCTCCGTGTGTAAGCGTAGTTTCGCAAGGGCGTGCCATGTAGCCAGCTCGAACAGCAACGTGAGGACCACTTCGTTATGTTCTGGTGGCAATAACATATCGAGGACGGGAATGATGCACTAGAGCGGGGGTGAGCGAGGAAATACAAATAACGTATTTTGTAACACACCTGTAAAATATCTTCAAAGTCCCTTGCAGCCAGCTGCTTCATCACAGACACATTGTTCGTGAAACGACGAATTGTGTCGTGGTTGAATGTGGGTACAAGGCGGAACCTAGGTTGTATACTTGAGCATATTCATACAACGACCATAAATTTCCGTACCTTTTGTTCAAAATTTGGATTCTGTCTTTGCCTTCTGCATACAAAATACGCAGTAGATGTGTGAATACAGCCTTCCACACACCAAGCTCAAATTCATGCAGAAGGTCAGGCACAAACATTGAGTAGAAGTTGAAGCCAAACTTTGAAAGTCGTTGAGAAAATGCACTCTAGACACCCATGAGCATGCAATTTTTTATGGTCATCGCATCGCTCACCCTAGTCGTCACCAGTGATTTTGGGTCGAGAATCTTGGTAATTTTCTTGCTATTGAGCGCAAACCCTTTCCTGAATACCGACCTCCTCGCGCCATCGATCAAATTCTGAATAGAAGTAGTGTCGACGCGAAGTATATTTCGATGCTCTGTGTCTGCAGGCGTGCCCATCTCAGAAATATCTGCCTTTTGTATCAGGCAGCGCGGGCAAGGGCATTGAGCCAGGTAGCGAATGCACGCAAGTAATATCCTGTAATAAATTCACATTAGCATACGAGACACGATCAATCATAAACTTCAGTCCTTACTTCTCAGGATAATCAGCTGAATATGTGAAAAATCGACGGAATAGGCAGCGTAATATACCATCGCCGCATTTTTCTAAAATGCCATGTTCATATGCCTTCATGAACTCTGGATTGAGGATGAGCAGCCATATGGCATTCATGAGCTCGTGTTTGCAAAATCGTAGTACGTCGGCGGTTGCAGCTGTGTCGTAAAGTGATTGATATCTATCTTGGATGAAGTCAGGAAGCTGAGATATGACCACATTAATAAAATACACGATAGATAGAAAAAGCGAATACTTACAGATGGCACATAGGCGAGGTGATGTGCGCAAAAGGAAGTGGGCTTGTTGCATATGTATTTCGATATAAAACCGAAAAACGCGTAGATGGGCCACAGAGAAGCGGAACCAAAGCTGGCGAGGTGAGTAGAATCTGACCATAGCATGATCGGCACAATTGCAACTTCGGTATCCGCAGGATCGTTTGGGTCAGGAGGTTGGGAGCCTATTTTCTCATACTCCAGGAGCATAGCATCAGAGTTGAACAGTTCTGAGTAAACACGGATGTCGTCCACTTCTGCCGACTCCTCATCAACCGTCCCGTCGGAAGAATTCTTCGGTCGTCTCCAGAACTGCTTGTAAGGGATCCACTGGTAGGAGCTTGCCTCAGGATCTCGGCAGACTGTCTTAATAATATCCAGAAGGCTACGATGGTATACATCCGGAACCTCCAGTTGCGGCGCTTCGCTCTCGTCGGCCCATTTTTCCTTCTCTTTCGGCAGTCTGACTGTGACAGAGCTTTTATTCCATCCATCTGCAGCGGAAAATTCTGGGTCGCTGGTTTCTGAGGATTCAACCCGTTCCCATTCTCGTCCAACATTCAGCCCTCTCAAGTCAGACAGCTCAAAATCAGGAGCAAATAGGACGTCGTCTAGAAGGCTCTGTGACTTGCTCCTTGACATGGCACCAGATGAATCGAGATCCCACTTCATGAACCTATACACAGAGGAGTTCGAGAATGGATGAAATGGACTGTGCGCATCGCGCGCATTTGGGGGACCTGCACGTCGCACAGATAATGCGGCACCGTGGTTTGGATTCTGAAGTACAGGAGAGTCGCACAAGTCGCTTAGTGACGACGCATCTGGGGGAATATGCTTTGGGGTCGCGGAATATCGTCAGAAGATACCAAACCTGTCAGGTTTTGTATCGTAGCACGAGGATGTACTTGACGAATCTACGGTGCCATTTTCGGGAGTTGTTGAAGTAGAATCCGGGACATTTGCGCAAGCAGGGGATGTGGGCGGGGAAATGTCTAGTCGAGTAACCGCTCCAGGCACCTGCAGAGCTACGCCCTCCTCGGTTGTGGGCACGCAGTCGACTAGATATGCGGGTCTTCGACGTTTTCGCCCTGTCCTACTTATAGAGTATACGAAGGTATCATTTGCGGTAGACGAAGACGCTTCTGGCATCTGTGCGAGAGTTAGTTGCGTGTGTAATTAATTGGTCAACGAACCTCAGATATCTCCTCCTCAAACCTTAGCTCTTCGTGCAGTGCTAGTACGCCTCCACCGTCCTCGGTTCTCGGCAATTTTCTTTGAGTAACATCTTTTTGTCGCATTTTCCGCTTTCTGATGGCATCCTTGAGGACTCTACCACTTTTCGGGCACTTGCCTTGGTGTCTCTCAAGACCATGCTTGTTGTAGAAGTCTTCTCTGCCACAGTCAATGCAACGTAGAGTCATGTATAGAAAGATAGTCCAGAAAACAAGGTGCATAATCGAGTAAAGGGTCGTGGATAACTGCAAGCACCGGATGCCACAGACGCGTCAAGCACGCGTTTCTTCTTGAGTTAGCCACTTTCTCGCACGCATGTACCACGGCTTCACGACTCCCTAACAACTCCCTCTCATATCCGGTTGCTTTTTCCGCGTTCCAACCTTAACTTGTCGCTGAGAGTATCTGACTATAGGAGATAGCACCTGACCGCATCTCGGAACGCCCAACGGAACGCTAACTGACCGGAACGCCCAACGGAAGAAGCTAGTATCAATGCTTCCTCGCGCACATCTACATGTTCCTCGTTTAGATGCCTTGGCTAGACTACTGTCTTGCACATATCTAAGCGCATATGAGAAAGGTGAGTGCTTAGCTTAACGTCATCGAGCCTTCCTTCGGTCTCGGTTGTATCCTGTACACGCTCCTGATGCATTAGGTGAGTATTTCCGTGAGCACTTCTACCTTTCTAAGCGCATATGAGAAAGGTGAGTGCCTAACTTAGCGTCATCGAGCCTTCCTTCGGTCTCGGTCGTATACTGTACATGCTCCTGGTGCAGTAGGTTAGTGTTACTGCGCGCATCTCTACCCTCTAAGCGTAGACATGAATGGTGAGTTCTTATTCCGACGTCATTGAGCCTTCCTTCGGTCTCGGTCATATACTATCCTTGATGCATTGACGGCCAATTTGGACTTTGTAGCAATGGTGACAATGACCCGCGAGTCATCTCATCTGTACACCCACACACTGTGCTCGCAATAGGTCGATCATCTCTCGGAACGCCCAGCGGGGTGCCAAGCGGAAGAAGACGCGAAGACCAACGGAACGCCCAATAAACGAAGACGCGAACACAAGAATTTGCAATTGCAGATCTCGCGCACCTATCTGTGCCTTACTCGGACCGTCGAGCCAGACTAATTCCTCGCGCACATCTACATGTTCCTCGTCATGCTAGGCTACTTCCTCGCGCGCATCTACATGTTCCTCACCAAGAACACTCAACTAGGCTACTTACTCGCGTGGCTCTATTTTTTTTTTTGCAAAAGGTGAGTACATCACCCAACATCATCGAGCCTTCCTTCGTCTCGGTCGTATATTGTACACGCTTCTAACATAATATGTGAGTAGGTTCTTACCGCGCATCTCTACTCTTCTAATCGAATATGAGGAAGGTGAGTGCTTAACTCGACATCATCGAGCCTTCCTTCGGTCTCGGTCATATACTGTACACGCTCCTGGTGTTACGGTCGCACGCAGAACCACCAGCGTGCTATGCAAGGCATTTAGCCCCCTTCACTAAAAGGGCGTAATCTCGCGGTTAGGCGAGACTGTGGTTCCAGGTATATAAGCACGTTCCCTGTTGCCTAATTGGGTAACGGTTTCACACGCTTACCACTTCCCGTGGGCTCAGCCGTGTTAGACTCGTAACACTACCTCCCGCTTAAGGTGTGTGTTGTCCCCAACATGCTCTACCATCCCCCTCGATGGGCTCAAGCGCTTCGCCGTTGGAGACACCCCCAATTGGTCAGGAAAGGTGGTACGTACACCTAATCCCCGAGCTACCGTTCACCGTTTATAAGCGCCTACTAGGTGTGCTCTCAGCCGCATGTCGACAACGGGAGTCGAACCTGCGACCGGGAAACCGCGAGATACTGTTACGGTCGCACGCAGAACCACCAGCGTGCTATGCAAGGCATTTAGCCCTTTTCGCTAAAAGGGCGTAATCTCGCGGTTAGGCGAGACTGTGGTTCCAGGTATATAAGCATGTTCCCTGTTGCCTAATTGGGTAAACGGTTTCACACGCTTACCACTTCCCGTGGGCTCAGCCGTGTTAGACTCGTAACACCTGGTGCAGTAGGTAAGTGATACTGTGCGCATCTCTACTCTTCTAAATGAATATGAGGAAGGTGAGTGCTTAACTCGACGTCATTGAGCCTTCCTTCTGTCTTGGTCGTATACTGTACACGCTCCTGGTGCAGTAGGTAAGTGATACTATGCGCATTCCTAAGCGCATGAGTAAGGACTTAGCTTATAATACACCACAAACCTGGATTAATAAATTACACATTTCTTGCTCATTGCCTAGCTATTCTATATAAAACATATAGCAAAGCAGATGACATGCACTGTATTGCAATGTGGGGAGGTATGAAAGTCAGAAGTCAAAGTGGCCGAGGTCGATGACCATTTATGGAAGTCCAGAACCTTATCACGGTGGCGTCAACTCCATAATAGGTAATATGGCGCTTATAGGTATGCTCGCCCACTTCAACGTTTTTTCCCTTATCTTTCCACCCACTTCGCAATGTCCTTGGACGTGTCTCGCAGTGACTTCGGACTATCCTCAGAGACTGTCCACTCCAGCGACATTATCTTTGCCATCGACATAATTTCCACGCGCACTACCAATCTCATAAAAGAGTTGCAGCGCTACACCCCCCCCCCCCCGCTGACTCGCGTGCTTTGGGCGCGACTATTCCTTTTTACCGCCCCGTTGCCTATGAAATGCTTGTAGATTCTCTTTCAATTGCTCATAGGGCAACTTGGCTCTCCTCAGTATTACTAGGCGACTTTCATAATGCCGATGTCAAATACCCGCACGAGCGGCATAGCTCGTGGGAGGCCGCCCGCACTACTACTGCAGTCCTCTTCCAGGCATTAGGAAATATAAGATTAGGCCTGGACAAGCGTGGCCAAGGAAGGATGGAGGACGAGATAATGATTTCGCAGGGCTTCTGCATACAGTGAGTCTTAACGCATAGTGCCCAGCTCGGCCCATTTTAAGCTGAATATATGCGCATATAGTGACCTTCTCCCTGACCCAAAGAAAATACCAACCGCATTCCCCGACAAAAAAATCACTTGGGTATGTGATACACCTGTTAGGGGGTGTTTTCTCAATCTCATCGTTGATTTTCAGCGGCCTCCCGTTCCGCCTCCCAACAACGTCGCCATCTCTAGCCAGTCTGCTCCGGACGAAGACACTACTCTCATAGAGGATGCCTCCAGAGGACATCAAACGTTTAGCAAATGCAAGAGAAATATCACAGACGACGGGGACAGCGCGCGCGCAGATACTAAACGTGTCCGCCGCAACGTCTGATTCATCGCATAAATCACATCGCTTCTTATTTTTGCAAGTACGGCCTGCTGTTGCTATCGTCGCTTTTGTTCAGTATTATTGTATGCTACCATCGTTAGTGTTCGCTCCTGTCGCTGCTATCGTCTCTCAACGTATGTCTTGCTATGCAGAGTGTAAAGTCTGTTGTTGTGCAATAGAAATTCCGCCTCTCCTCATTAAATTGAGATTTGTTTTTCCCGTCCCTCTTGTACTGTTGCAGATAGTAATAAATATATAGCTTGTAGTCGTGGCGTTCAATAGAGAAAAAGCAAAAAAGCAAAACGCGTAGGGCGGTGTCGCTCACGTGCACCATCACGTCAATAGACTTGTCTTTGTGTCATACTTTGATTCTGTGTTCAAGAGCACACAGAATGCAACAAAGTCAATAATATAATCATTTCAATTCCATTATGTCCAGGCGTCGAGCCTTGTCCATGAGCGCTCCGAACGGATCAAATGCATTGTACGCGCTCAATGCTGCTTCTTGCGCTTAGATTGGCAAGTATTATGTAATCTTGATTAGATTGTGGAGTTCGAATCTGTTGATCGACCTCAGCCACTTTCGTGTTCGGACCTCTACACTTCGAGACATTGCGAGCGACAGCAATTCTGAATAAACTACTGATAGCGTACAGAGAATAAGTATGTAACGAGCGAGATATCAGAAGAATTTTATTCCATATTTGGAACGTTTGTGATGTATGATGGATGTATACATCACAAATGTTCCAAATATGTACGCTATCAGTAGTTTATTCAGAATCGCTGTCGCTCGCAATGTCTCGAAGTGTAGAGGTCCGAACACGAAAGTGGAATGATTGGACGCGGTCATGTGTTAGTCACGTGTTTATCGCGACGCGTCTTGACGCGTCAGTGGCCGATCGACCATAAGGCGCTTACGACCTCAAACTTGATTCCGGACTCAGATCTTGATGGATATGGATAGTTTCAACTTCGAATAATTGATACAATCTTCTAGTAATATATTGAAATTTTTACTATATTTGTTTATGCATAATATCATTCAGGAATTGTGTATGTTTCTATATTGTTGTTTAGCGTGCATAATATTGCGATTGCTAATTCGTTCGGGATCGTATGTGGGAAATGAGCTAGGCTCAATTGTAAAACTCTAAGGGTGAGCTAACAAAGTAGGACATCCACAGATCGATGGACAGTGCGCATACTCAATCAAATCGATGGCAATATAAAGACGCACTGTGAGAAATGGACGAGACTCAATTACTCAAGCTCAGGAGTATATCAGCGTGATGGTGTTGTGTTCCCCACTAGTTGGACGGCCTATATTGTATTCAAAGTGATCATTTGATCTCCCACATTGTAATCATTTTGTCAACATCGTAATTGAGAAATGGACGAGACTCAGTTGCTCAAGCTCAGAATTTATTTATTCTCGCTCTGCAGGAAGCACAAGATCAGGGCCAGCGCAGGGCCACTTCCTCAACTTCTCGCGCCTTCCTAGACAGCGCGAATTATTATCAAAGCGATCATATAATTGGGAACGTATCTGAGAAATGGACGAGACTCAATTACTCGAGCTCTAAGACGAACTAGCGCAGCGGTATTATGTTCCTGACCATTTAAAGTGCTCACACAGTAATCATTTGATTAATATCGCATTAGAGAAATGGACGAGACTCAATTACTCAAGCTCAGGGATGAACTAGCGCAAGGGTATAATGTGTTACGGGTCGAATACCCGTCCGTATATTCGAGTCGCGAATATAAATTGTTCTTCTGCACGTAGGCACGCAGCCGTGTGCAAGGCAAATACTCGTTAGATGCCTTCGGGTCCCAAGTGAAGTCCTTAGGAGATCGGTCAATATCCAATACGCGTTAGAGGATACAATCTGTTCAGGTGCGAGTCGAGTAGAATATAAGACTCGCCTAAGTCCAAGAAGTCAATGTGCACTTCGAGGACTTAGTCGTTCGATTGCTCGAGTGAAAAATACTGAGCGTAGTTTCCTACGTTTGAGAACGAGTATAAGACTTCTTGTTTGTACAACAAGGTCGAGCTAAAGAGCTTCGACAGTAAGTACACGAGTTTATATACTACGTTAGCTTCCAGGGGTCAAGCCTGTCCCAGATGTCACCGATACTATCTACGCTATAGTACCAAACGTTTGATAAGTATGTAGTGATATATCCGAGACGATAGATAGGAATGATGGCGGTTGAACGCCATCTATCAGCTAATAAACGATGAACATGAAACGGTGGCAGAGTTGGATCTGCCAGTGATGAAACGTGCCCTATAGACTAGTACAACTGGGGATGCGCCCAGTAGAGTCACGAGTAGCCAGGGGAGTTGGTTGCGCGACAAGTCCCTGTATCGTATTCGACCGGTGGTGAGTTCTGCGGATATTCGAGAAATCAAAATAATCGTAACATAATGTCGACTGACCACGCATAATGATCAAAGCGATCATGCAATTCATACCGTACTGGAGAAATGGACGAGACTCAATTGCTCAAGCTCAGAGTTATTTTAGTCTCGCTCTGCAGGAAGCACAAGATCAGAGATAGCGCCGGGCCACTTCCTCAACTTCTCGCACCTCCATAGACAGCGCGAATTATTATCAAAGCGATCATGTAACTCATACCGTACTGGAGAAATGGACAAGACTCAATTGCTCAAGCTCAGAATTTATTTATTCTTGCTCTGCAGGAAGTACAAGATCAGGGCCGTCGCAGGGCCACTCCCTCAACTTCTCGCGCCTTCCTAGACAGTGCGAATTATTATCAAAGCGATCATGCAGTTGAGACCGTATCTGAGAAATGGACGAGACTCAATTGCTCAAGCGTGAGCGCGCATTGACCAAATGTGTAACCCTAACTACTATTGAAACTCAGATAAACCCCAAACTTTCGTCTGGGTGGCTGAAGTGGCTGAAGCAGATTTCGACATCATTCGAGTTGTGCAGTCCACAGCTACGGCAACACATTGTCAGAAATCCTGAAGCTCTAGTCACATATAGTGTAGGATCCACTGTATACTTAAGTGCTGTGATCATGATTTTATCGTTGCTCTTTGGTGAGTGGTGTAGGAAAATATCGAGAAAGTCAGGGCCGAAACAGACATGCGGTCGTAGAACATGTGCTGCGTGAGATCTGTACGGCTACATAGTGTATAAATATACACATACTATCTTAATACAATGAAGAAGATGATACTACTATAGCGACCGCCCGATCATGCTTGTTAATATAATATGCCTATTCAAAGATTGGCATGTGTTTTAGACACCACCCAATGGAACGCCCCACCACTCACTGAGAGTCAATCCTTAAATCATGAAAATGTTTTTGTATATAGCTTATATGATATAGTATATTGTGCAATGGCAAAAGGTACAGATAATACGAATTGGACTCTCTACCACTTTGCAACCTTGGAGACACTGTGACATCATAGTGCACGGTATTTATAGTGGTAAATACGCTATGTTACGCATTCATATTCTCAGAACTATGTTTCTCTACTCATATGTATACATTATAAACATTATCTTGACCACATATCTCATCTAATTGATTGACAGTAGCATGTCTATGATATTTAGCTGCCATGTGGAACACTCGCAGACTTCAACTTCAAGGAGAGACCTTGTATTGCTTCAATAGTAACTCGCTCAAGAGCTCTAGCAATTTAGAGTCATCAAATGCTAAGGACTAAGCTCAGAATCAAGTGGGAGGTCGGAGGCGCCATAGGAGGAACCAGCCACCGACGCGTCAGGCGCGTCAGGGCGCGTCGCGTCACAGATGTGACGTCACCTGGTCGCGTTTTCAGATTCGTGCCTCGCTCTGCAGGAAGCACAAGATCAGGGCCGGCGCAGGGCCACTTCCTCAACTGCTCGCGCCTTCTACAGTTCAGCAGACTCTATGCCGTTATTACGTTCACAAAAAAAAGTAGAGCTTGATTTATGCTGAAGCGTGGAGAGAGCACGTGAGCGCGTTACGCGCTTAAAACGGAGCGCGCGTCGGCTTCCGCAACTCAATCTCGTTCCTTCATCTCCGTAGTCTTCTTCACTGATAGGCGAGCCTCGACTATATCAAATATGGCTCGCGCATCTGGATCCTTAGCTTCTCGTGCCAAGGGAGCCACCGCTCATGCGCAACATTCCCAGTCTACGCCAGCTTCCCGTCCAGGCCCACGGCCAGCCTATAAAGGTGCGCAAACAACGCGTGAGGAGGATGATCAGCCGGCAGTGAAGCGCGCTCGCGTGGACTCGACCGGTGCTTCTCACCATCGCCGCTCCTCTGGCGAGGAAGTCACTGCTGGAGCAGCAACAGCAGGCAGAGCCTCCAATGCGAGACGCGCGTGAGACGAATCTTCGGACGAAGAAGAGGACGAGGCAAGCAATCAAGAAAATGAAGATCAAGAAAATCAAGAGAATCAAGAAAATCAAGAAGATCCAGAGGAGAGAGAAGTGGACGAGGACGAAGAAGACGAGGACCCGGTACTCAAGCTGCCGGGACTTAAGAAGGAATTCAAAGACCTGATCAACTGCATGCAGCACAAGGATGCGAAGTCTGTCATCCCTGCAAATAGGTAAGTTGCCAGTTTTGCAGCATATATGCGCCTTTCTGATACCGCATCGCCAGCTGGTGTCTCGTATCATATGCGGAGGCAGGCCGATGGGTCATGCGCGCCATTAATACCTTCATGGACATCAAGCTTTCCCTGGAGATTGGGATGACGCTCGATGGAGTCCCGGAAGCCGAATGGTGCACGTCTGAGTTCAAGCGTCTGTGCGTTTTTCTTGATTTACGCTCCGAGATACCTGCATATATGCACCCATATAGTGCACATATATGCAGGTATTGCGCATTTTTTCGCTGTCTGATAGCGCGCAGCTCTAATGATGAGATCCGACGCCAACTCGACGACTATCACAAGCTCATCCGAGCTTGTCCTTGCCTGCGTGCGCAAATCGCTTACTTTGAGATGTATCCCGACGCCACTCTACAGCTGGCGAAATTCGTGCGTACATATATTTGAGATCTCATCTTCTGACTGTATGTTTTGGTTAGCTCGCGTCGAAGGCACGCAACGCACGCAACGACGATGTTGCGAAGCTCAAACGACTAGCTCTCTCGTATCTTCCTGACCTCGACCGCCCCGACATCCCCAAAATTGACCATAACGTTGACAAGAAAAAACGCGGATTCCATCACCCCGCCACAGGTCGGCTCCTTGTGCCACGCAAGTGGCGAGATGACTTTGACGAAGACCCTGCCGAGTAAGTCGCGCTTGTTACTTGATTTACGTTCTAATGGTTTTGCACAGATTTTGTCGAGCAGCACTCGAAGGCGAGGTCGAGATTACTGCGGACCACTTCCCCTCGCTCTGCTATCCCGAGAATGAATTTGTAAGGGACCGTCCCAACATCAATCTACTCCTGTCGCCTATTTTGGCTGCGGTACGTGCGTAGTTTCTCAGAGATACTCTGCTGACATCTTCAGTATAATTACCGCTGCTTATTCAGAGGACCAAAGGCTGGTTTCAGCGAGTATACGCCTGGCGCCAGGCCTGGGCGCCCTTCAATATCCAAGTATTACAAGATGAAGGACGTGACGAAGGAAACAATCGCATATACTGCCTGCCTCGTACGTTCTGATCTCGATTCTCGTGCAACGCTAATAATTTTTTTAGGCACACTTTGCATATAGCTCACAGGAATCGTGGAGCGAAGCCAAAGACAATTTCGTCATTCAAGAATTTTACGAAAACATCATCAAGTTGTTCACCAACAAGAAGTGGGGGGAAAAGACGATTGCTTGGTGGAACAAGTAAGTGGACCGGATCCTTAGGTGTCTCACAATAAGCCTAGGGAAATATGGGGGAGACAAGTCAAGGTTGTTGCGCCCAACGGGAAGAGGATTCGAAGACTCGAGGGGCCGTCCGCGTTGGATCTCATCTTCGCTGGCTTTGCCGCTGACGAAGCGGCGGGCAGAGTCGCTGGGAGCGTTAACTTAGAGCAAGGCACCCTTGCTTCCGCCGATATGTTGTCTTTGCCGAGCTCCCCGTCCTCGCCAAACCACTCGTCCTCGGCGGAGCCCTCATCCTCGGCGGAGCCCTCATCCTCGGCGGAGCCCTCATCCTCGGCGGAGCCCTCGTCCTCGGCTGAGCCCTTGTCCTCGGCTGAGCCCTCGTCCTCGGTGGAGCCCTCATCCTCAGTGGACCCCTCATCCTCGGCGGACCCCTCATCCTCGCCTTCCTAGAGCTCTTCTGATGCCTCATCTCTGCTCTGTGACTCTACGCTCTCGCTGCTTGCTAGTGCTCCTTGCTCGTATCAATTTATTGCTCTGTGCCTGACCCGCTCCCTACAATTGTCACTGTCTTTGCTGCTTTTATTGATCGTTGCTCTCACGTACTCAAATATTCCGATCTCCCTCCCTCGCAATGCTGTAATACCTACTCTGCACCACGATTTCTGCGATTCCTGACTGCCCAGTAGATTCGCTCGATGTAGTATGCCATTAGTAGTATTGACCACTGTATTGTAACCGCGCGCGAATTATAATTTGCCCTGGGCGTACTTCGAGTGCCTCAGATTAATCATCAGTCTGGGCGATTGGTCACAATATAATGTCTGAGTCAATACATTCTGGCCCATGAGGCCTGGCATCTGGTGGCTGACTTGAAACCATTCACCGGGGGCCCTTGTAAGTTTGCAACAATTCACCAGATGCCTCTACAACTGTGCAACAATCCACCAGATGCCTCTACAACTGTGCAACAATCCACCAGATGCCTCTACAACTGTGCAACAATCCACCAGATGCCTCTACAACTGTGAAACAATCCACCAGATGCCTCTGCAACTGTGAAACAATCCACCAGATGCCTTTATGAGTTTCCCAGTGTTCACCAGATGCCACCCGTGACTTTGCAACAATTTACCGGATGCCTCAATATTTTCCCAGAGGTCAAAATACAAAACATATTTTATCGGCCTAAATCGGTCTGATAACGTATACCAGTCTGACATTACTTCATCTACGCTTATCTACTATCTCGCCTTTTGCTGATGAAAGCGCAAACATTCTATGTTCCACCGGTGAGCGACGAATAATGGTTTATTCCACGATATGTCTCCTTCATTGATAAATCTTGCAGGGACTGTTCCCTTGGATCGGGAGTGTATAACTGGTTGCTGACTGTTACGCTCTAGTGATATTTGGTGGTCCTGGATGATTGGATTGGAATGCGCAGAACTTATGATACCGTTCTCCTTTACAACTTATAAGGCATACATACATTGCAATCTGCAATTTGATCATAACGATAAGAAATTATTCAGAAACTGTTATGCTCAAGTAAACACGACTTAGTGTCTATTTAGCACCATGGGTATGATAGTAGCATTGCCGCTAACGCCAGACACGTTACAATTCTGTATTGTACGATATTCTGCCGCAGGGAGCTTTAATTCTGTAATTGTGTCCGGTGAGGAGTCTGAGTATGTTGTTGTATGATCAATGACGCATATTTCCGGTTTCCACAGGTTGCGGTTACACGTTGAAGGTGAAGAAATTCGCGAGAGACTCTCGACAGACAGCGCCCAAGACCAAGCCATCATCATGCTCTCCCGACACTGCCGCAACTCTTCAAGGCAATCATGTACCATCGATATTGCAGTGGTCTGTTGATACAATGGATGTTATTTGCTACATCTAAACAAACAAGATATACATGCGCTGTAACGGCTTCCGTAGTTTCCAAGCAAAATCAAAGTCAAGTTTCCAACATCCAGCCATTTCAACATACATATCCATACCAAACGTTATGCCAGCCCGGCGAATATCATGCTTTACACCGGTCGAGGTTGAAGTACTTGCCGATCCGCGGATTGTGTGTATATGGGTTGATGCCTTGCAGCCATCCGTTGAGGAGCTGGTGCAAGCTATTGTCACCAGCATGATCGAAGGATTATCAGATCAAGTAGTATGTGAAGTAAGAAAACGCACTAGTCCAGATTGTTCTGGCAGCGACAACACGGTCCATTCGCTGCAGCGGTCGCTGACCCCTGTATATAATGTTAGCATGAGATTGGTACGAGAAAAAGATAACGCACGAAGGTCATGCCCAACGGCCAGCCGTTGTAGTTTCCAATGGTGAGCAGGAGGCTTCCACCGTTGTTCTGCAGTGTCGCGCTGAAGAACTCTACTCCAGTACGAATATTATAATCCTGAAGAAGATGTAAGTGGCGTCCAGTGCTGAATGGGATGGGGGATGTAGCACGCACGGGATCCTTGCAGTCTCCGTTGGGCGCACCGTCACACTTGTCCTGCGTGAGCTGCATGAGGCCCTGCTCGCCTGCGCCGCCGATGGTCTGCGCGTTACAGGTGCTTTCCTGCATCGCGATCGCTGCGACGAGGATTGCAGGAACTGCATATCCGCGCCATAGTCAGCATTCTGCTGATCGACTGCATACTGGGACATTATGCATACTCACTCCCATGCTGCCCAGCATACAGCTCAAATAGCGCAACATAGGGAGCGCACGCAGTGAACGGGCTTCCGGGAATTTGCAGTGCGCTTGCGAGGTCCTGCGTAATGATGTCCTTGAGGGTGACGTACGGTGGACTCCAGCCGCCGTCACTGACGCCGCAGTTGAGCCAGTCGATGTTGCCGTTCGGTCCGCTCGTAGGAGTAACGTCCCCTGAAGGGTCGGTGACGATTAGGCCAGGTTCATATATGAAGGACGATGGAGGGACGACATACTCGTAGCACCGGTGGGTCCACAGGTCGACTCGACATCAATCAGACCGAGAAGTGGCGATGGGAGAGATTGGTTGCTCGACTTCAGGTTGACAGATGAGACAGTTACGTTCGACGGTGCCTGGCTTGCATTGTTCGCCTGTACGCCTTTGTAAACAGCCAATACCATGCAGGGAATTAGATCATGCACCTTGATTGCAGACTTCACGCCACACCGCCCGTTTGGCGAGTGCGCGCGGCGCGCGAGGCGCGCGTGCTGCCCATGCCGACGCATAATCTCAAAATGCGAGTGACTCGCGTGCACGCAAGTCGCGGCGAGGATGAGACCAAACAAAGGAGCGACAATGTGCATTAGGAATAGGAATATTTTAGAGACTAAGCTGGGGGACCATAGGGTATACTAGCTGGGCATAGAGTAGGAGGAGGGCGAACGGGCGTAGATGGCGGCGGACTGTCATGACCGAGGAAGCGGTTGGTTCGAGTCGATCGGGGGCTGGATCTTCCGATTCAGACCGACGCGTCTCAATATTACATAATCCGTGTCTAGGCTACAACTGCATCCCAAACTCGGGGTGCGAGGGGTATGCAGTGAATGGACCATGTTGCGAGCACCATTCATGAGTAAATAGCTGATGGTTTGAAGTTGACTGACATGCGAAGGACGTACTAGGAAGCTGGAGGACACCATGAAAAAATGATCGCGAATTGATCGCTCGCAGATCACATCGTGATCTCGGTTAGCGGGTAAGCGTCAGCTTGTTACTACCGCCACATCCTCTGCCAGTGCCATTGCCTCATCCTCGATAGATGCACGCACTTAAGTGAGGGTGTATTGTATGTGGATATTACTTGGCCCCTTTGCACGAGTTCAACATTGACGAGTCGGTTTCTCTGTCGTCGGCAGGCGTCCTGAGGCTGTGTGGCACAGCAACCCATGAAACATACAGCCTAGATTGCTGATTCACTCCACCAGCGGAGTCCGATATCTAGGCCATGTGCAGCAGCTCGCCGTTTCCATCGGCACGCCCGCGGTGCCGTCAATCAGCTTGGCTGATGGCAGCTTGTGCCAGCAAACCCGTCATTCTCATCAATCTCCATCAACAAGTCGACGGCCATGCGGTATTGACTGTCCTTGCGTTGTGGTATGCGTTGGCTGTGGTTCGAGGGCGAATGGTGGCGAAGACCACGATTCGACACTGCCGGCCATACCGCGTGCGGCTTCAACCATGATCTAACATTTCACACAGGTACTCCTGAGTACTTCTGTGGCTGAGACATTCCTGGTGATCGAGAGTGTCTTAGACAGGGTACATCAGTCCTCGTCTCTACTAGCGTCATCTGTCAAAGGCCATCAGCGGGCTAGCACCCTTGGGTTTGCAGTCGCAGACCGCGTCGTAGCGCCACCATCCAGGGATGATCATATGTCATGAAGAGGCAATGCACAGCGCGATCACCATCAGACTACATGCGGCCAGAACTGCAACGCAGTGCACCCGCATTCACAAATAAGTTATCCATGCAGGCGCTTCACGAGTCAGAGCCGTATAAATGCGTCCTCCAGATGGCTCTGGTTCTCCAGCCCCTCAGTTGATCTGACCGAGCCAAGCTTCTCCAAGTTCAGGTACTGGATAGTGAGTTTCTCGACCCCATTGTCGTTTCTGCGGCACATTCTAACATGATCATCATAGCTTGACTTGTTTCGTTTCTCTTCGCTTTTTCTTCGTCACGACCTTCTCGTTTTCTACCTACACACACCTTTTACGACCCTTCCTTAACTATCTATCACGATCACGATGCGCTCCACTGCTGTCCTCGCTGTTGCTGCCCTTGCCGCCGCCCCGGCGCTCGCTGCGTGAGTCCCCCGTTCAATCATGCCGACCCATTACATTCGCTGACGCATTCAAAACAGCCCTGCATGGCACATCTCCGGCGAGTCCCACTTCCCCGCACACTCCGCTCCGATGCACGCAATCAGCAGGCGGTATGCACGTCATACTGTCACATGTCTGCTGTTTCCGCTCACTCATCTCTCGCAGCGACCTCGACATCCTCGCGCGGGAGCTGAGCGCCGTGCACCACGCACACGCGCACGCACACAAGGCTGCGCACCGCAAGGGCCACCAAAAGAGCCACCCTCGCAGCGGGATGGCCTCCCACCGGCACGGGAGCAAGCACCGCGCCCAGCACGCGCAGCAGCACGCACACACACACGCTGCGCGCGACGACGGGAGCGACGCCATCTCGCTCGGGTCGGTGTTCAACATCGGCAAGGACGCGTACGACGCGTACGAGGGTGTCAAGGACGCGTACGACAGCTTCACGCAGAACCACCGGCGCACAAACTGGTTCAACGACATCGACGAGGGCATCAAGATCGTCGGCGACGGCGCGAACGCGGTCTCGGATGTCCACAATGCGTACGAGAGCTGGAAGAACAACCACCGCCGCAGCTGGGTGAACGACATCGACGGCGGTCTCAAGATTGTCGGCGATGGCGCGAACGCGGTTTCGGACATCCACAACGCGTACGAGAGCTGGAAGAGCAACCACCGTCGCGACACTGGCTCTGGTGCCATTTCGTTTGGCACGCTTTTCGATGTGGCGAAGGACGGCTACGACGCGTACGAGTCGTGGAAGAACAACAACCGCCGCAGCTGGGTGAGCGACATCGACGGCGGTCTCAAGATCGTCGGCGACGGCGCGAACGCGGTTTCGGATATCCACAACGCGTACGAGAGCTGGAAGAACAACCACCGCCGCAGCTGGGTTAACGACATCGACGATGGTCTCAAGATCGTCGGCGACGGTGCTAACGCCGCCAGCGACATCCACAACGCATACGAGAGCTGGAAGAACAACCGTCGTGACACCGGCTCCGACGCCATCTCGTTTGGCACGCTCTTCGATGTGGCGAAGGATGGGTACGATGCATACGAGTCGTGGAAGAACAACAACCGTCGCGAGATGCTCCTCGACATGCTCGACTAAGCCGTTGTCTCATCGCCTCTCTTCCCCTCTCACTCCTGCTATCATGATCGTGGTAGTGGTACATCAGGTGTATGTTAGTATACGACATTGACGAACAAGCGAATTCTTCTGAGGGCTCATTTCTTTTGTGTGCATGGGTGAATCTCAAGCTGAACCCAAGTTTATCCCTTTTGCTTGCGTTCAAGATCCACATAACTCATCAGTATTGTAATGAGTCGCCCTCTCAGGCGAGGTCAGAGTTGAATGTGGCAATGATTAAGCGATTGGTACACAAATATTATGCACGCCACGAATGAAGAGAGTCAAGCAGATGAAACCCCGCACTCCTCAATGCACGTGTCACAAATAGGGATAAGTATATGAGAAATTTCAGGTCAAGCACAGACTAGCATCCGGGTCGGGTGCAGGAGTCGAGAGCGGCACGACATCCATCTTGACGTCAAAGTCGCTAGAGGTACCGTTCATGAGTGTGAGTGCCGGCGCTGCTTCTTCGGAGTAAACCCAATCGGCATCGGACAGCCACACGTTCGAGCTCGCAAGGTCCTTCTCCACGGGCTTGCTCAGTTTCAGCTATACATTCTGTCAGCGCTGTTCAACATTTTCCACAGGCTCGAATCCGCACCTCCAGCGACATAGTCTCCATCTCGCCCGCAACCACGTCGACGTCATCGATCGACGCAAAACCGCTTGTCAGGGAGACGCGCGCGCCCCGTTCCCTCTCCAGCGCGGGCGGAGTCTCGGGCAACACCGACATCTCGCGTGCGAGTGACGTGCTCAGGCTCGAGAGCGGCGAGTCCTGCGCGAGACTCGCGGGGCTGAGCGTGCTCACCGTTGCCGTAGACATGCCTGTGCCGTGCGTGAGCTGCCACTCGTGCTCTGTGGGCGGAAGCGGCGGGCTCGGCTCGGAGAAGATGCTTGCGTGCCGGTACGCGTTCTCGTCCACGAGCGGGCTGGGTGTATGCGGGCTGTACACGTGCGGGAACGACGCCCGGCGCGTGCCCGATTCCGAACGCGGCGAGGACCCGCTCCCGCCCCCGGTGCTTGTGGTGCGCGTGAGCGTCGACGGCGGGGGCGTCTCGAACTGCGCTGGGATGGGAATGCCGGGTATACGATAGTTGGCCCCGCGCAGCCGACTGAGGCACTGCGGACATGCGCATGCGCGCGGGTGGTCGATTGTCCTGACGGTCGAGAAGCGCGAGCTCCTCGGCGTCGCCGACGAACGCTTCAAGTTGGTGCTCAGCTGGCTCTGGTTCGGCTCCGTGAGAGTCGTCTCGCTTCCGTTGAGAGACTGCAGTCGGGCAGACTTCTCCCCAGAGTCGGGCTCTCCTGCTAGTGCAGACTCAGCCTGGAGCGCGCGTACGCGCCGGCGGCTGCGCATCTTGAAGACAAACACGAAGACGAGGGCACAGAGCACGCAGGAGAGCACAGCGCCGAGCGAGACGAGATAGGTTGCGGCGGAAGTGTGGCCAGAGGGGGTTGTATTGGCTGGGTCTGAGTCTGGAATGCTGTCTACAGCGCCATATCGGGGTGCAAGCGCAAGAGCAGGGCGAGAGCCGCGAAAAGCCTGTGTCGAGGTAGATGTAGTCGGAGGCCATTCGCGTAGCCAAGAACTAGACGTGCGGCTAGAGAAAGAGGATTTCCTAGGTGAATTTGGACGCCAGAAGTTGATGATGCGCCCGATGGATGTTGATCCTGTTACAGCCATTCCGCACCACCACTTCGCTGTTTCGGTGGGCGTGGATGCGAGTAGCTTGCGCTATACCAGCATAATCCAGTAAAGCAGGACTGCACGCTGCAGGTCAGCGTCTAAGACCGAGTAGGCGGCTGGCCTATTCGACTCGGTCCAGGCGTTGGGTTTCTGACCAGTTCTGAAGCAAGCACAAGGTATCAGGGTATCAAACCAAGTAGTTGAACGATCCACGGAAATGCATGGATCATATGCGCGTCTTGAAGCTTGAAGACGTGAGATGAGACTAGGAATTTCATGTACCTGTGCGTCGAGCGTTCTTGTCTCTGACGGACGACAGATATTCCATACCAGCCGCCATGGGCGTATAGTTCGAAAGCGAAGGGCCAACCTGACAGGCGCAGAAGATTAGCTAGCTACGACATTCCGTTGTCCAGGCCTATCTCTAGATCTGTAGGAGACTTCGGAGGCAACGCAGCTGTTGAAACGTTGACCGGCCGCGGGACCATTAACTGAAAACGCGTCACGCCACGGTCAGGTGATCTGCGCCTCTTGTCACTCCTCCCACTAGCGAGCAGTCAGAAGATTCAGCGCCAGCTCATCGGCTGCCCCTGTCGCAGACCCTGTTACCGAGACTCAAAACAGGTCCGCACGTTCTTCATGTTGCGTTTCGGGAGCGGCGGGACGCCGCCGCGGCGTGTCAGGGGCAGTCGGCGCACTAGCAAGCTCGGTATATACTTTTCCTATCTTATTCATTCTGCCGCCCTAGTATACTCTACACCAGGCACCTGTGAGACGCTAGTACATACTCAGCTGTACGTAGTTACACTGATACCGGGGGCGCGACATCTGCTCCAGAGGCTTACCCTTTGGAGCACCCACGTACGTATCCCTGTGTGCTCGCCTGTACTTACACATACCAGCCCTCCAGTCTGCGCGTTGAGGCCCCCACAGTATCCGCTGCGTCGATCCCCTCCGGATCGCCTTGCTCAATTGCGTCGTAGCGCGATACTTCATCGGAAAACCACGACTCACCAGCGATTCCGCTACGGGGCGCAGCACGAGAGGGTATGTCGCCTGCGACATGCTCAAGTGCCGCCTAGTGTTCCTCAAAGACAGTTGGCGATCTGAGAAAGCTCATGCCGAACACGACATTTATTTGCATCTCTGGAAGCATGACGTGCACCACATTGCCACTCCCCTCAGTGGCGGAGACGTTTGCGACGACTCTGTCCAGACGACAAGATCTCAGGAATGCAACGCAGGGCTGCAGAAGCGCATTCATTATCGCCTCATCGTACTGGAGGTCGATCAACCGTTAAAGGAAGCAGTCTACTTGGTTAAAATTCCTTCAGCAAGCTGTAGAAGGTGAGTTAATATGCAGATGCACTCCGTGGATAGCTTCGGTTGAACATTATGCATAGCACACGGTGAGGCATGGACGAAAGCAGGTATACTGCATCGTGCCGTTAGTGTCGACAACATCGTGTTCGACCCCGATCCTCTTAAGGATGATGAAGGAAACAAGATCCATCGCGCGTTTTTGATCTACTGGGATCTGTGCAAGTATAGAAAAGAGCTGGAGAGTGGGCCTACTCAGGCGACGCGCTCAGTAAGTGTATAATATCTGCTATCTGCGAGCATGTCACAACGGTCTCTCCAGGGAACTTGGCAGTTCATGTCGGCCGCGCTGCTCAGGTACCCTTCCAAGCGACATGACGTCTCTGACGACCTTGAGTCGTTCATTCACATCATTTATTGGCTCGCACTTCGGTTCCATGACCATAACCTTAACTCAGTTCAACTAGAGAGCCGCATTCACAATACGGCTGACGAGCGCTGGGACGATAATGGTCGTGATATTGGTGGTACTTACAGGACTTGCCGACATGTATCAAGATCGTTACCGTGCGGCTGCTCCTGAGCTCAGTGCCTTCGATGCTGCCGAGCTGCAGAGGAAAATTGGTAAAAAAAATCTCGACCATCGCCAAGCATTTCAGAAAGTCCAACCCGCCTAACACGGGCAAGGACACACCTAGACCAGGCAGCCCCGAAGGAGCCCTCCCGACACGCGACCCGTTTTCCGGGCACCAGGACCTGATCACACTCCTTATCAACGCACTCAACAGGGGGATTGGGTAGAGGGAAAGACGGTGGATCAGTTCACTTCCTTCACATACTACTAGAGAAGCACGAGGTCGAAGCGTGGATCTGAGGCGGCTGATGCGCCTACGAAGGCGAAGCGTTCTCGTGTCGGTGACTCGCATTAAGTGGAATCCAAGACAGTCCCTTTCCCCCTGGTGTCTTATTGAGCAAGCGCGTTAGTGGATGCCCCCACGCAACTCGATACGTGTAAGAGTTCGCTATTCTCTCTATCCTGCGTCTCGGCGATCTTGCTCACTCAGAATGGGGTAGTAGTGACGACGTGTAGTGCTCGCTGCTACAAATTTGAACTGTGGTATTCATCGATCTTTCGTGATGGGTATTCCATGGAAATACGAGATGAGCAAGGAAAACACGGGTTCTGCGTCATAATCACTTCAGCGTCTCTCGCATTCGAGTGCCGGCTCAGCAATGCCTTGCACAGCAACAAGTCTACAGAGGCAAAGGCATCTAGAGATTCGGCCCTTAACTGAAATTCATCTGAGTAGACATATGACTTTCGGTCAACTGTTCAAGGCAAACATGTCATGTTGAAGCACAAGCGCTGACGACCAATAGCCTCGTGCTAGCGCGTCGCGCGTCGCGCGTCGGCCTAGTCGGCCCTGCACGAACGAGCTTGATTCATGTATTCGAAGTAGATGGGCACCCGATTTTCCAGTAGAAAACTCGGACACGCAGATATTTCATAGCAAAGATGCAAATCTAAGACATCCGATCGCGATCAACATGCCATATTTCTGCAGATCCGATCTTGTTTTTATATTTGCACACGACGCCCCCACCGTACCGAGCGCCACGAGGCAAATTACCTATTACTTAGCATCGTTACTCCGCCCTAGCCGCCACCGCGCTCTGTCAAAGCTTCAAGGCCGGGGCGTCGCTGAAGCGCCTGGTCATTGACGCTTGAAGCTTGAAGACTCACCCACTAGCTTTAGAGACTCAGGTGGGGTTTCAAAGTCCATGCAGATCGTGTGGGACATTAACGATTCAGCCTCAAGTGAGAAAGGAGAAGCATACCTTGCGCGGGATGATGAACGCGATCGCCTCGACGGACGACCCGGCGACCTCGTACGCACGTGCGATCTCGCACTCGTAACTGCTGAGCGCGCGGCGGGGGAAGAAGCACAATGCAACGGTTCATCTGAGTGGGTCTGTCAATGGGATGCTCGAATCTGGTCAGGCCGATGGTCGAGGCTATGGTGGCAATCTAACATTGGAGTCAATATTCTGCATTAGACACCCCGTGGACGTCTATGCCACTGGCCACCGGTGAGTGGCTCTAGATCATTTATATCACCTAACTTATGTGTTACTCTAGTCTCTGAAAGCTTATTCATCATCAGGCGCGACGATCGGAACACTGACGCACTTTATATAACATTCTTTCCTGATTCACCAATGGCACATTTAAGACGGATCACTAGGTGGTTTTATAGTTCTGCCTGTGAACGCTGTGTCTTGTATGACAGATAGGTCATTGTAATGAATCATGATACTGACTACGAGACTCTTATAGGTTTCGAATGCGATATAACACTAGCTCTGCAATGCACCACTTTTGCTTCATCGTTCTATAGCTATGGTTGTATCAGTTCCATTGCTGTGCGTCCTCACCCCGATAACGAGAATGCAATTCGGTGCTGAATCGAACATGCAGCGCAGGACCACAGGTACAGCCGATCGCATACGACGAGCAGATGTACTAACAGCGATGGTACTCACTGACCAGTTCCTCGGAATATGTTTTAACTGGGCACTCCTTGGGTTATTGAACCTGCAAATTTGTGAGTGTACACCATCAATATATATAGCTACTCAGACGTGCTCCAGATTTTTACCAAGACCAATTTCCAAAAGACCAACTGCCGCTCAAATGCATAGGTACAGCAGTACTGCTTAAGTATTTGCGCCTGCCACTTACATCTAGCCGCAGTGTATGGCATGTTCACCTTTGAATGTGTTCAGACCGGACTAGTTACCGCGGGCGGCATGCAAATCTACGTCTATAGCTATGGCAACATCCTCTCTCTCGTTGAGGTCCATAACGCATGGTTTGCCCTTTCCATCATGTGTGGTGTAATTGCATCTACAGTAGAATCATTCTTTGCCTGGCGGATCTATCAGCTCTCCAGGTCTCGCATTTTAGCAAGTATCATCATAGTGGTGCGTGTGCAGTCTCTGGAAACAGGCCATATTCGTATCTGACTCTCGCGTGTGATGGGATTTCACTGCTTAGCTGGCATTGGCTCAGTTAGTGGCATCAGTAGTCTCTGGTGTTTTGGTACGTAGATGCACGTTTAATCAGCTTGCAGTCAACTAGATAGCCAAGCAGGAAAGAGAAGCGAGGATCGCCGCGGGCATGCAGGGCGCCTCGAAGAACGCTGCTACTGTAAGATCAGGCATTTTCACTGAGAATCCCATCTAATCTTTTCTAGATATGGCTTTCATGCGCAGCCGCTGCGGATGTACTTATTGCGCTCTCCATGGTGATATTGGTAGGCTGTCGACCGTCTCCAAGGAAATTTCGTTGACGCAGTCTAGCTATTGAGGAGAAAGTCAGGCATTGCGAGCACAGACGCTCTGATTGATCGTTTGGTGCGGATGGTTGTGGAAACTGGTGCATTGACGGGTACGTTGGTCTGCTATCCTTCGAGAAAGCTCATAACCACATCAAAAGCTGGCATATCCATCCTAGTAATTGTCCTTGCATTTTGTGGTTCTGTACGTGGACTGCGTCTTGTCGAGTGCTAATGTTTTATGACTAACGTTTTGGCAGCTACATAGGACCCTAGTATATGAAACACCGTATGTATCCTCAGCTCAAGTCCTGCTGTTGATTGATCAACATATCTCTTAGCGCCATCATCTTGACTAAGCTGTATGCCTCGCACTTTCATGATATAGTATGTTACTTACTCACAGCTGCCGACACATACAGATATTCAAACACGTTCCTCACAAACCTCAATAGCCGCAACTATGTCCGTAATCACGACCAACATGTCCTAGAACTCTCGCGCCTTGGAGGCAGGCGGAGTGCGCCAGCGTCACCGCTCGAGTTCGGCGGACGCTCAATGCTGCTCCCTTCTGCTGTCACTGCCAACGACACTGAAAATAGTGACACTCCGCTGAACCAAAATGATGTGGAGCCGGTGGTAAGAAGTGATGTCGCTCATAAGGAAGACCTGGAGCCGAGCCGGAAGAATTTCACGAAATGTGACAATGAGCGGTGTGTATGGCGTAATTCCATTTCCATTGCTTGATTTTCTGGTGTTATGGGATTATGTCGTCCGGGGTGTGTGGGTCTGTTCATCACCTTTGATGATGTTTTGTAAGTTTCTATGCCTTATTTAATGCTGTATATTCCGGATGTGAGTGTTGAATGCAGGATGCTGACTTAGGGGGCAGTTATATGTATATGTATGTAACAGTATATATCCTTCTCGTATGGCGTTCATGAGAACGCGAATTGTGTTAGCCGAACGTGTCCATGTTGTTAAGTCCTCAGGCATGCCTCAGATCTTAGATGGCAATGCGTCTCGTCATAATGAATTGTTCATCTGAGACGCGCCTATAACCGGCGCGCGTTTATATATATTTAAATAGTGCTATATCGAGGCTCGTGCACATGGTCCGCCTCGAATTGATTGATTGTGACGATTTCCCCTCAACTCTTATGCGTTCCCGACAGGTCGAGGGATAGCCTAATGTATGCATCCCACACACACAAATTCCGATCACACTTCGTTGAACAGCTTGAGGTTCGAGGCTCCCAGATGAATCATCGTGATTAGTGTTGTGAGGTCCGGTCTCAAGGACCGCTAAAGACCAAGGACCGGACCAGGACCGGACTGACTAGGACCGATTCAACGGTCCGGTCCAGTCCTGGTCCTGACACGGTACTGGTCCCGGTCCTTCTGAGTGGTCAGATTTTGCAGGACCGGTCCTGGACCGGTCCCGAATTTATCGTAGAATAGCACTTATAATGTGGTTACTCCAAGGTAGGGAACCATGACTGACCAATTTACAATAAAACCAAAGTATTTAAGACCCCCTAGAGTGGGTCTGCATCATGTATATACCACTGGCTATTAGGGTAAACACATCAGACAGAAGCTGACATGAATAGTAACAACCAAAAACCTTCTGATTTATGATACAATGAAGTACTGCTATTGTCTTGGGCAATGCTTGGCACACACAGGTTGTCCTCATATTATCACTAGTTTTGCTGACTGACATGCTGTTGTGTATTCTCCCATCCAGTAGTGTTAACACTCACATATTATGGTACACATGTGACACAAACGTACTCGTTTGTGGGACCCTGTACAACAGGGGAGTCCCTACACCCCCTACAGGGCGGTGTACAAGCCTCAAAGGCGACCGGTCGGCTGTATCCCCAAGGGGGAACTCCTAAGGCAGCCAAGGGAGCCGGCACACAGTCAAGCAAGAGACGAAGGGCCCCCGGCCAGAGGCGCACACAAGACAGAGTAAGAAAGGGGCTATGCCCAATTGTCGAGAATCTTAGGAATGGGGAGTAAGCCCACATTCCGTCGTAATATATACATGAGCGATGGGACTACTAGTACTGCCCTAAAGAGAAGGCCTGTGCGCCGTATCTACTGGGTCATGTGCTAAGTGACGCATCATGTAACTACTGTGACCATGCTAAGCGTTAGCCAAGCGTGAGTACCGGAGGCGCGCGCTACCCTACAGCGCTAACCTAACGACCAGGTGACCTGCAGTAACTGGGAGGCGCTGGAGGTGGCTACAGCGCAGAGGCGCGGCGTACGCCTAGCGCCGCGCGTGCGTCCTATAGCGAGGGAGTACAAACTATTAGTGGAATAATTTGTGACATTACCCCCCCTCTCGAAAAACGTCGTCCCTGACGTTCTACCTTGAATCCTACGACGCTCGCTCCTGACACAGATGGCTCTGTGGGACTCACCAAGCCAGTATCCTGCGATGAACTAGGCGACTTAGGTGAGGAAGAGGTTATCAGACACAATAGGAGGTAGGAGGTTCTTCTACGGCGTACGCCGAGAAGAATAGAACTAAGGTTATAGGCCGTCAAGGCCCTACTTATATACACAAATATAACGGGTCATGTGCTACTGTATAGTGCATGCCCGATAAGGAGTGTGGACTTGGTTGCCATAAGGGCGACCAAGTGGTACGACTACTCTACAAAGGCCGTGACCCGCCGGTAATGGCCGAGCCAATGGTAAAAGAGAGAGCGTGTGGTCTCATCGTTAGATGGACATGTGAATACGGGCGCAGCCCGGGTATAAGGGATGCCGGTTGCCGGATACCGTGAGGTATAATGGCGATTGGCCGGTCATCGTGTGCTGACCAAGGCGGGACGCCGAGGTCGTAATGCTATTGGGCCAGCAGGGCACCGTAGCATGTGATATGTCCGGACCGGATGGTTACCGGAACATATGGCGGTCTTAGCCGTGAAGCGAGGACCGGTGTTTGGGCAACGCCGTGATGGCAGAAGCCCGGGACTTGGAGAACACCGAGTCCGTGGGATGGCCGAGAAGGCCGAGCCTATAGCGATATTGCCTTGGTGCTAATATAGTGCTATTTGGCCGTGTTGCCATTATTATGCGAAGGCGTGGCGCGCCTGAGGTGCCATTGTGATCAAGGATCTTATGGCGGTGGGAAGCCAGGAAGGCCGACCCAATAGTACAAGGCCGCGAGGCACTGTTTGTACGTGTGGACATTATTATGCGAGTGTGCCGCGCTCGGCCTATCATTATGATCTAAGATCTATGACGTGGCTGGTCTTGCTCTGATGGGCGAGACCATATGGTTTGGCGTTAGCCAAGCGTTAGCTTAGCGTGAGCCAAGGGTTACACTTAGCGTTAGCGAGGCGTGAGCCAAGCGTAAGCGTAAGCGTGAGTGGCGTAGACGACTTGTAGTTAGACGTATAATCCCCAGGTAAATTGCTATAATCATAGGAAAAATGCTGTAAGCCCCAGATAAATCTGTGACAGCTCCCTTGGCTGCCTTAGGAGTTCCCCCTTGGGGATACAGCCGACCGGTCGCCTTTGAGGCTTGTACACCGCCCTGTAGGGGGTGTAGGGACTCCCCTGTTGTACAGGGTCCCACAAACGAGTACGTTTGTGTCAACATGCATGGTGCATTCAATATCACCCAGTTATTGGCAGAGCGCTGCTTAGCGGTAGTTATATGCTACTCATTGTGGCACATACAAAAATGCAACACATGATCTCATCAGATACAACTTGAGGTGTGCAGTTACTGCAGTGTCATTTCTGTGTGTTGACTTCAGTATACGATTTTACTTTCAGAAATCAAGAATCAGTGCACCATAGCCAATTTTTGGGCTGTACTTAGTATGTTCTGGTATATATCGAGTAGTAAGTACACTTTTGTTGCAGTTTCTGACATATAAAACTATAGTTAAGTCAATAACCACTTGATTGGTCCTGGACCGGTCCAGACCGGTCCTAGGACCGCTATAGGACCGCGGTCCTACTTGGGACCGGTCTTCAGTCCGGTCCCTCGTTGCCCATGGCGGTCCGGTCCTGGTCCCGGTCCTCGGTCCTGCCCAAAACATGCAAAAGACCGGACCGGACCGGACCTCACAACACTAATCGTGATGCAATTGACTACCGAGCTATGATGCATCCCAAAGGCCCTCTGTGATGAGTTTTAGGCATCGAATACAATTGAACTCTTGCCGAAGAGCTGGCGGCTCGATTGTCGCGATGTAGCTGGCGTTCTGCAGAGTCCATCGCGAGTGTGCTGGACATTAGTCAAGTACTGAAACTATATTCTCATCTGACTCTATACTGTCTAGGATGTCAGAGCAATCAAAACATTGGTTAAACGAGCGCGTTTGTCCACAGGTGTGACGATGCCCGTAGGGCAATCGCGTGAGGTACAGTACATAAAATCGAGCTATTATATACCATTTTCCCCTCGTACCATATTCGGCTATGGCACGATAGTACCCGACTCCCGACGTGCGTGCGCGACGTCCAGGCATGCGCGAGCTCGTCTACGGCAAATCCATGTTCCAACATAGGATTCAATACCTGGCTCCACCATGTACTCGGGATACAGGCGCTTGATAGGTATATGGTCTCCGTAATACAGCCTCAAGGCGAGTTATCTCTATCTCTCCCTAACCTCGTGGCTGGTGTCTTACGGATACAATCATACCACAAGACTGGTATACAATCCGTTATGGCAGGTCTGGAGTAGAACCGACCGGCTACCCACCTGATTGGCGCAGGTTCATCGATGGTACATGCTTGACGGATCATGGGATGATTATAAAGAGACCCTGCAGGATTTTATTGCAATGACTGAATGAGACTTAAATAGCTAGCTACTGAAGGTGAACTCTGGAGGGGCCCCAATGAGGACCCGCTACACCTGGAAACTTTGTTCTCGGAAAGATGAGAATCGCCCTGCTGTGAGTGCTGACATAGCCGGTCAGGACCTCCATTGACTAGACGCGATTACCATCAGAGCAGGACCTCAGGTATTTCGGTTCAAGCTTGATTAATGAGCATCTAACGAGACTGTTACGTGACAGTTTCTCGGAATATGTTTCAATTGGGCACTTCTCGGGCTTCTGAACCTTCAAGTCTGTAAGACACAGCTCTGCTACCAATGCCCAACAAGTGCACTCATCCACCGATCTAGATCTCTATTACGATCACTACCTGAACGATCGATTGTTTATGAAATGCCTGGGTATGAAAGACACCTCGCTACAAATGACTGCTCACACTCAACGCTAGCATATGGCATGCTCATTTTTGAGTGGGTCCAGACCAGTCTGCTCACCGCAGGCGGGATGGAGATCTATGTCTACAATTATGAAGATCTGCTATCCCTAGTTCGTAGAGTTTCAGTCAATTATCTTAATCTGCCAACACCCTTCGCTTAAGAAATCGCAGTTGCGAGCTAGGTTTGCACGCAGATTAATCTGCTAACTGCGGCAGATTAATCTACTGTGACAATAAAATGGCACATCCCGGATTCGAACCAAGGACCTTAGCGCAGAGGAGAATAACAGCATCGCAGCATAATTAGCCAACTGAGCTACAGTGCCACTGGTGTTGCCCCCATATTAAGCAATATATAGAGTATTTTGTAAACTTCATTTTCGCAGTTTAACATCTTCCATAACACAAATACAAATGAATCTGCCTCTAAAGACCTGTGATTCCAGTGTATTCAGCTTTCCCATGGTGAGTTGCTCCAGGTCAAGCATGGTAAATCAAGCTACCACTATCATTGATTTCTGTATGCTTGTTGGAGCAGTTAGTTGCCTTGATGATTTGCGAAAATTGTGTGTAAAGTTTGCATTATATATATTTTAATTGGTCAATGGTACCTGTTGCCGCAATGGCTTAGTTGGCTAATTAAGCTGTGATGCTGTTATTCTCCTCTGCGCTAAGGTCCTTGGTTCGAATTCGGGATGTGCCATTTTATTGTCACAGTAGATTAATCTGCCGCAGTTAGCAGATTAATCTGCGTGCAAACCTAGCTCGCAACTGCGATTTCTTAAGCGAAGGGCAGTTGGCAGATTAAGATAATTGACTGAAGTCCCTCCTAGTTCAGTTCCATAACGCATGGTTCGCGTTGACAATCATGTGTGGCATCGTCTCTGCCACAGTACAAACCTTCTTCGCTTGGCGGATTCATCGACTGTCTAAATCACGTATCCTGGCAAGTTGTATAATAGTGGTATGCAGCTGTCTGCCTTATTATACTGATCATGTGATATTGATATAACTGTTACATTCAGTTGGCTTCCGTTCAGGTCATGGCATCGATTGTAGCAGGTGTTCTGGTATGTTTGAGCAATTCAACTGCAAATGCTACTATGTAGCTCAACAAAGCACCAGGAGAGAAAAGTGAAGCTAGCATCTGAAGTGCAAGGCGGTACGATGAAGGCTGCAGCCGTGAGGTCTTTGGTCTCTTCTCCACGTGCTGCGTTAACTCGGTCCAGGTTTGGCTTGCAGGTTCTGCAGCGGCAGATATGCTCATTGCTGTCTCGATGGTCGTGTTGGTATGTAGTCAACTACTCGTCCTTGCCGTCGACGTCTCGTTAACAGGCGCCAAGCTGCTGAGAAGAAAGTCGGGGATCGCACGTACTGACGCCCTCATCAACCGCATGGTGCGATTGGTTGTCGAGACAGGCTCGTTAACCGGCATGTCTCTTCCTCTGCTCCTCCGGTTCTGCGGGTAAGAGCTCAACCAGTGCACCAGCGGGCTTTTCGATCTTGGTCATTATCTTCGCCATCTGCGCTCCGGTGCGTGATGACAGGAGTTGACATGAACCATCGTTCTGAATGCTCATGTCCAACAGTTGCGTGATACGTTGGTATATCAGACACCGTATGTCTGCTCCATGCGATCGTCAGTGAGCTACTGATTGGGTCACCCCTCAGTGCCTTGGTTTTGACCAAGCTGTACGCCTTCGGTCGCTCCGAGAAGATACAATGCTGATGTCACGACCTCAGATACTCCAATACCCTATTAACCAATCTGAACAGTCGCGACTACATCCGGAAACGTGAGCAGTATGTTGTCGAGCTTGCGCCGGTCGGCAGCGGTAAGCCTGTGCATCACGCTGCGGCGCAGCACGGCACATCCGCGTCGACGCCGGTGTCGTTCAAGAGCGACACGTCTATTGGTGCACACGATGCGCGCCTCAAGGGACCATCAGCCGAGAAGTACACGCTACCGCCGGCGACAGACCATGTGGTGCGACAGGGACGTATGGACGATGCGGCGCCGAGAGATAATCTGCGCGCGCGGCGCAACTCGGTCGTTTGATACTTGCGACGATGAGGTGGTGATTCTCCCTCCGTATGATTTGAGACAAGTCTGTCAGATCATCTTAGGTAAACGCGGCGGCGTTCGTCCGAGTGACATTATGCTCTCTCCCTCTCTCCCTCGTGTACCGAGAACCAAGTGTTTATCTGCTCAAGCAAAGAGAATAAGGGTCCCAACGAGATAATGCTCCGTTGAAGGGCAAGGCTTGAGCTGAATTTACAGTCGACTCCATACCGTAATGCTTTTTTTTTACTAAGGCGTGCCACATGACCGCGCCTGTCACGACAGATCACATGCGTTACAGGTTACAAGGGATGGTCACACTCCGAGGTCACCACATTAATGTGATCCGCTGAATGCTGAGAGTGCGGCACCGCTCTCGCATCGTAACGACTACCAACTTAGCCACTTTGTGGCCCCTTCCGCTCCTTTATTTCTTGAACGGCTGTCACAGCGGCTACTGCACTCACTTGTATGGCTGAACCCGTCTTCGAGGAGCACCCGCTCAAGGAGTATTTCAGACGTGCGTGAGATACGACCACCCCCATGATACCATGGCCTGATGGTAGCCGTAGGAGTTGGCGAGACTTCGCGTTCCATTCCCGGAGGGTCCTCGGACTTTGAGGCACAGCTTGACCACGATGAGGTGGACCAGAAACGGATTGGCCATCCCGCGCTGGTCATGGTCGTAAATGTGAGTTCGCTCTCTAGGTCTTTATATTTCATTTCAGCGACGAGTACTGCTACCTGCTTCCGGGAGGCGTACTGAACTACGCGATAGTGAAGAGACAACCTTGTCGCCCGCCAGCTGTCCTAAGCGACGATTCACTGGAGACCCGCTTGCTGAGGAGACTCCCCGGCATAGGTAATATTAGACCTGCCTATGCCGTCAGTCCGCTCGGGATGCAGATTCTCAGCGCTCATTTTAGCCGGTTCCAGCACCCTTGCTTGTACCGCGGGACGAACAATCTTGCCGTAAATGCGACGAGACTCGACGTTCTACAGCGAACATTATTTGCGGGCTTGATGCAGATTACTAACGCTTGCATTAGCTTGTAAATGCTTTACTCCCTTCATCACCCTCTCCCGAAACTGCATTCGCCGAGCGCTTCAAGTACGACGTCATATCTTCCTCCCTGCTATCCACGTCTCTCGCCGCACCAGTCAGCTTGACCCGCCGCTCGTTCTCCTCCAATCTTCCAGACCAACCTGTTGCGGGCAAACCTGAACATGACGATGATCCGCTACTCCGAACGGCAGACGATTATGGTCTTAGGGTATCGTCAGCATTCGCCGAGCTACATTGGCCGGTAGTCATGGTCTCCGTAGCTATCGTTGCCTTAGCGGTCGAACTCTATTTTGTCGCGATCTTCCTTTTTGGCGGCGCAACATACATCTGGCACGCATCTAAGGTCGATCGAGGGAAGGCAAGCGCCATGTCGGCCGTGAGTCTGTCATAGCCTTGTCATTTACCGAACTAAGTGAAGGTATGATAGACATTGCAGTCTGTGAATGAGCTGATTTCCGCTGGTAACGAATGGGACTCAGCCATCAACGAAGGTTTCTCTATCATTGAGAAGGAGGAACGAAGGTACACGTGTGCCGTGTCTATGTTGCATACACCTGACCGTGCTCGATTGCAGCATCTTTTACAGTCCCGATTCCCACTCCCCCTCGTCCGGTCTGCGCGTTACCTTGCAATCATCGCTGCACACGACCCAAACGCAATGCGACAATGTTCGCCAGCTCCTGTCCGCCCTCACCGATCCAGATCAGCTCTCGCAGCTGTCTGAGATGTATGCGCCCTCATCGCCAGTGAAGCAATCCTTCTCCCTCCTGGATAATCCCCGGCCTGTGTCTGTGCCATTCGGTCGCCAGCGCACCGCTTCAACACCGTCAAATAAACGTGCGACGTGGAACGGATCTTATGCCGCACTAGCGTCCGCTGGCAGCCCTACTGCGCACCTGCAGAAGCGCTGGAAGCAGCGTCAGTCCGACGTTTCCTTCCTCTTGAATGTAGATGCGGGCGCAGGATCGTCGAAGCTTCCTAGCGTGAGCGCGCCTGCGAGCCCACAGTTTTCAACGCAACTACAAGACGTGCAAGAGGAGGAGGACGACTCGTCTTTGGCACCGCCGGAGTCGCCGTTATCCAAGTCTGCCGACCACGACTACTTCGGCGCAGAGGCGCTCGATCTCAGGCGTAAGCGGCGCAGCTCCGGAATGGAAACTTTCGGTGTTCCGCCACTGACCCATTCGAGCCATTCTCCGCGCACCAGTTCGCATCGGAGCAGTGGCTCGATCTTCAGCCCCATCCCCCCAGCCTCGCGACTCACCGCGGTACATACAACTCGGCATCCACTCTCCTTGTCCGGGCTGCGGCTGGCATTGCACGGCTCGCTCTCGGCCAAGCGATACGCCTGTTCACACCTGCTTGCTCTCCGTTTCGAGGGAGAGGAAGATGAGTCATATTGGGAGGATGTGCGCTCGGTCATAGCACTGCTGACGAGCACGTTCGAGGACGCGTCCGCGCGCCTCAACCACGCGTTGAAAGACGCCGAGAAAAAGCGCACGAAAGAAGAGCTCCGGAGCTCGAAGCCGACGTCGCAGCCAGCGAAGACGATGGCTGAAATGGTCTCGTTCGCACCGATGCCGAGCCACCTCACGCGCTTCGCTGCACATGTCGACGCTATCTCCTCTGCGCTTAATGACGCGCGGGAGCACCTGGAGAAGTGCGTTGCGGCCATACGCGATACCGAGGACGACAAATCGTTTGGCAAGTCGAGCGCATCCGCCCCGCAGGAGCATCCTGCATTCGAGGCGTACGACAAGTTGCGCAAAGAGCTGGGATTTGCCCTTCGGGAGTGCGAGCGCGGGCGCGAACGTCTGCTAGACATTGTCTCGGGCCCTCGTCCAGCATTCGATGCTGATCTTGACGCCGCAGCTGATGGCACTCCCGGATTGGGGCGGGACAGCGAGAGTGAGGCGTCTGACAAGCCAGGTCCCTTCTCGCCTCCATCACGTGCGTCCACCTTCCCAGCATTGGGCCTCAACGTACCTCTCGCGCGTGAAAGCGACGACGTTGATGTGGACGATGCGACGGCGCATCTGCTACTCACAGCGACTTCGCAGCATCTGCCGCTCCCCGGTGCAGAGCAAGTATACGAGGCTGACACTGGAGCTGGTATACCATTCACGCGACCGCGCTCAAAGCTATCACGTGAAGAGCGTATCGCGTCAGCGAAGGCACGACGCGAGAGTAGCGGGGGTGCAGGAAGATTTAACTCGCTGTCAATGGCAGATGACTCGATATACATGCCAAGAGGGGAGAGGTGGGGCCCTGGCGGTGAGGTTGTCCAAGAACTCAAGGACGTGATTTGGAAGGTCGGCGAGCGGCGAAGAAGACTAGCGGAGCAGCAGCCGTCACGGACTCAGGGCGCAGATCTGGACGCTACTCATCATACCCCGCGGATGACGCTTTCGCACAGTAGCAGTATGCCACATATTGGCGTCGATGGCGCCGATGCCCGCTCGTCCGCAAACATGGTAATTTATTCCGCTACATAATAGGCAAGTCCCCATTGTTTAGCCTGGTGGATTGCTTTCGTAATGTTGCTGCTATGCGTCGCATTGATATCTACATACATATAATTGGCTTATGAGGACCCAAAATGTCGGATTTTGTCGATGCATTCCTATATCGTTAACTCAAAAGACTGAAATCTGTCCGACCACAGTAATGTCATGCAACATCAACTCACAAAATGATATCGAATGCGACTTCACATTCTCTGCAGGACTCTCGCAAGCATGGTCACAGTAAGAAAGGGTGTGGATCGTAACTCCATGCGCCCGCTGCCTTCCGACATCAGTCTGGTACCACCTACATTGCTGACAGAGGGACCGCACATCAATGAAGCGATGCCCATCTCTTTCATGTAATGCCCTCTGTCCTTTATACGACGCAGTGTTGTTCAATTGCGTTTGGATGAAACGCAATCGCAAACATCAATGAAATCACCTACTGGCCATGTCATTCACTAGAGTGGAGCATGGGCAACAGTAACTACATTACCCGCATAGCACCGGATGTCACATTTTGTCCAAATCGCAGGCTACTTATCGCTCCGAGGTTGATGACATAGCGATATCCTCTCCGGATAAATTCAGGCTGTTGAAAGTCGTCAGAAATGTACTGGCATACCTGTATACTCCAGTTAACGGTTGACAGCCATCCAGGAGAATTGGGGTTCGCACTTTTTAAGTTGAATCAATGCACCTAGGCATCCTGATGAAGTTTATTGAGAAGTAAAGTATCAAGCATAAACTTTTATTATGGCTACTTACGCTTACGGAACCTGTGGACCAGTGCATCGGCATCGGGTAACGTCGAGATTCTGAGAGTTTAGCATTGCTCGGCCCTCCATTAGGCAGATGACATACCGGCCTCATACTGGCGAGATTGAACACTAGATCAGCTATTCCTGCCACGGTAACAAACGAGGTAGTCTAGCAGCATACCTGCATAAAGAGGAGCTGACAGCGCGCCAGTCTCTACCACTAGACTGACCATCCTGTTGATCAACGCGGCCATACGTGGAGCACCTGTCTCATTCCTGAGTAGTAGCTAACGCCAAGGTCATACCAGGCCGTTGAAGTATTGAGATTAGCATCAGCATAAAGCCATGCTGGTCGCATTCAACACATCTTCAGCAGATAGCTATATAATATATATACAGCATATGTGTAACGTGGGACCTCCTATGACAGCGGCTGCATCTGAGAGGAATCAATGCACTGAGTCGTGCGATGCACTGTTATCGAGAGGTCAAGCTCCAGCTTTATGTAAGTAGTTCAGATTCACTCAGGGCGTTAACAGATTCACTGGCAGGGGCTCGCCATCCGCAACTGGTGAGGCGCATAGTGGGAGCTCATTGGCTAGTACGAGGACTCGCAGAGCCAAGTTTGCTACAGTCTCTGTCACGAGCACATCATGACCATGTGCCGTAATAGCTTAAGTACTGAGACCCACAGATGCCAACAGAGTTGGCATTCTGCCCTTTTAATGCAATGGTTATTGCATTACATTTACGGCTGAGCATCGTTATTGGGTTCTCACGACAGCGCGTGATAGTCTCCCTCAGAATATGCAATAACGAAAGATGCATCCTGGATGGCATACCCGTCAGTGTGACAGTTGCAGCGACCAAGCGGGTTATGTGGTTGATGATCACGCTGATTTGCGGGACCCCGATGACCCTCAGGAGCAGCTACACAAATTAGCGGGAAGTAAGACGCGTGCGGGGGCTGCACTCCAGGATTGTCAATGTGACTGTGATCGGCGTGCCCGCCGCAGCGCTTGCAGAGAGCCAGACCTGTGCCGCATCAGATCTTGTTTATAGGGTGTCGATAAAGAAAATAGCCAGAGCAGCGGCAGAGGTCGAACCGCCGATGGGAGAGACAACTTTCAGTCTCTGCTCCTGCGGGACATCTGCGGCAGATCTACAAGGAGAGCGGGGTACACGCACCAAAACGCCAGTAACAATAGTTGCTGTGCACTGAACGAGGGAAAGCTACATTGTGACGTTGGCTATACTTTATTGTCAGACAGCCGCCTTGTTAATTGCAATCAGCCGAACGCTTCATAGACGCGGAAACTCCTGCTAGGGTCTAAGGCTAAGATAGCTGGAGTATTTCCCCGGTAAAGAAGCTCTGCACGACCGTAGACAGCGCCACTTGTGATCGTTGTGGATAACCAAGTATCGTGATATTAGATGAGCGCAAGCAGCCGGTCGTAGCTGTATATATAGGTATTCTTGATGCCGCGGTGAGCAGGCCCGTCTGACCCACTCGTACGCACAAACGCTGTACAGTCAAGACGTCCAATAGCACCCGATTCGAGCAGATCCCAAGGAACTCGACGGCTCATGTCACAGAAGCATCGGCACATGACCATCGGCACAGTGACTGTGGTCCAGTACTACAGACATCCTGAGAACATCAGTGCTCTTTGTCAACACGCGGGGTCGCAAATTCGCAGAAGAGAAAGCGAGGGCGCCATGTTCGAGTCGATAAGGATCAGTCGAGCGAAAAGAGTGTATAAAATCACCGCGGCGAGGCAGCAGGAATGAGCCCTGAACAGATCCGGTGGAGTCAAGTTCTTGATGAGTCTGTTGCATACGAGATGCCACGGAAGCAGCAAAGCAGACAGAACACCCTAGCAGCAGTCTGAAGGACGGAAGCCGAGATGTTCAAATTGTAGCCTTCTCCGTAAAGTGCGCATAAAGAGTCTGAAAGCGACAATATCTATAACTTCAGTGCAGCTGACTCCTGCAAGGACTTCTGCACATATTGTATCAGCGCTGCACCTGATTGAGCATGACCGGCTCAATGACAAGCGCCATAGAGTGAATCAATGTCACATGTGATAATAGACAAGCCTGAGAGCTTAGAAACATTACTGGTGGTAATCTTCTGATGGAGATGCACTGTCCGCAGAGGGAGGAAGCCATACCTACTAGGCCTCAGATTACCGCCGGGTGCCCATCCCACGGCATATATGTGTCAAGTTCTGGACACAGGAGCCACGGAGCGGGCGAGAAAAGTCGACGCGTCTGAGCAAGTCCAAGTGGCAAGAATAAACGTTAAATGTGAATATGAAACACACGCCTCCTACTGGAAAGGCGCGCAGTGTGTTTGACACTGGTCTGCACATAAGCGCTTGTGCGCGTTGAACGTTGCATAAGGCTTCTTAATGTCACAAGCCAATTTCAAAGCCTAGTAGAACACGCTAGCTTGGCACCCCACTCACGCCATACGCACGCTACAGCACTCTATCCGAGCCCAGCTGGAACCCCACGGCAACGCTAGTAGAAGCCCTCCGCAATACAGGCCACTATGGGCACTAGCAGGCCACCAGCAGTCTAACCCTAAACTCAGTCCAAGTCCCGGCAGCATGAGCCATACGCTGCCTAGTCCCTAAAACCCGGAGTCACGAGTCAACCCCTAGAGTCCAACAGGCTACGATAGCACGACGGTACGCCTTGCGCACACACTCAGGCTACACCGCCACCGTACAATACGCTATACGCCGACTAGGGGCACGACCTATACTCGCACGTGACCCAGAACACTAAACCTACCACCTCGCGTCTCCACCGCACGGACACTCGCCATTACTGGCATAGACATTATACTATACCCCTTACACACCCTGACCTACGAGTACATCAGGCAGGGATAATAACTCCACGCTCTGCACGACTGAGAACCCTACCAGTCGTAGAGCGCTACACCCCGATCGTGGCAGACCACGCCCGATCACGGACTTAGAACCCCGCCATTACCGGCACACCTACAATCGACGAGAACCACTGATCGAACCCGATAGACTGGCTACTCCTTTGATCCGCCCCTTACGCTGCGTTACCATGGACATCCTCGCGTACCCCAGCGCTCCGATGCCACTACCGGCACGTAGCTCATAGCCAGTTAGATACCAGTACGTAGAGGCCTCTGAGCCACCGTACACAAACATGTACAAATAGGTTAGGAGTATATATGCCGGGCAGTCTTGAGCGTAAACCTCAGACTTGTCTTGGCCTTTTGTGCCTTGAGATGCCCGGACCAGGAAGGCGCTTTCATGCGACCCACCTTCCCCCGGTGTGTGTCTTAAGGTTGCGCTTGTGTCATAAGACAAGTCTCAACCCCCGGGGAGGTGTTCACCACTCCCCAACCCCGGCGCACGAGGGGCAACGTGCATTTCTCTTTCGCCCTTGTTTGACTGCGGTCATCCGGGCATTGTAGATCTTACACCCGCCGCACCAGGGTCAAGGGCAACTATACCCGACGACCAGGGTCAAGGTCTTACACCCGTACACTCCAGGGTCAAGGAGTATTGGGATCTGGGGGAACATCGAGCAGCGTGAGGGGACCCCTCCTCACCGTTGTCTCTGAAGCTACTGGGCCACCCTCGCGCAATGCTTGGGCAAGGCTTTGGGTTACAACCCCACCAGCGAAACCGTGCACCCGTCGTGAAATAATCAAAGACGATAAGGGGCCCGCTGGCAGTTTACCAGGGAGCTGAGCGATTAGTTACGGCCATTATCGGCCCGACTGTACGGACATTACAGTCCCCCCGGCTACCATAGAACCCAGCGCCTAACCAGCGGCTGAAGGGCCCAGACAGCGGCCAGTACATTACGCCACTTGGCATATACCATAGACTTTTACACGCCCCATCACATAGGCGGATAGATCCCGGTCCCCCGGTATCCCGGATTGGCTCTGGGGCTGGACGAGGATTCGGAGGCTGCACTTTCTTGCCGGCCTTGGGCAGAAAACCCCTTGGCGTTTCTTGGCGCATCACCGAAAAGTGATGGGTGCAGATTAGAGTAGATCGAAAGTACCCGAGAAGTAGGAGTTTGTAGTCTCCACCCCGATAGCAGTTATAGGCTGAATGCCACAGTGGGCGGGGGGCGCTCCGAAAGAATACAGGGGAAATCTGATCGTGACTCCACTTTGCGTACTGTAGGAATTCAGTACATACACACTCGTTACGTACACCGCCGGAGACTGGGCTTGGTCGCCCCCGGCACAGGACCTTTTCCTTTTGGACATTGCCGCGAAGAACGCCGTGGCTAGAACGATTAAGTCTCCATGCCGCCCTACCATGACTGGTCGCGCGAAGAGCTCAGTGGCACCCAAAGTCCTAGGGGGAAAAACCGTGCCGCAGATCGAAAGCGGTCGCCCCGAAGATGAAACACCACTGGACCCCGAGTACCCCGCAGGCCAGGGGCCGCTATAGGAGATACATACACCCTCGTTTAGGATGGACAATATATTCCTTCTCGATAAACCCGTCCGACGTAACGTCTAGTCCGACATATCCACAGTCCACAATACATAGTCAATTAGGCAGCAAGGGTACCCAACTCCCTGCTTCATACAGAAGGCCTGCACCGTAGCGGAATCCGACACCGGCTCGTAAAGTAGAAAAGCCTCACCAGCACTTTACGCAGCCAACGCCGCCACGCACTACACCGCGCTTGGGAAAAGGAGGTACAAACTCCCGAGCACGCCGAACGACTATACGTAGCTCATGTATACTACGGACTGTAAAAATCCCAGAAGATATACTCTATATCGGTAACCCCGAAAAGACCAAAAGTAGGAAGTACACACCGGTCACTCCGACGGCACCGCAAAATCCAAGGCTGCCGTGAACATCTTGGGGGCCGCGCCTCCCTTGAGCACTCGGTATGCTAAGGACTAGCAACGCTGTGAAACCGCGTACCTACTAGGGGGAACATAACCCGAATAAGAGTAGGGATGGACATGTACAAACTGGACATAGGAAAAAGACGTATACGAAGAAACTGGACAACAAAGGAAGGAGACCGACGGAGCGAGAGGAAGCAGTAAGCTACGCTACGCGAGGACGAAGGATCGAGCTTTCGAGCTCTCTGGGATACACCAAGCACGCGGAAGCCGAACAAGTACCTGTTCCGCCACAACACGGCATCCATCCACAACCGGCATCGAACCCGACTGGCACCGGCAGTCTGTCCCGAGACCGACGTAACCAAAAGCAAGTACACTGGAGAGGAACTCGGGGCCTGGACGCACTTCGTCCGAATAGGAACCGGCTCACGGAATAAAGCCTAGGAAGCGAGTATCGGACTCACCACGAACCAGGTATGCCCCTTAATTTTAATTCATGGACTATACTCTGCCATGGGGCAAACCACGACCCCGAGCGATGGATAATTCCGCTCTGCAACGAACCACAGCGGTAAAACACCCCGCTACGCACTTTCTATTTGGAGGAATGGCCCACGGGCACTCCACCCTTTTGACTCCGTTATGAAATAAAATAAATACCCTGGGGAACCGCGTAATACGCGCCCACCTAATACCTTATAAAAATATATAAATCGATGCAACCCTCAATAGTAAGGGATAACATCACGTCACGTACCACGGGTCTGGACGAGGGGAAATGGCAGCCTCGCCCAGACTCACGACCCATAATACATGAAGCGCGAACCCAGACCACGGGCGCGTGGAATCTATCCAGTACGACCCAGACCAAGGGCGTACATTTACAATGAAGCGTGTCCCAACCCAGGAACGGGAAGGGGCACGTGGAATTTTTTATGACACACCCGGGCGCAACCCTCCCAGACACACGGAGGACCGGGCATGCCGACGACCTAACCCTGCGGGGAGGTCATGACCACGCCTACGGGCATAGGGACATTGTACCCAGGTAGTAGCACATGTACTACCAACGGGAATAATTGAACCCGCCATGTCCAGAATGGCCCTAACCGGCGAGGACGTGAAGGGGCAGTGCGACGGAACATTCCGCACTGTCCATACACAAAAAGTCGTACTAAATGATTCGAAACGGAATAGATCATTTAGGAAACCGAAGCGACACCCCATGGATAATCGAACCGACTCGCGGACCAGATCGTACAGCAATAATACGACCAGTCACAGCTCGAACGGCCAGAGTAAGAGGAACATTTTGAGAACGTATGGAAAGTACTCCGAGAGGAAAACGGCACCGGTTACGACCCCGGCTGAGCCACCTCGGTAGAGGAAATCCCGTCTGATAGGCAACTACCCCATACAGGGAGGCGTAAGCCCTAGCTCAGAAATATGAACTTGATTAGTACTCCGAAGCCTGACGACTTGGCTCGCCACGCAGTACCGATCCCCGCTAATGCAAGAGTACCGGCGCACTTCACCTGCTCAGCGCAAGACGGACCCATTCGATCGCCACTACATCCATGACGACCCATTCCGGGACAACCAACGAGAACCACCGGTAGTCCACCACCGCGACGAGAAATTCCGCGGATAACGACCACACGACCGATGTATCATTCCGGTCAATGAACCAACCCCACCCCCGATCCGAACCAAGTAGATCGCGGGGTTGTAAATATATTATACTTGCTTACATTCTAGAGAAAACAGGAACAGGAAAAGTAGAAGGACCAACCCTAAAGAGGGGGTCCTGGTAACCCAATACGACGCGTACTCCCGTCGTAACCGATCAGCCTGAGGGGACCGCAACCAAAGCAGGGGTTCCCTAGTCCTCGCGCTACCCCACCAGGAGCGCTGAGAAACCGGAACTACCAGCCGAGGAAGCAAACCCCTCCGCTCGACCTCGAAACACCTACACCGACTAGAATCGTCAAGTTAAGCAAGTCGCCGCTGCCGACACACCACCCCAGCAGATGGCTGTAACAACAATACACCTATACCCCGCCTCCGACAGGATCGAGGCAGGCAGGGCGTCACGTGCCAAACCCTAACCCGGAACTATGGGCCGCACGCGAACCAGACGCCCAGCCACTATACCTACACGCGCTAGACCGCGCTCTTTAAGTTATAATTCACTAACGTACACAGGAAGAAACGGACCAAGCAGGAGATCAGGTCTCACCAACCTGGGCCAGCGGCTGGACATGTAGCCGCCGCCAGTAAAGACCATGGAAGCCGACCAATCCCGGCATGACGCCACTCCCCAGTACCTAAACCAGAATATGGCAGTGGGAAAAGGGACCGCCTCTCATGTCCGGTTACGCGACCACGGGACTGCGCCATCGTCCCTCAACCCGAATCGACCTCGTACGCGGGCCAAGCAGTGCCCTTACAAATCCCTTGGGCCATTAGGGCCCCACACACTCATTCGGCGATTCCGGCCGCAAAACGGATCGGGCAGCTGGACAGCCCATGTACCAACCCCCAGTAGACTCAGACGGCTAGAAAAGAACCAACGCCGTGACCTCCCGGTAGTACAGACCGGGCACAGCTAAGTACTTTCCTTTAATAAAAGCACTATGAGGAACTCGAAAAGGGACAATATACCCAAAGAGGGAACACGGCAAAACACGCCACCTCTTATACAATAAAACAGAGCGAGACCCTAAACACGCTCTAATAAAATAAAAATACCATATACTCTTGCGCTCATAGAAACCCAGGCGAGCGTGTTACGCCCTGGATTACTACGAGCATAAGATAATCCTTATACACCGAACACAGGGGCAATAGAATAGCCCATAATAATATAACGAACCAATACAACCGAGATGAGACATCCCTCGGAAGTATACGATTAAGCACGGGAACCTACGGGCCCGTTGCAACGACTCAATCTCTAGAAACACCGGGGAAACCCTACTAGAGATACGAATAAAACTATACCCGAGCACGAGCAAGCTCACAGGGGGATAGCGCCCCTTAAAATCGCTAACCACTCGTTTATATTTATAAAATAGAATAACGAACCACCAAGGATGCGGGGAAACATACGCACCTTGAACGAACACGGAAGGATCCAAGTACCTAGAAATCGGACCAGAGCTCGCGTCCGCGCCACGCCACCCTTCAGTACCGTAACCTTTGGGAACACGAGTCACGAGCGACCCCCAGTACCATAACCTCGGGAACCAAGGCCGCTGAAGCGCCCTCAGACCAAGCACGAAGGGAAAGAAAGTAAAGGGAAAAATAAGTAGAAGTAGAAGGAAACGACAAGCCGAGGACAGCTTGAATCTAGGGGGGAGAGGAATCGATTATTTCGGGTCAATTTAACGAAAATCACCCTTTCTGGACATCGACAACGAACCCTTGCCTCACCAAAGACACGGTGAAGGGCTACCACTATGCGGCATTTGGCAAACCAGGCCATCACGCGCACACGTACTTAGGCAGTAGACAACGGTGCAATAAGCAAAAGGCACACCTTTTACTATACGAACCCGGGGAGAGCAACCCAGACACCCCACTTCCAACGAATATTACGATACAATAATGATCCTTACGATATAAAACCACGCCGACGATCGAAGGCGAACAAAAGAAACAAAAACATACAGAAAAAATACAAAATACAAAAAACACATATACATAAAAAAGACACATACTACAGTAACGAATCACATATACCCAAGCAAAGGAACCACATCCCCCCTACTATACAGATAGGATACACATGGATAGGAACCAGGACTTATTACTTACCTTCATTTTACACTCACGGTAGACGAGACATCCCTACCACGAACCGCGGAAAACAAAAGGCATAGGTCGGACGAACAGGACACACGGACATACGGAGCCAGTCAATCGAACAACGACCGCTCCAGGGAAGGATACTTGCAAGCAGGTTGTGTAGAAAAAAGACACGCGGACACACCATACACGCACTACACTACAACCCACTGTCGAAACCAGGGAACACGTAAGACAAAGAGCAAGGACGTCTACAGGACCCAAGGACCCGCGCGTCCAAGGTGATCCAACAGCAGACAGAGCTCAAAGTCGAACATACTGGTCAGACAGCGCCAGAAGGACATGCGGGCATAGGACCACTGAAGTAGAAAAGCTACACACTAGCACTTCAGACATCACTGGTCACGCCTACAAGTAGACTAGAAAGCACGCGGGCACTAGAACGTCGAAACCAGACCGATAGTACATCACGCCCGGTGCAGACAAGCACAGTCGAACCATGTCCAAGGAACTTGCAAGGAAACTCGGGGACGAGTTGCTAAAAGAGGGGGTACTGTCACAAGCCAATTTCAAAGCCTAGTAGAACACGCTAGCTTGGCACCCCACTCACGCCATACGCACGCTACAGCACTCTATCCGAGCCCAGCTGGAACCCCACGGCAACGCTAGTAGAAGCCCTCCGCAATACAGGCCACTATGGGCACTAGCAGGCCACCAGCAGTCTAACCCTAAACTCAGTCCAAGTCCCGGCAGCATGAGCCATACGCTGCCTAGTCCCTAAAACCCGGAGTCACGAGTCAACCCCTAGAGTCCAACAGGCTACGATAGCACGACGGTACGCCTTGCGCACACACTCAGGCTACACCGCCACCGTACAATACGCTATACGCCGACTAGGGGCACGACCTATACTCGCACGTGACCCAGAACACTAAACCTACCACCTCGCGTCTCCACCGCACGGACACTCGCCATTACTGGCATAGACATTATACTATACCCCTTACACACCCTGACCTACGAGTACATCAGGCAGGGATAATAACTCCACGCTCTGCACGACTGAGAACCCTACCAGTCGTAGAGCGCTACACCCCGATCGTGGCAGACCACGCCCGATCACGGACTTAGAACCCCGCCATTACCGGCACACCTACAATCGACGAGAACCACTGATCGAACCCGATAGACTGGCTACTCCTTTGATCCGCCCCTTACGCTGCGTTACCATGGACATCCTCGCGTACCCCAGCGCTCCGATGCCACTACCGGCACGTAGCTCATAGCCAGTTAGATACCAGTACGTAGAGGCCTCTGAGCCACCGTACACAAACATGTACAAATAGGTTAGGAGTATATATGCCGGGCAGTCTTGAGCGTAAACCTCAGACTTGTCTTGGCCTTTTGTGCCTTGAGATGCCCGGACCAGGAAGGCGCTTTCATGCGACCCACCTTCCCCCGGTGTGTGTCTTAAGGTTGCGCTTGTGTCACTTAAGTTGCGAGCTTACGCTAGCGGGCGAGGGGTATTATTATATGTGAGATATGTGGAACTTTTTGCTACTATTAGTAGAACGTGGATTGAGGGGAGAGGAGAGGGTCCCGGCGCGGCACGTGACCGCTGAGTGTCCGGAGCGCTGCGCGCGAGTTCCGGTTCTGGCGTCGAGGGCGCGAGGTTGAGTGATCCCGAAACGCGCACGGTGCGTTTGGGATGCGAAATCGAAAACTCGCGAGCCGGAACTCGGAACGTGGCGACGTAAGAGGGACCCGCTCTCTCGTGCGTCGAGAAGTGGGGTAGATGGCCGAAATGCGTGGCACGACTACACCACCGCCCGACACAAAGGAGTGGGTGGGTGGGTGAAATTGTTGGCTACGAGCTTACAGCGAGACTGTAGACTACGAGCTTGCTGCGAGTCGGGAAAGAAGGGCGCGAGAAAACCCGCGTTGACGCGCCCTTCCTCTTTGGCTCGCTTAGTAAGCACTAGTTCTACTTAGCGCTCGTGCCTCGCGCTAGGTGCGAACTGCATATCATATTAGCAGTTGTCAGCACGGCACCGTCTTAGCTTCAACGTTTCAGATTTCAACGCTCGATGCCTGAGATCTTGTACGAGTGTGCTGGTCGCATGTAGAGCGCTACTCACTGTGCTGATGCTGATGCGAACTAGAATTTAGGCTAGCGCTGTGGAACGGGCATCACTTGTGACCAGCTGGTGGTACACTCCTAGTATCAAATAATGCCTCGATGTCTTCGCACCCATCTCCTGTCAAGATACCAGTATTCTGAATAGAACTACGAGCAAGGAGTGCGAGCTGGGCATATGCCAGGAAGACATCTCTCTGGATTCTGGACGCCGTAGCGCTTCTTATGCTCCTCTTAGTATGATATATGCTGATCCTGGTCTTTTCTCTTTCTGTGATACCCCACCGAAGGATGTATGCCCAACTAGCGATTGTGGTGCTTGTCAGCTCTTAGCCCTTTGGGAGGCTATGGTCTATTGCGAATCTGGACTATGCATAGGTACAAACCGACATCATCGGTAAATGACCATCTTTTCAAGAGTTAATGGTACTATACGGTACGTTCGGTTCGGGAGAAATTTTACGACTTCTCAGGTATTCGTACAATTGCGGGGCGTCAGCAGTATCTGCCCCTTTCAGTGATCTCCGTTTACTCCATTGCTGAATTCACGTGATTGAATTGCGCCTCATCCGCCCCTTGCCCGCTCTACTTAAGTCCGGATCCTATGAAAACCCTCTCGCATCAGTCACGCGGTGCTCAGAATGTCATACTCACTTCCTGCTCGGTCAGCCTGTCTGGTACTGCCGCAAAGCCCTTCATTTGGTGCGCATTCAGGGAGATTCCCGCACCACTCTCAGAGGATCCAGTAGCACTCTCCATTGTGCCATGTGCAAAGTCGAACTGAATGGTGCTCTTCGCGAGGTTGACGGTGTGCTTGCTGTGCTGCCGTATGTACTGGCGACTATTGAGATTGGTGAGCAGGGTATTGGCATATCTGGGTGCGTTCAGTGTTGATAATGAGGTGCCTTGTGGCAGAGTTATGCGAGAGGACCTCACGTTTTTGAAAGTATCATTGCCCTATGGTGCGATGCCTTTTCAGAGAGGAGAGGGGAGAGGGGAGCGTAGGTCCAAATCACTTACGGTGTTTCGTATATGAGAGTATCGCGCAGCTAATCATAGCCAATCAGGACCCGCCGGTCACCTTCCGTTACTCATTGACGTACCGACGGCACGTTGAACAGTATGAGAACTGATAGAGTGACGCTCGCTAGAGGACGATCCGATGCATTGCAAGAAGCCTAACAAGATATGGGTAACGTACCCGTCAGCATACCGGTCTCCACGACCAGACGGACGACACGATTGATCATCGCGTTGGTGTGTGCAAGTCCTGTCTTCTTCCTGAGAAGCTGCGCAAATCAGTACGATATGAGACGCGGGCGGGAGGACTTACCAGGGTCGTCATCGAGATTGTGATCAAGACGTCTAGTACTGAGCTTGTGCAGAGCCAGATCTAAAAAGGGTCAAATCTCATGCACAGGACCTGATACACCGACGTACATAGATAGGGACGAGGGCCGTGCCCTGGGCCATATCGGATACTTCCCATGTCCTCTCCTGTCAATTTTAGAAAGGGTCAAGGCAAGTTGCGGATCGCACATACCAGAACACCGCTGACAACAGCCGCTACGCCTTGAATGAGGGACAGCTACGACAGAGGTCCAATGCACAAATCAGCAACACCTGCTGCCTGGCCGATCGCGCGTCGTACCACGGTCATAATCACGGCGAGCACCCAGGACCGAGAGAGCCAATACACCCTCCACGACAGAAAGTTCTGGAGGACCATCGCGGACACGCCACACATGATCGCCACCGAGAACCAGCTGTTGTGGGACTGCGCGATCGAGAGCCGCGAGCCGAAGTCGTACGCGTATATGTCCACGATCGTCGCGGTGAGCAGGCCTGTCTGGACCCACTCCCACGCCCACACGGCGTACACTGCAGTCCGGCATCCAACATCCACCGTCAGTCGCGGTCAGGCCTGCATGCGACATGCACACCTAGGAGCCTCAGGGCCAGCCGATCGTCCGGGAAGTATTCGCAGTAGAGGTCTCGAATGTGTACCGATCAGGGCGGGATCGACAGCACGCCACTCGGCACTCACATGTCTGGAGGTTCAACACTCCCAGTAACGCCCAGTTAAAACATATTCCGATGAGCTGGGCGGCTCGTCCGTAAGCGCACCTCCACCAGGGCCGGATCACGGACGCACCTGGGGTACGGCACTGCAAGCGCGCGCATCAGTCCATCAACGCCACAGCTGCACGCGCACGGTAGCACAGAGTTGCGCACTCACAGTAGCGGAAGTGTCGATGGCATTGGAAAGCGAGCAGAGATACGACTCGCCGCAAGGTGTCCAATTGCGTGCGTTCAGGCAGGTCGAGTGCGGCAGGAAGGCTCATTCGCGCATTTATGGCTGGAGACCCTGATCGGCACCATTGCGAAGGTGATGTCGTGGGCAGGCCGTGGGGATGGATACTCGAGTGCGCCATAGGCGAGCCGGGGAGCAGATGGGCCTAGCGAGCATGAGATGTTGGCCAAGACGTGGATCGTACATGCGCCCCCATTGTGCAAAAGCCAAGCTTCGACTGGGACAGAGGTCCAGCGCTCAGCACCGCGCTGCAGGCGTTATCTGTCCAGTGTGAGTGGATGTGCAGTCCTCATCGACGATCACGGCAACAACCACTTGATGGACATGGGTCTGGGAGTTTGGAAACGCTGATCAGGATCATCAGTCACGCCCCACTGCTTATCCTGGCACGTGTCGTACGCTTTCTTTAGCCACCCATGACATAGTCTTTTTCCTCTGTATCAGATAGGACTTAGAGGGGACAACTCGGGACATCAAGTACTGCATCCCATGCTATTTTTAACTAGTTGATTCGGGAACCAGAGTGGGTGATGTCGGACAAAATGTAGAAAGCCGCAACGCCGAGCCGGGTTAGCACAGGCGAAGAGCTGAAGACGCGGCGAATCCCAAGAACAGGGTCCAAGGCTAAAGGCATGATTCCGTTCAAACCTGTGGGGCGTTACTAACCCCCTCCGGACTACTCATGATACATGTATCTTGCCGTTCGCCGACGCCCCTCACGCTGCGATAGCACTCGGCGCGCTAATTCCGGCGAGAAATAGCAAATAGCAGATCTGAGCTCTGCTGCACAATCACGAGTGTACAGCAAGCAAGATGGCAGTAATATCAGTGGACATTCTGCAAGGCGAGCGCCTGTGTGACGCGCGATGCGCGATGTCGCGATCACCTGACCGCGTCAATGGCAGTCGCGCCCATGCCCATGGCGGTGGCTGAGCGGAACGTGGAGGTTCAGAGACTGATTAGCCACCAGGACGACGTTGTCTCTAACGTTTGACACGAAGAGCGAGACCGCGCTCATGCACCGACATTGCATGCTAAGCGCAATGGTCCGAAGCATCAGGCTCATCAATGATGTGCCACTTCTGGATATCTATCCCGGTGTCCTCTCTGTAGAGAATGCGGCAAGAACTTCACACAGATACAGCCCCATACCACTGTCATTAATCAGCAAGGGAGAACTCACGCGTCATGGATACTGCTTCGCTCGCAGCTTTGGGGCGACGTCGAACGGGTCGTGCGCTCCATCCCTGCAATTGAATGACTGCATCTATGTGAACCTGGAGCTAGCGGTGCCTCGCTCCCCATCTCGCCCCCATTACGCGCCATAGCGCGTCCTGCGCCCATCGCCCGGTCTTGAATCATATCTCGCTCTGTCATACCCCCGGGCGGGCACCCACTTCAATGTCGATCTCTTCCCTGCGTGTACCCTTGCAGATCGCCGACCGGCTTGAATCGCCCATCGCCGCGACGCGATGCCTGGTAATACAGGGTCGCAGGGCCACCGCTGCACACGCTCCCGAAAGAGTCCATTTCAGTATAGTCCGCCGCAGACTCGAGCTAGGCACATGAACACGGTCATTATGCGTGCTGCGGACCCTCTCATCCCCCGCAGCGCCCGACTACAGATGCTAGCAGCGCCGCAGTCGTTATCCTGACATCTGCACACGCCCGAGTCAGGGCGGGGGTACTGTCAGCATGCTACTGTCCCCGTCCAACACAGTAATGCCACAGTCAACAGTCCAGGAAGACCTGTCGTACATGGTAACGGCATGGCGGGTACATGTGTCGGCGGGATGTCAACACCCTCATTGTCCGCTGCCAGCGTCCACAGTCGGTCGTGAAAATTTGAATAGGCAGCTGTCAGAAAGGCTTCTTACGGCACCTGTACTGGGCGCACGATGGGGTAGGCAGGCGCTGGGCATCCCGCTCGATGCCGTTATACGTGTGCATGCGTGCCACCGCCCGACAGCAGCTGCCACACCTTGAGCTAATATGCAGTTGATCCGTGGACCATCCTACTCTCGGGTAATCCGCCCACGGGCCACGGCCAGGGCCGCTAGCACATCGTCGCCGCCGCCCCTTATGTACAACAGTCCCACAAGCCGGGGCCAGCCAGACCGCTCAAGGACGCCCGCGACCGCACACCCATGCGTGGCACTTCCATTCCGCCGCCGAGCGCGCGCGCCGGCTCATCGGGCGCGGCCAGGCCTGCGGTAAGCTTATCCCAGGCTGAGGCAGTGCACAGTCCGTCCGACGCACGCGTACGCACGCCGCGTGCCGAGGACGGGCCGCCGCGACGTCGAGGATATATATGCATCCCGTCACGAATCCAGGCTAGCGACTGAATGGGCGAGCGGACATGATCGCGACGATGATGTCAACGCCGCGCGAGCCAGACCCGCCCGTGCGGGAGCGAGCTCAGGCTCAGCTCCCGGCCGGAATCTAACTTTCTACACATATTACTACTTCCGCGCGTAACGCACGGCGGCCCTTCGCATCACGCCCCGGCCAGCGGGGGTGCTCGCCGCGCGGCCCGGAGCAGCACGGCGTACGAGCGCGCGCGGGCCCGTCTCCTCCGTGCCGCGGCACGCAGCGCCCACTCAGTAAGCCCAAACGGTCCGCGCCCCGGCATCACACATGCGGGGCCCGCCGTTTCGCGTTCGAGCCCGGAAGCATACGTGAGCCTGAACGAGCGCTAGCCGCTGCGCGCAGGCGCCGGCCCGCCACCGCGGAGCCAGAGCGCGGGCGCCTGACGCGAGACGCGAGACGCGCGGCGCCTGACGCGTGGCTCGTGGCGGGCGGCGCCACAACGGCAGCAGGATCTGCAGGCACGCTTCTGGCAGAAGCCCGCGCGGCACGCAGTTCGAAGCCCGTGCGGTGCGGCGTGCAGGTGCGCGCGTGGCTGCCTGGCGTGCGTGCGCGCAGCAGCTGCGCGGGGATTGGGCACGCGGCGCGCGGGCTCGCTCCCGAGCAGCGCGGCCTTCTGCGTCAGCGTGCCAAGTGCTCTGCGCCGCGGCGCGATGCCGATACAGACACCGATACGTGCTGCGCTGTGCACCGCCGGCGGGCGACTCCGGCTGCAATATTGCGCGCACAGTTGATGCGCGCGCGCGCCACAGCCTGCCCAGCGGAGAGTGGCATAGCACTTGACTGTGGCAGTGGCGGCGGCGGCGGCGGCGGCGTGCCACAGCGCACCACCACGACAGCTCCTGTCAGGCAGCGGGTCGCGCGTGCGGGTCGCGCCACGAAGCTCAGGACGCCCGTCGATCGGGCCCGGGTCCGCTTCTGCAGCTTCCCGAGGGCCAAGGCCACGCCAGTGCGTGCGCAGCAGCGGCAGAAGCCTCGCCCAGCACCGCTGCTCACACCCTCGATTCTCGGCGCGGGCCGCGACGCAGCGTCGGCGCACACGCACACGGAACCAGCTTCACGCACGGCGCAGACCGAATCGGATTCGCATCTAAACCAGATGGTATTCGCACTCAAGCAGACCGTGGTATTCAGGCAGATGTACAACGTCCGACCGAGAGAGACAGACAGAGAGGGAGAGAGCAGAGACAGCGTGAGACCTGGTATATACGTCAGTGTAGCGACCTTTTTGCCGTGCACCCGCGCGGTATGAGTACAGTCTATCAGTGTGTGCGGCGCGGCCCGACAGCATCGACCCATCGGCGGACGTGGCGTGGACAGGAGTGCGCGGTGAACAGTGGAGCGAAGAATGGACAGTGAACGAGGCGCGAAGAATGGACAGTGAACGATGAAAGCAGGGACTATGTACAGCAGGCGGAGGCGGCGGCGATGCGATGCGATGCGATGCAGATGCGATGCGGTATTGCACAGTGGACGGACGGCGGACAAGGCGTGAGCTGAGCATGGACGTGCGCGCGGGCGGGCCGGACCAGGCCCAAGACCAGAGGAGGAGGAGGAGACCAGAGCAGACCAGACGGGCGGACCAGAGCGACGAGGAGACCGAGACCGGCAGACAGGACGAACACGACGACGACGAGGAGACCGCCGCGCGCTCCGCACCCCTACTTCCCCGGTATCGCCAGCATCGGCAGCCCCTGCCCCTGTCCCTGCCCCTGCCCGCCTCCCTGCCGACTCAACGCGCCAATGCTCTGCACCTCCTCCCTCCTCGCGCCCGCCCTCCCAAACCCAAGCGCGCCCATCCCGCCCTGCGCGAGGCCACTCGACGGCGACGCGCATTGGCCGCCGCCCGCCGACACGGCGAGGCCCGACCCGCTCCGCGGGCGCGCGCCCGCCCACCCCGCGCCGAGCCCGTACCCGAGCGGCGCCGAGTCGCTCCTTGCGCGCGTCCCCCTTCGCGCGCCCTCGCCCTCCGTCCGTGCGCGCTTCGCGCCGACGCGCGCGTCCTCGCCAAACTCGCCGGGCTCGCCCGCGCCCGCGCCGGCGGGCCCGGGCGACGGCGGGAGCGGCGTCGCGAGCGCGGTCTCGTACCGCGCGGCGGAGAGCCCCGGCGCGTGCACGTCGTAGTGCGCGTGCGCGAAGCGGGCCGGGAACTCGGGCGCCGTCGGCGACGCGCCGGGCGAGAGCGGGTGCAGGAGCGCAAAGTGCGGGTGCTGCGGCGGGCCGCCGTGCGCGCTCGGCGAGGTGATGTAGATGTTCGGGCTCTCCGCGGCGTCGAGGAGGTCGTTCGGGAACGGGCCGGGCACTGCGCGGGCGGTCAGCAAGCGGCGCGGCGGCGCGGACGGCGCACTCACCGCTCCCCGGCCAGCTGCGCGCGACGGCGTCCCAGAGGGTCTTGGTGAGCCCCGCGAGGCGCGCGACCCTGCGCCGCTCGGCGTGCAGCGCGCCCGCGAGGCGGTGGTTCGCCTCGCGCACCTCGCGCAGCTGCGCGGCGACCTCGCCCGGGAGCTCGACGCGCTGCTTCACGGACGGGTCCGGCTCGAGCGCCTTGCGCTTGATCTCCTCGAGCAGGTCCGGCCGCGCGCGCAGGAACTTGTGGTGCGAGAACTCCCACGTCTGCACGTCGGCGCTCGTGCGCTGCGCGCGGGGCGTCTGGGCGCGCGCGGGTCAGCACGCTGCGGAAGAGCAAGAGCGGCGCGCGGCGCACCCGGTTGATCTTGTGGAAGCCGTACATGTTGAGCTGGCGGACGAAGCTCGAGAACTGCAGCGCGCACGCAACGGGAGGTCAGCGCGCGTCAAGCAGAGAAGGAGAGCGGCCTGACGTTGTTGTGCTTGAAGTGCGAGCCGAGGATGGTGCGGCTGAACTCGCCCACGTTGGAGACGACGAAGCTGCGGGGCGTGAGCGGGGCGGCGCGGACGGGCGGCCGGCGCTCACCTGGTGCCGAGGTCCGTCCAGTTGATGAACTGCGCCGACTTTGGGTCGTTGATCATCCTGCGGGGACACCGTCAGCACGGGCGCACACCACGCAGCGACGCGGGGCGACGCACTGGTAGAGCTTGGTGACAAAGTTGTTCGTGCCGAGGGGCTTGCCGAGCATGCCGACGGGGGGCAGTGCCTGCGGGGGATCGGGGGCGCGCATGGGGTCGTCTGCCTCGCCGCCGCTGGTGCTCCCGTCGACGGGGCTGTGCGCGTCGAGGGCGCCGTACGTCATGTCGACGTCGTCGTAGCCCGCGTCGGCGGGGGCGGGGTCGAACTGCTCCTCGACGCTCGGCGCGAGGGCGCCCGGGGGGAAGCTGCGCTTGCGCGGGACGCTCTTGTCGGACGCGGAGGAGGAGCGGGAGGAGAGGCCGCGGCGGGCGGGGCCCGCGGTGTAGTCGTACGAGGACTGGGGGGCGTCGTCGTAGCGGACGCCGGGCTCGGGCGGGGCGAAGGAGAAGGACTGGCCGAGGTGCTGTGCGTGGGCGTGGGCAGGGCCGAGGGCGCAGGCGGCGGCGGGGCTGATGGGGGTGATGGGGGAGACGTGGGACGAGGGCTGGGTGGACGGGTGCGGGGACGGGTTGATGGGGGAGAGGTTGGTCGGGGAGGCGACGGAGAGGGAGGAGAGGTTGAGGGAGAGGGACGAACGGTCGATCTGGCGGACGACGGCGGAGTCGCCGAGGCCGTGCTGGGGCGCGGGGGGCGGGTGGGAGTAGTAGGACGCGTAGTGCTGGTCGGCGAGGGACGGGGCGGGGGACGCGGGGGACGGGAAGGCGGGGGCGGGGGCGGGGGGCGGGAGGAGGTGGGCGGCCTGGGACCACTGGGCGTGGGCGGGCGGGGCAAAGTGGTGGTCGGGCATGGGGGCGTACTGGGCGTCCATCGGCTCACGGGGAGAGGAGAGCATGCAGAGGGCGTGCGAGGGCACAATTTGAGGTCGATGGCACAATCTGAGATTGGGGGTCCTGCCTTTCCGAGCACGCCTGCCCTCTATCAGGCCCAGCACACGTGCCGCGCCCATCATCTCCGCAACGTAAATCAGCAGAGGCTCTCACGGGCGGTGCGTGCGGCGCTGCGATGCGGCGCTGCGATGCGACTGTGGTGCCTGTCCGCCGCCTGCGCCGTCGCCTGCCCACCGCCCGCGCCACAGCGCCCTCCACGTGCGGCCAGAATCTGCTGCCGTGAACCTCGCCGCCCCGCGCGAGAACGTTCTCCCGCCGTCTGCAGATCATGCCGTCATGCCCGCTGCCGGCCCCGGCGACGGCCACCCCCCGCCCGCCGCGCCCGTCCGGCGACATGGCACCGCAGCGGCCAGCTTCCACTGGAACGTCCACACGCCTCGGGCCTGATGCACACCTTCGCGGGATCCCAGTGCGGCCCCTATACTGCTGCGCCGCCCGCCCCGGCGACGAGCACGGCATCCCGCGCGCTGGAGATCCCCGCGGCTTCTGCCCGCTCCGATTGGGCGCAGCAAGGGTGTCCCGCGTGCGGGAGATAGCGTCCGTCCTCCTCCCCGCGCCACAATCGCCGCCCGCTGCAAATAGCCCTCCTCGCTCAAAAATAACCCCCGCTCCGGCCCACGCGCGGCGCACCTGGCCCTCTCCCTTCCTCGCGTATCAGCGAGAGCTAGCTGCATATGGCCTTCTCTTCTCGCCCGACTACGCAATCCACGCCGATCGCGGCGGGTGCAGACGCGTCTTCTGCGTTGTCGCGATGCTGCCGTCGCGTCCCGCCCCGCGAACACGCCGCCGCGGCGCACGACGGAAGCGGGGTCCTGCCAGCACGTTCACACGCCCCGCGCGCTCGCGTCACCGCGCGGGGTGCGCGTTGCGTAAGGCGCCACTCGTTCGCGCGATGTTGCGGACAGGTGGGGCACGCGGTGGCCCGCCCGGCGCGGCGATGCTGTAGCAGCCGCGCCACACACCCGTGCGCCCAAACGACGCGTGACGGGACCGAGCACGCAGGGATGTCTCCCAGGGCCGTTGGAATGTCCGATCAGCTCCCAAGCCAAGGCATCAGCGTAGCGGTGCAGCGAGCGTGCCGGGTCTTTGCGAGCACTGCCGCTGGGGCAGAGCAAGCCGCTGCCAACTGCCAGGCTGAATGGCAGTTGCCAGGTCTGGCAGAATTTGGCAGAAACACGTTACCTACCGCTTACCGCTTTTGACGCAGATGGCGAAAATTTACACCATAAACGTCAATTTGCCTTTTGCTGCAAGGAGATCAGCTGGGTCCCATGCAGCATCCCCGCCCGACTCGCCAATAATCTGCAAATCGTCATCTACGGACATATGGGTGATATCGCGATTTCTGCACACAGCACTGACTGCCAGCCGCTGCTGCTCTCGCTGCACGGTGAGTGCCTTATCCGCGGCTCATACGTCGCGCTTGCGTCGCTCATCCATCGGCCCGAAGAACAGCCAAAAACACAATAAATTATCCGTCGCGGTATAGTAAGCAGCAATGTCCGGGTCAGATGCAGACGACTGACGAGGACCGGAAGATGCAAGCGCCCCATTATGCCTCCGTGCCGGGGTCGACGGCGGTACGGTCTGGTCTGGGCGGTGACGCACCGGGGCGGGCCAAGAGGCTTGGCCGCGGTTGCGCGCGCGGCGCGCCTCGACCCCCGACGCGAAGGTGCGACGCGCCGCGAGCAGGATCGGGATCAGGACGGCCGTCGGCGCGCACGCCAAAACGCAGCCCCGCACCGGCCGTCCTCCGCGCGCGCCATGTGCGCACACTCGCTCGCCTGCGCGCGCGGCCGACGCGCGCAGCGGCGTAACTAGCGCAGCGGCCGCGCCCGGCGCCGATGGATCTCATTCATTATGCGCTGATCATGATGCGTGATGCGGCGGGTGCTGCGGGCCGTTTCGTGATCTCGCGCGCTCGGGGCGAGAGGCGAGGGCGCGGCGAGGCCGGCCGCTGCCCAATTGGCTTAGGCCTGCGTGCTCGCTTGCGTGGGTGGAGACCGCTTGGGTGCGCCGTCGCGAGGGAGCGGGGTAACGTGGTGAGCGGAGCGCCGCGGCGAGGCAGGCACGGAGGCTCGCCAGCGGGCAAGGGACTGAATGGATGACGTGGTTGAGATGCGGCGAAGAGACTGGGATGCGGGAGCGGCACCGCGATATTGAATATGCCGAGGAAGACTTTGACGAGCTAGTCGCAGGGTCACGGTGCGCCAATTCTGTTCTTTGAATGGGGATGCCAATGCCTCGCCAGCCCCGGCCCCGCTAGAATGGGAGAACGCCGACAACTCTATCATCGACCGTGCATCCGATGTGCTGCGGCCCGGCGCGCTTGCGTCCGTCGGGCGAGCTTCGGCGTGCTCAGCCCGCCCGGAGGTGCACGCGCTGAGCCGGGGACTGCGCCCCGGAATGCGCAATTGTCCACCCAGTGCTCCCGCGAGGTTCCGCAGTGCGCTGCCCAGATCTCGCATCCTCGAACACCGCCGACGGCCCAAACCGCGCGGCGCGCTCCCAGGCCCTCGTGCTCTGCGGTGCCGGTGTCCCACACTAGCCGTCCGCCCGACTGCAGCATACGGCCCAGAGGCGGTCCTGGCTCGACACCGTTCGTGCGCAGGCCCAGGCGGTGCCTAGCGACCGAACATCAGCCCTACATTCATGCGCAGGACCCTGCGCCATCTTCCACCGAACCTCACGACCGACGAGAGACCGGGGACAGGGACAGAGCCGAGCGAGCCCAGCAAACTCTACACTCAGTCACCCTCGGGCCCGGCTGCAGTCGCGTCTCGGCGCGTGATGATCGCGACGCTGCTGCAAAGCAGCACTTGACCGCACCTCGCCGCCGCGGCGCGCCGAGGTCTCCCCGCGCCGACGATCTGGTGCGTGCGCATTCCCAGGGGCGTGTGTGCGGCCCCTGTGCGCGCGCCGCTGCATCCCCGACTCAATTGGGCGGCGGCACGGCTGTGGCGTGGGTGCGATGTCTCTCTCGCGTCGCGTCGCGGTGCTGCTGCGTACATAGTACGTACGCACGTCTCACGCGCGACCGCGCACCGCGGTTGCCAGTCGCAAGCGGCGCCGTGCCAGAGTCCGCCGCCGTAATCGCAATGCAGCCATCGCCGCAGGCGTTGGCGCGCGCCTAGCGCGTCGCCCGGACAGGCGCCAGGGCAGCTGAGCCAGATATGCCACTGCACGCGCGGGAGCCACCGACGGGAACGACCGGGCGAGCCGTCGCTTGAGCGAGGCGACGGCATGGAGAGTTTGATCAGCGCTAGCGTGGGATGATGACGGACCCTCCGTGGACCGTGGACGCGCGCGGACGAATTCGCTAGGGCATCGGTCGCGTATCAGGCTTCGCGATCTCGCCGGGAGCGCGCGCTCGATTGGCGATGATGAGGCGGCGTGGGCGGCGGGCGCAAGTGCGGTCCCGTGGGATGTGAGACACAATGGGGTCGTATGGGCGTTGTCTGCGCGTGCTGACACCCCTGTGGTAGGGAGCGGATTTGTCATTTTGATTGACTGATTATATCCCGTTGATGATCATTGCCCGGATTACGAATGTGGGCGCTCGCGGTGGGTAGCGCGGGGAGACCAGTCGCCAGGTTGGCAGACATGATACAGGGTGCAGATAACGTTGGGCTCGGGAGTGAGGCGCGATGGAGCAGCCAATGCGCCGTTGAAGCGCTGGGGATTTTTAAACACTCGGCTGACCGTGCTCGCTGCCCTAGCGCCCGAACTCAAATTTACGAGACTTTGAGGTCACTCACAACCGGAAAGACCGAAACAAGAACGGTGGTTCAGTACGCGGGATGCTTGCATATACTGTTAGCTTCACGACACCATACGGAGGTAACAGACCCGTCGATATAATAGGAGTTCCCCGTCCTTGGTAATTGCAGGAGTTCACTGATTCGATATCACGGATTATTCAAGCTGGCTTGGCAAATCACCATGTTCACTCAATGCACAGGTGGCTCGTGCAAAGCACCTGCGGTCTCTCTATTCCTGCAGTTTTTGAGCGGAATCAGTTTTGAATGCATCAATGGCCATGCGGGTAATAAACGGCTCACCAATATTTGAGATTTGTGGGATACGCAACGGCAAAATTTGGCCACCGCGGATGTAGAGATTCGCAGTCGTACTCTATACATCAGCGCACCTGAATTCCATTGACATAGTGTATCCGTTTGCTAGTCAGCCAGTCAAGTGATTCAGGAGGGCTCAACGGGGTCCAGACCATTGATTCATGCCTTATGATTAATTCTATAGCGACTGGACATTCATACCTGCTGCTGAGCTATGGGAGTGGGGTTGACTTGTCACAGGAGTCTCCAAAGGCCGTCATAGCTGAAATCACGTTCGGACGCGGTGCAAATACTGTGCCTGTGCAAGTGCTATTCCCCAGCGGCCGCGGAGTATTGTAAATTCGGGGAAAGTCTACACGAAATGTCATTTGCAACGCGTCTCTAGCGGTCCAGTTTGACCGCTCACATGCAGGAGCGCACATGCGTGTATCGCAAGCCGGCGTCACTGTACACTTCAGAAGTGGGCAGCAGCTATAACTGTGAAGAGATGAGAGCGAGGAAACATCGGAGAAAACAGAAGCAGTATACGCACTTTGAGAGTCATGTACAAGTGTCAGTCTGGGTCCACGGGGCAGGTAAGCTTACATTTTGCTTCGGACCGTCTCACGAGCACAGCCTGTGCTAACACGCTAAATCTTCCCGTTCTCAGCTTCAGGGTGATCTTCCCCCCTATCTGGAGCGTATCTGTCGGGAACGCAATATGGGGATACAATTCAAAAGATTCTTCGACACCCTCGGATCTGGCCAGAGCCTCAACGCACACACGTTCATTAACTGGTCTGCTAGTGCATCGGTGGACACGCGGCAAGGTGATTTGAAGCAACCTCCTGCTTATGACTCATCAACACTTTTCCGTCGTCCAGGTTCCGCTCGCGCTGCCACCCCCTGCGTTTGAGCCACGTCCACATGTCCGGGAATACCGCGGGGGTCGTGCAAACCGTCAGGAAACGGACACCCGTACGAGTCGGATCACCGTCAGAGCATAGCGCGGACACCATACGTGCGAGCGCCCCTGTACGCCGATACTCCGGGAGGACACCCGCGAGCCAAATATGCAGGCTCTCGCTCACTCCATTTGAAAGGGGCTGAGTATGAATGCGTGGGTGGGCGAACAGGAACGCGACGGGATGGTTGGGAGTCGATACTGGTGCGAAATAAACGATTCTGGCGGCCGGCGCGGAAAGGCGCGTCTCCCACAAGCGGAGAGATGCATACTTTGATGTATGGTCTGCGTTAAAGACAGTGTTTGAGAGCGAAAGAACGCGTGGAAGGCGCTTCGCAAGGTCTGGAGACGCGCATGTGAGCGTGAAGATTTTCAGAGTCTCTGAAGATTTTCAGAGTCTCCGTTCCAGGGGTGGTCATGGCTGAAAGATGAAGAGTCTGAGAAGGCGATAGCGCCACAACCAGGTGAACTGCCTTAACCGGTACTTTCTCACGCCCGCATCTGCTTCCGCGGCGGCTCACTGAGGGGAGACTGGATCTGATCAGCATCCTTTAGACCAAGATAGACCTGCGTTCATCCAACGACGTCGCAGGTGCAACGTGTTCTCGACATTTTTACGGAACGCGCTGAAACAGTCTTGGGCAGTTAGTTCTCTCCTGTCCATTGTTCCTGGACATACCTGTTCCGGACAGCCGAGCCGAAAATTTGTGACTTGAGGTTGAATAGCGACGTGAACCCCGCCGGTCAGATGCCGTGGCTTGAACTATATGGAGGTCACATTGCGCCGCATTTGTACGCGCCTTCTCCCTAGATGTCTGGCGTCCAGGGCAGGGCCTGAATGCCTTTTGTTCTTCGACAAGCTTACATGGCACACTTCGTGATGGCGGCTCCATGTTGAGACGAAGACATCAATTGTGATTGCAGAACATCTTACATGTGAAAAAGGAAATCGTCCGTGCTCTGCAACCCGCCGTAGAAAATCATGAGCCTTGCTAGTCAAGCTGCGTCGCCTTACCAGCCTCAATCGGTGCTCGGAACATTGCATAAGGTTTCGTGCGCAGGTCCGTCCTATATGATGTAGTACGACGGTCAAATCGCATTAACTGTAGAGCCGGCATTGCTTACCCGTTCTGGTAGTTGGGACCAAGCCAGAGTCTGTGACTGGTTAGAAAGGCGCAGTGCCACAGAGACAATGTCTGATGCTTACTGGTTACAGGTGAAGTAAACGTAGTTTCCTCCACTTTGCAGACTGACGACCGACAGAGTGTCGGGCCACTAGCAATGCAAGATTAAGCAATATTGATCTTTAAGATTGCCACAAATACTAACCTGAATTACGGGACTCCGCACGAACGGCTCGAACATACCCGTAGATGGATTATATCTCGTAACAGCATTGTGCTCTGCCATAAACATCAATGACGGAAGGCGAGTACCATGCTACAGTAACGTTACCAGGTGCACCTCCGTATATGTATCCGGAAGCGTCAGTCTCAAGGCCATCGGCGTTGCTTCCGCTCTCTCCAAGGCTTTCCACGGCTTGCTTGGCCTGCAGGTATGCGTAGGGTTGATCGGGACCGGGTTGTACTTTAAGGTACGACGTCGGGATACGCCAGAAGTGGCGGCTTGCAAGCGGTGCAAAGTACAGATATTCACCATCTTCAACGGCAGGCTGTTTAGCACGCGCGCATAACTTCTATAATCCGTGATGGTTGTTCCTCACCTTGGGAGAGTGCTATACCGTCCGCTGCGTACTAGATATCTGCGTCATTACCTAGCCATTAATGTCTAGACAGAATTGTTGTGCTCTTACCACACCAAAGTTGTTGATGGCATCTGGAGTAGTGACTGGGTAGAGGTAGAACGGCACTATTTGAATAGTCAAGCTTCCCTCGCTTCGCATCGGTGTGCGATCTGCGCTCACCTCCGTCATAAACTGGGACAAAGGAAGAATCAGGCGTAACGGACGGGCTCCCGTCCAAATGACGCCACGACTCTCCGGTCTCAAGGTTGAGCACAACAATGCCACCTCGCTGTGGGGAACTGTCCGTGATGTACGCATACCCACCACCACGAAGGTCGAAGCGAACGTCATTGATTGACGAGTCGGCGTATACGACGTTAGCGGGGAAGGTGTATGTTGCGAAGTTCGTTCCGTTCATATAGAAGCCGACGAGTTTGGGGCCTCCTGGAACTTGCGCGAGCAGGTACGAGCCGTTGACCTCCGGACGTCCTGTGTCTAATGCCCAGACGCGGTCGAGCCCGTCTACAACGACCGATTGGACGAGTAAAAACTTATCAGTAGCAATACTGTAGCCGGGGTTGCTTTCGTTGGCGAAGGCAGGTGGTGTGTTCCATTCCTCGCTACCCACAACCCGATTCGTCAACAGCTGGATGGTTGATTTGATTGATTATACTTACTTGGGCCACGGAGCTTCTGTCGTCGAGCTGTTGAATATAGCGAGAGTGAATGTTTCGTTGCCCCGGGGGAAGGAAGTGAAGATCATGCCATCGCTGGCTACTCCGACGCCCTACGCATCATTGTCCAGAAATGTCAGAAGTGTTCAATACGACGAGGAAATGGAAGCAAACTGACGGTGGGCCAATAGTTGTAATAAGCGTGAACAAGCTCAATCTCGGGGCCATAGGTCCCAGTATCGAAATGAATATATGCATCAGATAGCGCTGGGTCGCTTGCTATACCATACGGCAGAGGTTCGACTCCACTGGCAAGGGTTGAATTGGGATCAGGCGTCCCAGGAGGTGGATACTCTGGGAACTATTGAGTCGGTCAATCACGGTGAAATTTGATTTCGAACGTTCGCGGGAGGTGGACGCACATCAAATACACTAGTGTTTGACTGTGCGGCGGCTGCCGCAGTCCAGAGGGCAAGGACGGGGAGCAAGCGCGGCATCTTTCGCAACACCGCGACTGCGAGGTTGATCCTTCTCTTATATATCACGGCCCACGGAAATTGCGGCTGGGATCGCGCACCCACACCTCAATGGCTTTGTAACCACGCACGTTGATGGGAATTCCAAGCCTGGGCATGAATTGAACTGCCATCACGCGCAACGCAGTAACAGTGTATTGGCCCAGGTCATTACATCCGCCCCATCTTCGGAACTATTGTATTCAACGGAGATCGAGAGAAGCTCATAATCCTGTACAGGCTCAGTTCAGCGAATCAGCGTCCGAGGGCTCTCAAAAATATCTCACCGTCAATTACTGCTTCCTCGGTGTCGTTCACATGGCCACGTATGTGCCAAGGATATGTGCTCACGGGGTGACCTATGTCCAATGGATTATTCGTCGAATATTAGCCCGTTAATTCCGAGCGGAACGCCGGTAGTCATACTTCACTAGCCTAGCTCAAATATGCACAGTAGCCAGGAGCTTATAGGTCGTTGTAAATATCCCTCATGGAGTGTAATGGTCTGCCCATAGGGGTTCAAATGTCACGCATGTGCGTATATTGATGAACTAAGGCAACGTTTGTTGCGTACAATGTCCGCTCGGAGGCTTCTCAAGGCTCGCTTCCTGGAAAAGCGGACTCCCGTGTCTGCTCGAGTGAGAGTTTATGTCACTGAGAGGTCATGTGGAAGGTTTTCACGAGGGCGTACCGCACGTTCTTGTCATTAATCTTCCATTCCACACGACATTGATACTTTCGTAATGTTTTCGTGTACCTCGTCGACTTTAGAGCTGAACAGTCAGATATCGTTGTAATACACGAAAAGGCACATAAAACCGAGCCACTGAGCAATGCGGGTCCTCAACTACAGATATTGAACCATTAGCTCGCTGGCCATCCTAAGCCTCCAGTACGGTAAATTATGATATGAATTCCGTGGCGCAGAGGTGAGATACTGGTCATAAGGTGTATTCAACTGATTCTCCAAGAAAGTGTTGGAACATGGATTTGCCGAGGCCGAGCTCGCGCGTGCCTGAACGTCGCGCGCACGTCGGGAGCCGGGTATCGCGTAGCCGGAGGGTGAAACCGGTATATAATAGCTCGATTTTATGTACCGTACCTCACGCGATTGCCCTACGGGCATCGTTACGCCTGTGGACAAACGCGCTCGTTGAACCGATGTTTTGATTGCTCTGACAGAACGATCCTCTCGACGAGCGTATGCTGCAAATGTAGCCGTTTGCCCGGTGCCAATGACACCATCAGCAACTGCGTAGTCAATCTTGGCGACCAACACGCAAACGGATCAAGTGCTTACTATGTCATACGGACATAGCACAGTGAGAGTAATGGTGCTCGATGAGCTCGTACAACAGGGTCCTGGCCATTGTGCTAAAGCGTGGTGTCAAGGACAAGGTGCTTAGCGCTGAAACGCGCTTGTGGCGTCGGCGCTGACATGGACAACGCACAACGCGTCGTGACGCGTGACTTCCTGCTTTGTGCTTTGTGCTCAGCGCGCATACATCCATCTACTCTGTGCATCATATCGGTATAGCGCATATATATGCAATGACTCTATTCTCTGGTATAGGTACGGCTGATGCATAAATTCCTAGTGCTGAACCTGACACGCAGTTATGTTGCAGCATGTTTCAGCCCGTCTGTGCCTATTGATCTACAGAAGAGCTGGTGTGCGTCCCAACTTTCTTCATGTCCATTGTCTCGACGTACCCAGAAAACTCACAATTATTGTAAGTGTCACACGGTGGGACAATTTCTACAACGTCAAAAGCACCACAAAGAGTGCGATATTTCTTCTGCGCGGGCAAGAATGATCCCTGGCTGCCAGTGTATGAGCTTTGTGTAGATGACCGCAATTGAACTGACCTTCAGCTCACAACCAACCAGACTATTACAGAGGTCAATTGCTGTATGTCATCGACGATCTCATCCGGCCGTTGTATCATGACCGCGGATGCAACAGGTATTCCATGCGAGCTGGATCTCCAGAACTGTCGCAGAGCAGTTCCCGCTGCCTATAGGCAAATACGTTCTAGATGGTCTGCAAATATTGAATTCTCCTCTGAGACAGCTGATATATAAGAGGTCAGAGCGCTACCAATCACTTACACCGGACGCGGCGGAGGACGGTCCTCCCCCATACTCATGCTTCAGTTCGCGGTCTCGTAGCCACAGTCTTGATACGAATTCGGGTTCTAACTCGGATGAGTCTACTTCCATTTCGACAATATCCTTAAAACGGTCTCTGGAAACTGAAGGCGAATCGATTTGTGATGACGAGCGACCGCACAAACGGACTCGCTTCGCTGTGCAAGGCTATGAAACTGACTCTGAAGCTGAGGTTACAATAGAACTAGGCTGCGCTCCCCCGTACTCTCCTCCATGCCGCAGGCCTGCTGCAAGGCGAGTTTCTGGTGCTGCGCTTACAAGACCCGAGAACCCTCCTTATCTAGACCTCACCACGATTCGGTCGAGTAAATCCAAGGCCAACGGTGCAAGCTTCGCTCGAATGGGAACAACAATCGAAGGTTTCCGAGAGTTAAAAGCTGTAGAGGCGTCGTAAGTGATGTTCTGTCAATACATTCAATTGACATGCAGAACGGTAGAACAAGCCCCCTTGTGGTATGGGGTGATCTGATGAAGAATGCACCCGATGAACCATGCCCCACAATTGCCATCGATGCTGTCCTGCGCGCAACAGGCGCGATCTCTGTCTCAAGGGCCGCCCGCTTCAATCCCGGATCTCTGCACTTTGACAAGCAGTTCTCTTGCATGTTCTTGGACCAACAGAGCCCCGGCTATAAGATCTAACAAAATCGTGTCGCGCCCGGCTCTGGCTGTGATCTCTGTTCGGCTTGTGTATTGCTACCAACAAACCCCTCCTTTGCCAGATATCCTACTGCTGTCGTCTTGATACTTGCCTCCTGTGGTTATGTCAACTGTGCTCGTAATTTGTTTTGAATCGCAGAATCACAGGCAGCGGTCTTGAGAGTATGGTTCGGTTTGATTGGATGATGATCGAAACTGGGCCAGTTTGCGATCGTGTAAAGCCGGAGGTTTATTCCCACGCTCGGCGTTTGAGCGCGCTTTGCCGGAAGTCGCCCTCGTCACTTGCAGCGTTTGCCAGACTGTTCTGCACGACTGTAAACTCCACGATGGCATCCCGGATTGCCGCGAACTCGCTCAGGGCATCTCGTATGTACTCACTGACCTACGTGCCTTTACATTTGCTCAATTTGCGACTCAGTTCCACGGACGCGACCCCAGGCGGTTGCCGCCATCCCTCGGGCTATTGCAGCGTAGGTTCCAATGCAAAATCTCGGTGAGGGAGTTCATCAGATTGACATTCCCCTGCAAAACACATAGCCGGGGCATGTCGAGCTCCTCGAACCCTCCACCCGCCGAGCGCGCGTCGGAGCTCATCAACAAGATGCCCTCCTCCCCGGGCCTCATCACCAAAACCGGCTCGGTAATCCTCGGCACTGGCCTGCTCGCGACAGCCATCTCGCAGGAGTTGTACGTCCTGAATGAAGAGACCGTTATCTTCGCGGGTTTCGTGATCCTCGCTACTTTCATTGGCAAGGTGCGTTCGGCATTTCCGGGTATGGGTACGCGGGGCCGGAGATGGAAGACAGAGTGTTGACGCGACGGATGAATGCGTTAGAGCATGCGGGAGCCGTACCGTGACTGGGCGGAGGGCCACATTGCACGCATCAAGGGCGTTTTGGACAAGTCGCGCTCGGAACACACGCAGGCCGTGAAGGACCGTATCCAGTCCGTCGAGCAGATGAAGGATGTCGTCTCGATCACAGAGGGCCTCTTTGCTCTCTCCAAGGTGCGCACTTTGCGGTCCACTGTTGAAGTATTCGTTTCATCTGTGCGCGATATTTGCATTCGTAGGAAACCGCGCAGCTGGAGTCGGAGGCTTTCGTGCAGCGCCAAAAGGTTGCGCTCGCGTCGGAAGTGAAGGCAGTTCTGGACAGCTGGGTACGCTTTGAGCAGCAAGAGAAGGAGAACGAGCAGGCCGAGCTCGCGAAGACGGTTATTGAGAACGTGCTCAAGAACCTCAACGACGACAAGACACAGAAGGAGATTCTGTCCAGCGCTGTCGTGGAGGTCGAGCGTGAGTACAGCCGCCATATAAGCCATTCCCACTTTGACGCGTTGATATGCAGAGCTTGTCAAGGCGAAGGCTATCTAGATTATACTTTGTCGGTAGAGTTAGCTACTCACAATGCATTCCCGGGTGTTGAAATGTCTCTTCAACGACTGATCTCGTAAACGATACCTGTAATATTGCTGTGTACAAAACTATTGAGCAGGCAGCGTGAATTGATCGTCGTCCTCAAATCGTCCTCAAACTTTCTTCGTCCGATACGCCTTCTCGGGGTGCCGGCACCTGGAGGCACGTGCATTCAACGTGCACATCAGTGGCATGCACATTGCGAAGTGGCAGACCCGGATTTCACCTTCTCTCCCTCATCACTCAGGCTGGCCTCAGGATCCTAGGCAGACGCAGACTGCCCGACATACATTGCACTCAGCTAGAGCCTGTGCTGTCCTCTTAGAAACTTTAAACGCGCGTGGCTTGCCGAGGGTCGACGCGTTGCTGCGAGGACCAAGCGTGTACTGATTTACGACCGCGACGCGCTCCTAATCTTCAATTTTCTCTTCCTCTCTGCCCATCATGGACGCCGACCTCATCAAGCTCGTTAACAAGCTCCAGGACACCTTTGCTAACCTCGGTATGTGTTTCGTGTTTGTGAACTGGTCTCAGTCTGAATGTCCGCGGCGGGGCAACAGGAGGGGAGCTGGACATGCCCCAGCTGGCCGTGGTGCGTACAATTATTATGGTATGCCATATAATACCTTATCTGGGGAGATAGGTTGGCAGTCAGTCTGCTGGAAAGTCCAGCGTCCTGGAGACGTGCGTATGCACTGCCATCATATGGACTTACGCCTGAGAATATGCTGGCAACAGGATTGTTGGCCGTGACTTCCTTCCCCGTGGATCAGGAATTGTAACCCGGAGGCCACTTGTCCTGCAGCTCATCCACACACCCGTTCCCGAGCCGAAACCTGGCCAGCCGGAGCCTACCTACACCGAATGGGGTCAGTTTCTCCACATCGACAAGCGGTTTACGGACTTCGACGAGATTCGTCGCGAGATCGAACAGGAGACATTCCGGGTCGCCGGACAGAATAAGGGCATTAGCAAGTTGCCCATTCATCTGCGGATTTACAGCCCGGATGTCCTGGACTTGACTCTGGTGGATTTACCCGGTTTGACAAAGGTGCGTTGTCATTGATATTGTACATGTATTACTTGAGACTCACGTACACTAGATTCCTGTGGGAGATCAACCAAGCGATATTGAGCGACAAATTCGCAGCCTTGTCCTTGATTACATTTCAAAACCTAATTGGTATGTGAGCGTGCAATAGGCGACTGCACAGGGATTGAATTAATTTCAGCGTTGTCCTTGCTGTCTCTGCTGCCAATGTTGACCTTGCCAACTCCGAGTCGTTGAAACTCGCCCGATCTGTTGACCCCCAGGGTCGTCGGACAATCGGTGTACTGACCAAATTGGACCTAATGGATGCGGGCACGAACGCGCTGGATATCCTCACAGGACGTGTCTATCCGCTCAAACTGGGATTCATTGGCGTTGTATGCCGAAGTCAACAAGATATCAACGCGTCAAAAAGCCTTCAGGACGCTCTGGAGAGCGAGGCTGAGTTCTTCCGCAGTCATCCGGCATATAGGAACATCGCACACAAGAATGGCACTAAGTATCTTGCGAAGTCTCTCAACCAGGTCGGTGTCATGCTGAGTTGTCCTGAGCCTTGAGCTGATGCGGGACGCCTCTTCATGCAAAGGTCCTGATGAACCACATCCGGGACAAGTTACCTGACATGAAGGCACGCCTGAACACGCTGATGGGCCAAGCCCAGCAAGAGCTCAACTCGTTCGGAGATGCTGCGATATATGGCGACCAGAACCAGGTAATGGCAACCTCAATATTCTGGCTTCCATTCAGTTCTTGACATGTTCACAGCAAGGTGCTCTTGTTTTGCGTCTCATGACCCAATTCGCACGAGACTTCGTCGCGTCAATTGAAGGAACCAGCGTCGATATCTCGACGAAGGAGCTCTCCGGCGGTGCTCGGATTTACTATATTTTTAACGATGTCTTCGGTACTGCGCTTGCCAGCATCGATGCGACACACAATCTCGATAACCAAGATATCCGCACTGCCATTCGCAACTCGACGGGCCCGAGGCCAAGCCTATTCGTCCCCGAAATTGCCTTTGACTTGCTCGTAAAACCGCAGATCAAGATGCTCGAAGCGCCTAGTCTTCGGTGCGTAGAGCTCGTGTATGAGGAGCTTGTGAAGATCTGTCACAACTGCACCAGCGCAGTGAGTTTGGCTTGCCTGAGGGTCTTCTAACAGATCACTGACTCCCACGCGTAGGAGCTGCAGCGTTTCCCTCGTCTACACGCGCAGCTCGTGGAGGTGGTATCGGAACTACTGCGAGAGCGGTTAGGGCCGACCACGGAGTACACACAGAGTCTGATTGACATTCAAACAGCGTATATCAATACGAACCATCCCGCATTTATTTCTGGCTCAGCCGTTGCAGCTCAGCAAGCGGCAACTGCACCGCCGCCAAAACAAGAACCACGACGGGTGAGTGGATTAAGCGGGCTTGGGGCCGCTGTGATATACGGGATTGATAAACTGTCAATTGTCACAGCCATCGTCCGTTGCTTCGGTGAACGGACTTATATCGCAGGAAGACGAAGAAGAGACATCAGAAGAGGTCAATGGAACTGGAGTTGCTCCTCGCGATACTCGTTCTGTGTCGTCCACCGTTCACGAACGTTCACGAACAATTGGAGCGGCCGCCGGCGAGGCGCTCAATGGCTCGCGCAGATCGGCATCACCAAAACCCCAACAACACCATCATCATACCATCCGTCCGCACTCTCACTCCCAAGGACAGGCAGGTGCCCCTGGGACAGCAAAGGAAACATTCCTCAACTACTTTTTCGGCCAGAATGGTCCGGGGCCCCTGGCAGGTGCAAGCGTGGAGCGCGCAGCTACTGGGGTTGCCGTTACTCCTATCGGGCGGGATATCAGCGGTGGCGATCCTGCCCTGCATTCTGGGCTCATGGCGGGAAAGCGCAGTCTGGAAGGAAACAATGCCGCGTTTGACATGAGGAGCTTGGGGAAGCATATTGAAGCTGTACGTATGCTCCCTGCCATTCTGACCCTGAGACTGACATCGGCGCCCTTTTTCGCTTGTTGCAGGCTTCCGACGGCGGTCCTCAGCTTACGATGCGGGAGGAAATGGAGACCAACCTAATCCGCTCGCTGATTACGTCATATTTCAACATTGTTCGCCAGACAATCCAGGATCTGGTCCCGAAGGCAGTGATGCACTTCCTTGTGAATAACACGTCGCAACAGGTTCAAAACAGACTGGTGGCTGCATTGTACAAGCCAGATCTGTTTGCGCAGCTTCTGAATGAGGACGAGGCCCTGGTGGCCGAGCGTACGCGAGTCAAGGCCTTGCTTGACGCTTACAAGGAGGCTTTCAGAACGTTGTCGGAGGTCACTCTTAAGTCCACATAGACGCATGTACTTGATCTGTATCAAGTTTGTATCCGCACAAATACAGGGGCTCGGATCACACATATCTCAACTATCTGTACGCAAGGGAATGTTTCAGGGTCATCATCATCATTCATTCATTGCAAATCGTACGGACATGATGGAACAAGTAACTACTAGTACCAGTACCAGTACCGGCGCGCCAGACATCAACATCAGAGCTTCGAACAGCTATCGAGAACATGACAAAGGGCCGCAGTGCTGGTGACTGGCTAATGTCAAACACTCTGATCCGGTGGTTGTGCTTTCACAGCGACCCACTTCTCCTTCGTTGACGTGCTAGCCTCTTCTGAATCCTTGGGAGCCTGTTCAGCATCTTCCTCAGAGGTCACACTGCCCTCGGTATCAGCCTCAATGTTGTTGTTGTTTTCTGCCTCGGGATCTGAACTTTCCTGCGTAGTTTTCTCACCAGTTGCATTGCAGGATTCGGTAGATGCGCTAGGCTGCTCTGCCTTTGCATTACCATCCGCGGATTTCTAGAGTGATATCCAGCAGCAAATTTTCACAACATCAATGAATTACATCAAGTGACTTAGAATGAACAATGACTCACCCCTGCTGTGCTCGTCTCCTTTGGTAAATAGTCGTGAATGTCAGACACAGAATGTGCAGGTTCAGCATGATCGAGACTGATCACCTCTTTCGTCTCTGATGCATTGGAATTCTACCACATAATTAGCATTTCGCGAAAATATGGCAATCTAGTCCTATCGTCGACAAACCTTCTGAGCCTCAGCTTCCGCCTAAGTAATCCATCAGAATACGCATGATTAGTCTCCAAAGATGCAACATACCTCTTTCTTCTCTTTCGCTTCGCGCTGTGGGACAGTTTAACGTAGTGGATGGGTCTGATATAGAGGAACACTAACCTCTTTCTTGAGCTGAGCTTTTGTTTCGCGCTCCTGAATGACCCTACGAGAAGATCAGTCAATCGACAAGCAATCACAACCTGGGCTTACCATGCGCCAACTTCGTCCACACACTCCCGAGGTCGGGTCTTGTTTCGGAGTAAATAGCCTTGGAGAGCAGCAACCTATCTCAAACATTAGGTCGGCATTGCACGGTGGTGTGATGTGACACAAGCGTACGCTCAATTCATCTTCGGGAATAGCGTCTGCAAAGCGCTTCGCAAGGTCGGAAATTTCTTCCTCCGTCAGAAGGGGGATGGCGCGGGTGTTTTGTTTGCGTTTAGGTACAGCTAGGCCTTCTTGAGATGCCGGATCATCTCCTGCTTTGCCCGAGACCGCCGATATGGCTGATGAGGAGTTGGTGGAGGATTTGGCGGGGAAGAAGCACTTGAAGATTCCCTCGGCCTGCCACTTCGTCGCATGTTTGAAATTGACCCACACGTCCATTCGGCCCGGTCGACTCAATGCGGGATCAAGGCGCTCGATGTGGTTCGTGGTGGCGAATAGCAGGCTGCAATAGGAATCTCAGTTTGATAGACTTTACTGAAAAAGGTCCCGTCCTGCCGCTCACCGACCCTCAGCGGCTGCCACACCGTCAAGGCTGTTTAACAGCCCGCTGAGACTTAAAGTAGAACCATCATTGCTCTCATCTTTGTTCTTTGCAGTTGAGGTGCTTGAGGAGCTACTAGACGTAGGAGCACCTGTTGAATTCTCATCGCGAGAAACACCTCGTGTGAAGGCAGCATCTAGGTCCTCCAATAGTAGGATACATCTGGCAGTATGTGAGCGTTTTGTAGACAATAGGCGTGCAAAAGCGCACCTCGATGGAACATTTCCCATCAGACTTGACAATGTATTGTCGCTCATGCTAAAACATGAAGTCGGAAAACTGAAAACGACAAATGGCATAATACGAACCCCTTAGATGACAGGCTGACGACATAGATGTCAAGTCCTAGCTCTCCTGCCAAACTGTGAATCAAAGATGTTTTCCCACTATCATTTCCGTCAGGTTTTGCCAATTTGCCATGAGATGATCGGTCATTGCGAACCTTCCTGGTACCCCATATAACAGATAGCCTCGGCGGAAGGGGATACCTAATAAAGTCATTAATACACATGTCCGGGAATACGACCACGTGAGAACCTACCCCGCTCGGCATACCTGAGAATCCAATCAGTTAGATGTGTGATACCCGGGAGATCCGAGAGGCTGTTCGCACCAGTCCTCCGAGCATAGGAAGTCCTTGCAGTCAGCGAGAATCATATCTTTCACGCCTGGCTCCAAAACAATCGAGCTCATGGGGCGCTTCTGACGTGCCCCATTCCACCTCCAGCAGCCATACGTTCTACGGAATTACCAGTAAGCAGCCCTCTACGATAGGTGAGAGAATGGTCGCCGTCCTTACGTATCGGCCATAAAAATGTGCACGCGATGTTCTGCATCTTTCTCGTACTCACGCTTCGCTTCAAGGACCAGCTTCTTGATGATATCGTTATTCCGTGCAACCACACTTGTTTGAATGAACAAATACTCGCATCGTGCAAGGCTTGTGAAGCTCACCTGATCTTTAGCTCACCGTATGAGCCGTATTCTTGGAAGCGCTTCGAGCGCGTAATCTGCGAACAACTCAATCAGACGGCTTCCCGAATTACCGGATCTTTGCTTACCCGGAGCCAATGGCCGCGGTAATATATCGTATGCGTGGTGTCTGTTTGCACATAGATAATGATGTAAAAGGGACGTCCGCGGTTTGACTAAACCGACTCACCGAGACTCGGCATCAGTGCAACTTAAGTCGTAACATCAGTACCTCACAGTTGACAAATGTTCGACACGTACCCTTCCGCTTCTTATGCCCGCCGAGTATGACCTCATGTTCATCTTCGTCCTCATCTTCTAGATCCCCGCTGGTAGATTGAGTAAGGCCATGTCGGCTCACGGAGCGCGTGGTGATATCGAACTCGCGACTCCGGCCCCAAGCCGGTTGCTAGAATACCATCACGGTCATTGAACAGTACGTGTACGCATGTGCCAGGGGCGCTACCTTTGACAACCAATGCATTAACCTAGGTGCCATCTCAGTAAGTCCGCTCATTGAATGGAAAGGCTTGCGCACCAGTCATATGGGTAGTCCTCCTGACTGAAATGGGCGGTCAAGAAGAATGCTGTCGGTGTTCTCATGATAAATCTCAATGGCTCACAGGACTTGTAGCACTACATACAGTCTATGAACCCATTCCATGCCGATACAGATGCCCGTCTAGCAGTTTCCATCGTCCCCCCAATCACTACCAATTTCTGCAGGGCGAGTCAATAAACTACATTGTTTGCTAGAACATATAGTGATACTTGCCAATGTATCTTGCAACGGGTTGTTGTTCGTTGCTGTCAATGGTGAAAGCAAGTTCTTGATTGTGTTCATCGTGGTGATAGCCCCGACGCGAGGGGAAAGGAATATATGGAGGGAGGGAGATGGGTGAACCGGGCGTGAACTGGACGGCGATTTATATGCCAAATGGCCTCGTGTGAAAGCAATCAATGCCAATAGGGAATGGCGCTACCGAATTTTACAGTGACAGAGCGCGACTGATATATATTATGTACGGTGTCAGAACAGCGGAACGACGGAATTTAATGCTCATCTTCTGCCGTTAGTATGTAAACAGACCTGCATGTGATGACAAATGGGACAGCAGTAAGTCCGCTACAAAAACACACATGCTCACGCGTAACATCAAGAATGGCGGGCGATGAGCGCTTGAGCCCAAGCTGAGCAAGTGCGGGGGGTATGCACCACGTAACAGGTAAGCTCGAGGGCCTCGTGCCTCCGCCCGATAAGTTCACGTCTCGGTTCGGCACGCGGTAAGCGAAACCCGAAATGACGCGTTTTAGAGGTCGCTATCGCAGCCAATTGAATGAACTGCGCAACGAGTCAGCAGTTAGTAGACTCAAACTTCCAACAGGTAATAATCGCAACGAAACGCTATGTCTATGCACTGTCTGAGTAGGTGGTGGATCGAGGGTTGCGGACATGTGACATAGGCCTTACTAATGCTAAAAAGGCAAACACCCCGCTTACAGCCACACTAACCTCTACTATCCACAACCACAAGGTGGTTAGTCCACATTGAGGATAGAGCGAACAGATTAGGGAAACGGTGCATCAAAATCGACCACAGGACCCTGCGGCTGAAGGTCGTGTTATATGGCTTGAATCAAGCTTTGGTCAAGTAGGTCTTTGTGGTGTGATGTAGGGATTGCAATTGCCTCCACACTCAACAGAATGCGTGTTGGTGACCGACCAACTTATCTAGCACAGTCAGTGATTCTGGTCCTTGTGCAAGGTAGCTGCACATCACGATTCGCTGTCAACTAGACTACGTAGACATCGACACGTAAATACATCGTATCGGACGAACTGTAGGCGTACCTGACACAGGCGATCGGCAATCACCCCGTTTTTGAGGCTATCCAGGACAATGAGGTCTGTCGCATAGCAAAGCATCTCTTCACATTGGATATACTGAGGCGAGCAGAATCGCTCAGTGCATGAGCCTTGGATGTGGAGACCTGTTTTTCCGCACGACTGCCAGCACCAACATGAAACGCCGGCTGACACAGCTCCCGTCCACGAATGCGATATATCACGGAAAATCAGCCTGTGTCTCCAACGTGGCCATACGGCTGACCCGCACATGAATGTTGCATTAGGACAGTATGAAGCCTCGTGCTGAGTGTTCGACTAAAAAGGCAAACGACCGCCACGTGGGTCATGCCACTGCCATTTCCGAAGTCGGAGAGCAGGATAGAGCGCGGGACAATCAGATTATGGGGATCGCATTAATTCTTGGCGAAAAATCGCAGGGGCTAGTATCTGTGCGTCTATAGGATAATGCATCAATTAACAGTCGAGACCTAGTCGGAGTGCTAGTAGTCCTAGGATCACCGCAATTCTGCGAGCCGCTCAGGAAGGTTAGCTTAGCGTGCTAGATTGAAGTTAGCACTAATCTGATAGCAGAGTCAGGGAGGGCGGAGCTACGTCAGAAAATTTCCTCGAAACGCGCATGATAATTAGTAGACGAATATGGGCGCATATGAGGTGGCGACATGCCGAACCATTTGGGTAGATGTGACTCTCATAGAAGAAAATGCATTGTGTATCTGGGCGTAGGGCCGTGCAGATGTCGTCGGCATCGGCGGCGATTTGAAAAACAGCCACTAAACTGTCCTCGATTGCTCCAGACCTAACGATGATCGAAACAGTCGATGTGGACCAGATTACAGGGTACGAACGTGCCACCAAAAAACCACACCCACAGATTGTTAGTTGCGGCCGTGGCATCATGATTGAAAAACTTCAGACACTGTTCGTGTAGCTGATTTGATTGACGATGGGAGGAATCTGCCTGCGACGTTCGCAGGATTTAATGATAATGATCGAGCTGTCACGTATAACAACCACATACACGTCAGATCTAAGCGAAGGAAGAGTGCCGCATGCGTACGGGACCTAGAAATATTAGTTACAACGCAATGACCATTGACTCCGTGAATTTAAGACCTGCATGAACGTCTCGTAAGGTACTTACTGAATGAGAGCATTTTCGAATGTTGCAGGAAATCCCCAGTCGCCGTCTATCAAAGACCCGAGTCGTGAGTGGCAGAGCCACAATGCCATTGAGGGTTGGTTCCCCTTACACTGTATGTCGCATTGATTACGGCGCTACCATGGTAAATGCGACCGTCGAACGGTCGCACGAGAAGAAGTTGGTCGAAGCACAGGTTCTTTAACGTAATGCCAATCTACACCGTGGGGTGACTTTGACACATTCCGTGAGACGAAGCGTTGCTGGTGGGCACGACACCGCAGCGAGACGGACATCGAACGGGGCGAGGCTGGAAAGCCGAATGCTTCCGATCTTCTGGGAATGAGCCGTTAGTGGTATACAGATATGTTGGGCATAGCCCACAATGGGTACCTCACCTACCCCTGCCTTGTATCGCTGGCTAGTCGTGTCTGAGCAAGTTACCCATCTCTACGTCATCTTCGCCAGAGGAAGCTACGGATAAACCCTCCAACATCTCCCTTTTCACGCACAGTTGCTCTCCAACGATTATCATGAGAGCGGCGCTCGCAGCCATTATCAGCCAAAAGAACAATGATGATGGCATCGCAGCGGAGTAGTACGTCGTGAGGACTAGATGGTTGAAGATGAGCGTCAAGGAGAAGTCTAGAATGAGACGAGGTCGTCGTATGAGAGTATATAGATAGTAGATACTGTATAGAGGTCATTTGTGAGATCACATGCGCTACGGAAGTACTAGCAGCTGGACATACTCAGCAACGGAGGCGGTTAGCCAGGAGAAGGCGATTATCCATCCCCGGGTAGGATCTATTCGCCCGCTCCATTGACCACTTTGTAGATCGCTCGAGCCCACTTGCTTGCCGCCGCTCCAGACAGCGTTCCAAGAGCTCCAGGGGTCCAATGACGAACGCGAAGTTGGCCTTCCAGCCATGTATCGCCAGTCCATCACCATGCCTATGGAAATCGTAGTGAGGTAATCATTGACATTACTGATGGGCAAGCGTACCAACGTTAGCAGCTCCTCCATCGTATTCTAGAGCGTCGGGATTGGCGATGATTGTGAGAAGAGGAGATACAAGCATCGCGAGAGTCAGATAGTGCAAGGTCTGCATAGCTATGATCTTGGTTGCATCAATGAGACAAGGTCGCTGAGCCTTGTTATATCGTATACCTGTGAGATCAAGAGTACAGGATCCCACCCGGTTGACTTGGACATCGCTGCAGCGGCGATGACGCGAGAGCGCGCCACGAGTGGGAGGGGAAAGATAGGATTCAGATGATTGATAACATTATGTAAATTGGCGGAGTCCATATGTTAGATACTCAGAAAGGCTGTAAGAGGCGCGGCTAAAGCGACTTCTGAATATTGATATATATATATTTGGTATACATTTGTATCCCGCGTTAAGTAACTACGACTAAATGCGGCGTTCGTTCTGAATATTGATATTGAATCCCCACCAATAATCTGGGCGGCTAGACTCCCACTGTCTCGATACCACTACGGGACAGGATCTAGGAGGACGTGATTCGCAGACTTTGTTAACGGCCGAAGCTGACATGCAAATACCTAATTACGAGACCGTCCCTCAAGAGGGGGACGGTCTGCCTGCTACTACGGCCATCAAGCCTCACACCTACTATGGAGATGGACCTTTCGACCCACCCAGCTCCGACGAAGAAGACGAGGTTCTCTTGGAGAAACAAGGCAGATCTTCTCCAGACACCACTGAACGCGATGGCGATGGCTTTGGGATGCAAGAAGACGGCCCACTTGTCGTGGGTGCGCGAAAGGTGAAGACTTTGTGGCAATGGAGCGAGACTTCAGGCTGACACGAGTCCTGTAGCGGCCCACATCTCTTCGATTTCTGATAGTTGCACTGGTAGCTCTTGTATCTATGGCTGGAGTCATTGGTATCCTCGCTGCACGATCGTACACTGGAACACCGTATCGTGTTCACGGAACTAAGCACATTACTATGGACCATGTGTTTAACGGCACTTTCTATGCACGAAGAGAAAGCTTGATGTGGGTTCCTGAAGGTTCGCTCACAGAACAAACATATTGTTCGGGCACTATGCTGAGCATGAGATAGCTGGTGATGGTGTATTCGCAACACCTAAGGATGGCTACATCACACTTGTCGACCTCAAGAACAATTCTACGAGGAACTTGGCTGCATTTGCTGATCTGAAGGATGTGAGCTTCGACGTTATTCTGACACAGGCGCACATTGAGCTCGTAGTAGGAACATGGACGTCGTCTCATTCAATCATCCTGGAAACTCTCGCCTGACATGAGGTACATGCTATTGAAGGCCGACACTGTGAAGGTAGCAGGGTCTCTGTTAATGCAAAAACCTGCTATTGATATTCCGCAAGCTATGGCGTCACTCCAGCTACGGGAATTATTACGTCCACGATTTACAAACCAAGACAACCTGGCCGTTGGTGCCTCCTAGATACCCGCCAAAGACTGCTCATGCTACCTGGTCACCAATCGGACAATCCATAGCCTATGTATTGAATAACGATCTCTATGTCATTCCAACTCCCTCGTAAGTGAATCGTGAGGGATACTGCGAATCGGCTGACACTCAGGACCACCTGTAGCCCCTCGGTCGTGCCCATCCGTGTCACAACAACAGGCAACGCTTCTATGTTCAACGGTGTCCCCGACTGGGTGTACGAGGAAGAAGTGCTATCGGACAATTCCGCTTTATGGTGGTCTCCAGATTCGAAAAACATCGCTTATCTCAGTCTTGACGAGACTGCAGTTGATGAGTTCACCTATCCGATCTATAATCCTACCGAGGATTCATACACTGTTGTTCCCTATCCTGAGCAGATCACCATGAAATACCCCAAGCCTGGTTACAATAATCCTTTGGTTTCAGTCCACATATTCCAGCTCGCGGAATTTCTTGCTAGCGACGACAGTACAGAAAATCATACGGCGGCAGTCACATCTGCTTCGCTCGAGCTACAGTGGGACGGCCATCAAGCACCCGACAACAGCATCATATCGGAGGTGGCTTGGGTTGGTAATGAGACCCTTCTAGTCAGAGAAGTCAACCGTGCCGGAGACAATGGCACCGTCGTGCTTTTCGATCTCGTGTCCAGTCGTAAAGACCGTGGCCAAGTTGTCAGGAGGCTTGGGCGGTCGGGAGAACAAGGCGACGAAGGTTGGATCGATGCGGTGCCTCATAACATCGATCTACTGTCTCGTCACCTCGCTGACTTTACTCTATCGTATAGGAGCAGAAAGTATATCCCATCCCCGCAGCACTTTCTCCCGATGGACATGCATCGTACCTAGACGTGGTTCCAACCCCTGAAGGGTTCAATCACATTGCCTTATTTAGCCCAGCTAGCTCCAGTACCCCTCGGTTCCTGACATCAGGGGGATGGGAGGTCACTGGCAAGATCCTCGCTGTTAACTCCGCTCGTGGTCTTGTGTGGGTCCACTTGTCTTCGCTTATTCTGTCGACGCCCCAAACCAGCGTCCCAGATGTCTTTTGCACATCGATTATCATCTTGTCTCCACATTGGCTGACGCTGATCGTCCCTTCGATATTCTAGGTACTTCCAAGCAGCCAACCCAGGCTCCTTGCAGCGCCACATCTACTCAGTTCCACTTCCGGCGATCAGCTCCTCCGAGACCGTTGAGCCTACCGCTATCACAGACACATCTAGCCCTGCAGTATACGACGCAAGCTTCTCGCCTCAGGGCGGCTTCTACTTGCTTACATACAAGGGTCCGCAAGCTCCGTGGCAGAAGGTAATTGAGGTCGGCGGACATGGTGAGGACCTTCCGGGATGAAGATGCTCAAGCTGATCAATTTTTCCCCAGGTCTGGAATTTGTGTTGACCGAGAACCCTCAAATCAACGACACATTGGCTGAATTCGAAATGCCAGTAGTGACACATTCGACCATTGAGAGTGATAGCTACGGTTAGCCCTTACGGAACAATGACGCATTCTGATGACTTACGAAGCCCACAGAACTGAATGTTGTGGAGTTGAGGCCTCCCAGGATGGATGATTCCGGGAGAACTAAATATCCTGTCCTATTCCGAGTGTGCGTCGCAGCTTCGTAGTTTGCCTGGATTCTGAGCCATACCTCGGCACAGATACGGTGGACCAGGCTCGCAACTTGTCAGCCTGGAATATTCGCATGACTGGCACGATTTCGTCGCTTGCTCCCTTCAGTACATTGTCGTGGTCGTCGACGGTCGAGGCACGGGCTATAAAGGACGGAAACTACGCAATCCTGTGAAAGACAATCTTGGATACTGGGAAACGGTGGACCAGATCAATGCAGCTAAGTAAGAGCACAGTGCTCACCATGCATGATGTAAGCTTATTTTATACAGAATATGGGCCGCTAAAGATTATGTTGACTCCAACCGCATTGGAATTTGGGGATGGGTGAGTAAATCCAGCCATATATAAGGTCAAGTCTTGAGGTGATATACATAGTCATACGGCGGCTTCATGAGCTCGAAGGTCGTCGAAGCCAATGCTGGTCTACATTCCTTGGCCATAGCCGTTGCGGTACGAGACCCACAAGTCAGCTCCTAAATGGCAACTGAAGCTGCGAGTTTTTGACAGCCAGTAACGAGCTGGCGCCTTTATGGTACGTAACCGGAGCAAGAGACATTGAATGTGCTGATGCTGCTCTCTATAGATTCCGTTTACACCGAACGTTACATGAATCTGCCTAACGTCAACCCATCTGGCTATGTCACCGCATCCATCTCGAATGTCACAGGTTTCCACAATGTTGACTTCCTACTTGCCCATGGCAGTGGAGACGACAATGTGCATTTCGCCAACTCCGCTCACCTTATTGATATGTTCACTCGCGATCATGTTAGAAATTTTGAGTTCCGTATGTTCACTGACAGGTGCGCGCAAGTCATAGCTATAGGACATAATCGTGTGGATAACATATCTTTCTTTGTAGTGATCATAGCATCTATCGCCGCGGCGCGAACAGAGAGCTCTACGAGTTTATGACTGAGTTCCTAGTACAGAAATGGGGCAAGGGGGGGAAACGTAGAAGCTGGTAGCAAGCTGGCACATTACTATCTCAATACAGTAATTTATACACTCCTATATCCAATCATGATGCACAATCTGCGATGCTAATGTCAAATGTTTGCTAGCATTTTGCGGATCAAACGCTCGTATCGCAGGCATTCACAGTCAGGATGGGATTGCTATCTATGCTAGAGATTGGACTGTCTGTCTACCACTGATCCTCGTTACTGATTCTCGTCTTGCCTTTTACACTCTTCATTCGCTGTCAGTCGTCGCTTCTCTGGTGTGAACCATACACCCCGGCATCATGGAGGTCGACATTTGCACAGAGGTATGCAGATGATAACCTTGACATACTGGATGGTTATCATTCGCCAAGCAACACACCTGTAACGTGTTGCGCATTATGGTTGACCACTTTGAAATGGTGAATAGGTGATCATGAGTTCTGGACAGGACGTGGCCCCGCCTCATGCAACAGGTGATAAACATAATCGGCATGGCGCCATTTGTATAAAAGAGGGCGCGATGTACGGATCATCTTACCACATATCGACTTCCACTTACTTCATCCCTAGCTTCCACAACGTCATGTCTGTAAGTGACAACACCCATACCAGATGACATGGAAGCTAGCTAAGATCCATCCAGGACATTAGTGAAGTGCGCCAACGTCGAGCATAAGTATATGCATCGACTTTATGTCTCCAAGGTTTAGGTCGAGACGATTCCTGTGCAGATACCCCTACATATCGGATGATGGGAGTTGGCTTAATATGTGACCTATCTGGAGACGTATCCGGATTCTAGCGATGCTGGACAGGACGGCGTCTGAGAGCTATTTTTCGGATAAGCATAACGCCGCGAAGTGTCTTCGATTAACTGTGTGCGATTCATCGCCGAGGGGGAAAACTTACACGGTCAGAAGTCGAACTCGCCGCGCAAGCATCGCTCAAGATCCGGGATTCACAGATACTGTCCACTGCACAGTGACAAGTACATAAGAGCGTATATATACTGAGCATATCTTCTATAGAAAAGCATCTTGATTAGGCAACTCCCTGATACGGTAGCCACTGCCCATCCCGCCTACCGAAGCTTGAGGCCCCCGACCCAAGCCTGGAGCTTGGAGTTTGTCGCACCTCGGCTAAGTATACGTCACGGTAACTCTATATTCCGTGCGAGAGCACGGGTTATTCAGCTAGTTATACAAGCAAGGCAGTAAATTCCGATCAGAAATACATATGAATGCAACGCAGTGGAATTGCTGGTATTTGTCTACGTCTTAAGTATATTCGCCGCCCAAGAACTCCTAGGTCACACGGTAGCGAGGATCGTGGAGGTGGAACATGATGCAGCCTTTCACGACACCATTCAATGCGCCTCCCCGATCAGAATGAGATCGCGACGCAATCATCTCTCTAGCAACTTCGTACAGGACCTGTAAAACTGGTTTACCAGCCACCACCGCACGGTTGTTGACATGGAGAGAATATCTTCTTCAGAGTCTATCACTGGAAATGGCCCTGCGACAAAGCTTACAATGCACTTGGTACGATGAATAGCCTCCAAGACATCCCTGACAGCATATCGAGGACGACAATAATCCACCTTTGCGACAATACTATGGTTGTTCTTCCCACTCACGACCGCGGAAGAGTGTGTATATACCGCTTCAACAGGGGAACGCGCTCTCACCTAGATGAAACATGCATACACACAAGAGGTCCTACCCAAATTGCGTTGAAGTTCTACGGATATCGCATGGCATATCTTAGTACCGTTCTCCTGCATGCGACTGCTAGCTAATCCCAAAGCCGCTGTCGCCATGGTACTTGCGTTCCACAACAAGACAACAGTCTGGGAGATGCTTTAATATTGTTCTCATCCTGTTACAGAGCGTCGACATAGTTTCCGAGGGATATCGTTATTCGTGGATCGTCCGTGTTAGTGAACAGTACCGTATAATTCGCAATGACAACATTTGATTATTCTACGGTTGGAAGATTACCTTGGCCCGGGACCCCATAGCAGGATTGTGGATACTGAGAATCAGTTGAGCAAAGATGCACAGAACGTCAAGGAGGATGTTTTCGTACCGCAGGAATACTCCAAGTAGTTCGTTGCGATCTCATTCTTTTGATACAGCTCTACCATCAAGGGCTGGAACAAACAGATGCTGAAACATTTCTGCATTGTAAAAAATAGTTGGGCATGAGACCAGTCGCTGTATATAACTCACAATTGTTCCTACTTACGATGATCCGGTGTTAGCAATGGGCTTGGCAGGGTGTGAGGCTTACGTTCCCTCAATCCGCAATATCCTTGTCATGGGCAAAACGGTGATATCATCTAAAAATGATACAGGCTAGTTACCATCACGGGTAGCTAGCATAGACATACAACGCTAATATATAGGGGGATGAACGTTGAGGTCAGTCCCTAGACTGAACTTGGCATTCTTCCGCCCGCCCCACACCAGTTAGCTCTGAGGGCCCAGGGTGGTCTTGTCAATCCTCCAGAGTGACAAACTGAACGGCAGGGTTAACACCCCACGTCCGTATCATTGTGGGTACATTCGTTCTTTGTTGAAGCCACCTGTCTATACACGTGTCTCGCGAGTAGGAATGGCTGTCTAACAGACAGACGCAGAATGTAGGAAGCTGTTATGGCATGAGACAGTTATAGAGGACTCGGCGGTCTGCGTCTGCTCGAAGCTTCGTTAGCTTAAAAGAACCTAGAGCAGGTTAGTCAAATAATGAGCATTGTAAATCTTCATGACTGCATATTCAGGAGTATATTCAATAGGAGCGGGAGCTTACGCGCGCTTATAGCTCATATGACATCATGCAGGGACCCGCCGAGTCCAACTTCAATGTTCAGACTTAGCTTCAACTTGTGCAGGGAAAAACTGTGCGCGTCATTTGTGGCCGTGTATGGAGCTCTCACTCGAGGGCTCCGCGCGCTGATAATGTCCCCAGCTTGAATATGAAGAGATGCAGCCTGTTGACACGACAGTACCAAGCCAGTCCAACAGCCTAGTGGTCGTGACTGGAAGAGCCCGATCTGAGATAGATCTGATCTGTGGCGCCTTTCTCACTCTGGCGGCTATGCGCTAGTCATGACCTAGCCACAACCTAGACAGTGCACGGCACGTTGCTTAGTTGCGCCGCTCTGTTCCGTTCGCTCTTTCAGCTTGGATCCCAGTTATTGTCTCGTAATAAGAGATACTACACCTGCTGTGATCGTGCTGTCGTATCAACTCAGAGCGTGTATTGCGCGAGCCTTCTCACAACGCGTTTCCTTCAAGATGGATGCCTCTATCAGTGCTCATCCTGGACTTGGAAGGACTAGCTCGAATGGCAAGATGACCCGCTCATCTGAGAAACCCGAGGAGAAGCCGATAATATCCAAGGTATATCTCTCGTTGGCTTCATGAGCAAGCAATACTTAGCTGCATGCAGCCTGCGGCTCCGCCAACCAACCGAGGCAAGAGTTACAAGGAGAAGTGTGTACTGAAGTTTTGAAGATATGGCTGAAGGCTTACAAAGGACAGGTTTCAAACTCTACGAGAAAAGTTCGAGCAGGTCTCAGCAGTAGGTCCCATGCAGCTACGACATTTTCTCCTCAAGCTAACCGATGGGTCGCCGTGCTGTCAGACGCATGAGCAATATGAGAAGGAGTTAGCGGTCGCAAACCAGAAGCTCAAGTCTCTTCAGGCGGAAATCAAGTGCGTGTCGTCTATTCGCGCAGGTGCTCCTCGACCGAGGCAAGCTACTTACACAAGCCTTGCAGTCTCCTCCTCGATGCTGTGGACATCGCCGCTTATGAGCAAGAGGTTTTGGTGCATTATATGACGCAGGATCCAGTGCCACCCGAATACGACTACGCTCGTTCTCACCTCCGCCCGCGCCGTCTCGCTGACCCCGTGCAGGGACAGGTTGTCAGAACAAATGGTCGCGGTCACTCATAAATTGACTGTTTGAAGGTCATATCGTCGCGTCATATATGGCGTTCTCGTATATAAGAAACTATTTGGCGATAAACTTTCGGTTATCGCTTGTACATTGACTACTGTAACAACACCCTTGCAGTCGCTATTCTGGTGAATTGATGGTATGGAACGAAGACAGTGGCCTTTTCGTTGCAGGAATATTCATTCTGCCTACTGAGGGAGCGCTCTACAGTGCCGCATAAGTACGACATGCACAATGGAGGTAGGCTTTGGTACGCCTCAAGAGCATGCCATGCCTCATCGATATCAATATACCATGTATGGTTTGTATCGAATCCATTTGTCGTTCTCCTTTCCTACCCGTATCAGGCATCTGTGATATAGTGGCGCGGTAGCCATTCAGGAGGTGTCCATGTTTCACCTGCAATGTCTGCTGCTATCATTTGTGCAGCTGCTTCCGCGCTACGCAGCAACCGTCAGCGTGAATATGCCGAGGTAAGTAGTTGCCTTACCATGCAAAGGCACGCGGCATTCCGTGACCAGAGTATCCTGTTGAAACATACTGGCCCTTGTACGCAGCTGCTGAGTCCGGGTCAGAACGATCTACGACAGGACCAACCTGTTACAGGTCAGAGAGGAGTATGTGATCACTGAATCTTGGAGCACTGACGATGGGATCTCCTGAGGAGGTGAAGCCCATAATACCAGTCTGTATGCAGAACCTCGATAAGCCAGTCCTGGCAGCGAGCATACGATCAACGCACCCATTCCATCTCTGTCTCCCTTTCGCTGTCGTACTTTCCAGGAAATACGACCGGCAAGAATCTCCTTATTGCTTCGCCAACACGCGGGTTGACCACCGAGTCGTCCGTTACATACAGCTCATACGCAGGCATGGTCACCTCGCGCCCGCCACCTAAGATAACGAGCGGCTGTTCATCCTTTTCCCGGACAGGCCTTGGGAACCAGTACGCAAAATGCTCATTTGCGGACCACGAGTTGCGAGAAAGCTCCTCTATCGACGCGTTCGCGCGCACAGTAATGATCTGGCCTCGCGCGGGGATGACACCTGCCGGCCCGCGCAGGTGCGGGAGGAGGTGTGACACATACCCGTTGGTCGCATGCAGCACGTACGAGCAGGCAAGCGAGCCGCGCGGCGTCGTCACGTTCCAGCGGCGGCCTGCCGGCGCGTCGACAGATGCGAGCGCGGTGATGGCTGTGACTGGCGTACGCGTGTGCAGGCCAAGCGTAATGTGCGGTGAGGACGCGGCTAGCTTGTACAGCTGCGTCACGAATTTGAGCGGCCAGAGGTTGTAGCCTGGAATGCGCACGGCGGGGTGGGAGGTCCCAAATTTCTGATTGCACCGTCAGGCTGTGATGCCCATGCAAGGCTCAATCCTACTTACAACTTCCATCTCTGCTTTGTTGAACCATGCCACATCCCGAACGTCCGCACCTGCAAGCTTGGCAGCTTCGTAATCCGCTCGCATGTCCAGGACTTCTTCTGGTGAGAACATTAGATCAATGTGCCCGCCCTCCACGAGATCAACGACGTCTTCGAGGTTATGCTCCTTGATGATCGTCACGATCTCACTCGCTGTATGATGCTCGAGCGCCAGTCCTCGTACTGCATTTTTAGTGCCGAATGCAGCTGCATGTCGCCTGAAGTCTGAGAATGCAGCGGGGGTTAGATGTCCCCCATTCCGGCCTAACCGTAGATGTCCGTGAGCGAAAATTCATTCGCGCTTTCAATCACGCACCTGTCGCGCCCGAGCCTATCCTCCCAGATTGTCGGTGTCATGCGTGATGCATCAACACGAAGAAGAGGCGCGCTCACAAAAGTCCCTCGCCTCGAAGATCACTACTTTGACGGGTTCGTCCGAGACCGTGTTGCTCGCCAGAGCATTGGCCAAGTGATATGCAGCTGACACACCTGTGATACCCGACCCGATGATGCACACGTCTGCATCCGTGGTTAAGGGGCCTTCGCTCCCCTCCGCCGCTAGCGGGTTTGCGCCAGGAGAGTTGATCCAGAAGGATCGCGTTGGATTGGGCACGGGCAAAGACGCAGGTCCATGCTCGGTTGGAAGCCGGATGGTGGCCTGGTGGTTGGCGAAGACTCTCAATGGGACTGGGAACACGGACATAGCAGCAAGCCAGATGAGCAGGATAGGGCCCATGGTTGTTGTTGTTCACGGCTGACTTGCCTCGGCAGTATTGATTACGCCGTGTGCATCGCTGCATTACCAAGTGCGTTCAGATCGCAATCTTACGTGACGATTTCAGGACCACCATTCTGAATTGCTCTGGGTGCCTGAACCTAATTGTGACAACAGTCATGCTCAATGGATGCCACGCTTTTGGACCCGTCATATACATTGGCCGGTAAGATTCCAAAACCGAGGCTGGTCAGCGGGCGGTGAACGGGCGGCCTCGACAGATCACAGTGTATTTATTGGTCCATAGTCACTGCACCTGTGAGAAGATGATCCCGCGCTGTGTGCATTTCTCACAAGATGATATCGATTTGTGTCTTGGAAGCCGACTAAGTTGCACATAGAACAATATCGGTCAAATGAGATATGTCGCAGAAGCTAGTCTCTAGTGAGATAAGAAGGCAGGCAGATAAGCATCGTGGTAGCACCCAGTATGAGTCAGTTCTCTGCCAAGTGCGATACTGTGTGGAGGGCTCTGAGGGGCTCCAGGCAAGGAGCGCAGTCAAGTATTATATGGCGAACCATAGCTGTTCTTTCCCAGCTCGTCGACACGTTGCCAAATCTGCAGTGCTGCAGAGCTCAAGCAGTGATAGTCTAATAAACGCGCAACTCCACGTATCTGCTGTTTAGCTGTTTAGAACGGAGGCTCGGAACTTACCCCATTTGGCATCAGCCTCAACCGGATTTGTGACGAGTGCCACCACCGCGGTTAGGCCCTTGTCCTCGTCCATCACGCACAGCTGACTCCTCGCAGCGCGAGTCAGCTTTCAAAGTGAGCATCATTATGATCCTACGTAAGTCGATTTCACTGAGATTTAGTGCACTAGAGTTCTATCGTGCGTAAACAGCTGTTGTCGCGGTCGCTGCAAGTTACACCGCGGGTCCATTCGTTTGTATGGTGAGGCCTGCTCATCGGTAAAATCGTGCTTGTCGTTTATATCTGTCCGCATACGCTGTTCAGAACAATAATCAATACTATGTATCCCACTTGCCTCGAGAGATCCGAGGGATCATTTTCAACTTCCTCTCGGACGATCGCCATGCTCTTTGCTCCTGCAGTTTGACATGCCGTGCGTGGCTGGAGCCAACGCGAGTACATCTCTTCCGCTCTATTCGCCTACTCGGATCGTGGCAATATGTCCGCTTCGAGCGATTGATTCACAACGCTCCACACCTCACGTCCTGTGTCCGCGAGCTATACATTCACCTCGACGGCACATTCACCTGGATGGATCAAGAAGTCACGAGAATTTTGCTAAAGCTTGACAAAGTGGAACATCTTACCATCCGTAACTGGTCGGCCACGATCATGCTCGACGAAGTCAGGGTCAGCCTGGCAAATTGCTTCCCGAATGTCAGAACGCTAGTACTGCAGGACGTTGCATTCGCAGGCAATGATCTTCCTGTATTCCTTTGCGCGTGCCCAAACCTAACATCTCTACATCTACTCGACGTACACTGGACCCATCGAGGCAGGGCGCTTGTGCGTGCGACGCCGCAACACAGTATTCGCATCACGTCTCTTAGTCTCCGGCGGACGACATCGCTTGCATCCAATTGGCTGGCCAGGGGTCCATTTGAGGTTTGCCCTCGCGAATTGACCATCATATGGGATGATCCTGTGCAAACGTCGGACATGCGACAAATTCTTCAGCGAGCCGGAGCACATCTAGAACATTTGGCCATCATTTTCCAGCTTCCGCAAACATTCTCCGAGGCACACCATGGTGAGACATCTGCCGAAGATGACCGTGCCATGCTTACGGGCGGCGTACAGACCTATCACTCAATAATCTTGGCCTAGTACACAACACATCTCTGCAAACGCTGCGAGTGGCACACGACATCGATATACGTCTTCCGCGGAATAGCAATGAAAAAATTTTGGATCAGCTCCCAGATATCCTTGCTCAGCTCCATACCCCTACCATCCATCGAATCCAGATCGATCTGCACATGTACGATGTCAGCGATCTCGACTCCCTGAACTGGGAGAAAATTGAGCAGCATTTCCTCCGACTGGTCATCACGCAGCCTCGTCTCGCCATATTTTTTGACGTGTATAACACGGAAGATGGACATGCACCGACTGAAGAGGTTGTGAACGAGATCGTTAGGAAGCTGCCGAACTTCGCCATACAGGAGCATCGCTTATGTATCAGGTGCAGTAACACGCGGAACGTCGAGGTCTTGCCTACACTACCATTCGGGGGTACAGTTACCGAGGAATAAGTGGTTGGGATCTCAATGTATGTCTTCCTTCTACAGAACATCTATAATCATCATACTCGGTCCTATGGACGTCGATTTCACCAACGCCGGCCGCCTTGATTGCCGTTCTGATACGCAGATAGGTAGGTCCGAGGGAGACAATTCGAAGAGGACAAACCATGACGTCGATCCGGTCACTAACGCATCCGTTTCACGGAGTACTAGGGCCAGTTCTGATGGCACCCAGAAAGGCGTACAGCAAGAAGATTCTACCGCTACTCTGCCGGGCATTGTCGCGGATGTCTTCGTTCGCCATGAAATGAGACATCCTCCATCCCGGTAACATGCCGCGAGGCGACATACAATCAGCGTAATCCGTCTCTCTTGTCTGTCTGGTAGAGAGCCCTTTGCTTGCATATCATCGTTCTGACAGACTCTGAGTCTGTGCTGACGGTGGCAAGCCCTACGCTAAAATCTTAAAAGCTATCAATCGAGTTATTCCAAAGTCCAGGCAAATGACAATCTGCTGCTGACAATACTAATATTACGAGTGGGGCGCTTTGCCGCAATAATCTGCAATCAAAGTGATCCCCTTTATCGTTGGTGTACAGACTCATGTTGCCGTTACGCTGATCGCTGGGCACCTACAGGAACGTCAATTCGGCTATCCAATGCTGACTCTCAGGAGTCGGTGAGTATCTCCCTGTCCCTAGGTTTTGGGTTGAAGTTCCTTCACATTAGAACACGCGACAACAGTTTTGACTTGGCCTCATCCGAAGGCAGCCTAGGAGCAACCATGTCAATGAGCGGCGGCTCATGGCGCTTACAAGAGAAGTACCGTTGCGAATTCATGGACTCCTCCGTTTATTTGGCGGGGAGTATGGTTATTTGCGCAGTCGAACTTGGTGAACTCAACGTGTCACGTCTGGCAGGGCCGAACTAACTTAGCACCAGGTATGTGACAGTGTGTAATAGACGTTAGTAGCATTCTCGCATCTCGTGGTGTCATTGCATGCACAAAATGTACTGTGTCAGTACTCTCCATCCAGATACAAAATGAAAATGCCCATGTTACGTATGATGGTTACGCACGCGAGTCGTCGGGCGCTTGTTGATCCCTGCTCAAGCGCTCAACGTGGAACGTGAACGTAGCTGCGTGAACGTAGCTGCACCTTCTCTTTCACCATTCAATTTCTTTCACAAGTCGCCTTCAGTAAGCGGCCAGCTGCCCCCGAACTCCTGTCTGCAAGTCAACAGACCTCCTGGCCATCCTCACTCCACTAAAGCCAGCTAATGTTCATCTAAATTATCTATGGATTATACCACTCTCACATATGCGGGTCTTACGCTACTCGTCGTCACCTTCATTACAGTGAGTGCGTGTCTACTCTGATTCACCACGGACCCTCCAACACAGGCTGCGGGGATACTCCCGCAGTATAGTATGAAGTCCACACATGATGAACACTATCATCCTTGTTCTACGAGCTGCAGGCCATTTGCGCGCTGCACCGAAGAAGTGAACTTCTGGTCAACGCCTCCCAGGAGGCTTCACTGATCTTCCCGGATTTCATTATACTTGATGAAGTCTTTTACTTATGCAGCTGATTCGCAGTGCTATGTTGCCCTAGTATTGTTCTCTCCGCCGCCGCGCATATCCCGTGCGTCTGAGAAGACATACCGTTCCGCCCAATCACCAAATGCGCCTTTGCCTCTCGGTACAATTGCCGAGCCTGCCAGTGTCGACTTGACGGTGGTAGTGCCCGCATATAACGAGACCGCCCGCCTGCCGAGCATGCTGCAGGCCGCCATAGACCACCTGTTGTCCCCTAAACTCGAAGGTCGCAGTTACGAGTTCATTATTGTCGACGATGGAAGCACAGACGGGACAGCAGATTTTGCATTGAAGTTTGCGATAGGCTCGCCGGCCAGTGATGTGCGAGTTGTGAAGCTAGAAGAGAATGCAGGGAAAGGCGGCGCTGTGCGCCACGGGATGCTCCACGGACGGGGAAAGCGCTTGCTCATGGTCGATGCAGATGGGGCAAGCAAGTTTGAGGACTTGGAGCTCCTGTGGAAAGAGATGGACCGCATAGCTCCGAAGGAAGAGGCAGCGGTAGCCGTCGGGAGCCGAGCCCATCTTGTAAAGACTGAGGCCGTGGTAAAGGTGCGCGTATACCCAGTCAAATCGCTTATCTCTTCCTCACATCAACTATTAGCGGTCGCTCTTGCGCAACATCCTGATGTACGGGCTACACACGATCCTGCGAATTGTCGGCGTTGGGCACATCCGTGACACGCAGTGTGGCTTCAAGCTGTTCTCACGAGCCGCAGCGCAACGCATATTCCCGTATCAGCATCTACCCACCTGGATATTTGATGTGGAGCTGCTACTTCTTGCGAAACAGTTGCGCATGCCAGTTGCGGAGGTTCCGATCGAGTGGCATGAAGTTTCGGGGAGCAAACTGAACGTGGTGACGGACTCGTTACAGATGCTGAGGGACCTGCTGGTTTTAAGGGCGAATCATCTATTGGGGAGGTGGAAGGTGGGCCCTCCAGCGTCTGCACCAGACTCGAGGGCTGTCGATACGGACACAAAACAGTGATACCCATAGCAGCATGGCTTTAATGCAGATTGGATTGGGGATGGTACAGCTGAGATGAGACTTTTGAGAGCTTCACTAGGTACGTCCAGCAGCATACTAGTCACGAACTCTATTTTGCTACAGATTATGTCACCAAAAACGGATGTCATGCAGGCGTAGATGGATAAGACATCGTGTCAGATCAAGGCGCTGTTGTCTCTCGGAGTGGAAGCAGAAACACGATCGCTATGTCTGTTCTGGTGGGCGACCCTCGGAACTATGGTGAATATGACAGGCTCATGAAACGATCTCATAGACCTGCAAAACCTGCTCAGTCGTTGCGCCTGCTACTTTCCCATAGCGTTCCCGCTTGTGGACCTTCGAAGCCCTCATCGTTAGTATGTTCTCTGCAATAATCACTGCTCTCTTGCATCGCGAATGTGCACGGCATGAGAAGCCTGATAATAGCAGATTTCTGAAAACTTGTATATGTAAAACATTGATCATCAAAACGTGTGCTGCAGGTTTTGGATGAGCACATGTGGTAATCTCTACTCTGAATCACTGCGAAGCGTATTTGGATGGCCTCTCATTCGCAATTTGGCCGTGTCTTTGCGCTATCAAAGTCAGTCTTGACCTATTTTGCGACCCCAAGAGTAGCTGTTCAAGAGGCCGCAGGTATTGCAGATTCCCAATTCTCCGGATTGTCTCTCACCAGTCTGGACACGAGCGCAGGTTCAACGTATCCGCAGCCCGCCGATCGGCGTTAAAATTGTCTTAGCACTGCTTTGGCGAGCTCGGTGCCGTCCTCTATTCATCCGTGCCCATTCCTCTGACAGGCGAGCTGCCCAATCCTTTCGCTTGTTGATGCTTTTGAAAAGTCATGCCGCTGGTCTCATGACCAGGTTATGCCATATTTTACTTCAAGTGTGGCTGCTCAGCGATGCCTGACATGCAGGCTCATTGTTGCGCAGCGGGCCGCCAGGTCCGGCATTATCCTGCGCATACAGGTTGTAGCCTCCTGACTACGGCAGTCGGCAGTATGTGCAGATGGCCAACGACTGCACTTCTTCAGGTACATGCTTCCCTCTTCACGCACATGGACAGCTGCATTTTGAAGTCTAGTTGAAGGCCCGAAGAGCGTGTCATTGGTACTCAATTACTTGCTGCGGTGCTGGTGACGTCACATTCTGCGAAGATAGTAACTGCCGTAATTGTGGGAACGAAGTACATGGGTATATCTGCCGTCTTCAATGATTCCTTCGCAAACAGGCTAGCGACGGCAGTAACCTAGACGGGCGGGCCGCCGGACTACACGCCTCTGGCTGTGATGCGACATCGTGCCTGTTCGTGATATTGTATCTGTGGATTATTGTCCGTCAAACTGGCTGCGGTGACTTTGTGGCATGTGCTGGTTGCGCCTTGGGACCAATTTCACGTCGAAGTTTTCCTCCCACCGTTCCATGCTGAGCCTTACTAGTGATCTTTCATTCAGTGTCCCGGCCCGCCTGGATGCGTGCTGACGCAGGAGGCATGCCTCCAGTCGAAATAGCCTGTATCCATCCGCCAGCGATGTGACCCTCCCCACGCAGCCCTGATCGGAACATGGACTTGGCGACGCATGAGCTGGCTCCCTTTATAAATAGGACCAGACTCGATGGCGAATGTGCAGCCAGAGTAGGTTGGCGGTGATATTGACTTCTGTCCTCGTTGTCCACCATGTTCTGCACGTCATCTCTAGTCGCCGCGGTCCTTGTCGCACCACTAGTCCTCGCCATGCCTTCTGGCACCGAGACCGCAAAAAGGGCGACGTGTACTGTGGACTCTGTGGACTCCGCCTCTGACTTGTCTGATTGCTCTGACGTTGTAATATCCTCGTTCACCGTGCCTGACGGCGGTGAGTCTTCACAAGTCCATATATGAAGTGCATATCTTAAAATACTCTTTGTAGACACTGTCACAATGAGTGTCAGTGATCAAACACGCTAGTACCATGTTAAACCAACTAACGTTCTTGCAAGTTTGCTGAAGGCGCCACCGTGACCATGACTGGTGAAGTAACTTTCGCTAACACCACAGGTAAAGCCATTCTATTTGTTATGAAGCATGCTACAATTGATAGCGACTCAGCATCGGGCCCTCTGATTACGTTTGGTGCGTTGTACATAGCCGACACCGCTAGTACAAAAGTTGACACAGCTTAGAGGGAACAAGCATCTCGTTCAATGGCGGAGGAAACACGTTTAATGTGCGTCGAAATGGCCTTCACAAGAAGAAAAGGGTACCATTAATGTGGCGTGACGCAGGGCAATGGAGCAGACTACTGGGACGGTCAGGGTACAAACGGCGGTGTGGCAAAGCCTCATCCCTTCATGAAGCAAGTTACATTCTTGTTTCATTTCAGGCTTGTTGACCTATTTCTTCTAGGATCAAAGCATCCGGCACGTTCGAGAACTTCATAGTAGGGGCCATGGCGTCCGCTTGTTTACATTGTTGCTTATTCCTTGCAGGTATTGAACACTCCAGCACAGGCTATCTCAGTAGGAAACGACGCAGCTTTAACCATCCAAGACGTTACAGTGAACAACGCAGCCGGAGACACTGACGATCTCGGTCATAACACAGATGTACGTCGAACAAAGTAGTTGCTTGTGGTGTCTGATTTGACCTGGAAACCAGGGATTTGATGTCTCCGCCTCTGACGTGACTATCACCGGATGCAGTATGTACACTTCATACTGCTGCTGTCCTTTTCTGGCCGCTGGGGCTGATCATCGGTAGCTGTGGAGAATCAGGATGACTGCATTGCGATTAATTCCGGTTCCAACATCGTCTTCTCAGACAACACCTGCTCAGGAGGGCATGGTACGTAACAAGGCCGAGTTTGAGTCGCTGTTGCTCAGTTGCACTAGGTATGTCGATCGGCTCAATCGCTTCCGGAAAGACCGTGTCGAGTGTCACCTTCTCTGGGAACACGGTCACCGACTCGATGTATGGCATTCGTATCAAGGTGGACGCAGACGCTACAAGCGGTAGTGTGAGCGACGTCACGTACTCCGGGTATGTGTTGGTACGAGAGCGATTGTGAATCGGTAAACCTAAATCTGCAATCCAGCAATACCGTTTCGGGTATCTCAGAATATGGGTTACTGATCACGCAGGTGAGACTACAGGCTGCTAGTTATCAAGTTGATTCTTGAGACAGCTGTAACAGTCCTACCCCGATAACGATGGTACACCTGGTACCGACACGACAATCAGGTTCGATACAGCATCTTTAGCGATTGACTTATTCTAAGCGCCACATGTCCTCAGCAACATCAATTTCATTGACAGTGCTACCACGGTCTCCGTGGACTCCGGTGCGTACAGAGTTACTGTTGACTGCGGCGACTGCACTGGGTACGTTCTGTCACGCAGCTTCAACATCGTTGTATATTGATGCATCATCAGCACCTGGGACTGGTCCGAGCTCACCGTCACTGGTGGCGATGCTGGGACTATCGCCGCCGACGACGCCACGGTAAGTTAGACTGCCGATCCACCGCCTGATCTGAGGGATCCACTCACTGCGGCTTCCAGATTTCCGGCGGTTCATACTGAACCAAGTCGTACTCTTCATCATGGTGTTCTCAGGGAACATTTTCTTGATAACCATATCATTACCATCTTGTCTTCTATTTTCTTGTCGGTTTAATGGATGGATTTGCAATTGCTGAAAGCGATGCTGTTGCCCTTGTGAAGCAATACATGATGCGTCATCTTCTATATAAAAGCATCTTGATTAGGCAACTCCTTAATGCGGTAGCCACTGCCCGTGGAACCCGCCGACCGAAGCTTGAGGACGGATTATCTTCTATATAAAAGCATCTTGATTAGGCAACTCCTTAATGCGGTAGCCACTGCCCGTGGAACCCGCTGACCGAAGCTTGAGGACGGATTATGTAGCTAGTGCATGGTAAATTGTTTTGGCGGATTTCAATGATGCGCCCGTTGCCGCCCCCGCTCCCGGAAGCGCATGTGCTCTGGAACTGATAACTGATATAAGACGTGCAGATCATCGCCTGTCTCTACCGCCCACTTGAATCCTAGCCTCGTAGTGAGTGAAATGGATTTGCCCTGTTCATTTAGGTCTTAAAGAGACTCGACAGCGTGTTCTATCATGATTGAGAACACTGGCACCATTCCTTTCGCGTATGGTAACGAAACGTTCCATACCTGGTATAAGGTAGTTGGGGATCTCAGCTCTGGCGCTCGCCCTTTAGTCGCCCTCCATGGTGGCCCCGGCATTTCTCATCACTACATGCTCCCTCATGCGACCATCTCCGCATCCCACAACATCCCTGTAATCTTCTACGACCAAATCGGAATTGGCAATTCCGCTCACCTTCCTGACAAGCCGAAAGAGTTTTGGACAGTGGATCTCTTCATGGACGAGCTTGACAACATCCTCGCGCACTTCGGCATCAGTGGCGATTTCGATTTGCTCGGCCATTCGTGGGGTGGGATGCTGGCAGCGCACTATGCTAGCCATAGGCGTCCAAAGGGACTCAAGCATCTGATCATCACGAACGCGTCTGTCTCCATGGAGCTATGGGAGCGCGGGACGACGAAGTTGCTTGAAGGTTTGGAGAAGGAGGTCAGGGACATTGTGAAGAAGCACGAGCGGGAAGGGACGACGGATTCGAACGAATATCAGGACTGCATGCAGGTGTTCTACAACAAACACGTTTGCACATTGAATCCTTGGCCTAAGCAACTGCTCCAATCCTTCGAGGAGATGTCGAAAGATCCTACAGTATACTCGACAATGTGCGTACTTCAATCTTGCTTTGTGTGTGAATGAGCTTACATGACATGGAACTAGGATCGGTCCGTCAGAGTTCAACATCACGGGTACGCTCAAGACATGGTCTTGTATCGATCAGCTGCATCAAATTGAGGTCCCGACGCTTATCATCAACTCCCCGAATGATGAAGCGCAGGATGTGAACCTCGTACCGCTGTTCCAGAGGGTGCCGAAGGTCAAATGGGCGCAACTCGCTCACTGCACACATATACCATTCTTCGAGGAGCCTGGTAGATACTTCGAGATCGTCGGCGACTTCATGAAGTTATGATTATGCTGGTCATGAGCCTTGAATGCGGCCATAGAATAGCAACCAATGTATGTTACAGGGAAGGTGACGCAGAGCGAGTAGGCGCACCACGTCAGATTGTAACGTCACCCGTTGTCGAATGATAAAGTGTAGATAAGGAGGCATTGATACTCAAGAATATGACGCGATCAGCACGGTTCGCCCTTTGAAATTCACGATTGAAGTTCGTTGTGATGGTATACTGCGACGTATACACGATAACGACGGCGGTGGCGTTAATCAATCATGATCGAGTGAGTTTGATGATGAGGATGTTTGCTCATTCACGTGAGTAGCTTCGCTCAATATTCAACTCTGACCGTCCCGAGGATTCTACCGTACTCCGCCAACTGACTGCTTCTGACCCTCGAGGCGGTCCGGAGAAGTAAGGGGCCAACGTCTTGCGACCAGCTGACACAGCCTTGGGAGTCGTCATATAAGTATACGCGGGGGCCTTTTCGAATGTGTGGCAATGGATGGGGAGCTCTCGTCTGCCTACAATCCGAATCCTGAGGTTCTAGGATGATGCGCGCGCTGCTTCTTGCATTTCTTGGTCTACTCTCCCGGTGTGAAGTGGGCGCATATGCCACGGAATTTACACAGGACAATGCGCCTCCTGGACCCGTAGTGGACGTGGGATATGCCTCGTTTCTGGGGAACAGCTCGATTCCGGGGGTGGATTTCTTCGGTGGAATCCGTTATGTAGAGCCGCCTCTTGGGGACTTGCGGTTCAGAGCACCTCAACTGCTTGATGAGACTCCTATGGAGCACAATATCACTGACGCAAGAAACTGGGGGTCAATATGCATCCAGCAACCTGCTCAGGTTGGCTTCGGATCGGAAGGTATGACATCAGAACGCGCCCATTAACAAGTCGTTGAGCTATCAACGCACCAAATCAGATTGCCTGACGCTTAACGTTTGGAAGTCATCGAACACAAAGGCAGGAGATAACTTACCTGTCGCTCTCTATATCCACGTACGCCATACAATCCATAAGTCCTTTCACTGACTGAGACGATTATAGGGTGGCGGAAACTATGATAATGTAAGAACTGTAACGCCAAGGTGTCTGGTTCGCATAATGATCAGTGCCTCAGAGCGCACAAGGCTTCCCGATGAACACTTGGATTACCGAGAGCAACGGATCCATCGTCGCAGTGAACATCCAGTACAGGCTGGGGTTGTTCGGCTTCCTGGCTTCAACTGCTGTACAGCAAGACGGTGACCTAAATGCTGGCCTACTTGATCAGAGGGCTGCTCTTGGCTGGGTCAAACGGTAGGGACGATCAGCAACAGTCATCACTTGCTGGTTCTGAATCAGAAGACGTGCAGCCACATCGCCAGCTTTGGAGGAGACCCTAACCAGATCACTGTATCTGGACAGAGTGCGGTAAGCGCGATTCACTTGCTGCCATGTTCTCGTTGACCCATAGACTTAGGGATCTGCGGATATCGTACACCAAATGGTATCCTACGGCGGAGAGGGAGAGGCCCCATTCCAAGCTGCCGTGAGTTGCACCAAGCAAGGTCTTTGTTACTGACTCATTTTCCATTTGTAATAGGTTGCTCAAAGCATTGGAATGGATCCCCTACCCACTTCCGAGCAGTACGAGGTAAGTCCTTGGTCCTGACCTGTATCCACATCACAGGCTGACGGACGTCTGGCATCTAGTACTGCTTCGCCAACGCCACGTCCACGGTGAACTGTACCTCCTTCTCCAACGCGACTGTGATGTCCTGCCTCCGCGCAGCGCCGCTCTCCGCACTCGTCGACGCTATTAACAACCGCCCATCGAGTTGCGGGTACCTCCCCGTCGTTGACGGCGTGTTCCTGCCGGACCTGCCGTCGCGTCTGCTCACGCAGGGTCGCTTCCACATGATGCCGTTCATCGGCGGGCATGTAACAGACGACGGTTCGATATTCGTGGGCAATCCTGCAGACTTTGTGAACACGACCGAAGGGTTCGTGGCGAGCTTGAGGAAAAGGTACACGATGTTGGTGGGTTTCAGGCGTGATAGACGTAGTCGCTGATTTCTGCTGACCGTAAATTCCTGCACGTAATGACAGTCGAACGCGACGGCGCAGAGGATGATTGAGCTGTATCCAGAGAGCGATTTCCCTTCGCAGTGGGAGAGGGCAAAGAGAGCGTTCGGGGACACGGTCTTCACTTGCATGTGGGTCTTGTGCGTGTCACTAAATCAGGGTCCTCACCGCCACGTATTCCAGGGATTGGTCCATTGCGAACAAGCTCCTTTCCGAGGGCAGGACTGACGCGTACAACTACCGGTTCAACACCCCAGATCCCGTGCAGCTCGCGGCGAATCCGTGGGAGGGCGTCATGCACACCTCGGAGCTGTTCTTCCTCTTCCAAGGTCGGTCCTCGATTCGTCGCGTTGCGACCTCGCTTACCGTACCCCGCAGGTACCAAGTGAGTGTAAAATTCCGAGATCCTTCACGTCACCCGGAGGTTACGAACCCCATAATACAGCTCTGGTCCGAGCCCTACTGACCCCGTCGCTGTCTTTGCGCCCTTTAATGCTTCTGAGCAAACTCTCGCAACGGAGACGATCGGGTACTGGACGAGTTTCGCGCGCGCGTTCAACCCGAACACGTACAAGCCCCTCGCGAGCTCGCCCGTTTGGCCAGACGCGCTTAGCGGGCGACTCGTCATCCAGGAGGGCGGCGTGAACGCGACGAGCTCGTACTTGGAGCAGAGGACGAGTGCGTATGTGGAGCGATGTCTATTTTGGAACGAGGTTGGGAACGAGACGCGAGTCTAGGAGGATAGCATGTGTGCTGCGAGGCTGGATGGATCTGACTGATGGTTGTTCAGAGTTGGCTGGTGGCCTATTATTGGATGCTACTCTGTAGCATTTGACTGGCATCGGCACGCAATGCGGATTGTCAATATGCGACTGTTACGAGCTGATGGCTTGATCAGTGTTCGCATCTGTCACTCGAAAGGCGCACATGCGTGTAGACTCCAAGTGACTGAGGAAACATGTGGCGCACCCGCTTGGTCGTACGATGTTCGCCTGCAGAAATTCCGTGTGGTCGCATGCGGATATCTGTTCCGCGGTTCACGCATGCGGGATTATCATACAGGAGAGCCTGCACGGTCCCGTTCATATTGAGTGCAGCTCAATAGATCAAGTTGGCATGCTTCTGAGGGGCTTATTAAAATTGTAACGGCTTGATGAGACCGACGATGGCGGGGGCCGGGTCAGCATAAGCGCCATTTGCGTTGTAGGATGTAACAGAGATTGATTCTGAGTCGCCAAAGCAGCTCTCCATCGCCTTCCGAGCTGACATAGGATGCAAGAGAGCTGGCGGCTGAACAAATATGCAAGCATGTTGTGGCGTCAAAATCGCCGACAAGATGATCCCGTTCGCGAATTTGCCGTATGCTCACACAGCCACCTGCCGCCTGGCTGCCACGCTCAGTTGTGTTTGATCTGTCTCCCAGACGGAATGCGATGCCCGCCAGTGCTGCCGACATCTCGAGGATGTTGGAAGCACCGAAAGAGGCAGGTGGCGCTTTACATAATTCCCTAAAGTTGAGGACGCCTTCTCTTGACCAGGTCCTCTCCAATTTCCCTCCCGTTGGCGGAAGCGACGACCTACTCGCTTTCGCTCACCATAACCTGTAGCTTCGCATGGTACGTCTGCTTGACTCATAGCGTCGCGCTCCTGAATCAAGATATTCGCGCATGCTCGCGTCGCAGGGCTATGCCAGGCCGCGGTGGAACGTCGGCCTCACCGTCCACGACGTTGTTCGCGTCCTTCGCATCTTTGGTCGTGTACTGAGGCTCCCCTTTATCCTCCCCTTTATCACTTTTCTGTTCACCTACGCCTATGCCGTGCGCTACTGGTGTGGAGTGTACGACTGCAACGGCCTTTGGAAGCCTGCTTTCCCCAGCTCTTGGCGTAACTGGACGCTCGCGCTCGCTGCCGTGACATTCACCGCGACGTTATGGCTTGTGATCTTGCTTGGCTGGGAGGCGATGCTCTGGTGGTCCCGGACGCGGAAAGGCAGGTATGTACGCAGCAGGACTGGCAGCCCTCGGGTTTCGGAGGACGAGGCCGGCGAAGGGCTCCTGCCTGACGATGAGCGTCCCTCAAGCCCCCCACTTCCTACGTCGCGCAGAAGAGCGCTGCGCACGCTGAAGTGGCCCGTCGTTTTCTGGTGGTTGCAGATTGTGCTGTACGCGTCGATCTCGTTCGTCGGCATCTGGGAGGCTACACACTACGAACACCCGAACGATGTTCGCTTCCGTCCTGCGCTGCAGCATGCTCTAGCAGATGCGACCATCAAACCCACAGGATATGGCAAAGGGGGTACGTCATCACGTCTTCATTTTGTTCAGTTTTCGCGCCCATCATCACCCCACCTCTTTATTTGTGCCCTACACATCATGCACCGAACCGATACTCGCTGGCGCTCGCTCCTCTGTAATCATTATCAGTCTCGCGTGTCCGTTACACTGCGGCTCTTACCGGTACCAGTCCAGGCATCACATAAAGTGTGTGTTCCTGGCGTTGCTGCGGCCCTTGGCATCTCCATAGCTCCAGGTCTCGATGTAAGGGTCACGAGAATCTCCAGCGGCATTATCTGGCAGATGTTGATGCAATTCCCTGCTCATTTTTGCCACTTCGACCCTAACTCGTAGCACCACTGCAATGCAGGCGAATGCAGCGAATCGATTCGACGCCAGATGTGCGCGCAGGTCAACGTAGAGTTTTGAAACAGCCTTCATAGTAGAATGATGATGACTTGTGGGTAACAAGGATGTTACTTGCTGTCCCTCGATGGTGGTCATGAACATGAACATGAATCCTCGTTTTGCACAGGCTTGTACATGACTCGTGTGCATGACTGTTTTGGGTAGTGCCATCCCGTGGCAGCAGTCCGCTGCAGCGTTTCGGCGTCGCATAGGATTCCACCTATGACCTGCTATCCTTTGTTACCCGGAAGTCGGAATCTGCACTATATTTGCTGACCAATGTTGACATCTCCTCACACAGAGAAAATCTTCATTGCTGCCGCATTCTCCAGCAACAAAGACGTCCTACCGTACTGGATTTCCACATTCACGGCCGTGATCACCTACCTGGGCACTGCGAACGTCTTCGTTTCCATCGTCGAATCGCACTCAAACGACAACTCAGCGGAACTCCTCCTCTCATTCTCCGACACGCTCACTGACCTTGGCGTCGCGCACCGCATTCTCGTCCGCGACGACGACGCGATCGAGCGCCCGGCAGACCTGTCGTTCAATAACCGCATCAACTTCCTTGCTGCTATCCGGAACCGCGTGCTTGAGCCGCTCGTTCAATATGGCGGGTATGACCGCGTGCTGTTCTCGAATGACGTGTTTGTCGAGCCCGAGAGCGTCATCGAGCTGATCGAGACGGATGGCGGCAAGTATGACATGGCATGTGCGCTCGACTTCAACCACTTTGGGTGAGTGCGTAGCGGTTGGCCAGAGAGCAACATCTGACCGTGGCACAGTGGCTACGATGCTTGGGTCCTGCGCGACCGTCTGGGCCATCTCACGAGCACCATGTGGGTGTTTCATTATTGCGCTTACGGCTCGCTCGCTCACTTGACGAACTATGCACCAGTTGGCCATATTTCATCGACAAGCCGTCAATTGAGCGCATGTATGAGGATGCTCCCGTGCCCGTCTTCACGTGCTGGAATGGCATGGTCGTCTTCTCCGCCGATCCGCTGCTGCCCATATCGCTCCGCTCGAACCACACGCTGTCGACCGCACCACTCCCGCACGCGCTCCCATCCACACACCCCGCGGCGCGCAACCCCGCGCTGCTCGGGCCCTCGCCCGCGCTGACGCCGCCCCTGCGGTTCCGCGCGTCAGACCGCGACGCGGGCGAATGCTTCTCGAGCGAGTCGTTCCTGCTGCCATACGACTTCCGGCGCATTTTCAACCTGCAGCGCGTGCTCGTGAACCCGCGCGTGGTGACGAGCTACGGGTGGAAGTTCTACGTGTGGTACAAGTGGGTGCTCGCGCACCGCGCCGTGCGGTGGTGGGTTCGCGACGTGTATGGCGGGGCGTGGATGGAGCGCGCGAAGATGGTCGTGGGCAACGAGGCAGACGTGTGGGTCTGGGACGGGGGCGATTGCCATCCGTGGTGGTAGCTGCTTGCCGGTTATCTATGTGTGTGTTGAGTACTTGGTATTTATTGTGACTATTTTCTTCGGGTGGCTAAACGATAAAATATAGCCTTGCATTAATTATGGCCGTATGCTATTTCATAAGACTATCCCAGCGCAGACTGTCGCGTTGCTTGCACCTGAATAGATGCCGCACATAATTGCGCGAACTTGTATAGACCGTTACATTGATCAGGAACGATTCATGAATAATTAATGATTGGCTCTAATCAGCTAATGCTTGTGACCCGTTTTAAATGCATCGTGGACCCGTGTTGGCCGTACTAACAATTGGCTGCACAGAGTGAAGTCCAGCTGTGCTGCTTTCAAAGCGAGCATGAAGCTCGAGCACCACCATACGGTATAAGAAGTGGTTATTTGCAAGCAGCTGTTGTACCAATGCCCATTCTGCGATTTCAGCCACAGTCAGTCACTCCATTCCAGATAATCGTCTCTCAGCACACTGTCAGCAATATGACCTCTTCGCCGTCGCTGTCTTCACGCCATGCCCGCCGCCAGTTTCATGACAACGGTATGAAGTACATTCACGTCGTTCAATGCCTGCCGGTGAATGCAGACTTATGTACGCCACTCCATTGGTTTTCTCTGCTTGCTCGACGTATCATATTAGCAGAGTAAACGACCAGGCCGATCACTCCAGCTATTGCCGCCACAGAAGACCTACGATCAGCGAAGACAACAATCCGATTGTATCCACCTCGTTATGGCGGACACTCGGAGGGATCTAACTGGCCCTCTTTTGACCGCCTCTCCTCTGCTTGCTATCTACCTACATCTGCTACTACTATACCATGCCGAGACTCACAAGAATTGCGCCGATAAAGAAGTGAGTTGTCTCCATTGTCATTAAATTCTAGGCCTGCCAAAAGCCATACACGCCACATTTTACCCAAGCTCGACAAAGCACACTGTATTCATCATCTGCACCATCTCAAGGGTCGTCTCGACGAACGTATCCCATGGCAGATCGTGATACGACCGTGGCACACTATTTTTACCCCGACTGGTCCCGTCGACCCGCTCAAAATCCAGACAGAGAACTTCTGGAAAATCAAAATACTAACGAGACTATCCGAGGTCGAGCATCTCGTCTTCAACAGGGTTTCTGATATCCCTCTCATGCGATAGTACGTTGATGTGTGGCAGGAACCCAGCGAAGTTCTTCTCTTTCCGCGAATTTTATGAGACTGGCAGCCCGTCCCAGCTTGATTTGTCTATGCGCTATGCGCACGTTCCGGAAAGGCGGCAAGCATCGAGGGTAGCTCGCTTGGATGGATTCAGACACGGTACGTTAGGGAGCATGCGTTTAGGCACGGCGCTGATGTGTCATCCCCAGCTCGTCGATTTCACGATCTCCACTGAGGTTCGACTCTGCACCTGCAGTCTCGTGTCCGAGCCGGTTGCGGTTGAAAAGCATTGTGAGTGGGAGAGATGTCTTGAAGCGGATCACTAACACATACTTACGCGTGAGTGAGCCCTCGCCCAATCGTGAAGCCAATGTACATAAACTGTGATCCGGACAAGCGCGTCGCGGGAAGCGTTCCGATGTCCGGTGGTGAGTTCGACAAGGTCCAAAATCTAAGTTTAGAAAGGAATCACATTGTCGCTTGAACGCCTCTGAATCAGGAACTCGGAGTCTTCGTTCGGGCTGCGGAGCATTGTCCTTCTCTCTTACACTCGCACCTCTCTGTATCCTTGTCGCCGGGATCGATCCGAGAATGAAACGCCAAATCCGACCGACGTTCGCTGTGTTGTTGCAACGGGCAGACCACTTTCCCCCAGCTCTACTTTTCCCGCCTGCCGTCACGATCGATCAAGGGCGGCAACGTTGAACAAGGCTTGTTCGCACAGCGAAGGCACCGGTATTATGTACACGATATATCCGCCAACGGTTTTATGTCACCGGGCCTGCACCCTTGAACTTGCCCCGGAGCCATTATCCACCGCAGGAGTCGTCTGACCGGCCAACCTTCGTACGACGTAAGAACGTCTTACGTCGACTGGCCCATCCACGCACACCGGCACAAGCTCCGAGACAGATCGCGACCATCGTTATTACCCGGCGAGGCCGAGGCGGAGCGTTACAAGCCACAGGCGAGCGGGAGACGCTGCCATTACATTTCTACATCTAGCGTACGTAAGTGCGTACCGAGGAAGCAGGACCCATGACCGGACCCCGTGCGGGCAGCGGCCACATGCAGAGCGATATCGTATGTATGTCGTAGGGCGCGCCGTCCACCCCGAGCCCGCACGTACCAGCGGGATCAGCGAATCGTGATCAACATCGAATAAGTAGTGCATCGACTCCGTCGTGGGATGCCGGGTACGGAGAGCACTGGATGGAAGGTCGGAGGTAGGATACACTATGCGTATGCGCCCGAATTGCAGGTGTAGCAGAGGAGAGAGTAAAATACAGTGTAAGTAATGCAGCCGAGCCGAGAAGTTGGATGCCGCCGTGTACGCGAGAAAGAGCAGAGACTATAACATATGTTTGCGACTGGGCCGATGATGTGTGAGGGTCGTACCAAGTGATGCAGGCCAGAGTGAATTAACAGAGAGGAGAGCCGAGAGCGGAGGAAGCAGAGCGCGATGTGGGGGGCACCGTTGCGAAAGAGGTGTGTGCGGGGCGTGGCGACGGGAGCTTCGATCCGTGTATCCAGTGTTGCACCCAAGGGCGACGCATTTTGTGTTCTGTCGCGTTCTGCGTCAGGTCGGGGTTGAGGGAGGTCGTCAAGACCGTCGCCCGCAATAAACAAACGCAAGACCTCGCGCGGGGCCGCATCACGCGCTCTCGTCCATGCGGTCCCCCTCCTCCTCGTCCGCGTCATCAAGCCCGAGCTCGCGCGCGAGCCGCTCCCCCGCCTCGCGCCGCGCGCGCGCATACAGCTCCTCGCGCGCGCACTCGTCCGGCGTCAGGTTCGCGAGCGTGAACAGCGCCTCCGCGAGGAGCGGGCCCACGTCCTCCGCGCCCTCGCCCCCGCGCGGCGCGTCCGCGTCCGCCACGGCCCGCGGCGAGCGCGACGCGCGCTCCGGCGACACGTCCGCCGCCGCGCCCCGCGCGCGCTCAAAGAACTCGATCGCGCGCCCGAGGCCCTCCCGCGCCTCCGCCGCCTCCCGGCCCTGCAGCACCGCCGCGCCGTCCACGTCCGCCTTCCCCGCCTCCTCCCCTCCCGCCTTTCCCTCTCCCTCTCCCTCCGCCTTTCCCTCTTCGTCTCCCGCAGGCGCGCGCCCCTCGAGCACGCGCTCGACGCGCTCGGCGAGCGCGCTCCCGCGCACGAGCCAGCAGCGCCCGCGCGCGGCGGCGAGCGGCGCGCGCCACGCGCGCACGTCCGCCTCCATGCGCATCTGCGTGAACACGCTGTCCGCCCACCCGGCCCAGTACGCGCGCGCGTCCGCGCCGGCCAGGCGCTCCGCGACGCCGAGCACCTCCGACGCGAGCGTGAACAGCTCGCGCGCGCGCGAGAACGGGCGCGCGTCCGCCGCCGCGTGCCGCGCGTGCGCGTGCGGGTACGGCGAGCCGTGCCGCGGGGTGGCGGGCGACGGGAGCGACTGCGTGTGCCGGTGCCCGTGCGGCGCGTGCGGGTGCGGCTCGCCCGCGTGCGCGTGCGGGTGCGGCATGTGGAAGATCCCGCGCGAGAACTGGTCCATCGCGAGCACGAGCACCTCGTGCGCGCTCGCCGCGTACAGGCTCGTCCGCCGCGACACGGGCGGCCGCGCCGCCGCGACCGCGGCCCACACCGAGCGCGGCGCCCACGCGGGCTCGCGCAGTGCGAACGGCTGCGCGCCCGGCGCGTACGCCGACTCGTACTCCTCCTCCCCCTCCTCCTCCGCGCCGGCCCCGTCTTGAGCGCCCGCGCGGGACGCCCGCCGGCGCTCCGCCCGCTCCCGCGCGCGCCGCCGCGTGTGCTCGACCTTTGCGTCCGCGAGGCAGACGAGCGTGCGCCCCCACGCGACGGCCATGCGCCAGTCCTCGGTGAGGTCGCCGAAGCCGGCGGGGCGCGGGCCGGCGGCGGGGGCGGGCGGCGGGCCGGCGGTGCGGCGGGGGAGGTTCTCGCCCGTCTCGAACACGTCGAGCGCGGCGAGCCAGTACGCGGTCGGCTCGGCGGGGTCGCCGGGGAGCGCGGCGCGTGCGTCTGCGGCGACGAGCGTGCCGAGGAGGAAGAGCGTGATCCCGAAGAGCGCGTGGAACGCCGTCGGGAGGTCGTGTGTGCTGGGGCGCGCGTCAGTGGGGTTAGCGCGCGGATGCAGGGGGACGCACTGTGCTCGCCGGGGGAGGCTGGTGAGCGCCGGGAGCGGCTCCATGGGGACGTCGGCGTCGGGGTCGACGTCCGGGACGGAGCTGGACGCGCGCTCGAGGTCCCAGTCCGTCTCGGGGGAGCGGCTGGTGTGCGACTGTGGGCGGTGCGCGCGCGGGCTCGAGTGGAGGTGCGCGCGCGACGGCGGGCGGTCGGCGAACACGACGGACGGGTCGGGGTGCACGGTGAGGAAGCGGTGGCACTCGCGCATGACCGCGCGCAGGAGGGGGAGCGCCTCCGCGGTGTCGTCAGCTGTGGACGTCGCGTGTCTCGGTCATTACCTCCGCCATGCGCGGATCAGCGATCGACGGAAGGGGCTCACCATCGTAGCGCTCGACGGCGTGCGCGAAGAGCTCCTTGAGGTTCTCCCAGTCTTCGTAGTCGGCGCTCGGCGCCGAGGGCTCCTTGCCCTTTGGCGAGGCTGCGGGCGAGGAGAAGGCGGGGACGGACATGGGAGCGAGCGGGACGGGGGACGCGGCAGGGGTGGCTATGTGTGGGGTGCAGGCACGGCGCAGGGCCGCATTATCGAGGTCGATGAGGTCGGCCAGCGGGGTGTGGACGGTGGCGTGGGCGGCGTACGGGGAGAAGCGGCTGTTGCTGCCGCCGACGCCGAGGGTGAAGTACTCGCGCTCACCGAAGGACGACGAGTCGCAGCGTCTGCGCTTGGAAGAGGCGGAGGTGCTGGAGAAGCGGTCGTCGTCGTCGTCGTCGTGCTCGGGGTCGACGGAGGGCGTGCGAGAGTGGGTGCGGGGGGAGAGATAGGGACTGGGAAACGGACATGCCGCGCCCGCGGACGAGGGCCCGGGGAGACTGCAGGCGTGGGACCGACCTGCCGGATTGAGGGTGGGGGACGAGCCCTCGCGACGGCCGCGCCAGAGCCCGCGCGGGCGTTTGTGGGACTGCGGCTGGGCGGGGGGGAGGCGGGCGGGGGCGGGGGCGGGGCGGGCGGGGGGCGGGAAGAACAGGCCGAGGGACGAGGTGGGCGCGACGACGAGCATCGCAGGCGAGCTGGACGGACGGACACAGGCCTCGTCGTCCGTGTGGGTATAAGAGAGCGGCACGGGCGGAAGCCTGGCCTCGGCCCAGCCAATGGGCGCGCGTCTTGCCCGTCCCGACCGAGACTGGTCCATGTCTTGGTCCAGATCGTGCCACTGCCTGGATGCGATGCTCGGCTCCCGCTCTGCGCAGCCACATACGGCGCATATATACCATCCTCCCTGTCCCCGGCGGACGCCCTGCTGGGACGCGCACTGCATGGCCCTTGTCTCTGTCCCAGCAGCGCCTGCGCGGGGTGAGTGCCTCGCAGCAAATACAAATGTCCCTGTCTGGGCCTCACACAGCCGCGCGGCCTGCAAATGCGGAGAGATGTACGATCGTGACATCTTTCCGTCTTTACGTGCCGCGCGCCGCCGCAGAGAGGGAGGTCGAGCGGACTCCCGCGGCGTGCTCTCCAAGCGTCGATCGCCGCGGCGGATCGCGATCCACGCTCCACACCGCGATTGGCTCCCTGACCACCCTGAACAGGCAGGACGCCTGCCTTTTCCGTGTAGGCCGCCCCACCGTTCTAGTTCTGACGCTCCTATTCCTCGTCCATGTGTCTTCCAGAACGTTCGTCATAACGTCGTCGTACGTTCCAGTTCCCCACCGTCGATTCTTCTAGACACGCCCTGCGTCCACTCTAAAGCACAGGGTTTTCGGCGTTAACAACACCCGGCGCCGTACTGGCCTGGACCGCGCCAGGGAATACTCGTCTGCCGGAGTATGGGCGAACGTCTGCGTCTGCGCGGACGTTTTTGCCTCACGGCCACATCTAGAGGTGTGATCCCGAAGCATCACTGGCCCGATTCAGAGTACGTGCAGCAAACGAGATCCGGCCTCGACCCCGGTCGCAGGCTCCAAAATCCTCGTTCTGTGCGGTATGCAGACGTGATCACCGCACAGTCATCGCAATGCCGTCGGGTTTTCAGCCACTATCCTCCGCCGTCCTCGGCCTGGACCCGGCCATCACGCGTTTACATCTGTGCCCCCAGACCCGCCGATGCATCCCTGACTCGAATCATAGTTTCCCTGCAGCAGAACGAGATCTGGTCTCGACCTCGGTGGTCGAAGCTGCCTCAATTCTCTCTGTGCGGCAGACGTGATCACCGCGCAGACACTGCACGCACGGAACTCGATGATATAACGCCGTCGGACAATATCCTCAGCTATCCTCGGCCTGGACCCAGCCATCACGCGTTTACATCTATGTGGCGCAGTCCTGACTCGACAGTTTCCCTGAAACAAAACGGGATCCGGCCTCGACCTCGATGGTCGGAGCCGCCAACATTCCCATTCTGTGCGGTCGTACGTCCGCAGACGTGATCACCGCGCAGACACTGCACGCGTGGAGCTCGACGGTGCAGCGCCGTAGAATTTCCTACCAACAACCGACCCTGTCTTCATCCCCGTCCTCGGCCTGGACCCAGCCATCGCGCGTTTACGTGCGTGCAGCGCCCCCAACCCGACGTCTATTCGGACTACAGACACACGCACGGGGCGTCCGCGCGGATGCATTTCGACGGCCGAGACCTGGGTGCGTCGACGTGTGATATCGGAATGACCTGTGCACCCGAGCAGCGAGCCACAGCACGGCGCCAGTCCGACCGCGGCGTCCAGCGTCGCTACACGCCCCCGTCCCTTCCCTGCGTCCGCGGCCGAAGAGCGCGGCGCGAAGCCCCAGGGCCCTGCCGCGCGGACGCCGCTCGAGCACTTCCATGCAAGCGTAGGTTGGTTGATCTCCTGCAAGCGGGCACCCCCGTAACCCCGCGCGCGCGAGCCCGCAGAAGCCCGCCGCGGTGCCCGCCGATTGGCCCCGGCAAATTAGAGTGCAAGCACGCTTCTCCTCCACGGGCCTCTTCTTCCCACCACCACGCCTTCCCTGCATCCGTGCCGACGCACGTCGCCCTCGCCCAACCCCGCGCGCGAACCTCTCTTCGCACATCCGTCCCAAAAGCCCGGCCCGCCAGTCACGATCTTCGAGGGCTGCTCCTTACATTACACCCGGGACATCTCCGCCCTCAGCAGACCCTGCGCGATCTTCGAGGGCTCCCCCTATCCTGTTCTGCGCGCGCCGTCCCGGGGAGGCGCGGGCTGGGCCCGGCGGACGACAGCCACAGCCACAGCCACAAGAAGCAAGAGAGACGCGCCCGGCCCGCCACCCCCCGTTGCGTGGCGCGAAGCCGCGACCCCGGGGCGCGCACGACGGGACGCCCCGCGCGGGGTATGCTCGGCCGGACTGTCGGGTGCGCGGCGACCTGCGTAATCGCAATCGCAGGGCGACACGCCCTGGATGGCCCGCGCGCCCGCGACACCACACCGGGTGGCAACGTCCCAGCTTGACGAATGCCGGCGCAGCGAGCGAGCGCGGTCGGGCCCTCACCCCTCCCGCGCGATCGCGCGAGCCCGCTCATCATCAAGCCACCATCTCCGCCGCAGACGCGCGGGGAGCGTGGGCGCAGGGTTGGGGCCGCTCGACCCGGGCGCAGTAGCAGCTGGAGGGCCCGATAGGCAGGATCGAGCTCGGCCAGGTCTGTGAGTCCGCTTGACCGGAGAACGGGCGGTGGGCGGTGAGTGCTCGGTGGCGATTGGTGACTGGCGATTGGTGGGATGCGGTGCACCGTGGCTGTGGCTGTGGCCTGGGCCCGGCGTGGGTGTGGGAGCGTGGTGCTTGAGAGCGGACGGACGGATGGAGGCGGCGGCCCTTGTGCTTATGCGCGCGGAGCCTGGGTCTGAATCCGTGGCTTGGCTAGCGGAGGAACCGCTCTTGGGCTCGGTGTGGGCGTGTGCTGCGTCGCCACCGCGACTTGGAACGTAGTTCTGTTCCTGGTGCGTTCCTGGTGCGTGTGTCTGCGCGGGGGCATCTGACGGCATGCATGAGCAGTGAAGTGCGGGCGGAGCATGCGTGTGCGCGCCAGGACGGCTCATTGTCTTGCTGGACGGACGGGATGAGTCAGTGGGCAGTGTCATCTGCTGAATTGGACGGCTCAGCTGCCCGGACGTGCGTCGTAGGTGTGACGAACGGTGTCTGACTGATTGTTGGTCCGTGTCCGATATATTGTCTCGTCTGTGGCTCGCGTCCAGCCCCTCAGTGGCACATCGAAGCACAGCTCATCACAATCAAGATCATATTCATTTCTGGCCGCGAAATCAAGATTATGATGCTGATCGCAGCTGTCGAGTGTGCCCAGACATGATCCGTGCTCGATGAGGCAGGAATTTAGACGTGATTCAAACGCATGTGCATACCTGTGCATCCGGGGCCTGGGTGGCAGCAATTCATTGTGTCACTCTATGATCCAGCAGACCTTTCCGCAGCTTGAGTTTGAAAACAGACTTTGAGCCGACGCCGCCCCTGCAGAGCTCGACCCTCGGAAATGACATTGTGATTTCATAGCAGCTGCGCACAACGTCGTTGATTTCGATATTCAGGGTCGACGGCGGGACTCTAACTCGTATCATTCTCGCCAACTGCCGGTCGATGCCCACCTCGGCCACAGGTAGCCATGAGTTCGATTCGGAGGTGGGAGTCGATGGCCATCGTAATACCCTCGACTCGCTTCGCATCAGCTGACCGGATCATTGAGAAGATGCGTCGCACCAGGTCGCTTTCCCACTAGCTTGCGCATCGTTGGCGAAACTTGTGCGCAGACTGATAATATGCACCGCCGCAATTGGGCGCCGAGGGTCATGCTCTGGCTAGGAATGTCTCCATCCAATGCACCAGCGCACGTTGTACGGCATCACAATTAGCTTACGTAGGTCTCCATTGTTGCGAGCCTTGTCATAACCGAGATGATCATTTCGTTGGCCCTGAACTCATCATGATGCTACCGCAGGCGTCGCTGCACAGCGATTGTACAATATCTTCGCATCCCGCGTAGTTTATGTGACAGATACCGGCCGTATCCGAAGGCGAAGGTGATGACTGCGGACAGTTCAGCTCTAATATGAAATTTAATCAAAGTCGCGACCAGATCGAAGAGGTTAATTGACAACCATTTATACTGGATATGAACACAGTGGAAGCTTTGAAGGACGACTAACGTTCAGTCGCTTACGATGTAGGCACATGCAAAAGGGGTCAGGACCATAGCAAGCACGCTGGGAAGTACCAGCTATAGCATCCGACGCAGGGATAATTGAGTATACCTTTACCACTCCTGCCTTATACCCGAAAGTCCTCCTCTGATTCTCACCGATAGAATAAATTAAGGTACCCGACATTGACTCGCCCGGCCGAGCGCCTCGTCTTCGCTTTGGAGCCGCGTGACTCCTGAGAGCTCCGTTCTTTCCCCAGATACTATAGCTGCCGTAGCATTCGAAGTCTGTAAACTGGTCCCCGGCCTTGCGACTCGACCATCCTGGCCCAGTAGTTTAGAGCATTTTGGAATGCCACAATTACTTCTTCGTGGCTTCCGAAAGGGGGGCTAGTCGGAGGAGTGGTGCGTCTAAGCCTCGATCTGCGAGGGTTGGGGCCCGGGAATTCTTCATCAAAGGCAATAATACTGACGGTTGCGGATTTATCTGTCACCTCTTCTGTCTTGTCGACAGATGGCAGACGGGTGGGATCAGTGATGTGCCGGCCCGGCCTGGCCTGAAAGCCCCCGGCTTTGGCCCGGCTTTGGACGGCCTTGGCTTTTCAAAACCTGAAGCCGGGCCCCCACTGACGGCCCAGGGCTTGGCCCGGCCCGGCCTGGGGCTTGCCCGGGGCCTGGCACTGTGGGGATAATTATTACTGTAGCCTCATAAGTTTATGATATACTTTTCCCAACTATTCCCTGACAAAACAGAGCTTTGATATCTTCAATAATTAGTGAACTATAGTGTGAAATCAACCTTTCATCGGCACGGCGTTCTGTGGCACGCCTACCAAATGGGGTATCGTATAGGCGCCCACAGGTGTGCGACAGGCTTCAACACCGAGGATCCAACCCATGGGACTATCCCATAGCTTAAATTGAATAATATGGAGGTATAATATTGGAATCCAGCATACTGCTATCATATATGGTGCTATATTATAATTACTAGACATTTTATCCATCAGAGCTTTCAGGCCGGGGGCCCACGGCTTGGCCCGGCTCGGCCTGAGACACAAGCCGGGCCCTGGGCCGTGGTGTAAGGCCTGGCTTGGCCCGGCCCGGCTCATGGCCCAAAGCCGGGCCTGGCACATCACTATGTACTTGTAATGCTCTTTGCACGGTTCCGCGAGAGAAGCATAGGTATAGAGGATTGTTTTTGGCTCTGCAAGGAGCTTTGCCAGTCCTCATCATGTCTTGCTTGTCTTCACCACCATGATCGTTGTGGGACCTGCGCTTGTATTGATCGTCATAGGGATGGTACACCCTCTTCTGAAGCGCCGTTGAATTGTTGCCAAGTTGGGTCTTGTGATATCTGAAAGTCAGCCAGTCCAACATATGAACAAAGGACTCCAAGTCATCTGACAGCTCGTGCACCTTCTCTGGGGACCACAGGAGTGTTGCAGACATGAATTGCATTGTGTCCTTGGGATTCCATTAAACAACTTGCTACGAAAGACCGGCAGTATATCAGACTTACCGAACGAGCCTCACTTTGAAAGACCTTGTCCATATCGTTCTTATACTTGCATAGACCCCAATCATTCAGGATTGTGTGCAGTATCACCTTCCCACCTGGAGTTCGTGATCTTTCGTCATCATCGTCACTGATCATGAAGATGTTGTGAATACTGATGTCCTGATGGAGTATGCCATCTTTCTCCCATGTATATTTGTGAGCTTGACACGTGTGAGTTAGTGACATCCATATTCATCTGCTCAGGTTAAGGACAGTAGTGTTACGGGTCGAATACCCGTTTGTATATTCGAGTCGCGAATATAGATCGTTCTTCTGCACGTAGGCTTGTTGCCGTATGCAAGGCAAATACTCGTTAGATGCCTTCAAGTCCTAAGTAGAATTCTTAGGAGATCGGTTAATATCCAATACGCGTTAGAGGATATAATCTGTTCAAGTGCGAGTCTGATAGAATATAGGACTCGCCTAAGTCCGAGAAGTCGATGTGCACTTCGAGGACTTAGTTGTTCAATTGCTCGAGCGAGAAATACTTGAGCGTAGTTTCCTACGTTTGAGAACGAGTATAAGACTTCTTGTTTGTACAACAAGGTCGAGCTGAAGAGCTTCGACAATAAGTACATGAGCTTTTATACTACGCTAAGTTTCAGGGGTCAAGTTCGTCCCATATGTCACCGCAACTATCTACGCTATAGTCTCAAACGTTTGATAAGTATGTAGTGATATGTCTGAAACGATAGATAGAAATGATGATGGCGGTTGAACACCATCTGTCAGCTAACGAATGATAAACATGAAACAGGGACAGAGTTGGATCTGTCAAAAGTGAAACACGCCCTACATGCTAATACAACTGGGGATATGCCCAGTAGAGTTACCAGTAGCCAGGGGGTTGGTTGCTGTTACGGTTATTCTAATTTTTCGAATATCGACAGAACTCACCATTGGGCGAATACGATACAGGGACTTGTTGCGCAACCAACTCCCCTGGTTACTCGTGATCTTACTGGGCGCATCCCCAGCTGTACTAGTCTGTAGGGCTCGTTTCATCTTTGGCAGATCCAACCCTGCCACCGTTTCATGTTCATCGTTTAATAGCTGACAGATGGCGTTCAACCGCCATCATTCCTATCTATCGTCTCAGATATATCACTCCGTACTTATCAAACGTTTGAGACTATAGCGTAGATAGTATCGGTAGCATCTGGGACAGACTCGACCCCTGAAACCTAGCGTAGTATAAAAACTCATGTACTTACCGTCGAGGCTCTTCAGCTCGACCTTGTTGTATAAACAAGAAGTCTTATACTCGTTCTCAAACGTAGGAAACTACGCTCAGTATTTCTCACTCGAGCAACCGAACGACTAAGTCCTCGAAGTGCACACTGACTTCTCGGACTTAGGCGAGTCTTATATTTCATTCGACTCGCATTTGAACAGATTATATCCTCTAACGCGTATTGGATATTAACCGATCTCCTAAGAACTTCACTTAGGACCCGAAGGCATCTAACGAGTATTTGCCTTGCATACGGTGACGTGCCTACGTGCAGAAGAACGATCTATATTCGCGATTCGAATATACGAACGGGTATTCGACCCGTAACAGAAGGTCGAGCTTATCACACCCTCACCTACCACGGTGCAAGGGCACATGATATTTGGACCAGAATTCCCAGCACGACTGATTGAACTCTTGCCCGAGGACATTCAGGGAGTCTACAGACTCAACCAATACGAGTGGACTGACACCATTGGAGCCTGCCGTAACCGCGGAGGAATTGTTGTCATCCCTAGAGAAGATAGGGCATCGAAGTGGGTACAAGTATACCCCTCCGCAGGAACAACCGCTTGGGAAATAACGCGTGAAGCGTTTGAACGATTCGGAGAAATCCCTCCGATGTCAACCGCGACGTTGACCGAAAACGAAACCGAAACCATCAACAGAACCTTCGATGCCGATGGAAATACGAATCAGCCTTCGGGCGCCACAGGAATGGCAGGAATTGAGCGCATCAGAGATGATGGGAGAAATCCTGGAAACTTTACAGGAACAGATAACAGCCAGACCGGAGGACAGGACCCTCCAGGATTTATATCTGCTTTTGCGCAGAGTGGGATTGGGCCTATGGCTGGAGGAACAGACCTCTTTGGAAACCCCCCACAGAACGCACCCGGAATGGGTAGCGGAGGAAATCCGTCTTGGACTAGCCCAAGCGGAGGAATGGGAACGACAAACCCAGGAACATGGCCTTCAGGCCTATTTGGACGAACCTCCGCAGGTACAAGCGGAGGAGGACTGGGAGGAAACTTCGGACTCGGAGGAGGGAATGCCCCCCCTCCTGGAGGACTCGGAGGAGGAACCCCCGCGAACCCCGGAGGAGGAAACCCTGGAGGGAACCCAGGGAACCCCGGAGGAAACCCAGGAAACCCGGGTGGAGGATACCCGGGAGGAGGAGGACCCCCAGGAGGACCTCCACCACCGAATGCGCCGCAGCCTCAACCTCCGGCGCCGAACCCGTATTACCGACCCCCGATGATAAAAATCAATCCCCCGGACGTATTCGATGGGGAACGATCCGACATGCAGAACTTCATAAACCAGTGCAATTCCTGGTTTACGATGTACGAAACGTCATTTCAGAACGACGTTCAGAGAGTGATCTTTATCCTCTCTTATATTTCGAACAAGGGGAAAATGGGCCAATGGAAACAGAACTATCATCGGGTTTATACGAACCCCCAGACGAAACGATTCTTCCCGCCTAGTCTTGCACAGTTTGACGCAGACTTCCAGAAAGCCTTCGGAGCCATCGAAGAGGTACAGAAGGCGCGGAAGAAAATCCTGGACGTAACCCAGGACAGGAAGGACATCGATGATTATATCACCGAGTTCAACAACTTGGCCGGAAAGGCCCAGTATGACCGATACAGCGCGGACGGAAATGCGTTGCTCATAACCCTCTTTGAGAAAGGGTTACCCGAACATACGACCCGATACATCATCGGCGTTCGACCGCTACCAGCAACCATTGATGAATGGCAGTCCGCTGCCTCGTATTATGAAAATACGTACAAGATATTCTTAAAACGGGACAAACCGTTTGTCAAGAAAAAGGCTTGGCAAGCCCCGAACCAGAATAACGGACGTACTAGTGCTCCACAGACAACCGCACCGAAAGATCCGAATGCGATGGATGTAGATCGAATGACCACCCAGGAAAGGGACGATCACATCAAGAAGGGAAAATGCTTCACCTGCCATCAGCCAGGACATATGTCGCGAGACTGTCCAAAAAGGCCAAGGAAGCCAGCCCGCCCTAGACGGACTACTCGAAAAACCGAAGAAGAAGAAGCCGAGCAAGAAGCTCGCATTGAAGAAGTCTCTGAGGAAGAGACTGAATACATCACCGCTAACAGAGCGGTCACAGCGATTAGGGCCCTGAAAGCCAAGAACCCCGAGCTCCTAGCACAGCTCGTAGAAGAACAGGATTTTGCCTAGGAGGGAAGCCCACGGTCTTACCCTCCGAGAAAGCAGCGCATGTAATTACCTCGTTCGAGAAGAATCGATCCCTCTTCATCCCGGTAATCATGACGCTGGCAAAACCCGTGAAGTGCAATGCACTAATCGACTCAGGAGCAATGTCGAACCTGATCCACAGCAGAGTGGTAGAAAAGTACAAAGTGCCCACGCAACCCTTGAAGAACCCAATCATTGTCAAAAACGTTGACGGGACAGAAAACAAAGATGGGCGAATAGATCGAGAAGCCACCATACTCCTACGATATCCAAAGACCCAGAAAACACGAAAAGTCCGATTCCTGGTAGGATCGATCGGAACAGAGAATATGATTCTAGGGTATGGATGGCTAAAAGACGAAAACCCCACAATCGACTGGAAAGACCAAACAGTCGATGTACGATCAATACTAGGGGCAGAGGAAAAGAAACAGGAAACCACGATCCGAATGGACACGGTAGAAATGGTAGTTGCCCCAGAAGGAAAAATTCCAACAAGGGGAACCCAAGAAGCCGCAGGATACGACCTTTATGCCGCAGAAGAAACCGAGGTCCCCGCCGGAGGATGGAAACTCGTCTCCACAGGAGTAAAAATGAAGATCCCGAAAGGATCGTATGGAAGGTTGGCCGGACGATCAGGCAACACCCTCAGACACGGATTGGTAGTACAAGCCGGAGTCATAGACTCGGACTACCGAGGAGACGTTGGAGCTATCGTCTTCAACTATTCAGACAAAGCACATAGAATTATCCCGGGCATGCGAATAGCCCAGATAATATTCGAACGACACCTCACCCCCGACATCGTAGAGGTCGAAGACCTAGATGAGACAGAACGAGGGGAAAAAGGGTTCGGGTCAACAGACCAACCAGAAGAAACAGCCCAACGATTATACACCCCCGACGAATACGAAGCAATCCGACGCTTCGTAAAAGATAACCCGAGGATTATAGGAAGGAAAGGGGAGACGAAAAGAAAATTCCGGACGAAGATACAGATCATTAATGCTGTCAGAAAAGCATTAACGAAGTCCCAAGAATTCGCACAGAAAGCTCCTGAACCAGAAAAAACAATCGAGGAGATGGTCCCGAAACACCTATTGGACTTCGCAAAAGTATTCAGCAAGGAGTCCGCAGCAGCGTTTCCCCCGTCAAGGCCATGGGACCATGCAATCGAATTAAAACCCGACTTCGTGCCGAGAGATTGCAAAGTCTACGCACTGTCACCAAAAGAGCAACAAGCGCTGGACGAATTCTTGAAAGAAAACCTGGCCAAGGGATTCATAGTCCCTTCAAAATCCCCGATGGCGTCACCCTTCTTTTTTGTCCCAAAGAAAGACAACGGCCTGCGGCCATGTCAAGATTATCGATATCTGAACGAAGGGACAATAAAGAACGTTTATCCCCTGCCACTTATCTCGGAACTCCTGGAAAAGCTAAAAGGAGCGAAAATCTTTACAAAGATGGACCTCAGAGCAGGATACAATAACGTTCGAATCAAGGCAGGGGACGAATGGAAAGCAGCCTTTAAAACAAACCGGGGGCTATACGAGCCCACAGTTATGTTTTTCGGATTATGCAACGCACCCGGGACCTTTCAGGCAATGATGAATGAAATCTTGAAAGAAGAAATCCTCGAAGGATGGGTGCTTGTTTACATGGACGACATACTTATTTTCTCAGAAGACGAGAAAACACACAAGGAACGGGAGCGACGGATCCTTCAGAGATTGGTGGATAACCATCTCTTTGTGAAGCCCGAAAAATGCGCCTTCGGCGTCGACAGAGTCGAATTTCTGGGACTGGTCATCACCCCAGGAAATATCCAAATGGACCCAGCAAAACTCAACGGAATTAAAGAGTGGCCGACCCCCCGAAATCTCAAGGAAGTTAGATCCTTCCTAGGATTTGCGAACTTCTACCGGAAATTTATCGATCACTACTCAACGCACGCCCGACCCCTGGTAGATCTCACGAAAACGGTCACAGGGACAGGGTTCCAGTGGACGGATAAAGAACAAAAGGCGTTCGACTTCATGAAGCAGGCATTCACAGCGGCGCCTGCACTAGGAACGCCAGACAAGGAGAAACCATTCATCCTTGAAACAGACGCGTCTCAGTTCGCCACAGGGGCAGTGCTAAAACAGACAGATGAAACGGGGCGTGAACGGCCAGTGGGATATCTCTCACAATCCCTGACATCCACAGAACGGAACTACGAAATCTACGATCGCGAACTACTCGGAATAGTCCGAGCACTAGAAGAATGGCGGCACCTGCTAGAAGGAGCACCGCATCGGATCTTGATCCGAAGCGATCATCAGAACCTGACGTACTGGAGAAGCGCACAGCGCCTAAATCGGCGACAAGCGAGATGGCACCTATTCCTTTCGCAATTCGACCTGAAATTACAACACGTCCCCGGAAGAAAACTGGTCATGGCCGACACACTTTCTAGGCTGTATCACCTTGACGAAAGCAACGAAGACAACGAGGGAATAACCATGATTCCAGACGAGCTCGTAGTCCATGCGATCCAGATCCCGATCATTGATCGAATCAAAAGCGCCAACGATCAAGATGAATCTGCGAAACAGGCGATCCGCGCCCTGGGAGGCACGGACGAGTTCCCCGCGAAAACCGTCGCAGATGATTGGCAGCAAACAGACGGAGTATTGCTCTACAAAGGCAGGATGTACGTGCCAAAAGATGAGGGTCTTCGACGGGACGTCATCTCAAAATACCACAACTCGATCCCGGCTGGACACCCTGGGATCTGGGGTACGACGATACAGGTTACGACCCATTTCTGGTGGCCCGACATGAGAACAATGATAGCAGAATATGTCCGGGGCTGTGCAATCTGTCAACAGATGAAACCTGATAGAAACCCGCTAAAACCCCCTTTACAACCAATACCGACACGAGAGGACGCTCTCCCATTCTCACAGTGCTCGGTTGATTTTGTCACCGACCTGCCAAGAGTCGGAAAGTATGACTCCATGATGGTGATCGTCGACCATGGCCTATCCAAGGCCATCTCTCTCACCCCATGCGACAAAACAATCACGAGCGAAGGGGCCGCAGAAATATTCCATCGAAAGATATACTCACAATACGGCATTCCCCGAAAGATCATTTCGGACAGGGGACCGCAGTTCGCATCGAAACTGTTCAAGGAAATATGCAAGTTGCAGGGAACGGAATCTGCGATGAGTACGGCGTACCATCCACAGACCGACGGACAAACGGAAAGAATGAATCAACAGATCGAAGTGTACCTTCGTATCTATTGCATGAACGACCCTTTCCAATGGGTACAACGACTACCTGATGTCGAATTTGCGCACAACACCAAGCGAACCGAAAACCGACCTGCGCCCCTTGAAATAATCTTGGGTTATATTCCAAGGGGATTCCCAGACTACGACAGGGTAGGAAACGTCCCGGCAGCAGTCGACAGGATCAAAAAGATCAAGGAGGCGCGAAAGATGGCATTCAATGCGCACGAACTAGCTCAGAAAAGAATGGCGGGACATTTCCTCCGAGAATTACCGAAGCTCGAGAAAGGAGACAAGGTTTGGCTCGACGCAAAGAACCTAACCATCCCCTACGAATCTAACAAGCTAGCACCAAAAAGGGAAGGACCCTTCACCATCACAGAAAAGATGGGACCCACGACATACCGGTTGCAGTTACCGGCGAACTGGAAAATTCATCCGGTATTCCACGCTGCCTTACTAAAACCATTCAAAGAAACAAGGGTGCACGGACCCAATTACCTACGGCCACCACCTGATATCATCAAGGGACAGGAGGAATACGAAGTCGAAGCCATCTTGGCTGACAGATGGCGAGGAAAGAAGCATCAGTACTTTGTCAAGTGGAAAGGCTATGCTACAGCCGACAACTCATGGGAAGACGAGGGAAATCTGGAACACTCCAAGGAGATGATAAAAGACTACCACAGGACGAGAATCAGGACAGCCCCAACACTCGAAAACCGAACAGTAATAGTATGTCGACGACTCGCCACCAACTCCCTCGCCGCGCTCTGACCCCTCACAGCGATGCGGGTCATCGGGAGGGACGACCGAGAGGTACGCCACAGAGGAGGTACTCCCCCCAGCACCTACAGATCAGACACGCCCTACTCTGGTACAGGGCCGAGGGACCCTTTGCGGGCCGAGCCGATGGCTGGACGACCCTCTTCGACATCGCGCAGGATCTCACCCACGTCTACAGCTCGTACCAGAATATCACCGAGGACCTCGTCCGAATGGAGGGGCAGATCAGAGCGCAGAGAGAGGGGCTCGAGTTACTCACCGACAGACTTATCGACCGACTGGCCGCCACCACGACGGCCCGACTACGACACGCGCTCAACGACTTCGAGGATCGCGAGCACACTACTCCCAACCGACCCGAATACGTACCACGACCCGCCCGTTTTTTCACCACCGACGAACGACGTCGAGTTGCAAGGCCGTTTGATTTTATGGAGGGCGATAGAGTATTATTTCCACTGCCTACCGAGACTCAGAGGGCCCGCCGAACAGGAGTTAGAGACCCGACGCCAGGTATTCCTGGTATGGGAGGCCACGGGAGACGTGAACCACCTGCACGCCCGACGAGCCCTAGGGCTGCCCCAGAACGACAGCGAAGAGCGAATAGCACGCCGCCTATTCGACGATCTCCATCGGTGCAGAGCATTACCCGCGAGGAGTTTGAGCGAGGTGCGAGGGAGCACGAACGAGACACCGCCTCCTTACCCACATGGGCGCAACGGAACCTCCACCGCGCCGCTCACCACTGGAGATACCGACACAACGAATATCTCAGAGATATCCCTTCCCTACGGGTACCAGCGAGGCCCTCGCCTGAACAACCCTGTCGGCAGTGCGGATCCGCTAGCCACTGGATCCTCGATTGCCCCGACTATATTTGCAGAACTTGTGGGCTCAATCAACCAGGTCATCGACAGAATGAATGCCGCCAACACTTCGTATGGCGAACTCCTACGACCCCGTCCCTCAGCGGGAACGGCGACATCTACAACGAACAGGACGCCGAGGCACTCTGAGGAGAGGAACTTGGAAGATTCGTCGAGGCCGACGAATGTCTAGAGAGGGGCTGATGTTACGGTTATTCTAATTTTTCGAATATCGACAGAACTCACCATTGGGCGAATACGATACAGGGACTTGTTGCGCAACCAACTCCCCTGGTTACTCGTGATCTTACTGGGCGCATCCCCAGCTGTACTAGTCTGTAGGGCTCGTTTCATCTTTGGCAGATCCAACCCTGCCACCGTTTCATGTTCATCGTTTAATAGCTGACAGATGGCGTTCAACCGCCATCATTCCTATCTATCGTCTCAGATATATCACTCCGTACTTATCAAACGTTTGAGACTATAGCGTAGATAGTATCGGTAGCATCTGGGACAGACTCGACCCCTGAAACCTAGCGTAGTATAAAAACTCATGTACTTACCGTCGAGGCTCTTCAGCTCGACCTTGTTGTATAAACAAGAAGTCTTATACTCGTTCTCAAACGTAGGAAACTACGCTCAGTATTTCTCACTCGAGCAACCGAACGACTAAGTCCTCGAAGTGCACACTGACTTCTCGGACTTAGGCGAGTCTTATATTTCATTCGACTCGCATTTGAACAGATTATATCCTCTAACGCGTATTGGATATTAACCGATCTCCTAAGAACTTCACTTAGGACCCGAAGGCATCTAACGAGTATTTGCCTTGCATACGGCGACGTGCCTACGTGCAGAAGAACGATCTATATTCGCGATTCGAATATACGAACGGGTATTCGACCCGTAACAGTTGCGCAACACGTCCCTGTATCGTATTCGCCTGGTGGTGAGTTCTGTCGATGTTTGAAAAATTAAAATAACCGTAACAAGTAGCACATACTGAATAAATTATCATAAGATAGACCCAAGTCATACTCAACCAGGGGGTGTCACACCGTGACATCCACGTGCCGCAGACTAATCCAGCATGATCAGGACTTGTCTATTACATGATATGTAAATTACAAAAACAGAGTACACGTGCTGTCCTGGGCATGAAAGGATTCAATCTATGTTACATTGTCTAGCTTGGCCGAGACACCTTCTGGGGTCACTCTACAACCATGGTTGCCACCCAAGCTGCTTGGGAGCTAGAGAGTCCCTTGCGGTATGCATCCATAAACATCTGCGAACGCATATAGAATTTATGTAAACGTCAACAATTAACTCACAATATAACAAGGCAGTATATCATACCTTTGAATGTTCGCTTTGTGGATTGTATGCTCTTAGCAATGGTCTCTCGAGACTACATGTTGGAAGACACAATCTGTATGTCTGGGCATATATTCGATGGATAATGTCATCCTCCTAAATTGTGCGATGCTGACTAATTCGATGGGCCGGCCACATAAATAGCCACATAAGAAGGGACTGATGCACTTTATCAAAAATCGAAAACCTGAGAATCCTCAACCTTTGTGTTTGCAAGAGATCTCAGGTTTTAGATTTTACTCAAATGGTCTTTGACCATTGTTATGTCAAATGCAAGTTGCCCACTCTGTCAAACTTGCCTCGGCGTGACAGATTTTGGTCATGTGACGTGATTGAGTATGACTTGGGTCTATCTTACATACCTGACAGAATTCCTTGAATGCTTCCAACGGTTGTGAGCCTTGTAGAACAGAACACAGCCTTGCTGCGTGACAAGGCCACTAAAACCTTAGAGCAAACTGAGGGGAGCAAAGTGGATGAACGCCAAGTCCAGACTGGGGTTACCAGCTGAACGCGGTCTACTATTATACTGTTAGGCTGTTTGTACATGTTTGTACTATAATGGCCATATATGGTAACTAGGGAGTCTGGGGTGTGACTAGGCTAGGGGTCTAAGCCAGACTCTGAAACATAGAAGTGTAGTAGTATATGAAATATGTAGCGGTCATTGTGGCCATGTGGGAACATGGCCTGAAGTCGTTATCTAGGTGTGGCCAGGTTCCTTCCAGTGTATGTCTGGGCCTGACTGGGCTTTGGGACCCTGGGGATCAGATCCAGCTTGTTGTTGTTTGACACAGTACTTACTGTGTCATGTGTCCCACCAGGGACGTCCTCAACCCCAGGTAGTCCCCTGCTAAGGTGGACCCTACAGGGGTAGGCACACTACGTGCCTCAGGCTAGATGCAACAGATTATTTCAGGCAAGGAGTGTAGCAGGCGCACGCGCAATAGAGTGACTGTGGACCTTGCAGTCCAACATCAAGAATCTAGAGACTGAGGTGTAACCCTCAAGTCTTGCTAGCTAATATACATGCCGCATCATACTGTAACTACCTGCCCTGAAGGGGGCCCATGCACTGTAAGGCGCAGGGCGCTACTATGTAACTACAGTGACGCGTCATGTATCTAGTGTGACCGTAGGGTAGCTACTATCTTATCTACCTATGCTAGATCTTATCTACTGACCATGTGACTACACCTGGGTGGTAATGCCACAGAGTGATCTGTGACATCGTTAAGGTAAGCTTTTGCCCATGACATCACCCCCCCTTTAAGTTCCTCATCCCGAGGAGTCATCGTATACACTGTGCTGTAGTCACAGGGTGGTCTAGGAATGACGAAGTCTCCGGCTCCTTTGTGATTGGAGAAGTCATACTCACATAGCATTTTGTGGATGTAGATGACTGGGTAGTCGTAGTACGTGATTCCTTCAGGTTTCTTGCGCTCGATGGGACAGTGTACCTCAATCAGATACAACCCCTTGTAAGTATCTGGGTTTACGGGGATAAAGAACTGCACCGGTTTGTCGTGCCACCAGCATATCTTCGGGCACTCTCATTGTGTGAGAACGTCAAGGCTACAGTGCATGGTGCTGATGATGGTGAGTCCATATTTCTTCACGATGGAGTAGTGGGGTATGTCCTTCTTGGTGGGGTTGACAACTTTGGTGTCACCATTGGTAATGGTTCTATTTTTCCATTGGACCCCGGGGGCACGTGGATTCTGTTCATAGAAGTTGTTAGCCTGGGAGTGGTCCACGTCTTGCTTACGCTCCCATGTTTTCGACCCGTCTGACCACTGCACTTCATATTCTACTCATCCACATTCCTCACAGGATTGGAGTATCTTGGTCACCGTTATCTGCGTTTTGGGGACCGATTGAATTCTTTGTTGTTCGAATTTGGGTTTGTGATAGGGGGTGAGTAGTATCTTGTTAAACACTGGGTGTATACCCCACATATCAGGTGTCAGTGTTAACCTGTATGCACCCATGCCGATCTTCGCAGCTACTGCGTATGGTCCATATCGCTTCAGGGATAGTTTTTGTGATGGAGTGCCCATGTGAAGGTTGGTGCCATTTAGCCAGACCTTGTCTCCTACCTCGTATTTCCTCGAGGGTTGTCGTCAACGGTCGGCATATTTAATCATGGCAGCCTTGGCGAGGTCTATGCTCTCTGCCGCCTTCATCTGTACGTCCTTCAGGTGATCAGCCCAGTTCTCAGCGGAGAGGGACATGTCAACTTCCATGGGGACACTTGAACCCATGTTCGGTTCATATCCGTGTGTAATAAAGAACGGAGATTGCTTTGTTGACGTGTTCTGGTGAGTGTTGTAGGTGAACATGGCCATTGGCAACAGGTCCACCCAGTTGGTGTGGTTCCGGTTGGTGAAGAGTCGGAGGTAGACTTCTAGCTCTTGATTCATTTGCTCAGTTTGTCCATTGGTCTGTGGGTGATACGTGGTGGAAGGGTTTCCTTCGATCCCAAATTTCTTATACGTGTCCTTGATGAATTCGGACACGAACTGTGGGCCTCTGTCACTGAACACCTTCTTGGGGATCCCATGTTGCATCACGATATGTTTGATGAGCAGGTTTGCCCATCCCTCTGTGGTCAGTTTGTCTGTTGTCTCAATCGCGGTTGTCCACTTCGACATCATGTTGATGATGACGGGGATGGCGTTTTTGCCTTGTACCTCAGGAAAACCTGTGATCATGTCAACCGATATGTTTTCCCAGCTCCTTGTTGGCATTGGGTTGGGGTTGAGGGGTGCCGCTCATTTAGTGTGGTCTACTTTGATCGATTGGCACTTTACGCACCCTCGGACATACAGTGTTATGTCTCTCCTCATGTGCGGCCACCAGTACAACTTGTGTATGGTGGTGAGTGTTTGATTGTGGCCCGGGTGTCCTGCCAGTAGCGAGTCATGGTGTGAGGATATGATGTTGCCCTTAAGTTCTGCATCGTTGGGGATGACTAGTTTTCCCTTTTGGTATGCTAGGCCATTCTTGAATTCGATGTTTGTGTCCAGAACATAATCGTAGAGGGCTTTCTGGGCTTCAACTTTCGCTTTTATTGTTTCAGTGGAGATGAAACTTAGCTTTTCAATTTCATCCACCCCCCCTTCAGGTTGTTCATCCTCGAACAAATGTGGTTTGAGGACTACTTGTCCCTTGAGGTGTTCCTTGCCGTTGTCCCAGTCGATTCGTCTAGAGAGAGGGTCGGGATGGGTGTTCTTTATTCCAGGGATGTGCATGAGCTTGATGTTGAATTCTTGTAGTTTGGTCATCCATCGTGCTTGTTGTGGGTTGATCTTCTGGGGTGTCTTGAAGTACTCCAGATTCTTGTGATTGCTCCACACCTTAGTTGCATCACTGGATCCCTGTATGAAGTGTCGCCAGTCATCTAATGCTCACATGATGGCGAGGAGTTCCCTATTGTATATCTCGTGGTTCTTTTCGGCGGGTGTAAAGCCCTTGGAGAGGTATGCAATGGGCCTCCAAATCGACTCTTGTCATTGTAAGAGTATGGTGCCTGTTGCGTAGTCCGAGGCGTCTGCTTCGATCCTGAAGGGATCTGTGTCTGTTGGTGATCCTAAGATAAGAGCTTCTGTAAACAGTCATTTCATGAGATTGAATGTATCTTGTTTGGCCTTGTCCCATTTAAATGGAATGTCAGCCATGAGGGTGATCAGGGGCCTTGCTAGGGTGCTGTAACCCTTGATGAACCTCCTGTAGAAGTTGGTGAACCCAAGGAAACCTTGGACCTCTTTCCTGTTCTTTGGTGTCGGCCACAGTGTGATGCCTTGGACTTTCACCGGGTCCATCTTGATGCTTCCGTGCGAAATGATGTGGCCTAAGTATTCGACTTTGGCTTTCTCGAATTCGCACTTCTCCGGCTTGCACGTGAGCTTGTGTTCTCGCAATACCTCGAGTACCATGTGCACAACAAGTTGGTGTTCTTTGAGAGTCTCAGTGAAGATCAGTATGCCGTCTAAGTATACAATGACCTTCCCTTGTAATATGAGCTCTTGGAATATATCGTTCATCATTGTTTGGAATGTGGTTGGTGTGTTGCACATTCCAAAGAACATAATGAGGGGGTCGTACAGCCCTCTATTGGTTATGAACACGGCCTTCTCCTCGTCTCCTTCAGTGATGTGGATGTTAGTATATCCCCATCGTACGTCGAGCTTGCTGAAGAACTTAGCTCGTTTGAGCTTATTAAGCAGCTCACTGATCAGAGGTAGTGGATACTTGTTTTTCTTCGTCATCTGATTCAGCTTGTGGTAATCTTGTATGGGTCGTAGTTTGCCATCTTTCTTCTTTATGAATAAAAACAGCGCTCCCCATGGGGACTTGGACGGTCGTATGTGCCCTGTGCACAGCTGTTCCTTGAGGAACTCATCCAGCACCTTCTGTTGTTGAGGCGAGAGCGGATAGATTTTGCTGCAGAAGGGTTTGGCATCCAGGAGTAACTCAACCGCATGGTCCCATGGTCATCGGTCTGGGAGTTTGTCGAACTTGCCTTCTTCAAAAATTTCTTGAAAGTTGTGTAGGTGTTCTGGTATGACCTCCTCAAACGTTTTGCTTCCGTTGTCTTTTTTGCTGCGATATCCATCTCTGTGGCTTTTACAGCAGTGATTTGTTCGGAAGTAATGGGGTAGACTTCACCTCGTTGCATGGTCTCCTCTGCTTCCCATACTTCAAGTCGGTTGTGAATGTGCTCTTTGCATTCGCTGGCGTATCTGAGCCATACTGCCGTGTCTATCATGAACACCTGGTCTCCATCCTCGAGGTGTTCGTGTTTGCAATCACATTTGTCAAAATCGATCGCCTTCTTCCTCCAGTTGATGGATGGGTTGTGCTCTTCCAGCCAGTTGAACCCTAGGAATACATTGTGGGAGCCTAGCTTGCGTACATTAAATCTACGGTTTTCGAGGTGTGTACCAATCTGGATTTGCATCTCGACATAGTGTGTCATGCTACCTCCACCGTTGGGGGTCCTGTTGGCGTTTTGTACCCTGACTGGTCATTCTAGGGGTAGGAGGTTAAGTTTGTGTTTCTGTATGAAATTGTAGTCTACCACCAAGCCCGTGGAACCCGAGTCGACCAATTCTGTGGTCGTGATGGTGCATTCATGTGGACTGTGGATCATGATGGGGATGGTTATCTGTCATCCGTGTTGTCCCTGTCTGAATACTACGTGGTTGCCTCAGATCTTATCTGTTGATCTGAAGCCTGCTGTGCCACGCATTGTATCCTGTATGCATTTGACTATTTTGATGCATGGGTTCTTGTTTTGCTCTAGGATCAGTTGTGCAATCCTGTATTTGTAGTTGACAGCTAGATCTGTGTCGAAATGATTTATTAGCATAATGACCAGTCAGCCGGTGTAATCTTGGTCGATTACTCCAGCCAGAACATCAATCCCTTTGTTTGCAAGCCCTGATCTAGGGGCAATGCGACCGTAGACTCCATTGGGCATCCTTATCTTTATGCCAGTATCGATGTTTTCTTTTCTGTGAGCAGGGACGATGGTCTCTTTGGCCAAATATAAGTCATATCCGGCCGCTTTGTTGCTCTTCTGCTCTGGTGCCATAGCTCATGGGTCATCTAAGTAGATGTCGAGCTTTTCGGTCTTTTTCTTAACTTGTCGAACCTTCCTTTTCTTAGGCTGTTTAGTCGAGTCCTTCATGTCAATGTCCTCAGCAATGATGATGGGTTCTGTATCCACATTCATTTTTTCATCTAGAGAGGAATTAAGCCCCGGTTTTACCCCCGGGCAAGCCATGATTTTGTGGAGCTCCTCTTGGGCTGTACAAAGGGAATCCTCACTGCATACAGAACTCGCATCATTGTCCAAATACTCTGAGCCCCCTGCTTGACTCACAATGTCCATTGCAGAGTGGTACCCTTCTTGGTCATTGTTGTCACTTACTTCTTCGACGTTGAGAAGATGAAGACGATTCAATGTGATCTTGCTTACCTCTGTCTTCTTGGAGGCAGTTGCCTCCTCCTCGTCATACTGGGTGGCCAGTCGTTTCCACTCGTCGTCAGTTAGCTCTCGAATCTGTTTGGCAGGTTTCAAACCAGATGGCCGAGTTTGAGTGGTGCTGCTTGTAGCGGCCGCGTATGACTTGCTGGGTGTATACTTATACCCTGCATCGCACATGGGGATGTGCCAGGTGGGGGAAGTGCAGGTGGAGGTTGGTTGTTCACCCATTTTCTTCCCACAGAACTTACACGGTCTGTTGGCAGCCAGCGAGTCGTAGGTCTTCTTGGGGTTGGGTGGAGAGTCCTTCTTCTTCCCCTTTCCCTTTGACTCCTCGTTCTTCTTTTCCTCGGCGTGATCCTGTGCTCGTCTCCACGAGGCTTGGTCAAAGTCCATGATGGCCTCCTTCCAGGGTTGGTACTTCTTTGGTACCAGGATTTTGTGACACTGGAAGTCGTGCTGCGTTGAGAACGAGGTGTATACCGGCTCATAGACTGAGGACGGTACATTTTTCTCAATTGCTTGCAGGACGAACTCATTGTCCATGTCGACTCCTGCTTCTTGGCACAGCATTTCAATCTTGGTGAAGTACTCGTTTGACCTACCGAAGATCATCTTTAGACCGGTGAGTTGCCGGTGCACTTGCTTTTCCTGGTCTGGGTCCTCGAACCTGGTGAAAAGCTCCTGTTTAAAGTAATCGAAGTGAATCTCCCACCACCCTGACTCCTCATTGAAGTACATGGTGAACATGTTGGCAAGCCACTGGTCCACCTTGTTGCCTCAAATGTATGACATCACACATTCAATTTTGTCATGCGACGTTTCCATGTACTGGTGTTGTGATGCCAGGTACTGGATCATCCTCATCCACCAGGCGTGGAACTTTACTTTGTTGTCGTCGAAGATGGGTGGTTCTTTCACCGTCCTTCACCTGGACTGGCTGTAGATTGGTGGGTTCCATGACGCAGGGATAGGGGTGTAGGTTTCGCAGTTTCGGTCGCTAACCTGTGGGATTTGCCATTTAGGTGGCACGCTGCATGTCTTGTTTAATTTGAGCAGATCGAACTGCCTTTGGTATGCTGTGTCTCTGTCGTCGAGTGGTTTTTAACCCGATCTCATCCTGGGACTAGGCTGTGGGGCTCACGGTGGATCTGCCATCCGCTTGGAGGGAGATGGGGTGTCAGAGTCATCTTCTTCAATCATCTCCTTCAGCCTGTCTGCTTCCTTCTTCTTTCTCTCACACTCCCGGTGTTGTAATCTGACCGCACTGTGGATGTAGTCCTCGATGTGGTCATTGTCCCAGTAGCCAAGTTTAGACAGGGCTTCAGCGTACGTACCCACCCTGGTGTGGAAGTTGGGGGACGTTGGTCTTGATGGGTATTCTTCATCGTCCCACTTGTGGCATACCCACTCTGGCTTTTGTTCAGGTGCTGGTATGATTGGTGGTGGTGTAGTGATGTGGGTTTGTGCAGGGGGTTGTTGTGTGTCCATCCCACCTGTGTTGTCGTTGATGTCTAGATTAAAAAGGGGAGGTAACTCGTCCTCTCCTTCTCCTGCTCCTGCAAATGGGTTCCGATGTAGGGGCCATTCATGTTCTATGACATCCCTGGCAGTGGTGTACCTGCACTTGTCATCCTCCTCTTCCTCGATGAACAATTCCATCGGTTCGGCCCATGTACCAAACTTTCTACTGAGCCTCTCGAACTCTAGTCGGTCGGCTTCATCGTGCTTGTCGCACATTTCCTCCACTTGATGCAGAGCGTACTGTGAGGGTACGTTGAGAATGCCACCTACATACCCCAACCTCCCATGTTCATTCTCCTTTGCCTTAAGGTGTCACGCTCATGATTGACTTGCCGTCTCCTGCAACGGTTGACTTGTTGGTTGAGGGTGTCTCCCTCCCACGATGCTGCTGTTCTCTCCAAGTCTTCTTCCCACATGAGAGATCAGAGCAGTGCTGCTACTCACCCTGTGTTCCATATTGAAGACCAAATAGTTTGATACTTATTTGGTTGATATACTTGCCGGTGTTATGGTTATTCCGATTTTTCGAACACTGGCAGAACTCACCATTGGGTGAATACAATACAGGGACTTGTTGCACAACCAACCCCCCTGGCTACTCGTGACTGTACTGGGCACATCCCCAGTTGTACTAGCATATAGGGCGCATTTCGACTCTGGCAGATCCAACTCTGCCCTCGTTACATGTTCATCTTCTAGTAGCTGATAGATGGCATTCAACCGCCATCATCCCTACTCATCATTTCTATCTATCATCTCAGATATATCACTACATACCTATCAAACATTTCATACTATAGCATAGATAGTATCAGTGTCATCTGGGACAGACTTGACCCCTGAAACCCAACGTAGTATATAAACTCATGTACTTATTGTCGAGGCTCTTCAGCTCGACCTTGTTGTACAAACAAGAAGTCTTATACTCGTTCTCAAATGTAGGAAACTATGCTCAGTATCTCCAAGATCTCGAACGACTAAGTCCTTGAAGTGCACACTTGACTTCTTGGACTTAGGCAAGTCTCATATCCTATTAGACTTGTGAACCGAACAGATTATATCCTCTAATGTGTATTGGATATTGAACGATCCCCTAGAGTCTTTGACTTAGGGCCCAAAGGCATTTACAGATATATTTGCCTTGCACTCGTCTGCTGGACTACATGCAGAAGAATGATCTATATTCACACATCGAATATACAAACGGGCATTTGACCCGTATTTGACCCATAACAGAAGCTGGTTATACCAAGAAACAAAGAACTAATGGGAAAAATCATTTTCTCATTCCACGACACTGTTTCAGCTGGACACTCTGGTACAAACAACACATATATGGCAGTCCACCACATGTATTGGTGGCCAAAGATGTGCAACAACATCTGCCAATACATCAAAGCCTGCATCAAGTGTCAAGCAGCAAAGCCCAACAGATCCAAATAAGCCGCACCACTCAACCCAAATCCAACACCCACACACAATTGGGAGAACATTTCTGTAGACATGATCATGGGACTCCCCACATCCAAGGGTCATGATGCCATCATTGTAATTGTAGATATGAAATCCAAGGACTATATAGCTGTACCAACAACAACTGAGCTAACAGCCGAAGGCTGGGCAAACATATTCATAGATAAAGTATATACACAACACAGACTACCAAAGAAAGTATCTAGTGACAGAGGACCACAGCTCATAACAGAATTCATCAAGGATGTACACCATAGATTAGGCATAGAAGGAAACCTCTCCACAGCATTCCACCCACAAACCAACTGGCTGGACTTACTTCCATTAACCAGCTTCATGTACAAATGTCATGTACATAGTAGCACAGGCTACAGCCCCTTTTACCTTACACACAGCTACCATCCATCTACTGGGGTAGAAGCACCAGAAGTAGAAGGGGGGATGGAAAGCGTGAAGGACTGGGTCAAACACATGCGCAGCATATCCCAAGCCATCTCAAAGAACCTTGAGTGAGCCAAACTTCAAATGAAGGAGTGCTACAACTGGAAACGAACTGACCCCCAAGGGTACAAACCAGGCAACATGGTTTGGGTCGACGGTCAAAACATAAACATGGGTACTCCAACTAAGAAGCTCAACTCAAAGTGGTATGTACCATGCAAGATCAATGAGAAGGTTAGACATGGGGCAAATTGTTTAAACCTACCTGCAGACATGTGTGGAATATACCCAGTCTTTAATGAAGTACTACTACTACTGTACACACCACCAGCCTTCCCCAATCAGAACCACAATCAAGAACCCTCAGGCAATGATGTCACAAGTTGACATGGAGGCCTGGTGCTGTAGGTAGTCACGTGACAGATAGCCTTATGGTATGTTTTCTGGTTCACTCAGTGTTTATGATACATTAGTGGTACTGTAGTTATGGGTTGCGATGTATGCATGGGCCGTAGTACTTTAGGGTAGCTCATATTGCCTTGGTGCAACACATGTACATAAGATGCACTTGTTACGGTCCGCACAGAAACATCTGAATATCTTTTATTGATGCCTCACTGGAGGAGGGACTTAGCATTCAACCACTGTACCGTGCGCTCATTTCTAGGGATCCCTGCTTAATCAGTGACCCTCGTTTCATGTACAACAACCCTATGCCCATAGTCTCACGGTGTATCAGGTTCTAGTTGATATCTTGTGCCTAACCACAGGACTCCTGCATTTCAGCCACTGTTGCGCTCAACTGCAATGTCTCAGCTTAGTTATCTTAGCGTACTAACCTTATGGACTTAGTGTGTCACGGATAAATAAAGTCGTGCAGCCTTCCCCCCTGGTCTATTGACCTCCATACTTGCGCTTTAGGCGTATTGCAAGAGGTGCTACTGCCTCCCAAAAGTTAGCGAGTCATGTGACCTCAATTCAGTAGGTCACATGATCCACTAACTTCTCAGATTAGATAGCGGCACCAGGTACCATCACAGGCGCCTTGTCAGGTGACCCTATCTCTCCAATCTAAGCCTAGACGTTACTAGGCACCATAACTACATCATAGTGACATCATTAGCCTGGACTCAACCTGGCAGCGTCATTACTGATATCATAGTGACCTCATAGATCTATTCATACATAGATAAGGCCATTACCAATCCAAGTGAGCTATCTTTAGGGTAGCACACCATTATGACAACATATGTCACCATTAGGCTTACTCAGCCTACTATGCACAGACCACCTTAGTTTAGGGCGGTCTTGCCTACCAATAGTGTACATGCTATCTCATGTATATAAATACAAAGGCGTCTAGGGCTTATTCCCTAGACTCAACAATCTAAGCGTTCAACCATGAATGATAGGGGCATTTCCCTTTTCCCTTCCTACTCCCTTGCTATATGAGACTATGCGCCATCAAAGCCTTTCCAGTTGGATTGGCTCCTTTTAGACGACTTGGACTTGTATCCTCGACCGTCACTAGGACTTGCGCCCTTTGGTATTGGAAGTCACAGGATTGTGACATAGTGGTAGCAGTACCAAGGACACTATGACCCCAGTTACAGAATCGTAGTATAAAACCCTGTTGTAAATACCGGTCGAGTTCCTCAGCTCGACCTTGTTGAATCACAAGGATCTTATACTTGTTCTCAAAGGCTTGAGCAATTAAGCCTGCAGCTAGTATATCGACACTCGACTCCACTGAGTCCAACGAGTAGTGTGCTACTCAATACGCTGAGTAACTCGACTTAGTTATTTCAGCTGAACCGATATTCAATCCGTAACACTAGACGTGTATATATACCGTACTTTGAGTTGCTTAGGACTCAGACTAGTTCATCTATCGACTACTGCTATTAGCCCCCCAAGCTAGTAGCTTCTTACCTCTGCTTATAACCCTTGTACACGTCCTACAAAGGCCTCAACAAACATATAAGTAAGTTTGTGTCAGAAGGATTCCCAAAGTAGGCATAGATTGGCCACAAAGATGCTGACCCAAAGCTGGCAAGACGAGTGGAGTCAGACCATAGCATTATGGGAACCATGGCAGCTTCAGTTCCCTCAGGATCATCAGGATGTGGATCTACAGCCTGAATCTTGGTGTCTTCCTCCAGCATAGCATTGCTGTTGAAGAGCTCAGAGTATATTCGAATGTCCTCATACTCTGCTTCTGAATCACCAGCTTCTGAGTCATCCTCACTCCTTGATTGATCTATCTTTGGACAATGCCAGAATTGCCTATGAGGCGCCCAGTGATATCGATCCACATCAGATCCCTGAAATGCAGCTATGATGATGTCAAGGAGAGGACAGTAGTGGATGTTGTGGACTTCAAACATCGGTGCTTGATCCTCTGATGTATGGTGAATGCCCTCCTTGGGCACATGGACATGCACGGAAGTCTCAATCCACCCATCTGTTGATCTGAGTGCTCTGTTAGTCTTTCTGAATTCATCAAGACGAGCACTTTCACGTGCAATATTAATACCAATGCGATGCTGTATGTCAAAGTCAGAGTGGAGTAAGATTTGGAGGAGGGCTTCAAACTGTTTAGATGACCTGAGATTTGAACTTCTATTCACCCATTCCATTAGCATGAATAATGTTGCATTTAGAAATGGCTCGTATGAGTTATATGCAGGGCTTGTGTCAGAGCTTTCACCATCAGGGGTATCACCATCAGGGCTTCATTGCATGGGCTTGTCATAGATGATATCAGAGTCCTCTCTATCTGCAGGAGCAGTCCTAGGCTTCTTAGGATATGATCGGAACACATTGAATGTATTAGGTTCTGTATCATATGTTGTAGGTATATGTGGCACATGCTCCTGGCCATCAAAGTCAGAATTCTCTGCCTCAGGATGTGTTTCCGGCTCAGGTGATGGAATAACGGGAGGTTTCAGGGTGGAGAAGTGACATTTGATATGCATGGGAAGGCCTGAAAGAGAAGATGGTAGAAAGTCGACTAGAGAGCGAGGGGGATGGTGCACATGCCCAGAGTGGCTTGCCGAGGAAGGCACATCCTCCGAAATGTTAATTGCAGTGCTACTAGTGGGGCCTGCAACAGCCTCTTCTGCAACTAAATCTTTATATTGGAATGGCTGTACACAGCTGTAATTTTGAATAATTCTATTGGATTCTAAGGTACAAACTGGCTCATAAGGCTCCAGATCATGATGCTCCTGCCGCTCATCCACCACATCCAGATTGCCTTCCCCACATAAATATTTTGAAGCTCTCTCTACCTCCTTCCCCTTATGTTTCTCTGCATTGTTTTGAGTCTTTATCCTCAAAGTATCATCTCTGAACACCTGGTTCTGCTTGCATTGACCTAAGTGGCTGCTGAGTGCATGCCAGTCCCTGAAGTCCTTCCACCCACAGGCAAAGCACACCAGCATGATAGTAGCCCAGAGATACTGGTGGGAATGAGCTGTCCATACGAAGCTAATTCAGAATAGTGTGGCAGCAAGTGACTGCAAGGAAGGTTAGACTTAGAGAACTTGCACCAGAAAACTCACGTGTTCATCAGCACATTCATGTGACATCTCCCCAACATGTTTGTGGTGTATCAGTGCATCATAGGTTTTAGGCTCCATTGTGGACTTGTCCAGTGGCTTCACTGCACTTCCTCTGCATTCCATCCTGCTTTCTCAGATACCCACTTTATTGAGCTATTCAGATCTATATGGCTTCTGAACACTCTTCAGCAAAGAGCACCTGTAAGCAAAAAGAAAAGGACACTGACAAGTCACGTCAAAACCAGGCATCATGGAAATGCAAGAACCAGAACATTCCCCAGGAAGATAGCTCATCTGATCCAGAGATAAGAAGGCACAGGTCATCTGCTAGGTCCAGGGAAGTGGCTGAAACTAGTGATGTGCAGGGCCCGACCCGGCCCAAAAGCCCCGGCTTTGGCCTGGCTTTGGACGGCCCACGGCTTTCCAAAGCCTCAGGCCGGGCCCTCACTGACGGCTCACGGCTCGGCCCGGCCTAGGCCGGGGCCGAGCCGGGGCCTACCACTGCTAGGATAGTCATCACTATAACTTCAAAAGTTTGAAGTACATCATTTCCAGCTGTTCCTTGATGAAAAGGAACATTGAGACCTACATTTATAGTAGGATTGAGTGTCAAAATAACCTTCCACTGGCACAGCGTTCAGTAGCGTACCTGCCATATGGGGTATCGTATAGGCGCCCAATGTTACGGTCCGTATGATTCCGTATATTTTGACGCCTCACTGGAGAGGAGGACTTAGCGTGCAACCGCTGTATCGACCGATTATTCTTAGGGTCCCTGCTCAACCACCGACCCTCGTTTCATGTACAACAACCCTACGCCCCTAGTCTCATAGCGTATCAGGTTCTAGGTGATATCTCTTGTATATCTACAGAGCTTCTACGTTTCAGCCATTGTTGCGCTCAACCGCAGCGTTTCGGCTTAGTTATCGTAGCGTACTAACCTTATGGACTTAGTGGTAGCAGTACCAAGGACACTATGACCCCGATTACAGAATCGTAGTATAAAGACCCTGTTGTAAATACTGGCCGAGTTCCTCAGCTCGACCTTGTTGAATTACAAGGATCCTATACTCGTTCTCAAAGACTTAAGCAATTAAGTCTGCAGCCAGTATATCGACGCTTGACTCTGCTGAGTCCGACGAGTAGCACACTACTCGATACGCTGAGTAACTCGACTTAACATCTCAGCTGAACGGGTATTCGATCCGTAACAGAAGGTCGAGCTCTTAACAGACTCACTTACCAAGAGTGCAAGTCCATGCAACGCTTTGACCTGGATCTCCCAAACCGGTTGATCCATCTGCTCCCCGAAGAATACAGACGCATCTACTACGAAGACAAACACGAGTGGAGAGATCCCCCCGCAGGGTTCTTTACGAAAGGAGGGTATCTCACCGTCCCGACTCCAGACAGACTTATTCCCTCGTGGGTACAGTTACCCCCATCCTCGAACGACCCCTGGGAGCAGACGCGCGCCGCTTTCGAACGCTTCGGAAACGTCGCAAACTTGATGACACCGACCATCACCATATCTCGAACAGGCGATGGACAACTCGGAGGACAGACAACGAACCCCAACCCTGCCGGAGGAAGCATGGGTCTGGGAGGTACAACCTTGGGCGGAAGTGCTGTTCCGGGAAGCAGCGGCACGGGCCAGGGCGCAGGGGGAGTGGCCAATATCCCTCCGCCAGTTAATAATCCGCTACCTGGAAATCCTAGCGGAACAAACCCCACCGGACCAGGAGCGTCTGGAGGAGGAGGAATTCCTGGAGGGGGAGGTCCCCCCGGGGGCGGAGGTCCCCCGGGCGGCACCGGTAATCCAGCAGGCGGCGCAGGAGGCAATCCAGGAGGACCGCCAGGCGGAGGAGGAGGACCACCAGGCGGAGGAGGCCCCCCAGGTGGAGGGAACCCCGCGGGATGGGGCGGGCAGTTCGCCCCACCAGGGCGAGGGAACCGCATAAAGCTCGCCACCCCCGAACCCTTCAAGGGAGAACGAAAGAAGCTACAACGCTTCAAGAATGATTGCAACACATGGTTCACCATGTTCGCGGCAGACTATCAGACCGACGATCAGAAAATCCTCTTCATCATGTCCTACATTCGAGGAAGCGACCGAGTAGACCAATGGAAGGAGAACGAGAACTACTACGCCAAACACACAGACCCGGCGACAGGAGCATTCGTCCTCCCCACGCTACTCCAGTTCAGTGCAGAGTTCGACGCCGCATTCGAGCCCATCGAAGAGAAACAGAAAACCAATGACGATCTCTTCGACCTCAGGCAGGAGAAGAAGAACATCGACGACTTCAATATTGAATTCGATAACCTCGTAGGGAAAATGGGACTGGACCGACAACAATGCAACCCACTCCTCGTCACCTTGTACAAGAGAGCCATCCGACCCGCACTCGTTACGCACATCATAAATATTGTTCCCCCCGTCGTAACCCTCACAGACTGGATGAAACAAGCATCCATCAACGAGAACAATTATAACACGTTCATCAAAGGACGAGGAGACCCCAAGAAGAAACCCCAGTGGCGACCCAAGGGACCTAGCTCCCCAACCACGCCGACTCCCATGAAAGACCCAAACGCAATGGACGTTGACCGAATGTCCACAGAAGAGCGACGCAAGCTCCAAACTGAGGGGCGGTGCTTCAATTGTAAGGAGAAGGGCCACCTCTCCAACAACTGCCCGAAGCGAAAGAAGAAGTTCCCCGCGAAGGGCAAAGCTCGAAAGGTAGAGGCCGTAGAAGAGGGGAACCCCGCCGCTCACACGGAAGAGGAAGACACCGAGGACGAGGACGATGGAGCCACCGCAGTAGAAGAAGCGGTTAACGCAATCAGGATTCTCAAAGCTAAGAACCCCTCGTTCCTTGCCCAGATTCTCGATAACCAGGATTTCGAATAGGGAGGAAGCACACGGTCTTACCTCCCGAAAGCGCAGCTCATGTAATTACCTCGTATGAACGCGACCGGTCGCTGTTTATCCCCGTAACCCTGAAGCTGCAGAAAGCCGTGAAAGTAAACGCCCTCATCGACTCGGGAGCCATGTCCTCCCTGATCCATTCAAAACTTGTCATTCGACACCGAATCGTGACTCGACCTCTAAGAAACCCAATCACCGTCCGGAACGTCGATGGAACCACCAACAAGGACGGACAGGTAGATCGGGAAGTCTACCTCCCCGTCCAATACGGAGGAAAGGAACGAAAAGTCCGCTTCCTCGTAGGAAACATCGGAAAAGAAGAAATAATCTGACACAGACTAGACTGTGGGACTCACACTATAACCTAACAAGCGACTTGAAGGAGTTTGCTGGAGGTTGGTGAGGAGGCTAGTGGGCGCAAGCAGAGATGATATGTAACTGTGCGAATGCAGAGAACAAATCTAAGGCTTATCCGCAGTGATAGCCCTACTTATATACATGCTTTGTTTGGTTACCGGTAAGGGAGCCAAACATGAAGGTGGTCTGTGCGCAGACATAACTAATATGGTTAAGTCGTAAACTACAATAGACCATGTGCGCCGGTAATGGCCGCACCAGTAAGATCGTTTGTTTGGACCGTAGGTCCAGGTTGTGGAAGTGGCTGTAGCTACGTTAGTAAGCCATGCATGTGATTCTTATATACCGGTATCGGGATATGAGTAATCGTAAGGGCATTGGCATGTGATAACGAGCGGGCCGCTTATCCAATTGTACTGACATAGCCCGGTATCGGGATATGAGTAAGGCGCGTGACACCGGAGGTTAGTCCGCTGAGTCATTGACGCGTACGGGCGTATTATGTACGTGTTGTTATGACAGGTTGACGTATACCGCGTTGTGTACGTGTTGTTTGGTTGCGTGTACGTGTAGACGGGCGCTTAGCAGCGTAAATGTCTACAAGGTCGTAGAAATACCAGATAAATAGGTAAAAATACGGGAAAAATAGTGGCATGTCCCAAATCTGTGACATTACCCCCTCTTCAGGTTTCATTGTCCCTAATGGAACGATTACTTTCCTGTGGAGCCGAAACCACCAGTACCGCGCTCGGATTTAATCTTTTCAAAGTAAGATTTTCCGTGTAGCGTAATGTGCGGGTCCTTAGCAACTTCGCAGATGAGCTGAGCAATCTTATCGCCGGCCCGAATATCGATAGATATGTCGGAGTGATTCCGGAGAATGATGATTACTTCGCCTTGATAATCGTGGTCGATGACGCCACCCATTACGTCTATGCCTTTGCGTGCGAGACTAGAGCGGGGGGCGATACGGCCGTAAGTGCCGAAAGGTACCTGGATTTTCAGTTTGGTATTGTATTCTGTCTGCCCGTGAGCTGGCAGAACGTCGCCTGTTGCAGTGTACAGGTCAAACCCAACCGAGTCCTTGGTTCCCTTTTCCGGCATTCGGCCGCCTTCACCGACTACGATTTTCAAGTCCGCGTTTTGGTTAATGTCAGCTGACATCCATCCCCCGTCGGGGTGTCTAACCATGCGCTGCTTAGGATCTTTCGCAAATTCTTCGCGATACTGCGGCCAGTCGTCTGGCCACGTGCATTCGTCGGCTTCCCAGTCGTCGCTGTCAGGGTCGAAGACATGAACTGCTTCTTTCCTTCTAGCTGATCGCCTGAGGGGAACATCCTGCATCGGGATAGGGTGTGAAGCCTTGTATTCCTGCAGAATGTCATATGCCGAGTCGAGATCGGCCTCGCGTACCCAGGAGTCGTCATTGATACCGAATCCCTTCCATCGGATTCTGTATTCAACTCTTCCTGCGCGGAGACGATGATCTAAGATCTTCTCGACTTCCCATAGTTCCTCGCCATCGACCATTTCTGGTTGAGGCTCTGGTTTCTTCTGGTGCACAGGGTCCTTGTACATGACCAACTTGGAGGCGTGAAATACTGGGTGATAGGCCCTGTATTGCTCGTCCATATGTACCCTGAAGGTGACCGGAGATAATTGTTCAATTATCCTAAATGGTCCCAAATAGCGTGGACTAAGACTTCTCTCGGAGTCTTGCCAGCTACGGGCGTCAACGAGAACTTTGTCGCCGACTTTAAACGGTACCGAGCGCTTATGTTGATCGTAGTACCAAGACCAGCGTTCAGCAGCCAATTTCATAGCTGCCTTAGCTTGTTCTTGTGCTGACCATCGTTCGTAAGCAATGACATTTAAGTCCGTGTATTGTGTTGGACGTAAATTTGTAGGTCCTGCGTTAGGGTGCCTTCCTAGTTCGACAAAGAATGGGCTATTCTTTGTTGTCTCACTAGCCGCGTTGTTGTACGCGAATTCAGCCGTAGGGAGAAACCATGACCAATTATCCTTTTGAATAACATCGATGTAACATCTAAGATATTGTTCCAGGATCTGGTTAACTCTCTCCGTCTGGCCATCCGCTTGCGGGTGATAGGCGGTTGTCATTGACCGTTGGATTCCCAATTGCTCACACCATCCCTTGAATAAGGCGGCTGCGAATTGCGGGCCTCTATCCGAAATGATTTGTTTCGGAAGTCCGTGGTTCGGATAAATCCGAAGGTACAGGAGGTTCGCTAATTCTTTTGCCGTTATCTTGTCTGACGTGGGAATGAAGTGTGCTCGTTTGGTAAGCCGGTCCACTATTACCATAATAGCATTGAATTGTTTCAATTCGCCGCTGGGCGGTAGGTGGACGATAAGGTCAATTGTGACGGTGTCCCAAGGTGCTTCCGGAACTGGGAGCGGTTGCAGGGGTCCGTACGGGGTCTGGTTGTGGTTCTTCATGCGTTGACATGTGTCACAACCTTCCACGTATTGCTTTACCATCGTGGTCATTCCAGGCCACCAGTAATTACGTGATAGAAGTTCATAGGTCTTCCATCGTCCGAAGTGTCCGGCCGTCACATGGTCATGATGTAACTCCAGAATCTTCGTGCGCAATTCCTTAGGCTCTTTTGGAACGTACACTTTTCCTCGTCTGAGGAGTAATCCGGCCTCCATGTTCCATTCCTGGAGATCTTTACCGAATTCCTTGGGACCACTTTTCAGTAGTTCCTGGTAATCCTTGGTAATTTGATCGTCCATGAGGGCTTGTCGGATTTGTCGGAGGAGGTCCTCGTCGCCTGATTGTATCTCCTGCTGTGACGCTTCTAGCGCCCTAACCGTAAAGTATTCCGGTTTCAGCAAAATTTGATCGCGATTGTCGAGTTCCACCCCCTCTTCATGGTCTGGCCTCCGTGACAGAGGATCGGCCGTAAGCATTGTTTTACCGGGTTTGTGACACATGGTGAAGTTGAACCTTGTCAGGTAAAGACTCCAACGTGCCTGTCTCCGGGTTAGCCGTTGTGCCGATTTGAAATATGTCAGATTGAGATGATCCGACCATACTTCGAATTTATGTGGGTGTCCTTCGAGGTAATGTCTCCATTCCTCTAGAGCGCGGATGATTGCGAGCAACTCCTTATCGTAAATCTCATAGTTCCTTTCGGGTGCTGATAGAGATTTCGAGTAAAAGGCTACCGGGTGCCAGAGCTTATCCTCCGAAGAGTATTGCGATAGCACTGCACCAGTTGCGTAATCGGAAGAATCCGCTTCCACGCGGAACGGGGACTCCTGATCTGGGATCCGGAGTATTGGAGCCGATGTGAAAGCTTCCTTGAGAGTTTGGAAGGCTTCCGCTTGTTCGGGTCCCCAGTTCCATTGCGTGTTTTTCTTGGACAGCTCGGTTAACGGCTTAACCACTTTGGAGAAATCTTTAATGAACCGACGGTAGTAGTTGGCGAAGCCAACAAAGGCCTGGACGTCCTTCACCTTGGCAGGTGTAGGCCAGTCCATTACGCCGGCTACCTTCTTAGGGTCCATTTCGACTTTTCCTTTGGAAATAATCATTCCCAGGTATTCAATACTGCTTTGTTCGAAGAAGCACTTTTCAGGCTTTGCGAACAAGTCGTTGTCTTGCAAGATTTGTAATACTTGCTTGACAATACGACGGTGTTCCAACAGGTCGTTTCCGAACACAAGGATGTCGTCTAGGTAGACAATGACCTTTCCTTCTCTGATAAGGTCACCTAGGATATCGTTCATCATGTGTTGGAACGTGCTGGGTGCATTACAAAAACCGAAGTACATGACTACAGCTTCGTAAAGGCCGTTAGGCGTAATGAATGCGGTCTTCCATTCATCTCCCTCCTTGATTCTTACGTTGTTGTAACCCCAACGCAAGTCGAGCTTCGTAAATATCGAAGCCTGGCTAAGCTTATCGATAAGCTCGTCTATGCGTGGGAGAGGGTACCTGTTTTTAATGGTCAAGTCGTTTACTTTTCGGTAATCGACTACCATTCGGGCTCCGCCGTCTTTTTTAGGGACGAAGAAGACCGGGCTCGCGATCGGAGATTTCGAGTGTCGGATGTAGCCCTTCCGTAACTCTTCCTGAATCCACTGATCTAGCGAGTTCGCTTCCTGAGGAGACATCTTGTATGCCTTACTCGGGGGCGGTAGTACCGCGTCATCGGGGAAGTCGATGGCGTGGTCGTATGGTTTCCGTTCGGGCATTCTTTCGGATGCGCGTTGAGAAAATACCGTGGGACCAAACTCCTGGTATTCCTCCGGAACCAAGGATTTCCATTTCTGGAGATCCGCATCTGTCAGGAATTCATCATCCGACTTCTCCGTTATCGACTGAATGGCATCGATAAGGAGTTCCGTTCCTTCGTCAAGGGTGTTTACCCAAGCGACAAAGGGATTCTCCGGCTCCTCTAAGCCGAGAAAATCTATTGGAAAGTCATTGATGATCTGATAGATGTTGCGGGGTTCGATTTCGTCCTCTTCCTCAGAAATCGAAACCCGTTTGCCATGTTTGCATTTTTCCGTACACCGATATGTGAAGGTTCCTTCCGGCCAGTTGAAGTCCGGGTTGTGTTTCAGGAACCAATCATATCCGAGGATCACATCCGCATTCTGTACGTCCATTACGTACAAGAATTCGGTGGACTTATGTTCCTCGTGCACCATATAAGCTTTTACTGCCATATTGATATTACCGGCGGTATTAGAGGTACCGTCGGCGTTGCGAATCTCGAGAGGTGAAGGTAGTTTCTGAGTGACTAACTTCTCCTCGTGTACGAGTTTCTTATCGATGACGCTTATGGATGCACCGGTGTCGATTAATGCCATGGCGTTGACTTTCTTTCCATATACCCACAATTCTACTTCGATGGAAAATGATTTATTGTCGTCTCGGGAATCATTTCCGTGTACATTATACAAAGTAAAAAACTTCAGCGCGGTGGGGTCAGGATGAAAGTATTGTACAGGAGGGGCACGTGTAGCTAGTGTCCTTGTCCTCCGGGCAAAGTCCGTTGCCGAGTTGCCGAATATACCGAGATGGGATACCGGGTGACGTACGACCGCCTTATCTTCCCACAAGATAAGGGGTCTCTGTGAAGCCTCTTCGTAGAGGTGCGCTTCTTCAGGGCGCTGTACACTCCCAGCCGCTGCGGGGCTGGTGTGTTCTTTACAGAACGTCTTCGAGACGTGTGGTTGGGGCGAGGGGAACCGAGATGGTCCCGACATTGGCGACGGTGGTGGCGGGGGCCGAGGGTCCTGCTGAGCTTGAGTCAGCCGTCACTTCTTCCCAGATCGTTCGGGCACGATACGTCTTGCCATCCGCGGGGGGCGCCGAGTACGGCTTCTTGCCAGAAGCCTGTCCCTTTCCACTACCCGAAGGAGCAGCCGTGGTCTTTCCAGACGCGGCAGCTGCATCCTTCGCCCTTTGTTGCTCGGCCCGCTGAGCGGCAGGCACGAATGTTCCCGCGGCCTTGTCTGCCGCAAGCTTAGGACATTTGTTGAAGTAATGTCCTGTCTGCTTGCAGTATGTGCAGACGGCGTTGGTGGTGTCGGCGGGGGCTTTGGCGGGCGCCTTTCCCTTGTCCTTCTTTTTCTCCGACTTCTTCGCAGAAGCGGAGGACGTCTCCTTCTTTTCGGCAGGGGCCGAGTCCTTCTTGCCGACCTTCTCGAAGATCGAGCCCTTGATCTTGTCTGGATATGACGTTTGGTACATTTCCAGAGCGAAGTCGATCAGAGGTTCGATGTCGGTCGGGGCCTTGAAGAACGGAGTCTTGCCGAGGACGTTTAAGGTGTCCTTAACCTTTTCGGGGAGAGTCTCGGTGAATTCCCACACCAGAGTCTCGTTGGCGGTTTCGGAGAGCCGGCCGAGGGTGCGGAACCGTTCGCAGTAATTGAAATAGTTCGATTCTGCCAGTTCCTTGCCCTTCGTGCCGTAGTAGCCGCGAATTTCCTTCTTCGCGATCTCCTTATCCGTCATCTTCCCATATTGCACCATTACGGATTTGGTGAAGTCCTCCCAGGTGCCGAGAGGTTCACCGTTTCCTGCCTTCTTGATGAGAGGCGAGAAAAACTTGTATGCGTCCCCTGTGACGCGGAAGAGGGCCGTGGTGATACGGTCATGGTCGTCGTAGACCCTGAGCGTACCGAAGTACAGGCCCATCTTTTCCACCCATTCCTGTGCGGTCACCTTTCCAGATGATCCAGAGAATTCTGGGGGAGGGGGGATTTTCAGGTTTTGAGGCAGACCTGGAATCTGCGGGGCGACGGCTGCTGCAGCGGCAGCTGCAGCTTGAGCGGCGGCAGCGGCCTCGGCTGCTCTGGCTTGAGCATGACCGGGGGCCGGTGCTGGGTCTTCCGGGGGCGTGCGGGCGCCGGGAGGGTTGGGGACGGAGGGGTTCTTTCGGCTCCTCCGAAGTTCCTCCTCGACCTTCTCCATGCGCTCGGCAAACGCATCCTCGAGGTCGTCGAGCCGGGACCGGTAGTCCTTTCGGAGCTGCTTCTCCATTTCGGAGAACTTGGCGGTGTACTCCTGCCGGAGTTCCTTGCCAAGGTCCACCAGAGTGGACAGCACCTCGTTGCGGACCGAATTGACCGCTTCGTGTAGCTCGTCTTGGGCCTTCTGTTCGATTGCCCTGGATTGCCCAGCCAGGGAGTCGATTCTGCCATGGATGCGCTCTAGGCGGGCGTGCACCATTCGACCGAGGACGTCGGTGGTGTCGTGGCTTATTGCCGCACTTCGTTGGACGGCGGCGTCGAGGATTGGCCCATGTATGGACCCATCCACCTTGTGGTGTTCCTCCTCGGGGAGGTACGCCTTGAGCTGGTTTTCGACCACGGCGTTGGTCTGCCGTATTGGTCCGGAGAACTCCATTTCCAGAGTGGTGGCGGGCCCGATTGAGCGGGTGCGACGAGCCGGGGGGTAACCGGCAATGGGGGTGCCTGGGCGTGTACCCATGGGGTTGGTCGGAGATTCCCTTTGCGGGGGAACGAACTCCGGTACTTCCTCTTCCTCTTCTTCTTCCTCTTCCTCGCTTAGGTGCTCCAGTGTTACCAGCTGCTGGGTTCCCGAGGGACCAGCTTCCGGGGTCACCGGGCCTTCTGAGCGGAGGCGCATCTTGCGGGGGGCGAGAGGAGTGCTGACGGAGGAGGTGGAAGACATTGTGAATCTGTTTGTGACGAATGTTAGTTTCCGGTTACTCATTGTCTTAGATTCTTAAGAAGGGATTGGGTTTGAAAGCTGCAACTTTCGTTATAGATCACACTCGCACTCTATTTCAGAGTTAAAAGATGATAGTATTTCTACTATACAATCGCGAGTATATCCTCTTCTACCGAAGTAGTTGAGGGCCCTGCCACCTTGTCAGGTGGTGTTACACCGAAGGCAAAAGTAATTTGTAGCGCTACGCATTCTGCTACAATACGAGCCAAGTCCGTACGCCAATCCAAAAAGGAAATACTGCCGAGCTGTTTACAGTACTTTTTCATAATTCTCCAGTCTCTATTGGTGATCCTCCCCCGTCTCGCTCTATCCTTTACGTTATCCACCAAGTCCTCCAATTCTACTACCATAGTATGGAAACGCATGTCGTTTTCCATATGGAAGCCTGGGTAATTAGGGGGATGGTTGGCGAGAGGAGTGAGACGAGTGAGAGTGCCTTCTAGCATGGGAATAACTTGGTCGCATGCTTGGAGAGGCTTCTTCTTCCCGAAGACGAGGGAAGGGTCGAGAATCTTGTGGTTGGCCGGAACGGAAGGTCCGGCCGCCGGGCTGGAGAGACGGAGGGCCAGTGAAGAAGCTGCTGACTTGGCTTCCTTGGCGGCTTGTTTGGCGGCGATTCGCTTATTCAGCTTATCGCGGGCGAGCTTGAGCTTGTTGAGTTCGCGGAGTTCGATAAGGTTCTCCATGGCGGTAATGGAAGCGGCTAGCTTCTCTTCCTCTGTCCAGATACGCTTAGCGAGCGGAACTGGCTTGGGAGGTCGAGGAGCGGGTTTCCCAGCCTCAGCGATGTGCTTTGGCATGTGGACGGGAATCTCCCAAAGATGGAGCTTCCCGGTGTAATCTTCCTTGACAGGAAGCGTGTACGTGACGTCCTCTGCCCGAGGAATGTCGGCGGTGTCGATGCGGCTGAGAAGGGACCGCTTCGCCGGTTTGACGTAAGGGGCAGTGGAGGAGCCACGGGTGCGACGGGTAACGCGGGGCATGATTCTAGAAAGTGCAGCCTTCATGAGAAACGAAGTTTCCCAGTGATACGTCCAAGAACAGGAATGAAAGGGATTATGTAAGGTAGGGTAGTGGACTCCTTTTCAGGAGCAAAGAAGGTGTACTACGGGGCATAATTACTCTTATGTTGCGCGCAAACCCTGTGCCGAGATGGCGCGGATATTCGCATGACCCTAACGGTCAGAGGCGCCGACTCCAGGGGTAGAGTTGCTGACTGCCAGGCCGGTTCCTGGGTCAGATGATTGGGAATCGGATACACGACACCGCCCCGGAGGGGCGCTGCCGGAAAGTGGCTGGGATTTTACATCCCTTAGCCTGTCCATGCTTCAACAATGAGGTTGCCGTCTGTAGCCACATGGGTGTCACATCAGGGCTAAAAAACCACTGTCGATCTAAGATCGCGAGACAGCAGCGCTCCACATCCCGAAGGAGTGGGCCACGCGCTTCTCTTCCAATGGGGCCCCAAATCCGTTTGACCCATGCTCGCACGCCGAGCTGCCCGGAGGACTTATGCTATTGGCTACCGCGAGTGACCTATGGCAGGGTGATTTTTTACGTCACCCCCCTCACTGCTTTTCCCATAACGGGTTCAAAGCAGGTCCCTTACGCCTGGGAGGCGGCTTTGGAAAATTCCCATGCCATCATAATGATGACCCTGTGGATAGTGATGGGGCGCTGAACAACGCTTGCCATGACAGGGGGTTGGGCGCACACAGGCAGACCGTCCCCTTTTCTCCACAGGCGGGTCTTAACCGCGCATAGTCCAAGCTTGTCAGCGAGGACCATGTCTCCTTGACCCTGGAGTCCGGGTTAGGTAGGCCTCCTGCCTAAAAAGGCGGTGTGGCTTCCCTGGTTGCCAATCCTCTGCCGAGAATGGCGATGTATCCCCCAGATCTCAACTATCACCCCAATCGCCTTGTCAGGCAGAAAGGGATGTGCGCAGCAACAAGTAATATACCCCTGTAGGATAGAAACCCAGACCCAAGCGCAAGCGCAAGGGCGGGGGTAGGGGGGAGATTTGTTCTTATGACACAGACTAGACTGTGGGACTCACACTATAACCTAACAAGCGACTTGAAGGAGTTTGCTGGAGGTTGGTGAGGAGGCTAGTGGGCGCAAGCAGAGATGATATGTAACTGTGCGAATGCAGAGAACAAATCTAAGGCTTATCCGCAGTGATAGCCCTACTTATATACATGCTTTGTTTGGTTACCGGTAAGGGAGCCAAACATGAAGGTGGTCTGTGCGCAGACATAACTAATATGGTTAAGTCGTAAACTACAATAGACCATGTGCGCCGGTAATGGCCGCACCAGTAAGATCGTTTGTTTGGACCGTAGGTCCAGGTTGTGGAAGTGGCTGTAGCTACGTTAGTAAGCCATGCATGTGATTCTTATATACCGGTATCGGGATATGAGTAATCGTAAGGGCATTGGAATGTGATAACGAGCGGGCCGCTTATCCAATTGTACTGACATAGCCCGGTATCGGGATATGAGTAAGGCGCGTGACACCGGAGGTTAGTCCGCTGAGTCATTGACGCGTACGGGCGTATTATGTACGTGTTGTTATGACAGGTTGACGTATACCGCGTTGTGTACGTGTTGTTTGGTTGCGTGTACGTGTAGACGGGCGCTTAGCAGCGTAAATGTCTACAAGGTCGTAGAAATACCAGATAAATAGGTAAAAATACGGGAAAAATAGTGGCATGTCCCAAATCTGTGACATAATCCTCAGGTACAATTGGTTGAAAAAGGAGAGCCCTGTCATCGATTGGGCAACAGGGAAGGTCGATATCGCCCCTGACAAAACCACAGAAAAAGCCCGAACAACCGACACCATAATCCAACTCGACACTGTCAAAATGACAGTAGCCCCCGAAGGGAAGCTCCCAACGCGAGGAACCGACGGCGCCATTGGATACGACCTATACGCCTCAAAGGATGATGAAATCACCCCTGGGGGATGGAAGGCGATCCCCACCGGGGTTCGGATGGAGATCCCGAAAGGATCTTACGGGAGGATAGCCTCACGATCGGGCCTCACGCTCAAACATGGGCTCACGGTCGGGGCAGGAGTGATTGATCCTGACTATCGCGGAGAAGTCCAAGTCATCCTGTTCAACCAATCGACGACACCTCATCGTATCATTCCCGGAATGCGCATTGCGCAAATAATATTTGAACAAGCCCTCACCCCCGAAGTAGTCCAGGTAGAGGAGCTCGATGAAATGAAAAGAGGGGATGCGGGTTTCGGCTCCACCGACACTCGGCAGCCAGTGGAGGACCCCATCTCAGACGAAGAATACCAACTACTCAGGAGATTCATCCAAACCCAGAAACTGGTCGCCCCTAGAACCAGGAACCCAAGGCGATTCCGGCAGGAAAGCGCAGCCCTATCCTGCATACGCAAGGCAATGACGAAATCCCAGAAACTCTCCGAGATAAAGGAAAGGGGGCCCACGGAGGACGCCCTCCCCGAACACCTGAAAGACTTCGCACACATCTTCAGCAAGAAAGCAGCAGCCGCGTTTCCCCCCTCAAGACCGTGGGACCATGCTATCGAACTAAAACCCGACTTCGTACCCCGGGACTGCAAGGTATACTCGCTGTCCCCCAGAGAACAAAAGGCCATGGACGAATTTCTGGCAGAAAATCTCGCCAAGGGATTCATCCGACCATCGAAGTCCCCCATGGCGTCCCCCGCCTTCTTCGTCCCAAAGAAAGATGGAGGGTTAAGGCCCTGCCAGGACTACCGATACCTAAACGAAGGAACGGTTAAGAACGCTTATCCCCTACCCTTGATATCCGAACTCATCGAGGGGCAAAGGTGTTCACCAAAATGGACCTGCGAGCAGGATATAACAACGTACGGGTCCGAGAAGGCGATCAATGGAAGGGCGCATTCAAGACCAATGCTGGCCTCTACGAACCAACAGTAATGTTCTTTGGGATGTGCAATTCGCCAGCAACGTTCCAGGCCATGATGAACGAGATACTAAAAGAAGAAATCGCGGAAGGATGGGTATTAGTCTACATGGACGACATCCTCATCTTCTCTCCGGACCAAACGACCCACAGAGAGCGAGAGCGACGAGTCCTGCAAAAGCTGGCTGAAGAAAAGCTATTCGTGAAGCCCGAGAAATGCGCGTTCGGGGTAGAGAGGGTAGAGTTCCTTGGACTCGTAATCACCCCCGGCCAAATCCAGATGGACCCTGCCAAGCTCAAAGGGATCCGCGACTGGCCACCCCCGCGAAATGTCAAAGGGGTCCGCTCCTTCTTAGGGTTCGCGAACTTCTACAGAAAGTTCATCGACCACTATTCCGCGCACGCGCGACCGCTCATTGACCTCACAAAAACGGCAACAGGCACGGGGTTCAAGTGGACAGAGCGAGAAAGCGAGGCGTTCGAATTCTTAAAAAATCAGTTCGTAACAGCCCCCGCGCTGCTCCTCCCCGACAAGGAGAAACCCTTTATCCTAGAAACCGACGCCTCCCAGTTCGCCCTCGGAGCAGTGCTCAAACAAAAAGACGATAACGGAAACGAGCGACCAGTGGGCTATCTATCGCAGTCCCTCACCCCGGCTGAACGAAACTACGAAATCTACGATCGAGAACTCCTAGGAGTGGTTCGCGCGCTAGAAGAATGGCGCCACCTTCTAGAAGGGGGTCCACATCAGATCCTGATCAGGAGCGATCACCAGAACCTTACGTATTGGCGAAGCGCCCAGAGATTGAATCGGAGGCAAGCGAGATGGCACCTGTTACTATCTCAATTCGACATACGGCTACAGCACGTCCCAGGAAAGAAGTTGGTAATGGCAGACACCCTCTCGCGCCTCATGAATTTGGACAGCTCCGACCACGACAACGAAGACATTCAGATGCTGCCCGATACCCTATTCATTCACGCAATCGAAGTCCCGATCATCGATCGGATCAAGATCGCGAAGCCCTTCGATCCGATCGCGGAACAGGGACTCCGCACCCTTGAACAAGGGGAACAGCCTCCTTTAAGGACAGTAATGGAAGACTGGCAGTACACCGAAGGGGTCCTCCTGTATAAGGGGCGGATGTACGTGCCAAGGGACCCGGGCCTGAGAAAGGACGTTATTTCAAGATATCACGACCCAATAGCGGCAGGTCACCCCGGAATTTGGGGGACGACCCTGAAGGTGCAAGAGCACTTCTGGTGGCCCGACCTGCGAAAAACCGTGGCCGAATATGTCAAAGGCTGCGCCGTCTGTCAGCAGATGAAACCCGACCGACATCCGACAAAGGCGCCGCTGCAACCGATTCCGACCCGAAAAGACGCACTCCCCTTCTCACAATGCTCAGTGGACTTCATCACCGACCTCCCCCGAGTAGGGAAATATGACTCGATTATGGTCATTGTCGATCATGGGCTGTCAAAGGCGATATCCCTGACCCCATGCGACAAGACCATCACCAGCGAAGGAGCCGCCGACATATTCCACCAGAAAATCTACTCGAAGTACGGGCTCCCCAGGAAAATCATCTCAGACCGAGGCCCCCAGTTCGCCTCGAAGTTTTTCCAAGCTCTCTGCAAGCTTCTAGGGATCGACTCCGCCCTGAGTACGGCGTACCACCCACAAACCGACGGACAGACTGAGCGAATGAACCAACAAATAGAAGTCTACCTGCGTATCTACTGCATGAGCGACCCGTACCTCTGGGCCGCCAGGCTCCCAGATGTAGAATTTGCCCACAACACGCGCAGGACCGAAAGGGGTTTGGCCCCCACCGAAGTCATCATGGGGTATATTCCCCGGGGATTGCCCGAAGAAGACAACCCGACATCAGTGCCAGCTGCGGGAGAAAGGCTGAAAAGCATCAAAGAGGCAAGGGAGAAGGCTATCGCCGCGCACGAACTAGCCCAAAAACGAATGGCCGGACGAACCCTGCGCGACTTGCCTAAACTTAGCAAGGGAGACAAGGTGTGGCTTGATGCCAAGAACCTCCACCTCCCATACGAATCACGGAAGCTCGCTCCAAAAAGGGAGGGACCGTTCACCATCACCGAGAAGCTCGGGGCCGTCACGTACAGGCTGGCTCTGCCCCCGCGGTGGAAGATACACCCGGTCTTCCATGCCTCGCTACTGAAACCGTTCAATGAGACAAGGGTGCACGGGCCCAATTACACAAAACCACCCCCGGACCTGGTCGAAGGGCACAAAGAGTACGAGGTCGATTCTATCCTGAACCAAAGGCAACATCGAGGGAAAAGGCAGTATTTGGTCCATTGGAAGGGCTACCCAACCGCTGACGACTCGTGGGAAGACGCAACGAACTTGAAGAATTCCCCCGACCTCCTGGAGGACTACAAAAGTCGGCGGAGGGGGAGCAGGACCCGCCAGGTCGAAGAAGTAACATGTCGACGCCTCCGCCTAGCCAACCCGACCGTCCCAGGGCGCCGACGCTGCGTCGGTCCCTCGCCGTCCGCATGGGATACCAGACAGGCAGGTGTTACGGGTGTTCCGAGGGGGCCCACCTCCGCATCCGCCATGCACTCACCTGGCACAGGTCCGACGTTCCCCCCGGAGGTCATCCGACCCCCTGGACCGATCGATTTGAGCTCATACAGGAGCTCACCGCCATCTACGACAGCTATCAGGACGTCACCGAGCGGCTTGTCCAACTCGAACGAACAGTCCGCTGGCAGAGACAGCAGCTTGGGCGGAACATTGATCAGTGGATCGACCACCTTGGGGCGTCGACGCCATCGCGGATCCGGAGAGAGTTCAACCAAGGAGAAGAAGGCCCGCGTCGCCCGCCCCGTCAGCGAAGCCCCGTCCCTCCAATGCCCTCCTGGCTACTCGACGACGATGAATTGGCTCGAATTGCAGAACCGTACGATTTTATGGAATACCGCTCTCTGGTACCTGACCACGCTCCCCCTGAGACCTCCACCGCAGGAGCTCGACCTGGAGAACCAGAGGGCCCTGCTCCTCATCCACGAAGCAGCGAACGATGCCCAGTTCGAGAGGGGCCGAGCAGTGCTAGGATTGCCACCCCGCCGCTCACTGCCCCAGCTGACGACGAAGCTGGTCGACGATCTCCGTCAGTTGAGGTCATCAGCCGAGAGGAGTTCGAGCGGGGCCGCGACGCCTGGAACGACCCCCTTCTCAGTCTACCTAGATGGCTCCGGGAGCGCATCTGGGTCCACCACCACCACCAGCGGTACGAATCCGGCGACTATCTCCGCGACGTCCCCTCCGCTCGATCCCCGCCCAGGCCATCTCAGGCAGAGCCCTGTCGAAGCTGCGGCAGCCCCTACCACTGGATCCTCGACTGCCCCGACTACCGCTGCCCCACATGTCGGGTATCCCAGCCCGGACATCGACGAGGGGAATGCGCGCCCTACCAGCTCTGGGTCCCTCCCGCCACGCCTCCTCTCCCCGATGGAGATGCAGGGTATAACGACCCCGACCCCGAGGCCCTTTGAGTGGCCGTGATGCTTGGATTTCATCGAGGGCGATGACGGCTTAGGAGGGGGGTGATGTTACGGTCCGTATGATTCCGTATATTTTGACGCCTCACTGGAGAGGAGGACTTAGCGTGCAACCGCTGTATCGACCGATTATTCTTAGGGTCCCTGCTCAACCACCGACCCTCGTTTCATGTACAACAACCCTACGCCCCTAGTCTCATAGCGTATCAGGTTCTAGGTGATATCTCTTGTATATCTACAGAGCTTCTACGTTTCAGCCATTGTTGCGCTCAACCGCAGCGTTTCGGCTTAGTTATCGTAGCGTACTAACCTTATGGACTTAGTGGTAGCAGTACCAAGGACACTATGACCCCGATTACAGAATCGTAGTATAAAGACCCTGTTGTAAATACTGGCCGAGTTCCTCAGCTCGACCTTGTTGAATTACAAGGATCCTATACTCGTTCTCAAAGACTTAAGCAATTAAGTCTGCAGCCAGTATATCGACGCTTGACTCTGCTGAGTCCGACGAGTAGCACACTACTCGATACGCTGAGTAACTCGACTTAACATCTCAGCTGAACGGGTATTCGATCCGTAACACCCAACAGTGCGTGGGAGGCTTCAACGTTAAGGATTTGACTTATGGGCCTTTTCTTTGGTTTATAATAAACAATACAGAGGCACTACATTGGAGTTGAGCATATTGCTATCATGTACAATCTTATATTGTAATTGCTGGACATTGTATCCATTAGAGCCACCAGGCCGGGGCTCAACGGCTCGGCTCGGCTCGGCTCGGCTCGGCTCGGCTCGGCTCGGCTCGGCTCGGCTCGGCTCGGCTCGGCTCGGCTCGGCTCGGCTCGGCTCGGCTCGGCTCGGCTCGGCTCGGCTCGGCTCGGCTCGGCTCGGCCCGAGACACAAGCCGGGCCCTGGGCCGTCTCAAGCCGTTGTGTAAAGCCCGGCTTGGCCCGGCCCAAGTAGGGCCCGGACCGGCTCGGCTCACAGCCCAAAGCCGGGCCTGGCACATCACTAGCTGAAACATCCCCCACACAACCTCCAGAGGAGAAGAAGATTGTGGTATCATCCGATGACTTAGATGGCTCAGACCATGATGGCTCTGGGTGCTCCAATAGCCCTAATTGTCACAGGCCGATTTCATTCAACTAGCCAACAACTAGACAGGTTCCCTTATCTTATCTTAGCACCAGTCACACAGGCACCCAGGCACCCAGGCACCCAGCCCCCACAGGCACCCAGATGGGCAAAAGCTTTTCATGAAGACAACTGACACAAGCAATGATCTTGAGCAAGAGCCTGGGGAATAGTACTCACACAAAGGTGTATTCCTGGTCAGGGTTACTCAAAGTGTAAAAGGCCAAGATGAGTCTGGGATGCTACCCAGCTCACAGGCATGTATATAAGCTCTACAGGTGTTTGTACATGTTAGGGCTAATTGAGCTGTGATGAGTATCTATGGTATTGTAACAATGAAACAGATGATTGTGTCATGATCATGTCATAATCAGTAATCTGGGATTGTAATTACTTTGTACCATTGTTGATCAATGTGGCATGGGTGGTTGTGTTTGTGCTTCTGGTGTTACAGCTGTAACACAGCTGAGCCCACAGGAAGTGGTAAGCATGTGAAAGCTGTTATCCAACCCGGCTCTGGAGGATAGGTTCATATATTGGGAACCACAATCTCACCCAACCACGAGATTGCTGCCCTTTTAGTGAAGGGGGCTAAATGCCTTGCATAGCACATGAATGGTTCCCATGTGCAACCATAACATCTGGCATTGGTGCATGTTTGCCAGTTGCAGGGTGTACTTAGTTGGGTAGATCCAACTGGCATTGCTTGGTATGGTGTATTCTATTGGTTCCTCAATGTGTATCCCATAACAAATCACCCTTGTATTTGGATTACAGAACCAAATTTTTCATAGCTTGAGTTTCTTAGGGTAGATGTATAATTTAATCTTTCCCTGAGCTAGCATTGGAACGTCTATGTCATCGTGCACAATGATTTCATTTGGTCTGGCACGGTGGTCCATTGACTCCTTTCATTGTTCAAGGCTTTCTCACTCAGCATTCCATTCAGTGCTATGGTTTTCCACTGATGGCTGGGGGCTGAAGGTCTTTCCTTGAAGAACTTGGTAACTATGTCTTGCCAGGGAGTCATTCCACATTTCCATTCCCATGTTGTTGTCCCATCAGACCACTCAACCTCTAGCTCTACCCACCCCCAGTCTTCCATAGATGTGAGGATCCTGAGAGGCCTGTGGATGTCATTTGACACAGTACAATGTACTGTGCCACTGGGCTACCGGGAAACCACTATACAAGCCCATAGATGGCATTTGGACATCTACAAGGGGCTCCTCAAGGGCTGAGACATTGGGTACCCAGACGAGGTAGTCAAGACAGAGAGCAGCCAGGCAGCCAGGCTTGTGGCAGAGCATGAGTAAAGGGGCACAAGGCCCATACATCAAGAATGCTAAACAAGAGGGGTAACCTCATGTTAGTGCTGTTACGGATCGAATATCTGTTCAGCTGAAATAACTAAGTCGAGTTACTCAGCGTATTGAGTAGCACACTACTCGTTGGACTCAGCGGAGTCGAGTGTCGATATACTAGCTGCAGGCTTAATTGCTCAAGCCTTTGAGAACGAGTATAAGATCCTTGTGATTCAACAAGGTCGAGCTGAGGAACTCGACTGGTATTTACAACAGGGTTTTATACTACGATTCTGTAACTGGGGTCATAGTGTCCTTGGTACTGCTACCACTAAGTCCATAAGGTTAGTACGCTAAGATAACTAAGCTGAGACATTGCGGTTGAGCGCAACAGTGGCTGAAACGCAGGAGTCCTGTGGTTAGGCACAAGATATCAACTAGAACCTGATACACCGCAAGACTATGGGCATTGGGTTGTTGTACATGAAACAAGGGTCACTGGTTAAGCAGGGATCCCTAGAAATGAGCGCACGGTACAGCAGTTGAATGCTAAGTCCCTTCCTCTAGTGAGGCGTCAATAAAAGATATTCAGATGTTTCTGTGCGGACCGTAACATCTAGTAGGACACCTAATACTGGGTACAGACCCCAGACACTGGGTATGAGTAATATGCCAGTCGGGATATGTCATTGTGCTGATGCGTGATGAGTAAGACCTATGGTAGAGTCTTGTGAAGTCAGAGTTATCTACGGGGTGCGATAAAATAAAGAGAAGACTATCTGGATAAGATAAATATAAGATTGGGGATTGGAATGGGACCGTACATGTGACTGATAAGTAGTTGTGGAACGTGATAAGGATTGAGCTAAGTGAGACAATTGTGTAGGAATTGTAGAATGTTAGGGAAAAATATGGGAAAATAACCGTTAGGTTGGGAAAATCTGTGACACCTTCAAAATATATTTGTGGGCAGCCTCCTGCACATGTAGCCCATCACCTGGCTTATATGCCTTCAGTAAGTGCTTGATCCTCACATATATTACAACAATCTACTTAATTCTGCGGTCACATAGCTTCCAGATATCATCCAAGACATCTATCAAAGGACCTATAAGATGAGTGCCTCTGCAGATACACTTATATTTCTAAAGCACGATAATGTCCACCAAATACTTCTTCTCCTTCTTTATGCATGCATATGAGCACTGAATTCTCATTCTCTGTGGTGATAATGTCTGGTGGTGGCTATTTCCCCAATTTTTCACATATTATCCTGAGAGGTACACCTTTTGCTCTCTAATGACTAACTAATCTGGACAGTATGGGGTCAGATTAGCATGCATCAGATATCTTGCAGAATGCACATGTCCTCAGTGCCTTATCAAAAAGAAAGATCTTGCTCAGGCTGGAACGCACTTGGATGCTTGTCACCATGAAAAGACCCACATTGATGACAGGTGCACTCAGGAGGTAATCAACCTTGCATGCAAGTGGGTATCAGAAGGGTATGGCTCAAACAGTGCAGCTGTTGGATGCTTACTCTGTCACACACCAATTTCAAGCCTTTAGGCACAGTACCTTTTCCAATCATCGAGAGCACCCCTGAGGCTGGAAACCCAATGCCTCAGCTAGATCCAAGCCCTACATACGAACCATCCCAGGCACTGGCTACCAGCATCATCAGCCACACCTAGAACCCCAGTCCCAGACCACATGTCCAGTCCAGTACAAAGCCAATAAGGGTCACGTGATCCCAACGAAGTATGATGGGCCCAGTGGCACCTAACCCAACCAAGCCCCTGCCACATGGATCACATCCCATACACGTACCACCTCATCTGAATGTACCATGACCACTAGACTCACGGCTAGGACCACGTCCATCCAACCAACGGAACCCTATGCCTCCCGTCTCCACAAACCACAGCCATTACCGGCTACACGGTCACTACAGACCACGGACTACATGTCATTACTGGCAAGGACTATGTACAGTATGTTCCATGGCCCACAGAAGGCCCTAAGCTCCACAGTGCCCTGGTCTACAAGGAACACAGACCACGGGCAGCCCTTGTACGACTGAGAACCCTACCAGTCACAAGGTACTACACACCAATTGCAGCCAATCATGCTCAATCACCCAAGGCCATTACCGGCCAGTCCACAATCACTAGCTACGTCACTGATCACGGTCCATTAACCCCACCAATACTGACAATGACCCTGATCTACGTCAGAACCCCACCATTACCGGTGAACCCCCAATCAATGAGAACCACTGATCTGGGTCTGATCTGCTATGTCACCATGGCCATCTTGCATAGCCTGCGCTCCGATGCCATTACCGGCCCCATAGCTAAACCAATCATATACCAGCATCAACGGCCTTACAGCCCACACATCATAACATGTACAAATAGTATAGTCTATATAATCGGCCGACAGTCTTGAGCGAACCTCAGACTTGTCTTGGCCTCTTCAGCCTTAGATGCCCCAGATCAGGAAGGTGCCTTTGAATGAGCCCCCTTCCCCCGGGTGTGTGTCTTAGGTTGTAGTGTGTGTCATACTCAATGATAAATCACTGGTACCAACCTGGGTATGTGACTCTACACTCTGATGAGTTTAAATTAATATCTCTGTACAGAGTGCATTCTCAACGCATCTAGCACCCTATGGCTTCAACTATTATGCTATGTTTGTGCCTGACCTCATGCATGAATTTGAACCTGGTGTATGGAAGTTGATATTTACCCATTCACTGCAAATTGTATATGCCCAAGGGGGGGATAGCATCCAAAAACTCAATGATCAGCAGCAAGTATATCTATATCCTGTGCTACCTTCATACCTGTCTCACAGCAGAGGAACTTATCATTATCATGACTTGCAGTGTCAGAACATCGACTAGATGTTGCCTTACAGTTGAGTTGATACAAGTGATTAATTTGAAGCTGAGGGTTGACTCCAGTAATGGGTCAGTATATATACATGTTAGATCATAAATAATAAACTTATAGGTCATAGGGTTTTGTGGGATGTGATAGAACTATGAGGGTTTTAGGGTGTCTTGGGTGTAGGGTATGATTTATAATGTATGTGAAGAATCATATATAATGTGGTCAAGGGTTTATAGAGCGAAGAGGATTGCTTACACATTAGAACTGAGGGAAGTCATCTTGGATACACACATTGTTTGTCTTGATACAGGGTCCTTGGCTATTAATTCCGCAATTGAATAGTCCTTGATTCCTGACATGCAGGTTCCATAAGATACCACCGTTTGGATGTAGTACAATATGGTGGTTTCACCAGAATGTCTCCGGAATGAAGAAACTGGCTGCACAAGACTTTGAGGATATTCTACAGGTATAAATATGTTTCTACACACTCTTCATCTGTTGATGATCTCGCAGTGCATTATTCCATCTGTCAGTGGCCTTCTGGATCAACCACATAACAACATTGTTCAAGATCTGATATTTGAGCTTGCAACATGGCATGCACTGGCAAAGCTATGGCTGCATACTGAAGAAACACTTTAAATCCTTGAGGACACTACTAGATCTGTTGGACAGGTTGTTTATCAGTCCCTAGCCACGATGTGCGGGTACTATGATACAGAGGAGCTAAAGGAGGAAGCAGCTCGTGGATGGCGCACTACAGCTCTCACAGCTAATGCGATGTCACAAAAGGTGAGGGGAGGGATGCTGCAAGAAGAAATTGAACATAGCACACAAATTGTAGGTTGTTACTCACTTTATAGTCTCATATCTAATGATTCATGAAGGGTGAATTGGAGTACTGACAGGTCAAACGGTATTATGCATGGACAAACAAGAATCATCATGCAAAACAGATTGCAAAGCATCATTGGCACGAGGATATCTTTCACCAGATCCGCCATGATGTAGATGCCCACAAGGCGGCTAGGGCTGTGGTTTCTGGAGATGATACAGCAGAGAGTGACAGTGATTCTTCCAACTCAGGGTACTAATCAGGAAATGCAGCAACCAAGGAAATATACTGATCATATGCATAGGGAAGCTGTCATGTTACCACAACATGGTAGGAGGTGGAATGCAAGATTATCACCAACAGGCAGCACCCATGAACATGAGAAGCTACCATATTCAAACCCAGATGCATGCTTCCATATCTTGCACTCACAGCAAGACTATTTGGATCTCATCGCATGAGTTTGTACTAATAATAAAGATCCAGCATTCAGTGTAATTTTCGCCACTCTTGGTTCAACAATGCACTCTAAATAATGTGAAATGACTCCTTAGAATTTTATTTCACTGCTCAAGGATCATCTACTGGCATGCTTACTGAAGCGTCCTTATGATGGTGACGAGGATGAATTCACAGATCAGGAATGCCAAAATCTCAGGTTTGATGATGACCGGATCTATCGGCACAAAGTGTTTCACATTAACTACACTACTTACGACATGCAATGAGCACAAGACTCAATTAACCTGAGATCTCACCCTGATATCATGCTGCTAGCTTATGATGATAATGATCAAGAAAGCAGTCATGGGAATTTTGGTATGCTTGTGTGATTGGAATCTTCCATGCCAATGTCACCTATACACCACCATCACAATCCCTATCTCAAAGCACTTATTCTTCCTCTGGATTTGCTGGTTTGGCCATGATCCGGAGTTCGATGGTGGATCCCAAGCATGGCGTCTTCATTGTGTTGGCCTCATTCCTGACAACTCTGATGAAAGGCCATTTGGTTTCATAGACCCAGCAAATGTCTTGCGTGGTGCACACCTCATTCCTACATTCTCTGAGAAGACATGGTACTTCCTTGGACCCTCAATGGAAGCATGTCAGCCTTTAGAGAAGGACAAGGACTATGTAAACTATGATGTTGACATGTAAGTAACTCATCGATTCATCTCTATAATTCAAGCTAATGTATTCCAAGGTTTGTTGACTGTGATATGTTTATGCACTACCTCGGTGGTGGCATCAGACATATGGGCACATCTAACTCACAATAAGCCTGGGAAGATGTGGAAGAAACTACCAAGGGTGCTATGCTTGATGAGCACAAGTGTTATGAATATTCATGGTACCACCGGTAGTCCTAGACTGGCAACTCCATGGGGACAGGCGTCTAACACCACTTAGCCAAAAGGGCCACTATAACGGCTTGCTGTTATAGTCGGGACATGCTATATGTGTAGTTCATATTCCCATGCTGGGCGCTTCATAGAGCATCTTTGGGTATTTGGCTTTCTACCCTTTGCACGAGCAGGGTTGGGCGGGTCAAGGCTTGACCCCTTGACCCTTGACCTGGGTCAATGACCCAGGTCAAACCGGTTGACCCGGGTCAAGGTGTGATTCTCACGTGATGACAGGCCTACTATTATAGTAGCGACAATACATTTAATGCTATTCTTCCTGTGTGCGAGCGATTAGGGACCAAACACAATGTGTAATTGAATGGAGCCCACTTGTCCAACATCCTCGAATTAATGGCAGAGGCTGATGAGCATGAAAAAGTCTATGCTCAGCTGTCTGCTCCAAATCTGCCAGAGCACTCATCTACTACACCAATTCCGATGCACGAGGGACTACTACTGCGAAATCTATTTCAATATCCTTCAGATACACAGATCTTTCTGCATTTTGGACGAGAGGAAATCAACATTTAGACAGAGAAATGGATTACTCGACTTGCTTAATCTGAACCCTTGATCATCTTGTATCAATTGCATATTAATTACATGCCAACTCACACCTCTACACTATGGACATCTGTGTCGTCTACACTCCGTGTGACTTAGTGCTCAAGCCACTCGATTGACCAATCACAATCGTCTGTTGAGGTCATGCACAAGTCACACCTTGACCCCATTGACCCCATTGACCTTTGACCCGGGTCAACGCTTGACCCAGGTCAAACCGGGGTCAAACTGGGTCAAGCCCAACCCTGTGCACGAGTGCCTTATATTATGGTATGCTATGCCACCGGGGTTTCCAAGCCCATTTAATCTGTGACACATATTTTGAATGGAAGACTGACAGAACTCACCATTGGGTGAGTACAATATATGGACTTGTCACACAACCAACCCCCTAGCTATTTGTAACAGGTACCATGCTGACACAGACTTGCCTCTGTGTCGTACCCGATCGCTGGTCTTGTCTCTAAGGGACCTAACGTCGTCTATAGGAGTGCTGCAATGCTAAGGAGGGCAGTCACCAGACTAGGAGGTATAAGACGAAGGAGACGTCATGCAGGCAGACAGTAGATGCAGAGTCAGAGGGCACACGCGCCCAGATTGACATTAATAGGTCTGAGGTTGTAAGACCTCAGACGCAGCTATATATACATGACGGAACCGCTACGCTATGACTGACGGGCATACCCTAAAGTGGGGTGGTCTGTGCGCAATGTAGGTATGGTGTCATGTGAGGGGATGACTAAGTAAGGGGGTGGTGCCAGGGCGCCACTACTTATCAGTCACTGTAATCTAATCTATCTACCGGTCACGTGCCTGTCACAGATTATACCTGTAAAGGCATCTGGACGTTACGGAGTAATTAACTAGGGTATACAGAGGGAATACGTGGGTATAACCTGAACAAGGCTACCCGTAGATGCTAAGCGTGGGAATCTGAACTGCAGATATAGCCGGACCCTTGATAACAGCCAAGCTGTTATCGTAGCCCTTTTGGGGGAGTGGTCTATAACACCACTCATAAGCGCGTTGCATTGGGTCCGCTGCGCGTCTTGTGATAGTGCCGTCAGGCAGGGGAGGGCATTGTGACGAAGGGATTAACGAACAAGGAGGGAGGCGTAGTGACGTGGGATCGAGCCTAGGGGCCCCCACATATGTCAGCAGGGAAAACTGCGACATAGGCATAACCCTGGTTGTACTAGCAGGTAGCACTCAATCCGACCTCAGCAGATCCAACTCTGCCCCAATTCATATTTATCAATCACTGATTAGTCAATGGCATTCAACTGCCACTATCATTTCTATCTATTGTTTCAGATATATCACTACATACTTATCAAATGTCTCGTACTATAGCACAGATAGTATCGGTGACATCTGGGATGGACCTGACCTCTAAAACCCTAATCTAGTATAAAAGCCAATGTACTTACCGTCGAGGCTCTTTAGCTCAACCTTGTTGTATAAACAAGAAGTCTTATACTCATTCTCAAATGTAGGAAACTACACTCAGTATTCGCCAAGCTCCTGAATCAACTAAGTCTTTGAAGTGCACATTGACTTCACAAACTTAGAGTCTCTGACTTAGAACCCAAAGGCTTATTTCACAGGTAAATTTGCCTTGTGCTTGTCTGCAGGACCATGCACAGAAGAACAATCTCTATATTCGTGTCTTGAATATATGAACAGGTATACGACCTGTAACAACAAGGATTAAGATGAACAGAGCTCACAGAGCTCAAATATAGGTGGGTGTTATGGTCATTCTATTTTTTCAAACACTCACAGAACTCACCATTGGGTGAATACAATACAGGGACTTGTTGCACAACCAATACCCCTGGGATTCATGGTCTCATCAGGCTCAACCCTGATTGTACTAGCTCTATATCACCATTTCAGGTCTGACAGATTCAACTCTAGTATTATTTCATATCTATCATATGATTGACTGATGATGTTATGGTCCACACAGGTACACTCAATTAATTTCTCTGATGCCTCACTGTATGGAGGGACTTGGCATTCAACCGCTTCACCATGTACTTTATTCTAGGGATCCCCATGCAACTGGAGACCCTCATCTCATGTACAACAGCCCTATGCCCATAGTTCCCCATCATATCAGGTTCTAGCTGATATTCTGTGTCCAACCACAGAGCTTCTATGTTTTGACTCTTGTTGCAATCAACCACAACACTTCGTATTTGTCTACTTAGCACGCTAGCCTTATGGACTTAATGGTAGCAGTACCACAGACACTATGACCCCAGTCAAAAAGCCATAGTATATAATCTGATGTAAATTTCGGTCAAGTTCCTCAGCTCAACCTTGTTGAATTACAAGGATCTTATACTCATTCTCAAAGCTTAAGCAATTAAGCCTCAACTTGTATATCGACACTCTGTGTTACGGTCTGCGCAGGGACTAATGAATATCTTTTACTGATGCCTCACTGGAGAGAGAGACTTAGCGTTCAACTGCTGTATCGTGCACTTTATTCTAGGGAGCCCCACTCAACCGGAGACCCTTGGTTCATGTACAACAGCCCTATGCCCTTAGTCTTGTGATGTATCAGGTTCTAGATGATATCATGTGTCTAACCACAGGATTCCTACATTTTAGCCATTGTTGCGCTCAACCGCAGCACTTCATATTTGTTGTTACGGTTATTTTAATTTTTCGGATGCTGGCAGAACTCACCATTGGGCAAATACAATACAGGGACTTGTTGCACAACCAACTCCCCTAGCTACTCATGACTCTACTGGGTGCATCCCCAGTTGTACTAGTGTATAAGGGCACATTTCACCTTTGGCAGATCCAACTCTGCCCCCGTTTCATATTTATCATTTAACTAGCTGATAGATGACGTTCAACCACCATCACCATTCCTATCTATCATTTCAGATATATCACTACATACCTATCAAACGTTTGGCACTATAGCGTAGATAGTATTGGTGACATCTGGGATGGACTTGACCCCTGAAACCTAATGTAGTATATAAACTCATGTACTTACTGTCAAGGCTCCTCAGCTCGACCTTGTTGTACAAACAAGAAGTCTTATACCTGTTCTCAAACGTAGGAAACTATGCTCAGTATTTCTCGCTCGAGCAACCAAACGACTAAGTCCTCGAAGTGCACGCTGACTTCTCGGACTTAGGCAAGTCTTATATTCTCTTCGACTTGCAACCTGAACAGATTATATCCTCTGACGCGTATTGGATATCACACGACCTCCTAGGAACTTTACCTAGGACTTGAAGGCATCTAACGAGTATTTGCCTTGCATACGTCCCTTGGACTACGTGCAGAAGAACGATCTATATTCGCAACTCGAATATACGAACGGGTATTCGACCCGTAACATTTGTTATCTTAGCACACTAGCCTTACGGACTTAATGGTAGCAGTACCAAGGACACTATGACCCTGGTTATAAGTTCACAGTATATAACCTGATGTAAATACCGGTCGAGTTCCTCAGCTTGACCTTGTTGAATCACAAGGATCTTATACTCATTCTCAAGGGCTTGAGCAATTAAGCCTGCAGCTTGTATATTGACGCTCCAACTCCACCGAGTCTGACAAGTAGTGCACTACTTGATATGCTGAATAACTCGACTTAGTCATTTCAGCTAAACGGATATTCGATCCATAACACTCTGACTCTGTGAAGTCCAACAAGTAGTGTGCTACTTGTGTTATGGTCATTTTGATTTTTCTTGAACGCTGGAAGAACTCACCATTGGGTGAATACGATACAGGGACTTGTTGCACAACCAAGCCCCTGGCTATTTGTGAACTCACTGGGCCTAACCCTGGTTGTACTAGTGTATTGGGTGCATTTTGATGCTGGCAGATCCAACTCTGCCCTTGTTTCATATTTATCATTTCACAATTGACAGATGGTGCTCAACTGCCATATCATTCCTAGCTATCATTTTAGATTCATCACTACATACCTATCAAATGTTTCGTACTATAGCATAGATGAGATTGGTGACATCTGGAAATACTCTTAAAACATAGCATAGTATATAAGCCAGTGTACTAAACCGTAGAGGCTCTTCAGCTCGACCTTGTTGTACAAACAAGAACTCTTATACTCATTCTCAAATTTAGGAAATTACGCTCAGTATCCACCGACCTCTTGAACCGACTAAGTCTTCGAAGTGCCCAACAACTTCTCAGACTTAGGCAAGCCTTATATTCCACAAGGCTCGCACCCGAACCAATTATATCCTCTAACGTGTATTGGATATTGAACAATCCCCTAGGGTCTTCAACTTAGGGCCTGAAGGCTTATCACAGATATATTTGCCTTGCGCTCATCCGCTGGACTACGTGCAGAAGAACAATTTATATTCACATATCAAATATACAAATGGGTATATGACCCGTAACAACTTGACTCACTGAGTAACCCACCTTAGTTATTTCAGCTGAACGGATATTCAATCCATAACAGATGGCATTCAACTGCCATACCCCTATCATTATAATCTATCATTACAGATACATCACTGCATATTCATCATACATTTAAGACTAGGTCGTACATAGTAGCAGTGACATCTGGGAGGCATAGGACCCTAAATACTCAGCATAGTATATGAACTCATGTAACTATGGTTTAGCTTGACCTTGTTGTAATAACAAGAGTCTTATACTCATTCTCAAATGAAGGAAACTTTGCTCAGTATTTCTGTGAGCTCAAGAAGACTAAGTCCTCAAAGTGCACACTTGACTTCTCGGACTTAAGTGAGTCTATTTTTCAACTTGCACACCAAACTGATATATCCTCTAATGCACATTGGATATTACTTGAGTCCTTAGACTCAATACCAAACAAACCAACTGTATCCTCTAACGAGTATTGGATACTTTGCTAGGCACTCCACCTAACACCAAACAATACTGCATGAACTGTTACGGATCGAATATCCGTTCAGCTAAGATAACGGTAACTGAGTGAGTTACTTAGCAGGTCAAGTAGTGTACTACTTGTATTCTCTGAGGCTGGTACTGGAGAGTCAGAGCCTTGATATACAAGTTGGAGCTTAGTTTCCTCAGTTTGAGAATGAGTATAGGATCTTTGTATTTTCAACAAGGCCGAGCTAAGGAACTTGGCCAGTATATACATTGGATTATATACTGCTACTTATCAACCAGGGTCACAGTGTCCTTGGTACTGCTACTACTACGTCCCTAAGGTTAGTACACTATATTGACAGATGAGAATGTTGCGGTTGAGCACAACAGAGGCTGAAACACAGGAACCCCTGTGGTTAGACACAGAACACAGGCTAGAATGTGATACAACTGAAACATATGGGCATAGGGTGTTGGGCATAAACACAGGTCCCGGGATGAATGGGGGTTCCTAGAATAAAGCACGCAGGTTGACACACGCTACAACCTAAGACACACACCTGGGGGAAGGGGGCTTGCACAGAGGTGCCTTCCTGGTCCAGGGCATCTAAGGCTGAAGAGGCCAAGATAAGTCTGAGGTTTGCTCAAGACTGTCTGGCTATTATATAGACTCTACCCTATTTGTACATGTTATGCTGTGTGGTCAGTAAGGGCAGTAGGCACAGTGTGATTGGTCTAAGCTACATTGCCCATAGGTGCGGAGTGACTAAGACAGTAATGGCATCAGAGCAGTGATGTCCATAGCGACGTAGCGGATCAGGCCTGAGTTGGTGGTTCTCGTCGATCGGGGTTTGCTGGTAAATGGCGGGGTTCTAAGTCCGTGATTGGGGCGTCTGTGGTCCAGGTTCCCAAGGGATCAGTACTGAGGAGTGGTGTTAGCCGGTAACATGGACTGGCCAGTACAGGCCGTGCGTGACGTAGGGCGATTGAGCATGATCGGCTGCGATCGGTACGTAGCACCTTGTGATTGCTAGGGTTCTCAGTCATACAAGGGCTGGATTCAGAGCCTCCGTGGGCTATTGCATGGGTATGCTGGGGTTTAAGGCCTCCTGTGGGCCATTGTCCATATAGTACACAGTCTGTGCCAGTAATGGTGTGAGTCCATGGTCGGTAATGACCATGTAGCCGGTAATGGCTGTAGTCCATGGAGACAGGAGGTGTAGGGTTCAGTTGGTTGGGTGGATGTGGTCTTAACTGTGAGTCTGTGTGGTCGTGACTTGATGAGGTATGGTCCCAGTAGCGGGGGTTTGGTTGGGTAAGGTGCTACTGGGCTCATCGTACTTGGTTGGGGTCACGTGTGTTACAGGTCTAACATGGCTGAGCCCACGGGAAGTGGTAAGCGTGTGAAACTGTTACCCAATTAGGCAAAAGGGGATGTGTATATATACCTGGAACCACAGTGTCACCTAACGGTGACATTACGCCCTTTTAGCGAAGGGGGCTAAATGCCTTGCAGGCCATGTGAGCAGTTCCACGTGCGACTGTAGCAATGTGACTGCTGTTGGTTGTATACTGGACATGTGGCCGGGGACTAGGGTTATTAGGCATGGCTGGTGATGCTGTTAGCTAGTGCCCGTGGTGGTGCATATGTAGGGCTTGGATCTAGCTGAGGCATCAGGTATCCAGCCTTGGAGGTGTTACGGTTATTTTGATTTTTCGAATATCGACAGAACTCACCACCGGGCGAATACGATACAGGGACTTGTTGCACAACCAACCCCCCTGGCTACTCGTGATCTTACTGGGCGCATCCCCAGTTGTACTAGTCTATAGGGCGCGTTTCATCTTTGGCAGATCCAACCCTGCCACCGTTTCATGTTCATCGTTATTTAGCTGATAGATGGCGTTCAACCGCCATCATTCCTATCTATCGTCTCAGATATATCACTCCATACTTATCAAACGTTTGGGACTATAGCGTAGATAGTATCGGTGGCATCTGGGACAGACTTGACCCCTGAAACCTAGCGTAGTATAAAAACTCATGTACTTACTGTCGAGGCTCTTCAGCTCGACCTTGTTGTATAAACAAGAAGTCTTATACTCGTTCTCAAATGTAGGAAACTACGCTCAGTATTTCTCACTCGAGCAATCGAACGACTAAGTCCTCGAAGTGCACACTGACTTCTCGGACTTAGGCGAGTCTTATACTCTATTAGACTCGCACCTGAACAGATTATATCCTCTAACGCGTATTGGATATTAACCGATCTCCTAAGGACTTCACTTAGGACCCGAAGGCATCTAACGAGTATTTGCCTTGCATACGGCGACGTGCCTACGTGCAGAAGAACGATCTATATTCGCGACTCGGATATACGAACGGGTATTCGACCCGTAACAGGAGGTGCTCTCGATGATCAGAAAAGGTACTGTGCCTAAAGACTTGAAGTTGGCATGTGACACAGCGAGGCAGTTGAATGCTAAATTATACAATGAGGTGTCAGAGAAAATCAGCAGTCCGTGCATAGACCATAACACAAATGACAAGTCAAGGCGACTTGGTGCAGCTGATTTGGATGAAGAAGTAATCGATGAATATGCACAGTTCGGGTTTAAAGTCTATAACATTGGTCTATTGAGGTGGTGAGCAATACTCTGGATAAGTGACTTGACACCTACTGACCCGCACTTTCCACAGAAAAACCTCATTTAGTAGATTTGAAACTACTCAATTGCACTGCTCTGATATCCTTTCGAATGTATACAAGTTGTAGAGTTTCAGTCAATTATCTTAATCTGCCAACTGCCCTTCGCTTAAGAAATCGCAGTTGCGAGCTAGGTTTGCACGCAGATTAATCTGCTAACTGCGGCAGATTAATCTATTGTGACAATAAAATGGCACATCCCGGATTCGAACCAAGGACCTTAGCGCAGATGAGAATAACAGCATCGCAGCATAATTAGCCAACTGAGCTACAGTGCAACTAGTGTTGCCCCCATTTTAAGCAATATATAGAGTATTTTGTAAACTTCATTTTCGCAGTTTAACATCTTCCATAACACAAATACAAATGAATCTGCCTCTAAAGACCTGTGATTCCAGTGTATTCAGCTTTCCTATGGTGAGTTGCTCCAGGTCAAGCATGGTAAATCAAGCTACCACTATCATTGATTTCTGTATGCTTGTTGGAGCAGTTAGTTGCCTTGATGATTTGCAAAAATTGTGTGTGAAATTTGTGTTATATATATTTTAATTGGTCAATGGTACCTGTTGCCACTATGGCTCAGTCGGCTAATTATGCTGCGATGCTGTTATTCTCATCTGCACTAAGGTCCTTGGTTCGAATCCGGGATGTGCCATTTTATTGTCACAGTAGATTAATCTGCCGCAGTTAGCAGATTAATCTGCGTGCAAACCTAGCTCGCAACTGCGATTTCTTAAGCGAAGGGCAGTTGGCAGATTAAGATAATTGACTGAAGTCCCTCACAAGTTTGTTAGTCTAATGTTGTTGTACCATCACAACGCAACGCAACCCTCAGTTACAGTGTTATGACAGGCCCTCAAATATAACCCCCGGACCAAACAGTTGATCTATGTTATTCTAGGTACACACTCATTAGATCTACCCCACCCATGTGAATCTAGGTAAGTCGGCAAAATGCACTTTTGCTGATGAGTCAGTCACATCTGACTGAACAAAAGATCAGGGGTCAGTTTACTTTGCACAAATTGCCTGCATAGTGATCACTCTCATCAGAAATATTCTGCATGCTTGAGAGGTGCGCACGCATGAAGATAGGTGCAAATCGCAAAAGCGCGTATCGCCTTGTTGACGGGATGAAATATATTCTAAGAGCATATATCTGATCAAAAAAGCGTCTTGTTCGGCATCGAAAGAACTCATGCGAGTGACCCTCCACCAGTGTTCGTTATCTACCAAGTAGATTGGCAAGCCGGAAGTTGGATAAACACCCATAGATGTATAAAAACCGAACCTGGATCTCCTGATAGTGTGTCACTGTTGGACAATCGAGTCGACAGTCACTGATAGTCAGAGACATAATGAGAGCAACAAGAAATGATGACAAACCCGTTCTGACTTAGCGACGTAGTCGTGAAATGCAGTACAGATGATATATTGCACTTTCTGTCGGCTTGCGCGCGAGTGCCCGAGGCAAAGTATACGATCCAGACTCCAGACCATCTTTACTCAAGTGCAAAAAAGCCAAGCCGTGCTGAGTCACTGGCATCATTAGATGCGCCTACTAATTGAGCTCCGCTATCATGGGAGACAATGTCTGAGACTCTCTAATTGTGGTCGTAAACCGCACTATGAGGAAGTCTCAGGTGGTTAGAAATTGCTGCATCCTCACTGTTAGATCCGCGTCCGTGCATGTCCGCTGGCCTACATGTCTTGAGCTCCGAGTTGTCAGCGGCAAAGCATAACGCATACTGGGTTCTATACATCTGATGCTCAACCGCGATGGAAGAGAATGTGCAGTGCAACTAAGTCGATTTTTGGGGGTAGCTGGAATGTGAACTCTGTACACAATGTTATCGGATATTTGTGACAAAACCATCTCGCTTACGGTCAGTGCTCCTGCTAATCAAGCACATAGTTGTTCTCCATGAATTCTATGGAGAAGAGCCCGCCGATCTCACTCATATGTAAATATAACACCATTGTTGAGAGAGTATCACTGAGCTGAGTTAGATCCCAGCAATTCTATCCCAGCAAAAGATAGATATCAAAACGACTCTAGCAAGCAGAACAGCAAAAACCATATACTCTGTGTAGCAATACTGCGTACTTCAAGTTGCTTGCCATGGGGCTTGGCACATGGCCTCGTCGCAGCAGATTCCCATACTCGTGTCGAAATCTTGGCTAGTCGCACATGAGTTGACATGGCGCGATTCTTGACATCCAGCATGAGTGCGGCGTACTATGGTTAGCACAGGAGATAGAAGATCACAACACGCGCTTGAAGTGTATGTGTGGTTCAAGAGTTGTGACACAGTGTATTCTCCGAGTTCTCATTCGTACCTTCGTATGACAGCCCACAGCTTCCGCGGACGCTGGATGAATCGATGAGCCATCGATCAGCTAAGAAGATTGGAGCGGTCTGGTGAGTAACAATGTGACCTGCTAGCATGAAGAAACACTCCAGCGATGGCTAGCCTGTTGAGACACACATGCATCCAAAAGCACCGACCACGAGTAAACCTCACGATTGTGGCCACCGGGACCTCGGCCACTCCATGACATCGATGATCGTCCACCGTCGATGATCGAGGATCCAGATCTTTAAATTTGTAGGCCAAAGCGTAGCGCTTAATTGGGCGGTCTCGACTTGCTCCTATTACTTCTGTTTAATTGTGCCACTGCGCTTACAATCTCTCACTTGATCTGTTTTCTCTCCCTTATCAGTGCGCCAGATATGAAGAGCAACTGAGCATAGTATGCGGTAAATGCTCCATATGTTCCGTACGTTCCGTTGACAACACTAATTTGACTTGCACATGTGCCGTCATTAATGCATAATCTCTAATATAGAGAGCACGGAGTCAATGTCTACTGCTTCTCATCCCGGTAACTACAAAGCCAAAATCATGCTGCCTTCAAAATCAAAAAGTTGATACCTGATCGGACAACGTTCAGATCCCTCAGCACAAGCTCGGGATCTGAAGCGTGCCTCTAGCTCTGCCTCAGTCGAAATGCACATCGATACAAACTATCGCTCTTCGAAGCAGCTAGAAGCCAGACACAAGGTCTATCTCTGACAATCTATGAAGCCCTCGAGCTGAGGATGCATGAATCAATTCAGTGTCTCGAAATGAGAAGGTATTAACGTGATCGCACGCCATCGAGTATACACGGATAAGCCGTGATGTTTTGAATATGTCTGGAAAATATATAAAAAGGCGACGCTATCCATAGGATCCAGCAGCATCGTAGAAACTTACTACCACCAACATGTCTCTCGACACTGGACGTTACATTATTCAGAATGTCCGCACTTCGGGGTCGGTCTTCCTACCTGACCCAAACGATGGGTCTTCTATCGTGGGTACAGCCGAGGAATCCAGCAATGGAAGGAAGGTAAGATAACTTCATCGAACTCATCGCGTTCTCCCTCGTACTGATGAGAATCAGTGGAATGTAGTGAGGCTCGGAAATGGAAAGTACACCATCGAGAACCAGACTCATGCGTCCTACGCCAATGTCGGCCCCCGCGCTTCTGTTGGCGCCGATGTTGTTGGCAGAGGCCACAAGCAACAATTCGACATCCAAGAGACGAGGAAGAAGGACCAGTATACGTGAGCAGATTCTGTGTAACACTCAGTAAACGGGGTACTGACATCAGGACTATAATTAGTATCTCACCGACAGATGTCCAGCTTGTCTGGGGTCTCCCGGATGATCAGGAGGGAACACCTGTGAGACTATCAAACATATACAGCTAATCTGCTGGACTCACCTCATTGCCTCGTCTAGGTCGCCCTGGCTGAGTCGTACACTGATCCTCGTAACCAGTGGCAGTTTACCCGTGTCCGCGACTGATGCAATGTTATTTCGGTGAATGATGACCGTTGGATACACAGTTCTGGAGCTGCACGTGTTACGCTGTCGAGATTCTACCGCGGATGTGTTCTGTACACAACGTACGAGTGTTTTCGGTCGAATTACTGTAGCCCAGCCTTCTTGGTGATACGGCTTCTCAACTCTGTATGCACACTGCAAATCTCGATATCGGCTGAAGTGAACTAGTTCAGCTGTGAAGATGCCAAATGCTCACGAGCGGTTTCTCAGTTACGCACTTTCCCTCACGCCGTACGCCGTATACAGATGCCACTCCTCATTTTCTCATAAATCGGTGCTATAACTTTGAAACCGCACTAGTGCGTGCTACGTGGGTGCAGAAATGACTGGCCAGTAAGGGATCGAGCCTCACTGGATAGCATTGACAAACGCCTTACTGCTACCGCAATTGAATCGTAATATGGGCGCTCCCTGAAATGTGGTGACCTGCTGTTTTACGTCCAGGATACATCGTGTGGCAAAATGATTCTCATTGCTGAAGATAAGGAGCCTCTCAGCCCATAAACCAGCGCTTGATGTCTCTTTGCATATCTTCACAAAATGAGAATGCCCCGCGCTTGCTTATCACTGGCGTGCTCTAAGTCGGCGAGACTGTCAATCTGAACATATCGCCTGCATGGATGATGTGAGTCCAATGACGTTATGGCTCGAGGAATTGGCGTGTCAATTGGGCCAGCATACGAGGTACTGATTATGTGATTCTCAGTATTGCGCTTGATATTGCGCAAGGGCCCTGCACGAGTGGTTCCCAACACGCTGGGCGGAATCGATCGGTGTCAATCGTACTAGTGATCACGTGTAATGTAATATCCTGAGATCGAGAACATTCCCAGTGTGGTCTGGTTTGAGCCCGTCCTGGGTGGGTGGGTTTCCATCCAAAGTCTTGCCATGGGGGGGTTTTAGTGGGTGAGAGTCCCACACTTCTTCCGGTAATCCATATCGATGGGCCGGTCGTGTGCATAATCATGATGCATTTCCTCCTCAGGTGAGTCAGTGGGGTTCAAAGTCCCCTGCACTCCAGCGGCCCCAGATAGGCGACTTTGTTGAATGCCGAGGGGCGCACTAAAAATGGTGCAACACTCCACCAAAAAAAGATCATTCCGAACCACGATCGGCGAGAATGTACTCCTAGTATACTACACAGTATCACATATGTAACAGTCACTTCAGTGAACATCGAATCGCCCTGGGTACCGGTTGTGTAGCCATAAGAATCATCACACCCGATTCATTCATCCTCTGCCATGCCGTCACATCTCGTACGTCGTGTTTGCAATATGAGACGTTCCACGGCGTCTCCGGGGCTTCTTCACAACGTCCAAATGCTGTTCCGCGCAACTACAACTAGTATATACGTAACTCCGCAGGGTAAGGGTTCATATTGTATGGCGAGCCGCGACACAGGTATGCCCTGCTCAGCTGACCTTCCCGGCTGGAGTCAACGTTTCACTACACGCCTTTTACCTAGTGATCGGTGACTCGGGGGATGAATGCGAGTCCTCTTCTTGAGAGACCAGAAAGTTATAAGTACGCCGCCAGTCGATTCCAACCTCTATCACTGCGATCTAACACGCCATGACATTACCATCTGGCATTTATACGATTACAAACGCTCGCTGGCACAATCGTGCATATGTTCAGAACGACGACGACCGAGAACACGTCTGTGGGAAGATATGTCCTGAAGACATCACTGAAGCAGAACAGGTGCGTATAGCTCGAATCAATTAGTACGTAGGCGGGGTGGTATACTGACCTACTGTAAAACAAAAGTGGAAATTGACTCTGCATCCCCCTGGGCGGTACACGATTGAAAACGTGCGGTTCAGACGCTATGCATATTCGACCTTTTCGTCCCAGTCTGGATATCCAATTTATAGCGCGAAAGAAAGAGGATGGTGGAAAATCAGTGAAATCGCCTCTGATGAATGCAAGGAGAACATCTTCAGGTTGGGCATATATCACATACTTACAAGCATACGTATTTGACAAACTACCATACTCTTCAGCATTCACGAGCTTGACGCAGACTTATCTTGGGCTCTCTACAACGAAGCTGACACCACCCCTGTAACGTAATATATGCCTTGTTGGCTTCAAGTATACTGAACATTGGCTTGTGGATCAGATTGAACTTGGGTCTACCTCCAAAACAGATACCCGTGTATTATGGAAGGTATGTGACCGTATATCATATCAATAATTTGCTCCTAACTCTATCGGCTGGTTCGCAGATTGAACCCTATAACACTAATAGCTCCATCATACAGTCTCCTAAGAACGGGTACGTCCGATTTTCATAGCTATACTCAGGATTGGAAAGCGTCGCTATCTAGTCCTATGGATGCTGTGGCTTCTGTTAACGTCCATCATAGCTCTCCAGACGCTGAAAGCAACAGAGATATACCAGGGAAACCTGCTACATCTCAAGATGGTCCAAGTGTATCGACAGATACTACAGCCCCTCAGAAAGTACCAGACGTGTTGCAGGAGAGTACATGCTCTCAGGATGACTCGGGTAAAGCCAAGGGTATGGGGGCCGTCCGTAAGATGCCCGATTCCACTTCTTACACTGCACCCACAGCCGAAGAGGCAAAGGTCAAGGGGAACGTGGCATATAAGGCGAATAGATACGAGGAAGCTGCGGATTTATATGGTAAAGCAATAGGTCAGTAGGATCAGAGCCGTGATATAGGCACAATAAACTGACTCAAAGGCCGCAAACCGTCATACAGATATGAATCCATCAGAGCCAACGTTTTTCATGAACCGAGCTGCGGCATACATGTCCATGAAACAACTCAAAGCCGCTCTCGCAGATTGCCGACAAGCTGCTGCTTTGCAGCATCCCTCACCGTCTCCGAAAACTCTTCTCCGACTTGCACGCTGCGAGCTTCTAACAGGACTTACGGAATCGGCATTGTCGACAATCCAGTTGATTTTGGATATTGATGGATCGGACGCGACTGCATTGTCGCTTCAGAAACGTGTTCGAAAAATTGATACAATAATGGCTGACTTTCGAGATGCAAGATCACGAGCGGACTGGAGTGCGGCTATAGTTGCACTTGACAGGGCGATATTAGCTTTGGAGACAGAAGGAGGGGTAATACCGATCGAATGGCGATCAAAACAGGTTCTTCTGGAGGTGAGATGCGGACGCTGGAAGTCTGCTAGAATGGCAGCGAGGTAGTGACAACACTCTTATGGTCACATTACACTAATTTTTGATTCTGCAGCAATCTTGTCGGCGCATATCATAACTCTCCTGAGGCCCTGACTGTTCAAGGCCTTGTGCAATTCCTCATCGCCGACTTGTCCCGAGCGCTTTACAGTGTACAGCTCGCTCTTAAGATCGACCCAGGATTCGTACCCGCTCAGCGTCTGCACCAACGTATCGAGTGCGTCCAACAGCTACAATACGAGGGTAATCTCGCTTGTCACAACCAGCGTTGGGGGTACGCACTAAGGATGTATGAATATGCATTGGAGGTGGGCACTATCCCGAAACGATCCATAATGATAAGTCGCATTGTCTAAGATGATCCTATGATATCTTCACCAATAGCACATCGGAAACCACGACGAAGAAGCAAAGGGTGGGCAAATTCGGGCAATATTCTTGTCACTCCGCGCGTATGCGCTCGTCAAGGTCAGTATCGATCAAGCATCGCCTATAATCTACGAATAACCGAGTTTAACGACAATAGCGTGACCATTTCCAAGAAGCGCTGTACGACATTGATATATCCGCACGCCTATACCCAGGCTACCCCGAAGCTTACGCGCTACGCGAGAGTATACTATGTGGGTACACAGCTACTCCAACAAAACTTTGCGGCGGTTTGAGTACTGATTCACACAAAGGCACGCCGGCAGGTCTGGCAGATTTTGATACGGTCCTCGAAGCCGCATCACAAATGTTTCCATTTGACATTGATTACGACGCGCGTGGTATGTCATCGTCAATCTTTCGCTGCATAACTGAAGCTGCGAACGCGGTGCAGATACGATCTACACTCCGGATCTCTAACCCGACTTCTTCTTTCAAGGGATGCAAGTATTCTCCTCATGAGGTCTGAACCGCCCTACATCATCCAGTTGCTGCGTCGTTAGGCTAATATAATCATCAGGCTCTCTAGAGTAAAGGAGAGGGATATATTCTTCCTGCTATATCCGTTCTTCACCAATGGAGCAATATGGGTCACGACCTGAACGGCCTCCACCCAGAAGGTTACGATGAGTTCGATGGATACGAAGAACATGGTGGATCCAGCAGCGGTGGCAGTTACCGCTCATCAGAAGACTATGACAACTTATAAAATTGAATACTTGCTGGCTTTCTTTGTCTTGTTTGCTACAGTTCTCAAATACGCTACGGATTTGCCTGATAGAAGAGGTATTGCAGCTCCAATAGTACATAGCAAACCGTGTTGTTCCGTAAAGTCGCACATGCTGGCATGTATTGAATCGCTATTGATGGATGTCCGGATTATCGCCATCTCCCGAAATGATATCTATATGTCTACAATCTGGTGTGAATAATTTCTCCGAGCTCACGGTCAATTTGAATCTCCGTCAACTATCAAATAAGAGTCATGAACACCGACCTATCCAGAAGATCCTCGCCGGCGTGGAAGTCTGCTATTCAATGCGGTAAGATAAACTACCTCGTGCATCTTATCGGATCTCGCTGACAAACTGCGGAGGTAGATCGAGGCGACTCTGAGTTCAGTGAGCTGGGATCAGTATTCTGAGTATGGCACTGAACTTGGAACACGCAACCCACGTGCATCCAGTGAGAGTGAGAGTGAGAGAGAACAACCATTTATACCCCGCAGTCAGTAAACTATGTACATGTGCGGCGCTCTACGAGGAGCCAGCGTAGGGAAGGGTGTCAGGGTTAAGTAAAGGGTATGGAGAATCAATATTAGCTACTGAGGTCGTGGTGTGTATTCGGTGTCGAGATCGTAGTTGTGGTCCTTGCCAATAATGGCAGTATGAAAGGGCTTACCCTAGGTCGAAAACGATGGGGGTTACGTCTGGCTTGAGGAAGGCATTGGTGTTACGGAGGAAGCGGATGAGGGCCTTGATACCGGTCCACGTGCATCCGGTAAATATTCGAATTCCTTTCTGCATTGCTGATACACCGCTGAAAGAACTCAAACATATAGCTTGCATGCACGGTTGGAACTTGTAACCAAATGTAATCGTCAATTTGAGATCTCCCCATCCAGGCTGCGTTCAAGTGACCACGATGATTCTAGATATGCTCCGGTATCGCTGATCTGATTTGATGCCATGAGCTCTAGCAGCAGGTCATTGGCAGAAAAGGATATCTTAGCTCCCCCATTGCTACCTTCGACATTCATCTATTCAAACCGCAGAGATAATGTACCAAAGTTTGATCCAATGGCACGCGGAGGTACAACGGCGCCCTATGCTAGTCCTCTACTCTTCGACTCTTCTGTGATTGACTACATAAATTAAAGTGCTCTGGTGAGAGCCAAAGGTTCCTTATCCATCAGAAGAACCTCTGCTCTGACAATGTATCAGTGATCTGTTCGGATATCGACTCGATTTGCAGAAGAGGAGCCAGGTATCCGATCTTGCTTGGCTGCATCAGCGAAAACATCACGAGACTCAATTTGCTTCCGCTAATTATAACTGAAGCTTGCCGTAAATTCATGTAACTGTACAGACCGCTTTTCCCAGGCTAATCTTTGACATGAGATTGTGTTCCGAGGAAACGGCCGCCCAGATCTGTCCTGATATCAATGGGTAGTGGCAATTGGACAACTTAGTAATGCTTGGCTGGAAATGAGCACTTGGTTGTCAGCTCGGTCGTCTATCTCCACCGTATGCGTTTAACAAGCTCGGGCACGAAGGCCAGTCGCTGTCATATGACGTCCCGTTCCCTAGTTCCGTACATTTAACATCCAATCAAGTAAATCGAGCTTAGTAGTTCTACATAACGTAATTGTAATATTCAGCTCGTGTAATCAACGTTGACGGGGTGCACCTTGTCGGGCGTCATGTTTGATTAGACCCCAAATGGACGATGACAGGCTGGCAAAGGGAAGTTGACAATAGTTTTGAGTTCGTCATATCTTGCGCGAGAGCTGTGCTTGCTGGAGTGAGAAGCAGGCACGGCGGCCTCAATCCGTGCTAATTAGGACGAAAACAGGCTACGCAGTGAACGCACTTTGACAAACTGGACTTTTCGACGAAATGAACGATTGGGCTAGTAAGTAGGATGCATTAGGTTACCATTCAGTAATCTGGAGTACTCCACGTTTATTAAGCATCGGAAGTGATTCTATGAGGGGTACTGGTGACGAGGAATCCTGTGAGACGCCGTCGTCGCCGCTACTGGACGGATTAACGGGCTGCAATGAGGTGCATAGATCCACTGTTTTCAGATCGCGTAAGCGTCCATCGGAAAGTGCAGTGTCAATTTTGCCCCAGTCAACTGTTTCCAGGTGCCCATGTGACGGCATCTCCATGTATATGGAAATAAGAGTGAGGTGGGGAGATATCAGCTGTGATAGAAGATCTGAGATCCACGACACGTCGGTTGGACCACATCCTTCAAGGCGCGCTACAAATCGAAAGGTCCGGAGTTCCCTATTGTGAGAAAGGTCAAGTATCTCTTGTGTAGTGCGCTTGGCATCTAACACGTGCGCATGTGTTTGAGCAATAGCAGCACACAGCAGCAATGACAGCACTTGCCTTCTCCTGTTATCCATTCACCAAAAGTATCATCAAGAGTGAGGGATAACAGTTTAACAGAGTCCCCAGCACTTCTTAGCAGTTGCCCCAATATATCTGGGTCCTCGGAGCCCCATGAGAAGTGAAGGTTCTCAATCGAGATGGTACGATGCCGTCGAGCCCACCTTGCTACAAGGCTAGGGGGATTGCACAAGTCTCCTACGTCAAGCCAGTGGAGGCGAAGAGTTGTATCGATTTGATCGAACTTATCCCAGCTCGGCTCCTCCCAACTCGAACCCTCCATGCGCACGTTTTGAACACGCGGAAAGGCCTCTAGCAGGGCCACAAGATGACTTGCTTTGCGAAAGTCGCAAGTGGCAACCCATAGGTCGCGGATAGATTCCCCATAATGGGTCAGCAAGATTTCCCTCGTCTCAAGCTCTAAATCGGGCCACGCTATTCCATCGAGGGATAATCGCTCAATGCGAGTGAGCGCACGAAGGAGTGGACGAGAGGTGTCTATCCAACCATGCTTGGCCGGGATTCCATCGACGCAAGCGTCAATGCTGAGGCTGTGAACATAGGGGGCGAGTGGCGAAGTCGAGGTCGCATATAGTTCGATGAGCCGATCTATGCGGCTGGTATGGTCGATGCGAATGGCGGAGTGAATGTGCATGCGGCAGCGATGGACCCAAGCACGACACGTCAAGGAGCACGCGTATAAGGTGGTTCGCTGGTATGTTAATCCAAGCTCGTCGATGATCATATCGACGACCTCCTGCGGTATGCGGAGGGGTTGTTTTGTGCCTTCGCGTTCGCATGTTACTTGGGATGAACATTGTTGACGAGTAACGTTCGAAGGATACGCATCTTGTTCGAGAGGTCAGCTACATACGACAGGCCTAGGAACGGGGTCATAAAGGCGAGTAATACCTTACCGGATTGAGCAACCATCTACCGTGCTGAGGGACCGAGACTGCAAGCAGACCATCTGGTGCGCCGTGCACCTGATACCTTGGAGTTAAACTCGCTTGTTCCAATGCACTGGACGTGAGAGGCTTATATATGCCTGAAGCTTGACAAGTCCGTGCGGTTTGATTCTTCCTGTATCTGTATGATTTAAGTCGGAGCTTGAAGGTAGGCGCTCAATAAAGAAAAGGGGTTCTAAAAAACTACCAAACTTGGGAGGTTCTGACGCTAATCCGGGCACTCCAAATATTCGATCACGACCGCACAGATATTCATTAAGCTCTTGGACGGCTAGATTTATGATGCATCAAGAACATGGTTGCACCACTCTCGATCGGGTTCCTTTGTAGGCGCCACTCAAATCTGACGTGTCCGAGGTCAGGGGGCCCTCAGTCTCTTCTCTTGCAACATGTGATCGGTGTACGCCATCGTTACTCGTAGGTGGTAGGTGGAAGTCCGATGCTGAGTCGGCGACATGGACTATGGTTTTGACAGTCGACCGATGGAGAATCTGTGAATCCTATTTGTTCGGCTGGGATAATGTGAGCTCGCTGCATGGCTGAACCGTCCTGCATTAATGAGCGTGACATATGAAGTGCAACGGTGCGCAGACAGAATGTCACCATGCTAGTGAAAGAGCCTGGCCGCAATTATACAAATGATGTTGTTTTTGTTTTGTCGTATGTGATATTGAGGAACTAATCGGGGAGTTTAAACATACCATTCTGTATAGGAACAGCGGATAGCCTATCTCCTGTCGGAGTCTACGCGTTCCGCTCATAGCTCATATTCTTGAAAGCGATCGGCCGCTCAATCAGCGGTATGCAAGTGGTCGGGTGCTCATAAGCGAACATGTAGGCACGTATTAATGCTATTCCATTCCATCTCCTAGGGACACCCGACATCGTGTTCGTGTTCCCTATCTAAGCGTCAGGCGTTATCATCAGCAGATTTTTATCGAGGTGGCATGAAGATGAGACTTGACCGGTGACCAAGGGAAGGCATCGAGATAATTGCGGTTCAGTGACACACGCTTCATCATTGTTATCACCATCCCACTTTCTCACCTGCCTCCGAGGGCTCTAAGAACGTGTCTATGGCGACGCCATTCCTTTCCGCGATCCCGCAGCTGACACGTAGTCTGCGACTGTGAGCTCAGAATTATTCCAAGGATATCGAAACAGTTTACAACGCCCACAAGTGTCAAGCGGGCACGAGATGTGAGGAATTCAATACCGCTTCCCTTGGGCCGATCATCGGAATTGGATGTCCTGAGCCGCACGTCGTGCGGTCCATCACAGCCGTCAGAGGACCACCAGTACCAGCTAGTAGCATGCCTAGATTGATCTCGAATACATATTAGCAGTTGCCCCAGTGAGATAGACGGCACTAAAGGACCAGCCTGCAACTTCTACACTCCGATGTGTGAAGTGAGAAAAAGTGTGGAGAACTCCGACGTGAAGTGAAGGCCAACCGTTAGTCTCTGAACGGCCGGCGTGAATAATTGAATGTGCGATGTATTTTCGGCCTCTTCGCCATAGGCGGTCACTCATATCGCCTGTGTTCAATCCTCGGAAAGATCGCAAGCAACATCAAGATCGATGAACTGCACCGGCGCACTTTATATATGAACATGGTACCGCACTGCGTTCGTGCTGTAGGAACGATCAATCATGAGTCAACTACGCAACATGAGTCGAGCACTTGAGATTGACCCAGGGGAATGGGCCGTGCGATTTCGGAACAAGGATCAAAGTGTGCAAGGTACAATGCGCTGTTACATTGCAAGATATACGAGAGGTTGTTCAACTGAAGATCAGCACGAGGCAGCGGAAATGTTGCCTCACCGTTGACAATATACGGGCCATTGTCTATATACTCCAGCGAGCAACCACGTCTTCGGCTCGCAATCGCTTTTGACTTATTCCATTAGCCTATGTAGTCAATGGTGTTTCAGAAGCGACGCTCAAGCGACGTCGCATGGAAGCGCACGAAGTGCGTTTGACCTAACGCTGTCACAAGTAAGCGCCCACACGCATTGATAGACTACGCGAGCGTTGCAACACGAGTAAAATTCGCCATTGCAAGGCGTCGTTGTGTCCAGGAATTTCGATATGGTTCCCATGTCCGAGGTTTATCGCTCTCCATTTATGTGGTCATATGTGCCTATAATATGACACCGAGGACGGACCGCAACATAGGACACTATAAGGCGCTCCGTGAGCGTCAAGCGGAATAACCTGAATCGCTCATCACCTGATTTCGTTGTGAAGCGGTCCCAGCGGTAGATTAATATCCACAAACGCGGTCGGATGCATTACAAAACCTACCGGGCATTCGTCAGCACGCTGAACTTTGGATTATTCCGGACGTACGCACTGCCCATAGCAGATTGCTTCCGGTGTATAGAACATCAGACGTTGTTGACTGCCGATGCGTTCCCGGCGTACATATGGTCAGGTCGGATTGTTCTTAAAGCCACTCCAGGTTCCTTGTACAGTGTTGCTGTGACGGCTGTCGAGGGAAAGCAGCGAGGTAGGGGCCGTAATCTCAACATCTCAGTACGTAAGGCGGTAACATGCAGGCAATTTTCTCGTGTTGTAGGATCCCGGTGCAGCGCGTCTCCGCTTATAGACATCTGTCTGGAGGACTCGGTCAGCAAGGGAGTAGCCTGGAGTGAAGCCGACGGGAAGTGTGGTTCACACTCTGTGAGTCATTGATACTGTACTGAAGCACCTCGGGAATGCCACACTCGTGTGCAGGCTGCAACGTTACCACGAGCATGATTATCTGTCGGCCCATTTGACAGCCGTGGCTAGACGTCCTCAGATGGTCCTCCGGAGTGTGAGAACGTTGAATGCGGTTAGCATATAGCCTTTTGATATGTCGCCGGAAGAGTTCAGTTCCGGTACACGTTGGAACAGACGAGTGGCACTACAGACTGTGTGGCCCACCTTACGTGTGAATGATTAATTTTGGGTACCCGCACGCGCGCCACGTAGCTTGAGAAGGACAGCAAAGAACAGAATACGTCTGAAAGGAGGCCCCGGGTATCTGTATAATGGCGAGACGTCAGCGCTTCAGCGCGCTTCAGCCACCACGATCCAAGTGGTCAGAAACACGAGGCGCATGTGATGTGATCAATGAGTGTATGTCGACATTACAGCGCTTTCGGAAATCATTGGCATGCGCCGTTCTCGAGCCTATTTTTAATTTCGAAAAATAAAAATCGTTGATTGGTCCATCAAGAAGCGCCCTGCAAGCTAGTCTCGTGCTCAGACAGCCGAAGGAGTTTCCCGTCTGGGCACCGGCGTTTGCACGAGAGTTGAAGAACACACGCACAGTGGCAGTCATGTGCTTACAGGGCGCTTCTTAGGGAACCAATCATTGATTTTTAATTTTCGAGATTAAAAAAAGGCTCGAAAACGGCGCATGCCAATGATTTCCGAAAGCGCTGTAACAGGTCAAATATATTGGCTGTCTTCGAACTTCAGACAGTTGAGCACAATGATCGTAATATGTCGTTGGCTTCCCTTTCAGAGAACATGCGATGAATAAGCGCTCTCGAAATGGACAGTTTAAAGCGAGATAGGCTTGAATCAACACGCACCTCTGCCAACAGTCAACTCGGTCGCCTTTCCGCACGAACTCGTCGTAAACCTGCACGATGAGCCAGCGACGCAGTCGACAGCCTTGTGCGCGTTGGCTGCCCACCCTCGGCGCGAAAGGAGGGCGGTGTATAGCCGTGATACAAGATGCATATGTCGCGTCTGGACTGGACTGGGCCTAATGGCAAGGCAACAGATGAAGATGGATGCTTTCGCAGGTAGGCCGCCCGCTGCAGCATGGGCACCGCTTTCTTTACACATGCAATTCAAGCATGTAGCGACAACACACTCGATATAGACCGAAGGTGAGAGATGCAGCATGTGCGGAGCTATTAAGAGGCGGGTAAAGGGTTATCCATACTGTAACTTCATTCTGTAAGTACCCCGGAATTGCGAAATCAAATACAATCTTTGTCCTAGACTCCCAAGTCTTGTCCCGCCGCTACGGTTATGCAAGTGCCCTCGGACAGCGGAGCAAGCTAGGCCAGCCTCGCTCGTCGGCGAAGGTGCGCATCACACGCGTCTTATTGCGCGGCCATCAGAGGCCGCCGACCCTGGCAGCTGCATGCACGGAGTTGCCCAGCGGCTAATTTTGTCTGGAGAATGCGGCGCGCCGCGCAAATAAACGCGTCATGTTCCTGGGAAGATCCATGAATTGCACTGCGTGATAAGTATAGCAGCGCAACGGCCTCTCCACCACCCTTGCTGCGATTATTTCTGAGGCGTTCTTTGGGGCTCTCACTCTCTTGCCCTCCCCCACCACGCTCCCTTCTCGCGATGCGCGCCTTGGCTCTCCTCCTTGCGGCAGTCTCCGTCCACTCCGTCGCAGGCCACGCCACTCGCCGCCGCGACTCTCACGATGACCTCTACAAGCGAGCAATCGCTCGCAGGAATATTGTCCTCGACAGTTCTATAGCGGATTCATACGACTATGTAATTGTCGGTGGTGGCACCGCCGGTCTTGTTCTCGCGGCGCGATTGTCCGAGGACTCCAACACGACTGTGCTTGTGCTTGAAGCCGGAGACACCGGTGAAGCCGTGCAGGATCAAATCGGTACGCATATATGGCCTTTTCTCTGCAGCGATGCTGATATATGGCCTGCAGACATTCCTTCGTTCGCGTACTACAACTCCCTAATTGGCACGTCATACGACTGGAACTATGAGACCGTCCCGCAGCCCAATGCCTCCAACCGCGAGCTCTCTTGGCCACGCGGTAAGGTACTTGGTGGCTCCTCCGCAGTGAACGGCATGTACCTGGTTCGTCCCTCGGAAGTGGAGGTCGATGCCTGGGCCAGCATGGTTGAGAACGGATCTATCTGGAGCTGGGACAACTTGTACGACGCCATGAAGAAGAGCGAGACGTATACCCCCCCAGTGACCACGGTTGACGACGTCGTTCACATCGAATACCAGAACTCAAGCCATGGTTTCTCCGGGCCTCTGCACGCCTCATATCCTGGCTAGTGCGTAGTTCGTGGCGGCATTTGTGTAGCTCTGTTGACGAGGCATCAATAGCATGATGCCCCAAGTTGGCAATTGGACATCAACATTTAACAATGTTGGCGTAATGACGTCGACAGATCCTGATGGGGGCGATGGCTGGGGAGCATTCGTTGCCACATCAGCCATCAACCCTTCCAATTGGACGCGCTCTTACTCTCGCAACGCCTACATCGACCCTCTGCCCCCTCGGTCTAACCTCGCGATCCTGCCGAATGCGACGGTCACGCGTCTGGTATTTACGAACTCGACTGGAGGTAACCTGACTGCTACCTCCGTTGAGTATGCTAGCTACCGAGGTGCTGCAACGCAATCCGTCAGCGTCTCGAAAGAGGTCATTCTCGCTGCAGGTGCCATTGGAAGCCCTCAGATCCTCATGCTGAGTGGTGTCGGTCCGGCAGATGTACTGCAGGCCGCTGGTGTCACCGTCCAGAAGGAGCTTCCTGGTGTTGGCCAGCACTTGCAGGACCACATTGTACGTTCACGTCTTTGCTCATAGCCTGTTGTTTCTGCTAACTCCCATTCATAGTACGCCGAGGTAACTTGGAAGACTAACGAACAAACTGCTGCCACGATCTATTACGCAAACTACTCTGACAACGTACGTTCGCCCATTACCCTCATCGTCACCGGTAGCTTAATCGTGTACAGACTCCCACTGTCTCCACACCATTCCTATCATTTATCAACTCTGCTACCGCTTATGTCAATTTGAGTACGCTGGTTGCGGAGCCAGACACGTATGCATCTGAAATTGCTGACGCTGTCAACACGAACGCCGCGTCCCTCGTGCCCAGCCAGTACAGCGAGGTGGTGGAAGGCTACAAGGCCATCTACAACATTACCGCACAGAAGCTTCTCACGTCGTCTGTCGGTCAGATGGAGATTCTGCTCAGCTTGACAGGTGCAGGCCAATATGACCAACAGGTGGTCTCTGTTCAAGCTGCGCTCCAACATCCGTTCAGGTGAGCATGCTACCCTGGCACGAGACATGCATAGACGCTCATTCTACCGCACAGCCAAGGCCGCCTATACATCAACAGTAGCGATGCCTTTGACTATCCGATCATTAACCCGCAGTACCTCTCCCATAACGCTGGTCAGTGACTGCTTCGTTGCATGTAATGGCGCGCCGCGCGGCTAACCTTGGCAAATTTCAGACCTCGTGCTCCTCCGGCAAGGGCTCAAGTTCTGCCGGACAATCGGGAACACGTCGCCATTGAGCGCTGCAATGGGAGAGGAAGTGTCACCTGGCTCCTCCGTGAACACGGATGAGGAGTGGGAGGAATGGCTCGCGCAGAACATCTACACGGAATACCACCCATCGTGCTCGTGCGCGATGCTTCCAGAGAGCCAAGGCGGTGTCGTCGACGCCCAGCTGAAGGTGTACGGACTCAGTACGTCTTCTCTTAATAGTTCGGCCTGGGCTCACGCTTATATTTCACCCAGACAATGTCCGCGTCGCTGATTCATCGGTGTTCCCCTTCGAGTTCTCGGCGCACGTACGTGTTTTTGCATTTAATTTCGGACGCTCTATTGACAGCTGGATGGTTGCCAGCTTCAAGCACCGACGTATGGGCTCGCAGAACAGGCTGCGTCCCTCATCAAGGGCACGTACGTCAACGCGGACGCGCCGAGCACTAGCTCGAGCTCGAGCTCAACCTCGACCGCCCCTTCGTCAACGGGCTCGTCCTCCTCTACCTCAAAGAAGAATGGTGCGGTGTCCGCCCTGCGTCAGCCGTCATGGGCTGCGTCCCTCGGTGCGGCCACGCTTGTCGTTCTCTCAGCGCTAGCGCTGTGAGCCGTTGTTTTCTGTCGTGACTGTGACTTCCGCGTGCGGAAGCCTTCCACGGACGAACCTGTCAGATGTGTTGCTACTTATCGACACGCGCCCTTCCTTCGCGTTCTGTCGCATGGACTCTGTTGTACGGACCGCGACATGTAGACTTTCTGCTTGCTTCATGCACATGCCTGCGACTAATCCCTGCTGTGGTAGTACCCGAAGCGGACTGTAAAACATCTTGCACGTACATATTTGTAGACTGCCGTTGTTGTTCGTACAATATCTATTGCTTCTGTGCAATTTGTTGATACCATAGTGCAATTTACCTACTAGTCCCTGGCTAGAGTTCTAATAGCTCCATATTGATTATGGAAGTACCCGACGCAGTCGCATTATATTTGCTTTCGATTGTACGAAGACGAAGAGAACAGTTCTGGGCTTGTTGGGTGGTCCACAATCGCTGTCTTGTGGCTTGTTGGAATGAACGTCGGTTACATGTCCAGCTTCCGTGGACCGCTGAATTTACATAGATCTCCGCCATGCGAGCCTATTGTTGACATTGAAGTAACATACAAACCAGTTCGCACCGCTGTGTTGATATGTCACGCGGAAAGGCGTGAAACCTTCGCCTTCAAGCTCTAGTGTTCGTGATATATTGCGGCGTAGCTGCATCATGGTAATTCGGTTACATGCACGTTTACGGAGACTAATGCTGTCACATATGCTAGAGGACGCTTATGATTCTATTAGCGCGCTAGCTCAGCATGTCGGCAACGGCATTTTTTTGTGTGTATACATTTGTATCCCGCCTCAAGTAACTACGACTAAATGCGGCGTTCGTGTACGGAAAAAACGAGGCTTATGTGTGGGACGGAGAGGGAATCGGCAACGGCAATTATCACGCTCGACGTGCGTAGCATGGAAGCAGCTGGATGATAAAATGACGATTGAGTTCATAACACAGGGATCTTGCCAACATCTCTAATGGACGGACCGAAGCGTACCTGCGCCTCGGATATTACGTATCTGCGAGGCGCAGTCTGCGGAATATATGGCAGCATCTGATGTGCGGACCAGTGATCTGGGGTGACGAATCAACCGTGCATCTGGAAGGAACGGCTCTGAGCAAAGACCGCACTGTGGCGTTCATTAGTTTACCGGTGCAGGATATATATATGCATAAGGGTAATTCGTAATAAGGCTATTCGACATATCAAACCGCACGGACGCATGCGAAGCTGGCTTACTGAGCTGCTAGAATCCAAGAGCTGCCCGGGTGCGCACTACCGCGCGGTGAACGCAGTAGCGGCTGAGGTGGTTTAATTCCACGGATCAGGGAAAATGGTAGCTAGGGACCTGCTAGAGCCGTTGTCTATCAAACTTCGAAGGTGCGTGGACTTCGGACGTGAGACCATCGTAGTACCAGGAGACCGTTATCGACTCACATCTTCCAAGAGTCACGCTAACGCAAGGCCATAAAAGGCGCGTATTACCATAGCGAGTCAAACTGCTCCAGTCTCGCAAGACGTAACCAGCATAATTTGACAGGGTTATCGGCGCTTCAGCATCCAGTATAACAGTGAACATGTAGTACAGTGGCAGCGCTCGATCGTGGTCATGGACCTGTCAATGATCCTGATATGGAAATACATCAAGCACGAGGCTACCAAATAACATTTACATCGCAGCCACTCTCACTGCGGCCGGCTGCTTGCTCTTCGTAGTCGTTCAGCCTTAGCAGTGAACCTACCTCGTAGTTCATCCGCGAAGCTTCACACCCTGCAGCCTTATTAGTGTCTGAACCTAATAGCCGCGAAGCTTGAGCCACTCCGCCTTATCTGCCCGTCTCGGAATTCCATTCACCTGATACTACACGCCACTAGCGAACCACCATGTCTGGACATGCCACTAGCACCAGGACGTGGACCCTCTCAGTCCCAGACCGGGAGAGGCTTGTCTACGCCGCATTCGAAGGTATGTCTTTCCCTTCCATCGCCCGAATTTCGTCCGGCTCACCGAGGCGGTATGTTTTTCGCCAACGTTCCTCCCATACACGTGTATCATCGCCGTACATGCGCATCTTTCGCTGGAACTGTGCCGATATCGCGGCGCGTATCGCTTCGCGGACGAATGCTGCGTAACGCGGATCCGCAGCGAGGGAACACGCATACAGCCCCTACTCCAAGTTCCGTGTAGGCGCCGCGCTGCTCACGACAAGCGGGAGCATCATCAAAGGCTGCAACGTCGAAAACGCGTCCTATGGTCAGTTAGTCCTCGCACCTCTACTAGTCTGTTTGTCTATTTCTCCCGCGCACAATCCACCCGGCGCGCAATCACCCATCGGCCCTGGCCCTGCCTATTCATCCGCGCGTCTCTCCGCGGACTAGCTGCTCTCGTCTCCTTGTCCTGCACCTGCATCCCTCCACCATCTTTCCATCGCGCTCCACGGAGCGGCCCGATGCATTCAGATATCGAGCCGTGCGCCTTGGCATCCAGGACCCACGATCCACGCGGGCGCCGCGGGCGCCGTCATCACCTCGTTCCGCCGTGCAGCCCGAGCCAAGCAGTGTAGCTGACGCGCGCGCCCGTTTCTGCTCCCTGTAGGCGGCACGATCTGCGCGGAGCGCACCGCGATCGTCAAGGCGGTGGTGCGTCGCCGGCAGTGCTTGCGCCGCTCCGTAGATCTCGCTGACGATGCCGACGCCCGCGCCGTGCGTGCGCGGCGGACAGAGCGAGGGCGCGCGCGCGTTCAACGCCATCGCCGTCGTGACGTGAGTCTCCCGCCCTCGTCCTTCCCCCCATCCTCGTCCCGCTCCCCACCCTCGTCCCGCTCCTACCCTGGCCCCTCTCCCGCCCTGACACCGTCGGTACGTGCGTGCGCTGATGCGGTGTGCAGGGACGTGTCCTCGACGATCTCCCCGTGCGGGATCTGCCGCCAGGTGCTGCGCGAGTTCTGCGCGCTGAACATGCCCGTGCTGCTCGTGCCCGCGGACTACGAGCTGCGCACGGCGCGCGGCGTGCCCGCGGGCGGGATCCTCGAGACGAGCGTCGGCGAGCTCCTCCCGCACAGCTTTGGCCCGGAGCACCTCGAGCTCAGCAGGTGATCGTGGTCGCGCGGGTGAAGCTTGGAGAGGCGGCTGGTGGGTGTGGTGGCGATGGACGAAGAACACGCACTATGATATGTGTACAAGGAATGACTATGATTACAGTGTACAATGTCTGTGTAGCCTGTGGGCGCCCGAGGCGCGGTGTGCCGTATATACGTATGAGTACTGTGTACTGTGCGAGAGCAGATGGGCCGCATCAGTGCTCCTTGAGCGACTCTGCGCGCTCGAGCTCTGCGACCTGTTTGCGCTCCGCCTCCTGCTCCTTGAACTCGCGCACGCGCCGGCGGATCTGCAGCCGACGCTCATGGCCGTACTCGCGGGCCTCCCGCCGCGCCTCCGCCAGGTTCGCAGACGCCGCCATGTGCATCTTGTCCGCGACGCTGAGGCCCGGCCAGAATATCGGCGCGAGGCCGACGCCGAGCGACTGCACACGGGTAAGCACCGCATGCAAGGATGGTTACGCGCGAGGAGCACAACGCAGAAGGGACGCACCAGGATGCCCGCGGCGATGATCAGCCGGTCCTTCCACCCGTCGTCCGCCTCCGCGGCGAACTCGGGCTGCGGGCCCGCGAACTCGGCGCGCCGCCGGCGGGCCATCTCGCGCGCGCGCGCGTCCTGGAAGCGCTTCCGCCGGTCGAGCTCGGCGCGGATGGGGTCGGCTGCGCGCCCGCGCAGCGCGTCGTACGCGGCGGTGACCGCTTGGAAGCGTGCGTGGCGCACCGCCGCGGCGAGCTCGCGGTTGTGCGGCGAGTCGGGGTGGTGCGCGCGGACGAGCTCGTAGTCTGCGCGCGGGTCAGCGTGGGGTGCGTGTGAGCAGGGGCGGGGGGCGTACAGCGCGCCTTGATGTCCTGCTGGGACGCTCCTACGGGGAGGTGGAATATCTCATGTGGGCTCGGGTGTGCGTGGGTTGGGAAGGGGAGCTGTGCGTGGACGGATGTGGATGCCCTGCGCGTTTGTACGAGCACTCGCTGGACCTGCATGGCATGAGCGGGATCGGGAACAGCCGGGTCTGATGTGCGCTCTAGATAGGCAGGTCAGTTGCCCGATGCGGAATGCCTTGTGGCTTCGCTTGCGAGCTGTCGGTTCCAGCAACGTCAGATCCACTGCAGTCACTACAGTGCACGCTGCTTCTGCGACAGGCATCGGTGTGACCGACGGACGTGACGTCACGCGACGAACGGCCCCGAAGGCGCTCGAATGCGCGTCGGCTTTGCCGCCGTCAAATATGGTGTGCAGCGCAAGCACACCTCTTGCTTGTCCACCATGTTGCGTAGCACAGTCTCAGCTGCAGTCTCGCAGACTGCCTCAAAACGCACCTACGTCTATCCCTCTGCGTTCATTCAGCACCCCCTGCTGAGGACCTCGCAAGCTGCACGGCGGATAGGACCATGCTTCGCCCACCGGCTCGCACTACCGACCGTCCCCTCCCGGGGCTACGCGCAGGGTCCACCAGGCCGCGGTCCCGGCGGACTTTCCTTCTCATTTGCACCGCAGCACGAGAAGGGGGATGCACTCAAAGAATATGTGAGTCGCTCGGGCGGTCCTCGTCTGGCCTGTGTCTGTGCTGAATGATTCCGGAACACTATGGGGCTGTAGACACCATGTTATGCAGCTCGACCACGGTGCAAGCTTCAGCACAGACACCGGCCAGAAAGGGTCTTGCCATGCATATACTGTGCTAATGCCATGTCCCCCAGAGTGTTGACCTCACCGAAATGGCGAGGAACGGGAAACTAGACCCGACAATCGGACGTGATGATGGTGCGCCCTTGACTTCAACTGCCCTGTCTTGACGCTAAGAATTCACATCTGTTCACGCAGAAATCCGCCGGACCATTCAGAGTATGTAGCACGCACACTCGGCAAGGTACCGTGAATTGATGCAGTCCAACAGTCCTTTCACGGAGGACCAAGTCTAACCCAGTCGTATGTCTCCTGCTCTGCTTCAGTCACAAGGTCATCCTCATTTCCTCTTCACCAACCAGCTGATCGGTCCGCCTGGTGTCGGAAAGACCGCGATCCTCGAGGGACTTGCAAGTCGCATAGTCGCCAAGGAAGTGCCGGAGGTGCGTTGGTGATATTATGCTGAAGCACATGACGCGGCTTTATTGAAGCTTGTGAACAGTCCTTGCAGAACAAGCGTGTACTATCAATCGATTTAGCCTCGATCATGGTCGGCTCCGGCATTCGTGGGCAGTTTGAAGAGAAGTTCAAGAACCTCCTCCGAGACATCGAGGAAGAGGTGTGTTTTTGCTGTTGCTGATTTACATTGGCGGACCTTCATTTCAACCCATTAGGCCGGGAATGTGATTTGCTTCATCGATGAAGTCCGTGAGTATGCCACGCGGTCAATTTAGCCCGCTGATATCGAGGCGCTGGTCCGCAGACACACTGTTCAACTTGGGCAAGGCAGAAGGTAGCATTGACGCAGGGCAGATGATCAAGCCCGCGCTTGCGCGCGGTCTGCAGCTCGTGGGCGCAACGACGCGTGAGCGCCCTTAAGCTCCCAACGCATTCATTCGACTCAATTGCAAACCTTCTTCTGCTGTTCAGCGGACGAGTATCGCAAGACGATCGGAAAAGATGCGGCCCTCGAGCGGCGCTTCCAGCCGGTGACGATAGAGGAGCCCACAGTAGACGCGACGATCTCGATCCTGCGCGGCCTCAAGCCGCGCTACGAGGTCCACCACGGCGTCGGCATCGCGGACGGCGCGCTCGTCACGGGTACGTTCATCGCTCTGGCCCATGCGCGAAGCTCGCTCTGATGCCTCGCGTCCACAGCGGCCGTGTACAGCGCGCGCTACCTCTCGGAGCGCTTCCTGCCGGACAAGGCGATCGACCTCGTGGACGAGGCGGCGTCCGCGCTGCGGCTCGCGCAGGAGTCGAAGCCGGACGAGCTCGAGGCGCTCGGCCGCGAGCTCGTCACGCTCGAGATCGAGCGCGAGAGCCTGCGCAACGAGCAGGACGCGGTCTCCGCCGAGCGCCGCGCCGCGGTCGAGCGCGCGCTCGCGGAGAGGCGCGCGGAGGCGGAGCGCCTCGCCGCGCTCTGGCAGGCAGGTACGTATTGGCCCCTGGTCCGGCTAGACACGGCCGTGGACGGGCATGTGGACGTGGACGTGCGGTGCTGACGGACTGATGACGTGCGCGGACAGAGCGTGCGCGCCTGCAGCGGATCAAGGACCTCAAGCAGCGGCTCGAGCAGGCGAAGCACGAGCTCGAGGTCGCGCAGCGGCAGGGCCAGTACGAGCGCGCGTCGCAGCTGCGGTTCGCGACGATCCCGGAGCTGCAGCGCCAGCTGCCGAGCGAGAGCGAGCGCGGCGAGGCGGCCGCGGCGGAGGCGGAGGGCCCGCTGCCGATGCTGCACGACCGCGTCACGTCCGCGGACATCGCGCGCGTCGTGGCGAAGGCGACGGGCATCCCGGTGCAGAACCTGCTCAAGGGCGAGCGGGACAAGCTGGTCCACGTGCGTCGTTTTTCGGTGTGGTGTGTTGCGGCGCAGCGCTGATGGTGGTGGTAGATGGAGGATACGCTCCGGCAGCGCGTCGTCGGCCAGGACCATGTCGTCGCGGCCGTGAGCGACGCCGTGCGGATCTCCCGTGCGGGACTGCAGCCTCCGAACCGCCCCGTCGCGTCGTTCCTCTTCCTTGGCCCGACGGGCGTGGGCAAGGTGAGCCGCCTCGTCAACGTGCGGAGGAGCGGCTGCTGACCTCCCCGTCTAGACGGAGCTCTGCAAGGCCTTGGCGGCGTTCTTGTACAACGACGAGAAGCGCGGCCTGTGCGTGGTCTCGCTGCGGGTCGCTGGTCTCGCCAGAGCTGACCCACATATTTAGCATCAACATCAACATGTCCGAGTATCATGACCGGCACACCATCTCGAGGCTGATTGGTGCTGCCCCAGGGTATGTTGGCTTTGAGGAAGGAGGTGTGTGATCTGTGCCCTCATCATGTCGTTTGATCTGACTATGACTTGTCAGGCCAACTGACGGAGGCTGTACGGCGCAAGCCCTATGGTACGTGTCCTCATCATTGAGGGCCCAGTGGATAGCCGTTGACTCGCATTAGCTGTCATCCTGCTTGATGAGCTGGAGAAGGCGCACAAGGTACGTTAACGTAATCTGTGCATGCTGTGGTCGCTCATATTGTGGATAGGATGTGGCGATGATCCTGCTACAGATTCTGGACGAGGGTAGCATCACTGATTCTCAAGGTACGTACACGACGACTGTCTCGTCACCTCTTTCTGATCGTTGCCTCAGGTCGCAAGGTTGACTTCAAGGTAACGCACTTCATCCGTGAAATCTGCACTAAATCTTGACAGCATCACAGAATACCATTATTTGTCTGACAAGCAACCTTGGTACGCCTCAGTGGGAACTCAGCCGCTGTATATCTCACTGACTGCTACCTGTAGGCAGCGACATTCTTGCGCAAAGCTCCGCATCAGACAACAACGGTGTCGTCACCCCTACAGCACGCGACGAGGTTCTTGAGCGCACCGCATCGTACTTCCCTCCCGAGCTTCTCAACCGGCTCGATTCGATGCTCGTTTTCAACAAGCTCTCCAAGCAGTCCATTCTCCGAGTCGTCTCCTTGCGGCTAAGCGACGTCCAGGACCGGCTGCGGGACCGGCGCATCACCCTCGACGTGGACGACAAGGCACAGGAGTGGCTCGCACAGCAGGGGTACTCCGACGTGTACGGTGCGCGCGCGATCGCGCGCATCGTGCGCACCAAGGTCCTCTTCCCGCTTGCTCAGAAACTGTTGGCGGGCACAATTCGGTGCGTGCCACTGATATATTGGCCCCACTTAGCGATCCTGATGAATGTCATAGGGACGGCGATATCGTGTCTATTCGGGTTGGCGGCGACGGAGAGACGTTAGATATTAAGGACAATCACGAGCCGGACGCTACAGTTGGCTCATCCGCCTCCGTCAATTCCCTCACGGAGGAGCGCAGCTCGTCGTCAGACTGATGTGAAGTCCCAGTGTTGCCGTTGTTCACCCCACTTCGCCTGCTATTCTAACTTGTATAATTGTAGACGTACTGTACATCTAGTAGCACCCACAGATCTCTAGAAGCATTTTACCCCCACTCGCCCATTACGGCGTGTAGCAATACTCAAAATACAGTCTGGATCATATGAATCATAGGAGGCGGAGTACAGCTCATACCGAGATCGATCATAAGTGCCTGAGTCATAACCGTTCATTTCGTCACAACATCGTCGTCAAGAGCGTTCCGGCCAGGAATCGTACGCATTCCCGTGGTGGACGGCCCTGTCCGTCCGTCATCTATGACACCGCGCTCGCGTCCTTCACGTGTGGCTGATTTAGTACTACTTGCGTGGGATTGAGAGCTACGGTTGTCTTTCCGGGGACGACCGGCCTTCGGGGGTGGAGGAGCATCCGACTGCTTCTGGGATAGATTCGCGGCGAAGGAGACTGGCTTGGTCTGCGAGGAACTGGCTCCAGGATTGTCGTATGCGACAGGATGAGACTCATCCTTGCCCTGCCTAGCTTTGCCCTTGTTCTTCTGGGGGCGTGGATCCGGCGGCGCACGCTCCTTCTGTCGCGCTTTGCCCTTCGCAGCCTTCTTCGACGTGGCTGCCTCCTGTGATATAGCCCCCTTCTGTGACGTGGTCGCCTCCTGCAATATGGCTTCCTCTTGCAATCTGGCCTCCTCCTGTAACCTAGCTTCTTCTGCAGCCCACCACCGGAGAAAGTCCTCTTCTATTTGGCGTGCTCGTTCTTCCTTCTGAATCTCCAGCAGTGATCTTTTCCCTTTATATGAGGCGGATGCTTCCTCCTGTTGTGCTGCCTGTATGGCAACCAAGGATACACCTGAGCCAGAAGCTGAGGTCTGAACAGTTGGCTGTACTGATGGAGGAGTCCAGACACTCCCACTCCTGCATATGATCATGAGGCGAGTCATAGCGAAACATATATGGGAACACTTACGAGACACGGCGGGTAGAGGATGAAGGTTTGGACGAGGCCTGTTGTCTCGAGGGCGTAAACACGGGACCTAATCCTTGTCTTGCAATCTTTGGCGGTGTACTAGACAATGGTCGCGAGGCCGATCCAGTTGGACCGGCCGCAGACGCGGAGGTCTGATCTCCCCGAACGACTTGACTGGATGGCGCTTGCGATTGCCAGCCAGCGGATGGTGGCTGCGGTCGGCAAGGCGTACTAGGCACTTGTGGCTTCCTCCAGGGAGAGTCTGATGGTCTCCCAGGAGATTCCAACAGACCCAGTCCAGGTTTTGGACGCTGCTGCACTGGCGCCATCTGCTGGGCCGCGATCACCTTGTCGTTCGGCGAACGGGCAATGGTGTTCAATGCGGGAGGTGCTCTATTGGTAGGCACGCTGGATGTCAAGTTTGTGCGCGGAGATGTACGCTTTGCAGGTGCAGTAGCTTGAGCCTCTGCCATTATGGCATTCATATCCACCCTAGAAAACAATGAATAACCTATACGATGCAGGATTCTAACGGCACGCACCGCGGAGCAGCTAAAACTGCCTTCCAAGGACCAATGGGCTTCGCTGGCTCTACAGCCATACTAGTTGGTAATGCTTTTTCAGTGGGTGTGGAGGGAGACTCCACGTCGTCCATCGTGAATATCTCGTCATCAGCGAGCGAAAGTAAGTCGATCTTCATCGGAGGCGGTGTTGCGGGCCCAATGGTTGGACTAGTTGCTGTTGAGGAAACTGCAGTGCCAGCTATTGAGGCGGAATCGGATGGCTCATACTCATATAAGAGCTCGTATGAGGGCCATATGGGATGAAGCGCCGGGGGCCTAGAGAATTCTTCCCAGTTAGTAGAAGGCACGATATGCCTTGGGATGTCCTGCAACGCAAGCCATTCGCGATATGACTGAAGTGCCTTTTCAACCAGCTTGTTCGACCGCGCTATGTTGCTCTTGTTCATCTGTTGCTCGTGAATGTATTCGGATAGTTGTCTGATGAGTTGATGCGACAGGTTATCAAGCATTCCACCCTCGAGCAATGTCTCCAAGACCACGGTCATGTAGTCTTCCACGGAGCGTACTAATTCCATCGCATAAAGGTGTGAAGCGTCGGCGAGCACGGAACAGACATTATAGACGTTGACGTGGTGCAGAATAACGTCAGAGCAAATGAGTACAAGACGATCGAGAAGTAACTCGTTCTGAAATTGTGGTTAAGAGACGGATTAAATACGCCAGAGCTGCAGCCACTTACTGCTGCCGCCATGACATCGAACATGAAGTCTAGCAGGTCGTCAACTGAGTGTATGAATTCTTGAAGGGGGGCATTAGCGACTTGTCAAGCTATTAAAAATGTGGGATATCACACCTAGAACGTCGAACATCTCTTGATCATCCCCGCATAGAAAGCGCATTACAAACTCCATCTCGCGCCAACGTAAGTGGCGCAAGTCGAAGTCTAAAGTACCCTCTGGCGTCCACCTCTCGATCGTCCAGTCTTCGTCATCAAAGAACGCTTCGAATAACGGCGAACGTGCTCTGAGGATTGCGGAGTGGGCATAGACAGTCCGATCTGCCAAACGAAGGTGGATATCCGAGGCTAATGGATCGGACCATATCGGCCTGTTGTTTGTGAATGAGCCACCTCTGGTTTGGCTATCATGAAAAAGCTTGAGAATGTCGTCTGCCACGGATGGTCTAGGAGTTCGCTTCGTTGTCGGAATTAGTGAAGTGCCGAGGAGAGGCAAGTCGAGCAGACGAGCAAGTGCTTGCAGTTCGGACTTGACCTGAACAGAATTGATGTCCAGCAGTGAAAGCCGTCTCTTAAACGCAAGACCGACACGATAGTCCCAGACCGCCACTGTGTCATCCGTGTATAGGTATGTCAGGAAAATCAAGACAGACAGTGGATGACACCCAGCAATCATAAGGTGCGCGAGTTGCGATGATGTCCTGACGGCAAGATTTTTAATTGTTATCTTGAGTGCCACATCCATGAGCGGAGGACCCCCAGCAAGAACTGACACTATAGCACGGCACCGAGCGGCAAGCACAATGCGATGAGCTGGGAATGCAAAATCCTTCGCATGAATCATCAAGTCAGCACCGTAGGGAAGCCTTAAACCGTCAAATAGACACTGTGTGTTGTTGACAGAACGAGCATCCATCTCACGCTCCAGTAGGTCGCAGAGCATCTCGAGCTGCTTAATATCCTTCTGGATGAGTAGGTCGTCCGAGTCGTCCTCGAGATCGTCGGGCGAGGTGATCGACTCCTCAGCACTAGGCTGGGTGTGGGCAGCACCGCCAACTGCACCATCCAGCGTGGACGGAAATCTTAGGTACGGCTGTATCTGGGCCAGATCCTGCGTAATGAGATTTCCGACGATCTTGATCGGTGGCGGCGTATAGTCAACGCGGAGTGCACCGTACGCTCCGGTAGGATTGGTGAACACTGTAACCGCGCGTTGAATGTGGTTTACTAGTTGGAACTTGGAAGACTTCGTCGCAGCGCTCTGGCCGGACTTCGAGTCTCGCGAGCGCGCAAAAATATGACCCAGCCCTGTACAGATGGCGATAGAGCCATCTGCGCCGAGAGCTACGTCCTGTAAATTGCTAGTTAGTACCTTATGCATTGAAACGCCAGACGCAGCATACTCGAATACCACCAGGAGTCTTGGGAAGACCTCGAACGCGCTGAGGCTGAATCGCCAATCGCGAATTGCTGGCATCTAAGCCTCCTTCCGGTGGAGAGGGAATGGTGGACGTGAACAGATCATCATTGGAAGACAATGCCACGAATACGTTATCGCAGCTTGTGATCTTCCCGATGCGGACATTTCGCGCGACATGCGGCGGGCGGTAAGTAGCCACCTTGGAGGGGAAGCTATTTGCTGGGAAGCTGGATTGGAGATTCGCTCAATTCTCGCAATAAAGCCCGCTGGATGGAAACGTACTTGATCTTGCTGGAGCCATCATTCCAAATGCAAATGACATCATGCGTGACGAGCAAGCACAGCAAAGCATTATCCTGTATACAAGCACACGTTGTGGATTTCATCTGCTTGATGGCGCGATCGAAAGCACGTACGGTAAGCGTGACCGACTGGACTGGCAGAGAAATCTTGGTCACAACGCGAGGGTATACCTGTACAGGATGCGCGGTCTTGTCATAACCTGGTGCGAGAAACTGTCAGACCACTAACGTTAATGTTCAGAGGTATGCAGCTAACCAAGTTGCCCGTTGTTCGTGCCCCATGTCAACAGCTCCTGCTCAGTCCAACACGCCGATGCAGTCTTGCACGCCGCAATACCCTTCACAAACTTGGCCTTCAGCGTTGCAATCTTTTTCGGCGTCGTCTGGATTGGCTCTGCCAACTTGCCCTGCCCTGCCGCATGGGATGGCGACTCGACGACATATCCCAGTTGATAAAACCTGTTCAAGCCCCAACTGAGGACCTCTCCATTCTCAGTGAGGACGAGTGTATGATCTTGGCCGAGTGCGACAGAGGTGATCTTGTACATGAATTGCGGGATCGGGACGAGGCTGTACTGCGTGTGCTGTCCTGTCCCTAGACTAATGGAGAATGAGATGCGGCATGCGAAGCGAGAAGGACATGCGCACCGCCCGCCACTTCCGAAGCCACAGACTCGCACATTACCTCGCGGCTCCGTCGTCACTACGGCTGAGCAAATGTTAGCAAAGGCAATGGAAGGGACAAGGGCCAGCATACCAGTATGCAATCTGGACATTGCAACTTCCTGTACGTGAATAGAAGCGAACCTATCGTCCAGCTTCGCATTCCCAGGCAGTTTCGATCCTTCAGCAGGACGAATCTCCACTTGTCCAGGGTGCAGTCTGTTGTCTGCATTACCCAGACCCAGCGTCGCATTCTGGTTGACGCCCCAAGTGAAGAGTTCTGCGCGTCCTGCCGGTCCTCTTCCGGGATCCGTGCCTTCTATCGTCATGTTATACAACTCGAAGGCGGTATACCCGTCACGGTCCCGTTTGGTCGTTTCGATGTCGTCCCTCTGCAGAAGCAGCACCGCAGGCTCGACATTGCCATGATACAGCGCGCGGTGAAGAGGCGTCCAGCCGCTCTCCTTGTCCTTCAGATTGACGTTGATCTGCGGATGCGCAAGGAGCAGCCGAACATACTCCGTAGCTGCTGCTTCCTGCGAGGCCGCAGCAAGGTGTAGAACGGTCCTGCCCAGATCGTCGACTGCGTTGACATTGACGAATGGCCCCTTTATCTGGCCGGCCCGGTTCAATGACTTTCCGCCACTGGTACTGGGGCCCGCGGCGGATTGTTTGCGTGACTTGCTCTTCTCGAGCAGGCGCTGGAAGGCCTGCTGATCCCGTAGGTGAAAGTACGCATGGAGCTGGCTCATGCAGATATGGGGGGTTATTGGACAAGACGACCCAAAAGGAGCCCTTGTGGTTCCTGAGGTCGTTCTGTCCTGATAAAGCTACACTCGCGCAGGGAGTGCTGAGTGATAGCTTGGTAACTCTTGCTACGAACGCGGAGCGTTAATGAGAGTGCCTTTGAGCTCGAAACGACTGCTACGAGCCGTAGTAAAGCTGTTACAAAATTTAAATTCGCTGAAGAGTGAACAACCTATTACTCGTGATTACTCACCTAGAGCTGCGATGGTACCGCTCGACAGGTAGCTTGGCTCAGAAACTCAAGCAATACGCTCTATATGACTGCGGGAGTCCTGTGAGCCCTACCCGTAGACATCAAGGTTAACAATTACCACTCTAAGTCACGACGTACCGATCTCTGTCGGTGCCGGTACGAGCAAGTCAGCAAGGTCTGACTCCAGATAGGCGCAAAGTTTCGATTTGGCGAGAAAGTAGCGCAGCACTTAGACCTGGTAGGAGGGACAATAAATGAAATCTAGGAGAATAACTTAGAAGGCGATAGAGTGATGAGAGCTGCTCCGTCCGCTGCGAGATCTGCGGCAGTTAATCTAGGTAAGCACCCATGACGCATCGCACGTGTGTGAACGATCGGCGTAAGCGCTTACGGCTTCGAAACAATTTAAGTACCCGCGGCTTCGCCACGGACGTCAATTGTCACTTAAGTATGATAGTCAATAGAATATTGGGAGACATTGTGAGTCCACCCAACCCGTCTCTGCCCGCTCAGCCACTTCCGACACCTCGCTGATGCTTGGTGTCATCATTGCTTTGCTTGTAATCCTGTGTCCACAAATGTAGTGCCTCAAAACCTCCTGAATTTTCTGGCAGGTATCTACAGTACAGGATATTTACATTACAAAAGCTATAAAATCCCATGGCACAGCACAGGGAGGATGTGGTTGATGGGACTTGAATCCCAGTGAAAATCTGATGCATTAAAAAATATACAAATGAATCCTCATGTAACCAGATGTATCCACAAAAGTTCAATGTATTAAAATGTATCCAGTGCAATCAAAATGTATCCAGCAGCTCATGCGACCTGATGAGTAGATTTACATGTGGCAATGAGTGACAGATCTTACCATAAGGCCTCTGCATAATGTGTTAACATTGCATACATGTAAGATAGTTGCATATAATGGATCTATATGTAGATTGCTTCGGATCCACATGCTTACATTGTTACACTTTCATACTGCTGCACTGCTGTATGTGCATCCCTTCATACCCCTACCAAAATACTTATAACTTGCAATGCTTTGAGCCTCCATATATAGAAGTTGATAACAAAGGAACAAGGTGTATTTTTGTGGCTTGTCACAGATTTCTGTGGCATGTAGGTACAATTCCCATCGGGGCTCGAACCCCCGTATCTACGTTGGTTAGTCACATGACCTAGCATGCCAACTACCTAGTGGACTAGTAGTTATGTGTAGCCCCCCCTCCATGGTCTAGCGCCTGCTTACATAACATACGTACATGTGATGGGCTATTATATAACGTACGCACAGACCATGCCTTTAGGGCTGGTCTGCGACACAGTAGTGTACGTTCCCCCATGTACATAAGCTGGTGTGTTCTGAGGCTTACACCTCAGAACAGTTAATCTCTTGACATTGGGCAAAGTCCCTCAAACTCCCTGTCTTAGTGTGCTAGTCTGGGGTCGGCAAGTTATGGTGTGTTACGAATATTTTGATTTCTCGAATATTGACAGAACTCACCACCGGGCGAATACGATACAGGGACTTGTTGCGCAACCAACCCCCCTGGCTACTCGTGACTCTACTGGGCGTATCCCCAGTTGTACTAGCATGAAGGGCGCGTTTCACTTTTGGCAGATCCAACTCTGCCACCGTTACATATTTATCATCTCGCAGTTGATAGATGGCGTTCAACCGCCATCTCCATTCCTATCTATCATTTCAGATATATCACTCCATACTTATCAAACGTTTGGTACTATAGCGTAGATAGTAGCGGTGACATCTGGGATGGACTTGACCCCTAAAACCTAACGTAGTATATAAACTCATGTATCTACTGTCGAAGCTCTTCAGCTCAACCTTGTTGTACAAACAAGAAGTCTTATACTCGTTCTCAAACGTAGGAAACTACGCTCAGTATTTCTCGCTCGAGCAACCAAACGACTAAGTCCTCGAAGTGCACACTGACTTCTCGGACTTAGGCGAGTCTTATATTCTATCAGACTCACACTTGAACAGATTAGATCCTCTAACGTGTATTGGATAATAACCGATCTCCTAAGGACTTCACTTAGGACTTGAAGGCATCTAACGAGTATTTGCCTTGCATACGGCGACGTGCCTACGTGCAGAAGAACGATCTATATTCACGATTCGAATATACGAACGGGTATTCGACCCGTAACCGAAGGTCGAGCTTATCACACCCTCACCTACCACGGTGCAAGGGCACATGATATTTGGACCAGAATTCCCAGCACGACTGATTGAACTCTTGCCCGAGGACATTCAGGGAGTCTACAGACTCAACCAATACGAGTGGACTGACACCATTGGAGCCTTCCGTAACCACAGAGGAATTGTTGTCATCCCCAGAGAAGATAGGGCATCGAAGTGGGTACAAGTATACCCCTCCGCAGGAACGACCGCTTGGGAAATAACGCGTGAAGCGTTTGGACGATTCGGAGAAATCCCTCCAATGTCAACAACGACATTGACAGAAGAAGAAACCATCAACAGAACCTCCGATGCCGATGGAAATATGAATCAGCCTTCGTGTTACGGTTATTTTGATTTTTCGAATATCGACAGAACTCACCACCGGGCGAATACGATACAGGGACTTGTTGCGCAACCAGCCCCCTGGCTACTCGTGATTCTACTGGGCGCATCCCCAGTTGTACTAGTCTATAGGGCTCGTTTCATCTTTGGCAGATCCAACCCTGCCACCGTTTCATGTTCATCGATTATTAGCTGACAGATGGCGTTCAACCGCCATCATTCCTATCTATCGTCTCAGATATATCACTCCATACTTATCAGACGTTTGGGACTATAGCGTAGATAGTATCTGTGGCATCTGGGACAGACTTGACCCCTGAAACCTAGCGTAGTATAAAAACTCATGTACTTACCGTCGAGGCTCTTCAGCTCGACCTTGTTGTATAAACAAGAATGCTTATACTCGTTCTCAAACGTAGGAAACTACGCTCAGTATTTCTCACTCGAGCAATCAAACGACTAAGTCCTCAAAGTGCACACTGACTTCTCGGACTTAGGCGAGTCTTATATTCTATCAGACTCGCACTTGAACAGATTATATCCTCTAACGCGTATTGGATATTAACCAATCTCCTAAGGACTTCACTTAGGACCCGAAGGCATCTAACGAGTATTTGCCTTGCATACGGCGACGTGCCTACGTGCAGAAGAACGATCTATATTCGCGACTCGAATATACGAACGGGTATTCGACCCGTAACAAGAATTCCCAGCACGACTGATTGAACTCTTGCCCGAGGACATTCAGGGAGTCTACAGACTCAACCAATACGAGTGGACTGACACCATTGGAGCCTTCCGTAATCACGGAGGAATTGTTGTCATCCCCAGAGAAGATAGGGCATCGAAGTGGGTACAAGTATACCCCTCCGCAGGAACGACCACTTGGGAAATAACGCGTGAAGCGTTCGAACGATTCGGAGAAATCCCTCCGATGTCAACCGCGACGTTGACCGAAAACGAAACCGAAACCATCAACAGAACCTCCGATGCCGATGGAAATACGAATCAGCCTTTGGGCGCCACAGGAATGGCAGGAATTGAGCGCATTGGAGATGATGGGAGAAATCCTGGAAACTTTACAGGAACAGATAACAGCCAGACCGGAGGACAGGACCCTCCAGGACTTATATCTGCTTTTGCGCAGAGTGGGATTGGGTCTATGGCTGGAGGAGCAAACCTCTTTGGAAGCCCCCCACAGAACGCACCCGGAATGGGTAGCGGAGGAAATCCGTCTTGGACTAGCCCAAGCGGAGGAATGGGAACGACAAACCCAGGAACATGGCCTTCAGGCCTATTTGGACTAACCTCTGCAAATACAAGCGGAGGAGGATTGGGAGGAAACTTCGGACTCGGAGGAGGGAATGCCCCCCCTCCTGGAGGACTCGGAGGAGGAACCCCCGCGAACACCGGAGGAGGAAACCCTGGAGGAGGAAACCCAGGGAACCCCGGAGGAAACCCAGGAAACCCGGGTGGAGGATACCCGGGAGGAGGAGGACCTCCACCACCGAATGCGCCGCAGCCTCAACCTCCGGCGCCGAACCCGTATTACCGACCCCCGATGATAAAAATCAATCCCCCGGACGTATTCAATGGGGAACGATCCGACATGCAGAACTTCATAAACCAGTGCAATTCCTGGTTTACGATGTACGAAACGTCATTCCAGAACGACGTTCAGAGAGTGATCTTTATCCTCTCTTATATTTCGAACAAGGGGAAAACGGGCCAATGGAAACAGAACTATCATTGGGTTTATACGAACCCCCAGACGAAACGATTCTTCCCGCCTAGTCTTGCACAGTTTGACGCAGACTTCCAGAAAGCCTTCGGAGCCATCGAAGAAGTACAGAAGGTGCGGAAGAAAATCCTGGACATAACCCAGGACAGAAAAGACATCAATGACTACATCACCGAATTCAATAACTTGGCCGGGAAGGCCCAGTACGATCGATACAGCGTGGACGGAAACGCGCTGCTTATAACCCTATTCGAGAAAGGGTTACCCGAACATACGACCCGATACATCATCGGTGTTCGGCCGCTACCAGCGACCATTGATGAATGGCAGTCCGCTGCCTCGTGCTATGAAAATACGTACAAGATATTCTTGAAACGGGATAAACCGTTTGTCAAGAAAAAGGCTTGGCAAGCCTTGAACCAGAATAACGGACGCACTAGTGCTCCACAGACAACCGCACCGAAAGATCCGAATGCAATGGATGTAGATCGAATGACCACCCAGGAAAGGGACAATCACATCAAGAAGGGAAAATGTTTCACGTGTCATCAGCCAGGGCATATGTCGCGAGACTGCCCGAAGAGGCCAAGAAAGCCAGCCCGCCCCAGGCGGACTACTCGAAAGACCGAAGAAGAAGAAGCTGAGCAAGAAGCTCGCATTGAAGAAGTCTCTGAGGAAGAGACTGAATACATCACTGCTAACAGAGCGGTCACAGCAATTAGGGCCCTGAAAGCCAAGAACCCTGAGCTCCTAGCACGGCTTGTAGAAGAACAGGATTTTGCCTAGGAGGGAAGCCCACGGTCTTACCCTCCGAGAAAGCAGTGCATGTAATTACCTCGTTCGAGAAGAATCGATCCCTCTTCATCCCGGTAATCATGACGCTGGCAAAACCCGTGAAGTGCAATGCACTAATCGACTCAGGAGCAATGTCGAACCTGATCCACAGCAGAGTGGTAGAAAAATACAAGGTGCCCACGCAACCCTTGAAGAACCCCATCATCGTCAAAAATGTTGACGGAACAGAAAATAAAGATGGGCGAATAGACCGAGAGGCCACCATACTACTACGATATCCGAAGACCCAGAAAACGCGAAAAGTCCGATTCCTAGTAGGATCAATCGGAACAGAGAATATGATCCTAGGATATGGATGGCTAAAAGACGAAAACCCCACAATCGACTGGAAGGACCAAACAGTCGATATATGATCAATACTAGGGGCAGAAGAAAAGAAACAGGAGACCACGATCCGAATGGGTACGGTAGAGATGGTAGTTGCCCCAGAAGGAAAAATTCCAACAAGGGGGACCCAAGAAGCTGCAGGGTACGACCTTTACGCCGCAGAAGAAACCGAGATTCCTGCCGGAGGATGGAAACTCGTCTCCACAGGAGTAAAAATGAAGATCCCGAAGGGATCGTATGGAAGGTTGGCCGGACGATCAGGCAACACCCTCAGACACGGATTGGTAGTACAAGCCGGAGTCATAGACTCGGACTACCGAGGAGACGTTGGAGCCATCGTCTTCAACTACTCAGACAAGGCACATAGAATTATCCCGGGCATGCGAATAGCCCAGATAATTTTCGAACGGCACCTCACCCCCGACATTATAGAGGTCGAAGACCTAGATGAAACAGAACGAGGGGAGAAAGGGTTTGGATCCACGGACCCGCCAGAAGAAACAGCACAGCGGCTCTATACTCCCGAGGAGCACGAAGCGATTCGATGCTTTGCAAAAGATAACCCTAGGATCATAGGAAAGAAAGGGGAGACGCGAAAGAAGTTCCGAACAAAGATACAAATCATCAACGCTGTCAGGAAAGCGCTGACGAAATCCCAGGAATTCGCGCAGAAAACCCCCGAACCAGAACAAACGATTGAGGAGATGGTCCCGAAACACCTATTGGACTTCGCCAAGGTGTTCAGCAAGGAGTCCGCAGCAGCGTTCCCCCCGTCGAGACCATGGGACCACGCAATCGAATTAAAACCCGATTTCGTGCCGAAAGACTGCAAAGTCTATGCCCTCTCGCCTAAAGAGCAACAGGCGCTGGACGAATTCCTAAAAGAAAATTTGGCCAAGGGATTCATAGTCCCTTCAAAATCCCCGATGGCGTCACCATTCTTTTTCGTTCCAAAGAAAGACAGCAGCCTACGACCCTGTCAAGATTATCGATATCTGAACGAAGGGACGATAAAGAACGTCTATCCCTTGCCACTGATCTCAGAGCTCCTGGAAAAGCTAAAAGGAGCAAAGATCTTCACAAAAATGGACCTTAGAGCAGGATACAACAACGTGCGGATCAAGAAGGGAGACGAATGGAAAGCAGCCTTCAAAACAAACCGAGGGTTGTACGAGCCCACAGTTATGTTTTTCGGATTGTGCAACGCACCTGGGACCTTTCAGGCAATGATGAATGAAATCCTGAAAGAGGAAATTCTCGAAGGATGGGTGCTTGTTTATATGGACGACATCCTCGTTTTCTCAGAAGATGAGAAAACACACAAAGAACGGGAACGGCAGATCCTTCAGAAATTAGTGAACAACCACCTCTTTGTGAAACCCGAGAAATGCACCTTCAGCGTCAACCGAGTTGAGTTCCTAGGGCTGGTCATCACCCCAGGGAACATCCAGATGGACCCAGCGAAACTCAACGGGATTAAAGAATGGCCGACTCCCCGAAATCTCAAGGAAGTCAGATCCTTCCTAGGGTTTGCGAACTTCTATTGAAAATTCATCGACCACTACTCAACGCACACACGACCCCTGGTAGACCTCACAAAAACGGTCACAGGAACGGGGTTCCAGTGGACGGACAAAGAACAGAGAGCGTTCGACTTCATGAAGCAGGCATTCACGACGGCGCCCGCGCTAGGAACACCAGACAAGGAAAAACCATTCATCCTCGAAACAGATGCATCTCAGTTCGCCACAGGAGCAGTGCTGAAACAAACAGATGAAACAGGGCGCGAACGGCCAGTGGGATATCTCTCACAATCCCTGACATCGACAGAACGGAACTACGAAATCTACGATCGCGAATTACTCGGAATAGTCCGAGCATTAGAAGAATGGCGGCACCTATTGGAAGGAGCACCGCATCGGATCTTGATCCGAAGTGATCATCAGAACCTGACGTACTGGAGAAGCGCACAGCGCCTAAAACTAGTCATGGCCGACACACTTTCCAGGTTGTACCACCTGGACGAAAGCAACGAGGACAATGAGGGAATCACCATGATTCCAGACGGACTCGTCGTCCATGCAATCCAGATCCCGATCATTGATCGAATCAAGAACGCCAACAATCGAGATGAATCTGTGGAACAGGCGATCCGCGCTCTAGGGGGCACAGGCGAATTCCCCGCGAGAACCACCGCAGATGAATGGCAACAAACGGATGGAATACTGCTCTACAGGGGCAGGATGTACGTGCCAAAAGACGAGGACCTTTGACGGGACGTCATCTCAAAATATCATGACACGATCCCGGCCGGACACCCTGGGATCTGGGGTACAACAGTGCAGGTTACGACCCACTTCTGGTGGCCTGACATGAGAACAATGATAGCGGAATACGTCCGGGGCTGTGCAATCTGTCAACAGATGAAACCTGATAGGAATCCGCTAAAACCCCCGTTGCAACCAATACCGACACGGGAAGACGCCCTCCCCTTCTCACAGTGCTCGGTCGATTTTGTCACCGACCTGCCAAGAGTCGGAAAGTATGACTCCATGATGGTGATTGTCGACCATGGCCTATCCAAGGCCATCTCTCTCACCCCATGCAACAAAACAATTACAAGTGAAGGGGCCGCAGAAATATTCCATCGAAAGATATATTCACAATACGGCATTCCCCGAAAAATCATCTCGGACAGGGGACCACAATTCGCATCAAAACTATTCAGGGAATTATGCAAGCTGCAGGGAACAGAGTCAGCGATGAGTACAGCATACCATCCCCAGACAGACGGACAAACGGAAAAGATGAACCAACAGATCGAAGTATACCTTCGTATCTATTGCATGAACGACCCTTTCCAATGGGTACAACGACTGTCTGACGTCGAATTTGCGCACAACACCAGACGGACCGGAAACCGGCCAGCGCCACTTGAAATAATCCTAGGATACGTCCCGAGAGGACTCCCAGACTATGACAGAGTAGGGAACGTCCCGGCAGCTGTCGACAGGATCAAGAAGATCAAAGAGGCGCGAAAGATGGCATTCATCTCGCATGAATTAGCCCAGAAAAGAATGGCAGGGCGGTTCCTCAGAGAACTGCTGAAGCTCGAGAAAGGGGATAAGGTCTGGCTCGACACCAAGAACCTAACGATCCCCTATGAATCGAACAAACTGGCACCAAAAAGAGAAGGACCCTTCACCATCACAGAAAAGATGGGACCCACGACATACCGGCTGCAGTTACCAGCGAATTGGAAAATTCATCCGGTCTTCCACGCTGCCTTACTCAAACCATTCAAAGAAACAAGGGTACATGGACCCAATTACCTACGACCGCCACCTGATATCATCAAGGGACAAGAAGAATACGAAGTCGAAGCCATCCTGGCTGACAGATGGCAAAGAAAGAAGCATCAATACTTCGTCAAGTGGAAAAGCTATGCCACGGCCGACAACTCATGGGAAGACGAGGCGAACTTGGAGCATTCCAAGGAGTTGATAAAAAGCTACCACCGAATGCGAGTCAGAACAACCCCGACACTCGAAAGCCAAACAGTAATAATATGTCGACGACTCGCCACCAACTCCCTCGTCGCGCCACGACCCCCCACAGCGACACGGGTCGCCGGGAAGGGCGACCGAGAGGTATGCCGCCGAGGAGGTACTCCCCCCAACATCTGCAGATCAGACACGCCCTCCTCTGGTACAGGGCCGAGGGACCTTTTGCTGGCCGAGCCGATGGCTGGTCGGCCCTCTTCGACATCGCGCAGGACCTCACCCACGTTTACAGCTCGTACCAGAACATCACCGAGGATCTCGTCCAAATGGAGGGGCAGATCAGAGCGCAGAGAGAGGGACTCGAGCTACTCACCAACAGACTTATTGACCGATTGGCCGCCACTATGACGGCCCAACTACGACACGCGCTCAACAACTTCGAGGATCGCGAGCACGTTGCTCCCGACCGACCCGAATACGTACCACGACCCGCCCGCTTTTTCACCACCGATGAACGACGCTGAGTTGCAAGGCCGTTTAATTTTATGGAACGCGATCGAGTACTATTTCCACTGCCTACCAAGACTCAGAGGGCCCGCCGAACAGGAGTTAGAGACCTGGCGCCACGTATTCCTGGTGTGGGAAGCGACAGGCGACGTGAACCACCAGCACGCCAGGAGAGCCCTAGGGCTACCCCAGCGAGACAGCGAAGAGCGAATAGCACGCCGCCTATTCGACGATCTCCTTCAGTGCAGAGTATTACCCGCGAGGAGTTTGAGCGAGGTGCGAGGGAGCACGAACGAGACACCGCCTCCCTACCCACATGGGCCGCACGAAACCTCCACCGAGCCGCACACCACTGGAGGTACCAACATAACGAATACCTCCGCGATATCCCTTCCCTACGGGTACCAGCGAGGCCCTCACCCGAGCAGCCGTGTCGACAATGTGGTTCCGCTAACCACTGGATCCTCGACTGCCCCGATTATATTTGCAGAGCTTGTGGGCTCAATCAACCAGGTCATCGACAGAATGAGTGCCGCCAACACTTCGTATGGCGAACTCCTACGACCCCGTCCCTCAGCGGGAACGGTGACATCTACAACGAACAGGACGCCGAGGCCCTCTGAAGAGGGGAACTTGGAAAATTTGTCGAGGCCGACGAATGCCTAGGGAGGGGCTGATGTTACGGTTATTTTGATTTTTCGAATATCGACAGAACTCACCACCGGGCGAATACGATACAGGGACTTGTTGCGCAACCAACCCCCCTGGCTACTCGTGATTCTACTGGGCGCATCCCCAGTTGTACTAGTCTAAACGGCTCGTTTCATCTTTGGCAGATCCAACTCTGCTGTCGTTTCACGTTCATCGTTTATTAGCTGATAGATGGCGTTCAACCGCCATCATTCCTATCCATCGTCTCAGATATATCATTACATACCTATCAAACGTTTGACACTATAGCGTAGATAGTATCGGTGACATCTGGGACAGGCTTGACCCCTAAAACCTAACGAAGTATATAAACTCATGTATTTACTGTCGAAGCTCTTCAGCTCGACCTTGTTGTATAAACAAGAAGTCTTATACTCGTTCTCAAACGTAGGAAACTACGCTCAGTATTTCTCACTCGAGCAATCAAACGACTAAGTCCTCAAAGTGCACACTGACTTCTCGGACTTAGGCGAGTCTTATATTCTATTAGACTCGCACCTGAACAGATTATATCCTCTAATGCGTATTGGATATTATATGATCTCCTAGGAACTTCACCTAGGACTTGAAGGCATCTAACGAGCATTTGCCTTGCATACGGCTATACGCCCACGTGCAGAAGAACGATCTATATTCGCAACTCGAATATACGAACGGGTATTCGACCCGTAACACTGACAACGTTCTTCGTGCAGCTCATCTCATTCCGGCCTTCGCAGATGGACGTACAGATCGCCTTCTCGGTTCATCCAGCGCCCGCCAAATTCATGGTGAAGATGACATGGACTATGAAAATTATTATGTGAACATGTAAATTGTTTGATATCTCAGTCTGACATTGGTTAATTGTTCCGAGGCATGTTGACAGGGATATGTTCATGAGATACTTAGGTGGAGGTGTTTGACACAAGGGGAGCATGTCACAAATTATTACCCTACCCCCTGCAAGTCATCCCACCGAGCGTGCACATCCCCCAATTAGCGAGAAGAGAGCCGCTCAACAAAATCCGGAACTCACTTACGAGGCTGAAGCAAATAACACAGAGGGCGAGGAAGAGGACGACAGCTGCGGGGAGGAGGAGCATGTGGCAGATATGAGGCTCATCGAGGAGGAGCTGGACTATGGGTATCAAGTCACCGAGGACGAAGCGGACGAGCAGTGCGAAGACGAAGAGGGAAATGGGCGGGGAAATTACAAAGACGAGGATGGGGATTTGGGTCCTGAGGAGGACGGAGTCGACGATCTGGATGACCCGCTCGGTGAGAACGGCTTTGCGCCACTTTGAGCAATGTGAACGGTTCCTCAGATGTGCTCAGATTTTTGTAGTTCGAGTGTTCTTAACATTATGTATACCATTTATTTTACACATCGTAATTTTACATGATGGTTCCGAGGCCTCTAGGTGCGCGCCACGTTGTGTGGCATATGCCACAGGTTACAGTATATCTACATAGGTAAGCTGCGACTGCTCCTTGCAATTCATATGCCAGCCTGACTACCAAACGACAATTCTATACCAGTCTGATGATTAGTTTACCAGTCTGGTGATTAATTTCCCAGTCACACGTTGAGTTTGTCTGACGCTGATAAGATACCTTCAGAGTGGCGATTGAATGCCACTCTGCTGTCGATCTTATCAGCGCTTATCTACAGAGATCAGATCCTTCCCCGATTGGCAAGTACCTCCAGCACAGTTAAATTAAATTACCTCCAACACTGGTAAGTCGTCTCGCGTTTTGCTGATGTGACTACAAGATTTTCACAAAGGCCCTGGCTGTGAGGCTGGGTAAGATGGCCCCCTCCATTATCCATCCCAACCAGGCGGGCTTCTTGAAGGTGACACAAGCAACAAACTAGCACTCAACCGGGGGAAGGGGGCTCGCTCAAAGGCGCCTTCCAGGTCCCGGGACCACTAGCCGTCAAAGGCCAAGACAAGTCTGAGGTTTACGCTCAAGACTGTCTGGCATATATACTCCTAATGTATTTGTACATGTTTGTGTACGGCGGCTCAGAGGCCTCTACGTACTGGTATCTAACTGGCTATGAGCTATGTGCCGGTAATGGCATCGGAGCGCTGATGTCCATGGCGACGTAGCGTATAAGGGGCGGATCTAAGGAGTAGCCAATCTGTCGGGTTCGATCGGTGGTTCTCGTCGATCGTGGGTGCGCCGGTAATGGCGGGGTTCTAAGTCCGTGATCGGGCGTGGTCTGCCACGATCGGGTATAGCGCTCTGTGACTGGTAGGGTTCTCAGTCGTGCAGAGCCGGGAGTTATTATCCCTGCCTGGTGTACTCGTAGGTCAGGGTGCGTAAGGGGTATAGTATAATGTCTATGCCAGTAATGGCGAGTGTCCATGCGGTGGGGACGCGAGGCGGTAGGTTTAGTGTTCTGGGTCACGTGCGAGTGTAAGTCGTGCCCCTAGTTGGCGTATAGCGTATTGTACGGTGGCGGTTTAGCCTGAGTGTGTGCGCAAGGCGTACCGTCGTGCTATCGTAGCCTTGTTGGACTCTAGGGGTCGACTCGTGACTCCGGGTTTTAGGGACTAGGCAGCGTATGGCTCATGCTGCCGGGACTTGTGCTGAGTTTAGGGTTAGACTGCTGGTGGCCTGCTAGTGTCCGGAGGGTTTCTACTAGCGTTGCCGTGGGATTCCAGCCGGGCTCGGATAGAGTGCTGTAGCATGCTTATGGCGTGAATGGGGTGTCAACCTAGGGTGTATTACTAGGCTTTGAAATTGGCTTGTGACAGTACCCCCTCTTTTAGCAACTCGTCCCCGAGTTTCCTTGCAAGTTCCTTGGACATGGTTCGACTGTGCTTGTCTGCACCGGGCGTGGTGTACTATTGGTCTGACTTCGACGTTCTAGTGCCCGCGTGCGTTTAGTCTACTTGTTGGCGTGACCAGTGGTGTCTGAAGTGCTAATGTATAGCTTTTCTACTTCAGTGGTCCTATGCCTACATATCCTGCTGGCGCTGTCTGACCAGTGTGTTCGACTCCGAGCTCTGTCTATCGTTGGATCACCTTGGACGCGCGGGTCCTTGGGTCCTATAGACGTCCTTGCTCTTTGTCTTACGTGTTCCCTGATTTCGACAGTGGGTTGTAGTGTAGTGCGTGTATGGTATGTCCGCGTGTCTTTTCTACACAACCCGCTTGCAAGTATCCTTCCCTGGAGCGGTCGTTGTTCGATTGACTGGCTCCGTATGTCCGTGTGTCCTGTTCGTCCGACCTGTTACCTGTTGTCTCCGCGGTTCGTGGTAGGAATGTCTCTTCTACCGTAGATATAAACGAATGTAAGTACTAAGTCCTGGTTCCTATCCATGTGTATCCTATCTGTATAGTAGGGGGGACGTGGTTCCTTTGCTTTAGGTATATTTGGTTTGTTACTGTGTATGCGTCTTTTTATTTTATGTATATGTTTTTGTTTCCTTTTATTTTATATATATTTTTTGTTTCTTTTGTTCGCCTTCGATCGTCGGCGTGTTTTTGTATCGTAATGGTCGTACGTATCGTAATATTCGTTGGAAGTGGGGTGTCTGGTTTGTTTTCCCCGGGTTCGTATAGTAAAAGTGTGCCTTTTGCTTATTGCACCGTTGTCTACTGCCTGAGTACGTGTGCGCGTGATGGTTTGGTTTGCCAAATGCCGCATAGTGGTAGCCCTCGCCGTGTCTCTGGTGAGGCAAGGTTTCGTCGTTGGTGTCCAGAAGGGGTGATTTTTCGTTAGATTGACCCGAAATAATCGATTTCCCCCCCCCTAGATTCAAGCTGTCCTCGGCTTGTCGTTTTCCTTTTACTTCTACTCTTTTCCCTTTACTTTCTTTCCCTTCGTGCTTGGTCTGGAGGCGCTTCAGCGGCCTTGGTTCCCGAGGTCATGGTACTGGGAGTCGTTTGTGACTCGTGTTCCCAAAGGTTACGGTACTGAAGGGAGGCGTGGCGCGGACGCGAGCTCTGGTCCGAGTTCTAGGTACTTTGATCCTTCCGTGTTCGTTCAAGGTGCGTATGTTTCCCCGCATCCTTGGTGGTTCGTTATTCTATAAATATGAACGAGTGGTTAGCGATTTAAGGGGCGCTATCCCCTTGTGAGCTTGTCCGTGCTCGGGTATAGATTTATTCGTATCTCTAGTAGGGTTTCCCCGGTGTTTCTAGAGATTGAGTCGTTGCAGTGGGCCCGTAGGTCCCCGTGCTTGATCGTATACTTCCGAGGAATGTCTCATCTCGGTTGTATTGGTTCGTTATACTATTATGGGCTATTTTATCGCCCCTGTGTTCGGTGTATAGGGATTATCTTATGCTCGTGGTAATCCAGGGCGTAACACGCTCGCCTGGGTTTCTACGAGCGTAAGAGTATATATTTTATTACTATTAGAGCGTTAGGGTCTCGCTCGTGTTTATTTTATAAGAGGTGGCGTGTTTCGCCGTGTTCCCTCTCAGGGTATATTATCCCTTTTCGAGTTCCTCATAGTGCTTTTATTGAAGGAAAGTACTTAGCTGTGCCCGGTCTGATCTACCGGGAGGTCACGGCGTTGGTTCTTTTCTAGCCGCCTGAGTCTACTGGGGGTTGATACATGGGCTGTCCAGCTGCCCGATCCGTTTTACGGCCGGAATCGCCGAATGAGTGTGTGGGGCACTAATGGCCCAAAGTGTTGAAAGGGGCACTGTTTGGCCCGCGTACGAGGTCGATTCGGGTTGAGGGACGATGGTGCAGTCCCGTGGTCGCGTAACCGGACATGAGAGGCGGTCCCTGTTCCCACTGCCGTATTCTGGCTTAGGTACTGGGGAGTGGCGTCATGCCGGGATTGGCCGGCTTCCATGGTCTTTACTGGCGGCGGCTACATGTCCAGCCGCTGGCCCAGGTTGGTGAGACCTGATCTCCTGCTCGGTCCGTTTCTTCCTATGTACGTTAGTGAATTATAATTTAAAGGTGCGCGATCTAGCGCGTGGGGGTATGGTGGCTGGGCGTCTGGTTCGCGTGCGGCCCATGGTTCTAGGTTAGGGTCCGGCACGTGACGCTCTGCCTGCCTTGATCCTGTCGAAGGCGGGGTATAGGTGTATGTTGTTACAGCCGTCTGCTGGGGTGGTGTGTCGGCAGCGGCGACTTGCTTAACTTGACGATTCTAGTCGGTGTAGGTGTTTCGAGATCGAGCGGAGGGGGTTGCTTCCTCGGCTGGTAGTTCCGGTTTCTCAGCGCTCCTGGTGGGGTAGCGCGAGGACTAGGGAACTCCTGCTTTGGTTGCGGTTCCCTCAGGCTTGATCGGTTACGACGGGAGTGCGCGTCGCATTGGGTTACCAGGACCCCCTCTTTAGGGTTGGTCCTTCTATTCTTCCTGTTCCTGTTTTTCCTAGAGTGTAAGCAAGTATATTATATTTACATCCCCACGATCTATCTGGTTCAGATCGGGGGCAGGGTTGGTTCATTGACCGGAATGGTGCATCGGTCGTGTATTCGTTACCCGCGGTATTTCTCATCGCGGTGGTGGACTGCCGGTGGTTCTCTTTGGCTGTCCCGGAATGGGTTTATCCTGGATGTAGTGACGATCGAATAGGTCCGTCTTGCGCTGAGCTGGTGAAGTGCGCCGGGGCTCTTGCATTAGCGGGGATCGGTACTGCGTGGCGAGCCAAGTCGTCGGGCTTCGGAGTACTAATCAAGTTCATATTTCTGAACTAGGGCTTACGACTCCCTGTATGGGGTAGTTGCCTATCAGACGGGATTTCCTCTACCGAGGTGGCTCAGCCGGGGTCGTAACCGGTGCCGTTTTCCTCTCGGAGTACTTTCCATATGTTCTCAAAATGTTCCTCTTACTCTGGCCGTTCGAGCTGTGACTGGTCGTATTATTGCTGTACGATCTGGTCCGCGAGTCGGTTCGATTATCCATGGGGTGTCGTTTTCGGTTCCCTAAATGATCTATTCCGTTTCGAACCATTTAGTACGACTTTTAGTGTATGGACAGTGCGGAATGGTCCGTCGCACTGTCCCTTCACGTCCTCGCCGGTTAAGGCCATTCTGGACGTGGCGGGTTTAATTATTCCCGTGGGTAGTACATGTGCTACTACCGGGGTACAATGTCCCTAGGGCCCGAAGGCGTAGTGTGACCTCCCCGCGGGGTAGGTCGGCATGCCCTAGCTTACACCGTGTTGTAGTGGCGCAGTTTGTAGCGTAGGGGGTGTCATAAAAAATTCCACGTGCCCCTTCCCGTTCCTGGGTTGGGACACGCTTCATTGTAAATGTACGCCCTTTGTCTGGGTCGTACTGAATAGATTCCACGCGCCCGTGGTCTGGGTTCGCGCTTCATGTGTTATGGGTCATGAGTCTGGGCGAGGCTGCCATTTCTCCTCGTCCAGACCCGGGATACGTGCCGTGATGTTATCCCTTACTAATGAGGGTTGCATCGATTTTTTATTTTTTATTTTTATAAGTATTAGGTGGGTGCGTATTACGCTGTTCCCCAGGGTATATATTTTATTTCATAACGGATTTCAAAAGGGTGGAGTGCCCGTGGGCCATTCCTCCAAATAGAAAGTGCGTAGCGGGGTGTTTTACCGCTGTGGTTCGTTGCAGAGCGGAATTATCCATCGCTCGGGGTCGTGGTTTGCCCCATGGCAGAGTATAGTCCATGAATTAAAATTAAGGGGCATACCTGGTTCGTGGTGAGTCCGATACTCGCTTCCTAGGCTTTATTCCGTGAGCCGGTTCCTATTCGGACGAAGTGCGTCCAGGCCCCGAGTTCCTCTCCAGTGTACTTGCTTTTGGTTACGTCGGTCTCGGGACAGACTGCCGGTGCCAGTCGGGTTCGATGCCGGTTGTGGATGGATGTCGTGTTGTGGCGGAACAGGTACTTGTTCGGCTTCCGCGTGCTTGGTGTATCCCAGAGAGCTCGAAAGCTCGATCCTTCGTCCTCGCGTAGCGTAGCTTACTGCTTCCTCTCGCTCCGTCGGTCTCCTTCCTTTGTTGTCCAGTTTCTTCGTATACGTCTTTTTCCTATGTCCAGTTTGTACATGTCCATCCCTACTCTTATTCGGGTTATGTTCCCCCTAGTAGGTACGCGGTTTCACAGCGTTGCTAGTCCTTAGCATACCGAGTGCTCAAGGGAGGCGCAGCCCCCAAGATGTTCACGGCAGCCTTGGATTTTGCGGTGCCGTCGGAGTGACCGGTGTGTACTTCCTACTTTTGGTCTTTTCGGGGTTACCGATATAGAGTATATTGTACGGGATATTTACAGTCCGTAGTGTACATGGTTTAGTAACTACGTATAGTCGTTCGGCGTGCTCGGGAGTTTGTACCTCCTTTTCCCAAGCGCGGTGTAGTGCGTGGCGGCGTTGGCTGCGTAAAGTGCTGGTGAGGCTTTTCTACTTTACGAGCCGGTGTCGGATTCCGCTACGGTGCAGGCCTTCTGTACGAAGCAGGGAGTTGGGTACCCTTGCTGCCTAATTGACTATGTATTGTGGACTGTGGATATGTCGGACTAGACGTTACGTCGGACGGGTTTATCGAGAAGGAATATATTGTCCATCCTAAACGAGAGTGAATGTATCTCCTATAGCGGCCCCTGGCCTGTGGGGTACTCGGGGTTCAGTGGTGTTTCATCTTCGGGGTGACCGCTTTCGATCTGCGGCACGGTTTTTCCCCCTAGGACTTTGGGTGCCACTGAGCCCTTCGCGCGACCAGTCATGGTAGGGCGGCATGGAGACTTAATCGTTCTAGCCACGGCGTTCTTCGCGGCAATGTCCAAAAGAGAAATGTCCTGTGCCGGGGGCGACCAAGCCCAGTCTCCGGCGGTGTACGAAATGAGTGTGTATGTACCGAATTTACAGTACGAAAAAGTAGGTCGCGATCTTTTTATTTTCCCCGTGTATTTCGGAAGCGACCCCCGCCCACTGTGGCATTCAGCCTATAGCTGCTATCGGGGTGGAGCCTACAAACTTCCTACTCGTGGGTACTTTTTGATCCACCCTAATCTGTGTCCATCACTTTTCGGTGATGCGCCAAGAAACGCCAAGGGGTTTTCTTCCCAAGGCCGGCAAGAAAACACAGCCTCCGAATCCTCGTCCAGCCCCAGAGCTAATCCGGGATACCGGGGGACCGGGATCTATCCGCCTATGTGATGGGGCGTGTAAAATTCTATAGTATTAAAAGGGTATGTACTGCCCGCTGTTCTGGGGCCTTCAGCCGCTGGTTAGGCGCTGGGTTCTATGGTAACCGGGGGGACTGTAATGTCCGTACAGTCGGGCCGATAATGGCCGTAACTAATCGCTCAGCTCCCTGGTAAACTGCCAGCGGGCCCCTTATCGTCTTTGATTATTTCACGACGGGTGCACGGTTACGCTGGTGGGGTTGTAACCCAAAGCCTTGCCCAAGCATTGCGCGAGGGTGGCCCAGTAGCTTCAGAGACAACGGTGAGGAGGGGTCCCCTCACGCTGCTCGATGTACCCCCAGATCCCAATACTCCTTGACCCTGGAGTGTACGGGTGTAAGACCTTGACCCTGGTCGTCGGGTATAGTTGCCCTTAACCCTGGTGCGGCGGGTGTAAGATCTACAATGCCCGGATGACCGCAGTCAAACAAGGGCGAAAGAGAAATGCACGTTGCCCCTCGTGCGCCGGGGTTGGGGAGTGGTGAACACCTCCCCGGGGGTTGAGACTTGTCTTATGACACAAGCAACAAACTAGCACTCAACCGGGGGAAGGGGGCTCGCTCAAAGGCGCCTTCCAGGTCCCGGGACCACTAGCCGTCAAAGGCCAAGACAAGTCTGAGGTTTACGCTCAAGACTGTCTGGCATATATACTCCTAATGTATTTGTACATGTTTGTGTACGGCGGCTCAGAGGCCTCTACGTACTGGTATCTAACTGGCTATGAGCTATGTGCCGGTAATGGCATCGGAGCGCTGATGTCCATGGCGACGTAGCGTATAAGGGGCGGATCTAAGGAGTAGCCAATCTGTCGGGTTCGATCGGTGGTTCTCGTCGATCGTGGGTGCGCCGGTAATGGCGGGGTTCTAAGTCCGTGATCGGGCGTGGTCTGCCACGATCGGGTATAGCGCTCTGTGACTGGTAGGGTTCTCAGTCGTGCAGAGCCGGGAGTTATTATCCCTGCCTGGTGTACTCGTAGGTCAGGGTGCGTAAGGGGTATAGTATAATGTCTATGCCAGTAATGGCGAGTGTCCATGCGGTGGGGACGCGAGGCGGTAGGTTTAGTGTTCTGGGTCACGTGCGAGTGTAAGTCGTGCCCCTAGTTGGCGTATAGCGTATTGTACGGTGGCGGTTTAGCCTGAGTGTGTGCGCAAGGCGTACCGTCGTGCTATCGTAGCCTTGTTGGACTCTAGGGGTCGACTCGTGACTCCGGGTTTTAGGGACTAGGCAGCGTATGGCTCATGCTGCCGGGACTTGTGCTGAGTTTAGGGTTAGACTGCTGGTGGCCTGCTAGTGTCCGGAGGGTTTCTACTAGCGTTGCCGTGGGATTCCAGCCGGGCTCGGATAGAGTGCTGTAGCATGCTTATGGCGTGAATGGGGTGTCAACCTAGGGTGTATTACTAGGCTTTGAAATTGGCTTGTGACAGAAGGGACGTAGCATCGTAGACCAGACGAAGCTCTCCAAGCTGATGATTGACTACGCGGAAGCCACAGGCGAGAACGGCATGATCGTGGCCCTTGACCAGGAGAAAGCATATGACAAAATCGCCCACGACTACCTGTGGACCACATTAGACCGTTTTGGTCTCCCCCCCCTTTTGTACAAACAGTGAGAGCCATATACGCATCTGCAACCACAGTGGTTATCATCAATGGGGAGACCAGCGCCCCCTTCAAAGTCACACGAGGGGTCCGCCAGGGAGACCCCCTCTCATGCCTTTGTTTGATCTGGCTATCGAGCCCCTGGCGGCCAGCCTACGTGCCTCGCCCCTCCGGGGCTTTACCATCCCTGATGCACACGAGCGTGTCCTAACCACTCTGTTTGCTGACGACACGACAGTCTACCTCTCGGACCACGACGACTTTGGGGACCTCACCACTGTTCTACGTGAGTGGTGTGTAGCAGCCAGGGCACGTTTTAACGTGGAAAAACCACCGTCATCCCCATTGGGACACCAGCATACCGTGCTCACCTCCTTGCGACCCGACGACCCAGACCAACAGCCCCCCCCTCCCACTCGCCATCCGAATAGTACGAGATGGGGAGGCGGTGCGATCACTCGGTGCCTGGATAGGAAACCATGTTGACAACGGCTCTCCATGGTCCCCCATCATTGACAGGGTACAGCGAGCCCTGCAACGCTGGGACCACACCCACCCATCCCTCCGAGGCCGTATCCAGATGATCGTAGGGGGCATGACCCAATATCTTGCTCAGGTTCAAGGCATGCCGAAGGTCTATGAAGACCGCCTCGTCGCAATCTCCCGCGAATACCCTCCTCGGCAGTACCCCCAGTAGGCTACTCAACCCTGTGCCAGCCATGCTCAGAGGGCGGCCTGGGACTCCTAGACATCCGTGCCCGTAATGAGGCAATTGACCTCATGTGGATCAAGTCATACCTTGACCTCCGCACAACCCGCCCGACGTGGGCGTACGTCGCAGACGTACTGATCAACGCGGCGGTCACAACCGCGTCAGGCACGGTCGCGACCCTAGCCCGCATCAACACCTTCCTTCAGACCTGGGATGCAAGCACCCACCCCCGCACCCACCTTCCCTCCGACCTAGTAAGGATGCCACGTACAGCTCATAAACACAATGTCAATTTCTATGCCATCAAACTGTCCCCCACACTTCAGCGCGAGCTCCCGATATGGTACCACCTAGGGGCGGTGCCAGAGCGAGCACGCCGCTTACAAAACGGCCAAGGTAGCGAGTGCCTACGCAGAGTGCACCGAACGCGCACGGTGAGTGACCTGCTCGGTGTTGTCAGGCGAGAAAGTAATGTGGCAGGCCGCGGCCGCCACACTTTCCGCAAAAACTGCACCTGCCAGGCCTGCCGCACCGATCGCGAGGCAGGATGCAAAAACCCAAACCTTTGCTGTAGGGCAGCACGCCGCCTACTATCCGCCCTACAGCACAAGTGGGATCCAGCTAGGCCACCTACAGCGGATGGCTTGTCCCTGACACACCACCGCCATGAAAAGAACAGGCAGACTCGCGAGTCGTCCACCCCAGAAAGCATCCTATTTGACCCGTCTGTCACATCGGGAGGTGACCTTTCGGAATGCTTCCGGGTCTTTGCCGACCATGCGTCCTTCTCCGCTGCACCAGCCCTTCGCCCGGCACGGGGCCTCACAGTGGGCAGGGAGATAGTGGTCTACACAGACGGCTCCTGCATAAATAACGGCGACGAGGATGCTAGGGCTGGCGCCGGCGTGTGGTTCGGAGCAGGGGATGGCCGAAACCGAGCCATTCGAGTGGGGGGCCCCCTCCAGTCCAACCAGATTGGGGAGCTAGTAGGCGCTATTGTGGCGGCGTCCACAGTCCCCGACTTCTCCCCCTTGCTACTCGTGACGGACTCCGCATACGTGATCGACGGCCTGACCATCCACCTCCCACATTGGGAGGACCGTGGCTGGCTGGGAGTCGCCAACAGCGACCACTTCCAGCGGTTGGCCTACCTCCTGCGCCGACGCTCAGCGCCCACCTCCCTGCTCTGGGTAAAGGGCCACGCCGACATTGAGGGCAACATCCAGGCTGATGCCCTCGCGGGACAAGGCTCCCGCGGGGACCCCCCGGTTGAGACTGATCTATCGGTGCCCGCGAACTTTCGCCTCTCGGGGGCACGCCTAGCCAGCCTATCGCAGCGCCTGGCCTACACGGGCGTTCGCCTACGTAACGCAACCCCCACCCGACTCTCCGCCACAAGATCATTGGACCTAGCCCAGGCAGCGATTCAGGAGCGCACCGGCCGCCTCCCAAACCCCGCCCGAATCTGGCGGTCTCTCTGGAGTGCAGACCTCTCCCCGAAGATCTCCGACTTCCTGTGGAAGACGGCCCACAACGCGTACCGAGTCGGCTCGTTCTGGCGCCGCGTCGGCGGCGCGGAAGAAAGGGCGATATGCCCGGTCTGCCGGGTAGACGAGTCCATGGAACATATACTGGTGTACTGCAACGCACCAGGCCCAACCGCAGTGTGGCGACTAGCGGAGCGACTCTGCGGCCTCCGAGACACCCCCTGGTTCGCGCCCACCATCGGAGTGATACTGGGGTGCATGGTCGGACACCCCCCCAACCCCAACGCACCACACGCGGGACGCGACCGCTTGTATCGTATAGTGGTGTCCGAATCCGCCCACCTTATCTGGGCGCTTCGGTGCGCGCGTCGTATTGAACACCTCGACGACCCCGTACACTATCCCTCGCACGCAGAGATTTCCCACCGCTGGCTTAGAGCTATGAACACACGTCTGCATCTGGACCGGGAGTTGACAAGATCGAAATTCGGCCGCAGGGCCCTCTCCCGCTCCCTTGTACTCGACACGTGGACTGGCACCCTCCGAGACCAAAGGGGGCTGCCACACGACTGGCTGTCATGCCGGGAGGTTTTAGTGGGTATCGATGCTCGCGAGGGGGGCTGACTTCACCTGCCCCCCAATGACCGAGCACCGGAGTCCCACATTAGGTGTACCCCACCTGTGCGTAACTGCATTTTCCCTTCCCCCGCGAGCGTGTGCTCGCCCCATATGCCGACCCGCCCGGGCTAACCCATGTTAGTTGCCGGCGGGCCAATGCGCTCCTCAAAAAAAAAAAAGGTACCACTGATATGTGTAGTACTTCACATTTATGGTTATAGTGCTTCAGCGACGTGTGATGGCAGATCATACGACATCCGCCTGTATACGACATTCACGAAAGGTCTGAAGGGCCCAGCGCCTCCGAATGAAACACAGTAGGCGTTTCTTCTCCGTACGTTCTGATTTCGGCTCACTAACCTAGTTTCGTGATCGGTAGTGTAGACTGCAAGCTGGTAAGGCCCATTCTGAACAAGTCTCGGAGATCCTGATGATGACATACATCTAATATCATATTACTGAGTACTATATTACTATGTTGCGACCTTGGGCCTTACTAGGCCCTGTGCTTGATAGAGCTAGGAATAGGTGTCGCTTGCGCATGGAGGCGCTGTCAAACGACCTGCCAACACATCGTCGTCCGGCGGTCGCGGCCAAGAGACCCTTGATCCAACGCTGATGGAGAGAACGGCCCCCACGAAGTCCGGCTGCGGTATTCAATATTGCGGCGGTGGCAAACACGACGTCGGCTCCTGTGGTATGCGCATCCCTGTGTGAATTCTTCTTTCGCGAAGTCACATACAGTCGTACGACTGCCACGTAGCAGGATAACGAGATCCGGAATGCCTTGGGACAGCCGCTAACCTGGCGGATCGAGAACCCAGCAATCCCGCCATCGAACACTAATTTCCCGACGTTGTTCGCGACAGAAGGCTGACCAGGTTAGTACTCGGAGTGCTCGGAGAATGCGGCTTGTCTCATCTTCTAGCTGGTTTCCATCCTATAACGTAAATCCGGCATGAGGCAGCGCGGCTCATCAATAGTTATAGGCGAATTTCGGTTAATTGACGCAAATGTCCAGCACATGTCTCCCCTGCCCCAATCCCTCCTGCTTCGCTTCATGGGGATGACGAACGCGAACGCGAATTGTATACGCGAGTGCGCACGTTTAGCTGGCGGGAGAGTACTGTAAAGCCAGATATCTGTCACAAGCCAATTTCAAAGCCTAGTAGAACACCCTAGGTTGACACCCCACTCACGCCGTACGCACGCTACAGCACTCTATCCGAGCTCAGCTGGAACCCCACGGCAACGCTAGTAGAAGCCCTCCGCTATACAGGACACTACAGGCACTAGCAGGCCACCAGCAGTCTAACCCTAAACTCAGTCCAAGTCCCGGCAGCAAGAACCATACGCTGCCTAGTCCCTAAACACCGGAGTCACAAGTCGACCCCTAGAGCCCAACAGGCTACGATAGCACGACGGTACGCCTTGCGCACACACTCAGGCTAAACCGCCACCGTACAATACGCTATACGCCGACTAGGGGCACGACCTACACTTGCACGTGACCCAGAACACTAAACCTAACGCCTCGCGTCCCTACCGCACGGACACTCGCCATTACTGGCATAGACATTATACTATACCTCATACGCACCCTGACCTACGAGTACACCAGGCAGGGATAATAACCCCAGGCTCTGCACGACTGAGAACCCTACCAGTCACAGAGCGCTATACCCCGATCGTGGCAGACCACGCCCGATCACGGACTTAGAACCCCGCCATTACCGGCACACCCACGATCGACGAGAACCACCGATCGAACCCGACCGATTGGCTATTCCTCTGATCCGACCCTTATACGCCACGTCGCCATGGACATCCTCGCGTACCCCAGCGCTCCGATGCCATTACCGGCACATAGCTCATAGCCAGTTAGATACCAGTACGTAGAGGCCTCTGAGCCACCGTACACAAACATGTACAAATAGATTAGGAGTATATATGCCGGACAGTCTTGAGCGTAAACCTCAGACTTGTCTTGGCCTTTTGTGCCTTGAGATGCCCGGACCAGGAAGGCGCTTTCATGCGACCCACCTTCCCCCGGTGTGTGTCTTAAGGTTGCGCTTGTGTCATAAGACAAGTCTCAAACCCCGGGGAGGTGTTCACCACTCCCCAACCCCGGCGCACGAGGGGCAACGTGCATTTCTCTTTCGCCCTTGTTTGACTGCGGTCATCCGGGCATCGTAGATCTTACACCCGCCGCACCAGGGTTAAGGGCAACTATACCCGACGACCAGGGTCAAGGTCTTACACCCGTACACTCCAGGGTCAAGGAGTATTGGGATCTGGGGGTACATCGAGCAGCGTGAGGGGACCCCTCCTCACCGTTGTCTCTGAAGCTACTGGGCCACCCTCGCGCAATGCCTGGGCAAGGCTTTGGGTTACAACCCCACCAGCGAAACCGTGCACCCGTCGTGAAATAATCAAAGACGATAAGGGGCCCGCTGGCAGTTTACCAGGGAGCTGAGCGATTAGTTACGGCCATTATCGGCCCGACTGTACGGACATTACAGTCCCCCCGGTTACCATAGAACCCAGCGCCTAACCAGCGGCTGAAGGGCCCAGACAGCGGCCAGTACATTACGCCACTTGGCATATACCATAGACTTTTACACGCCCCATCACATAGGCGGATAGATCCCGGTCCCCCGGTATCCCGGATTAGCTCTGGGGCTGGACGAGGATTCGGAGGCTGCACTTTCTTGCCGGCCTTGGGCAGAAAACCCCTTGGCGTTTCTTGGCGCATCACCGAAAAGTGATGGGTGCAGATTAGAGTAGATCGAAAGTACCCGAGAAGTAGGAGTTTGTAGTCTCCACCCCGATAGCAGCTATAGGCTGAATGCCACAGTGGGCGGGGGGCGCTCCGAAAGAATACAGGGGAAATCTGATCGTGACTCCACTTTGCGTACTGTAGGAATTCAGTACATACACACTCGTTACGTACACCGCCGGAGACTGGGCTTGGTCGCCCCCGGCACAGGACCTTTTCCTTTTGGACATTGCCGCGAAGAACGCCGTGGCTAGAACGATTAAGTCTCCATGCCGCCCTACCATGACTGGCCGCGCGAAGGGCTCAGTGGCACCCAAAGTCCTAGGGGGAAAAACCGTGCCGCAGATCGAAAGCGGTCACCCCGAAGATGAAACACCACTGGACCCCGAGTACCCCGCAGGCCAGGGGCCGCTATAGGAGATACATACACCCTCGTTTAGGATTGACAATATATTCCTTCTCGATAAACCCGTCCGACGTAACGTCTAGTCCAACATATCCACAGTCCACAATACATAGTCAATTAGGCAGCAAGGGTACCCAACTCCCTGCTTCACACAGAAGGCCTGCACCGTAGCGGAATCCGACACCGGCTCGTAAAGTAGAAAAGCCTCACCAGCACTTTACGCAGCCAACGCCGCCACGCACTACACCGCGCTTGGGAAAAGGAGGTACAAAACTCCCGAGCACGCCGAACGACTATACGTAGTTACTAAACCATGTACACTACGGGCTGTAAATATCCCGCACAAATATACTCTATATCGGTAATCCCGAAAAGACCAAAAGTAGGAAGTACACACCGGTCACTCCGACGGCACCGCGAAATCCAAGGCTGCCGTGAACATCTTGGGGGCCGCGCCTCCCTTGAGCACTCGGTATGCTAAGGACTAGCAACGCTGTGAAACCGCGTACCTACTAGGGGGAACATAACCCGAATAAGAGTAGGGATGGACATGTACAAACTGGACATAGGAAAAAGACGTATACGAAGAAAACTGGACAACAAAGGAAGGAGACCGACGGAGCGAGAGGAAGCAGTAAGCTACGCTACGCAAGGACGAAGGATCGAGCTTTCGAGCTCTCTGGATACACCAAGCACGCGGACGCCGAACAAGTACCTGTTCCGCCACAACACGACATCCATCCGCCACAACCGGTATCTATCCCGACTGGACCGGCAGTCTGTCACGAGGACGACGTAACCAACAGCAAGTACCCGGAGAGGAACTCGGGGCCTGGACGCACTTCGTCCAATAGGGAACGGCTCACGGGAAAAGCCTAGGAAGCAAGTATCGGACTCACACGAACCAGGTATGCCCCTTATTTTAATTCATGGACTATACTCTGCCATGGGGCAAACCACGACCCCGAGCGATGAATCATTCCGCTCTGTCACGAACTATAGCGGTAAACCATCCCGCTACGAACTTTCTATTTGGAGGAATGGCCCACGGGCACTCCACCCTTATGACTCCGTTATAAAATAAAATACATACCCCGGGAAGTAGCGTAATACGCTCCCACCTAATACTTTATAAAAATATATAAATCGATGCAACCCTCAATAGTAAGGGATAACATCATATAACGAACCACGGGTCTGGACGAGGGGAAATGGCAGCCTCGCCCAGACTCATGACCATAACACATGAAGCGCGAACCCGAACCATGGGCGCGTGGAATCTATTCAGTACGACCCAGACAAAGGACGTACACCCACAATGAAGCGTGTTCCAACCCAAGAACGGGAAGGAGCACGTGGAATTTTTTATGACACCCCCGGGCGCAACCCTCCCAGACACACGGAGGACCGGGCATGCCGACGACCTAACCCTGCGGGGAGGTCATGACCACGCCTACGGGCATAGGGACATTGTACCCTGGTAGTAGCACATGTACTACCCACGGGAATAATTAACCCGCCACGTCCAGAATGGCCTTAACCGGCGAGGATGTGAAGGGACAGTGCGACGGAACATTCCGCGCTGTCCAGACCCTAAAAGTCGTACTGAATGATTCGAAACGGAATAGATCATTTAGGAGATCCGAAACGACACCCCATGGATAGTCGAACCGACTCGCGGACCAGATCGTACAGCAATAATACGACCAGTCACAGCTCGAACGGCCAGAGTAAGAGGAACATTTTGAGAACATATGGAAAGTACTCCGAGAGGAAAACGGCACCGGTTACGACCCCGGCTGAGCCACCTCGGTAGAGGAAATCCCGTCTGATAGGCAACTACCCCACACAGGGAGTCGTAAGCCCTAGTTCAGAAATATGAACTTGATTAGTACTCCGAAGCCCAACGACTTGGCTCGCCACGCAGTACCGATCCCCGCTAATGCAAGAGCCCCGGCGCACTTCACCAGCTCAGCGCAAGACGGACCAATTCGATCGTCACTACATCCATGACGAACCATTCCGGAACAGCCAAAGAGAACCACCGGCAGTCCACCTCCGCGACGAGAAATACCGCGGGTAACGAATACACGACCGACGTACCATTCCGGTCAACAAACCAACTCCACCCCCGATCTGGATCAAGTAGATCGCGGGGATGTAAATATATTACACTTGCTTACATTCTAGGGAAAACAGGAACAAGAATAGTAGAAGGACCAACCCTGAAGAGGGGGTCCTGGTAACCCAATACGACGCGCACCCCGTCGTAACCGATCAGCCTGAGGGAACCGCAACCAAAGCAGGGATTCCCTAGTCCTCGCGCTACCCCACCAGGAGCGCTGAGAAACCGGAACTACCAGCCGAGGAAGCAACCCCCTCCGCTCGATCTCGAAACACCTACACCGACTAGAATCGTCAAAAATAAGCAAGTCGCCGCTGCCGATACACCACCCCAGCAGACGGCTGTAACAACAACACACCTATACCCCGCCTTCGACAGGAACGAGGCAGGCAGGGCGTCACGCGCCGGACCCTAACCCGGAACTATGGGCCACACGCGAACCAGACGTCCAGCCACTATACCCACACGCGCTAGATCGCGCACTTTAAATTATAATTCACTAACGTACATAGGAAGAAACGGACCGAGCAGGAGATCAGGTCTCACCAACCTGGGCCAGCGGCTGGACATGTAGCCGCCGCCAGTAAAGACCATGGAAACCGACCAATCCCGGCATGATGCCACTTCCCAGTACCTAAGCCAGAATACGGCAGTGGGAACAGGAACCGCCTCTCATGTCCGGTTACGTGACCACGGGACTGCACCATCGTCCCTCAACCCGAATCGACCTCGTACGCGGGCCAAGCAGTGCCCCTTTCAAACCCTTTGGGCCATCAAGCGCCCCGCACACTCATTCGGCGATTCCGGCCGTAAAACGGATCGTGCAGCTGGACAGCCCATGTACCAACCCCCAGTAGACTCAGACGGCTAGAAAAGAACCAACGCCGTGACTTCCCGGTAAACCAGACCGGGCACAGCTAAGTACTTTCCTTTAATAAAAGCACTATGAGGGACTCGAAGAGGGACAATATACCCTAAGAGGGAACACGGCAAAACACGCCACCTCTTATACAATAAACCAGAGCGAGACCCTAAAACGCTCTAATAAAATAAAGATATATATACTCTTACGCTCGTAGAAACCCAGGCGAGCGTGTTACGCCCTGGGTTACTATGAACATAAGATAATCCCTATACACCGAACACAGGGGCGATAGAATAGCCCATAATAACATAACGAACAAATACAACCGAGATGAGACATTCCTCGGAAGTATACGATTAAGCAGCACGGGAACCTACGGGCCCGCTGCAATGACTCAATCTCTAGAAACACCAGGGAAACCCTAACTAGAGACACGAATAAACCTATACCCGAGCACGAACAAGCTCACAAGGGGATAGCGCCCCTTAAATCGCTAATCACTCGTTTATATTTATAAAATAGAATAACGAACTACCAAGGCTGCGGGGAAACATACGCACCTTGAACGAACACGGAAGAGTTCAAGTACCTAAAAATCGGACCAGTGCTCGTGTCCACGCCACGCTACCCTTCAGTACCGTAACCTTTGGGAAAACGAGTCACGAACGACTCCCAGTACCATGACCTCGGGAACCAAGGCCGCTAAAGCGCCCTCAGACCAAGCACGAAGGGAAAGAAAGTAAAGGGAAAGGAGTAGAAGTAAAGGAAAACAGACAAGCCGAGGACAGCTTGAATCTAGGGGGGGGAATCGATTATTTCGGGCCAATTCAACGAAAAATCACCCCTTCTGGACATCGACAACGAACCCTTGCCTCACCAAAGACACGGTGAAGGGCTACCACTATGCGGCATTTGGCAAACCAGGCCATCACGCGCACACGTACTTAGGCAGTAGACAACGGTGCAATAAGCAAAAGGCACACCTTTACTATACGAACCCGGGGAGAACAAACCAGACACCCCACTTCCAACGAATACTACGATACGATACGACCCTTATGATACAAAAACACGCCGACGATTGAAGGCGAACAAAAAGAAACAGAAAACATACAAAATATAAAAAGAAACAAAAACATATACATAAAATAAAAAAGACACACATCACAGTAACGAAATCATATACCAAAGCAAAGGAACCACATCCCCCCTACTATACAGATAGGATACACATGGATAGGAACCAGGACTTATTACTTACATTCATTTTACACTTACGGTAGACAAGACATCCCTACCACGAACCGCGGGAGACAAAAGGCAATAGGGCGGACGAACAGGACACACGGACATACGGAGCCAGTCAATCGAACAACGACCGCTCCAGGGAAGGATACTTGCAAACGGGTTGTGTAGAAAAGACACGCGGACATACCATACACGCACTACACTACAACCCACTGTCGAAACCAGGGAACACGTAAGACAAAGAGCAAGGACGTCTGCAGGACCCAAGGACCCGCGCGTCCAAGGTGATCCAACGGCAGACAGAGCTCGAAGTCGAACATACTGGTCAGACAGCGCCAGAAGGACATGCAGGCATAGGACCACCGAAGTAGAAAAGCTATACACTAGCACTTCAGACACCCCGGTCAGCCTAAGTAGACTCGCGCACACGGGCACTAGAAAGTCGAACCAGACCTATAGTAGTACCACGCCCTAGCGCAGACAAACACAGTCGAACCATGTCCAAGGAACTTGCAAGGAAACTCGGGGACGAGTTGCTAAAAGAGGGGGTACTGTCACAAGCCAATTTCAAAGCCTAGTAGAACACCCTAGGTTGACACCCCACTCACGCCGTACGCACGCTACAGCACTCTATCCGAGCTCAGCTGGAACCCCACGGCAACGCTAGTAGAAGCCCTCCGCTATACAGGACACTACAGGCACTAGCAGGCCACCAGCAGTCTAACCCTAAACTCAGTCCAAGTCCCGGCAGCAAGAACCATACGCTGCCTAGTCCCTAAACACCGGAGTCACAAGTCGACCCCTAGAGCCCAACAGGCTACGATAGCACGACGGTACGCCTTGCGCACACACTCAGGCTAAACCGCCACCGTACAATACGCTATACGCCGACTAGGGGCACGACCTACACTTGCACGTGACCCAGAACACTAAACCTAACGCCTCGCGTCCCTACCGCACGGACACTCGCCATTACTGGCATAGACATTATACTATACCTCATACGCACCCTGACCTACGAGTACACCAGGCAGGGATAATAACCCCAGGCTCTGCACGACTGAGAACCCTACCAGTCACAGAGCGCTATACCCCGATCGTGGCAGACCACGCCCGATCACGGACTTAGAACCCCGCCATTACCGGCACACCCACGATCGACGAGAACCACCGATCGAACCCGACCGATTGGCTATTCCTCTGATCCGACCCTTATACGCCACGTCGCCATGGACATCCTCGCGTACCCCAGCGCTCCGATGCCATTACCGGCACATAGCTCATAGCCAGTTAGATACCAGTACGTAGAGGCCTCTGAGCCACCGTACACAAACATGTACAAATAGATTAGGAGTATATATGCCGGACAGTCTTGAGCGTAAACCTCAGACTTGTCTTGGCCTTTTGTGCCTTGAGATGCCCGGACCAGGAAGGCGCTTTCATGCGACCCACCTTCCCCCGGTGTGTGTCTTAAGGTTGCGCTTGTGTCAATATCGTTGATATTTATCCGCACCATACGCGTGAAGCTAACCAGGCATGTACATCTCCCTACTGGACATCTGACAGATCGTGGGCCTGCCGATGCAACTGCCATTTACACACCAACGTTTGTTCTTTGTAATTTCGCGGGAAAAAGGCAAGGACCTGATCCGACCCGGGAAACTTCGTAGATTCGCCTCGAATACTATCCACGACCTAGGATAGTGGTTCCTAGGCTCATGCTGCGGTTGCTGGTATATCCGCCTTCTTTGAAACGCCGCATGGCAAGTGGAATGACGGCAGAAGAATCACATTAGGGGGGTGAGGGTCTACAAAGTCGGCTTGCATCCATTTGAAGTGTCACGGCCTCCCGTACATTGGCATTGCACGATGGACGCCGCATTGGCATCTCACGTTGAACAGCTCGTTGTCGTCCTAACGACATCCTTGCGGCTTCGAAGACAAATTGTCATTACACATCTCATCATAGAAGAACATCGCGAGCGCTAAAGAGAACTGGAAATACTTCCCGTGGTGCCTGATGGCCGCCATGTGCCTCGACATCCTGGGCGGTGATATTTGGTCTCTCGGTCGGTAGATGTCACATCTGAGCCTTGATATAGTCACCTGAGCACTATCGTCTACAAGTGAACTGGTCAAAACGTAGGCGCAATTCTTGAGGGGAGCCTAGCCTTCACTCAGGAATGACTACTGTACTTGGGTTTGCACGTTAGCATGCTTCCGCGACTGCCTCGAGTTCACAAGTCAATACCCGGAGATCCATCAGTACATGTGGCGATCACGGTTAGTAGGAAGATCTCTACATCAGATACTGGGTTCCACAAATTTGGCTCTGCAGGTGCAGGCCGATTCATTCGTCGGATGCTGATGTTAGCTTGCTTTCGTACACATTAATTGTCCAGCCCGCCACATGTTTCAAGCTGCATTTTTGAGCGCGCCCTTGTGCTGTGGTTCTCCCCCATCTTCTCTGTATAAATATCGGTGCTCTTGCACCTCTCACAGGTCGCAGCATAGTCCTTGACTCTCCATGGCTTCCTCACGAACCGCCCACCTCCCCCAATCCCAAGAGTACCAGCGACTCCCTGACGATGCTTTGCTGGAAGAACGACTTGAGCTCTCATATCGCAGAGCGCGTGCGATCGCAAAAGCCTACGGTAAGCAGGTTGTCACGTTGTCGGGTTCGCTGAACTCAATTCGCACAATATCTACGATAGCCCTCACTGCTCACGATGTTCTCTATATGACACCTAAATTCTGGGAGTTCCATACCGACAATATTCATGCTCTCGATGGTGGTGCTTTCACGCTTCTCACAATTCAGTACAACCTGGCGGGTGGTACTCTAGCAGCATTTGCGGAGAAGAGACCGGAGCTACGGCCTCTTATGGACAAGATCATGAAGTTCGATGTCTCGTATGTCAACTCGGCGAATGCTATGAGACAGCGTGACTGATGACTCATCCTACGACAGTGCTCAATACCTACTCACCGAAGTGGGACATGGTTTGGATGCTCCTAACTTAGAGACGACTGCGACCCTCCTTGCGAATGGAGAATTTGATCTTCACACCCCTCACCCGAACGCGCGGAAGTGAGTTGCGTAATAGATCACGGGAAGTACTTACTAACCCTGGGTCAGGTACATGCCTCCAACCGGTCCTTTCGGAGGGATTCCCCGGATCGCAGTCGTGTTTGCGCAGCTTATGGTGAATGGCGAGAACCGAGGTATTCGCCCTTTCGTCGTCCCTCTTGGTGACGGAAAGGAAATGTGCAAAGGCGTGACTGCTCGGCAAGTCGTTGTACCTAAAATGCCTTGACTCGACCGCTCATCGGATGTCTAGGGTCGTGCCTCGGCTAGGGGGTGTCAAACCCGTCGACCATGCTGTTACATCATTCAACCATGTCCGACTGCCGGCTACCGCATTGTTGGGGTCACTAGCAAGGCCCGCAGACCACCGAGCGAACTTCATCTCTTGTATCTGGCGCGTCTCCGTTGGCTCGCTAGCCCTTGCGACAATGGCCATTCCTCTCATCTCCGTCAACGCCTACGTTGCCGCACGATACAGTCTTCGCCGGATCGTCACCGCATCAGATGGCACTCGCGTCCCAATCATGTCTTTCAGAACCCAGCAACTGCCGATCATGCACGCAATCGCCCAGGTTGCAGTGATGCGCGCATACGCAGACGACGCGGCCCGGATGTACCGGGATATGTCTATTGACCACCGCGTCAGGAGTGGGATCGCTGCCGCAGCGAAAGCCTCGATGACACACCACGCCTGGTCGAGCCTTGCGACTCTCACCGAGCGGATTGGCGCACACGGAATGTTTGAGCACAACAATATTCTCCAATCTGAGGTAGGTTTCACATATTGCTCGTGTGCGGCTAGCGCTGATTCCTGTTGCAGCTAGTGATGTGCCAGGCCCGGCCCGGCTCAAAAGCCCCGGCTTTGGCCCGGCTTTGGACGGCCTTGGCTTTTCAAAACCTCAGGCCGGGCCCCCATTGACGGCCCAGGGCTTGGCCCGGCCCGGCCTGGGGCTTGCCCGGGGCCTGGCACTGTGAGGATGATCATCACTGTAGCCACACAAACTTATAACGTACCTTCTCCAACTATCTTCTGACAAAGCCAAGCTCCAGTATCTTCAATAATTAGTGAATTATAGTGTGAAATCATCATTTCACCGGCACGGTGCTCTGTGGCGCGCCTTCCAAATGGGGCATCGTATAGGCGCCCAAAAGTGAGCGACAGGCTTCAGCATCAAATATTCATTCCATGGGACTATCCTCTTGCTTGAATTTAATAATATAGACATACTTCATTGGAATATGGCATACTGCTACTATATATATCCTTATGTCATAGTTACTAGACATTTTATCCGTTAGATTTCAGGCCGGGGCTCACGGCTTGGCCCGGCCCGGCTTGAGACACAAGCCGGGCCCTGGGCCGTCTCAAGCCGTGGTGTAGGGCCCGGCCTGGCCCGGCCCAAGTAGGGCTTGGCCCGGCCCGGCCTATGGCCCAAAGCCGGGCCTGGCACATCACTAGTTGCAGCTGGTGATACGAGGCATCCGTATCGCGGAGGGAGACGTTTTAGTCCTGAGCATCCGTGAGCCTTATTCTCGCACTGATACTTAGTCAAGATGACTAACAAGAACCTTAGGGCTTGCAAACGAACTATTGCTTGGTCGATATTCGATGCCAAAGCCGAGGCATCCAGACTGTCTTCTTGCCCGCCACGAGGCCGGCCTGTTCTCCGAGTGCCGCTCTCTGCTTGCCAAAGCGGGCGGAAATCACCGTCACGAAAGTCTAGCCCGACTGCTGCTACCTCGCTGTTTGCCTCTCGTCCAGGCTATCGGACACCGGATGGCGTACGAGGCCGCGCTCGACGCCAACGTTCCTCGCCCACTAGTTGACCTATACGAGGCAGGCATTGTTCTGTTTGACTCAGGATGGTATGTCGAGTCTGCGGGGCTCCCTCGCCGGGATCAATTTGAGATGGAGGACAAAGCGATCAATGCTGCCATGCCGCACCTCGAGCAGTATTTGTCGAGCCTTGGTGCGGACGCGTACGCGGTATCGCCCATTCTGACTCAGGAGAGCTGGGAGGTGTTCCTTGACGAGATGCCGATCTATACTGGCAAAGCAGAGCTGTCGCTGCTGTCAACACCAGCTCCGCGGTCTGAACCAGTTGTTGTGCAGGCCCATCTATGATCCGGTTCATCCGCATGACACTCATCCACCAGTGGACGCTAACCTACCGACGTATTAGCATTCACGATATATCGTCCTGATTTGCATGTACGTAACTATTTGGTGACTGATCATATGTATCGTGTACATGTTTGCTATTACCGATGTGCCGAATCTGTTGGAACATGGATTTGCCGAGGCCGAGCTCGCGCGTGCCTGAACGTCGCGCGCACGTCGGGAGCCGGGTATCGCGTAGCCGGAGGGTGAAACGGTATATAATAGCTCGATTTTATGTACCGTACCTCACGCGATTGCCCTACGGGCATCGTTACGCCTGTGGACAAACGCGCTCGTTGAACCGATATTTTGATTGCTCTGACAGAATCATGTTTCCTCGTTCAGTTGGAAGCTAAACAGCAACTTAGTGCTCTCCATCGCATATTCTTCTCAAGATAGGTGCGTAGGCTCTGCAGACTGACTCCAATACGGCACCCTGAAGGCTAGGCGCTCTGCGCCGCTGATCGATGCGATCGATCCAAGATATGCTCAGAGCTGCGCTGACGCGCTGGTTCCTCTTGAAAGCAATTATCATCAGTTCAGTCGAGCATCATGGCTGCTGTCTTTCTCTCAGTATCTGCTGCATGCGGGAGTCGAGCTATATCATAGTCTCTAGCTCGCGCAGCGTGTCAGATAAATATCATGATTTAAGACTATTTCCTGGTTCATGCCGACTGTCTGACGATTGGCAGATGTATATGCCGTTCATTTTGTACAAATAATCAAATACACACAAACTCGCGACACGCGAAACGCGAGTTCTAAAGCCGGCATGGGCGCTTATGTTCGTAGGTTAGCGCCGTTCATCGAGAGCTCATCTCAGATCATATCTTTACTTGCGCGCTTGCATTGTAAGCGAAATGGCGAAGTGGGTGTGCGTATACGGTCCTTATGTAGGCATTTTTTTAAACTTCTGCTCAGATTCGAACCCCTCACAACCCTTTATGGAGAGCCCAGCGCTCAGGCCCAGTGAAAGTCCCGCATATCCTTGGGATACCTGTAAATACCAGAAAATATATAAATATACCATTGAGATACCGGTTTCAACCCCAATGATATCGAAAGCTAAATGCCAAGAGTACGAGCGGTCCAATGACCAATGCCAAGACTTTCGTCATACCCATCCATATTAATTCTTGTCTTTAACATATCTTCATCAAGACGTTGACAACATTGTGTCAGAGCAATCAAAACATCGATTCAACGAGCGCGTTTGTCCACAGGCGTGACGATGCCCGTAGGGCAATCATGTGAGGTACGGTACAAAATCGAGCTATTATATACTGTTTCACCCTCCAGCTACGCGATACCCGGCTCCCGACGTGTGTGTGATGTTCAGGCACGCACGAGCTCGGCCTTGGCAAATCCATGTTCCAACACGTTGAAGTTTCGGGCACCTGTGAAGTCGAAGAGCCACGTTTCAATTCGGTCGAACACGTAGCGGACTTGGCTCAATGCAAGTCCAAGCGCCCACGTGAGCTAATATTGTGTCATAGGGCAACCACTTGTCCTGTCTCGAGTCGTCCATCTTTTTCTCTTACCTCTACCGCATACCTCCACTATCTCCCCATCTTTGTTGTTCTGGTAAGGTGGCCATAGAGGTAATTGATTGCTTCATCACAGATCACAGCAAATGAAAGCTTTGAACAAGATTGAGTGAGTATATGCATGTACAGCAACTGTCTTCGATAACTTCGGTCTGTAGGTGCAAACTGCAGAGGTACATACATTCCCCATGCTTGCATTGTGCCCCGAGATGGCACCTCTCCTCGACTCAATCCGCCACCCACTCGACGAGTTGTCTGCCAGCGCAGACATTGCAGACCTGGTCCGCAACATGTGAAGCGTCAAGGATGCGCACTCGCTTGCCAATGTGCACTGGGCACACAGGTGATCGGACTGACCACAGAACATGGTGAGTGTATGCGCTCGCCCACACCAATCCCTGGGTCCTTTTTTGACCACTGATACATCCCAGATAGCAGTCACAGGGCTCCTGGAGTCAACCTCTGGCGATTGTATCGCTTCCAGCCTATCCCCGCTTTGCAGACGCAGGGCCATGCGGCTACCACAAGTGCTACTGCCTCTCATTGTGCTTCCGCAGACACTACTTCCCTTGCCTTGCCTGAGGCTGCCGGAAGCGCCACTTCTGACTCGCACCCCCCTTCCTCCACTACCACCCCACTCGACACGCCCGCTGAAGGTGCGGAGCCCAGCGAGCCTCAAGCGCCGTTGCCCGCTGTGACACACCCGAACGTGATCGTCGTGGTGCCCGTGATCGTTGTCAGTCTGCAGTCTGTCGATATGGGCCACACGCACAATCATGCTCATGGCGCCGCAGATTATATGCAGCCGTCGGACAATGTGCGCTCTACAGAAAGTAGCTTGGGTTCCGCTGAGAATTGGTGGAACCAGAGCAGCACTGCCCCCATGGACATCCCCTCGCATGGTCGCCCGTGGCATTCACGCGCTGCAGATGCTCTGAGGCCACTGCTTCCTGGACGGAGAAGCGGCTCGCACAATAGACAATCGACTGATGCAAATGGAGCCAGGGCGTTCCTCATTTATGTTATTGGAGGTATGCGAAATCTCAGCATCTTGAGATATCACTATTAACTTTCTACAGGCTATTACCCACCTAATCACCACATGGTGACAAGCTCGGACAGCTTAGATTCGTATGAAGCTCTTTGGTATGTTCACAGATTGTCTGACAGTGCAACATGTCTGATTTCGAATATTCAGGGAGCTCGCCGAGTTGCTGTGCTGCAGGAGGATTTGAGTAGTATGACGCAAAACCTACGTCAAAAGGGCGAGGATATGTTCTAGTAGCTTTCTGTAGTTTGCGGCAGCTTATAAAATGGACAATGATATGAATTTGTATGTTCTGATTGATTTGGGAGTAAAGGCCACTGGCAATGAGTATATTCTGGTAGCTTCTGGCACTCAACCCAGGGCCCCAAGTATTTTTCTCTAGCTTCCAGTAGATGGGGATATAATTTCTAAATTATTGGGTATCCGTCCTACATGCCTAATACTACCTTCATAGCTTTTGGCATCTTACAGTAGCTACTACTATGTTACTGGGCGCCTAAAAGATAGCGCATGCTATTCTACCGTCCAATTTCAACCCCTATCATACCCGTTATCTATTGATAGATTCTGGTATGAGGTACTTTCACTGGGGCTCAGGGCTAAACGTCGGCGCTCTCACACTTTGTCTCAGCGGGCTCTCACGTTCAAGGTCTTTTGCATTGCCAGACACAATCTCTACTTTTTATAACCGAAATCTATCTTGTGAGTAGACCATGGATCATCACTGAACAGTGTGGCAAGATTGGGTGAGTCCGCATGCATAAACTCCTCCAACTGACTAGCTGCACCTGTGGCAGTCTTATCGCTATCGCTAACGAGATCGTTGCTCAAGTCGATCACTTCCTGAGGCTTGGGCACATTGAGCAACAGCAATTGTGGAGGTAGATGCACCCCCACCCACAGCCATAGTTGCAGTAAGGGCTGTGAGTATAGCAAGTCAGCGTCGAGCATCTTAACCGATGAGATATATTTTTACCATCGACAGCCTCTAGAATACGTGAACGCTTGATGGGAGGAACTTGCGGTGTTGGACTTCATGACGCTAAGCCCCGTTCAATGAATTTGTCGTCATCATCATCAACCCCCGATCCTAAAATATTCTCACCTTCATTGTCTGAGGTAATGCACCGTTTGATCCCTTTACGTCTCATCGGCTGTTTTCCTTTCAGATTGTCTACATCAACCTCATACACATCCTCCAAAGGGATTTCTTGCGAGCTACTGTCATCAGAATGGTACGGCGTTTTGTCATCGTTCCCCCATTGGTGGTATGTTTCTGGCTCAATCGTCTTGTGTGGGGCTGCAGACTGATGATTAACTAGTCTAGATCCATGAGATATGAGCACTCACCGATGATGATTTGACTCTCATGCCAAGATGCCCCATCACGCCCTTTGAAGAAGTAGTAATCCTCACCCGTCGGGTGAGTAATCCTTGTCTTGGCATGCAATCTCTTCTTGGACCATGAAACCAGAGTGTAAGGTAACCGATACTTCTTGATTCCATCATCGTCCTCAGCAGAGATAGATAGATACCCAAGGATCCTTTGTTGCAAGATGTTCGAAGAAGTGTGGCAGTTGCTCACATAAGAATGCATGCATTTTGGCAGGTCCCCATGTTTTCGAGAAGACGAAGCCATCAGTAGTATCTATTGCACTGAGACCGTAGTTTCGGAGTTTTGCGAGGACATGTTTTGAAGGTGCGATATCCTGCATGAGGCTGCCATTCTGGAAGACCAATGAGTTCAATATAACCTGAAGCTCGTCATCATCATACCTTGATACCAATGGGCCACATGGTGAGTAGTTGTATACGTACTGGCCCTGTTGATCGGCCCTTCCGGCCTTTTTGCACGGTTCTCTCTACATTGCGTTTGATCTGATGCATGGATCAATGCAGTGCACATTTTTGTATGATTCTCAGATGCACCTGGGCCTTCGGCAACGTTCCTACGGCCTTACGTCTAGCGCTGTTGAGAAATGTTCGGTTTGCTTTGTCTCTTGCGACTTCTGTAGTGGTAATGCCAGCACTTTTCCCTGTTAATCCGCACAGGATTGCAGTGACCCGAGCATCATGTGAGTGCCCCTAAGCTGTCTGTTAGTTACAATATTGGGTCACCTATCCTCTTGCTTACCGGTGGTGTTGTAGATGTTGCTGCTTCTCCGCCAGAGGTTCCCCCCTCATTGGTTGCATCTGAGTGTGAGTCATGCGAGCTGCCTTCCTGAGCCATGGATGTAGCGAGGGACAAGAAGTGAAAAATCGTCAACGCAAGACCTGTGCTGACAAATCACGACAGACCTCGATCAGACATGCCGATCTCCCATCTAATAGGTGGCAAGCAACAAACGTCATGTCGCGGTTGTATGCTGATGGTATTATTTGCAGGTGAAACATTAAGACAACCGGCCCCGGCACGACCCGCTTCCTTCACTCAAGCCGCGTACCCCACTCACAACATGTTCGGTCACCCGGTACCTCCGCCGCCGCAGGCAGCGCCCGTGAACACCTGGAGAGCCGCGCCTCTGCAGGGAACTCGTGCGTCAATGTGGAGGCCCGAGAAACCGGCATCGTCACAGTGGAACACGTACTCACTATTGCCCGAGCCAAGGCCTGACCCCCGGTACAAATCCAAAGTCAGGGAACCAGAGGCCTTCACCGGCACTGGGTTCACCGATTGGTACATGCGGTTAAGGCTTTACATTGACGACAACGCCCCCATCCTCTTCACTGACTCAAAGAAGGTTGGGGCCACCATATCGTTGATCCGCGGACCAAAAGTGGGTTCATGGGTAACCGGCTTCACGAGGGAACACTACCTCGGTGGGCAATGGAGGATCAGCTGGCAACGATTCGTCTGGGAACTGCACCAAAAGTTCAACGACCCAGACCTGGAGAAGAAGGTGGCGGTAGTGGCAGAGCGACTCAACATGATGCTCGGTAAAGGCGAGGAGTACTTCCAGGAGCTCGAACGACTCCTGGGAGAAGCCAAATACGACAGGGAAAACCAGGTGGTCCATAGCTGGGTCACCAGGGCAGTACCCAAGGATATCTACTCCTCCGTCCACCAGGCATTCGTCGCCGCCACCGTCAACGACAAGTCGCAGCGTGGGTATAACGTCCAGATACCGGAGGACTACGAATCCTGGAAACAGGCAATCCTCCGGACCGACAACGTGATGCGTCGACTCCAGGACGAGGAGAAGCTATGGAGCACCACAAAGGTTACCACGGACAAGGGCAAGGAGCACGCTAAGCCCGAACGCACTCCCCAGGTGAAACCAACAGCCAAGGAAAGTGCAAATCTGCTCAAGAGGAAGTGCCACTCTTGCAGCAAGACTCAAGCGGAGGCACCCGGAAAAGGATGCAACAAGGCATCCTGGCATCAACCAAACTGGCAGTCCAAAACCAACACCACCCCCGCCAGTGGATCCGGAACACAGCGAACCCGGCAGGCTATCGAAGGGAGCAATGCTCCAAAGGTCCTTAGCGAGATCCCCCAGGAGGACTTCATCCGAATGGTGGCCACTTGGGCTAAGGAGAACCCTGATGACACAGACTAGACTGTGGGACTCACACTATAACCTAATAAGCGACTTGAAGGAGTTGCTGGAGGTTGGTGAGGAGGCTAGTGGGCGCAAGCAGAGATGATATGTAACTGTGCGAATGCAGAGAACAAATCTAAGGCTTATCCGCAGTGATAGCCCTACTTATATACATGCTTTGTTTGGTTACCGGTAAGGGAGCCAAACATGAAGGTGGTCTGTGCGCAGACATAACTAATATGGTTAAGTCGTAAACTACAATAGACCATGTGCGCCGGTAATGGCCGCACCAGTAAGATCGTTTGTTTGGACCGTAGGTCCATGTTGTGGAAGTGGCTGTAGCTACGTTAGTAAGCCATGCATGTGATTCTTATATACCGGTATCGGAATATGAGTAATCGTGAGGGCATTGGCATGTGATAACGAGCGGGCCGCTTATCCAATTGTACTGACATAGCCCGGTACCGGGATATGAGTAAGGCGCGTGACACCGGAGGTTAGTCCGCTGAGTCATTGACGCGTACAAACGTGTTATGTACGTGTTGTTATGACAGGTGGACGTATACCGCGTTGTGTACGTGTTGTTTGTTTGCGTGTACGTGTAGACGAGCGCTTGGCAGCGTAAATGTCTACAAGGTCGTAGAAATACCAGATAAATAGGTAAAAATACGGGAAAAATAGTGGCATGTCCCAAATCTGTGACATTACCCCCTCTTCAGGTTTCATTGTCCCTAATGGAACGATTACTTTCCTGTGGAGCCGAATCCACCAGCACCGCGCTCGGATTTAATCTTTTCAAAGTAAGATTTTCCGTGTAGCGTAATATGCGGGTCCTTTGCAACTTCGCAGATTAGCTGGGCAATCTTATCCCCGGCTCGGATATCGATAGATATGTCCGAGTGGTTCCGAAGAATGATGATTACTTCGCCTTGATAATCGTGGTCGATGACGCCACCCATTACGTCTATGCCTTTGCGGGCGAGACTAGAGCGGGGGGCGATACGTCCGTAAGTGCCGAAAGGTACCTGGATCTTCAGTTTGGTGTTGTATTCTGTCTGCCCGTGAGCTGGCAGAACGTCGCCTGTTGCAGTGTACAGGTCAAACCCAACCGAGTCCTTGGTTCCTTTTTCCGGCATTCGGCCACCTTCACCGACTACGATTTTCAAGTCCGCGTTTTGGTTAATGTCAGCTGACATCCATCCCCCGTCGGGGTGTCTAACCATGCGCTGCTTAGGATCCTTCGCAAATTCTTCGCGATACTGCGGCCAGTCGTCTGGCCACGTGCATTCATCGGCTTCCCAGTCGTCGCTGTCAGGGTCGAAGACATGAACTGCTTCTTTCCTTCTAGCTGATCGCCTGAGGGGGACATCCTGCATTGGAATGGCGTGTGAAGCCTTGTATTCCTGCAGAATGTCATATGCCGTGTCGAGGTCGGCTTCGCGTACCCAGGAGTCGTCATTGATACCGAATCCCTTCCATCGGATTCTATACTCAACTCTTCCTGCGCGGAGACGATGATCTAAGATCTTCTCAACTTCCCATAATTCCTCGCCGTCGACCATTTCTGGTTGAGGCTCTGGTTTTTTCTGATGCACAGGGTCCTTGTACATGACCAACTTGGAAGCGTGGAATACTGGGTGGTAAGCCCTGTATTGCTCGTCCATATGTACCCTAAAGGTGACCGGAGATAATTGTTCAATTATCTTAAATGGTCCCAAATAGCGTGGACTAAGACTTCTTTCGGAGTCTTGCCAGCTTCGGGCGTCAACGAGAACTTTGTCGCCGACTTTAAACGGTACCGAGCGCTTATGTTGATCGTAGTACCAAGACCAGCGTTCAGCAGCCAGTTTCATTGCTGCCTTAGCTTGTTCTTGTGCTGACCATCGTTCGTAAGCAATGACATTTAGGTCCACGTATTGTGTTGGACGTAAATTCGTAGGTCCTGCGTTGGGATGCCTTCCTAGTTCGACAAAGAATGGACTATTCTTTGTTGTCTCACTAGCCGCGTTGTTGTACGCGAATTCGGCCGTAGGGAGAAACCATGACCAGTTATCCTTCTGAATAACATCGATGTAACATCTAAGATATTGTTCCAGGATTTGGTTAACTCTCTCCGTCTGGCCATCCGCTTGCGGGTGATAGGCAGTTGTCATTGACCGTTGGATTCCCAATTGTTCACACCATCCCTTAAACAAGGCAGCTGCGAATTGCGGGCCTCTATCCGAAATGATTTGTTTCGGAAGTCCGTGGTTCGGATAGATCCGAAGGTATAGGAGGTTCGCTAATTCTTTCGCCGTTATCTTGTCTGATGTGGGAATGAAGTGCGCTCGCTTGGTAAGCCGGTCCACTATTACCATAATAGCATTGAATTGTTTCAATTCGCCGCTGGGCGGTAAGTGGACGATAAGGTCAATTGTGACGGTGTCCCAAGGTGCTTCCGGGACTGGGAGCGGTTGCAGGGGTCCGTACGGGGTCTGGTTGTGGTTCTTCATGCGTTGACATGTGTCACAACCTTCCACGTATTGCTTTACCATCGTGGTCATTCCAGGCCACCAGTAATTACGTGACAGAAGTTCATAGGTCTTCCATCGTCCGAAGTGTCCGGCCGTCACATGGTCATGATGTAACTCCAGAATCTTCGTGCGCAATTCCTTAGGCTCTTTTGGAACGTACACTTTTCCTCGTCTGAGGAGTAATCCGGCCTCCATGTTCCATTCCTGGAGATCTTTACCGAATTCCTTGGGACCACTTTTCAGTAGTTCCTGGTAATCCTTGGTAATTTGATCGTCCATGAGGGCTTGTCGGATTTGTCGGAGAAGGTCCTCGTCGCCTGATTGTATCTCCTGCTGTGACGCTTCTAGCGCCCTAACCGTAAAGTATTCCGGTTTCAGCAAAATTTGATCGCGATTGTCGAGTTCCACCCCCTCTTCATGGTCTGGCCTCCGTGACAGAGGATCAGCCGTGAGCATTGTTTTACCGGGTTTGTGACACATGGTGAAGTTGAACCTTGTCAGGTAAAGACTCCAACGTGCCTGTCTCCGGGTTAGCCGTTGTGCCGATTTGAAATATGTCAGATTGAGATGATCCGACCATACTTCAAATTTGTGTGGGTGTCCTTCGAGGTAATGTCTCCATTCCTCTAGAGCGCGGATGATTGCGAGCAACTCCTTATCGTAAATCTCATAGTTCCTTTCGGGTGCTGATAGAGATTTCGAGTAAAAGGCTACCGGGTGCCAGAGCTTATCCTCCGAAGAGTATTGTGATAGCACCGCACCAGTTGCGTAATCAGAAGAATCCGCTTCCACGCGGAACGGGGACTCCTGATCTGGGATCCGGAGTATTGGAGCCGATGTGAAAGCTTCCTTGAGAGTTTGGAATGCTTCCGCTTGTTCGGGTCCCCAATTCCACTGCGTGTTTTTCTTGGACAGTTCGGTTAACGGCTTAACCACTTTGGAGAAATCTTTAATGAACCGACGGTAGTAGTTGGCGAAGCCAACAAAGGCTTGGACGTCCTTCACCTTGGCAGGTGTAGGCCAGTCCATGACACCGGCTACCTTCTTAGGGTCCATTTCGACTTTTCCTTTGGAAATGATCATTCCCAGGTATTCAATACTGCTTTGTTCGAAGAAGCACTTTTCAGGCTTCGCGAACAAGTCGTTGTCTTGCAAGATTTGTAATACTTGCTTGACAATACGACGGTGTTCCAACAGGTCGTTTCCGAACACAAGGATGTCGTCTAGGTAGACAATGACCTTTCCTTCTCTGATAAGGTCACCTAGAATATCGTTCATCATGTGTTGGAACGTGCTGGGTGCATTACAAAAACCGAAGTACATGACTACAGCTTCGTAAAGGCCGTTAGGCGTAATGAATGCGGTCTTCCATTCATCTCCCTCCTTGATTCTTACGTTGTTGTAACCCCAACGCAAGTCGAGCTTCGTAAATATCGAAGCCTGGCTAAGCTTATCGATAAGCTCGTCTATGCGTGGGAGAGGGTACCTGTTTTTAATGGTCAAGTCGTTCACCTTTCGGTAGTCGACTACCATTCGGGCTCCGCCGTCTTTTTTAGGGACGAAGAAGACCGGGCTCGCGATCGGAGATTTTGAGTGTCGGATGTAGCCCTTCCGTAACTCTTCCTGAATCCACTGATCTAGCGAGTTCGCTTCCTGAGGAGACATCTTGTATGCCTTACTCGGGGGCGGTAGCACCGCGTCATCGGGGAAGTCGATGGCATGGTCGTATGGTTTCCGCTCGGGCATCCTTTCGGATGCGCGCTGAGAAAATACCGTGGGACCAAACTCCTGGTATTCCTCCGGAACCAAGGATTTCCATTTCTGGAGATCCGCATCTGTCAGGAATTCATCATCCGACTTCTCCGTTATCGACTGAATGGCATCGATAAGGGGTTCCGTTCCTTCGTCAAGGGTGTTCACCCAAGCGACAAAGGGATTCTCCGGCTCCTCTAAGCCGAGAAAATCTATTGGAAAGTCATTGATGATCTGATAGATGTTGCGGGGTTCGATTTCGTCCTCTTCCTCAGAAATCGAAACCCGTTTGCCATGTTTGCATTTTTCCGTACACCGATATGTGAAGGTTCCTTCCGGCCAGTTGAAGTCCGGGTTGTGTTTCAGGAACCAATCATATCCGAGGATCACATCCGCATTCTGTACGTCCATTACGTACAAGAATTCGGTGGACTTGTGTTCCTCGTGCACCATATAAGCTTTTACTGCCATATTGATATTACCGGCGGTATTAGAGGTACCGTCGGCGTTACGAATCTCGAGAGGCGAAGGTAGTTTCTGAGTGACTAACTTTTCCTCGTGGACGAGTTTCTTATCAATGACGCTTATTGATGCACCGGTGTCGATTAATGCCATGGCGTTGACTTTCTTTCCATATACCCACAATTCCACTTCGATAGAGAACGATTTATTGTCGTCTCGAGAATCGTTTCCATGTACATTATACAAAGTGAAAAACTTCGACGCGAGCGGGTCAGGATAAAAGTATTTTACAGGAGGGGCACGTGTAGCTAGTGTCCTTGTCCTCCGGGCAAAGTCCATTGCCGAGTTACCGAATATACCGAGATGGGATACCGGGTGACGTACGACCGCCTTATCTTCCCACAAGATAAGGGGTCTCTGTGAAGCCTCTTCATAGAGGTGCGCTTCTTCGGGGCGCTGTACACTCCCAGCCGCTGCGGGGCTGGTGTGTTCTTCACAGAACGTCTTCGAGACGTGTGGTTGGGGCAAGGGGAACCGAGATGGTCCCGACATTGGCGACGGTGGTGGCGGGGGCCGAGGGTCCTGCTGAGCTTGAGTCAGCCGTCACTTCTTCCCAGATCGTTCGGGCACGATACGTCTTGCCATCCGCGGGGGGCGCCGAGTACGGCTTCTTGCCAGAAGCCTGTCCCTTTCCACTACCCGAAGGAGCAGCCGTGGTCTTTCCAGACGCGGCAGCTGCATCCTTCGCCCTTTGTTGTTCGGCCCGCTGAGCGGCAGGCACGAACGTTCCCGCAGCCTTGTCCGCGGCAAGCTTAGGACACTTGTTGAAATAGTGTCCCGTCTGCTTGCAGTAAGTGCAGACGGCGTTGGCGGTGTCGGCGGGGGCTTTGGCGGGCGCCTTTCCCTTGTCCTTCTTTTTCTCCGACTTCTTTGCAGAAGCGGAGGACGTCTCCTTCTTTTCGGCAGGTGCCGAATCCTTCTTGCCGGCCTTCTCGAAGATAGAACCCTTGATCTTGTCTGGATATGACGTTTGGTACATTTCCAGGGCGAAGTCGATGAGGGGTTCGATGTCGGTTGGGGCCTTGAAGAACGGGGTCTTGCCGAGGACGTTTAGGGTGTCCTTAACCTTTTCCGGGAGAGTCTCGGTGAATTCCCACACCAGAGTCTCGTTGGCGGTTTCGGAAAGTCGGCCAAGGGTGCGGAACCGTTCGCAGTAATTGAAGTAGTTTGATTCTGCCAGTTCCTTACCCTTGGTACCGTAGTAGCCGCGAATCTCCTTCTTGGCTATCTCCTTATCCGTCATTTTCCCATATTGCACCATTACGGATTTGGTGAAGTCCTCCCAGGTGCCAAGAGGTTCACCGTTTCCTGCCTTCTTGATGAGAGGCGAGAAAAATTTGTATGCGTCCCCTGTGACGCGGAAGAGGGCCGTGGTGATACGGTCATGATCATCGTAGACCCTGAGCGTACCGAAGTACAGGCCCATCTTCTCCACCCATTCCTGTGCAGTCACCTTTCCAGATGACCCAGAGAATTCGGGGGGAGGGGGGATTTTCAGGTTTTGGGGCAGACCTGGAATCTGCGGGGCGACGGCTGCTGCAGCAGCAGCTGCAGCTTGAGCGGCGGCAGCGGCCTCGGCTGCTCTGGCTTGAGCATGACCGGGGGCCGGTACCGGGTCTTCCGGAGGCGTGCGGACGCCGGGAGGGTTGGGAACGGAGGGATTCTTGCGGATCCTCCGGAGTTCCTCGTCAACCTTCTCCATGCGCTCGGCGAACGCATCCTCGAGGTCATCGAGCCGAGACCGGTAGTCCTTTCGGAGCTCCTTTTCCAGCGTGGTGAACTTGGCGGTATACTCCTGTCGGAGTTCCTTACCAAGGTCCACCAGCGTGGACAGCACCTCGTTGCGGACTGAATTTACCGCCTCGTGTAGCTCGTCTTGGGCCTTCTGTTCGATGGCCCTGGATTGCCCAGCCAGGGAATCGATTCGTTCATGGATACGCTCCAGGCGGGCGTGCACCATTCGACCTAGGGTGTCGGTGGTGTCATGGCTTATGGCCGCACTCCGTTGTACGGCGGCATCGATGATTGGCCCATGTATGGACCCATCCACCTTGTGGTGTTCCTCCTCAGGAAGGTACGCCTTGAGGTTGTTCTCGACAGCGACATTGGTCTGTCGTGTCGGACCCGAAAATTCCATTTCCAGTGTGGTGGCGGGCCCGATAGGGCGAGTTCGACGAGCCGGTGGGTATCCGGCAATGGGGGAGCCTGGGCGTGTTCCCATGGGATTGGTCGGAGATTCCCTTTGCGGGGGAGCGAACTCCGGCATTTCCTCTTCTCCTTCCTCTTCTTCTTCTTCCTCTCCCTCGCTTAGGTGCTCCAGCGTCACCAGTTGCTGGGTTCCCGAGGGACCAGCTACCGGGGTCACCGGACCTTCTGAGCGGAGGCGCATCTTGCGGGGAGCGAGGGGGGTGCTGACGGAGGAGGTGGAAGACATTGTGAATACTGTTTGTGACGAATGTTAGTTTCCGGTTACTCATTGTCTTAGATTCTTAAGAAGGGATTGGGTTTGAAAACTGCAACTTTCGTTATAGATCACACTCGCACTCTATTTCAGAGTTAAAAGATGATAGTATTTCTACTATACAATCGCGAGTATATCCTCTTCTACCGAAGTAGTTGAGGGCCCTGCCACCTTGTCAGGTGGTGTTACACCGAAGGCAAAAGTAATTTGTAGCGCTACGCATTCTGCTACGATACGAGCCAAGTCCGTACGCCAATCCAAAAAGGAAATATTGCCGAGCTGTTTGCAATACTTTTTCATAATTCTCCAGTCTCTATTGGTGATCCTCCCCCGTCTCGCTCTATCCTTTACGTTATCCACCAGATCCTCCAATTCTACTACCATAGTATGGAAACGCATGTCGTTTTCCATATGGAAGCCTGGGTAATTAGGGGGGTGGTTGGCGAGAGGAGTGAGGCGGGTGAGAGTGCCTTCTAGCATGGGAATGACTTGATCGCATGCTTGGAGAGGCTTCTTCTTCCCGAAGACGAGGGAAGGGTCGAGAATCTTGTGGTTGGCCGGAACAGAAGGTCCGGCCGCCGGGCTGGAGAGACGGAGGGCCAGTGAAGAAGCTGCTTGCTTGGCTTCCTTGGCGGCTTGTTTGGCGGCGATTCGCTTATTCAGCTTATCGCGAGCGAGCTTGAGCTTGTTGAGTTCGCGGAGTTCGATGAGATTCTCCATGGCGGTAATGGATTGCGCTAGCTTCTCTTCCTCTGTCCAGATACGCTTAGCGAGCGGAACTGGTTTGGGAGGTCGAGGAGCGGGTTTCCCAGCCTCAGCAATGTGCTTTGGCATGTGGACGGGAATCTCCCAAAGATGGAGTTTCCCAGTGTAATCTTCCTTTACAGGAAGGGTGTAGGTGACGTCCTCTGCCCGAGGAATGTCGGCGGTGTCGATGCGGCTGAGAAGGGACCGCTTTGCCGGTTTGACGTAAGGGGCAGTGGAGGAGCCACGGGTGCGACGGGTAACGCGGGGCATGATTCTAGAAAGTGCAGCCTTCATGAGAAACAAAGTTTCCCAGTGATACGTCCAAGAACAGGAATGAAAGGGATTATGTAAGGTAGGGTAGTGGACTCCTTTTCAGGAGCAAAGAAGGTGTACTACGGGGCATAATTACTCTTATGTTGCGCGCAAACCCTGTGCCGAGACGGCGCGGATATTCGCATGACCCTAACGGTCAGAGGCGCCGACTCCAGGGGTAGAGTTGCTGACTGCCAGGCCGGTTCCTGGGTCAGATGATTGGGATTCGGATACACGACACCGCCCCGGAGGGACGATGCCGGAAAGTGGCTGGGATTTTACATCCCTTAGCCTGTCCATGCTTCAACAATGAGGTTGCCGTCTATAGCCACATGGGTGTCACATCAGGGCTAAAAAACCACTGTCGATCTAAGATCGCGAGACAGCAGCGCTCCACATCCCGAAGGAGTGGGCCACGCGCTTCTCTTCCAATGGGGCCCCAAATCCGTTTGACCCATGCTCGCACGCCGAGCTGCCCGGAGGACTTATGCTATTGGCTACCGCGAGTGACCTATGGCAGGGTGATTTTTTACGTCACCCCCCTCACTGCTTTTCCCATAACGGGTTCAAAGCAGGTCCCTTACGCCTGGGAGGCGGCTTTGGAAAATTCCCATGCCATCATAATGATGACCCTGTGGATAGTGATGGGGCGCTGAACAACGCTTGCCATGACAGGGGGTTGGGCGCACACAGGCAGACCGTCCCCTTTTCTCCACAGGCGGGTCTTAACCGCGCATAGTCCAAGCTTGTCAGCGAGGACCATGTCTCCTTGACCCTGGAGTCCGGGTTAGGTAGGCCTCCTGCCTAAAAGGGCGGTGTGGCTTCCCTGGTTGCCAATCCTCTGCCGAGGATGACGATGTATCCCCCAGATCTCAACTATCACCCCTAACTCTTTGTCAAGAGTAGGGATGTGCGCAGCAACGAGCAATAGCCCCTGTAGGATAGAAACCCAGGCCCAAACGCAAGCGCAAGGGCGGGGGTAGGGGGAGATTTGTTCTTATGACACAGACTAGACTGTGGGACTCACACTATAACCTAATAAGCGACTTGAAGGAGTTGCTGGAGGTTGGTGAGGAGGCTAGTGGGCGCAAGCAGAGATGATATGTAACTGTGCGAATGCAGAGAACAAATCTAAGGCTTATCCGCAGTGATAGCCCTACTTATATACATGCTTTGTTTGGTTACCGGTAAGGGAGCCAAACATGAAGGTGGTCTGTGCGCAGACATAACTAATATGGTTAAGTCGTAAACTACAATAGACCATGTGCGCCGGTAATGGCCGCACCAGTAAGATCGTTTGTTTGGACCGTAGGTCCATGTTGTGGAAGTGGCTGTAGCTACGTTAGTAAGCCATGCATGTGATTCTTATATACCGGTATCGGAATATGAGTAATCGTGAGGGCATTGGCATGTGATAACGAGCGGGCCGCTTATCCAATTGTACTGACATAGCCCGGTACCGGGATATGAGTAAGGCGCGTGACACCGGAGGTTAGTCCGCTGAGTCATTGACGCGTACAAACGTGTTATGTACGTGTTGTTATGACAGGTGGACGTATACCGCGTTGTGTACGTGTTGTTTGTTTGCGTGTACGTGTAGACGAGCGCTTGGCAGCGTAAATGTCTACAAGGTCGTAGAAATACCAGATAAATAGGTAAAAATACGGGAAAAATAGTGGCATGTCCCAAATCTGTGACACCTGACACCGCAAAAGAAGCCAGGTTTGCCCCCACTCAGGTAAGTCCCTCCCCCTCGAATCGATTTTCAGTATTGGAAGTAGAAGAACCAGTAAACTCCAAAAAAAATGATTCGTCTGCCACGGAGAACGACCAACTGGTGGATGGACAATATGGGCTAGAGACCGGGGCCCTGATATTAGAATACGTATCTGTACCTTCTGCGTTCGGAGATTCGGACATAGACAACGACGACGGAGCTTCAACATGCTCCAACGATTCGTTTGTAACAGCCTTGGAGGTGCCTCCCACTGGAGCGTGGCGGGAGGCTAATACCGTGCTTGATTCCTCCAACGTTAATGTAACATATGTTCCAATGGACGTAGACCCGATAGTGACATCAGATTTGGAAATGGCAGACGCATCTGATGCCACTAAGAAAATTTCAGAAAAGAAAGTGCAGCGTAGACGTGTCAAGAAAAGGACCATCATGCTCGTGTCACGGACATCCCGTAGGGGGTACGTACTTCCCTCGCTATAGGTTATACGGCGCCGCTGGGCGTACGACGCCCTCTATACCATAGCCACCTCCGCATCGCGCCCAGATACTGTAGATCACCTGACCGGATCGGTTAGCGCTGTAGGGTAGCGCGCGCCTCAGGTACGGACACATCACGGTCACATTAGTTACATGTTACGTTACGTTTCCCGTGATCCCTTAGTTACGGCGCACAGGCCATTACATTAGGGTAGGACTCGTGCTCTCAACGTTCACGCATGTATATATACGACAAGATGGTGGCCTTACAGCCCCATCTTTAGGATTCTCGTCATTGAGCGCAAGCTCCTCTCTTGCTTTACGCTGTGTGACTTGCTGGCCCGGGGCCTCTATCTTGTCCGCTAGTCTGTGGGTTGCGACTCGTTGTCTGGGGGCCTTGGCGGCTGGGCACTCCTAGGGTGGACCTATGAGTTCGCCTCGGCGGCTGGGCACCTTATGGGTGGACCTATGAGTTCGCCTCGGCTGTCCTATGAGTACATCGGTGCCATCTGCTCACTCTATGCAGGCATGTAGGGATCCCCCTGAGCCCAGGGGTCGCACAGACAGTAAGTCTGTGACAGCTCGACATCTATCTAGACCACCCACGGGCAATCCCACCTGAGCGCAAAAGCGAAGGTGCCGCTGGGTACGACCTCTATTCTGCGGAAGAGGTCATCGTTCCTAATGGGAAGCGTATCACCGTAGACACTGGCATTAAAATCAGAATGCCAGCCGGTGTATATGGACGTATTGCTCCACGATCTGGACTCGCCCTAAAAGGAGTCGACGTGGAGGGCGGTGTAGTAGACGAAGACTACACCGGCCAAGTAAAAGTCATACTGAATAATCAGACTGGTTCAGATTACCAGGTCGAGTATGGGGACAGAATTGCCCAGTTCATACTCAAATGCAATATGACACCCAACACCAAGATCGTCAAGTCGATCCACGAAACCACACGAGGAACACAGGGTTCCGGTTCAACTGGTGAGAAACTCAGGGGAAGTGTAGTGGTCATCCAGACAGGAAAACGGGGAAAGCAGATCGAAGTACCGATCACTCTCCACCACCCCGACGGACGTGCCCTCTTCACAAAGGCTCTCATCGATTCCGGTTCTACTGGATCAGTGATCAGTAAATCCTACGTGGAGGAACACTGACCCGAGCAGATCCCATTGGACCGCCCTATCAAGCTGTTCAACGCGGACGGATCATCCAACAGCATGGGGCTCATGACGCACTATGTCGAGCTCCAAATGCAGATCGACACGCACTTGGAAACCCGCAAGCTCCACGTTACGGAGCTCAGCTCTGCAGACATCTTTCTCGGCTTCGACTGGGTCAAAGACCACAACCCTTCCATCGACTGGAAGAAGCGACAGATCACGTTCTCCTGTGACTGCGAACGCGAGCAGATCGAGGACGGTGATCACATTTACTATTCGCTGACACATGGATCCGAAACAGGGACGAGTGTAGGGCAGACATCGCCGAGCGAGTCCGCGCTACAAAGGCAACGGAGATTGCCATCGCGACAGGCAAAACCACGGAAGCCAAAACGTTCGAGGAAGTCGTACCCGAGTACTTGCACGAATTCAAAGATGTGTTCGAGGAAAAGGAATTCAATACACTCCCAGAATGACAACCGTGGGATCACGCTATCGAGCTCCTCCCTAATTCAGAACCATACGCGGGCAAGATTTATGCCCTTTCGCCAAGAGAACAAGACACTTTGGACGACTTTTTAGAAGAACAACTGCACACGGGCCGCATCCGCCCATCGAAATCCCCATGGGGAGCACCATTCTTCTTTGTCAAAAAGAAGGATGGAAAACTGCGACCTATCCAGGATTATCGAAAGTTGAACCAGATGACCAAGAAGAACAAGTACCCACTCCCACTCATCACGGAGCTGCTTAACAAGTTAAAGCGTGCTAAGTACTTTTCAAAATTGGACATTCGTTGGGGATACACCAACGTCCGAATCAAGGAAGGCGACGAAGAGAAAGCCGCCTTCATCACTAATAGAGGGCTCTACGGGCCATTAGTGATGTTCTTCGGAATGTGCAACGCACCAGGCACATTCCAGACCTTGATGAACGACATATTTAGAGACCTAGTCCTCACAGGGAAGGTCATTGTATACTTAGACGACATCCTTATTTTCACGGAGAACCAGAAAGAGCACAAAGAGATCCTGTGCAAGGTTCTTTTGGTTCTCCGTCAAAATAAGCTAACCTGTAAACCAGAGAAATGCGAGTTCGAGAAGTCCGAAGTAGAATACTTGGGACACATCATCTCTCACAGGGAAATCCATATGGATCCCGCGAAGGTAGCTGCAGTAGCCGAATGGTCAGCACCGCGGAACAAGAAAGAAGTGCAATCCTTCATTGGATTCACCAACTTCTACCGGAGATTTATCCCAAAGTTCTCAACAGTAGCACGCCCCCTTATCAATCTAACCAAAGATGGGGAATGGCAATGGGGCGTGACAGAACAGGAATGCTTCGACAAGCTAAAGAGCGTCTTCGTCATGGCACCTGTACTGGGGATACCAAATGATGACGACCCATTCCACATCGAGGCAGACTCTTCGGACTTCGCAACCGGAGCCTGCCTCATGCAGAACCAGGACGGAATTTGGAAACCCATAGTGTACCACTCAAAAACGCTACTACCAGCAAAACGGAACTACGAGATCTACGATCGCGAACTCTTAGCTATTATGCGCGCCCTAGACGAATGGCGGCATTTTGTAATGGGTGCAAAACACCCTGTAGAAGTACTAACGGATCACAAGAACCTAGAATATTTTAAGACCCCACAGAAAATTAATCCGCGACAAGCCCGGTGGATGACAGAACTCGCCGAGTATGACCTAACCCTCGTGCACATCCCCGGGAAGACCAATGGAAGGGCAGATGGACTCTCCAGACAAGGTGACCACAACAGCGACAACAAGGCACACCTCGAGGGACAGACCGTCCTGAAGGATCACCTCTTCACCAAAGACAGCGCAGAAAGGCTATGATCCTCCTTCTACACTCTACCTCACAGGATAACCAACGAGGAAGTTAGAGAGAGGGTCAAAGCAGAAGCCGCTCTCTATGACAAGGAGGCAGTAGAAGGATCAGTGGAAACGGCCGAGGACGGCCTACGCTACAGGAGGGGGAAGTTGATCATTCTGAGAGATGAGGAATTAATCGGAAAAATCATTTCTTCATTCCACGACACGGTCTCGGCAGGACACCCCGGCACAGAAAACACATACACCACCATCCATCGTTCATACTGGTGGCGAAAAATGCGAAATGACATCCGCCAGTACGTCAAGGCGTGTATCAAATGCCAACGTGCCAAGCCAGACCACTTGAAGAGAGCTGCGCCACTAAATCCGAATCCACCACCCATGCACAACTGGGAGAACATTTCCGTTGACATGATCACGGGACTCCCTACATTCAAAGGACGGGACACTATCATTGTAGTAGTAGATATGAAATCCAAGGACTATATCGCGGTCCCAACCACAACCAGGCTCACCACCGAAGGTTGGGCCAACATATTTGTAGATAAAGTATATGCACAACACGGACTACCAAAGAAAGTATTTAGCGACAGAGGACCACAGTTCATATCAGACTTTATAAAAGATGTATACCATAGATTAAGCATCGAGGGAAACCCTAGTACCGCGTTCCACCCACAAACAGACGGGCAGACGGAACGTATGAACCAGGAACTAGAGGTGTACCTACGATTATTTATCAATGACACACATACCAACTGGCCGGACTTACTCCCGCTAGCTAGCTCCGCCTACAAATGTCATGTACATAGTAGCACGGGCTATAGCCTCTTTTACCTTACTCACGGATACCACCCATTTACAGGCATGGAGGCACCAGAGCTGGAAGAGGGGGTGGGAACTGCCAAGGATTGGGTCGAACATATGCACGTGACCAGCCAAACCGCTTCAAAGAATCTCGAGAAAGCCAAACTTCGTATGAAAGAATACTATGACCGGAAACGAACCAACCCTCACGCGTACAACAAGAGAGACATGGTTTGGGTCGATGGGTGAAACATTAACATGGGAAACCCTACAAAGAAACTCGATTCGAAACGGTACGGACCGTACAAGGTCACCAAGAAAGTCGGACGTGGAGCATACGAACTGGACCTGCCTGCAGACATGCAAGGCATATACCCCGTATTCAACGAGGTCCTACTACTCCCGTATCACGCTCCGGCTTTCCCCACACAGAACCATAATGAATGGACGAAAAGCAATGACGCTCGCAGGCCTCTCAGGATCCTCACATCCAGAGAAGACCGAGGGCGAGTCAAGCTAGAAGTCGAATGGTCTGATGGGAGTACAACATGGGAAAGGAAACGCAGATTGACTCCATGGCAAGAAATAGTAACCAAGTACTTCGAGGAAAGACCCACCGCCCCGGGCCATCAGTGGAAAAACAGACATGCTGAATGGGATCCCGAGTGGGAGGACCTCGATAGGATTTCTTGACATGAAGCTCAGGAAAAAACCCAACAAGTTCGTCATCATCGACGACGTTGACACCACGCTGTTGAAGGAATCAAAGATACCCTTCTATATCTACCCGAAACAGCTCAACGCCAAGAACTTGTGGTTTTGCAATCCGAAGATGCATATCATGGAGTACAGCATTCAAGTAGGAGAGGGTATAGAATCCACTATTCCAAAGAACCCCAGATGGATCTACCCCGTACAATACACCCTACAACTGCACAACCCACATAAATGCCGGAAACACGATGTCAATCACCCATGTCAAACCGACCCGTACCTGGTCAAAACGATTGCTGGGCGTGGGGACACGCAGCTAGAAGAGGGGGTACTGTCACACGCCGATTTTCTCCAACAAGAGATCTACTAGTGACCAGAGCCTGAACCCTTATCTTATCTAAGCACGTGCCTAAGCAGTCACGTGCCAAGACCCCAATCACCCTATCACATGTTGTCAGACCCCCAGACACTCTGTGCTGTGTACCTACACCCATTATAGGGTTACTACTATATCTCGGACTATCAGCTTACATAATAACAATACAGTAGCCAAACAATGTACAAACAGTAAAATAGCATATATACTGGCCGACGAGCAGGGTAGCACCCCAGACTCGTCTTGGCCTTATACGCCTTGAGTAGCCTCAGATCAGGAATACACTTTCACGCGAGTCATATTCCCCTGAGTAGTTGCTTGAAGTGTTGCTTGTGTCAAAGCCAGGCCAATCCAAGCTGAACTGTGGCAACACTATTTACAGCATGGCCTGAGGCCCAGCCTGTATCTCAAGCCAAGCCGGGCCAAGCCATTGACCCCCGGCGTCTGGCAGGCACAATATAAGCTTATATATACTAGTGATATGCTAAACTTACATGTGGTCGTCTATGCTACTTATTTTAAACTACATAAAAGGCTGGTAAGTCAAGTTCTCAGTGTTTTGCATTGTTGGGCATACAATACCCCATATGGAAGGCATGCTATTTAAGGCTGCACCGATGAAAGGTTATTATCATGCTTAATCCTACTGTGAATTGAAGTCCTCAAGGTTCTGTTTTGTCAAGGAAAAGTTCAGCAAAGGTGAGACTCAAGCTTTAAAGCTATATTAACAATTTTACTAGAAGCAGTAGGCCCTGGCCCAAGCCAAGCCAAGCCATGAGCCATCAGTGAGGGCCTGGCCTGAGGTTTTGAAAAGCCAAGGCTGTCCAAAGTTGGGCCAAATCCAGGGGCTTTTGGGCTGGGCCAGGCTGGCACATCACTAATAATTAGATACACACACCAGCCACATGCCATTAGCCACAGAACATTCATAACCCAAAACACAGACTCTAAGCATTAGTTGACCCAGTCTGTAAAACCTGGATGATCATAAGCTTATCTACATAGTACTGCATGTAAGTCCTGTATTGTGACCATGTATCATAGTAAGAAGGACATACCTCTGTTGTATGGATGGTATAATGGTGTGGAGGGGTAGCACGTTTCTATACTCAAATCCGTACAAGTCACAAGATCACCATTCAAACAACGATTACAAGATAGCAAGCTCAACTTCTTAGTACTCAAACTCTTCAATCATGTGTACAGGTTGTCGTCCTGCGCTCATATTTTATTTTTGGTATTTTCGTTTATTTTTCTTACTGTACTGAAACCTCTCCACCGACTCTACCAGCGCACGAGACATGTCCCAAGGGAGCGGTACGTGAACATGAAGTAGGATCCACGACATTCCAGACCGACGTTCCCACTGTTACGGGTCGAATACCCGTTCGTATATTCGAATCGCAAATATAGATCGTTCTTCTGCACGTAGGCACATCGCCGTATGCAAGGCAAATGCTCGTTAGATGCCTTCAAGTCCTAGGTGAAGCTCCTAGGAGATCGTTTAATATCCAATACATGTTAGAGGATATAATCTGTTCGAGTGCGAGTCTGATAGAATATAAGACTCGCCTAAGTCCGAGAAGTCTATGTGCACTTCAAGGACTTAGTCGTTCGGTTGCTCGAATGAGAAATACTGAGTGTAGTTTCCTACGTTTGAGAACAAGTATAAGACTTCTTGTTTGTACAACAAGGTCGAGCTGAAGAGCTTCGACTTTATGCTAGGGGTCAAGCCCATTCCAGATGTCACCGCTACTATCTATGCCATAGTACCAAACATTTGATTAGTATGTAGTGATATATCCGAAATGATAGATAGGAATGATGATGGCGGTTGAACGCCATCTGTCAGCTAATAGATGATAAAGATAAAACAGTGACAGAGTTGGATCTGTCAAGAGGTGAAACGCGCCCTTTACACTAGTACAACTGGGGATGCACCCAGTAGAGTCACGAGTAGCCAGGGGGTTGGTTGTGCAACAAGTCCCTGTATCATATTTGCCCGGTGGTGAGTTCTGCCAGTGTTTGAAAAATCAAATAACCGTAACACAGTGGACTTACTAAATTGGATGGGAGCTGTGTCATGCCCGGATGCTGCCCCGCTGTGTGCCGATGCCCTCCTTTTCCAACACATTCAATATTCAATATTTCGACATTAACATTTATGGCAGATGGCCGTGAATATAACTGACCTGTGGTATAGGTATATGGGCTCATTTACTTACTACTGCTTCGCATGCTTTCTGAGGGGATCAGCTATGACTATGCTCAAATACATAAACTGTAAATAAGTAAAAGTGTGCATCTCGATCATGCCATTGACATCCTTGTCTGCATTGATCCTGCCATTGATATCAACATTCCCATCCTCATTGATCCTGCGATTAATATTTCTGTCCTTGTTAATCCTGCCATTAATGCTTCCGTCCCCATTAATCCTGCAATTAAGATTTCCATCCTCGTTAATCCTACAAACAATATCTCCGTTCTTGTTGATCCTGCAAATAAGATGTCTGTCCTCTTTAATCCTATAACTAATATTTCCATTCTCATTGATCCTGCAAATAATACTTCCATCCTCGTTGAACCTGCCATTGCCCCGTGCATAGTATCTGCTCATATATACATATATCTGCTGAACTCGTAATTACAATAGTTAGCGGACTATATATAAGGGTTCGCATTTTGCCGATGTCATGTATTGGCCGAGTTAGCAAGAATCCTCGTAGATGATGGTGTGTCCTCTGCAATCTGCATTCGCTGCTCGTTCTCTGTTATATCTAACTGCCACGGTCTGACACTCAGCAAATGATGCGTAGAATATGACTTACAATGACCGCATATGCTACTGTAAATTAAGTGCTCTGGTCTAAAGATGTATCACTGGAGATTAGCTCTTGTCGTCGAATGAGAACGCTCAGCAGTACTCACCACATAGATGTTCGCGTGCTTAAGCAGACCATGGGACCAAAGGCGTTGTGCGATTCGAGAGCTAGTCAACAGCATAGTGGTCCATCAGTTGGGTGCTCACTTTCATAGTGTGATTGATATTTTATTGAATCTTAAATCATCACTCACATAGGTACTGATGGCAACAGTTCCTTGACGGAAATATTGATGAGCGTATACCATCGTACAGATCGCAGGCAATTGCAAGGACACCGATTTGGACTTGAGCGCTCGAGCCACGGTTTAGCCTGAAGCCGAGCCAAGCTAAGCTACTGGTAGTCGAGCCATCTCTCTTTGTGAGCCGCAGATATGGCTTGGCTCGGCTTCAGTGAGTGCGGCTTGGCTCAAGCTGTGGCTCAAGCCCGAGCCGCGGTAACACTAAAGCCCGGTCCGGCCCGACTCATGGCTCAAAGTCGGGCCTGGCACATCACTACTAATGATCTGCACCTGTGGGTAGCCATGTGTTGTGTGGTGCTAAATTAAATTAATGGGGACCCTGAATTAGAAGCATGACTGAATGAGTGTTTTATGAATATGAAATGAGAAATAATGCCCTGAGTGTGTATGGATCTGTGGCTTCTAGGGTGTGACTTTGTGAAGTCAAAAATATAAAACATTAGGATCTGCATATGTGTGGTTTCGATTTCTCTGATGTGTTCAGGAAGTGATTTAATATTAAGTTAGAATTTCACGGATGTACTTGTGGTTGTAGGGTGTCTTGGTGGCCTGAGTATAACTGGATCCGAATTGGACTAGATCCAAATAGGGCCAGTTAATATAGGCTGAGATCCTGACACATAACCTATATAATCTTTTCGGATGACCGCATGCGCTTCAACCGCTTGCCACATTCTTACTCCCAACAATCGGTCAGTCTCATCTACAACTCACGCTTCCGAGTCAAGCCTCCGTTCTGATGCACTATCAGTGATTCATATGAGCTTGGAGTCTGGTATCTACTCCTTAACCAACGTTCGCTGGTACAACCGTGCATATCTGCCGAACGATGACGATCAGAAAGAAATCTGCGGGAAGATATCCTCTGCGGCTGTCACTGACGCTGAACAGGTCAGCCACTTTTGATTGTGTGGCAATGCATTGACGTCAACTCGCATCAGTGGGAGCTCAAGCTACATCCACCGGAGCGGTACACTATCAGAAATGTCAAGTACGATCGTTACGTCTCTGCGCCAATTTATCCAAGACGCGGTTCTCCTTGTCAAAGTTCAAGAAGAGAAGGATGGTGGAGGATCATGAAGACCAATTCGCGAGAGCATGGATCGGACGTGTATAGGTGCAGACACAGCTCGTTGATATGAGAATGACCTGCAATTCCAACACTTCTATCAGTATTCTGAAACTCCGAAAGGATCTTTGTTGGATGCTTAACGATGAGGAGGACGACACTCCAGTGCGTCGAGATCGATATTCATATGCAATCTACTGACACACGCAAGACTTTAGATTGAACTTGGAACTGCCACGCGAAACAATTCTAACGCACTGTGGAAGGTGCTCATATTGCTCAGAGTTCACTTGTTCACCGTTGTAACACATGGGTCAGATTGTTTCCGTTTTGGAGGAAGACAATGTCAGAGGACAGACAGGCAGTTCGAACGGGTACGACTTGTTGACTCATCTGATGAGCCACAGCATTACCCAAGTCTGCAGACATTTTCCGTTTGAAGACGATATCTCAACCCTCAAACTATTGAAGATGGACCATAGGTGAATGCATAATTCATATGAGGGACTTCAGTGCCGGAGATGCATCTTTAGAGACACCGCAGATGCATCTGGGGCACTCTAAGCAACATTAACGCCCAAGCGTGCTGCATAGATGCATCTGAATAAAATAAGATGCATCTGCGCAAGAAATACCTGTGTGGGGTTCGAACACTTGACCTGGGACCAGCGAAGTCGCAACCTGTACCACTTTGCCAAATGGTCTTTGTATCCAAGTCACATACTCGTTAATATGATCCATTTAATGTACTTTCATCGCCGTAGCTGTTGATTGTCAAGTCACACCTTAGTGGAATGTTCCATATTGCCCTGAAGGTAATTTATGACAGCATCCTTACCTCATTGCAGATACATATGGGTTGTGGGATACATCAATAAAGAGATGCATTCTGAGGTCAATTTAATGAGCTTACTGACATATGAGCAGAATGTTAAATTTTATTACAACCGTTATTATATTAACTACTGACTATATATTTGCACAACATCTCCCTCCCACCAACCGCTTTAGCTGAGTGGTCTCAGTCGCTGTTCCGCTGAGGTCGCGCGGTTCCTGGTTCGACTCCTGGCTTGTGATGCTTTATTTTGTACTAACGGGCGCCTAAATTCGATGACTTAGAGTGCCCCAGATGCATCTGCGGTGTCTCTAAAGATGCATCTGTGGCACTGAAACTCTAGTTCATATTCCAGCACATCTGATTGACATTGAGTATATCTTACGGTAAGACCTGATGAGAATACAATCCCCACCGAATTGGAGTGGGAGGGCTTGCCATCCGATCACATTCTTGAATTTGTGGAACCATTGACAGTACACTTTCATGGCGAAGCTATTGCCGATGCTATAGTAAAGGGTGCGTTCAAGACCAGCTCGAGACATCTTTCTTTTTCCTTAGTTGCAAGAGATTCTGGAGCGTATGTACCTGCACCTGACTCCTTCATAAGATTGGCTCACAGATAGTGGACAGTTTTCAAGAATATCATCAGCAAAGTGCGAGATCGTAGATATATTCATATCTACGTAGATATACCTAGCAGGTCCTGTAAATGTAGCTGGACTGGTATAGTCATGTATAACCCCCTTATAGTAGCAGGTCCGCACAATAGCAAGTGCCCAAGGGACACGTTCTTGCAAGGACGCTGCGCCCAGGTGAGTGCTATTGCAAGGAACTTACCTGATGCCCCTGCAGCTGCGAGGACCTTATCTGAGGCCTTGCTACTACAAGGACCATATAATAGCGGTTGCCTGTGAGGGCGGTTTCTCCTGGAGGGCTAGATCTATATTGGACTGTGCTGTTTCAGACCCAGGAGTATAACGCCAATGGAAATTTGCATTGTACTGAAACATGCATGCGTGCTAATGGGAGGACTACCAGTTGAAGCGTACGGCCTTCCGCATTAACGGCATTCGCGTCATCTGTTGTAATCATGATCTTTGCGCTCGCCATCCTCATCCCTGCCCCTAAGCCCATCATCGCAAAACTCTCCCCCACCAACACCTCCTCCGCCAGCGCATGCAAAGAGCAGGCACAGCGGGACCTACAGCGTGGTCGGTATGGATGGTAGTATGTGACACTGCTGTTCCACGGCAGATCAGAACTTAAAATCAAATACTATATGTATGTACATACCGGTGCTGCCAGGTGGTGAGATGGCAGTGGGTGATCGATGCAAGTGTCAAGTATCTCACGAAAGACGCATGAGGAAGGAAGTATACAAGTCCGTGTGCGACTTCACGTACCGGAAACGTGCGCCGGGTGGGCGGAGCCATGGGAAATGGTGTGGGTTGGTACGGCAATCATGAGGAGCCTGTGAACGCTGAAAAATCACCGTTAAAAGCGCATATATGCGCACAAAAATGGAAAAAAAAATATGACAGTCAACGCACCGGATATTGAGGAGTGAGGGTGAGGAGTTCCCAAAGGAATGCAGCGACAGATGCTGTCCAGCACTTGGTACATGCTATGGCAAGCATTCCCATAAGCTTTATGGCAGTAGGGTTGATCACGGCTCAGTAGGGCATGCAGGGGAAGAAATAGTGTTGCCGAAGTTCAGTTCGGTTCAGGTTCAGGGGGGTCTAGGGCTGAACCCAGAACCGAACCGACTGCAGGGAGCCTGAACCTGAACCTGAACCCGGACTGAACCTGGTGAACTGGTTCATCAGGTTCGGTTCATGGTTCGAACTAGGTTCGAATCGCTAAGTTACTTGCTTCTATAGAGTGTAAAAATAATAATTTAGACACCAACTTCATGCACCTTTCTATGTATACCTATTGCCCTCTATTGCCTACCTCATTCCCGGCACTATTGAACCCACTAAAGTAATCACACTTCAAGTTCTGCAGTGCCTCCATTTGGTGTCTATTGGGCTGGTATCCAAAGTGGCTCTTAATCTTGATTAGAGTGGTAAACATAAATTTTAGATGCACAATAATAATTAAGGCAGCCATTTTGAGCAGTTCAGTAATCAGAGCTTATGATTGTGAATTAGCCTGAGGTAAACCTCAATAACAAACCATTCTTAGACGTAGAGTTTCAGTCAATTATCTTAAGCTGCCAACTGCCCTTCGCTTAAGAAATCGCAGTTGCGAGCTAGGTTTGCACGCAGATTAATCTGCTAACTGCGGCAGATTAATCTACTGTGACAATAAAATGGCACATCCCAGATTCGAACCAAGGACCTTAACGCAGATGAGAATAACAGCATCACAGCGTAATTAGCCAACTGAGCTACAGTGCAACTGGTGTTGTCCCCATTTTAAGCAATATATAGAGTATTTTGTAAACTTCATTTTCGCAGTTTAACATCTTCCATAACACAAATACAAATGAATCTGCCTCTAAAGACCTGTGATTCCAGTGTATTCAGCTTTCCCATGGTGAGTTGCTCCAGGTCAAGCATGGTAAATCAAGCTACCACTATCATTGATTTCTGTATGCTTGTTGGAGCAGTTAGTTGCCTTGATGATTTGCGAAAATTGTGTGTAAAATTTGTGTTATATATATTTTAATTGGTCAATGGTACCTGTTGCCACAATGGCTCAGTCGGCTAATTACGCTGCGATGCTGTTATTCTCATCTGCGCTAAGGTCCTTGGTTCGAATCCGGGATGTGCCATTTTATTGTCACAGTAGATTAATCTGCCGCAGTTAGCAGATTAATCTGCGTGCAAACCTAGCTCGCAACTGTGATTTCTTAAGCGAAGGGCAGTTGGCAGATTAAGATAATTGACTGAAGTCCCTCCTTAGACAACACTGTATATAACCTAGGATCATGGATATGAAGTGGAACATAATCTTCTACATTTCTTACTTCATCTGACAGCAACAAATCCAGCCCAGTGCCACAGAAAGCATGGTGATCCCAGCATGGGGTTGAGCCCTTACTATATTGGGAGACTAGAGTATATGAGTGCTGATGCTTGCTATGGTGAAGCCAGCTATCCATAACTTACTGCAACAACACTATAGCAAAGATGGCAAGAACATAATTGTAATTGATGCTTATCCACCAGTGGCTACACAGAATATGTTAATGCTATGTGGTTCAAGGTTCAGTCCAGTTCGAACCTGGTTCAAGGGTACCCATGACCCCCCTGAACCAAGAACCGAACCTTGATGTCCTACCCTGAACCGGACCTGGACTGGACCTGAACCTAGGTTCGGTTCAGGTGGTTCAGGTTCTGAACCTTGGTTCTGAACTGAACTTCGGCAACACTAATAGAATCAAATAACAACTGACGCACTTGCATACTTCACACCAATGGCCTTCTTGGCTGAGCCCCCCTGTCATGAAAACAGTCCTAAGGCCCTCAGGGGGCGTCCTGGACAGTTGAGGGGCACTACAGCATGGTATGCACTCCAGGCTCATGTGACACAGTAGATAAGATCCGGCATGTATCCGTAACATAGATAAGATCCCCGCATAGTCATGTAATGAATATTTGTAAGCAGTTAGAGTTTAGCTTAGTGCTTTGGTAGGCGCATGTGCACAGGCCATGTTACTTTAGGGTAGCCTTGATAGCACTGCTCACTTGCATGTACTCAAGCCAGAGAGTCTGAGGCATTCTCCTCAGACTTCTCATTGTATCTCATGGGTTAATCCCAGTCTACTACCACTCTACCCCTGTGTGTGGTAGAGTTTCAGTGCCACAGATGCATCTTTAGAGACACCGCAGATGCATCTGGGGCACTCTAAGTCGTCGAAATTAGGTGCCCATTAGTACCAAAATAAAGCATCACAATCCGGGAATCAAACCATGAACCATGAGACCTCGGCAAAACAGCAGCTGAAACCACTCAGCTAAAGTGGTTAGTAAAAGGAAGGTCTTGTGCAAATATATATTCAGTAGTTGATATAATAACGGTTGTAAAAAAAATTAACATTCTGCTCATATGTCAGTAAGCTCAAGTGTTCCTTGAACTCAGAATGCATCTCTTTATTAATGTATCCCACAACCCATATGTATCTGCAATGAGGTAAGGATGCTGTCATAAATTACCTACAGGGCAATATGGGAACATTGCGGTGTGACTTGACAATTAACAGCTATGGCGATGAAAGGACATTAAATGGATCATATTGACAAGTATGTGACCGGATACCAAGACCAATTGGCAAAGTGGTACAGACTTCGCTGATCCTAGGTCAAATGTTCGAACCCTGCACAGGTATTTCTTGTGCAGATGCATCTTATTCTATTCAGATGCATCTATGCAGCACGCTTGGGCGTTAAGATTGCTTAGAGAGCCTCAGATGCATCTATGGTGTCTCTAAAGATGCATCTCCGGCACTGAAGTCCCTCATGTGCGACACTTCTACTCCTTAGACTCTTGTCTTACTGCATGAACCCATCTTGAGGGAGTGGTGACCCTCTGGGATGACAATGTTAGGCAGTTGGAGCTAGGATAGGGGGCGTTAGTGTTGGGATGAGCGGTCATAAAGTAAGATTTGTGACACCCCCCTTTAATGTACATTCCTCCTTTGTGAAGATCAAGCGTATATCAGAAGTCCGTTCATCATTACCACGTGCATTTCGACATTGGTGCTTCCTCTTCAGTATGATATATAAATGCTATCCACAATTTGAAGATTTACATACCACTCATTCACTTGCAATTTTGTCTTTCATCTGCTCATATACATCAAGTTCATCCTTTCCTTCATCCACAATATCCTTTTTTCATCAAAGGACAGGCTATCCTCGACATTAGAAGGGATGTGCTCTTCAGCAGGAGATAGATCACGATTTTTGGGACACTTGGATGACCTTGAATTTTCATCCCATGGATTCTGCCACTTACCTGAGGCAGATACATAATTACAGCTTCTCTTAGACACAGATCTGTTGAGTTATGCTCACTTTGAATGCTAGGTGCAGTACTTCCTCCCTGAATGATGTGCTTCTTGGATTGGGAAGCCGGGAGATTTTTTCCTAGTATAGAGTGAGACAGATGCAGCAAACAAGTCAGTCACATGGATTTACCGAAACCATTAGCACTACCAGAGCTAGAACTTGCTGCTGACTTCGAGAAGAATACTCTGATTCCCAGAGGGTCCTCATTCGCTAGGTTTGCGGATGCGCTGCCCTGCAACTTGTAAAGCTGGCTGTTTTCCTGTGAGACCTTGATAATATATGTATAAATAAAATCGGAGAAGCACATCTCATTTATACGCACCTTTCGTTGAGCTTCCGGTCGGTGTCTGTTGTGCTGCTACATTTGGAAGTGGTTCTTCATCCTCTTCAGAGTGGTAAAATAGAATTCCAGATGTGTCCTCCAGAGTGCCATCATTATGTAGTCCACAGTTCTCACTAAAGGAAGCCATATTGAGATATCAAGCAATCAGAATCTGTCGGAGTGCCTCAGTGAACTGCAAATCGTTAGGATTTAGATTGACAGAGGGGTGACGAACTGCCGGTGAGCCTCAACGCTCCAGCTGGCCTATATACTAATGGAGTCCCTAGCTACCCGCCAGATTGCCCATGCTTGCGCCATCTGTCCACCACCTCCACAACATTGTGTGCCATGGTGATGCCGCAGACCATCAATTACAACAGATTCCTGGTGCGGAACGACTTAGAATAGATGGAAGCACCTGTGAAAGAATTTGATAATTATGAGTCCAGATTGACGTGCTTTTCTCTGTTGAAACGTTGATAGACAGCATCCTCGCACAGTTTCAGGGAATAGACTGACATTCCATTGTTGAGCTCTTCCCCTATAAGGAGTACATATATCCATGCCCAATGCTCAATGTGAAATTACTAGTAGGTATTCATGGCTCACATAAACGATGCTATGATGAGTATGATTGTAATATTAATGTCCATATACTGAAGATATCGAGAATGTGTTATCCGCTATGTAGTTCGAGGTTCAGTCCGGTTCGAATCTGGTTCAGGGGTTCCCTGAACCGAGAACAGGACCACATATGCCTTGCCTTGAACCGGACCTAGACTGAACCTGAACCTAGGTTCGGTTCAGGCGGTTCAGGTTCTGAACCCAGGTTCAGGACCGAACTTCGGCAACACTAGGAAGAAAGAAATGTACGTACTGCGCACACAGCAAGCAAGTAGTGTTGCAAGGAGAGACCACAACGCGTGGCACCGAGAGGGAAAGAGGAAGGAGAGACGAGCTAGAGAACGATGCACGCATCGACTTGGATATGCGCAAGTGATAGACTGCGCCTGGGGTGTCACAAGGATGCCACTGCATGCATTGAGGGAGAAAGAGAGAAGGTCAAGTACGTTGACAGTGACGAGAGCCGGCCTTTATGGTACTATGGACAGGATTCAGGAGCCGCCTAAAAGTATGATAGGTTACAAAGTACGAAAGGTGTTGCCTAATCAAGCAAGGGACTTACTAAATTGGATGGGAGCCGCGTCATGCCCGGACGCCGCCCCACTGCGTGCCGATGCACTCCTTTTTCAATGTTCAATGTTTCAACATTAACGTTTAACGTTTACTGACCTGTGGTATGTGGGTTCATTTACTCAGTATTGCTTCACATGCTTTCTGAGGAGACCGGCTACGTCTCAAATATACATACTGTAGATTCAAAGTAATTGTGTGCATCTTTATCCTGCTATTGACATCCCTGTCCACATTGATCCTGCCATTGGTATCAATATTCCCGCCCTCATTGATTAGTGTTTCCGTTCTTGTTAATCCTGTGATTAATATCTCCGTCCCTGTTAATCCTGCAATTGAGATCCCTGCCCTTGTTGATCCTGCAAATAATATTTCCGTCCTTGTTAATCCTGCAATTAGTATCTCCGTCCTCATTGATCATGCAAATAACATTTCGGTCTTCGTTGATCCTGAAAATAGTATTTCGGTCCTCGTTGATCCTACAAAATATATTTCGGTCCCCGTTGATCCTGCAAGTACCCCGCACGTAGTATCTGCTCATATCTACATATATCTAACGAGCTGCTATTTACAATAGTTAGCGGACTAGATATGAGAGTTCGCGTTTTGCCGATGATATTAGGACACTCTTATGCGAAGATGAGGTTCAAGTTGTACTTCAAGTCAATGGATTCAAATATTACCCTGTTGATCAGCGTGAACGGCTCGCGGACTGGAATACATACGTATACACGGAACCTTGGAAGAAAACTCTTGTCTTCAAAGGTTTGACTGGTACTATATACACCGCGGTCACAGATCTAATGTATAACTCAGGATTCCAATCTTTCAGAGATAGAATCAGGCTACAAGAGATCAAAATAACCGGAAGTGATTTGGACGAGGACGGTATCCCGTATCTGCGAGCAAAGATTGCGGCTGCAGTTCGTGACGAGACACGGATGACATGCACAGTACATTTCTTGCTGGAAGCATTTTACAAAGAATCAGGGGTGAGTTTCCAGTCGATGTTTGAATTCCCAGTTCAAGCTGTGTGTAGATTGGCATGGCGCAGCATGAGGTTCGGAAAATTTACCTTCTTTGTAAAACAAAAAAACCCTAATGGTTGGCAGAGTTTCGTGATAAAAGAAGGAAAAAACATACAACTAGTTGACGGCTGCTTTCAATGAAGATATCCTCCGAATGAAGAAGTCAAACAATTCATCTCAAGCTACCTCACGAAATGCACAGCTCTACAGATTCAGCTCCATGTCGACGATATAAGCATCACCATATGCCACCATTTGTATAAGATCCCCGGATTCGTATTCAATACACATATATACGGACTTGGTAGACGAATCTTTGCTCAAGTAAACGTATATGTGGATCTCCTTCCATTCTTGTTGAGGCGGACAGTGGCGTTCAGATTCTACCTAGGTGCGTCGTTTCGCAGTGGTGCTGGCGGATACTTATACACCCAATGGGACTTGTGTCATTCAGTCAACCCATTTGCGGCGGAAGTGAGATTCTACTCCTTTACTGTGCATGTCTCCGTCAAAGGCATAAAGATTGCTAGCGTGGAATTCAAGGCCACAAGGGCGCTTTCTGTCAAGGTGTGTGTTGGTGGCTTGATAAGACGGTGACTATACTAACACTTGATCAGAGAGTAGCGTGGAGCCCGAAGATTACAGGAGCATATTTGATAGCAGGTCCCATCCAATCAGCGCAATTAGTAACTGACGCCACCGCCACATTATACTTAGAGATCACGCGAGCACGCATAAGGTACATTTTGTGTATTTTCCTGATAAATATTGCCTGTCTTTGACTTGAATATTCTGGATGGGCTTACAGAATAGGAGATTTTGACTTTGAGGACCTGGAGTTCGAACAAACAGATGTTCCTTATAGGTGAGCATGTGACATAACCAAAATGATATGCACCATTTCACTTACGGTGTCGATCTGTAGTCTACATTACTTTGGTGGCAATGATCTTAGAGATCCCACCCCCCCAATCTAGCCATCAGAGAGTACAATCACCTGTCATGCGGAGCGATAATCAATACAACTTGCCCATTTCGCCAAGTGCAGTCGAAAGTAATCAAGCGTGCGGGGATGTACATAATCTCCTCTATGAGACAGCGCCTCATCAGACCTCTGAAGATCTCCTCCCAATTATGAATAAACTTACTGCGCAAATGCTGCATGCACTTATATGTTATTCATAATCGGTATCTTCAAGGAGTAGTCTAGTGAGCAGTGCAGACATGATGCGAAACACGCAAGTTCGACCATCGTTGGGGTGCATCTTACCTGCAGATTATCCTGTAAGTCTACTACTTTAGAATTATCGGCGAGATATTATCGGCGAGGACTCTACACCCTGCACCGCCTGAAAAGAAATAGCGGGCCGTTTGTTCTTCGGGGCCTCTGCATGCCTTGATCGACCTTCCATATCCCTAGTGGGTCCGCGTGTCGTTAAAACATGATGCCGCAATCAGTGAACAAGAGCTTGCTACGTAACATTGAACGACATTACTATCCACCAGTACAACGATGGTAGAATGCTACCGATGCCCTGATGTCAATATCTACATTATGTTATAGGTTCTTAAATGAACATACTTTTCTGGATATGCTGCTCTGCAGTTTGGCATAGGAGATGCGCATACTTACCGGTATACGAAGTATGTACATGTAAATGCTCAGGATCGTACGAGGTTGGTAAGCAGCCATCTCTTGCAGGAAAATCAGAGATTAAATGCACTTTGACGCTTCGCTCTGCGTGCATATTACATCTACTAGTTATAACAGCTTGAAAACAGAGGCTCGCCTGCCCCTTGTGTGGTATCTCGTTATTTCATGAAGGATGCTCTGAGTACATCATAAGCGGTGGGCTGTCAAGGGCAAGGTAAGATGTGCGTATAACATCGAACAGCCAGATGCCAAGCTCTCTGTGATGAGACCACCCTTGGCCCTCAGAGCTAACTGGGGTGAGGCGGGCGGAAGAATGCCAAGTTCAGACTGAGGTCTGGACTCTGCGCTCTACCTCCTATATGAATTATCGTAGATGTGTGTACATGTATATCCTAATGGCATAATGTAATGTTCTAGGGCGACTAAGGGAGACTACCTAAGAGTCTATGACGCTGGTCTAAAGGATCCTATGTATGTATGTATTAGGTGCCTGTAGGCACCTATAGGTATCTGTATCGTAAATACTACCTATTGAGTCCTGTGTGAACATATGTATGTGATACCGTAGGGGCTTCTGTGATCGTTAGAGTGGGCGCTTCCACTGTTACTGAGAAGCTCTCGGCCTCAGTTGTGGCGCATGTCAATAGTTGTCCGTGACACTCTGTCTTGTGAGTTCCGCTGGTGCCTATACCGTTGATAAAACCGTATCTCCTTCGTTATGTGGTGCAAAATAGAGCGCAGATGCACGATGGCCCAAATTGCAACGGACTTACAATCCGCACAATCCGCGCTCGGAGAAGATGAAACTTTGGTACAATCAGGGCACTAATGTAAGCTTATCTCAGCGCGATAATTCGGGAAAGGAGGACGATAGCGTAGAATTCACTTGTACGGCATGTAGTTCAGTTCGAATCGTCCGTCAAGCCTGGAGTTGTCAATCCCGAGAAGAAGAGTGAGCTGAATGGCGGATGTTCATGAGGAAATACATCACCTACGAAGACTTTACCGTAATGTCTAGACATGGAGCCCATTCAATCGCTGTACCTAGAACAGTCGGCGTGGAAGGGATAGGAGAGGGTGCGAGGTCAAGCAATTCAATTCGTCGACAGCGCGAGCTTGTGAGGCCGAGATAAGGCGGTGGCGCGAACCTTATATACGACCGATATACGGGCAACCAATGACAAATGCCCGTATACTAATGTGTATAGATAGAGAACGAAAAGAAAGCACTTACAAATGTGCTTACTATTGACCAATCTCGTGAGCCTTTTGTATTCTCAACAACAAAGCTAAAAGTCCTGATCCATTGGAAAAATGCGAACCCTCATATATAGTCTGTTGATTCTTGTACATACCAGCTCAGTGAACATATGTAGATACGAGCAGATACTACGCACGAGGTAATGGCAGGATCCACAAGGACCACAATGTTATTTGCAGGATCAAAGAGGACAGACATATTAATTACAGGATTAACAAGTATGGACATATTATTTGCAGGACTAACAAGCATGGCAGTACCAATGGCAGTTACAAGATGTGTGGCTTTGAGCAGCAATATCTACAGTCCTTCAGAGAGCGTGTGAAACAGAAGCTCATGGATTCATGTACAGCAGCATAGTTACAACTACCATAAGGACTGAATGGCTATGAAGCAAGGAGGACATCGATGACAGCACCCTGTTTAGTACAGGCGATGGTACAAGATTGGCTACTGCCCACTAAAGTGCATGAAGCTGGGTGTGTGTAGTGTGGGAGGCATCTGGGTGTTACAAATTTTTTGGATGCCAACTATCTCACTATTGCGTTTGTACTGGACAGGGGACTTGATGTTCAACAGCATTCCCCTATGTCATATGCTCTGCCAAGTTCAACCTCAGCATCAATTCATATTTATCACATCTCAGTGATTGATTAGTGTTTATTATCCCTTGCTGTACATCACACCCAAACATGATAGGTCATCATGATACTGATATGCTGTGTTCAACTGCAACATTCCTATCTATTTTTCACCCTGTAATTTATCATGCAGCTAGTCTACATATGGTACTAGTGATGTGCACAGCCTGACCTGGCCTGAAAGCTGAGGCTACAGCTTGACTTGAGGCAGCTTGTGTCACAGAATGGTTGTGCCGTTAGCCCAGGTATTGTATTCCTTAATATTAACGCTTTCTCTATGTCTTTCCCTCTAGTTTAGACACCATTGACCAATGTCACCTGCGCCTCCTGGGTAGGCACATGCTTCCTTTACTCACATCACAATCGTTGCTCGTTACTTAACGTTACATACATTGTCATGGTAGTTACAGTATCATGTGATCCCCTTAGTTACTGCGCACAGGTCAGCACTTCAGGGCAAGCCATTACTGGTCCCTACAGATGTATATTAGTAGAGTGATGAGGAATTACATCCTCATCTCTAAGATTTTCAGCAATAGGGCTTAGGCCCCTTACTCTTCATTCTGTGCATGCCGGTTCGACGTCAACTCCTCTCTCTCCTCTACTTGCAAGTCTGGGGTGCCTGGCGACCTGAATGCAGCACCTTGCACTATCTCAACGGTCTTGTATGTAGGGTTAGAGGGTCCCGGCTGGGCTGGTTGTGCAGACGGTGGGTCTGTGTCAGCTTGGCTTACCAAGTCAGGCACTATACAACAGCTTGGGCCTGGCTTTACCACTGTCATTTTATTTTTGAATGCTCACATTGGGTGAATACAATACAGGAACTTGTTGTGCAACCAACCTCCCTGGCTACTTGTGATTCTACTGGGCCTAACCCCAGTTGTACTAGCATATAGGGCTTGTATCATACTGGCAGATCCAACTCTGCCCCCATTTCATATACATCATTCTATGATTGACAGATGGTGTTCAACCGTAATTTACATTTCTATCTACATTTCAGATGTATCACTCCATACCTATCAAACATCTCACACTATAGTGTAGATAGTATCAGTGACATCTGGGACAGACAGTACTCCTAAAACCTAACATAGTATATAAGATCATGTACTTAGCATTGAGGCTCTTCAGCTCGACCTTGTTGTATAAACAAGAAGTCTTATACTCATTCTCAAACATAGGAAACTATGCTCAGTATTCACTGAGCTCCAAACTGACTAAGTCCTTCAAAGTGCACACCGACTTCTCAGACTTAGGCGAGTCTAATATTCTATAAGACTTGCTCCTGAAACAGAAATATTCTCTAATGCATATTGAATATTGAACGCTCCCCTAGAGTCTCTGAATTAGGGCACAAAGGCTTATTTAGATAATATTTGCCTTGTGCACCTCTGTGGGACTATGCACAGAAGAACAAATTATATTTGTGACTCAAATATACAAACAAGTATTCGACCTGTAACAGCAACCTCTGCAACCATGACCTCCACAACCTCTGCGACCTCTTTGACCATGGCCACCATAACCACTGTTCCTTCACTAACACCCTATGCCCATATGTTCTTCTCATATCAGCTTCTGGTCAGTGATCAGTGTTTCACCATAGGGTCTCAACACCTTATGCCTTGTATGTATCATGTTCTAGCATGTACTTGGGTGTCCAACCACCACAGTTCTCATGTTTCAGCCCCTGTCACACTCAACTGCAACCTTCTTGTCATTCAGTATAGTGTACTAGCCTTATGGACTTAACAATAGCAGTACCAAGGACACTATGACCCTGGTTCATAAGTAGTGGTATACAATCAAATATACATACTGGCCGAGTTCCTCAGCTTGTGTTACGGTCCATTCAATTCTGAATATCTTTGACGCCTCACTGGAGGAGAGGACTTAGCGTTCAACCGCAGTATCGCGCGTTTACTTCTAGGGTTCCCTGTTCAACCAGCGACCCTCGTTTCATGTACAACAGCCCTGTGCCCATAGTCTCATAGCGTATCAGGTTCTAGCTGATATCTTGTGTATAACCACAAAGCTTCTACGTTTCAGCCACTGTTGCGGTCAACCGCAACATTTCAGCTTAGTTATCTTAGCGTACTAGCCTTATGGACTTAGTGGTAGCAGTACCCAGAACACTATGACCCCAATTGAAGAATCGTAGTATAAAACCTGTTGTAGGTACTGGTCGAGTTCCTCAGCTTGACCTTGTTGAATTACAAGGATCTTATACTCGTTCTCAAAGGCTTGAGCAATTAAGCCTGCAGCTAGTATATCGACGCTCGACTCGGCTGAGTCTGACGAATAGTGCGCTATTCGATATGCTGAGTAACTCGACTTAGTTATTTCAGCTGAACGGATATTTGATCCATAACAGCTTGACCTTGTTGAATTACAAGGATCTTATACTCATTCTCAAACTTAGGCAACTACGCTCCCACTTGTATATCAAGACTCTGACACTCTGGTACCAACCCTGGAGTTTGACAAGTAGTGCACTACTTGACTCACTAAGTGACTCGTCCAAGTTACCATAGCTGAACAGATATTCGATCTGTAACAGTCTGTCACAGAACTTCCCATAAGGGATTATGTACAGCCCTCACTTGGTATTGCAGCATGTGCTCCACCTGTGCTCCTTGACACACTTCACGTCTCTCCCTTGATACTGTTGTTAGAACACCTGACCCATTAGATAGGCGCTCCAGGGTAGCACGTGTTCCAGTTACTCACATCACAGTCACAGTATTTACATCTAGCATTACTTTAGTTACCCTCAGCACAGCCTCATGCCAGTCTGTGCACAGGCCAGTACTTTAGGGCATACCTGGTAGTCTACACGCTCATGTATATAATCTATGGCAGATGGGTCTTACAACCCATCTTTGAGATTCTTGGCAACTGGGCTTAGGCCCCTCTCTTGTCCTCTGATCTGGGGTGCTGGACACTAGTCATCCCTGTTTTGTCTGAGTTGTGTGCACTCTACTGGTGGTATGCCTGCAGCCTGGTGTTAGGGAACTTAAACCCCCCATTTCCACCTTACTGTTCACCCCCTGCCACTACATGATGTAGCTTGCCAGACATAAAGGTTTCCTCGGCTGCACTGGTCCCACAGACTCAGGCAAGTCTGTGTCACAGTCTCTGCCTCGTACTGCATGACTACTAGTCTGGGGGCAACAACAGTCATAGCAGTAACAACACCATTCTCCCTCTTGTTGTACATCCCTGGTGGATTACCCTGGGAGCATGCATTATAGGCTCCCCAGCAGGGCTGGTTGCATAGGCCATAGGTCTGTGTCAGGGAGTACCCCCAGTGGGCCCAGTTGACAGAAGTAATCTACAGGGGCTTCCAGCTGGCAGACCAGGAGGATGAGGACCCCCCCTCCCTTCACAGTAATCTTCTGTCTTGGTGATGTCTCAAGCTGCAGGCACATAGTAGAAAGCTGGGATGATGGAATAGAGCCCAGCCTAGCATGCATAAATCATACAGCAGGAGTTAGAAGAGAACTTAGGGACACACCCCAGATGGACATTAATAAGTCTAAGGTGTAAGTCTTAGACAAGCTGGCTTATATACATGAGGAGTGCATATACACTAATTGTAGGTAAGACCACCCTGAAGTTAGGTGTTCTGTGCACATGAGTTATTCATAGGTATTTCATATGATTCATAAGTATTTCATATTGCTATGCTTCTAGCTTCAAGGGATGCCATAAAGGCTTCTAGTTTACTCGATATATGGAATTCCTTATGTTTCAGCCCCTTGATATTAATAGATGTAACTATGCTTCTGGGCCTAATGTTACGGTTATTTTGATTTTTCGAATATCGACAGAACTCACCACCGGGCGAATACGATACAGGGACTTGTTGCGCAACCAACCCCCTGGCTACTCGTGACTCTACTGGGCATATCCCCAGTTGTACTAGCATGTAGGGCGCGTTTCACCTTTGGCAGATCCAACTCTGCCACCGTTTCATCTTTATCGTCTCGCAGCTGATAGATGGCGTTCAACCGCCATCTTCATTCCTATCTATCATTTCGGATATATCACTCCGTACTTATCAAACGTTTGGTACCATAGCGTAGATAGTAGTGGTGACATCTGGGATGAGCTTGACCCCTAAAACCTAACGTAGTATATAAACTCATGTACTTACTGTCGAAGCTCTTCAGCTCGACCTTGTTGTACAAACAAGAAGTCTTATACTCGTTCTCAAACGTAGGAAACTACGCTCAGTATTTCTCGCTCGAGCAACCGAACGACTAAGTCCTCGAAGTGCACACAGACTTCTCGGACTTAGGCGAGTTTAATATTCTATTTAACTCGCACTCCGAACAGACTATATCCTCTAACGCGTATTGGATATTAACTGATCTCCTAAGAATCTCACTTAGGACTTGAAGGCATCTAACAAGTATTTGCCTTGCACACGGCAACAAGCCTACGTGCAGAAGAACAATCTATATTCGCGATTCAAATATACGAACAGGTATTCAACCTGTAACACCTAAACCTTTTGTCACAGAACATCCTATAGGGGAATATGTACAACCCTCACTTGGTCCTGCAGCGTGTGCTCCACCTGTGCCCCTTACCACTCTCCACATCTCACCCCTAGATACCATTGCAGACACCTGATCTAGTAGAGATAAGCACTCCAGGGTAGTGTGCATCACAGACTTTCACATCACAGTCACAGTATGTACACTTAGCGTTACCTTAGTTACCTACAGCACTGCCTCATGGCATTCTGTGCACAGGCCTCTACTTTAGGGCCAGCTTGGTAGTCTTCACATGCATGTATATAATCTATGGCAAATGGGGCTTACTCACCATTCTTGAGATTCTCGACAGTATGGGCTTAGGCCCTCTTTCTTGACTTCTGATCTGTGTGCTGGTGTGCCTGGCCCTACTTCCCTTCTGATTGTGTGTCACTCAACTGGCGGTACGGCTGCACCTTCGATGTTAGGGAACTTAGGCAACCCATTTACATCTTGGTGTTCACCCTCTGCCACCATGCAATGTAGCTCATCAGGAGACAAGAGTTTCCCCAGTTGCACTGGTCCCACAGACTCAGGCAAGTCTGTGTCAGAAACAATATCAGCATTTCAAATTCTTATGTGGAAATGTCAAATGGTGTGTGGAAATAATATAGGGACTGTACACAGGCTGGAAAAGATATAGAGGTGGAAATATAGTATGATATGATGTATTCTGCACTAGGGGTAATCTAGTATTGTTTATAGACTTAGTGTTGCTGGATTTGTAGCAAGTTTGACATGATGCAAAGTGTAAAGTATCATTGGATACAACGATTGTTGGTTCTCTATGCACTGTGTCACAGATTGACATCTCACAGGACAGACGTTGAAAACCAAGAGTGGTAAGTCACGCGTGCATGGTTTTATTCCACGTCCACCCACCCTGTTTTGTGCCGTAGATCCCTTTGTGAAGTTCCCAAATCCAGTCTTCCTTCCCAGGTTCCTCAAAGCCAGGCAGTTGCTCCATGTAGCAAACTTCGTCATCGGGTAGGAGACCGTACAGGAAGGCAGTTTTGACATCCAGTTGGTGAATCTCCCAATTGTTTGCGGCGGCGAGATGGAGCAAGGTGCAGAATGATTCCATTCGTATGGTAGGAGAGGAAGTTTGGTTGTAGTCCTGGCCAAAAATGGCCTTGTAGCCCTTGCAGACCCACCACGCCTTGAAGCGGACAGGCACGCCATTTTCGTCACGTTTCAGGCAAAAAACAGGTCACCCTCTCATGATCTGATGGCCGGGAGGCACTTGAGAGCAGGGCACGAGCTTGTAGACATCGATATCGTGAATGGATTTGAACTCATCAAGGAGTGCCTGCCGCCACTGGTCTGCATAATAGCCGGTGAGAGCCTCACGAAGGGTGGAAGGGTCTGACACGAATTACTCAACATGTCATCCTATACACCCAAGACATGGGCTACACCTCTAAGTCGCATCATTGAAGACCGTCCAATGGTTGAGGTAAGTGATCGTCCCAGGCTAGCATGCATAAGATGGAGTAGTTCGAGAAGAGCAAGCCCCAACGTCGAATATGAAGAGCATGAGGTATAAGACCTCATGCGCTGGCTTATATACATGCGGACCTCATTCTACTGTAGCTAAGACCTGCCCTAACTACAGGGTCCGTGCACATATGGTCATGTGCTTACATGTAAGTCTACGCGTGACCGTAGTCTGGGTTATACATGTGAACGTAAGTAAATACAACCGTAATACTTGAAATAACAAGTCATGTGCCTGGCGGCACACCCATGTCGCGGAATATCTGTGACAGGGTCACCAGGATAAGCTACATCAATATCAAGCTTACCATCAGCAGAGAGGGCAGCCAGGAGTTCCTCAACTTCGGGGATAGTATCAAGAGCAGGAGGAGGCGAGGGGGCAGAATCGGAGACCGAGACGGGAGCCACGAACAAGACAGACGAACGGTGAGAGGAGCAATTGGATGGCAGAGGCAGCTCTGGCATGTCACATGCGGAGGCATGCAAGCGGGAATGCAAACATTCGGAGCAACGAACGGGAGGAGAAGCTGCAGGAGCAAAAGTGGGAGGTGGGCCAGTAGAGGGTGTAGGAGCATCATCATCCTCACAGATGGGTGAGGGAGGAGATGGGATACCCGAGTCGACAGCTGGCACTGCGACAGGTATAGGGCCCTCATGAGATTCAATAAATGTGACATGAAAGGAGGAGATGACTTTATGGGTTGCACGATGGTAGCACCGATACCCCTTGGAGTGTTGGTCGTACCCAATGAGAACGCACTCGACAGAGCGAGCATATATCTTTGGATTGTGAACATTCTGGATCAGGACAAACACATGCAAGCCAATTTCATAAAGGTGAGATAGGCCAGGAGCACGACCATGCCAGAGTTGATAGGGTGTGGTGCCAACAGGAAGGGAACGTGAGAATGTGCGGACAGTGAGGTAGTTCGCAGTAAGAAGGAACTCATCCCATCGATTTGGCAGCAATTGACATGCAATACGCATTGCGCATGCACGATTCATGAGTGTGAGGTGCAGGTGTTCAACATGACCATTTTGTGCAGAAGTGTGAGGGCTAGTCAATTGCCAGGCAGTCCCCCTTGATGACAGAAAAGAGGTGAAGTCGGTGGAGAACATCTCCCCATTGTCAATTTGAATGGCATGGACATGGCAACCAGTCTCAACCTCACAAGCAATTATCCATTCTTTGGAATGGACGAGTGCAGTGAACTTGAAAGGAATGGGAATTGACCAGGAATATGAGGAGAAGTCATCGATTATGTGCAACGCATACAAGTTTCCAGTTGCAAAGCAAACATCCTCCGGACCACAGACATCTGCATACACCAACTCCAGTCGTTGTGAGGCACGGGGGCCGGTGCAAAGTTTAGGCGCTGAGGACCGAGTCTGTTTCCCCAAGATGCAGCAGTCACACTTTGCAGGGGCAACAGAGAGGTCAGAGGGCTTACCCGGGATGGTGCCTGCACGAGCCATGTCATGAATGGTGCGATAGTTGACATGACCGAGATGGTGGTGCCACGTCTCAAGAGAGGCATGACGTGTGGAGAGCGGAGCATGCTCAGTAGCAGGTGGAGTTCCATTTAAAGAATAGAGGTGTCACGCAGACAGAGAGCCGGAGGCAATCAGAGAGCAGCTGTGGTGCAAGATTCTGACAGACGAGTCATCAAAGACGACTTGAGGCCGAAGAGTAAGGCTCCAACCATATAATATACATGTACAGAAAATCGGTAAATATATGGTATATGGCATATACATGGTATATACATGGTATATACATGGTATACATGGTTTTCAGACATGAGATTTTGAGGAGATCCTGGTATAGCCATTGTTTTGCTCATATAGTTATGTAGATTGTCTCTGCCTTCAGTGACACACTACAGGTATCAGCACTTGGCTGATGTGAGGAAAAAACGGTTTTAAATGTTCATGGCAACACTAATAGCAGGAAATGGCTCAGAAATTGTGCACAATGTGCGAGGCAATGAGAAACTTGCATGCATGAGCATAATGCATGATGCGATCACTACTTTGTGGCATTATATGATATAGCACAAACATAAATGTGATTTTACCTTCCACTACTCAAGAAGCTAATCAAAGTGTGTGAGTCATGTCTTGACATCTTCACATTTGTGCAGTCACCAAAATGCCTAAATCTCATGACTGCTGCACCATACAATCTGTAAAACACATAACTACTTCAGGTACACCATTTAGAACATCAGCTGAGAGTCTACTATGATTGCATTCACAATAACCATATACTATGTATATACCATGTATATACCATGTACTCGGCCACATGTAAATACATGTATATAGTATATATAAAAAACCATGTATACATGGTATATACATTATATGGTTGGAGCCTTACCGAAGAGACAAGCAGCACAGAGCGGAAATCGAGACAAGTCGAACAGTGGCCTGTGGAACATAAAGAATGTCGTCTAAAGTGAGGTGATTTCCCTTCCCAAGAGCCAGATGAATGCGGCCAATGCCATGAGCATGAATGACAGACCTGTTGATTCCCTGGATGCCATGAGGAGCGATGGGGCACAGCTCAGAAAAGTCGGACCGGGAAGGACTGAGGTGTCTGGAAGCCCCAGAGTCGAAGTAGAATGGTGCAGAGCCAACAGTGGGAACACGGCGAGAGCTGGCAACGACAGGGGTCACAGCATAGGCTGAGGGGTCAACAGACACTTGGGAATGTGTCCCACAGTTAAGAGATACGGAGACGTCCTCGGATAGAAGAGTGGCATATTCGAAGTCGTCAGCTGGGGAACAGACTGAATTGAGCCAAGCGGGGTCCACATCAACAGCCACTCCAGTGAGCTCAGAGACACCAGGCGAGGCAACGGAGACGTCAGCAGCAAGATACACCACAGATCCAGAGGTGTCGACAATGAAGGCACGTCCTTGGGCATCTGTGTACGTCTTCGGCACAGCCGCTGCACGGGGGCGGTTTCGATCGCGCTTGGCACGCTTGGCAGCTAGGACTTCATCACGGCGACCTTCCATTGTGCTGCCTGGTTGGAAGCAATCCTTGGTGAGATGCCCAGAGCGTCCACAGTTGGTGCACATGGCCTTGGCTGGGGCAGACGAAGCAGCCTTGGCGATAAGAGCATCAGAAGAGGCAATCTTCGAACCATCTATGAGTTGCTGCTCAAGATCCAGGCATCGAATGATGTCACTGGGCTTCAAGTCCTGAGGATTTGCTGCGAAAGATGTACCGATCTGAGACTGCAAGTGCTCGAACTCGCCTGACATAGCATGCAAGAGGCTGATAGTTACAAAGGTTTCGAGTGTCGGGATTCCAATCCAAAACACCTTGTCGACCAAGTCCTGGATTCTGGTGGTAACCTCCGCAAGCCGCTCCGATCGTGAGTAGCGAACTGAGAAAGATCTTCATTATGTACCGGACCTGTGCATAGGGTCCCTCCTTTTCATGACGTGTACAGAGGGCGGTCCATGCTTTAGTGGCAGTTGCTGAGGTTGATGTAGAGGTGCCATCGACATAGGGTTCAAGGAACTTAGCCTCTTCCGCACTACACTTCATGGCCAGGAAGTTGCATGTAACCCGGTTGTTGTCCACCCAGTTCTGGAAGGCAATGGGCTCCGTCACTGCATTTGGAGCGGGAACAGAACCAAGAAGGTACTTGTCAAGTCGACTCATGCTGAGCGACTGCAAGACATACCGACGCCATTCGGACCAATTCCCTTTTCCGCGATCAAGAACAATACCGCCCGTGAGGAAGGCGTTCGCCGGAGTAAGAGGATGTACCGACAGCGCAGATGACGAAGATGGAACAAGGGCGGTCACGGCGGAACCCGAGGCCTTTGAGCTGGATGGAGAAGGAGGGGTCGATTTCGGCATACTGATTGATGCGAGGGGGCGCACACGACTGGGCGTGGGAAGGAGATGCGACTATATGCACGCTGAACGCTCTTCTATGGGCGTTCCGTACCACCCGAAAGGCTTAGTTCTATGAGAGCGCGCGCACGTTACGGCGAATACCTGTAGGTAGACGACGTATGTCCTCAGTACGGTGCATGTCACAAGCCAATTTCAAAGCCTAGTAGAACACTCTAGGTTGACACCCCATTCACGTCGTACGCACGCTACAGCACTCTATCCAAGCCCAGCTGGAATCCCACGGCAACGCTAGTAGGAGCCCTCCGCTATACAGAACACTACGGGCACTAGCAGGCCACCAGCAGTCTAACCCTAAACTCAGTCCAAGTCCCGGCAGCAAGAACCATACGCTGCCTGATCCCTAAACCCCGGAGTCACGAGCCGACCCCTAGAGTCCAACAGGCTACGATAGCACGGTGGCACGCCTTGCACAACTCAGGCTAAACCACCAATGTACACTACACTATACGCCGACTAGGGAACGGTCTACACTCGCACGTGACCCAGAACATTAAACCTAACACCTCGCGTCCCCACCGCACGGACACTCGCCATTACTGGCACAGACATTATACTATACCCCTTAGGCACCCTGACCTACGAGTACACAAGGCAGGGATAATAACCCCAGGCTCTGCACGACTGAGAACCCTACCAGTCACAGAGCGCTATACCCCAATCGTGGCAGACCACGCCCGATCACGGACTTAGAACCCCGCCATTACCGGCGCACCTACGATTGACGAGAACCACCGATCGAACCCGACAGATTGGCTACCCTATAGATCCGCCCCTTATACGCTACGTCGCCATGGACATCCTCGCATACCAGCACTCCGATGCCATTACCGGCCCGTAGCTCATAGCCAGTTAGATACCAGTACGTAGAGGCCTCTGAGCCGCCGTACACAAACATGTACAAATAGTTTAGGAGTATATATGCCAGACAGTCTTGAGCGTAAACCTCAGACTTGTCTTGGCCTTTGACGGCTAGTGGTCCCGGGACCAGGAAGGCGCCTTTGAGCGAGCCCCCTTCCCCCGGTTGAGTGCTAGTATGTTGCTTGTGTCAGTGCACTCGGGCAAGAGTGCAAGACTATGTATATCTGTACCTGTAGGTAGACGACGTATGTCTAAATACAGGAGTGCAATCAATGTAACGAACATAGTGCGATGTAATGGTATTGTGCTTACCCTCAGTACGGTGCGCTCGGGCAAGAGTGCAAGACTAAGGGTCAGCAGATGCAGGCAGCGGTATAAGTACTCTATGGTGCCAGCGAAATGTGCGGAACGAAACGGAAAGGCGGTAAAACAGTAGTGGGCAGCTAAGTTACCAGATAAGGACTACGGTAGCTAAGGGACGCCACAAAAACGTACCGATCCGGAATGTGAAAAGGCACAGACACTATAAGCGTACTAAGTTGGTCCTTGATGCGGGCGGGGCCGCGCAGTGTCGGCGCGACAGATTGTGCGCTCCAACAGGTTCAGGATTCAAAATTCTGGGGTTCAGTCTGCCGGGACTAGAACCCAGGGCTCATAACCTATAGAATCTAGATGACCGTAAGCCTATCTCAGTCGTATGGATGGTACAACGACTGAGTTGCAGTACCTAGATGACCGTAAGCCTATCTACATAGTACTGCATGTAAGTACTGCATAGCGACTGCGTATCGTAGCGTGAAAGACATACCTCAGTCGTATGGATGGTACAACGACTGAGGAGAGAGAGAGAACGGTGTGAGTGAGACTACTTAAACATAACTACACGTGACTTTGACATATGACATACGAGGGACTTCAGTCAATTATCTTAATCTGCCAACTGCCCTTCGCTTAAGAAATCACAGTTGCGAGCTAGGTTTGCACGCAGATTAATCTGCTAACTGCGGCAGATTAATCTACTGTGACAATAAAATGGCACATCCCGGATTCGAACCAAGGACCTTAGCGCAGATGAGAATAACAGCATCGCAGCGTAATTAGCCGACTGAGCCATTGTGGCAACAGGTACCATTGACCAATTAAAATATATATAACACAAATTTTACACACAATTTTCGCAAATCATCAAGGCAACTAACTGCTCCAACAAGCATACAGAAATCAATGATAGTGGTAGCTTGATTTACCATGCTTGACCTGGAGCAACTCACCATGGGAAAGCTGAATACACTGGAATCACAGGTCTTTAGAGGCAGATTCATTTGTATTTGTGTTATGGAAGATGTTAAACTGCGAAAATGAAGTTTACAAAATACTCTATATATTGCCTAAAATGGGGGTGACAACAATCGCACTGTAGCTCAATTGGCTAATTATGCTGCGATGCTGTTATTCTCATCTGTGCTAAGGTCCTTGGTTCGAATCCGGGATGTGCCATTTTATTGTCACAGTAGATTAATCTGCGTGCAAACCTAGCTCGCAACTGTGATTTCTTAAGCAAAGGGCAGTTGGCAGATTAAGATAATTGACTGAAACTCTACGACATACGACGGCGATGACAGCGGAGTACGTTCAATTACTGTAACGTAAACCAACCATATCCACTCACACTCACTACTACACAAAAGACGTACCCATACACATCACCTATCACTTACATTCATCACCTACTACCTGCAGAAACTGAATGCATTTACCCCTTTCTACAGGCACCCTGGGAATGCAATCACCGTTGGGGCACACATCTTCATCTTGACACATTAGCACAGTCGAGCACGAAAGAGGAACGCAAAACACACCGCCGCCGCATACAGGCTCTTATCGAATCACTCAACGATAACCCTACACACCTACTCAATGTCTCATCTACACCGACGGCTCCAATCGCACCCCCCGTCACCATCGACGACCATTGATCGGATGCGCATATGCCATACGCCACCTTGGCCGACTCTTATGCTACCACCAATGCGGCCTTGGCCCACGCGCCACTTCTTACGATGCCAAAATGAACGCCGTGGCACTTGCCACCACACACCTCCTCCTCTCCTTTATACCCACACACCAAACACGCATCGACACCATTCATTTCTTCATCAACAACACATCCGTCATCACTAAGATATACGACCTCTCCAAACACCCTGCGCAACTCGAGAGTCACATCTTCCATGACTATATCGACAAACTCCTTAGCACGTATCCAAACATATCAGTAATCCTCCACTGGATACCTGCACACCGAGACATACCCGCCAACGAACATGTCGACCAATTAGCGTAGGGAAGCTGTCCTTATATCCACACATATACCACCCACCCTCACTTGGCTACGCTCTCATGCACGCCACCAGATGTTACTACGATGGCAAAAAGGATGGATCTCTAAAAATCACGCAAACTCTTCGAGATACGCGTTGACCTCCTTACCATCTTACACTCTACACCCGGTGCTCCGTAAATCCACCGAATCGCGACACATCCAATGCCGTCTACTACAATGTATCACGGGACACGCATTCATAGGAGAATACTACCAACGCTTCGTCCCCACCGAATCACCCCTCTGTCCATGCGACAATCGCACCATCCAAACTCGTCGACACGTTCTCCTCCGTTGCCCATTACACGACTCCGCTCGTTGCCACTTACAAGACGCATCACCTTCTTTGCATCTATCCTTTCTACTCGGAACCACCCGCGGCTGGCGCGCAATCATCAAGTTCCTCAAACACTCCTGTGCTTTTGTCAAGCAAGACACCCCAACTCTGATTACGACCCGGGGTAAGTCTTCTCGCCGGCCATTACTGTCACAAGCCGATTTTCTCCAACAAGACATCTACTAGTGACGACCCTTATCTTATCTAAGCGCCCACCTACGCATCACGTGCAAGGACCCCAAACACCCCACACGTGCCTACACAGACCCCGGACACCCTTGATGTGGCTCTACACCTACGATAGGGTTTACCATACTCTAAACGGTCTACCAGCTTACGTAATACTGTATAGTAGCCAAACATGTACAAACAGCCTACGAGCATATATACCAGCCAGACGAGCAGGGAGCACCCCAGACCCGTCTTGGCCTTTGTTGCCTTGAGTAGCCTCAGATCAGGAATACGCTTTCACGCGAGTCATATTCCCCTGAGTAGTTGCTTAAGAATACGCTTGTGTCATAAGACGAGTCTCCACCCCGTTCTGAGTTCATTCCAGAACAACCCTGGCGCACTAGGGGCAAAGTGACACAGACTAGACTGTGGGACTCACACTATAACCTTATAGGCGACTTGAAGGAGTTGCTGAAGGTTGGTGAGGAGACTAGTGGGCGCAAGCAGAGATGTTGTGTAACTGTGCGAATGCAGAGAACAAATCTAAGGCTTATCCGCAGCGATAGCCCTACTTATATACATGCTTTGTTTGGTTACCGGTAAGGGAGCCAAACATGAAGGTGGTCTGTGCGCAGACATAACTAATATGGTTAAGTCGTAAACTACAGTAGACCATGTGCACCGGTAATGGCCGCACCAGTAAGAGCGTTTGTTTGGATCGTAGGTCCATGTTGTGGAAGTGGCTGTAACTACGTTAGTAAGCCATGCATGTGATTCTTATATTCCGGTATTGGGATATGAGTAATCGTAAGGTCATTGGCATGTGATAACGAGCAGACCGCTTATCCAATTGTACTGACATAGCCCGGTATCGGGATATGAGTAAGGCACGTGACACCGGAGGTTAGTCCGCTGAGTCATTGACGCGTACAAGCATGTTATGTACGTGTTGTTATGACAGGTGGACGTATACCGCGTTGTGTACATGTTGTTTGGTTGCGTGTACGTGTAGACGGGCGCTTAGCAGCGTAAATGTCTACAAGGTCGTAGAAATACCAGATAAATAGGTAAAAATACGGGAAAAATAGTGGCATGTCCCAAATCTGTGACACAAAGTGCATTGTTTCTTCGCCCTCGAGTTGACTTCGGTTGATTCGGGTGTATAAACTCTTATCCTCCCGTATCCCAGGGACAAGGGACAGGGTTCTGGGGGAATACACTTGCGAACAGCGTGTAGGGGACCACTCCTACCGTTGCTTCAAAGCTACTGGACCACCGTCGTGCAACGCGGCGTAAAGGTCTTGGGTTAAAACCCCACCACAGTAATTGTGCACCCAACGTGTAATAGTCAAAGGCGTTAAGGGGCCCTGTGGCAGTGTACTGAAGCACTGTACATCTATTTACGCGCATTACCGCGCCACTATACGGGCATTACCGCCCCCCCGTCACTATACAACCCAGCGCCCCACAAGGCGGCTGAAGGAGCGCGACACAGCTCACACTATACGGCCACTTGGCCCCCTACGATAGTTTTTAGACCCTCCATCACAAGGGTTTAGATCCCGTGCCCCCGGTATCCCAAATTAGCTTCGGGGCTGGACGAGGTTTCGGAGGCAGGAATTTCTTGCCGGCTGAGGGAAGAAAACCCCTCGGCGTTTCTTGGCACATCTCCGAAAAGAGGTGGTTCCTGATAAGAGTGGACACCGACTGTTTCTAGTTACCACCCCGATCGCAGCTATAGGCTGATCCACAGTGGGCGGGTAGCGCAGTCAAACGTCGCGACTCTTCATCCATACCTACAAATTCATTTACGTTACAATGGCCGCCCCTCACGACATCGACTACATCCACGCCCCACGGCCCGCACGCAACCCGTTCGAAGCCCCGACCCCGGCTTCGGCACCAATCGACCCGTATCGCCCAGGGCAGTGGGTGAACTACCAGGTGCACGGCTTACCCAACGACTTCGCCCTACTTTCGGTAGCGGACAGCATCCACGCTCCGTGCCCACCGGTAGAAGTCGCTCAGGTCCATGACGGAACCCTTGGTCGAAACTCCCCCGCACGATCACTCCCCTACGGAGCATTGCAGCAGGACCAGGGTCCCGGCGTCGAACGACTGGACCAAGCATTTCACCTGGCAAGGGAACAGTCCAACACTGTACGCAGAGGCAGCCAACTGGGTCACATCGACTCACCTCTCGCCATGCAGTGGGCTTCCCCGCCCAACCCCACCTCAGCGGATTTCGGTTTTCAGTGCCAAGACGTGGCCGCAATAATGGTTCAAACCGGGGTATGGAACGCCGACATGGGGGCCCGTTTCCTGCGCGAAGCTCAACAGCTTCAAGCAGACGCATTGGCAGCGGGCGATGCAGCATCGATACACACGCAGCATCCCCCCCCCCGTCAGGTCAGTACCCTCGGTCCCGGAAGAACGTTTCCGGCCGGTCAAAAACTGGGTAAGGTCCGTGCACATGGGATCTCCCCCACCGGTGAACTCGGCCACGCGCCCGGCATCCAACATCGGCTCGCGGCAAACGAACCCGTTCTTACCCGGCTACACCCCCCCGGTCATCACCCCGCAGGTCCCCTTTTCGGTCATGGCTGCACAGCCCCCGGTCCCTCCGTCGGTAGCACCACAGACGGCGCATGTGAACACCTGGAGAGCCGCGCCTCTCCCGGGAACGCGTGCGTCCATGTGGAGGCCTGAGAAACCGGCGAGCTCGCAATGGGACGCTTACTCAATGCTCCCGGAGCCGCAGCCTGACCCCCGGTACAAGTCCAAGGTGCGCGAACCCGAACCCTTCACCGGCGAGAACTTCATCGCCTGGGTCATGCGCCTGAAGCTCTACATCGACGACAACCGGCCGCTGCTCTTCACCGACAGCAAAAAGATCGGCACGGCCATCTCGTTGATACGAGGACCTAAGGTGGATTCATGGGTAACGGCTTTCACGCAGGAACACTACCGTGATGGACAGTGGCATCTGAGTTGGCTCCGCTTCATCTGGGAACTCCACCAGAAGTTCGACGACCCCGATTTGGAAAAGAAATCGGCAGTTGCAGCGGAAAAACTCTCGATGACCATCGGCAAAGGCGAGGAGTACTTCCAGGAGCTGGAAGGACTTCTTTCGGAAGCAAAGTATGACAAGGAGAACCAGATTGTTCATCGCTGGGTCACCTCTGCCATCCCGAAGGAAATCTATACGGCAGTACACTCCGCTTTCGTCGCCGCCACGGTAAATGACAAATTGCAACGCGGGTACAACGTCCAGATCCCCGAGGACTACGAATCCTGGAAACAGGCTATCCTCAGGACGGACAACGCAATGCGACGTCTCCGCGATGAAGAAAAGCTGCGCCACGGCAGGGACACGGTTAAGGGTGCCGACAAGGGAAAAGGTCGGCCGACAACATCGACATTGGGAACCACGCGGTCTGAGCCGAAGAACAGGCCAATTTTCTCAAGAGGAAGTGCCACTCTTGTAGCAAGATGCAATCAGAGGCACCAGGGAAGGGCTGCAACAAGCCCGTCTGGCACCAACCCAACTGGAAGCCCTGAGCAGCTACCAGTGGAGGGAATACCGGTGCCGGACCCTCACAACCGGCGCGCACCCGCCAGGCCGTTGAAGGCCCACCAGCAGAAAAAGTCCTCGGGGAAGTATCCCAGGAAGACTTCGTGCGAATGGTGGCCGCATGGGCCAAGGAAAATCCGGAGGCTGCGAAGGAAGCCGGATTCACTCAGGTACATCCCCTCTCTAATAATAAGTTTTCAGTTCTGGAGATCGAGGAACCAGTAAATGTCTCTATCTCCGAATCTGCCTCGGAGGGTAACAAACCGGTGGATGGACTATATGGGCTAGGAACCGGGGCCCCGATATTTGATTACATATCTGTACCACGTTCAGTAGATTTGGCGCCTGGTGACGACGACGGAGCTTCAACATGCTCCGACGATTCGTTTGTAACAGCCTCAGAGGAGCCTCCCACCGGAGCTTGGCGGGAGGATAAAACCGTGCTTAATTCCTCTAGTATTAATGTAAACTATGTGCCAATGGACGTAGACCCGGTTGTAGACTCAGATGTGCAAATGGCAGACGCATCTAAGCCTACAGTCCAGAAAAAGACAGAAAAGAAAATGCGGTGTCGATGAGCCAAGAAGAAGGCTGTCACGCTCGACATATAACCTAGACCACCCGCGGGCAATTCCCCCTGAGCGCAAAAGCAAAGGAGCCGCGGGTTATGACCTTCACTCTGCGGAGGAAGTCGTTATACCAAACGGGAAGCGTATCACCGTGGATACAGGCATAATGATCCGAATGCCACCCGGTGTATACGGCCGCATAGCTCCACAATCCGGACTTGCCTTGAAGGGAGTCGACGTGGAGGCCGGGGTAGTCGACGAAGACTACACCGGTCGGTTAAAAGTCATACTGAATAAGCAGACTGGAACAGATTATCAGGTCGAGTATGGGGACAGAATCGCCCAGTTCATACTCAAATGCAACATGACACCAGACACGCGCATAGTAAAAAGCATCAGGGAAACCAGACGCGGAACACAGGGGTTCAGCTCTACTGGTGAGAAACTCAGAGGGAATGTAGTGGTAATCCAGACGGGAAAACGGGGAAGGCAGATTGAAGTACCGATCACCCTCCACCGCCCTGACGGACGCGCCCTCTTCACAAAGGCACTGATAGACTCCGGTTCAACGGGATCGGTCATCAGTCGTGCCTACATGGAGGAACACAAACTCGAGCAACTCCCACTAGACCGACCCGTCAAACTGTACAACGCTGACAGTAGTACCAATGCTGCGGGCAAAATGACGCACTATGTCGAACTTCAGATGCAGATCGACACGCATTTGGAAACGCGCAAGTTCCACGTCACCGAGCTGAGCTCGGCTGACATATTCCTCAGCTTCGATTGGTTGGAAGATCACAATCCCACCATCGACTGGAAGAAACACCGAATCACCTTCACCTGCGACTGCAAACATGAGCAGATCGAGGACGGTGACCATATATATTATATCTTTGCTGACGCCTGGATACGCAATAGGGACGAGTGCCGGGCCGACATCGCTGAGCGAGTCCGCACGACAAAGGCAACCAAGATTGCCATCGCCACCGGCAAAACCACGGAAGCCAAGACTTTCGAGGAAGTGGTCCCCGAGTACTTACACGAGTTCGAAGACGTGTTTAAGGAAACGGAATTCGACCAACTCCCCGAAAGGCGACCGTGGGATCACGCCATAGAACTCCAACCGAACTCCGAACCCTACGCCGGCAAGATCTATGCCCTATCGCCCCGAGAACAAGAGGTGTTAGACGACTTCTTAGAAGAACAGTTACGGACTGGACGGATCCGGCCATCCAAGTCACCATGGGGGGCACCATTCTTCTTCGTCAAGAAGAAGAATGGGAAACTGAGACCCATTCAGGACTATCGGAAGTTGAACCAGATGACCAAGAAGAATCGGTACCCGCTCCCTCTGATCACGGAGCTGCTCAACAAGCTAAAGCGAGCTAAGTACTTCTCTAAATTGGACATTCGTTGGGGATACACGAACGTCAGAATCAAAGAAGGCGACGAAGAAAAAGCCGCCTTCATCACTAATAGAGGGCTATACGAGCCATTAGTGATGTTCTTCGGAATGTGCAACGCACCAGGCACGTTCCAGACTTTGATGAATGACATATTCCGAGACCTGATAATGACTGGAAAGGTCATTGTATATTTAGACGACATACTTGTTTTCACGGAGACCGAGGCAGAGCACAAAGAGATCCTGCGCAAGGTTCTGCTCGTTCTCCGTCAAAACAAGTTGACTTGTAAACCAGAGAAATGCGAGTTTATGAAGTCGGAAGTAGAATACTTAGGACATATAATCTCTCACGGGCAAATCCGTATGGACCCCGTGAAGGTGGCGGCAGTGGCTGAATGGCCCGCACCTCGGAACAAGAAAGAAGTGCAGTCCTTCATAGGATTCGCAAACTTCTACCGGAGATTTATACCTAAGTTCTCCACGGTAGCACGCCCACTGATAAACCTAACCAAGGACACGCCTTGGCAGTGGGGTACGGCAGAACAGGAGTGTTTCAATAAGTTAAAGAAAATATTTATCGAAGCACCCGTGTTAGGGATACCAAACGATGACGACCCTTTCCGCATCGAGGCAGACTCTTCGGACTTCACAACCGGAGCCTGCCTCATGCAGAAACAAGACGGCATCTGGAAACCCATCGCCTACCAGAGTAAGACGATGCTACCGGCAGAACGGAACTACGAAATTTACGACCGAGAGCTCCTCGCCATCATGCGCGCACTTGATGAATGGCGGCATTTCGTAATGGGTGGCAAACACCCTGTAGAAGTACTAACGGACCATAAGAACCTAGAGTATTTTAAGACCCCGCAGAAAATTAATCCACGACAAGCCCGGTGGATGACGGAACTCGCCGAGTATGACCTACAACTCGTACACATCCCCGGCAAGACCAATGGAAGGGCCGATGGGCTTTCCCGAAGAAGTGATCATGGCAACGACAAGGATCACCTCAAAGGGCAAGTCGTCCTGAAGCCGCACCTCTTCGTCCAAGATAGCGCAGAAAGGCTGCGATCCTCATTCTATACTGTAGTCAAGGGTATCACCCACGACGAAGTAAAAGAGAGGGTCAAAGCGGAAGCCGCTCTCTACGATGGAAAGGAAGGAGTAGAAGTAGGAGAAACGACCGAGGATGGTCTGCGATATAGGAGGGGGAGGTTAATTATCCCTCGGGACGAAGAATTGATCGGAAAAATCATTTCTTCATTCCACGACACCGTCTCAGCGGGACACCCTGGCACCGAAAACACGTACACAGCTATACACCAACACTACTGGTGGCCCAAAATGCGTTCAGACATTCGCCAGTACGTCAAAGCTTGTATCAAGTGCCAGGCCGCTAAGCCGGACCAATCCAAACGCGCGGCTCCACTCAACCCGAACCCGACTCCAGCACACAACTGGGAGAACATTTCCGTAGACATGATCACGGGACTCCCCACTTCCAAGGGTCGCGACGCGATAATTGTAGTAGTAGACATGAAGTCAAAGGACTATATAGCTGTACCAACAACGACTAAACTATTGGCCGAAGGATGGGCCAACATATTTATAGACAAAGTATATACACAACACGGACTACCTAAGAAAGTATTTAGCGACAGAGGACCACAGTTCGTAGCAGAATTCATAAAAGACGTATATCGTAGATTAGGCATACAGGGAAACCCGAGTACCGCGTTCCACCCACAGACAGACGGGCAAACGGAACGTATGAACCAGGAACTCGAGGTCTACCTTAGGTTATTTATTAATGAGACTCATACGAACTGGCCGGACTTACTCCCGCTGGCAAGCTTTGCGTACAAGACACACGTACACAGTAGCACGGGATATAGTCCCTTTTACCTTACGCACGGATACCACCCCTTCACAGGTGTAGAGGCGCCAGAACAAGAAGAGGGGGTAGCACGGGATTGGGTCGAACACATGCACACGATATCCAAACTCGCTTCACAGAACCTGGAGAAAGCTAAGCTACGCATGAAAGAGTACTATAATAGGAAACGGGCATCGCCACTATCGTACTCTGAAGGCGACTTAGTCTGGGTTGACGGCCGCAACATAAATATGGGCCACCCAACTAAGAAGCTTGACTCCAAGCGATTTGGACCGTACAAGGTCACCAAGAAGGTCGGGCATGGAGCGTACGAACTAGACCTCCCCGCAGACATGCGCGGGATATACCCAGTATTCAACGAGGTCTTACTCCTACCATACAGACCGCCCGCCTTCCCCAACCAGAACCACAACGAACTGACGGAAAGCAATGACGCTCGCAGGCCTCTCAGGATCCTCGAATCCAGGGAAGACCGAGGGCGAGTCGAGCTAGAAGTCGAGTGGTCTGACGGGACTAAAACATGGGAACGAAAACGTGGAATGAACCATTACCAAGAGCTAGTCACAAAGTTCTTCGAAGCTAGACCATCCGCACCAGGTAACCAGTGGAAAAAACAGACTCACTGGCTGGGACCACTCTAAATCCAACTGGGATCCTGAGTGGGAGGACTTCGAACGAAAAGCTCGGGAAATGGGACTTAGGGAGAACCCGAAGGAGTTCATAATATACAACGACATAGACAGCACGCTTCTAGTCAAAGGCAGCATACCGTTCTACGCCTATGAAAAGAAGCTTGTCGTTCGTAACTTCTGGTTCTGCGATCCACGAACACGGGTCATGCAATACGGAATACGAGTTGGAGAACCGATAGAATCCACTATACCTGAATCAATAGGATACTGGATCTACCCGGTCTTGAACACCCTCCAACTGGTGCACCCACACATATGCACCAAAACCGTAGACCACCCGTGCCATGTTGACCAAACTATGTACAAAGTGATTGCTGGGCGTGGGGACACGCAGCTAGAAGAGGGGGTACTGTCACAAGCCGATTTTCTCCAACAAGACATCTACTAGTGACGACCCTTATCTTATCTAAGCGCCCACCTACGCATCACGTGCAAGGACCCCAAACACCCCACACGTGCCTACACAGACCCCGGACACCCTTGATGTGGCTCTACACCTACGATAGGGTTTACCATACTCTAAACGGTCTACCAGCTTACGTAATACTGTATAGTAGCCAAACATGTACAAACAGCCTACGAGCATATATACCAGCCAGACGAGCAGGGAGCACCCCAGACTCGTCTTGGCCTTTGTTGCCTTGAGTAGCCTCAGATCAGGAATACGCTTTCACGCGAGTCATATTCCCCTGAGTAGTTGCTTAAGAATACGCTTGTGTCAATTACTGGCCATGACGTAACTCTCCTTACGATACCTCGCACATGAAAGACCATCACACCCACATTACTCTCTTTTACTTACACACTTACGGTACACCGTGGCTCTAGTTAGCTGCCGCACATGTACATAGTCTACTGACTGCGGGATATAAATGGTTGTCTCTCTCTCTCTCTCGCCTTGCACGGGCCGAGTGAACTCGTGGCTGCCGCCACCTATTTACGGTTTGCACAGCTCATCAAGCTTTAGTATTAAGGACATTTGCAAGCCAATCCCCATACGTTACGGGCTTGTCGGAGGGCGCATCGCCTTGTTACCGATTGGACCCTGCTGAGTTTAGTCGTTGTGCTTCAGCCAGCTTAAATTCTGGTGCAGTCCTGCTGGAAGTGCGTCATTGTTGCTGAAAGCACAACACAATCACAAAGGCGTCAGAAGATGCATTAAGAGTACTTCGTGCTGGCATCTGCTGATATTGTCTGAGTGATCGTATATAGATGGCACAGAACGAATCTGATCAGTACAGCTACAATCGGATGCATAGCCTCTTTGATATTGGCCAACGCTCAGCTGAGCGCCACACATGTGTGGAAAATGCACAAGATCCACCTTAATTGAGATTTATTGCAAGCAAATACATGCTCTAGGCGGTTGGTTCGTCAGAAGCCAGGAGATGAATCATGACTCGAATCGCACCGCTACACCACATGCAAACTCACTACAACACAATAGATCTTATATCAAGCACCTCTGTAATACCTCGGCTTCACGAACGGCATCGGCGTCAGCACTGCCGGTCGCGGCTTGTTGCGCACTTCTACCACGATCTCGGTGCCCTTCTTGTGCCAGCCCGATTGGACATACCCCATCGCGATGTTCTTGCCCAGGGTCGGCGAAGGAATGCCGGACGTCACAGTACCTTCGACAGGAAGCGGGAGATCATAAGTCATGCCACATAAGGTAAGGAAGACGCGTGCGCACCTATGAGCTCGTTGCTAGACGGAGTCAAGATCTTCGCGCCCTCTGTTGAACCAGACAACGATGAGCATGCGGAGGTCTATCAGAACCTGTACTCACGTCGGGCAGGCGCCCCCTCCACAATCATGCCAACTCGCCGTCTCGGTGGGCCATCCTTGAGGTGCTTGCGCACACCCTCTGCTCCAATAAAATCACCCGTCTCACGGCGGTCCTTCCCTGCGACCGACCGTGAATCAGTGGAGATGTGACAAAGCTTGTAAACATACCGATGACCCAGGTCAGACCAGCCTCTACTGGAGACGTGTCTTCGTCAAGGTCCTGGCCGTACAAACACATGCCAGCCTCGAGCCGCAGACTATCTCGCGCACCCAGCCCGGTGAGTTGAACAGGCGGCTTGGCGAGCAGTTCGGCGACCTCCACCGTTTGTGAGGGAGGTATTGATATCTACAGCGGTCTCGGAACGAGTGCAACACATAGCAATGGGCCACAGACCTCGAAGCCGTCCTCGCCAGTGTAGCCACCGCGCGCCACATGCAAGTTGAAACCCTCGATCGGCACGAATGCCGACCGCCCGAACGTCAAAGCTTGCAGGTCGAACGCGGTCAGCGCTTGAAGGTACTTTGCCGCCTCGGGGCCCTGCAGCGCAAGCAGGCCCCAGCCCTTGAGCACCTCATGCTCGACCTTCCCAGCCTGTGCGCGCTCGCTGGCATTCCACTCCTCCACCTTTTGCGCGAACCATGCGAGGTCACGCTCGCGGCGTCCCGCGTTGGTCACGACATAAAACGCGTCGTCTGCGTGCTTGGTAATGACGGTATCATCAATAATGCCGCCACGCTCGTTCAGCAGGACAGAAAGGGTGGAAGAGTAGGGCGTGAGGGACGATAGGGAGGACGGCGTGAGCCATTCGAGGAATGCACTTGCGGTCGCACCGCGGAAGCTGACGCGCTGGTGGGTTGGCACGGATGACATGGGAGCCACAGTATTGAGACGCACTTGGATTGCACCATATGTCCTACGTCGAAGAGGCCCACCGAGTTCCTGACATGATGGTGACTTGCCACTAGCGATTGCCACTATTGAGTGCATCAACTGCGCGCGTAGTTTAGACGCAAGACGCACCTGCTCCGACATCACCATATGACAGAGGCATCGAGTATCCCGCAAAGGGGACCATCTTTGCACCATTTTTGAGATGGAAGTCATACAGCGCTGTCCGGCTGAGCTTCTGCAGTTGTACCCTGGATTCATTCCGGGTGAAGCATTCTAGCTGTAATGTACACGCACCTCGGATGAAGCTGTAGCCAGAGTACGCGCCCGCAACGCGGTGGGTGCGACGGGCAATCTAGCGGCGCTGGTCCTTGCTGCCCATCTCAGAACTGTCATTTTGTCGTGCTTCCTCAGTCCGTCGACGACAAAGTGGGAGTGAGAAAGGATTCTGTGCACTCACGGAAGGCCGGGCGGAAACACGCTTGAGACTCGGGCAAAGTTGTCGCGATAATTAATTTCGGCTACTTTTCTTAGGACTGCCTCTTATGGAATTGACCGCGATCATTGATTTAGCAGCCTCGATACAATCGAACGCTGTATCCGGAGTGGCTGCATCTTGTCTTGCTTGAACGCTGTATACACTGTCCTCTATACCCATACGCTAAACAAACCTGAGCAGCTCTTGCATCTTCTAGCACCAGACGCGTCTTAACGATTCAGAATGTCTCGGTTCGTGAGGGCGTCGAAGTATCGGTAGGCGTGTATACGTGTCTGGCACGCATAGCGACCTCACAATGCGCGACCAGCCACGTCTTCGGGCAGCAAGGCAAGAAGGAATATAGCCTAGATAACATCAAGGTGACCAGCAGTGCCTGGGACACGAACCTCGTCGCTGCCTCGGGTGTGAGTCTGATCGCTACGCAAGTAGCCTGCAGCTCATCGTGACTACCGCGGACAGCGTTACATTAGTATCAACTGGAATGCCTCAGGAGGCGGTGCATTTGCCATTCTGCCACTGCCATCGCCCTTTGAGCCTCTTCCTCACTCCTTTCCTTCCAAGATCCCCGACCTCATCCCTCTTGCCCGCAGCCACTCTGCACCTGTCTTGGACACGGACTGGTCTCCGTTCAACGACTCGATCGTGGCCTCTGCCGGCGATGATGGCAAGGTCATGATCTGGAAGGTCGAGGAGTCTGTGTTCGAGGGCTGGGGCCAAGAGCACTGGGAGCCGCAGGACTTCGACCCTGTCGCGCGCATTGACGTGTCGCCGCGCAGGGTTGGCCAGGTCCTCTTCCACCCTACTGCGAACAACGTGCTTGCGAGCGCGACTGGCGACCATACCGTGAAGCTATGGGATCTTGCCAATCCTGAGAATGCTAAGGCTGTGCTGAGCGGCCACGGTGATGCCATTCAGAGCCTTGCGTTTAATCCCTCAGGTAACCTGCTCGTCACGACGTGCAGAGACCGCAAGATCCGGCTCTTCGATCCTCGCGCGAGCGGGGAGGCTGTTCGCATCACAGAGGGGCATGGTGGTATCAAGGTGATCAGCTATGTTTTGAGCGTTGGCGGGTGAGACGCTGACAACTCTTCAGGGTGCACGTGTGGTGTGGATGGGCGAGCGCGACAGCATTGCGACGACCGGTTTCAGCAAGATGAGCGATCGCCAGGTTGCGATCTGGGAGACGGCCGGACTGTCCAATGTCAAGATGACGACGATCGACCAGACTTCCGGCGTGCTTATGCCGTTCTGGTCTGACAACAACATCCTGTTCCTCGGTTGGTATCTTGCCGTTTCACTGCGCCGAATTTGTGCTCATCTGCCTTCCCTACAGCCGGAAAGGGGTAAGACGCTCGCTCCCGATCTAACTCCGTCAAAGATTGGCACTGACGGTCGTCCAGAGATGGCAATATTAGGTACTATGAGTACGAGAACGACCAGCTGTTCGGCCTCGCGGAGTACAAGTCGTCCGACCCGCAGCGCGGGATGTGCTTCCTCCCCCGACGCGCGCTCAGCATTTCCGAGTGCGAGATCGCGCGTGCGTACAAGGTCGCCGGGTCGTCCATCGAGGCGATCGCGTTCATCGTCCCGCGCAAGGTATACTTCTCCTTTCTCCGCCGCTTCAGCTGCTCACCATACTGACAAACCCAGTCTGACACTTTCCAATCCGACATCTACCCTCCTGCGCCCTCCTCAGAGCCCGCGCTCTCAGCGGGCGAGTTCTTCTCGGGAAAGGCTGCCCCGCCGAACCTCGTCAGCCTTGACACGGGTGCGATCACTTCCGGTGCCCCGCCACCCTCGGCGCCCGCAGCCATCTCGCCAACCAAGACCGTCAGCGCGCCGTCCCCGATTTCGGCCCCCGCCGTCTCGGCGTCTGAGACTCTGTCGTCCCCCGTGAAGCGACCGGATGCGAGCCCGCTCCCCGTGTCCCCGACAGAGCCCAAGACGCCCGCGCGCTCACTGACGAGCCCCGGAGACGTACGTCGCTCCCGCCCTGACAGATAATATGTCGCTCACGAACGTTGCTTCGACTGTGTAGGACTCGTCGGCAGCCGCTGCGCTCAAAGAGGAGAACGTGCGCCTCACGGCCGAACTGCGCGACGCGCGCGCGCAGATCCGGAACCTCGAGCTGCAAGTGGAAAGCATCAAAGCAAACGCACGCAAGGCCGCTGCGCTACTGGACAGCTGAATACTGTGCGCGGGGGGTCATGGCAGAGCGCGCTAGGGTGGAGTAACGATGCTAAGTAATAGCAGTACGTATTTTGCCTCGTGGCGCTCGGTACGGTGGGGGCGTAGTGTGCAAATGTAAAAACAAGAGATCTGCAGGAATGTGGCATATTGATTGGACGCCCTAGACTCGCACCCCTGCTGTGAGATATCTGCGTGTCCGAGTTCCCTATCGGAATACTGGGTGCCCATCCACTTCGAAAACGTGAATCAAGCTCGTTCGAATTTTCGTTCGTGCAGGGCCGACTGGGCCGACGCCCGACGCCCGACGCGCTAGCACGAGGTCGGGACGCGTCAGCGCTTGTGCTTCAACATGACATGTTTGCCTCGAACAGTTGACCGAAAGTCTTATGTGTACTCAGATCAATTTCAGCTAAGGGCCGAATCTCTAGATGCCTTTATAGAATTGTCGCTGTGCAAGGCATTGCTGAGTCGGAACTCGAATGCGAGAGACGCTGAAGTGATTTGGACGCAGAACCCGTGTTTTCTTTGCTCATCTCGTATTACCATGGAATACCCACGACGCATCACGAAAACTCGATGAATACCACAGTTCAAAGTCATAGCAGCGAGCACTACATATCGTCACTACTACCCCAATCTAGGTGACCGAGATCGCTGAGATGCAGGATAGAGAGAATAACAAACTCTTACACGCATCGAGTTGCGTGGAGGCATTCCTGTCACTAATGCGCTTGCTCAATAAGACACCAAGAGGAAAGGGACTGTCTTGGATCTTACCTAATGCGAGTCACTGACGCGAGAACGCTTCGTCTTCGTAGGCGCAGCAGTTGCCTCAGATCCACGCTTCGACCTCGTGCTTCTCTGATGCTGCGACCGACAGTAGTATCCGAAGGAAGCGAACTGATCCTCCGTCTTTCCCTCCACCCAATCCTCCCTGTCGAGTGCGGCATCAAGGAGTGTGATCAGGTCCTGGTGCCCGGAAAACGGGTCGCGTTTTGGGAGGGCTTCTTCAGACTTGCCTGGTCTAGGTGCGTCCTTGCCGGTGTCGGGCGGGTTGGACTTTCTAATATACTTGGCGGCGGTCGAGAGTTTCTTTTTACCAACGTTCTGCTTTTTCCTCTCCAGCTCGGCAGCATCGAAGCCACTGAGCTCTGGAGCAGCCGCACTGTAATGATCTTGACACATGCTGGCGAGTTGTTGGAGAAGCCAGTTGAAAGCCGGATCATCAATGAGTTGGCAAGGTGGAGATCCGGATTTCATGAGGTCCAGTTTGGTACGACCACCGACATCACGGCCATTGTAATTCCAACGCTGGTCGAACGCACTGTGAATGTAGTCCTCCAGTTCAACCTCGAAAAGATTATGGTCATGGAACCGCAGCGCAAGCCAATAAATGATATAAATGAATGACTCCAGGTCGTCAGAGAGGCCTTGTCGCTTGGAAGGGTACCTGAGCAGCGCGGCTGACATAAACTGCCAAGTTCCCTGAAGAGACCGTTGGGACATGTTCACAGATAGAAGATATATACACTTACTGAGCGCGTCGCCTGAGTAGGCCCACTCTCCAGCTCTGCTATATACTTGCACAGATCCCAGTCGATCAAAAACGCGCGATGAAGCTTGTGTCCTTCACCATCCTTAGGAGGATTGGAGTCGAACACGATGTTGTCGGCGCTAACGTCACGATGCATTATACGTGCTTTCGTGTATGCCCCACGGTGTGCTATGCATAGTGTTGAGCCGAAGCCATACACGGTGTGCATCTGCATATTAACTCACCTTCTACAGCTTGCTGAATGAATTGAACCAAGTAGACTGCTTCCTCATAATCCTTCAGCGGTCGACCGACCTCCAATACGATGAGGCGATAATGAATGCGCTTCTGCAGTCCTACATCGCATTCTTGAGACCTTGTCGTCTGTACAGAGTCGTCGCAAACGTCTCCGCCACTGAGGGGAGTCGCAATGTGGGGCACGTTATGCTTCCAGAGATCCAAGTAAATCTTGTGTTCGGCATGACCATTGCCCGATCGCCAACTGTCTTTGAGGAACACTATGCGGCGCTTGAGCATGTCGTAGGCGACATACCCTCTCGTACTGCGCCCCGTAGCAGAATCGCTGGTGAATCGCGGTTCTCCGATGAAGAACGTGCGGGCCTGCTGAGTCTCGGCAACAGGGTCTGCAACCGGAGCAGTCGATGAGCCACTGGGTGACGCTGAACATTCTGACTGCTCGCTAGTGGGATCCGTGGGGCGAAGTTGGGCCGGGGAAATGATGTCGCTGGCTGGAATTGTGATTTTGTAGATAGGACGTCCATGTCCCGTGATCTCCTTATAGAGATCGCGCTGTGCCTCGGGTATCAGGTGCTCGCTCTGCTTCAGGGTATCCTCCTCATCCTTTGTGGCAAGGACCGCAGTGGTGTCGAGCCCGCGCTGTGCATCCGACAGTTTACTGAACTTGTAGAAGAAGTCCAATAGAGCGTTAGAATCACCGGCGAATTCGAACGGCCGAGTTACGACCGCGGCGGATCTGTCCCAGCGTATGATGCGAGCACGGTGGCGACAGGTGACGACCATGAACAAGGAAGTGCGGTGCTGATATCGAAAGGTGAGGAAGGCATAGTGTACGAGCTGACCGAGGGCCTCTAATCCACCGTCTCCATCACGTAGAAATCCGCCCTTGTCATCCCACAAGAATGCAGACCCATCCGCACCGGCCTTGACTTCGACAGGGATCAGGACGTAGCTCCAGCTTGTCCTCGCTAAGTAGGGCCGATCCTGGGCGCCTGAAGTTGCGGGAGTATCTTTCAACTCCAGCGTATATGCCTTCTTTGCAGCATCGAAAGTAGGAAAGATGCTAACGTCCGGGCGGTATCGATTAGCCTTGTCGGCGCTATCGGTGTGAGAGCCCGTGTCTGACGCGATCAAATCCCCGCGCTGGTCCGAGCTTGCTTGAAGAGCACTAATAGTAGCCTTGCACTGCATAGCGCTCTGTCATTCAACCCCAACCAAGCATACAACGAAGATACTCACGAATTCGGTATACATCTTCGGATTCTCTGCGGCTACATCAAACACATTCTTGTCATATCGAACGAATCTGGCCCGTTCTTCCGCGGTAGGATCATTTCCGGGAACGAACTTCGCAAGGAAGTCGTCGAGGCTGATTTGGACAATCAGCTCCTTCATCTCTCGTCCGAGCGACTGTCGGTATACAGGGAGATTAGTGGGGCCGCCCTGCTTGCCGGCACTGGCAGAGCTGATCCCTCTATTAGCGTGTTTGCCACTAAGAGGCGTGGATTGACTAGAAGAGAGATGGGAAGGAGGAGGAGGAGTAGACGGGCTATCAACTGCGTTCGGATTCATGGTGGGAGAAGACATCGTGAATGTAAGTGCGTACCGATGTGGCCCGGGTAGCGTCTATATATATGCGTACAGAGATGTTGCCACGTGTTCCAGCAACAATGAACGGCCAATTTAGTCTGGTTCACGAAAAGTGGGGCACAATGGCTCTGGAACAGCTGAATGTCCGAGCGAGGCTGTTCCAAGAAAGTGATCGGAGTCAGATTCCCGGCTGCCGCACTTCACGCACGACTCACTCGTGTATCTAGAATGATTATGCGCTGTTGAGCTGGTCTAGAAATCCTTTATGCAGTTACTACGCTCCTGCGTTGTGTGGCGTATCCACCGGCTGGTGCCGCACAACTCTGCGCAATCCAAGAACAGCACTTGTTCGCCGTGAGAAACAAATCGGGTGCCTCTAGTTGCAGATGTAGGGATCAGGTTCCTTGAGGCCTCCAATAGGTACCAAGACGTTGCTGCATGACTGAGTAAACGAGCGTCGAGTAGACGGTGCCACACTAAACCTTTATTGGCAGACGCCACCCCGGTGCTCAGATCGATCGCTCTTCCGTCGCACTGGGACAGGTGGGCGTCTGTCTACTCTGAGCGCCGTGCTGATGTGCTCTGACCTATCACAGTGTCATTAGAATCGTACAGTGTCCATGCGTGCGCGCGGCGTCTCATATGTAAGAGATACGCGTCCTAATTGAAGGAGCTCGCCCCCAAAGAGCACAAGCATCTCGGGGCATGTGGCGGACTCATGCAACCATCATTGTGCGTGCAACAGAAGAGACAATCAGGATACAAACACATCACACTAAGCTAAAATCGCCCGATATGCTGCGAGGCTACCGCCGTAGCTTTCTAAAAACGAACGATTACGTAATTATAGACTATTGTCTCTCTCTCCCTCATTCGGATTTTTCTGCTGAAACTAAGGCCCTGCCTACAATATTCTTCCATCTGCGAAGGGAGATGCTTCCCTTATAATGCCACGAATTCACTATGTCTGCCCATATTAGTAACATGTGGCGATATGGCTCATTGCCGCACTTCAGCGCAGCGCTTCAGCTTCTGCACCCTTTTTTTCGCGTGGACCCACAAACGTAAGCACAATAGCCGCGCTTACACATTCTCGGATCTTCGACACAGAAGCGTGATTGAATGCGATGATCACAAACGAGGCATCGTAGCTTCTCGGCGCTGCGTCTTTCCGAATGCACTGCCGCTAGCCCTGCGGCGTAGCAATTCGGATCTAGACTTCCACTGTTAAGAACAAGTGGCGCGATTGGTTTTGATGAATAGCGACGGCTACATCGATGGTCTCTTTGCATGAGAGAGCTGGCTTCATGAGGCAACGTCACAGCCAGTGTCAAGTGCGGCGGCGCCTCTCACTGGTCTCCTGAGCATGCCGCAGAATCCGTGCAACCTGCATAGCACCGGTAATGGCGTAAACTAAGCGACTGCCGCAAGAACAATACATCCCTGATGTGACTCAGATAATGAGGCGGTTTGTTCGAGATATGGAACAATAACACAGACACCGTAAAACTCAGCCAGGGGAACTTCAAGTCATCAGATCGCCAGGCTCGTGTCCTTGCCTTGGTGAGAGTGACTCACAGAGTGCCGGTCAGCATCTGACCTGTTTTACACTGATAGGTGTTGAGTCACTGAAAGAGGCAGGTGTTCCACTCGGTGCTTTGGATTCCAATGAGCATCTGGAACACGCGCGATGCTCGCAATACACCAGGGAAGCCGTGCCGGAGAGCGTAACGTACAGTTCACTTCATGGGACCTCAAAGCTTCAAAGCTTCATGTGTGGCACACCAAGCAGCGCCTCGTGCGCAGTTCAATGGCGCATCATTGACACGACTCCGTGAACTCAACCTGCAAGCAGGATGGCGTATCATCGATTCATCGGTGTCGCAGGAAACATGATCGATTTAATGGATCATGTGGATTATGACGTGTCCAAGCAGAGAGTGCGAAGGAATCCAACTCCTACCCATCGCTCGTTAGTTAAGTATTTGTACTTTGTGTGCTCGATGACTGATGACAAGATGCCTCCGGTACGAGTCGATGCAGTCTGCGTTGGACGCAGCAGCAGCAGCGTCCCCGAGTTCAACTCACCTGCTCATACGAGATACTACTGGTTGGCCAGACGCTCACGATTCCCTAATCTGTGAGCAGGACTGGTAGGTGGGCAAGTTCCACATGTACAGCTCCGGAAGGTGCCCACAATATTTCCCTTTCCAGCGGTCAACGGAGTGTCCTGATTGGTTCCAACGGGCGCTTTCTATGACTGCAAACCTTCTCTACCCACAGGCCTGCCAGGCCGCACCACCTGCACCGCAAAATCGACCAAAACGGGAAATTTCCTTTCCGTGAACGTGGTCCTGAAAAACGCGTCTATGAGAGCGCGTGCGTGTTACGGCGAATACCTGTAGGTAGACGACGTATGTCCTCAGTACGGTGCGCTCGGGCAAGAGTGCAAGACTAATATATCTGTACCTGTAGGTAGACGACGTATGTCTAAATACAGGAGTGCAATCAATGTAACGAACATAGTGCGACGTAATGGTATTGTGCTTACCCTCAGTACGGTGCGCTCGGGCAAGAGTGCAAGACTGAGGGTCAGCGGATGCAGGCAGCGGTATAAGTACTCTACGGTGCCAGCGAAACGTGCGGGACGAAACGGAAAGGCGGTAAAACAGTAGTGGGCAGCTGAGTAACCAGATAAGGACTACGGTAGCTAAGGGACGCCACAAAAAACGTATCGATCCGGAATGTGAAAGGCACAGACACTATAAACGTACTAAGTCGGTCCTTGATGCGGGCGGGGCCGCGCAGTGTCGGCGCGACAGATTGTGCGCTCCAACAGCGTCATGTCATTTCATCCGAAATGGCTGTAATTCGACGCTGCTGCACATACTGGAATCGATCAAATTACCGGAAAAGGACAGAAACGACAAGAAGACTGTGGACGGCGCACGCGGACCACACATTGCGAGCACCAGGTGGCCCTTTCTTGCCTCCACGGCGAAACTCGATTCAGAAGCCAGCTGTCACAAGCCGATTTTCTCCAACTAGCTTGCGACTAGGAACAGCCCTTATCTTATCTAAGCGCCCGCCTATGCATCACGTGCAAGGACCCCGAACACCCCACACGTGCTTACACAGACCCCAGACACCCTTGTTGTGGCTCTACACCTACAATAGGGTTTATCATACTCTAAACGGTCTATTAGCTTACGTAATACTGTACAGTAGCCAAACATGTACAAACAACCTACGAGCATATATACCAGCCAGACGAGCAGGGAGCACCCCAGACTCGTCTTGGCCTTTGTTGCCTTGAGTAGCCTCAGACTAAGAATACGCTTTCACGCGAGTAATATTCCCCTGAGTAGTTGCTTAAGCTAGCGCTTGTGTCATAAGACGAGTCTCCACCCCGTTCTGAGTTCATTCCAGAACAACCCCGGCGCACTAGGGGCAAAGTGCATTGTTCATTCGCCCTCGAATTGACTTCGGTCGATTTGGGTGTATAAACTCTTATCCTCCCGTATCCCAGGGACAAGGGACTGGGTTCTGGGGGCATACACTCGTGAACAGCGTGTAGGGGACCTCTCCTACCGTTGCTTCTAAGCTACTGGGCCGCCGTCGTGCAACGCGACGTAAAGGCTTTGGGTTATATCCCCACCGTAGTAGACGTGTACCCGACGCGAAATAATCAAAGGCGTTAAGGGGCCCTACGGCAGATTACAGAGGCACTGGGCACCTATTTACGCGCATTACCGCGCCGACTATACGGGCATTACCGCCCCCCCGTTACTATACAACCCAGCGCCCCACCAGGCGGCTGAAGAGGCGCGACACAGCCTGTCCATACGGCCACTTGGCCCAGTACGATAACTTTTAGACCCTCCATTCCAAGGGTTTAGATCCCGTGCCCCCGGTATCCCGAATTAGCTTCGGGACTGGACGAGGTTTCGGAGGCAGAGATTACTTGCCGGCCTTGGGCTGAAAACCCCTTGGCGTTTCTTGGCGCACCTCCGAAAAGAGGTGGTCTCTGAATAGAGTGGAGAAACAGTTTCTAGTTACCACCCCGATCGCAGCTATAGGCTGATCCACAGTGGGCGGGTAGCGCTGTTTTTCGCGACTCTACATACACCTTCATTACGTTACAATGGCTTCCCCACACGACCTCGACTACATCCGCAACCCGCGCCTCGAGGTACCAACCCCAGCCGACATCCCGCTTCCCCGCTCCATCGACCCGTTCCGCCCAGGGCAGTGGGTGAACTACCAGGTGCATGGTCTCCCGGACGATTTTGCACTCCTGTCGGTGGCAGACAGCATACACGCCCCCCGACCTAACGTAGAAGTCGCCCTGGTACATACGGAAACCATCGGAGAGCATCGCCCCGCCCGCTCATTAGTCCTGGGAGGATCGGTCGAGGACCAAGGCCCCGGCATCGAACGGTTGGACCACACACTCCGCGTAGCCCAGCAATCCAACACCATCTGAGGGGCAAGTCCCTTAGCCCACATCGACTCCCCCCTGGCTATGCAATGGGCGTTCCCCCCCAACCCAACAACGGCGGACTTTGGTTTTCGGTGTCAGACGGTAGCGGCTACAATGGTTCAAACCGGTGTATGGAACGCCGACATGGGAGCACGATTCCTGCGGGAGGCACAACGTCTCCAGGCAGATGCAATCGCGGCAGGAGATGCGGCCTCGTTACACAGCCAGCACTCCGCCCCCCGTCGGTCAGTACCATCGGTTCCGGAAGAACATTTCCGGCCGGTCGAAAATTGGGTGAGGTCCGTCCACATGGGATCTCCCCCCCCGGTGAATTCGGCAACCCGTCCGGCCTCGAACGCGGGCACCCGGCAGACGAACCCCTTCCTACCAGGCTACACCCCCCCGGTCATCACACCCCAGGTTCCCTACTCGGCTATGGCAGCAGCTCCGATCCCTCCGTCGGCTCCCCCCGCAAACATGCACGCGAACACCTGGAGAGCCGCGCCTCTTCAGGGAACACGGGCATCGATGTGGCGGCCCGAGAAACCGGCTAGCTCGCAATGGGACGCCTACTCCATGCTCCCAGAGCCGCAGCCCGACCCCCGGTACAAGTCCAAGGTGCGCGAACCCGAACCCTTCACCGGCGAGAACTTCATCGCCTGGGTAATGCGCCTAAAACTGTACATCGACGACAACCGGCCGCTGCTCTTCACAGACAGCAAGAAAATCGGCACGGCCATCTCGTTGATACGGGGACCAAAGGTAGACTCATGGGTAACGGCTTTCACACGGGAACATTACCGTGACGGACAATGGCATATGAGTTGCTTACGCTTCATTTGGGAGCTACACCAGAAATTCGACGACCCCGACTTGGAAAAGAAGTCGGCGGTTGCCGCAGAAAAACTCAGTATGACCATCGGCAAAGGCGAGGAGTACTTCCAGGAGCTGGAAAGACTTCTTTCGGAGGCAAAGTATGACAAGGAGAACCAGATAGTCCATCGCTGGGTCACCTCTGCCATCCTGAAGGAAATCTACACGGCAGTGCACTCCGCCTTCGTCGCCGCCACGGTAAACGACAAATCGCAACGGGGATACAATGTCCAGATTCCGGAAGACTACGAATCTTGGAAACAAGCTATCCTCCGTACGGACAATGCGATGCGTCGTCTCCGCGACGAGGAAAAGCTGCGCCACGGTCGTGACACGGGTAAAGGCGTCGCCGACAAGGGAAAAGGTCGTCTGGCAACATCGTCATCGGGAACCACGCGGTCCGAGCCCATCGCAGAAGAACGGGCCAACTTGCTCAAGAGGAAGTGCCACTCTTGCAGCAAGACACAAGCAGAGGCACCAGGGAAGGGCTGCAACAAGCCCGTCTGGCACCAACCCAACTGGAAGCCCCGAGCAGCTACCAGTGGAGGGAACACCGGTGCCGGACCCTCACAACCGGCGCGCACCCGCCAGGCCGTCGAAGGCCCACCCGCAGAAAAAGTCCTTGGGGAAGTATCCCAGGAGGACTTCGTGCGAATGGTGGCCGCATGGGCCAAGGAAAATCCGGAGGCTGCGAAGGAAGCCGGATTCACTCAGGTACGTCCCCTCTCTAATAATGAATTTTCAGTTCTGGAGGTCGAGGAACCAGTAAATGTCTCTATCTCCGACTCTGCCACGGAGGGTAAAGAACCGGTGGATGGACTATATGGGCTAGGAACCGGGGCCCCGATATTTGATTATATATCTGTACCACGTTCTGTAGATTTGGCGCCTGGTGACGACGACGGAGCTTCAACATGCTCCGACGATTCGTTTGTAACAGCCTCAGAGGAGCCTCCCACCGGAGCTTGGCGGGAGGATAAAACCGTGCTTAATTCCTCTATTAATGTAAACTATGTGCCAATGGACGTGGACCCGGTTGTAGACTCAGATGTGCAGATGGCAGACGCATCTAAGCCTACAGTCCAGAAAAAGACGGAAAAGAAAATGCGGCATCAACGAGCCAAGAAGAAGGCTGTCACGCTCGACATATACCTAGACCACCCGCGGGCAATCCCCCCTGAGCGCAAAAGCAAAGGAGCAGCGGGTTACGACCTTCACTCTGCGGAGGAAGTCGTTATACCAAATGGGAAACGTATCACCGTGGATACCGGCATAATGATCCGAATGCCACCCGGTGTATACGGCCGCATAGCTCCACGATCCGGACTCGCCTTGAAGGGAGTCGACGTGGAGGCCGGGGTAGTCGACGAAGACTACACCGGCCGGCTAAAAGTCATACTGAATAATCAGACCGGAACAGATTATCAGGTCGAGTACGGGGACAGAATTGCCCAATTTATACTCAAATGCAATATGACGCCAGACACGCGCATAGTAAAAAGCATTAGGGAAACCAGACGCGGAACACAGGGGTTCGGCTCTACTGGTGAGAAACTCAGAGGGAATGTAGTGGTAATCCAGACGGGAAAACGGGGAAGGCAGATCGAAGTACCGATCACCCTCCACTGCCCTGACGGACGCGCCCTCTTCACAAAGGCACTGATAGACTCCGGTTCAACGGGATCGGTCATCAGTCGTGCCTACGTAGAGGAACACAAACTCGAGCAACTCCCACTAGACCAACCTGTCAAACTGTACAACGCTGACGGTAGTACCAACGCTGCGGGCAAGATGACGCACTATGTCGAACTCCAGATGCAGATCGACATGCATTTGGAAACGCGCAAGTTCCACGTCACCGAGCTGAGCTCGGCCGACATATTCCTCAGCTTCGATTGGTTGGAGGACCACAATCCCACCATCGACTGGAAGAAACGCCAAATCACCTTCACCTGCGACTGCGAACACGAGCAGATCGAGGATGGTGATCATATTTATTACATCTTCGCTGACGCTTGGATACGGAATAGGGAAGAGTGCCGGGCCAACATCGCTGAGCAAGTCCGCGCGACGAAGGCAACCGAGATTGCCATCGCCACCGGCAAAACCACGGAAGCCAAGACTTTCGAAGAGGTGGTCCCCAAGTACTTACACGAATTTGAAGACGTGTTTAAGGAAACGGAATTCGACCAACTCCCCGAAAGACGACCGTGGGATCACGCCATAGAACTCCTACCGAACTCCGAACCCTACGCCGGCAAGATCTATGCCCTATCACCACGAGAACAAGAGGCGTTAGACGATTTTCTAGAAGAACAGCTGCGAACTGGACGCATACGACCATCCAAGTCACCATGGGGGGCACCATTCTTCTTCGTCAAGAAGAAGGATGGGAAACTGAGACCCATTCAGGACTATCGGAAGCTGAACCAGATGACCAAGAACTGGTACCCGCTCCCTCTGATCACGGAGCTGCTCAACAAGTTAAAACGAGCTAAGTACTTTTACATTCGTTGGGGATACACGAACGTCAGAATCAAAGAAGGCGACGAAGAAAAAGCCGCCTTCATCACTAATAGAGGGCTATACGAGCCATTAGTGATGTTCTTCGGAATGTGCAACGCACCGGGCACGTTCCAGACTTTGATGAACGACATCTTCCAAGACCTGATAATGACTGGAAAGGTCATTGTATATTTAGACGACATACTTGTTTTTACGGAGACCGAGGCAGAACATAAAGAGATCCTGCGCAAGGTTCTGCTCGTTCTCCGTCAAAATAAGCTAACCTGTAAACCAGAGAAATGCGAGTTCATGAAGTCGGAAGTAGAATACTTGGGACATATAATCTCTCACGGGGAAATCCGTATGGATCCCGCGAAGGTGGCGGCAGTAGCTGAATGGCCCGCACCTCGGAACAAGAAAGAAGTGCAGTCCTTCATAGGATTCGCAAACTTCTACCGGAGATTCATTCCTAAGTTCTCCACGGTAGCACGCCCACTGATAAACCTAACCAAGGACACGCCTTGGCAGTGGGGTACAGCGGAACAGGAGTGTTTCAATAAGTTAAAGAAAATATTTATCGAAGCACCCGTGTTAGGGATACCAAACGACGACGACCCTTTCCGCATCGAGGCAGACTCTTCAGACTTTGCAACTGGAGCCTGCCTCATGCAGAAACAGGACGGCGTCTGGAAACCCATCGCCTACCAAAGTAAGACGATGCTACCGGCAGAACGGAACTACGAGATCTACGACAGAGAACTCCTCGCCATCATGCGCGCACTCGATGAATGGCCGCATTTCGTAATGGGTGGCAAACACCCTGTAGAAGTACTAACGGACCATAAGAACTTAGAGTACTTTAAGACCCCGCAGAAAATTAATCCGCGACAAGCCCGGTGGATGACGGAACTCGCCGAGTATGACCTACAGCTCATGCACATCCCCGGGAAGACCAATGGAAGGGCCGATGGGCTTTCCCGAAGAAGTGACCACGGAAACGACAAGGATCACCTTGAAGGGCAAGTCGTCCTGAAGCCACACCTCTTCGTCCAAGAAAGGCTGCGATCCTCATTCTATACTGTAGTCAAGGGTATCACCCACGACGAAGTAAAAGAGAGGGTCAAAGCGGAAGCCGCTCTCTACGATGGAAAGGAAGGAGTAGAAGTAGGGGAAACGACCGAGGACGGTCTGCGATATAGGAGGGGGAGGTTAATTATCCCTCGGGACGAAGAATTAATCGGAAAAACCATTTCTTCATTCCACGATACCGTCTCAGCGGGACACTCTGGCACCGAAAACACATACACTGCCATACACCGACACTACTGGTGGCCCAAGATGCGTTCAGACATCCGCCAGTACGTCAAGGCGTGTATCAAGTGCCAGGCCGCTAAGCCGGACCGATCCAAACGCGCGGCTCCACTCAACCCGAACCCAACTCCAGCACACAACTGGGAGAACATTTCCGTCGACATGATCACGGGACTCCCCACTTCCAAGGGTCGCGACGCAATCATTGTAGTGGTAGACATGAAGTCAAAGGACTATATAGCTGTACCAACAACGACTAAACTATCGGCCGAAGGATGGGCCAACATATTCGTAGATAAAGTATATACACAACACGGACTACCAAAGAAATATTTAGCGACAGAGGACCACAATTTGTATCAGAATTCATAAAGGACGTATATCGTAGACTAGGCATACAGGGAAACCCGAGTACCGCGTTCCACCCACAGACAGATGGGCAAACGGAACGTATGAACCAGGAACTCGAGGTCTACCTTAGATTATTTATTAACGATACTCATACGAACTGGCCGGACTTACTCCCGCTGGCAAGCTTCGCGCACAAAACACACGTACACAGTAGCACGGGATATAGTCCCTTCTACCTTACGCACGGATACCACCCCTTCACAGGTGTAGAGGCGCCGGAACAAGAAGAGGGGGTAGCACAGGATTGGGTTGAACACATGCACACGATATCCAAACTCGCTTCACAGAACCTGGAGAAAGCTAAGCTACGCATGAAAGAGTACTATAATAGGAAACGAGCATCGCCACTATCGTACTCTGAAGGCGACTTAGTCTGGGTTGACGGCCGCAACATAAATATGGGCCACCCAACTAAGAAGCTTGACTCCAAGCGATTTGGACCGTACAAGGTCACCAAGAAGGTCGGGCATGGAGCGTACAAACTAGACCTCCCCGCAGACATGCGCGGGATATACCCAGTATTCAACGAGGTCTTACTCCTACCATACACACCACCCGCCTTCCCCAATCAAGACCATAGTAAAGTGACGGAAAGCGATGACGTTCGCAGGCCTCTCAGGATCCTCGAATCCAGAGAAGACCGAGGACGGATCGAGTTAGAAGTCGAGTGGTCTGACGGGACTAGAACATGGGAACGAAAACGAGGATTGGACCATTACCAAGAGCTAGTCACAAAATTCTTCGAAGCTAGACCATCCGCCCCAGGTAACCAGTGGAAAAACCGAAATACTGGCTGGGACCATTCTGAAACCAAATGGGACCCAGAATGGGAGGACTTCGAACGAAAAGCTCAGGAAATGGGACTCAGAAAAAACCCGAAGGAGTTCATCATGTACGACGACATAGACACTACACTTCTAATCAAAGGCAATATACCATTCTATGCCTATGAAAAGAAGCTCGTCGCTCGTAACTTCTGGTTTTCTCATCCACACACACGGGTCGTACAATACGGAATACGAGTCGGACAGCCGATAGAATCCACTATACCTGAATCGAAAGGATACTGGATCTACCCGGTTCTAAACACTCTCCAACTCGCAAACCCACACATTTGCAAAAAGACCGTAGACCACCCGTGTAATGTCGACCAAACTATGTACAAAGTGATTGCTGGGCGTGGGGACACGCAGCTAGAAGAGGGGGTACTGTCACAAGCCGATTTTCTCCAACTAGCTTGCGACTAGGAACAGCCCTTATCTTATCTAAGCGCCCGCCTATGCATCACGTGCAAGGACCCCGAACACCCCACACGTGCTTACACAGACCCCAGACACCCTTGTTGTGGCTCTACACCTACGATAGGGTTTACCATACTCTAAACGGTCTATTAGCTTACGTAATACTGTACAGTAGCCAAACATGTACAAACAACCTACGAGCATATATACCAGCCAGACGAGCAGGGAGCACCCCAGACTCGTCTTGGCCTTTGTTGCCTTGAGTAGCCTCAGACTAAGAATACGCTTTCACGCGAGTAATATTCCCCTGAGTAGTTGCTTAAGCTAGCGCTTGTGTCACCAGCGAGTCTGCCTTCAAAGCTTCATATTTCACTCGCAGAACACCGAAAGAGGACTTCATTGTCGCACGGGATTGTGGGCCGGCCTCAGGTGCAGCTACCGAGAGCCAGTCTGGAGGTCATACTCAGCCTCATCGCTAGCAGCCTGCCGAGCCTTGTTCCTTCTTATTTGACAAGTCCAGGCACCTACGTGACTCTCCTACAGGACGCTGTACTAAAGGCTTCGTTGCGTTCGACATGCAGCAGCGTCGCTTCGTATTTCTCAAGGATACTTGGTGTATCGATTCCAAGAAGGCAATCACCGAACGACAATTCTACGAACGCCTGTCAAAACACAAAATAGCGTACATCGCAACGCCTATTAGCGGAGGCGATGTGTATTCTGGGACACGTGTTCAGCAGACTCGAACACAAGAGTTCAACGGTAGCATTACCGCTCGTATACACTGTCGTCTCATGGTCGGGGGGATTCATCGTAAATTGGAAGATCTCTCGGAAGCGTATGCAATGGTGTACCATACGTTTGAGGCCGTGAAAAGTATGTTATGGCTTAGCCTGTAGCGTCAACGCTCTGCTGATCTGCTTGACCTAGGCCACGACGAAGCATATATGAAGGCACGAGTGATACATGGGGACGTCAGCCTACGTAACGTGCTCGTTGACGATGATCCTCCGGACGGGCGGGTGGACCGCGACGGAAACAAAATACCACGCGCGTTCCTCAATGACTGGGATCCTGCCAAATTCGCAGATGACGTGAACGCCGAACCTATGCAAAAGTCCCGCTCGGTGAGCTCGAGCTGTAATTCGTATCTGCGTTCAAGTAGATCTAGTAATTTTTCAAAGGGAACCTGGCAATTTATGTCGGCATTGCTGCTTCAGGACCCGACAAAGAAGCACGAGGTCTCCGACGATCTAGAGTCATTCGTATACATTATCTACTACTTAGCGGTTAGGTTTTTCCCCCATCCATCGCGATTCAACATTGAGAACGCGCTGAGGACCTTCGATGAAGTCTATGGCGACCAAGAGACGGAAACCCGTTATGGCGGAGCCTGCAAGCTCGACTTGATGGAATCTGGGAAGCCGATCTGCCGAATCGCCGGAAACCCTGGTTTTGATAACTTCCTCGTGGCACTCGCGAAGCTCTGCCAGGAGCATTACGCAGTGATCCAACCTCAGGTGGATAGGATTAGGAAGACAAACGAGGAGCCGCCCGTTGTTCCGTCCCTGTTTCCTGCCAAGATCGCACTACTGGACAGTGGTGATCCTTCCCAAGCACAAGGAAGCGGTATCCGTGGCCCAGGAGCGGAGGCCAGTATGGTCGCTTCAAGTGTACCCGGAGGTAATGCCTCCAACTCTAGTACGGATTTGCCACTTAGGAGCCTCAAAAGCCACGAGGATCTTCTTCGTGTATTCCGGCATGCATTATATGACAGTAATGAAGTATGGTCGCAGAAGAAGACGGAAGACCAAGGTGCAAGGTTCTCTTCATATCCCTCTTCCATCAATCGCTCCGCATTATCCACCTCCTCGAAACAAGAATCTACTGATGTAGAAGGTAGTAGAAAGAAGACGACGAAGCGGGTGAGCGCTACTAGAGAGCAGGGTTCCCCAGGAGCTGCGCCTTAGACCGACCCGGAAGATGTACCTTTGGTTTGAGCGGTTATACTTCAATCTACTCGACTGATGGTACGGTCCTCATCTTCAATTATGTCTGTATAGCATTGCGCGAATCTAAAGTTCGACATCATGTACAACTTGTCTTCTACTGATGACATAAAATGTGACTTGATCCCATACGCGCCGGATGATGCACTTGTGACCCAGCGTTGGCTGCGTCCGCAAGCAGCATGTATTACGTACTGCAATTGCAAAGCGTCGACATGATCCTCGCCAGTCTGAGGGTCTCACTCATAACGACGCATGCTGATTTTTACACGCCCGATTGTTCGATAGTGCTTATGGAAGCTCCTAGAATAAATTTTCCAAGGACCCAGAAGGAGCAATAGCTCCCCACTCCAGGCTCTTGCTGCGCACGAATATCCCGTCACCGCGTCTCTTTGCGACTATAGAGCCACGATTCGTTCAGAAAATATGTCATATCGAATGTTAATATGAAAGGTGTACATTGGCCGTATATTCCGCTCGTTGGCGAAGTCTCATGACTATTATACGTATGAAGGCCGTAAGTTGCCCAGTTTGTGATGCAAAATCGCTCTTACGGAAATATAAATCATTGTCCGATCCGATTCGTTGAACTAGTTGTGCGCTATGCTATTATACCGATGACATAGATTCCTATTGGTCTAGCATTACCATGAGCTATGATTAATTGCGGCTATGACTACGAGAAAGCATGGACGATGGCTTCGAAGGTTGTGAAGGTCACCATGTTCACTGGGATGGCGCTAGCAGCAGACAGATTAACCTCCGAGCAAACAGCGGCGTCGAACCGAAGGCTCCGTGGACGTACCGAATGAGCGTCGGCGCAAGTCCGCGAAAGAACACAGAAAGGCCCTCTGCGCGGTACGAAGCGACGATTGCCGACCACGTCGACCTGTACAGGTTATCGCGCGCAGCGCTGTGCGTGTTCTGCACGCGCGTCTTGACCACGTCAAACGGGAACGTGACCACCCAGCCCGCGATGCCTGCGAGCGCGCCCGCGACGAGAGTCGCTTGCCATGGAGGTGCGCGTGCGCCGGACCCGGGCGCGTGGGGCCAGTAGCGCACGGTCGCCTCGTATGCGAAGAAATAGGTACCGTAGCCGATATCCCGCAGCGCGGTGGCAGTGATACCGCGGTAGAGCCCCTGCAGACCGTGTTGCTTGAAGATGTCCGTGGCGACTACCCGTGCCGTTATCGGAGGCTGCAGAGAAGAAGAGCCCGCAAGGGCGGACTGCAGAGACTGCTGCCGAATCTTGATCAGCTCGGTGGGAGTGGTGATCACCCTTCGTAGTTGTGTGGTGGCAGTAATATTCGGGGTGAGTCCGGCTATGTGCTAGCTGTACGCAGGGCCACCTACGTAGCAATGATTCCACTTCCGGCGCCTGCTAGTGTGACCCGCAGCAAAGACGGAGGCAGATCATCTTTGCTTCCCCCGATATTGAGGAGCCACCGATATGAGGAGAATACCACTCCATTCAGAGGGGCCGCAGTCAACTTGTTACAGAGATAGATGCACAAAACGGGCGTTCAACATGCATGAGCTACCTACTGTGGGAGCATATCGCTTACCAACGGAGAAGATATGCCACGGTACAGACCAGTGATGCGCTCTTCACGTAAGATTGTGAATAGCGCATGGAATGTCGAAGCATATGTCCGTGCGGGTGCAGCATCCTGGAAGCGTACCTTTACTGCGGGAAACAGACGCGACTGTGATCAATGCTAGCGGGAATAGTTTAAATTATCGGCGGCAGTCTGCACCAGTATCAAATGGAAAGCCCACGGCAAGAGCGGCCATTCCTGGATGCAGAGCACTGAGCTATGGTGGGATGTAGCTCGACTTTGGGCTCACCAGCGACGGTCCCGGCACAGAAATCCAGTATGGGGTCGATCTCGGCTGTCATACAGCCATGCAGTGAGCGGTACAGTGCTCAACTTAGATGCACGCACGCGCTGCAGCTGTGTTGGTATCCTTGCTGTTCATACTGCTGGTACCGCTGGTGGTGAGCCTGAGACTACTAAGATCAGAGCAGATGTAGAGAGCTAAAGTCGAGGCAGCAAAGGGCAAGTCAACCGATGAGCAACAAAGTCAATGTGCTACGTCAGAGGAAATACAATGCTGAAGGATCGAGGATAGCCATGATCTAATCGTGGGAATCCCGTTGCATCATCGTCACTGGCCGGCCACAGCCTGCCACCTGCGCAGTGCCCAAGTCACTCGTGCACTCGAATACCCTTGACCACGACGAGCTGCTAGTCTCATCCAACCGCAATATCACAGCGACCCTGCACAATGTCGCTGCAGGTCAATCTGTCGAGCAGAGACTTGACGCAGGCATACCAGGATGTCCTGAATGGCCAGATAGATTGGGCCATGTTCACGTACGACAAGGGCTCGAACGATCTCAAGGTCCAAGCGACCGGAGATGGAGGGCTTGAGGAGCTTCAAGACGAGTTTTCCGACGGACGGTCAGTCCTATCCGAGATATTGACGCGTCGCTGTCTCACCTTGCGACCAGGATGCAGTACGCGTTTGCACGCGTCAAGGACCCCAATGTACGGCATGCTTTGCGGGAAAGATACCCAACTGCTGTGTTGACTTTCACCACAGAGCGAACTCCCGAAATTCGTCCAGATCAACTGGTGCGGAGATGGAGTCCCTGTAGCCCGCAAGGGTCTCTTCCATACACATTCGAGCGCCGTTGCGAACTTCCTGCGCGGGACACACGTCGTCATCAATGCACGCAATGAGGTAGCTCCTACTCGAATGCCCACATCTGTACTTCGCTTACCCGCGCGTTCAGTCGGATGTGACGCCCGAGCTGATTATGTCCCGCGTTGAGGCCGCATCGGGTGCCAAGTACTCTGTGCACAAGGAGGCTCCACGCAAATTCGAGCCGATCGCGCCAGTTGGTACGAAGTACACGCCCATCGGCCGCCCCGACATTGCTGCAATGAAGAGCGCGACTGCGCCTGCCCCGCCTGCCGCGGCGAAGCCCGTTGTGCTCAGCGCGCCCCGCCCGGTGCCGCTTGCCCCCTCACCTGCCCCTGGCCTGGGCAAGGTACCCGTCGCGAACAAGGCGCCGGCGGACGCGTGGCCTGAGGAGAAGCCTGCGCCTCCACCGGCTCCGCCGTCTATTACGCGCCCTGCGGTATTTTCTAGTGTGCCTCCGGTGAGTGCTGGTAGAGTTGGTAGAGTGCAGGCGGCCTCACATCTGAGTGGATGTGTGCAGCCTGCGCCGCGCTCTGTGCCACCTCCGCCAGCTGCAGCACCGGCACCGGCCGCGGCACCAGCAAAGGCCGAGGAGGAGGATGTGATCGGACCCGTCGGCACCGCATACACACCGATCAAACTGCAGCCCAAGAAGCTGGTGAACCCGTTCGCCTCTATGCAGGCGAAGGCACAAGCGGAGGCTGCTCAACCAAAGGCACAGCCTACTGGTGCGTCCGTTCCTTACTAGTGCAGTGCCATCTGGTTGATTAAATCGACGCGGGTTGACAGCCGGCAAGAAGCTGACATGGAGCGAACGTCAAGCGCTGGCCAAGAAACAGACTGAGCAGGAGGATGCTCGCAGTCGCGCAGCTTCCTTTGTCCCTCCGCCGCCTGCGGCACCTGCGTTCAGGGGTGTTCCCCCGCCTCCCGCGGCCGCTCCGGCGCCCGAGCCGGAACCGGAACTGGAGGAGGAGACATGGACGGTAGGCTCACTCAATCATGTGTTGGATGCATTTAGAGCAAGCTAATCTGAGAACTCTAGCCTCCACCTCCCCCCGCGCCACCAGCAGCAACGCGCCCGAGTATCCCCTTCACGGCGCGGCCCGCTATACCGGCAGCGCCTTCTCCTCCTCCCCCGCCACCGGCACCTGAGCCGGCATATGAGGAGGCTGTCGAAGCAGAAGAGGCCGCTCCCCCGCCTCCGGTAGGTACAAATTGTATATGGTATATGCAGCCAGATTTTACATCCTCACGTAGCCTCCGCCACCTCCGCCGCCACCACCGCCACCACCAGCGGCACCGGTCCATGCAGTGGCACCTGAACCCGAGCCCGAGCCCGAGCCCGAGCCCGAGCCCGAGCCCGAGCCTGAGCTCGAACCCGAACCTGCGCCGGCACCTGCGCCGGTGCACGCACAGGGAGAAGGGCTTTGCGCGGTTGTACAATTCGACTACGAGGTGCGTTCTGGGTTGTAAGCAACTAGAGCGTCAATGTTCACGCCATTTGGCAGGCGCAAGAGGATAACGAGATGGCGCTCGTCGAGGGAGAGCTCATCCAGCAGATCGAGCAGATCGACGAGGGTTGGTGGTCTGGCGTGAGTGCCGACGGCACGAAGAGCGGGCTCTTCCCTGGTGCGGCTAATGCCCGCTTCACGCATTCTGCAGCATGTCTGACGATTTACGCAGCGAACTACGTCGAGATTGTCGAACAATCTGCCCGTGAGCCGACGCCGCCGCCCGCCTCGCCGCCACCCCCTCCGCCGCCGCCGCCGCCGCCGCCGCCGCCACCGGTATGTGTCCAGGCTTGATCCTTAGCGCGCTGCTGTTTGGTCTCGGCATGCTGCGCGGCGTGCATCCTGACTGGAACGCTGACCTGACGATTGATTTTGCGTGTTGCGCCCTAGCCGCCCGCCCCTGCTGCGCCCGCGGCCGCTCCAGAACCCGAGCCTGAACCTGAACCTGAAGCCGAGCCGGAAGGCGCGGGTGTCATGGCCGTCGCGGTTTACGAGTGCGTGCCTCCATTCTTTGTTGCTCTGTGCATTTGAAATTGACTATCGACTATTTGGTAATTGACAATGCTCGACTGCTTGTGACGCGATGTGTGTGATGTGGCGGGTGCAGCTACGCGGCGCAGGAGGACAACGAGCTGTCGTTTGCAGAGGGGGACAGGATCTACGATATACAGGTGACGGAGGAGGACTGGTGGCAGGGGAAGGACGCGCATGGGAACGTGGGGTACTTCCCTGGTACGTGCGCTCGTACATGTTTTGCCGTGAGTGTGGGTGCTGACGAGGACGTACAGTGAACTATGTTCAGCTCGAGCAGTGAGCATGCATGACGCAGGCACAGGCGAACGGTACGGTACTAACGACGATCGAGTTGGTGTAAATGCGGGTAGTGGGATAACAGTGGAACTAATCTCATTCCATTCATCACCATGTCTGACGACGAATCTCGAATCTGTTCAGCACTTTCTCCAGTAGCCATCAGGGAGGACTTCATGATTCGCAAATGCGGCCCATGCACGCGTGCATGCGGCGCAACGTATGATTTGCGCGCTATGGCAGTGGTGTACCTAGGAATTGACGAATATCATCCTGACCTTGATGATGGTGAGGCTGCCTTCCATTTCATGAGCTGACAAAATGGCTCTTCTTGAGCTGAGTCAATGTAACTTGGCATCAGCTGCGCCGTTAGGCACTGCACAGACTGGTCCGCTGGGATTCAACGTGGTCACTTTGAGGAAGAATGTGAGTGCTTACATCGTTCACAGAATGCCCGAGCTGCGCGAACATTGTGCCAGATCTATCCACTCACTCTCGTGTGTTGTAGGGCCCGCAATCAATCCGGCAGCGGTCGTTGTGGCTATACGAACGAGAGATTTTCTAGATGGGTTCCTTTGTTTTACTGGGAATCCCCATCCCATTCGCCATCACTGCGAACATGTTGTTCGGATAGTGAAGAATTGTGATGTCAGACCGATCTGTACTTTGTTCGGCATCACGTCTTGTGCGAGCTATCAATGCGCCGGGTCCTGATAGCTCCTCTCCATAGTGGTCAATATACATCCCTAACTCTCAACAGTCTGCTAAGACGCGATGGAGGCTTTAGGTAACCAACCTATGTGCCATTGAGGAGAAGCGCGCAATGTTGGTATTGCCGCTGGTTTGATCAGGCTTGTGTCGTAATAGTGACTCGTACGCACGCGCTAATCATTGTGAGGGGAAGTCAAGGGAAGACTGATTTGACATCGCAGCATGGTAATGCAGTTTTGGCTTCTATACCTTGCTCTGATTTGTAGGACGGGTACACGCAGAGCCCTGGGTGGCGAGCATGCGTACCACCTGGAAGTGACCTCCCTCGTACGAGGTTCCCTCTGGGCCATCAAATGCGTCAAAAAGATGGAATGGCGAGTTGTCAACGAGTTCAACGCTGATGTTCGACTGCTTGTCGTTCTTGCAGTCTGAGGATGCGCTTGAAGCGTCAATGTCGGGCAAATTGATCGATACCTGGACTGGTGAGTGCTTGAACAGCAGCTACTCCGATCAGTCTTATGTCTCGGCGGTACAGGCTACCGAGCATGACGTTGTCCATTGTACCATAGGAACCAGGAACCTCCGCGATTTGGCTCAATATGCTGAGCGTTTGCACAGAGCGCCCCATCTATGAACGAAGTACTTCTGCAACTATATCATCGCGATGATCACCGCAATCAACAGTCCTTGATGGCAGCCGGCGAAATTCCGAATAAGCTGCTTAGAACACCGGATCATGCTGCAAGGACGTCGTTGGTTGTTCAGCCGTAAACCCGAGATGATATCCCGAAGCCAGGATCCTGTGGAACATGAAACTGTCCGATGGAAGTCACCGCGAGTGGACTAGCGAATTGCGGAGGAGTCACAGACCGAGCCTGCGATGTGTTTCAAGCTGCGTCTCTGGCTATGCTCGGCGCTGTACGGCGATCCCTTTCTTCTCCATCTCCATATCTTCTATAGAAACGCATCTTGATTAGGCAACTCCCTAATGCGGTAGCCACTGCCCATTGAAACCCGCCGACTGAAGCTCGAGGCCCTGGAGTTTGTCGTACCTCGGCTACGTCACGGTAACTCTACATTCCGTGCGAGAGCACGGGTTATCTAGCTAGTATATTTTGAAACCCGCACAAGGCGAAGCTCAACCCTGAATCCTACATGGCTCCTTCATGCACCGTCCACCTCCCTCAATCCCAGGAATACAAACGACTGCCTCATGACGCTTCTCTGGAAGCAAGGATCGAGCTCTCATATCGTAGAGCATGCGCGATTGCAAAAGCATACGGTAAGCAGATCATCGACTTGTTGTCGTGCGTTTCATTCACCTGGCACAACACTTATGATAGCTCTCACTGCTCAGGATGTTCTGTACATGACACCTAAGTTCTGGGAACTCCATACCGACAACATACATGCTCTCGATGGCGGTGCCTTCACGCTCCTCACAATTCAATATAATCTGGCAGGCGGGACTATAGCAGCATTTGTGGAGAGACGACCGGAGCTACGACCGCTCATGGACAAGATCATGAGGTTCGAGGTCTCGTGAGTCAATCCAACGAATATTACAAGACAATGTAATCATTACAGCTCGGGTATCTCCCGACAGCGCTCAATATCTACTCACCGAAGTGGGACATGGCTTGGGTGCTCCTAACTTAGAGACGACCGCGACACTCCTTGACAACGGAGAATTTGATCTACACACCCCTCACCCGAACGCACGGAAGTGAGTCGCGCTCCAACTTACGCAAATGGACACTGACTCCAAGCCAGATACATGCCTCCATCTGGTCCTTTTGGGAAATTGCCTCGGGTCGCAGTCGTATTCGCGCGACTCATAGTGAATGGCGAGAACCGAGGTATTCGTCCTTTCATTGTCCCTCTTGGCGACGGGAAGCAAATGTCCAGAGGCGTGACCACTCGGCAAGCAGCTTTCATTCGGATTGTTGGGGCTCGACCGCTCATCGGATGTCTAGTGTCATGCCTCAAAGAGGAGGGATCCAGCCCATCGACCACGCTATTACCTCGTTCGACCATGTCCGACTTCCGGCTACAGCATTGTTGGGATCACTAGCGAAGCCTGCCAACCTCCGGGCCAATTTCATCTCCTGTATTTGGCGCGTCTCCGTTGGATCACTGGCCCTTGCAACAATAGCCATTCCTCTCATCTCCGTCAACACCTATGTTGTTGCCCGCTACAGTCTTCGCCGGATCGTCACCGCATCAGATGGCACTCGCGTCCCAATCATGTCTTTCAGAACCCAGCAACTGCCGATCATGCACGCAATCGCCCAGGTTGCAGTGATGCGCGCACACGCAGATGACGCGGCCCGGATGTACCGGGATATGTCTATTGACCACCGCGTCAGGAGTGGAATCGCTGCCGCAGCGAAAGCCTCGATGACACACCACGCCTGGTCGAGCCTTGCGACTCTCACCGAGCGGATTGGCGCACACGGAATGTTTGAGCACAACAACATTCTCCAATCTGAGGTAGATTTCACATATTGCTCGTGTGCGGCTAGCGCTGATTCCTGTTGCAGCTGTTGATACGAGGCATCCGTATCGCGGAGGGAGACGTTTTAGTCCTGAGCATCCGTGAGCCTTATTCTCGCACTGATACTTAGTCACGATGACTAACAAGGACCTTAGGACTTGCAAACGAACTATTGCTTGGTCGATATTCGATGCCGAAGCCGAGGCATCCAGACTGTCTTCTTGCCCGCCACGAGGCCGGCCTGTTCTCCGAGTGCCGCTCTCTGCTTGCCAAGGCGGGCGGAAATCACCGTCACGAAAGTCTAGCCCGACTGCTGCTACCTCGCTGTTTGCCTCTCGTCCGGGCCATCGGACACCGGATGGCGTATGAGGCCGCGCTCGACGCCAATGTTCCTCGCCCACTGATTGACCTCTACGAGGCAGGCGTTATCCTCCTCGATTCAGGATGGTATGTCGAGTCCGCGGGACGCTCTCGCTGGGCACAATTTGAGATGGAGGACAAGGCGGTCAGTGCTGGTATGCCACACCTGGAGCAATACTTGTCAAGCCTCGGCGCAGAGGCATACGCTATATCGCCCATTCTGACTCAGAAGAACTGGGAGACATTCCTGGATGAGATGCCGACATACATTGGCAAGGCTGGGCTATCGCTGCTATCAACGGCAGTGCCTCAACATTCCAAGCCAGTCGTTGTGCAGGCCCATCTATGATATTATTTGTACTCAGCTGTGCGTCACGTATGAGCATTTAATCCTTGAAAATGATTAACACACGCGTTCTCCTGTACCTTCTGCACGTATCAGCTATCCACTATCGTACTCTTGCCGTAACCTGTAAAAAGTAGTATAGAGAGGTCATCGTCTGCGTGGGCCGCCGTCTCTCCCAGAAGCTTGGGTCAGGGCTCGGGTGCCTGTGGCTGGTAACGCTTCACGCTGTCCATCTCCACCACAGTGACAAAGACAGCTGTGGTATAGAGAAAATCTTATGCATCTTTTATTGTGTCCAATCACTTATATATTCACAGTCGCTTCGAGCTTGGACTGCAGTGGACCTATTCAAGCAAATGGCGCAAACACAGCATTCGCATGCGCCAGTCACAAGATGTGCCCCTATTGGGGCGACGTGAGATATGCGTAATAGACCAGCTGAACGAGCCTCTAGAGATTTATACTAGTTCGATGTCGCACTGGAGCTCTAAGTGGTCCTGAGCCCAGTTTCATAGGAATGCAGCCTTCTTTGCGCGAACCTTATCCCCCGTAGCAGAAGTCCAGCCCGTCCTGGCCGGCCAGGTGATTTAAAGTATCAATAGAAGAACGTTTGAGACCTTCTTCCTGCTACGACTTATGTCGAATGTTCAGACATCTGTGTGCTGAACTGCATTGTTTGTGCGGACCAAGTCCACAGGCTGTTCCTCTATATCCAAACTCCTACACTTTCTCGGGTATGGAGCACTTCGCTGCACGGCTGATCATGAATTCGGGTTCTTGCACCAGATTGGGGAGGGGCAACCCCGCCTAGAAATCTGTCCTGAGCTTATCACTTTGGAGCCTGAATTACCCCTTACAAGGGATTTTGACGCTGAAATTGTGATGGTGGCGCTTTTGACGCTGGTACCGCTTGAGGTCCAGGGCGTTACTCTAGGATATTGATGTCACTAGTAGTACCTATGTACGCTATCAGCTGCAGCTCAAGTAGTGTACAGATTATATGATCCCAAGATGTAAGTCATGCAAGGATAGCTGTTAAGGATGCCGTAAGTCATTTACTCTTTCCATCTCCATCTCAGTATCAGTCTCGGATCCCTCGCCAATATCAATTCTGAGAGCCGCTAATTTATCTGCTTTTTGCTGTAGGTTCTGTGAAGGAGGTATCAGCTTCTCTGAATCATATTGACGATGCCGCTCGCTGAAGATGAGAGCGCGATGTTTTGGGCATGAGATTTAAGGAAGGAAAGCCGGATTTCTAGCACACTGAGAAATAGAGGCAAGTCTTCAGCACTGCGTTGTCACGTAAACACCCGCAGAAACAATGTGACTTGCTATTAATGCGACGCGACGTGACTTGCGATGCGCCTGTACATGTGGCGTTGACATCCTGTTTAAGAAAGAAAGTGCATGTCGCATCTCCTTGCCAGAATATTCACTGTCTCTGAACAACCCGTGCTATTGGTTGAAGAACTATCTCATTCTATTTTGTATCTCCATCATCAACTCTCTAAATACTCTCATGCTACCCTTGCTAGTATCATGTAGATCTACAGTCTTTCAAAGCTGTACTCCGATGTTTTGATGGATTGCTATCTCCTCCTAGGATATTCAGCTGAAGTACATCGTAAGTATCTCAATCATTTATCTTCTCACTTCTCAACAAATCATTTGGAGCAGAATTTCGTTAAACTTCAAATAGCTTGCGCTGTGGTACACTCAATGCAGGGTTTTACACAAAATAATTTATGTATGAGAAATTGTTCTTTAAATCATTCGTACCACTTTGTCTCACCAAGACGAAGCATGGATAATTTTATCCGGGGAGCCTTTACGTCTGTACCATCTCACTGTGCGCGCTAAGCTCGTGCCAGGTGCAGGTCCGTCACCGGGGGCATTATCTGATGACTTTAAAGATGTTGGTATCATTTGAATAAGTGATCAAATGCAAATATAATGCATTGGTTGATAACATCGTGAGAAACACATGACCTCAGCTAACCATTGGCTGCGTAAAGATCCAGACACCGGGGGCGTTATCTAATGAAGATATTACATAAGCAATCAATGCATTAGGTTCGCATTTGATCACTTATTCAAATGATACCAGCATGTTTCCGACAAAGTCATTAGATAATGCCCCCGGTGGGTGCAGCACTGTTGTGGCGCATGATAGACGCCAGACATCCGGAGTTTGCCGCTTCCCTACGGTTGCCCCTCCCCAACCAGATCATCCGATCGCGATCGCTCTTCCACCACATGATATTAGGCGCTATCATCATTGAAGATGCTGCCTGTAGTACCAGATTACTTGTTGCGATGGAGGGACAGTATGCTTTACTCAAAGTTTGGACTCATGGTACTCACCAATGATTAATGATTCTCAAGACTAGAAATGTGAGTGGTATGCCTAATATTGAAGGCAGGGGATCCGTCCCAACAGTAGTACAACCTCTCATGGCATGTGGCGGGTCCATGCATCCAGTGCACAACTCTTCTAGGCGAGCGAGGTCATTCATTACCAGTACTGGTACCCTATCAACAGAAAGCATAGACATCATGTGGTTCATCGTTTGATCATCGAAGCTATGCACTCTTCAGCTTATGGCATTCTATTGTCGATCTGAGAGAGCTTTGAGTGCATCAGCCACAAAGCTTCGGGGCGTTGGCTATATGAATACATGCAGGCCGCAGCTTTATGTATGGGGCTCAATTGAAATGTTATCCTGACCGAGAACTGAGGAGTATAGATAGATCAACCCAATGAAGGCGAACAAGTAAATCGGACTGCGAGAACAATTTGTACCAAATCTCAGATACCCATGCATTTGGGCTTTCTTTAATCACGGTACGCGATGAGACACTGTGTTCATGACTAGGTGCTGATATATGGCTATTCATTGCGGCATATTTTAGCAGGGTTGCCCTCATGATATAATCATGGTATGAATCCGATCCGAAATAAAGAGCAAGGCAATCTCGAAATCTCATAAGCGCAAATGCACAGCCCATACGCTTTATTCCGACTTCAACAATATATTATCCGGAAAGGTAATAAGCGAATGCATCAGCGTTTGCACTCCGTAAACACCCAGGTACTGCCACGTTCAAACTCTTACAAATGTACAGAAGTTCATAGATTCCCTATGGTACAATTTACTGTTCAAGATCAGCTCAAAAGCAGCGTAGAGCACATACTATATGTAGCTTGTATCATTATGTTATGCATCTCACAGGCGAGCTTTTTCAACAGCCATCGCTGGGTGGTGAGCTGTGGGGGAAACGAGACACAACTCTGCATCTCCATGGAATTTTGGCAGATCCATCAAGAACTCCTCCCAACTCCGCTGCGTGAGAATAGGCGCAGCTGCATATGGCTCTGCATGCAGTCCTCCAAGATACTCCTCTAGATGTTGCATAGCCGCGTCAACCGCCTTACCCTCCATTTCTAGCTGCATGTAGCGCGGTAGCCTCCCCGACTCTGCATACCACCCTAGATCGAGCGTGATCGCTTTGGCTTCATATAGGTCAAGCAGTGGCTGAGGAACCTTGGCATCCAATGCGGCTTCATATGCCATGCGGTGACCTATCGCCTGTACTAGGGGCACGCAGCGGGGCAAAAATGCCTGTGTAAAGTTGATATCGCGGTGTCTCCCGCCAAATCTGTCCAGTAGGGTGCGACACTCAGCAATGACACCGGCCTCGTGACGTGCTAGGAGACAACATGGGTGTCTTGACTTTGGCATCTCGTAGCGGCCAAGCAGGAGCTCGATCGCTAAGCCTGATCAGTGGCCAGATCAGTATATGGGACACCATTGGTATAAGGATCAAGTACATACGGATGCTCAGTGCAGTCACGTCTCCCTCAGCTATGCGGATCCCTCTCAAAGTGAGCTATGATTTGCTTGGTTCAAACGAACTCGACTGGTACCCAATCTACATACCTCAGTTTGCATAATGTAATTGTGCTCGAAAAGGCCATGAGCGCCGACTCGTTCTGTGAGAGCCGACATGCTCGACCACGCATGCTCTGTCATCGATGCCTTCGCGGCAGCGGCAATACCGCTACGGACATTCTGGTCGATGGATGTGTCCGCGTACAGCCTCACGGCCTCCTCCGCATATGCGCGAAGCACATAGCACTGTGCGATCGCGTGCATGATCGGGAGCTGCTGCGTCCGGAAGGACATTATAGGCACCCTCGCCCCGTTAGCTCCCGTCACTGTCCTCCAAAGACTGTAGCGAGCCGTAACATAGGCGTTAACAGCCAGACACGGAACGGAGAAGATGGAGACCAGAAGCGATCCGACCGAGACGCGCCACGTACACTTGAGGAAGTTCTTCCGCAAGTCGGCCGGTTTGGCGAGCGATCCCAGGAGAGCAGCGGAAGGCAGCCGTACGTGATCGAAAGATGTCACAGCATGGTCGACGAATTGTACGCCTCCTCGTCGTGGCAAAAGCCTACGTAAAGTCGTCGATGAGGTTGTTAATCAGAAGGTCAGCGAAGGCGTACCGCGAGGAGACGCCTTTGCACATCTGCTTGTCATCGCAGAGGGGAACAACAAATGGACGTATGCTTCTATCTTCACCGCCAACCATTAGTCTGGCAAAGACAATCCCCACTCGTGGTAGTCCTGCAAGGGGTCCAGTGGGTGGCATGTACCTATCCATATGTTCAGCTGCGCTTCTGGTGCCAACTTCAAGGCAAGACTCACTTGCATGCGTTGATATTTGGAGTGTGCAAGTCGAACTCTCCGTTCGGACGAAGCGTGGCGATTGTCTCTAAATGCGGAGCGTCTAGACCATGGCCTACCTCGGTGAGAAGATACTGAGCTCTACCATCCATGTCAGATTGATGAGGGAGCACGGCGAGACTGGCTTACGATATGTCGAAGTTCAATATCTGGTCCATGAGCGGCCGCAACTCCGGACGATGTTCGACAAATGGGGCCAGAGTTCCAGCAGCTAGATTGAACTGAATAGTAAGGAGGGTGTATGCGCCGTTGTAGAGGACGACTCTGTTATCCATGTGAAGGCTCAAGAACTTTGAGGTGAGATGGAGGACGTCATGGGTCGTGATCCCTTGTATGGAATTTGATTAAGATGCGATCGTGTGGCATACCAGAGAACCAGACGCACCTGAGGCTCTTGCGATCTCGCGCGCTGTGCGATATGATGATTTGATCTCCTTGTCCGATAGCATACTATCGGCGAGGCTGTCATACTTTGCGAGGTCTCGTACCTGAGAAGTGGTACTGAACTTCATATCTAGGGACAGCAGTTTCAGGAGGAAGGTGACCCAGTCCTAGCGGTGTAGGGACATCGGATGGTCGACTTTTAAATGCACGTCCGTAATGGCACAGTGCCATGGCACATCGCTATGACCTGTGATTGTGTTGAAATTGAAGTCTTGATCGCGCCTGCCTCAGAGCACAAGTCATTGGTCAGTCCGGCTGTGTCGGAGTATCTCTATAGCTAGCGAATACGCGATATATGAATGCACGCTCGAAGTGCTGTCATTGCCTCCACTATGCGTCGACGTTGGCACGTATACGTCATCACAGCTATTTCATTGATGGGAGGCATATTCTCAGAAGTCGCGTCGACTCTGATAATCTCTCATGGCAGCCAAATGCATTGGCCCGTTGTAGCGCTGCGCGGAAGCCAGATGCCGGCGCCGCACCGCATGGAGGAATTGAGGGGGGACGCACAGTAGTCGACGCCTTGTGTCGAGCTTGGGGCTCGAGCAGCGAGCGTAGGGCGATATACGCCCGAGTGCCGGCGGCGAATACACCTTGGCCTGCTTCTGAAGGGTGCGCGGAGCCGATGGTCGGGTGAGCGGTGCGCTGCTCATAATACGGCCGACTTGTGCAGGATGCGGAGGCAGGATACTAGTAGAAGCAACCTCGCTTCGCTTGTCTGCATCTTCAGGTGGCAACGACCGTGAGTCTGATCCGTTCAGAGGGCACCTCCAGCGCGGAGTCGTGCGGGCGGGCCGTCGTGCAAGTATGCGTAGCGGTGGGCATCGCGCGCTGTGGCTGCAGCGCGGCGTGGGCCGTCGACACTGGTAAGGCCGCATTTTGTGCTGACGCTAGTACTTGCGAGGCACAAGGTTGTGTCGTGCGGAGGCGGAGATTGTCTGGCTGGCGCTGGTATCGCGCGCACTGCAGCGTCTGATAACGGCTCTGCGCTGACTGCCCTGTACGAATCATGCAAGTTCGAAGTGAGTATATAGCGCCCGGAGCCGCCGCGTGCCGACGACATTGCACGAGTGCAGCTTCGCCGCAACATTGATGTCGGACTGCCGGTCTATAGGCCATCGCACCTTCATCAAGATCTGCTCCTACTGCGCTGCTCGGTGCTCTACACAGCTCGTGATCGACCTCGTTCACGACGCCACTTACACAAAGCCAAGACATCCTCCCGCTGGCAGGATCTGTGGCGCGATCGGTTTGGCATGTCAAATTCCTCGATCGGCCCAGCGCTCGCCGGACGCAACGGCTGGACCGGGCGAGGCGCGTCCGACGTTGTCACCCGTCGTGTCGACGACATTTGCGGGATCAGCAAATTATCGAGGGCCCCGTTGCAAGCGGAGAGCGGCGCATGCCTGCGGAGGCTCCACCTCCGGATTTGCGCACCCCCGCGCGTCTGTACGTAGGCGTGCGAGTCTAGAACGCTCTGCGGTCCTGGCGGCGTAGCACTCTTTCGGTCGCACGCGCGGCGGTGGTGCTCCACGCCTTCCCCCGATCGGTGGCGCGTTGTCAGATGTGTGCGCGATGGGCTCGAGGGAGCGTGCGGGGGGGAGAAGGCGTGTTGCATCGCGCAAAATCAAGCTGCACGAAGTGTTGAGAGCTGCTCGCCTTGGAATGAATTTTAGCGGACCGTCGGTCGGCACGGTCGCTGCGTGACGTCGGTGGTGGGGTCGCGAAGCGTGTTGCGTGCCTGAGCTTTCCCAGTGGACTATAGCCGCGCGCGTACCTATTGGTGGTGCGGGATTAGCTGTGGACGTCATGCTGTGGTCAGTGGCTGCGGTGACGAGCATCAAAATCAGCCGTTGGAGCGGAGTGTATGTGGGGATGCAATATGTGGCATTCATCCCATGGTTGTGGAGCAATGCATTCGGGGCACGCGACGCTGCCCCCGATATAGCACGGGGTCAATAAGGCAAAACATGTGCAGAGAAGGCGCGCCCGGCGAGGCGTTGTGTCTCGCGAATCGTCATGTTGGCAGCAGGCAGCACACGGGTGCCGGGCGTAAACGAGATCAGCACACGCGATCGGGAGCGGCTCATTGTGGCCGCACTGGCCGGTGAGTGCACGGCGCGGGCGCGGCGGACGGGCGCTGACGGCGTGCAGCGCGGGAGAACGCGTACTCGAGCAGGGGGCACCCGCCGTTCCGGGTCGGGGCGGCGCTGCTCGCCGCGGACGGGCGGGTGGTGGCGGGGGCGAGCGTGGACTGCGTGTCGTCCGGTGAGTGGCGCGTGCGCGGCGTGCTGCGTGTGCTCGCGGTGCTGCGTGTGCTCGCGGTGCTGCGTGTGCTCGCGGTGCTGCGTGTGCTCGCGGTGCTGCGTGTGCTCGCGGTGCTGCGTGTGCTCGCGGTGCTGCGTGTGCTCGCGGTGCTGCGTGTGCTCGCGGTGCTGCGTGTGCTGACGCGGGGGCAGGGGCCGTGTGTGCAGAGCGGACGGCGATGGTGGCCGCGGTGGTGAGCATCGGGTCGCCCTCGCAACGGCGGGGATGCGTGCTGATGTGTATAATTGACACAGAGCGAGGGCATGCGCGCATTCCGCGCGGTGGCGATCGCGAGGTGAGCATGCCGGCCGGCGGCTGGGCGCAGGCTGAGCAGCCCATAGCGACGTCCCGCAGCCCGTGTCGCCGTGCGGGCTGTGCCGGCAGGTGCTGGACGAGTTCTGCACGCGCGAGCTCGCCGTGCTGCTCGTCCCGGGCGACTACCGCGCGCGGGTGGGGGCGGGGGACGCGGGCGGGGGCGTGCGGGTGCTCGCGCTGGGGGCGCTGCTGCCGATGGCCGACGGGCCGTTCAGCAGGATGTACGTGAGAACATGCGTGCCACTCCACCCGCGCTAGTCTATTTCGGGCCCATCACCCGCGAGGCGCCCGTGCTTATATTCTGCCCGCCTGCGCAACGGCCTGCAGTTGGTCCCGACATGCTGCCCTCACTACCCCTCCTCCTCGCCGCGGCACTCGCGCCCTCCGCCTCCGCCCTCACGCCCATCGTCCGCAAGGGCTCCTTCCTCTTCAACTCCGCCACCGGCGACCGCTTCTCCCTCAAGGGCGTCGCCTACGCAGGTCCGCAGCCGCCCGTTCTCACATGCCGTTTTTCTGACCCGTCCCGCAGCCAACTATGGCGCCGACCAGCAGTCCTCCGTCGCCGCCACCGGCACCGTGAGCGCACTCGACCCCCTCGCAAATGGCGCGGGCTGCGAGCGCGACATCCCGTACTTCAAGGAGCTCGACATCAACATCATCCGTGTCTACCAGGTCAATGCCACGCTCGACCACAGCACGTGCATGTCCGCCCTCAACGACGCAGGCATCTACGTCCTGCTCGACCTCGCCACCCCCATAATGGCCATCAGCTCGACCTCGCCCTCGTGGAACACCGCCCTGCTCACCTCCTACGTCGAGACGATCGAGGCCTTTGGCAGCTACGACAACGTGTTTGGTTTCAACATCGGTAACGAGGTGGTAAGTCGAGCGCCGTTTCACCACATGGCGCCCGCTGATCGCCGCCCGCAGATCAGCAGCCTTCCGAACGACGATGCCGCGCCGTACATCAAGGCCGCCGTCCGCGACATCAAGTCGTACATGCGCGCGCACAACTACACCCAGCTCGTCGGCTACACCGGCACGGACTCGCCCAACTCCCGCGTCGCGCTTCCGTACTACCTCGCCTGCGACGAGGACACGGGCTCGATCTTTGACTACTGGGGCCTGAACATCTACGAATGGTGCGGCGACAGCTCCTTCACCGCCTCTGGCTACCAGGCCCGGACGGAAGAGCTCGCGAATCTCGGAATCCCCGCCTTCTTCTCCGAGTACGGATGCAATGAGGTCGAGCCCCGCACTTTCTCCGACGTTCCCGTCCTCTACGGCTCGGACATGTCCGGCGTCTGGTCCGGCGGTATCATCTACGAGTACATCGAGCAGTCGAACGCCTACGGCCTCGTCAACATCTCCTCTGACGGCAGCTCGGTCACCACCCTCACCGACTTCACGAACCTCAAGAGTCAGTACGCGACCGCGACCGGCTCCTCGCTCGCCCTGGCGTCGTACACGCCCTCCATCACCCTCCCGGACGCGTGCCCGTCGGACAACAGCAGCTGGCCGGTGAGCACGAACCTCCCGCCGACGCCCAACAGCGAGGAGTGCTCGTGCGTGAACAGCGCGCTGACGTGCGTGTCGACGTACTCGGAGGGCGACTCGGCGATCGGCACGGCGCTCGGCGAGATCTGCGGGACAGACTCGAGCGCGTGCGATGTGATCGCGGGGAACGGCACGCTGGGCACGTACGGCGCGCTGTCGATGTGCGACTCGCTCACGCAGCTCAACGTCGCGATGGACGTCTACTACAACTCGCAGGGCCGCGACGCGACCGCGTGCAAGTGGTCGTTCGCGACGCTCCGCAGCAACTCCATCTCGGGCACCGCCGCCGCGGCGAGCGCGACCGCGAGCTGCATCAAGGCGGACGGCTTCGCGGCGTCGACGGGCGTACCGAGCGCGACGACGACGCTCGCGGGCGCGACGACGCGCCCGATCGTTAGCACGACCGCGACGGGCACGGGCACGGGCGCGAGCAACAGCAAGAGTGGCGCTGCGCCGCTGCTCGGCGCGCAGGTGCCCGCGGCCGCGATGTTCGCGAGCGCGCTCGTCGGCCTCGTCGGCGGCATCTTCGCCGTTGCGCTCTGAGGGCCCGCTGGATGCCGGAAAAGCCACTGCGGCGGCACCGCGTGCCGCCGAGACACTGGCCGCCCACGCTTGATCTACGAATACTCACCGCCAATCTTGAATTCTCTCGCATTGCTTGTCCGGACTGCTCTCGCCGATGGACCTCTGTTGTCTGTGCATACTAGCCACATCCGATCGTTTTAGTCACCGCCGATACCTGCTCGGATACACTCCCTCGCGTTGCGTTATACCGTACTTTTATTTCCGTCCCGGATATTATTGCTGGCGTAGTAGCACTAGTGCTACTGTAACAGGCCGTCGTATGACATCTGCTTTCTCTGCTGATTGCGGCGCGTGTGGCTGAGTGCATGGTGATGAGTGTGATCAGGCGACTGAGACGGACTGGGCGTGAAGCGGGAGCGGCTGACAGCCAGATGGCATGTGCATCTGCATCGCCCGAACGGTCGGGTGGCGAACTGCCGCTCTGACCACCACGACCGGGCTGCTCATCGTCGGCAACGATGAGGAGCCGCGGCGCCGCGTTCCGCCCACGTGTCGAGTAGCACAGTATTATGGCGAGTGGCACGGAACACGGGTGGTAGCCTGCTGCGACGAGCCGCTTTAGGGCTTTGCGCGTGCCACCACCCGCGCTATCGGGACTGCCCTGACCCTGCTGGTGAGTGCCCTGCCCGCTCCTCCCAGGTCGCCCTCACCGCCCACAGCCCAGCGACACCGAACTGCTGCACACGAGCAGCAGAGATCCGAGTCATCCCCGCCGCGATCCGGCCCATCTGCCCATCCGCCGCCATGGACCCCGCCCCGCCGCCGCCGTCCCCGCCGCACGCCCGCACGGTGCCCGCGCTCCCGCTCGAGATCTGCGAGCACATCCTCGACCACCTGTGGGACGCGCGGGGCGCGCTGCGCGCCGCCGCGCTCGTGTGCCGCGCGTGGGCGCCCGCGGCGCGCTTCCACCTCTTCGGCACGCTGCACGTCGCGTCGCGCGAGGCGGGCGCGGCCGCGCGCGCACAGCTCGCCGCGCTCCCCGCCGTCGCGCCGCGCGTGCGCACGCTCGTCCTCCGCGACTTCCGCGCGGCGGACCTCCTCGCCGTCCTCCCCGCCGTCGTGCGCGTCGTCGTGCGCGCGCCCGCGGACCACTCGCCGTGTGCGCTCGGCGGCGCGGAGGGCGACGCGCGCGCACCGGGCGCGGGGGAGGGTGCGGCTGCGGGCGATCGGAAGGGAGAGAAGGAGCGCACCGCGGAGGGAATGTGCTTCCCCGGCGTGCGCACGCTCGAGCTCGAGCGCAAGCGCGTGCAGTGGGCGGACCTCCAGCGCATGCTCGCGATGTTCCCCGCGCTCGCGCGCCTGCGCCTGCGCGACGTCGTCGGGCTCAAGACGCCGTACGCGCACTTTTTGCGCGAGCGCGAGCGCGCGCGCGAGAAGGAGAAGGAGAACGCGGGCGCGCGGGCAGGCAGCGCCGGCGCAGTGCGGCTGCACGTGCCGGTGCTGAGCGTCGCCGGCGTGGACGCGGACACGGTCGCGCTGCTCCTCGACGGGCTGAGCGCCCCGCAGATCGAGCGGATGGAGGTCGCGCTCGGCGCGCCGGCGGACGTGGACTGGCTCGTCGACGCGCTCGCCGCGCCGCGCGCGCTCGAGCACCTCGCGATCACGTACGAGAACCGGATGCGGTGGGACGGCGCGTTCGGTGAGTGGCCCGCGTCCGTGCCCCGCGCCTGCTCACCCGCGCGCGCGCAGTGTCCCGCCTCAGGGCGGCGAGCGTCCCGCCGAACGCGACGCTCCGCTCGCTCGAGCTCACGTGCCGGTACACGCGCTGGATGGAGTCCACGCGCGCGCCGACGCACGACGTGCTCCCGCTCCTCCTCGCGCACGTGCACCGCGCGCACGCGCTCGCCGCGCTCACGCTCCGCCTCGCGCTGTACATGTACGACACGGACGACTTTGCTGCGATCGACTGGCGCGCGCTCGACGCGCACCTCGCGCGCGCGGCCCGCGCGCGCCCGCAGCTCGTCGTCCGCCTCGTCGTGCTCAACAGCGTCAACTACCCCGGCTGGACCGCGGACGCGATGGAGTTTGTCGCGCCCAGGTTTCCGCGCACGCGCGCGGCGGGGGGCAAGTTTGGCGTGCGGTGCGAGAGGGGCACGGAGTGCATCCGGCGGCCGACGCGCGAGATGCGCGAGAGGTGGTTTTAGGGAGGGGTGCGCCGGGGTACCGGGATGCTTATGTTATTTTATTTGCGGCGGACATAAGGCGGATGGAATGGGCTCGTTGGCTTGATGGAAAGGTGCATTTGTATCTATCGTTGTGCGTTGGCCGTTATTGACTCGGTGAGGGCATGCCAAACATAGTGGCGCTGCGAGGCCAGAGAGTGGCGGGCGCGCCCCAAGGATCGTCAACGCAGATCCATATTCTAGAACTTGATATATGCTAATGGATTCTGGACAACATGCACGAGATAGACTAGACCGTCAGAGCGCGAAGGAATGCGAGGAGGCGAATCGAAATATGCGGACGCTCGTGTACTAGGAGGCTATGTGGATGATCGCATGTCGGGATATACCCTCAGACTGATATTACTCACGACTGACCACTTACGTCGTATAAACGGATGGTTGATCTTCGAGCTAGAAATCTCAAGTACAGAAGATGCACCGAAAGAACATCGAGAGCTACTGCAAAGGTTGGAAGACGTGTCTGATCTGACAGGAAAATGCCCAACAGCGTGGCCGAGGAACTGAATGAGGTAGTAGATAGAACGAAATGAGATGGGAGCTGCGTCGTTTGCACAGGCATGTTCGCGATCGCTATACTCGAGAATATAACATCGCTGTTGCTAGCACTAGCGTTGCGCACTAGTTCTCTGTGTATCTCAGACACGGGACTTCATGGGTGCTTCTACCTGGTCAGTTTTAATATTACGGTAGATACTCCAAAAACATGAATAAGACGACTAAGGAGACTGCCTATTAAACAGTGTATACTAGGCCCGTCGCAGCTCACACATTTCAGGTTAACCAGAAGGATCAGTCTTGCGACTGTGAAGATGATCGTGGAGTAGAATACCGATGGGGCAGAAACTGATGACAGTCGAGTGGAAAGAAGTGATCTGGATGCCATGTCGATGGACATGTTAGTTATGAAACGAATAGGCTTGGAACGCAACCAATGACTACCGGAGCGGAAATTATGTTACCTGCGTGCCTTTGATGGGTCGTGTTGATCTTGACAAATTCGGTTCGTAAAGCGTAATCATCATCCTCCATGACGGTCTCCGAGCATTTCATTTTGTGAGTCACGTCAATATCAAATTGATACATAAGTAGGGTCCATATTCAAGGCCTGGTATATTGTTCATGATGCGCTCTGCTAAAGCGCTAACAATGTAGCCAGCTGGGTGCTTTGAACGGGCCAGACTAGCGGTCTAGTGAGTCTCCGATGACTCGGAGACATATGCTCAGCGCTGTTCAGCGGTTTCTACGAGCTCCACCACTGTGCGGGGTAAGGCGCGGATTCTCCGAGGGGTACATCAGTAGAAGCGACGTGGTCGTGATCGTGCTTGTCTCAATAATCTATATAATCTACGGATGGTTACGCGTAGTGTTGCCGAAGTTCAGTTCGGTTCAGGTTCAGGGGGGTCTGGGGCTGAACCTAGAACCGAACCGACTGCAGGGAGCCCGAACCGGAACCTGAACCTGGACTGAACCTGCTGAACCGGTTCAGCAGGTTCAGTTCAAGGTTCGAACTAGGTTCGGACCGCTAAGTCACTTGCTTTTATAGTGTGTAAAAATAATATTTTGGACACCAACTCTGGGTACCTTTCTATGTATACCAATCGTATACCTCATCTCCAGCAATATTGAATCCACTAGAATAACTACACTTCAAGTTTTGCAGTGCCTCAAGTATCCATTTGGTTGTTGGAGCGCACAATCTGTCGCGCCGACACTGCGCGGCCCCGCCCGCATCAAGGACCGACTTAGTACGTTTATAGTGTCTGTGCCTTTCACATTCCGGATCGATACGTTTTTTGTGGCGTCCCTTAGCTACCGTAGTCCTTATCTGGTTACTTAGCTGCCCACTACTGTTTTACCGCCTTTCCGTTTCGTCCCGCACGTTTCGCTGGCACCGTAGAGTACTTATACCGCTGCCTGCATCCGCTGACCCTCAGTCTTGCACTCTTGCCCGAGCGCACGGTACTGAGGGTAAGCACAATACCATTACGTCGCACTATGTTCGTTACATTGATTGCACTCCTGTATTTAGACATACGTCGTCTACCTACAGGTACAGATATATTAGTCTTGCACTCTTGCCCGAGCGCACCGTACTGAGGACATATGTCGTCTACCTACAGGTATTTGCCGTAACACGCACGCGCTCTCATATTGGTGTCTATCGGGCTGCTGCATTCTGAAGTGGTTCTTAGTCTTCTTAAGAGTGGTAAAACATAATTTGTTGATGCACAATATATGAGAGCGCGTGCATGTTACGGCGAATACCTGTAGGTAGACGACGTATGTCCTCAGTACGGTGCGCTCGGGCAAGAGTGCAAGACTAATATATCTGTACCTGTAGGTAGACAACATATGTCTAAATACAGGAGTGCAATCAATGTAACGAACATAGTGCGACGTAATGGTATTGTGCTTACCCTCAGTACGGTGCGCTCGGGCAAGAGTGCAAGACTGAGGGTCAGCGGATGCAGGCAGCGGTATAAGTACTCTACGGTGCCAGCGAAACGTGCGGGACGAAACGGAAAGGCGGTAAAACAGTAGTGGGCAGCTAAGTAACCAGATAAGGACTACGGTAGCTAAGGGACGCCACAAAAAACGTATCGATCCGGAATGTGAAAGGCACAGACACTATAAATGTTTGTCACAAGAAAGTGACTACGTAAGTACACCTTTCGTTTCATGGCTAAACCCATAGACTACGGGTCCTAAGGCACCTCCTTAAAGCCCTTAAGGCTAGTAGCCACCCCCGCGCCCCTTACCGGACGCGTAGGGCCTTAGATACACGGTCGTAGGTAGACACGTGATCATAACGCGTAGGCAGGTGACCGCGTAGCGGCACCTGATCTATAATGACTAGCGCCCGGGCTCTACAGCAGTGCCAGGGGGCTCATGAGTTCACAGGGTCCCAGAACCTGGGCCCTGGATATTTAGTATACCCTGCTAGGCCCTTATGGCTTAGCAGCTTTGGTTGCTATGGGCCAGGCTTGATGCCAGGCCCCTTCTCCAGTCTACGCCCCAGTCCCCCTTAGGCCTGTAGGGCGCACTGACCATGCATTTAGGGTAGGTAGTTACTGTGTAGTTACCCCTGACCCTCATGTATATATACTTAGGCTGGTGGACGCTAGGTCCCCAGCTTTAGTCTTAATCATCTAGGGCTGAATAAGCCCCTTGCCAGTACTCCTGCGTGATAACCCCCTACTGCTTAGTTACCCCTAGTAAGGCGGCCTCTGCTACAACGACGTAGCACGCCCTTGTAGTTCTATCCTTGGTCGACTAGACCAAGGATATAGTTTAGGGTTCCCTCACCCTGTGAGTCGTCTTGTGACAATGTTACGGATCGAATATCCGTTCAGCTGAAATAACCAAGTCGAGTTACTGTTACGGTTATTTTGATTTTTCGAACGCTGACAGAACTCACCATGGGGTGAATACGATACAGGGACTTGTTGCGCAACCAACCCCCTGGCTACCCGTGATTCGTACTGGGCGTATCCCCGGTTGTACTAGCAGATAGGGCGAGTTTCACTGTCACAGATTTCTGTGGCATGTTTTTAATGTATTACCCCCTCCCTGGCTCGAACCCAGGAGCTCACGTTCTAGTAGTCACATGACCAGTGCAACGTAGTGTAGCGGTATAACACAACCTGTCCGTCAGGACATACGGTCACGTGATCCCCTACTTACATAATACATAGGCGTGACCTTTAGGGGCGCGCACAGACCATGCCATTAGGGCAGGCCCTTCATTAGGTAGCGGCCGGTCTCCATGTATATAAAGTAGACGTCTGAGGTCTTACAACCTCAGACTGATCAATCTCGACAATGGATGTGTAACCTCATCATCATACTGCGTGCTAGACTGGGACTGCCTCTGGTGACTACGCCGTCACTATGCCTTAGACTCTCTATCTTGGAGTCTACCTAGTCAGCCCATGCGACATTACCTCGTCGTCAACACCTTCAACGTTAGTAGAAGGGGTTAGGGCATAAACATGTACGTATGACACATTCTGTGTCATTCACCTTTGGCAGATTCCACTCTGCCCCGTTTCATGACAATCATTTACTAGCTGATAGATGGCGTTCAACCGCCATCATCATTTCTATCTATCGTCTCGGATATATCACTACATACCTATCAAACGTTTGGTACTATAGCGTAGATAGTAGCGGTGACATCTGGGACGTACTCGACCCCGAAAATCCTACGTAGTATATAAACTCATGTATTTACTGTCGAGGCTCTTCAGCTCGACCTTGTTGTACAAACAAGAAGTCTTATACTCGTTCTCAAACGTAGGAAACTACGCTCAGTATTTCTCACTCGAGCAACTGAATGACTAAGTCCTCGAAGTGCACACTGACTTCTCGGACTTAGGCGAGTCTTATATTCTATCAGACTCGCACCTGAACAGATTATATCCTCTAACGCGTATTGGATATTAACCGATCTCCTAAGGACTTCACTTAGGACTTGAAGGCATCTAACGAGTATTTGCCTTGCATACGGCAACGCGCCTACGTGCAGAAGAACGATCTATATTCGTGACTCGAATATACGAACGGGTATTCGACCTGTAACAGAAGGCATCTAATGAGTATTTGCCTTGCATACGGCAACGCGCCTACGTGCAGAAGAACGATCTATATTCGCGACTCAAAGATACGAAGGGGTATTCGACCCGTAACAGTTACTCAGCGTGTTGAATAGCGCACTATTCGTCAGACTCCGCAGAGTCGAGCATCGATATACTAGCTGCAGGCTTAATTGGCTCAAGCCTTTGAGAACGAGTATAAGATCCTTGTAATTCAACAAGGTCGAGCTGAGGAACTCGACCAGTATTTACAGCAGGGTTTTTATACTACGATTCGGTAATCAGGGTCATAGTGTCCTTGGTACTGCTATCACTAAGTCCATAAGGCTAGTACGCTAAGACGACTAAGCCAAAACGTTGCAGTTGAGCGCAACAGTGGCTGAAACGTAGAAGCTATGTGGTTAGACACAAGATATCAGCTAGAACCTGATACGCTACGAGACTATGGGCATAGGGCTGTTGTACATGAAACGAGGGTCGCTGGTTGAACAGGGAACCCTAAAAGTAAACGCGCGATAACGCGGTTGAATGCTAAGTCCTCTCTTCCAGTGAGGTGTCAAAGATATTCAGAATTGAACAGACCGTAACAATAAATGTACTAAGTCAGTCCTTGATGCGGGTGGGGCTGCGCAGTGTCGGCGCGACAGATTGTGTGCTCCAACACAATAATCACTCAAGGCAGCTATTTTGAGCAGTTCAGTAATCAGATTCCATGAGCAGAATGGGTGTGAATTAGCCTGAGGCAAAGCTCAATAACAAACCTTATTAGACAGCTCTGTATATAACCTACAGTAGGATCATGGATAGTCAAACCGTGTCATAGGGTACAAACTGCTGGGGAGCCACAATGCTCACACCCAGCTTAATGCAGTTACAGATGAAACTACTACCCACTAGCTTGCCTTGTCACTATGCATGCAAGGGCCACATGCCCTCATGTTGGCCACAGAACCTGATTTGCAACAGTGAATGCAGCCCAGTGCCACAGAAAGCACAGTAATTCCAACACAGGGTTGAGCTCTTGCCATAGTGGGAGACTGGAGTATATGAGAGCTGATGCTTGCCATGGTGAAGCCAGTTATCCATGACCTACTACAACAATACTATAGCAAAGATGGCAAGGCCATAATTGTAATTGATACTTATCCACCAGTAGCTACCAAGAATATGTCAATGCTAAGTGGTACAAGGTTCAGTCCAGTTCGAACCTGGTTCAAGGGTACCAATGGCACCCCTGAACCAAGAACCGAACCTTGACATCCTACCCTGAACCGGACCTGGACTGAACCTGAACCTAGGTTCGGTTCAGGTGGTTCAGGTTCTGAACCTTGGTTCTGAACTGAACCTCGGCAACACTAGTTACGCGTCGAACGAAACATTGTCGTACAAAAAGAGTTAGTTGTTTCAAGCGAAATCATAATCGAGTAACGGATGCACATATCAGACGTAGTGAGCCCAGATGGATTGAGGTCATTTATAAGCATTTACCAGGCATACTGTACCATATCATGCATCACGTCTGACACCTGTGAAACATGTCGTCTGCACGCTCGCCTGCACGCTCGCCTGCAGGGATTCTTCTGTGCAGAAAGGGACGATTTGCCGCCTCTGATTGTGAACTGCGGCAATAGTCAAATACATGTTAACATAAATGCCGTAATCTTTATTTGGGATAGCAAAGGCACCGTTTACAGAAAGAACGGTTCTATATTGCAGGGCTGATCTACTAGTGATGTTACGGAAATGCAGCCTTTCTAGCACCCTTTGGGTGTAGTCGGAATTGTTATCTCGGTGTGACAGAAAACTCTACATTTATAACGTGCGCTTTCTATCTGAGACTAGGCTAGTCTATTTTGATTTCAGCGAGTGTGATGTAATTCGCAGCAATCGCGCTACACGTCTAAGCGCTCTATGCCACAGGCACCGGGTTAACCCTTTAAGGGTTAGATTACCGTTGTGCGACCGAAGAAGATATGTTGTCCTCTGAGTCTGTGAACAATACCAGTACTTCAAGTGTATCTGATTCTCTGGCATGCCGCGCGATTGCATCTTCGTTGAATATCACAAGCCACGATGCCCTCCATCTTGCTGAAGCCTTCAATTGGACAACGGAGCCGTTTTCTATGACGGCGCACACATTACAGCCTCAGGAGCGCCGGATCACTTGTTGGACGTTGCGACTGCTCATAATCAGATCTTGGACCTCGGCGTATCGTAAGTCCAATAATAATCGCCATGCTTCTCCCAACACTTGCACGCCGGAACCAGTGCTTGCAAGTGCGCTATGCATAGAAGCTTTGTATCACGCCACTAGTAACCAAGCTAATTATACGGACAGATATGTGCCTCCTGCTAGCCCTTGCAAAATCACCACGAGTGGGAATTGTCTTTGCCAAACTCATAGTTGACGGTGAATATAAAGGTATCTGGCCATTCACTGTTCTGCTGTGCGATGACAAGCGAATGTGCAGCTGTGTCTCTTCGCAATGAGCTTTCAGAGATCTCCTTTATATATCGGTTCACTTGCAAGTTACTTGATTATGGAGGCTTTAATCGCGACGAGGATGCGTGCAATTCGTTGATCATGCTGTGACATCTATTTGCTACTCATTCAAGACTCTGAAGGAGCGTGAAGGGAGCTAATCACTTACAAGCTGTCTAGAAGAGGGTTGGCCGATGCGGCAGTGAAGCCAACGAACGACTCGACGCGAGTTTCATACATGCGGTTTGACGCACTTATGAGAATGCAGAACCAGCGCTATTGATCCGCTAACTTTATCGAGCTATAGGCGTTTGTGTAGTCTGATCTGTCTGATCTGGTTGATCAAGCATTGACATAAGCTCTACACGACTGGAACGAACTGGAGCGGAAACAAGTCTTTATGTCGTCATCGTTAGAGGTTACTATTACGCGAAATGCGCTGAGTCGCGCTGGCATGGTCTCTTCGATTATTTTGATTGTGATAACAATGAGAGAGTAAACATTGAGCCAAAGCAAGTCTTTGGCATGGCATTACGCATATCTATTTGTCAAAGATTTTACATTGAAGCACTGGTACCTGATACCAATAAAACACCGATAGGAGAACTCCGACCTACGCTGCTCGGTGATCTGTAAAGAGCACGAGAAAGAACCGGAGTGAAAAAGAAGCGCTTCACAGTCACGCATTTCATTTCAAGTTGCAGATAGAATGGAGTTTGGCTATTGAGTGGTTATGAAACGTGCAACATCTGCCAATCGTCAGACAGTCGGCATGGACCAGGAAATAGTCTTAAATCATGATATTTATCTGACACGCTGCGCCAGCTAGAGACTATGATATAGCTCGACTCCCGCATGCAGCAGATACTGAGAGAAAGACAGCAGCCATGATGCTCGAGTGAACTGATGATAATTGCTTTCAAGAGGAACCAGCGCGTCAGCGCAGCTCTGAGCATATCTTGGATCGATCGCATCGATCGGCGGCGCAGAGCGCCTAGCCTTCAGGGTGCCGTATTGGAGTTAGTCTGCAGAGCCTACGCACCTATCTTGAGAAGAATATGCGATGGAGAGCACTAAGTTGCTGTTTAGCTTTCAACTGAACGAGGAAACATGATTCGGCACATCGGTAATATCAAACATGTACACGATACATATGATCAGTCACCAAATTGTTACATACATGCACATAAGTACAATCAGGACGATATATCGTAAATGCTAATACGTCGGTAGGTTAGCGTCCACTGGTGGATGAGTGTCATGCGGATGAACCGGATCATAGATGGGCCTGCACAACAACTGGTTCAGACCGCGGAGCTGGTGTTGACAGCAGCGACAGCTCTGCTTTGCCAGTATAGATCGGCATCTCGTCAAGGAACGCCTCCCAGCTCTCCTGAGTCAGAATGGGCGATACCGCGTACGCGTCCGCACCAAGGCTCGACAAATACTGCTCGAGGTGCGGCATGGCAGCATTGATCGCTTTGTCCTCCATCTCAAATTGATCCCGGCGAGGGAGCCCCGCAGACTCGACATACCATCCTGAGTCAAACAGAACAATGCCTGCCTCGTATAGGTCAACTAGTGGGCGAGGAACGTTGGCGTCGAGCGCGGCCTCGTACGCCATCCGGTGTCCGATGGCCTGGACGAGAGGCAAACAGCGAGGTAGCAGCAGTCGGGCTAGACTTTCGTGACGGTGATTTCCGCCCGCTTTGGCAAGCAGAGAGCGGCACTCGGAGAACAGGCCGGCCTCGTGGCGGGCAAGAAGACAGTCTGAATGCCTCGGCTTCGGCATCGAATATCGACCAAGCAATAGTTCGTTTGCAAGTCCTAAGGTCCTTGTTAGTCATCTTGACTAAGTATCAGTGCGAGAATAAGGCTCACGGATGCTCAGGACTAAAACGTCTCCCTCCGCGATACGGATGCCTCGCATCAACAGCTACAACAGGAATCAGCGCTAGCCGCACACGAGCAATATGTGAAACCTACCTCAGATTGGAGAATGTTGTTGTGCTCAAACATTCCGTGTGCGCCAATCCGCTCGGTGAGAGTCGCAAGGCTCGACCAGGCGTGGTGTGTCATCGAGGCTTTTGCCGTGGCAGCGATTCCGCTCCTGACGCGGTGGTCAATAGACATATCCCGGTACATCCGGGCCGCGTCATCTGCGTGTGCGCGCATCACTGCAACCTGGGCGATTGCGTGCATGATCGGCAGTTGCTGGGTTCTGAAAGACATGATTGGGACGCGAGTGCCATCTGATGCGGTGACGATCCGGCGAAGACTGTATCGTGCGGCAACGTAGGCGTTGACGGAGATGAGAGGAATGGCCATTGTCGCAAGGGCTAGCGAGCCAACGGAGACGCGCCAGATACAAGAGATGAAGTTCGCTCGGTGGTCTGCGGGCCTTGCTAGTGACCCCAACAATGCGGCAGCCGGCAGTCGGACATGGTTGAATGATGTAACAGCATGGTCGACGGGTTTGATACCCCCTCGCTGAGGCACGACCCTAGACATCCGATGAGCGGTCGAGTTAAGGCATTTTAGGTACAACGACTTGCCGAGCAGTCACGCCTTTGCACATTTCCTTTCCGTCACCAAGAGGGACGACGAAAGGGCGAATACCTCGGTTCTCGCCATTCACCATAAGCTGCGCAAACACGACTGCGATCCGGGGAATCCCTCCGAAAGGACCGGTTGGAGGCATGTACCTGACCCAGGGTTAGTAAGTACTTCCCGTGATCTATTACGCAACTCACTTCCGCGCGTTCGGGTGAGGGGTGTGAAGATCAAATTCTCCATTCGCAAGGAGGGTCGCAGTCGTCTCTAAGTTAGGAGCATCCAAACCATGTCCCACTTCGGTGAGTAGGTATTGAGCACTGTCGTAGGATGAGTCGTCAGTCACGCTGTCTCATAGCATTCGCCGAGTTGACATACGAGACATCGAACTTCATGATCTTGTCCATAAGAGGCCGTAGCTCCGGTCTCTTCTCCGCAAATGCTGCTAGAGTACCACCCGCCAGGTTGTACTGAATTGTGAGAAGCGTGAAGGCACCACCATCGAGAGCATGAATATTGTCGGTATGGAACTCCCAGAATTTAGGCGTCATATAGAGAACATCGTGAGCAGTGAGGGCTATCGTAGATATTGTGCGAATTGAGTTCAGCGAACCCGACAACGTGACAACCTGCTTACCGTAGGCTTTTGCGATCGCACGCGCTCTGCGATATGAGAGCTCAAGTCGTTCTTCCAGCAAAGCATCGTCAGGGAGTCGCTGGTACTCTTGGGATTGGGGGAGGTGGGCGGTTCGTGAGGAAGCCATGGAGAGTCAAGGACTATGCTGCGACCTGTGAGAGGTGCAAGAGCACCGATATTTATACAGAGAAGATGGGGGAGAACCACAGCACAAGGGCGCGCTCAAAAATGCAGCTTGAAACATGTGGCGGGCTGGACAATTTATGTGCACGAAAGCAAGCTAACATCAGCATCCGACAAATGAATCGGCCTGCACCTGTAGAGCCAAATTTGTGGAACCCAGTATCTGATGTAGAGATCTTCCTACTAACCGTGATCGCCACTTGTGCTGGTGGATCTCCGGATATTGACTTGTGTCGGAACTCGAGGCGGTCGCGGAAGCATGCTAACGTGCAAACCCAAGTACAGTAGTCATTCCTGAGTGAAGGCTAGGCTCCCCTCAAGAATTGCGCCTACGTTTTGACCAGTCCACTTGGAGACGATAGTGCTCAGGGTAAGACTGTATCAAGGCTCAGATGTGACATCTACCGACCGAGAGACCAAATATCACCGCCCAGGATGTCGAGGCACATGGCGGCCATCAGGCACCACGGGAAGTATTTCCAGTTCTCTTTAGCGCTCGCGATGTTCTTCTATGATAAGATGTGTAATGACAATTTGTCTTCGAAGCCGCAAGGATGTCGTTAGGACGACAACGAGCTGTTCAACGTGAGATGCCAATGCGGCGTCCATCGTGCAATGCCAATGTACGGGAGGCCGTGACACTTCAAATGGATGCAAGCCGACTTTGTAGACCCTCACCCCCCTAATGTGATTCTTCTGCCGTCATTCCACTTGCCATGCGGCGTTTCAAAGAAGGCGGATATACCAGCAACCGCAGCATGAGCCTAGGAACCACTATCCTAGGTCGTGGATAGTATTCGAGGCGAATCTACGGAGTTTCCCGGGTCGGATCAGGTCCTTGCCTTTTTCCCGTGAAATTACAAAGAACAAACGTTGGTGTGTAAATGGCAGTTGCATCGGCAGGCCCACGATCTGTCAGATGTCCAGTAGGGAGATGTACATGCCTGGTTAGCTTCACGCGTATGGTGCGGATAAATATCAACGATATCTGGCTTTACAGTACTCTCCCGCCAGCTAAACGTGCGCACTCGCGTATACAATTCGCGTTCGCGTTCGTCATCCCCATGAAGCGAGGCAGGAGGGATTGGGGCAGGGGAGACATATGTGCCGGACATTTGCGTGAATTATCCGAAATTCGCCTGTAACTATCGACGAGCCGCGTTGCCTCATGCCGGATTTACGTTATAGGATGGAAACCAGCTAGAAGATGAGACAAGCCGCATTCTCCGAGCACTAACCTGGTCAGCCTTCTGTCGCGAACAACGTCGGGAAATTAGTGTTCGATGGCGGGATTGCTGGGTTCTCGATCCGCCAGGTTAGCGGCTGTCCCAAGGCATTCCGGATCTCGTTATCCTGCTACGTGGCAGTCGTACGACTGTATGTGACTTCGCGAAAGAAGAATTCACACAGGGATGCGCATACCACAGGAGCCGACGTCGTGTTTGCCACCGCCGCAATATTGAATACCGCAGCCGGACTTTCTCTCCATCAGCGTTGGATCAAGGGTCTCTTGGCTGCGACCGCCGGACGACGATATCGATGTGTTGGCAGGTCGTTTGACAGCGCCTCCATGCGCAAGCGACACCTATTCCTAGCTCTACCAAGCACAGGGCCTAGTAAGGCCCAAGGTCGCAACATAGTAATCTAGTACTCAGTAATATGATATTAGATGTATGTCATCATCAGGATCTCCGAGACTTGTCCAGAATGGGCCTTACTAGCTTGCAGTCTACACTACCGATCACGAAACTAGGCTAGTGAGCCGAAATCTGAATCAGAACGTACGGAGAAGAAACGCCTACTGTGTTTCAGTCGGAGGCGCTGGGCCCTCCAGATCTTTCGTGAATGTCGTATACCATATGATCTGCCATCACACGTCGCTGAAGCACTATAACCATAAATGTGAAGTACTACACATATCAGTGGTACCTATGCTTAAATGAACTGGAACGATAGCAGATTATGAATCTTGTGACAAGAACTGGCGTCGCCACAATTCCGGGCAAGCATATCACCGCGCCCTAGTGTCTGCTATTTTGTCCGATGTTGCTCGGCCGAGCAGTTGATGTCTCCATGCATGTTCCGGCGCAAGCCACACGATATTTGAAATCATGACGCATGCCTATATATTGAGCTCGCGACACAAGGGTAGGCGGCTTTCTCCGGCAAGTCGCCCCGGTCCCAGCACTACATATTGAGAATTCGAAACGAGTTTGACCTCACCTGCTAGTACAGCGGACATTGACGCCGCTATGTAATTGCTTGCGGGTCGCGTATGTTCTTCGTCCTTGTCAGACATCGTACAGTGCATGACATTGCATAGTTTCCATATCAACTATGGGACGCGCGCCTACAAGTCAGTTCATAAAGTTCCATTGAACACCCCCTGCGGATTCTCCCATTTACGTCCGAGATGTCCAACAAGTGCATACGTTGTGGGCCCTTGTGGGCTCACGATCTTCCATCCATCAGACCATTCTGCTCTTCTAGTTGGCAGTTCCCTTGTCATATCGTAGTGCCCCATTCGAAGATATACTGTGCGCCAGTGCCGACCCTGTCCTCATTTACGCTGAGTACGCCATCAGCTGCGATGATATGAGGAGGCGCACCGGTTAAGTAGATGACATGAGCTGTGCTATAATTTATTTCATTCAGAATCTGCTCGACAGCCCAAGAGCCTGTACGTCATAACTCACAGCCGACACAGCCAGACAGCTCAAGTCAAACGCCACATGAAAGCTGATGGCAAGTAGATCAATGAGAACTGGCATTACAAGACGCGCGAACACCTGCAGACTAAGTAAACCACCAGAGTCAGACGTCGTACCTCGTCGAGAGTTAGGTCTGAGCAAGCATGCAATATTAGATTGGCGCGCAGAAGTGCTTGCAGCTACTTCCAGGAGGACCGAGAGCTACCGCCCAGCCACGCTTGGGAGTATTGACCGCAATTGCCGTTGGGCGATGTCCAGGATTGCTATCCAGAAACATCACTCCGATGGAGCAGTGTGGCTACAATGTTCAGCACCGACACAGCTTGATCGTGACAACGCCAAAGCCAAGGCTGGGTAATGCGGGTCACTTGCACACGGGCAGACTTCGTCGGGGTCAACAAGAGATATCCAGATGGCCATCTCGCGAAGAGTTCGGAGGCTACTAATTGTTGATTGCCGACGTGTTACGGCTCGATTGGCTCTTCATTAAAGGGAAGAACTTACCGATTGGTGGGAGAACGTAGTGTCACGTGGTATCAGGTAACTCTTACGCTCCGCGCTCACCGCAGTACTGCGGTTCACACAGGCTGCTTGTGCAGCTGCGCAGCGACACAACTACCTTGACCATGTTACACTTACACGGCTGGCTTCTGCCAGGCATCCTCTGGCTCGCCTTCGCGAGTCTCACCGCGCATGCACAAGCACCAGAGTCGAGCGTGACCTACTTCGACAACCTCCCGACCAGACTGTTCTTCTTTGATGATACGACTGTACGTGTCCGCCAACGTGCCTTGCCATGATGCATCTCATCTTGCTATACGCAGACTGTAATACATCACGACGCAATCGAGGGAAATGTGCACGTCTCGCACGACGAGGGAAAGACCTGGACGCGAGCGGAGGGCATTCCGGAGGGCGAGGCCTCGATGGTTATTGAGCATCCGTTCAATAATCGTTACGTACGTGCGTTTGGGTATTATCTCCGCTTCGTGTTGACAAGTCCTGTCAGGCGTTCGTGCTTACGAGTCGCACAACCCATTACCGCACGGAAGACCGCGGCAGGACATGGCGTCGGTTCGAGATGCCGGCTTCACCTGCCTTGGTTGCGAAGCCACTCTCATTCCACTCAGATCAATCAAAGTATGGCTATATCTTGTACCAGGCGACTGCTTGCGAGTCCAGCGGAGGTTGGGGATCTATCTGCCACGACGAGGTGCGTGTATGAACAGCACCGTGGGATTCAGTCCAAGACGATTCTTCACAGACGTACTATACCAAGGAAGCGTTCAGCGACGAGCCCAAGCTGCTCCTCTCCGAGACGTCACGATGCCAATTCGCGCATAGCAGCAAGGACTTCAAGCATGACGCGCACCCTGATCTGATCTACTGTGTTGCATTCGACACAAGCTCGTCCTCGGGCATACACGCGCTCTCGTCTAGTCGACTCTTCTCCTCTACGGACTTCTTCCAGACGAGTCAGGTCGAGGATCTGGGCATTGGCAAAAATGCGCGTGGAGTCGTCGCGTTCGCGATTGTGTCCAAGTTTGCAGTCGTCGCGCTGAGAGATCTCGCACCGGGTAGCAACGGCGAAATGCTGCTCTACGTCTCAGTTGACACACGGAACTGGGCAAAGGCCCGGTTCCCGCATGCGAGCTCTGCGCGCCTCCGGGAGAACGGATATACAATTGTCGAGTCGACGACGCACTCGCTCGCAGTCGACGTTGTGTTGCACGACCAGAGTACGATCGGGACGCTCTTTGTTAGCAATTCAAACGGTACGTTTTTTGTAGAGAGCTTGAAAGACACGAACCGGAACGAGTTGGGCTTCGTGGATTATGAGAACCTGTATGGCATTGAAGGAGTAGGCCTGGCAAACATTGTCTCAAATGCAGAAGAGGTGGAGGGACGCAGAGCCGCGAAGCAGCTGCAGACCAGGATTACATTCGACGATGGTAAGGTAGCTTGTGCTTTGAGCACTAAGTCGATTAACCTTCTGGCCGTAGGACGGACATGGTCCCCACTGCGGGCGCCGTCAGTGGACAGCGAAGGTCGTACCATCTCGTGTGGTGGTGGTTGTTCGCTCCATCTGCACTCAGTAACATTGCCGCATAATTTTGGACGTGTGTTCTCGTCACCTGCGCCAGGGTTCGTGATGGGTGTTGGTTCGATCGGGCGGTATCTACAGCCATATGAAGATTGCGACACATTCTTGAGCACGGATGCGGGAGTTACGTGGAAGATGATTGCGAAAGACGCCCACAAGTACGAGTTTGGCGATCAAGGGAGCATCATGGTGGCCGTGAATGACGAGGACAGTACAAATGAAGTCAAATACACCATCGACTTGGGAAGAAACTGGTCAGTCTCATGTTGTACACGTAGCTGTTTAACGACATGCTGATCTACTATACCAACAGGAACACGTATAATTACAACGTCAACATGCGCGCGCGTGTCCTGACTACTGTTCCTGACTCGACGTCTCAGAAATTCATCTTAGTGGGGCAGATCGCGAAGCGGGATCAGGAGCCTGGCAAAGGTCGCTATGCGGTGGTGTTCCTTGACTTTGCGCAAACGCGCTCCCGCCAGTGCGACGACAATGATCTTGAGCCGTGGTATGCCAGATCCTCAACTCATGAGTGCTTAATGGGCCACAAGGTAACGTGGATGCGTACGGGTACATACGAGACATGCTTATCTGACATGGTGCCTCTATAGCAATATTACACGCGCCGCAAACCAGATGCTAATTGTTACATCGGCAACAAGTTCACCGATCCTGTCGAACATGAAGAAAATTGTGCTTGCACTGACGAGGATTTTGAGTGGTAAGTATGCTCATGAATAGGCCTGATAGGCGCTGAATTCGTTTACCTCTCGTTGTATATCCAGTGACTTCAATTTCATGCGCGAAGGTGACAGTTGTGTGCCCGCTGGTCCCGAACCCATACCTGCTGGAGTATGTCCCGCGGATGATCCAAATGCTACATACATGGGATCATCCGGATATCGCCTAATTCCCGGCAATACGTGCGACAAAGTGTCTGGGCTGAAGAAGGACGAGCCCATAGAAAAACCTTGCTCGAATGGTAAGTCCTGCGCGCTCAGGTGGTGCTTGCGTGACAAGGAGCTTTAATCGCAGCACAACCTGCTGAGGGTGAAATCATTCATCAAACTGTGAGTGTGCTGCTGCTGTGCCATGGCGCTACTGACAACGATACGGAAGTTCGAATTCCAAGCGCCGGTTGTTCAATTTGCATACTTCAAGGACTCCACTGTGAGTTGACTCGGCGATAGTCGGATTCATGACTAACCATCTTGTAGACCATTCTGGTTCGCCTCGCAGACAACACGATCTGGCAATCGAGCAACGAAGGATATACTTGGCACCAGATTGAACAAGGACAACGTTTCGTCGCGTTCTACCACCATAGCTTCAGTAACGACCGCGCTTATCTCATCACTGATACGAGACAGTATTGGTATACGACTGACACCGGCAGAACGTGGAACCCAATGGACGGCCCTACACTCCCCAACAACTTCGGCTTACAGATCCTCCATTTCCATCCCGTCAACTCGGACTATCTAATCTGGTCAGGCAGCGAAGATTGCACTGGATTTGGCGAAAATTGCCGCGTCGAAGCGTACTACACGCGCGACAACGGACGGCATTGGCAATTTGTCGAGAAATATGTCCGGAACTGCGCTTGGGCGAGGGATGCGGAGCTCTTGGTGGATCCCCATCAGATAATCTGCGAGTCGTACAAGAACAAACAAGGATCCCAGCGCTTCTTCCAGATGGAAAACCCTCTTGAACTGATCGGCGGAACTGACTTCTTCAACAAGCGAAACAAGCTGTTTGATCACGTCGTTGGTTTCGCGAAGTTCAACGAGTTCTTGATCGTAGCGGAGGTACATAGCGTTTTGCTCCCAGAATAACCTGTATTGACATTACGTCACCGTTGCCAGTATCAAGCCCAGCGACAGTCATTAGATCTGCGAGTGTCCATGGACGGGCGAACATTTGCCAGCGGGATGTTCCCACCAAATATGCGACCCGATCAACATGTGCGAGTGCTGCGTTCCTTCGTTGTTCTCCCGTCTGACACCGCTGCAGGCGTACACGATCCTAGAGTCCAGCACCAACGCCGTCTTCCTTCATGTCACCATCTCGGAGCCGCCAAAGCCGTACTGGGGCAATATCCTCAAGTCAAACTCCAACGGAACATACTACGGTCTTTCCATCGAGAATGTCAACCGGAATGACCAAGGCTACGTGGACTTTGAGAAGATGATCGGCCTTGATGGGATTGCATTGATAAACATTGTTTCCAACCCCCAGGAAGCAGCTCTAACTGGCCACAAAGAAATACAAAGCCGGATTACTCACAACGATGGTATCCCTGTGCGATTCTTCCCAATCCGTTCATTTCTGCTGACAGCATTTATTCAGGTGGTACATGGGAGCGGTTGACCCCTCCAAACGTCGACTCTCTTGGGAACAGATATACCTGTGATTCTACTGTACGTCCCATTGCTTTCGAAGGCACTTGAAGTTTTCATGGATCTTGGCAGAGTTGCGCATTGCACATCCATGGTTACACAGAGCGTTATGATGCGCGTGCTACGTACAGTACGCCATCCGTCCCTGGCCTCCTAATGGCAGTCGGAAATGTTGGAGAGAAGCTCGGTGAATATACGGAAAGTGACACATTCCTCAGTCGAGATGCCGGATTCACCTGGGAGGAGGTTCACAAAGACGCGCATCTGTGGGAATTCGGAGATTCGGGCTCTATCCTCATCATGGCGAATGATGAAGAGCCCACAGACCACGTACTGTTCAGTACCGATGAAGGTTCGACCTGGCGCGAGTACAGATTCAGCGACGAGAAGGTTCGGGTCAGGGAGATCGTGACTGTGCCTTCAGATACCAGCAGAAGGTTCATTCTCATGGGATATTACCCTCGGTCTCCGGCGGTGCACGTTGCTGTACATATCGACTTTTCCTCATTGACGCGAAAACAATGTACGTCAGGACGTTTAAGAGCTGTGGCGCTGATTCACCTGCTATTCTTCAGGCGTCTTGAGTGTCCAGGATCCCAATCATTCTGATTTCGAATTGTGGAGTCCAAGCGAAGAACGCAAGGAGTTATGTCTATTCGGTAGACAGGTTAGTTCCCACCTCGTGTTGGGTATATAGCTTGCCCTAATATCCTCAAAGACACTGTATCACCGGCGTAAACGGGGAGCCAACTGTGTTGTCGGTGACCAGGAGAAGGAGGATGCAAACATTGTCAAGGACTGTGCATGTACTGAAGCTGACTTTGAATGGTTTGTCACATCTGTTCCACTGTTGGCCTTCCCGATGGTGCTAACTTCCCACAGTGAATACAATTACTACAGGAACGAAGCAGGCGAATGCGTTCTATATCCTGGAACGGAGCCTCTCCCTAACGATGATTCCTGCCGGAATGGGGAGGACTTGTGGTTTGAACGAACCGCGTACCGCAAGATTCGGTATTCCTCGTGCGAGGGTGGTATCCGCCCAGATCGCGGCCAGGAGCACGTCTGTCCAGGCCTCAAGGCGCACGGGTCTTTGTTCTGGATCTCAATGATCATGATACCTTTCACGTTCGCTGGACTGATCGGCTGGTGGTATTACCGCAAACATGGACCAGGAGCAGGGTACGAGCCAGCTTTTCGAAGTCGTGTCGCCTTCATACTGATCATCGCATCCACACAGTCCAATTCGCCTGCCCGGAGGAGATTCCAGCTTCCATTATGGCAGTGACTCCAACATGATGGCGACACTGGCGTCTGTGCCGTGGTTCATCATGGGTCTTGCGAGTGCAGCGTGGACGTCGCTCGTGTCTCGCTTTGGCGATGCGACACTCGGTATGCGCACGAGGAGCGGTTATCGGACTCTACCTGTAGATGAGGATGCACAGATTCTGCGCTTCGATGACGAGGAATAATTCCCCGCGACAGCTTCAGCAGAAAAGAAAACCCTTGATGTAACCATAGCCCTATGTCATCTGTGCGGTGTGCGAATTTGGTCTAATCTGCTCCTGGATCTCGCCGGACGTTGTCTGTACCATGTTATTTATTCGCTCACTATGTTCTGTTGTATGGCAACAAAGACCTCGTTCGTCGTAGGACATCCCGGACGCACATTGCGTCACGAGGAAGCGCTGTTGTGCAACATGAGTGAATAGTATTACAGCAGTAATCTACAATACAAAGCAATGCCACACGGTATAATGTCTATTATTGCCCTTCTAAAATATCTGTCCAGGCACCGGGCGGCTTCAAACATCTGCCTCTGTCCCAAACACGCAGCGCAGCGCAGTCCGCTCAGTCGATGACGCCGAGATGATCTTCTTTGATTGTGCCAATGGCAAACTGTGAGCATTGATGAGCATAATTGTTGAGACACATAAGTGAACAGAAATACAATTTCCGTAGCGTCCACGCGGGTTCCAACGATTTTCAGCCTGATCTTCGTGTTTTTCTCAATAATCTGTGTGCCATCTATGAGCCCAATTCAAAGCCCTCGGTCACATTAAACACCTGTTCTTCCGACGCGAACGAAGGCGGATTGGAGTTTGGGTCGAATTTTAGATCAGGGTGAATGAGCTAGAGCGGGAATTGAGCTGATCCTTTAAGCGGATGAGGGCGGGGTGTACACACCTGGTGTGATACGAACACCTTCAATGGGCCGACGTCTGCAAAAAAGCCCATCTGGAGCCGCGTGGAAGAGATACACTTCGAAGGTAGTCACTCCACGAACCTTGTTGACATTGTCTACCACACCGTCGACGACCTCTCCTTTGAACGGCTTGAAGACGATTGCACGGTAACGCGTGATGAACTCTGCTTGGCCGCTGCCACTTAGGACCATCCCTTTTCCGATGTCCAAAATGGAGACAACCGCAATGATGTAGCCGAATTGACCAGAGCAGGTACCCTCCACATCAGAATAGAGCTTTGACTCCAGAAACTGCAGCATGCGCGGGCCAAAGTACGAAGGGTGGAGAAGAATCGTATGCGACAGTTCTTTCTGCAATGGGTTCGCATGGAGAATGCACTTGAGGCATAGGCACAACACTCACGATGAAGAACATGGTGGTCAGTCGGTAAATTCAAAGTCAATAATCGGGAAGAGAATCTACCTGAGTGGCGCATTGACGCAGAATATAGCTTTTATGAGCAGCGCAATGAACGTGGCCGGCTAGCTCAGTTGGTTAGAGCGTGGTGCTAATACTGGTATCAAACCCAGAATTAGGGTTACGCCAAGGTCGTCGGTTCGATCCCGGCGCTGGCCATAATTTCCTTTTTGGGAACAATTTCTTGAGTGATGACGAGCAGAACATAGCACAAATATGCACCTTACAAGTGCTGTAATCGCAGCTGATACCTTTTGTACCTACCAGGCCTGATCGCGTTCCGCACATATGCTCTACTTTCTCTCTCGTGCAAACAACTCATTGTGGCTTCCGGTACACTTCATCTCCTTTCTTCTCGAGACTTGCCAGTAGCACTACCTGAGTGTGTGCCACCCAAAGTCTGCGAGTCACCACCAAGAACATATGCTTGTACTTGAGCCTCAAGTTCAGAGGAGGGTGTATGCACATCACCTGAGCCCAACAGGTAGCAAGTACCCTCCCGTTGTAAGCGTTCAAGCTCTGCTACTTCCCAATTCAGGTGAGAGTTCAAAGCTGTTCGTCTCGTCAGTTAAAAGAACATGATGGAGAGAAGTACAGGCTGCTTACATTGTTGTTGTGTTCGCTCGTGGCAGAGCACTCTCCAAACATCATTGTACAGTAGGAATTTGTCATACCTGCCCATCTACAGTCGAAGTTTGATTTCTTGGCAAGTGTTGACATTCAGCCCAAGTTGGAGATGTGGCAGTTTGTGCGGTGCCAGCTCAGTGAGCATGCCGACGGATGGCTAGTTCTTCTATATGCCGAATGTGTCACACAGATCTGGACTTGCTAGAAAGCGCACCCGCACAGCGTTCGTCGCGGTCGCAGCCCGAGCAGTCGAGCGACTGATGTTGCGTGCGTGTTCCCGTATTCTCGAGGAGCTGGAGCTGGCCATCGTCTAGCGGTGGCGAACGACAGTGGCGGCGGCGCCACTGCGGGCGCGCATCTTGGAAGGAGTGATCAGCATGGCTGGTCGGCGTCAGGGCGACAGCAGCGGTGCGGGGATGCAAGTGTGCGCTAATATATGTGCGCGTGCTTTCGCCATCTCGGAGGATCCCCTGGCTTTGTTCACAACAGAGCAAAGCGTACATGCGTGCATGGAGCATACAGGAGCGGAGGGGCAATATGGCGGCGTCGCGGGCGGGGATAAGTGAAGCAGAGCGGGGGCATAGGGCGGAGCTTGAAATGGCGTCGGGGCATGACGTCAGCATGCGCGCGAGGGTGGCCAGCGGCGAGAGAGTGCTGCAGGGAGCGAGCGGCAGCGGGAGGCATGTCAGGGATGGCGGCGGGGGGGAGTAGCGGGGAAATGAAGGGGGCCGTTTCGCGCGTCGATCCCGCCGTTGGCCACATTTTCCATTTTTGGAAATGTCGCTTATTGTTCCAGGCCACGGGAAGATCTGCGTTAACTTATGCTGCGACCGGTTTACTCTCCTTTGCGCTGTAGTCCGCTTGTTTTGATCCTCCGTCAATTCTGTTTTTCATTGATCTTCCTGCTACTCCGAGATGTCCTTCAAACGCTCTCGAGCCGATTCTCAAGCGGCCTCGAGGTCGCCTCCGCTATCTCCACAACCGACATCAAAGGCTGCACGGACTGCTCCCATTACAGTATTAGCGTCTCCACCGGTTTTGTGTACCCTTCCGCCTACATGCAATCCGCCACAAAACCGCCCGACTCCCCTTGCAAATACACGCGAACTCGAAGCTCATTATGCGAAACATCACGCACACGTTTGTGAAGAAAGGGGTTGTGGATGTGTGTTCCCGGACGCGAGACTCTTGGAGCTTGTGAGCGAGCGTCCATGCCGCACGATATTACCAGCAAGATCTGATACCCGTCCAGCACCAGACAGAGTGCCATGATCCCCTGGCAGCGGTACGGAAAGACAGAGGAGAGAAGATTGTACGCCGTCATTCTACTATCAGGTGCGCTTCCGCTAATTCTCTTTCTCCTTTATCGTACGCCCCTCGACACCACAAATTGTACCATATCGCAAATCTACACCTAGTTCGCATGCCATACATCAACTTGCCCGCGTAAATTTCTTACGCCGAAAGCGCGTCGTTTGCACCTCATCGAAGCTCACGGGTATCCGAAGGAGTACTTCTTCGCGGTCACCAACAAAGGCATTGGAGGACTCTTGAAGCGCTGGGGCGAGGGCGCAAGCATGATACGCGGACAGTGGAAGGCACGAGACCCGCCACCAGCCGCAGACGAGGGCGATGATGGGTCAGAAGACGACGAGGACGGTCAGGAGACAGAGCGAGACGAGGTCGCCATGGACGAGGCCGTATCATTGGTAGAGATGAATGAAGCCATTAAAGACGCAAATGATCACGATGGACGAGAAGCAACAGACAGAGCGGCTGCAGATAACAGTGTGGACAGGCTCATAGGGCCTCTGGGCGCGCTTTCGTTCGTTCCGACGAAGATCAAATTTGGACGAGGTGCTCTTAGAGGAGGCTTTGGGAGGGGTCGTGGCCCACCAAGTCACTTCGGGCGCCCCCATGCAAGTCAAGCTGCCGATCTGCAGTTGCGACAACAATCAGAAGGGCGCGGACAAGGGAGGCACAATGTCGATGCAAATGGACGAACGCCGAGGAGTCCCCCAGTGCCTGCAGAAAGCATAGGAGAAGAGCCGCAGGGCGAGCATTCGGCAAGGGGAGGTTCCGAGACGGGCGCTGCCAGCCGGGGTAGACGAGGTCGTCGCAGAGGTCGCGGTAGAGGAGCTTCTGTGCACGGCACAGGATGACTCTGGCTTTTGGTAGTCTAGGGTATTGGGAGGACGTAGCGGAGCTTCGAGTGGCGGCGGAACAGCGCGTATATAGGCGGCAGATTCTGTATGACAGGTGCAGATCTGGCGACTACTCTAGCGAGGAGCGTAGGTACGAGTTAGCGCTATATTTCTTGACTCTGCTAGCAGTACCGCAGTGTAGGAGGTGTCTCGTAGGAGTAGGAGAAATGTGCTATTGTTAGCTTCAAACGGCATCTTCGGGAATACGTCGCTTCCATACAGCAAAGTGAGCTGTTCGCCTCCAGGGTAAAGGGATGAGTCGCATATAAATGCATACGCCGACAGATGAGAAAGTCGTAAGCGATACTGCACGTATTACTAACGCTGGCCCAACAATGCAATCGCAACAGTAATGCAATTCTGCGTCTAGCTCCACTCTCTCCAATTCAAAAAATACGAAAATTTGTACAGTCTAACTATCTTGCGATCCGCGCACACCTGTCAAGTCATATTTTGTATGACTTCGATAGATGAAGAGAAACAAGTTGAACAATGTAAAAAAATGCCCATCAGAGCTATTGATGGGCTCCGGCTCAGTTTTTCCTTTGATGAATTCCTTCCAAAACTGCAACGAACATTCTTACTATCAATCAGACTAAGCATCTAATTTTCCGAGAGGATATCTGCATTGTGTCAGTATACAGAGGCAGATTGGTATCAGAGCGTGACATCAGCCACAAATCTAGTTCGGCAAATGATGCGTCGTGGTGATGCCTGCCGGCTGCAGCGCACCGACAGCGTAATGCCGTCTGATGCCATGCGTTCGGCAGTCCGGCGATCGTGACTGATGGGTGATTGATGGGTGACTGATGCTCGGACAAAAGTTGCATTGCTGTTGCGATACTTCATGAGCTTCAGTAACATGCCTACTGTATATGACGTTCGGATTGTACATTTAATCAGCAATATTTAGAATGCAGCGCAGCAAATATAAAATGCAGCGCTGCAATACAAAAATTCGGCGCAGCAATATTGTATGCTGTACAGCAATATATTTTAGCAGCGCAGCAATATAATACGCTGGGTAGTGATAACAGAAACGCTACGCAGCAATATAAGGATGCAGCAATGGGGTTATCGCAGCTATAGATTTGAGTCGGAGATTGTATCTACGTTAGGTTCGACGGTCAGAGTTCAACTGGACTGCATTGATTACACTACAGCATAATATCCAAGTACCAGTACTCCCCATTCGATAGCTAGTCCTGCTCCCACGGATTTTTTTCCCACTCGCATCAAGTCATTAGAAAAGAATGGGGGCACCTTCTCTTGCTTTGACTATGAACCGGCACAATTGCCGATGCGAGACGGTCCCGCCACCGGTAGGTGATGTGAGCTCGCGTGGCAAGAGCTGTGCGGAATGGAGGAGCAGAGGAGTAAGCTACTGAAAGAAGAGGTTATAATCGAGGCGACAGTTGTACAAGTTTGCAAAGATATGTTGTAGTGCTACGGTGCTATCCCAATGCTAGCGCTAAACCCCGACCTATAAAAGGGATTGCAAGTCCGTCCTATTGCTATTGCTGCGATAGCCTATGGCTGAATATTGCTGCACAACATTTCTTATATTGCTGCGCTGCTAAAATATATTGCTGTACAGCGTACAATATTGCTGCGCCGAATTTTTGTATTGCAGCGCTGCATTTTATATTTGCTGCGCTGCATTCTAAATATTGCTGATTAAATGTACAATCCGAACGTCATAACTGTATTTTCAGATGCCTGTAAAAATTGCACTCATACTAGAGATGTATGGCTATCATCTAAAACAAACTCCGATACCGGACTCATCGAGATAGAGACAAAACTTAGTGGGACAGCAAAAAAGTTGCATTACTGGGCCAACGATAGTACATTCAAGATAATTGATGCGTTGATGAATGCTTGCAGATCGGTATATCTACGTGCTAAACTGGGATACTTCCCCATCTGATAACTCCCTTGCCATATGGGGATTAGACTTTCTCGATCTTACGTGCAGATCTTTGTCAGACATTTTCAGGACTGTAGGGACATCGCAGCTGATGTGCTAACACCGCCGTTGGCGCAACAATGTTTCTTCCGATGCTGACGCAATATGCGAGAATATTCTATGTCATCCCTCGGAGTTGTGTCCTTCGATTATAAAAGGACCACTATCAATCTTTCTCCCAATCCTACATCTTCCCCTTTGCAGCGTACCAACGGATCTACAGAATTAGAACGTGCACAAGATGTCCTCTACCGCGCCCAAGACAATGAAGGCACTCATTGTTCAGGAGGTGAGACAGTCAAGCGAGATGGGACTTGGAGGCTGTCTGACTATGTGAGCAGGGAAAGACCGTTGCCCTCAAAGACCACCCGGTGCCTCCGGTAGGGGATGACGACATCCTCGTCAAAACTGTTGCTCTGGCGCAGAACCCAACCGATTGGAAATGTGGGAGCTTGCTCGGCCTCTAGATCCACGTCAGTGTGACTTACCAATCCACACAGTTGTCGACTTCGTGCAGAAGGCCGGCACCATCCTTGGGTGCGATTGGTCGGGCTATGTCGTTCAAGCAGGGAAGAATGTGACCACGCCGAAAGTGGGCGACCATGTGGCTGGATTCGTTCAGGGTGGCATGTACACCGATGGTGGTGCTTACGCAGAGTACATTCGTACACCAGCAGAACTGTCATGGGTTGTTCCGGAGGGTACCGTTAGCCACGAACAAGCAGCCACGCTGGGATGCGCGTGAGTGTCAAGATCTGCCTGATGGCACTGTTGGCGGCGCTTACCCATTGTTCCGTGTAGATTTTGGACTGCTGTGCAGGCTTTGTACCACCCCACACGTCTGGGACTCGTAGAGCCTCCCGCCAAGGTCGACAAAGAGCAGTGGATCTTCGTCTATGGCGGAAGCTGTAAGAAGACAGCGTTGCTTGATGTTTCAGCGCTTACCGATTCTCTTCATATAGCATCCGTCGGACAATACGCCATCCAGCTTGCGCATCTCTCTGGATACAAAGTCGCGACAACAGCATCTCCACGCAACTTTGAGCTGGTCAAATCACTTGGCGTAGACGTCGTATTTGACTACAAGGACCCAGACGTAGTGAGTAAGATCAAAGCGGCGACGGGCGACTCTATCAAGGACGCGCTGGACACGATCAGCTTGGTCGACTCGCAGGCGCTATCTGCGCGAGTGATTGCCCCGGGCGGAGGAACCCTGGTACTCTTGCTCGCACCGGAGCCCGAGGCAAAGGTCCGGGACGATGTAAAGGTGTTCCGTACGTCGCGTCTGCCCTTGCTCGTGTTCTTAGTCACCGTCACTAATTGCATATGTAGCCACCCTCATCTACACGGCGCTTGGTCGCACCTTCTCTCTGGGCCCTGAGTCCAACTACCCTGCCTCGGCTGAGGATCGCGCGCACATGGCTGCCTTCTTGAAGAAGGTGCCTGCGCTCGTTAAGAACGGAGACATCATCCCCAACCGCGTGAAACTGTGGGAAGGTGGGCTGGCAGCCGTTCCGGATGGCCTGCAGTACATGCGCGATGGTAATGTCAGCGCAGAGAAGATAGTATACAGAGTATGAATATCATGTAACATGAAGGAAATCTCTCAACGATCACTGTACTATAACAAATATGTAAATACCAAACATGTATGATCGTGAAAGATCGCGCTCAGTGCACTCCATCAAGCAAGGAATTGGTTCAAACGGAACTGTTGCGACTAGTTATCGATTGGGATTTGTATAGTTCCGGACAAGCGAAGTCGACAAATCAAATAGCGCACGAGCATGAGTTATTCATGCAGATCTGAGACCGGAAACGTACTCATGATCAGATGGCTTGGAATAACTGGTTCCGGAATAAGGGTAGCGCCGGTTCCGGCAAGGCCCGCTACGCAACGTTCTCTCGTAGTGCAATACAGTCTCGATACATGTATTGAAGGATCTATAAAAATATCGTCTGCCAGGAGTCATGATAACTCTACCTAAATTCTACAACATACGAACACATTCTGCCGTCCAACGTCTCTGCTATGGCGCTCTGTTATGGCGTGGAGATCCTCACAAGCGTAGTGACGATGATTCTCCCGCGAAGGTGAAGACATTCTGCCGTGTAATGCATATGCTGTTTCTGGCAGCGGGCGGACATCTGCCGCTGTCAATGCTGAGGCCAATATAGGTGGTTATAATTTTCATATGTTAATTGACGGTTATGGACAAGTACAAGGGGACGGCCCGGCTATAGGGCGCGCATTATATTAAGGATGTCACGATTATCCCTATCCGTGAGTTCTTCCACGCAAGACGCGCAAGTGAAGGTTGCGAGGGCCGTTGCGGAAGTCATGTCCTGAAAAAGCTTGATGAGGTAGTCCTTACGTGAAGGAGGGACTAGTTGTGGCCACTCTTGTTTAATATGTTCATGCTGATGTAGTAAACTGAGGCATTCGTCATCAATACGGGTGCGATATTATTGATCTGCACGTACTTCAGCCTTCAAAAACGAGATGAATTTGCGAAGGCAGCGTCGCAAAACAGCAGTAGATGAAGCATTTTCGTGAGAGACGTTGTTTAACTGCAGAAAACGACGCAAAGGGTGTCCTTTGATGTTCAAGACCACAGCGCTCGAAATTCAAATGCGCAGCTCTTCAACATGGGGCGCAGTGAGTTATAAGCCGCAATCTACAATGACACGGGAACAGGCTGGGGCGTCTGGCATATAAGCACATACACCACGAGAAAGGTGTTCGGTGATAGATACCCGCAGCTGTTTGGGAGACGTTGAAGAGGCACAAGGGATAGCATGCAACTCGGCCAATTCGACCAACCGAGGTTTCAAGAGCCTCTCAAAGCCATCAAATGTAGTACTGACACATGCTACAACCTAAGACACACACCTGGGGGAAGGGGGCTCACTCAAAGGTGCCTTCCTGGTCTGGGGCATCTAAGGCTGAAGAGGCCAAGACAAGTCTGAGGTTCACTCAAGACAGTCTGGCTATTAAAAAGCTTGACACAAGCAACAAACTAGCACTCAACCGGGGGAAGGGGGCTCGCTCAAAGGCGCCTTCCTGGTCCCGGGAACACTAGCCGTCAAAGGCCAAGACAAGTCTGAGGTTTACGCTCAAGACTGTCTGGCATATATACTCCTAATCTATTTGTACATGTTTGTGTACGGCGGCTCAGAGGCCTCTACGTACTGGTATCTAACTGGCTATGAGCTACGTGCCGGTACTGGCATCGGAGCGCTGGGGTGCGAGGATGTCCATGGCGACGTAACGTATAAGGGGCGGATCTAATGAGTAGCCAATCGGTCGGGTTCGATCAGTGGTTCTCGTCGATCGTAGGTGCGCCGGTAATGGCGGGGTTCTAAGTCCGTGATCGGGCGTGGTCTGCCACGATCGGGGTATAGCGCTCTGTGACTGGTAGGGTTCTCAGTCGTGCAGAGCCTGGGGTTATTATCCCTGCCTGTTGTACTCGTAGGTCAGGGTGCGTATGGGGTATAGTATAATGTCTATGCCAGTAATGGCGAGTGTCCGTGCGGTAGGGACGCGAGGTGTTAGGTTTAATGTTCTGGGTCACGTGCGAGTATAGACCGTGCCCCTCGTCGGCGTATAGCGTAGTGTTCGGTGGCGGTTTAGCCCGAGCTTATACAGGGCGTACCGTTGTGCTATCGTAGCCTGTTGGGCTCTAGGGGTCGGTTCGTGACTCCGGGATTTAGGGACTAGGCAGCGTATGCCTTGCTGCCGGGACTTGGACTGAGTTTAGGGTTAGACTGCTGGTGGCCTGCTAGTGCCCGTAGTGTCCTGTATAGCGGAGGGCTTCTACTAGCGTTGCCGTGGGATTCCAGCTGGGCTCGGATAGAGTGCTGTAGCGTGCGTACGGCGTAGATGGGGTGTCAACCTAGGGTGTTCTACTAGGCTTTGAAATTGGCTTGTGACATAGCTCTACTACTGTTTGTACATGTTATGGTGTGCAGCCTGTAGGGCATCGGCACTGAGGTAATCTAGTAGCTACGTGGTGGCCAGTAATGGCATCAGGGCGCTGGGATCATAAGGCACTAGATGTACATGGAAACGTAGCGGGTTAGGCCCAAATCGGTGGTTCTCGTCGATCGGGGGTTCGCCGGTAATGGCGGAGTTCTATGTCTGTGATTGGGGTGTCTGCGGTCCAGGTTCCCAAGTACTGGTACTGAGGGGAAGGCACGTGGTGGCCCAGGTTCCCATGTGCTGGTACTGAGGAGTGGCATCTGCTGAGAACGTGGACTGGCCAGTACGGGCCGTGTGTGACGTAGAGTGATCGAGCATGATTGGCTGCGATCGGGGTGCTGCCTGTGACTGCCAAGGTTATCAGTCATAGCGGGTGCCGTCTACTGGGTTTAGAGCCTCCGTAGGCTATGGTGTAGTGCCAAGGGGTTTTAGGCCTCCCGTGGGCCATTGTCTGTATAGTACATAGTCCGTGCTGGTAATGGCTGTAGTCCATGAAGACGGGAGGTGTAGGGTTCGGTTGGTTGGGTGGATGGTCCTAGCCGTGAGTCTGAGTGGTTGTGACCTGGTGAGATATTGTCCAGGTAGCAGGGGTTTGGTTGGGTTAGGTGCTACTGGTCTCATCGTAGTTGGTCAGGGTCACGTGACTGCTGTAGGCTTTGTACTGAACTGGACATGTGGTCTGGGACTAGGGTTCTTAGGCATGGCTGGTGATGCTGTTAGCTAGTGCCAGTGATGGTTCATATGTAGGGCTTGTATCTAGCTGAGGCATCAGGTTTCCAGCCTCGGGGGTGCTCTCGATGATCGGAAAAGGTACTGTGCCTAGAGGATTGAAATTGGCATGTGACAAGTACTAACATGCCTGAGTTCGATAGATGAAGCTCCTTCACATAAGACATCAGGTCGAGTCACCAGACGAAGTGGGTGTGATAACCAAGGATGTCGCAGTGTCGTCTCCCAATGTCACATGAGAAGAGGAGGGGTGTGAAGAATCCACAGGGTAAGATGCAATCATATCAGCGGACGGTGCCACTTTCCAAACACAATATGACGATCACGATGAAGTCGGGAAGCAGGGGGCCACAAGGAAGGCAATTGAGAAGAGGGAGGTGTAGGTTAAGATCGCACAGAAGTGAAGAGTTTCCAGCACATGCCAGGCAGATTGGTGGCATGAAAGTGTCAGCACAGTGTGACCACGGATTGAACAAACAGCATACCGGCGCTGTGCGAAGGTTCCCAGACATGGCCCTGGGGTAAATTTTGCAACACAGTAGATGGTGACTCTACCAGAGCAGAGACTTCCAGCAAAGGCTGACAGGCGAAGATCCAATCCAAGCCGAGGACCACATCAAAGCGAGGCAAATATGAGATAGGCATAGGAAAGGTTGAGACATATTGACCATGAATGGTGGGCACAGAAACGGGTCCAGATGCTTGAGAAGCAGCCAATCCTGCATGGACAGAGATCGTTCTTGGGATGTTGTACCACTCCACAAATCGAGACAAAATGCAAGAAAATGTGGCACAAGAGTCGACTAAAAGGTCGGTGGGAATACTAGCGTAGCTTCCTGTGATGGAGAGTCGAGGCATGATGCATGATGCATGATGCACAAAGTTTTAAGCACTGTGGATCCCATGTGATGTAAAACGCATAAACGGATAAGGGAACACTCTCCCACACTTTGCTGAGAGATTGCAATGCTCTTGAAACGAAATTTAGGCATGCACAAAAAGTGTATGTTCATTTGACAAAAACCAAACCACAAGAACCCACTACTATTGTAGCGGGAATTTCTCCCATGAGTATTCAGGAAATTTTTGGAGCAATTTTGATGGGCACTTATGCGGCCCCTGGGCAATCAGAAATGTAGAAATTGCCATGTGATTGACAGAAAATCAATTCATACAGATGAGTCAACTCAGTGTGCCCTCAAGACCTTCATTGCACCCTCAGAAATCTTCTGATGTTGTTTCTGCTTTTGCACAGCCCATGCAGTTGCCTTACCTGTAAGTCCCTGGTGATAGGCATCTATAAACCACCAAGACCTGTTACAGTTGTTCCCGAAAATAATGTCAAAGTCACGTTTTTTTGCGCATCGTCTCGATGTGCTAAAGTTCCACGCCAAAGTTCCGAGCCAAAGTTCCGAGCCATCTTCCGACTCGTAGGTGCCCGTAAGCGCCTGTTGCTCACACCTACATGCATTTGTATACTGCACTGTTTTCTGTAGCTATGGGTAATAGAAGATTCTCCCACTAGTCTACCATTGGGAGCACATCTTCGAGGGCTTCAGCTGCATCGTCAAGCCATCATCGCCGTGGTGTGATCGCGTTCATATTAGCATATTAGCACCCATGCTGTAATGAACTCTATTTATCTTTTGTACCAAAACATCCCCCAATGCCCATCCTGACAAATTCCTGTTCTGATTGGCTAATATTATGATATCATTGTCACAGATCTAGTTTACGCTAGATACTAGGATTGTCACAGATTCTGTGATATTTAGGTATTGCCCCCAGCGGGGGCCGAACTCCCTTACCTACGTCCATACCATCACATGACCCAGTCCAAATAGTGTAGTGGCAATGCGCCAAACTTACCCCTATGGTCACAACCCCTCGCGCTCCTTAGTTACATGCTTATGTAAGGCTCATAGTTACTGCGCTCAGGCCATGCCTTTAGGGTGGGCCTGCATCTCATAGCATACCAGCCTCTCATGTATAAGTAGCGATGTCTGAGGCCTTACAGCCTCAGATTGGTTAATGTCGACGTTGGGCTTCATCCCTCATACTCCCTGTCTCAGCATGCTAGTCTGGGGTCATCTTAGCGACCTCCTCTCTAAGGATGAGAGATACTTAGAGCAACATCAGGACGTCGCCTGCCCTATGACCAAATCCAGTACGTTGACACATAGTTTGTGTCAAGGATGTTACGGAGCAATAACTAGGGTATATTCCCCCTAAGGTGGCGACCTGAATACAATAGGCACCAAGCATGGGAATATGAACTGCAGATATAGCCAGACCCTTGATAACAGCCAAGCTGTTATTGTAGCCCTTTTGGGGGAGTAGCTATATTGCCACTCATGAGCACGTTGCATTGGGTCCGTGGCACGTCTTGTGATAAGTGGCATATCCGACTCGGCATCTCGCCTTAGTCAGATCATGGACCTGGCAAATAGCCATAGTCCTTCAAGGTACCGGATCTCCAGCCTTCCCTATACCTGGGCTGCACCTGCATTCCTAGGCCAACTGCAAGGTCAGCCTCCCCATCTTACTGGTCCAGCCATTACTGGCAGACACGGTCATTGTAGATAGGGACTTAACTGTACTGCCCTTACTGGTGCACAGACCACTCTCATTTAGGGTAAGCTTAATGGCCTTGAAGCACATGCACTCCCCTTGTGTACATTTTAGACCAGAGCTAGACACTCTAGACACTCTAATTTTTAGTTCTATTCTTCTCGGCATGCACCGTAGAAGCCTCTCACTTCCTGCTGTGCTAGATTGACTATCTCTCTTCCTCACCTTTGGGTTAGGTGGTGAGTCCCACAGTTGATCTATGTCACCCTCATCAGATTTATACCAGGAACTCATATCTACTCAGTACCAGATTTACTGTATTTGGTTGTACCCAACTCTATCTTGTCTTTACAGAGCCTGTGAAGAGAGATATTCAGTCAAAATTCTTCTTAAACCCTTTGATTGATGCCTACAATGTAGATTGCTTGTAATCATTGACATGAAAACAACATTCATCATGGAAGAGTGCCACTAACTCCTGTTCACCTTGTTTGAGGTTTGGCTTGATAGGGGTGAGTTCCACTCCTTCATAACGAGTGATCTGTGACTCAAACTGAGCCATTGCTGGTAGGAGCACTTCCTGTCAATATTTCACAATATCAGGCCACTCATGACCATCCATATAGACCCCCTTCTTGATCACTATGTGGCACCATCCCAGTCTGATGAGCCAATGGCAAGCAGTATGCTCTGATATGGGTGCCTTCAAAGCAATGTTAAGTCCTGTGAGAATGTTGTTGTTAAGCACAGCCTGGAAAGATTGAGGGGTGACTGCACCGGATTTCTGTGTGGTGAGCCAATTATGAGCTGATGATTGGACTGATTCATCATTGAGATGCAAATGTGAGTTCCTGCAACTGCCATGCTTCTCAACCAGTAGCTGTTCAAAGACCTGATAATACTGGGCAAGTGCTCACACACAGTGTGCAAAGTATGTTCCATCTCTTTTGTGCCATTGCCTTTAAATCTCCAAGCTTGCAGGGATTTGATGATAACCTTTGAGGCACAGTGTCACTGTCACAGATCATTCTGTGGCTGCTCAGGGCGCTAAGTGCTGATTAGATTGCCTGTTAGATAGACTAGTAGGGAATCACATGACTTATGGTCACAGTAGTAACATGTTAGCATCACATAGTCATCACGAACCATAGTTATGTGCAGTAGGTGGCACACAGACCAGGTACTGTAGGGTAGGTGTTATGAATATTTCAATTTTTGGACACTGGCAAAACTCACCATTGGGTGAATATGGTACAGAGACTTGTTGCGCAACCAACCCCCCTGGCCACTCATGACTCTACTGGGCATAACCCTGGTTGTACTAGCATATAGGGCATATTTTGACTCTGGCAGATACAACTCTGCAGTTACGGTTATTCTGAAATTTTGAACACTGACAGAACTCGCCACCGGGCGAATACGATACAGGGACTTGTTGCACAGTCAACCCCCTGGCTACTCGTGACTCTACTGGGTGCATCCCCAGTTGTACTAGCACATAGGGCGCATTTCATCTCTGTCAGACTCAACTCTACCACCATTTCGTCTTTATCATCCACTAGCTGACAGATGGCGTGCAACCGCCATCATCATTCCTATCTATCGTTTCGGATATATCACTGCATACTTATCAAACGTTTGGTACTATAGCGTAGATAGTAGCGGTGACATCTGGGATGGACTTGACCCCTAAAACCCAGCGTAGTATATAAACTCATGTACTTACTGTCAAAGCTCTTCAGCTCGACCTTGTTGTACAAACAAGAAGTCTTATACTCGTTCTCAAACGTAGGAAACTACGCTCAGTATTTCTCACTCGAGCAACCGAACGACTAAGTCCTTGAAGTGCACATTGACTTCTCGGACTTAGGCGAGTCTTATATTCCATCGGACTCACACTTGAACAGATTATATCCTCTAACGTGTATTGGATATTAAACAATCCCCTAGGAAATTCACCTAGGACTTGAAGGCATCTAACGAGTATTGCCTTGCACATGGCAACGTGCCTATGTGCAGAAGAACGATCTATATTCATGACTCGAATATACAAACGGGTATTCGACCCGTAACATGAGCAGAATGTTAAATTTTATTACAACCGTTATTATATTGACTACTGACTATATATTTGCACAAGATCTTCCTCTCACCAACCACTTTAGCTGAGTGGTTTCAGTCGCTATTTCGCTGAGGTCTCGTGGTTCCTGGTTTGATTCCTGGCTTGCGATGCTTTATTTTGGTACTAACGGCACCTAATTTCGATGACTTAGAGTGCCCCAGATGCATCTGTGGTGTCTCTAAAGATGCATCTGTGGCACTGAAACTCTAGCTTCTGTGGGCTTGGGTGACGACGTTCTGTCCCTGCTTATGCGCTTGACTTCGTGTCACTCGGGTGGCCGCGGTAATGGAGAGCGGTTGCCGTGGGGTGGATAGGCTCGTGACAAGGCCACTAAAACCTTAGAGTGAACTGAGGGGAGTGAAGTGGATGAACGCCAAGTTCAGACTGGGGTTACCAGCTGAACGAAGGCCTGCTATTATACTGTTAGGCTGTTTGTACATATTTGTACTATAATGACCGTTTATGGTAACTAGGGAGTCTGAGGTGTGACTAGGCTAGGGGTCTAAGCCAGACTCTGAAACATAGAAGCGTAGTATCATATGAAATACATAGCGGTCATTGTGGCCGTGTGGGAACAGGCCCATGCGTCGTAATCTAGGCGTTGCCTGGCTCCTTCCAGGGTATGATCCGGGCCTGGCTGGGCTTGGGGACTCTGGGGACTGGATCAGGCTCGTTGTCGTTAGGGAAAGCTTTTGCCCATGACAGCTCGCTGAATCAGCCATGATGTGTTTCATCTCTGGATGGTCTGCTCTCATCGGCGCAGGTCTGAGTATGCAATGAGAACATCGTCATAATATTGTATCCCAGATGCTGTAAGAAGATCCTCAGGGTTGATACCATGTGATGTTAATTTGTACAACTGGGAATGTTGTGTAACATATGTAAATTTTACGAACACAACTCAGTGCAGACCAGCTCCGATGAGAATGGATCACTTTTAGTCGTCCGAGTCGTCACAGTCGACCGAAAAGCATACCACGCTTCCTCGAGATTGGGAAGCCGGCAGTACTAATGACGAGGTGTGGATCGGCTGTCGGGTCCACTTTCGGTGAGATCACACTGCAACATCTGTTCATTGAAAGATGACTGACCTTCGGGTAATTTGATGAGTAACGTGCCCATGTAGTCACCTGTACCACGTTCGAAGAAGAGGTACTCTTTGTTATACAGGATGTGTGTGTGGGTGGATGACATCTGCAGATGGGACTTCTGTTTATTAACGGGGTCCATGACTCCCAGCTCGAGAGGCACGCTGTCCTTTGAATGAAAGAATTGGACCATGCAAATATTTAGCGGCTGGTGATCTATGTTACGGATCGAATATCCGTTCAACGCAAAATAACTAAGTCGAGTTACTCAGCGTATCGAGTAGCGCACTACTTGTCGGACTCCTCGGAGTCAGAGCGTCGATATACAAGCTGCAGGCTTAATTGCTCAAGCCTTTGAGAACGAGTATAAGATCCTTGTAATTCAACAAGGTTGAGCTGAGGAACTCGACCGGTACTTTACATCAGGTTATATACTACGGTCTGTTAATCGGGGTCATAGTGTCCTTGGTACTGCTACTATTAAGTCCGTCGGGCTAACAATATAAGTAATAAAGGAGAAGTGTTGCGGTTGAGCACAACAAGGGATGAAACATAGAACTACTGTGGTTAGACACAGAATATCAGCTAGAACGCGATGCGAACGCGGAGAATGGGCATAGGGTTGTTGTACATGAAACAGGGCCTACGGTTGAACGGAGGCCCCTAGAAATAGAGCGCTGGGTACAGCGGTTGAACGCTAAGTCCTCATACAGTGAGGCGTCAAACGAATATTCGGGTGCACCTGGTAGAATCGTAACAATCTACGTTTAGTGAGCTCGCCAATTGACATCCTTTCAATCAATGATAGCTGACCTTTGTCATCGTCTAAGAAGATGAAGGTATAGCCATTTAATGCATCATGGTGAGGTTCCAGGACATCCTAACTCACTTTTCAGCAACACACTACACACTGTCGAAGAATGAAGTCACTAACTGGAATCATTCACTTTGGTATCACGACCATAATTTCCTCCAGAAATGTGCAAACATCCATGCTGTTGCTCATGTTGTACTGGGACAGTGTGGGGGGGGGGGGGCAAGCTTGGTTTGTCGGAGTTTAAAGGTATCGGTAGCATCTTCATTATGTAAGGGCTAACGTCGCCCCGGCGAAACCTCGCTGTAGAAGAACGATCTATGACAATCCATAATATAATGGGAGCTCATGCCATAGGCGCTCACGTGTTGCTAGTGTGCAGCTAGCATGCAGCTAGTGTGTCACTCACATGTCGCTTGCGTTTTGCGCACGTTTTGTGCACATAGACACCACGTTTGCCGTGTGGTGTCCATGTGTGTCATTGATCCTGCTCCCATTAGATAGGGCGCCTGCCACTCGGGGAGTTTGCCAGTGGATTCCCATGGTCAGCACCTGCAAGGCGTGTGCGCTGCTAGGTCGCATTTTGCATGCTGTTCCTGCCCTGCACCACGGGGATTTGTGCCCCATGCCACGGGAATTTGTGTCCTGTGGCACAGGGATTTTGTAATGTAAATACCCCACACCATGGGGATTTGTACCCTGTGCCACAGCAATTTGCACCCCAATGCCACAGGGGTGAATTCCCATGCCCAGCGCCTGCAAGGCGCGTGTGCCGGTTGCACATTTTACAAGTGAAGCAACAACGATACCGAGCATCAGTGAGGTGGAGGAGTGGCTGAGTGGGCAGAGACTAAAATATATTCCTAAGACATAAAATTTGTGGCAAAGCCACAGGTAATTAAGCTAGTCTGAACTATAATGGGAGCTTGCGCCATAGGCGCTCACATGTCGCTAGCGTGCAGCTAGCATGTCGCTCGCGTTTTGCGCACATTTTGTGCACATGGACGCCACGTTTGCTGCGTGGTGATCATGTGCGTCATTGATCCTGCTCCCATTAGATAGGGCGCCTGCCACCCGGGGAGTTTGCCGGTGGATTCCCACGGTCAGCACCTGCAAGGTGCGCGCACTGCTAGGTCATGTTTTGTGCGCTGTTCCTGCCCCGCACCGCGGGGATTTGTGCCCCACACCACGGGGATTCGTGGCCCATGCCATGGAGGTTTGTGGCCCATGCCCACATGGATTTGTGTCCTGTGGCACAGGGATTTTGTAATGTAAATACCCCACACCATGGGGATTTGTACCCCGTGCCACAGTGATTTGCACCCCAATGCCACAGGGGTGAATTCCCATGCCCAGCGCCTGCAAGGCACATGTGCCGGTTGCACATTTTACAAGTGAAGTGACAACAATACCAAACATCAGCGAGGTGGAGGAGTGGCTGAGCGGGCAGAGACCAAAATATATTCTTAAGACATAACGTTTGTGGCAAAGCCACAGGTAATTAAGCTAGTCTACTAATAATGGGAGCTCGCGTGGGAGTCGTCATGTGGAGCGCACCTGGCATCCATGTTTGCTGCGTGGCGTCCGGAGGGCACCCATTAAGCACTCACCAGCGCCTGCAAGGCGTGTGTGCTGATTGCAAGATTTTACAAGCAAAGTGACGATGAGACCGAGCGTTAGCGAGGTGGAGGAAGTGGCTGAGCAGGCAGAGACTAAAGTATATTTCCAAGACATAACATTTGTGGCGAAGCCACAGGTAATTAAGCTAGTCTATTATCTAGTGGTTCCAGACCTTATAAATCATGTGGCACCTGCAGCCCGGACACGTCCGGGCGGAGTGCGCAAAAGATAGTACTGGTACAATGACAATGGAGTCTAGGTGCAGCAGCAGTGCCTCCGTGACGTCAAGCTGCCAGTCATACGGCACTCTGTCAGGCTCAAATATGTTGTAGTCTCGGTTCTGTCACAAGAATTCTCCTAGTTTCCCTATATTTCTTACTATTTTTCCGGCAATTCTACGAATTATCTACGACTTTCTAGACCAATAACTAGCTTATCTGATTCATAAGTTAACGGTTACATACGTGCCGAATGATGGCCGTGTTATCTCCCGTAACGACGGTCTTATCTTATCACTAGTAGTTACCATCAAGTCACATGTCTAGTTTCAGCCAATCGGACATTTCGTCCGGAAGCAGTCAGCGTATAAACGTCAGCGGACCGGGCTTTGGTCACGCCCCGTCTTTGTAATGACAAAGAGCGCAAAACGCCATTCGCGCGGCCTACGCCGCCTTTCTATATCCCGGTTTTGATCGGCATATGTATTTATCGTATATTACTAAGTACTTAGGTACCTGGGGACTTGTACATACGAATACGGACATTAGTGTTATCTAATAAGGCTGTTAGGGGTCTTATTTATCATGTATATATACTGGACTTGCTGAGCGCTATTGCCTCAGTTCTATTCATTGCATTCATACTACGAGTTAACCACTCAACGTATCCTGCTTAAACATCTGCTTTATCTCTTGCCTAACCAGCAATCCCAAGATCATAACAAGTAAGTGTTATCTTGTGTTATATGAATAGAACTCGCTTTCGCCCCCGCCCTCTTTGAGGGTCTGGGATTTTTTCTTCTTAGGGGTTTTCGTCGCCGTCTGCGCACCCCCGCTCGCCGCCAGGCAGCGGGGTATCCTTAGTGGGCTCTGGGGGATCACCGCCTTCGGGCAAATAGCCGGACCGTAGGCTTAAGCGGAACCGGGGACTGGCTGCCAAGCCTTTCCCCATATGTTGGGAATCGATGGCAACGGTGTAACCTCTTGACCGGACCGGAGATAACCTTCTAGCCTATCCCCAGGCGTACAGGGGCCACTCTATTTAGAGTTGGGATGGTGGGCACGAGTTGCCCTGCCTAGAACCGCTGCCGATACGGCTTCAGAACGATAGAGTTCTGGCCTTGGCGCCCTCTAAGTCCCTCAGGGCATGGGTTTGGTTTAAACACTGGCAGCCACCTAACTGGAGTGAGGCGTGGGCACATGCGGGGTGTAATACCCCAAATCCTGCATTCCCAGGCGTCAAGGGAAGACGACCTGCTGTATCCCCCACCTGGTAGCGTGAGAGAGACGCAATCCAGTCGCCGACACTAACTCCGGTCGAGGGCGGAGCGCCCATTGACGCCGGAGGATAAGCGCACGACACCTCAAGAAGCGACGATAAGCCCCGACAGAAGACCGCGTGATTTCCACTAGAATAGCATACTTAAAACTTCTCTTACGTAGTCATGCCGAAAGCACCACGTTTCACGGTTACTCCGAGAAACGCCGCTACGGGGGAGCGCGAGGAATGGCACATTGCCTCCTCTAAATCGCTCGAAGACCGCATCTCAGCGGTCACAGCCCCAAAGCGAGGAAAGTCCCGAAAGGGCAAAGACGTCTTCTACAGGAAGCCGAACCCTGACCCGGAGGAGATCCGAAGGGTCAACCATGAAGCCGCCCTCGACGACATCAGGCGGAAGAAGCTCAACAAGCTTCTCCGACAGAAGGAGAAGCTCGAGACTCGGATCCAGAAACAAAGCCTGGATCAGCTAATCGCCGAGGCAGCCAGGAAGAGGGTTGAGGACGAGAGAAGGGTGAGGAGTCTTCGGGAGCGAATCCAGCCCCCAAAGAAGTCGCTGCTAGAAAGAGTGGAGGAGCTTAGGATGCCGGCCGAGTGGGTCGAGAAGTGGGGTCTTCCGAACCCCAGGGACGTCCATTGCACGGAGAAGAAGTGGGACTGGTTCTTAGACGTCGATAAACAGATGAACGCCGCCCACAAGAACCTTTTCCGGCTATGGAAAGTCCCCGACGCAACCACCACAGCCCCGATCATAGCAAAATTCACCACCCTCATCACCGACTTCGACGATCTCTCCACACACCTGGAGCAAAGGGTCCGTCAGGACTCCATGAAGAACGAAGATCTCCGCCGCCTTGAAAAATATCTCAGGAGGGTGGAGCACGTTTTTGGAGACCTAGACGTGAAACAGCACGTTACGTACTTAAAAACACACCTAGTACATAGCGGTCTTAACTTCGACCTCGGCAAACCCCAGTTGTAGTAGATAGAAAGTCCTGAAAAGGCATTTTTTTTGGTGCATGGCATTGATTGCGAAAAGTCCTGAAAAGGCATTTAAGTCCTGAAAAGGCATTTTTTTTCTTGAATTATCGTTTAAGGAAGAAAATAACTCAAGCTGACGAATACTGTCCAGCAATGGTGTCTTACACAATCGTCCAAGGCGCTTTGTACAACACCCACAAGGTGGCTACGGCCTACCGCCCCGCCGTCGGCAAGCACGCGTGGCCCGGAGAGCAAACCTGCTTGATGGACTACTTGCGAGTCGTATTCGGCATCAGAGTTAGGGGGAGTGTCACCTCCTTCAACTCAATTCCGGCGCATGTGCGCCCTTTCCTAAATGTGAACCACACGGCGTACATCAAGTACTATGGGGAAGATTCGACCAGGAACCACATCTCGTGGTGGAGGTGGGACAACTATTGTACCGCCATCCCCCTGTCGGACCTCATAGTCCTGTACGGTGACGTCCACTGGTACTCGTTGGAAGAGGCGTCGCCACGCACAAGAGCCGCCAGGCTCTTCAACCCGGAAACACCCGCACGAGCAGTCATCACCCCCGAAGGAAGCGAGACTCCACGGCCGGAGGAGCCAGTCAACACGGAGCCCCTATTTGGGACACTCCCCGATCTCCTCCCCTCCTATGAAAGGGGAACCCTGGAAATTGTCGCGCAACCGGAAAGGAGCGAGAATGAATTGATGGGAAGGTTGCAGCGCACTCTAGAAGTGGCCGCCGCAGACGAAGTTCTGCAGGTGGGAAAAGAAGCTTACAGGGAGGCGCTGTACCAAGCCAAGAACCATCTCTATAGCAACCTCGCGGCATATAAAAGCCGGGTAGACACGAATATGGAAATGGTCTGGAATAAGACCAACCAGATCCGGAGTCACAACCAGGTGCTTCAAAATAGAATCGAAGCACTAGAGGAAGCGGAGAGTTTGCGGCAACAATTGGACACCCTTTCCGAAAATCGGTTCGTCCGCATAGAAAAAGACATCGCAGTACTGCAAAAGCGTCCAGCAGTCCCAACCGTGGGACCCAGCGGTGCCCAGGTCACGGCACTAATTAATAGAATCGACCAACTCGAAGCGGAGTTAACCGCTCTAAAAAACGCACCGGCAGCCGCGTCAGCAGCAGCCACAACGGTCACCTTCCAACAGACCAAACCGACTCAGCCGCCCAAATTCTCGGGCCCCAAGGACTCCATCTCGTCGAAAGAGTGGATCCAAAAAATGGGCATGTATTTCGCAGACGCCAAGGTGACACTCGAGGAGGACAAGGTTCGCCAAGCCCTGCTACGGCTTACGGGCGAGGCCTACCAGTACATGTCGCCGGTAGTGGATAAAATCGCCGCCGGACAAACCTCGGGGCACACCTGGAAAACGTTTGCGGAAACAATCGAGAAGGTGTACGGCAAGAAGACGGACAAGGAGATTGCCGAAAAGGAGATTGAAGGGTACTTCGGGGACGAAGGGAAAAAGAAGCTCCAATCGGACTTCTTTTCTTGGGCACAGAAGCTCAGGACCCTGGCTCACCTGGCCGAGACTGACAACAAAACGTTGTTCAGTCACATCAAACGGATCCTCCCGGAAAAGGTGCGAGAGACCCTCGCTACCTTGGAATCGGTCCCCGGCTTTACAATGCCGACCGACTGGGAGGTATACCTCGATATGGCCATTGACCTCTATAAGAGGCAATACCCGGACAAGCTCAAAGGCAAGATCTTTGAGGAAGAAAAGAGGAAGGAGTCGTCGGGGTCTGGCAAGACCGCCGACAAAGCTACGTCGAAGCCTGCCAAGGCTGATGACAAAGGCAAAGGCAAGGCAAAGGAAACCGGCTCTTACGGGAAGGACTGTCGCAAGCACCCCGGACAACACAAGTGGGGCGACTGTCCTGAGAACCCTAAGAACAAGCCGAAGGAAGCCAAGCCGGCCAGTAGTGGAAGCGGAACGACGAAGCCGACAGGCTCGTCGAGCGGAACGCAACAGTCGGGCCAGAAGAAATTGGACCCAAAGAAAAAATACAAGGTCCGAATCGTCAGCACCCAGGAACTGGTGACTGACGACGAAGATGAGTCCCCCCAAGCCACCGTAGGGACTATCCGGACCAACGTTCCGAAACAACCAGAGGTGGTTCCTCTGGCCCCCACTACGCGCATCAGCGATGAGGAGAAAAGCGAGAGCCCGGTGCGATCGGCAGAAAGCACCAGCCCCGTCCAGTCCCAGTCGACTGGTTCGACTTCGACTGCACCTACACCGTCGGGCGACTCCATCAGGACACATCTGCCCTGGCTTCGCAAGCGGATAGCCGACTCCGCAAACACCCTGGGCATCTACGGAAGCTCTGCCTCGGGTTTTCCCACCGAGCACATGTGATGACCTGCCCACTTGTGCTCCCATGTAATTTTAGTCCCGTACCCGCTGTAAAGAGTGTATTCGAGTCAATGTATCATATTTTTGGCAACGATGCGCGCGACTTCGCTCGATCTTTTCGTGTCGAAGTAACACTCTGGGTATATGGGCAAAAAGTGCAGGCTCTAGCTTTAATCGACAGCGGTGCAACCATATCGGTCATATCACAACGATTGGTCGATAAACATAAGCTGGTCACCGACAAACTAGCGTTTCCTATTACGGTTACAAACGCAGACGGAACAGAAAACGTCGCCGGCCGCTTAACGCAATCAGTAAAAGCATTCATGCAACATGGCACACACAAGGAAAAAATAGGTCTGACGGTCATGCACCTAGAACCAGACCTAATCCTTGGCTATGACTGGTTGCGTCTCCACAACCCTACCTTTGATTGGAGGAAAGGAGAAATGGAATATGCACGCTGTACACACGACCGACCCTATGCCAGAAAAAAGGGTAACCGCCCTTCTGAGGAGGAAGCAGTTGAACTCCCAGAAAAGGAAATCATCGAAGTAAATTCGATTTGGGATACTCCCGTGGACATATTAGAAGAGGAGGACCCCGAAAATCCTTTGATCGCTTGGGTGGCAACCCTTGACGACGAGGAAATGAACCTGCTGACACAGTTGGTAGCCGAGGTACTTGACAAAGACCTCGACGAAGCAGACGACCGTGAGGAAAACACACCACCGATTGACATTGAAAAATGGCGATCGTTAGTGCCCGAACAATACCAAGAGTATGGGCCAACGGTGTTCTCACAAAAGGCGTCAGAGAGGATGCCGGAACGGAAGCCCTGGGATCACGCCATAGTGCTTGAACCAGATGCGCAGCTTCCTCCCCCAGTAAAACCATACAAAATGTCTCCCCAAGAGCGTAACAGCTTGGATGAGTGGATAGACACCGAACTACGGAAGGGTTACATTCGACCATCCGAAAGTCCAATGGCATCCCCAGTCTTCTTCGTCCACAAAAAGGACGGAGGGCTGCGGATGGTTGTCGATTACAGGAGGCTAAACGAAATAACCGTAAAAAATCGTTATCCGATACCTCGGATCGATGATCTAATCGATCAATTGTCCCATGCGACCATCTTCACCAAAATAGACCTTAGATGGGGATACAACAATGTCCGCATCAAGGAAGGTGATGAATGGAAGACGGCGTTTATTACACACCGTGGACTATACGAGGCAGCGGTAATGTATTTCGGTTTCTGCAATGCCCCTGCAACGTTCCAAGCGATGATGAATTCTATCCTCGCACCGTTCATTCGGACCGGCAAGGTGGTTGTCTACTTAGATGACATCTTGATTTTCGGGAATGACATGGAGGAACATCGGCGACTTACCAAAGGGGTTCTCCAAACCCTGAAGGACTTGGACTTGTATGCGAAGCCCGAAAAGTGCTTTTTCGAACAATCTTCCATCGAATACCTAGGAATGATCATTTCCGACGGTAACATCATGATGGATCCGAAGAAGTACGCCGGAGTTCAGGACTGGCCTAGACCTACTAAGGTCAAAGAGGTTCAAGCTTTCCTTGGATTTGCCAATTTCTACAGGCGATTCATAGAAGGCTTCTCAAAAATAGCCAAACCACTCACCATGCTGACCAAAAAGTCAGAAGCTTGGCATTGGGACGCCGAGCAGGAAAATGCCTTCCAGACCCTAAAGGAAGCATTTACCAAAGCGCCCGTGCTTCGAATTCCGTCGCACGATCAGCCTTTCCACGTAGAAACAGATGCGTCAGACTTCGCTACCGGAGCAGTACTATCTCAGTTAGATCCTACGGATAAAAAATTCCACCCCGTGGCGTACTATAGCAAGTCGCTAAGTGCCCCGGAAAGGAACTACGAGATCTACGACAAGGAAATGTTGGCTGTCATCAGGGCTCTAGAGGAGTGGCGACACTACCTAGAGGGACACCCTGAAAAATTCGAGATATGGTCGGATCATCTGAACCTGACTTATTTCAAAACGGCGCAAAAACTGACGAGACGACAAGCCCGTTGGGCACTGTACCTCTCACGCTTCAACTTCCAAATGAAGCACAAACCTGGCAAAACAATGCTAACCGCGGATCCTCTGTCCAGGCGGCCAGACCATGAGGAGGGGGTGGATCTCGATAATCACGATCAGGTTCTTCTGAAACCTGAGTGGTTCGAGCAAGAGTACATGGCAATGGCTCTTGATACCTCCCATGCTGCCCCACAATCGGAAGACGAATCGATACTCCGAGAGATTCGCAAAGTGTTGCTAGACGACAAGGTCACAAAAGACTACAAGGAGCTGCTCTCATCCGGCCCTCGTGAATTCAAAAAAGACCTATCAGAATGGAACTACGAAGGAGGGTTACTCCTCCGAAGAGGCAAAGTCTACGTTCCAGCTACACCAGCGGATATCAGACGGCAAGTGGTCGAGTATCATCACGATCACAAGTCAGCTGGGCATTTCGGACGCTACAAAACGTACGAATTGCTAAGCCACAACTATTGGTGGCCCGGAATGTTCGTTTACGTCAAAAAATACGTAGACGGATGTGACACATGCCAACGTATGAAGAATCACCCGCAGAAGCCGTACGGACCCCTGCAACCCCTACCGGTGCCGTCAGGCCCGTGGGAAGTGGTGACAATAGACCTGATTACTCAGCTACCCCCATCGGGAATGCATGACGCGATCATGGTCGTAGTAGATTGGTTGACCAAAAGAGCAAGGTTTTTCCCAATCGAAAATACCTTCTCAACAAAAGACCTAGCTACGATACTCTATCAAAAGGTATATCCCTTACACGGGTTGCCAAAACAGATAGTATCGGACAGAGGGACACAATTCGCTTCAAAACTATTTGGCGAATGGTGCACCCTGCTAGGAATTCAAAGGTCGATGACTACTGCGTACCATCCGCAGGCAGACGGACAAACCGAACGAGTGAATCAAATACTCGAACAGTATCTACGGTGCTACATTAACACGTACCAAAAAGATAACTGGTCGGAGTTCCTGCCAACAGCGGAATTTGCGTACAATAATGCAGCCAGCGAAACTACCAAGGAATCTCCGTTCCTGGTAGAATTAGGTCGTCATCCAATTGCAGGACCAAGCAGTTTCGAACCAAGTCGAAACAAAGACTTAGTAGAAATTGCGAACACGCGGTTCTCTGCACAAGAGAAAGCTAAGGCAGCAATGAAAATTGCAGCCGAAAGATGGTCCTGGTACTATGACCAAAAGAAGCAAGTTGTCCCTTTCAAAGTAGGAGACAAAGTACTCGTGGACGTGCGGAGTTGGCAAGGCACCGAAAGGAGTCTAGCCCCTCGCTACATCGGCCCATTCCGAATAACGGAAAAATTGGGACCGGTAACGTTCAAGGTGTACATGGACGCACAATATAGGGCTTATCATCCTGTGTTCCATGCTTCGAAACTGGTCATGTACAAGGAATCAACCATCGAAGGTCAGAAAAGTCAACCCCCTGCGGCTGACAAGCCAACGGAAATGGAAGACCCGGAAGAATGAGAAGTGGAAGCAATTCTCGACCATCGTAACCGACGCGGCCGGTGGGAATACCTTATCCATTGGAAAGGCACCGGACCTGTGGAAGACACGTGGGAAATCGAGGAGCATTTGGCTAACGCAAAGGAGATATTGGACGAGTACAAGGCAAAATATTCAGCCCTTAGTACCGACCCAAATCAACCCCTTCGCCGATCAACTAGACTCGGCGGAACACGGCAGACCATAGCCGTCTTCGACCCTGACTCACCAGATTGGGACTCGGACACATGTGTCTGGCCCGATGACTGGCCCCAATATCGAGACGATGTTGATCCCACACAACCGAAAGTGTACTACAAGCGCGACCCCTTTACAGGGCAATGGGTACATTCCGATGTTGAGTTCAACGAAGACTTGGAAATCGAAGTAGGAGTCAATGGCAAACTACCGACCAGGGGAACAACCGATGCGATCGGCTATGATCTATATGCCGCGCAGGATATCCTAATTAATTCATGGAAATCCGCTTCGGTCCCCACCGATATTCGTATCAAAGTTCCTTATGGGACATACGGTCGGATAGCGCCAAGGTCTGGACTTGCGAAAAAGGGCATCGATGTCCTCGCAGGTGTAATAGACCATGACTACCGCGGAGAAGTCTTTGTCATGTTGATGAACCTCACCGGAGACCCGTACCAAGTAAAGAAAGGCGACCGAATTGCTCAGCTAATCTGCGAAGTAGCAATCACGCCCGAAATAAAGGATTCCATGACCAAGGAGAAGTTCGAAAAAGAAATCCGACCTCACCTACATGGAAGTGGACCCTACAACGAGCAGTTCAACAAGCCAACCAAGCGCGGTACACAAGGTTTTGGGTCAACAGGACGATAAAAGTGGAAAAATCGTAAAGTCTAACCCTTCAATGGGCTCTAGCACAACTTCTACTCTCAACGGGGTCGTTGAAATCTAAGGGGGGGGTAATGTCACAAGAATTCTCCTAGTTTCCCTATATTTCTTACTATTTTTCCGGCAATTCTACGAATTATCTACGACTTTCTAGACCAATAACTAGCTTATCTGATTCATAAGTTAACGGTTACATACGTGCCGAATGATGGCCGTGTTATCTCCCGTAACGACGGTCTTATCTTATCACTAGTAGTTACCATCAAGTCACATGTCTAGTTTCAGCCAATCGGACATTTCGTCCGGAAGCAGTCAGCGTATAAACGTCAGCGGACCGGGCTTTGGTCACGCCCCGTCTTTGTAATGACAAAGAGCGCAAAACGCCATTCGCGCGGCCTACGCCGCCTTTCTATATCCCGGTTTTGATCGGCATATGTATTTATCGTATATTACTAAGTACTTAGGTACCTGGGGACTTGTACATACGAATACGGACATTAGTGTTATCTAATAAGGCTGTTAGGGGTCTTATTTATCATGTATATATACTGGACTTGCTGAGCGCTATTGCCTCAGTTCTATTCATTGCATTCATACTACGAGTTAACCACTCAACGTATCCTGCTTAAACATCTGCTTTATCTCTTGCCTAACCAGCAATCCCAAGATCATAACAAGTAAGTGTTATCTTGTGTTAGGTTCCAGACCTTATAGTTATGCCTGCAGCCCAGACATGTCCGGGCAGAGTGCAGAAAACATACTGCATTTTTCGCACTCCGATCAGGTTCTCCCGAGCAACAGCAGCCATGTGCAAGGGCTGGGACTAGGGAACCAACAACAGTAAATTGGCAGTTCAGTAATAAAACCAATACCGTGAGATTTTGAAGCAGTTTCTGATAGTGCTGCTGAGTACACTTAGACTTGCTGATTTCTTGTAATGCGAACCACTCGATGAATTTTGATACCATCGTACCCAGAATGATGAAAGAGTCATTATTTTGGTGACCATTTCGGGGGGTGTCACACCAGATTTTCGGGGTAAAACTTTCAAATCGAAAAAATTGGCTTGTACAAACAACTACGTGATGGATACATCCCTGTAACAAACTTTACTATCTATTGTGTGAAATGGTGGGAAAAACTCATCGAAAAAATTTACCGTCTTTGCTTGTCCCCAACACATGATAGTGTCATTACCTGTACCCAGACATGTCCATACGGAACCTCCGCGGTAGTTCAACAGGAACCCCAGCAGATCCCACTCGCCACTGTCAGAGGCAGAGCAACACATACCTTTACAGGTACCCTCCACGGTGCAACCCCGCATGCTCAGCGGGCTGTCATGACAACTGCATCCAACACCCATGATGGACTATGTCGTGAGTCCCTGGACTGAAACCTTAGGGTTCCCCCACGGACAGACGGTGTGGGATTTCAAACGGACTCTGAATTGATCCGTGCGACCCGCTGGCAAGAGGGTGTGAAGACTTATACTTTTACAGGTCTTACCACTGCACAAGTGGGATTACCCCTGGCTGAAAAGCCTTGGGGAGATGAGTTGTAACTCGGCTGAGTTCCGGGGGCCTTCTTTGGCTGAAAAGGTCCCACTGTGATCCATTCAAGTTCTGGGGGATCTACCGGCATTGTTGCAAAGCGAGAGTTCTGTGGCTTGTCCCTTAGAACTCTTATTCTCATCATTGGGGCTTGGGCCCCCTCACCTAGCCCTGCATGCCGCCTCTGAGTCTACCCCTCTCAGTCTGGGGTCTCCGCCTGAGTCGTCTCACTGCATCTCTGGCCTTAGATTCTATAGGATCCCCGGCTGCGCTGGTCACAAGATGGTTTGTGATACTGTGTAGTGTAGTTGTCAGTAGTGCTGAGATGATGAATTGCTTGAACATAGTCCCCGAGAGCATGGAATTTGTAGGTCGACAAATTCAGTTTTTTGATAGTTTTTCCACATCCGCCGTGTCTCACATGCCGGATTGTGTCTTGGATAGCAGGAGAGTCTATCTGGACATTTTCATGTCACCTAGAGTCAGTTGGGGTTCCCATTAGTGATGTGCCAGGCCCGGCCCGGCTCAAAAGCCCCGGCTTTGGCCCGGCTTTGGACGGCCTTGGCTTTTCAAAACCTCAGGCCGGGCCCCCATTGACGGCCCAGGGCTTGGCCCGGCCCGGCCTGGGGCTTGCCCGGGGCCTGGCACTGTGAGGATGATCATCACTGTAGCCACACAAACTCATAACGTACCTTCTCCAACTATCTTCTGACAAAGCCAAGCTCCAGCTTCAATAATTAGTGAATTATAGTGTGAAATCATCATTTCACCGGCACGGTGCTCTGTGGCGTGCCTTCCAAATGGGGCATCGTATAAGCGCCCAAAAGTGAGCGACAGGCTTCAGCACCAAATATTCAATCCATGGGACTATCCTCTTGCTTGAATTTAATAATATAGACATACTTCATTGGAATATGGCATACTGCTACTATACATATCCTTATGTCATAGTTACTAGACATTTTATCCGTTAGAGCTTTCAGGCCGGGGCTCACGGCTTGGCCCGGCCCGGCTTGAGACACAAGCCGGGCCCTGGGCCGTCTCAAGCCGTGGTGTAGGGCCCGGCCTGGCCCGGCCCAAGTAGGGCTTGGCCCGGCCCGGCCTATGGCCCAAAGCCGGGCCTGGCACATCACTAGACTTCCCATCTCAGAGATGTCAGATTTGCAGATTAAACAGCGAGGACAAGGGCATTGTGCAAGATAGCGAATGCAAGCTAAGAGGATTCTAAGATAAAAAAACTAAAGAATCTATCATGCATACACATACTCACTTTTCTGGATAATCTGCCGAGTATGTAAGAAATCTGGGGAACAGTCACCGAAGTATGCCATTGCCGCAATGCTCAAGAATAGGCGTACATGAATACAGGATCGAGCAGAAGTTTCCAGACCACGTCAGTAAGCTCGCGCTTGCAGAAGCGCAGAACATCGCTCATGGCTGCACAGCTGAAAAGCTTTTCATAGATGTCTTGTATAGAATCTGGAAGCTGAACTTTATCATCAGCCAAGAATCAAAAGTGTGCTCACTGAAGGCATGTATGCGAGGTGATGAGATGCAGAGGCGGTGGGCTTACCACACGTGTACTTTGACATGGAACCAAAGTACATGTAAATTGGCCACAGGAAAGCATTGCTGAGGTTGTAAGGTGCGTGGAGTCCAACCATAACATTATATGCACAATTGACACCTCAGTGTCAGGCGGGTCGTTGAGATCGCGGGGTTGAGTGCATAGTTTTTCGTACTTCATCGAACAGTGCGTCTGAGTTGTACAACTCTGAATAAATCCTGATATCTTCAGGGGATTCCTCCTCCTCGGAGGCATTATCATCGTAGACCTCAGGGCGTCCCCAATATTGCTTGAATGGGACCCAATGGTGGTACACGACCTCTTCACTGTGACGAACTGACTTAATTATTTGCAGCAGGTTGCAGTGCCAAACGAGGGTTATCATAAGAAACAGTGTGTGCAGAGTACGAGCGTTGAGAGGAGTTGTTGTGTATGAGATTGGACTGTAGCATAGGCGTGTCGCATAGATCATTAAGACAATTCACGTCGGGTGGGATAAATTTGGGTTCGAAAGAATATCGACAAAACATACCAAAGCTGTCGGGTTTTCTGTCGTGAAATGATGGTGAGGCAGGAGGAATTTGCGAGGCAGGAGATGGAGTGCAAACAGACATATTGCCGACAGGTTTCGGGTCGACTGCATGTGAGATGGACTCCAGGTGAGCATTTCCATGCGCATCGCTACTCTTCTAATCGCATATGAGGAGATCAGGTCTCCGCCTCAAAAGTCAGAAGACTGTGGCTTCATAGTCAGGCTGGGATTGAATATAGCAGCCTGTCAATGGCTTCTAAACCCTTCAAAATAAAATAATCGGTGGCATACGCAGGATACTAGAATTACCGTTGCGTTCCGGTTGGCGCGAGCGGTTTTAATCACAATAGAGTACATGATTATGATCGCAAGTAAGTCAGTATTACACTGGTCTGAAAGTCGAAAAGTAAATTCAGATCTTCTTAAGCCCATCAACTTGCTGTTACTGCTCCTACCTTACTTGAGTTAGGAGCTTTTAGCTAAGGAGATATTTGACGAGTTGAAGGAAGCTTACCATTTCTCTAATGAAGTTTTAAAATTTGTGTATATGTAACGAATCTGTATCTTGGCTGACAACTGGTCTTAAGCTTATAGATATGATAGTCTTCTACGACTATAGACAGCTGCGTCGCACTATGTACGGCCACACATTGCCGTGTACGGCCCATGACCTTCTCGCTATAGTATTGGAGTTCCATAATACGGGGTAGACGTGCTAAAGCATCTTGCAGGGTGCAGTGCCTCCCTTGTAGTTTGACCACGTTATACCGATTTATTCCACTTCCACAATCACTGATAGCGCTTATAATAAGTGGCTCATTGGATTATGATTAATCACTATCTTCTCGAGCCTGGATAAAGAGCGACATTCGCATGGTTTTCACTTCAGCCATCAGATTATAATCACCTCTTACGATTTGCCCAACATTGCGAGTGACGCTTTAAATCTCAAAGCAAATTTCCTGATTTAGTAGATAAGCACAAGCAAGTGTCCGAGTCATAACTGTAGCTAGACGGGTAAAATTGATCTCGTATACAGACCTTGAAGATAACTCGCAATCCGCCTCGTCCTTGTAGAACGAAAAGAATTGGACAGTCAAGATAAGTATGTCAGGGTCTAAAGGACGGGTTGCACTTGGGGCGGAAGTAGTTCTACATGGCTGACACTTGTTTGTATCTGTGTGACTAATTTCAAGGCATGGAACATTCGAGGTTGTCCTTGGTGGTCGACATATAGGAAGTTGTCACACGCCAATTTCAAGCTTCTAGGCACAGTACCTTTTCCGATCATTGAGAGCACCCCCAAGGCTGGAAACCCAATGCCTCAGCTAGATCCACACCCTACAGACGAACCACCACGGGCATTAGCTAACAGCATCACCAGCCATGCCTAAGAACCCTAGTCCCTGACCACACGTCCAGTCCAGTATAAAAGCCAATAGTAGTCATGTGACCCCGACCAACTACGATGAGCCCAGTAGCACCTAACCAGACCAACCCCTTGCTACCTGGACCACACCTCATCAGGTCATGACCATCCAGACTCACGGCTAGGACAATGTCCATGTCACAGATATTGCCCCTCCCCTGGATCGAACCCAGGAAACCCCGGTTACTTATCACATGACCCCTATCAGCCGTAGCATAGTGGATACGCGCATACATACCACTCACCTTAGGTCTTTAGTAGTTAGCGCATTACTTACGTAAGCACATCACATGTACGAGCGTCGTCTTAGTTACGCTCGGGCCTCTTACTTTAGGGTAGCCATACTAGTGACTGCTGCAGCGCATGTACTTAAACTACTACGTCTGAGGTCTTACACCTCAGACTCTTCATTCTATCTATGGGGGCGTGTCCCCTCAGATTCAACGCTACTTCCTCTGCGTGCTAGTCTGGTGTCCACAGGCCTGAGAGAACCTTTGGACGTCACATATTACCAGCGGTCCGACTTGGACGTTAGTACGTACGTCGTAAAATCTGTGACAGTCCACCCAACCAACTGAACCTAATGCCTCCCGTCTCCACGGACTACTGCCATTACCAGCTACACAGTCATTACCAACCATGGACTCACGCCATTACTGGCACGGACTATGTACTATATGGACAAAGGCCCACGGAAGGCCTTAAACTCCAGCCACCCTAGTCTACAAGGAACACCGACCTTGGGCAGCACCTGTATGACTGAGAACCCTAGCAGTCACAGGACTTTATGTACCGATCGCAGCCGGTCATGCTCAATCACCCTACATCACGCACGGCCCATACTGGCCAGTCCACATTCTCAGCAGATGCCACTCCTCGGTACCAGCACATGGGAACCTGGGCCGCCACGTGCCTTCCCCTCAGTACCAGTCCTTGGGAACCTGGACCGCAGATGCCCCGATCATGGACATAGAACCCTGCCATTACTGGCGAACCCTCGATCAATGAGAACCACAGATTGGGCCTAACCCACTATGTTGCCATAGACATCCAGCGCTCCCCTAGCTGTACCAGCGCTCGCGCTCCGATGCCCTTACTGGCCACCACATAGCACGTAGATTACCTCAGCGCCGGTGCCCTACGGGCTGCGCACCATAACATGTACAAATAGTGTAGGTCTATATAAATGCCAGACAGTCTTGAGTGAACCTCAGACTTGTCTTGGCCTCTTCTGCCTTAGATGCCCTGGACCAGGAAGACACCTTCGAGCGAGCCCCCTTCCCCCAGGTGTGTGTCTTGGGTAGTAGCGTGTGTCAGAAGTGCACCTGATCATTCACGTTGGGATGAATTGTGATGCAGTAGTTGTACTTCCACATAATGTCATAATACGGTACCCCACCGACGAAATTAACGGGCATTACAATTTGAGCGCTGCTGTAGATGGTGTGTCCGAGATTGGTCATCACAAAGGGTGGTAGAACGGGCTGATCTTGATCATCTAGCAGAAATCACTGTCCAATGGATGCTACGTCACAGTGGAAGTACACTTGAAAGCAGTGCTGATGATTATTGATATCGAGGATCAAAGCAATATCGCTGCGGATATGTCTTGGTTTCTTCAAACCAACGGAGCCAATATAGTTGGTGGGGGGCATCTGAGACTGCTATCAGTATGTCGTTATACTTGGCCTCAGGAAAGGTCAATCCTACCACCAGGGTGACCCAAATACTCTGGGTCACCCCCCAATACATAACGCCCTACTAACAAGTCGCTCCCCAAGACGTAGTCGATGGCCAAACCCATGCCAAAGGCTGTAACGTCGAAGGTAACTCACGCAGACTAGCAGTGTGGTGCACACAGCAGAGATGGAGCAAATGTGCCCTAAGGCATGGTCGAGAGAATAAAGGTTCTGAGGAGATGACCTCAGAACCCTACAGGTTATATACATGATAGTAGCGCTGTGGTACTAAGTAACTACCCTTGCCCTAAAGCGACGTGGCCTGTGCACACACGCCTAGCTGGTCTTAGTCTAGAACGCTTATGTAATCTACCATGTGTAACCGGGGTTAGCTGCACGCTAACTAGGATAGGGGTGGTGACCTTGTAAGAGGTCACCTGATGGTGTATCCAGGAAGTCGAGGGTTCGACTCCCGGTGTAGGTGTATGGTGAGACGTCACCAGAAAAAGTTGTGACACAGGGATTAACCGAAATTGTATATATATCGAACAATTTGTACCTAATCAACATATCGACAGTAACATCCCAGCACCTCTAAATCGCATGCAAGACAGGAACATTACCCGACTCAGGGAGTTGATCTGAAGACGTATACAGTGTTGGACAAAGAATCAGAGAAGTTGTACACGTGTCTTATGCATTCATCACGAGGCATTTTGAGCAAACCCATTACTGTACTGAAGAATGACAAGAGCAAGGGACACACTATATTTTGGCAATGGTACAGCCACTTTGGTAGTCTCGGTTTCAGACATTATACCTCGTGTATGATCACCGAGACGCATCAGGTCAACATTTTGCGATATCACCACTAATCTGCGCACAGCTCTGGTTTAGGCAACGAAGCTGCCTATAGCTATGTACTGAATCTCATAGCCCATTCTTGGTCTTGTAACCAGACCTCAAACACCCTCCATCCCCTCGTCTCGTACCCAGACCTGTAAGAAGAGTCTCAGGCAGTTTGAACCGAGAGATCCCATGACGCTCTATCATCACGGTCACAGCTTCGCGAAGGGCACCATTATGTAAGCACCACGTGTTGCTTGCTAATCCGCCAAATCTGACCAGGATTTCCAGACAGCATATTTTGACGAGCTCAGAGCTACAGTACTGCATGGTATATCTTTTCTGTCCCTGAGTAATGTGGCTATTACTAGTGAGAGAGCATTCTCTAGCGCTCCATGAGCTCAGAAGCGTTGGACTTGAGTTTCACGTCATTTATAAATAAGTCAATTATAAAGCGCTCATGTATTATGTAAACCCCATCTTCGAAATTGTTCAGCATGGCTTTGCCCTTTGTAGAGCGCAAATTCTGCTTCATGCAGAGATATCAATCCTAGCAATGTTCGTTGCTGGCGGAATAAACGTCGGTGCCTGTGGCTTACATAACATGTGCCGGTTCCTAGTGGCGTCTACCTTGAGTATCTTCCTAACCTCAGGCTGATTTATGTCAGATGCAGGTTGCGGTCCTACTACACTGTGAGGATCCATTGCAGATATAAATTAGCAGATGACATCGTCTTCTATTCTGATGTGCCACGTCCGTTTCCAAATCAGAGTCCAACAGCCTTCGCTGACAACAGAATCGGCCGACCAAACACGGCTGTCTCTTCTCGCTGTAGGACATCATCGTTATCGCTGCTGTGAGGCAAGTGAGAATGCGATCCACGATTCTGTTTAAGGCCTGAAGAGGGGGTGGACTGTACAGATGTGTCGGAGGAGTTTTCAGGATGGCGAACACAGGTACTCTGCTTTCCCGGTCTTCGCGAGAGGTCGATGCCCCCTGCACGAGCCAATGCGTCAAGCCGTTATCACACGAGAACCTAAGAAAAGAGCTCACCTTGCTTTGCAGCTTAGGTTTAGCAACCCTCTTCCACTGGGTCAAACCCAAGCTGCTTGATGAATTCCACGGAGTATGCACTCTTCTTCGTCTCCGTCTCTCCTTCATCGCTCTCCTCGTGCCCCCACTTATCACCAGACCGCGCCCCTCCAGCGTTCACATCAACATTCTCATTCGTCCCCTTCTTCTCCTTCTGCTTCTCCTTCCCACTCTCCTCCTTCGCTTCCCCGAACTCCCGTGCGACGACGAGCACCTTGCGATCCTCCTCCAGTAGATGCTACAGCGCGCGGTCCGTGTCCCTGCCCGTCGCCTTCCACGACGCCTTCGCCTGCGCATCACACCCCATGTTTTCGGACACAAACAGCGACTTCGAATCGTTGCGCCCGCAGACAACGTGCCCCACCACGACGTATGTCGCATTACTGCTCTCATCCTGTGAATCCAGCATGCTTGCGCTTTGTCCCCATGCTCATGCTATATCAGTGCGTCAAGTGTCACTGTCAGTTGATGAATCGCACAATGGAGGAAGCCGGAAGGAAGAAGGGAAGGAGGGACAGGGGTTTAATCACAGTGTTTTTGGAAATCCTTGGCATGCGCCGTTTTCACGATGTTTTATGTAATTCAAAAACATAAAATCAGTGATTGGTGTCCTGAGAAGTGCCTTGTGAGCACATGACACATGGAGTGCACCCTGCATCTGCGTGTCGTGCTCTTCAACCCCCGATGCCCTACCACCACATCTCCCGAGACATAAAGCAACGCATTCTGTGGCTACTCCCAGAACACTTTAATATCTGTGGCATTCTTGGCATCAGCTCCCGAAGTCTGTCTCGATGGCGGCGAAATGTTGTTCTCTATGGCGATGTAGTACCACCGCGCAAACATACTGTGGGATGGCCCCGCATTCTCAATTCTAATATGATACATGACTTGCTAGCCTTGTTTTCTGAGACACCAGAGCTCTTTCTTGATGAAGTTCAGCGGTGGCTTGCAATCATCCATGATGTCCCAGTCTCTAGAACGACACTACATGAAACCCTACGTGATTGTGGCCTCACACGCAAATGTCTATGGAAGGCAGCACAGGAGAGAGATGAGGGCCAGAGGGAACAGTGGATCAATCGGATCAAGAACTATGTGAAGCAAGGACGAGCACACCGTGATGCGCATCTATGGTCATGCTCCTCAGGGCGATCATGCAACGATTTCTGCATTTGTGGAGATCGCTGGAGCATTGTTGCTGCCCTTGGATCAACTGGGTATGTGTCAGTGTGTGCACTACCTGGCTCTGTACGTGCGGAAGACTTCTTTGATTTCATTGTAGAAGAAGCAATGGTTCTCAGATATTGTAGCTACCAAAAATGAATCCATACCCACAGACACGTAGTATCCTCATCATGAATAATTGTCAGATCCATAAAAGCTGTGCACTACGCACAGTTGTGGAGGCAAAAGGTATGCATCCAGTCTATTCCACGAAAGCAGTACATGTTGGGCATGCCGTGTGTCTCATGCTGCATTTATCACTCGCGTTCTCGTGACTTGATGTTCACAAAACTCGCTACAGGGTGCTTGCTTTTATTCCTGCCTCCGTACTCCCCTGATCTCAACCCGATCGAAGAGAGCTTCAGTTGCGGTGAGTATGTTCTCACATTGGCTCATTAGTCCTCTCAGCATTAGACAACAATTAAGTCCTGGCTGCGGCGTCACTTCCGCAGGGTTCAAGCCACTGACAAGCCGGATATCATGCTGTTAGAGGCTTGTGGAGTAGTCACACCGGATAAGGCGAAGGAGTGGTTCTGTCATGCAGGGTTCATTATCGACTAGAGCTCAATGTGTCATTCAGATGCTACTATCTAGTCCTAGTCACTGCTCTATCCCATCTGATGATTGTTCTGTTTGAACCTCTGCCATGACAAAACCGTAAAGCCTGCTTCCTTCCACTGATGCTCCTCAACAATGCTGACATCATCCCCTACCACAAAATTGAGCTTTTCGAGAGCCGATTTGATCTTGTTGTCAAGTCCAACTTGAGTGCAGAATTCGTCGATCGAAACAGAAGGCACCAAGATTGGTGATGAGGGAACATGGTGATCAAGTCCTGAGTGGCGTGCATGTCTTGTCGGTGTCGATAGTGTCATGCCAGGAGCCTGAACATGAGGTGGCACAAGTGGCCAATTTGCCAGCGGTAACGTGGGTGTACCTGACAAGGGTGAGCCGAGATATGGATATGGCATCCCAAATGGAAACAGAGGTGAGAAAGCATTAACGGGAATGTTTGGCACAGGTGTGGCAACATTCACACTGGATGGTACATTTTGAGACACATGTACTTGCTGCTGTGCCTCGTGCTTGGGCAATGCCTGAGTGTCCTTAAAGTGATTGGAAGATAGCGGTATCTCTGTCATTGTAGTCTGTCCTTTGAGCTGAATAAATTGTCAGCTATCAGTCACATGCATTCATCATACATGTACAATTGCATTGGCCCACACCGTCAATCGTGTTGCTGTAAGCTCAAAGTGGAGCTTCGATGGTGCATAATAGAAACACTGCAGACTTAGATGCTCGTTGCATGAACCGACTGGATATTTCCTGCCCAACTTCACGATGAGGTCGTCCAATTGATCATCTAGTTTAGCCTAGATATCCAGCAAGTATGGTCGCTGATCCTCATCACCACTCACCATCTGATTGTGCCGCAGCCTGCGGGTCATTTGACATAGCACCGGAAGCAGCTGCTATCCATGGCTGAGCTAAGATTAGCCAACAGCAGAGCATCAGTGACAAGAAGGACATACCAGGGAATGCTCGAGATTGGAACAGCTGATATCCATTCTCATCTGTGAGTGGAAGCGCAATGGCAGTGCTGGGCTTCATCGGTCTCCACGTCATACTTGACGTGACCAACTGCTCAGGCACGACATTCGTGGTGGCTGCAATCGCATCAAGGAATGCATGATAATCCATTGATGACCAGAGAGTAATAGGGCCGAGTTTCAATGCATCCTGTGTGGCGTCTTTGCGCTGCGGAGTCTTGACACGCCTTAGAGGAGGCTGCACACACTGACTGACTGCTCAGTTTGAGAGACTTCTACAGCCTCCGGAGCATGATTATTGCAGGGACGGCCATGCTTATGCGCTGTAGGATTTGACACCGCACTAACAGGTGCCGCCCCAATGTGCTGCAATGTAGAAGCTGAGGTTCGCTCTGGTTGGACGAGTGGGATATTGACCCGGAAACCTGTTACTGCAGTTCGTGTTATCCAGCTCATCCGAACTGATATCAATAAATCTCACCTAAAGCCTCTTCCTCGAGTGCTTCCAACCTGGGAGACCATCGGTCCTCCAAGCCAGGTAAATTTGCATTCCCATTAACATGGGGCGATGGATGCGCATCTGAGGTATCAAGGAAGGGGGCGGAGGACCTGCTGACAGATGGAGGTACATTGCAGAGCCATGGGATGTCGCAGCAAGTCAGTCAGTATCGTTGTGTTGTCAGGGCGCTCCTCAGGGCACCAATCACTGATTTTATGTTTTTGAATTACAGCTATTTCGGAAATTCATGACACAACGCATTTTTCTCGATCGTGTCAACCAATAAGGAAGCTACTATTTATGGCATGTACATGTGGCTGTAGTGCGCCCTGTGCTTGTGTCCCAGCTCCGATATGGTCTGTCGACACATCACTCAATGCTTGTGCACTAAGGCTATGGGGATTTGGGCAGTACATAACACAATGCTTGAAGCCGCCTGCATTTATCTGAATCTTCTGCGGAGCGAGAAATCGCGAGAATTACTCACAAAAGTTGCTTCGCACACTCAGCTATGGCACATCCTTGTCGTCATAGTCCTCAGGCTCCAGCAGGCAGTATTGAGCAGAGTCAGCGAATGCAAAACAATAAGTTAGCCCGAGCTAGTCTCTCACGTGGTATTGGTGCTCTAGCCACATACCCTGAATGGTAGCTTCCTTATTGGTTGACACAATTGAGAAAAATGCGCTGTGTCATGAATTTCCGAAATAGCTGTAAAAAAAGGACGTGAAAATGGCGCATGCCAAGGATTCCGAAACCGCTATAAAGAGGATGGACATATTCATTGCAGGACTAACGAGCACAGCAGTGCCAATGGCGATTACAAGACACATGGCTTTATTCAGTATCGTCCACAGTGCATGTTAAACAGAAGCTCGCGGATTCATGTAGTCTCGTGACCAAACGGTAAACACCGGACGGAGTTTGAATATCTGAAGGCTCGTCACGGTGTATACTACAGGTCAGTTGCAACAACCTTCAGGTTTGAAGGCCCCAAGCTTCAGTTGCAGTGGCTACCGTATTAGAGAGTTGCCTACTTTACACTGATACCTTCACGCTATGCACGTCTAGCTCATGCCGGGGAGAGATTTGTCCGGCAGGGGCTGTGGCACATGATAGACGCTTGCAGCTCGGATTTTTCCACCCCACTATGGTTGCCCCTCCCCATTGATATATTCAACATATCCTCAATTAATAGAAGTCGTGCCCAAGCATTTCTCAAGCAGACGTCCAGTCAAAAAGCTGCAATCCATTGTCCACGCTGTGCTGCTTGCAAACCCAAGTGCCCACGTGAGCTAGGCTAGTCACGTTATTGCGTCATAGGCAAGTGTCTCGTCGCATTAACGTCTTCTTTCCTCATCTCTTCTTTGTACTTCCACCATCCCTCAAAGCTCTAGGAGTAGCTGCTTTATTTCAGCAAACTTAAGGCTTTGGACGTAGATTTAGTGAGTATATGCACACACACACAGGCCTCTGTCGTCTCTTGAGTCCCTCTCAGCTTGATTACGAAGACCCCAATCCTTCAGTTTTTCCGGTACATGTTAACACCATTTCGTGCTCGCACACAAACCGCTACGGCAGCCCCAATCACATTCCGGAACCAGCGATGCCGCACACACAATTTCGTAAGGAACAAGGTGCGTGTATGGATTCTCTATCGATAGGATTGGATTTGAACACAACGATCGTGGTGGCTGGAAATGCAGCTTGTGCCCCTGTGCTAACTTGAGATGTGTCACAGATTTCCTAGGGCATACCCTATTTTTACCTGAATTTACTGCCTTCCTACAGAGCTACACGTAGTTATTAGGCATTTACTCGTAGTTAACCACCATGTTACCTACATCGAATACCGTATGCGTAGTTAGTACCCCTAACCTACATACTTGAACCCCGTGCCTGTCCTCGTACAGTCACGTGACCCTGAACCCGTGCCTACGTCTAGACACATGACCATGGCACATCCCGAATCCCCCTCGGCTGTTGCCTTTAACGTAACACATGACCGTGGAACCTCGACTGGTGCCTATACCAAGCGCCTCCCATTGACGCACGCTGACACGGCCCTCCTAGTAGGCGCACGCTGACGTGTCCCCTGTAACCGGCCGTATTGGCATGGTTACTGACCCAAATACTCTGGGTCACCCCCCCATACATAACGCCCTACTAACAAGTCGCTCCCTAAGATGTAGTCGATGGCTCCACATAGACCAAAGGCTGTAACGTCGAAGGTAACTCGCGCAGACTAGCAGTGTGGTGTATGCAGCAGGGATGGAGTAAAGGTGCCCTAAGGCATTGCCAAATTGATGAGTCTGAGGTGAACGCCTCAGACTCCCTAGGTTATATACATCACAGTAGCACTGTAATCCTAAGTAACTACCCTTGCCCTAAAGCGACATGGCCTGTGCACATGCGCCTAGCTGGTCATAGTCTGGAACGCTTATGATGTAACGAGGGGATAGCCGTGCGCTAACTAGTATGGGGGTGGTGACCTTGTAAGAGGTCACCTGATGGTGTATCCAGGAGGTCGAGGGTTCGACTCCCGGTGTAAACAAATGGTGAGGTGTCACCAGGAAAAGTTGTGACAGTTACGCGGCTCCCCGCCGCACCCGAATCACACGCCTGGCATTACCGCCAGCGCACAGACCCTTCGGCTTTAGGGTAGGCCTAGCTACACTGTTGCTGATACATGTATATAACCCGTAATCCTCTGAGTGTACTACCTCAGAACTAATCACCTCTTGACTCCTGCTGAATCGTACATCAACCTAAGCACTCAACTATCTTGCTGCCCCCTTAACCTCTCTCGTCAAACCCCTCAAGAAGTATAAGTGAGTAGTTTGTGTCAAGATGATTCATGATAAGCTCCTCCATGTGGACATTGACCATGGCTATGGCATCCCCAGAAACTCTAACAAGCAAAGGTGGTATAATGGTAAGCTCTCCAATGTCTTGCTTCACTCAAATATTGGCTGGCAGACTTTGGATCAGGAGCAACAGAGCATTCAGGAAGTCAATTTCGGGACAGGCTGGACAACGCGCAGTGCATCCTGGCTACGTGCCATGAAGATATTGTGGGTATGTGTGAGAATCATGTTGAGTCTGTGGGTCTGTGCACATGGCGCTGCAGGCAGATTTGGTATAATGCAAAACCTGGATCGAAATGTTCAGGGTATGTTCTAGTAGCCTTTGATAGATTGCAGCAGCTTTGTAAATATACTTTGAAATGTTCTGGTACATTCTGATTGAATGAAGAGCAAAGGCTACTAGGTATGAGTATAATCTAATACTTTTGGGTAGGCGGAATTTCTCAGCCAAGGCCCCCAGGTATTTTGCGGTAACTCCCGGTATCGTACAGTAGCTACTGCTAGGATGACGGGCACTTAGAATCATACCTGGAGCTATCAACCGTTCGGTTTTGTATCAGATCGTACCCGTTATCTTCTGATAGGCCCTGATATGAATCTGTCAGAAATAAGATTCTGAATGGATTCTGATGCTCCTAGCATCTGCGCATGCCCAGAATCAGTGATTATGACGAGATTCTGAGGTGTCAGAAAGCTGGCGGCTTCACGCAGTGGATACGAGGTACTTTCACTGGGGTTCACCCCCAGTGAAAATCCGAGGTATTTAGAAGTACCCAAATAAATCCTACTGTATCTAAGTGTATCCTGAAAAGTTCAATACATAAGTCTATCCAATGTAATCGAAATGTATCTAACAGATCATGTGACATAGGCCAAGATTACTATTATAATTGATTAGAATAATATCTAATTGTAATAATACCATTAGATATGTGGTTGAGGTGGATCCTACTGGTGTCTATTATGAAGAATTACAATATGTTATATTATGAATACAATATGATACTGGTACTCTATTTAATAGTAACAGTAGGGGTGTCATGTGATAAGTGCTATGAAGTATATGTGATAAACTATTGGGCACAGCCCAGTAAGCTAAGGAGCCAGATGCCTATTCGGTGATACAGCTAAGTCACTATTCTACAATGACTGTGGTAGGCTGGTAATGGCCAGACCAATCATAAGGAGTGTGTTAATCACCTTTTGGTTGATGTAGAAATGGGCACAGCCTGGTAAAGGTATAACCAGTGATCCGGTAATGTGAGGGACTATGGCTATTCACCAGGTCTGAGGATGACTAAGGCAGAGTGCCGAGTCAGTTGTGCCATTGGCTGAGGCCATGAGGCTGTAGCTATGACAAGGTGGCTTAGAGGGGCCAGAGGCAGACAGGCCATGAGGCTAGAGTCCGGGACTTGGCTTTTGCCAGAGTCCAGAGGTGGTCCACAAGTGCTGGACCAATAGCAATAATGCCATGTGGCTATTATTAGAGAGTATTTGCTGTGACCTAGGTCACAGAATTTCGCTTGAACTGCAGCTCCACTTGACCTAAATTCGAGAACTTCGAGCAAAGTGGTGTCAGGGGGCAGCCACAATGCTCTCACATACATCACACTATCATGGTGTCACCTTTCACTCTCTGGATGTAGTGGCTCAACAGAAGCAATCACTATGCCGAATTCACGACACATCATATTCATCATGTTAGTGTTACTACTTGTACTGTCTCCTGCTATAACTGCTGGGTCAATTATTGCTGCTCAGGCCAGCAGTGAGCTTCCAACAATCCCTCTCATTACTGTGATGGAATATGATTTTGAGCAAGCACGTCGTCGGGCTATTGTGCATGCAGAGTGCGACTGCAAGAAGCCTACACCCAAATAGGGGGCAATCGGATCACTAAAGCATAGCTGAAGAGCCTGGAGGACCGGGATGCATGGTGGCGATTCCGGTAAGTCAGAAACTCGATACTAATTTCAATTATTCATGCCATGTGACCTATTGCACAGATTTTCATACTCGGAGCTCAAACAGCTGGCAAAGGCTTTAGATACTCCACCATTGGTTGTCACACAAAGCTGACATTGCTTCTCGCAGATTGAAGCACTTGGGCTACTCTGTGCACGTCTCCATACAGCTGGGGATCTACATGAGTTATCACTTCTATACCATCACTCTGAGTCTGCTATATCTGAGGTTGTCAATCATTTCGTGATATATCTTGATGACTGTTGGAAGCACCTTCTTTATTTTGATCATTCCCAGAGCCCATTCAGTGATGGTAGGTGACAGCTCAGGTCAACCGGCTTGTACCAACCCCTAATGGTTCAGGTCAGCCAGTCATCGGCCCATGCCTTAACTGTCAGGCCTACCATCGGGTGGGCCCACGTCTTCCATGACCAGATGGTCATGATGGTCATGGGTCAGCCCACAACTGCTGCAACCAGATGGTTGTGACGGCTGCGGGTCGCCCACAACAACCACGACCAGACAGTTGTGATGGTTGCGGGTCGGCCCACAACCATCACGACTTGATGGTCATGACGGTCACGGGTCGGCCCACCAATGCCATGACCAAATGATTGTGATGGTTGCGGGTCAGCCCACAACTTCCGTGACCAGACTGTTATGACGGTCACATGTCAGCCCATGACTGCCACAACTGGATGGTTATGATGGTTGTGGGTCGGCCCACCACTGCTGCAACCTGGCAGTAATGACAGTTATGATGGTTGCAGGTCGGCCCACAACTGCCACAACCAGACAGTAACAATGGTTGTGGGTCAGCCCACAATCATGGCCTGTTGCCGCGACCTCTACATCTGCAACTTTCGCAACCTCCACAACCTGTGCGACCTCTGTGACCTCTGCTATCTCTGCGACCTTCATGACCTTCACGATGTTCACGATGTTCACGATGTTCACGACATTCACAACCTTCGTGACTTCACGACCTGTGCGACCTCCATGACCTCCACAACCTCCATGACCTCCACAACCTTCACAACCTTTGCGACCTCCGCAACCTTTGCAACCTCCACGACCTTTGTGACCTCCGTGACCTTTGTGGCCTCCATGACCTATGCGACCTCCACGACCTTCACGACCTCTGTGACCTTTGTGACCTCCATGCCCTTCATGACCTCCATGACATCTGAAAGTTGCAGATGTGGAGGTCACAGAGGTCACAGAAGTTGCAGACACAGAGGTCGTGGAGGCCATGAAAGTTGCAGATGCAGAGGGTGCAGAGGTCATGAAGGTCACATAGGTCATGATGGTCATGGAGGTCGTGAATGTCGCAGAGGTTGTGGAGGCCACGGAGCAACTTCTGCAACCAAGTTGTTGTTGCTGTGCCTGTTGCAACCTCAGTTATTCACTTTTACACTCCCTGTGACTTATACAATCTGCAACCATGACCCTCCTCCTGGTCCTCATGACCTGTACCCACAACCTCCACAAGTTTCATAACTTCTGTGGCTTTTTTAGCCTCTGTAATTTCCATGGCTCAATTGGCACTACCATGCCTGCTGTGACCACAGTAATTTAATTTTTACTATATCTGCAACCTCTGCAACCTGTGACTGCGACCCACTGTGACTCCTGCAACCTGAGAATGCGACTTTTGCGACTTTTGCAACTTATGCAGCTCTCACAACCTCTGCAAGCTCTGCAACCTTTGTCACATCATACCATGGCTCTTGTAGCCTTCACACCTTGTCACCACAATTTCCTAGACTCGTTTCCAGTCGCTACTTTGGACGGTATAAGCTACGAGAGGCTGAATACTAGGGAGTTGGAGGGAGGGATGCAGGGAGGGTAGGGCGTGGGTAGCTTAAACCGTCCAGTAGCAACTGGAAGAACTGTAAGGGAGAGCAGTACAGTAACTTTTGAAACTCTGAATATACCTAATCAGGATAGTCACAGGACCGCGCATTCTGAGGCGCGCTGAGCGCCTCTCGAATGCACAGACATGACAAGTACACCATGCAAAAGACTGTCTTCTACTCATCATACAGATAAAAGGTCGTACCAATCACTCTGGTTGGTACACCCCCGGTAAAACGTGCCAGGCGTGTTCTTCAAGGCTTGGATAGCCAGACACTCAAGGCGGAACAAGCGTGTCTCGTGCAAGAACGCAGCGTGAAAAAAGCCCTCAAAGCAGCAGCGCGTGTATCTGAAGAGAGGGGAAGGAAATGCCCAAGTGCTGGCTCAGCAAGCTAAGCTAGAGTGCAACTCACAGCTACAAGATGTGCTAGCCTGTGCATCCGACCTTGGATTCATTATTCCTATTCCCATCAATCTCGTTTCCTCTCTGCAGGGCATCACTGATCAGAAGTTATCATCTTGTGCCTCTCGCATAATTGGATCCCATTGATTGATTTCATTTTGTGCGTGCGCGGAAGCATCCTGAGTTGTCGTGCGCCTCATTTGTGGCTGTCGGCCATATCCGGCCCGGGTCCAGTAACTATTCCTCTTATGGTATATTCGGAGTTTTAAAAGTTACTGTATTGCCCTCACCCACAGTTCTTCCAGACGGTACTGTATTGTATTCAATACTGCCGTCTGGTAACGAGACTAACAATTTCCATGACTTCTGCGAATTGCAGCCACGACCAACCACGACCCTCATGACCTATGATCATGACCTCCATGACCTCTGTGACCCCTGCGACCTCCATGACCTCCACGACCTCTGCAACTTTTGCAACCTCCACAACCTCCACACCCTGTTATTGCAGCCTTGGTGGTCTCCACAACTTGTCACTGCAGTTCCATGACTTCTGCAACCTGTATCCACAGCCTACCACAACCCTTGCAATCTGTGACCATGACCTCCACAACCTCCACAACCTCTGCAACCTCTGTGACCAACCGTGACCCTCATGACCTGTGATCCCAACCTCCACGACCTCTGCAACCTCTGCAACCTCTGTGAGCTCCGCAACCTCGATGACCTCCACATCTGTCCTGCTGGGTAAACCCAAGGACACTGTCAAGAAGCTGTCTCCTTAGCCTTGCAGTGTTTTTGACCAGGTTTTTGGTGATCTGGAGAGTCACAGTTGTTTAGAAAAATTGCCTGACCAGGATTATGTTATGTATTGATTATAGTAGAATACAATGTGTGTTGTCTTCAGCTAAGTCACCATGGGTAGTTTAATAAGGTGAGTGGCCCTTGTGTTGACATCACAATGCATGTCTGATGTTGCCCATTCTCACGTGCTGTGCATGCTGCTACTGTCATAGTCAAAAACCATATACCAGATAGTATACTGAGTATATACTATACACTACCCATCACTTGTGGATGCTCTGGTGGCCATTTCTATGCCACAGACCCATTCTACCATGGGTGTTGACTCACCCTTCTTAGATGGGGTTGAAGCCACCTACCTAAATAATCACCCCTGACAGCCATGAAGCATGGGATCTACCTTTCTACTCTGAGAGGTCTGACAGGTCAGCATGAAGGTGTCAAGCTATGAACAGACCCTTTTTTGTCTCTACCAAACTATAAAAAGGCTTCAAGAATGCAGTCAAACAAGCAGCTAAAAAGCCAGAAACATTCACCAAGCCACAGATCTGTCAGAGTAGCAGAAATTTGGTTTGATGAGTAGATTTGTCCTAGGTGTGATGATGCCTGTAGAGCAGGCATGTGAGGTACATATATTGAAGATTGTCCATATATGTACCCCAAGATGCCCAACAAGGGCTAGGTACTATGACAACCAAGCTTGCATGATTTTCCCTGAATACATCTTCCAACATAACTGTATTTACATTCCTGACAGTCTCACAGGTAGTGACAAGCAGGCTGGTGATGCTTGGCTGCATTGCATACAAGAGCCATTGTCAATTTCACCTGGCAGGATGGCCAACATCAGCCCCAACCTACATGCAGCACAACATACATACACAAGCAAATTGAGATGGGAAATGCTGTACAAAGGTAGGCTTCAAGGTTGAAAGGTGTCAGGATCATCAGCAACAATGTCATGAAAAAGGTCATATAAAGTGGCACAACAAATACAGTTTGTGTCACAGATATTGCCCCTCCCCTGGCTCGAACCCAGGAAACCCCGGTTACTTATCACATGACCCCTATCAGCCGTAGCATAGTGGATACGCGCATACATACCACTCACCTTAGGTCCTTAGTAGTTAGCGCATTACTTACGTAAGCAGATCACCTGGTCGGGCGTTTCCTTAGTAGCACACGGGCCGCCTTAGTTTAGGGTAGCCACTTCAGTGATTGCTGCAGCGCATGTATTTAAACTACTACGTCTGAGGTCTTACACCTCAGACTCTTCATTCTATCTATGGGGGCGTGTCCCCTCAGATTCAATGCTACTTCCTCTGTGTGCTAGTCTGGTGTCCTTAGGCCTGAGAGAACCTTTGGACGTCACATATTACCAGCGGTCCGACTTGGACGTTAGTACGTATGTCGTAAAATCTGTGACAGTTTGGGTTGCGGAGGTTGTGGAGGTCACGGAGGTCGCGAAGGTCACAGACATCACGGAGGTCGCGAAATTTGCAGATGCAGAGGTCGTGGCAACAGGCCATGGTTGTGGGCTGACCCACAACCATTGCTACTGTCTGGTTGTGGCAGTTGTGGGCCGACCCACAACCATCATAACTGTCAAGTCATGACAGTTGTGGGCCGACCCACAACTGTCATTACTGCCAGGTTGCAGCAGTGGTGGGCTGACCCACAACTGTCACTAACATCTGGTTGTGGGCCCACCTAACAGTAGGCCTAATGGTTAAGTCGTGGGCCGATGGCCGGCTGACCTGAATCAATAGGGATTGGTACAAGCCGGTTCACCGGTACCATCACCTACCATCACTGAAAGGTGTGATTCCCACCTCTTATCACCTTGCAACCTCACCAAATATGCACAAGCTCTCTATCTACATGGAGCACCACTTCGTTCGATATGGGGATTCATTGATTGCGCCATACGGAGTGTAGCACGTCCATCACTCTTTCAGTGGGTGGCTTATAATGGATGTTAAAGAAAGCATGCACTTAAGTTCCAGGGTGTGATGCTAGCTAATGGCATTTTCGGTCATTTAAATGGTCCGGAGGACGGTCACCGCAATGACAATCACCTTCTCACTGCGAGTGGGCTCATTGCAAAGTGCATGCAATTTGCAGTCTGGGAGGGTACAAATGAGGATACTCCTGGTAAGTAGTCGGGCTATCAGGATTGCTGATACTAACTACATTTAGGTGAGGAGCGATATTTCCAGCTCTTTGGGGACCCAGCATATGGGATTTCCCCACAGATTCTAAGTCTATTCTCAGGTCCAGCATCGGCAAAGTGCAAGATCGTAGATCTACTCATATCTACGTAGATATACCTAACAGGTCCTGTAAATGTAGGCGGACCGGTATAGTCATGTATAATTCCCTTATAGTAGCAGGCCCATGCAATAGCAAGCACCCAAGGGACACGTTCTTGCAAGGACGCAGCGCCCAGGCCCATGCTACTGCAAGGACCTCACCTGAGGCCCTCGCTATTGTGAGGACCTTAGCTGAGGCCCTTGATATTTCGAGGACCGTACAATAGCGGTCACAGCTGGGGGACGGTATTTCTGGGAGCACTAGTATAATATTGGACTGTTTCAGACCCAGTAGTATAACACCAATAAAAACTCGTATTTCATTGAATTATGCATGAGTACTAACAGGAGGACTACCTGTTAAAGCATATGGCCTTCCGCATTGATGGCGTTCACTTTGTCATAATGCTATAATCATTGTCTTCTTCACCCTCACCATCCTCATCCCAGCCACCGAGTTCATCACTGGCAAACCCACCCCCGTCCCTGCCATCACCTCCCCCCACCACTGCATGCAAACAGCCGGGATAGCGGGGCCTACAGTGGAGTCGGTATAGAGGGTACTAAGAAGCACCATTGTTGCATAGCCGATTAGCACCTGAAGTCGAAAATTAGATGTACGTACCGGTACTGCTAGGTGGCGATGGTGGCAGCGGGTGATAAATGCTTGAGATCAACCAGCACAGCGCAAGAGTCAAGCGTCTCAAGAAAATTGCACGGGAGATGAGGTAGACAAGTCTATATGCGACCTTACATACCAAGACCATGGACGGGGAGAGCAGGACCACGGGCAATATTATGATATAGGTTGGTACAGCGATTATGGGGATCCTGTGGCACAATGAATTCAATGTTTCTGGGCAGGAAAGCGCATATATGCACATGGAAAAGGGGAAATATGGCAGTCAATGCACCAGATGTCGGGGAATGAGGGTGAGGAATGCCCATGGGAATGCAGGGGTTGCGCTGTCCAGCGTTTTGTGCCTATCATAGTAAGCGCTGTAAGCTTGACGGAAATAGGGTTAATCATGGATTAGTAGGGCACTTAGAGGGAGAAAACAAATAGACATACTGCGCACGTGGGGAGCAAGTGTTGGAACTGCATGCGCATTGGGCGCAGCGCACGGGTGTGATTGTTACGGGTTCCCTGTTCAACCAGCGACCCTCGTTTCATGTACAACAGCCCTATGCCCATAGTCTCGTAGCGTATCAGGTTCTAGTTGATATCTTGTGTATAACCACATGGCTTCTACGTTTCAACCACTGTTGCGCTCAACCGCAACGTTTCAGCTTAGTTATCTTAGCGTACTAGCCTTATGGACTTAGTGGTAGCAGTACCAAGGACACTATGACCCCGATTACCAAATCGTAGTATAAAAACCCTGCTGTAAATACTGGTCGAGTTCCTCAGCTCGACCTTGTTGAAATACAAGGATCTTATACTCGTTCTCAAGGGCTTAAACAAATAAAGCCTGCAGCTAGTATATCAACGCTCGACTCTGCTGAGTCTGACGAGTAGTGCACTACTCGATACGCTGAGTAACTCGACTTAGTTATTTCAGCTGAACGGATATTCGATCCGTAACAGTGATCTCGTCACCACAGTGTGGAAGCAGTTGCACCCCTGGTACAATAGGGGCGGCTACACCAATTCTGTGTATGGTGGGACCGGTGGTGGTTTGGCGGCCGGTGTTAGTATAAAGTTGAGGACACTATGTACATACCGGTATGCGTTTGCTATCAGAACCCACCACACCATAGCGGGGTCCCTGGCAGGCAGTAGGGCACGACCGTTGTCTGGTGTGACCTGAATTTCTACAGCAAGCAGGGCTGCAGGCAATGCGTGATGCCAGGAGGGAAAGAGAAAGAAAGACAAGGGAGAGAGAGAGAGAGAAGGTTGGGTGCATCAACAGTGATGAGAGCCAGCCTTTATAGACAAGATTCAAGAGCCACCCAAAAGTATGACAGACTACAAAGTATGACAAAAGGTGTTGCCCAATCAAGCAAGGGACTTACTAAATTGGTTGGGAGCTGCATAATGCCCGGATGCTGCTCCGCTGTGTGCTGATGCCCTCCTTTTCCAACGCATTTAATATTCAACATTTCAACTTTAACATTTATGGCCGATGGCTGTGAATATAAATGACCTGTGGTATGGGTATATGGGCTCATTTACGAGGGACTTCAGTCAATTATCTTAATCTGCCAACTGCCCTTCGCTTAAGAAATCACAGTTGCCAGCTAGGTTTGCACACAGGTTAATCTACACCAATCCTGATGAAGCTAGTTCCGCACACAGGTTAATCTACACAATCGCGCAGATTAAGCTACACAATCGCGCAGATTAATCTACACACATGCTGATGTCACCATGCGCGGTAGATCGAATTGCGTATAGACGTGTGATAGTATAGATTAGTGTACGCTTACAAATGTACAACAATACAGTTCAATACGCCAGTACTGATCGGTGTCGGCTCAATGTACCTGTTGTATCAGATCTGAGATGCGAATCTATTTGCTCGTCTGGGGTGTACGCAACGTGTACCTCTCAGTTGCAGCGAGAATTCTACCTGATAGTTCTGGTCAGATATGAGTGCACAAATGACCGGGTTCTACGCACCTTAATCTAGCGAACATTGTTCTACTTTCATATCCTCATCCCACTCCCACTTGTAGACTGACAGCTCCACCCTCTTCCCGTTAGCCTCCTCCAGCTTGTTCGTTAGATCAATAATTGAAGAACTCGACGTGGACCTGCGCCTCTTGTGCGACCGATGGGAAGTGGTCACGGCGGCCGCTCTCGACGTGGATGCCACAGGCTGGCCATTCTCAGCCTTGCGTATTTTGCGTTTTGGGTGCACCGGTGGGCGCACATGCGCCATTGTCGCGTTCATGGGGGAATACTCCCACGGTGGGCATTCCAAGGCTACACATTAGTCGCAAAAGGATACTACTGGTGAAGCTTCGTCACACACCTTGGGTCCTCAATTCAGTTACATGAGCTAGGTATATAGGGATGGCTAGGTGGCGCAATGCGTCCTGCTCTAAAGCCAGCCCAGGGCACCTGGTGAACGTCCAATTGTCAAGTGGGCACAAATATCAGACTGTCGCATAGCATGCACCGTGTCACATCCGGCAGTCGCATCAATAGTGCATTAGCATTTGGCACGAGGATCATCGAGCGCAGACCCCAGATGTCCACCCACACCTCCCAAAGTCGATCCCAAATCTCCACTCTAGTCACGTCTATGTACAGGCCAAACATATTCAGCATTGAGGGAAAGTCTGCCAGCCACACGTATCCATTCACAGCATGGATGATAGTGGCTGCCGGCATCAACCTGTCCTATAAGCACTAATAGTGAATTGACGTTCAATGAAGAAAGCTCAGTCACTAGCCTTCTTTCAGAACACTGCACGCACCGCAGTGATCTTGTCCTGGGGCATTGCATCACTCACGGACTCGCCATCGCCATTGCCGTCATGGTGGTTGCTGCCATCACCATTGCCACCATCGCGGGTGCCATCGTCGTGGGTGCCATTGTCATGGGTGCTGTCATTGTGGTGGCGGTCATTGCGGTGGCGGTCATGGGTGTTGCGGTCATGGGTGTCATGGTTGCGGTCTCCGACGTCGTTCTGTGATTAAAGTAGAAGTACAATGTAGGCTTTGTATGTCAAACATTCACTTACCTGTGAGGGACCACCCGTGTCACTTGCTTGGGTCAACGATGCAAGTAATTTTGTGATGTCATTGTTGACCTCATCATCATCATCCTTCCGATCACACGTCAGTACCGCCCTCCAACAGAGCGTGAAAGAACTTACGCTCTCGCGAAAAAGGTCGTTGAAGTACTCGTCGAGTGGTGGCCTCTCTTGAGACAATGAAACGGTGTTCATGGTGTCGTTCCTCTTGCCGTTATCTTGTTCCACCGCAGACGATTTCTTCCTTGTTTTTGCCTCTTCCTTAAGCCTGGCTTTTGCATCGCTGGCAGCCTTGGCGGCCTCCTGTTTCACACGGTGGGCCTCCCTCGCTTGCGCCTGTTCAAACTGTTTGACAGCCCTCACGTTCTCGCGGGCTTCATAGTGCTTGTGTTTCTCCTCCTCTTGCTGTGCCTGCTTGCAGGCTTTTGCAAAGTCATGCTGCTCCCATCTGCGTGCCTTTTCGTGTTCGCGCTCCTCATGTTTACATGCTTTCTCCAGGTCTTGTTGTAGCTTTCTGTTGGCGGTGGCGGCTGTCCATGCTGCTATGTTTTGGGTGCACTCGGCTGCATTATTCGGGGCATCCTCAAAGTGAATCGCCTCGATTTGCTCGACGATCTCCACCGGTAATAGGTCCTGCTGGGGGAACCACCTCTCCCCACAATTTCCGGGACCCACACACTTCACCGGTCAGCGTTGAATAGCATCACTGCAGGCGGGACTTACCAGAAAGAGCCAGTTGCCAACATTGCCTTCCTTGTAGCAAAGCTGGGACCTTACCGGACACAATTTGCATCAAGGACACCTAGCTGGGATCGGTGGTCGGCGGGCGAGAGAGCCTTTCTCTGCTAGCCTCTTAAGGTGGGGAGAGTACTTGGATTTCGGCATGGGGCATTGCACCAGGCAGGATGAGGACTTGTTGAGGACCAGATGGCGAAGCTGGACCTGGCAGGGAAGAAAGGAGAGCGAAGAAAATTTCTCAGCATCGGGACGAAACAGGAATTATGGCTTGCATTTTTTCTCTCTGGGTATATGTTTTATTTAATTACGGTGGCGATGTCTGGTACGTGTCACCGTAATTATCGTGAAACTGTTATTGTGAAATATCGGCCCCCGGACACACCACATCATGGGCTGACATACGTATGGTCCATCGTCAGCCAGCACATGTTCTTACTCGCTGCACGTACAGACCGATATCTACCCCTCACCTGCTGATGAGACTCCTCGCTGATCATCTACGATGACACCTACTCCAATAAATCGTGGTCCATTGTCGGTCAGGGTATGTTCACTCTACCCGCTCATTACACGCACGGACCGATATCTATACCTCGTCAGCAGAATCCAAGTCATCTGTGACGACACCTACTCCAATAAATCGTGGTCCTTCAGGGTATAATCACCTTCCACAACATCATCCAGGTAGGCTGTATCCGTGACATTGGCGGTATTTTCCAATTTGATACTCCCCTGCACACACTTTAGCACATGAGATAAAGTGTTAGACAGCACCCATCACCGAGATCACCGCTTCGAATCGTATCTTGCAGCCTCATAGCAAGCGCATGTAACGATACACCTGTCTATGTCTCCTCAGACCGAATGTAGTCTATTTCTCAAATGACGTACTTTCGTGCATAGTTCGCATACCCATGCTCTCCAGCCTGGTTTCCCTCTGTCACACGCCATAGCCATTGCCGTCTCTGGAATAGAAAGAATCACACGGTCCGACACATCTCCTCTTCTAACAATTCCACCTCTTCAGTCAAGCGCGCGCACCTCGCCCTGGAGCAAAACCAGTGCACTTGCACACCTGCAAAAGCATAAGCTCTTGCTCACTGTATAAATGATTGGATCGCACCTTCCTCCATGTAACTCTTGAATGCCGTGTCACTTACATTCTTGACAAATGACACATCCTCCCACAACTAGTGATGTGCCAGGCCCGGCTTTGGGCCATAGGCCGGGCCGGGCCAAGCCCTACTTGGGCCGGGCCAGGCCGGGCCCTACACCACGGCTTGAGACGGCCCAGGGCCCGGCTTGTGTCTCAAGCCGGGCCGGGCCAAGCCGTGAGCCCCGGCCTGAAAGCTCTAACGGATAAAATGTCTAGTAACTATGACATAAGGATATGTATAGTAGCAGTATGCCATATTCCAATGAATTATGTCTATATTATTAAATTCAAGCAAGAGGATAGTCCCATGGATTGAATATTTGGTGCTGAAGCCTGTCGCTCACTTTTGGGCGCTTATACGATGCCCCATTTGGAAGGCACGCCACAGAGCACCGTGCCGGTGAAATGATGATTTCACACTATAATTCACTAATTATTGAAGCTGGAGCTTGGCTTTGTCAGAAGATAGTTGGAGAAGGTACGTTATGAGTTTGTGTGGCTACAGTGATGATCATCCTCACAGTGCCAGGCCCCGGGCAAGCCCCAGGCCGGGCCGGGCCAAGCCCTGGGCCGTCAATGGGGGCCCGGCCTGAGGTTTTGAAAAGCCAAGGCCGTCCAAAGCCGGGCCAAAGCCGGGGCTTTTGAGCCGGGCCGGGCCTGGCACATCACTACCCACAACCACGATGCCGAGCGTCTACTATCCCCCAGTCGCATCTCATCGGCTTGCATTGCAAACAACGCGAGATCACCTTCACACAACTCGCGGTATGTCGGATCATCCTTAGGCATTCCTAACCTTACAAGGGCATCTCCAGCTCTCCTATACTCCCGCGTGGCCCTATGAATCAGTTCTGTCTGCTTTCTAATGTTTTTATTAGCTTGCGCAATCGCCTTCTGCCCCGTCACCTTCTCCTTGTGTTTCCGGTGTGCATATTTAGTTATAGGATGGGCACGCACCTGACCCAGCGCATCATTTGCTTGCCCTTCATGTAGGGATCATTCTACTGAACAAATTTTGGCAAAGTCAGGGTGGGTCGACAGTGACGAGTTGTATGAGGAAGGTAAGTTGATACTAAAACTCTGCAACTCTGCCACCGCCGCCACTTGGTCTTGATGTACCCGTGTCTCAGCACTTTGTGATTCTGTTGACTTCCTCTTGAGCCCAACGTCCGTACGCTCGCCCTCTCCCTCTGCCTTGCTAGCTTGCTCCTCGTCACTGTCTTCATCTTCATTGCCCTGCGTATCCACCTCCAGCTTGACGTCCCACTCAACAATTTCGTTTATCCCACTCGGCTCCACCCTTGTTTCCAAGGCAGACTCCACAACAGCTGCGATGAATCTCATGTGAAGGGCCTCCCGCTCCTCCAAACGCGCCCATAGTTGCCACTTTCTGTCCTGGACGACATCCGCATCTTGTCCGCTCACCAGCTTGCTATTAATCTCATGTAGCAATGATATACTGTATCACAGCATGAACAACCGCATGTTGACAGAACGAATCACATACCGCATTTCTTGCAGTGCAATTCCTTCTTCTATTGTACGTATAACCAAATCAGCACACATGCAGTCACCGAAGGGGGGAGGGGGGGTCACACCTTTTGCTTTCCATGATTCGTAAGGATTTTTCAACCCTTTATGCTGCTTGACGTCCACCACCCTGGTGAGGAAACTACGTTCTTCCTCATGCCAGGCGTCGAGAGGAAATCCTGAGTTGTGCACACTTTCTTCCAGCCTCTCGAGGTGACTGACGGCGTCAGCTTTTTGAGCGACCGCTTTCATGTGCTTTGTTGCAAGATCGCGTGCTGTGAAAAGTCAGAATCGCAAGGCACCGGTAGCAGCAACACTCAATCATACCTAGAGAGTGCACCCACCTGACATTCATATCTGAATGGTGATCATTGATGACATCGTGGTGATGCCCCGCTGACATCTCCCGCATGCAGGCTCCCAGCATGTTCAGCACTGCCCACACCCTCTCTGCTGCTTCGCCATCCATCATCCCCACTCCAGGTAGCAGATAAAATGAAAACAAAAAATGACAGAGCGCATGATGCATCTGCTCATGTAACTTTCCTACACCACGTTCGGTATCCGGAAAGTGCGCAGACCCTATGCTAACAAATTGATCCAAATGGTCTCGCGCCTTCGCCATCCGCTTGTCGAAATTTATCGAATATTGACAATTGATGTCGTACCCAGAAATATGAAGAAGGAGGTCCATCCAAGGTTGCAAACCAGAAAGCATGGTGAAATCAACGTTTGTGAATCTAAATCCCCGTTAGTGCCCATATATGCCATCAACGTGATGTCCATACCTTTCTCCTTTTTGCAGGTCAACCCCACCTGCGGGCAATACAAACATGTGCCTCGCACATATCAGCCCTACTGTGCCAGATACCTTGGACCAATGCCCTCCATATCCCATAGTGCCGAACTTGTTGCGTGTTGATTCCTGCCCCACGTACTCAGATGGGTCCCAATCGCCACGCACTTATAGGCGCACCTCCCTAGTGACATTTCCTGCCAGCATTAGAAATCGAGCACAGTTGTCCTCGTCCGCAAAATAGGCCGCTCCTTTTGTCAAAGGTTTGTCGTCAGAGTCCAAAGGCTTCTCATGCATGTTCTGGTGAAAATTCCCATCTAGGGTGTGAAACAGCACGTCGAGGTATCTATCGTGCTGGTTGTGCATGAGTAAAACTCATAGCTGGCTAATAACTTCACATACCATTTCTCTTTGGGGCGCTCTTTCCAACTGGGGTCCATGTTCATCATCGGTTGTGGACAAGCGGGACACCAGACCGCCAGACTTCTTGCAGGTAGATGGGTAGAGGGGCGAACACCAGCGCATTTCGTAGCTTGCAGAAAGGCAAATTCCCATTGAGCCATCAAAAACTCGTGATATCTGTCCTGCAAGAGACTCAGCTCGCTTCCTGGTATGCCGAAAAAAAGATAGTCGTACTGTGACATCATCAACGTCGATATTGTCCGTATATCGCTGTAAATACATGATGAAATCGTGGGCACTGATTTGGGCTTGCAGCGTGAGTTTATGAAAATCCTGCATGACTTGAATGGTGAAGACAGTCACCGGCCTGGTCCAAGTCGCTGGAAATAATCCGAATTCAATCAGTTGGAGTGGTTCTGCTTGAGGATAGGGGGAGGTCAATTGGCCGCATTGGCAAAATTGTACCTCCATCGAGCCGATGCCATGCTCGTGCAGTACTGTGAGGGTGCAAACATCACTGGCCTGAGGACATGGTCTGCCATTGTGACCCAACCGAACAACCAACCCCAGATCTGATAACGTGGCACGCTTCCAAAATTGGTCCTCAATGTCCCATTGCTCGATACGGTGAAGGGGGTTTGTGAGATGGTCGTTGACAACACAGCAAGCACAGAATAGTACTGGGTGGTAGCAATCCATACATCGATGCAGTTCTTGGGTGGTTGCTGATGCACAGGGGCTGTGACGTCCGGCAGAATTGCATCGGCCGCACCCTTGCGCATGGTTGGGAGCTATCTCATGCATCATTAACACTCGCTGGGCATGTGTCGCCCAGTCATCGAGGAATTGTTTCATCTGCACCAATGGAGGCTAATATGTGCAATCTGTTGGCATACGGCGTCCGTCATATCTCAAGATGACACTCACAATAGTTCGGTTAACGTTACCTCTCTTTGAAGACTGTGACTTCTGCTCTTCGTTTGTCCCCTTCCCCTGACTCTGCACTGCGATCTGCTCATCATACTCGGCTCCACACACAGCCCCATTACGTTTTTTTTCAAGGTAGCAAAACCGTCGAGGGTGGGGGACGGTCTACTGCAATCCGGCTTTTGGCTGATACCACGTGAGATGTTCTTCAGGTTAAATGATCCACTGGAAGACTTTGTGTGTGCTGGCATGAAAAACCTGCTGGTGAATAACAACAAGGATGGGATAGAGATGGAGGTAATAGGACAACGGCACAGGAATAGGGGGTGGAAGCTGGACAGGGGCCATCCAAGCGCAGCACGGATTTCCCATAAATGTCCAAAGTTCGGCAATTGCCCTATTTAGGGGTGATAACCGAGCATGCAACTGGCTGACGGTGTGGAACCATCCATGTCATCAAGCGACACCTCTTTTGTGAATTCCTGCACAGCTTGAGTAGGCTCTTTTATGAGAGTGGTCCGATTCCAATCGCTGCAATGCCTCCAAATGCAACCCAGGCATGTAGCGTGCAACTACTCCAGCTATCCAACATATAGCGCAGAGTCTCGAGCATAGTTTCATTGACAATGAATTCAGGCAACGGCGTGGGCTCATGAGGTAGCATACAACCAGCTCATGGTGTGGAACCATCAATGTCATCAAGCGACACTTCTTCCGCGAATTCCTGCATGACTTCAGTAGGCTCTTTTATGAGAGTCGTCCGATTCCAATCACTGCGATGCCTCCAAACGCAACCCAGGCATGTAGCGCGCAACTGCCCCAGCTGTTCAATGTTCAGGGAGCCAGTGCTGTCACACAGTGTACAATGCAGAGTCTCGAGCATGGTTTCATTGACAATGAATTCAGGCAACGGTGTGGGCTCCCGCTCTGTCTCCATTGGTATGTTGTTCGATGCAAATTGCTCGGTCTGTACTTCAGTGGAGTCCGGGGTCACGAGCAGCGTATCTTCGAAATCAGTCGGACGTGAAGGACTCTGAGGGCCAGCTTGGTTTTCAGGAACTGGGGAAGCATCCAGGACAAGGAGGGGGTTTGAATTTCCGGGATCAACCATAGCAGTAGGCGGAACTTCAGACAAGGGCGTGCTGACCATTACATCCGACGGGTAATCATGCACCTGTGGTTCCAAGGCGGCAACTGACGCATGCACCGTGATCGCTCCTCAAACTGGAAGCACATTCATATTATCCATAAAGTCATTGTCGATTCTGCCCTTCACGCGATGGACGTATATACACCATGCCCGAATTTCTTGGATCATACGCTGTGCTTCGCAGACCCACATGATTGCGTCGAATGGGGCCATGATGAGTTCACGCAATTTTGAAACTACACAATAGGTGTAGTAGCATAACTTCTGCACGAATACATATTCTTTCCTGTACACGTCCCACCTCACACGCAAAACCCACGGCAGCAAGGCGCCCAGGAGACATTGGCTGCTCGACAACGTCGACAGGATCCTCAGTACAATCTTCGTCGGCAACAGCCTGAGCTCGCTTGTGCGTGCGTTCCCAGTTTTTGCCTTCAAGGGGTGTAGTGGCCGCTGAGGTCGACCACTGGCACTTCATTGTGCAAGGGGAGGGGCACGCTGCGGTAGATGGGGAACAGGACAGGAAGCACGGGTGTCTGGACTGCAGCGGGCATGATTGTTGTCCATCATCGGCCGGGATATGTACACTCTACTGACTCGTTGCACGCACGGACCGATATCTAAACCTTGTCAGCACTATTCACTCTTCATCAGTCATCTGCGACAACATGTACCCGAACAAGTCGTGGTCCGTCGTCGGGCATGGTATGGATGCAGGCGCAGTGGAAGTCCTAATGGGGTCAAATAGCGCAAATGAGTGGTGGACAGGAAATTGGTGTCGGGTCAGGCGTGGCCATCGAGAGCGGGGTAGCGTGGGGAAAGTCCTAGTGGGATCGGATAGCGCCAACGAGTGGCGGACAGGGAGCGTGGTTGGCTTGGGGGCTCTGCGGCAGACAGGGAGTGTGGTCGGCTTGGGGGCTCCCGGCGTTCAGCATGCGGCATTGTGGTTGGTCTGGTCGGACACCAGAGGATGAAGGGCGTGCAGATGACTGAGAGTCGTCCAGTAGTGTGAGTATTGGGATGCCCGATGGGCATCCACAGTACTCCTGGTCGAGGGCGGCTCCAGAGAGCAGCCAGTGAAGAGGGAAGCAGAGAGGAGGAGAGAGAGGAAGGGGGGCAATGAGGGCGGGGGCAAGGACGATGAGGGTGGGGGTGAGGACGACGAGGGTGAGGGTGAGGGCCACAACGCATCTGTCGTGGGAGGGACAACTGGGCCAAACACGGTGGCATATTCCCATGTATGACGATTCTGATAATGACACGTGATATAGATGTTTTGTAACAAAAGACTTACTTGTATGGTCTTGTAGTTAGACGAGCTAAGAAGACTAAGTAGTGTTGCTTTGTTAAAGCAGGAGCTTATCGGTGGATAACGAAGTTGATAGTTCTGGGGCAATAGCCGCCAGAGAATGCAAGCTTATATACATACAATGTAGGACCCCTGGTACTCTAGGTAGGACTAACAATACAGTAGGGCGTAGGGCACGGGCCGGTAATGGCGGTGCTAACGAAGTGTCTGAAGCTTGTGATATGGGGATCCCGGGCTGAGTCATTGGCCGATCAGGATATGTCATTGGTATGACAATGTGTGAGTAAGGCATCTACGTTGGAAACGTGATGTGGGTCCGGACTCTACCCAGAGTCTGGAACGGTGATGTCGGTAATGACGTGGCAGCGCTAATGGAGCTGGAGATAGTATCATGTGATGAAATAGGTAACGTGGTTAGAGATAAGATAAGACGTCAAGTGTGGGAATGGTCATGTGAGTGATCTACGAGGTTATGGTTCGGTACAGCGGCACGGTAGCTTAAGTATAGCTTAGATACAGGATAAGTGCAGATGTCGGAGAACAATTTGGAATAAATGCGAAGAAATAGTGAAAAATACAGGGAAAATTAGAGAACAGATAAATCTGTGACATTACCCCCTCTTCAGACTTCAGCGACCTGATGAAGACATATGATGTGTGTGCTAGAGCCCACTTAAGGGTTAGGCTTTGTGTTTATTACCTTCCAGTGGATCCAAATCCCTTTTCTCCACGAGAACCGATATTGAGATAGTCTCTTTCATATGTCCCGGTATTACCGTGATGTACGTCCGAGTGATCGAGCAGCTGAACGATGAGTTGGGCGATTTTGTCGCCTGAGATGACGTTGTGATATTCTGTACCAAGATTGTGGATCATGACTTTGATTTCGCCACGATAGTCCCAATCTATGATTCCGCCTAAGACTGTTAATGACTTCTTTGCCATACTAGACCGGGTTTCCAAGTGTCCATAACTTCCATAGGGAAGAAGGATACATAAGTCGGTGGAAACGGTGGTGGTTGTATTGGGCTTTAGAGATATGTCTTTGGCTGCAAATATATCGTAACCCGCCGAGTGAGGGGTACCCTTGTCAGGATATGTTCCCTTAACTCCCACGGCAAATTCTAGGTACTTGTTGAATTTTACGTTGTCGTTTACGAAGTTTCCGTAGATGTCTCGGATAACCCATTTTTGTTCTGCCTTTCTTCCCTCTTCGGTATATTCCTCATTCTGGAGCGGCCAGTCGTCTGGCCAAAGGTATCTGTCTCCGACTTTCCAGTCGTCGTCATCTTCTGGGTCTGCTACTGCAATCTGGTGACGCGTAGAGCGTCGAGGTGGGGCTGGTGCATTAAATGATTTGGCTTTGTACTCATTGAGCACCTCTTCAGCACCTGTCAGGTTCTCTTCTGGTTCCCAAGTGTCGGCCTCAGCTGTATGATCTTTCCATCGTACTAGGAACTCGGTCTTGTGACCTCGTTTCCTGTGGCTGAGAATTGCCTCTACTTCGTATTCTTCGGGTTCTTCTAAGTCCTTTTCGATATCAGACTCGGATTCTTCCTTGCCTTCTGAATGGTGGTATAGGACTGATTTGGACGCATGGAATACAGGGTGGTAAGCATGATACTTAATACCCATCTTTAGTCTGAAAGTGACTGGGGATAGTTGTTCGAGGACCCTGAAAGGGCCGATGTATTGGGGCGCTAGACTGCGTTCGGTGTCCTGGTAATCCTTGGTGCTTACAAGTACTTCATCTCCGATTGTAAATGGGGGAGATTTCTTTCCTTGGTCCGCATACCATTTCCATCTATCTATGGCTAATTGCATTGCTGCTTTCGCCTGATCCTGCGCTTGCCAGCGCTTGTGTGCTAAGTCATTCAAGTCCTTGTCAGGACTTATCTGAATGTCGAGTGGACCTGCCCATGGGTGCCTTCCTAGTTCCATGTAGAATGGCAAATACTTGGTGGTTTCCGATGCCACATTGTTGTATGCGAACTCGGCTGTTGGGAGTAGTTGGCTCCAATTGTCTTTCTCGTAAGAGTTGACGTAACAGTGTAAATATTGTTCCAACGTTTGATTCGTGCGTTCTGTCTGTCCATCAGTCTGTGGATGATAGGCGGTAGTCATGGATCGTTGTATGCCAAGTTGGGAGCACCATTCTCCGAATAGCTTCGAGGAGAATTGTACGCCTCTATCCAATATAATCTGCTTTGGTAATCCCTGTAACGGGTAGAACCTGCCATATAGAATGGTGGCAAGGTCCTTGGTACCGAATTTAGCATTGATCGGGTAGAAACGGGCTCGTTTGGTTAGACGATCGACTACTACCATGATTGCATCATAGGTAGACTTGTTGAACATGGATTTCGGAAGATACATGATGAAGTCACAAGTGATAACTTCCCATGGTCCTTCAGGGACGGGATTGGGCTGGAGCATGCTGTAAGGCTTCTCAGGTCGATTCTTCATTCGTTGACATGTGTCGCATGCTTGTACGTATTTCTTGACGTCGGTTGTCATTGATGGCCAATAATAGTTCCTTGTGATGAGTTCGTACGTCTTCCATCGGCCGAAGTGGCCGGCGGTAGGGTGGTCATGATGGGCTTCCATCAGACGTTGTTGTAACTCTGGAACCTTAGGGACATAGACTTTTCCACGTCGTAATAGAAGACCGTTCTTGTAATTCCATTCTGCAAGGTCTTTCTTGAATTCTCTTGGACTAGATGAGAGAAGTTGTTTATAGTCCTTGGTTACTTCATCTGATAGCAACGCTTTGCGGATGTCTTCCATGAGTTTATCATCCTCGTTTGAGTTGATAGTAGGGTTATGGGCGGATTCGATAGCATGAATGGCAAGTTCATGGGCGAAAAATTCTGGTTTCAGAAGTATCTGATCACGATTATCGTTTTCCACCCCCTCTTCATGGTCTGGCCTCCTGGACAGAGGATCTGTGGTGAGCATTGTTTTTCCAGGCTTATGGTATAGCTTGAAATTGAAGCGGGTGAGGTAAAGTGCCCATCGGGCTTGCCGGCGTGTGAGCTTCTGCGCTGTCCGGAAGTACGTAAGATTTAGGTGATCTGTCCATACTTCGAATGGTTCCTTGTGACCTTCGAGATAGTGACACCATTCTTCTAGGGCTTGTATGATGCCTAGAAGCTCTTTGTCGTAGATCTCATAGTTCTGTTCCGGAGCTGTCATCGTTTTCGAGAAAAACGCCACGGGATGATACATCTTGTCAGATGCGTCAAGTTGTGATAGGACGGCTCCAGTTGCAAAGTCCGATGTGTCGGACTCTACTCAGAATGGTTGGTCGTAGTTGGGGATTCGGAGGATCAGTGCGGTTGTGAAGGCTCGCTTGAGAGTCTCGAATGCTTCCTGTTGGGGTGCTTCCCAAGACCACGGAGTGTCTTTCTTGGTCAGCGCCGTTAATGGTCTGGCCACCTTGGAGAAGTCCTTGATAAATCGCCTATAGTAATTGGCGAATCCGATAAAGGCCTGGACTTCCTTTACTTTCCGAGGTATTGGCCACGACTGAACTCCATCATACTTCTTTTGATCCATCTCGACCTTCCGTTTGGAAATGATCATGCCGAGATATCCGATTGAACTTTGTTCAAAGAAGCATTTTTCTGGTTTGGCAAACAAATCGCACTCACGGAGCCTTGTCAGGACCACTTTCACAAGTTCGCGATGTTCCACCAGATCGTTGCCGAAAATCAGAATGTTGTCTAGATAGACGATAACTTTACCCGATTGGATAAAGTCTTCTAGAACCGAATTCATCATTGCTTGGAAGGTTCCGGGTGTGTTACAGAAACTGAAGTACATAACAGTGGCTTCGAATAGTCCACGGTGTGTGATAAACGCCGTTTTCCATTCGTCACCCTCCTTGATCCGAACGTTGTTGTAACCCCAGCAGAGATCGATCTTTGTGAAGATAGAAGCTTGGGCTAGTTGATCTATGAGGTCGGATATTCGGGGTATGGGATATTTGTTCTGTACAGTGATTTTGTTGAGTTTTCTGTAATCTACAACCATCCGGAGACCTCTGTCTTTCTTTTTTACGAAAAAGATGGGCGATGCAAATGGGGATTTCGATGGTACGATGTAACCTTTACGGAGTTCCTCATTGATCCATTGATCTAAGGAATTGCGTTCTGCGGGACCCATGGGGTACGGCTTGGCTGAGCGGGGGAATTCTGCGCCTTCTTTGATTTCGATGGCGTGGTCGAAGTGTTTTTGTGTAGGCATCCTGTCGGATGCTTTATGGCTAAACACTGTGGGACTGAATTCGTGGTATTCCTCAGGGATGAGAGACTTCCACTTTTCAGTGTCTATAGTCTTGTCGTCCGGGCTTGAGTTAATTTCTGCTACTAGTTGTGCTAGCAGTTCTGCGTCCTTATTGTCTAGGGTCTCCACCCAGTTGATGAAAGGGTTTTGGGTATCTTCCTCTCCAATGATGTCTATTGGAAGATCCCAGAGAGTTTCCTCTCGGTGGCCTTTCTCATCGAGGTAGTCATCCTCGCATGAAGGCCATGGTGGCCTGCTTTTCTTGGCATGGGCGCAATTTCCATTGATAATGCAATGGGAGTAATCCATTTGACCTTTTGCCCAGTCAAAGTGTGGATTGTGCTTATGTAACCAATCCTTTCCCAATATGATGTCCTGTCCTCCTAATTTAATGACGTGGAGAGCAATAGTCTCTTTATGCTCTCCATGTTGGAGATATGCCTTTACAAGCTCGTTGATCTCTCCGTGCTCATTGTAGGTACCATCTGCGTTTTTGACCTTAAAGGGCATAGGAAGGGGGTTGGTTAAGAGCTTGTGCTTCTCGACGAATTCTTTATCGATAATGCTTAGAGATGCTCCCGAGTCGATTAATGCCAAGGCTTGCACTTTTTGACCATATACCCAGAGAGTTACATTAATCCGAAATGATTCGGTTGGGTTTCGCGCATTATTAACGTATATGTTTGAAACACTCTCATTGACGCGGGTACTGGTACTAATACATGATTCGAAAACACATGGGCAAGTCTTCACATGCTTTCTAGGAAAAAACCCGATTTGTCGAGGTTTCCTCCGATTGTCCATGGTAGGACAGTCTCGTGGGTGAGGTTTTGGGGTTCCTCGGAGACGTTATTGTCTATGCACATGGTGGGGGCCAACTCCACTGTACCAACTGTTGCAGATGCCGATGATGATGGCGTGGTGCTGGTACTGGCCTGCTGGTCATTGGGAACGAAGTATTCCCGGATGACTTATCGGACGAATCGTCCATTTCTGTTGTCGGTTTTTGCCAAGGCTGACGTTCCTCCACTAGACTTTCCTGCTTTGCTGCTGCCGGCAGGGTTCGGCTTCTTGAAGCGACACGAGTTGTACGGGTTCGTACAGGCATCGCGTCCACAGACATTGCACTTGCGTGCGGGGGCGGCGAGATACCAGTTTTTGAACTTGGGGTTCTGCTTCCATTCGGCACCAGCGCCAGCGTCAGATGGAAGCGTCGTTGGCTTCTCCTTAATGTTTTGCCCCGTGGTCTTGTCAGACCCGGACGTCGTGGATGTCATGATAGTTGACGTGGTCTTGCCAGACCCCGACAACTTGTCCTTCTTCTCCTCCTTCCTCTTCTCTCCGTCACCGAATAATGTTCTGCCTGCGATTTTGTCGTGACAGGCGGCGTTGTACATGCAGATAGACATATCGAGATATTTCTCCCAGTCCGTTGGGGCCTGGAAGGTTCCGGACGCCTCCATGATTCCAAATGCTTTGCGCACCTTCGCAGGGAACACGTGCGGAAGTTTCTGGATGAGGGTCTTTTCCTCAGTTTCTGCCTTGCGTGCCAATTGTCGCAGGCGCTCCGTGTATACAAAGAAGTCGGCTTCGGCCTTCTTCCTGCACGAGTCACCAAAGTAACTCTTGATCTCCTCCTGCGCGATCTCCTTCTCGTTTTTCTTCCCATATACGTTCTCCATCTCCCTTTCGAACTCGGCCCACATGCCTAGGGACTCCTTGGGGTCGTGGGACTTTTTTACATGTGCTTCCTGATAGTGGAAGGCGTGGCCGGATAGCCGGGTCAGGGCGGATACGATCTGCCGACGCTCGTCAGTGATCTCTGCGTCCGCGAAGTACATGATGCACTTTGCGAGCCACTCCGTCACGGTGATCTTTGACCCTTCACCTGAGAATTTGGGCAGGGGTGTGGCTTTCCGAGCATAAGTCGGTGCAACGCTACCTGCTGTTGGCACTGTTGGGCCAGCAGGTTGAGCAGGAGCCTTTTCCAAGGTGGTGATTCGTGCAAGTGCACGGTCCAGGTCACTTCGATCTGTCTTCCTCTGGTCCTCGAGGTTGCGGATGCGTCCATTTAGGGTGCGGATGAAGGTTCGGACCTCATCGGACTTTCGCAGTACTTTTGTGAATTGTGAGTCGAGCTTATTTAGGAGCTCGGTGATGCTGTCGGTGGCATAATTGGCAGCAGCGTTGGATGCCTCTACGATCGTGTTGAAGTCAAGAGTGATCTCAGCCTGCATGTCATCGAGGGCATCAGGGGCGATGCCGGAGACCAATCGGTCGTACATTTCTCCTCGGTCCCCATAGAGGATGTCTTCGGGAACTCTATGTTGAGGGTCTGGTACGGGCCATATGTGGGGGGGAGTGTGACTTCGCCTGTGATGGCTGGGTCTGCGGCTCCTTCCCTGAGCCATAGCTCATCTCAGATGATTTGGAGGCGCTCTTGTTGAGCGTGATGAACACGAGCTCTGTTACGGATCGAATATCCGTTCAACACAAAATAACTGGGTCGAGTTACTCAGTGTATTGAGTAGCGCACTACTTGTCGGACTCCTCAGAGTCAGAGCGTCGATATACAAGCTGCAGGCTTAATTGCTCAAGCCTTTTAGAACGAGTATAAGATCCTTGTAATTCAACAAGGTCGAGCTGAGGAACTCGACCGGTATTTACATCAGGTTATATACTGCGGTCTGTTAATCGGGGTCATAGTGTCCTTGGTATTGCTACTATTAAGTCCGTCGGGCTAACGATATAAGTAATAAAGGAGAAGTGTTGCGGTTGAGCGCAACAAGGGATGAAACTGAGAACTACTGTGGTTAGACACAGAATATCAGCTAGAATGTGATGCGAGCATGGAGAACGGGCATAGGGTTGTTATACATGAAACAGGGCCTACGGTTGAGTGGAGGCCCCTAGAAATAGACCGCTGGATGCAGTGGTTGAACGCGAAGTCCTCATACACAGTGAGGCATCAAACGGAATATCCAGGTGCACCTGGTAAAATCGTAACAGTGGCGGCTTTGGGTTCCTCTTTCTTTTCTTTTTCCTTCTTTTCCTCCTTGAAAATACTACCCGTGAGCTTCTCAGGGTAGGCCACCTGGTACATTTCCAGTGCTAACTCCATGTACTTTTCCCACTCTGTTGGGACGGTGAAGAACGGGGTCTTTTCCAAGACCACGAGGTGTTGGCAAACCAATTCCGGCAGCGTCTCTTTGAATCCGTAGAGTAACGTGCCGTTGTCAGTTTCGGAGAGCTTGCCGAGGGTACGGAACTTTTCGCAGTATTTGAAATAGTTCGATTTGACAAGTTTTTTTACCCTTGTTGCCGTAGTACCCGCGGATCTCTCGTCGCACAATTTCCTTGTCCGTCTTCTTACCATATTGGTTGTTGAGCGTGGTGACGAATTCCTGCCATGTACCGAGATTCTCACTGCGACCGGCCTTCTCAATGAGGGGTGTCATGAATTTGTACACGTCCCCAGTGAGATGGAACAGGGCCTGTGTGACCTTGTCCTGGTCGTTGGTGATCTTGGTGGCGCTGAAATACAGCCCCATTTTCTCAGTGAATTCTTTAGCCAGGACCTTACTTTCAGATCCGGAGAATTCAGGTGGCGGCGGAACCCGCACATTAGGGAGTGGAAAAGTGGGGGCCGCAGCCTGGGCCTGAGCAGCTGCTTGCTGCGCTGCAGCGGCAGCGGCATTGAGTTGGGCAAGAATGCCCGTGCCGGGAGCCTGAGGGGCTGCCGGGGGTGCTGGTGCAGCCGGTGCTGTGGCTGGTACTGGTGGTGCTGGGTGGTTGATGCCCGTTGGAATTTTGGACCGGAGGTCCTGGATCTCGTCCTCCAAGTCCGCGACTTCCTGGAGGGTGCCAATTTCTGCATCGGCGGCCTGCTTGACTTCCTCGATGCGGATTTTGTAATCCGTGGTGACTTCCCTTTCCAGGTCGTGCACCATGGATTGGACCGTGGAGATGTACGACCACATTTGGTCAAACTTTCTAGCGGTCCGCTCCATGACCCTGTTTTGTTGGGTGACGAACTGCATCAAGTCATCGTAGGCGACTGCGTGGGTGTGTTCCACAGCGACGTTGACGATCCGGGTGTGGATCTGTCGGATGTTGGCGATCTCTGCCTCGGTAGCCCCGGTACTCATATGAGCGAGTACCTGGTCGTCTGTGAGACTGGCCAGTGCCTGGAAGAGCACCATGTGGTTTTCATGTCTCCCCATGGGTTCGGGGTAGATGGCTCCCATGAATCCCGGAATGGGACTGGGGGCCCTTGAACCACTAATGGTCAGGGGGCGGACTTCGTCCTCATGTTCCTCGAAAATATTGAGGGGGGACATGGAGGCGCGAGCAGGGTTAACGGCGGCGGAGGTGGATGCTTGTTGAGACATTTCTTAAATTCCGTATATGAGTAATCTTATCTTTCCTTGATCACTTGGAGGGGGAGGTATAAAAAGTTTAAAGGCTGCTGCTGCCTGCATTTACGATCTTATAGCACTCTATTTCAGAGAAAAACTGAGCTTGTCAGCTCAGCTTATTGCTATTAAATCTTCTTCTACCGAAGTAGAAGTACCAGCCTTCTTGTCAGAAGGGGGTGCGTGCCCGTAGTCGAAAGAGATGTCCAGTAGGGCAATCTCTTTTACAATGTCTGCTACCCTAGTATCTATACTATAGAAGGAGACCTGTCCGATTCTTTTACAGTCCTCCACCATAATTCTCAAGCTTCTGTTTGTAATCCTCCTATGGCGAGCGTGATCCTCTACGTTATCTACCAAATCCTCTAATTGTACTACCATATCATGAAATTTCTTATCGTAATAGATATCGAAATTATGGTAGTTAGGGGGGTGGTTGGCAATGGGGATGAGGCGCTCTAAGGTGGATGTGAGCAACGGCATCACATGCTCCAATGACTTGAGTTGCTTAGTCTTAGCGAAAAGCAAAGTCGGGGCAAGGGTGCCGTGGATTGCAGGGACAGTGGGTCCCTGCACCGGATCGGAGAGGTGGAGGGCCAGAGGCTTGGGACGGTTTTTCTTTTTGGCTATGCATTTGTTCAGCTTGGCACGAGCCAATAGGAGTTTGTTCAACTCCCACTGACGCATTAGGTCTTTCATGGAGTGTACCTGTCACAAGAAATCCCGGAATAAAGGGGTTCCCTGATGATATATTCACCTTTATCCTCCAGATATTCGCTACGTTATACCTAGCCGCCCGGGACTGCACGTGCATGGGAAATAGATAAGCTTCTCCTATCTTATCTCTTATTTAGGTCACGTGGTACGTCACTGGAGTCACTCGCGTTACTTAGTCATGTGCAGCGTAGTCACAGTGTGCACAGACCACGCCATTAGGGCAGGTCTTGTAGCTATAGGAGTCTGCGTCCACATGTATATATACTAGGTAGCGTTCTGAGGTACTCCTCAGAACTTATCTTCTCGTCGTTGGGGGCGCGTCCCCTGGCAACCTTTAATACCCTCTGCCTGCTTGTCTCTTGCGTGCAGGGTCTTAGACGACAAAGCCTGCTACGTCCTACTTGGGCGTGGGGGTCTCTATTCATTACATTCGCCTAGTCTCTTCTCCTTTACCTGCTAGTCTGTGCAATACGGCAGGGCTCCTCAACAGGAGTGCCTTCTTGTTCTCCGCCACTAGGAGGGTGGGGGGCTATTGGAGATAGGATAGGGCGGATATAGAGGTTCCCCGCTAGGGCGGGTGGCACGGTGGTTACCGTGACAGTACCAAAAGTTCGAGAAGCTTGTTGGGTGAGCGTTCCCATGGAGTGTACTTAGGCGGGGAAGGGGCTCTATGCCGGGGCTTCCCGAGGTCGGCGATATGCTTGGGCAGATGAGTGGGAATCTCCCAGAGGTGGAGTTTCCCTGTGTAGTCTTCCTTGACAGGAAGAGTATACGTCGGTTCCGGATTGGGACTTGTGATCCGGGTGCTAAGCGCAGGTGGAGCCATGCGATCGATAAGGTTTTGCTTGGCGGGCTTAGCGTAAGGGGTGTTGGAAGAACCCCGGGTACAACGGTTGTTGGCACGAGGCATGATCTAGCAACAGCAGCAGCATGAGCGTTTTGCAACACTCAGTGGTTGAGAACAGGAAATATGAAAAACGGGGGGTTCCTTGTCAGGAACGTGGAAGTGGTACTCTAAGGCTAGTCCTCATAGTTGCGCGCGGAGACTCAGTGGCAAATGCCGAGGATATTCGCATGATGTGGCACGGAGCGCTCATAGTCAGAGGCGCCTACTCCTGAGGGTAGAGTCGGTGACTGCCAGGGTCTGCCTGGGTCACATGGTTGGAATCGGATACGCAGTAGCCACAGCGACTGTGACTACTGGAACTGACCGGGTATTACACCCTTCGTCTTCCTCGCTTCAACAGTGAGGTTGCCGTCTTTAGACCTAGAGAGGATGCAGAGGATGGGGTCTGTCCCTTTGATTGCAAATCGCAGGGGAGATACCGCCACCACCTCTCTAGTGCACACGCTGAGCTACCCGGAGGATTTATGCTACTGGCTACCGAGCAGTCCTTTGGCAGGATCATCCGAAGTTGATCCCCCTCACCGCTTTTCCCATATGGGTACAAAGCGGGCCCCTTGCGCCTGGGGATCGGCTTTGGAAGATTCCCATGTCCCGGAAAGGGACGGTCACTATTGTGGCTTAGGCGCAATGCCTGACCCCACAGGGGTGCCAGGTGCACATGCGCATTACCGGGCCCAGCTAAGGTGACCTGGGTCTCAACCGCGCACAGTCAAAGGTTTGTCAACCAATGACCGTGTCTCCTTAATCCTAGAGTCCAGGTTAGGAAGTCCTCCTGCCAATTTAAGGCAGTGTGGAGCTTCCTAGTTGCTTCCAAGGCTTGTCAGCCAAGGTTGCCGTATCCCCCAGATCCCAACCGAGGGCCACCAAAGCCTTGTCAGGCAATGATGGTGCGCTTACAACTCATTCTAGCCCTAGAGGGGGAAAAAACCCAGGGCGCCGCTTGCCAGTGATGCCGGGGGGTAGAGAAGTTCTATTCTAATGACACAGATGCCTGTGGAAACTCACCGAGACGCTTGAGACTTGAAGTCGAGGCGAGGGATAGCAAATGTAGCAGATAGTATGAGAGGTACAACTGCCATTGTAAGAGAATAGAACTGAGGAGCGTAAGCCTCAGTGTAAACCCTTATATACACGTTGAGTGTTTGGTCACCCTTGTGAGCCAAACATGAGAATGGTTTGTGCGCCGTAATGCGCCAGACGACTAAGTCATAGTACTCTAGTAGACCATGTGCGCCGGTAATGGCCGCACCAATCGTAAGAGAGCGTGGACCCATAGGTCCGTGTTGTCAATGTGGCTGAAGCGGATGAGTAAGCGTAATAAGCAGAAGCATGTGATAATCTATATGCCGATATCGGGATATGATTAATGCTGTGCTATTAGCTTGTGATAGTCTGCGGGCCGCTGACGTTACTATGCTGAGTAGCGCGTTATGTACGTGTTGTTGTCATACGTGGACGTAACTACGGAGCTACCCGTATTATGTAAGCTATAACTACTTAGTTAATAGCGGCATGTCGGCTTGGTACCCTTAAGTACAGATAACCCTTCAGATATTCGTAGAAATACCAGAAAACTAGGTAAAAATATAGGAAAAATGTCAGAACTGTGACACTCACACCCAGCTTAATGCAGCTACAGATGAAACTACTACCCACTATCTTGCCTTGTCACTATGCATGCAAGGGCCACATGCCCTCATGTTGGCCACAGAACCTGATTTGCAACAGTGAATGCAGCTCAGTGCCACAGAAAGCACAGTAATTCCAACACAGGGTTGAGCTCTTGCCATAGTGGGAGACTGGAGTATATGAGTGCTGATGCTTGCCATGGTGAAGCCAGTTATCCATGACTTACTACAACAATACTATAGCAAGGATGGCAAGGCCATAATTGTAATTGATACTTATCCACCAGTAGCTACCAAGAATATGTCAATGCTAAGTGGTTCAAGGTTCAGTCCAGTTCGAACCTGGTTCAAGGGTACCAATGGCACCCCTGAACCAAGAACCGAACCTTGACATCCTACCCTGAACTGGACCTGGACTGAACCTGAACCTAGGTTCGGTTCAGGTGGTTCAGGTTCTGAACCTTGGTTCTGAACTGAACTTCGGCAACACTAACTCTGCTATACTCCAAGGCATTTGTGGGTTGGCAGTTGACGTGCCCGAGTAGACAATATATCTTTCCTCACATACTCACACTGTAAGTGTGTTGTAAACATTAGCGTTCTTCGTCTTTTGGAAACTTTTGGTAGAGTTTCAGTCAATTATCTTAATCTGCCAACTGCCCTTCGCTTAAGAAATTGCAGTTGCGAGCTAGGTTTGCACGCAGATTAATCTGCTAGCTGCAGCAGATTAATCTACTGTGACAATAAAATGGTACATCCAGGATTCGAACCAAGGACCTTAGCATAGATGAGAATAGCAGCATCGCAGCATAATTAGCCAACTGAGCCATAGTGGCAACAGTTACCCTTGACCAATCAAAATATATATAATGCAAATTTTACACACAATTTTCGCAAACCATCGAGACAACTAACTGCTCCAACAAGCATACAGAAATCAATGATAGTGGTAGCTTGATTTACCATGCTTGACCTGGAGCAACTCACCATGGGAAAGCTGAATACACTGGAATCACAGGTCTTTAGAGGCAGATTCATTTGTATTTGTGTTATGGAAGATGTTAAACTGCGAAAATGAAGTTTACAAAATACTCTATATATTGCTTAAAATGGGGCCGACACTAGTCGCACTGTAGCTCAGTTGGCTAATGTATGCTGTGATGCTGTTATTCTCATCTGCACTAAGGTCCTTGGTTCGAATCCTGGATGTACCATTTTATTGTTACAGTAGATTAATCTGCCGCAGCTAGCAGATTAATCTGCGTGCAAACCTAGCTCGCAACTGCGATTTCTTAAGCGAAGGGCAGTTGGCAGATTAAGATAATTGACTGAAGTCCCTCACTTTTGATTGTCAATTATATGACATTTGATCGCCCGCTATGTAATCTGATCGCTTACGATACAGTTTGATTGCTCGCTATGTAGTGTGGCTACTCCTATGCAGTGAGTATGATCGACCACTTTCCGATTTGGTCGTTCACTATTAGTAGGCCCGCGACGACAAGCGTTATACGGAAAAGAAGAACAAGGCGGAGCGCGCACGGCGCAAGAAGGAGGATACGAGTCTCAATCACCCCACCCACAAGGCTCCGAAGCTGTGATGTGAATACCATATCCGACGTGAGCCACCATCATGATAGTTGATCTACATTTGTATGATACCGCAGTAAGCTGAGTACCCATGACAGTTGATCATGGTTGGCTGCATGTAGTCCTATGAATGTAATTACATGCACTAATCCAATTTAGATTGGTCAAGGTCCTCCACTCGGAATGCTCCTGTTGCATGCTGCTCACCTCACAAATGGAGGCTATCATTATGTAGACATTTATTCCAGAACCATAAGGAACATGTTATGCACTCCTGTCCAGCTGAACTAGTCTACAATGACACCATCGTATTGTATAGACTTCTTATGGCAGTCGTTTCGTACTAGGAGCCGGACTCGTTCAGTGTATAAAAGTATATTGGATAAGGTTTGACTAATCGCACAGCATATTTCTATCTTGGGCTCTCGTACACACGCTCTCAACGGCCTGCTATGTTCTGCATCTCGCTCCTCACCTGAAGCTGGGCTTTGCATATCACTATCCTCCTCCCCCTTCCCTCCCATACTCTTTACCCATAGCGTCCTCCTACCTCAACGTATCCTCCGTTTAACGGTACACGGCAGTATAGCTCTGTCTTCGTCTACCCATCTACTGGAAACACCCAGTGTTGCCCGTTGAACTCGAGACAAGCTTCTTCCGTGAGGTTCGCTGCACCCCTGCACAGTTTAGTACATCGCTTCTCGCTTCCAAGCCGACAAGATGTCGTCGCAGTCAGACGCCACCAATGCGGCTATTGTACAGCAGATTTCTGAGCAGTGAGTAACCCTGTCCCCGTTGTTTGTACGACAGCGGCTGAACACCATATATTCTAGAACCATCTCACTTTACTGTCAAATTGCATCATCCGGTAAGTGAAAATTTGTGTAATTGTGAACAAGGTCTTTGATAGTCAACAAATAAGCAATTATTGCTTACGAGCACATCGTCACATTGGATCTCGAAATCGCTGTTATCTGGCAATATCCCATTTCGGGCGTAACCGCTCTTCTTCTCCTGAATCGGTTGACTCTTTTATCAGCTATGTTACTGAACATATTGAATGAGTTCAATTGGTACACTTCACAAGTAAGACGTTCTGCTGAGAGATTATTCACAACTCACTCCCAGATAGAGGTCTGAGGTCCCATTCTTCCCAAGAAGCAATGTTCACGTTGAAATCTTGTGGTCATAGCTGCGAAGCGCTTGACGTCACACAAGGTGCTACAATAATTCTTTCATATGCTATTGCAGCAGGTGCGCCATTCGTGCGAGCAGCGATGACTCACTTCATTAGATTGCACTGGTAGTTTTCTCTGCACTTCGCGTTTACGCAATCACTGGACGAAGATGGCATTGGACCCTTCTGACGTTATTCACCGGCCTTGTTCCCGTTGGAGCTAACATTGTAAGGCACTCGGTCTTATAATTGATGATTGTAATTAACTATTCTATAGTACGGCTATACAGCAATGTCGAAAAATTCTGTAGCATTGATTGCTGGCATTCCAGAATGTACCTATACTAGCTCCACATCTCCCAATGTCCATCGCAAGTGAGGTTACCTTCATTCCTCACCCACAAATGCTCATCCAGTCGCAGACGTTTGTCACCACTGAACGGTCATGATCGGATTGTCACTGATGATCGATGATCTTAGTCCTGATTGCTACGCGCACATGTGCCATGATATCTGATGTCTGTGTGATTATTGCCACATGGATCAATACGTTCTCCTGGGCTCGAAATGCACATTCAAGAAGGTCGATACATCTGGTGATTCTCAGAGACGGTAAGACAGAGAGACGCTTTACAGTGAACACACATTGATCATCGACGAAACAGGTACTATATATTTCTTGTGTGTATAGCTCATTTCAGTGATCCTTTGGAGTTATTGACCGTATGCACACAGAGCGCTTCTCATTTTAAACATTGTACAAATTGCGACCACGTTGAACGATGGGACGGGATCAGTTAGTCCGATATCGAATCTCAGCGCTGATTTATCAGGACTCATTATACTCAGACATTCTCAGACGACGTTGAAAGCTTCCTGCCTGCGTTAGTTCACCACATTTTATCTTTATCTCCGTCTAACTGACATAAATGGACGTGTCTAGGATCTCAGGAGTGCTAATCTCGAGGTTCATGTTCAACCTGCGACAATGCACGAATCCACAGGGTGCTGGTACTGGACGTGGTTCCCTGTCGCTTGCTATCACACAAGGTGGCGGTTGTGATAGCTCACGCTCTCATGCAAGCATCGACTTTACACCAAGGCTGATCGGGAATATGGGAGAGTCGCTGGATCATGGCATTTTAGACAGCTCTGAGTCCTTCAGCAGTGGAGACATACATGAGATCATAAGATGCAATGAGGAGTTGGTGAGTCTGCCAGAAATAGCTCATGCTAGCTTGAGTTGATAAATGTTCACAGCTTGATGACGCATATGAGCTATCGAGGTTCCAGAGAATAAAGAAATGAAGGGAAATGGCGTGGGGAGTGTTGTGCAGTGCTGTGATTAGAAAGAAATCAGCATTTGAGAGTTGTATGTATTATCTTCTGTAGAAAAGCATCCCCATACAGAAGGATCCATCACCAATATAAGGCTATTTGTATCTGTCACAGCCAAAGTGTTATGATGTAGAAAATCACACTGAAAGGCTAATGCATTCACTTACTTGTCACAGTTCCTCGAGTGTAAGTGCTCATAAAAGGCATCTGCACCATGGGATATGAATCCTAGCACTTTGGTGACAGATAAATAACTGGTAGAGACCGATATGGCTCAGATCTGGTCACAAGACAGGTTGATATATAATGTGCACATATGCAGTTGTCCCCCCTTTCAGGCCAGTTATGGTCTGGAACCAGGTAGAAACCTCTGGAAACTTCCTCAGAAAACTCTGGAATAAATCCAAGGTGGTACCATACTTATTCTTATTTCCTATTGGTAGGACAAGCTGCATTAGTAATAGAGTCATGTGGTAGACTACTCAGTGTACTTTTCTTACTGGCCATTAGATACCATAGATTAGAGATGCCAGTACCCTGAATACCGGTCCCTAAGAACTCAATCAGCATGTATATGAGCCAGACACTGTTGGTGGTGATATGCTAGCAGAGGGTCTGCCCACAACCAAAGGGAAAGGGTTGCTGGGCTTGGGCCTCTGGAGATGGCTAGCTGTGCACCACTCTGAATGTCACTGGGCTGAAGGGTATATGAGGGGCAAGGATCACAAACTGGCTTGCCTAGCATATAAGCCATTGTGTTATGGTTGTAACACGGGACAGAAACTGTGAGACAGCTGTTACCCAATCTGGCAATGGAGGATGGGTTTATATACCAGGAACCGTAATGTTGCTTGACTGTGACATTACACCCTTTTAGCGAAGGGGACTAAATGCCTTGCACTTGCATGTGACTGGTTCCCACATCCAGATGTAACACATTGTGCATATGCTAGAACCAAGAGCCAGGGTGTAGGAATGACCAGGTAATGACCTCAGACTAGCATGTTTCTATGATAGCAGAGGGAAAGGACTCGGTTGGTGCTGGCACACATAGGCAAAAGAGGTGAGGACCAAGTTAGGCCAACGATGAGATTAATAGTTCTGAGGTGTAAACCTCAGAACTGGTAATGTTTATGTACATGAGAGCATCACTATCTAAGTGGCTACCCTTATGTACATGGTCTGTTCACAGCCCTGATTGTATTGCCAAGACCATCATAAACTACTGGGTAATATCAGTAGTGTAAGCAGGGCACCAGTAATGGTGCCTGCTGAGCTCATAGGTATGGCAACTGGTAAGGGCCACCAGACTATAGCATAAAGGTCATGTTACCTTTTCAGGTAGTGGACATAGCGTAAATCATAGGGTCCAGTAATGGACCCAAGGGGCTAGTACAGGCCTTGTGGCATAGTACTATGTTGTAGCATAATAGCTACCTTCTAGTAAATAGGTACTAGGAGCCTGTGGTATTGTAGAATAGAGGGGGAAGAAACATCACTGTAAAAATTGTGACAGCAAGCCATTCACATTCTGAGATTTCTGGTGTTACCAAGAGATTCTAACCAGATTGGCATTCATAGTAATTTGTTGTGGTTAAGTTCAGAGCAGTGATCAGTTGCTTGGTCATGTCTGTGGATGTTCAGATATTAGCTTGGCTGATTCAGAAATAGATTCAGGACTAAAGGGGGCTTGTGAGTTTTACTAGGGCTTAGTCAGAGGGGAGCTCCATATGCTGCACCAAGGCACAGGCACTTCCCAGACTAGCATGCAGAGATGATGAGTAAAGTGGGACAAGGCCCAATGCCTAGATTGAAGAGTCTGAGGTTGTAAGACCTCAGACAGTAGACTATATACATGCATCACAGCAATGGGCTATGTACTTGCCCTAAAGGGGCCCAAGCATAACTATAGATGACTACAGTATGTTATGACTAATCTACTATGTGTAATACCAAGGGAAGGGCTACGAGTAACTACTAGTCCACTATGTACAGCGGCGCACTGGTCATGTGACTAATTACTAGGGGCCCTGGGTTCGACCCAGGGAGGGGGCAAGAAAGGGTTTTTGTGACAGACAATACTGGAACTGAAGCATAACTAAGATGTGAAATGTGTGCCGTATATTGCCTATCTTGCTACAAATTATCCAATGGTTTATATACCAACACTTCCAATACTTTCTGGTCCACCATTGCTAACCTCCTATTTGTTACAATTTCACTTTGACACCACATGGGAAGAAGGGACTTAGTGTTCAACCATTGTCACAGTATTTCTGGGATTTTAGGGAATTGACACAAACTGTGTTGACTGGACCTATGCAGGAAACCCCTATAATCCCCAGCCTCTCAACTGTCCTAAAATAAGGTGGTGAGGAGAACTGGCTATTGAGCCAGTGCTCTATAGGTGGCATTGCAAGCTACCAGTCTAGTTATACAAGAGATTGGAGGTCATACAGCACACAGTGAAGATAGTGAACACAGCTAGGGGACATGTCCCCTAGGCTGACAATATAAAGTCTGAGGTGTGACTCAGATGCTGCACAGTATATATACATGATATGGCACCACTACACTACGTATGTCCTAAGGTATCAGGTCAATGCACTGCAGCAATCCATAGAATGGTTATGTAAGTACACTGTATCTAGATAGTCTTTTGATGTGAGTAATGTAATGTGAGTCATCAGCTATCTATTCTTATCAGTGCAGTATGACATAACGGGCAATAGGGATTGTCTTATCATACCTTGGTGCACACTCATGTGAGGCTTAACTCACACTTGACTAGACACTAACAAGGTGCTAGTGGTTGTAAGTGTTCCTCTAGGGTGCAACTCCTTGGGTCATGCAGGCCCTAGTAGTCTATTCAGCAAAGAATAAACTGTGACATGAATTTTATACAACTGTGTCAGGACTGGACCTGAACTCTCAACACCATGTGTCAACCACATGACATTAGTGCTAGACAGGGTGCTTATGTAATGTGTACATGTGCAACAGTCACACAGTCATACCATTCCATATTGGGCTAGTCATAGGTTAGAACCAGATAGAAGTTTCTCAAAGGTCCTAGAATGTCATGTGATGGTGGTATGACAATCATCTTTATTCATATTCACTAGTAATCTGATTCTGGGTAGAAGGCTTATTACATGTACTGGCCATTTACCAGCACAGCCATTACCAGCTGCACACAGACTATCTAGCTTTAGGGCAGACTGTTACAATCACATGCGGTTTAGTATTTTTTCGATTTTCCCCTAGGTGATGGGACTTCACATATAATGAGACTCGGCATTCAACCACCTGCTAGTGCACAGTGTATCTGATTCCCCCATTCAACTGGGTTCCATTCCAGGTTTATCAACCCTTCACCCTTGTACCAGGGCTTCTAGCTACCTTCTGTATTCAACCACAGTAGGGATCATGTTTCAGCCATTGTTGCACTCAACCACAACATTCTTGTTGTTGTTTTACCGTATTAGCCTTATGGACTTAGTGGTAGCAGTACCAAGGACATTATGACCCCGTTGTATAGTTGAGAATATATAAACCGATGTACATACTGGCCAAGCTCGTCAGCTCGACCTTGTTGTATAACAAGGGTTTTAGATTTGCTCTCAAACTCGGGAAACAAGGCTCAGCAAATATATCAAAGCTCTGACTCTCTGACTGCAGTCTCAAGTCTACAGGAGTAATGCACTACTTGGCATGCTGAGTAACTTGTCCAAGTTGACTTAGCTGAACAGACATTCAATCTGTAACACAGACTTAATCTGAGTAGTTTAGTGCCTAGGGTTAGAGTGTATACAAGATCAGGTGCTGTGGGTGTCTGCCCTCAGCTTCAGTCTCATTGCATTATGTCTTATATCCTCTTTGATTACTTAAGCACTCTGTTTTTGTACCAGTCACTTATAATCAGTGAGTCTTTGGTCTTATTTGTCTGTGGCTGAGCAAGGGGATCTTGTGATAACCATGCTGCCCTCCAGGCCATGCCCAACTGTGGCCCCGTTTCATGTTTATCAATTATTCTGTCACAGTTTTTGGGACATGAGGTATAGTGCATAGCAGTCACATGATCTGTCTATCTAACATATGGGCGGGGGTAGTTACTATAACACCTTACCTACAGTAACCATAGGTTGTATGTCATAGTTCAATGTCAGCATTGCATCAGACCAGCACTTGGGCTGGGGCCTCTTTAGGGTAGTCATATTACCAGTGGTACACAGCATGTACTTAAGCATAAGAAGTCTGATGCATACTCCTCAGACCTATCAATGTAACTCTGGGGTGTGTCCCTCATCCTAGTCAACTCCTGCTGTATGATCCTCACACTAGACTTGTTATGGTCTGCACAAGTACACTCGATTATTTTTTCCTTGACACATCACAGTATGGAGGGACTTAGCATTCAACCACTTCACTGTGCACCTTATTCCAGGAATCCCCATTCAACTGGAGACCCTCTGTCACAGATTTTATCTGCAACATGGTTATTCTATTATTCCACGGTCACATGGTCTCTAGATTAGATAGCCGCCCTTAGGTAGGTGTCTGGTAGATAGAGACACCCCTTCAGTCATGTGACTGCCAGATCCAGTGACCCAGTAGTCATGTGCCCTTACAGGTGCGTGACCCCTTATGAACATGTGCCCCAGTTGGCACATGATCCCTACTGTAGCGCTGCACGCACAACCCACGTTCTTTAGGGTACATAGATACATGACTGCTGTGCTGGCATGTATATAAACATGAGACGTTCTGAGGCTTACCCTCAGAGCTCGACTTTGGTGTTGCAATACCATGTGCACCCTTACTTGATCCTTGGCATGCTAGTCTGTGACCCAACCTCTCGACTTTGATGATGTCAACATCCAGCCTGCTTTGGCATAGGTAGACACCACTATACCCGGTGTTGGCACAGCCAGGCAAGTTTGTGTCACCCTCATTTCATGTACAACAACCCTATGCCCATAGCTTCCCATCATATCAGATTCTAGTCAATGATCTGTGTCTAACTACAGGTATTCTCATGTTTCAGCCCTTGTTGCGTTCAACTGCAACAGTTGCTATTTGTCTACTTAGCATGCTAGCCTTACAGACTTAATGGTAGCATTACCATGGACACTATGACCCCAGTCAATTAACCGTAGTATATAATCCTATGTAAATAAGGTAGAGGACGCCAGGAACGGGCACCCCTTACATAATCAAGGCGCTACCGATACCAACCACCCTAATAACATTGACCACGGGCAACGTTTTGTGGATTTTCTCAATAGGAATGATGGGAAAGGACCTCCTCTTTCAATCCTATTGAGCAAAATCTTGGGATGTTGAGAATTGACCAAGCAATTTCAAAAAAAGTGAAAATTTTAGTTCTGACTTTTTCTGCACATTTTGAGGCTCCTGGCGCATTTTTTATTCCGCAAGCACTGGGATTTGGCCACACCTAGCTTAGGGTTATATCACGTGATGGTACAAATCAGGCAAGTCTAAACATCCTGGTTCCCAGACCGGGATGGGCGCTTACATGTAAACTTCAGTGACATACGCAGACAGCAATAGCACCTTTCGATTAGCTGTGAACTGCAGTACAGAAACTGTATTTGAATCATACTACACCTATCCTATGTCTTCCGGAAATACATCACCATACGGCGATGGAGAATCCTCAGGATTTGACCGTGGGAAGTATCACGTGATCGGATTATGTAAAGGTGCCCGTTCCTAGCGTCCCCTACCTTACCAGTTGAGTTTGACACAGACTAGCTGTGGGACTCACTTATACTCGACTTGAAAGCTTGAGGGGCTTGAAGGAGGTGTGAGGAGCTAGTAAGCACAGCGGATAGGGGAGTATTGATGTGAATGCAGAGAACAAATCTAAGGTCTTAGCAGAGGTGCTAAGCCTACTTATATACACTCTGCAAGAGCAGCCAGTAATGGCTTTCCCTAAAGTACCGGGCCTGTGCACTGTAGGTGCAAGAAACAGTTAAGTCCACTATACTAATAGACCATGTGCACCGGTAATGGCTGCACCAATCGTAAGAGTGGTTTTGAGTGGTGGGTCCATGTTGGGAATGTGGCTATGTTGCGTTAGTAAGCTAGGTAAGCCATATGACATATGCCGGTATTGGGATATGAGTCATAATGTAGCTAGCCATGTGATAAAGTAACGGGCCACTGACATGTCAGCAGTGACAAAGCCTGATATCGGGATATGACAAAGGTGTGTGACTTTGGAGAGTTAGTCCACTGAGTCACTAGTACTAACATGCATGTTATGTATGTGTTGTTTGTGTTAGTGTACGTGTACATGGGCGCTTAGAGGCATATCGTTAGATATCCTTGTAGAAATGCCAGAGAAATAGGGAAAAATAGGGAAAAATTCGCAGAATGTCCCATATCTGTGACAGAGCTCCTCAGCTCAACCCTGTTCAAACTACAAGGATCTTATACTCATTCTCAAAGCTTAAGCAATTAAGCCTCAACTTGTATATCAACACTCTGACTCTGCAGAGTCTGACAGGTAGTGCGCTACCTGACTTGCTAAGTAACTCATCCTAGTTATCTTGGCTGAATGGATATTTGATCCATAACAAGACTGAGACTTGGTGTACCTCAGCCATTAGGTCTGGGATGGCAGCTGGGATGTCAAGTGTAACAAAGAACACAGACACAAGTTTGTGGCATTGTTACAGGTCATATACCTGTTTGTATAATTGGTACATGAATATAAATCATTCTTCTGCACGTAGTCCAGCAGACGAGTGTAAGGCAAATATATCTGTGATAAGCCTTCAGGCCCTAAGTCAAAGACCCTAGGGGTTCGTTCAATATTCAATATGCATTAGAGGATATAGTTGATTCGGGTGCGAGCTTTGTAGATTATGAGGCTCGCCTAAGTCTGAGAAGTTGTTGGGCACTTCAAGGACTTAGTAAGTTCAAGAGCTTGGTGAATACTGAGTGTAGTTTCCTACATTTAAGAACAAGTATAAGATGTCTTGTTTGTACAACAAGGTCGAGCTGAAGAGCCTCAACAATTAAGTACATTGGCTTTTATACTATGCTGGGTTTTAGGAGTCTTGTCTGTCCCAGATGTCACAGATACTATCTACACTATGGTACGAAACATTTGATAAGTATGTAGTGATGAATCTGAAATGATGGATAGGAATGATATGGCGGTTGAACACCATCTGTCAGTCATAGAATGATGAATACGAAACAAGGGCAGAGTTGGATCTGCCAGAGTTGAAACGCACCCTATACACTAGTACAACCGGGGTTAGGCCCGATGCGTCCACAAATAGCCAGGGGGGTGGTTGCACAACATGCCCCTGTATTGTATTCACCCAATGGTGAGTTCTGCCAGTGTTCACAAATAACCATAACAGACATATTCCTGATCATTTTGTATTTATCAGTGCTACAAAATTACAACTCACTGATCGTAATAGAGGTTGAGGGGGCTTGAAGGCCAGCTTAGAAAGATATGAAACAAGTTATAAGAGAGGGCTTGTTAGGCCAAAATGTGCAATGATACACTGTGAAGGTTTGTATGTTCTCAAAGTGCTCAATCAAAGATAGATACCACCAATTCTACAGCTAAAGGCTGTGACTGTACACTACCTCCTAGTAACAGCATATGCAGGGACAAATTACATACAGACATTATCAACTCCTCTGGCAGCAATCAGAGTCATGAAGGTCAACAACTAGCATCATACATGAGGCAACACCTAGAAAATAGGATGCTCTAATATGTAAGAAGCACATCATTTTCATTTGACTGGACCTAAGTTGAACACAATGATACAGCATACCATTGCTTCCTGAGCATTTGCATATAGATATTGATGCAAGGCTTCTTGACAAGTTGGGAAGAACATACTGCTGTGGTGAAGAGGTCAGCTAGGCTTGATGGTGTCCCAGATCTGGGACATTCTACGAATTTTCCTGTATTTCTACCTATTTTTCCCGCATTTCTACGAGCATATTCAAGCTCACTGCTCTAAGCGCCCGTAGACACGTACATGCACACAAACAACATGTACATAACACGCTAGTAATGTACTACACGTAAGTGGCCTGCAGATTTATCACAAGCCTACGTCTTAGATTACTCATATCCCAATACCGGCATATGTCATCACGCTTACTTGGCTTACAACCCTTTGAAGCCACAATGTCAACAGGGACCCACAGGTCCAAAGCCTGTTTCTTACTAATGCGGCCATTGCAGGTGCACATGGTCTACTGTAGTTTACGACTTAGCCATAATTCCTGTACAAGCACACAGACCTGGTACTTTAGGGCAAGCCATTACCGGCTGCTGTCGCTACATGTATATAAGTAGGAATAGCATTACACTATTCTTTAGATTCGTTCTCTTGCATTCGCAACTTCTGCACATCACTCCTGCTGTGCTCTCAGACCCCTCACCTCGCTTCAAGCCTCCTCAAGCTTATCAGTTGAGTAAAGTGAGTCCCACAGTCTGTCTGTGTCAGATGGTAGCTGTCACAATCTATCAATAACCCTCATTGCCTGATATGTGCTTGGATTTGATTCAACAAATGATGGAAGAGATATTCTATTCTATTATGTTATCATATTCTATTATGTTCAGCAACTCTGCTGTTAGAATATGGATTTTGATTGGGAAAACACGTCAACCTCAAAGAAATAGGCTTAATCAAATATTGCTGAGTTGATTAAAACTGGGTGGAGGTGCATCGGCTGATGCGCCCCATAAATGTATGCTAATAGTAGAATGTAATGGGTAACTATAAAGTGTGAGAGCCTACCTGAACGGGATGTCTTCTATGTCAAATGTAAGACCATCTATGTTATACCCTTCAATCCTATTCAGATCAATTTTGTGAGTGAGGGTCAAAATGTAAAGGAATTCTATGAACATTTACAGTGGTTTCAGAATATAATGACACCTGTCAGTCTTTTTTTGCACGTCGTTTCGACACGTCGATCTTCTGAGCTGATGTTCCGAACCTGTAAGTGCCCATTGCCTGAACCTGTATTCCACTGCAATTGTCTAGATTCTGTGCACTATCACACTCTCTGTGTCAAGGGAAATAGGAATGTTAGTGAATATGTGAGATTCTGGGCCATATGGCTGTGGAATAGAGGCTGGAATGAGGACAACATTGCAAAATACTTGTCACAAATTATTCCTTATTAATTTAGACTCCCTCGCTATAGGTTATACGGGTGCCGCTAGGCGTACGACGCCCCTCTATACCATAGCCACCTCCACGTCACTCCCAGATACTGTAGGTCACCTGATCGTTAGGTTAGCGCTGTAGGGTAGCGTGCGTCTCCGGTACTTACGTTACGGTCACACTCATCACATGGTCACAGTAGTTACATGTAGTCATGTGCCCTCTTAGATACTGCGCACAGGCCGCATCTTTAGGGCAGCCATTACTGGCTATCTACACATGTATAAGTACGGCGGATGTGGGTCTTACAACCCCATCCTTAAGATTCTCGACAATGCACTAGGTGCCTCTCTTGCATCTCTCTGTGTGTGTCTCTGGCCGGGGGCCCTCCTCTTCTTGCTCGTCTGTGTGCCACCTCGACAAGTCGCTCTTAGGAGTTCCCTAGGGATACGGCCGACAAGTCACCACTATCGCGGTTGTACACTGCCTTGTAGGGCGTGTAGGGATTCCCCTGTTGTACAGGGTCCCACAGATGTGTAAGTCTGTGTCAATTCTAGCAGTCTCACATAGCAGTCTACATCACTAGCGAAAAATCTTGGGTGACTTCGGCTGGGTCGTCAAACCTCCATCACTACTGTGAGGACATATTCGCATTATTACTCGAGCCGTGATGGATTCTATTCACAAGGTGCGTGTATTGTAGTCACTGCTAGATTCTAGTTCATCAAACTCATTTTCATCGATTTCTTCATCGGGATCTTGTGAAGTAGGAGTGGGTATTCTATCTGAAAATAGCTCATCTTTGTCTACAGAGGGTAGGGGCATCTCGATGCCAGGAAAAAGTGCTTGGGATGAAGGAGTGAAAGTGTGAGAGACGGGCGCTTACGGGCGCTTACGGACTCAGAACATTGGCTCGGAAGATCGACATGTCGAAATGACATGTGGAAAAAAAACTGACAGGTGTCATTATATTCTGGAACGACTGTAATGCATCTGGACTCACATTACTGATGCTGATTTGAGAACTATATCCAAGACAGCAGCAACGTCAACTGCAAGCTGTACTGACGTCAAAAAGCGCCCCGCTAGGAATGACTTGAGGTTAATGTCCTGCACGGTTTGCATGGCCTTTTGAGACTCCATAGTGGCTGAAGCCCAGTGAAAGTCCCGCATATCCTTGGGATACCTGTAAATACCAGAAAATATATAAATATACCATTGAGATACCGGTTTCAACCCCAATGATATCGAAAGCTAAATGCCAAGAGTATGAGCAGTCCAATGACCAATGCCAAGACTTTCGTCATACCCATCCATACTAATTCCTATCTTTAACATATCTTCATCAAGACGTTGACAACGTTGAAGTTTTGGGCACCTGTGAAGTCAAAGAGCCACGTTTCAATTCAGTCGAACACGTAGCGGACTTGGTTCAATGCAAGTCCAAGCGCCCACGTGAGCTAATATTGCGTCATAGGGCAAGCACTTGTCCTGTCTCGAGTTGTCCATCTTTTTCTCTTACCTCTACCACATACCTCCACTATCTCCCCGTCTTTGTTGTTCTGGTAAGGTGGCCATAGAGGTAATTGGTTGCTTCATCACAGATCACAGCAAATGAAAGCTTTGAACAAGATTGAGTGAGTATATGCATGCACAGCAACTGTCTTCGATAACTTCCGTCTGTAGGTGCAAACTGCAGAGGTACGTACATTCCCCATGCTTGCATTGTGCCCCGAGATGGCACCTCTCCTCAACTCAATCTGCCACCCGCTCGATGAGTTGCCCGCCAGCGCAGACATTGCAGATCTGGTCCGCAACATGTGAAGTGTCAAGGATGCGCACTCACTTGCCAATGCGCACTGGGCACACAGGTGATCGGACTGACCACAGAACATGGTGAGTGTATGCGCTCGCCCACACCGATCCCTGGGTCCTTTTTTGACCACTGATATGTCCCAGATAGCGGTCGCAGGGCTCCTGGAGTCAACCTCTGGCGATTGTATCACTTCCAGCCTATCCCCATTTTGCAGACACAGGGCCATGCGGCTACCACAGTGCTACTGCCCCTCATTGCACTTCTGTAGACGCTACTTCCCCTACCTCGCCTGAGGCTGCCGGAAGCGCCACTTCTGACTCGCACCCCCCTTCCTCCACTACCACCACCCCGCTTGACATGCCCGCTGAAGGTGCGGAGCCCAGCGAGCCTCAAGCGCCGTCGCCCGCTGCGACACACCCGAACGCGATCGTCGTGGTGCCCGTGATCGTAGTCGGTCTGCAGTCTGTCGATATGGGCCGCACACACAATCATGCTCACAGCGCCGCAGATCATATGCAGCTGTCGGATGATGTGCGCTCTACAGAAAGTAGCTTGGGTTCCGCTGAGAATTGGTGGAACCAGAGCAGCATTGCCCCCATGGACATCCCCTTGCATGGTCGCCCGTGGCGTTCACGTGCTGCAGATGCTCTGAGGCCGCTGCTTCCTGGACGGAGAAGTGGCTCACACAATAGACAATCAACTGATGCAAATGGAGCCAGGACGTTCCTCATTTATGTCATTGGAGGTATGCGAAATCTCAGCATCTTGAGATATCACTATTTACTTTCTACAGGCTATTACCCACCTAATCACCACATGGTGATGGGCTCGGACAGCTTAGATTCGTATGAAGCTCTTTGGTATGTTCACAGATTGTCTGACAGTGCAACATGTCTGATTTTGAATATTCAAGGAGCTCGCCGAGTTGCTGCGCTGCAGGAGGATTTGAGTAGTATGACGCAAAACCTACGTCAAAAGGCCGAGGATATGTTCTAGTAGCTTTCTGTAGTTTGCGGCAGCTTATAAAATGGACAATGATATGAATTTGTATGTTCTGATTGATTTGGGAGTAAAGGCCACTGGCAATGAGTATATTCTGGTAGCTTCTGGCACTCAACCCAGGGCCCCGAGTATTTTTCTCTAGCTTCCAGTAGACGGGGATATAATTTCTAAATTATTGGGTATCCATCCTACATGCCTAATACTACCTTCATAGCTTTTGGCATCTTACAGTAGCTACTACTATGTTACCGGGCGCCTAAAAGATAGCGCATGCTATTCTACCATCCAATTTTAACCCCTATCATACCCGTTATCTATTGATAGATTCTGGTATGAGGTACTTTCACTGGGGCTGAAGCGCCACACCACTTCTTCGGCACTTCAGCTACTGGTGCGACACGAAGTCTTGGGCGCTTCAGCGACGCACGGCCATGAAGCGACACGATGGGAACCTCGGAATGGTTCTGACCATTTATTATGGGAGCATGCCATGTATAATATCATGGAGATAGTGCTGAGATGTAACAAATTGGTACTCCTATAGGAAGGTGTACAGTCAATTAATGTATATGTACCTGATCACATTGATGGACTGATGCTGATGGCGACGACCGCGCGTGTTCGTGACTGGCATAGTCCGGCGATCGACGTGGGTGTTGGCACGTTGATATCCCATTGGACCGTGGCGGCTATCACTTGAAGCGCACGCTCAAGCTCAGCTTCATTGTCCTCCTCATTTTCATCAGCCTTTCGTTTTTTCCGCCTCCTTTCCCTCTCCTTCTCGATGAAATTTTGACATTTTGCGGTAAGCTCCCATAAGCGGAATCCTTCTTGCGGATGGTGACATCAATATTAAGTGGTTTCTTCTCGTGACACTCAAAACAGGTGCCTGAACGTTGCAGACATGCACAGTTACTGATTTCTGAACGTCTTAACTTATCTATAAGCTTCGAGGGCTTAGAACGACCCACCGAGCCCAGCCACCCTCCTGCGCTTCAGCCACCGCGGAGTTTCAAAGGCCATGCAAACCGTGTGGGACATTAACCTCAAGTCTAGGAATGCACCCGGTATCTCAGGGCTCCACTTGCATTCCACTGGCTGAAATTAGGTTAAAACAGCACTCTACTTGGAGTGATACCGGAGTGTATGTAGCGTACAGCAAGTGTAAAAGCCTGGATCTCTGGGAACACGTGCTTTACGTGAGCCACTCTAAATCCACGGACAGAAGCATCAACAATGAAGCTATGGAACCTGAGTTCGGATTCAATTGGATTCCCTGAAAGGACACACATTGCCTGAGCAGATACGGAAGTGGCCTTATATATATTTTGCCATAGTGGACAAGCTTCTGTCCGAGCCCGTGAACATGTGAATTGACACTAAAGCGCGGAATATTGTATAGTCGCCCGCAGATGTAGATATTAAGATCCTCAACGCATAGCCTGACCAATAATTGTTGAGAGCTGGTGAGATATGACGCAATGAGTCCATGAATCTCAGGTCTTGGAAGAAAGAGGGGTTGGATGTTGGCATCCATCTCCCGCTCATTGTCACTGTTGGCATGCACGACGAAATTCTACGGAATCATGAACTGAGAGGATCTAGCAATGTATGCATCCTACCCTTGACTTGCTATAGCCTATCTATTTGAATCCAACCACGCTGTCAGAATGGAAGAGATATTTGCATAAGCTAAATCCTACCTTGTGTTTACCAAAGTAGATCTCGAGCATTAGATTTGCGGTGCACATCAGACATGTCTCGTTGATTAAGGACACCATCGCCTTAGTCTTTAAAAATGGTCCATTGGGGTCAACATCACTTCCAGTTAGAAGTATCTTCTTCAGAGACACCTTGTTTCTAAGTATTGCATACCTATTGACAACATCAGCTTCCACGCTGATTCAGATTATGGAACGAAGCATACCTCTTAGAGCCAAATTCTTCCTCCAAGATGCGGTGTATACATAATTCCAATCGGGGGCCTATACTGAGGCTCTGCTGGATGGTACTGAAATGCATTGGATTCGAATGAGACCGGCAAAACATCTGCACAGAGAATGGCTTCAATGAAGGTTGAGAATCTATAACCGGGTCAGTCCATGGATGTGTGATTTGAATCATAACTCACGCATAAGTGTCTCTGGCCTGGAGAGATAATTGGAGTGTCCCTATCTGAGTCTCGAATTCATCATCGACCTCTGCAGATGCAACCATCTCATCATGGAAGAATACAGATAAAGGTCTTGTAAATCTGATAATCTTGCCAGGAAGAAGCCCACCCCAATACAGGTGGAGTTTAAATTTGTCTTGGTCTACAGCGAATGATCCGACGTTAAGATGCCGTTGGCATCTAAGAAAACACTTACATGTGCTCCAATAGTTTCAAGCTCAGATAAGAGTCATTCTTGAAGGGAAACGTTTTGTGAATCACCCGCGGATATGGCTCGATCTGACAGTAAAGTTTTAGTAAAGCTAGACAGTCAATAGACAGTCCTGCATGTTGTGCCTTCCATAGCGATTGCAGATCAACGCCCCACTTCGTGAGAGTGATCTTCTCCACATTAGTAGTGTGTAAAATAACACAAAGTGAAGAGATGTACGGGTGTTCCTTCCCTTTCATCCGGGAAGAATGATGATAGGATACCAGTATCCCTTGCACTGGCTGTCGTGCATATCCTGTATACCTCATGTTGGTATTCGCATGTTGGGTCAGATGGTCAATATATGTCTACCGTCCCAAACACAGAGCCGTTCAAGGTAGCATGTGGACTTGTCGCCATATATCGATTGAAGCGGACGTTCTTGATAATACATCGAGAAGTCTCATCAGCGGAGAACTCAACCTGCCACTGTAGCCCATTGTCAACTTGTTATTCTAATCGCTCTAGTAGATTATGAATGAACCTGCTCCTCATGTACAACCTCACCACCATATGGGACCCAACACATGATTAGCTCCTTGTTGTCCTCAATGAATATTCTAGCGCGATTTAAATGTGCCACATTGGTTATGGTATAACAGCCAGATCTGAGAACTGACTGTGGCTCGATGTAGTCAACCATAGTACAACTGCGAGGGGAGGATACAGTTCACTGGCATTTCTGACCCTGGTGTGGTATTTATAAAATATCGAGGGTACCGTTATGAGTTACCTGGTGATATCAATGTCAGGTACATTACAATGGCGTACGAATTCAGCTGTTGCACGCGATCTCTCTCAAATGCCTTACCAAACTCACATCATTACATAAGTGACCGTGACCATGCGCGATTAAAGCAGTAAGTAATCTCTGTGTGCATATTTGGCGCAACAACGACGAGTTACTTAGTCAAAGGGAACTCACTCCTTATTAACATAGTTGCATTCTACATCAATGGAGCATGGCTGATGTGTCAGTATATCTGATTCTACTCGATGCTTAGGCTTGATGATCCATGGGCAAGAAAATCAATCCACCCTTCACTCCCACGCGGCATCCACACCTAAATAATGGTCACCGCAAGGGTTTTCACTGATATGTAACCCTCGTAAACCGGTATATCTAGGTACCGAAGCTGGGGGACGTACTTGACAATTTACATGGAAACGCAATTGTGCTCATTAAACCACAGCTGCTGTGGTTTCGTTTGCATCGGTTCAAACAATGGCTGGCAGCACTCACCGAAGCGGGCGCGTCGCGCCTTGTTCCCTTGTCCCTTCCGCGCGGGGGCTGATGATACGAGATAACGTGTCCAATGCAATGCGTCCTCCAGGGAGACTTGATCGTGCTGTTGAGATCTTTTGGCTCTACATCCGCCGGTGAGTCCGGCCATGATCAGTGTACGGATACTCATACTCAGAAGATGACACTCTGATCAATCGATCATGAGTGACACCAGTGATCGCGGTGGGTATCTCTAGCTTCGACCCTAGCTGTGGTGAAGCCGTACTGATTGGGAGAACCAAGCATCTGAAACAAATGGGTCATCTCAGAAAGGCAGCGTCCTCCTACCCTGCCTCCTAGCGATGACGTCATGGCGCGTCGTCCAGCCTCCGGATATGGAAATGACGCTTCCTTTCATAGCAAGGAGTACTAGTGTACTAACGCCGGACCCCTTATAATGGACCATTTCTGCACAATCAATTTTGCATAACGACACAAGTCAGGAATGTAAACAAAAATGATACAGAAGACTTCGTCTACATGTCTAGTATCCACACAAATATTTTCATGTTTTATCTATGCGTTGTTCCTCTGCAGAATCGATTGTGCAGAAGGGGCCCATTGCGCAGAAGGGGTCCGGCGATCATCAGCAAAACGCGAGATGGCTTATCAGTGCTGGAGGTGGCTTATCAGTGCTGGAGGTACTTGCCAATCGAGGAGGAATCTTATGTGTGCAGATAAGCACCGATAAGATCGACAGCAGAGTGGCATTCAATCACCATTCTGAAGGCATCTTATAAGTGTCTGTCAAACTCAACGCACGACTGGGAAACTAATTACCAGACTGGTATACATCTGTTGCTTCTTAGTCAGGCTGGCATATGATTTGCAATGAGTGGTCGCAGCTTACCTACGTAGATATACTGTAACCTGTGGCATGCGCCACACAGCGCGGCACGCCCTTCAACAGTGCGCCGAAACGTTTCGCAACGAAACACATACTATATTTTCCATATACCCTTCACCATAGCCACTCTATTAAACTTGATGTACCCTGATTGGCATTGAATCTACATTTTTTTAAATGATTCTATTGTAGTACAGCATACAAAATATAGCACAAGGATATTGTAACGAGACGATGCGCTGTAGAAGCCTTGGAAATTTGAAATACGAGTGGCGGAGCCCTCACAAAACGTCCAGATGAGGCGGCAAGATGGTGTTCGAGCAGTTGCACATTAATGATGTCATATTGGACCCACGACGTGAACTTGCAGCAGCCACTGAGCTTTTATGGTAACTTCATTACCCAATCGAGAGATATTACTGTAGTCATCCTTCAGCCACTAGTTTAGGTTCTGTCATATTTCGGGCGGCTCTTCAATGTGTCACTCCTGTAGCTTATCTACTGGCTCACAATGCGCTCTCATTCATCTCCTCCCCTGCACCTTTTCTCATCTAACTCGACTCTGAGGCCTGAGGACTGGCGAGCTGGCGGTGCCACCCCCATTAAGAGGAACCTAGCGATTCAGATAATATGCAGGTAGGTGATCGGGTTTAAGTTCTATTAGTCGCTTAGGGCCTGTACGGGAACGCAACCTGAAAACGCTGGCCAGCGATAGCGATTGCGCTCAGAAATATCGGCCGTGGGAATATCTTTGCGACGCGCGAGCGCCCGGGCGCCTGTCACGCCTTGCTCACGCTTGCTCGGCGCCTACGTCACGTCAATCGCTACCGGCTGCTCAATGCCCGACACAACCCTCTCTGAAGCGCAAACTCGTGTTCTTGCTGCACATATGGCTATATTTGGGGCCACAGCGCCCCTTATCGAGCTTCGAAATGAGGTCAGCTAAGAGGAAGCTGCGTACATCCAAAGTCTGCATAGCCAGTCACGATCATGTCACAAGGGGTCACACGGGCGGTCACTGCCCGCGCTCAGTAGCGGTTCGAACCGCATTTCCGAACGGTCTGACATTGCAAAATCGACATCGCTGGCCAGCGCTGTCGAGCGTCTGTTTTTTGGCAGGGAAATCGGTCACCAGCGATATCAGGTTGCGTTCCCGTACAGGCCCTTATTAGCTCGATGGACCCGTAGCCACACCTCTGCTGATGCCCTTTCAGTCCGCATCCCACATGCGTGGGGACTCCGGGTCGCCCCTGAATCTTGCCCTGAGCCGCTCCCGCCCACCGTGCACATGCAGCAAGGTGCGCGCACAGGCAAAGCACACGGTGTTGCGAGATTCTAGCATGGCCTTGTAGATTTTGGGATCTTCGTTAGCGGTGTCATGTGTCATGTGTACTAGTAAGTCTTGGCTTAGGGCTGACCCCTCATGTGATTGTCTAACTACCATATCGGTGACTTCTGCTCTTGAATCAGTTTGAGAAATAAGTCATGCAGTAAGTCCCATGCAATCTGCTCCGATGAAGCAGTGGTCTAATAACTCACATGTGCTGCCTTCGCTTCGGCCCGCAGCTGCGGACTTTCTGTAGTGTCTCTGGTATGTGCATCTAACATTCGATTTTTCATGTACTAACCGGCCTGTGTGGGAACAGCACGTTGTACCCCGTATACCTGCCCCGCCGTACCATCTCCCTAAGATACTCTGGCGCTGCCCTACTTCCGTTCCCCGAATATCTAGCATTCTTGCTCCAGTACCATTCGTAGTACTTCATTATGTAATCACGCGCACTGAATAGATTCTGATTTGACGTACCTCGAGTGCCCCGGATTTATCATCAATCTGTGCAATTTGGCCCAATATAATATCTGAGCCAATACTGTCTGCCCCACAGTAGATCAGCAGGCCCAGAAACTGGTGAACAATTCACCAGATGCCTCCTCAACTTTGCAATGTTTCACCAGATACCTCTGCAACTTTGCGTGTATTCACCAGATGCCACCCACGACTTTACAACAATTTACCAGATGCCCCGGTATTTTCCAAGATGTCAAAATACAAAACATATTTTATCGGCCTAAACCAGTCTGACTACGTTTACAAGACTGACGACCCTTATCTATGCTTATCTACTTTCTCGCGTTTCGCTGATGATAGTATAACAAGGCCCCTCTAGATCTTAAAGCAATCAGGTCTTCAATGCATATTCTGCCGCTCGGTACTCATACATGAGTATTCGGCAGGATAAATACTCATGCACATGGAGAGCTTGCAAAGTAAGATGCAATGATGAGTATTTGATTGCCGGGTAGGTCTGTCTCTATCCGATACAATCCTACTTGTGCTGAGTCATGTCCGGTTCTGAAAACTTTTGAATTGATATGGTTTCGCGTTCATACATTGGCAACAGTAAGCAACGAACAGTCATAAATGTTCTCCTTGTGTCAACTTCCCCGAAGACAGAACTTTGAATGGGAATTTCTTGCACAGCGCGCTGGTAGGAGGAAATAGCTGTCTGCGGATTTCGCTCAATCCCACCTGAGCTTTCGGGGGCACTTGTCCGAAGTCAAAGAGGTTCGCTGATTGGAATTGAATGTTATGGACGAGGTCCTTTACTTCTCCAAATGGATGGTGAGCATTGAAATTTTGAAATGTCGATCATGGTTTCGGCGCGGTCGCCTATGCCCGTCACACAAATGCATCCCCCAAGCATTCTCAATGTCCCTTATACATGAAATCATGCCCGCAGGACATTTATGACGAGCCAGAGGCTCGGACGAGATCTAGGCCAGACGTGACCGTGATGCTCTAACAATACATTGGAAGGGGATGGGGGAGCCTCCGAATATGCTCGCTCAGGTCGCTCCTTGCGGTATCTGTTCACGCGAGTCAAGAAAGCGGAAGCTGGAAAAAGCATCTAGGACATGGAAAAAATCTGGTGGGCGACAGGACCAGGACAGATATGCCGGTCAGAAGGAAATTTGTGAAGGCATGAGACAGAGGTTGGACTCCAAGGCATTCACGAGTCCGCCGACAGACTTGGAGAGTATGCTCGCTGCCCTCATAGTCGTTCTTGGCTCACATGTCTATGTCAGGGAAAACAAGGGCATTTACATTACACGCGAAACATTTGTGGCCCTGTAGAAAACGGGTATCTCAGCTTGTCATAATAGTATTCGTTACTTGCAGACCCGTTCGATGACTGCACAATGCGAGACGGTTTGCTGGCTTCATACTTCAGTCTTCTCTGCATGCAACCTCGGTCGACTAATATCTTCATCGCAGGCATAATGACATTAACGCGCGCACGGCGCGCTCTACTAAACACATATGTACTCTGAGCCCAGTTCAACTCGACGGCGCCTCGCGTCCAAGACCAAGGTTCTAATGTCTAACAGTCCGCATGTGGAGAGATGAGGATCAATGTGAACGTGAAGGAACGTCAGGCGGAAATCAGCGCCGTACATTAGTATTACACAATAAACATTGTCCGCCAGTGGAGATGAGCAGGGTCCTGATTATAATTAAAATGAGCAAACTTGAATGGGGAAGGAGTTGACCCGTCGGCCAAGTGAGGGTGGGTAGGGTGATACGTATAAGCAACGGAGGCGGGAACCCCGTCGTTAATCACTGGCGTCGTCCTTTGGCATAAGACACGACAGCCTAGACTGCGCACGCGAAGATGCTGCCGACGTGCGATCAGTCGACCGTGAAACCTCTCCCAGGTGCGACACACACCATGCACCGTTTGCCCCACCTTCCGCCTGATCAAGCCTCCATCTGCGTCTTCTTCTGCGTCTCCCAAACGAACGCCCGATCCCCGTCCACGGGGCTCGGATAGTCAAGATGAGCCGCGCCGTCCCCCCGCACGCTCAGGCGCGCGAGCGCGGGCTCGCACGGGCTGGTCGACGGGCTGCCGTTACTCCACGCGAACGCGAGCTCCTCCTCGGACGGCGTGAGGAAAGGCACGGGAAGCGAGAGGTGCGAGCCGGGAGAGGAAAACGGCATCGCAGGGAGCGAGAGTGCGGGCGGGCGGTTCATGGGGTGCGGAGTTGCGGGCGGAGCTGCGGAAGGCGCGGAAGGCGCGGGCTGGGGAGGCGGAGAGGGGGCGGAGGCGGTTATGGCTGGCGGCGCGGGTAGCGGCGCGCTCGGCGGGGGCGCGGGGAGGGGCGGCGCGGGCTTGCGCGCAGCGCGACGCGTGGAGGATGTGCTGCGTCGGTAAACGAAGCCAGAGGTCAGCTGAATGTTGCTATGACAAGGAGAAGGTGGATCCGAGCCAGGAGGGCAGTACAGAGGAATGGAGGATGGAGTGTGATAGCATGGAGCCGAAAAAAGATTCACTCACCGGTGCGTCGTTCCCGCAACACTCCCGCTCCTTGACCTCGCAACGCCGTTGCTCCCCTGCGCCACACTTTCGGCACTCTGAGCTGCATTAGTGGCCATGCGTGACTCGCTCCCGGAGCGCGCGCGGGATACCAGGAGGGATTGTCTTGCGGGCGTAGGGCGGGCCTTGATCGCGCTAACAGGCGAGGCGGCACCGGCGACCGATGAGCGGCGTCGGCGGAACGACGGCTTTCGTGAGGTACTCGGAGCTGCGCTGGTGTTCTGGTCAAAAGTGTCGTCGACACTGGACGCGGAAGCAGCACGGCCGTGTGCAGAGGGCAGCACGTCGCCGACGTAGTTCGAACCTGGAGGCGGGAGGGCAAAGGCGGACGCGGTGGGCGTCGTGTCAGGGTCAGGGGCGGCCCCGCCAAGAGCCGGTGTGTCAGCGTCGGTGCCGTCCGTTGTGAGGGTGAGGCGTGCCTGACGGGGAGTCAGGGGGCAGTCTGCCGCCGAGCTGGAAGAGGGCCCGGACAGGGCCTGCTCGTGTGGCAGCGGTGCGAGGAGCCCAGAGGAGAAGAACGATGAGTAGAACGTCGCCATAGCGTAGAGCGATTAGTAGCGGCAGGATAACCACGAGCTCGATGTCGGGTCAGATCAAGTAGGGGCAAAAAAATAAGCTAGAGCAGAGTTGGGGTGGACTATATAGTGTCAAGGACAAGTGGAGGGTCGCGCAAGCAACGGGCGCACCCTTCGAGCTCGCGGCAGAGAGGAAGGTGGGCGCAGGAGGCCCGAGAGCAAGATGGAGAACGAGGAGCGGGCCCGAGTGGTGTACAGTCGGGTAGACGCGTAGACGCGGTGGAGTGGAGCACTGCGCTAGGGCTTTCGCTCAATTAGTTGATGGCTGAAGTCAGGGTGCGATGTAGAGTTGCGTAATTCGTGATGTAGTAGGAGGGTACACTAGGCAATATCTCGAGCAGGATACTCGCAGGAGCACTTGAACTCGGTCCAGATGGAGATGACGAGAAAACAGTCCAGGAAGCGCCCAGAGCGTCCAGGCAAAGAACGCGTACAACGCGCCGCCCCTTGCAGTCATCTGCATCGCCACTTGATGCTACATATTGGTCTAGAGCACGTAGACAGATGGCACACTCGCTGATAAAATAATTTCCATGCTCGGCTGGCATGACGATGAGACTCGCTGCTTGGACTAGCTGCACCCGCTCTATAGTTTGATTTACGATTTCGCAATGCAGATGCCCACCTGAGCTGCAACGAATGTCTCTCTGGCAGCGAGTTGGTCGCAATGCCATCAGCACGCGCCACGTCTACACCATCATTCGGACTTCAAGACAGTTACGCAAAGACACCATGCTACAAAGCTTCAATTCTCTGACATGCAGAACACCCTGGCCTGTCGAGATAACCTCCGTTTCAGAACGTGAGCCCAATCCTGCACCGCTCCTATATCGCCAATCTCTCCATTGCATGCATCCATTACAGCGCGCATGTGTCCGTTGCGCGCTTAAGGATGCGAAGCTCCAGTCCACCTGAGCGCATACAAAAGACATCGTCTCGCTGCCACTGGGCTGTGCAACATACTCTATGGAGTTGGGCAGCGGAACTTACACCATCACTAACGTCCGTTGGGGAAACCGTGCGTATCTCCCGAACGCGAGACGTTCACAGGACGTCCTCGGAGCTGCGCCCTCTGCCGAGTTCGCCCCATCTGAGGCGGAGATAGTGCGTGTGCCTGCCGCTCCTGTCATACGGGCACGGTTGACACTCCCCTATGTAGTGGGAGATCCGCAGAGCAGGCGAGCTGTTCACGGTGAAGAACCTCCGGGCGGATCAGTATGCCTCCACGGGTCGCGCTGCCACATCTGGAGCGCCGATTCGGAGCGATCAGCTCGAAACGTACTGGCGGATTGTCGACGTTGGCACTCTGAGCGATGGATCTAGCGCATATAGGTGCGATGATGACAATCGACGTGTGGAATGGATGCTGATGGCGACGCCTCCCACTGCCCGCAGGATCATTCATCCAGATCAGGATGTGTCCTGGACACTCGATGACATAGAGGACAATACTCCGGTGAGTAAAAAGTATACACTAAGCATCATGGTGGACATTTGGCTGATGAGCTTGGAGATTGAACTCCAGCGCACCAGTCCTTCCAATCTCCGCTCACAGTGGAAGGTGCGCAAAATCACCGCGTCGGTGGCTACATTCTCCTGTTCGCCCTATCTGATTACTGCATAGATCATTGGGTACCCAGGGGATGCACAGCCTGGAGCACTTTCTGCGCATGGTTTGACGGTACCGATCTTAGAGTCGCAGGCAGCTCCGCCACTTCCTGCAGGACAGCTGCCTTCAACAGGCCACATTGATCATGTGTCACTTCTCATCAGCAGTAATTACTCTCGTTTCCTTGTACGGCACATTCTACTGATTTTCTGCATAGACGTCAGGTTACAAATGCCGCAGCAGTATCCGGACCTGCAGATTGAGGTGAATGCACAAGATCAATGCGTAAGGGCTGCAATTTCGAGTGCAGGAGGCACTTTAGCCTCATGCAATCATGCGGTATATCTGTGTGTAGCTTGTGTTATCTGTGACAGGTTGACTCATATCATGATAGGCGTGTGGTCAATGTAGCATCAGGATTCGATATTGCCTTGCACACATCACAACAATCCGAAAACGAATCAATGATAGTAGCAAAAGGGCACATATCCGGCACAGAGATTATCAGTCCGAAGGGGAACATAGGTGAGTCGTGGTGTTGATCCATTGGTGGTGCGAATGGTCACACGCTCATGATCATGGATCATGTAAGAGCTTGCGCTGAATTTGCATGGTACGAATGAAGGCGATACTATACCTATCAGCTGTTCATTTGAATATTTCAAATGTGGTGGTATGTGCAAACTTAGGGGGATCCAATAACAGTGCTGATCGCTTTCCCTGTAGATCCAGATGCTTATCATACCATTGAAAAGGTGGCAGCGCAGACCTCAACTTTCCTTGCTGCCCTTGTCTTACCTGAGAGCCAGATCATGCAAGACATTGAATCATATTCCTCCACCGTAGGACGAGAAGCCTATGAAGTAATTTGGGACATGCTGTCGTCAAACGATAATATCGAAATTTTGAAGCGAATAAGGACCGACAGTGCGCAGGGATTCATCGACAACCTCGATATTGTGAGCTGCAGTAGAATTGTTCTATTTCTCTCACCTACGCCTACTTCCAGGCTATTTCCAAACTGGAACGAGAAGATGACAGGTATCAGCGGGGCTTCTATCTGCTGCAGAAGCTGTGTTCGCAACACCGAGTCCTTCCACAATCTTACTATTTGGACGCCGGCGAAGTGATGCGAGAATCTCATCATTTCGCAAATGGACGATTTGGGGCAGTCTACCGGGGCACATACAAGGGGAAGGTGGTCGCTATCAAAATGACGAACCTTGCAATAGGTGGAAAAGCTGCAGAGCTCGGTGTAGTATGTTTGTCAAGTATCTGTGTGGAGTCACTTGAATGAGCTGATGATGTCCGGTACATAGGAATCAATTCAGGAAGCAATCGTATGGAAACATTCCCAGCATCCTCGAATACTACCGTTAACGGGAGTATACTGCGATGATGATCTGTACTGTCTCGTCTCCCCATTCATGAAGAGGGGGGACCTATGGCATTATGTCAACTCGGAAGATGACATAGATCGCATAGCACTGGTATGTACCAATAAGCTCCTTGGATGGTGTCGGCGAAACTGCAGTCTAGGTCAGAGACATTGTCGAAGGCCTTGATTACCTGCACAGGCAGGATGTAATGCATGGCGATCTGTCTGCGGTATGATCACGACTTCCGTGTCTCACTCTATGCTGATCCGCTCACCTTCAGCTGAACGTTCTCATAGACGACGACGGTCATGCTTGTTTGGGAGATTTTGGTGTCTCACGGAAGAAGCCCTCATATTCGTATGCCACTGTCAGCGTTTCTGCAACAGCGAAGACGCTGCAATACACGGCACCAGAAAGAATAGATCCTGAGGGTTATGGTTTGTCACATGAGCGTCTCACCAAGGAGAGCGATGTCTATGCGCTCTCAATCTTGATGTGGGAAGTATGTACCTCCCACTCATACGTGATGTTCATCACACATTCATCGTTCGGACTTGTTCTCATGTAGATCTATGCGGGCGCACGCACGAAGCCATACCCAAGCTGCAGCAATGACGCAATGCTGATCCACAGCGTCCTCCAGGGCGTTCGGCCTCAGCGCATCGCGGGCATCCCAGATGACATCTGGGCCCTGATGGCGCGTTGTTGGAGTCCTGACTACACGAAGCGACCCTCCGTACACGAGGTCCAGAGCGCCATCTCGAGTCCCTTGACAGTGTAAATAAAAACAACGGGTAATGTGCTCGAAATGCTATGCGGCGTCCATGCAGCCACGCGTTCTGCTTTGCCAGGTTGAACACAATATTGTCCCTAAGTCATGTCCAGCTGCTGAGTCAATGTGCAATGCATTGCTGGTCTTTCGAAGCGATAGGTAGTATCCAAGCACTCAAGCGAGATGAAACTTCATCACTGTCTGTGGTACTCAGCTGGGCGCGTATGAACTATATATTTGCTCACTCTTAGAGGTACGGATAATGATTCTGAACATCAGCTGTCATGCATTACCGTGAACGCCCTGGTAAAAAGCTCATACAAGCGCGTCAACACGAGGAAGGTGTTAGTACGCATGAGCTTCACAACGCTGCATACTTGGCTCAAAACGGATATGCTTCTCAAGTAAAAATGCCCAGGTTCTCAACAAAGGCGTAGAGGCTAGGCAACCAGCCATACATGTACACGCAGCTCAGGCACGCGGCTGTCAGTATGATCTGAATGGCATGCAATAATCCGCAGGAACCGCTAGCTTCCTACAGGGCCCAGCTGCTGAGTCTCGCTGTACCTTGAGACGATGGCCACACTTCCATGCGAATCCATCAGACTGTGTCACGAGCACGTCATGACCATGTGCCGGAAATTGCTTCATATGCCAACAGAGTTGGCATTATGCCCTTTTGGCGCAATAGTCATTGCATTACGGCTGAATATCGTATCGGGTCTCACGACAGCGCGTGATAATGGTAGTTGGGCCGGAGCTACGTTCCAAGCGTTGAACGGACGGGCGCCTCAAGACGCGCTACAGTGCTGGCATGGAACTTGTTGGAAAGCGCCGCTGGCATGGACGCTCTTGGTACTAGTACGTTTCCAATGCCTACCTTATCGGCCAATTACTTGCGGTGAGCTGGGAAGTGAGGCTCGTATATGTCCAGATCGGCAAGAACGAGAAACACCAAACTATTCAAGCGGCGGTTGTCATGATGTTTGATTGATGCGGCTCAATCCTCGTAGTGGCCGTAAGCGAGTAGACCGGACCCTCATCAGCAAAACGCGAGATGACTTACCAGTGCTGGAGGTGATTTATCTGTGCTGGAGGTACTTGCCAATCGAGGAAGGATCTGATCTCTGTAGATAAGCACTGATAAGATCGACAGCAGAGTGGCATTCAATTGCCACTCTGAAGGCATTTTATCAGCATCAGTCAAACTCAACGTGTGACTGGGAAACTAATGACCAGACTGGGAGACTAACCACCAGACTGGTATAGAATTGTTGTTTAGTAGTCAGGCTGACATATGAATTGCAAGAGTGGTTGCACATGGCTTATGGTAGCACCGTGCACATGCACTCGAAGCGCTCGTTCCATGTAATGACATCACTGGGATGCAGCTTCACTATATCAAGTATTCCATCTGCTATACTAGGTGTTCTAGGTTTGACAGCATTGTTGTGTGGTATATAAGTCATCCGTCTAGGTGAATCTTCTTTGTCACTCTCTTCCCTTCACCACAACGATCCTTCACCCTCCACTTCACCCAACACCCATGTGCTCCGCCTCCGAGCTATGGACACTGTATTCTGTATTGCACTATGGCTGAGTCCGTGCTCATTTTGATTTTCCACCAGCCATTCCTGCACAATAGAGATGACCCACCAGTAACAATTTCCTTTATGCACATTCACTAGCATGGGCCAGATATATCCTGTATTCGACATTTTACTAATTGGCCATGCACAGCATAAATGATGCGTCATAATACTTCCGGAACCACTCCCTGTATGCGCATTCGTCACCCTGGTCTGTGCTGGTGCGTGTGTTCAGTCTTCGATTTTTTTGCTAATGAGCCATGTGTGGTATGAATGGAGCGCAATAATACCTTTGCCCTACCGTACCGGCTCTCTGTATGCGTATTCGCTGTCCAGTGCCATGCTGGTGTGTATGTTCATCTTTTTTCGACTTCTTGCTGACTACCACCAACATTGTTGGGCGCACTTCCGCCTGCGTGTAAGGCGCCTTCCGTCCTACCTGACATATGCTCAAGCCCACTCGTGATGATGTGTGGTGCCTCAGGATCCTCAACGCCAGCGCTTGTGGTGGGCACGCTCGTGAGCGGGCTCGAGGGGGTGTGGGTCTGTGCCACCTTGCTTCTCCCTGACACCCCCTCATGCCTGCACAGGTGACGCTCCTCCACATGCTTGAGCTCCTCCCGCCGCCATGGCACAACTGATTCTACCCCACCTCGGGCACAGAAGCTGCATGTCAAGATCAAGGCCCACATCAAGGTGAGTGCTCCTTGGAGTGGACTATATGCGCCTCTCAGATGGCGCGCTGCAGAACATACAGAACGACACCGGCAAACTCACAACTGTGGTAGCCAAGGAGTGCGAGCTCTCTGCCAAACTCATCAGTGACCTCGGAATGCACATCTCCATTCTCAAGAACACACCGCTCAGCATCACTGTGAAGACAGACCCCTATGTCACAAACAGTCCATTGCACGCCAACTCATGAAGCAGGTGCACACGGAGAATGCACTGCAAAAGTCATTGCTGCTCACTCAGTTGTCTTCAGCCATCTTTAAGCGTCTCTCATCCAGGTGCTCCAGTCCGCCTGGTCCACGTTCTCTGAGTGGCACAACCACATGGAGGCCAGAATCCATGAGACATACAACACTCTGGAATGCAACATGTCTGTGTTGCCGCCTGACTGTGAGTGGATCGCATTCACAGCACGTGAGGACCACCTGGTTGATCCTGAGACCCCGCTGCGAGACCCACAGAACATCAGCTATCCCTCCAAGGAAGACCCTTCCATCGTCCCTGTGCACATCGGCCTTCTTGAGTGCAAGAGGCGGTACACGCGCACATATCGCGAGGCTTATTACATGAATGCATAAGGTATGTACATTTTCGTTCCTCGACCATGGACCCTGCACGCCCCTTTTTTGTAACCAGGTGTGTATCACACCACCTTCCGGTTTGGGGGGCTCACTCCGCCACCTTCTCTTTTTAGGTCATTCCCCACCATGGTGACGAGATCGCACCCAACGTGCGTGCACTTTCAACAAGGACCACGTGCGGTGCTGGCTCCCCATGGGCGGCAGTGGCAGCAGCAGCAGAGATGGCTGCAATGAGTGGGTGGCCCAGAGTGAGTGGGGCCACAAGGACTGGGGTGTCATGCTTGTGGTGATGGGCATGGTGTGCTTCAAGGCAACCGTGATGGCAGGACTCAGGAACAAGGTTGGCAGTGTGAGCGGTACTGGCTCCCTGACGTGTGCTGGTGCTGCCCTGCTTCCATTCCCCAAGTTTTTGCTCTTTCTGTGCCATTTCTAGTGATCATTATGTAAGCGCACGCAATAAATAAATTCTGATGTACCTCGAGTGCCCCGGATATATCACCAGTCTGGGCAATTAATCCCAATATAATGTCTGAGTGAATACTGTCTGCCCCATGGTAGATCAGCAGGCCTGGAAATTGGTGGCTCTTTCACCAGATGCCTCTGCAACTGTGAAACAATCCACCAGATGCCTTTGTGAGTTTCCCAGTATTCACCAGATGCCACCCACAACTTTGCAACAGTTTACCGGATGCCTCGGTATTTTCCCAGATGTCAAAATACAAAACATATTTTATCGGCCTAAATCAGTCTGATAACGTATACCAGTCTGACATCACTTTATCTATGCTTATCTACTATCTTGCCTTTTGCTGATGCTGTAGTGTCTCATAAGATGTGTCATGGATGTGAGTTCACAGATTCCTACAGACTAATATCTTTGTTTATACGCAATGAGTTTAATTACCTGCGGCTTTGCCACGGATGTCAATTGTCACTTAAGTATGATAAATAATAGAATAAAAACATATTGGATTGTGAGTCTGCCCAGGGTGGCAACCCGTCTCTGCCTGCTTGCTCTGAGCTTGTGATCCTGTGTCCACAAATGTGGTCCCTCAGAACCTCCTGGATTTTCTGGCATGTATCTACAGTACAGGCTATTTACGTTACAAAAGCTACAAAATCCCGTGGCACAGCGCAGGGAGGATGCAGTCGAAGGAACTTGAACGCATGCACCTTGCAGGTGCCGGGCATGGGAATCCACTGGCCAACTTCCTGGGTCGGTGGCGCAAGCCCTATGGGACGATGGGCTGCACCTGGCACATGTGGAAAAGCACATGGCAGTTCCTACGCAATCCATGGCCCTTTAGTATTTAGACTAGCTTAACTACTTGTGGCTTTGCCACAATTTCTATGTTCTAGGGCTTGTTACTTGTCTCTGCCCACTCAGCCACTCCTCCATCTTGCTGACACTCGGCCTCATCGTCGCTTCTCTTGCAATACCTTTGCAACCGGCATGCACTCCTTGCAGGCACTGACCATGGGAATCCACTGCCCAACTTCCCAGGCGCCAGACGCCCTATCTAATGGGAGCAGGATCGACACACATGGACACCACGTGGCAAACATGGTGTCCATGTGTGTAAAACATGTGCAAAACGCGAGCGACACACTAGCAGCACATGAGTGCCTATGGCACAAGCTCCCATTATATTATGGACTAGCTTAATTACCCGTGGCTTCGCCATGGTCACACTGCTTTTTCCACTTCAATATATTATTCCAAACCATGTGTGCCTTTTTGAGATAATCGGGTTTTTTAAAAGCTACCTGTGGATCCCCCATGAATTTCCTGTGCATTACCCATGGATCCCCCAACTTGCCTCTTTTGTCTCTTGTCTCTGCCTGCTCAGCCACTTCTGACACCTCGCTGATGCTCGGTCTCATTGTCGCTTCACTTGTAATACTGTGTAATGTGGTGTCAAAATGTTCTTCATTTTTTGCAATCTTTTGGCAGGCATCTACAGCACAGGCCATTTATGTTACAAAAATCCCTGTGGCATGAGGCATAAATCCCCATGGCACAAAGCATAAATCCCCATGGCATGGGGCACAGATCCCTGTGGTGTGGGGTATTTACATTACAAAAATCCCCATGATGTGAGGCACAAATCCCTGTGGCATGGGGTACAACTCCCCGTGGTGTGGGGTATTTACATTACAAAATCCCCATGCCACAGGATACAAATCCCCGTGGCACGGGGCACAAATCTCCATGATACAGAGCACAAATCCCTGTGACATGGGGCACAGATCCCCGTGGCATTGGGGTGCAAATCCCTGTGGCATGGGGTACAAATCCCCGTGGTGTGGGGCACAAATCCCCATGGTGTGGGGCAGGAACAGCGCGCAAAATGCGAGCTAGCAGCACGCGTGCCTTTCAGGTGCTGGGCGTGGAAATCCACCGGCCAACTCTGTGGATGGCAGGCACCCTATCTAATGGGATAATGGGAGGAGGATCAACGACACACATGGACGCCACATGGAAAATGTGGCGTCCATGTGCGCAAAATGCGAACGACACGCTAGCTGCACGCTAGCGACACATGAGCGCCTATGGCGCGAGCTCCCATTACTTATAGACTAGCTTAATTACCTGTGGCTTCACCACAATTTTGTATTTAGAAGTTGTTGCATATCTCTGCCTGCTCAGCCACTCCTCCACCTTGCTAATGCTCAGCCTCATCGTCGCTTCGCTTGTAACACCTTTGCAACCGGCACGCACGCCTTGCAGGCGCTGGGCATGGGAATTCACCGATGCCATTCACTGGCACCAGGCGCCCTATCTAATGGGAGCAGGAATGATGCCCGTGGATGCCATGCAGCAAACGTGGCGTCCATGCTAGCTGCACACTAGCTGCAAGCGAGCTCCCTTTACTTTATAGAGTAGCTTAATTACCTGTGGCTTCACCACAATTTTGTATTCTAGGACTTATTGTTTATCTCTGCCCACTCAGCCACTCCTCCACCTCGCTAACACTCAGCCTTGTCATTGCTTTGCTTTTAATACCTTTGCAACTGGCACACGCACCTTGCAGGCACTGGCGTGCACTTGATGGGTGTCCTATGGGTGCCATGCGGCAAACATGCTCGCCTTGTGCGTAAAACACAAGCAACATGCTAGCGGCATGTGAGCGCCTATGGCACGAGCTCCCATTACTTTTAGACTAGCTTAATCACCTGTGGCTTCGCCACAATTTTGTATTTAGGACTTGTATTGCTTATCTCTGCCCGCTCAGCCACTCCTCCACCTCACTAATGCTCAGCCTTGTCGTCGCTTCACTTGTAACATCTTTGCAACCGGCACGCGCGCCTTGCAGGCACCGGCGCGCACTTGACGGGCGCCCTACAGGCGCCGCCACGTGGCAAACATTCTTGCCATGTGTGCAAAACACGAGTGACACGCGAGTGACATGCTAGCTGCACGCGAGCAACATGCTAGCTGCACGTGAGCACCTATGGCGCAAGCTCCCATTATAGTTCAGACTAGCTTAATTACTTGTGGCTTCGCCACAATTTTGTATCTAGGAGTTATTGCTTATCTCTGCCCGCTCAGCCACTCCTCCACCTCGATAACACTCGGCCTCATCGTCGCTTCACTTGTAACACCTTTGCAGCCAGCACGCGCGCCTTGCAGGCACTGGGCGTGGGAATTCACCGGCGCCAGGCACCCTATCTAATGGGAGCAGGAATGATGCCCGTGGATGCCACGCAGCAAATGTGGCATCCATGCTAGCTGCACGCTAGTGACACGCAAGCGCCTACGGCGCAAGCTCCCATTATATTATGGATTGCTCGAGGTTGCGGGAAATGACTAATTGATATAGCATGTGGTTGTGAAGATGACAGGAATTTAAGCTTTAAGGCATACCTTCTGCACCATTAAAAGACATGTCTCTCAACGTCCTTGCTCAAAATTATGCTACATAGGCAACAAGGAATAGGCTGCACAACAAGGAATGCTCTATTCAAGAGCTCGAATTGCCATTGCGCTGTTGCCCGGCACCACAAAGTACACTGCATGGTACTCAATATGAAGAAATAGTATTGTATGAAGGCCTGTATCTGATCAGCGGACTTGCTGTCAGCACTTCTGTCGAAGACACGTAATCTCCTATGTCTGGTGGAGATCAGCATGTACCCATTGTTGCATCCAAGCGCTGGACCCAGCATACCGGAAACAATGGTCTCATCATGGCTTGCTAACTCTCAACAGTGGCCGTTACCGGAAGCTCACACCCAGATGGGAGTAAGCAAAGACAGAGTGCATTCCATACTGAATGGGTGAAGATACATTTGGTAGCTGTTCGAAATGTCAGTGTCGCCTATGGAGCACATTACGAAGTCATATCAAGTTCAGCGGAAGTAGACAACAGCCCGGAGAGCAAACAGAAGTGCAATACAAGTTGTTAACTAAACGATAGAGATCGACTTCATGGCTGGCTAGAGTTCTTTGCCCAGTCGTGGATCCCAGCAACAGCAAAATGGCAGGTAGTGAGAGGTCAGCATGATCCATAGGGTGTGGTGAAGCAGAGATTCGAGTCTAATTAACAGCTAATTAGCACTGGCCCTCAGAGAGAGTGTTATTAACAGGTGTTATCAACAGTTAGTTAGAAATGGGGGTCCGGGGGCCATGCCCCCGGGGACCCCACACTAATTAACGCTAATCAGCGCTAATTAGCGCAATTAACAGCTAATTAGCGTCAAATAGACACCACCTTATCTACTATTCACACCCAGTTGAGCTCACCCTCCTCCTCTGCCTCCTGCTCCTGCTTTTGTTGCTATTTCTCATCAGGCCTCCGCAATGTGCAGTAGATTCTTTGTGTGTTGATGTGCTGTAGTAGTGTCACCAACCCCTTGATTTGCTTACAGTTACTGGTAGACCCACAGTTTCATATGTACTCTCCATGGCACGAATTTAATCATTGACACACTTGACGAATAATGCGTTTCCACCAAAATCTGGTGCATACTGTTCCAGGATGTCTGCCAAAGCTCCCATGCTGAGGCCTCTCTCATCTATGAGCTGCGGTCCGGCTGCATGCACCAAGCTATGATTCTAATGCTTGATTGAATGCTGCCCATCTAGATGGTCAATCAATTACATGTACAGCATCTCGGTCATATTATAGCCACATGACGAAACCCCTATCGTGTTCGACCCAGGGTAAGCCTCTTACTATACGACTATGAATTACACACCACACTTTACCACCACGTCTGTTCTACACCCACCGCTCGTTACACCTTACCTTACTTACCACACTACTCTACCCTGACTACGGTCTTCATTGACTGCCACACATGTAGTTTACTGACTGCGGGATATAAATTGTTCTCTCTATCATAGTCACGTGACTTATTAACCGTTATTAACACCCCAATTCCGGCCCTTTTCTGCTTAACCGTTAAGTGCATGTTATTAACCTATGTTAATCACACACTGCTAATTAGCCGGTGCTATTTCACCACGCCCTAGTGATCCAGCTTGACACAACAGGCAAGTTGTGTAGCATTAGTGGGAGAATCACTATGTTAGTCCATATGAAAGACAGCTGATACGCAGCGCAGGACTTTCGAAACATGTCGTCATTGCAAGCGGCAAGCCATGTGCAATGTGCGACGTAGAAAAGCCACGTTACAGAGTAAAGCTCGCCTAGTTGACGTAATCCTGTCGCTTGCACCGGGGGCATTATCTGATGACTTTGTCGGAAACATGTTGGTATCATTTGAATAAGTGATCAAATGCAAACATAATGCATTGGTTGATAACATCGTGAGAAACACATGACCTCAGCTAACCATTGGCTGCGTAAAGATCCAGACACCGGGGGCGTTATCTAATGAAGATATTACATAAGCAATCAATGCATTAGGTTCGCATTTGATCACTTATTCAAATGATACCAGCATGTTTCCGACAAAGTCATTAGATAATGCCCCCTGCGTCTGATCATGCACACACTCCTACGTTCAGACAAATGTATTCTTGGAGAATGTTCGCAGAACGCAATGGACGCAGATCTGATTTCCACGCATTCACGCCCTTAAGCTTGCATTATGTACTCCGCCCGCGCTTGCGGCTGCATTGCCTTCCGTGACATTGATGGCGCTTTCCTCTCTCCAGTCTCAGGCATACCATCAGGACCATGAATTCTCTACGTCGCTGATCATCAGCTCTGCGTGATCCTTGGAGGGTTTCAGTGCATAGAACCAAAAGAGTCTGATGAATATGCACCATCTTGACTGAGCCTTGCTTCGGGACCTTGTTCTTGCCGATGGATAACTGAATAGGTTACTTCATTTAGCAATACCTCCATACCAGTCCTCTAAGATCCCATGACAAGCGGAAACGAAGCATAAACTAGTACAAGAGCACGTTTGTACTTGCAATAGAAATCCGGTGGGCTGTCATCCTGCCAACTATCTGAATGACTGTCATCACACACATAATCTCTCACGAATACATGCATGATGACAGCAGGCCTTTGGTTCCGCAGTGCTTTACGTGGCCAATCAGGGCATTATCCCTTCCTTCGATGCATTCTCAGCTGCGTACAATGGAGAGCAATTCATGCACATTACAATCATTATTCATCAAATCAATTGGAGTTAACAGAGCATGACCTCTTTATCCTCGCGTCTCCAATGATGCCATCGAATTCGTGCAAGGCTTCCAGCTCATTTTGGAGCTTGACACGATCTCCTAAATCCTGCTGAGGCTGGGACACTGATCAGAAACTGCTTCATGGATCCTGATTCTATCGTTTTCCATCCTCACATTATCATTACCAACCTGTCTACCATGTTCATGGAACTCGGCGCAGCATGGTGCGTGCCGTCCGGATGCATTCTGCATAGCCATGGCTAGGTCGTGCAATACAATTCTGATCTTGGAACGAATACATCGCAAGAACCCGTCGCATGGTGTCTATCTCATACTTTCCGGTGGATGCAGCGCAAAGTATGCACTCTTTCTGTCCACCCAAAAATGATGTATGTTCATGATCACTTCTGCTACGCAAGGCATAATCGGTGAGTTTCATAAGAACACTATCATCAAAATGTCACCAGACCACGTATCAGTTGTGTGCATGTCCGACTTCATGGCTGTTGACTGTCACGTATTATCCAGGACCGGTCCAGGGGTCCAGACTAGTCTTATGTAAAGTGACAACTTATAGAATGAAGGGTCAGGACCATGTCAGATCCAGGGCTGAACGGGACCGTTAAATCGGTCCTGATTAGTCCGGCCCTTGGCCCACAGCGGGCCTTGAGATCTGAGAGCGGGCCTTGTAACGCAAATATTGACATTAGCATAATGCGACTACATTTGTGAGTCATTTCGCCCGTAAATATCAATGTAAACTCAGACTATTCATCACTTTGTATAGCCTGGGGCTTGCTGCATTTCATATAGAACTAGTGAACACGACACTCATCAAGTGTTTAAGTATTTGCGATGAACTATCCAAAAAGTACATGCACAAGAGCTCCGCGCATGACTATAGCTAACATGAGGCAGGCACCCTGTAGAAGCTCAATCCAACTCCGACGCATCCGTGAAAACCCAGTTCCAATGTGCCTGATCGCTTGCAGTTACTAAGCCTACCTGGGGGACGAAGATGTGAGTACTTCTTTCTACTGTGGAGCTTGAATGATGTCATACTGGCTCATTTTCCGCGACAGCGGCCAAATTCCAGAATAGTTCTGGGTTCTCGTTCGTCTGCGGAACGATAATACTGTATGTGGCATTAGAGTCATATAATCAACGCGAGGTAAGGACACATACTGGAAGGGGCTTTCACTCTCACTTGTGGACGACGTGATGACCCATTGCTGTTCTTGTATACTACCAACAACATTTCGAGGCTCTCCAAGGATCCCGGAGTCTGCCCAGGAGGAGAAAGCAATGTTCTGAATAGTGTACAGCCCGTTCTCAAACTGAGTGACATTCCACTGACAGCGAAAGATCAGTATCTAGCATTGTTTAGGTGTGACAGCTGACTCACCGTTAACCCTAGCACAGTGTCGTTTGTGGTTACGACGCATCCCTGGGTGTCTGAGCTTTGTGGTAGCCATACCCTATAAGAGGGCTGACTATATAGAGCCATGGTATAGATTCCAGAGGATAAAGACATAATCTTAATCGATGTAAGGGTTGGCATTTGGAGAGATCTCTTATATATGTGAATGCCAACATGTGATCGAGTCATATATTCTCAGAACTCACCTCTCATCGTCTGGAATGTTTGAAAACCCACGCTTCTTTCATCATTGTGTCAGGAAACTTCCTGAAACAACATGGAAGAGCAACTCCGATATACTTCCATGAATGCTTGGAAGCGGTGTCTTGGCGCACTATGTTCTATACAGCTTGTGCGACAATGTGATGACAAGCGATGTGTAACAAAGCTATAAATAAGTTTCTTGCCAACTGATTGAAAGAGAGAAGGATACTGAGACTATAATTCAAGGCTCATGAGTCAAATATGGACATGCGGAGAGCGCTGCTCGCGTGGTATGATTTGGTGGGGGGCCGCTCCATGGTATGTTGTGCCACAAGTTTACCCGTGTGTTACATTGCCTGGCTTCCATTACCTCGGAACACCTTCTCTGGACAGAGACGATGCTTACGACGGGTTACAGGGATTATCACCTTGTCATGGTTGTATATCCCCCTATCCCCGAGGATATATAAGGTTTTCCTGTCAAGTGTTGGCCAACACCAGAATCCCAGGACCGGTGAAGACATATTCAAGTCATCCATTAGCCTAGAGCCTGGTATATACACAATTACCATTGTCGTGCATCTGAATTGTGCTTGCCTTCCGAGCGGGTACCATGGAGAAGGCGTTATTGGAAGGATACATTATGGGTAGGATGTACCTCAAGCAGAGCAAATATGTAGCTCATCGACGACTTATGATGAGAATAACGGCTCATGATTGTCCATGAAATAATGGAATGGAAACATCCCCAGTTGTTACATTATTAAGAATTCCTAGTTTAATCATTTCCTATCAATCGAAGCATGCCGTAGGCCATCGGAACCAGCCTTTGTGACAGTCAACTAATACTGGCGATACATCGACGCAGACTCGTCCGATCAAGATAACTACCAGTATGAAGCTGAAGCTGAAAGGGAGTTAGGGACCCAGTCGGAAGTTCACCATGCCACATCGCATGCGCAGGATACCGCCACGTACAATACTTATATTCCTAAATATCTCCATTCAAATAGGTTCAAGAAGTTCTCATCTTCTGTACTTTTCGACGATGAAGTGCAGGTAGCCTCGCAACTCAGGAAGTTCAGGTTTTACACTGCCGACCCATCCGATATATCTGCAGACTGGAGCTACATATCGAAAGCCATGGGGTAAGAGGGCGACGTTCAAAGGTACGTGTATGAATGGAGAACACTCTGAGCGCAGTCGTAATGGCGTTTTCTCCGGGCTTGCAATCATTCAGAGATAGGTTACCTTGAGTGCATTTCAAATTATTGGTAACATCAAGTGATCTAACGACGATAGTTACATGCGAATCTGGTCAATGCCGAAGTAATAATCAATACAAGATCTCCTGCGTAGCGAATAATGCAGTGGGGATACATTATAGTGGCACTAAGGTTTGGTTGTAACTCCTTACACTATGGTAGCTTTGAGTAGCTGATGGCGATTAGACCCTGCATATTGGATCTGTTAAGCATGACGTATGAGTTTTCATGTGGTAAGGACATACATACTCTGCATTGACCTTCGGTAGAACTTTCAAACTCGTCCAAAAAAGCCTATCAGAGAAGAAGTAGAATAGCGACTTCGGCAGGTGAATCCTGTTGACTCTGAAGCTCAACGCATCTTTGCCAATCAGTTGATTAGCACGGTGGAGTCACCTATCTGAGCTTCGAGTTGAAGACATCAGTGCCAAAATTTGTGGCCGACTATCAAATTCACCCCGCTATGAGATCCAGACGCACATTCGTGGTCTCTGGCTCGAGACTGTAGTTGTCGAAATTCACGGGAAGGCGCCCGCTCGTGAGGCTACGTGCTCCCTTTCGGACTCCAGGGACTTCGTCTGGATGGGTTACAAACGCACAGCGTAGGTACGTACAATCCGTCCCATTTTATGCTAACGGTGACTCATCTGCCCGTACCGCCCCGATTATCATCCCCCCGACTCCCGCCGCGCCTGCCATTTCCGCCTTGGCGCACTATTGACTCCGATCGATGTGCGACTCCGATCGCACCATCGCGCGCCGAGCGCGTCGACTTCCAACAGTAGTAATACACGTGCCTCTCATGACCGTCATTGTCATTCGCAAGGTATCTTTCAAGCTAGAGTTTGGTAACGCCAGTAGTGATGTGCACAGCCCGGGGCTTGGGCCCGGCTTTGAAGGGCTCGGGCTCAGCGAAATGTCAGGCCGGGCCCTCCATGATGCATGACAGCTCAGGCCGGCTTGGGGTAGAGTTTCAGTCACTCAAATTAATTTACCAACTGCCTTTCGTTAGCGCTTCGCAGGTACCGATGTGCTCTGCTAGCGCTGGAGAAATCTGCATCAAGCTGGCTTGAATTTCTAAAAACTACATGAGCCGGTATCGAACTTTCGACCATAGCAACACAAGCAATAGACACACAATATAACCACTAAACTACAAAGGCTAATCACGAGCCGAGGATCTGAAATATATATCGGATAATTTCTGCTCTACAAAACTCCGTCCTGACACAATAATCTCATCAATCTTTCAGCTCCTGGACTCATTAGCTCTATGTGGAATGTGGAACTATGACTGCAGTGTAATTTCAGTGTAGCTAGTGCTCTATCTGACCAATTTTTCGAAGCCAGTCAATAAATTAATCTCAGTTTTTGGTTGATCGAAAATTTCTTTGGTGTCGGCACATGATATTGAACATGCAACAATACAACAATGAATGCATTGTGCAGTGGTGTAGTGGTACGCTTGTCTATACGCCAGGTTACCAGACTGCGGGGTTCAAGGTTCGATCCCCAAGTTGGCAGTTTATTTTATCATAATGGTAGATTAATCTATGCCGGATTGATATGCACATCAGGTACTGCGCAGCGCTAACGAAAGGCAGTTTGCAAATTAATCTCTGTGACTGAAGTCCCTCGCTTGGACCCGGCTCAGGCTCAGGCCGGGGCTTATAGGCAATCAGGAAGGACCTCAAAGTTATTGGTTTGTACAGCTCAAAATTGCAGCACAACACATTCAGAATGCACATATGTCCGCTATTTATTGTTGTCCTGATCTACAAGTACCTTTATAGCTGCCCATGACACTGACGAAAAATCTAGGTCTCGATCACAACCCCGATCACAACCCTGATCACAATAGTTACGAAGTTCGAGGGACTTCAGTCAATTATCTTAATCTGCCAACTGCCCTTCGCTTAAGAAATCGCAGTTGCGAGCTAGGTTTGCACGCAGATTAATCTGCTAGCTGCGGCAGATTAATCTACTGTGACAATAAAATGGTACATCCAGGATTCGAACCAAGGACCTTAGCACAGATAAGAATAAGAGCATCATAGCATACATTAGCCAACTGAGCTACAGTGCAACTGGTGTCTGCACACTTCTAGGAAATATATAGAGTATTTTGTAAACTTCATTTTCGCAGTTTAACATCTTCCATAACACAAATACAAATGAATCTGCCTCTAAAGATGTGTGATTCCAGTGTATTCAACTTTCCCATTGTGAGTTGCTCCAGGTCAGGCATGGTAAAACAAGCTATCACTATCATTGATTTCTTTATGCTTGTTGTAGCAGTTAGTTGCCTTGATGATTTGTGGAAATTGTGTGTAAGATTTGCGTTATATATATTTTGATTGGTTAATGGTAACTGTTGTCACTATAGCTCAGTTGGCCAATTATGCTGCGATGCTCTTATTCTCATCTGTGCTAAGGTCCTTGGTTCGAATCCTGGATGTACCATTTTATTGTCACAGTAGATAAATCTGTGTGCAAACCTAGCTCACAACTGCGATTTCTTAAGCGAAGGGCAGTTGGCAGATTAAGATAGTTGACTGAAACTCTATGAAGTTCTGCACCAGTCAAAGTCATTGCATGGTTGATGAGAATATTTAGAATGAAATTATGTGTTACGGTTATTTTGATTTTTCGAATATCTACAGAACTCACCACTGGGCGAATACGATACAGGGACTTGTTGCGCAACCAACTCCCCTGGCTACTCGTGACTCTACTGGGCGCATCCCCAGTTGTACTAGTCTATAGGGCGCGTTTCATCTTTGGCAGATCCAACTCTGCCATCATTTCACGTTCACCGTTTGTTAGCTGATAGATGGCGTTCAACCGCCATCATTCCTATCTATCGTCTCAGGTATATCACTACATACCTATCAAACGTTTGGCACTATAGCGTAGATAGTATCGGTGACATCTGGGACAGACTTGACCCCTGAAACCCAATGTAGTATATAAACTAATGTACCTACTGTCGAGGCTCTTCAGCTCGACCTTGTTGTACAAACAAGAAGTCTTATACTCGTTCTCAAACGTAGGAAACTACGCTCAGTATTTTTTGCTCGAGCAACCGAACGACTAAGTCCTCGAAGTGCACACCGACTTCTCGGACTTAGGCGAGTCTTATATTCTATTCGACTCGCACCTGAACAGATTATATCCTCTAACGCGTATTGGATATTAAACGACTTTCTAAGGACTTCCCTTAGAACCCGAAGGCATCTAACGAGTATTTGCCTTGCATACGGCGACGTGCCTACGTGCAGAAGAACGATCTATATTCGCGATCCGAATATACGAACGGGTATTCGACCCGTAACAGAAGGTCGAGCTTATCACACCCTCACCTACCACGGTGCAAGGGCACATGATATTTGGACCAGAATTCCCAGCACGACTGATTGAACTCTTGCCCGAGGACATTCAGGGAGTCTACAGACTCAACCGATACGAGTGGACTGACACCATTGGAGCCTTCCGTAACCGCGGAGGAATTGTTGTCATTCCAAGAGAAGATAGGGCATCGAAGTGGGTAGAAGTATACCCCTCCGCAAGAACGACCGCTTGGGAAATAACGCGTGAAGCGTTCGAACGATTCGGAGAAATCCCTCCGATGTCAACCGCGACGTTGACCGAAAACGAAACCGAAACCATCAACAGAACCTTCGATGCCGATGGAAATACGAATCAGCCTTCGGGCGCCACAGGAATGGCAGGAATTGAGCGCATCGGAGATGATGGGAGAAATCCTGGAAACATTACAGGAACAGATAACAGCCAGACCGGAGGACAGGACCCTCCAGGATTTATATCTGCTTTTGCGCAGAGTGGGATTGGGCATGTGGCTGGAGGAACAGACCTCTTTGGAAACCCCCCACAGAACGCACCCGGAATGGGTAGCGGAGGAAATCCGTCTTGGACTAGCCCAAGCGGAGGAATGGGAACGACAAACCCAGGAACATGGCCTTCAGGCCTATTTGGACGAACCTCCGCAGGTACAAGCGGAGGAGGACTGGGAGGAAACTTCGGACTCGGAGGAGGGAATACCCCCCCTCCTGGAGGACTTGGAGGAGGAACCCCCGCGAACCCCGGAGGAGGAAACCCTGGAAGGAACCCAGGGAACCCCGGAGGAAACCCAGGAAACCCGGGTGGAGGATACCCGGGAGGAGGAGGACCTCCAGGAGGGCCTCCACCACCGAATGCGCCGCAGCTGCAACCTCCGGCGCCGAACCCGTACTACCGACCCCCAATGATAAAGATCAATCCCCCAGACGTATTCGACGGGGAACGATCTGATATGCAGAACTTCATAAACCAGTGCAATTCCTGGTTTACGATGTACGAAACGTCATTCCAAAACGACGTTCAGAGAGTGATCTTTATCCTCTCTTATATTTCGAACAAGGGGAAAACGGGCCAATGGAAACAGAATTATCACCGGGTTTATACGAACCCCCAAACGAAACGATTCTTCCCGCCTAGTCTTGCACAGTTTGATGCAGACTTCCAGAAAGCCTTCGGAGCCATCGAAGAGGTACAGAAGGCGCGGAAGAAAATCCTGGACGTAACCCAGGACAGGAAGGACATCGATGATTATATCACCGAGTTCAACAACTTGGCCGGAAAGGCCCAGTACGATCGATACAGCGCGGACGGAAACGCGTTGCTCATAACCCTCTTCGAGAAGGGGTTACCCGAACATACGACCCGATACATCATTGGCGTTCGGCCGCTACCAGCAACCATTGATGAATGGCAGTCCGCTGCCTCGTACTATGAAAATACATACAAGATATTCTTGAAACGGGATAAACCGTTTGTCAAGAAAAAGACTTGGCAAACCTCGAACCAGAATAACGGACGCACTAGTGCTCCTCAGACAACCGCACCGAAAGATCCGAATGCAATGGATGTAGATCGAATGACCACCCAAGAAAGGGACGATCACATCAAGAAGGGAAAATGCTTCACCTGCCATCAGCCAGGACATATGTCGCGAGACTGTCCGAAGAGGCCAAGGAAGCCAGCCCGCCCTAGACGGACTACTCGAAAAACCGAAGAAGAAGAAGCCGAGCAAGAAGCTCGCATTGAAGAAGTCTCTGAGGAAGAGACTGAATACATCACCGCCAACAGAGCGGTCACAGCAATTAGGGCTCTGAAAGCCAAGAACCCCGAGCTCCTAGCACGGCTCGTAGAAGAACAGGATTTTGCCTAGGAGGGAAGCCCACGGTCTTACCCTCCGAGAAAGCGGCGCATGTAATTACCTCGTTCGAGAAGAATCGATCCCTCTTCATCCCGGTAATCATGACGCTGGCAAAACCCGTGAAGTGCAATGCACTAATCGACTCAGGAGCAATGTCGAACCTAATCCACAGCAGAGTGGTAGAAAAATACAAGGTGCCCACGCAACCCTTGAAGAACCCGATCATCGTCAAAAACGTTGACGGAACGGAAAACAAAGATGGGCGAATAGACCGAGAAGCTACCATACTACTACGATATCCGAAGACCCAGAAAACGCGAAAAGTCCGATTCCTCGTAGGATCAATCGGAACAGAAAATATGATTCTAGGGTATGGATGGCTAAAAGACAAAAACCCCACAATCGACTGGAAGGACCAAACAGTCGATGTACGATCGATACTAGGGGCAGAAGAAAAGAAACAGGAAGCCACAATCCGAATGAATACGGTGGAGATGGTAGTTGCCCCAGAAGGAAGAATTCCAACAAGGGGGACCCAAGAAGCTGCGGGGTATGACCTTTACGCCGCAGAAGAAACCGAGATTCCCGCCGGAGGATGGAAACTCGTCTCCACAGGAGTAAAAATGAAGATCCCAAAGGGATCGTATGGAAGGCTGGCCGGACGATCGGGCAACACCCTCAGACACGGATTGGTAGTACAAGCCGGAATCATAGACTCGGACTACCGAGGAGACGTCGGAGCCATCGTCTTCAACTACTCGGACAAAGCGCATAGAATTATCCCGGGCATGCGAATAGCCCAGATAATTTTCGAACGACACCTCACCCCCGACATCTTAGAGGTTGAAGACCTAGATGAAACAGAACGAGGGGAGAAAGGGTTCGGATCCACGGACCAGCCAGAAGAAACAGCGCAGCGGCTCTATACTCCCGAAGAGTACGAAGCGATCCGACGCTTCGCGAAAGATAACCCTAGGATCATAGGAAAGAAAGGGGAAACGCGAAAGAAGTTCCGAACAAAGATACAAATCATCAACGCTGTCAGGAAAGCGCTAACGAAATCTCAGGAATTCGCACAGAAAACCCCCGAACCAGAACGAACGATTGAGGAGATGGTCCCAAAACACCTACTGGACTTCGCCAAGGTGTTCAGTAAGGAGTCCGCAGCAGCGTTCCCCCCGTCGAGACCATGGGACCACGCAATCGAATTAAAACCCGATTTCGTGCCGAAAGACTGCAAAGTCTATGCACTCTCACCTAAAGAGCAACAGGCGCTGGACGAATTCCTGAAAGAAAACCTGGCCAAAGGTTTCATAGTCCCTTCAAAATCCCCGATGGCGTCACCATTCTTTTTCGTCCCAAAGAAAGACAGCGGCCTACGACCCTGTCAAGATTATCGATATCTGAACGAAGGGACAATAAAGAACGTCTATCCCTTGCCGCTGATCTCAGAGCTCCTGGAAAAGCTAAAAGGAGCAAGGATCTTCACAAAAATGGACCTTAGAGCGGGATACAACAACGTGCGAATCAAAAAAGGAGACGAATGGAAAGCGGCCTTCAAAACAAACCGAGGGTTGTACGAGCCCACGGTTATGTTTTTCGGATTGTGCAATGCACCCGGGACCTTTCAGGCAATGATGAACGAAATCCTGAAAGAAGAAATCCTCGAAAAATGGGTGCTTGTTTATATGGACGACATCCTCATTTTCTCAGAAGACGAGAAAATACACAAGGAACGGGAACGGCGGATCCTTCAGAGATTGGTGGATAACCATCTCTTTGTGAAACCCGAGAAATGCGCCTTCGGTGTCGACAGAGTCGAATTTCTGGGACTAGTCATCACCCCAGGAAATATCCAGATGGACCCAGCGAAACTCAATGGGATTAAGGAATGGCCGACTCCTCGAAATCTCAAAGAAGTCAGATCCTTCCTAGGATTTGCTAACTTCTATCGGAAGTTTATCGATCACTACTCTACGCACGCCCGACCCTTGGTAGACCTCACAAAAACGGTCACAGGGACAGGGTTCCAATGGACGGAGAAAGAACAGAAAGCATTCGAATTCATGAAGAAAGCATTCACGACGGCGCCCGCACTAGGAACACCAGACAAGGAAAAACCGTTTATCCTCGAAACAGACGCATCTCAGTCCGCCACAGGAGCAGTACTGAAACAGATAGATGAAACAGGGCGCGAATGGCCAGTGGGATATCTCTCACAGTCCCTAACATCTACCGAACGAAACTATGAAATCTACGATCGCGAACTACTCGGAATAGTCCGAGCTTTAGAAGAATGGCGGCACCTGTTAGAAGGAGCACCGCATCGGATCTTGATCCGAAGCGATCATCAGAACCTGACGTACTGGAGAAGCGCACAGCGCCTAAATCGGCGACAAGCGAGATGGCATCTATTCCTTTTGCAATTCGACCTAAAATTGCAGCACGTCCCCGGAAGGAAACTAGTCATGGCCGACACGCTTTCCAGGTTGTATCACCTGGACGAAGGCAACAAAGACAACGAGGGAATCACCATGATTCCAGATGAACTCGTCGTCCACGCAATCCAGATCCCGATCATCGATCGAATCAAGAACGCCCACGATCGAGATGAATCTGCGGAACAGGCGATCCGCGCCCTAGGGGGCACAGGCGAATTCCCCGCGAGAACCACCGCGGATGAATGGCAACAAACGGATGGGATACTGCTCTACAGGGGCAGGATGTACGTGCCGAAGGATGAGGGCCTTCGACGAGACGTCATCTCGAAATACCACGACACGATCCCGGCCGGACACCCTGGGATCTGGGGTACAACAGTACAGGTTACGACCCACTTTTGGTGGCCTGACATGAGAACAATGATATCGGAATACGTCCGGGGCTGTGCAATCTGTCAACAGATGAAACCTGATAGGAATCCGCTGAAACCCCCTTTGCAACCAATACCGGCACGGGAAGACGCCCTCCCCTTCTCACAGTGCTCGGTCGATTTTGTCACCGACCTGCCAAGAGTCGGAAAGTATGACTCCATGATGGTGATTGTCGACCATGGCCTATCCAAGGCCATCTCTCTCACCCCATGCGACAAAACGGTCACTAGCGAAGGGGCGGCAGAGATATTTCACCGAAAAATCTACTCGCTATATGGCATCCCCCGAAAGATCATTTCAGACAGGGGACCGCAGTTTGCATCAAAACTTTTCAAGGAATTGTGCAAGCTGCAGGGAACAGAATCGGCGATGAGTACGGCATACCATCCACAGACCGACGGACAAACAGAAAGAATGAATCAACAAATCGAAGTATACCTTCGCATTTACTGCATGAACGACCCGTTCCAATGGGTACAACGACTGCCTGACGTCGAATTTGCGCACAACACCAGACGAACCGAAAACCGGCCAGCGCCACTCGAAATAATCTTAGGATATATCCCGAGAGGATTCCCAGACTATGACAGAGTAGGGAACGTCCCGGCAGCTGTCGACAGGATCAAGAAGATCAAAGAGGCGCGAAAGATGGCATTCATCGCGCATGAATTAGCCCAGAAAAGAATGGCAGGGCGATTCCTCAGGGAGCTGCCGAAGCTTGAGAAAGGGGATAAAGTCTGGCTCGACGCCAAGAACCTAACAATCCCCTATGAATCAAACAAACTGGCACCAAAAAGGGAAGGACCCTTCACCATCACAGAAAAGATGGGACCCACGACATACCGGTTGCAGTTACCGGCGAACTGGAAAATTCATCCGGTATTCCACGCTGCCTTACTAAAACCATTCAAAGAAACAAGGGTGCACGGACCCAATTACCTACGGCCGCCACCTGATATCATCAAGGGACAAGAGGAATACGAAGTCGAAGCCATCTTGGCTGACAGATGGCGAGGAAAGAAGCATCAGTACTTTGTCAAATGGAAAGGCTATGCTACAGCCGACAACTCATGGGAAGACGAGGGAAATTTGGAACACTCCAAGGAGATGATAAAAGACTACCACAGGACGAGAGTCAGGACAGCCCCAACACTTGAAAACCGAACAGTAATAGTATGTCGACGACTCGCCACCAACTCCCTCGCCGCGCTCCGACCCCTCACAGCGATGCGGGTCACAGGGAAGGACGACCGAGAGGTACGCCGCAGAGGAGGTACTCCCCCCAACACCTACAGATCAGACACGCCCTGCTCTGGTACAGGGCCGAGGGACCTTTTGCTGGCCGAGCCGATGGCTGGACGGCCATCTTCGACATCGCGCAGGATCTCACCCACGTCTACAGCTCGTATCAGAATATCACCGAGGACCTCGTCCAAATGGAGGGGCAGATCAGAGCGCAGAGAGAGGGACTCGAGTTACTCACCGACAGACTTATCGACCGACTGGCCGCCACCACGACGGCCCGACTACGACACGCGCTCAACGACTTCGAGGATCGCGAGCACGCTACTCCCAACCGACCCGAATACGTACCACGACCCGCCCGCTTTTTCACCACCAATGAACGACGCCGAGTTGCAAGGCCGTTTAATTTTATGGAGGGCGATAGAGTATTATTTCCACTGCCTACCGAGACTCAGAGGGCCCGCCGAACAGGAGTTAGAGACCCGACGCCACGTATTCCTGGTATGGGAGGCAACGGGAGACGTGAACCACCTGCACGCCCGACGAGCCCTAGGGCTACCCCAGAACGACAGCGAAGAGCGAATAGCACGCCGCCTATTCGACGATCTCCATCGGTGCAGAGCATTACCCGCGAGGAGTTTGAGCGAGGTGCGAGGGAGCACGAACGAGACACCGCCTCCTTACCCACGTGGGCGCAACGGAACCTCCACCGCGCCGCTCACCACTGGAGATATCGACACAACGAATATCTCAGAGATATCCCTTCCCTACGGGTACCAGCGAGGCCCTCGCCTGAACAACCCTGTCGGCAGTGCCGATCCGCTAGCCACTGGATCCTCGACTGCCCCGACTATATTTGCAGAACTTGTGGGCTCAATCAACCAGGTCATCGACAGAATGAATGCCGCCAACACTTCGTATGGCGAACTCCTACGACCCCGTCCCTCAGCGGGAACGGCGACATCTACAACGAACAGGACGCCGAGGCACTCTGAAGAGGGGAACTTGGAAAGTTCGTCGAGGCCGACGAATGCTTAAGGAGGGGCTGATATTACGGTTATTTTGATTTTTCGAATATCTACAGAACTCACCACTGGGCGAATACGATACAGGGACTTGTTGCGCAACCAACTCCCCTGGCTACTCGTGACTCTACTGGGCGCATCCCCAGTTGTACTAGTCTATAGGGCGCGTTTCATCTTTGGCAGATCCAACTCTGCCATCATTTCACGTTCACCGTTTGTTAGCTGATAGATGGCGTTCAACCGCCATCATTCCTATCTATCGTCTCAGGTATATCACTACATACCTATCAAACGTTTGGCACTATAGCGTAGATAGTATCGGTGACATCTGGGACAGACTTGACCCCTGAAACCCAATGTAGTATATAAACTAATGTACCTACTGTCGAGGCTCTTCAGCTCGACCTTGTTGTACAAACAAGAAGTCTTATACTCGTTCTCAAACGTAGGAAACTACGCTCAGTATTTTTTGCTCGAGCAACCGAACGACTAAGTCCTCGAAGTGCACACCGACTTCTCGGACTTAGGCGAGTCTTATATTCTATTCGACTCGCACCTGAACAGATTATATCCTCTAACGCGTATTGGATATTAAACGACTTTCTAAGGACTTCCCTTAGAACCCAAAGGCATCTAACGAGTATTTGCCTTGCATACGGCGACGTGCCTACGTGCAGAAGAACGATCTATATTCGCGATCCGAATATACGAACGGGTATTCGACCCGTAACATTATGCAAAATCTTGTACCAATGGACCTATTTTGCTCATTACAACAAAGTTACAGTTGCGCGCCTAACTCAGGGCTCAGCTACGGCCGGCTCACAATCCAAGCCGGGCCCTAAGCCGTTGTAAGCCACCCCCAAGGCTCAGCTCGGCCCAGCTCAAGTCAGCTCGGCCCAGCCCGGCTCACAGCTTTGAGCTGGGCTTTGCACATCACTAAATGCCAGCTCCTATGTCGCTATGTGGCAGTGGATTTTCACTAAGATAACATGGCCCCAAAAATCACGTTGATATCAGGCTTCAAAGTCATAGCATAGACCTCAGTGTCAGAGTCAGAGAGGTTCATATTGCCACCGTCAAGTAGATGTATTTCTCATCGACATACATTCATGACACACACTACAACCTAAGACACACACCTGGGGGAAGGGGGCTCACACAAAGGCGCCTTCCTGGTCCAGGGCATCTAAGGCTGAAGAGGCCAAGACAAGTCTGAGGTTCTCTCAAGACTGTCGGCCGAATATATAGACTCTACACTATTTGTACATGTTATGCTGCGTGGCCAGTAAGGGCAGTGGCACAGCATGATTGGCTCTAAGCTACGTTGCCCATAGGCGCGGGGTGACTAAGCCGGTAATGGCATCGGAGTGGTGGTGTCCATAGTGATGTAGTGGATCAGGCCCAAGTCAGTGGTTCTCATTGATCAGGGGTTCACCGATAATGGTGGGGTTCTAAGTCTGTGATCGGGGCATCTGCAGTCCAGGTTCCCAAGGGATCGGTACTGAGGAGTGGTGTTAGCTGGGAATGTGGACTTGCCAGTATGGGCTGTATGTGACATAGTGTCACGAAAATGGTCCTATAGGCCCTCAAGGGGCATCCTGGATGTTGAGGGGCACCACAGCATGGTATGCACTCCAGGCTCATGTGACACAGTAGATAAGATCCAGTGTGTATCCCTAACATAGATAAGATCCCCACATAGTCACGTTATGGGTATTTGTAAGCATTCTAGAGTCAAGACTTAGGGTGGTCATGTATGATGTCATTGTGGGGCCTTGTAGGTCATCGGTGACATCGTTGTGGGGCATCCATTAATAGTTGTAGTACTCCGCTTGCATGTACTTAAGCCAGAGAGTCTGAGGCGTACTCCTCAGACTTCTCATTGTATCTCATGGGTTAATCCCAGTCTACTACCACTCTACCCCTGTGTGTGACGTCTCTACTCCTTAGACTCTGGTCTTACTGCGTGAACCCATCTTGAGGGATTGGTGACCCTCTGGGACGACAACTAGGATAGGGGGCATTAGTGTTGGGATGAGTGGTCACAAAGTAAGATTTGTGACACATAGGGCGATCGAGCATGATTGGCTGTGATCGGTACGTAGCGCCTTGTGACTGCTAGGGTTCTCAGTCGTACAAGGGCTGCCCAAGGTCGGTGTTCCTTGTAAACCTGGGCACTGTGGAGTTTAAGGGCTTCCGTGGGCCAGTGTCCATATGGAATATAGTCCGTGCCAGTAATGGCGTGTAGTCTGTGGTTGTGTCACGGATTTATCCGGGGCGTCCCCTCATATTTCTACTACTCAGAATAAAAGTTGTGCAGCGGTCGTACTATTGACCTACAGCACTCAGAACAACAGCCTCTACCACGCCCAGGTCTCTGGAAGGCAGTAGAAGATTATCGGATCACGTGACCTACTGAATAGAGATCATGTGACCTACTAACTTTCTAGATTAGATAGTGGGACTAGGTCCCATCATAGGTGGCTATGTCCTAGGTTACTATCTTATCTAAGTAAATAGTTGGTCGTCAACGGCCTTGCTTACAATGATGTCATCCCTTAAAAATAGGATTAATGACCTCATCTCAACTCTAGACCATTACTGGTCTAGAATATGACCTCATGCGTTATTCTTAGCGCGGCCCGCTTATCCTATAGGGATTAGACAGCGGCCTGCTGACTATTGACATATAACACATAAAGTCATTTTACCAAGCAGGCACCTACATTACTGTGGCACCATCATAACACAGATGCGCCACCATTACTGGCATTATGGCACCATACCATGCGCACAGACCTCTACTTTAGGGTCATACCTATTGACTAGTAGATTAGGGTCTTGCATGTATATAAGCAGTAGGTCTAAGCGCCAGGAAAGGCCTTAGACTTAGCAATCTAAGAAGTAAAGACAAATGCTTTGGGGGCAATTCCCCATCCTTTCCTCCTGAAGACACACCTCTTGCTGTTTCGACATGCGCCCCTCTGGCCTATGGCCCTTTAGTTAGGGCTCCCCTTTGGACTCTGCGCCGGCAGCCTGAGACATCACAAGGATTGTGACAGATTGGTAATGACTGTGCAGCTGGTAATGGCTGTAGTTCATGGAGATGGGAGGCACGGGTTTGGTTTGTTGGGTGAACGTGGTCCTAGCTGTGAGTCTGCATGACCGTGGTGTGTGTGGGTGTGCATGAGGTATGATCCAGGTAGCGGTTGGTTGGTTGGGTTGGGTGCTACTGGGTTCATGGTGCGCTGTCTGTATCATGTGACTGTTGGCTTTTGACAAGGCCACTAAAACCTTAGAGTGAACTGAGGGGAGCGAAGTGGATGAATGCCAAGTTCAGACTGGGGTTACCAGCTGAACATAGGCTTGTCTTTATACAACTAGGTCGTTTGTACATGTTGGTACTATAATGGCCATTTATGGTAAGTAGGGAGTCTGGGGCGTGACTGGGATAGGGGTCTAAGCCAGACTCTGAAACATAGAAGCGTAGTAGTATATCAAATACATAGCGGTCATTGTGGCCATGTGGGAACGGGCCCGTCTGTCATGATTCTAGGCGTTGCCTGGCTCCTTCCAAGGTATGATCCGGGCCTGGCTGGGTTTGGGGACTCGGGGAACCGGATCAGGCTCGTTGTCGTTAGGGAAAGCTTTTGCCCGTGACAGCTTTGCGGTACTGGACTGGACAGATGGTCTGGGACTGGGGTTTTTGGTGTGGCTGGTGATGCTGGCAGCTAGTGCCCAGGATGGTGCATATATGGGGCTTGGTTCTAGCGGAGGCATCGGGTTTCCAGCATCGGGGGTGCTCTTGGTGATCGGAAAAGGTACTGTGCCTAAAGGCTTGAAATTGGCGTGTGACAGTTCATTTTCTCAAGAGATATTATGCTCAAGCTAAACCTCAGCTGACCTAAGGAGCACAAACAGACTTAAGAAATAGCAAATGCTTATCTAAATGAAGGGCTGACTAAGAGTTTGCAAACGGGAACAGAAAGCACTGCATGTCCGGACGTATGACGTTCGGATTGTACATTTAATCAGCAATATTTAGAATGCAGCGCTGCAATACAAAAATTCGGCGCAGCAATATTGTATGCTGTACAGCAATATATTTTAGCAGTGCAGCAATATTATACGCTGGGTAGTGATAACAGAAACGCTACACAGCAATATAAGGATGCAGCAATGGGCTTATCGCAGCTATAGATATGAGTCGGAGATTGTATCTACGTTAGGTTCGACGGTCAGAGTTCAACTGGACTGCACTGATTACACTACAGCATAATCTCCAAGTACCAGTACTCCCCATTCGATAGCTAGTCCTGCTCCCACGGATTTTTTCCCACTCGCATCAAGTCATTAGAAAAGAATGGGGGCACCTTCTCTTGCTTTGACCATGAACCGGCACAATTGCCGATGCGAGACGGTCCCGCCACCGGTAGGTGATGTGAGCTCGCGTGGCAAGAGCTGTGCGGAATGGAGGAGCAGAGGAGTAAGCTACTGAAAGAAGAGGTTATAATCGAGGCGACAGTTGTACAAGTTTGCAAAAATATGTTGTAGTGCTACGGTGCTATCCCAATGCTAAACCCCGACCTACGCCTCTTAAAAGGGATTGCAAGTCCGTCCTATTGCTATTGCTGCGATAGCCTATGGCTGAATATTGCAGTACAACATTTCTTATATTGCTGCGCTGCTAAAATATATTGCTGTACAGCGTACAACATTGCTGCGCCGAATTTTTGTATTGCAACGCTGCATTTTATATTTGCAGCGCTGCATTCTAAATATTGCTGATTAAATGTACAATCCGAACGTCATACGTCATACGGACGTTGTGGTCAAGGCAACATCAATAACGCGAGTAGCAATGACTGCTTCAATTGAAGTATCATCAGTGCTCACCGTGTGACTCGCAGAATCAATAGCTCCAGGCTTGATTGGCTCACACTTGAGCTAAGGGACGTTCCATATAGGTGTGTGATTGATTGCTCTTCCAGGCTCATGAAACTTGCTTATTGGCTGCAGTGTCCATCACGCAGACCGGATGTATACAACGCGCAGATGGCACTTGAAATATAATGATCGTACGCTGTCGGTCATCACTCACCGCTTTGCTTTTTTAATTCTGGAATCAATGTTACATTGCATCACTGGTTACCGTCTGCCTTGATATGCCACTTGTCACGGACCCCTCTACTCAACGGAAGCCTACCCCTTGTGATCAGGACATTTTGTTGAGGCTGTATTTCGCGCATGTAATGATTGGTCAACAATTAGTCTCGAACCCTTCTGCCGCCGTCCACACTGATCAAACGGCGAAAGGGATGCATCACGCGATACCAGTGATCGAATTATTGAGTATATTGCATTTCAGTTGCAGGATACACTCGAGAACGTGATGATAGTATCAAGAATACTAACATGAGCGAGCTTGAGGTCAGACAGCAGACATGCTTCAGACAGCGGTGGAATTGGAGTTTCCGGAATATGCAAACATCTCGGTACGGTGATTTACCAATTAGTATAGTAGAGATTATCCCTCGTTTGATTATGACAGATGATATGAGAGTATCGCTGACAATTGTGATGGATATTCATCATGTTGCATGTGTTTGATCTGCCATTCATAAAACTCACATTTACTGAGGTGCGCTCCAGAAATTGAGATAGTTTTCCAGCCAATACCCTCACGTCCGACACTAGAGCATGTATGCTGTTGGCAGATTCTTTCCTACAGAGTAAAGGGGTATAGCGGGACGGTAGGATCATGAGACCACTGGTACAACGTGATCGGAAAACGTGGTTCAAGATGATCCATCGATGCTAATGCGCTCCATATACATGAATGATGTTTCGCCTTTAACGGAAAACGTCCGTGTGGCGGCAGAGCAAGTAAGTATTGCTTACCATTCCTGTCATTCGTCGTACAGTACATGTGATCTTTTGAATTGGTACTTCGCACACCGCACACGTGACAGCGCAGATCTGCTCCGGCCCGGAAGGACTGGTACTGATTTACTGATATACCTACTGCGATGACACAGACCGGCTGGAAGATACGGCAAGATATAGTTGAGCTCCGCACGAATTTGACCTCTTTGGCTGGCAGATAGGCAATGTCAACTGGAGCAATATAATAACATAATCTATATAATCCTTTCGGATGATCGTACGCGCTTCAACCGCTTGCCACATTGCATGTCCTCTTACTCCCAACAATCGGTCAGTCTCATCTACGACTCACGATTCCGAGTCAAGCCTCCATTCTGATGCACTATTAGTGATTTATATGAGCTTGGAGTCTGGTATCTACTCCTTAACCAACGTTCGCTGGCACAACCGTGCATATCTGCCGAACGATGACGAACAGAAAGAAATCTGCGGGAAGATTCCCCCTACGATTGTCACTGAAGCTGAACAGGCTAGCCAATTTTGATTGTGTGCCAGTGCGCTGACATCGACTCGCATTAGTGGGAACTCAAACTACATCCACCGGAGCGGTACACTATCAGAAATGTCAAGTACGATCGTTACGTCTCTGCGTCATTCAGTGCAAAATGCGGCTCTCCTTGTCAAAGCTCAAAAAGAGAAGAATGGTGGAGGGTCATGAAGATCGATTCGCGAAGGCATGGACCGGACGTGTATAGGTGCAGACACAGCTCATTGCTATGAGTATGACCTGCGATTCGAACACTTCTAACAGTATTGTGAGACTTCGAACCGATCTTTGTTGGGTGCTTAGCGACGAGGAGAACGACACCCCAGTGCGTCGAGATAGGTGTTGATATGCTATCTACTGACACGCAAGGCTTTAGATTGAACTTGGAACTGCCACGCGAAACAGTCCTCACGCGCTATGGAAGGTACTCATCATTCCGAGTTCAATTGTTAGGCGCTATAACGCATTGGTCAGATTGTGTCCGTATTGGATGAAGAAAAAGTCAGAGGACAGACAGGCAGTACGAACGGGTACGACTTGTTGACTCCTGTGATGAGCCACAGCTTCACTCGTGTCCACATGTACAGATCCTTCCGCGAGTCGGCTTCGCATAGTTCACAAAATGACGCCAAAGCAGATGATACTCTGCATCTGCATGCTACACCAAGGCAATCACGCAGCGTGGATGCACCCTCTGCCTCAACCGTTAGGGTTGATGAGGAGCGACCAAAAGTAGATAACCTATCTGATAATGATGGTCGTCCCGAACCCAAACGGTTACAAACGAGCGATGCTTGTGAGGTACACTCCGGATGGAGTGATGCTGATAAGGCCAAGGAAGAGGGCGATGTTGCGTTCAAAGCGCAGCTACCCCAAAAGGCGATTGAGCTATATTCTAAAGCTGTGGGTGCGTTATATTTTGCGGATACTACGCGTTGGCGTTGCAACTAAAATGAACCACGAAAACACTCTTCCATCTCCTCAGATATGAGACCATCCGAGCCAACATTCCTCATCAGTAGAGCTACAGCCCATCTACGCCTTAGACAATATAGGCGTGCCCTCGCAGATTGTCAACGGGCATCGTCCTTGCAGTCCAACTCGCCATCGGAGACGACTCTCATAACTCTCGCTCGATGCGAATTCTTCACTGCGTCGACGGCCTCGGCACTATTTACTTTAAGACGTATCATCGAGTTTCACAAGTCCTATGCTGCCGCTCTCAAGTTGCAGAAAGCAGTTCTCGAAGTTAGTAGCCATTTGCGCGACTATGAAAGTGCCAAACAGCGAGGCGACTGGAATGCTGCAATAGGTGCTCTGGACAGATCCACGGCCATTGTTTATGAGGAGGCGGGAGAGATTCCTGCCGAGTGGTTGCTGAAACAGGTCGAGTTAGAGATGGCGCGTGGAAATTGGGACTCTGCAATGACCACAGCAAGGTAGCCGTTTCGAAACATCGGCGACTCCGAGCTTTCTAACCAGTATAACGCCCAACGTGATGTAGGGAGATATTGGAAGCTAACAAAGACTCGCCGGATGCGTGGACGTTGCAAGGTCTCATGTTTTTCTTGACAGATGACACGCCCAAGGCCATGCAGCACGCGAGATTTGCCATGGATCTAGATCCTGGACATGGTGGTGCACAACGACTTCGGAACCGTATACAGGACGTGGAGCGTCTGAGGGACGCAGGAAATGTAAAATCCAACAATGGACGTCTACAAGAAGCAATCGACGATTTTGGGGAGGCCTTAAAGGTGGGCATGAGTATTCACATATTTGAGTCATATTAGTCATATGTCGCAGTGTGTAGGTACAAAGATTGATGAGAGGAAAGGCGGCGTTATTCGAGCCCATCTGCTACTTTCAAGAGCAAAAGCTTTCTTCAGGGTGAGTCCAAAACCGTCGGTGACTGTACACCTGCTAACATGCACTGAAATGCACAGGCTGACGAGAAATTGGCCGCCCTTGCAGACCTGGAAGAGCTGCTCCAATTGGATTCCACTATCGACGAGGCACGTCAAATGCAATCGCAAATTAAAGTCGACTGCGAAGGCATCGTCCGGAAGCACATGATCCGTGCTGATACTGCAAGAAAGCAACTAATCAACAAGTGCGACGCTGAGACACTTGATAGAACGGCCGAGCCCTCCTTGGGAGCTCACACTTGGCGAAAGTTTGCTGACACTAGAAATCCGAGTAAGTTCGTTAACCTTACAATGGTCGTTGACAAATCATCGGACATCCTCTCGATTGATTAGTTGTCGATCATAAAGATACTCCCTCTCAAAATACAGCCAGGTATTCCTCTTGCTTGGGCTTATATGACAAACTCTGATATATTGACAGTCCAAAGCAGGGCCATCCGATTGATCAGGCAAATCAGCGGGGGCCGTATTTTCAACAAGTTCGAACCACAGCTACGTATGAAGGATAAGAACATAGGAACCCTATGATCGGAGGCGGTGCGTTTGTTTTGCCAGAAATACCAGTGTATGCGTGTACGGCAATTAAACGGTCCTATTTTGGGGGCTCAGCATGTACTCATTCATGTATTTGTCGTTGCATAATACGCGTCCTGCACGTGTGGTCGCGTTCCCTTCTGTCCACAGAACATTCAAGATGAGGAAGAGGAAGACCACCTTGAGCAGAGTAAAATGCATGAGTCGCATGTGCTCTACGAAGGTTTGATACGTTGGCTGATAGCGAATGATATGCTGTGCCGCAACTCATGGTGACAAGGTTCAATTCGAAGGTTCCCTGGTGTCAAGTGGGGGGCTGTGGCTCCATGTTCCGATCAAGGGGCTGTAGGCCTCATGTTGAGGGCGAGGTGTCCTGATGCTTGTCAGCATTGTGCATGCATATGGATGATCGAAATGCTCCGCGATAACTCGCGATACTGAACAATCCTCATCTAAACTCAATCGTATACCCGGCATCGATACGCAGATATCACTTGTAATCAACTATCGTGAGACCGCAGTCAGGGTTCGATGTCCATTTTGCTCGCATTGAGGTCGTTCATCTCCAGCGCAAAATGGCCGTCCAGTCCAGCGGTATACATCTAATACCGGCCTCCTCGCATTCAGCATTGGACAATAACATATGCATATATCTGCTCCATGATCGATGAATATCTTGTACTACCATTAAACTCCACGTCGTGCCATTGATTAACATTTTTGTAGCACATGGCAAACCGCAACTGAGTATGCTAAATCTAGCATGGCGAGCGTAATCATCTTGCATCAAGAAACTAGTTGCGAACCCGGGTGAAGATCCAGTGGTTGCGTGGATCCGTGTAGACGGGGGAAAGCGCGAGCTGCAAGGCATGCAATCAACACGAGGAATAGTGTTAGTCTGTGAGGCCAAGCATACAGGCGTTCCCTCTTCATCCTCCGGAAGCCCCCAGCAGAGCTGTGCGTCGGTGGGTGAAATACTACCAAGTTTTCTAGTCGACGATCGTGCCCTGGCTAGTGAAGGCCTAAATGACTCACGTGTATTGACCCCTTTTTCTTGTCTCCTTGATGTCAAATTGTTTCTTCGTGCCTCGACCAACTACTTCATCACCCAGGGACGGCCGGTGATCGCAGGTAGCATACGATGCATGGGCCTGGTTCTCGATTGTGTATTTTCCGTTGCCAAGTTGAACAACATTCCACTTGGAGAGTGTCAATGCATCCAGGGAGGTATTGCAGCTGGAGCAAACTTTACCTTGCGGGAGCTACCCTCCTCTTCCCCGGTGGCTACAATGGGAGAGCCGTCGTTGGGGTCGTTCAGCATGAGGAAGTTCTGGCTTCTAACATTCTGGATGATGTATCGACCGGTGTCGAGCGCCATGCTTATGCTGCGGAGGCGTTAGCGTCGACTGTGCACGTTGCTTGGTTATATATTGATTACAGCCCGTTATCATGGCATATCGGGCATTTGCCTTATAAGCGTCCATATGTCCAAGTGAGACTGAATAGTCCAGAGAGCCCACGCAACTCATCATCAATGTGGACTTACTTATCTGATCACATCCTTGTTAATCACCTCTGCCCACGCCGCTTATGGAGACATGTCCAAGCGTCCATCCTTCAGCGGTCCACATGGAAGCCTTGAGCAGAGCCTGGCTCATCTGTTGCTTCCTAAGGAGAGCCATCCTCGGAGCTCGGATATTCATCACAATCGCAAGCGAATTCATAAACGTAACGCGAACCCATAGGGTCATCATACGGCGAGAAGGTGTGATATCGGGGATCGATAGCAGAGCACCGATTTGGGATATCCTTGTAGTCGACAGCAGACCTGATGACTGTAAAATATGAGAGCGTGGGTGTCTCTTAGACGACTTCTATGAATTGCAGTTGCATGCCCTGATAGCGCTAGAACGAAAGAAGGTCGTTGTAGTTCCAAGATTGCGAGGTGAAAGCATCAGGGCGAGGAATTAGCTGGTGACCAGCTTTTGGGCCAGCTTCACGCACGCGCTGGTAGTGGACGGCAAGTTCTGCGTGAGCATTCATACATCCATGCCTGTAAAAGACGACTGTAAGCGCCAAAGTCTCTGATCGGCATTTTGCGTTGAAAGCTAGCGTGAACAGCTCTGACACGTTTTTAACTGCGCTTGTCCCGTACTGATTTTCAAGCTGTAGCAAATGCACACGGTAGCTCCGGAATTGTGGAGCTGCGCAACTCGGCCCCCCCTCGCGAGATTCTACCACGCTCGTCGGCTGCAATGTTATAGCAAGGCACCAGAGCCATTCGAGTTCGTCTCATTCGAGAAGCGTGAGGGACCTCCGAAACACATTTGACCGATTGCTGTGGAGATGTACAGAGATAGCGGAGCTACTGTCGTGAGCCATTACGGGATAACAACATTTCATTGCCCGCGCATGAATCATCATCTGGACACATCACGTATGGATGAAGGCGGCCTTTATTGCATGCTCCACCTGTGAATTTTCTACTGCATTGCCAAAGGATAGTACCGGAGATATCCTTTGCGACCGGCGGCAGAAGGGTTCAAATTGAACAGCCTTGAAGCATTGCAGCACAAAGTCCTTCTTCGTAGCGACTCACAAGTCTCCGCAATGAATCTGGGGTCGGGTGTTTACACAATCACTAATGTTGCACATTTGAACCGTGCTAGACTTCCTAACGATAACCATGGGGAGAGCATCGTAGGCAAAATACCCTACGGAAACGATGTCGCATTAGCGGAGCAGGTACGGGATCACTCTAACGTCTAATTATGCGACTTGCTCAATACACCTTCCAAGTGGTATCTTGAGTTTTCGCCTCCCAATCGTTACATTGTGAGGAATATGCAATACCAACGCTACCTTTCAACGGAGATATGCCCCAAGCTCAACGGAGCAGTTTTTGGAGCATCCGCGCATTATTGGTGGAACATTGATGCGGACACACTGGACCAGGATGTCTACAGGTATGCTTCCTGGGGTCACAGATAATTTCATACGCTAGATGAATAGGGATGTACAGGATTCATACATCTGGACTTGACTCCGGTGCGCTTACTCTGGCATTAGCCGATGGCAGAGATCACACGCCAGTAGGACCGGCTCCCTGCGTGATGCCTTCCTAGCTCACGTCTGAAACAGATTGATCTCACAGCTTGGAGCTCCAGTCGCCAAGCTCTCTGGAAGGCGCGTCTATGTTGAACACTCAAAAAGTGCTGCCGACGACCTTACCGCACTAGTTTTTGTTCGCAGGTTGAACCATATCCGCCAGTGCTCCATAACGATTTTCCATTTGATGACAGATCCTCACTGGCGTTAGAACTGATGCAACAGGTGTGAGTGGAACGAAACACAGTACACTTCGCACAGAGATTGATATATCGTATACGTTATACAGCCCGAACAAGGAAACAATTGCAGTACAGTTGGGTTGGCGTGACCTACCTCGCAACTATGTACTGCAGTTTCCGCAGCCTTTCTCTGTGATCTCTCTGGGGGAAGTTGTTGCTGAGGCGGAGGCGGATGGAGAATTCAAGACAAATTCGCAGATATTCCGCATGACGTTGCGTGTCAAGGACACCGCCGCGTGAGTGTAAGCAGCAGATAATAAAACTGATTGGCTCATATGAGCGACAGGTTCAGAACATTTGCATCCTCTGTGCTTCACGATGACGAAGTACAAGTGACACTGCAGTTTCACGGGTTCAGATTCTACCCCGCTGATCCTGGTGATAGGCCGTCTGATTGGAATTATGTATATCGCAAACCATGGAACAAGGACCTCATATTTAAGGGTATGCTACTCCTGTATATTTTGAAAGACGTGGTGGCGGTTTACAATAAAGTTCAGGTCTACAGTCATTCAGGAATCAGATCTCATTAAGCGAATTCCAAATTCTTGGAAGTAACAAGACAAGCCATGAGTCTTATATGCAAGCAACAGTATTGGTGGAAGTATCCAACACAACGCGCTTAGCCTGTACAGCTAATATTGCTGTGGAGATATACTATGGTGACGCTAAGGTATATGCGTGGCTTTATACGCGCAAAAATTGCTCACATACTCCAATTACTAGATCGGTGCGGTAGACATCGAGGTAATTGCGATCTATTTTTCATTTCATTGATGATTGTGGAGCTCATCACATTCAGAACTTCCAAATACGACCGGAACGCCCTACCACGCAAGAAGTGGAATGGCGGTTTCGACCTCTCAGCCCTGCGAACCAGGAGGTTCAGAAATTTATGGCTAATGCGTTCACAACGAGGACAGAGCTGCCACTAAAGCTTCGAATCGAGAATATCAGTGTCAATATCTGTGGGCGGCTGTTCAATCTTCCTCGATTCGAGGTCAACTCGCAGATCCGGGGCTTGGGACTTAGACTTGTCCGTCACGTCGATGTTTACCTGCAAATCTTGAACATTATATTTAGGCGCAAGGTGTCCTTCGAGTTCGAATTCGGTAAGTTTTTCACTGAGACTACGTTCAATTAAGAGCACTAAGCTGGCGTCCTCTCTCCCAGAGAATCCAGTTAACACAAAACTTGAGTTCCACAGCATAGATCTCAGTGTTGCAATCAAAGGCGCACACATAGCAACTGTCAAGCATACCTTCCAGGACACGTTCATCATTAGTGTGCGTTCTTCCAACAGATCGTACTCAGCCTTCATTTTAGCTGAATCCGGTACGCGGAAAGGCTAAGGGAAGAAGGCGGAGCCCCAGAATTGCGGATGCCTACCTTGTAGCTGGGATTATCCAGACCCTCCAAATGGGCACAGAAAGCAATGCGTGTCTAGACGTCGCTGTGAAGTCTGCGTCAGTAACGTATGTTCTGGAACGTTCGCACGAATATCCGCCGTTCATTCGATTTTTCTCAGGATTGATAACTTCAGGCTCGATGGACTGACATTTGAACTGGATGAAATCCCATACAAGTGAGTTTTACGCTGCCGTTCTGCTGTCACGAATGGTCACGTTAAGATGTATGCAGCCTACATTAGCCCCCATATCGTACTAAAGTTCGACTTCCACCGAGCGCAAATTGTGCGTATTGTAAGCGCATTGGTGATTGTGCATCCGCGCTTCATGTTGCGCCACATGGCGGACGAAATACGGCTTAATCAACAATATAGACGCGTTTTCGACGATCCTGCGGAACTTATGTGACCGAGATCCTGGCATATAGCTGTCAATATCTCAGGCTCATCTTACCTCACCCTTGACCGTTGGTCCCACACCTTATCATCTCAAACAATTCCGCCACTTACGATGTACTTGGAGCATCCTTCATGAAATATCGATCTACAATTCAAGGGGCAAAAGAGCCTCTTTTGCAAGGTCGAAGACGTATAAGCAGTAAATGCAGTATGCACAATGAGTGAATTGCCACATTGTATCTAATCTGTCAGTTTCATACGAGGAATGGCTGTTCGCTAACACGATATGATACTGCGCATTTACATGCCTATACTTCGTACTCTGTTCCATACAACAGATATCAACATTAGGGCGTCGTCAGCACTCTACTATTATTGTACGAATGGAAGATAATTCCTTTCGGTGTTATGTAGTGAGCTCTCGTCCACAAATTGCTTAACAAAATGCTCTGCAGGTAATATACACTCGAGTGACGGTCTAACAAATTGGTTGGATGTCTCACATTATGTCTGAGCTGCCAACTAAATTGTTGCTCGAACATTCTGATTATGAATAGTACATTTGTGCATGCAGCATTTGCGCAGCAGATACAGTCAAAATTGAAATATGATATTCATCATCATCCTGTTCCGTCGGTAATTGTATGGGAGTTATGGAATTCCTGCATGCCCAATTGATGTCAACCTCACTTGGATAACTCATAGTAATCATCACTCGCTAACTGCATTAATATGTACTCGGTATAACGGATGACTGCACGATCAAATGTCCAGGCGGGGGATCTGTAGGTTCATGACCGCCACAGTAATGTAGACTACAGCCCGACACCACAGTTGAGTTGATGCATAACTCTTCGATGATATGACATGCTCACCTGTAGGGGACATCCGTCTGTTCGAACATCAGGTCATCCAGCTTAAAATCTCCTATTCTACAAACCCGTTCAGTAGAACAAAATTGAAGATGGTAGTTTTTGTCAGAAGAATATAGAGGATGAGACCTACTTTATGCTCGCTCGTTTGATCTCTAAATGCAATGTGGCACTTCGATCGAAAGCTAATTGAGCCGTCTTGATGAGACCGGATATCAGGTATGCTTTCTTCATTTTCGGACTCCATGCTTCGCGCTAATTAATTGTCAATAAAGTCACTATTTGATCGACCATCAATACACACACTGATGGAAAGCGCCTCTTTGGCGCTGTATTCTACATTAGCAATTGGTATGCCTTTGACAGGTGTATGCACAGTAAAGGAGTTAACTCCACTGGTGTCACAACTGGATTGACTGAATAACACAGGTTTACTTGCGTCTATTAGTATCCACTGTCATTGAAGCGAAGCGATGCACCTAGATAGAATCTGAATGCCACTCTCCGTCTCAAAATGATGCTCAAGTATGCGTCTACATGAGTAACGATTGGTCTATTAAGTCCGTGGATATGTGTATTGACCGCGAATCCGGGTATGTTGTATAACCGGTGGCATATTGTGATGCTTATATCGTCGACGTGGAGCTGAATCTGTAGAGGCGTATCTTTCGTGAGGTAACTTGAAATGAATTGTTTGACTTCTTCGCTAGGAGGATATATTGGTTGAAAGCAGCCGTCAACTTCTTGTATGTTTTTTCTTTCTTTGATTACTAAATCCTGCCAGTCGTTAGAGATTTAGATTTTTACAAAGGAGGCCAAACCTTATGCTTCGCCATCCCAATATACACACAGATTGAACCGGAAATTCGAATATCAATTGTAAACTCACCCTTGATTCTTTGTAAAATGCTTTCAGCGAGAAATTCACTGTGCGTGTCACCCGTGTCTCGTTTTGACTTCAGCCACAACCTTTGCTCGCAGATATGGGAGACCGTCCTCGTCCAAATCACTTCCATTGATTTTGATCTCTTGTAGCCTGATTCTACTTCTGATAGATTGGAATCCTGAGTTATACAACAGATCTGCTACCGCGGTGTATATATTACCAGTAAAACCTTTGAATACAAGAGTTTGCTTCCAAGGTTCCGTGTATACGTACGTATCCCAGTCCGCGGTCCGTTCACGCTGATCAACAGGATAATATTTGAATCCATTAACTTGAAGTACAACTTGAACATCATCTTCGCGTAAGAGAGTTTTATTCTTGGAAACTGCCCACTGTATGTGAGCCGATCTTAAGAAGGGTGTAGGTACATACACTCCAGAATCTCTTGCAACTAGGGAAAAACAAAGATGTTTCGAGCTGGTCTTGAACGTGCCCTTTATTATGACATCGGCAACTAGTGTTGCCGAAGTTCAGTTCAGAACCAAGGTTCGGAACCTGAACCGCCGGAACCGAACCTAGGTTCAGGTTCAGTCCAGGTCCGGTTCAGGGTAGGATGTCAAGGTTCGGTTCTTGGTTCAGGGGGGCCATGGGTACCCTTGAACCAGGTTCGAACCGGACTGAACCTTGAACCACTTAGCATTAACATATTCTTGGCAACTGCTGGTGGATAAGCATAAATTACAATCATATTCTTGCCATCTTTGCTATAGTATTGTTGCAGTAAGCTATGGATAACTGGCTTCACAATGGCAAGCATCAGCACTGATATACTCCAGTCTCCCCAGAATATGGTGAGAGCTCAGCCCCATGTTGGAAGTACTGTGCTTTCTTTGGCACTGGGCTACATTCACTGCTGTCAGATGAAGTAAAAAATGTAGTTCACAATGTTTCACTTCATATCCATGAACCTAGGTTATATACAGAGCTGTCTCAGGCTAATTCACACTCATTCTGCTCATGGATTCTGATTACTGAACTGCTCAGATTTGCTGCCTTGAGTGACTATTGTGCATCAAAGATTATGTTTTACCACTGTAAAGAAGACTAAGAGCCAATTTGGAATGTAGCAGCCCAATAGACACCAAATAGAGGCACTGCAGAACTTGAAGTTTGGTGTTGTCAGAAAAATATTTCCCTCCGGGCAGGTCAGGATGTGCCATGATAGGTGAGGTGTTTAATGGGTCGATGGCGAGCAATGTACCCAGGAGACACGCAGCTTGTAGCGATCCAAACGTGACACACGCAACAAACTAGCACTCAACCGGGGGAAGGGGGCTCGCTCAAAGGCACCTTCCTGGTCCCGGGAACACGAGCCGTCAAAGGCCAAGACAAGTCTGAGGTTTACGCTCAAGACTGCCTGGCATATATACTCCTAAACTATTTGTACATGTTTATGTATGGCGGCTCAGAGGCCTCTACGTACTGGTATCTAACTGGCTATGAGCTACGGGCCGGTTATGGCATCGGAGCGCTGGTATGCGAGGATGTCCATGGCGACGTAGTGTATAAGGGGCGGATCTAATGAGTAGCCAATCTGTCGGGTTCGATCGGTGGTTCTCGTCGATCGTAGGTGCGCCGGTAATGGCGGGGTTCTAAGTCCATGATCGGGCGTGGTCTGCTGCGATCGGGGTATAGCGCTCTGTGACTGGTAGGGTTCTCAGTCGTGCAGAGTCTGGGGTTATTATCCCTGCCTGATGTGCTTGTAGGTCAGGGTGCGTACGGGGTATAGTATAGTGTCTATGCCAGTAATGGCGAGTGTCCGTGCGGTGGGGACGCGAGGTATTAGGTTTAATGTTCTGGGTCACGTGCGAGTGTAGACCGTGCCCCCTAGTCGGCGTATAGCGTGGTGTACGGTGGCGGTTTAGCCTTTAGTTGTACAAGGCGTACCGTCGTGCTATTGTAGCCTGTTGGACTCTAGGTGTCAGCTCGTGACTCCGGGGTTTAGGGACTAGGCAGCATATGGTTCTTGCTGCCGGGACTTGGACTGAGTTTAGGGTTGGACTGCTGGTGGCCTGCTAGTGCCCGTAGTGTCCTGTATAGCGGAGGGCTTCTACTAGCGTTGCCGTAGGATTCCAGCTGGGCTCGGATAGAGTGCTGTAGCATGCTTATGGCGTGAATGGGGTGTCAACCTAGGGTGTTCTACTAGGCTTTGAAATTGGCTTGTGACAAAACGGCGGCGTTACGTTGAATGGATCAGGAATAATAGAAATCAAATCAAAACATTGGTAACTGATTCCCTAAGTCCTGAGCGAACGCCTCGAGTACAGCTCTTCGTCTAACTTCGTCTTGGCAGTAATCAATGTATTTTCTCGTATCTGCACATTGCCTAAATACATAGAGAGCTATCAGGTTTTCTACAACATTTTGAGTGCCCTAAAATTTGAGTATGCACCCTATAAGCTAGACAAGTCGGAGACGAACCCTGAAACAGTGAAGATTGTCCTGGAATACTAGAAAGTTATTTTACGAGACCGATAGACCGTAGATCTAAGGTGGTGCGCAGAGGTTAGAGAGGCAAGACATGGAAAAAGCTATAGGAAAGCAGTCGAGGTTGGGACAGACCTGTCTATGCTAGAGAGCCTAGAGAAATGTCGGATAGTATCTGTCTTTGACTAGATGAGCAGCCAGAGAGTGTCCGCAGGGCTTTTGCGACATTTCAGATTGTGCGCAAACCAGTGAAGGTTCAACGTTCACTGTGCGAGCACGATCGAGGTCAATCACGATCGGTCGAGCTGTGACTAAACCACCTCGGATGGGCATTCTACCTACCAGCTGACTTTCCGTGGTGCATTCTGCGTCATTTTGATGCGTGTTTGGTCACGTCTCGGTGTTCTCACATGGTTCTAATGTCTATGGCACATTTATTTTGCAGCACATTGGTTACTCCAGTGGACTCAATATTATTTTTACATTCTAGAAAAGCAAGTCATTTAGTGGTTTGAACCTAGTTCGAACCGTGAACCGAACCTGCTGAACCAGTTCAGCAGGTTCAGTCCAGGTTCAGGTTCAGGTTCAGGCTCCCTGCAGTCAGTTCAGTTCTAGGTTCAGCCCCAGACCCCCCTGAACCTGAACTGAACCGAACTTCGGCAACACTATCGGCAACAGCTTCTCCATGAAAGAGTACTGTAATTGGGTGCATGAATTCGAGGATGTGATCGGATGGCAAGCCCTCCCTCTCCAATTCGGTGGGAATCGTATTCTGATCAGGTCTTGCCGCAAGATATGCTCAATGTCAATCAGATGCACTGGCACATGAATTATGCATTCACCTATGGTCCATCTTCAATAATTTAAGGGTTGTGGTATCTTCTACAAAAGGAAATTGCTTGAGAGGTATTCGTGGACACTGCTCTATCTGACCAGTCGATTTCATATTTCAGTATCAGTGTACGCATTTACATTAGCACCTTTCATACTTTCCAATGAGACTGCTTGCTACCGAAATTAGATGAACAGCTAATCTAGGTCACTCGTTAAATCGCTTTACTGCAGTGACTTACATCCAGCTTGCTTACCGGGGTCTTGTAACCCACGTTTGTCAGCTCCATGAAAATGCCATTTGCAGATTCCGATGATGGAGAAATGCTTCCATAGTGGTATATCAGATGAGAGGCAAGCATATGGGCTTTTATTCTTTCACTAACCAATATACACCATGTTCACTAGGGATTTCTGCTAACTGCCAATAGTGCCAAGAGTACTGCTTGGATTCACAAAAGACGGAATTCTCTTGAACATCAGTTGGTGTTGTCGACAGGTAGAGTTGGAATCTGACATTCTTGATATTGCACCTAATTGTATGAGACTCATCATGAGCAGTAACTTCAGCATCAGTATCGATTTGCCACTGAAACAGACCACAAAATCAGCATAGTTCTGTTCCATCATGTGCATGAACTTACCAGCTCCTCTTGCGGAATTGGTCCCTCGAAGCTGGTATTACCCACAACCTCTGGCCTACGCATGTCGTTATTCGGCAATGTGGGTGTCAGAATGTCGTCTTAGCGAATGTTGCACAGAAGAGTTGGTAAGCTTGATTAAAACCAGACTGGGGAACAGTCTGAGCATATTGTATAGTATATATACATAGACTTGTGATATATGGAGTGTGAAGCATGGTATTAGGGTGTTGCTATATGTTATTGGGTTTAGGGTGGATTGGTAAGTATTGTATAGTGGGTGTAGGGCTCTGAGTAAGGTATGTATTCGAGGGTACAGGACTCTTAGGGTTTAGGGTAATAAGAATACAGACTTACACATGCAGTCCGCAGGGTGGTCTTGATGGTACACACACATACAGTCTTGATATTGGGGCTGTGGGCATAGGGTTATAGGGTGAAAACGGAATATTCTGACAGTAAGGCGGCTTTGATGTTGTACATTGGTGATGAGGGACTTCAGTCAATTATCTTAATCTGCCAACTGCCCTTCGCTTAAGAAATCGCAGTTGTGAGCTAAGTTTTCACGCAGATTAATCTGCTAGCTGCGGCAGATTAATCTACTGTGACAATAAAAGGTACATCCAGGATTTGAACCAAGGACCTCAGCACAGATAAGAATAAGAGCATCATAGCATACATTAGCCAACTGAGCTACAGTGCAACTGGTGTCTGCACACTTTTAGGAAATATATAGAGTATTTTGTAAACTTCATTTTCGTAGTTTAACATCTTCCATAACACAAATACAAATGAATCTGCCTCTAAAGACTTGTGATTGAAGTGTATTCAACTTTCCCATTGTGAGTTGCTCCAGGTCAGGCATGGTAAAACAAGCTACCACTATCATTGATTTCTTTATGCTTGTTGTAGCAGTTAGTTGCCTTGATGATTTGTGGAAATTGTGTGTAAGATTTGTGTTATATATATTTTGATTGGTCAGAGGTAACTGTTGTCACTATGGCTCAGTGGGCTAATTATGCTGTGATGCTCTTATTCTAATCTGTGCTAAGGTCCTTGGTTCGAATCCTGGATGTACCATTTTATTGTCACAGTAGATTAATCTGCCGCAGCTAGCAGATTAATCTGCGTGCAACCTAGCTCGCAACTGCGATTTCTTGAGCGAAGGGCAGTTGGCAGATTAAGATAGTTGACTGAAACTCTACTGGTGATTGTGTAGTGATTTCCTGGCCGAATGCCTCCATTGTTGTGCCACATCCTGTGCAGTCCTGACATATGACAAAAGAAGGATCAGGTTGTCTTTCAGAAACAAGACCACAACCGTGTCGAGTCATTAATATTCGTGGCACATTGTGCTAATGTAGTTTGCTGCCTGCTGTGCACCGTTCTGACATCGTGGTCTGGACCACCTGCCAGGTGGATATTCTGCAGCTCAATGTGGTCAGAATTTATATGATAATGGTCCGATGTCAGAGATATAGACAGGCATGCATCACGGACTCTTCAACATGAGGACATGAGCGACCCAGTGGAAAGGCCAAATCCTTTCACGAGTCACCTGCAGCTTTTCACAATCTCAAGCGTCTTGAACGGCCGATCGCGAGACGAACGCGATCGATTGCTGAGCGAACATAAATCAGAAGCTACAGCTCGATACTTGAGGAATAACTTCAGTTTGAGTATTGTTGAGCGATGCAGGTCTAATATGAGAACTTGAGTATATGGTTTAGCAGATTGTGATTGCCGAGCCGCAGCTGTAAACGAGGTTTTGGCCATTGTATGTCTGCCGCACAGATGTCCTCGAGGTCCAACTCGTTTCCGCCTCGCTGGGGAAGAGATCTGTCTTGAACCACACTAAGGGCTATGGGAAATTGAGATCGATGCTATGAAGGCCACCTATCGCCCATATGCGACTGAACAGCGATCTCAGCAACTCTGTACATATAGCCGTAAATGCCACAGGTTGCAAGGTCGTTGTGGCAAGATTATCCCGGACATCTTCGAACGCCGATAATGCACTGAAAAGTTCGATTCTGTTACACTGAAGCTTATACAGACACTGCGCAGTTCGAACGACCAGCGGCCACTAGTTTCACGGAAATGAGGATGTCGCCTGATGCGTGCTACCGTGAACGACACGATCCAGATATCGAAGCAGAGTGTCATTGAGCATGCAACGTTACCAGTTGATATGATGCTATGATTTGAGTCTTTGTGGAGAATCGTAACGCATCAGTAGCTTGTTCCCACCCCCACGCATTAAAGGCATGTCCACCGCATAGCTTGGGTATTCCCGGCATGAACATCTGTAGGCGCGTCTTTGACTATGTGGACGATATCTCCTAGAATATAACAGGAAGGTATCTCGCTAAGCAGGAAACATGCCATTTATTCCCGCTGTGTCATTGAGAAAGGCGCCCGCCAACAGCATGTAGCTACCTTGACACCACATTTCAGCTCCCTGGGCATCCGGCTCGTCTCGTGTCAAACCGGCAGCCGTCTTCGCCACCTTGGCCGACGAAACGCAGGAGCTACTCCGGCCGTCGACGCATCCTCACAATGACATATCCGCATTCCGACATTCGACCAATAGCGAATAATCTAATGATAACATACGATCACCCAACAAACAGCCTATGCCTCGAGCACTTTGCCTCGACGAATTGATTATATAATTGTCGCCCATCCTTGACGGGCATCATTGAACCGCTCATGCCGAGCATCCCGAGGCCGTCGAGCCCATCGAGATTCCCGAAAAGTATGGCCCGAGGTGGTTCTGCACCGAGATATCGAGCAGCGAGTTCCCATCGGAGCAGTGCTACCCACACGCGCATCAGCTCCCGTTCGCCTGACAAAAAACCACAGCACGACGAAACGCGCGTACCTCGTTCTCCTGGCCGGGGCACTCCTCCATGGTCGCGTCTCCGGTGCTGTTGCTGACCGCGGTGATGTGCGCCTCACCAACGGGCTGCACAAACGACAGCGCGCGCGGCGGCACGCGCGGGACGGGGTCGTTCTGGTTCGTCACATGCGTGAAGCTCGGGAGCTGCCAGAGCGTCAGCGATCACGGCGCGTTGTATGATCGGGCACGACGTACGAGGCTACCGACGAGGTCCGCCCATTCCTGGTTGCCGACACGGGGCAGGCCGAATACGACCGAGCTGATCTCGATGTTCGAGGGGAGTGCCATCTTCAGCATCGCCGCATCGAGCGAGGCGACCGCCGCGCCGAGCGAGTGGCCCGTGACCAGGACGCTGGTGTACCCCGTCAACGCGAGTGCGCTCTGAACGGTCGAGAGGATCGTGTCTGCCGTGCGGCCCTGTGTCTCCTGGAAGCCATCATGCACTTGCACGTTAGCTGCGATCATGGAGATAAGCTTAAACGATGCGCGGGGAGGTAAGGTGCGCGTACATCCGGCTTGGGGGAAGCGTGTGGCGTTGATGGCCACTTGGGAGAACTTGATGTCGTTGAGGTCCGAGTAGAAGTTTTCCGGGTCCGTGCCCTCGTGCGCCACGACGATCGTCTGTGTCTGCGGATCGCTAGCTACATAGTCTGTGCATCCAGTGAATGTTCAGAGCGTGGTTATCGTTTCAATTACAGCTGGTACGCACAGAAGGGAATCTCGCCATCGTCTCCGCCGGCGGTGAAGACGTTGACGCCGGGGAGCGCGTTGCACGGCGCGCCGCAGCTCCAGTCGGTGAGTGTGCTCGACGGACAGTATGCGGTCCGCGCGAAAAGAGCGGGGCGGAGCAGGTCATCGGTAATTGTGCTCTGGGAGATGGGCGTCGGGTTGCCTGTTGCCTCGGACCCTTCACCCAAGTTGATACCGAAGAGGGGAACGGGCGCGGCTAGCGTGCGAGGTGTGAATGAAAGGAGAGGAAGAAGAGCGACAAGCGAGGAAGAGAACATTTTGAAATGGAAAGAAAATAAGGTGGATCGGAGAAGTCAATGAAAAAGGAGCGAGGAAGAGAATGAAAGTAAACGACCACCAGGGTCTGACGATGAGAAGGTGAAAGCGAAGGGTGAAGAAGGACCGGCGGGCAACCAGTCGATGCCATTCCTCTATTTAAGCGCACCCGAGCACTTGTGGGAACGGATCAGCACATCCGACAAGCACATCTAACAGAAGGGGCACTTCACCGCCATGACAATCAGTATCTAATTTCCAGGAGGGCATCAGATGTATCGGGGTGGTAGAACTTCTGCATAAAGCACAACATAGCGCGTTGGCTGAGCGTGAGCATGTATTCGCCAACAGTTGGCGGTGTGTTTGGCACCGAAGGGAGTTTCAGAGCTGAGACTGGGCTGGGGTGAACGAAGGTGCATCATGATGCCAAGAGACGCGCCCTGATGAGAGTCAATTAGAGTGTTCACCCAGGTATAAGCTCCCTCCCTCCCGAGCTGCCATCAGATCGCATCATATACGAGCACAAACAGCGTAACTATGGCATTGGCTCGGAAAGACAGTCCGCCTAGCTCAGGCCAGTGGACGGAGCGATATTCTGGTCACGATAAGTTACACAAGGCACTGCATGCCAGGCAGACGATGGACGGTGTGTTGCGATGAAACAGAGTCTTTGTATAACAGACTGATTGCCACGTTTGAGATGAACGCTTGAGGCACCCGCCTGGTGGCGGTGCTCGCTCGTGATCGGAGCCTGTTCGATCGCAAATGGCCTTGATCTCGATTTAGCGCCGTCTTACTGTTTTGTGTCCGAGCATCGACTAGTATGCAGTCGCGAGCGCACCGCAAAGACGGGCACACCGCTCGCTATCCGACTGATCAAATCTGCGCCTGTTTAGATCAAAGCAGCATATGACAACTGGTTGGTGCAATTGCGGTAGCAGCTTACCTGCGTTATCATCAGCAAAAGGCGAGATAGTAGATAAGCATAGACAAGCGCCGTCAGACTGGTAAACGTTGTCAGACCGGTTTGTCGAAATTCACGGGAAGGCGCCCGCTCGTGAGGCTACGCGCTCCCTTTCGGACTCCAGGGACTTCGTCTGGATGGGTTACAAACGCACGGCGTAGGTACGTACAATCCGTCCCATTTTATACTAACGGTGACTCATCTGCCCGTACCGCCCCGATTATCAGCCCCCCGACTCCCGCCGCACCCACCATTTCCACCTATTGACTCCGATCGATGTGCGACTCCGATCGCACCATCGCGCGCCGAGCGCGTCGACTTCCAACACGCCCCCTCGATCGTAGTCGCCATCGCCGACTGCTCAGAAGAGCCTAACGAAGTGCGCCTCCTCGTCCCTCTCTCCCTCCTCCACCTTTTCTGACTTACCCGGGCAGTTTGCTCGGATGTGCCCCTCCTTCCCGCACCGAAAACAAGTGACACAAGCAACAAACTAGCACTCAACCGGGGGAAGGGGGCTCGCTCAAAGGCGCCTTCCAGGTCCCGGGACCACTAGCCGTCAAAGGCCAAGACAAGTCTGAGGTTTACGCTCAAGACTGTCTGGCATATATACTCCTAACGTGTTTGTACATGTGTACGGGGGCTCTGGGGCGTCTACGTACTGGTATCTAACTGGCTATGAGCTACGGGCCGGTAATGGCATCGGAGCGCTGGTTATGCGAGGATGTCCATGGCGACGTAGCGTATAAGGGGCGGATCAGTAGTGTAGCCAATCTATCGGGTTCGATCAGTGGTTCTCGTCGATCGTGGGTGCGCCGGTAATGGCGGGGTTCTAAGTCCGTGATCGGGCGTGGTCTGCCACGATCGGGTATGCGACCGGTGTTCCTCGTTGGTCGGGTACGTGCCAGTAATGGCGGTGGTGATTGCTACGGTTCGTCAATCAGGGTCTGCCGTCCCACGGGCAGGAGTCTATACAGGGTGTGGTTAGAGGACGCGTCAGGGGCCTCTGTTCCCGAAGTTACGGTACTGAGGGTCGATCGTTCACGGCCCGGGTTCCCAGAGGTTGCGGTACTGGAGGGAAGCCGTAGCATGGACTCGTAGACTAAGGTCTATTGCCTGTAATGGGGGGTGTCTATGCGGTGGTGACGCGAGGTGTCAGGTTTAGTGTTATGGGTCACGTGCGAATGTAGACCGTGCCCCTAGTCGGCGTATAGCGTAGTGTGCGGTGGTTTAGCCTGATTCGTACAAGGCGTGCCATCGTGCTATCGTAGCCTGTTAGACTCTAGGGGTTGGCTCGTGACTCCGTGGTTTAGGGACTAGGCAGCGTATGGTTCTTGCTGCCGGGACTTGGACTGAGTTTAGGGTTAGACTGCTGGTGGCCTGCTAGTGCCCGTAGTGTCCTGTATAGCGGAGGGCTTCTACTAGCGTTGCCGTAGGATTCCAGCTGGGCTCGGATAGAGTGCTGTAGCGTGCGTATGGCGTGAGTGGGGTGCCAAGCTAGCGTGTTCTACTAGACTTTGAAATTGGCTTGTGACAACAAGTGCGCTTGTCAGCGCCCCCTCGTCTTCGCAACCAGTGTCCGCGTGCCCCGCTACCCGACGCCCTGTTCCGCGTCCCGCCCGCGCGCTCCGCCCGCGATTTCGTCTAGCCGCCCGGCTCGCGTCGCCGTAACCACCTGCGCGTTTCGCCGCCCAACCCGGCCCGGTCGCGCCACCGCCTCGCCTCGGCCACCATGCGATTTCGCTGCCCAATCCGCAGCCCGGCTCGCAGCGCGCCCCCGCCTCGGCTCCTGTATCCCTGCGCCCCGCCCCTATTCGGCCCAGCGCCTCGCGCGTGCTCTTGCGCGCCGTCGTCCTCACCCGACCCAGCCTCGCCCGGGGACCACTTGAGGTGAGTCCCGGTCCTCCCACGTGGCTCGCGCTCACATCTCCGCCGTGTCCCGCGCGTCCTTTTTCTTCTCCAGCCACTCTGCCTGCTTCGCTGCCGACAAATCCGACGGCGGTTGTTCCTCAATCATGACGACATCCCACAGGTCCCGCATAATCAATTCGGCCTCCATGCGAATCGACCATTCGGCGTAATTCCCCTCTTCCAGTAGGGGAAACTTCGAAATCTTCTCTGCTGGAACTGACATGCTGCCCAGGCTGACGAGGATGTGTGAGGATGAGAACGAGTAGAAGACAGGTAAGTTGACCAGTAATCGCGAGACGTTGCGATACTGAGATCAGCCACGAAGTATGGGGTGCGTTTGTGTCGAAATTCACGGGAAGGCACCCGCTCGTGAGGCTACGCGCTCCCTTTCGGACTCCAGGGACTTCGTCTGGATGGGTTACAAACGCACGGGGTAGGTACGTATAATCCGTCCCATTTTATACTAACGGTGACTCATCTGCCCGTACCGCCCCGATTATCAGCCCCCCGACTCCCGCCGCACCCGCCATTTCCGCCTATTGACTCCGATCGATGTGCGACTCCGATCGCACCATCGCGCGCCGAGCGCGTCGACTTCCAACACGGTTTAGGCCGATAAAATATGTTTTGTATTTTGACATCTTGGAAAATACCGGGGCATCTGGTAAATTGTTGCAAAGTCTCGGGTGGCATCTGGTGAATACTTGAAAACTCGCAGAGGCATCTGGTGAATTGTTGCACAGTTGCAGAGGCATCTGATGAAAGAGCCACCAGTTGCCAGGCCTGCTGATCTACCATGGGGCAGACAGTATTCACTCAGACATTATATTGGGACAAATTGCCCAGTCTGATGATATATCCGGGGCACTCGAGGTACATCAGAATTTATTTATTGCATGCGATTACATAATGAGTACTACAGAAAGAGTGAAAATGCTGGATATTTGGGGAATGGAAGCAGGGCAGTGCCAGTGCACGTTAGGGAGCCAGTGTTATGGATCAAATATCCGTTCAGCTGAAATAACTAAGTCGAGTTACTCAGCGTATCAAGTAGCACACTACTCGTCGGACTCAGCAGAGTCGAGCATCGATATACTAGCTGCAGGCTTAATTGCTCAAGCCTTTGAGAACGAGTATAAGATCCTTGTAATTCAACAAGGTTGAGCTGAGGAACTCGACCAGTATTTACAGCAGGGTTTTTATACTATGATTCTGTAGTTGGGGTCATAGTGTCCTTGGTACTGCTACCACTAAGTCCATAAGGTTAGTACGCTACGATAACTAAGCTGAAACATTGTGGTTGAGCGCAACAGTGGTTGAAACACAGAAGCTCGGTGGTTGGACACTAGATATCCACTAGAACCTGATACGCTACGGGATCATGGGCATAGGGCTGTTGTACATGAAACAAGGGTCGCTGGTTGAGCAGGGAACCCCAAAAACAAACATGTGATAATGTGGTTGAACGCTAAGTCCTCTCCTCCAGTGAGGCATCAAAGGTATACGAGATTGTACGGACCGTAACAGCCAGTACCTCACACCGCCAACCTCGTTCCCAAGCCCGGCTGTTGCAGTCACCTCCAGGCACACCGTGGCCATCCCCTGTCACACGCCAATTTCAAGCTTCTAAGCACAGTATCTTTTCAGATCATTGAGAGCACCCCCGAGGCTGGAAACCAGACGCCTCAGCTAGATCCACACCCTACAGACGAACCATCACGGGCACTAGCTAACAGCATCACCAGCCACACCTAAGAACCCTAGTCCCTGACCACACATCCAGTCCAGTATAAAGCCAATAGCAGTCATGTGACCCCGACCAACTACGATGAACCCAGTAGCACCTAACCAGACCAACCCCCTGCTACCTGGATCACACCTCATCAGGTCATGACCATCCAGACTCACAGCTAGGACTACGTCCACCCAACCAACCAAACCCAACGCCTCCCACCTCCACAGACTACAGCCATCACTGGCTACATGGTCATTACCAACCATGGACTCACACCATTACTGGCACGGACTATGTACTATATGGACAAAGGCCCAAGGAAGGCCTTAAACTCCACAGCGCCCAGGTCTATGAGGAACACCAACCTCGGGCAGCCCTTGTACGACTGAGAACCCTAGCAGTCGCAAGGTGCTACACACCGATTGCAGCCGATCACGCTCGATCACCCAAGGCCATTACCGGCCAGTCCATGATCACTAGCTACATCACCGATCACGGCCCGTTAACCCCACCATTACCGGCTACGGCCCCGATCTACGCTAGAACCCCGATCACGGACTTAGAACCTCACCATTACCGGTGAACCCCTGATCAATGAGAACCACCACTTCGGGCCTAACCCGCTACGTTGCCATAGACATCCAGCGCTCCCCTAGCCATACCAGTGCTTGTGCTCTGATGCCCTTACTGGCCACCACGTAGTACGTAGATCACCTCAGCGCCAATGCCCCATGGGCTGTGCACCATAACATGTACAAACAGTGTATAGTCTATATAAACACCAGACAGTCTTGAGCGGACCTCAGACTTGTCTTGGCCTTTGCAGCCTTAGATGCCCCGGACCAGGAAGGCACCTTTGAGCGAGCCCCCTTCCCCCGGGTGTGTGTCTGAGGTTGTGCTTGTGTCATCCCCACAAGCACAACACACCAGTCCTCATGGCCCCACCCACCTCGGACTGCCCATGCATTGTGGCCATCTCTGCCACTGCCACCCACGGGGAGCCAGCACTGCACATGGTCCTTGTTGGAAGTGCATGCACATCGGGCATGATTTTGTCGCCATGGCGGGGAACAACCTAGAAAGGGAAGGCAGCGGAGTGAGCCCAGACCGGAGGGTGGTGCGATATGCACCTGGTTACGGAAAAGGGGTGTGCAGGGTATATAGTCAAGGAATGAAAATGTACATACCTTATGCGTTCTCTGAGATCCCATTACACTCAAACTAAAGGAATGCCGGGCAGGCCGAGGGAGAGGACGATAATGGCAAGGAGCATACTCACCAACACACATGGAGCACACAGAACACAGTGGGGTAGAGCCAGTTGCACCGCAGTGGTGGGAGGAGCTCAAGTGCATGGAGGAGCATTTATACTGTACATGGCTTATTAGCAAAAAGTTGAGGATTGAATGCACGTACCGGCATAGACCAAGGAAATGAATGCGCATATAGGGAGTGGTTCTGGAAGTGGTGTGATGCACCAAGGGCAGACTCAGCCATAGTGCAATACATAAAATAGTGTCTGTAGCTCAGAGGTGGAGCACATGGGTGTTGGGTGAAGTGGAGGGTGAAGGGCCATTGTGGTGAAGGGAAGAGAGCGACAGAGAAGATTCGCCTAGACGAGCAACTTATATATGATGCTGTCAAACCTAGAGCACCTAGTATGGCAGATGGACTACTCGTGATCGATATAGTGAAGCTGCATCCCAGTGACATCATTGCATGGAACGAGCGCTTCGAGTGCATGTGCATGGTGCTGCCATAAGCCATGCACGACTGCTCCTTGCATTTTGTATGCCAGCCTGACTACTAGACGAAAATTCTATACCAGTCTGGTAGTTAGCTTCCCAGCCATGTGTTGAGTCTGACTGACACTTATAAAATGTCTTCAGAGTGGTAATTGAATGCCACTCTGCTGTCAATCTTATCAGCGCTTATCTGCACAGATAAGATTCCTCCTCAATTGGCAAGTACCTCCAGCACTGATAAGTCATCTCGCATTTTGCTGATGGCAATGGGACATTTGATCGATCTCGAGCACTAGCAAGAGTCCCTACTAGTGAGTGCATCTCGTCCATCGCTTCATTAAACTTTTGATACAGGCTGTGCACAGTATACTGGTTCCTGAGACCAACAAGAATCCTGCAAAGTATTGGAATTATGATGCTATCATGGATGATGAACCTGTGAGACATCATAACATTTGTCTTGCTTGCATGCAAGTCTAATGGATGTTCAATGGCAGGTTATCTTGGTGTCCGCGAGTGACCGGACCCACTACAGTTGGGTTTTCACTGCAGTCTCAGAGTCTGATTGAGTTATTTCCTGGACGAGTGAGAAAGTCGCTATACAAGACAGTATGCACAATGTAGGGAGTTTTCAGCATTAGACATAGTGGATTAAGTTTGTCTACCTACTATGTAGCCACGAAATACATATGTTGTGTCCAGTGATGTCATCACTATGGGTGGAATAAACACTCAGGCCGGCTTAAGTTGGCTGCATATATACACATAAGCTATGACTGCGCTATAGACAGTACCGAGGACTCCTCTCTAGAAAATGTGGTAAACTCCGCTATGCCTAAGGTGTATTTGTACTTATAGCAATGGTACCCATCTAATTGGTTTTAGATGCAGCATAATCCAATCGCATATGCAACTGTTGTTTTTGTAATAAGAAAGCGGCGATATACGCCGCTGCGGTGCAGGTGCTGACTCGATTTGTGACGAGCGAGTCGCAGATTCAGTGCTTGTAGCGATACAGGCACAGTATGTTCACATTATGCAGCCATTAAGATACCTTGGTCATGTCCATCGATTGGTCGATATACGACACAGTCATATAAGACTCATACAGACCAGCCTGCAGACCCACAACAGGGAACTGTACGTTGGTATTCACAGGCTCAATAGCGCATAAAGACCTGATATAATTGAATACTTACCGTAGTTCATTCAGCACTCATGAAAAGGCACTGAAGAATTGTTTCGGTGCTTGTATTGTGCTATCCAGAAAACACATCTGACAGATGCATGGAGTCTTAGCCTATGACTATAGCTAACAAGAAACAGGCATCCTATTGAAGACTCCTATACGTCAGTGAACGTTCAGTTCTGACCGATAAGCCTACCTGTGAGATGAGAATGTGAAATCTCAGACAACTTTATGACCCATTGTTGTTCTCTAGTGCTCCCAATAATACGAGACTTCAAGTCTTCCCGCAGGGAGGAGTCTCAGCTTGTGATTGAGATTCTGTGTGACCTTCCACTATTAGTATATTGGAATCTAGTATGGCTCAGATGCGACGACTGATCATGTAAATAATTAACTTACCATCATTTGAGTACATCTTACCTCCGCTACATTCTATTGTGCGGTCATCATTTTTCTGAAATGATCGGTGAGATTTAATTGGCGGAGGCTATACAGACATAGCACCTATACGGAAGGTAGTGGATCATTTGTTGTTCCATTTTCTCAATGTCGTATACTTTTACCCGGCATGATTGACCTTTTGTATCTTCCATATTTCTGGTGAGTCTGTGTGTCACCATCACATGATGCCGAAAATGGAGGATGAGAGCTTACTGAACGAGACTATCTTCCATTCGTCAAATAATGGTAGAATAACAACAACGTCATGATTTTTTCTATAGTGTATAACAATATTATAAATGAGCATACCTTGCTCGATATGCTGCATCTGCAATAAGACCTAGAAGATGCGCCATATTGATGCACAAAATGTCACTGATGACTAAGTGAACTTCATTGTGGTCATGAAATGATCAGCAGTGGGCTGTTGGCACGTATTTCTATTCATGCATACTCCAAGTATGATCCGTAGGCTCATTTGAGATAGGGTCTCAACCGGACGTAGCACTTGTTCCTTGGGAAATATAAGAGAGCCTAGAAGAGCATATGTAGTTTCCATGCACTGTCCACACATCCATGGAAGGTCATTGGTGCTCAAAAAATCAGAACGCTCATCTTGAATGCATCATTCTCGGTACCCAACCATGACTGTGATGCATCTAATGACATAGACGCTGAGCCATCAGAATCCTGATACAATGGTGACTATATGTTAGCACGTGCCACCAAGCAATTGCTGTGCTGTTCACTCATGGTCGGATGTCTTGTTATAGAGAGATCCGGTCCTTAGAGATCTAGAGTGCTGCTAATGCTCACTCACTAAGATAGGCTAGTTTCAATACTGTCCCTGACACAAGCGCAACCTTAAGACACACACCGGGGGAAGGTGGGTCGCATGAAAGCGCCTTCCTGGTCCGGGCATCTCAAGGCACAAAAGGCCAAGACAAGTCTGAGGTTTACGCTCAAGACTGTCCGGCATATATACTCCTAATCTGTTTGTACATGTGTACGGGGGCTCTGGGGCGTCTACGTACTGGTATCTAACTGGCTATGAGCTACGGGCCGGTAATGGCATCGGAGCGCTGGTTGTGCGAGGATGTCCATGGCGACGTAGCGTATAAGGGGCGGATCTAAGGAGTAGCCAGTCTGTCGGGTTCGATCAGTGGTTCTCGTCGATCGTGGGTGCGCCGGTAATGGCGGGGTTCTAAGTCCGTGATCGGGCGTGGACTGCCGCGATCGAGTCTATGACCGGTGTTCCTCGTCGGTCGGGTGCATGCCAGTAATGGCGGGACGACCGTTGGTTCATCGGTCAGGGTTCTGCCGTCCCACGGGCAGGAGTCTATACAGGGTGTGGTTAGAGGACGCGTCAGGGGCCTCTGTTCCCGAAGTTACGGTACTGAGGGTCGATCGTTCACGGCCCGGGTTCCCAGAGGTTGCGGTACTGGAGGGAAGCCGTAGCGTGGACTCGTAGACTAAGGTCTATTGCCTGTAATGGGGAGTGTCCGTGCGGTGGGGACGCGAGGTGTTAGGTTTAATGTTCTGGGTCACGTGCGAGTGTAGACCGTGCCCCTAGTCGGCGTATAGCGTAGTGTGCGATGGGTAGCCTTTAGTTGTACAAAGCGTACCGTCGTGCTATCGTAGCCTGTTGGTGACACGGAAACCATCCGTGCCACCCGTCCTAACGGGGAACTCCTATATCCGCCCTATACTATCTCCAATAGCCCCCCATCCTCCATATGGCGGAGAACAAGAAGGCACCTCTATTGAGAGGTCCTGCCGTATTGCCTGAGGTACCGACCCATGAGTGTACCGGTACGCCCCCAGACTAGCAAGTAGTAGAGAATAGACAAGATGGATGCAATGAATAGAAGCCCCCACGCCCAAGTAGGACGCAGCAGGCTTTGTCGTCTAGGACCCTGCACGCGAGGACAGACAGCAGAGGGATAATAAGAGGTGACCAGGGGACACGCCCCCTAGGCCAAAATCTTAAGTCTGAGGAGTAGCCTCAGACGTCGCCAGTATATATACATGTAGGAGACCTCTAGCTAAAGACCTTTTGTCTACCCTAAAGTGACGGTCTGTGCGCATCAGGATCATGTGCCTACAGTAACAACTAAGTGACAGTCATATGACGAGGTAACTACCCGTGACTCTAGATATAACAACGTGACCTGTAGAGATAACGAGATAAGATGAAGACTTATCTACCTATGCACGTGATACCTCCAGCGTCGGTCTAACAAGCCTAGAAATCGGAATAAAAAGCGCAAAAATAAGGAAAAATCACAAATTATTTCTTGTGACATCACCCCCCCCTTAAGGTTCGTCGACCTCGACGAAGGACGGCCCATCCAGCTCCTTCCTGTCGGGTTATCGGTCGTCCAGTCCGGTTCGCTCGCGCTTCTTGAACTTTTTGCGCATATTCAGTAACCCCAAAAAGGCGGTGGTACCCTATCGCGCGGGCCCTGCCAAGTTACTCCCTTGCGCGTTTTGGGGCGCAGTTCTGAGTGTGAGCGTCCTTACCGGTTGACGTTACGCCTAAGGCCGACCATGGAGTCGAGTCGCCTTGGTGGTCGTCGAAATTCTTGCATACCGAAAGACCTGCCGACGCGGGGTTACACCGAGGTGCTTCACATACCCGCTAGGTCCGCTGTCCTGCCCAGGACGTGGGCTACTGCTGTGTCTTGCAGCGCCCCTTTTGTGGCCGTTTTCACTCCTCATGGTCTCCATGGTGATGCGCGCGCTTAGTGGGGACTGGTAAATGTACCGCCCAAGGCCGCTTGTGGCTCAGTGGGTGTCCCGCCGCGCACGCTGGAGTACCTAGAGTGGAAAATTCCTTGGCTCCCCGACGATCAGCGCGAGGAGGGAAGAAAAAATAGACTTAAGATTATGACACGGAAACCATCCGTGCCACCCGTCCTAACGGGGAACTCCTATATCCGCCCTATACTATCTCCAATAGCCCCCCACCCTCCATAGGCGGAGAACAAGAAGGCACCTCTATTGAGAGGTCCTGCCGTATTGCCTGAGGTACCGACCCATGAGTGTATCGGTACGCCCCCAGACTAGCAAGTAATAGAGAATAGACAAGATGGATGCAATGAATAGAAGCCCCCACGCCCAAGTAGGACGCAGCAGGCTTTGTCGTCTAGGACCCTGCACGCGAGGACAGACAGCAGAGGGATAATAAGAGGTGACCAGGGGACACGCCCCCTAGGCCAAAATCTTAAGTCTGAGGAGTAGCCTCAGACGTCGCCAGTATATATACATGTAGGAGACCTCTAGCTAAAGACCTTTTGTCTACCCTAAAGTGACGGTCTGTGCGCATCAGGATCATGTGCCTACAGTAACAACTAAGTGACAGTCATATGACGAGGTAACTACCCGTGACTCTAGATATAACAACGTGACCTGTAGAGATAACGAGATAAGATGAAGACTTATCTACCTATGCACGTGATACCTCCAGCGTCGGTCTAACAAGCCTAGAAATCGGAATAAAAAGCGCAAAAATAAGGAAAAATCACAAATTATTTCTTGTGACAGTTGGGTTCTAGGGGTCGGCTCGTGACTCCGGGGTTTAGGGACTAGGCAGCGTATGTCTTGCTGCCGGGACTTGGACTGAGTTTAGGGTTAGACTGCTGGTGGCCTGCTAGTGCCCGTAGTGTCCTGTATAGCGGAGGGCTTCTACTAGCGTTGCCGTAGGATTCCAGCTGGGCTCGAATAGAGTGCTGTAGCGTGCATGGCGTGAATGGGGTGTCAACCTAGGATGTTCTACTAGGCTTTGAAATTGGCTTGTGACAGTACCCCCTCTTTTAGCAACTCGTCCCCGAGTTTCCTTGCAAGTTCCTTGGACGTGGTTCGACTGTGCTTGTCTGCACCGGGCGTGATGTACTATCGGTCTGGTTTCGACGTTCTAGTGCCCGCGTGCTTTCTAGTCTACTTGTAGGCGTGACCAGTGATGTCTGAAGTGCTAGTGTATAGCTTTTCTACTTCAGTGGTCCTATGCCCGCATGTCCTTCTGGCGCTGTCTGACCAGTATGTTCGACTTTGAGCTCTGTCTGCCGTTGGATCACCTTGGACGCGCGGGTCCTTGGGTCCTGCAGACGTCCTTGCTCTTTGTCTTACGTGTTCCCTGGTTTTGACAGTAGGTTGTAGTGTAGTGCGTGTATGGTATGTCCGCGTGTCTTCTTTCTACACAACCTGCTTGCAAGTATCCTTCCCTGAAGCCCTTGACTGACTTCGTGTGTCCGTGTGTCCCGTTCGTCCGACCTGTTACCTGTTGTCTCCGCGGTTCGTGGTAGGAATGTCTCGTCTACCGTAAGTATAGAAGTGAGTGTAAGTAATAAGTCCTGGTTCCTATCCGTATGTATCCTATCTATACTGTAGGGGGGATGTGGTTCCTTTGCTTTTGGGTATATGTGGTTCGTTACCGGGGTATGTGTCTTTTTATTTTATGTATATGTTTTTTGTTTCTTTTTATGTTTCCTTTTTATTATTTTTTGTTTCTTTTTGTTCGCCTTCAATCGTCGGCGTATTTTTGTATCGTAAGGGTCGTAATGTATCGTAATATTCGTTGGAAGTGGGGTGGCTGGCCTGTTTCCCCCGGGTTCGTATAGTAAAGGTGTGCCTTTTGCTTATCGCACCGTTGTCTACTGCCTAAGTACGTGTGCGCGTGATGGCTTGGTTTGCCAAATGCCGCATAGTGGTAGCCCTTCACCGTGTCTTGGTGAGGCAAGGGTTCGTTGTCGATGTCCAGAAGGGGTGATTTTTCGTTGAATTGACCCGAAATAATCGATTTCCCCCCCCTAGATTCAAGCTGTCCTCGGCTTGTTGTTTCCTTTTACTTCTACTTTTCCCTTTACTTTCTTTCCCTTCGTGCTTGGTCTGAGGGCGCTTCAGCGGCCTTGGTTCCCGAGGTTATGGTACTGGGAGTCGTTCGTGACTCGTGTTCCCAAAGGTTACGGTACTGAAGGGTGGCGTGGCGCGGACGCGAGCTCTGGTCCGATTTCTAGGTACTTGGGTTCTTCCGTGTTCGTTCAAGGTGCGTATGTTTCCCCGCATCCTTGGTAGTTCATAATTCTATTTTATAAATATAAACGAGTGGTTAGCGATTTAAGGGGCGCTATCCCCTTGTGAGCTTGTCCGTGCTCGGGTATGGTTTTATTCGTATCTCTAGTGGGGTTTCCCCAACGCTTCTAGAGATGGAGTCGTTGCAGCGGGCCCGTAGGTTCCCGTGCTTGGTCGTATACTTCCGAGGAATGTCTCATCTCGGTTGTATTGGTTCGTTATGTTTATTATGGGCTATTCTATCGCCCCTGTGTTCGGTGTATAGGGATTATCTTATGCTCGTAGTAATCCAGGGCGTAACACGCTCGCCTGGGTTTCTACGAGCGCAAGAGTATATGGTATTTTTATTTTATTAGAGCGTGTTTAGGGTCTCGCTCTGTTTTATTGTATAAGAGGTGGCGTGTTTTGCCGTGTTCCCTCTTTGGGTATATTGTCCCTTTTCGAGTTCCTCATAGTGCTTTCATTAAAGGAAAGTACTTAGCTGTGCCCGGTCTGTACTACCGGGAGGTCACGGCGTTGGTTCTTTTCTAGTCGTCTGAGTCTACTGGGGGTTGGTACATGGGCTGTCCAGCTGCCCGATCCGTTTTACGGCCGGAATCGCCGAATGAGTGTGTGGGGCATTAATGGCCCAAAGTGTTGAAAGGGGCACTGCTTGGCCCGCGTACGAGGTTGATTCGGGTTGAGGGACGATGGTGCAGTCCCGTGGTCGCGTAACCGGACATGAGAGGCGGTCCCTGTTCCCACTGCCGTATTCTGGCTTAGGTACTGGGGAGTGGCGTCATGCCGGGGTTGATCGGCTTCCATGGTCTTTACTGGCGACGGCTACATGTTCAGCCGTTGGCCCAGGCGGTGTACGCCTGATCTCCTGCTCGGTTCGTTTCTTCCTATGTACGTTAGTGAACTTATAAAATGCGCGATCTAGCGCGTGTAGGTATAGTGGCTGGGCGTCTGGTTCGCGTGCGGCCCATAGTTCCGGGTTAGGGCTTGGCACGTGACGCCCTGCCTGCCTCGATCCTGTCGAAGGCGGGGTATAGGTATATGTTGTTACAGCCGTCTGCTGGGGTGGTGTGTCGGCAGTGGCAACTTGCTTAACTTGACGATTCTTAGTCGGTGTAGGTGTTTCGAGATCAAGCGGAGGGGGTTGCTTCCTCAGCTGGTGGTTCCGGTTTCTCAGCGCTCCTGGTGGGGTAGCGCAAGGACTAGGGAACCCCTGCTTTGGTTACGGTTCCCTCAGGCTGATCGGTTACGACGGGAGTGCGCGTCGTATTGGGTTACCAGGACCCCCTCTTTAGGGTTGGTCCTTCTACTTTTCCTGTTCCTGTTTTCTCTAGAACGTAAGCAAGTATAATATATTTTACAACCCCGCGATCTACTTGGTTCAGACCGGGGGCGGGGTTGGTTCATTGACCGGAATGACACGTCGGTCGTGTATTCGTTACCCGCGGTATTTCTCGTCGCGGTGGTGGACTACCGGTGGTTCTCGTCGGTTGTCCCGGAATGGTTTGTCATGGATGTAGTGACGATCGAATAGGTCCGTCTTGCGCTGAGCTGGTGAAGTGCGCCGGGGCTCTTGCATTAGCGGGGATCGGTACTGCTTGGCGAGCCAAGTCGTCGGGCTTCGGAGTACTAATCAAGTTCATATTTCTGAACTAGGACTTACGACTCCCTGTATGGGGTAGTTGCCTATCAGACGGGATTTCCTCTACCGAGGTGGCTCAGCCGGGGTCGTAACCGGTGCCGTTTTCCTCTCGGAGTACTTTCCGTATGTTCTCAAAATGTTCCTCTTACTCTGGCCGTTTGAGCTGTGACTGGTCGTATTATTGCTGTACGATCTGGTCCGCGAGTCGGTTCGATTATCCATGGGGTGTCGCTTCGGTTTCCTAAATGATCTATTCCGTTTCGAATCATTTAGTACGACTTTTAGTGTATGGGCAGCGCGGAATGGTCCGTCGCACTGTCCCTTCACGTCCTCGCCGGTTAAGGCCATTCTGGACGTGGCGGGTTCAATTATTCCCGTGGGTAGTACATGTGCTACTACCGGGGTACAATGTCCCTATGCCCGTAGGCGTGGTCATGACCTTCCCGTAGGATTAGGTCGTCGGCATGCCCGGTCCTCCGTGTGTCTGGGAGGGTTGCGCCCGGGGGTGTCATAAAAAATTCCACGTGCCCCTTCCCGTTCCTGGGTTGGTACACGCTTCATTGTAAATGTACGCCCTTTGTCTGGGTCGTACTGAATAGATTCCACGCGCCCGTGGTCTGGGTTCGCGCTTCATGTATTATGGGTCGTGAGTCTGGGCGAGGCTGCCATTTCCCCTCGTCCAGACCCGTGGTACGTGCCATGATGTTATCCCTTACTATTTGAGGGTTGCATCGATTTTATTTTATTTTATAAAGTATTAGGTGGGTGCGTATTACGCGGTTCCCCAGGGTATGTGTTTTATTTCGTAACGGAGTCAAAAGGGTGGAGTGCCCGTGGGCCATTCCTCCAGATAGAAAGTTCGTAGCGGGATGGTTTACCGCTAGGGTTCGTGATAGAGCGGAATGATTCATCGCTCGGGGTCGTGGTTTGCCCCATGGCAGAGTATAGTCCATGAATTAAATTTAAGGGGCATACCTGGTTCGTGGTGAGTCCGATACTCGCTTCCTAAGCTTTCTCCGTGAGCCGTTTCCTATTGGACGAAGTGCGTCCAGGCCCCGAGTTCCTCTCCGGGTACTTTGCTGTTGGTTACGTCGGTCTCGTGACAGACTGCCGGTCCAGTCGGGGTAGATACCGGTTGTGGCGGATGGATGTCGTGTTGTGGCGGAACAGGTACTTGTTCGGCGTCCGCGTGCTTGGTGTGTCCAGAGAGCTCGAAAGCTCGATCCTTCGTCCTCGCGTAGCGTAGCTTACTGCTTCCTCTCGCTCCGTCGGTCTCCTTCCTTTGTTGTCCAGTTTCTTCGTATACGTCTTTTTCCTTTGTCCAGTTTATACATGTCCATCCCTACTCTTATTCGGGTTATGTTCCCCCTAGTAGGTACGCGGTTTCACAGCGTTGCTAGTCCTTAGCATACCGAGTGCTCAAGGGAGGCGCGGCCCCCAAGATGTTCACGGCAGCCTTGGATTTTGCGGTGCCGTCGGAGTGACCGGTGTGTACTTCCTACTTTTGGTCTTTTCGGGGTTACCGATGTAGAGTATATTGTTTGGGATATTTACAGTCCGTAGTATACATGGGCTAGTAACTACGTATAGTCGTTCGGCGTGCTCGGGAGTTTGTACCTCCTTTTCCCAAGCGCGGTGTAGTGCGTGGCGGCGTTGGCTGCGTAAAGTGCTGGTGAGGCTTTTCTACTTTTCGAGCCGGTGTCGGATTCCGCTACGGTGCAGGCCTTCTGTATGAAGCAGGGAGTTGGGTACCCTTGCTGCCTAATTGACTATGTTTTTGTGGACTGTGGATATGTCGGACTAGACGTTACGTCGGACGGGTTTATCGTGAAGGAATGTATTGCCTATCCAAAACGAAGGTGTATGTATCTCCTATAGCGGCCCCTGGCCTGCGGGGTACTCGGGGTCCAGTGGTGTTTCATCTTCGGGGTGACCGCTTTCAATCTGCGGCACGGTTTGTCCCCCTAGGACTTTGGGTGCCACTGAGCCCTTCGCGCGACCAGTCATGGTAGGGCGGCATGGAGACTTATTCGTTCTAGCCACGGCGTTCTTCGCGGCAATGTCCAAAAGAGAAATGTCCTGTGCCGGGGGCGACCAAGCCCAGTCTCCGGCGGTGTACGAAACGAGTGTGTATGTACTGAAACTATAGTACGCAAAGTGGAGTCGCGATCTTATTTCCCCTGTATTCTTTCGGAAGCGACCCCCGCCCACTGTGGCATTCAGTCTATAACTGCTATCGGGGTGGAGCCTACAAACTTCCTACTTTTCGGGTACTTTCGATCCACTCTAATCTGTGTCCATCACTTTTCGGTGATGCGCCAAGAAACGCCAAGGGGTTTTCTTCCCAAGGCCGGCAAGAAAACACAGCCTCCGAATCCTCGTCCAGCCCCAGAGCTAATCCGGGATACCGGGGGACCGGGATCTATCCGCCTATGTGATGGGGCGTGTAAAATTCTATAGTACATGCCAAGTGGCGTAATGGTACTGGCCGCTGTCTGGGCCCTTCAGCCGCTGGTTAGGCGCTGGGTTCTATGGTAACCGGGGGGACTGTAATGTCCGTACAGTCGGGCCGATAATGGCCGTAAATAATCGCTCAGCTCCCTGGTAAACTGCCAGCGGGCCCCTTATCGTCTTTGATTATTTCACGACGGGTGCACGGTTACGCTGGTGGGGTTGTAACCCAAAGCCTTGCCCAAGCATTGCGCGAGGGTGGCCCAGTAGCTTCAGAGACAACGGTGAGGAGGGGTCCCCTCACGCTGCTCGATGTACCCCCAGATCCCAAATCCCTTAACCCTGGGATGCAACGGGTGTATGACCTTGACCCTGGTCGTCGGGTATAGTGCCCTTCCATCCCTGGGCGGTGGGGTAATTCCTCACGCCAGCGGGGTTACCGCATGACGGGCAGATGAGAAATGCACGTTGCCCCTCGTGCGCCGGGGTTGGGGAGTGGTGAACACCTCCCCGGGGGTTGAGACTTGTCTTATGACACAAGCGCAACCTTAAGACACACACCGGGGGAAGGTGGGTCGCATGAAAGCGCCTTCCTGGTCCGGGCATCTCAAGGCACAAAAGGCCAAGACAAGTCTGAGGTTTACGCTCAAGACTGTCCGGCATATATACTCCTAATCTGTTTGTACATGTGTACGGGGGCTCTGGGGCGTCTACGTACTGGTATCTAACTGGCTATGAGCTACGGGCCGGTAATGGCATCGGAGCGCTGGTTGTGCGAGGATGTCCATGGCGACGTAGCGTATAAGGGGCGGATCTAAGGAGTAGCCAGTCTGTCGGGTTCGATCAGTGGTTCTCGTCGATCGTGGGTGCGCCGGTAATGGCGGGGTTCTAAGTCCGTGATCGGGCGTGGACTGCCGCGATCGAGTCTATGACCGGTGTTCCTCGTCGGTCGGGTGCATGCCAGTAATGGCGGGACGACCGTTGGTTCATCGGTCAGGGTTCTGCCGTCCCACGGGCAGGAGTCTATACAGGGTGTGGTTAGAGGACGCGTCAGGGGCCTCTGTTCCCGAAGTTACGGTACTGAGGGTCGATCGTTCACGGCCCGGGTTCCCAGAGGTTGCGGTACTGGAGGGAAGCCGTAGCGTGGACTCGTAGACTAAGGTCTATTGCCTGTAATGGGGAGTGTCCGTGCGGTGGGGACGCGAGGTGTTAGGTTTAATGTTCTGGGTCACGTGCGAGTGTAGACCGTGCCCCTAGTCGGCGTATAGCGTAGTGTGCGATGGGTAGCCTTTAGTTGTACAAAGCGTACCGTCGTGCTATCGTAGCCTGTTGGGTTCTAGGGGTCGGCTCGTGACTCCGGGGTTTAGGGACTAGGCAGCGTATGTCTTGCTGCCGGGACTTGGACTGAGTTTAGGGTTAGACTGCTGGTGGCCTGCTAGTGCCCGTAGTGTCCTGTATAGCGGAGGGCTTCTACTAGCGTTGCCGTAGGATTCCAGCTGGGCTCGAATAGAGTGCTGTAGCGTGCATGGCGTGAATGGGGTGTCAACCTAGGATGTTCTACTAGGCTTTGAAATTGGCTTGTGACAGTCCCATCATTAAAGTCAGCGCTCTTCTGCCTTGGCAAATGTCGGGAAAACCGAGCGCGCGTTGCAACTAGTAGTAATGAACACGTAATCAATATAAATTGCAACTAAATACAATCAATTGTAAACAAGTTGTAATGCGTGCGCAGCGCTTCCAATCGAGGTCAGGTGATTGCTGAGGGTGTTCCAATCGCCGGGAGGTGGGGTCACGGCCTGCAATTGCAAGCCCATTGCAATTGCTATGGAGCGTTTTGACGAGTTACAATTATCTACTAGTGTTGTAGTCAACTCTTGAATTGGAATGACCTTATGTCTGACACTGCCGATTACAACCGTAACGCTTCATTTGGAATCACTTTCCCACACTTATGAGCGCATCGTACTTACCTGGATTGAAAACAGTGAATAAAAAGGCAATTATCTGCTATTATCTGGTTTCTACACTTTCTTGTCGACGACATTAGACAGTTTTTTAGTAAATGACACTCACACAATGATGCTCACACAAGGATTCGAACTTATGGCTTCAAGGACTTATGACTTACGACTTACGAAAGGAACGAGAACATCTTCTGACTCAGTTATAACAACTTTGATAATAAGCAGAGTATCTATAAATGTCATAAGGTTATACACGGCCCACACCTGTTGATCTGACAGAAGCAGCAGCAGATCCGATTGATTCTTCTTCTGAATCATCACCACAGATCACTGAAACAGCATACCAAAAGTGAAGCCACACATCCCACAATGAGCGGACCAACACGTACAGATACACGTGGATCACACAGATACAACGTCCTACCCCAATTTCGGCTGGAGAATTGCCCTGATTACGAAGTGAGCGATGTGTTTTGTATTTTTGATTTTGGAATGTGGCTAATTCAAAGTAGCAGGAAATCCCTACCTCGACCCGTAGGAAACTGGTTGAGCGTGGTCACCAGGTGAGCATTTCTTCTACATTTATAGCCTTTTTGTGTCACTTTTGGCCCATTTGTGTCGTCTGGAGGCAAAATATGTTGTTCTTACCTCCACCCATATCCCACACGTCCACACAAGCTATGTCTCGTACTGACATGTGTCGTCCCAGCTCGCTGGCACTAGTCTGGAATTGCCTACCATTGCCGTCTCTAGAGAATACGTGAATGTCCCTGAACAGTCTGCACCCACCCTGGAACGACCCACCGACACTGCGCTCAAGCCTATTATGGAAGACGTCCCTCAGCCGGAACTCGAACTTGTGGAACAACCTGCACCACGCTGCCACCGCCGCCCTGCCCGCCCTTTCTACAACTTCCTGGATACCTGGCCTTGGCCAGTACTGGATGAGATGGAAATAACTCCCTACGAATACGAACTTCTCCCCCCGGCTCCGGAGTTTCTCCCGCATCCCAATAGCCAGGATTGTCCTCAAGATGAGTTCGAATACTGGCTGCAGTAGTGGTATCCCACGGTTACGCTCTTGCATCAACTGAAGGCTCACAGGAAATCGACTCCATATGCGAAAGTGTACTTGCACAGCCGAGGTAATGACAATCTGGATGCAATGGAATTTAAGGGTCTTATGCGAGAGGTGGAACCCAGTAAGTACTGCAATTGGAGTTGTGGCATTTGCTGACCCTCTTCAAAGATCCTGAACCTGAGTGGATTCAGAGACAGAGACTCACCAATGATGCAGCTATTGAGGCGACTCGGAACGCAGGCGATGACCAATCTGTCACACCTCTTGTGCCAACTCCCGAATTCCTGGCAGCCTGCGCCGCCGCTTTGGCCGAAATCGAATGGTTCAAGAACACCGTGGCAAATATTAAGGCCCTCATGCTGGATGCCACCGCTATACAGAAAGACTGTTTCAGTGCCGCCTCTCGCATCACTGCTCAGAATGAATCCGTGTCTGACACCTCTGCTGTTGCTTTTCACAACGATGCTGCACCTACATTGCTTCTGGACCCCTCGCAACCCCTGCCTGATGCTGCACCAATTGTCTCTGGACATGAGGTATCGAGTCCTCCGGAGCGCCCGCCTCCTAACTCCCCACCAAGCCCTGAGATGCCTCTGTATTTGACCATGGCCTTCATCGAGATTTTCAACAAAGTAACGGGATCAGTTGAGGAGCCTGATGTCAACAACCCATATGATTGGGAAGGTACTCGGACACCCGACATCAACGACATCGATTCACTCCATCCACTCAAAAGGACTTGGCAGCAGATGAAGGATCTTGAAGTAGGGGCAAAACAGTCACAGCCATGACTTACGGAGCAGAGGATCATCGAAGCGACCATCCTGAAGGTAAGTTATCAATACTGTATTGTGCATACGAGCTCACATATTTGCAGGGAGCAAAACGGTCTCATCCCGATCCAAACACGAAGTTTCTGAACCCAGCTGCGAATTCTCGTCAGCAGTCAAGGTGGTTGACACAGTGTCGTTTGGATGACAGTGATGATGGAGAGGATGCCGACAACAAAGGTTCTCAGCCGAAGAAGAGGAGAATCGGCTCAATGCCAAATGGACACTCGGATAGTTCGCCGTCACCAGAAGTCACCGACGTCGATATGGATGACACACCATCAGCACCAGTTACGAAGCCCATGGAAGTTGTAGAGCACCCATCATGGCCAAGCACCCCCACCTCACCACCAGTATCTACACCTACACCCACCCCCATCCTGGGTGCAGCCATCACCCCCCTTCTGCCTTCCCCCGTCATCAACAGTTCTTCAAGTTCTCACATTGGCCGATCGTTCACATGCAACTCGTATACACCCCACGAGCCCAGCAAATTGCAGAACAGCTTTACCATTGACCAAGACAGTGGGGAGGAGACCGATTCATGCCAGGAGCATGATTCAACGATGGTGCACGCTCCCGTCCCCCAACTTGCGGAATTGATCCCCTCTCAAGAGTATCCCTCACTAGCGCACGCTCTTGCCCCCTCCACCTCTATGGTCCCCGTCAGCACCGAGGAGCATCCCGCAAATGCGCACGCTCCTGCAAAGGCGCACCTGGTCTGCCAGGAGCATCCCTTAACTCCAGTGCATGCTTCCACCACCCTCGCTCGTGATGCAGTCACATCTTACGCGTCAACTTCTGGTCAACAACGTGAACAAGAAACTGTTATGAACTCAAAGGCTTTAGAACGTGTGGCTTCGGTCCTGCTCGAGGCGCTTCCTAGGTATAAATTCTCGGCGCGTGTGGCCCCTTCTCCCGATGCTGGCGCTCGCCTCACGAAGGCGTGGCAATTCGCTTCTTCTGTCCCGGTTCATACACTGCTGGCCTACAATTTCGTGAAGCGCGTGGCATCGTCTCTGTCGACTTCTGCTGTCTCTCTTGGTAAACAGCCTGAATGGATCTGTGGACTCTGTCAGCTCCGGAGCCCCAACTCGGCTGTCAAGTGTACCGTCTGCGAGGCTCCACAGCCAAATGGTCTGTCCCTGACATCTCCTTCCCCATCATCTTCCTCTCTGTCGTCTGCTCCCTCTGCTCTGCTGCCTGCCCCCTCTGCTCCATCACCGTCACCACCAGTCTCCAGATTTAACTGGGCTGCCGCTGGTCTGGCACCGCCATCTGCAACATCTGAATGGGAATGTTCTATCTGCATGGTCCAGAATAAGTCCGGCGCACAACAGTGTATCACCTGCGAATCACCAAGACCATGATCATCTGTAACGTTTTTGGCTGTGTGCATTGCTCTCGAATGATGCATCAATTATCGGTCGTGTACATACTGTATTATATCGGACTGTCTGTACCACAAGAACTTATCACAGTGCCTCGTAGATCACATGGTTGTCCTGTACACTCAGTTACGTACTGTAGCTACTAGCAGGTGGGGTTCATCAATCACATTAGACCTGGAGTAGGTGCAGCTTGCATCCCTCCACGTTCTCCTCAGCCATTATGCTGTAATATAGTTGAATCACATACGAATGAAGAAGTAATAATACCTCAAACCGAACCCATTCGTGTCCTAGAACGATGTTGCAAACACAAGGAGAGTGAGTTGGAAGTCCACATGACCATTTGTGGAAGTTCAGCCACATTGACAAGTCACCTGACCACACCACAGGCAATCGAGAACCATATTTCTGATGACATCGTCCTCCACGACCCGAGACACATTCTCATCTATCTTCGGTGTGCTTCGTGAGGTCAAGTTTGTGTGCGATGGGCCGATGCAGACCGTTGAGATTGTCCGATGAATGTGTTCATTTCAACTTGTTAGTGGGGTTTGCCTTGACTGCGGGACCTGGTGGACCTCCTCCAGCGGAAGTGTGTTCTTGACGGCAGGTTTTGGGAGCTTTGACGGGTGTGAAGGATATGTGTGCACAAAGAAGTAGATGTTGTTGAGCGCCTTCAGCGATGAACGAATCAGCGAGTAACAAAGTAGTACAACGGCGAGCTCACCTCCTTCGTGCTGATGCATTAATGAGGCTCATAGATGAGACACTTGCTAAGGAGGTTCAAAAAATTAGGCATCGCGGCCGTGAGTATCTCCCATGGCAGTGTGCGTGGGAACTGGCCGACCAGAACGTAGTCCGGTAATTTCATGTGGCCCTGTGAAGGGGAGTCAGCAACTGTATAATACCATATTGACGTAAGACCATCACGTTCGCTGCAAGCTAATTTAATTAAACAAGGTTAGACTACATACAAGTGCACCAAAAAGGGCCCACTTACGCTCCAGGACGATGCTGCAGGTATGAGGAAGGCGAGCTGGGAGTCCCTGTAGCCATCTAGGGTAGTCCAGCCACAATTCCGATCGCATGTCAATCACATCCGCACATTAAACCTTCGGCACGCCACCTCAGCTTTGCAAGCTACAAAAGCCCAATGGGCACTCACTGGCTGCCCAAAAAGCCAATACAAGCATCCCACAGCTGCTGCAGCAGGTTTAACCCCAGTTTGTGGCCCTGTTTCTTTTTCCTGCTATTTTTCCTTCCCCCCCTCCTCACCATACCCCAGATCCTGCGTAGATTCATTCCGTAAAAATATTTTACTCATATTTCAGGCTATTCTGCACCGCTTCATGGTTGCCTTCATGATTCAGCCTTTGAACCCGACAAATTAGCGACTTTCTAGGGTAGCAAAATTTGACTGTACTCTATGTTTTTAAGAAGCAACTAGAGAATCTCAAATACATCGAATTCTGCACAAACGAAGTCAAATGAAGGGCTGCACTCAAGGCGCTCACTCAAGACTTAGGAAATCGGTCACTCAATTTTCCTTTCAACTTCTATTATTCCTGATTCATTCAACACGCCACCATCGTTCAAATTGTTACAAGCTGCATGTCTATTAGGTATATTAGAAGATTTTTTCTGACAACAGTAGCATGCAAAAATAAACTGCTTTCGGGTCGCTCAAATCACAATCAACTTTAATATATTTTGCCGTGGCCCTACTATTATCTGGTCGAGCAGTGAAGTCGATATGCATCACAAAGTAGTACATCTAGCTGCTTCTCTTGTCATGCCCTCCGCCTGATGCCTTGTGCATATTAGCTGATTCAACAGTACGTGCAGAGTTCGGTTTTCTCGTCCTCTTTGCCTTTTGCCCTGTGGACTGTAGCGCAGGTGCCTCGAGTGCTTGCTCTGAGCCGTTTGCGCTCGAAGCCGTGGGCACCATTTGCAAAAAAATCTCTGCAGCCGTGATAGTGGCCTAAGTATTTGTAGAATTAGAACTAGTAAATACAAATATTAGGAAAGCCACTAGTCACCTCTGGAATCGATGAATTGACATCTGAAGGATACAATCAGCCGGATTATGGTTGCTCAGCCATATAAATTACCAGTTGTATTCTCGGCATTTCGTTGATCTAATGTGCGCAACTCTGAATCAAAGTCGTCCTCATCTGGCTGACTGCCATCGCCCTGGGTCTGTGCCGTCTCGTTGATACCAAGTGAGATACCGGGAAATACAATCTCGTTGTAGAAGCAGAACAGTGAGTTCCATCGTTCCGACTCCATTAATGTGATCTTGCGCCTGTATAATTCGAAGTCGGATTGCCACTTGATTCCAGTCTGTTTTCCCTTGTCCACGAAATGACTGTCGTATGCGAATAAAAACCGGATCTATTATATTAAGCTCGATGATACACATAGTAAGAAAGGCCATAGAACTCACTACTATAGACCCCAAGGCAACCAAGCTTGCACTGATGCCTCTGAGCCCCCATCTCTCACGAACTGTTGTAGGGCCCGGTTGTCTTTCCTTTGACAGAAAAGATGAAGGCCCAAAAAGAATTGCTTTGATTACCTGAATAGGGAGCTCAATATTGACTTGCACAAAATATTCAAGAACTTACATTGACAATTTCCTCATTAAAGAATGCGTCCTTAGATGTGGGCTGGGAATAACGTACATCTTGGCTGAACAAGATGGGGGGCAAAACCGGAAATTTTGGTTTGTTGACGTTGAACTTGAGCATTCGTTGCATGATTGGATCATTACGTCATTTCTCTGCCGCCTGAGCTTGAAATAGGCTCGGACTGAATGCTAGGAATATTGCATGAATACTGTCTCGGACAGACTTGAGTGCTGTCGCTCGCCCACCGACCAGGCCTTGTCAGAACTATTAAGTACCTAATTAGTACAAACACATAAGTATAATAAAATGACACAGCTTACGGCGCTCATGAATGCGTCAGACATTTGTGCAGCGTAGCAGCTCAGCTCCTGAGTCAATATGTCGTGCAGTGCAGCAGCACATGCCAAAACAACAGTTTGTTGTGACAGGTACTGCTCTGGAGCATCTGGGTCGATGTCACAGACTGAGAGGTCTGGGCATCGCTCCTCATTTTTACAGATTTATTGCAGGTTCCCTGGGCTCTGTGTGAGCACCCCAGCCCTCTGTATGTTTGTACCAGCGCTACGCGCCAGCCAGCACCTCCATAGGTAGATTAGATAAGATGACCATAGTAGCTAGCGCCTGGTCAGCGCTAGGCTACTACATCACCTGACATATGTACATGATGACGTTCCCTTAGTTACGCCCTTACAGGCTGTGCACAGACCACGTCGTTTAGGGTAGGCTACAGTACACTGCTACACCCCATGTATATAGTCCTAGGCTTACACCTCAGAACTATCAATCTCATCGATGGGCACCAAGGCCCCTTGTTGACTACTCCTCTGCATGCCCATCTGCCTCGCCTCTCTTCTCATCTGCTAGTCTGCTGGTTAGTGCCTAATGACAGGCTCTTGACGTTATGACGGTGCGCCACGGTAATCCCTCGCAGGAGTCCCTTGGTGCATGGAGTTAGGGTCTAGAGGACCGGGTACACAAGGGTAGTCACCTTGTGATAGTCGACCTCTGGCAGATGCTCCTTGTGTGACATAACATCGTTCAAAATCCAAGGAGAGATGATGACTGCATACATTCTTCCACGTAGCCGTATCTTGCCTTCACGGGTCGTAGCTCTCAGGGCACCCATTCCATTGCTTCGTCCGGTCTTCTTTCCTTGCTCTGATTTCATGGCAGCATTTTGTGTCCTTAAAGCTCTCTTGGATTGTCACAATGTCTCGATCCTGAGCTGCATCACTCGCAGTGCCTTGAAATTACCAAATGAAGTAGCTAATGTGCAAATAATCTCTGATCACATACCTCCCAAAGTTCGTCGATGGATGTGTGCTCATCCTGAAGGATTGACACGGCCAGTGCACCTCCTTCATCCAGATCTTCCTGGACAAAACCTGACTTGTTACTCTCATCTCCTGACTCACCGTCGTTGTCATCGTAATCGAAGAAATCAATCTCCTCTCTTGCTGTATCACCTGCGGGATACGGCATTTCGTAGACTCTATTGCAGGAAGAGGGCACAATGGACAAAGAGAATTTATGAGACGGATATGTTGATACGCCGGGGGCCAATATTTAAATCGACGTAGAATAATTACAGGTATAATCGGGCAGGCGGCATGATAGTATGATATTATCAATACCATAGACACACTATATGTACAATGTCTTAATATACTGCCATGCGGATCTTTTATGGTACATGTTACAAGACTGCATGTCCGTTTCGGCGCTGACTTTCTCGATGTTTCCTTACACCAGAGACCAAATAGCAGTAATTGAGCTACAAAAGATACATAGAAGTATACATTGTATTCTATATACTATGTGAATAGAACCTCAGAATTTTTGACAACTACTTGTTGTAGCTGTAGGCTGCGCGAGTCGAATGATGTCGAAGTCTGCTTCAGCCACTTCAGCCACCCAGACAAAGGTTTGGGGTTTAGCTGAGTTAACATTAGGGCTTATCTGAAATCCAGGGTACCTTTGGTCACGTTTCCTTACATATTAGGTCAACACAAACTTACGCCAGCATGCGATGGACAGATATGGCAAGTGCTGCTACTTGGTGGCTGCTGTACTGTAACTGGATAGGTACACTACCAGCTGCACATCTGTGCCACTCCTCCTTCACATCGAACTTTGCTTGCATATCCTGTATCTGAGTATACTTGAGTACTCAGGTTGAGTTGATACGTTCTGCAGCAAGCGTTCGAAGTTAGTGTAGTAGCGGTCAGAGCTCCTTCCGCAAGAGGGATCTAGTTTATGGACCGCTTCACCGAAGTCATGTAAAGCAGATCGCACAGAACATCATTATGATCCATACTAGTATGACTACAATGCTTAGCAGCACGATTACAGCCATACCCCAACTCATAGAACAATGGTCACGTACACGAATATGCTCCCTTGACATGGCATCGTAGTTGCGTTCGAGCTTTTCCTGCACCTCAAGCACAACCGTCTTGTCTTTCTCAAGCATACCAGCAAGGTGAGCCGCATTGTGTCACAGCTGTGTTGCCATCTCTGCAAGCTGCATGGAGAGAATCTCTTCTAGAATGGCTGCAGAGTTTTGCTTGAACGCTGGCGCGCTGGAGCTAATATCGGTTGACACGGCGGGAGACGTAGGAATGTTGGGGGGCAAAGGGATGGTGCTCTGATTCTACTGAGATGCTGTATCTGTATCGGGTAGACAGGAGCAGGTCTTGAGTGGCAGCAGACGTAATGGCATCAGAGAAGATCGGATCTTCTGCTGGCCTTCCAGGCTGGGCAGGTATAGGGCTTTCAGAGATAGTGACGATCAGTTTTGGCAATAATGATACATTCAAGGGGAACATGCGAAGAAGTGGTGAGGATCCTTTGGAAGCAGGTTTCACATGCTGCAGAGTTGTTTAGCATGACAATGAAGGATTGAATTCAGTGAACGTGAACCTGATCTGCCTCTGTAACTAAGTATCCAGCTGTTCAAGCAATTTTCGCAGCTGCTTGTATCATTTGGATTATTCCACGGGAGGATGTTGAATTGAACATCATTGCTGCTGCGTGAGAACCAATGCACCGATCATCCTCAAGCATCTTGACATTGTTCAGCAGCTTCCACACATACTTCAGTTTCTGGAACGTGCTAGTCATATTGGTGTCTGCCAAGCTGAAATAAAGGGGCAGTAGTGATGCCAGATAGCTCACCTGCAAAGTTGTCCGTGTCTTAATCCATGCGTTTGGCGGAAGTATGCAGCTAGCGTTCCAGTCCTCATCTGCAACAGTCTTCTCCAGCTTCCGGACCAGCCAGGTAATATTGACCTTGTCATAAATCTATTACTCAAATACTCTATATTCAATGGTTTTTGGAATACTTACAACGCTGCACACACTATAGATAGGCAGTTAGTGCCCTGCGCACGACTAGGACATGATCACATGACGTCGTGTGGGGCGCGTCTGGCATGCCTGTGGCTGAGCTTCCCGGTATGGTGCTCCAGACTTCCAACACGATCCCGAGCGATCCGCTTGACGGATGTTGATGGTATTGGTACACATTGGGTTGCCTAATCATAAGTAATGCCGATAGTTCTCCAATTGCATGTAAAACACAAGGGACCCACTAGACTGTGTTTGCAAAGCTCGCCATGACTGGACAAGCACCTGTATGCTATAACGGTAGCACATACTCACAATTTCAATTGATGTACAAGCCATTTATGATCAGTAATGAGTTATTTAATCTATTCTAACATGACTTGGCTACTGATACGAGAGATTGTAGACGTAAAAACATGTCAGCATCTATGATATCAACTATCAAGAACTCATCACTGTGTTCATAATCAGGGACCACAAATGCGCCTCAGATGATTGAATGAAGAGGTACTATCTCGTACTGTGTGCATGGATTGAGCTTCAGGCGATAAAACCCAATGTCACAGTCCTTTGAACACTCAACTCCTGTTCTTCCATCCATAGGCATTATCAGTGCCAAAGGATATAATATATCCTTCACAATAGCTGTGAGCCATATATGAGGCATGTGTTTATAAAGGAATAATTGAAGGCTACCATTTGGTGTACTGCTGTCAATCACATTCTTCACCAGGTATGTGAAGACAAATATCAATTGCACAAATATTGGCCGCTCCGTGGTTTTGAGAAGCACATAGTCATACCGCGGCTTTCCATGGAAATCTGGATTGCATCGTAGAAGATCTGTAGCTGTCCTCCACGTTTCATAAGACTCATAGTTGACTTTTAGAAGTCGATATTTCATGACCTGTGTATGTGTGGCATGAGTATTGCTAAATGAATGGATATACAACATACCATATCAGTAGGTAAGACTTTGACCGGATAATTCGCAAACCTGAGCCCTTGAGCTGCCAGGAAACTTCCCAAGAAGCTTCCGAGGTGCTTGTGGAAATTAGCAAATGCGGCGTGAGTGTTAGAAATGTCTCGAAGTGCAGAAATCTCGACAGGTTTCTCCACAGTGCCCAGATGGATATGTGCTGATCCGAATGAAATATTGTCGTTGTCAATATCTTCTTGGATAGGTCCATTCTTCATATAATCGATATATGCATCGTAATCGTCAATCCTTGAGCGTATAAGAGATGCGACTTGATGATTATGGCTTCGAGTGAGAATCTGTGAAACCGAGAATATGTGGAGATGTTGCAGAGGAGCGGCGAAGTTCATACTTGATCAGCAATGTAGTTTGTTTGTTGATATGCCTTTTTTAGTGAGCGATGCATCTTCTCATTAGGCTTCATATTGTATTTTCGAGTAACATCTTTTTCCTTGATGTCTTGAAACGCATGCTGATGTGAATGCGCTTTGGGGAAATTCCAGTTCTTGCTACCTCCCATCTTGCTTGAGTACTCCTAGCAATGCCTTTGTGTAAGATGCTTATTCGGAAAATGGTCCACTTACCTTGATAAGTTTTGAGAAATGCAACAGCTCCTCTTAGCCCTCTGCCAGTCGTCTTGAGGTGTGAACTTCAAACGACAAGTACATATCGAGTATAAGATAGCTACGCAAGCAGTGCAGAGGTAGATACTCAGCAGATCTGGGCCTTGTGCTGAGGATATTATGGGTGGCAAATATAGCAAGCTATGTCAAGTAATTGGCAAGTGTTAAATGCTGAGATCAGGGGGTGCACACCTTTGACATATCCTTGAGCTTTCTGCCATCTGTGAAGTTGATGCCCATGATATTGTCAAAATGGTTAAAGCCTCACCATCATGGGATTTTTGACGCCCTAATCACACATGAATAAGGAATATTTGAGACACCACACACAGACTTACTGATCGTCAACCATGATTGCTGCATCCCATCCAATATTATTGACATGAGCTTTTATTTCTGGCCAAAGATGGTCACCAAATAGCCCGAGACAATATGCATGTAGCCTGTCAAATGACAGAGCTTTGTGTACATCTGTATTGGCAATCTTCCAAAATGAATTCTGACTAGGGAATCAGAGTGTTGTTATTCAACAGAGAAATAGGATTGTGACCTGAATAGAACGAAGTCCATGTTTATTCAGAACTGCCTCTTGCTCAGCCTTGGTTGGTAGTGCCTTAGCAGTTTTTAAAAGCTTTGCAGAGTCAACTGATGTCCTAAGTGGGTGTTCCACACTAACATCAGCAAGCTGTGAGGAAGGTACTAAACATATTGGACAAGGGCATAGTCCATTTGCTCCACAGATCAGAGCCATCAAGCATCTAGAGTTGAGATGAGATTCTGGCAAAGCAGGGTCAATCAAAACCTACTGCTCCTCATAATCCATGGACAGGATCAAAATAAATATCCATATCCATCACAAAATTTCATCAGCACATTTGACATGATATCCAGTTCGTGAATGTTGTGCAACATTATTCATGAATGGCAAGAATCCTGTGTGCCAGACAACTTGTTTGAAGTCTGCGAATGAAGTCTTTCCATCTTCTGCAGAATCATTGTCTACCTAGAAATATAATGAGGATGACCGCATCAACTATGAGATTTACGTACAATTGGTAGCCAGCCAATGACACATCCACCCCCAACACCCTCGCTATTTCGGATTTCGGCTGGAAGATGGGCCACTCGAGCAATAACTGGATATCCCTTCTGGGTTCCAAATGACGACAATCGAGTCTTGTCTGCATAAATAATGATGCCAAATGCAGTTGCTCCCAGAGGAAGCTTAGACTGGAGCAAATTCAGAGTGTCATATAAATGCAAGAAACAATACACACCTAGACTTCCCATAGCCTATCCCCAGTCCATGGCTCATGAATAAATCTTTCCCAGTCAGACTGTTACGGGTCGAATACCCGTTCGTATATTCGAGTCGCGAATATAGATCGTTCTTCTGCACGTAGGCACGTCGCCGTATGCAAGGCAAATACTCGTTAGATGCCTTCGGGTCCTAAGTGAAGTTCTTAGGAGATCGGTTAATATCCAACACGCGTTAGAGGATATAATCTGTTCAAGTGCGAGTCGAATAGAGTATAAGACTCGCCTAAGTCCGAGAAGTCAGTGTGCACTTCGAGGACTTAGTCGTTCGGTTGCTCGAGTGAGAAATACTGAGCGTAGTTTCCTACGTTTAAGAACGAGTATAAGACTTCTTGTTTATACAACAAGGTCGAGCTGAAGAGCCCCGACAGTAAATACATGAGTTTATATACTACGTTAGGTTTTAGGGGTCAAGCCTGTCCCAGATGTCACCGATACCATCTACGCTATAGTGCCAAACGTTTGATAAGTATGTAGTGATATATCCGAGACGATAGATAGGAATGATGGCGGTTGAACGCCATCTATCAGCTAATAAATGATAAACATGAAACGGTGGCAGAGTTGGATCTACCAAAGATGAAACGTGCCCTGTAGACTAGTACAACTGGGGATGCGCCCAGCAGAGTTACGAGTAGCCAGGGGAGTTGGTTGTGCAACAAGTCCCTGTATCGTATTCGCCCAATGGTGAGTTCTGTCAGCGTTCGAAAAATTCAAAATAACCGTAACACAGACCCTGTGTATCAGTAAAGTCTGGTTGGATTCCAATGCCAATGCTGGGACAGGGTAGGGTTCTTTAACAAATCCAGAACCCACTCCCAGACATCCCGTCCATAGACATCAAATTCTCGAGTTTCATTCTTGTAAGGTACAGTAATAGTGTGTTTCTCAAACTGTTGAAAGGATAAGACTCAGTATTGAAGACATTTTAACATAGCCTTACAGGAGTCAATTGATTTGATGCCGCATCCCAGACATCATGGAGTTGTGCTTCACTGGTGAGCGAAAATCTCATGCTTCCTGTAGCAACTGCATTAATCAGCTTTATGAGTGAATCAATTTGGTTGCACTTGAGAGAAGATTTGAGTGCAATTTCTGCAAACTCAAAGTCTGCACGGGTTTGAAATGGCTCCCAAGGTGATTTTGACATTGGTGGACTGGGAGCCTCATTGTCTTCCTGCCCATACTCTTTGAAAGGCTGAACGCGCCGTGGAATGTAGCTGCTTGGGTGGTATTCAGTCATGATATCATCCTCAGTGGGTGACCATATTTTGGATGGTGATGAATGCTCTGCATGAAAGAACAAGTCTTAACGCACAACTCCAGTATGCTTATGTTAACTTTTCCGGTGCGCGTTTCACGTTGTCGCACTCATGCGTTCATCAATTCGCAATGAACAAATTCCAATACATTGAGTACAAATGGCTAAGGTGTGTACATGTCTTTTTTCCGCATAAATACTAGACTACTCCCTATGCATGAACCACCGCCATTACAGCAATTGTGCCAGGTGCCCCCGATTGCGTCCCAAAAAGAGCAGCTAGTACAAGGGGTCATGTAGAAGTAGCGTGCGTGGCACTGCTGGTTTCGGGACGCAATTGGAGGCACATGGCACAATTGCTGTAATGGCGGTGGTTCGTGCATAGGGAGTAGTCTAGTATTTATGTGGAAAAAAGACATGTACACACCTTAGCCGTTTGTACTCAACGTACTGGAATTTGTTCATTGCGAATTGATGAGCGCATGAGTGCGACAACGTGGAATGCGCACCGGAAAAGTGAAAAACTAAGTGGTTCACCTTGCATCGTGGTATCCCTGTTGCTCCCTCCTAAAGAATCTTCGACCACTGGTGTCCCAGTGTCTGCTGGAAAGTTGTATAGCACAAGGGTCATCTTCTAATCAATATTGAATGCAGGAAATATAACTCACCTCCAGTTTTAACACCAAGGCAGGTTGGAGGGGATGCTACAGCACAAGGGGGACGCTTCGGACCTGATTTGACATTCAAAACGCTAGTAGTGAATGGGCATTTACGATAATTGTTGGATAGGCGTACCTTTACTTATTGATGGATCGTCCTCTGAGTCATCCGTAAGCTGAGCGTACTCCTCCCGTATTCTGGCATCCATTCTGCATTTTTTCATATGGCTACCCTGACCCTTAGTCTTGAATACACCATTGCAGATTTTGCAAGTGAATACGTCATAGGATATGCCTAATACCAGCTGGCTGCCCATTGGTTTGTCAGGCATAGTAACGAACGAGACAGTTAACAAGACAGTTAACAAGACAGTCGAGCTCAAGTCTCCAAAAAAAATGCAGTAGCACAGTATGGTGCCGCGCATGATCACGATCACGATCGTGTACCTGTCGCGATCGTATCACCATCGCGTTGTAACCATGTGATCTTTCACCGAGTAATATTGCCAATTGATAAGCTCAGATTGGAATCTCCCACGTGGTACCCACGATTGGAATAATATTATCGTTACTTTACAATCAGCGCTAACCCATTATAGCTGCGTTGCAACCCCGGTTGCAACCGGCCCACGTTGTAACACTCCATGGATTTTTCCGACAAATTGCTGCTAGTGAAGCTGAATTGGTGCAGAATCTACGGAAGCTTTCGCTGTTCTTTCGTCGTGTCTACTTGTATTCAATCCGATTAATACATGTCATTCCTAGCATGCCAGACTCTAGACCAGACTGTAATCTCAAGGTATCCCCATATATGTAGCACAACTAGAACACACACAACATTTTGATCGTGTTGTAGTTGCAATGTGTGGCCGTAGCCGGCATAAATTAACGCTTGCTGTCTAGGGCTTCAGAATGTTTATGTCTTAACGAGACATCAGTGATTGACAAGGTCCATTGAGATTGAGTCAGCGGAAGTGATATAACACAAGATCTACTCTAGCTCAATATCGGCCTCCCGACACCACAGCTACACAGAGCATTGATGCCATCTGTGCACAGAGTGACAGCCTGTGAAGCAACAATGGCCTCATTTTCAGTATTTCCCATGGCATAGATATTAACCACATGGTGTAACATACTGAGTGCCGTCCCCTTTGTGCTCATGCTGCATGCTGTATCAGAAGACTTGCCCAATCCAGCACTTTTCATTGTTGGCACTCCAAAAATGCAAGAATGGACTTTCTACACAGTCTAGTTATGACCATGCATTCAAGCACAAGTCCAAAGGATGTGGACACTGTTGTTTTCGCCACATATGTCATGAATTTTCAGGTTTGATGCTTGATCATATCTCGCCAAGGGTCCCCATCACATATTGACCAACATCCTCAATGCATGCAATGCTTGGAAGTACAAATGCCTGAGCACATGCTTTACATGTACTTGATGTCTTTGTCCTACATCTGGGGTGCAAAATAGTGACTGCATCTTGCCATACAGACAGTCAACTCTCCCTGATGCCCAAAGAACTCCATATGAAAGAGTGCGGTTGTCGTGCTCTATTGCAGCAAGAGCCACCCATCTGCAAGATCCATAATATAATGGGAGCTCGCATGGGAGGCGTCGCGTGTTGCTCGCGTTTTGCGCACATGGACGCCACATTTGTCGCGTGGCATCCATGCATGTCGTCAATCCTGCTCCCATTAGATAGGGTGCCTGCCACCCGCGGAGTTGGCCGGTGGATTCCCACACCCGGCGCCTGCAAGGCACACGCGCTGCTAACTCACATTTCACACACTGTTCCTGCCCTGCACCACGGGGATTCGTGCCCCGTGCCACGGGGATCTGTGCCCCATGCCACGGGGATTCATGCCCCACACCATGGGGATTTGTGGCCCATGCCACAGGGGTTTGTGGCCCATGCCACAGGGATTTGTGTCCCATGTCACAGTGTCACGGATATGCCCAGGGGGCTACTGTACGTCCCTCACTACTGGTTGTATGGGCGGCGCTAGGCGTACGCCGCTCCGCTACTCCTTAGTTACCTCTACGTCACGCTCAGAGTATATAGATCACCTGATCGTTGGTTAGCGCTGTAGGGTAGCGCGCGCCTCAGGTACTGTCACTCATGGTCACATTAGCACATGTAGCGTTACTTGTCATGTGCCCTGTAGATAATGTGCACGGACCATTATTTTAGGGCTGGGCTCGTAGGTACTACGCTCACACATGTATATATACGACAAGATGGTGGCCTTACAGCCCCATCTTTAGGATTCTCGTCATTGAGCGCAAGCTCCTCTCTTACCATTCGGTCTGCGTTGCTTCTGGCCCGGGGCCTTATCTCTGCGTCCTTGTCTGTGAGCCACCGCCGCTATCTCGACGCACGTCAGGGAATGTGCAGTCATCCCATACGCCTCTACGTTCAGCGCTGGTGCGGTGTCTTGTAGGCTCGACTGATGTCGTGTGAGGATCCCCCTGAGTCCAGGGTCGCACAGACTGGTAAGTCTGTGACACACAGGGATTTTTGTAATGTAAATACCCCACACCACGGGGATTTGTACCCCACACCATGGGGATTCATACACGGGGATTCATGGCCCATGCTACGGGGATTTGTGCCCTGCCACGGGGATTATTGTAACATAAATGGCCTGTGCTGTAAATGCCTGCCAAAATATTTCAAAAAATGAAGAACGTTCAGTATTTTTTGACACATGGCATTACACATTATTGCAAGTGAAGTGACGATGAGACTGAGCATCAGCGAGGTGGAGGAGTGGCTGAGCAGGCAGAGACAAGGAACAGAAGAGGGGAATCCACAGGTAAGTTCAAAAAACCCTTGCTTTGTGTGTGAATGGTCTGATTTCCCCCGGTTATCTCAAATAGGCACACATGGATTGGGATATGATATTGAAGTGATTAAAGTATATGTTCGTGGCGAAGCCACGGGTAATTAAGCTAGTCTAAGTACTAAAGGGCCGTGGATTGCGTGGGAACTGCCATGTGCTTTTCCACATGTGCCACGTGCTGTCCGTCGTCCCATAGGGCTCGTGCCACCGACCCGGGAAGTTGGCCAGTGGATTCCCACGCCCAGCGCCTGCAAGGCGCGCATGCCGGTTGCAAAGGTGTTACAAGCGAAGCGACGATGAGGCCGAGTGTCAGTGAGGTGGAGGAGGGCAGAGATAAACAACAACTCCTAAAGTACAATGTGGCGAAGCCACAGGTAATTAAGCTAGTGTTTCTTACCACAGGAGTATACCACGTGCACAACCTGTACAACAACTTCACACTTTGGCTCCAAGAAGGCATCGTTGGAGCTCCACTTGTTGTGGCTTTGTCCAACACAGACACGGTGATTCTGACATCAAGGTTCATATTTCAGTCTAAGTGCTACTTTCTGTGCAACCATTGATATTTACTTGATTGGTATCTGCATGAGTAGTGGGACATTATCCGCCAAGAGAACGGCTCATTCGTAGTCCAGCACAATGCGTCATCACTCTATGCCTATTCGTTTTACAATCATTTCGGTACAGCAGTAGTCGCTGCTGGCACAGAGCACCTCTTCACTATTAGGCAAGTCAGCGATGATGTCACACACCAATTTCAAGTCTTTAGGCACAGTACCTTTTCCGATCATCGAGAGCACCCCTGAGGCTGGAAACCCGATGCCTCAGCTAGAACCAAGCCCTACGCACGTACCACCACGGGCACTAGCTAACAGCATCACCAGCCATGCCTAAGAACCCTAGTCCCAGACCCCACGTCCAGTCCAACATAAAGCCCACAGCAGTCACGTGACCCCGACCAACTACGATGAGCCCAGTAGCACCTAACCAGACCAACCCATTGCTACCTGGACCACACCTCATCAGGTCACGACCATCCAGACTCACGGCTAGGACCCTGTCCACCCAACCAACCGAACCCTATGCCTCCCGTCTCCATGAACCACCGTCGTTACTGGCCAACCCGGTCATTACCGACCAAGGACTCATGCCATTACTGGCACGGACTATGTACTATACAGTCCAAGGCCCATGGGAGGCCTTAAACCCCAGCTACCCTAGTCTACGAGGAACACCGACCTCAGGGCAGCACCTGTACGGCTGAGAACCCTAGCAGTCACAGGACTCTACGTACCGATTTCAGCCGATCATGCTCGATCACCCTACGTCACGCACGGCCCGTACTGGCCAGTCCACAGTCCCGGCAGACATCATCCTTTAGTACCAGCACGTGGGAACCTGGGCCGCCACGTGCCTTCCCCTCAGTACCAGTCCTTGGGAACCTCGGACAGCAGACACCCCGATCATGGACATAGAACCCCGCCATTACCGGCAAACCCCCGATCAACGAGAACCACCGGTCAGGCCTATCACGCTACGTTGCCGTAGTCATCCAGCGCTCCCCTAGCCGTACCAGCGCTCGCGCTCCGATGCCCTTACTGGCCACCACGTAGCACGTAGATTACCTCAGCGCCGAGGTGCCATAACATGTACAAACATATGTAGGAGTATATAAACACCAGACAGTCTTGAGCGAACCTCAGACTTGTCTTGGCCTTTGCCACCTTGAGATGCCCGGACCAGGAAGGCGCTTTCACGCGACCCCCCTTCCCCCGGTGTGTGTCTTGAGATGGTGCTTGTGTCAGATGAGGAGAAGTACAAGTATGTGCAGCTCTAGTCTGTCGTGCTCAAAGTTGATTGCTCATATTGTGGTTGACAGTATAGGCGCCGCCGGGTCGGATGTGCACTGGAATGAGCAAGGTACTTTAGAAGGAGCACCTGTGAGCATTGATATTCAACGGCATAGTCAATCTTCACACGCTTACGGCAGACTATAGTACACAGTGGTTGTAGAGGGATATGAAGACTCTACAGAGACCTTGGATACAGATACGCATATCCAGTGGGGATTCACCCGCATCGCCGATCTGGACGTATATAGCTTGACTGGGTGGTAGCTACATCAAGCGTAACGGTTTTCATCGCTGGCTGACAGGTATTTTGAATTATCGCTGTTCGATTGTATATCTGAATAAAGAGACTCCGATGATATTCATCTATGACTGTTATTGCATGCAGATGTTGAGTCCTTGATAGTGCCATAGTATGTAGATGCGAGTGCACACCGCTCAAGCGCTCATTCGTGATCGTTCCATGTTCCACTATGGCGTCCTCTTGCGATCGTATGAAGAGTCGACGGCCGTTATCTAAGAAAGCCCAGTACGTGCCTGCGGTCGGAACGGGTTAGTGTGGTTTACGCAACCCGAGCTGTGGACAAGGCGTACGATCTCAGCAAAAGCTCTAAACCAGAGTTACGACATATACTGATATGTTCACTCCACCATGCAGCGTATCTGCCTCCGCACGCTATTGCATAAGGATCTTCAGATAATGACGACAAAGCGTTCACTTGATTCTATTCGCACTGTGTTTACAGAGTAGCGATGTTTTTAGCTGACCATCAAACGAGAGATTCAAGGATTCGCTCTTGTATTGATAGTTATTTAGCTGTATAGCTGCTGATATGTCGTAGAAACTGAATAATGCGGGTCGAATGGGAGAAGAACCGAGCACAACGCTAGCACTCACTTCTCTTATGCTTGGCGGCAAGTGGCATTACATGAGAATGCTCGTAGTCGTCAATGGTCTGTCCACTATACGAAACGTACCTTAATGATGAATGAATTCCAGCCGACGTCTAGTACGATCTGACCTGTATGCTGTCAGACGTGGTCGCCTGAGATGGGTGAAGCGCTGCAGCAGGAGAAATCGAGATATTCATATTCTCCTCTTCTCAGAACTAGCAATACGGTAACGAAGGACATTTGCAGAAGTTCAATCTGTCTCTCGCCTGATCATGAAAACAATAGAGCGCTGTTTCCGATTCTCGATTAGCAGACAAGACATGGCGCGCGCTACGGGTATCGCGGATATCAGAATTGGAGCGCCGACAACACCACCAGCCAATCGGTTGCGATCGCCACTTTGTTTCTGGAATAGCGCTCATGCGCCGTATGCATGTGGAATCCGATAAAGTTGCCACAGGCCCAACTCAGTGCTCAGCTTGTCTGAGGCGCACAGTGAACAATCCCGGAGCGCATGCATTTCCCCTTTATCAGGACTCCATGTGAGCTGATGGATACTGGCCAGGCATCGAGTATGACGCAATTTGCGAGCAAATGCTATGATTGGCAATAAAGCTTTGATTTATTGAACGTGCTGCCATATTTTCTGCACTGTTCTCGCAATTTCTGGTTACCTTCGTCGTGCATGACAAGCCAAGTGCCAAGATCGCCTGCTCCGACTCATGGCAGATTGGAGAGATCTGAGCATATTAGAGGCTAGAAGAGGCTCAAGTCTGCGGATCACGGTATACGCATAAGATGGCTAAACATGGTCTAGCCAGCATGTGTAGCCAGCATGTGCTTCTACCGCCGGCGGTGCCATCATGCCAATCCAGATCACTTGAAACGCTATCCCAATTTCGCGGCCTATATGACCCGCCCCCAGGCGTCGCTCGAGGGGGATCCCTACGGCCATCTACGGGTGGACTCCAATCTCCTCAATGTCGAGCTCGACGGTCGCATTTCTTGAGCAGTTTCTTAATGAGGGGTCCGTTTTCTCTGGCTGTTGCCATCACAACCAAGACTGACATCGCGCAACAGCTATATTCAGAACAACTGTTATATGGCAGCTGCTGGTGAGGAAGGCACACGCGTCGCGTTCACTATGCTGCATACTGACTGATCATATAGCCCTTATTCTCTATGAACACGTCATCACATTTGATCTTGAGGCGAATTCGATATGGAAATATCGGATGTCGGGGCCAACATTGATTCTTCTGATCAATCGGTATATGCTCGTACTATCTAGTTTTGCGAACATCTTGAATTCCGTTAACTGGGCTACGACGAGGGTGAGACTGAGCTGTATCTAGCGAGGAGTGGCTACTCATGCTCACAACAGAGGTCATTCGTCCAATGGTGGTCAATGATATGACTGCTGATACCATTCTTATCCCTCAGCTGCGAAGCACTTACTGTGATCTTGGAGATAACGTACATCGTGTCATATTTTATAGCAGCAGGTAGGTCTCATGTTAGGTCCGAATTTTGCTTTAATCACAACGCATTCCTTAGCGTTCACATCGCTCCGTGTCTACGCTATCATCGGACGAAAGTGGAACCTTGCATTACTGGCGCTACTTGCCGGATTGGTTCCTGCAGCTGCCAACCTGGTCGGTGTGTTTGCTTTTCATGCAGCCATCTGCTCATGCGGCCGTCTCAATAGTACTTCTATGCGACCAACTCGTACGCGCAGATGGTCTATGTGGCCGATACTATCGCAGTCTGCTCATACACCAGCAGCATCTCAGCCCAAGTGTTCCAGAGGTAAATCGTAACCTTGTGTTCGTGCGGGTCGATGCTCATGCATCTATAGGAGTATGTATATTGACTCGAGATATTATGTTACGGTTGCATTGATCATCCTCGCTGCAGCCGCCATCGCACTCCGATGCTGCGCTATATTCTCTGATGCCATTGCGATCGCAGTGACATGGTCTCACACATGGTCGTGGAGGAGATCTGCATCTGAAAGCTCGCAAAAGCCGACGTTGACGGCCGTGATGCTCAGGGACGGTAGGTCCAGTGCGGGCTTGGATAATTGAGTTGCTGAGCTTTGCGCGCAGGCTCCGGATACTTCATGTACGCTTTTTGCTAGAGGTCCGCTGTACCTATACCTACCGTCCCGTCTCCAGAGTTCTTGTGATCATCAGCGTGCTGAAGCTGGTGACTGAGACGGAGATTATTCACAATGAGAGGTGGAGCGTGGGTGTTGCGCTCACGACAAGCGGGTTGGACGCGCTGACCTTCTTTATGCACAGCAAGATGGCGATTACATCACGATCTTCCTGCCCTCGTACGTCTACGTTCGACATCACAGCAAACAGCATGCTGACGCCCACTCAGAGTGACAGGAATACTGATATCACGGTTCATGTTCAACCTGCGCCACCAACCCGATGCACAATGGAAGACCAACACCGACTCTGTCCTGCCGTCCGACGTGGATACGCAAAGCAACTACCCGAGCGACACGCACTTCGCGCAGAGTATACAGTTTGCGCCGAAACTGGTGGGCAACATGAGCGCTTCCCTCACATTTGGCGCGTCCGATACCTTGCTTGATGACGACGACGACGAGCTCGAAGACGTTGGATGCAACGAGTCGGTAAGCGTTCCATATCGCCCTTGCTACCGAGCGCGTAAATTCAGAACCGCCGTGCAGGATACGGCGGACACAGAGGAGAAGGGCGGCGATGAGTTGCCCGACGGAGGCGAAAGCGGGCATCTGGAGATTGTGGAGGTTACGAGAATTCCATGAAGAACATTGGAGATGATCAAAGCTCTTCGGTGATGTCAAACACAGGATAACCATGTATGAAAAGCCTTGCAGCAGGTGACGACACAATTTGACGAACTGTTTACGATCGCATTCCGTAACAACGTTCGACACACCTTCCGCGTACATCGAGCATCGGTTGCCAGTGCAGCGCAGAGGCGATTGCGTGCTGAGCTGATGTACGCGAATGCGGTGCAGCAGCATAGTTTCGATCCAGCTAGCATGGCAGAGAACGTCTCGCCAATCGGACAGTCAGCACGCTAGATAATGAGATATATTGTAATCCACTCATGACTCTTCCATGTTTGTATCTAGTGTCAGGTCGAATGCGGTGGTATTAGTGGTGCCTATAACTTACGGGATAACTATAGCATGCCGTGAGATGCGTGAGCCACGGTCCTTGCAGGGCTCTCGGTCCTGTACATCAATCTACGCCTCCTTTTGGTCTACTTCCTGTCGGTCTTCTGGTTCCTTCGGATCTTCAGGGAAAAGGTCCGCGAGGAAGACGGCCCCGTGGCGAGGGTCGACGACGCGCTCCGGGGCGCACTCCCACACAGAGCGGAAGCACTCTCCCCTGTATGAATCGTCGTACCACGGCACAGATGCGAGGAAGGACGGCCGCGGCGCGTAGATCCACGGTAGCCGGTCGGGCTTGGACGAGTCTGTGCGGGGGGAGGGTGAGCGCAACGGACAGGGAGGAGGCAGGGAGTGCACGCACGCTCGTAGCGCCCCTCGCGCAGCGCGGCGAGGTCGACGTCCGCGAAGAAGGGGTGCGCGAGCACCTGCTCGGGCGACATGCGCGTCTCAGGGTCCGCGTCGACCATCTAGATGCGCGCGGGCGCCCGCACGCCCAGGATCAAAACCGGCTCCTCTCCAACTTGCAAATCGCACGCACCTTCTCGATCAGATCGCGCCACAAGGGATCGGCGACGCGCGCGGTGTCGAGCCGGGCCTGCGCCCACTCGTCGAGCGAGTCGTAGTGCGGCGCGTTCGCGGCGCACGCCAGCTCCCAGAAGACGACGCCGAGCGAGTACACGTCGACCGTGTGGCCGTACCAGGCCGTCTCGTCCGCGCACGAGCGCAGCACGTCCGGCGCGAGGTACCCCGGCGTGCCCGCGTACCCGAACGTGCCCGCGTCCGCGCTGCGCACGCCCGCGGGCAGCGCGTGGCCGACGCCAAAGTCGACGAGCACGGCGTGCCCCACCGCGTCGAGCATCGTGTTCCCGAGCTTGATGTCCCGGTGCCACATCCCGACCTTTGTGTGCAGGTCGAGCACGCCCAGCGCCTGTGGACGGTCAGCTAACGCGCGGCAGCGGCAGGCGGCAACGCACCATTTCTGCGCAGTAGATCTTGAGCGCCGCCGCGTCGGGCTCCTTGTCGCAGACGTAGTCGTAGAGCGTCGTGGGGTAATATCGCTGTGCGTGCGTACGCGTGAGCTGCACAACCAGACGGGAGAAATGCAGGCGCACACACCATGACGAGGTAGACCTTTGCGCGGTCGTCCCAGCACGCGAGCAGGTGCGCGAGGAACGGGCTGTCCGCGCCAGAGGTCGCAAGCGGACCCTCTGCGGGCTCACACGCGCCGCGCGCCGCGGCCTCGCCCCCCTTCCGCGCGGGGGGCGCCGACACGCCGCCGACCGCGCGCGCCATCGCGGTGGCCTCCTGCGCTAGCGCGCCCCACGCGTCCGCGTCACCGCCCCACGCGCGCGCGACGAACGCAGCCTTGTCGAGCACCTTGATCGCGACGAGCAGCCCGCTGCGCGCGTCCGCGCCGAGCAGGACCGTGCCAAAGGTGCCCGCGCCGAGCGCGCCGTACACGTCGTACGCCGTGCGCGCGTTGCGGAGGACGAGCAGCGGGCGCGTGTCGCGCGCGAGCCGCGTCCAGACGCGCTCCCAGCCCGCGTCGGCGTCCTCGCAGGCCGCGCGCGGCGAGGAGGACATGGAGGAGCCGGAAGCCCATGCGGCGGTGGAGTTGTAGCCCGGCGGCTCGTCCGTGCCGAAGGCGGGCTGCGTGTCGTCCTCGTCCTGTGTCGGGTCGTGCACCTGCGCGGTGTCGGCCCACCACGCGTTCACGTCTTTGTCCTCCCCATCCGGCGAGCCGACGTCCGTCCCGCTCGAGCCGCCAGCGCTGGAGTCAGAGCCGAAGACGGTGTCCGACCCACCCCCACTTCCGTCCCTCCCTTCGTCCCCCCACCCAGGATCTGCATCCCGCGCGGGGACGCCAGCGGTCCATGCGTCGATCGTGCAGGCGTTGGACGCATCGGTGGAGGTGGGATTGCCCCAGCCGCTGATATCGTAAACACCCCAGGAGCTGTCGTCCGAGGACGGTGAGGGACACGAAGGGGGAGGAGAGCGCTCGAGTGGGGTAGTGGGCTCGGGGGAGGAGGACATGGATGAGGATGCGAGCGGGACCTGGGCGGAGGAGGATGGCGAGGCGTGACCCGTAACTGCATCCGTGTTGAAGAAGAGGGGAGCCGGAATTGAAGGCGATAGGGCGCGAGCGAGGATTTTCAGGAGGAAGGATGGTGCCACAACCGAAGCGGGCCACAGGCGGCTGAGACCCGCCGATGTCACGATCTTGAGGCCAGAGATGGGTCTCGACGACACTGAGTCGGCCCTACGCTCGAGGAATGACTGGATGCCGTTCTGCAGCGAGTGAACCAAAGTGGCCCATCCGAGGATGCACCAGTGTATCGCGCAAGACATGAGAGCGCAGATGATCTGTGCGACCACACCTTGCGCGATGTTGGGAACGATTGGCGATGGGGTAGAGGGTTTCGGTTTCATGATGACAATGAGGGGAGGAGCGAAGCTGAGACGTCGGAAAGTCGAAGGGGGAGTGGCCCAAGAGTCTTAAATAGGGCCTTGGGACTAGGTGGCCCAGATCGGATCATGATCACCGACATTGTGGCCATGGCTGGTGCCATCCATTGACTGCCAGTATAAGGGAGATCGTAAGCAGCCCAAACAACACAAGCTGAAGGACGTGCCTGGGGCGACGAGGACATAACGGGTACTCCCCGATATGCAGACGCCCAGGCTTCAATCGTCGAGCTGGCAATTGAGGACATGACCGCAGAGGAGCAAGGTCCGAGGAGGCTATGGCAGGGCGCGTAGCGAGCCGAATTGCACCGTGCAGCGCTCTCATGACCAGCCCTTCTCACGTTTGCACCCTGAAGGGCAAGTGGGGATCCTGTATAAATTCTTCCTGGATTCTTGCATCCGCTGGTTGCCCCCGCGAGTTTATACCCCTCGAATGCGTAACTCGGGCATCATCCGATGCGCATATACACGCATCTGCATTGGCTCGCTGATTATAGAGCTTCGCAGGCCCTGGTGCATTAGCAGAACCCTCTGCCAGGCCACTTGACTACCTACTGCCTCCCCGTGCGACCTTCCGCGACGCCTCCAGCTTGCTCGCTCCTTCCGTTTCAGAATCGCGCGGATCTACGCAACACCATGCCCTCAGCCCACATAGAGCAGAATGAAAGGTAGGTTAACTGCGCCTGATCATCGTCGGACATCCCGCGCCAGCCGGCGGTCCTCCAGCAGTAGCGCGTGCAGAGACGCACGCATCCATCCATCTTGCGCACGTGATCGCGACGAGCGGCGCAATAAGCGCCGTGATATGGGCGCGTTCGTGATCCTGCCTGCGCGCGCACTGCGATGCGGGGCGTGGCCCTGAATTGCGCAAATTATGAGCCCCGCCGTCGATGCATTGCACATCGGCGCCCCACGGCTAGGCACGCTCCACCTCGCTGTGAGCTACATTATGAGATGTAGCGTCAAGTGACTAGCACATGGCGGCCGGGGAAGGGTTGCTGGTGTGCTTGGAATCAAGTGGCCCCCAGAGTGTGCGGTGCGAACCACCGAGGTGGGGGCTTGGCTTCCTTGCCAGACGAATTCGGAGGCTGTGGGAAGCTTAATGGTGACTGCGTGCGCTGATAGCTGAGCATAGCGCCGGAGGAATGATTGGCATGGTCATGCAAAAGGTCCGAGTTTGGTGCGCAATTGATATTACTCTGTTCGCCTTAGGACGCGGATATAGGTACGGTCTACAGGGATACTGTGCTCCAGGATATGTCGATGCGAATGGTGGGCCACTCACAAAACGTCAGGGTAGCAGTTCATGATTTACGTATGAAGAAGATACAAGCATGCAAGGATTCCGGACCGCATGCACGCTCGAATGTATGGCTTCGGGGCTAAACTGCGAAGTACGCGGCCTTGTTGAAGTCGAAGCACGTCACCGTCCAATCCGGACTTTTCGTCGGCGACATTCTCAATTGCCACTGTCCACGGCCTCAGTTCTCTGCACAATGCTGAGCCTGGCCCAAACGCTAGCGATAATTTCGAGCGACACGATGTCTTCTGTCTTGCTGAAGAAGCCATCTGCTTTACTGAATGCCATTCTACACGGTGCCTCTGTATACTACTAAATAGAAGGTTTCGCCTTCTTCCCCATGGGTGTTTTTTAAGTTTACATCGAACGTGGCGTCGATCCATTTATCTTCTTGAGGATATGCCAATCAAACTACTAGCTTCGTGTTCGTCTGCGCGATCAAGCATCCGGTAATGATGTGTTATACGCAACCAGACATGCCTGTTGCGGGCGGTGTAGGCCATGATTTGTGACGGAAGGCACAGGAACTACACTACAGAGTAAGGTCGCTTCGTAACCGACAACAAAACCGCATCCACGCGCCCCACAACTGAATTTCAAAAGTGGAGCTTATAGGACATACTTGCTCCGAAGCAAACACACCCAGATTGATCAAGAATACATTCTGCTTGCAAACCCCACTTGGACATTTCTGACGCCGTACAAATAAGGTCGTGCGTGGGATCGTGATGAAGATAAGGTCGTGCGCACCTTGGTATACTCCTATCCTCCCATACCGAACCATTGTTCTTGCCAGACACAGTTCCACGTCACACTTTGGATACGAATATCGGCGCTCTTGTGTAAGTTGCCGTTATGACCGCGACCGCTCGGTGTTGATCCTGCCAGCGCTGCATTGATATCACTGTCACAAAAATCATATACATTGACTTGTGAACATCTGAAAAATGGCATTTAGAGTACATTCATGTGAGACATACGCAAATGCTACTTTGGTACTTCAGACCGTGAAGTACGGCTTCGGGCTTCCTGCGAAACTGCAGAGTACACGGCCTTGGATTCGAAGTACGTCACCATCCGATCCGGACTTTTTGTCGGCGACATTCTCAGTTGCGACTGTCCACGGCCTCGGTTCTCTACACAATGCTGAGCCTAGCCCAAACATCAGCAATTGTCACGATGTCCTCTAGCGAGCTGAAGAAGCCATTCATTGGATGCCATCTTACGCTCTGCCTTTGTATTTTGCTGAATAGAAGGTTTCATTTCTCACCTCATGGGTGCTTTAGGCTTACATTAGACACGGCCTCGATCCGTCTATCATCATGAGAGTATGCCAATCAAACAAATTCATTTCAATAAGATTCTATATCGCCTCCGTCTCTGTATGATCAGGAATTAGATAATGATACGTTATACGCTACCGGACATGCCCGTTGCGAGCGATGTAGACCAAGCTTTGTGCGTTCAAAGTCAGAATGCACAGGGCTTGATCTTCAGAACAAGGTCAAGTCATAACCGATAATTATGACTTGATCCATTATGATGGGCCCTCCAACCTAATCATCGAAACTGGAGTCTGTGGAACATATTATCTAGCATTCCGAAACAAACGCATCTAGATTGATCAGGAGCACGTTCTACATGCAAAACCCACTTGGACATGGCTGACGATATACGGTAAACTTGGTGCATGGCATCGTGGTGAAAATGAGGCCGCGCGCACATTTGTATACTCCTATCCTATCACACTCGACCATTGTTCATGACAGATGCACAGCTCCACGTCACACTTTGAATACGAATATCGGTTCTCTTGTGCAAATTGCCGTTACGACCGCGACCGCTGCATTGATATCACTGTAAGAACAAAACACGGGGATCATACACATTGATTTGCTAACGTCTGAACAATGGCATCTCAAACACGTTCGTGTGAGTCATGCGCGAGTGCTACTTTGGTACTTTAAACCATGAAAACCTCCACTTCGTCGCTTTTTTGCATGACATGAAGCTGTATAACAATTCTGAACAGGTTTTGACCTCGCACAAAACGCGTGCTCTATGGCCAACAAATTCGCAGCGGTTATACCTCAAAGCCTACGCCCTCTCCATCCACAGGCGACGCGTGAGAGTCGCCCTGAGGCGAGACATTGGGGTTCGCGTCGTCCGGCCACATGAAACACGCTGCAGGGTCGGCCCACCACCCGTTCCATTGCAGCTTCTTCCCCACAGGTTCATTCTCCTCACCAGAACCATCGAGCGAACCAACTTCTGTCTCGCTCGACGCAGGAGGCTCCGATCGCGAGCGCGAGCTGCAGGCGGTCTCGTCGCCACTCTCGCTCCCGCTCCTGCTTCCGTCCCCTCCACTTGACGCATCCCCATCCTCGTTCGTGTTGCTCAACTCTATCCCAGAGCCGGTGAAATCCACGTTCTCAGTCGCGTTGACGCTCTCGTCCGCGGGCTCGGGCGCAATTTGGGACGGAGAGGAAGAAGGGGGAAGCGTCCACGCGGCGGGGTCTGGCGGGGGGTTGAGCCAGTATGAAACGTCAGGGTCTAGCTCGGGATTGGGCTCGGGGGACGGGAGGGGAGAGGGGACATCAGGGTCGTCCATGGCAAATAGAGTATCTTCCAAACCGAACAGTGCATCATCATCTTCGCTCTCGCCGCCTGCAGCGCCGTGCCAAGCGTAGCTGTTGGCGTCGTCTTGGTTCGGCTGATCCCAAAGGCCATCTGCGCTCATATTTCCAGCGTGCTTGTCTGCTACCTCGATGGACACGCCGCCGTACTCGCCCTCGCTTACACCGTCGCTTGGTGAGCCGAACCACCCGCTCATGTCGATGGGGTAGAGCCAGCAGCGGACGGCCGGATCCTGAGAGTCCCAGTCCCATGGTAGTGACGAGTTGTCGTAGATCTCGCTCTGGTAATCGTCTATTGAGGCTGAAGGTGAGCCTGTGGCCGAGGACAAATGAAGGTTAGGAAAGGAGCATATATAGAAGGGCAAGGCGGACAGACCTGAGGCGTCATCTGAATCCGTGTCAGAGGCCGTGTCCGTGCCTGTGTCTGTGTCCGAACTCTTGTCAAGTCCGAATCCCAGGAAAAGTGGGGTAGTAAGCAGGGGAATCAAAACAAGTCGAAGTAAGAAATCTGTTATGCGTGATGGCGCCACAGTTGTGGCGGGCAGCGGCTTGTTCAGTCCCAAACTGGTCGCAATCCTGGTGCCGGTGCCATAGAGCGGTCCAAGCGCGACCCAGCGGAGGGCCCAGATATACATCACGTATGAGAGAAGGGCGTATGTCGCGCTTTGTGCAATCGTTGCAGCAGAGAGGTTTGCAGGTGACTTTTGGCTGGGCTCTGGGGTCGCCATACTGATAGTGCGCGGAGGAAACAGAGTGAAGCTCAGCTATTTGTAGAGGAGAGAGTGGCCTGGAGGCTTAAATGGACGTGGCCAAGGTCCGGCCAGCAACCAATCCTAGACCGAGCCATCTGCTCATGGCCACAAGTGTGGCCTTGCAATAGCATCATATGATATTCCGGAGTTAATAGAGACATTAGCGAAATTGGTACGTACCGAGTGAGCTAAGACGCATAAAATTGTTTGCAGGATCAACGTCGAGCCGCTGAGACCCAGCCACGGCAATTGCGGCACTGATGTGGCCATTCTGTGAACCTTTGATACAACATTGCTAGCGAATTTCGTCCGCTGCAACGCGGCAGCTGCGCAGCATGTTTACGATATGAGACATATCGTCGTCCGGTGCGATGGCGAGGGTGTCTGGCGGGTCTTCAATGTGAGTCGCACCGACGGAGAATAACATGGCGGCGGGCGCAGCAGCATGGGCGTCTGCAGCCGATCGAGCTGGTTGTATTCGTACTACATCCAATCCTACATCCGCTCTTGAAACCAACTTGCTCGCGATATCTTCTCGCTTTCTTTTGACGAAGCTCGAGCATCGTCTGACCTCACGCGCGCACTGCGACAACGTCAGCGACCCTGAGACCCCTCAATTTGCCCCCGCCTCTTCGAACCCGAACGCTGCAATTTTTTTTCGCTTCCTTCGGGCCTGAAACTGTATACGGACGTATTTTACATGCACCTGGTGCACTGCTACTCGTCCAGACATGCCTACTCGAAGCGTCCGCGACTGCTTCAGAGCATCCGCGCCTTCACGAACTACGCTGCCGTACTAGCTATAGAATCCTCTGCCTATTGCGCTCGCTTTACTCCCTTGTCTTCCAGCTGCTTCCTCGCTGCGCACTCCCTCCGTCGATGACTCAATATTGGGTCCCGAGCTGCTTCGCATTTCGCGTCTCCTTCTTCATTCAGCTCCATTCATGCTTCGTCCCCGCCGCGGGGCTCAGGCTTTGACTCTGACTCGGGAGCCCGCTTCTTCCGCACGATCACGTACGACTCTGCGTCTGGCGGCGCGGCGACCGCCTCCACATCTCCCCCTACGAGTCCTGCATACTCTGGCTCTCTCTGTTTTCGCATTGCGCGGATCTGTGGGAGCTCGTTAGTTGCTGCCTCGCCTAGCTTTCGGCCTCTCTCTGTGACCGGTTCCTTGCGATGATTCCAACTAGACACGAGCGCGACCCCGTGCATGCCTAACAAGGCGGTCACCGTAGAACAGGGAAGGAGGTACGTACCATGTTCAGATCGTGACTAATGAGGCCGTGCCCGCCGACGGGTCCCCAGTAGTTCGTTGCAGAGAGCGTGCCTACGATGCATGTCCCCGCGAGCAGCGTCAGGTAGAACCGGTACTGGCTGTACCACCGCGGTGCTGGGTGCACATTGCGCCAATGTCAGTTACCGACAGCAGGTGAGCATGTTCGGGATACGTACTCCAGCCCGCATTCGTTGCGCGTAGGTCTGCCCACCACATGCACGTGAAGGCAACGAACTGTGCGATCAGCGCCTCAACCGGCTGTAGCGCGAGCGAAGACCATCCGAGCACGACTGGCGTCGCCCCCAGGAAGAGCCGCTTGTACCTAGGACGGGCGTATGGTCAGCACCGCGTGCGTGCCGCGCGACAGATACGCCGCGCACCCCTTGTGGCCTCCATAGCCAGCAAACTCGAAACCCCAATGCAGCGCACCGAGGAAGGAAAGCATTACCGCACCATACGTCATCTGGATGTTCAGCGCGTGGTCAAACATCGTGATCGCCACGCCCGGATCGAGGCGTGATATCATGTCTGCCCGAGCACGCGGAAGATGGTCAGCATGTGGGTTGGCAACGGCAGTGAGCAGGGGAGCACGCACCCATCGCAGCGAGCCCCGCCTGGCGCGCCATGTAGATCGACGCAGCGGTCGTGCCGAGGTACGGCAGCCCACCCGCAAGCCCGAAGGCGATGTACTGCGGCGGCACGGAGTGCGCGACCGCGTTCGTGATCCCTAGCTGCGTTTCGATACATCTCGTCAGCACGGCGGTCGCACCGTCTGTGATCGCTCACGGGCTCGCGCTTGCAAGCGGCGTCGGGTACGTGTAGAGAGCGATACTCACGAACGTGTCCCGCTTCGGATTTGCGGCGACCGCATCCTGGAACCAGTTCGCGCCCGCGATTGCCTTGGCGAGGTCCCCGGCGGAGTGTCCGACCTCCTCGCGTATGTTTTGCGCCGCTTGGCGGAACGTCTGCGAACCAGGCTTGTTCGACACCGAGCTTGCTGCACCGCGGACGATTAGCTGGTTGTGCAAGAGCGGTGCGAGAGACAGAGGAGTGTTCGTGCGCTGAGGCATGATGAGGAGCGGGAGCGCGCGGTGCGTCGATCGGGTGCTGCGCGCATGTAGCGTCCAGAGGGGGCGCGAGAACGCGGTTTGCACGCGCGCGAGCTTGAGCATTGGCGTGTGATGCAGCATGGTGATTTGCCCTCCTCAGTCCTCAGTCCTTAGAACAAGTGAACAGTCTGAGCCTTTGATGCCAGCGAGTCCGACGCGGTACCGTCGTATTTAACGCAACATGCCCCCAGAGTTTGATATGCCCAGTCATCAATGCCCTGTACCTCTACAACCCCATGGCCAGCCATATGCTCCATCTCGTAGTAAGCTGCGATGTAAGGTGTGGCTTTTGGAAATAGGCATGAATAAGAGGATTCCCAGCCCATGGCGGCCGGACACGAGGTTCCGACGTCAAGTGCTCTTTTAGGTTTGTCTTCTGGCAGCTCGCAACGCCGAGATCGTGCTCGGCGACCTTGTCAGTCAATGCGGAGGCCGTCGAAGCAGACGGGAAATGAAGACGCTTGCTGCGTGCGCTGATGGCCGGGATCGATGAGAATCACAGGCACTTGCAGGCAAACGGCTGCGAGATTATGTAGGCACATTTTGTGCTCGCAGAATTGGCTTTAGCAGGGGCTACAAGAGGTATGCACGGAGAATTGATTTGCTGGTGAAGTAGAAATTACGGGGGACCCGGTGACGGAGGTCAAGTGGTGGAAGATAATCTGAAGGCATTCTCGACCATGTCCGAATCTCCGAAGGCTTCGATATCGCAGCTCATGTTCGGCGCCACTTACGAGAAGCCTCTTTACGCAGGGACTGACCATATACAGTTAGCGAAGATCTTCCCCGCATTGTGTCTGCGAGCGGCTTCGGACTTCTCTTCACACTGCCGAAGGTGCAGATCTCGCACAGGTGCTTTATGTTGTATCTGGGTTCTGCGTAGGCCCCTGTTGCTCTTGCACGCACTCCGAGCAGAATTATTGTCTGCTGGAATCGCTCCTGTCCGAGGCTGGTTGTCCATATGTATGGAGGACTACGCTGTTCTGCAGCTCACATGTAAAGGTCAGTGAATGGCATCACCAGGCATCGTCCGATCGATGTGCAACCGACGAGAGATGTTTGTGTATCGTCAATATTAGCCAAGATGCGATCGACGATGTAATTAGGGAAGTATTAGTCCTCGCAGGGTGGTTCATCTCGACTGTACATAGCTAATCAGAAGAGCGTACTCGGTAACAGCAGAGGCGTACGTCAGCAATTCTGACTGCTCGACATCGTAGGATAAGGGTCCCGACCCTTCGTATCCTCGATCACTGGCACACCGATCAATGCACCATCGACATAAGCCCAAAAGGATTGACCCTTTTCCGTCGAAGTGATGATTTTGCGCAAATGAAGGTGCATTGCTTGTGTCACAGATCCTGCGACATAGGTCAAGCCGCTCTACCCCGGCTCGAACTCACGGCTCCTTGACCCCTCTTCTGGTGCATTCGTCATGGACTACTGCACCGGTATGTCACATGACCCTTAGATTAGATAGTAGGTACAGCATTCAGAATCAGATTACCACTGGCCCAGAAGTTTACACATGACCGCTTACATCAGGGCATTACATGTATTGTGCACAGACTACGCCTTTAGGGTGAGTCTGATCTCCTAGTGTAACGATCCATTTTGTATATATATATACCATTACACTGAGGTCTTACAACCTTAGCCAAATCAATCTCTCGACTTGGGGCTCTGCCCCCAGGTTGCTCAATCATCTCTGGCATGCATCACTCGACTATCATCAATGAACCCTCTACTTAGACTCTATCTTACCAGTCTGAGTCACCCTTGTTCCAATCTTATGGACTTGGGCCCAAGGGGCTGCTTGTAGATGACATAACATTCAGTAGTCTGTGTCAATTTGAATCATCTTGATATGACAAATGTATGGTAACCTGATGTAAACCTGAGTCTTTTACTTTGAGCCACTCAACTCCATGATTCACCTTTCCACAGGGGACTCCTGGGATGAGATGTGAGCAAAACTCACATCCTGGCAAATTGACCTAGACAATGACATGCACTATATGCTTGCCAATGATAAGCCGAAAAGTGGAGCTGACATCTTCATCAGGATATAGCTCTGTTGCATCAGCATAGAGTTGGCCATTGGCCCACTGGATCCTGCTCTCTGCACCTTGTTCATCTTTGTGTGCACAAAGCATAATTTGTTATGGATCGAATATCTGTTCAGCTGAAATAACTAAGTCGAGTTACTCACCGTATCAAGTAGTGTACTACTTGTTGTACTCAGCAGAGTCAGAGTGTCAATATACAAGTTGCAGGCTTAATTGCTCAAGCCTTTGAGAACAAGTATAAGATCCTTGTAATTCAACAAGGTCTAGCTGAGGAACTTGACCAGTATTTTCATCAGGTTTTATACTACAATTCTGTAACTGGGGTCATAGTGTCCTTGGTACTGCTACCACTAAGTCCATAAGGCTAGCGTGCTAAGATAACAAATATGCAGTGTTGCGGTTGAGCGCAACAGTGGCTGAAATGTAGAAGTCCTGTGGTTAGACACAAGATATCAGCTAGAACCTGATACATCACAAGACCATGGTCATAGGGTTGTTATACATGAAACAAGGGTCACCGGTTGAGTGGGGATCCCTAGGAATATGTCACGGTTTTATATCGTGACGGGGTGAATGCCCCCTCTCAGCGTCGAGCTAAAGATTTAAAGTATTCAGTCACATGATAGATAGATAGTCACACACTTGGGTAGTAGCAGATAAGATAACCCGTATGTAACGTGATTATAGTACAGCTTATGTAAGCGTTCCAGACCCCTGACGTTTAGGTGCATGCGCACAGGCCATGTCGCTTTAGGGCCAGCTTAGGTCTTGGTAGACAGAGCACTACTCCTGTACTTAAAAGCTAGAAGTTCTGAGGCGTACTCCTCAGACTTCTCAATCTACCTCTGGGGCTTAGGCCCCCTTACTTGCAATTCCCCATCTGCGTGCTCTACCCTTTGACAACTAGCCTGGGAGAACCTCAACCCCGCTGTAGTGCCCTAGGACTACCCTTTGACCAGCCACAAGCATCGTTGGGCCCTCTGGTATCTGAAAGGTGTCACAAGAAAGTGACTACGTAAGTACACCTTTCGTTTCCTAATCTAATCCCCTAGAATACGGGTCCTAAGGCACCCCCTTAAAGCCCTTAAGGCTAGTAGCCACCCGCGCGCCCCTTACCGGACGCGTAGGACGTTAGATACACGGTCATAGGTAGACACGTGATCATAACGCGTAGGCAGGTGACCGCGTAGCGGCACCTGATCTATAATGACTAGCGCCCGGGCTCTACAGCAGTGCCAGGGGGCTCATGAGTTCACAGGGTCTCAGAACCTGGGCCCTGGATATTTAGTATACCTTGCTAGACCCTTATGGCCTAGCAGCTTTGGTTGCTATAGGCCAGGCTTGATGCCAGGCCCTTCCCCAGTCCACGTCCCAGTCCCCCTTAGGCCTGTAGGGCGCACTGACCATGTATTTAGGGTAGGTAGTTACTGGTAGCTACCCCTGACCCCCATGTATAAATACTTAGGCTGGTGGACGCTAGGTCCCCAGCTTTATTCATAATCATCTAGGGCTGAATAAGCCCCTTGCCAGTACTCCTGCGTGATAGCCCACTACTGCTTACCTGGTTACCCCTAGTAAGGTAGCCTCTGCTACAACGACATAGTACGCCCTTGTAGTTCTATCCTTAGTTAAATAGACCAAGGATACAGTTTAGGGTTCCCTCACCCTGTGAGTCGTCTTGTGACAAAAGGTGGCGTGTAGGGGAGTCAGGGTTAGGAGGCTTTAGGGCGTGGGCGGTTGTGGGATGACACAGGTCTGTGTCAGAATAAATGCACAGTAAAGTGGTTGAACGCTAAGTCCCTTCCTCCAGCGAGGTGTCAACAAAGAATATTCAGTAGTCTCTGCACGGACCGTAAAATAATTGATCATCAGGATGTCAGGGCTGAGAGAGTTGTCAGGATTTGGCATGGATGATGGCCATATACCTTCCAGAGAATCAAGGACATCAACTCCATCACTCTTCTTGGTTGTGTTTTGCAATTGTGGAAAGGAAATTGCATCAGAAGTTGACCAGACATGAACCAAAACATGTCTGATCAGCTTCTGCTGGGAACCGGTCCAATGCAGGTGTTGTTAGAGTTAAACCAGCTGAGTACCTGCATGTGGCACCCTTGCACCAGTGCAGTGCATCAGCCCTAGTGCACATGCCATTCATGAGAGAAATACCACTGTAACACCAAACTAAGTGTGAAGGTGGTAGGGTGAGTGTTACGGATTGAATATCCGTTCAGCTGAGTCAAGTTACTCAGCGTATCAAGTAGCGCACTACTTGTCAGACTTGGTAGAGTCAGAGTGTCGATATACAAGCTGCAGGCTTAATTGCTTAAGCCTTTGAGAATGAGTATAAGATCCTTGTAATTCAACAAGGTTGAGCTGAGGAAGTTGACAGGTATTTACACCAGATTATATACTACTCGTTATCCCTGGGGTCATAGTGTCCATGGTATTGCTACCATTAAGTCCATAAGGCTAGCATGATAATAAGACAAATACAAAGCATTGAAGTTGAGCACAACAAGAGCTGAAACATAAAGAATTGGTGGTTAGACACATGATATCAACTAGAACCTGATATGCTGCAGGACTATGGGCATAGGGCTGTTGTACATGAAATGAGGATCACTGGTTGAGTGGGGATCCCTAGAATAGAGCACACAATAAAGTGGTTGAACACTAAGTCTCTCCTCCCAGTGGGGCGTCAGAAAAAGGATATTCGAGTATAGCTGAGCAGACCATGACAGTGAGTGAAACAGGAATAAGGTAGCTGGGGAGAATGCTAACATCCTGGAGGCATTAGAGTTGTGTGGCTGGCATGATGACACAGACTGGCTGTGACATCCACAGCTCAATGTACACACTGACCTCCGATTCCAATAGCCTGAAGGGTTTTGGACATTGGAAATGTGCTTAGAAACAGCAAGAGGATACAAGCAGAGTCAAGTGCAAGTACATCCACCTCTACCTCTAATGCTGATTAATGCTGTTCACCAGCATCCATGAGATGACAGTGAGCCCAATCAGTTGCTTATATATATGCACTGAATGATCATTGTTTGCAGACAGATAACGAGAACCAGCAATGGTATACAGCACATCATGTAATAGAGCTGACAACTGCAAAGGGAAATCACAAATCATGAATACAGCAACCTGCAAAGACAGTGAATTACAAGGCAAAGTAGTGGATACCAAAAATGGTTTGTCCTATGGTCACATGGAAAAGTGGTATCATTCAATTGTTTGCTGCTGAATATGTGGGGTGTTTCATGTACTCTGCATTCTAGAATGCTTGCAATTTCGACATCTGCTGGTTTCTGGTTCTTGTACCATGTGCCATCACAGGGAAGATGGGTGCTACCAGCTGTGCAATGGTAGTATATCATTAGAGATGTGCATGACATAATTCCCAATCACATACCATCATGTCAGCAGGGGTGCAGTCCCACAGGCCTTGCAAAGCAAAGCCCAGGCCTCTTGCCTGTGATCTCAAGGTTTTCACCTCTACCTTCATAGCACATGTAACCGTCGTTTCCTCCCTTAGCCTCTGTTACGGTCCGCACAGAACAGCTGAATATCCTCTGTTGGCGCCTTACTGAAGGAGAGGACTTAGCATTCAACCGCCTTAGCATGCGCTTGTTTTTAGGGATCCCTGCGCAACCAGAGACCCTCGTTTCATGTACAACAACCCTATGACCATGGCTTTGTAATGCATCTGGTTCTAGCTGATATCCTATGTCTAACCACAGGGTTTGTACGTTTCAGCCACTGTTGCGCTCAACCGCAACACTTTGTATTTGTTATCTTAGCATGCTAGCCTTATGGACTTAGTGGTAGCAGTACCAAGGACACTATGACCCCAATTACAGAATTGTAGTATCAAACCTGCTGTAAATACCAGTTGAGTTCCTCAGCTAGACCTTGTTGAATTACAAGGATCTTATACTTGTTCTCAAAGGCTTGAGCAATTAAGCCTGCAACTTGTATATCGACGCTCGACTCTGCCGAGTCCGACAAGCAGTGCGCTGCTCGATACGCTGAGTAACTTGACTTAGTGATTTCAGCTGAACGGATATCCGATCCATAACAGCCTCCTTGACTGCTACGGGTCATATACCCATTTGTATATTCAAGTTGCAAATATAATTTGCTCTTCTGCATGTAGTCCCTTGGACAAGTGCAAGGCAAATATATCTGGATAAGCCTTCAGGGTTCTAAGTCAAAGACTAAGTTCAAGAAGTCAGAGTGCACTTTGAGGACTTAGTCGGTTTCAAGGCTTGGTGAATACTGAGCATAGTTTCCTATATTTGAGAATGAGTATAAGACTTCTTGTTTATACAACAAGGTTGAGCTGAGGAGCCTCGATGCTAAGTACATTGGTTTATATACTACGTTGAGTTTCAGGAGTCCTTGTCCATCCCAGATGTCACCGATACTATCTACATTATAGTATGATACAGTTGTTGGTGATATATCCAAGATAGTGGCAGTTGAACGCCATCTGCCAATCAGTAATCATAAATATGAAACAAGGACAGAGTTGGATCTGTCAAAGTCAAAACACATCTCATACACTATTACAGCTGGCTTTATGCCCAATAGAGTCACAAGTAGCCAGGAGAGTTGGTTGCACAACAAGTCCCTGTATCGTATTCACCCAATGGTGAGTTCTGCCAGCATTTGAAAAATTAAAATAACCGTAACATTGACCATGTGCGCAATATTGAACTTTATCCCAATGCTTGCAATCATCAGCAACACAATATCCTGCAGCTTGATCACAGGGCTCAATCTGCGTGTCATAGTGTTGCCCTTGCACTTATTGCAGCTACTAGCATTCCTGAAGAGTGCCTCTCACACTGCCATCAGGTCCTCTTCCATCACTGCACTCCTCCTCTGACACTTGCCACATTGTTGACCCCAAACCAGCAGAAGGATCACCAGCTGAGGTTATGTTGTTTGGTGTTGATGTCCCAAACAAAGTCCAGCTCATTGCGCTCACATTCCATCAGTTGCACGTTGATGTGGAACACCATGGTGTACCAATGGTTGATACTGAAAACTTACTTCTAGTAGCAGTACCTGAAGTACATGTCCACCAACATCAGTGAGCATGGTGAGTGTATGTGTGATATTATGACAACTTCGAGCACTTACATATCCTGGTTAGACATGATGTACATGAGATGGTATTGTGCACGTACATTCCCCCATCCATCATTGATAACCATGGTGCCCGTCAGGCAGACTCCATCCACTATTTTCATTCCATCTTCAGGCTGGAGAGCAATGCTGGCTTCGATGGCATGATTAGCTATGGCCTTGGAAGCCCTCAACACTGTTTCGTAGCTCCGCATAGTATGGGTGAAGATCTTCGCCTTTCATGATGTTCATGATAGCATCGATACACTTATCAGCCTGCTTGCGGTGCATAATGTATGCTCCCCAATACTGGGAATCGATTGGGTTGATCAGCCCAAAGAGGGTAGTGACGCACGCCAAAAGGTTACTGGGAAGCTCATTGGGCACGGTAACATGTGCTGCTTCCAGACGTGCACCTTGAGATGTTTATCTGCATATTCCTTGACATCCTACGAAGGCAGCAGAATGATTTCCGTTCGTTAAGTGAGTGACGTTGTACGAAATACCCTCTTGTGACTCACCAACAACCCTATCCTCGTCTTTCATATATCATAAAGTGATTGATAGCCATGACAAGATTCCCGGGGCTATAGATTACACAACCTCCGGCCAGGACCTACAGATGGTCATGAACTCATGACATATAACGAGCCACCGCGGACATACCCAGTAATGCATAGGCACACGAAGCATTTTTTCGAGTCTGGGCAAGATGCTAAACATCAAATCCATGATTCCGCACTTCACCTAAACCGAGGCCTGGCCTGAGACACCACTGGCGAGCTCCAGTAGGGCGCTCGCATCATCAGTACCGCCCACTACACGAAGCGTCGGACGATCATCTGTGAAGTTAATGTCAGCAAAGTTTGCGGTTGCGGAAGACGGAAGCGCATCCCAGGTAGAGACCATTTGCTTGTATTCTTTCTCAGTCATGCGCAATTCACTGAGCGACCCCAATGCAGGAGGATTGACTACAAGAGCGCCACGGTGCTCAGCAGCATCCTGTATGCGTGTCAGAGCATTGAATATAAGTATAGCAAGTGAACATTTAGCCTGTCGCAGAGAAACCACATCTAGAGGAGATTTAAAAACGGAATGACCAAGGGATCGTATTTAAGTCTAACGATGAGGAGATTCTGTTGCTGTAATGGGAACCCCACGCGCTTACGATCTGCTGACGTTCAATTGACGTCGTGCTTTATGCTTTGCGAGCGAAGACTTTCTGAGCTTGCGCGTGCGCTGCGGAGGACGTCACTGCTCTGAAGCGCAATATCTCACCGTGCACGTCAGGAAGAATGCGATTCTGATGCCACACACCGCGTCATTGCACCTTTTCACAGCGCGTTGAGGAGCGCCACTTACATTGGTGTGCGCTCGACTAGTCCATTGCACAACAATGTAAGTGGCGCTCCGTTGAGTCTATCTCGGGGCTCGTTCTTCGGTAGATCGGCTCGGCAGGAGTGAGCGATGGAAGAAAACGGCGTAGGGCCACTCGACGCCGTGCATTCGCATGCGGCGGTGCAGGAAGCAGTGCGCGTAGGAGATAGAAGTGAGCGCATGCGCGCGAGGACGTTTGTGATACCTAAGCATAGTATGACCATATGTGGATCAGGATATGTTTCCCGCTGTCTTCTGCAACTTTGTGGATGATGGTGAGAATATGCTGGGTATGTGTGCTTTTCTTCGCCGGGAATATTGGCGTCCACCTTTGCCGCATATTGTGTGCCGTTTGAGCAACCATTGAAGAGTTAGAGGGACATCGATTGCAGGAGAGACACGACTGTCATTTTGTATTACTCACGTGTTGCGGGCGTGACGCGTGACTGTGTACATGCCGTCACGGATGCTATCTACCGAGCGTCTGCTGGCCTTGCGCCGACGACGAGCTGGCCGCTGTCGTCACCGTTTGCGACGATGAAGTCCGTGTTCGCCCTTGTCCCAATCGCCCTACTCGCCGCGCGTAGTGCACTTGCTGTGCCTGCCCCTGATCAGACTATCCTAGGAGCACTCGAGTCCGCCTACGGGGAACTCTCAAGCGGCCTTGCTGACGTTGCTGATGAGCTCAAGCATGCTGCGCACGATGCTCTCGGGAAGTCCAAGACGAGGGTTCACAAGTGGGTCGATATCTTTGGAAGGCAGCGGATCATGCAGAACGGCTTGACCTGTACGTACTCGCCTCGTGCAGTTCACATGCAGCGCACTCACCTCCGCAGACGAGCTGGTATCGAACCCCATGTTCGAGCAGCACCAGCTCCGCATCACTGAGCCCGACCTTTGTGATCCTTCCGTGCAGCAATATTCTGGATATCTGGACATTGCTGAGGACAAGCACCTATTCTTCTGGTTCGACCTAGATCTCCCACACGAGTTCTCCGCACTGACCCCTGTCTAGGTTCTTCGAAGCTCGCGTCAATCCAGAAGATGCTCCTCTCCTCCTCTGGCTCAACGGAGGTCCCGGATGCTCGTCGTCCACCGGCCTGCTATTCGAGCTCGGCCCCTGCTCCATCGCGGACTCCGGCGCCAACGTGACGTACAACAAGCACTCCTGGAATACGCACGCAAACGTCATCTTCCTCGACCAGCCCGTCAACGTCGGCTTCTCGTACGCCAACGACGGCACCTCGGTCAACACCTCCCCCGTCGCCGGCAAGGACGTCTATGCCTTCCTCGAGCTCTTCCTCGGCCGCTTCCCACAGTACGCCAAGGCGCCCTTCCACATTGCCGCAGAGAGCTACGGCGGCACATACGCGCCAAACATCGCGGCTGTTATCCACGCGGAGAACAAGGCGCTTGCGCGTGCCGGCGCGCAGGCGAACGACGCGCTGCTGCACATCAACCTCGCGTCGGTGATGCTTGGCAACGGCTTGACGGACCCGTATGTGCAGGTGACAAGCGTTCCGGACTGGGCGTGCGATGGCCCATACCCTGTCTATGACGACCCTGAAGGTCCCGAATGCCAGGCGATCCGCGCGAAGGTCCCGACGTGCCAGCGTCTCCTCAAGAGCTGCTACGAGTATGAGTCCCGCCTGACGTGCGTGCCTGCGCTGCTATACTGCGACAGCCAGATTATAGGCCCCCTCGTCCGTGCGTGTTTCCGGGAATGATCTCACCATAACGAGGACTCACACCTTGCAGAGCTCGGATACAACCCGTACGACGTGCGGCGCAAGTGCGACAGACAGCGGGACGGCGACTTGTGCTATCCGCAGATGGGCTGGATTGACACTTGGATGAACAAGCCGGCGAACAAGCGTGCGCTCGGCGTCGACCCCACGCTCGAGTTCCAGAGCTGCAACATGCAGGTCAACCAGGCGTTTGTGTTCCAGGGCGACGGCGCGCACAACAGCGCGAAGCTCCTTCCCGAGCTCATCGAGGACGGCGTGCGGCTGCTCGTGTATGCAGGGAACGCGGACATGATGTGCAACTTCATTGTGAGTGACTGCCTGGTCTGTGGGGTGGTCGGTGCACTGACGCGGTGCAGGGCAACGAGCGGTGGGTCGAGCAGCTGGATAGCAGGTTCCAGAAAGAGTTTGCGGCCAAGAAGCCGGTGCCGTGGGTGACTACAGAGTCTGGGCAGCTGGCCGGGACGGTCCGCAGCGCTGGGGGAGGCGGCTACACGGCGGGTAACATTACGTTCGTCGCGGTGCATGAGGCTGGGTGAGTAGTGCGAGTGTGTGCATTGGTCCGATGCTGACGCGGGCTGTTCCTAGGCATATGGTACCGTACGACCAGCCGGAGGCAGCATTGGTACGTTTCAGACTAGTACTTTGGGTGGCCTCATGTTGATGTTGCGCGTAGGACCTGGTAACGAAGTGGCTGTTCGACTTGCCGCTCTCTTTGAACGCGAGCGAGGAGGTTGCTCGTCTACCCTTCGGCGGTTGGTAGGCTGTGGCCGTAGATCCGAGGTACATTGTCTCAATCGGACTTGTTGAACGGAATGACATGGATTGTAGATTGTAATGTTTGTAGAGGTCTATCGAGTGTCGAATAAGATACGACTTTTTATGTTACTCACATGTCCATAACTCAAGCTGCATCGGCAGACGAGCACACACGAGTTTGCCGGGCTCGGCTTGAGTGATGAGTGACGCGCAGAATGCAACCCAACTGTCACTACAAAACGCTCAGCATTCAAATGGGCGTCAGCATTGGTGCGCTTTGACGATGCTCTGCACTGTACACTCCATACTCAGTGCTTGATCCGCATGCAGGGCGGCGCGGCATGGCCTTTGGTCCAGACTAGTCGATATCAGGCGGTAAGGGAAGGAATTTTGCATTGTATTCCTGGGAGACAGTGCGGAGGCCGATATAGCGGAAGGCGCCTCAGAGGTTGTCAGTGGCGTTCTGCATATCATATCGAAACGGCGCTGATTTATGTCCAGAGCAATGAACGAGGTCTGCACGTGGGAAGAAACCCCGCCATCGTTGTCGACAAATGGGTAGTGTATGGTGATATGTGAGTCGGACCTGCATAGGATGCGAGGCCAGAAGCTCACCAGGGTCCATATTTGAACACTCTGTTTAGCGCACTCTGTCATGACTAGTTGATCGCGCAGAATGCAGCGTCCGACTGTCAAACTCGGGCCCTCGGTAGTGCACACGAGGCATCTCACAGAACTATGGTTACATTCAGTCTGCGGCATAGTTGCGGACAGAAGTGCTAACATTGTCAAACAAGACTAACAGTCGCACCACATGTGATTTGTAAGATCCGGATCTGGTGGAGGGACGGCATCTCGGCAAATGTTGAAACTTTCCTGATGTGAGCAGTCATCCCGACGCTCGATCGGATGCATCTCACGATCGAAGTGCTCTTGTCGCGTTCAGAACGTGAAACGCGGCGGTAACGGCCAAAGTCCGCAATCTCAGCACTCACGCGAGAATCGTCATAGTCTCTGAGCAGTTAGTCATTTAATTCCACGCTTGAATATTCCTGCTCAAGGCCGATGCAACTTGCAGTTGAATCACGATGTACAAGCAGTGTGCATGGATATGAACGCCAGCTCTACACACTGTGCGCTACGAGGCACCGCCGGCGGTAGTCGCCCTACCGTCCGGACCGCCGCATGTCAAGCCTCATACACTTTCTAGAGCCAGATGCGAACAACAGCTATTATATCACACGGCCCCTCCTTCTATGTTCTGCGAAGACGGCCTTTCTCTTTGAGGTACGTCGCTTAGCACGAATAGAAGACTCACTCGCATGGACCATCAATTCAGCGGCCACAGCGGGAAGGAGGTCAAGCGCGTGAAATATCTCATGGAAACGTGAATGAAAGCGCGCAATGTAATGAAAGGGGAGACCAGATGAGCACGGAGAACAGCAATCCCGTGTAGGCGCGGTGCCGCCTCTTTGCCCCTCCGGAATGCGCCCAGTGTTGCAGAACTGTGTCATTTGTCTGAGACTGCAGGTGTACGCGTCAGCATTACAGCGATTTGATGCAACGAGTCCGAGACGTACGAATCTGGTCGGGACTCGACCTGATGCTGTGATGCTATAGACTGCGCCACCATGCAGGGATTGTATAAATGCTGCTTGGGCTCGCATATTCGGCCCAACAACAGTACCGACACACTAATCATAGACACGATGACTGCTCGACGCATTCTCTTCAGTCTCGCTACTCTCTTTCTGCCTTATGCCACATTAGCCTCCAGTGGACCGAGAACCGAACTACATATTGTCAATGGCGAGATTGCTCCAGATGGGTTCTATCGTCAGACAGTTCTCGCTAATGGAACGTTCCCTGGACCAATCATCAGTGGTGAAAAGGTAATGCTCCGGTTTACCAAGGGCCATTAGTCCGATTGCTAACCGTGTACAGGGAGATAGGTTCGAGATTGATGTCTACGACCACCTCACGGATAGTACAATGAACAAGACAACGTCCATTGTGAGTAACGACACTCTCACGGAAGCCTTACAACTGATATCTCGGTTCTATCAAAGCACTGGCATGGAATATATCAGCACCATACTAATTGGGCAGACGGTCCTGCATTTGTTACTCAATGCCCAATATCCCCAGGCCATTCCTTTTTACACAACTTCACTGTCCCGGAACAGGCTGGTACGCATCACATTCTGTCCATGGTATCTCTTGCCAGATGATGCGACCAATCTGTCTAGGCACCTTCTGGTATCATAGTCACGAGGGCGTGCAATACTGTGATGGTCTAAGAGGGCCGCTAATCATTTACGATCCGGACGATCCCCATGCACACCTGTACGACGTAGATGACGGTTGGTGGCCAAACAAATACCAGTACATAAACGACCATTGACAATTAGCTCAATTGTTCCGTATTAACAGATAGTACGGTAATCACGCTCGCTGACTGGTATCACAAGCCTGCAATCGAGCTAACTGTCCCTCAGTACGTGCTATGTACCCATTTTACTTCAAAATAGCATATTAACTATATATTTTCATGTACAGATTCTCACAATCAATCCTGATTAATGGTCTTGGGCGTGGAGCTAACGATACCACTTCCCCTCTCTCTGTTATCACGGTTCAGCAAGGCTTGCGGTACGCCTCTTGCGAGCTAGTGATTGTTATGTTGCTGATATTTTTTCAAGCTATCGGATGCGCCTTGTCTCAATCTCATGTGATCCGTATTTCAACTTCACTATTGACGATCACAACATGACTATCATAGAAGCTGATGGATCGAATACTGAACCATTGCCTGGAGTAGACGAGATTCAAATTTTTGCGGCTCAGCGATATTCTTTCATTGTAAGGCATGACCTTTTAGAGAGCGCAATATACTGATAGTGCGTTGAATGCAAGCTTGATGCTAATCAGCCGATCGGCAACTACTGGATTCGGGCTGCACCAGAAGATACAGGAAATCAAAACGACCCTGTTCCTCCACCGGGTCTGGCTATTCTGCGCTATGTTGGGGCACCTGACAAAGAGCCAGAGACAAAGTCATATCCGGCTATCAACTCTCTCGTAGAGACGAGCTTGCATGCGCTGGAGTCCAACGTGGTTCGTATACATTGTCCAAATTCTGAATTCTATACAATGAACTTATCGCTGTCCAACAGCCTGGAAAGCCGTACCCGGGTGGTGCAGATATGAACTTCCCATTGAACTTCTCCTTCGTAGGTGCACTGTGCAATTGCGAGGAAATCGCGTTTAATGTGGAACTTCCTGCAGAATGGCACAAATTTCTTTGTAAACAATGCGAGTTGGGAAAGCCCTCCCGTTCCCGTACTGCTTCAGATCTTGCACGGAGAACATACACCTCAGGAGCTTCTTCCTCATGGCAGCATCATTGAGCTTCCGCGCAATAAAAGCATTGAGATCAACATGCCTGGCGGACTCCTCAATATAACTCATCCTATCCACCTTCATGGGGTAAGTATATCCACAGTGAAGTCTCTATGTTGTTTAATGTGCAGTACAGCACTCGTTCTACGTGGTGAGGAGCGCAGGCAATAGTAGCTACAACTACGAGAATCCGGTCCTACGAGACACGGTCAGCATCGGCAGCTCAACCACTGACAATGTGACAATCCGATTTGATGTACGTGATATGGGACACATCTACGCACCAATTCTATGCTCATAGCACTGCAGACGAATAATCCTGGCCCATGGTTCCTTCACTGCCACATCGACTTCCATCTCGCCGCGGGATTCGCTGTAGTGATGGCCGAGGACATTGCTGGCACTCCCGCTGCTGATAGACCTCCAGGTAAGCAGCTGAGTCATACCATTCCAAAGGACGACTCATGTGAATTCTCTACATAGTTGCTTGGGACGACCTTTGCCCGATCTACAACAAGCTGCCTGTTAGTGACCACTGACCGAGAATAGGCTGAACCCCTCAGCGAACGGATAATCTTTTTCACTCTTTTTTCATACAATGTGGACGCCGCGGAGTTACATTTAGTACACGGTATTGCTCAGACAACAACATGACTGTATACTGTTTACTCATAATACGCTTAGTATCGCCACCAATATAATCCGCGCCGATGTTTGTCCCACGATGGAAGTATACATGTTCCCGATGATGCGTCGGAGTGAGAGTGGTGGTTCTCTTTACAGTGAATCTTGTCTCGCCTTTCCCACACGTTGGTATGGAAGGTCTGATTAGATCACGACTTTCTTGAGATGAGATGACCTCGTCTGAAGAAAACATGTCACGGTATAGGATCTGCCACAATGCGAAGAAATTCAGCTGACATGCCCGAGTTGGCAGCCGGCACAAGATAGCTAGTCCCCAGCCCTTGCACGTGCAGCTAGATAGCTAGTCCCCAGCCCTTGCACGTGCCCCCCCTACCGTTGTTGTCGACCCAGGGTAAGTCCCGCATGGAGACCTACCTGAACTCCCTTAGATACCATCGCATTCGCACCTCCCTACACATGGTCTACCGAACGCATAACCCTATCCGCCCCATCCCAAAAGCCCCGCCTTCCGCCCACTAATGCCGCATTTAGTCGTAGTTACTTGACGCGGGATACAAATGTACTTAAAAAAAAAAAAAAAAGCCCTTGCACGTGGCTGCTGCCGCTCGGGAGAACCCGAGCGGAGTGCGAAAAACACATTGCAGGCGCCACTGGTATAAGGTTTCGGTAGGGCGGGTGTAGGTGACGAGACGGCAACACTGGTGCGTACAGTGTGATGCAGTGTGCATATGCATCCTCACAATTGTACTTACGTGCTACCTGTATCGGGTCTGGTCTTTTTGATAGACTGTTGTAATGTCATCTAAGTAAACTCAAGGGAGTCTGTTCAATCACGACGTTAGCCTATTCACGGATATGCTCAGTGTGGTGCGCATTGTGATGGAGAACACAGTCGTTGACATCATTGACACAAGCGTGTTCTCAAGCAACTACTCAGGGGAATATGACTCGCGTGAAAGCGTATTCCTGATCTGAGGCTACTCAAGGCAACAAAGGCCAAGACGAGTCTGGGGTGCTCCCTGCTCGTCTGGCTGGTATATATGCTCGTAGGCTGTTTGTACATGTTTGGCTACTATACAGTATTACGTAAGCTGATAGACCGTTTAGAGTATGGTAAACCCTATCGTAGGTGTAGAGCCACATCAAGGGTGTCCGGGGTCTGTGTAGGCACGTGTGGGGTGTTCGGGGTCCTTGCACGTGACGCATAGGCGGGCGCTTAGATAAGATAAGGGTCGTTCCTAGTCGCAAGCAAGTTGGAGAAAATCGGCTTGTGACAGTACCCCCTCTTCTAGCTGCGTGTCCCCACGCCCAGCAATCACTTTGTACATAGTTTGGTCAACATGGCACGGGTGGTCTACGGTTTTGGTGCAGATGTGTGGGTGCGCCAGTTGGAGTGTGTTTAAGACCGGGTAGATCCAGTATCCTATCGATTCAGGTATAGTGGATTCTATCGGTGTTCCAACGCGTATTCCGTATTGCATGACCCGTGTTCGTGGATCGCAGAACCAGAAGTTACGAGCGACGAGCTTCTTTTCGTAGGCGTAGAATGGTATACTGCCTTTGACAAGAAGCGTAGTGTCTATGTCGTCGTATATTATGAACTCCTTCGGGTTCTGCCTGAGTCCCATTTCCTGAGCTTTTCGTTCGAAGTCCTCCCACTCTGGATCCCATTTGGTGTCAGAGTGGTCCCAGCCAGTGTTTCTGTTTTTCCACTGGTTGCCTGGGGCGGATGGTCTAGCTTCGAAGAACTTTGTGACCAGCTCTTGGTAATGGTTCAATCCACGTTTTCGTTCCCATGTTTTAGTCCCGTCAGACCACTCGACTTCTAGCTCGATTCGCCCTCGGTCTTCCCTGGATTCGAGGATCCTGAGAGGCCTGCGAACGTCATTGCCTTCCGTCACTTTACTATGGTCCTGATTGGGGAAGGCGGGCGGCGTGTATGGTAGGAGTAAGACCTCGTTGAATACTGGGTATATCCCGCGCATGTCTGCGGGGAGGTCTAGTTCGTATGCTCCATGCCCGACCTTCTTTGTGACCTTGTACGGTCCAAATCGCTTGGAGTCGAGCTTCTTGGTTGGGTGGCCCATGTTTATGTTGCGGCCGTCGACCCAAACCAAGTCGCCTTCAGAGTACGATAGTGGCGATGCCCGTTTCCTATCGTAGTACTCTTTCATGCGTAGTTTAGCTTTCTCCAGGTTCTGTGAAGCGAGTTTGGATATGGTGTGCATGTGTTCGACCCAATCCCGTGCTACCCCCTCTTCTTGTTCCGGCGCCTCTACACCTGTGAAGGGGTGGTATCCGTGCGTAAGGTAAAAGGGACTATATCCCGTGCTACTGTGTACGTGTGTCTTGTACGCAAAGCTTGCCAGCGGGAGTAAGTCCGGCCAGTTCGTATGAGTATCATTAATAAATAACCTAAGGTAGACCTCGAGTTCCTGGTTCATACGTTCCGTTTGCCCGTCTGTCTGTGGGTGGAACGCGGTACTCGGGTTTCCCTGTATGCCTAATCTACGATATACGTCCTTTATAAATTCTGCTACAAATTGAGGTCCTCTGTCGCTAAATACTTTCTTTGGTAGTCCGTGTTGTGTATATACTTTGTCTATAAATATGTTGGCCCATCCTTCGGCCGATAGTTTAGTTGTTGTTGGTACAGCTATATAGTCCTTGGACTTCATATCTACAACTACAATGATGGCGTCGCGACCCTTGGAAGTGGGGAGTCCCGTGATCATGTCAACGGAGATGTTCTCCCAGTTGTGTGCTGGAGTCGGGTTCGGGTTGAGTGGAGCCGCGCGTTTGGATCGGTCCGGCTTAGCGGCCTGGCACTTGATACAAGCTTTGACGTACTGGCGGATGTCTGAACGCATCTTGGGCCACCAGTAGTGTCGATGTATGGCTGTGTACGTGTTTTCGGTGCCAGGGTGTCCCGCTGAGACGGTGTCGTGGAACGAAGAAATGATTTTTCCGATTAATTCTTCGTCTCGAGGGATAATTAACCTCCCCCTCCTATATCGCAGACCGTCCTCGGTCGTTTCCCCTACTTCTACTCCTTCCTTTCCATCGTAGAGAGCGGCTTCCGCTTTGACCCTCTCTTTCACTTCGTCGTGGGTGATACCCTTGACTACAGTGTAGAATGAGGATCGCAGCCTTTCTGCGCTGTCTTGGACGAAGAGGTGTGGCTTCAGGACGACTTGCCCTTCGAGGTGATCCTTGTCGTTTCCGTGATCACTTCTTCGGGAAAGCCCATCGGCCCTTCCATTGGTCTTCCCGGGGATGTGCACGAGTTGTAGGTCGTACTCGGCGAGTTCCGTCATCCACCGGGCTTGTCGCGGATTAATTTTCTGCGGGGTCTTAAAATATTCTAGGTTCTTATGGTCCGTTAGTACTTCTACAGGGTGTTTGCCACCCATTACGAAATGCCGCCATTCATCAAGTGCGCGCATGATGGCGAGGAGTTCTCTGTCGTAGATTTCGTAGTTCCGTTCTGCCGGTAGCATCGTCTTACTCTGGTAGGCGATGGGTTTCCAGACACCGTCCTGTTTCTGCATGAGGCAGGCTCCAGTTGCAAAGTCTGAAGAGTCTGCCTCGATGCGGAAAGGGTCGTCGTCGTTTGGTATCCCCAACACGGGTGCTTCGATAAATATTTTCTTTAACTTATCGAAACACTCTTGTTCCGCCGTACCCCACTGCCAAGGCGTGTCCTTGGTTAGGTTTATCAGTGGGCGTGCTACCGTGGAAAACTTAGGTATAAATCTCCGATAGAAGTTTGCGAATCCAATGAAGGATTGCACTTCCTTCTTGTTCCGAGGTGCGGGCCATTCTGCCACTGCCGCCACCTTCGCGGGATCCATGCGGATTTCCCCGTGAGAGATTATATGTCCTAAGTATTCTACTTCCGACTTCATAAACTCGCATTTCTCTGGTTTACAAGTCAACTTATTTTGACGGAGAACGAGCAGAACCTTGCGCAGGATCTCTTTATGTTCTGCCTCGGTCTCCGTGAAAACAAGTATGTCGTCTAAATATACAATGACCTTTCCAGTCATTATCAGGTCTCGGAAGATGTCGTTCATCAAGGTCTGGAACGTGCCCGGTGCGTTGCACATTCCGAAGAACATCACTAAGGGTTCGTATAATCCCCTGTTAGTGATGAAGGCGGCTTTTTCTTCGTCGCCTTCCTTGATTCTGACGTTCGTGTATCCCCAACGAATGTCCAATTTAGAGAAGTACTTAGCTCGTTTCAACTTGTTGAGCAGCTCCGTGATCAAAGGGAGCGGGTACCGATTCTTCTTGGTCATCTGGTTCAATTTCCGATAGTCCTGAATGGGTCTCAGTTTCCCATCCTTCTTCTTGACGAAGAAGAATGGTGCCCCCCATGGTGACTTGGATGGTCGGATACGCCCAGTCCGTAGCTGTTCTTCTAAGAAGTCGTCTAACGCCTCTTGTTCTCGAGGTGATAGGGCATAGATCTTGCCGGCGTAGGGTTCGGAGTTCGGTAGGAGTTCTATGGCGTGATCCCATGGTCGCCTTTCGGGGAGTTGGTCGAATTCCGTTTCCTTAAACACGTCTTCGAACTCGTGTAAGTACTCGGGTACCACTTCCTCGAAAGTCTTGGCTTCCGTGGTTTTGCCGGTGGCGATGGCGATCTCGGTTGCCTTCGTCGCGCGGACTCGCTCAGCGATGTCGGCCCGGCATTCTTCCCTATTCCGTATCCAAGCGTCAGCAAAGATGTAATATATATGGTCACCGTCCTCGATTTGCTCGTGCTCGCAATCGCAGGTGAAGGTGATTCGGCGTTTCTTCCAGTCGATGGTGGGATTGTGGTCTTCCAACCAATCGAAGCCGAGGAATATGTCTGCCGAGCTCAGCTCGGTGACGTGGAACTTGCGCGTTTCCAAATGCGTGTCGATCTGCATCTGGAGTTCGACATAGTGCGTCATTTTGCCCGCAGCGTTGGTACTTCCGTCAGCGTTGTACAGTTTGACAGGTCGGTCTAGTGGGAGTTGCTCGAGTTTGTGTTCCTCCACATAGGCACGACTGATGACCGATCCCGTTGAACCGGAGTCTATCAGTGCCTTTGTGAAGAGGGCACGTCCGTCAGGGCGGTGGAGGGTGATCGGTACTTCGATCTGCCGTCCCCGTTTTCCCTTCTGGATTACCACTACATTTCCTCTGAGTTTCTCACCAGTAGAGCCGAACCCCTGTGTTCCGCGTCTGGTTTCCCTAATGCTTTTTACTATGCGCGTGTCTGGTGTCATGTTGCATTCGAGTATGAACTGGGCGATTCTGTCCCCATACTCGACCTGATAATCTGTTCCAGTTTGATTATTCAGTATGACTTTTAACCGACCGGTGTAGTCTTCGTCAACTACACCGGCCTCCACGTCGACTCCCTTCAAGGCGAGCCCGGATCGTGGAGCTATGCGGCCGTATACACCGGGTGGCATTCGGATCATTATGCCGGTATCCACGGTGATACGTTTCCCATTGGGTATAACGACTTCCTCCGCAGAGTGAAGATCGTAACCCGCGGCTCCTTCGCTTTTGCGCTCAGGGGGGATTGCCCGCGGGTGGTCTAAGTATATGTCGAGCGTGACAGCCTTCTTCTTGGCTCGTCGACGCCGCACTTTCTTTTCCGTCTTTTTCTGGACTGTAGGCTTAGATGCGTCTGCCATCTGCACATCTGAGTCTACAACCGGGTCTACGTCCATTGGCACATAGTTTACATTAATAGAGGAATTAAGCACGGTTTTATCCTCCCGCCAAGCTCCGGTGGGAGGCTCCTCTGAGGCTGTTACAAACGAATCGTCGGAGCATGTTGAAGCTCCGTCGTCGTCACCAGGCGCCAAGTCTACAGAACGTGGTACAGATATGTAATCGAATATCGGGGCCCCGGTTCCTAGCCCATATAGTCCATCCACCGGTTCGTTACCCTCCGAGGCAGATTCGGAGATAGAGACATTTACTGGTTCCTCGATCTCCAGAACTGAAAATTTATTATTAGAGAGGGGACGTACCTGAGTGAATCCGGCTTCCTTCGCAGCCTCCGGATTTTCCTTGGCCCAAGCGGACACCATTCGCACGAAGTCCTCCTGGGATACTTCCCCAAGGACTTTTTCTGCTGGTGGTGCCTCGACGGCCTGGCGGGTGCGCGCCGGTTGTGAGGGTCCGGCACCGGTGTTCCCTCCACTGGTAGCTGCTCGGGGCTTCCAGTTGGGTTGGTGCCAGACGGGCTTGTTGCAGCCCTTCCCTGGTGCCTCTGCTTGTGTCTTGCTGCAAGAGTGGCACTTCCTCTTGAGCAAGTTGGCCCGTTCTTCCGCGGTGGGCTCCGGCCGCGTGGTTCCCGATGACGATGTTGTCGCCCGACCTTTTCCCTTGTCGGCGACGCCCTTACCCGTGTCTCGACCGTGGCGCAGCTTTTCTTCGTCGCGGAGACGGCGCATTGCGTTGTCTGTCCGGAGGATTGCCTGTTTCCAGGATTCGTAGTCCTCGGGGATCTGGACGTTGTACCCGCGTTGCGCCTTGTCGTTTATCGTGGCGGCGACGAAGGCGGAGTGTACAGCCGTGTAGATCTCTTTCGGAATGGCGGAGGTGATCCAGCGATGAACAATCTGGTTCTCCTTGTCATACTTTGCTTCCGAAAGAAGTCTTTCCAGCTCCTGGAAGTACTCCTCGCCTTTACCGATGGTCATGCTGAGCTTTTCCGCTGCGACCGCCGACTTCTTTTCCAAATCGGGGTCGTCGAACTTCTGGTGGAGTTCCCAGATGAAACGGAGCCAGCTCAGATGCCATTGTCCGTCACGGTAATGTTCCCGCGTGAAAGCCGTTACCCATGCGTCTACCTTCGGTCCCCGTATCAACGAGATGGCCGTGCCGATCTTTTTACTGTCCGTGAAGAGCAGTGGCCGGTTGTCGTCGATGTACAGCTTAAGGCGCATCACCCAGGCGATGAAGTTGTCGCCGGTGAAAGGTTCGGGTTCGCGCACCTTGGACTTGTACCGGGGGTCAGGCTGTGGCTCCGGGAGCATTGAGTACGCGTCCCATTGCGAGCTCGCCGGTTTCTCGGGCCGCCACATAGACGCACGCGTTCCCGGGAGAGGCGCGGCTCTCCAGGTGTTCACATGCGCCGTCCGTGGTGCTACCGACGGAGGGACCGGGGGCTGTGCTGCCATGACCGAGAAGGGGACCTGGGGAGTGAGTACCGGGGGGGTGTAACCGGGCAGGAAAGGATTCGTCTGCCGGGTGCCTGCGTTCGATGCGGGACGGGTCGCCGTGTTCACTGGAGGGGGAGATCCCATGTGGACGGACCTCACCCAATTTTCAACCGGCCGGAATCGTTCTTCCGGAACCGATGGTACTGACCGACGGGGGGCGGAGTGCTGGCTGTGTAGCGAGGCCGCATCTCCTGCCGCGATTGCATCTGCTTGGAGACGTTGTGCCTCCCGCAGGAATCGTGCTCCCATGTCGGCGTTCCACACACCGGTTTGAACCATTGTCGCTGCTACCGTCTGACACCGAAAACCGAAGTCCGCCGAGGTTGGGTTGGGGGGGAACGCCCACTGCATGGCTAGGGGCGAGTCGATGTGGGCGAGAGGACTTGCTCCACGGATCGTGTTCGACTGCTCCCTGGCTAAGTGGAACGCTTCGTCCAGCCGTTCTAACCCAGGACCTTGGTCTTCCACCGACGCTCCGTGTGCGAGTGATCGACCGGGGGAGGCTTGTCCGATCGTTTCGGTGCGTACGGGGGCGACTTCGACGTTGGGGCGAGGGGCGTGGATGCTGTCAGCCACCGAGAGTAGTGCGAAATCCTCGGGGAGGCCGTGCACCTGGTAGTTCACCCATTGGCCTGGTCGAAATGGGTCGATGGGCGGGGGAAGCGGTACGTCAGCCGGGGTGTCGAAAGGGTTGCGCGGGGACCGAGGGTTGCGGATGTAGTCGAGGTCGTGTGGGGCGGCCATTGTATCGTACGAAGCGTGTATGTAGAGAATGTAGAGTCGCGAATGACAGCGCTACCCGCCCACTGTGGATCAGCCTATAGCTGCAATCGGGGTGGTAACTAGAAACTGTCTTTCCACTCTATTCAGAGACCACCTCTTTTCGGAGGTGCGCCAAGAAACGCCGAGGGGTTTTCAGCCCAAGGCCGGCAAGTAATCTCTGCCTCCGAAACCTCGTCCAGCCCCGAAGCTAATTCGGGATACCGGGGGCACGGGATCTAAACCCTTGGGATGGAGGGTCTAAAAAACTATAGTATCGGGCCAAGTGGCCGTATGGTGTGAGCTGTGTCGCGCTCCTTCAGCCGCCTTGTGGGGTGCTGGGTTGTATCGTAGCGGGGGGGCGGTAATGCCCGTATAGTCGGCGCGGTAATGCGCGTAAATAGGTGCCCAGTGCCTCTGTAATCTGCCGTAGGGCCCCTTAACGCCTTTGATTATTTCGCGTCGGGTACACGTCTACTACGGTGGGGATGAAACCCAAAGCCTTTACGCCGTATTGCACGACGGTGGCCCAGTAGCTTAGAAGCAACGGTAGGAGTGGTCCCCTACACGCTGTTCACAAGTGTATGTCCCCCAGAACCCAGTCCCTTGTCCCTGGGATACGGGAGGATAAAAGTTTAAACACCCGAGTCGAAACTCGAGGGCGAAGAAACAGTGCACTTTGCCCCTAGTGCGCCGGGGTTGTTCTGGAATGAACTCAGAACGGGGAGGAGACTCGTCTTATGACACAAGCGTGTTCTCAAGCAACTACTCAGGGGAATATGACTCGCGTGAAAGCGTATTCCTGATCTGAGGCTACTCAAGGCAACAAAGGCCAAGACGAGTCTGGGGTGCTCCCTGCTCGTCTGGCTGGTATATATGCTCGTAGGCTGTTTGTACATGTTTGGCTACTATACAGTATTACGTAAGCTGATAGACCGTTTAGAGTATGGTAAACCCTATCGTAGGTGTAGAGCCACATCAAGGGTGTCCGGGGTCTGTGTAGGCACGTGTGGGGTGTTCGGGGTCCTTGCACGTGACGCATAGGCGGGCGCTTAGATAAGATAAGGGTCGTTCCTAGTCGCAAGCAAGTTGGAGAAAATCGGCTTGTGACAATCATCGTCAAGCTCAGACATTATGTTTTGGAGTTATAAGATGGTACAGTACGTTACAGACATGGCCAGCTAGGCCTCGCGTTTGTGAGCTCATTGAGTGCGACTGCATCGCGCGGTGTAGGCGTTAGTGCTAGCCAAGATTACTATTATGATTGATTATAATTATATCTAATTGTAATAATACTATTAGATACGCAGTCGAGGCGGATCCTACTGGCGTCTATTATGAAGAATTACAATATGTTATATTATGAATACAATATGATACTGGTACTCTATTTAATAGTAACAGTAGGGATGTCATGTGACACAAAGTGAGCTCATGCATGCATTTTTCTATGTAAATTACAGCCATTCCCAATGAGAATGACATGGTGCATCTTTCTGTACCATGAAAAGGAAAAGAAAACAAGAAAACAAAACATTCTGTTGTGGACAATACATGTGGTGCAGGCCATGCTGACTGACAGGTAGTGCTCAGCAGATGCCACTGCCTATCAATAGAGAAGTTTTGCAGCCCTGGAAAGCACCTGTTGGAGAACTGATTGAATGCTCTGTTGACCACAGGAAAAGGAGACGATTGGTGCCTTCCAAACTGTGAACCTTGCTCTCAGCAATCCTGCATACTGATTTCAGTTTTTGTTGATGCTTGATGCAGTCCAGAAAACATGCAATGTGAATTATTTCATTTTATCATAAACTACTGTAATGTGTGCAAAATGCTCCTCTTCTAAGTCAAAATTAGTACAACCAAGCCCATGGGCTCTGAACTCCCATTGCTTTAGTTGAAGATGAACAAATTGACACAGACTTACCAGCCTGTGTGACTGGCCTACTAGGACGGGGGATCCATAACACCTGCAGACCCAAGTGAGGCAAGCAGTGGTGAACAAGGGTGGCGGCATAGGGTTTGTCACGTCTTACCCAAGCCCAAATGTCGATGTACCCAGTCTAGCGAGAGAGAGAGAGAGAGAGAGAGAGAGAGAGAGAGGGTCGGAGCTGTCCATGCCAGCATCATGCAGAGATGGAGAGAAAGGGACTGAAGTCCATTGTCGAGAATCTCAAGGATGGGGAGTAAGCCCCATCCTGATGTACATTATATACATGAGTGACAGTACTACTAGCCTAGCCTTAAAGTACCTGTCTGCGCACAGTAACTAAGGAGGCATGTGACTAGGCTGAGGTGCGCGCTACCCTACAGCGCTAATCTAGTAGATTAGATGGTCTGATAAGGCACGACGAGAGGTAACTATACACTAAAGACTTAGCTCCGCAGCCTAGGAGCACTTCTTCAATACAGTGAGGGATGTCGAGACCCCCCCACAGGGTGTTCTGTGACACAAATCCTATCCCATTTTGCTGTATATTTGTCTCCATGTTTTGTGATATGGCACAGACTCATGCTCGCCACCTCCCTGTACTATTGTGCATCATCTGTGATATACTTGCTATTCTGGATGGCAGTATCTCAGTTGAGCACCTATTCTCTGTTAGTAAATGTACACTTTCCAATGCTTGTTCATTGATGCTGATGCAATCTGCTTCCAATATAATAGTTACAAAGGAATGGATGAAACTAGGGCTAGGCCATGGGATTGGATACCGGGATGGTGTGACAATACACCAATAGATAGTATTAAACACAATTACAATAGTATTATGATACTATTCCATTACAATACAATTACATACCCCGGGCACCAACCAAAGTAATGATACATATCATTATTATCGAGCCCTGTGGCATATTTAATAGTAATTGTCCAGCACTAGTAGGTGTTGGTATCACGGTCACGAGATGGGGTCACCTACACCCGCCCTACGAAACCCACCAGACCTTATACCAGTGGTGCCTGCAATATGTTTTTCGCACTCCGCCCGGACATGTCCGGGCTGCAGGTATAAGCAGGGTTGGGTGGGTCAAGGCTTGACCCCTTGACCCTTGACCTGGGTCAATGACCCAGGTCGAACTGGTTGACCCGGGTCAAGGTGTGATTCTCACGTGATGACAGGCCTACTATTATAGTAGCGACAATACATTTAATGCTATTCTTCCTGTGTGCGAGCGATTAGGGACCAAACACAATGTGTAATTGAATGGAGCCCACTTGTCCAACATCCTCAAATTAATGGCAGAGGCTGATGAGCATGAAGAAGTCTATGCTCAGCTGTCTGCTCCAAATCTGCCAGAGCACTCATCTACTACACCAATTCCGATGCACGAGGGACTACTACTGCGAAATCTATTTCAATATCCTTCAGATACACAGATCTTTCTGCATTTTGGACGAGAGGAAATCAACATCTAGACAGAGAAATGGATTACTCGACTTGCTGAATCTGAACCCTTGATCATCTTGTATCAATCACATATTAATTACATGCCAACTCACACCTCTACACTACGGACATCTGTGTCGTCTACACCCCGCGCGACTTAGCGCTCAAGCCACTCAATTGACCAATCACAATCATCTGTTGAGGTCATGCACAAGTCACGCCTTGACCCCATTGACCCCATTGACCTTTGACCCAGGTCAAACCGGGGTCAAACTGGGTCAAGCCCAACCCTGGGTATAAGGTCTGGAACCGAGACTAGCTACAGTTATATGTTTGCTCTCGCTTGTCCGACCACTAACGTGCTTCTGCAAGTATGTAGTTCAAATAGCTGCGCTATAGTGGCGTGGTTGATTCCGAACGTTCACCCTCATTTCATCATTATTGCATCCGTAGTCCCTACAGTATGCAACTGCTGTGGCTGAAAGGTCATTTGTATATATGTTGCTTTCACTGTGTGGCCCGGAGCGAGGAGCATAGAGCTCGTGGCATTAGCGTGGCGCGATCTCTGTGTGCCATACCGGGCTGAGAACCCATACCGGGCTGAGAACCCACAGAAAAGTCCGAGGGCATCTAATCAGATACAGAATCCCGTGAGACCGCCATGATCAGGCACGGTGCGGATCATGGGCGCTGCTGTCGATTGCATTGACTCAACGCTGATGCATTGATGCCATCAGTGCAGGTATATGCACTGAATATGCAATTCATCCTGCAGCTTACAACTCCTTCGTCATGTCGGTCGTGTTATCCCGATACTCCCCCTGCTTGATTCGCATAAATACTGCCTTTTGGCGACAGAGCTGCTCGACAGGATCTCTTCCAGCGGCATTCACATTCACTTGAACTAGCCCGCGCCACTTCGCTATGTCTTTTCCCCTCGCAGGCAAAGCAGCTCTCGTCACCGGCTCGTCTCGCTCCATTGGTGCAGCCATCGCCCGCCGTCTCGCCGCAGATGGAGCGAATGTCGTTGTAAACTATGTCTCGAACGCCTCAGCCGCGGCGTCCGTCGTCGACGCGATTAACCAGTCTGGTGGCGGACGCGCCATCAGCGTCCAAGCCGATGTTGCCGAAAAGGAGGGCATCCAGCGACTTCTCGATGAGACTCTGCGTGAGTTTGGTCGACTGGACATTCTCGTCCTCAACGCGGCCGTCATGGGCTACGGAACTATTGCGGAGGTGACCGAGGAGGAGTTTGATAGACACTTTAACGTGAATGTCAAAGCACCGTTCCTCACCATCAAGGCCGCCGCGCCTCTCATGAAAGAGGGTGAGCACTCTGCTTTCTCTCGTTTAAGCTACGGGCTAAGCGACGCGCGACGAAGGCGGACGCATTATTCTGTTCGGCACGTCTCTGACACGCAACTCCGTGGTCCCCGCCAACTACCTCTGCTACGTCGCCACCAAGGGCGCCATTGACCAGATGACCCGTGTCCTTGCAAAGGATCTCGGTGCACGCGGTATCACTGTGAACACCATCGCTCCCGGGCCAATTGATACCGACATGTTCCGCGAGGGCAAACCTCAATCGCTCATCGACTTCTTCTCCAACGCCCACCCGCAGAAGCGCATCGGACAGCCAGATGAGGTCAGTACTGTCGTCGCTTTCTTGGCGAGTGACCAGGCGAGCTGGGTGAATGGCCAGATCCTGATGGTGAACGGGGTGAGCTATGGCTACATGTTGCTATCGTATTACAGCTGATCGTGTTGTCGCAGGGATACACGGTTTGAATATGCACCTGTAGACTGCACAATTCTATGAACTGCGAGTGAGGTGACTCCTTCTGTTACTATGCATCAAAGGAGCGACAAGCATGCCCTCACGCAGTTGTGTAGCAGCCGCATTGATAGCTGCTGTGCGAACACCAATTGCGAACCCATTTTCGATCAAATTCTGCCTGGCCGCTGCCGTTTACGACTGAGCGTGAGGATATAGCCGAGTTGGCGTGAGCAGCTGCCTTTCATATCAGCAGGGAAGTGTTAGTCGCGACATTCATAGCTGTCGATATGTTGCCTTCTTTGGCAATGTGTTTCATGGCCGACTAGTTCAGTCGGCTCGATCCCGGCGTTGGCCATATTTTCTTTTTTCGAAATACATTTCAATTTGTGAACAAGCCGGAAGTCCTGCGTTATTTTGTATCTGCGTTATTTCCCCTCTGTAACATGGCATCGTCTTGCACCATTCATCAATTCATTTACATTTGATCTTTATGCTACTCTTATTCCGAGACGTCAAACTGTTTCCGAGCTTCTCAAGTGGCCTCGAGATTGTGTCTACACGGATCGCTACAGGTTGACGCTTTTGCGAATTCTCCCACCTACCTCTACTCCCCTCGAGGGCAGCGAGTGCGCGATGCCGGGGACGATGCACGCGTGCGCGACGCGTCTGCTTAGTCAGAGCGCGTGTGTGGCACCGCGAAATTAGCGCCTGTGTGTCTCTTTCCTGGCTCTGCGTCGGTGCCTGCGGGATCACTCCATTCTGCGGGATCACTCCATTCTCCGGGTTGTAGTGCTGCTTGCCCACTTTGCGACGACAGACCAATGGCAAACAAGAAGACGAAGCAGGCGAAGAAGAGGCAGCAGGCAAAAGCAGCCGCAGGCAACCACGATCCAAGTGAAGGGTCCGTGAATATCTTTTGTTGGCCATCTGTTTTGACCCGTTCAATCCGCTTACCTGCTCAGGTGCGACAGCTCCATGGAGGCCGAGCAACTCAACGAGGAGCAGCCCCCGACGACGCCCTCCCCGGAGATCGACCCCCTCAAGCAGGCAGAGCAGGTCAAGGAGGAGGGCAATGTTGCGTTCAAGGCGCAGCGCTTTGCTGAGGCCATTGAGCTGTATACCCGCGCAGTCGGTGAGCAGCTACTCTACATCGTGTGACTGCCAGGCCCAGCAGCTCGCGCTTTGCAGAGCTGAACCCTTCGGAGCCCACCTACCTCACCAATCGTGCCGCGGCATACATGGCCCTCAAACGCTTCAAACCCGCGCTCGCGGATTGCCAGCAGGCGGCCAACCTTCAGTCTGCGTCGCCCTCGCCGAAAACCCTCATTCGCCTCGCCCGCTGCCAGCTGTCCACAGGCTCAACGGCGCCCGCGCTTTCAACCCTCAGAACTGTCCTATCCATAGAACCGGCGAATTCAGCCGCGCTGCAGCTGCAGAAGAAGGTGCTCGAGCTGGAAGCGCACCTGCGCAACCTTGATAGCGCGAAACAGCGCAAGGACTGGGGAATGGCGCGCCTCGCATTGGACAAGTGTGTGCAGGCGATCGAGGCGGAGGGCGGCGACATTCCAAGTCAATGGCGGTTGAGTCGTGTGGAGCTGGAGCTGGCACGCGGGAACTGGGCTGCGGCGAGCAGCGCAGCTAGGTGCGCGTCACTTTGTGCGACAACTTCTCGTCTCGCGTGACTAATCGCTGTACCATCAGCGACGCTCTCCGAGTAGACCAGAACTCACCGGACGCACTGACGCATCGTGGTCTTGTCTTGTTCCTGACGGCGAAGACGGCGCAGGCCCTGACTCATGTCACGTCCGCGCTGCGGCTAGACCCCGGACACGAACCTGCGCAACGTTTGCGGAAGCGCGTGAAGGATGTCGAGCGGCTGAAGGAAGAGGGGAATGTCGCGTTCCGGTCGGGTCGCCTAGAGGAGGCTGTCGAGAACTACGGCGAAGCCCTGGAGGTGAGCATATCGTCATACTTGTATCAAACTGATCGACGTACGCGCTCGTCTTGCATTGGGTACGTAGCGCATCGGGGACAAAGACGAAGAAGGCAAGGGTGGTCAAATCCGCGCTATCCTGCTGTCTAATCGTGCGACGACGCTCGTGAAGGTACGCACGCAGGTCACATTGTGCAACTACATGCTTAAGTCGGGCACAGCTCGAAAGGCATGAGGATGCCCTTGCTGATATCGAAGAATCGCTACGGCTCTATCCGGCATCCTTCAAGGCATACCGGACGCGTGCACGGATCAACCTACATCTTGAGAAGTACGATCCCGCCGTCGCCGACTTCAAGTCTGCCATCGAGCAGGCCGAAATGGAGGGCAGCGACGCAGACGTGCGCGCGCTGCGGGCTGAGCTGAAGAAGGCCGAGGCGGCGCTGAAACGGAGCAAATCTAAAGATTACTATAAAATCCTGGGTGCGTGAGATCTCGCAAATCTCTGAGCGCGTGCACCGACTTTTGGACAGGCGTGGCGAGAGATTGTAGTGAGGTGGAGATCAAAAAGGCCTACCGGCGAGAGAGCCTCAAGCACCATCCAGACAAGGTGCGTCTCTTCCCCAGTCATTTACGCAATTTGCATTGATTCTGCCAATATGTATCTACGCCACACAGGGCGGTGACGAGGAGAAGTTCAAGCTCGTCGTGGAGGCCCACTCTGTCCTGTCCGATCCTCACCGCCGGGAGCGGTACGACATGGGCGAGGACGAAGATGGCATGGACGCGGGCACGGGAGGAATGCATGGCATGCACGGTATGGATCTTAACGATCTGTTTGCCCAGTTCCACGGTGGAGGCTTTGGAGGCGCTAGCTTTGGCGGTGGCAGTTATGGCGGCGGTGGTTATGGCGGCGGCTTCTCGAGTTTTGGTGGAGGGGCGCGTGGCGGCTTCCCATTCTGAGTCCGCGATTTTATGTGCGCAGTCGGCCGTACCTGTCCCATATATTGGCAACGCATCATTTATGTTCCTTCATTCAAGATGCCAAAGCGTAATGCAAGTACATACGCGACAAACACTCCACCTACGATTTCCCGCTTTCACAGATAACACATGTTACTGTTGGGCTGGAAGAATGAGGTGCAGGCAAAAGCAGATCACTGAAGCGTGCATGCGAAGAGTTGACGAGAAGCTGACGAAAGCCGATCCTCGTTCCGTCCTGGGGAGCTGTCTCAGCCTCGAACGACATCACGTAACTCGGTCCTTTTGGCTGCTCACAATCTCATCATGAACGTCCTTATAACCTCATCGCGCCCTAAACTACATTGAGCCCATTAAAGCAAGCTCCATGAGTCTATGATCTTGAATAAGGCTCCAACCATATAATATACATGTACAAGAAATCGGTAAATATATGGTATATGGTATATACATGGTATATACATGGTATATACATGGTTTACATGGTTTCCGGAGACTATATTTTCAAGAGATCTTGGCGTAGCCACTGTTTCGTACACATAGCTATGGAAATCGTCTCCGCCTTCAATGAGCTACGGGTATCAGCACATAGCTGACGTGAGGAAGAAAACAAACGTTCAACAGCCACGCTGGCAGTGGGAATGCATAGAAAATCACGCGCAATGCGTGAGATTACAGGGAACTCGTGAGCATGAGCCTGATGTATCACACAGTTATTAGACATTATATGACATAAATCAGATCCTACCTTCCACCAAACAAGAGGGTAATAGAGATCCCCCTTCCCACCCTCCCCACTCATCCATCTATCGAGCTCTGAGCGCTCTACAGGTCCGCTCACGGTTTCTGGGACGTCAACAATCTGCGCTAGGGTGTCCAGGAAGCTACCTGATGCAGTACGCATCAATGCTGCAGCAGGGGGCGTATCCGCAGGTTTTGGCGTTGTCTTCTCATACTCCCGGAAGACGTGCTCAAAGAGCGCCGAGGCCCTCATTTTGCGGTCACTTGTAAGGTTGTTGAACCACGTCTGTCTCAGACCGGGATGACAACCTTGTGATTGTGAGTTTATGTATCTATTAACAAGCTGAATATGAATAAAAACGCACTCGTTGCGATCGTGTTGTATTGACAATCCAGAGCTCGAAAATAGTATTCGTTGAGCTTGATGAGACCGGCCTCAGCGGCCTGTGTGACTCGGTTTGTGTTTATGGCATCTTGAAGCGCAAGTCGCATGTGTTCGTAGCTAGGTATAACCCATGGGAGTGTGGGAGTATGTGCGAGTGACATTGTGCGAGTAACATGTGTGAAATGCTGGGAGACATTAGTCTACTAGCCGTTGAATGTAACTATAATGTGGCGCACTGAAAGGAGCTCTGACACATGATTGAGAAGCGTCCAGTCATCATGTGAGAGTGACAAAGCATCCAAATCTTCGCGCTCCATGACCCACGAATTAATCGCCTGAATAAAAATGCAGCCTGTCAGTAATAATGTGACGAGGAAGTGCTGCTGTCACAAGCCGATTTTCTCCAACTAGCTTGCGACTAGGGACAACCCTTATCTTATCTAAGCGCCCGCCTACGCATCACGTGCAAGGACCCCAAACACCCCACACGTGCTTACATAGACCCCAGACACCCTTGTTGTGGCTCTACACCTACGATAGGGTTTACCATACTCCTCTAAACGGTCTACCCGATTACGTAATACTGTATAGTAGCCAAACATGTACAAACAGCCTACGAGCATATATACCAGCCAGACGAGCAGGGAGCACCCCAGACTCGTCTTGGCCTTTTAACACAAGATAACACTTACTTGTAATAGTTGCTTGGTTTGCTGGTTAGGCAGGATAGTTGTAAGAGTTAAGCAGGATACGCGGAGTGGTTAACTCGTAGTATGAATGCAATGAATAGAACTGAGGCAATAGCGCTCAGCAAGGCTAGTATATATACATAATAAATAAGACCCCTAACAGTCTTATTAGGTAATACTAATGTCCGTATTTGTATGTACAAGTCCCCAGGTACCTAAGTACTGAGTAATACGCGATAAATACATATGCCGATCAAAACCGGGATATAGGAAGGCGGCGTAGGCCGCACGAATGGCGTTTTGCGCTCTTGTCATTACAAACACAGGGCGTGACCAAAGCCCGGTCCGCTGACGTTTATAGGCTGACGGCTTCCGGACGGAATGTCCGATTGGCTAGAACTAGACATGTGACTGATGGTAACTACTAGTGATAAGATAAGACCGTCGTTACGGGAGATAACGCGGCCATCATTCGGCACGTATGTAACCGTTAATTTATGAACCGGATAAGCTAGTTATTGGTCTAGAAAGTCGTAGATAATTCGTAGAATTGCCGGAAAAATAGTAAGAGATATAGGGAAACTAGGAGAATTCTTGTGACACCTTTGTTGCCTTGAGTAGCCTCAGACTAGGAATACGCTTTCACGCGAGTAATATTCCCCTGAGTAGTTGCTTGGGATAGCGCTTGTGTCATAAGACGAGTCTCCACCCCGTTCTGAGTTCATTCCAGAACAACCCTGGCGCACTAGGGGTAAAGTGCATTGTTTCTTCGCCCTCGAGTTGACTTCGGTCGATTCGGGTGTTAAACTCTTATCTTCCCGTATCCCAGGGACAAGGGACTGGGTTCTGGGGGACTATACTTGTGAACAGCGTGTAGGGGACCTCTCCTACCGTTGCTTCTAAGCTACTGGGCCACCGTTGTGCAATACGGCGTAAAGGCTTTGGGTTTCATCCCCACCGTAGTAGAAGCGTACCCAACGTGAAATAATCAAAGGCGTTAAGGGGCCCTACGGCAGATTACAGAGGCACTGGGCACCTATTTACGCGTATTACCGTGCCGACTATACGGGCATTACCGCCCCCCCGTTACTATACAACCCAGCGCCCCACAAGGCGGCTGAAGGAGCGCGACCAGCTCACACTATACGGCCACTTGGCCCAAATACGATAGTTTTTAGACCCTCCATCCCAAGGGTTTAGATCCCGTGCCCCCGGTATGCCGAATTAGCTTCGGGGCTGGACGAGGTCTCGGAGGCAGAGATTACTTGCTGGCCTTGGGCTGAAAACCCCTTGGCGTTTCTTGGCGCACCTCCGAAAAGAGGTGGTCTCTGAATAGAGTGGAAAGGCAGTTTCTAGTTACCACCCCGATTGCAGCTATAGGCTGATCCACAGTGGGCGGGTAGCGCTGCTTTTCGCGACTCTACATTCGCACTATAACCTTCTTTACGTACAATGGCCGCCCCACACACCATCGACTACATCCGCGACCCGCGGCCTGAACAACCCCCGACCCCGGCTGACGTCCCGCTCCCCGGCTCCGTCGCAACCAACAACCCGTTCCACCCAGGGCAGTGGGTAAACTACCAGATGCACGGTCTCCCGGACGACTTCGTGCTCCTGTCGGTGGCAGATAGCATCCACGCCCCCTGACCGAACGTTGAGGTCGCCCCGGTATATACAGAAACCATTGGAGAGCATCGCCCCGCTCGCTCACTGGTTCTGGGAGGATTGGTTGAAGACCAAGGTCCCAGTATTGAACGGTTGGACCAGGCATTCCACCTGGCCCAGGAACAGTCAAACACCATCCGAGGGGTGAGTCCCCCGCACATCGACTCGCCCCTAGCCATGCAATGGGCGTTCCCCCCCAACCCGACAACAGCGGACTTTGGTTTTCGATGTCAGACGGTAGCTGCGACAATGGTTCAAACCGGTGTGTGGAACGCCGATATGGGAGCACGATTCCTGCGGGAGGCACAACGTCTCCAGGCAGATGCGATCGCGGCAGGAGATGCGGCCTCATTACACAGCCAGCACTCCGCCCCCCGTCGGTCAGTACCATTGGTTCCGGAAGAACGTTTCCGGCCGGTCGAAAACTGGGTGAGGTCCATCCACATGAGATCTCCCCCTCCGGTGAACTCAGCAACCCGGCCCGCGTCGAACGGCTCCAGGCAGACAAACCCTTTCCTGCCCGGGTACACCCCCCCGGTCCTTACACCTCAGGTCCCCTACTCGGCTATGGCAGCAGCTCCGGTCCCTCCGTCGGCTCCTCCCGCAAACGTGCACGCGAACACCTGGAAAGCCGCGCCTCTTCAGGGAACACGGGCATCGATGTGGCGGCCCGAGAAACCGGCTAGCTCGCAATGGGACGCGTACTCCATGCTCCCAGAGCCACAGCCTGACCCCCGGTACAAGTCTAAGGTGCGCGAACCCGAACCCTTCACCGGCGAGAACTTCATCGCCTGGGTAATGCGCCTCAAACTGTACATCGACGACAACCGGCCGCTGCTCTTCACAGACAGCAAGAAAATCGGCACGGCTATCTCGTTGATACGGGGACCAAAGGTAGACTCGTGGGTAACGGCATTCATGCGGGAACATTACCATGACGGACAATGGCACTTGAGCTGGCTGAGATTCATCTGGGAACTCCACCAGAAGTTCGACGACCCTGACTTGGAAAAGAAGTCGGCGGTCGCAGCCGAAAAGCTTACGATGACCATTGGCAAGGGTGAGGAGTACTTCCAAGCTTGAAAGATTACTTTCGGAGGCAAAATACGACAAGGAGAACCAGATAGTTCATCGCTGGGTCACCGCTGCCATCCCGAAGGAAATCTACACGGCAGTACACTCCGCCTTCGTCGCCGCCACGGTAAACGACAAATCGCAACGGGGATACAATGTCCAGATTCTGGAAGACTACAAATCTTGGAAACAGGCTATCCTCCGTACGGACAATGCGATGTGTCGTCTCCGCGACGAGGAAAAGCTGCGCCACGGTCGTGACACGGGTAAGGGCGTCGCCGACAAAGGAAAGGGTCGGGCGACAACATCGTCATCGGGAACCATGCGGCCTGGGCCCACCGCAGAAGAACGGGCCAACTTGCTCAAGAGGAAGTGCCACTCTTGCAGCAAGACACAAGCAGAGGCACCAGGGAAGGGCTGCAACAAGCCCGTCTGGCACCAACCCAACTGGAAGCCCCGAGCAGCTACCAGTGGAGGGAACACCGGTGCCGGACCCTCACAACCGGCGCGCACCCGCCAGGCCGTCGAAGGCCCACCCGCAGAAAAAGTCCTTGGGGAAGTATCCCAGGAGGACTCCGTGCAAATGGTGGCTGCCTGGGCCAAGGAAAATCCGGAGGCTGCGAAGGAAGCCGGATTCACTCAGGTACGTCCCCTTTCTAATAATAAGTTTTCAGTTCTGGAGATCAAGGAACCAGTAAATGTCTCTATCTCCGACTCTGCCACGGAGGGTAACGAACCGGTGGATGGATTATATGGGCTAGGAACCGGGGCCCCGATATTTGATTATGTATCTGTACCACGTTCAGTAGATTTGGCGCCTGGTGACGACAACGGAGCTTCAACATGCTCCGACAATTTGTTTGTAACAGCCTCAGAGGAGCCTCCCACCGGAGCTTGGCGGGAGGATAAAACTGTGCTTAATTCCTCTATTGTAAACAATGTAAACTATGTGCCAATGGACGTAGACCCGGTTGTGGACCCAGATGTGCAAATGGCAGACGCATCTGGACCCACAGTCCAGAAAAAGACGGAAAAGAAAATGCGGCGGCGACGAGCAAAGAAGAAGGCTGTCACGCTCGACATATACCTAGACCACCCGCGGGCAATCCCCCCTGAGCGCAAAAGCGAAGGTGCCGCGGGTTACGACCTTCACTCTGCGGAGGAAGTCGTTATACGAAACGGGAAGCGTATCACTGTAGACACAGGCATAATGATGTCACAAGAAATCCCGGTTCTAGGGGTTCTCTTACTTGGCTCACCCTTGGCTCACGCTTACCCACAGATATTTGCTAGATTAGATTAGATAGCCGCTCAGTGGAACCGCACGTGCTTAGGTAGATAATCACTTCACTATCTTATCTCTACAGGTCACGTGACGTTGGGAGTAGTCACAGCGTCAGTAGTTATGGGTTACGGTCACAGCGCGCGCACAGACCACACCATTAGGGCAGGTCTTGAGCGGCGGTAGTTACTGTTCCTCATGTATATATACTACGACGTTCTGAGGCTTACACCTCAGAACTATTCTTCTCGACCTTGGGGCGAGTCCCCTGGGAACCACTTCCACTCTGGTGTGCGCCTGCTCAGCGTCGACACCCTCTCTCTCTCTTTATCTCTATGACTGCTAGTCTGGGTGCCTAAGGGGTGTTGTCCCCCTCACTCGCCAGCGGTTCGGTGCGTCCCGACCAGCCCCTGATGCTAGGGAAGGACTACGGCAGTTCGTCCACAAGAGATGTCCTGTTCTCCTCAAGAGGATAGGATTAGGGATTAGGAAGTGGGGGTTTCCCCGCTTTGCGGGTAGTCACGTAACCAGTGGGTTTCCGTGTCAAATGATCCGAATGCCACCCGGTGTATACGGCCGCATAGCTCCACGATCTGGACTCGCCTTGAAGGGAGTCGACGTGGAGGCCGGGGTAGTCGATGAAGACTACACCGGTCGGTTAAAAGTCATACTGAATAATCAGACTGGAACAGATTATTCGGTCGAGTATGGGGACAGAATTGCCCAGTTCATACTCAAATGCAACATGACACCAGACATGCGCATAGTAAAGAGCATTAGGGAAACCAGACGCGGAACACAGGGGTTCGGCTCTACTGGTGAGAAACTCAGAGGAAATGTAGTGGTAATCCAGACGGGGAAACGGGGACGGCAGATCGAAGTACCAATCACCCTCCACCGCCCTGATGGACGTGCCCTCTTCACAAAGGCACTGATAGACTCCGGTTCAACGGGATCGGTCATCAGTCGTGCCTACGTGGAGGAACATAAACTCGAGCAACTCCCACTAGACCGACCCGTCAAGCTGTACAACGCCGACGGAAGTACCAATGCTGCGGGCAAAATGACGCACTATGTCGAACTCCAGATGCAAATCGACACGCACCTAGAGACGCGCAAGTTCCACGTCACCGAGCTGAGCTCGGCCGACATATTCCTTGGCTTTGATTGGTTGGAAGACCACAATCTCACCATTGACTGGAAGAAATGCCGAATCACCTTCACCTGCGACTGCGAACACGAGCAGATCGAGGACGGTGACCATATATATTACATCTTTGCTGACGCTTGGATACGGAACAGAGAGGAATGCCGGGCCGACATCGCTGAGCGAGTCCGCGTGATGAAGGCAACCGAGATCGCCATCACCACCGGAAAAACCACGGAAGCCAAGACTTTCGAGAAGGTGGTCCCCGAGTACTTACACGAATTCGAAGACGTGTTCAAGGAAACGGAATTCGACCAACTCCCCAAAAGACGACCGTGGGATCACGCCATAGAACTCTTACCGAACTCCGAACCCTACGCCGGCAAGATCTATGCCCTATCGCCCCGAGAACAAGAGGCGTTAGACGACTTCCTAGAAGAACAGCTATGGACTGGACGTATACAACCATCCAAGTCACCATGGGGGGCACCATTCTTCTTCGTCAAGAAGAAGAATGGGAAACTGAGACCCATCCAGGACTATCGGAAGCTGAACCAGATGACCAAGAAGAACCGGTACCCGCTCCCTCTGATCACGGAGTTGCTCAACAAGTTGAAACGAGCTAAGTACTTTTCTAAATTGGACATTCGTTGGGGGTACACGAACGTCAGAATCAAAGAAGGCGACGAAGAAAAAGCCACCTTCATCACCAATAGGGGACTATACGAACCTTTAGTGATGTTCTTCGGAATGTGCAACGCACCGGGCACGTTCCAGACTTTGATGAACGACATCTTCCGAGACCTGATCATGACTGGAAAGGTCATTGTATATTTAGACGATATACTTGTTTTCACGGAGACCGAGGCAGAACACAAGGAAATCCTGCGCAAGGTTCTGCTCGTGCTCCGTCAAAATAAGTTGACTTGTAAACCAGAGAAATGCGAGTTTATGAAGTCGGAAGTAGAATACTTAGGACATATAATCTCTCACGGGGAAATCCGTATGGATCCCGCGAAGGTGGCGGCAGTGGCTGAATGGCCCGCACCTCGGAACAAGAAAGAAGTGCAGTCCTTCGTAGGATTCGCAAACTTCTACCGGAGATTTATTCCTAAGTTCTCCACGGTAGCACGCCCACTGATAAACCTAACCAAGGACACGCCTTGGCAGTGGGGTACGGCAGAACAAGAGTGTTTCGATAAGTTAAAGAAAATATTTATCGAAGCACCTGTGTTAGGGATACCAAACGACGATGACCCTTTCCGCATCGAGGCAGACTCTTCAGATTTCGCAACTGGAGCCTGCTTCATGCAGAAACAGGATGGTGTCTGGAAACCCATCACCTACCAGAGTAAGACGATGCTACCGGCAGAACGGAACTACGAGATCTACGACAGAGAACTCCTTGCCATCATGCATGCACTCGATGAATGGCGGCATTTCGTAATGGGTGGCAAACACCCTGTAGAAGTACTAACGGACCATAAGAACCTAGAGTATTTTAAGACCCCACAGAAAATTAATCCGCGACAAGCCCGGTGGATGACGGAACTCGCCGAGTATGACCTACAACCCGTGCACATGCCCGGCAAGACCAATGGAAGGGCCGACGGGCTTTCCCGAAGAAGTGATCACGGCAACGACAAGGATCACCTCGAGGGGCAAATTGTCCTGAAACCACACCTCTTCGTCCAAGATAGCGCAGAAAGGCTGCGATCCTCATTCTATACTGTAGTCAAGGGTATCACCCATGACGAAGTAAAAGAGAGGGTCAAAGCGGAAGCCGCTCTCTACGATGGAAAGGAAGGAGTAGAAGTAGGAGAAACGACCGAGGATGGTCTGCGATATAGGAGGGGGAGGTTAATTATCCCTCGGGACGAAGAACTGATCGGAAAAATCATTTCTTCATTCCACGACACCGTCTCAGCGGGACACCCTGGCACCGAAAACACGTACACAGCTATACACCGACACTACTGGTGGTCCAAGATGCGCTCAGACATCCGCCAGTACGTCAAAGCCTGTATCAAGTGCCAGGCCGCTAAGCCGGACCGATCCAAACGCGCGGCTCCACTCAACCTGAACCCGACTCCAACACACAACTGGGAGAACATTTCCGTAGACATGATCACGGGACTCCCCACTTCTAAGGGTCGCGACGCGATAATTGTAGTAGTAGATATGAAGTCAAAGGACTATATAGCTGTACCAACAACGACTAAACTACCGGCCGAAGGATGGGCCAACATATTCGTAGATAAAGTATATGCACAACACGGACTACCAAAGAAAATATTTAGTGACAGAGGACCACAATTTGTATCAGAATTCATAAAGGACGTATATCGTAGATTAGGCATACAGGGAAACCCGAGTACCGCGTTCCACCCACAGACAGACGGGCAAACGGAACGTATGAACCAGGAACTCGAGGTCTACCTTAGATTATTTATTAACGATACTCATACGAACTGGCCGGACTTACTCCCGCTGGCAAGCTTTGCGTACAAGACACACGTACACAGTAGCATGGGATATAGTCCCTTTTACCTTACGCACGGATACCACCCCTTCACAGGTGTAGAGGCGCCGGAACAAGAAGAGGGGGTAGCACGGGATTGGGTCGAACACATGCACACAATATCCAAACTCGCTTCACAGAACCTGGAGAAAGCTAAGCTACGCATGAAAGAGTACTATGATAGGAAACGGGCATCGCCACTATCATACTCCGAAGGCGACTTGGTCTGGGTCGACGGCCGCAACATAAACATGGGCCACCCAACCAAGAAGCTTGACTCCAAACGGTTTGGACCGTACAAGGTCACGAAGAAGGTCGGGCACGGAGCATACGAACCAGACCTCCCCGCAGACATGCGCGGGGTATACCCAGTATTTAACGAGGTCTTACTCCTACCATACACACCGCCCGCCTTCCCCAATCAGGACCATAGTAAAGTGACGGAAAGCAATGATGCTCGCAGGCCTCTCAGGATCCTCGAATCCAGGGAAGACCGAGAGCGAATCGAGCTGGAAGTCCAGTGGTCTGACGGGACTAAAACATGGGAACGAAAACGTGGATTGAACCATTACCAAGAGCTCATTACAAAATTCTTCGAAGCAAGACCATCCGCCCCAGGTAACCAGTGGAAAAACAGAAACACTGGCTGGGACCACTCTAACACCAAATGGGACCCAGAGTGGGAGGACTTCGAATGAAAAGCTCAGGAAATGGGACTTAGGGAGAACCCGAAGGAGTTCATCATATACGACGACATAGACACTACGCTCCTTGTCAAAGGCAGTATACCATTCTACGCCTACAAAAAGAAGCTTGTCGCTCGAAACTTCTGGTTCTGTGATCCACGAACACGGGTCATGCAATATGGAATACGCGTTGGAACACCGATAGAATCCACTATACCTGAATCAATAGGATACTGGATCTATCCGGTCTTAAACACACTCCAACTGGCGCACCCACACATCTGCACCAAAACCGTAGACCACCCGTGCCATGTTGACCAAACTATGTACAAAGTGATTGCTGGGCGTGGGGACACACAGCTAGAAGAGGTGTTACGGTTATTTTGATTTTTCGAATATCGACAGAACTCACCACTGGGCGAATACGATACAGGGACTTGTTGCGCAACCAACTCCCCTGGCTACTCGTGACTCTACTGGGCGCATCCCCAGTTGTACTAGTCTATAGGGCACATTTCATCTTTGGCAGATCCAACTCTGCCATCGTTTCATGTTCATCGTTTATTAGCTGATAGATGGCGTTCAACCGCCATCATTCCTATCTATCATCTCAGATATATCACTCCATACTTATCAAACGTTTGGGACTATAGCGTAAATAGTATCAGTGGCATCTGGGACAGACTTGACCCCTGAAACCTAGCGTAGTATAAAAACTCATGTACTTACCGTCGAGGCTCTTCAGCTCGACCTTGTTGTATAAACAAGAAGTCTTATACTCGTTCTCAAACGTAGGAAACTACGCTCAGTATTTCTCACTCGAGCAACCGAACGACTAAGTCCTCGAAGTGCACACTGACTTCTCGGACTTAGGCGAGTCTTATATTCTATTCGACTCGCACTTGAACAGATTATATCCTCTAACGCGCATTGGATATTAACCGATCTCCTAAGGACTTCACTTAGGACCCGAAGGCACCTAACGAGTATTTGCCTTGCATACGGCAACGTGCCTACGTGCAGAAGAACGATCTATATTCGCGACTCGAATATACAAACGGGTATTCGACCCGTAACAAGAGGGGGTACTGTCACAAGCCGATTTTCTCCAACTAGCTTGCGACTAGGGACAACCCTTATCTTATCTAAGCGCCCGCCTACGCATCACGTGCAAGGACCCCAAACACCCCACACGTGCTTACATAGACCCCAGACACCCTTGTTGTGGCTCTACACCTACGATAGGGTTTACCATACTCTAAACGGTCTACCCGATTACGTAATACTGTATAGTAGCCAAACATGTACAAACAGCCTACGAGCATATATACCAGCCAGACGAGCAGGGAGCACCCCAGACTCGTCTTGGCCTTTGTTGCCTTGAGTAGCCTCAGACTAGGAATACGCTTTCACGTGAGTAATATTCCCCTGAGTAGTTGCTTGAGATAGCGCTTGTGTCAGCTGCAAACCTTCTTCATTAGGAGGGCACGTTCAATCATAGCATGCGTACAATTCCATCGTGTAACAATGTCTCTAATGGGCATTAGTGTGCTAATATCACGACCACCATCTGGAGTCGATTTTCCGGCATAGTGTTGTTTTGCTAGTGATGTGCCAGGCCCGGCCCGGCTCAAAAGCCCCGGCTTTGGCCCGGCTTTGGACGGCCTTGGCTTTTCAAAACCTCAGGCCGGGCCCCCATTGACGGCCCAGGGCTTGGCCCGGCCCGGCCTGGGGCTTGCCCGGGGCCTGGCACTGTGAGGATGATCATCACTGTAGCCACACAAACTCATAATGTACCTTCTGCAACTATCTTCTGACAAAGCAAAGCTCCAGTATCTTCAATAATTAGTGAATTATAGTGTGGAATCATCATTTCACCGGCACAGTGCTCTGTGGTGCGCCTTCCAAATGGGGCATCGTATAGGCGCCCAAAAGTGAGCGACAGGCTTCAGCACCAAATATTCAATCCATGGGACTATCCTCTTGTTTGAATTTAATAATATAGACATACTTCATTGGAATATGGCATACTGCTACTATATATATCCTTATGTCATAGTTACTAGACATTTTATCCGTTAGAGCTTTCAGGCCGGGGCTCACGGCTTGGTACGGCCCGGCTTGAGACACAAGCCGGGCCCTGGGCCATCTCAAACCGTGGTGTAGGGCCCGGCCTGGCCCGGCCCGGCCTATGGCCCAAAGCCGGGCCTGGCACATCACTATGTTTTGCATGCTTGCGAAACGACGATCGCCGCTGGGGTGAGCTAACGATCTTGCGGACGATCATGCGAAGCTTACAGCATATTAGTAAAAACAAGAAATCCAAGATATAACACACCTTTTGAACAGCTGAGAGGCCTGGCTCAATATGCTCATCAACAACTTCGGCAGGATCAGCCTCACATATCTTCTCATCTCGCTCAGCCGCTCCTTCTGCCTCAAGGTCGATTAACTCTTCGTCGTCCCCGGGATCATAGTGGAAAGGTAGGAACTTGTTAGCAAGATAATAGTCATAGGCATCAGGATCGTCAACGCCGCTGACAGGCCTGCTAAGGATCTTCTGCACAATCAAATTTATGACATGTGCCATGCAACGTATTTGACCATTCTCGGGTGTGAAGTGCACTCCGTATCTTTGGAGAAGTAACGATGCAAGTGTGCGTGCGAGTACATTGTTGGTTGAGGCGTTATCTATTGTGAGAGCTATGAAGTAATTTGCGAGCATCAGCTTTGAGGAATCATGTATCTGATAGGCAAGTCACTCATCTTATCAAGACTGCCACGTTTACTGGCTGAATCCATGAATGCATGTGCAGCTTGCACACCCTGGTGCTCATCATCAGTAAGATTACGGAAGTCCAAGAGTCGTTCAATAAGCTGCCAGTCTTCATCAATAAAGTTTGCGATTGTTCCTGCAAATGTGAAGACCATTTGGGGTGTCGTCCAGGTGTCTGTTGAGTAGGCGATTTTTGACTTGACTGCCTATGCAAGTACTGTGAGTATCTCCAATATCAATCGCTTTTCTAAGGTATGACATACTGCGAGTTCCTTGACAATTGTAGCATGCATCTCGGCAAAAATATGTCCAAGTGTATTCCGCACAGTCGTGTCAGTTGGGAGCTTGAACTGTACCTGAAGGTACTCGAAGAGCCGCTTCAAACTAGATGCCTCTCCAGTCACAAGAGGCAAGTCTTCCTCCAGAATCCATGCAGCGAACAGCTTGTATAACCCCTTCTTTGTTGGCTCAAGTCTAGGGTTCAATTTTCCCTCCTCAAGGTACAGTTCCATCAAACGAACAGATGCTAGAGGTAGTCCTGATATGCCGGACACGCTGCTGGGCACCTGGCAATCTGACATGGGTGTAGGTCCTGATGCCGCTGCCGCTAGTTCATTGGCGTGCATCCTTTTCGTGTGATTGGTCAGGTTGCCTAGGAATGGTCGAGGTCGCTCATCTTCGAAGTTTATGCTGTCAACATTTCGCTCAAATGTGCGTACACTGCAAACTAGTATTAGAGCCAAATATGTGTCTGACTTCAATCACCTCACATGGAGCAATAACGGCACTTAAACGACCATCGTCTACCCTTCTTCGGCTCGGTGATTGCCTTCGGCAGGTGCCAGTGCTGCAGCGTCTCGTTACGCGGACCCCGCGTGCTTGTTCGGTGCTGTTCCTCTTTCTTTACCTTGCGCAGTGCGGTTCTCCCATCTGACTGCTCTCCTGCATCCTGAACCATGGCTTGACGACCCATCTGCTTGATTTTCTTCATTGGCCGCTTTGGGCGTTTATACTTCCCTTTAGAGTTCTTCTTTGACTTGTCAGCTGCCAGCTTGCTCTGTCATTAGCCCTGCGATATCTACTGAACGCCGCTTAGCATGTACCTTGGCCTTCGGTATGATTATAGGTGATGTGAGATCTTCTGTCTTCTCGCCACTGATCTCAACATCACTGGTGGGACTTGCTGATCCGTCACTATATTCTGAAGGGCTGGATGATCCCACAGCATAGCGCTTCCGACAACTGATTTTCAGGCAGGATAAACATAGGTCATTGCTTGATATCCCATACAGATCATCACATACCCCTACAGAACTCTCATCATCACTCGGAATGAGTTCTAAACCATCCTTGTCTAGCTCATAGGCAGATATAGGGGATACCGAACGTTCTGTGCTGCTACCGCCCCTGTAGGACTTGTCTTTCTTGCTGTCTCCCGGTAAGTCTAGTCTTAAGCATCATAGTAACCATATTTGTCGTGAACGCACCGCTGAACACCAGGGACGCCGTTACACCCATCAAACTGTGCGCTGGTCTGGTAGGTGCTGTTTGCATGTGCTTTGTGTGTCCACCGCGCATACTCTGCTCTGGTGCCATCCTGACTGACACCTCAAGCTTTTCGGAAGAGATAGGAGAGACATCCGATTGCTCTGTAGCTCCTTGGTCGCCATCTGTGGGATCACCGCTTATTCCACTAGGGTGGAGACATGCACGGTGAGTTCTGGCCACTAAATATGCAACAGGTACTGACCATAGGACCTTTAGCTCATCTCGTAACCTCTCTAGCTTGACAGCCATCGGGGCAAAAAAACTCGCGCATCGTGCCCAGGTTCTCTTGAACCGTGCGGTTGAGGTAAGCCACTACCATAACCATCCCATATCGCCCTCGTCGTATGTGCTTAAGACGACCATCTTCATTGCGGCAATCTTCTCCAAATAGTATATCAAAACGGTGATTGAATGTTCCCCAGTGTGAGTCGCCTGTCACCGTAGTCATGACGTGGTGTAACTGATCTCGTTTTGCGCCTTCTTTGATAGAAGACGGCAGCTGCTTGCTGAGGAAAGCTATGTCTTCAACAAGCTGTATGATGATTGTCTGAGAGTTTTCAAGTGCTGACATCGTGCAGTCTGTCGAGACACGGGGGAGGCTGACCAGTTCGAGGAAGGCCAACTAGCCTCACTCGAGGATGTAATGTACATTTCATTAATGAGAGTTAGTAACATCTTGTAGCTATATTGCGTGATAATTGAAAGCGTGTGAATTATGTCTTAATATCTTTGCGTCTGTGCGGCTGCTAGAATGTCAAACAGCCTCATGTCAACGCTATGCTGTTTGAACTCTAACATTCATGATTTAGGCAGATATACCTCACAGAACGTCAACTGTAGGTCTAATGGGCATATATGAATGCATTGGCAACAACCATATACCATGTATATACCATGTATATACCATGTACAGGACCGCATGTAATTACATGTATATAGTATATATATAAAACCATGTATACATGGTATATACATTATATGGTTGGAGCCTTACCATGAATCAATGTTGCCATGAATCAACGTTGATTAGTGATGTGCCAGGCCCGGCTTTGGGCCATGAGCCGGGCCAGGCCAAGCCCTACTTAGGCCGGGCCAAGCCGGGCCTTACACCACGGCTTGAGACGGCCCAGGGCCCAGCTTGTGTCTCAGGCCGAGCCGGGCCAAGCCGTGGGCCCCCAGCCTGAAAGCTCTGATGGATAAAATGTCTAAATGATAGCAGTATGCTGGATTCCAATATTATACCTCCATATTATTCAATTTAAGCTATGGGATAGGTCCCATGGGTTGGATCCTCGGTGTAGAAGCCTGTCGCACACCTGTGGGCGCCTATACGATACCCCATTTGGTACGCGTGCCACAGAACGCCGTGCCGATGAAAGGTTTTTTGCACTATAGTTCACTAATTATTGAAGATATCAAAGCTCTGTTTTGTCAGGGAATAGTTGGGAAAAGTATATCATAAACTTATGAGGCTACAGTAATAATAATCCCCACAGTGCCTGACACAGACTAGACTGTGGGACTCACACTATAACCTAATAAGCGACTTGAAGGAGTTGCTGAAGGTTGGTGAGGAGGCTAGTGGGCGCAAGCAGAGATGATATGTAACTGTGCGAATGCAGAGAACAAATCTAAGGCTTATCCGCAGTGATAGCCCTACTTATATACATGCTTTGTTTGGTTACCGGTAAGGGAGCCAAACATGAAGGTGGTCTGTGCGCAGACATAACTAATATGGTTAAGTCATAAACTACAATAGACCATGTGCGCCGGTAATGGCCGCACCAGTAAGATCGTTTGTTTGGACCGTAGGTCCGTGTTGTGGAAGTGGCGTTGCTACGTTAGTAAGCCATGCACGTGATAACTATATACCGGTATCGGGATATGAGTAATCGTAAGGGCATTGGCATGTGATAACGAGCGGGCCGCTTATCCAAGTGTACTGACATAGCCCGATATCGGGATATGAGTAAGGCGCGTGACACCGGAGGTTAGTCCGCTGAGTCATTGACGCGTACAAACGTGTTATGTACGTGTTGTTATGACAGGTGGACGTATACCGCGTTGTGTACGTGTTGTTTGTTTGCGTGTACGTGTAGACGAGCGCTTGGCAGCGTAAATGTCTACAAGGTCGTAGAAATACCAGATAAATAGGTAAAAATACGGGAAAAATAGTGGCATGTCCCAAATCTGTGACATTACCCCCTCTTCAGGTTTCATTGTCCCTAATGGAACGATTACTTTCCTGTGGAGCCGAATCCACCAGTACCGCGCTCGGATTTAATCTTTTCAAAGTAAGATTTTCCGTGTAGCGTAATATGCGGGTCCTTTGCAACTTCGCAGATTAGCTGGGCAATCTTATCGCCGGCCCGAATATCGATAGATATGTCGGAGTGATTCCGGAGAATGATGATTACTTCGCCTTGATAATCGTGGTCGATAACGCCACCCATTACGTCTATGCCTTTGCGTGCGAGACTAGAGCGGGGGGCGATACGGCCGTAAGTGCCGAAAGGTACCTGGATTTTCAGTTTGGTATTGTATTCTGTCTGCCCGTGAGCTGGCAGAACATCGCCAGTTGCAGTGTACAGGTCAAACCCAACCGAGTCCTTGGTTCCTTTTTCCGGCATTCGGCCGCCTTCGCCGACTACGATTTTCAAATCCGCGTTTTGGTTAATGTCCGCTGACATCCATCCCCCGTCGGGGTGTCTAACCATGCGTTGCTTAGGGTCCTTCGCAAATTCCTCGCGATACTGCGGCCAGTCGTCTGGCCACGTGCATTCGTCGGCTTCCCAGTCGTCGCTGTCAGGGTCGAAGACATGAACTGCTTCTTTCCTTCTAGCTGATCGCCTGAGGGGGACATCCTGCATTGGAATAGGGTGTGAAGCCTTGTATTCCTGCAAAATGTCGTATGCCGAGTCGAGATCCGCTTCGCGTACCCAGGAGTCGTCATTGATACCGAACCCTTTCCATCGGATTCTGTATTCAACTCTTCCTGCACGGAGACGATGATCTAAGATCTTCTCGACTTCCCATAACTCCTCGCCGTCGACCATTTCTGGTTGAGGCTCTGGTTTTTTCTGATGCACCGGGTCCTTGTACATGACCAACTTGGAAGCGTGAAATACTGGGTGATAAGCCCTGTATTGCTCGTCCATGTGTACCCTAAAGGTGACCGGAGATAATTGTTCAATTATCCTGAATGGTCCCAAATAGCGTGGACTAAGACTTCTTTCGGAGTCTTGCCAGCTACGGGCGTCAACGAGAACTTTGTCGCCGACTTTAAACGGTACCGAGCGCTTATGTTGATCATAATACCAAGACCAGCGTTCAGCAGCCAGTTTCATAGCTGCCTTAGCTTGTTCTTGTGCTGACCATCTGGCGTAAGCAAATTGATTTAAATCCGAATATTGCGTCGGCTTCAAATCCGTAGGTCCTGCATTGGGATGCCTTCCTAGTTCGACGAAGAATGGACTATTCTTGGTCGTCTCACTAGCCGCGTTATTGTACGCGAACTCTGCCGTGGGGAGATAGAATACCCAGTTATCTTTTTGGATAACGTCGATGTAGCATCGTAGGTATTGTTCTAGAATTTGGTTAATTCTCTCCGTTTGGCCGTCCGCTTGCGGGTGATAGGCTGTTGTCATCGACCTCTGAATTCCCAATTGCTCGCACCATCCCTTGAATAGTTCAGAAGAGAATTGCGGTCCTCTGTCCGAAATGATTTGTTTCGGAAGCCCGTGGTTCGGATAAATCCGAAGGTACAGGAGGTTCGCTAATTCCTTTGCCGAGATATTGTCCGAAGTGGGAATGAAGTGTGCGCGCTTGGTCAATCGGTCCACTACTACCATAATGGCAGTGAATTGTTTACGTTCGCCACTAGGCGGTAAGTGGACAATGAAGTCGATGGTGATTGTGTCCCATGGTGCTTCCGGAACTGGGAGCGGTTGCAGGGGTCCGTACGGGGTCTGGTTGCGGTTTTTCATGCGCTGGCATGTGTCGCAACCTTCCACGTATTGCTTTACCATCGTGGTCATTCCAGGCCACCAGTAATTACGTGATAGAAGTTCATAGGTCTTCCATCGTCCGAAGTGTCCGGCAGTCACATGGTCATGATGTAACTCCAGGATCTTCGTGCGCAATTCCTTAGGCTCTTTTGGAACGTACACTTTTCCTCGTCTGAGGAGTAATCCGGCCTCCATGTTCCATTCCTGGAGATCTTTACCGAATTCCTTGGGACCACTTTTCAGTAGTTCCTGGTAATCTTTGGTAATCTGATCGTCCATGAGGGCTTGTCGGATTTGTCTGAGAAGGTCCTCATCGCCTGATTGTATCTCCTGCTGTGACGCTTCTAGCGCCCTAACCGTAAAGTATTCCGGTTTCAGCAAAATTTGATCGCGATTGTCGAGTTCCACCCCCTCTTCATGGTCTGGCCTCCGTGACAGAGGATCAGCCGTAAGCATTGTTTTACCGGGTTTGTGGCACATGGTGAAGTTGAACCTTGTCAGGTAAAGACTCCAACGTGCCTGTCTCCGGGTTAGCCGTTGTGCCGATTTGAAATATGTCAGATTGAGATGATCCGACCATACTTCGAATTTGTGTGGATGTCCTTCGAGGTAATGTCTCCATTCCTCTAGAGCGCGGATGATTGCAAGCAACTCCTTATCGTAAATCTCATAGTTCCTTTCGGGTGCTGATAGAGATTTCGAGTAAAAGGCTACCGGGTGCCAGAGCTTATCCTCCGAAGAGTATTGTGATAGCACTGCACCAGTTGCGTAATCGGAAGAATCCGCTTCCACGCGGAACGGGGACTCCTGATCTGGGATCCGGAGTATTGGAGCCGATGTGAAAGCTTCCTTGAGAGTTTGGAAGGCTTCCGCTTGTTCGGGTCCCCAGTTCCACTGCGTGTTTTTCTTGGACAGTTCGGTTAACGGCTTAACCACTTTGGAGAAGTCTTTAATGAACCGCCGGTAGTAGTTGGCGAAGCCAACAAAGGCCTGGACGTCCTTCACCTTGGCAGGTGTAGGCCAGTCCATTACGCCGGCTACCTTCTTAGGGTCCATTTCGACTTTTCCTTTGGAAATGATCATTCCCAGGTATTCAATACTGCTTTGTTCGAAGAAGCACTTTTCAGGCTTCGCGAACAAGTCGTTGTCTTGCAAGATTTGTAATACTTGCTTGACGATACGACGGTGTTCCAGCAGGTCGTTTCCGAACACAAGGATGTCGTCTAGGTAGACAATGACCTTTCCTTCTCTGATAAGGTCACCTAGGATATCGTTCATCATGTGTTGGAACGTGCTGGGTGCATTACAAAAACCGAAGTACATGACTACGGCTTCGTAAAGGCCGTTAGGCGTAATGAATGCGGTCTTCCATTCATCTCCCTCCTTGATTCTTACGTTGTTGTATCCCCAACGCAAGTCGAGTTTCGTAAATATCGAAGCCTGGCTAAGCTTATCGATAAGCTCGTCTATGCGTGGGAGAGGGTACCTGTTTTTAATGGTTAAGTCGTTTACTTTCCGGTAATCGACTACCATTCGGGCTCCGCCGTCTTTTTTAGGGACGAAGAAGACCGGACTCGCGATCGGAGATTTCGAGTGTCGGATGTAGCCCTTCCGTAACTCTTCCTGAATCCACTGATCTAGCGAGTTCGCTTCCTGAGGAGACATCTTGTATGCCTTACTCGGGGGCGGTAGTACCGCGTCATCGGGGAAGTCGATGGCGTGATCGTATGGTTTCCGTTCGGGCATCCTTTCGGATGCGCGTTGAGAAAATACCGTGGGACCAAACTCCTGGTATTCCTCCGGAACCAAGGATTTCCATTTCTGGAGATCCGCATCTGTCAGGAATTCATCATCCGACTTCTCCGTTATCGACTGAATGGCATCGATAAGGAGTTCCGTTCCTTCGTCAAGGGTGTTCACCCAAGCGACAAAGGGATTCTCCGGCTCCTCTAAGCCGAGAAAATCTATTGGAAAGTCATTGATGATCTGATAGATGTTGCGGGGTTCGATTTCGTCCTCTTCCTCTGAAATCGAAACCCGTTTGCCATGTTTACATTTTTCCGTACACCGATATGTGAAGGTTCCTTCCGGCCAATTGAAGTCCGGGTTGTGTTTCAGGAACCAGTCATATCCGAGGATCACATCCGCATTCTGTACGTCCATTACGTACAAGAATTCGGTGGACTTGTGTTCCTCGTGCACCATATAAGCTTTTACTGCCATATTGATATTACCGGCGGTATTAGGGGTACCGTCGGCGTTGCGAATCTCGAGAGGCGAAGGTAGTTTCTGAGTGACTAACTTCTCCTCATGGACGAGTTTCTTATCTATGACGCTTATTGATGCACCGGTGTCGATTAATGCCATGGCGTTTACTTTCTTTCCATATACCCACAGTTCCACTTCGATAGAGAACGATTTATTGTCTTCTCGAGAATCGTTTCCATGTACATTATACAAAGTGAAAAACTTCAACGCGAGCGGGTCAGGATGAAAGTATTGTACAGGAGGGGCACATGTAGCTAGTGTCCTTGTCCTCCGGGCAAAGTCCATTGCCGAGTTACCGAATATACCGAGATGGGATACCGGGTGACGTACGACCGCCTTATCTTCCCACAAGGTAAGGGGTCTCTGTGAAGCCTCTTCGTAGAGGTGCGCTTCTTCGGGGCGCTGTACACTCCCAGCCGCTGCGGGGCTGGTGTGTTCTTCACAGAACATCTTCGAGACGTGTGGTGGGGGCGAGGGGAACCGAGATGGTCCCGACATTGGCGACGGTGGTGGCGGGGGCCGAGGGTCCTGCTGAGCTTGAGTCAGCCGTCACTTCTTCCCAGATCGTTCGGGCACGATACGTCTTGCCATCCGCGGGGGGCGCCGAGTACGGCTTCTTGCCAGAAGCCTGTCCCTTTCCACTACCCGAAGGAGCAGCCGTGGTCTTTCCAGACGCGGCAGCTGCATCCTTCGCCCTTTGTTGTTCGGCCCGCTGAGCGGCAGGCACGAACGTTCCCGCAGCCTTGTCCGCGGCAAGCTTAGGACACTTGTTGAAATAGTGTCCCGTCTGCTTGCAGTAGGTGCAGACGGCATTGGCGGTGTCGGCGGGGGCTTTGGCGGGCGCCTTTCCCTTGTCCTTCTTTTTCTCCGACTTCTTTGCAGAAGCGGAGGACGTCTCCTTCTTTTCGGCAGGGGCCGAGTCCTTCTTGGCGGCTTTCTCGAAGATCGAGCCCTTGATCTTGTCAGGGTAAGATGTCTGATACATTTCGAGGGCGAAATCTATCAGAGGCTCGATGTCGGTGGGGGCCTTGAAGAACGGGGTCTTGCCGAGGACGTTTAAGGTGTCCTTAACCTTTTCCGGGAGAGTCTTGGTGAATTCCCACACCAGAGTCTCGTTGGCGGTCTCGGAGAGTCGGCCGAGGGTTCGGAACCGTTCGCAGTAGTTGAAGTAGTTCGACTCGGCGAGTTCCTTGCCCTTGGTACCGTAGTAGCCGCGAATTTCCTTCTTGGCTATCTCCTTATCCGTCATTTTCCCATATTGCACCATTACGGATTTGGTGAAGTCCTCCCAGGTGCCGAGAGGTTCACCGTTTCCTGCCTTCTTGATGAGAGGCGAGAAAAATTTGTATGCGTCCCCTGTGACGCGGAAGAGGGCCGTGGTGATACGGTCATGGTCGTCGTAGACCCTGAGCGTACCGAAGTACAGGCCCATCTTTTCCACCCATTCCTGTGCAGTCACCTTTCCAGATGATCCAGAGAATTCGGGGGGAGGGGGGATTTTCAGGTTTTGAGGCAGACCTGGAATCTGCGGGGCGACGGCCGCTGCAGCAGCGGCTGCAGCTTGCGCGGCGGCAGCGGCCTCGGCTGCTCTGGCTTGAGCATGACCGGGGGCCGGTGCCGGGTCTTCCGGGGGCGTGCGGACGCCGGGAGGGTTGGGAACGGAGGGATTCTTGCGAATTCTCCGAAGTTCCTCGTCAACCTTCTCCATGCGCTCTGCGAACGCATCCTCGAGGTCGTCCAGCCGGGACCGGTAGTCCTTTCGGAGCTGCTTCTCCATTTCGGAGAGCTTAGCGGTGTACTCCTGTCGGAGTTCCTTGCCGAGGTCCACCATGGTGGACAATACCTCGTTCCGGACCGAATTGACCGCTTCGTGTAGCTCGTCTTGGGCTTTTTGTTCGATGGCCCTGGATTGCCCAGCCAGGGAATCGATTCGTTCATGGATACGCTCCAGGCGGGCGTGCACCATTCGACCTAGGGTGTCGGTGGTGTCATGACTTATGGCCGCACTTCGTTGTACGGCGGCATCGATGATTGGCCCATGTAGGGACCCATCCACCTTGTGGTGTTCCTCCTCAGGGAGGTACGCTTTGAGGTTGTTCTCGACAGCGGCATTGGTTTGTCGTGTCGGACCCGAAAATTCCATTTCCAGGGTGGTGGCGGGCCCGATAGGGCGAGTTCGACGAGCCGGTGGGTATCCGGCAATGGGGGAGCCTGGGCGTGTTCCCATGGGGTTGGTCGGAGATTCCCTTTGCGGGGGAGCGAACTCCGGCATTTCCTCTTCTCCTTCCTCTTCTTCTTCTTCCTCTCCCTCGCTTAGGTGCTCCAGCGTCACCAGTTGCTGGGTTCCCGAGGGACCAGCTACCGGGGTCACCGGACCTTCTGAGCGGAGGCGCATCTTGCGGGGAGCGAGGGGGGTGCTGACGGAGGAGGTGGAGGACATTGTGAATCTGTTTGTGACGAATGTTAGTTTCCGGTTACTCATTGTCTTAGATTCTTAAGAAGGGATTGGTTTTGAAAGCTGCGACTTTCGTTATAGATCACACTCGCACTCTATTTCAGAGTTAAAAGATGATAGTATTTCTACTATACAATCGCGAGTATATCCTCTTCTACCGAAGTAGTTGAGGGCCCTGCCACCTTGTCAGGTGGTGTTACACCGAAGGCAAAAGTAATTTGTAGCGCTACGCATTCTGCTACGATACGAGCTAAGTCCGTACGCCAATCCAAAAAGGAAATATTGCCGAGCTGTTTGCAATACTTTTTCATAATTCTCCAGTCTCTATTGGTGATCCTCCCTCGTCTCGCTCTATCCTTTACGTTATCCACCAAGTCCTCCAATTCTACTACCATAGTATGGAAACGCATGTCGTTTTCCATATGGAAGCCTGGGTAATTAGGGGGGTGGTTGGCGAGAGGAGTGAGGCGAGTGAGAGTGCCTTCTAGCATGGGAATAACTTGATCGCATGCTTGGAGAGGCTTCTTCTTCCCGAAGACGAGGGAAGGGTCGAGAATCTTGTGGTTGGCCGGAACAGAAGGTCCGGCCGCCGGGCTGGAGAGACGGAGGGCCAGTGAAGAAGCTGCTTGCTTGGCTTCCTTGGCGGCTTGTTTGGCGGCGATTCGCTTATTCAGCTTATCGCGAGCGAGCTTGAGCTTGTTGAGTTCGCGGAGTTCGATGAGATTCTCCATGGCGGTAATGGATTGCGCTAGCTTCTCTTCCTCCGTCCAGATACGCTTAGCGAGCGGAACTGGTTTGGGAGGTCGAGGAGCGGGTTTCCCAGCCTCAGCAATGTGCTTTGGCATGTGGACGGGAATCTCCCAAAGATGGAGTTTCCCAGTGTAATCTTCCTTTACAGGAAGCGTGTAGGTGACGTCCTCTGCCCGAGGAATGTCGGCGGTGTCGATGCGGCTGAGAAGGGACCGCTTCGCCGGTTTGACGTAAGGGGCAGTGGAGGAGCCACGGGTGCGACGGGTAACGCGGGGCATGATTCTAGAAAGTGCAGCCTTCATGAGAAACGAAGTTTCCCAGTGATACGTCCAAGAACAGGAATGAAAGGGATTATGTAAGGTAGGGTAGTGGACTCCTTTTCAGGAGCAAAGAAGGTGTACTACGGGGCATAATTACTCTTATGTTGCGCGCAAACCCTGTGCCGAGACGGCGCGGATATTCGCATGACCCTAACGGTCAGAGGCGCCGACTCCAGGGGTAGAGTTGCTGACTGCCAGGCCGGTTCCTGGGTCAGATGATTGGGATTCGGATACACGACACCGCCCCGGAGGGACGATGCCGGAAAGTGGCTGGGATTTTACATCCCTTAGCCTGTCCATGCTTCAACAATGAGGTTGCCGTCTATAGCCACATGGGTGTCACATCAGGGCTAAAAAACCACTGTCGGCCCGAAGACCGCGAGACAGCAGCGCTCCACATCCCGAAGGAGTGGGCTACGCGCTTCTCTTCCAATGGGGCCCCAAATCCGTTTGACCCATGCTCGCACGCCGAGCTGCCCGGAGGACTTATGCTATTGGCTACCGCGAGTGACCTATGGCAGGGTGATTTTTTACGTCACCCCCCTCACTGCTTTTCCCATAACGGGTTCAAAGCAGGTCCCTTACGCCTGGGAGGCGGCTTTGGAAAATTCCCATGCCATCATAATGATGACCCTGTGGATAGTGATGGGGCGCTGAACAACGCTTGCCATGACCGGGGGTTGGGCGCACACAGGCAGACCGTCCCCTTTTCTCCACAGGCGGGTCTTAACCGCGCATAGTCCAAGCTTGTCAGCGAGGACTATGTCTCCTTGACCCTGGAGTCCGGGTTAGGTAGGCCTCCTGCCTAAAAAGGCGGTGTGGCTTCCCTGGTTGCCAATCCTCTGCCGAGAATGGCGATGTATCCCCCAGATCTCAACTATCACCCCAATCGCCTTGTCAGGCAGAAAGGGATGTGCGCAGCAACAAGTAATAGCCCCTGTAGGATAGAAACCCAGACCCAAGCGCAAGCGCAAGGGCGGGGGTAGGGGGGAAGATTTGTTCTTATGACACAGACTAGACTGTGGGACTCACACTATAACCTAATAAGCGACTTGAAGGAGTTGCTGAAGGTTGGTGAGGAGGCTAGTGGGCGCAAGCAGAGATGATATGTAACTGTGCGAATGCAGAGAACAAATCTAAGGCTTATCCGCAGTGATAGCCCTACTTATATACATGCTTTGTTTGGTTACCGGTAAGGGAGCCAAACATGAAGGTGGTCTGTGCGCAGACATAACTAATATGGTTAAGTCATAAACTACAATAGACCATGTGCGCCGGTAATGGCCGCACCAGTAAGATCGTTTGTTTGGACCGTAGGTCCGTGTTGTGGAAGTGGCGTTGCTACGTTAGTAAGCCATGCACGTGATAACTATATACCGGTATCGGGATATGAGTAATCGTAAGGGCATTGGCATGTGATAACGAGCGGGCCGCTTATCCAAGTGTACTGACATAGCCCGATATCGGGATATGAGTAAGGCGCGTGACACCGGAGGTTAGTCCGCTGAGTCATTGACGCGTACAAACGTGTTATGTACGTGTTGTTATGACAGGTGGACGTATACCGCGTTGTGTACGTGTTGTTTGTTTGCGTGCACGTGTAGACGAGCGCTTGGCAGCGTAAATGTCTACAAGGTCGTAGAAATACCAGATAAATAGGTAAAAATACGGGAAAAATAGTGGCATGTCCCAAATCTGTGACAGTGCCAGGCCCCGGGCAAGCCCCAGGCCGGGCCGGGCCAAGCCCTGGGCTGTCAGTGGGGGCCCGGCTTCAGGTTTTGCAAAGCCAAGGCCGTCCAAAGCCGGGCCAAAGCCGGGGGCTTTCAGGCCGGGCCGGGCCGGCACATCACTAACGTTGATACGCCCCCTCGTGGCGTGATCCAGCCTGTGGCACAGCAACATCTTATTGCTTCAACACGCGACGTGTCCTACCATCATCGATGCCAACATTGCCTTCATAGCTTTAGGAGCCTGTAGGCTGACCAGTCTTCTTCATCTCCTTGGTTTGCACAGCTTTGGTTATTCAGTCTCTCATATCATCAGCTTGAGCATTCTTGAGCATAGAGTGCGCTTAGCAAAATAAATATTCATACCGCAGTGTGGAGGCGACGCATTGTGAACAGGAATATTTGTTATGGCGCAGCCATAAAAATGCTCCATCAGGACATAGCGACTGCCTATGCATACAAGTGTTGTTTGTCAGTAGGAAGGTTTCGCATCGCATATGAGCCTGGAATTGACGCCCATGAACGATTGAGGCGCTTTCAATGACACGGGAAAAGGCGAATCATCTTCAGCCACCTAGAATATCTCGACTGTTGGAAGTGATAATTTCTGGTTCTCTGGAGCCATCATGACTGGGATCTCACTTGAAATACCAATTTCGTGAAATATGATCGACATCTGCTTACAGTTAGCGGCGACTGAGCTTGCGGTATCCGTCACAGCTGGAGCTCTTGTCACATGCCAATTTCAATTCTTTAGGCACAGTACCTTCTCCGATCATCGAGAGCACCCCCGAGGCTGGAAACCCGATGCCTCAGCTAGATCCAAGCCCTACCACCATGGGCACTAGCCAACAGCATCACCAGCCACACCTAATAACCCCCGTCATAGACCACACATCCAGTCCAGTACAAAGCCAAATGGCAGTCATGTGACCCCAACCAAGTACGATGAGCCCAGTAGCACCTAACCTTACCAACCCCCTGCTACTTGGACCACACCTCATCCGGTCACGACGACCCAGACTCATGGCTAGGACCATGTCCACCCAACCAACTGAACCCTATGCCTCCCGTCTCCACGAACCACAGCCATTACCAGCTACACAGTCATTACCGACCATGGACTCATGCCATTACTGGCATGAACTATGTACTATATGGACAGTGGCCCATGGGAGGTCTTAAACCCCAGCATACCCATGCAATGGCCTACAGAAGGCCCTAAACTCCAGAGATACGCCCTGTTTGACTGAGAACCCTAGCTGTCACAGGAAGCACCCCACCAATCGCAGCCAATCACCCTCGATCATGCACGGCCCATACTGGCCAGTCCACATTCTCGGCAGGCACCACTCCTCAGTACCAGCATGTGGGAACCTGGACCACCACATTGTCACACGCCAATTCCAAGCCTCTAGGCACAGTACTTTTTCCAATCATCGAGAGCACCCCCGGGGCTGGAAACCCGATGCCTCAGCTAGATCCAAGCCCTACATATGTACCACCACGGGCACTAGCCACCAGCATCACCAACCCCACCTAAGAACCCTAGTCCCTGACCACACGTCCAGTCCAGTACAAAGCCAATACCAGTCACGTGACCTCGACCAACTACGATGAGCTCAGTAGCACCTAATCAAACCAATCCCTTGCTACCTGAACCACACCTCATCAGGTCACCACCATCCAGACTCACGGCTAGGACTACGAGGGACTCAGTCAATTATCTTAATCTGCCAACTGCCCTTCGCTTAAGAAATCGCAGTTGCGAGCTAGGTTTGCACACAGATTAATCTGCTAACTGCGGCAGATCAATCTACTGTGACAATAAAATGGCACATCCCGGATTCGAACCAAGGACCTTAGCGCAGATGAGAATAACAGCATCGCAGCGTAATTAGCCAACTGAGCTACAGTGCAACTGGTGTTGCCCCCATTTTAAGCAATATATAGAGTATTTTGTAAACTTCATTTTCGCAGTTTAACATCTTCCATAACACAAATCCAAATGAATCTGCCTCTAAAGACCTGTGATTCCAGTGTATTCAGCTTTCCCATGGTGAGTTGCTCCAGGTCAAGCATGGTAAATCAAGCTACCACTATCATTGATTTCTGTATGCTTGTTGGAGCAGTTAGTTGCCTTGATGATTTGCGAAAATTGTGTGTAAAATTTGCGTTATATTTTAATTGGTCAATGGTACCTGTTGATGCAATGGCTCAGTCGGCTAATTACGCTGTGATGCTGTTATTCTCATCTGCGCTAAGGTCCTTGGTTCGAATCCGGGATGTGCCATTTTATTGTCACAGTAGATTGATCTGCCGCAGTTAGCAGATTAATCTGTGTGCAAACCTAGCTCACAACTGCGATTTTTTAAGTGAAGGGCAGTTGGCAGATTAAGATAATTGACTGAAACTCTACAGGACTATGTCCACCCCACCAACCGAACCCAACACCTCCCGTCTCCACAAACCACAGCCATTACCGGCTACACGGTCATTACCGACGACGGACTTATGCCATTACTGGCACGGACTATGTACTATATGGACAAAGGCCCATGGAAGGCCTTAAACTCCAGCCGCCCTAATCTATGAGGAACACCGACCTCGTGCAGCACCTGTACGACTGAGAACCCTAGCAGTCACAGGACCCTACATACCAATCACAGCTGATCACGCTCGATCACCCTACATCACACACGGCCTGTACTGGCCAGTCCACGCTCTCGGCAGACGCCACTCTTCAGTACCAGCACATGGGAACCTGGGCCGCCACTGACACAAACTTACTTATATTGGGTTGAGGCCTTTGTAGGACGCGTCACAAGGGTTATAAGCAGAGGTTAGAGGCTAATAGCTTGGGGGGCTAATAGCAGTGGTCGATAAATGAACTAGTCTGAGTCCTAAGCGACTCAGAGTAGGGTTTATATACATGCGTAGAAGGACTCCTAATACTGGGGGACGGACCCCGGTCACCGTATGTACAGGCATGTGTTCAAGTGGACCGAGGCTGAGTAATAGCCCGGTCGGGATATGTCATCGTGCTGACGCGCAATGAGTAAGACTATCTACTTGGTCTTGTGACGTGAGTCTTGGTTATCTACTACGTGTGTTTAGATAAGAGGATTGCTATCTTAGATAAGATAGAGATAAGATCGGTGTGTTGGAACGGTGTTGGTACATGTGACGTATAGGTACTTATGGAACTAGTTAAGTTAGAGCTAAGTAAGACAATTGACGTAGGAATTGTAGAACGTTAGGGAAAATTGTGGGAAAATAAGTGTTAGCTTAGGAAAATCTGTGACATTACCCCCTGTTTAGATTTCAGCGTCCTCGATGGAGAGTAGTGTTGTACTAGAGCCCCGTGAAGGGTTAGGTTTTGTTTGTACTACCTTCCAGTGCTGCCAAAACCTTTGCTACCTCGTTGTCCTTGTTCCTTGTATCACTGATATGACTTTAGGCTTCCGTGATGGATCTCTGGGTGAGACTGTTTATGGACCAAAAGTTGTGCGACTTTGTCTTTCTTTTGGACGACGTAGGGTTTGGATCCGAGGTTGTGGATCATGACTTTGACTTCTCCTCTATAATCCCAGTCTATAATGCCTCCGACTACGATAAGGCTTTTTAGGGCCATGCTTGAGCGACTAACGAGTTGGCCATAGTGCCCGTAAGGGAGCAGGGTTTTTAAGCCTGTGTCTATGACTGTAGTCTCTCCTGGAAGTAGTTTTACTTCCTTTGAAGTGTAGATATTGTTACGGGTCGAATACCCGTTCGTATATTCGAGTCGCGAATATAAATCGTTCTTCTGCACGTAGGCATGTCGCCGTATGCAAGGCAAATATTCGTTAGATGCCTTCAAGTCCTAGGTGGAGTTCCTAGGAGATGACACAAACTAGTTGTGGGACTCACTCTATAACCTTAGAAGCGACTTGAAGGAGTTGCTGGAGGTTGGTGAGGGGACTAGTAGGTGCAAGCAGAGATGATATGTAACTGTGCAAATGCAGAGAACAAATCTAAGGCTTATCCGCAGTGATAGCCCTACTTATATACATGCTTTGTTTGGTTACCAGTAAGGGAGCCAAACATGAAGACGGTCTGTGCGCAGACATAACTAATACAGCTAAGTCGTAAACTACAATAGACCATGTGCGTCGGTAATGGCCGCACCAGTAAGAGAGGGACTTCAGTCAATTATCTTAATCTGCCAACTGCCCTTCGCTTAAGAAATCGCAGTTGCGAGCTAGGTTTGCACGCAGATTAATCTGCTAACTGCGGCAGATTAATCTACTGTGACAATAAAATGGCACATCCCGGATTCGAACCAAGGACCTTAGCACAGATGGGAATAACAGCATCGCAGCATATGTTAGCCAACTGAGCTACAGGGCAACTAGTGTGTGTCCCATTTTAAGCAATATATAGAGTATTTTGTAAACTTCATTTTCGCAGTTTTAACATCTTCCATAACACAAATCCAAATGAATCTGCCTCTAAAGACCTGTGATTCCAGTGTATTCAGCTTTCCCATGGTGAGTTGCTCCAGGTCAAGCATGGTAAATCAAGCTACCACTATCATTGATTTCTGTATGCTTGTTAGAGCAGTTAGTTGCCTTGATGATTTGCGAGATTGTGTGTAAAATTTGCGTTATATATATTTTAATTAGTCAAAGGTAACTATTGCCACTATGGCTCAGTTAGCTAATTATGCTGCGATGCTCTTATTCTGATCTGTGCTAAGGTCCTTGGTTCGAATCCGGGATGTACCATTTTATTGTCACAGTAGATTAATCTGCCGCAGTTAGCAGATTAATCTGCGTGCAAACCTAGCTCGCAACTGCGATTTCTTAAGCAAAGGGCAGTTGGCAGATTAAGATAATTGACTGAAACTCTACAGTAAGAACGTTTGTTTGGACCGTAGGTCCATGTTGTGGAAGTGGCTGTAACTACGTTAGTAAGCCATGCATGAGATTCTTATATACCGGTATCGGGATATGAGTAATCGTAAGGGCATTGGCATGTGATAACGAGCGGGCCGCTTATCCAATTGTACTGACATAGCCCGGTATTGGGATATGAGTAAGGCGCGTGACACCGGAGGTTAGTCCGCTGAGTCATTGACGCGTACGAGCGTGTTATGTACATGTTGTTATGACAGGTGGATGTATACCGCATTGTGTACGTGTTGTTTGGTTGCGTGTACGTGTAGATGGGCGCTTATCAGCGTAAATGTCTACAAGGTCGTAGAAATACCAGATAAATAGGTAAAAATACGGGAAAAATAGTGGCATGTCCCAAATCTGTGACATTACCCCCTCTTCAGGTTTCATTGTCCCTAATGGAACAATTACTTTCCTGTGGAGCCGAATCCACCAGTATCACGCTCGGATTTAATCTTTTCAAAGTAAGATTTTCCGTGTAGCGTAATGTGCGGGTCTTTAGCGACTTCGCAGATCAGCTGAGCAATCTTATCTCCGGCCTTGATATCGATAGAGATATCGGAGTGGTTTTGGAGAATAATGATTACTTCACCTTGGTGATCATGGTCGATAATGCCACCCATTACGTTAATGCCTTTTCGGGCAAGACTAGAGCAGGGGGCGATGCGTCCGTAAGTGCCGAAGGGAACCTGAATTTTCAGTTTGGTGTTGTATTCTGTCTGCCCGTGAGCTGGCAGAACGTCGCCTGTTGCAGTGTACAGGTCAAACCCAACCGAGTCCTTGGTTCCTTTTTCCGGCATTCGGCCGCCTTCACCGACTATGATTTTCAAATCCGCGTTTTGGTTAATGTCAGCTGACATCCATCCCCCGTTGGGGTGTCTAACCATGCGCTGCTTAATGTCCTTTGCAAATTCCTCGCGATTCTGCGGCCAGTCGTCTGGCCACGTGCATTCGTTGGCTTCCCAGTCGTCGCTGTCAGGGTCGAAAACGTGAACTGCTTCTTTCCTTCTAGCTGATCGCCTGAGGGGTACATCCTGCATAGGTATGGCGTGTGAAGCCTTGTATTCTTGCAGAATGTCATATGCCGTGTCGAGATCCGCTTCGCGTACCCAGGAGTCGTCATTGATACCAAATCCTTTCCATAGGATTCTGTATTCAACTCTTCCTGCGCGGAGACGATGATCTAAGATCTTCTCGACTTCCCATAATTCCTCGCCATCAACCATTTCTGGCTGAGGCTCCGGTTTCTTCTGATGCACAGGGTCCTTGTACATGACCAACTTGGAAGCGTGAAATACGGGGTGGTAAGCCCTATATTGCTCGTCCATGTGTACCCTAAAGGTGACCGGAGATAATTGTTCGATTATCTTAAATGGTCCCAAATAGCGTGGACTAAGACTCCTTTTGGAGTCTTGCCAGCTACGGGCGTCAACGAGTACTTTGTCGCCGACTTTAAACGGTACCGAGCACTTGTGTTGATCGTAGTGCCAAGACCAGCGTTCAGCAGCCAATTTCATAGCTGCCTTAGCTTGTTCTTGTGCTGATCATCTGGCGTAAGCAATGGCATTTAAGTCCGTGTATTGCATTGGACGTAAATCCGCAGGTCCTGCATTAGGGTGCCTTCCTAGTTCGACAAAGAATGGACTATTCTTAGTCGTCTCGCTAGCTGCGTTGTTGTACGCGAATTCAGCCGTCGGGAGATACCATGACCAATTATCCTTTTGAATAACATCGATGTAACATCTAAGATATTGTTCTAGAATCTGGTTAACCCTCTCCGTCTGACCGTCCGCTTGCAGGTGATAGGCGGTTGTCATTGACCGTTGAATTCCCAATTGCTCGCACCATCCCTTGAATAAGGCGGAAGCGAATTGCGGTCCTCTATCCGAAATGATTTGTTTCGGAAGTCCGTGATTCGGGTAGATCCGAAGATACAGGAGGTTCGCTAATTCTTTTGCCGTTATTCCGTCTGACGTGGGAATAAAGTGTGCTCGCTTGGTAAGTCGGTCCACTATTACCATAATAGCATTGAATTGTTTTAATTCGCCGCTGGGCGGTAGGTGGACGATAAGGTCAATTATGACAGTGTCCCATGGTGCTTCTGGTACTGGGAGCGGTTGCAGGGGTCCGTACGGGGTCTGGTTGTGGTTCTTCATGCGTTGGCATGTGTCACACCCTTCCACGTATTGCTTCATCATCGTGGTCATTCCGGGCCACCAGTAATTACGTGATAGAAGTTCATAGGTCTTCCATCGTCCGAAGTGTCCGGCAGTCACATGGTCATGATGTAACTCCAGTATCTTCGTGCGCAATTCCTTAGGCTTTTTTGGAACGTACACTTTTCCTCGTCTGAGGAGTAATCCGGCCTCCATGTTCCATTCCTGGAGATCTTTACCAAATTCCTTGGGACCACTCTTCAGTAGTTCCTGGTAATCTTTGGTAATCTGATCGTTCATGAGTGCTTGTCGGATGTGTTGGAGGAGGTCCATCGCCTGATTGTATCTTCTGTTGTGATGCTTCGAGTGCCCTAACAGTGAAATATTCCGGTTTCAGCAAAATTTGATTGCGATTGTCGAGTTCCACCCCCTCTTCATGGTCTGGCCTTCGTGACAGAGGGTCAGCCATGAGCATTGTTTTTCCTGGTTTGTGACACATTGTGAAGTTCAACCTTGTCAGGTAAAGACTCCATCGTGCCTGTCTCTGGGTAAGCCATTGTGCCGATTTGAAATATGTCAGATTAAGATGATCCGACCATACTTCAAATTTGTGTGGGTGTCCTTCGAGGTAATGTCTCCATTCCTCTAGAGCGCGGATGATTGCAAGCAACTCCTTATCGTAAATCTCATAGTTCCTTTCGGGTGCTGATAGAGATTTCGAGTAAAAGGCTACCGGGTGCCAGAGCTTATCTTCCGAAGAATATTGCGACAGCACCGCACCAGTTGCGTAATCTGATGAATCCGCTTCCACGCGGAACGGGGACTCCTGATCTGGGATCCGGAGTATTGGAGCTGATGTGAAAGCTTCCTTAAGTGTCTGGAATGCTTCTGCTTGCTCGGGTCCCCAGTTCCATTGCGTGTTTTTCTTGGACAGTTCGGTTAACGGCTTAACCACTTTGGAGAAGTCTTTAATGAACCGACGGTAGTAGTTGGCGAAGCCAACAAAGGCCTGAACGTCCTTCACCTTGGCAGGTGTAGGCCAGTCCATTACGCCAGCTACCTTCTTAGGGTCCATTTCGACTTTTCCTTTGGAAATTATCATTCCCAGGTATTCAATACTGCTTTGTTCGAAGAAGCACTTTTCAGGCTTCGCGAACAAGTCGTTGTCTTGCAAGATTTGTAATACTTGCTTGACGATGTGACGGTGTTCCAGCAAGTCGTTACCGAACACAAGGATGTCGTCTAGGTAGACAATGACCTTTCCTTCTCTGATAAGGTCACCTAGAATATCGTTCATCATGTGTTGGAACGTGCTGGGTGCATTACAAAAACCGAAGTACATGACTACAGCTTCGTAAAGGCCGTTAGGCGTAACGAATGCGGTCTTCCATTCATCTCCCTCCTTGATTCTTACGTTGTTGCATCCCCAACGCAAGTCGAGTTTTGTGAAGATCGAAGCCTGGCTAAGCTTATCGATAAGCTCGTCTATGCGTGGGAGAGGGTACCTATTTTTAATGGTCAAGTTTCGGTAATCGACTACCATTCAGGCTCCGCCATACTTTTTAGGGACGAAGAAGACCGGGCTCGCAATCGGGGATTTCGAGTGTCGGATGTAGCCCTTCCGTAACTCTTCCTGAATCCACTGATCTAGCGAGTTCGCTTCCTGAGGAGACATCTTGTATGCCTTACTCGGGGGCGGTAGTACTGCGTCATCGGGGAAGTCGATGGCGTGGTCGTATGGTTTCCGTTTGGGCATCCTTTCGGATGCGCGTTGAGAAAATACCGTGGGACCAAACTCCTGGTATATCTCCGGAACCAATGATTTCCATTTCTGGAGATCAGCATCTGTCAAGAATTCATCGTCCGACTTCTCCGTTATCGATTGTATGGCTTCGATAAGGAGTTCCGTTCCTTCGTCAAGGGTGTTCACCCAGGTGACAAAGGGATTCTCAGGCTCCTCTAAGCCGAGAAAATCTATTGGAAAGTCGTTGATGATCTGATAGATGTTGTGGGGTTCTATTTCCTTCCGGCCAATTGAAGTCCGGGTTGTGTTTCAGGAACCAGTCATATCCAAGGATCACATCCGCATTCTGTACGTCCATTACGTACAAGAATTCGGTGGACTTGTGTTCCTCATGCACCATATAAGCCTTAACTGCCATGTTGATATTACCAGCGGTATTAGAGGTACCGTCGGCATTGCGAATCTTGAGAGGCGAAGGTAGTTTTTGTGTTACTAACTTTTCCTCGTGGACGAGTTTCTTGTCAATGACGCTTATTGATGCACCCGTGTCGATTAGTGCCATGGCGTTTACTTTCTTTCCATACACCCATAGTTCTACTTCGATAGAAAACGATTTATTATCGTCTCGAGAATTGTTTCCATGTACATTATACAAAGTGAAGAACTTGAGCGCGACAGGGTCAGGATGAAAGTGTTGTACAGGAGGGGCACATGTAGCTAGTGTCTGAGTCCTCCGGGCAAAGTTCATTGCCGAGTTACCGAATATACCGAGATGGGATACCGGGTGACGTACGACCGCCTTATCTTCCCACAAGATAAGGGGTCTCTGTGAAGCCTCTTTGTAGAGGTGCGCTTCTTCGGGGCGCTGTATGCTCCCAGCCGCTGCGGGGCTGGTGCGTTCTTCACAGAACGTCTTCGAGACGTGTGGTTGGGGCGAGGGGGACCGAGATGGTCCCGACATTGGCAACGGTGGTGGCGGGGGCCGATGTTCCTGCTGATGTTGAGTCAGCCGTTACTTCTTCCCAGATCGTTCGGGCATGATACGTCTTGCCATCCGTGGGGGGCGCCGAGTACGGCTTCTTGCCAGAAGCCTGTCCCTTTCCACTACCCAAAGGAGCAGCCGTGGTCTTTCCAGACGCGGCAGCTGCATCCTTCGCCCTTTGTTGTTCGGCTCGCTGAGTGGCAGGCACGAACGTTCCCGCAGCCTTGTCCACGGCAAGCTTGGAACACTTGTTGAAGTAGTGTCCCGTTTGCGTGCAGTATGTGCAGACGGCGTTGGCGGTGTCGGCGGGGGCTTTGGCGGGCGCCTTTCCCTTGTTCTTTTTCTTCTCCGACTTCTTTGCAGAAGCGGAGGACGTCTCCTTCTTTTCAGCGGGGGCCGAGTCCTTCTTGCCGGCCTTTTCGAAGATCGAACCCTTGATTTTGTCTGGATAAGATGTTTGGTACATCTCCAGCGCGAAGTCGATAAGGGGTTCGATGTCGGTCGGGGCCTTGAAGAATGGGGTCCTTCCGAGGACGTTTAAGGTGTCCTTGACCTTTTCGGGGAGTGTTTCGGTGAACTCCCACACCAGGGTCTCGTTAGCGGTTTCGGAGAGACGGCCAAGGGTACGGAAGCGTTCGCAGTAGTTGAAATAATTCGACTCAGCGAGTTCCTTGCCCTTGGTGCCATAGTAACCGCGGATCTCCTTTTTTGCGATTTCCTTGTCCGTCATCTTACCGTATTGGACCATTACCGATTTGGTGAAGTCCTCCCAGGTCCCGAGGGGTTTGCCATTCCCTGCCTTCTTGATGAGAGGCAAGAAGAACTTGTAGGCGTCTCCTGTGACGCGGAACAAGGTGGTGGTGATGCGGTTGTGGTCGTCGTAGACCCTGAGTGTACCAAAGTACAAGCCCATCTTCTCCACCCATTCTTGTGCGGTCACCTTGCCAGATGACCCAGAGAATTCGGGGGGAGGGGGAATTTCCAGGTTTTGTGGCAGACCTGGAATCTGCGGGGCAACGGCTGCTGCGGCAGCGGCTGCAGCTTGTGTGGCGGCAGCGGCCTCGGCTGCGCGGCTGTGGGCGGTGCTGAGGGCTGGTGCGGGTTCTGGAGCTGGCTCTTCCGGAAGTGTCCGGACGCCTGGGGGATTCGGGACGGAGGGATTCTTGCGAATCCTCTGAAGTTCGTCATCCACTCTCTCCATTCGTTCCGCGAATGCATCCTCGAGATCGTCGATCCGAGTCCGGTAGTCCTCCTGGAGTAGCTTCTCCATTTCGGAGAACTTGGTAGTGTACTCCTGTCGGAGTTCCCTGCCGAGTTCCACCACGGCGGACACCATGTTGTTGCGAAGCGAACTAACTGCTTCATGCAGCTCGTCTTAGGCCATCTGTTCGATTGCCCTGGATTGCCCGACCAGGGAGTCGATTCTGCCGTGGACTTGCTCCAGGCGGGCGTATACCATTCGGCCGAGGATATCGACCTTGTCGTGGGTTATGGCCGCACTTTGTTGTACGGCTGCGTCCAGGATTGCTCCATGTAGGGGGGCATCCACCTTGTATTGATCCTCCTCGGGGAGGTAGGCTTTGAGCCCTCTTTTGACCTTGTCGTTGGTACGGCGAACTGGGCCCGAAAATTCTATTGCTAGATTGGTGACGGGCCCGATTGGTCGGGTGTAGCGGGCTGGTGGATACCCGGGGATGAGTGTACCCGGACGCGTTCCCATGGGGTTGGCCGGGGAGTCCCTTTGTGGGGGCACATCCTCAGCTTCCTCTTCCTCTCCCTCGCTCAGGTTTTCCAGGGGAACCGGAGGTCGGATCTCAGAGGGCCCGGCTTCCGGGGTCACGGGGCCTTCCGAGCGGAGGCGCATGCGGCGAGCCTTGGGAGCGGGCGGTGGGCTGTTGGCTGGGGTGGTGGACATTGTGAATCTGTTTGTGACGAATGTTAGTTTCCGGTTACTCATTGTCTTAGATTCTTAAGAAGGGTTTGGTTTGAAAGCTGCAACTTTCGTTATAGATCACACTCGCACTCTATTTCAGAGTTAAAAGATGATAGTATTTCTACTATACAATCGCGAGTATATCCTCTTCTACCGAAGTAGTCGAGGGCCCTGCCACCTTGTCAGGTGGTGTTACACAGAAGGCAAAAGAAATTTGTAGCGCTACGCATTCTGCTACGATACGAGCTAAGTCCGTACGCCAATCCAAAAAGGAAATGTTGCCGAGCTGTTTACAATATTTTTTCATAATTCTCCACTCTCTATTGGTGATCCGCCCCCGTCTCGCTCTATCTTTAACGTTATCCACCAAGTCCTCTAATTCTACTACCATATTATGGAAACGGATGTCGTTTTCCATATGGAAGCCTGGGTAATTAGGGGGGTGGTTGGCGAGAGGGGTGAGACGAGTGAGAGTGCCTTCTAGCATGGGAATAGCTTGCGCGCATGCTTGGAGAGGCTTCTTCTTCCTGAAGACGAGGGAAGGGTCGAGAATTTGATGGTTGGCCGGAACAGACGGTCCGGCCGCTGGGCTGGAGAGGCGGAGGGCCAGTGAAGAAGCTGCTTGCTTGGCTTCCTTGGCGGCTTGTTTGGCGGTGATTCGCTTATTCAGCTTATCGCGGGCAAGTCGGAGCTTGTTGATTTCGCGGAGTTCGATGAGGTTCTCCATGGCGGTAATGGATTGCGCGAGCTTCTCTTCTTCTGTCCAGATGTGCTTGGCGAGCGGAACTGGTTTGGGAGGTCGAGGAGCGGGTTTCCCAGCCTCAGTGATGTGCTTTGGCATGTGGACGGGAATCTCCCAAAGATGGAGTTTCCCAGTGTAATCTTCCTTTACAGGAAGCGTATAAGTGACGTCCTCTGCCCGAGGGATGTCAGCGGTGTCAATGCGGCTGAAAAGAGACCGCTTCGCCGGCTTAACATAAGGGGCAGTGGAGGAGCCACGGGTGCGACGGGTAACACGGGGGGGAGGTAAAGAGCTCAGATGCAGCAGGGTTATTGGAGGTAACTTCTACGGCGGTCGCCGAGAAGAATAGAACTAAAGTTATAGGCCGTCAAGGCCCTACTTATATACATAATAATATCAGGTCATGTGCTACTGTATAGTGCATGCCTGATAAGGAATGTGGGCTTGGTTGCCATAAGGGCGACCAAGTGATACGACTACTCTACAAAGGCCGTGACCCGCCGGTAATGGCCGAGCCAATGGTAAAGAGAGAGCGTGTGGTCACATCGTTAGATGGACATGTGAATACGGGCGCAGCCCGGGTATAAGGGATGCCGGTTGCCGGATACCGTGAGGTATAATGGCGATTGGCCGGTCTTCGTGTGCTGACCAAGGCAGAACGCTGGGGTCGTAATGCTATTGGGCCGGCAGGCACCGTAGCATGTGATAGGTCCGGACCAGAAGGTTACCGGAACATATGGTGGTCTTAGCCGTGAGGCAAGGACCGGTGTTTGGGCAACGCCGTGATGGCAGAAGCCCGGGACTTGGAGAACGCTGAGTCCGTGGGATGGCCGAGAAGGCCGAGCCTATAGCGGTATTGCCTTGGTGCTAATATAGTGCTATTTGGCCGTGTTGCCATTATTATGCAAAGGCGTGGCGCGCCTGAGGTGCCATTGTGATCAAGGATCTTATGGTGGTGGGAAGCCGGGAAGGCCGACCCAATAGTACAAGGCCGCGAGGCACTGTTTGTACGTGTGGACATATGCGAGTGTGCCGCGCTCGGCCTGTCATTATGATCTAAGATCTTATGACGTGGCTGGTCTTGCTATGACGAACAAGACCATGTGGTTTGGCGTGAGCCAAGCGTTAGCCAAGGGTTACACTTAGCGTTAGCGAGGCATGAGCCAAGCGTGAGCGTAAGCGTGAGTGGCGTAGACGACTTGTAGTTAGACGTATAATTCCCAGGTAAATTGCTATAATCATAGGAAAAATGCTGTAAGCCCCAGATAAATCTGTGACACGTCAGCTGTAAGGCTGACGCCGGTAAGGCCAGAGCGCTAAGGTCAGGTGCCTACACTGATATAACGCTTGGCTAACGGTACTACTTATCTAATCTATACGTCACGTGACCGCCTGGCTAGGGAGGTGCTAAGACAGAGGGTTGAGGGCGCAGCTATGGGCGTAGAGAGGGAGGTAAAAGGCCTAAGAATAAGGCGAAAAAGGTTACCGTCCCTTAGTCAACGGTAAATACCGTGACAGAAAGACCTAGCTACGATACTCTATCAAAAGGTATACCCCTTACATGGGTTGCCGAAACAGATAGTATCGGACAGGGGGACACAGTTCGCCTCAAAATTATTCGGTGAATGGTGTACTCTGCTGGGAATTCAAAGGTCGATGACTACTGCGTACCATCCGCAGGCAGACGGACAAACTGAACGAGTAAACCAAATACTTGAACAGTATCTACGGTGCTATATCAATACGTACCAAAAACATAACTGGTTGGTGTTCCTACCAACAGCGGAATTTGCGTACAATAATGCAGCCAGCGAAACTACCAAGGAATCCCCGTTTCTGGTAGAATTAGGTCGTCACCCTATCGCAGGACCAAGCAGTTTCGAACCAAGTCGAAACAAAGACTTAGTAGAAATTGCAAATACACGGTTCTCTGCACAAGAGAAAGCTAAGGCAGCGATGAAAATTGCAGCCAAAAGATGGTCCTGGTACTATGACCAAAAGAAGCAGGTCGTCCCCTTCAAAGTAGGCGACAAAGTACTCGTGGACGTGCGAAGTTGGCAAGACACCGAAAGGAGTCTAGCCCCTCGCTACATCGGCCCATTCCGAATTACGGAAAAATTGGGACCGGTAACGTTCAAGGTGTACATGGACGCGCAATATAGGGCTTACCACCCTGTGTTCCATGCTTCGAAACTGGTCATGTACAAGGAATCAACCATCGAAGGTCAGAAGAGTCACTCTCCTGCGGCTGACAAGCCAACGGAAATGGAAGACCCAGAAGAATGGGAAGTGGAAGCCATTCTCGACCATCATAACCGACGCGGCCGGTGGGAATACCTTATCCATTGGAAAGGCACCGGACTGGTGGAGGACACGTGGGAAATTGAGGAACATTTGGCTAACGCTAAGGAGATACTGGACGAGTACAAGGCAAAATATTCAGCCCTTAGTACCGACCCGAATCAACTCCTCTGCCGATCTACTCGACTTGGCGGAACACGGCAGACCATAGCCGTCTTCGACCCTGACTCACCAGATTGGGACTCAGACACATGTGTTTGGCCCGACGACTGGCCCCAATACCGAGACGATGTTGATCCGAAAGCACCGAAAGTATACTACAAGCGTGACCCCTTCACAGGGCAATGGGTACACTCTGACGTTGAGTTCAACGAAGACTTGGAAATCGAAGTAGGAGTCAATGGCCAACTACCGACCAGGGGAACAACCGACGCAATCGGCTACGACTTGTATGCCGCGCAGGATATCCTGATTAATTCATGGAAATCCGCTTCAGCCCCCACCGATATTCGTATCAAAGTTCCTTATGGGACATATGGTCGGATAGCGCCAAGGTCTGGACTTGCAAAAAAGGGCATCGATGTCCTTGCAGGAGTAATAGACCATGACTACCGCGGGGAAGTCTTTGTCATGTTGATGAACCTCACCGGAGACCCGTACCAAGTAAAGAAAGGCGACAGAATTGCTCAGCTAATCTGCGAAGTAGCAATCACGCCCGAAATACAGGGAAGTGGACCCTACAACGAGCAGTACAACAAGCCAACCACGCGCGGGACACAAGGTTTTGGATTGAATGAGAGACAGAGTGGATGCAATGAATAGAGGCCCCCACGCCCAAGTAGGACATAGCAGGCTTTGTCGACTAGGACCCTGCATGCGAGAGACGAGAAGGCAGACGGTATTGAAAGGTTGCCAGGGGACGCGCCCCCAACGACGAGAAGATAAGTTCTGAGGAGTACCTCAGAACGCTACCTAGTATATATACATGTGGACGCAGACTCTATAGCTACAAGACCTGCCCTAATGGTGTGGTCTGTGCACACTGTGACTACGCTGCACATGACCAAGTAACGCGGGTGACTCCAGTGACGTACCATGTGACCTATGTAAGAGATAAGATATGATGAAGACTTATCTACTTTCCCATGCACATGCAGTCCTGGGCGGCTAGGTATAACGTAGCGAATATCTGGAGGATAAGCGTGAGCCAAGGGTGAGCCAAGTCAAAGAACCCCTTTATTCCGGAATTTCTTGTGACATATGGTCGGATCATCTTAATCTGACATATTTCAAATCGGCACAACGGCTTACCCGGAGACAGGCACGATGGAGTCTTTACCTGACAAGGTTTAACTTCACAATGTGTCACAAACCAGGAAAAACAATGCTCATGGCTGACCCTCTGTCACGAAGGCCAGACCATGAAGAGGGGGTGGAACTCGACAATCGCAATCAAATTTTGCTGAAACCGGAATATTTCACTGTTAGGGCGCTCGAAGCATCACAACAGGAGATACAATCAGGCGATGGACCTCCTCCGACACATCCGACAAGCACTCATGAACGATCAGATTACCAAAGATTACCAGGAACTACTGAAAAGTGGTCCCAAGGAATTCGGTAAAGATCTCCAGGAATGGAACATGGAGGCCGGATTACTCCTCAGACGAGGAAAAGTGTACGTTCCAAAAGAGCCTAAGGAATTGCGAACGAAGATTCTGGAGTTACATCATGACCATGTAACAGCCGGTCACTTCGGACGATGGAAGACCTATGAACTTCTATCACGTAATTACTGGTGGCCTGGAATGACCACGATGGTGAAGCAATACGTCGAAGGTTGTGACACATGCCAATGCATGAAGAACCACAACCAGACCCCGTGACACAAGACTACTCACTTATTCTTATAAGCGTTGAGGTTGCTGGTTAGGCGGTAGCTTTGGAGTTGTCGAGTAGACAAGAACTGTTAAGCAAGTAGAGCAGGGCGCGCTGAGATGTTATCTCGGAGTGCAAATGCAATGAATAGAATCTGAGGTGTTAACGCTCAAATATCGCAGTATATACATGTTAGATAAGACCCCTAACAGTCTTATTATCTAATCTAGCTATCCCAATACGGAGAACAAGTCCTCTGATACCTAAGTACTTAGTAATTACAAGTAAATACATATACCGATCAAAACCGGGATATAGGTATGCGGCGTAGGCCGCGCGAATGGCAAATAGCGCGCAATCATTAGTCAGTTGGAGGCGTGACCAAACGCCGGTCCGCTGATCTAATGGAGATGATGTTGTACGTACGAGATGTCCGATTGGCTGCAAGAATAGACATGTGACTTATAACAGGAACTACCGTGATTAGATACCGTTGCTGTCACAAGAATTCTCCTAGTTTTCCTATATTTCTTACTATTTTTCCGGCAATTCTACAAATTATCTACGACTTTCTAGACCAATAACTAGCTTATATGGTTCATAAGTTAACGGTTACATACGCGCCGAATGATGGCCGCGTTATCTCCTGTAGCGACGGTCTTATCTTATCACTAGTAGTTACCATCAGTCACATGTCTAGTTCTAGCCAATCGGACATTCTGTCCGGAAGCAGTCAGCGTATAAACGTCAGCGGACCGGGCTTTGGTCACGCCCCGTCTTTGTAATGACAAGAGCGCAAAACGCCATTCGTGCGGCCTACGCCGCCTTTCTATATCCCGGTTTTGATCGGCATATGTATTTATCGCGTATTACTCAGTACTTAGGTACCTGGGGACTTGTACATACGAATACGGACATTAGTATTACCTAATAAGACTGTTAGGGGTCTTATTTATTATGTATATATACTAGCCTTGCTGAGCGCTTTTGCCTCAGTTCTATTCATTGCATTCATACTACGTGTCACAGATTTGGGACATGCCACTATTTTTCCCGTATTTTTACCTATTTATCTGGTATTTCTACGACCTTGTAGACATTTACGCTGCTAAGCGCCCGTCTACACGTACACGCAACCAAACAACACGTACACAACACGGTATACGTCCACTTGTCATAACAACACGTACATAACACGCTTGTACGCGTCAATGACTCAGCGGACTAACCTCCGGTGTCACGCGCTTTACTCATATCCCGATACCGGGGTATGTCAGTACGATTGGATAAGCGGCCCGCTCGTTATCACATGCCAATGCCCTCACGATTACTCATATCCCGATGCCGGTATATAAGAATCACATGCATGGCTTACTAACGTAGCTACAGCCACTTCCACAACATGGACCTACGGTCCAAACAAACGATCTTACTGGTGCGGCCATTACCGGCGCACATGGTCTATTGTAGTTTACGACTTAACCATATTAGTTATGTCTGCGCACAGACCACCTTCATGTTTGGTTCCCTTACCGGTAACCAAACAAAGCATGTATATAAGTAGGGCTATCACTGCGGATAAGCCTTAGATTTGTTCTCTGCATTCGCACAGTTACATACCATCTCTGCCTGCGCCCACTAGCCTCCTCACCAACCTTCTGCAACTCCTTCAAGTCGCCTATAAGGTTATAGTGTGAGTCCCACAGTCTAGTCTGTGTCACTACGAGTTAACCGCTCCGCGTGTCCTGCTTAACTCTTACAACCTTCCTGCCTAACCAGCAAACCAAGCAACTATTACAAGTAAGTGTTATCTTGTGTCACATGAATAGAACTCGCTTTCGCCCCCGCCCTCTTTGAGGGTCTGGGATTTCTTTTCTTCTTAAGGGGTTTTTCGTCGCCGTCTGCGCACCCCCGCTCGCCGCCAGGCAGCGGGGTATCCTTAGTGGGTTCTGGGGGACCGCCTTTGGGCAAATAGCCGGACTGTAGGCTTAAGCGGAACCGGGGACTGGCTGCCAAGCCTTTGCCCCATATGTTGGGAATCGATGGCAACGGTGTAACGTCTTGACCGGGCCGGAGACGACCTTCTCGCCTATCCCCAGGCGTACAGGGGCCACTCTATTTAGAGTTGGGATGGTGGGCACGAGTTGCCCTGCCTAGAACCACTGCCGATACGGCTTCAGAACGATAGAGTTCTGGCCTTGGCGCCCTCTAAGTCCCTCAGGGCATGGGTTTGGTTTAAACACTGGCAGCCACCTAACTGGAGTGAGGCGTGGGCACATGCGGGGTGTAATACCCCAAATCCTGCATTCCCAGGCGTCAAGGGAAGACGACCTGCTGTATCCCCCATCTGGTAGCGTGAGAGAGACGCAATCCAGTCGCCGACACTAACTCCGGTCGAGGGCGGAGCGCCTATTGACGCCGGAGGATAAGCGCACAACACATCAAGAAGCGACGATAAGCCCCGACAGAGGACCACGTGAATTTCCACTAGAATAGCTTACTTGGACTTCTCTTACGTAGTCATGCCGAAAGCACCACGTTTCACGATTACTCCGAGAAACGCCGCTACGGGGGAGCGCGAGGAATGGCATATTGCCTCCTCTAAATCGCTCAAAGACCGCATTTCCGCGGTCACAACCCCAAAGCGAGGAAAGTCCCGAAAGGGCAACAACGTCTTCTGCAAGAAGCTAGTCAACCCGGAAGAAATCCAAAGGGTCAACCACGAGGCCGCCCTCGAAGACATCAGGCGAAAGAAGCTCAACAAGCTTCTCCGACAGAGGGAGAAGCTCGAAGCTCGGATCCAGAAACAAAGCCTGGATCAGCTAATCGCCGAAGCGGCCAGGAAGAGGGTTGAGGAAGAGAGAATGGTGAGGAGTCTTCGGGAGCAAATCCAGCCCCCGTAAAAGTCGTTGTTGGAGAGAGTGGAGGAGCTCAGAATGCCGGCCGAGTGGATCGATGTTACGGGTCGAATACCCGTTCGTATATTCGAGTCGCGAATATAGATCGTTCTTCTGCACGTAGGCACGCCGCCGTATGCAAGGCAAATACTCGTTAGATGCCTTCGGGTCCTAAGTGATGTCCTTAGGAGATCGGTTAATATCCAATACGCGTTAGAGGATATAATCTGTTCAAGTGCGAGTCGAATAGAATATAAGACTCGCCTAAGTCCGAGAAGTCAGTGTGCACTTCGAGGACTTAGTCGTTCGGTTGCTCGAGTGAGAAATACTGAGCGTAGTTTCCTACATTTGAGAACGAGTATAAGACTTCTTGTTTATACAACAAGGTCGAGCTGAAGAGCCTCGACAGTAGGTACATTAGTTTATATACTACGTTGGGTTTCAGGGGTCAAGTCCGTCCCAGATGTCACCGATACTATCTACGCTATAGTACCAAACGTTTGATAGGTATGTAGTGATATACCTGAGACGATAGATAGGAATGATGGCGGTTGAACGCCATCTATCAGCTAACAGACGATGAACATGAAACGGTGGCAGAGTTGGATTTGCCAAAGATGAAATGCGCCCTATAGACTAGTACAACTGGGGATGCGCCCAGTAGAGTCACGAGTAGCCAGGGGAGTTGGTTGCGCAACAAGTCCCTGTACCGTATTCGCCCAGTGGTGAGTTCTGTCGATATTCGAAAAATCAAAATAACCGTAACATCAGCCCCTCCCTAAGCATTCGTCGGCCTCAACAAATTTTCCAAGTTCCCCTCTTCAGAGTGCCTCGGCGTCCTGTTCGTTGTAGATGTCGCCGTTCCCGCTGAGGGACGGGGTCGTAGGAGTTCGCCATACGAAGTGTTGGCGGCATTCATTCTGTCGATGACCTGGTTGATTGAGCCCACAAGTTCTGCAAATATAATCGGGGCAGTCGAGGATCCAGTGGTTAGCGGAACCACATTGTCGGCACGGCTGCTCGGGTGAGGGCCTCGCTGGTACCCGGAGGGAAGGGATATTGCGGAGGTATTTGTTACGTTGGTACCTCCAGTGGTGTGCGGCTCGGTGGAGGTTTCGTGCGGCCCATGTTGGTAGGGAGGTGGTGTCTCGTTTGTGCTCCCTCGCACCTCGCTCAAACTCCTCGCGGGTAATACTCTGCACTGAAGGAGATCGTCGAATAGGCGGCGTGCTATTCGCTCTTCGTTGTCGCGCTGGGGTAGCCCTAGGGCTCGACGAGCGTGCAGGTGGTTCACGTCTCCCGTTGCCTCCCATACCAGAAATACGTGGCGTCGGGTCTCTAACTCCTGTTCGGCGGGCCCTCTGAGTCTCGGTAGGCAACGGAAATAATACTCTATCGCCCTCCATAAAATCAAACGGCCTTGCAACTCGGCGTCGTTCGTCGGGAGTGAAAAAGTGGACGGGTCGCGGTGTGTATTCGGGTCGACTGGGAGCAACGTGCTCGCGATCCTCGAAGTCGTTGAGCGCGTGTCGTAGTCGGGCCGTCGTAGTGGCGGCCAATCGGTCGATAAGTCTGTCGGTGAGTAGCTCGAGTCCCTCTCTCTGCGCTCTGATCTGCCCCTCCATTCGGACGAGGTCCTCGGTGATGTTCTGGTACGAGCTGTAGACGTGGGTGAGGTCCTGCGCGATGTCGAAGAGGGCCGACCAGCCATCGGCTCGGCCAGCAAAAGGTCCCTCGGCCCTGTACCAGAGGAGGGCGTGTCTAATCTGCAGATGCTGGGGGGAGTACCTTCTTGGTGGCGTACCTCGCGGTCGGCCTTCTCGACGATCTGCATCGCCGGGGGTCGTGGTACGGCGGGGGAGCTGGTGGCGAGTCGTCGACATACTATTACTGTCCTGTTTTCGAGTGTCGGGGTTGTTCTGACTCTCGTCCTGTGATAGTCTTTTATCAGCTCTTTGGAATGCTCCAAGTTCGCCTCGTCTTCCCATGAGTTGTCGGCCGTGGCATAGCCTTTCCACTTGACGAAGTATTGATGCTTCTTTCTTTGCCATCTGTCAGCCAAGATGGCTTCGACTTCGTATTCTTCTTGTCCCTTGATGATATCAGGTGGCGGCCGTAGGTAATTGGGTCCGTGTACCCTTGTTTCGTTGAATGGTTTTAGTAAGGCAGCGTGGAAGACCGGATGAATTTTCCAATTCGCCGGTAGCTGCAGCCGGTATGTCGTGGGCCCCATTTTTTCTGTGATGGTGAAGGGTCCTTCTCTTTTTGGTGCCAGTTTGTTCGATTCATAGGGGATCGTTAGGTTCTTGGCGTCGAGCCAGACCTTATCCCCTTTCGCAAGCTTTGGCAGTTCTCTGAGGAACCGCCCTGCCATTCTTTTCTGGGCTAATTCATGCGCGATGAGTGCCATTTTTCGCGCCTCTTTGATCTTCTTGATCCTGTCGACCACTGCCGGGACGTTCCCTACTCTGTCATAGTCTGGGAATCCTCTCGGGACGTATCCTAAGATTATTTCGAGTGGCGCTGGCCGGTTTTCGGTTCGTCTGGTGTTGTGCGCAAATTCGACGTCAGGCAGTCGTTGTACCCATTGGAATGGGTCGTTCATGCAATAGATGCGAAGGTATACTTCGATCTGTTGATTCATTCTTTCTGTCTGTCCGTCGGTCTGTGGATGGTACGCCGTACTCATCGCTGATTCTGTTCCCTGCAGCTTGCATAATTCCTTGAAAAGCTTTGATGCAAACTGCGATCCTCTGTCTGAAATGATCTTTCGGGGGATGCCATATAGCGAGTAGATTTTCCGGTGAAATATCTCTGCCGCCCCTTCGCTAGTGATCGTTTTGTCGCATGGGGTGAGAGAGATGGCCTTGGATAGGCCATGGTCGACAATCACCATCATGGAGTCATACTTTCCGACTCTTGGCAAGTTGGTGACAAAATCGACCGAGCACTGTGAGAAGGGGAGGGCGTCTTCCCGTGTCGGTATTGGTTGCAAAGGGGGTTTCAGCGGATTCCTATCAGGTTTCATCTGTTGACAGATTGCACAGCCCCGGACGTATTCCGCTATCATTGTTCTCATGTCAGGCCACCAAAAGTGGGTCGTAACCTGTACTGTTGTACCCCAGATCTCAGGGTGTCCGGCCGGGATCGTGTCGTGGTATTTTGAGATGACGTCCCGTCGAAGGCCCTCGTCCCTTGGCACGTACATCCTGCCCCTGTAGAGCAGTATCCCATCCGTTTGTTGCCATTCATCTGCGGTGGTTCTCGCGGGGAATTCGCCTGTGCCCCCTAGGGCACGGATCGCCTGTTCCGTAGATTCATCTCGATTGTTGGCGTTTTTGATTCGATCAATGATCGGGATCTGGATTGCATGGACGACGAGTTCGTCTGGAATCATGGTGATTCCCTCGTTGTCTTCGTTGCTTTCGTCCAGGTGGTACAACCTGGAAAGCGTGTCGGCCATGACTAGTTTCCTTCCGGGGACGTGCTGCAATTTCAGGTCGAATTGCGAAAGGAATAGATGCCATCTCGCTTGTCGCCGATTTAGGTGCTGTGCGCTTCTCCAGTACGTCAGGTTCTGATGATCGCTTCGGATCAAGATCCGATGCGGTGCTCCTTCCAATAGGTGTCGCCATTCTTCTAATGCTCGGACTATTCCGAGTAGTTCGCGATCGTAGATTTCATAGTTCCGTTCTGTTGATGTCAGGGATTGTGAGAGATATCCCACCGGCCGTTCGCGCCCTGTTTCATCTATCTGTTTCAGTACTGCTCCTGTGGCAAACTGAGATGCGTCTGTTTCGAGGATGAACGGTTTCTCCTTGTCCGGTGTTCCTAGTGCGGGCGCCGTCGTGAATGCTTTCTTCATGAATTCGAATGCTTTCTGTTCTTTCTCCGTCCATTGGTACCCCGTCCCTGTGACCGTTTTTGTGAGGTCTACCAAGGGTCGGGCGTGCGTAGAGTAGTGATCAATAAATTTCCGATAGAAGTTCGCAAATCCTAGGAAGGATCTGACTTCTTTGAGATTTCGGGGAGTCGGCCACTCCTTAATCCCATTGAGTTTCGCTGGGTCCATCTGGATATTTCCTGGGGTGATGACTAGTCCCAGAAATTCGACTCTGTCGACACCGAAGGCGCATTTCTCGGGTTTCACAAAGAGATGGTTATCCACCAATCTCTGAAGGATCCGCCGCTCCCGTTCCTTGTGTATTTTCTCGTCTTCTGAGAAAATGAGGATGTCGTCCATATAAACAAGCACCCATCCTTCGAGGATTTCTTCTTTCAGGATTTCGTTCATCATTGCCTGAAAGGTCCCGGGTGCATTGCATAATCCGAAAAACATAACTGTGGGCTCGCACAACCCTCGGTTTGTTTTGAAGGCCGCTTTCCATTCGTCTCCTTTTTTGATTCGCATGTTGTTGTATCCTGCTCTAAGGTCCATTTTTGTGAAGATCTTTGCTCCTTTTAGCTTTTCCAGGAGCTCTGAGATCAGTGGCAAGGGATAGACGTTCTTTATCGTCCCTTCGTTCAGATATCGATAATCTTGACAGGGTCGTAGGCCGCTGTCTTTCTTTGGGACGAAAAAGAATGGTGACGCCATCGGGGATTTTGAAGGGACTATGAATCCCTTGGCCAAGTTTTCTTTTAGGAATTCGTCCAGCGCCTGTTGCTCTTTAGGCGAGAGTGCATAGACTTTGCAGTCTTTCGGCACGAAATCGGGTTTTAATTCGATTGCGTGGTCCCATGGTCTCGACGGGGGGAACGCTGCTGCGGACTCCTTACTGAACACCTTGGCGAAGTCCAGTAGGTGTTTCGGGACCATCTCCTCAATCGTTCGTTCTGGTTCGGGGGTTTTTTGTGCGAATTCCTGGGATTTCGTCAGCGCTTTCCTGACAGCGTTGATGATTTGTATCTTTGTTCGGAACTTCTTTCGCGTCTCCCCTTTCTTTCCTATGATCCTAGGGTTATCTTTCGCGAAGCGTCGGATCGCTTCGTACTCTTCGGGAGTATAGAGTCGCTGCGCTGTTTCTTCTGGCTGGTCCGTGGATCCGAACCCTTTCTCCCCTCGTTCTGTTTCATCTAGGTCTTCGACCTCTAAGATGTCGGGGGTGAGGTGTCGTTCGAAAATTATCTGGGCTATTCGCATGCCCGGGATAATTCTATGCGCTTTGTCTGAGTAGTTGAAGACGATGGCTCCGACGTCTCCTCGGTAGTCTGAGTCTATGATTCCGGCTTGTACTACCAATCCGTGTCTGAGGGTGTTGCCTGATCGTCCGGCCAGCCTTCCATACGATCCCTTCGGGATCTTCATTTTTACTCCTGTGGAGACGAGTTTCCATCCTCCGGCGGGAATCTCGGTTTCTTCTGCGGCGTAAAGGTCATACCCTGCAGCTTCTTGGGTCCCCCTTGTTGGAATTTTTCCTTCTGGGGCAACTATCATCTCCACCGTATCCATTCGGATCGTGGCTTCCTGTTTCTTTTCTTCTGCCCCTAGTATCGATCGTACATCGACTGTTTGGTCCTTCCAGTCAATTGTGGGGTTTTCGTCTTTTAGCCATCCATACCCTAGAATCATATTTTCTGTTCCGATTGATCCTACCAGGAATCGGACTTTTCGCGTTTTCTGGGTCTTCGGATATCGTAGTAGTATGGTAGCTTCTCGGTCTATTCGCCCATATTTGTTTTCTGTTCCGTCAACATTTTTGACGATGATCGGGTTCTTCAAGGGTTGCGTGGGCACCTTGTATTTTTCTACCACTCTGCTGTGGATCAGGTTTGACATTGCTCCTGAGTCGATTAGTGCATTGCACTTCACGGGTTTTGCCAGCGTCATGATTACCGGGATGAAGAGGGATCGATTCTTCTCGAACGAGGTAATTACATGCGCTGCTTTCTCGGAGGGTAAGACCGTGGGCTTCCCTCCTAGGCAAAATCCTGTTCTTCTACGAGCCTTGCTAGAAGCTCGGGGTTCTTGGCTTTCAGAGCCCAAATTGCTGTGACCGCTCTGTTAGCGGTGATGTATTCAGTCTCTTCCTCAGAGACTTCTTCAATGCGAGCTTCTTGCTCGGCTTCTTCTTCTTCGGTCTTTCGAGTAGTCCGCCTAGGGCGGGCTGGCTTCCTCGGCCTCTTCGGACAGTCTCGCGACATATGTCCTGGCTGATGGCAGGTGAAACATTTTCCCTTCTTGATGTGATCGTCCCTTCCTGGGTGGTCATTCGATCTACATCCATCGCATTCGGATCTTTCGGTGCGGTTGTCTCTGGAGCACTAGTGCGTCCGTTATTCTGGTTCGAGGCTTACCAAGCCTTTTTCTTGACAAATGGTTTATCCCGTTTCAAGAATATCTTGTACGTATTTTCATAGTACGAGGCAGCGGACTGCCATTCATCAATGGTCGCTGGTAGCGGCCGAACGCCGATGATGTATCGGGTCGTATGTTCGGGTAACCCTTTCTCGAAGAGGGTTATGAGCAACGCGTTTCCGTCCGCGCTGTATAGATCGTACTGGGCCTTTCCGGCCAAATTGTTGAACTCGGTGATATAATCATCGATGTCCTTCCTATCCTGGGTTACGTCCAGGATTTTCTTCCGCACCTTCTGTACCTCTTCGATGGCTCCGAAGGCTTTCTGGAAGTCTGCATCAAACTGTGCAAGACTAGGCGGGAAGAATCGTTTCATCTGGGGGTTCGTATAAACCCGATGATAGTTCTGTTTCCATTGGCCTGTTTTCCCCTTGTTCAAAATATAAGAGAGGATAAAGATCACTCTCTGAACGTTGTTCTGGAATGATGTTTCGTACATCGTAAACCAGGAATTGCACTGGTTTATGAAGTTCTGCATGTCGGATCGTTCCCCGTCGAATACGTCCGGGGGATTGATCTTTATCATTGGGGGTCGGTAGTACGGGTTCGGCGCCGGAGGTTGAGGCTGCGGCGCATTTGGTGGTGGAGGCCCTCCTGGGGGTCCTCCTCCTCCCGGGTATCCTCCACCCGGGTTTCCTGGGTTTCCTCCGGGGTTCCCTGGGTTCCCTCCAGGGTTTCCTCCTCCGGGGTTCGTGGGGGTTCCTCCTCTGAGTCCTCCAGGAGGAGGGGCATTCCCTCCTCCGAGTCCGAAGTTTCCTCCCAGTCCTCCTCCGCTTGTACCTGCGGAGGTTCGTCCAAATAGGCCTGAAGGCCATGTTCCTGGGTTTGTCGTTCCCATTCCTCCGCTTGGGCTAGTCCAAGACGGATTTCCTCCGCTACCCATTCCGGGTGCGTTCTGTGGGGGGTTTCCAAAGAGGTCTGTTCCTCCAGCCATAGGCCCAATCCCACTCTGCGCAAAAGCAGATACAAATCCTGGAGGGTCCTGTCCTCCGGTCTGGCTGTTATCTGTTCCTGTAAAGTTTCCAGGATTGCTCCCATCATCTCCGATGCGCTCAATTCCTGCCATTCCTGTGGCGCCCGAAGGCTGATTCGTATTTCCATCGGCATCGAAGGTTCTGTTGATGGTTTCGGTTTTGTTTTCGGTCAACGTCGTGGTTGACATCGGAGGGATTTCTCCGAATCGTTCGAACGCTTCACGCGTTATTTCCCAAGCGGTCGTTCTTGCGGAGGGGTATACTTCTACCCACTTCGATGCCCTATCTTCTCTTGGAATGACAACAATTCCTCCGCGGTTACGGAAGGCTCCAATGGTGTCAGTCCACTCATATCGGTGGAGTCTGTATACTCCCTGAATGTCCTCGGGCAAGAGTTCAATCAGTCGTGCTGGAAATTCTGGTCTAAATATCATGGGCCCTTACACCGTGATAAGTGAGGGTGTGATAAGCTCGACCTTCTGTTACGGGTCGAATACCCGTTCGTATATTCGAGTCGCGAATATAGATCGTTCTTCTGCACGTAGGCACGCCGCCGTATGCAAGGCAAATACTCGTTAGATGCCTTCGGGTCCTAAGTGATGTCCTTAGGAGATCGGTTAATATCCAATACGCGTTAGAGGATATAATCTGTTCAGGTGCGAGTCGAATAGAATATAAGACTTGCCTAAGTCCGAGAAGTCAGTGTGCACTTCGAGGACTTAGTCGTTCGGTTGCTCGAGTGAGAAATACTGAGCGTAGTTTCCTACGTTTGAGAACAAGTATAAGACTTCTTGTTTATACAACAAGGTTGAACTGAAGAGCCTCGACAGTAGGTACATTAGTTTATATACTACGTTGGGTTTCAGGGGTCAAGTCCGTCCCAGATGTCACCGATACTATCTATGCTATAGTCCCAAACGTTTGATAGGTATGTAGTGATATACCTGAGACGATAGATAGGAATGATGGCGGTTGAACGCCATCTATCAGCTAACAAACGATGAACATGAAACGGTGGCAGAGTTGGATCTGCCAAAGATGAAATGCGCCCTATAGACTAGTACGACTGGGGATGCGCCCAGTAGAGTCACGAGTAGCCAGGGGAGTTGGTTGCGCAACAAGTCCCTGTATCGTATTCGCCCAGTGGTGAGTTCTGTCGATATTCGAAAAATCAAAATAACCGTAACAGCCGAGTGGATCGAGAAGTGGGGTCTTGCGAACCCCAAGGACGTCCACTGCACGGAGAAAAAGTGGGACTGGTTTTTGGAGGTCGACAAACAGATGAACGCCGCCCACAAGAACCTCTTCCGGCTATGGAAAGTCCCCGACGCAACCACCATGGCCCCCATCATCGCAAAATTCACCACATTAATCACCGACTTCGACGATCTCTCCACACACCTGGAGCAAATGGTCCGTCAGGACTCCATGAAAAACGAAGATCTCCGCCGCCTCAAAAAATATCTCAGGAGGGTGGAGCACGTTTTTGGGGACCTAGACGTGAAACAGCACGTTACGTACTTAAAGACTCACTTAGTACATAGCGGTCTCAACTTCGACCTTGGCAAACCCCAGCTGTAGTAGATAGAAAGTCCTGAAAAGGCATAGTATTTTTTGGTGCATGGCATTGATTGCGAAAAGTCCTGAAAAGGCACTTAAGTCCTGAAAAGGCACTTTTTTCTTGAATTATCATTTAAGGAAGAAAATAACTCAAGCTGACGAATACTGTCCAGCAATGGTGTCCTACACAATCATCCAAGGCACTTTGTACAACACCCACAAGGTGGCTACGGCCTACCGCCCTGCCGTCGGCAAGCACGCATGACCCGGAGAGCAAACCTGCTTGATGGACTACCTGCGAGTCGTATTCGGCATCAGAGTTAGGGGGAGTGTTACCTCCTTCAACTCAATTCCGGTGCACGTGCGCCCATTCCTGAATGTAAACCATACGGCGTACATCAAGTACTACGGGGAAGATTTGACTAGGAACCACATCTCATGGTGGAGGTGAGACAACTATTGTACCGCCATCTCCCTAGCGGACCTCATAGTCTACTACGGTGACATCCACTGGTACTCGGAAGAAGCGTCGCCGCGCACAAGAGCCGCCAGGCTCTTCAACCCGGTAACACCCGCACGCGCAGTCATAACCCCCGAAGGCAGCGAGACCCCACGACCGGAGGAAACGGTCGACAGGGAGCCTCTATTTGGAACGCTCCCCGACCTCCTCCCTGCTTACGAAAGGAGGACTCTGTGTCACAGATTTATCTGGGGCTTACAGCATTTTTCCTATGATTATAGCAATTTACCTGGGATTTATACGTCTAACTACAAGTTATCTACGGGTTAACTCCCATTGCCATACGACAAGCTCTTAACTGGGCTTATCAACCACATGACCAGCTTACATAACGCTACGGCACCTTCCGGTCCAATAGCATAGTGACAGCTACGTCATACAGGTCTCGCCCGACAGAGCAAGACCAGCCACGTCATAGATCGTAGATCATAATGATAGGCCGAGCGCGGCACGCTCACATAATAATGTCCACATGTACAAACAGTGCCTCGCGGCCTTGTACTATTGGGTCGGCCTTTCCGGCTTCCCACCGCCAAAAGATCCTTGATCACAATGGCACCTCAGGCGCGCCACGCCTTCGCATAATAATGGCAACACGGCCAAATAGCACTATATTAGCACCAAGGCAATATCGCTATAGGCTACAGCCTTCTCGGCCTCCCATGGACTCGGCGATCTCCAAGTCCCGGGCTTCTGCCATCACGGCATTGCCCAAACACCGGTCCTCGCCTCACGGCTAAGGCCAACACATGTCCCGGTTACCTTCCGGTCCGGACATATCACATGCTACGGTACCTATCGGTCCAATAGCATAACGACCTCGGCGTCCCGCCTTGGTCATCCCACGAAGACCGGCCAATTGCCATTATACCTCTTGGTATCCGGCAACCGGCTTCTCCATATACCCGGGCAGTGCCCGTGTTCATATGATAAACATACACAAATCCCTCTCCTACGATTGGTGCGGCCATTAGGGCCCATCACGGCCATTGTAGATAGAGTCCATAAACAGTAGATAAGATAAGCTTCGCCACTTGGCAAAGCCACATAACCCGGAATGGTAGTACTAGTTAGTAGCACGTGCCATCCACATAAACATGTATATAAGTAGGGGCTTGACGCCCTTTAACTTTAGTTCTATTATTCTCGGCTTGCGCCGTAGAATAACTCTCACCACCCTGCTGCGCTGGTATTGTCTCCTCTCTAAGTCGCCTTATCTCAAGAATATAGGCACTTGGTGAGTCCCACAGGCATACTGTGTCACTCTGGAAATAGTCGCGCAGCCGGAAAGGAGCAAAAACGAATTGATGGGAAGGCTGCAGCGCACTCTGGAAGTGGCCGCCTCAGACGAAGTTCTGCAGGTGGGAAAAGAAGCTTACAGGGAGGCGCTGTACCAAGCCAAAAACCACCTCTACAGCAACCTCGCGGCTTACAAAAGCCGGGTGGATACGGATGTGGAAATGGTCTGGAATAAGACCAACCAAATTCGGAGCCACAACCAGGTGCTTCAAAATAGAATCGAAGCACTAGAGGAAGCAGAGGCGTTACGGCAACAATTGGATACCCTTTCTGAAAATCGATTCGTTCGCATAGAAAAAGATATCGCTATACTGCAAAAGCGTCCGGCAGTGTCAACCGCGGGACCCAGCGGTGCCCAGGTCACGGCACTAATTAATAGAACTGACGAACTCGTAGCGGAGCTAACCGCTCTAAAAAACGCACCGGCAGCCGCAGCTGCCACAATGGTCAACCTCCAACAGACCAAACCGACTCAGCCGCCGAAATTCTCGGGCCCCAAGGACTCCATCTCATCAAAAGAGTGGATCCAGAAAATGGGCATGTATTTCGCAGACGCCAAGGTGACCCTGGAGGAAGACAAGGTTCGCCAAGCCCTGCTACGGCTTACGGGCGAGGCCTACCAATACATGTCGCCAGTAGTTGATAAAATCGCCGCCGGACAAACCTCGGGGCACACCTGGAAGACGTTTGCGGAAACGATCGAGAAGGTGTACGGCAAGAAGACGGACAAGGAGATTGCCGAAAAGGAGATTGAAGGGTATTTCGGAGACGAAGGGAAAAAGAAGCTCCAATCGGACTTCTTCTCTTGGGCACAGAAGCTCAGGACCCTGTGTCAGGAATCAAGGATTATTCAATTACGGAACTAATAGCCAATGACCCTGTATCAAGATGAACATCGGTGTGTATTCAAGAAGACTTCCTTTGGATCCAATGTGTAAGCATCCCCTTCGCCCAAGTAACCCTTGACCATATTATATACACACCTTCACATACGTTACCAATCATACCCTATACCCAAACAACCCTAATACCACAATAGTTCTATCACAATTCTAAAGTTACCAAGCCCTACGACCTATGATATTACAAAGCTTAGTTCAATGATGTATATATACTGACTATCACAAGACGCGCTGCGGACCCAATGCAACGTGCTTATGAGTGGCATAATAGCCACTCCTCCAAAAGGGCTACAATAACAGCTCATGCTGCTATCGAGGGTCCAGCTATATCTGCAGTTCATATTCCCACGCTTGGCGCCTATTAGACACTCTATGGTGTAGGCCATGTATGCCGGCGCCACGTACGGGTAATGTACCCTAGTTATTGCTCCGTAATGTCTATGATATTATGCTTTCGCATTATCTGTGACACATTGCGCATGATGCGACTCTGCCCCGGGGGCCTTCCATGTCTACCTTGACTGTGTGCCGCCATACCAAGTCGCCACTAGGAGTCCTTGGGTAGGGTCCCCTTGGTACAGCCGACCTGGTCACCGCTGGTGCGGTCGTACATACGCCTCGTTAGGGACGTTAGGACACCCCTGCTGCGCAGGTCCTCACAAACATGTAAGTTTGTGACAGCAGGCTCTGGTTGCGAAGTCCGATGAGTCTGCCTCGATGCGGAAAGGGTCGTCGTCGTTTGGTATCCCTAACACGGGTGCTTCAATAAATATTTTCTTTAACTTATCGAAACACTCTTGTTCCGCCGTACCCCACTGCCAAGGCATGTCCTTGGTTAGGTTTATCAGTGGGCGTGCTACCGTGGAAAACTTAGGTATAAATCTCCGGTAGAAGTTTGCAAATCCAATGAAGGATTGCACTTCTTTCTTGTTCCGAGGTGCGGGCCATTCGGCCACTGCCGCCACCTTCGCGGGATCCATGCGGATTTCCCCGTGAGAGATTATATGTCCTAAGTATTCTACTTCCGACTTCATGAACTCACATTTCTCTGGTTTACAAGTCAACTTATTTTGACGGAGGACGAGCAGAACCTTGGCCGTGGTTTTGCCGGTGGCGATGGCGATCTCGGTTGCCTTCATCGCGCGGACTTGCTCCGCGATGTCGGCCCAGCAGTCTTCCCTATTCCGTATCCAAGCGTCAGCAAAGATGTTATAGATATGGTCACCGTCCTCGATCTGCTCGTGTTCGCAGTCGCAGGTGAAGGTGATTCGGTGTTTCTTCCAGTTGATGGTGGGATTATGGTCTTCCAACCAATTGAAGCTGAGGAATATGTCTGCCAAGCTCAGCTCGGTGATGTGGAACTTGCGCGTTTCCAAATGCGTGTTGATCTGCATCTGGAGTTCGACATAGTGCATCATCTTGCCCGCAGCATTGGTACTTCCGTCAGCGTTGTACAGTTTGACAGGTCGGTTTAATGGGAGTTGCTCAAGTTTGTGCTCCTCCACGTAGGCACGACTGATGACCGATCCCGTTGAGCCGGAGTCTATCAGTGCCTTTGTGAAGAGGGCTCGTCCGTCAGGGTGGTGGAGGGTGATCGGTACTTCGATCTGCCTTCCCCGTTTTCCCGTCTGGATTACCACTACATTCCCTTGAGTTTCTCACCAGTAGATCCAAACCCCTGTGTTCCGCGTCTGGTTTCCCTGATGCTTTTTACTATGCGCGTGTCTGGTGTCATGTCTGCCATTTGCACATCTGAGTCTACAACTGGGTCTACATCCATTGGCACATAGTTTACATTAATAGAGGAATTAAGCACGGTTTTATCCTCCCGCCAAGCTCCGGTGGGAGGCTCCTCTGAGGCTGTTACAAACGAATCGTCGGAGCATGTTGAAGCTCCGTCGTCGTCACCAGGCGCCAAATCTACTGAACGTGGTACAGATACATAATCAAATATCGGGGCCCCGGTTCCTAGCCCATATAGTCCATCCACCGGTTTGTTACCCTCTGTCACAGATTTGGGACATGCCACTATTTTTCCCGTATTTGTACCTATTTATCTGGTATTTCTACGACCTTGTAGACATTTATGCTGCTAAGCGCCCGTCTACACGTACACTCAACCAAACAACACGTACACAATGCGGTATACGTCCACCTGTCATAACAACATGTACATAATACGATCGTACGCGTCAATGACTCAGCGGACTAACCTCCGGTGTCACGCGCCTTACTCATACCCCGATACCGGGCTATGTCAGTACTATTGGATAAGCGGCCCGCTCGTTATCACATGCCAATGCTTAGTTATTACTCATATCCCGATATCGGTATATAGTTATCACATGCATGGCTTACTAACGTAGTTGCAGCCACTTCCACAACATGGACCTACGGTCCAAGCAAACGTTCTTACTGGTGCGGCCATTACCGGCGCACATGGTCTATTGTAGTTTACGACTTAGCTGTATTAGTTATGTCTGCGCACAGACCATCTAACTGTTTGGCTCCTCTCCGAGTAACCAAACACTGCATGTATATAAGTAGGGCTATCTCTACGATAAGCCTTAGATTTGTTCTCTGCATTCGCACAGTCACATATCATCTCTGCTTGCGCCTACTAGTCTCCTCACCAACCTACCAGCAACTACTTCAAAGTCGCCTTATAGGTTAAAGCGTGAGTCCCACAACTAGTTTGTGTCATTAGAACAACTCTGCCCCCTACCCCCGCCCTTGCGCTTGCGCTTGGGCCTGGGTTTCTATCCTACAGGGGCTATTGCTCGTTGCTGCGCACATCCCTACTCCTGACAAGGAGTTTGGGGTGAGATTTGAGATCTGGGGGATACATCGCCTTCCTCGGCAGAGAATTGGCAACCAGGGAAGCCACACCGCCTTTTTAGGCAGGAGGTCTACCTAACCCGGACTCCAGGGTTAAGGAGACACAGTCCTCGCTGACAAGCCTGGACTGTGAGCGGTTAAGACCCGCCTGTTGGGAATAAGGGACGGTCTGCCTGTGTGCGCCCAACCCCCTGCCATGGCAAGCCTTGTTTAGGGCCCCATCGCTACCAACAGGGTCATCATTATGATGGCATGGGAATTTTCCAAAGCCGCCTCCCAGGCGTAAGGGACCTGCTTTGAACCCATTATGGGAAAAGCGGTGAGGGGGATGACGTAAAAAATCATCCTGCCATAGGTCACACACAATAGCCAACAGCATAAGTCCTCCAGGCAGCTCGGCGTGTGCACATGGGTCAAACGGATCTGGGGCCCCATCAGAAAAGAACCGCGTAGCCCACTCCTTTGGGATGTGGAGCGCTGGTTTCTCACGATCTTAGATCGATGGTGGTTTTTTAGCCCTGATGTGACACCCATGTGGCTTAAGACGGCAACCTCATTGTTGAAGCATGGACAGGCTAAGGGATGTAAAATCCCAGCCACTTTCCGGCATCGCCCCTCCGGGGTAGTGTCGTATATCCAATTCCCAATCATCTGACCCAGGAACCGGCCTGGCAGTCAGCAACTCTACCCCTGGAGTCGGCGCCTCTGACCGTTAGGGTCATGCAAATATCCGCGCCATCTCGGCATAGGGTTTGCGCGCAACATAAGAGTAATTATGCCCCGTAGTACACCTTCTTTGCTCCTGAAAAGGAGTCCACTACCCTACCTTACATAATCCCTTTTTATTCCGTTCTTGGACGTATCACTGGGAAACATAACGTTTCTCATGAAAAAGCTGCACTTTCTAGAATCATGCCCCGCGTTACCCGTCGCACCCGTGGCTCCTCCACTGCCCCCTACGTCAAACCGGCAAAGTGGTCTCTTCTCAGCCGCATTGCCACCGATGACATTCCTCGGGCAGAGGACATTACCTACACGCTTCCTGTAAAGAAGACTACACCAGGAAGCTCCATCTTTGAGAGATTCCCATCCACATGCCTCCGCACATTGTGCAGGCTGGGAAACCCGCTCCTCGACCTCCTAAGCCAGTTCCGCTCGCCAAGCGTATCTGGACAGAGGAAGAGAAGCTAGCGCAGTCCATTACTGCAATGGAAGGTCTCCTGGAACTCCGGGAGATCAATAAGCTCAAGCTCGCCCGCGATAAGCTGAATAAGCGAATCGCCGCCAAACAAGCTGCCAAGGAAGCCAAGCAAGCAGCTTCTTCACTGGCCCTCCGCCTCTCCAGCCCGGCGGCCGGACCTTCTGTCCCAGCCAACCACCAGATTCTCGACCCTTCCCTCGTCTTCGGGAAAAAGAAGCCTCTCCAAGCATGCGCACAAGTAATCCCCATGCTAGAAGGCACTCTTACTCGTCTCACCCATCTCGCCAACCACCCCCCTAATTACCCAGGCTTCCATATGGAAAACGACATCCGTTTCCATAATATGGTAGTAGAATTAGAGGACTTGGTGGATAACGTAAAGGACAGAGCGAGACGGGAAAGGATCACCAATAGAGAGTGGAGAATTATGAAAAAGTACTGTAAACAGCTCGGCAACATTTCCTTTTCGGATTGGCGTACAGACTTGGCTCGTATCATAGCAGAATGCGTAGCGCTACAAATTTTATTTGCCTTCGGCGTAACACCACCTGACAAGGTGGCAGGGCCCTCAACTACTTCGGTAGAAGAGGATATACTCGCAATTGTATAGTAGAAATGCTATCATCTTTAACTCTGAAATAGAGTGCGAGTGTGATCTATCACGAAAGTTGCAGCTTTCAAAACCAAAACACCCTTCTTAAGAATCTAAGACAATGAGTAACCGGAAACTAACATTCGTCACAAACAGATTCACAATGTCAGCCATTTCATCCACCAGCCCACCGTCCGCCCCAAGGGCTCGTCGCATGCACCTCCGTTCTGAAGGCCCCACGACCCCGGAGGCAGGACCCTCCAGAACTCAACCCCTGGTTCCCGTAGAGAACCTTAGCGAGGAAGAGGAAGAGGAAGAGGTCGAAGACGGACCACAAAGGGATTCACCAGCCAATCCCATGGGAACGCGTCCGGCTACACCCATCCCCGGGTATCCACCAGCCCGCTACACCCGACCAATCGGACCCGTAAGCAATCTAGCAATAGAGTTTTCGGGCCCGGAGCGCCGTACCAACGGCGAAGTCGAAAGAGGGATCATGTTACGATTATTTTGATTTTTCGAATATCGACAGAACTCACCACCGGGCGAATACGATACAGGGACTTGTTGCGCAACCAGCCCCCTGGCTACTCGTGATCTTACTGGGCGCATCCCCAGTTGTACTAGTCTGTAGGGCTCGTTTCGTCTTTGGCAGATCCAACCCTACCACCGTTTCATGTTCATCGTTTATTAGCTGACAGATGGCGTTCAACCGCCATCATTCCTATCTATCATCTCAGATATATCACTCCATACTTATCAAACGTTTGGGAGTATAGCGTAGATAGTATCGGTGGCATCTGGGACAGACTTGACCCCTGAAACCTAGCGTAGTATAAAAACTCATGTACTTACCGTCGAGGCTCTTCAGCTCGACCTTGTTGTATAAACAAGAAGTCTTATACTCGTTCTCAAACGTAGGAAACTACGCTCAGTATTTCTCACTCGAGCAATCGAACAACTAAGTCCTCGAAGTGCACACTGACTTCTCGGACTTAGGCGAGTCTTATATTCTATTCGACTCGCACTTGAACAGATTATATCCCCTAACGCGTATTGGATATTAACCGATCTCCTAAGGACTTCACTTAGGGCCCGAAGGCATCTAACGAGTATTTGCCTTGCATACGGCGACGTGCCTACGTGCAGAAGAACGATCTATATTCGCGACTCGAATATACGAACGGGTATTTGACCCGTAACAGATCAAGGCCTACCTCCCTGAGGAAGACCAGCACAAGGTGGATGCCCCCTGCATGGGGCAATCCTGGACGCCGCTGTACAACGAAGCGCGGCCATCACCCACGACCAGGTCGGCACACTCGGCCGAATGGTATACGCCTGCCTGGAGCGAGTCCACGGCAGAATCGATTCCCTGGTTGGGCAATCCAGGGCAATCGAACAAATGGCCCAAGACGAGTTGCACGAGGCGGTCAACGGAGTACGAAACGACGACGTGTCACAGATTTGGGACATGCCACTATTTTTCCCGTATTTTTACCTATTTATCTGGTATTTCTACGACCTTGTAGACATTTACGCTGCCAAGCGCTCGTCTACACGTACACGCAAACAAACAACACGTACACAACGCGGTATACGTCCACCTGTCATAACAACACGTACATAATACGCCCGTACGCGTCAATGACTCAGCGGACTAACCTCCGGTGTCACGCGCCTTACTCATATCCCGGTACCGGGCTATGTCAGTACAATTGGATAAGCGGCCCGCTCGTTATCACATGCCAATGCCCTTACGATTACTCATATTCCGATACCGGTATATAAGAATCACATGCATGGCTTACTAACGTAGCTACAGCCACTTCCACAACATGGACCTACGGTCCAAACAAACGATCTTACTGGTGCGGCCATTACCGGCGCACATGGTCTATTGTAGTTTACGACTTAACCATATTAGTTATGTCTGCGCACAGACCACCTTCATGTTTGGCTCCCTTACTGGTAACCAAACAAAGCATGTATATAAGTAGGGCTATCACTGCGGATAAGCCTTAGATTTGTTCTCTGCATTCGCACAGTTACAAACCATCTCTGCTTGCGCCCACTAGCTTCCTCACCAACCTTCTGCAACATCTTCAAGTCGCCTATAAGGTTATAGTGTGAGTCCCACAGTCTAGTCTGTGTCATAAGAACAAATCTCCCCCCTACCCCCGCCCTTGCGCCTGCGCCTGGGTCTGGGTTTCTATCCTACAGGGGCTATTACTTGTTGCTGCGCACATCCCTTTCTGCCTGACAAGGCGATTGGGGTGATAGTTGAGATCTGGGGGATACATCGCCATTCTCGGCAGAGGATTGGCAACCAGGGAAGCCACACCGCCTTTTTAGGCAGGAGGCCTACCTAACCCGGACTCCAGGGTCAAGGAGACATAGTCCTCGCTGACAAGCTTGGACTATGCGCGGTTAAGACCCGCCTGTGGAGAAAAGGGGACGGTCTGCCTGTGTGCGCCCAACCCCCTGTCATGGCAAGCGTTGTTCAGCGCCCCATCACTATCCACAGGGTCATCATTATGATGGCATGGGAATTTTCCAAAGCCGCCTCCCAGGCGTAAGGGACCTGCTTTGAACCCGTTATGGGAAAAGCAGTGAGGGGGGTGACGTAAAAAATCACCCTGCCATAGGTCACTCGCGGTAGCCAATAGCATAAGTCCTCCGGGCAGCTCGGCGTGCGAGCATGGGTCAAACGGATTTGGGGCCCCATTGGAAGAGAAGCGCGTGGCCCACTCCTTCGGGATGTGGAGCGCTGCTGTCTCGCGATCTTAGATCGACAATGGTTTTTTAGCCCTGATGTGACACCCATGTGGCTACAGACGGCAACCTCATTGTTGAAGCATGGACAGGCTAAGGGATGTAAAATCCCAGCCACTTTCCGGCATCGTCCCTCCGGGGCGGTGTCGTGTATCCGAATCCCAATCATCTGACCCAGGAACCGGCCTGGCAGTCAGCAACTCTACCCCTGGAGTCGGCGCCTCTGACCGTTAGGGTCATGCGAATATCCGCGCCGTCTCGGCACAGGGTTTGCGCGCAACATAAGAGTAATTATGCCCCGTAGTACACCTTCTTTGCTCCTGAAAAGGAGTCCACTACCCTACCTTACATAATCCCTTTCATTCCTGTTCTTGGACGTATCACTGGGAAACTTCGTTTCTCATGAAGGCTGCACTTTCTAGAATCATGCCCCGCGTTACCCGTCGCACCCGTGGCTCCTCCACTGCCCCTTACGTCAAACCGGCGAAGCGGTCCCTTCTCAGCCGCATCGACACCGCCGACATTCCTCGGGCAGAGGACGTCACCTACACGCTTCCTGTAAAGGAAGATTACACTGGGAAACTCCATCTTTGGGAGATTCCCGTCCACATGCCAAAGCACATTGCTGAGGCTGGGAAACCCGCCCCTCGACCTCCCAAACCAGTTCCGCTCGCTAAGCGTATCTGGACAGAGGAAGAGAAGCTAGCGCAATCCATTACCGCCATGGAGAACCTTATCGAACTCCGCGAACTCAACAAGCTCAAGCTTGCCCGCGATAAGCTGAATAAGCGAATCGCCGCCAAACAAGCCGCCAAGGAAGCCAAGCAAGCAGCTTCTTCACTGGCCCTCCGTCTCTCCAGCCCGGCGGCCGGACCTTCTGTTCCGGCCAACCACAAGATTCTCGACCCTTCCCTCGTCTTCGGGAAGAAGAAGCCTCTCCAAGCATGCGACCAAGTTATTCCCATGCTAGAAGGCACTCTCACTCGTCTCACTCCTCTCGCCAACCATCCCCCTAATTACCCAGGCTTCCACATGGAAAACGACATGCGTTTCCATACTATGGTAGTAGAATTGGAGGACTTGGTGGATAACGTAAAGGATAGAGCGAGACGGGGGAGGATCACCAATAGAGACTGGAGAATTATGAAAAAGTATTGCAAACAGCTCGGCAATATTTCCTTTTTGGATTGGCGTACGGACTTGGCTCGTATCGTAGCAGAATGCGTAGCGCTAAAAATTACTTTTGCCTTCGGTGTAACACCACCTGACAAGGTGGCAGGGCCCTCAACTACTTCGGTAGAAGAGGATATACTCGCGATTGTATAGTAGAAATACTATCATCTTTTAACTCTGAAATAGAGTGCGAGTGTGATCTATAACGAAAGTTGCAGCTCTCAAACCCAATCCCTTCTTAAGAATCTAAGACAATGAGTACCCGGAAACTAACATTCGTCACAAACAGATTCACAAATGTCTTCCACCTCCTCCGTTAGCACCCCCCTCGCCCCCCGCAAGATGCGCCTCCGCTCAGAAGGCCCGGTGACCCCGGAAGCTGGTCCCTCGGGAACCCAGCAGCTGGTGACACTAGAACACCTCAGCGAGGGAGAAGAAGAGGAAGAGGAAGGAGAAGAGGAAATGCCGGAGTTCGCTCCCCCGCAAAGGGAATCTCCGACCAATCCCATGGGTACACGCCCAGGCTCCCCCATTGCCGGATACCCACCGGCTCGTCGAACTCGCCCTATCGGGCCCGCCACCACCCTGGAAATGGAATTTTCGGGTCCGACACGACAGACCAATGTCGCTGTCGAGAACAACCTCAAGGCGTACCTTCCTGAGGAGGAACACCACAAGGTGGATGGGTCCATACATGGGCCAATCATCGATGCCGCCGTACAACGAAGTGCGGCCATAAGCCATGACACCACCGACACCCTAGGTCGAATGGTGCACGCCCGCCTGGAGCGTATCCATGAACGAATCGATTCCCTGGCTGGGCAATCCAGGGCAATCGAACAGAAGGCCCAAGACGAGCTACATGAAGCGGTCAATTCGGTCCGGAACGAGGTATTGTCCACCATGGTGGACCTCGGCAAGGAACTCCGACAGGAGTACACCGCCAAGCTCTCCGAAATGGAGAAGCAGCTCCGAAAGGACTACCGGTCCCGGCTGGACGACCTCGAGGATGCGTTCGCCGAGCGTATGGAGAAAGTTGAGGAAGAACTTCGGAGGAATCGCAAGAATCCCTCCGTTCCCAACCCTCCCGGCGTCCGCACGCCACCGGAAGACTCAGCACCGGCCCCCGGCAATGCTCAAGCCCGTGCAGCCGAGGCCGCTGCCGCCGCACAAGCTGCAGCCGCTGCCGCAGCAGCCGTCGCCCCGCAGATTCCAGGTCTGCCTCAAAACCTGAAAATCCCCCCTCCCCCCGAATTCTCCGGGTCATCTGGAAAGGTGACTGCTCAGGAATGGGTGGAGAAGATGGGCCTGTACTTTGGTACGCTCAGGGTCTACGACGACCATGACCGTATCACCACGGCCCTCTTCCGCGTCACAGGGGACGCATACAAGTTTTTCTCGCCTCTCATCAAGAAGGCAGGAAACGGTGAACCTCTCGGCACCTGGGAGGACTTCACCAAATCCGTAATGGTGCAATATGGGAAGATGACGGATAAGGAGATCGCGAAGAAGGAAATTCGTGGCTACTACGGCACGAAGGGCAAGGAACTGGCAGAATCAAACTATTTCAATTACTGCGAACGGTTCCGCACCCTCGGCCGACTCTCCGAAACCGCCAACGAGACTCTGGTGTGGGAATTCACCGAGACTCTCCCCGAAAAGGTTAAGGACACCTTAAACGTCCTCGGCAAGACTCCGTTCTTCAAGGCCCCGACCGACATCGAACCTCTGATCGACTTCGCTCTGGAAATGTACCAAACGTCATATCCAGACAAGATCAAGGGCTCGATCTTCGAGAAGGCCGGCAAGAAGGACTCGGCCCCTGCCGAAAAGAAGGAGACGTCCTCCGCTTCTGCGAAGAAGTCGGAGAAAAAGAAGGACAAGGGAAAGGCGCCCGCCAAAGCCCCCGCCGACACCGCCAATGCCGTCTGCACCTATTGCAAGCAGACGGGACACTATTTCAACAAGTGTCCTAAGCTTGCCGCGGACAAGGCTGCGGGAACGTTCGTGCCTGCCGCTCAGCGGGCCGAACAACAAAGGGCGAAGGATGCAGCTGCCGCGTCTGGAAAGACCACGGCTGCCCCTTCGGGTAGTGGAAAGGGACAGGCTTCTGGCAAGAAGCCGTACTCGGCGCCCCCCGCGGATGGCAAGACGTATCGTGCCCGAACGATCTGGGAAGAAGTGACGGCTGACTCAAGCTCAGCAGGACCCTCGGCCCCCGCCACCACCGTCGCCAATGTCGGGACCATCTCGGTTCCCCTCGCCCCAACCACACGTCTCGAAGACGTTCTGTGAAGAACACACCAGCCCCGCAGCGGCTGGGAGTGTACGGCGCCCCGAAGAAGCGCACCTCTACGAAGAGGCTTCACAGAGACCCCTTATCTTGTGGGAAGATAAGGCGGTCGTACGTCACCCGGTATCCCATCTCGGTATATTCGGTAACTCGGCAATGGACTTTGCCCGGAGGACAAGGACACTAGCTACACGTGCCCCTCCTGTACAATACTTTTATCCTGACCCGCTCGCGCTGAAATTTTTCACTTTGTATAATGTACATGGAAACGATTCTCGAGACGACAATAAATCGTTCTCTATCGAAGTGGAACTGTGGGTATATGGAAAGAAAGTCAACGTCATGGCATTAATCGACACCGGTGCATCAATAAGCGTCATTGATAAGAAACTCGTCCACGAGGAAAAGTTAGTCACTCAGAAACTACCCTCGCCTCTCGAGATTCGCAACGCAGACGGTACCTCTAATACCGCCGGTAATATCAATATGGCAGTAAAAGCTTATATGGTGCACGAGGAACACAAGTCCACCGAATTCTTGTACGTAATGGACGTACAGAATGCGGATGTGATCCTCGGATATGACTGGTTCCTGAAACACAACCCGGACTTCAATTGGCCGGAAGGAACCTTCACATATCGGTGTACGGAAAAATGCAAACATGGCAAACGGGTTTCGATTTCTGAGGAAGAAGACGAAATCGAACCTCGCAACATCTATCAGATTATCAACGACTTTCCAATAGATTTTCTCGGCTTAGAGGCGCCTGAGAATCCCTTTGTCGCTTGGGTGAACACCCTTGACGAAGGAACGGAACTCCTTATCGACGCCATTCAGTCGATAACGGAGAAGTCGGATGATGAATTCCTGACAGATGCGGATCTCCAGAAATGGAAATCCTTGGTTCCGGAGGAATACCAGGAGTTTGGTCCCACGGTATTTTCTCAACGCGCATCCGAAAGAATGCCCGAACGGAAACCATACGACCACGCCATCGACTTCCCCGATGACGCGGTACTACCGCCCCCGAGTAAGGCATACAAGATGTCTCCTCAGGAAGCGAACTCGCTAGATCAGTGGATTCAGGAAGAGTTACGGAAGGGCTACATCCGACACTCAAAATCCCCGATCGCGAGCCCGGTCTTCTTCGTCCCTAAAAAAGACGGCGGAGCCCGAATGGTAGTCGATTACCGAAAGGTGAACGACTTAACCATTAAAAACAGGTACCCTCTCCCACGCATAGACGAGCTTATCGATAAGCTTAGCCAGGCTTCGATATTTACGAAGCTCGACTTGCGTTGGGGTTACAACAACGTAAGAATCAAGGAGGGAGATGAATGGAAGACCGCATTCATTACGCCTAACGGCCTTTACGAAGCTGTAGTCATGTACTTCGGCTTTTGTAATGCACCCAGCACGTTCCAGCACATGATGAACGATATTCTAGGTGACCTTATCAGAGAAGGAAAGGTCATTGTCTACCTAGACGACATCCTTGTGTTCGGAAACGACCTGTTGGAACACCGTCGTATTGTCAAGCAAGTATTACAAATCTTGCAAGACAACGACTTGTTCGCGAAGCCTGAAAAGTGCTTCTTCGAACAAAGCAGTATTGAATACCTGGGAATGATCATTTCCAAAGGAAAAGTCGAAATGGACCCTAAGAAGGTAGCCGGCGTCATGGACTGGCCTACACCTGCCAAGGTGAAGGACGTCCAAGCCTTTGTTGGCTTCGCCAACTACTACCGTCGGTTCATTAAAGATTTCTCCAAAGTGGTTAAGCCGTTAACCGAACTGTCCAAGAAAAACACGCAGTGGAACTGGGGACCCGAACAAGCGGAAGCCTTCCAAACTCTCAAGGAAGCTTTCACATCGGCTCCAATACTCCGGATCCCAGATCAGGAGTCCCCGTTCCGCGTGGAAGCGGATTCTTCCGATTACGCAACTGGTGCAGTGCTATCGCAATACTCTTCGGAGGATAAGCTCTGGCACCCGGTAGCCTTTTACTCGAAATCTCTATCAGCACCCGAAAGGAACTATGAGATTTACGATAAGGAGTTGCTTGCAATCATCCGCGCTCTAGAGGAATGGAGACATTACCTCGAAGGACACCCACACAAATTTGAAGTATGGTCGGATCATCTCAATCTGACATATTTCAAATCGGCACAACGGCTAACCCGGAGACAGGCACGTTGGAGTCTTTACCTGACAAGGTTCAACTTCACCATGTGTCACAAACCCGGTAAAACAATGCTTACGGCTGATCCTCTGTCACGGAGGCCAGACCATGAAGAGGGGGTGGAACTCGACAATCGCGATCAAATTTTGCTGAAACCGGAATACTTTACGGTTAGGGCGCTAGAAGCGTCACAGCAGGAGATACAATCAGGCGACGAGGACCTTCTCCGACAAATCCGACAAGCCCTCATGGACGATCAGATTACCAAGGATTACCAGGAACTACTGAAAAGTGGTCCCAAGGAATTCGGTAAAGATCTCCAGGAATGGAACATGGAGGCCGGATTACTCCTCAGACGAGGAAAAGTGTACGTTCCAAAAGAGCCTAAGGAATTGCGCACGAAGATCCTGGAGTTACATCATGACCATGTGACTGCCGGACACTTCGGACGATGGAAGACCTATGAACTTCTATCACGTAATTACTGGTGGCCTGGAATGACCACGATGGTGAAGCAATACGTGGAAGGTTGTGACACATGTCAACGCATGAAGAACCACAACCAGACCCCGTACGGACCCCTGCAACCGCTCCCAGTTCCGGAAGCACCTTGGGACACCGTCACAATTGACCTTATCGTCCACCTACCACCCAGCGGCGAATTGAAACAATTCAATGCTATTATGGTAATAGTGGACCGGCTTACCAAACGAGCACATTTCATTCCCACGTCCGACAAAATAACGGCAAAAGAATTAGCGAACCTCCTGTACCTTCGGATTTATCCGAACCACGGACTTCCGAAACAAATCATTTCGGATAGAGGCCCGCAATTCGCAGCCGCCTTATTCAAGGGATGGTGTGAGCAATTGGGAATCCAACGGTCAATGACAACCGCCTATCACCCGCAAGCGGATGGCCAGACGGAGAGAGTTAACCAGATCCTGGAACAATATCTTAGATGTTACATCGATGTTATTCAAAAGGATAACTGGTCATGGTTTCTCCCAACGGCTGAATTCGCGTACAACAACGCGGCTAGTGAGACAACAAAGAATAGCCCATTCTTTGTCGAACTAGGAAGGCACCCTAATGCAGGACCTACGAATTTACGTCCAACACCATACACGGACCTAAATGTCATTGCTTACGAACGATGGTCAGCACAAGAACAAGCTAAGGCAGCTATGAAACTGGCTGCTGAACGCTGGTCTTGGTATTATGATCAACATAAGCGCTCGGTACCGTTTAAAGTCGGCGACAAAGTTCTCGTTGACGCCCGTAGCTGGCAAGACTCCGAAAGAAGTCTTAGTCCACGCTATTTGGGACCATTCAGGATAATTGAACAATTATCTCCGGTCACCTTTAGGGTACACATGGACGAGCAATACAGGGCTTATCACCCAGTATTTCACGCTTCCAAGTTGGTCATGTACAAGGACCCGGTGCATCAGAAAAAACCAGAGCCTCAACCAGAAATGGTCGACGGCGAGGAGTTATGGGAAGTCGAGAAGATCTTAGATCATCGTCTCCGTGCAGGAAGAGTTGAATACAGAATCCGATGGAAAGGGTTCGGTATCAATGACGACTCCTGGGTACGCGAAGCCGATCTCGACACGGCATACGACATTCTGCAGGAATACAAGGCTTCACACGCCATTCCAATGCAGGATGTCCCCCTCAGGCGCTCAGCTAGAAGGAAAGAAGCAGTTCACGTCTTCGACCCTGACAGCAACGACTGGGAAGCCGACGAATGCACGTGGCCAGACGACTGGCCGCAGTATCACGAAGAATTTGCGAAGGACCCTAAGCAACGCATGGTTAGACACCCCGACGGGGGATGGATGTCAGCGGACATTAGCCAAAACGCGGATTTGAAAATCGTAGTCGGTGAAGGCGGCCGAATGCCGGAAAAAGGAACCAAGGACTCGGTTGGGTTTGACCTGTACACTGCAACAGGCGACGTTCTGCCAGCTCACGGGCAGACAGAATACAACACCAAACTGAAAATCCAGGTACCTTTCGGCACTTACGGACGTATCGCCCCCCGCTCTAGTCTCGCACGCAAAGGCATAGACGTAATGGGTGGCGTTATCGACCACGATTATCAAGGCGAAGTAATCATCATTCTCCGGAATCACTCCGACATATCTATCGATATTCGGGCCGGCGATAAGATTGCCCAGCTAATCTGCGAAGTTGCAAAGGACCCGCATATTACGCTACACGGAAAATCTTACTTTGAAAAGATTAAATCCGAGCGCGGTACTGGTGGATTCGGCTCCACAGGAAAGTAATCGTTCCATTAGGGACAATGAAACCTGAAGAGGGGGTAATGTCACAGATTTGGGACATGCCACTATTTTTCCCGTATTTTTACCTATTTATCTGGTATTTCTACGACCTTGTAGACATTTACGCTGCCAAGCGCTCGTCTACACGTACACGCAAACAAACAACACGTACACAACGCGGTATACGTCCACCTGTCATAACAACACGTACATAATACGCCCGTACGCGTCAATGACTCAGCGGACTAACCTCCGGTGTCACGCGCCTTACTCATATCCCGGTACCGGGCTATGTCAGTACAATTGGATAAGCGGCCCGCTCGTTATCACATGCCAATGCCCTTACGATTACTCATATTCCGATACCGGTATATAAGAATCACATGCATGGCTTACTAACGTAGCTACAGCCACTTCCACAACATGGACCTACGGTCCAAACAAACGATCTTACTGGTGCGGCCATTACCGGCGCACATGGTCTATTGTAGTTTACGACTTAACCATATTAGTTATGTCTGCGCACAGACCACCTTCATGTTTGGCTCCCTTACTGGTAACCAAACAAAGCATGTATATAAGTAGGGCTATCACTGCGGATAAGCCTTAGATTTGTTCTCTGCATTCGCACAGTTACAAACCATCTCTGCTTGCGCCCACTAGCTTCCTCACCAACCTTCTGCAACATCTTCAAGTCGCCTATAAGGTTATAGTGTGAGTCCCACAGTCTAGTCTGTGTCACGACGTCTCTATCGTGGTGGACCTTGGCAAGGAACTCCGACAGGAGTACACTGCCAAATTCTCCGAAATGGAGAAACAACTCCGGGACGAGTACCGGACTCAGATCGACGATCTCGAGGATGCGTTTGCCGAACGCATGGAAAAAGTGGAGGAAGAACTTCGGAGAAGTCGCAAAAACCCCTCCGTTCCCAACCCTCCCGGAGTCCGTACACCCCCAGAAGAACCCGCAACGGCCCCCAGCACTCGTACCAAAGCAGCCAAGGCCGCTGCCGCCGCCCCAGCCGCAGCCACTGCTGCAGCAACCGTCGCTCCGCAGGTTCCAGGTCTGCCCCAAAACCTGAAAATCCCTCCGCCCCCTGAATTCTCTGGGTCATCTGGAAAGGTGACTGCACAAGAATGGGTGGAAAAGATGGGCCTGTACTTTGGTACGCTCAGGGTCTACGACAACCATGACCGTATCACCACGGCCCTCTTCCGCATCACAGGGGACGCGTACAAATTTTTCTCGTCTCTCATCAAGAAGGCAGGAAATGGTGAACCTCTCGGCACCTGGGAGGATTTCACCAAATCTGTAATGGTGCAATACGGTAAGATGACGGACAAGGAAAGGAGATCCGAGAGCTGCGCGCCTAAAGCCGCCGGCTCAGGGCTCGGCTACGGCCGGCTCACGATCCAAGCCGGGCCTGAGCCGGCTCAAGCCGCCCCCCCAGGCTCGGCTCGGCCAGGCCCGGCTCACGGCTTTGAGCCGTGCTTTGCACATCACTATTTGGAAGGCAGAGGGATGGACCAAGAGTAGGAAGAGAAATCATCAATTATGTTTAGTGCATACAGGTTCCCAGCGGCAGAGCGGTAATACTAATACTGTGCTTGTATTACCAAGATCCAGATCTAACGACGTCTCGTATGACATATTGATTGGAAATGTCGCGCGAGGCCAAACTCCTCCTCTACAGTGTTGCACAATCTCTATCGACTTCGATCGGACGTTTCAACTCTTGGCGTGTCGGTGGTGCACCCTCCCACGTGGACCATTCGAGCAGTGACGGCCGCATCCAGGGATCATTCGCCATCAGCTCCTTCGCCACCCTCTTCAAAGGCTCGTCTTCTCGCTTGAGTTCGTCAAGAAGGTACTGTATAACGCGCCCGCACGACCACCGGTCAGCCTTGATCGGACTATACATCGGCCACTCGTCCGCCACCTCGGGCGCCAACCAACCCACCGTCCCGCAATAGTCACTGACCTCTTCGTCGTCGTTCTTCACTCGAATAGCGCAGTCGAAATCTGTGATTTTCAAGCGGTATTTCTGGTCGACAAGAAGGTTGGCGGGCTTGATATCCCCGTGAGCAATACGAAGCTTGTGAAGGTACGCGAGACCCTTGAGCAGGCCCCAGCAGACTTGTGTGGCATTGACACTAAGCTCACGAGGAGCGTTTCTGAGGCAGTCATGAACAGAATTCGGAAGTTTGGGCAGAATAACCCACGACCCGGACTGGCCATGGAATGAATCGATCAATGAGACAACGTGTTCAGGCTTCGGGTTCCGGTCAGCAATGAATTTGAGGATTTCTAGCTCGTTCGAATTCTCGTGAACTTTCTTCGCGATGAGTTTCCTGCCAGGGTCCGACCGTTTATGCACGGTGAAAATCTTCGACGACGTCTGAAGGTCAAGCGTTAGCGCGGTGTATCACAAATAAAAAGGAGTTGCCGCACCTCGAATAGCGATTCCGCCACATAGTCTTGTGCTCCGAGTTCTATGTGGTCGTTTATTGTATCTGCGTCTGCACCTGCACCTGCACCTGCACCTGCACCTGCACCTGCACCGCTGCCGCCTTCGGCGTGGCGAGAACGTTTCCTCGATGTCCCGTGAGCGCTATTGCTGTAGAATGACTGCATGTGAAAATGCTGATCAAACTCCTGGATCTTCTCCTTAAGTTGCGAAAGATTGGTTCTTGTGTCATGGTCTTCCTCCTCGCTGCCCCCACCGAGCATGTGAATGAGGTTGTATAACTGGAGCGTAAACACAACGCGGTCAACTGGCTTGTCCAAGGAAAGGTCGTGTTTAATGTAATTGACCTGCAGCAACTCAGTATGCGAACCTGCTTCAAGCGTATACAAAGCGCAACATACCTCATGGTCGCCCTCCTTCTGAAACAGAGTATAGCGACTTGCATAGCCTTGCTTGTGAATGTAGACAGCAGTCATGATGAAGTTCTTCTTCGACTTGAACGCGCTCAAGAAACTGTTTGCAAGACGGACGATAGCGGCGCCCCCCAGAAGCATCCGGATAAGGTCCTGTGGACACCTTTGTGCTGTTGTCGAAGCAACCTCTACCAGCAGTCGAGGAAGAGTTGACTTCGCGACGAGGAAGTCGCTCTTAGGTCTGTACGTGCGGAGTTGCTCCCCGGGCTTTAGATTTTGAACAGTGGTGCACTGCGTGATAATATCCAAAGGCCACGGAGTGCTGCTTCTGTAGAGACGACGCTAAGTCATAACTGAAGGAGACGAGCGAGCGAACACGTACAGTTGAGCAGTGATCATTCTGTCCTCTGGAATATGAAGCATGAGCCTGAGGAAGAAGATCGCGTTCACCAAAAATTCCTTGACCTCTCCGGGCTTCTGAGGATTTCGCCAAAACTTCTCCCATTCCTCGTTCGCAACATGCGCGACATGCATCACCTCGAGTCGCTCGGCATAGCGCCACGGCTGCTCCTCGGCAGTCGGTCCCTCGGATGGCCCGTTCGGAGAAGTCGTTATGTTGCGAGTCCTGAAATATGCCCGACATTGAGGATCTTGTATATTGTCGGACGCGGTATGTGCCTGTATTGATCTGTCAGATTCGAGAAGCAGATTGGTATGTCAAGGATACAGCGCACATCATGGGCCAGACATGGCTTGTAATTCAGCTTTTCTTCGAACTCCGTGACGAAGTCTGGGGCTGGGTCCGTTATACCCTTTACATTATTTTCTTCTAAATCGGATTCGACGAATGTCGGCCAGCTCGTCACTTTGACGAAGCAGGCCTGGTATTCTCTGACAAGGCGTGAGTTGAGATATATAGACTCTGCATGTTCGCCGTCTACATTACTCAATGTCGTCATGATTGCGACGAGATGTCATGTAACAGCAAAACTTACGTTCGTGCGCATCGGTCTGAACAATGACGTGCACTATATCCTTGCCAGTGGTAGGCTGTAAAACAGAGCCAACAGCTTGATGCGGGTACAACTCAGTTGCAATAGCATCAAGGCGGTAATTGGCTGCCTCCTTCTTGTTGCTCCAGACAGTCCGTGCCTTGTTGCCTGCCTCATCTACGATGGGTAGTTCCTCATTGGGCTAAGCGGGTGTGAGGGTCATCAAGATGCGGCATGAGGTCGCCACATACCATCCACAGAGCCAGCTTCTCCAGTGAGTCCATCGCTGAGAACCCCAAGTGTTGGCCGATGGCCTTTTGCAGGTCTACCATCTTGGCATTTTCAGCAACGTTGACATAGTCTGGGACCCCTTGGCCAATGTGCCGAAGATACCAAACTGTGACTGTTGAAGTTGAGGACATGACTGGGAATCGGATCAGTTGGTCGTGGTGGTTGGTTGGAAGTTGAACGTGTGTGGCGTCCTTGGTTGTCACACCCGTGTGATAATCCGTGACTCCCCGCAGCAATGGTGTCACACTCTGTCTTGCTCGCCCGCCACGCTCCCCATCGCGCGCAACGGCGCGTCCGCGGAGATCGCCCCGCGCGAACGAGCGTCCGACCGTCTCGCTCCACGGCGGCCTCACCGGGTGGGACCTCACCCCGTGGACGCCCGTCCTCGACACCGCCGTGGACGCGGACCCTGCCGCGCGCGTCACCCTGTTCACCGCCGCGGAGCTCGCGCGCGTGCAGGCGGCCATCCCCGCCGGCGCGTACGCGTTCTTCGTGCGCGAGTCGCCCGACGGCGAGGAGGGCTTCCCCGGGCGCCTCCGCGTCGAGGTGCTCGTCGCGCTCCTCGACGCGCGCGGGCGCCCCGACGGCGCCCGCGACGGCGAGTGGCACCTCGGGAGCGTGCTCCTCGTCTACCGCGCGAAGCTCCTCGACGGCGCCGTCACGGCCGTGAATATGACGCAGGTGCGTGCGTGCGGTGTGCGGCGCGGCGCGGGCTGACGCGCGCTCTAGCACTGGGGATTCAACCTCGACGCGTCCCTCCAGGAGGGCGTGAGCGTCAGGGACCACAGCCTCACGATCAAGGTGCGTCCCCCGCGAGTGCTGGTGGTCTTCGCGCACTGATGCCCGCCGCGGCGCAGGCGGACCACACGCTTGCGTACCTCCCCGACGCCAACTCGGCCGGCGCGCTCGCGCCCGTTCGCGGGCACGCACCACGCGCATGCGGAGAAGACGACGCGCACGATCGGGGAGCGGTTTCCTGAGAACGGATACGGTGCGTGTGGTGCGGCCGTGAATGCTGCCCTGGCGCTGACGCACCCGCAGATGAATTTTACGTGTTCGCACCGCGCCCGGACTCCCCCGTGCTCCCGCCGCCGCGCGTGTCTGAGGCGGAGCTGGGGCCGGAGGCGGACCTGCTCACGCTTGCGCTCGAGGCACGCGACCCCGTCGTTGAGCTCGCAGGCGCGAAGAGCGGGCTCCGGGTCGACTTTACGACGAACCGTACGTCGCGCGTTTTGTTGGTTTGCCTCTGCTGATCCCCGCCCCTGACGCGCGCGCAGAGTCGGCTGTGCAGTTCTACTCGAACAACTTTGTCGACCCCAAGAAGACCGCGAGGAAGAAGATCCACGGCGGCTCTGGCGAGAAGGGCGACGGATACGAGGCCGGCTCTACGTCAACCGTATTTCAAGTCGTGTGCGATGCTGACATTGGAGTCTCCTCTCTCGTCGCTTCCTCACTCTCAACCGCGCGCACTCCATCCTGCAAATTCCGCATGCCTCGCCCCTTCCTCGAACTGTGGCCTTTGAATCCACCGCACGTCCACAGCCGCCGCGTTCCTCGAGTTCCACGAGCCGCTCGCAGCATGGATGCACCCCAATACGCTCGGTCCGTCCGGGCACGACACGCTGCTCGCGGCGGGCGAGGTATACAACAGCTTCGTGCGCATGGACGTGTGGTACCGCAGCCAGGAGGGGCTCTGGAGCGCCGCGCCGGCGAGGAGCATCGCGGGCGAAGGTGGGAAGCGCGGGGAGAGAAGGTGGCGCGAGGTGTAAGATAGAAGTTGAGAAGGTTGCTGGAATGTACGATGTGCTGATCTTTACTTTACTGAGACGATGATGGAATGCGGTGTGCTGGCGCGAGCCGTGGAACGCTGGATGTCGGACATCGGACGTTGATCCCGTCGCACTGTAGTCGCGTGAGCAGAAGAAGCAGCTTATCGGGAGGCAGCAATCCCTTGTTTGCTGATACGTCGATATGGATGCAGAGCAAGAAATTGTGCGGTGGCTGGTGAGCGTTCTATTTTGTTCTTCCTTCTTCATAGACTACAGTAGGTGATGTCTACTGGCGGGTATAGTGACTCTAGTCCTTGTATGACATGCTGTCCTGAAAGCGGTGTACAATCGGGACCGTCACCACAGGTACCAGCAAAAGCACCGCCTCTCCGACGGCGCTCGCACAGAATGCGCTCGATACATCCAGCGCCCCACCAAGCCGATGCTGCAACACGGCGAAGCCGATCCCCTGGCTGAGGAAGCCGATGAGCACCACGCACAACAGCCTCACGTTGTCGACCGCCCAATGCGCCCAATTCCATGGCATGAGCGTGAACCAGCCGTCCTCGTCTGCCACGGTGAGAATTAGGTCGACGGTCCGCACCGCGGCGATGGCGAAGCTCAGGATGAACGCTCCCACTGCGCATGCCGTCGCGGCGTTGTGCGCGCTGGTGTCAGCATAGGGCGCGTGTCTGCTCACGGCGAGGATTCGGAGCCCCGTGTAGCCACATAGGAAGGACCAAGCGACGGCAAGTGCTCCGTATAGGATCGTGAACCCTGTCATGGCGACCACGGGAAAGAGAAATATTCTCTTGCCAACGAGCTCGAAGAGCTGGTATGCCCGCTTGTGCCGCTGCTGATTATCGATATGTCGTTGGTAGACAAGCGGTGGACAGCGGTCCTGCATATGGGGGGAAGGGGAAGATGAGGGCTGGTGTTGGGAAGACGGGGAGTAGGATGGCGCGGGGAGCGATAGCTGAGAATAAGTCGGCGGAGGAAGAGATGTCTGCTCGGGGGGGGGGGGGGTGGACAGGGCTCTTCGCCGACTCCTGTTTGTGGGAGGGCTCCGGCAAGGAGACTATCTAGTGATGTGCAAAGCACGGCTCAAAGCCGTGAGCCGGGCCTGGCCGAGCCGACTTAAGCCGGGCCAAGCCGAGCCTGGGGGGGCGCCTTAAGACGGCTCAGGGCCCGGCTTGGATCGTGAGCCGGCCGTAGCTGAGCCCTGAGCCGGCGGCTTTAGGCGTGCAGCTGTGGTGTTGTTAGAATTAGTGAAAATGGGCCCTTTGGTTTATTATTTTGCATCAATTCACCTTATATGATCTCAACGACCATTACAATGACTTGTGATCTGCTAACACGGTGCGGAACGTTGTGACTACTGTTGCGATCGGGGTTGTGATCGAGATCTGGATTTTCGGTCAACATCATAAGCAGCTGTAAAAACACTTGTAGATCAGAATAACAACAAATAGTAAGCATTCTGAATATGTTGTGCTGTCACTTGAACTGCACAAGCCAATAATCTCGAGGTCCTACATGATTACCCATAAGCCCCGGCCTGAGCCTGAGCCGGGCCCAAGCCGGCCTGAGCCTGAGCCGGGCCCAAGCCGGCCTGAGCCTGAGCCGGGCCCAAGCCGGCCTGAGCCGTCAAGGAGGGCCCGGCTTGACATTCCGCTGAGCCCGAGCCCTTCAAGGCCGGGCCCAAGCCGCGGGCTTTGAGCCGAGCCGTGCTTTGCACATCACTAAGACTATCGTTGTCTCAGAGCCATTCGTGGAGCTCGAGCCCGCAAAGCTGTATGGTAAATTCGTATGCGCGGCGGACACCAAAAGTGTGTCGCCGCTCTCCAGATCGTGGTGTGCCACATATGAGTTACATGGAGATGGTCGGAATAGGGAGCGATGCGGCCTAGTAAAAGTAACCATCGTGTGCAGAGGCGGATATTGTGCAGAGGCAGTGATTGAACCTCCCAGAATTTGGGCAGCCATATATACCTGCACCCTGCCATACCACTTGTGTGTGTGCAACATTGTTTTCCAGTTGCGGTAACTAAAGCCACTCGAGTGCACTGTCGGCATGCTGTGCCGGGGCACAGATGATGCAGGCCAGCCGCCCCATGCGTCTTCGGCGGCTGACACAGGTGGCTCTGTGGGACTCACCAAGCCAGTATCCTGCGATGAACTAGGCGACTTAGTGAGGAAGAGGTTATCAGACGACGCAGGAGGTAGGAGGTTCTTCTACGGCGTACGCCGAGAAGAATAGAACTAAAGTTAAAGGGCGTCAAGCCCCTACTTATATACATGTTTATGTGGATGGCACGTGCTACTAGCTAGTACTACCATTCCGGGTTATGTGGCTTTGCCAAGTGGCGAAGCTTATCTTATCTGATGTTTATGGACTCTAACTACAATGGCCGTGATGGGCCCTAATGGCCGCACCAATCGTAGGAGAGGGATTTGTATTGTTTATCATATGAACGCGGGCACTGCCTGGGTATATGGGGAAGCCGGTTGCTGGATACCTTGCGGTATAATGGCGATTGGCTGGTCTTCGTAGGATGACCAAGGCGAGACGCCGAGGCCGTCATGCTATTGGACCGATAGGTACCGTAGCATGTGATATGTCCGGACCGGAAGGTAACCGGGACATGTGTTGGTCTTAGCCGTGAGGTGAGGACCGGTGTTTGGGCAACGCCGTGATGGCAGAAGCCCGGGACTTGGAGACCGCCGAGTCCGTGGGATGGCCGAGAAGGCCGAGCCTATAGCGATATTGCCTTGATGCTAATATAGTGCTATTTGGCCGTGTTGCCATTATTATGCGAAGGCGTGGCGCGCCTGAGGTGCCATTGTGATCAAGAATCTTATGGCGTGTGGGAAGCCGGGAAGGCCGACCCAATAGTACAAGGCCGCGAGGCACTGTTTGTACATGTGGACATTATTATGTGAGCGTGCCGCGCTCGGCCTATCATTATGATCTACGATCTATGACGTTGTTACGGTTATTTTGATTTTTTGAATATCGACAGAACTCACCACTGGGCGAATACGATACAGGGACTTGTTGCGCAACCAAACCCCCCTGGCTAACTCGTGATCTTACTGGGCGCATTCCCAGTTGTACTAGTCTACAGGGCTCGTTTCATCTTTGGCAGATCCAACTCTGCCATCGTTTCATGTTCATCGTTTATTAGCTGATAGATGGCGTTCAACCGCCATCGTTCTTATCTATCGTCTCAGATATATCACTCCATACTTATCAAACGTTTGGGACTATAGCGTAGATAGTATCGGTGACATCTGGGACAGACTCGACCCCTGAAACCTAGCGCAGTATAAAAACTCATGTACTTATCGTCGAGGCTCTTCAGCTCGACCTTGTTGTACAAACAAGAAGTCTTATACTCGTTCTCAAACGTAGGAAACTACGCTCAGTATTTCTCGCTCGAGCAACCGAACGACTAAGTCCTTGAAGTGCACATTGACCTCTTCGGACTTAGGCGAGTCTTATATTCTATTTCGACTCGCATCTGAACAGATTATATCCTCTAACGCGTATTGGATATTATACGATCTCCTAGGAATTTCACCTAGGACTTGAAGGCATCTAACGAGTATTTGCCTTGCATACGGCAACAAGCCTAAGTGCAGAAGAACGATCTATATTCGCGACTCGAATATACGAACGGGTATTCGACCCGTAACAGACGTGGCTGGTCTTGCTCTGACGGGCGAGACCTGTATGACGTAGCGGTAGTGTTGCTATTGGCCCGGAAGGTGCCGTAGTGTTACGTAAGCTGGTCATGTGGTTGATAAGCCCAGTTAAGCGCTTGTCGTGGTGGCAGTAGGAGTTAACCCGTAGATAACTTGTAGTTAGACGTATAAACCCCAGGTAAATTGCTATAATCATAGGAAAAATGCTGTAAGCCCCAGATAAATCTGTGACAGCGGCGCCCTTCCGCGCGAGCCACGTGGCTGGCAATGCTGGGGTAGTGCCCGCTTCTTGTAATGCTGCAATTGTTCGATCATTGCTTTATGTGCTGTCCTTGTATAGCTATGCTCACCTAAACCTCACGTATTACCAAGCTTATTAGCTTGCCATACACGTGCGTGCACCAAGCTAATAAGCTTGAATTATCATACTACCCGCATACTGCCAGTAGCACCGCAGTGTTACGGGTCGAATACCCGTTCGTATATTCGAGTCGCAAATATAGATCGTTCTTCTGCACGTAGGCACGTCGCCGTATGCAAGGCAAATACTCGTTAGATGCCTTCGGGTCCTAAGTGAAGTCCTTAGGAGATCGGTTAATATCCAATACGCGTTAGAGGATATAATCTGTTCAAGTGCGAGTCGAATAGAATATAAGACTCGCCTAAGTCCGAGAAGTCAGTGTGCACTTCGAGGACTTAGTCGTTCGGTTGCTCGAGTGAGAAATACTGAGCGTAGTTTCCTACGTTTGAGAACGAGTATAAGACTTCTTGTTTATACAACAAGGTCGAGCTGAAGAGCCTCAACAGTAGGTACATTAGTTTATATACTACGTTGGGTTTCAGGGGTCAAGTCCGTCCCAGATGTTACCGATACTATCTACGCTATAGTCCCAAACGTTTGATAGGTATGTAGTGATATACCTGAGACGATAGATAGGAATGATGGCGGTTGAACGCCATCTATCAGCTAACAAACGATGAACATAAAACGGTGGCAGAGTTGGATCTGCCAAAGATGAAACGCGCCCTATAGACTAGTACAACTGGGGATGCGCCCAGTAGAGTCACGAGTAGCCAGGGGAGTTGGTTGCACAACAAGTCCCTGTATCGTATTCGCCCAGTGGTGAGTTCTGTCGATATTCGAAAAATCAAAATAACCGTAACATCAGCCCCTCCCTAAGCATTCGTCGGCCTCGACGAATTTTCCAAGTTCCCCTCTTCAGAGTGCCTCGGCGTCCTGTTCGTTGTAGATGTCGCCGTTCCCGCTGAGGGACGGGGTCGTAGGAGTTCGCCATATGAAGTGTTGGCGGCATTCATTCTGTCTATGACCTGGTTGATTGAGCCCACAAGTTCTGCAAATATAATCGGGGCAGTCGAGGATCCAGTGGTTAGTGGAACCACATTGTCGGCACGGCTGCTCGGGTGAGGGCCTCGCTGGTACCCGGAGGGAAGGGATATTGCGGAGGTATTTGTTACGTTGGTACCTCCAGTGGTGTGCGGCTCGGTGGAGGTTTCGTGCGGCCCATGTTGGTAGGGAGGTGGTGTCTCGTTCGTGCTCCCTCGCACCTCGCTCAAACTCCTCGCGGGTAATACTCTGCACTGAAGGAGATCGTCGAATAGGCGGCGTGCTATTCGCTCTTCGTTGTCGCGCTGGGGTAGCCCTAGGGCTCGACGAGCGTGCAGGTGGTTCACGTCTCCCGTTGCCTCCCATACCAGAAATACGTGGCGTCGGGTCTCTAACTCCTGTTCGGCGGGCCCTCTGAGTCTCGGTAGGCAACGGAAATAATACTCTATCGCCCTCCATAAAATCAAACGGCCTTGCAACTCGGCGTCGTTCGTCGGAGGTGAAAAAGTGGACGGGTCACGGTGTGTATTCGGGTCGATTGGGAGCAACGTGCTCACGATCCTCGAAGTCGTTGAGCGCGTGTCGTAGTCGGGCCGTCGTAGTGGCGGCCAATCGGTCGATAAGTCTGTCGGTGAGTAGCTTGAGTCCCTCTCTCTGCGCTCTGATCTGCCCCTCCATTCGGACGAGGTCCTCGGTGATGTTCTGGTACGAGCTGTAGACGTGGGTGAGGTCCTGCGCGATGTCGAAGAGGGCCGACCAGCCATCGGCTCGGCCAGCAAAAGGTCCCTCGGCCCTATACCAGAGGAGGGCGTGTCTAATCTGCAGATGCTGGGGGGAGTACCTTCTTGGTGGCGTACCTCGCGGTCGGCCTTCTCGACAATCTGCATCGCCAGGGGTCGTGGTACGGCGGGGGAGCTGGTGGCGAGTCGTCGACATACTATTACTGTCCTGTTTTCGATTGTCGGGGTTGTTCTGACTCTCGTCCTGTGGTAGTCTTTTATCAGCTCCTTGGAATGCTCCAAGTTCGCCTCGTCTTCCCATGAGTTGTCGGCCGTGGCATAGCCTCTTCACTTGACGAAGTATTGATGCTTCTTTCTTTGCCATCTGTCAGCCAAGATGGCTTCGACTTCGTATTCTTCTTGTCCCTTGATGATATCAGGTGGCGGCCGTAGGTAATTGGGTCCGTGTACCCTTGTTTCGTTGAATGGTTTTAGTAAGGCAGCGTGGAAGACCGGATGAATTTTCCAATTCGCCGGTAGCTGCAGCCGGTATGTCGTGGGCCCCATTTTTTCTGTGATGGTGAAGGGTCCTTCTCTTTTTGGTGCCAGTTTGTTCGATTCATAGGGGATCGTTAGGTTCTTGGCGTCGAGCCAGACCTTATCCCCTTTTGCAAGCTTTGGCAGTTCTCTGAGGAACCGCCCTGCCATTCTTTTCTGGGCTAATTCATGCGCGATGAGTGCCATTTTTCGCGCCTCTTTGATCTTCTTGATCCTGTCGACCGCTGCCGGGACGTTCCCTACTCTGTCATAGTCTGGGAATCCTCTCGGGACATATCCTAAGATTATTTCGAGTGGCGCTGGCCGGTTTTCGGTTTGTCTGGTGTTGTGTGCAAATTCGACGTCAGGCAGTCGTTGTACCCATTGGAACGGGTCGTTCATGCAATAGATGCGAAGGTATACTTCGATCTGTTGATTCATTCTTTCTGTCTGTCCGTCGGTCTGTGGATGGTACGCCGTACTCATCGCTGATTCTGTTCCCTGCAGCTTGCATAATTCCTTGAAAAGCTTTGATGCAAACTGCGGTTTTCTGTCTGAAATGATCTTTCGGGGGATGCCATATAGCGAGTAGATTTTCCGGTGAAATATCTCTGCCACCCCTTCGCTAGTGATCGTTTTGTTGCATGGGGTGAGAGAGATGGCCTTGGATAGGCCATGATCGACAATCACCATCATGGAGTCATACTTTCCGACTCTTGGCAGGTCAGTGACAAAATCGACCGAGCACTGTGAGAAGGGGAGGGCGTCTTCCCGTGTCGGTATTGGTTGCAAAGGGGGTTTCAGCGGATTCCTGTCAGGTTTCATCTGTTGACAGATTGCACAGCCCCGGACGTATTCCGCTATCATTGTTCTCATGTCAGGCCACCAAAAGTGGGTCGTAACTTGTACTGTTGTACCCCAGATCCCAGGGTGTCCGGCCGGGATCGTGTCGTGGTATTTTGAGATGACGTCCCATCGAAGGCCCTCGTCCCTCGGCATGTACATCCTGCCCCTGTAGAGCAGTATCCCATCCGTTTGTTGCCATTCATCTGCGGTGGTTCTGGTGGGGAATTCGCCTGTGCCCCCTAGAGCACGGATTGCCTTGACACAGACTAGACTGTGGGACTCACACTATAACCTTATAAGCGACTTGAAGTAGTTGCTGGAGGTTGGTGAGGAGACTAGTGGGCGCAAGCAGAGATGATATGTAACTGTGCGAATGCAGAGAACAAATCTAAGGCTTATCTGCAGTGATAGCCCTACTTATATACATGCTTTGTTTGGTTACCGGTAAGGGAGCCAAACATGAAGGCGGTCTGTGCGCAGACATAACTAATATGGTTAAGTCGTAAACTACAGTAGACCATGTGTGCCGGTAATGGCCACACCAGTAAGATCGTTTGTTTGGACCGTAGGTCCATGTTGTGGAAGTGGCTGTAACTACGTTAGTAAGCCATGCATGAGATTCTTATATACCGGTATCGGGATATGAGTAATCGTAAGGGCATTGGCATGTGATAACGAGCGGGCCGCTTATCCAATTGTACTGACATAGCCCGGTATTGGGATATGAGTAAGGCGTGTGACACCGGAGGTTAGTCCGCTGAGTCATTGACGCGTACAAGCGTGTTATGTACGTGTTGTTATGGCAAGTGGACGTATACCGCGTTGTGTACGTGTTGTTTGGTTGCGTGTACGTGTAGACGGGCGCTTAGCAGCGTAGATGTCTACAAGGTCCTAGAAATACCAGATAAATAGTTAAAAATGCGGGAAAATAGTGGCATGTCCCAAATCTGTGACAGTACAGGTCAAACCCAACCAAGTCCTTGGTTCCTTTTTCCGGCATTCGGCCGCCTTCACCGACTACGATTTTCAAGTCCGCGTTTTGGTTAATGTCAGCTGACATCCATCCCCCGTCGGGGTGTCTAACCATGCGCTGCTTAGGATCCTTCGCAAATTCTTCGCGATACTGCGGCCAGTCGTCTGGCCACGTGCATTCATCGGCTTCCCAGTCGTCGCTGTCAGGGTCGAAGACGTGGACTGCTTCTTTCCTTCTAGCTGATCGCCTGAGGGAAACATCCTGCATTGGAATGGCGTGTGAAGCCTTGTATTCCTGCAGAATGTCATATGCCGTGTCGAGATCGGCTTCGCGTACCCAGGAGTCGTCATTGATACCAAATCCTTTCCATCGGATTCTGTATTCAACTCTTCCTGCGCGGAGACGATGATCTAAGATCTTCTCAACTTCCCATAATTCCTCGCCGTCGACCATTTCTGGTTGAGGCTCTGGTTTTTTCTGATGCACCGGGTCTTTGTACATGACCAACTTGGAAGCGTGAAATACTGGGTGATAGGCCCTGTATTGCTCGTCCATGTGTACCCTAAAGGTGACCGGAGATAATTGTTCAATTATCTTGAATGGTCCCAAATAGCGTGGACTAAGACTTCTTTCGGAGTCTTGCCAGCTACGGGCGTCAACGAGTACTTTATCGCCGACTTTAAACGGTACCGAGCGCTTATGTTGATCATAGTACCAAGACCAGCGTTCAGCAGCCAATTTCATTGCTGCCTTAGCCTGTTCTTGTGCTGACCATCTGGCGTAAGCAAATTGATTTAAGTCCGAGTATTGCGTCGGCTTTAAATCCGTAGGTCCTGCATTGGGATGCCTTCCTAGTTCGACGAAGAATGGACTATTCTTGGTCGTCTCACTAGCTGCGTTATTGTACGCAAACTCTGCCGTGGGGAGATAGAACACCCAGTTATCTTTTTGGATAACGTCGATGTAGCATCGTAGGTATTGTTCTAGAATTTGGTTAATTCTCTCCGTTTGGCCGTCCGCTTGCAGGTGGTAGGCTGTCGTCATCGACCTCTGAATTCCCAATTGCTCGCACCATCCATTGAATAACTCAGAAGAGAATTGCGGTCCTCTATCCGAAATGATTTGTTTCGGAAGTCCGTGATTCGGATAAATCCGAAGGTACAGGAGGTTTGCTAATTCCTTTACCGAGATATTGTCTGGCGTGGGAATGAAGTGTGCGCGTTTGGTCAATCGATCCACTACTACCATAATAGCGGTGAATTGTTTGAATTCGCCGCTAGGCGGTAAGTGAACGATGAAGTCGATTGTGATTGTGTCCCAGGGTGCTTCCGGTACTGGGAGCGGTTGCAGGGGTCCGTACGGGGTCTGGTTGCGGTTCTTCATGCGTTGGCATGTGTCACAACCTTCCACGTATTGCTTTACCATCGTGGTCATTCCAGGCCACCAGTAATTACGTGATAGAAGTTCATAGGTCTTCCATCGTCCGAAGTGTCCGGCAGTCACATGGTCATGATGTAACTCCAGTATCTTCGTGCGCAATTCCTTAGGCTCTTTTGGAACGTACACTTTTCCTCGTCTGAGGAGTAATCCGGCCTCCATGTTCCATTCCTGGAGATCTTTACCGAATTCCTTGGGACCACTCTTCAGTAGTTCCTGGTAATCTTTGGTAATCTGATCGTCCATGAGGGCTTGTCGGATTTGTCGGAGAAGGTCCTTGTCGCCTGATTGTATCTCCTGCTGTGACGCTTCTAGCGCCCTAACCGTGAAGTATTCCGGTTTCAGCAAAATTTGATCGCGATTATCGAGTTCCACCCCCTCTTCATGGTCTGGCCTCCATGACAGAGGATCAGCCGTAAGCATTGTTTTACCGGGTTTGTGACACATGGTGAAGTTGAACCTTGTCAGGTAAAGACTCCAACGTGCCTGTCTCCGGGTTAGCCATTGTGCCAATTTGAAATATGTCAGATTGAGATGATCCGACCATACTTCAAATTTGTGTGGGTGTCCTTTGAGGTAATGTCTCCATTCCTCTAGAGCGCGGATGATTGCAAGCAACTCCTTATCGTAAATCTCATAGTTCCTTTCAGGTGCTGATAGAGATTTCGAGTAAAAGGCTACTGGGTGCCAGAGCTTATCCTCCGAAGAGTATTGCGATAGCACTGCACCAGTTGCGTAATCGGAAGAATCCGCTTCCACGCGGAACGGGGACTCCTGATCTGGGATCCGGAGTATTGGAGCCGATGTGAAAGCTTCCTTGAGAGTTTGGAAGGCTTCCGCTTGTTCGGGTCCCCAGTTCCACTGCGTGTTTTTCTTGGACAGTTCGGTTAACGGCTTAACCACTTTGGAGAAGTCTTTAATGAATCGACGGTAGTAGTTGGCGAAGCCAACAAAGGCCTGGACGTCCTTCACCTTGGCAGGTGTAGGCCAGTCCATTACACCGGCTACCTTCTTAGGGTCCATTTCGACTTTTCCTTTGGAAATGATCATTCCCAGGTATTCAACACTGCTTTGTTCGAAGAAGCACTTTTCAGGCTTCGCGAACAAGTCGTTGTCTTGCAAGATTTGTAATACTTGCTTGACGATACGACGGTGTTCCAACAGGTCGTTTCCGAACACAAGGATGTCGTCTAGGTAGACAATGACCTTTCCTTCTCTGATAAGGTCACCTAGAATATCGTTCATCATGTGTTGGAACGTGCTGGGTGCATTACAAAAACCGAAGTACATGACTACAGCTTCGTAAAGGCCGTTAGGCGTAATGAATGCGGTCTTCCATTCATCTCCCTCCTTGATTCTTACATTGTTGTAACCCCAACGCAAGTCGAGCTTCGTAAATATCAAAGCCTGGCTAAGCTTATCGATAAGCTCGTCTATGCGTGGGAGAGGGTACCTGTTTTTAATGGTCAAGTCGTTTACCTTTCGGTAATCGACTACCATTCGGGCTCCGCCGTCTTTTTTAGGGACGAAGAAGACCGGACTTGCGATAGGGGATTTAGAGTGTCGGATGTAGCCCTTCCGTAACTCTTCCTGAATCCACTGATCCAGCGAGTTCGCTTCCTGAGGAGACATCTTGTATGCCTTACTCGGGGGCGGTAGCACCGCGTCATCGGGGAAGTCAATGGCGTGGTTGTATGGTTTCCGCTCGGGCATCCTTTCGGATGCGCGTTGAGAAAATACCATGGGACCAAACTCCTGGTATTCCTCCGGAACCAAGGATTTCCATTTCTGGGGATCCGCATCTGTCAGGAATTCATCATCCGACTTCTCCGTTATCGACTGAATGGCGTCGATAAGGAGTTCCGTTCCTTCGTCAAGGGTGTTCACCCAAGCGACAAAGGGATTCTCAGGCTCCTCTAAGCCGAGAAAGTCTATTGGAAATTCGTTGATGATCTGATAGATGTTGCGGGGTTTGAGTTCGTCTTCTTCCTCAGAAATTGAGACCCGTTTGCCATGTTTGCATTTTTCCGTACACCGATATGTAAAAGTTCCTTCCGGCCAGTTGAAGTCCGGGTTGTGTTTTAGGAACCAGTCATATCCAAGGATCACATCCGCATTCTGTACGTTCATTACGTACAAGAACTCGGTGGACTTGTGTTCCTCGTGCACCATATAAGCCTTAACTGCCATATTGATATTACCGGCGGTATTAGAGGTACCGTCGATGTTGCGAATCTCGAGAGGCGAAGGTAGTTTCTGAGTGACTAACTTCTCTTCATGGACGAGTTTCTTATCGATGACGCTTATTGATGCACCGGTGTCGATTAATGCCATGGTGTTTACTTTCTTTCCATATACCCACAGTTCTACTTCGATGGAGAATGATTTATTATCGTCTCGGGAATCATTTCCATGTACAACATTATACAAAGTAAAGAACTTGAGCGCGAGTGGGTCAGGATGAAAGTATTGTACAGGAGGGGCACGTGTAGCTAGTGTCCTTGTCCTCCGGGCAAAGTCCGTTGCCGAGTTGCCGAATATACCGAGATGGGATACCGGGTGACGTACGACCGCCTTGTCTTCCCACAAGATAAGGGTCTCTGTGAAGCCCCGTCGTAGGGGTGCTCTTCTTCAGGGAGCTGTACACTCCCAGTCGCTGCGGGGCTGGTGTGTTCTTCACAGAACGTCTTTGAGACGTGTGGTTGGGGCGAGGGGAACCGAGATGGTTCCGACATTGGCAACGGTGGTGGCGGGGGCCGATGTTCCTGCTGATGTTGAGTCAGCCGTTACTTCTTCCCAGATCGTTCGGGCACGATACGTCTTGCCATCCGCGGGGGGCGCCGAGTACGGCTTCTTGCCAGAAGCCTGTCCCTTTCCACTACCCGAAGGAGCAGCCGTGGTCTTTCCAGACGCGGCAGCTGCATCCTTCGCCCTTTGTTGTTCGGCCCGCTGAGCGGCAGGCACGAATGTTCCCGCAGCCTTGTCCGCGGCAAGCTTAGGACACTTGTTAAAATAGTGTCCCGTCTGCTTGCAGTAGGTGCAGACGGCGTTGGCAGTGTTGGCGGGGGCTTTGGCGGGCGCCTTTCCCTTATCCTTCTTTTTCTCCGACTTCTTTGCAGAAGCGGAGGACATCTCCTTCTTTTCGGCAGGTGCCGAGTCCTTCTTGCCGGCCTTCTCGAAGATGGAACCCTTGATCTTGTCTGGATATGACGTTTGGTACATTTCCAGGGCGAAGTCGATGAGGGGCTCGATGTTGGTCGGGGCCTTGAAGAACGGGGTTTTGCCGAGTTTAAGGTGTCCTTAACCTTTTCGGGGAGTGTTTCGGTGAACTCCCACACCAGGGTCTCATTGGCGGTTTCGGAAAGACGGCCGAGGGTGCGGAACCGTTCGCAGTAATTGAAATAGTTCGATTCGGCGAGTTCCTTGCCCTTGGTACCGTAGTAGCCGCGGATCTCCTTTTTTGCGATCTTCTTGTCCGTCATTTTACCGTATTGGACCATCACCGACTTGGTGAAGTCCTCCCATGTGCCGAGGGGTTCGCCTTTTCCTGCCTTTTTGATAAGAGGCGAGAAAAATTTGTAGGCGTCCCCGGTTACTCGGAACAGGGCGGTGGTAATGCGGTCGTGGTCGTCGTAAACCCGGAGAGTACCAAAGTAAAGACCCATCTTCTCCACCCATTCCTGCGCGGTCACCTTTCCAGATGACCCAGAGAATTCGGGGGGAGGGGGAATTTCCAGGTTTTGAGGCAGACCTGGAATCTTCGGGGCGACGGCTTCTGCAGCAGCAGCTGCAGCTTGTGCGGTGGCAGCGGCCTCGGCTGCACGGGTTCAAGCAGTGTTGGGGGCCGGTGCGGGTTCTTCCGGGGGCGTGCGGACACCGGGAGGGTTGGGAACGGAGGGGTTTTTGCGACTCCTCCGAAGTTCTTCCTCAACCTTCTCCATGCGCTCGGCGAATGCATCCTCGAGGTCATCGAGCCGAGTCCGGTAATCGTCCCGGAGCTGTTTCTCCATTTCGGAGAACTTGGCGGTGTAGTCCTGTCGGAGTTCCTTGCCAAGGTCCACCAAAGTGGACACTAGCTCGTTGCGGACTGAACTGACCGCTTCGTGTAGCTTGTCTTGGGCCATATGTTCGATTGCCCTGGATTTCCCAGCCAGGGAGTCGATTCTGCCATGGATTCGCTCCAGGCGGGCGTGCACCATCCGGCCGAGGGTGTCAACCTTGTCGTGACTGATCGCCGCACTTCGTTGTACGGCGGCATCGAGGATTGCCCCATGCAGGGGTGCATCCACCTTGTATTGTTCCTCCTCTGGGAGGTACGACTTGAGGCCTTCCTCGACCTCGGCGTTGGTTCGGCGGATTGGGCCCGAAAACTCTATTTCTAGGGTTGTGACAGGCCCAATTGGACGGGTGTAGCGAGCCGGGGGGTATTCGGGGATAGGTGTGCCCGGGCGCGTTCCCATAGGGTTGGATGGGGAGTCCCTTTGTGGGGGGACATCCTCGACTTCATCTTCTTCCTCTTCCTCGCTTAGATGCTCTAAGGTCACCAGGGGTTGAGTCCCTGAGGGCCCTGCTACCGGAGTCACCGGGCCTTCTGAGCGAAGGCGCATCGTGCGACGAGTAGCGAGGGGTGCGCTGTTGGAGGAGGTGGAAGACATTGTGAATCTGTTTAAGACGAATGTTAGTTTCCGGTTACTCATTGTCTTAGATTCTTAAGAAGGGATTTTGGTTTGAAAGCTGCAACTTTTGTTATAGATCACACTCGCACTCTATTTCAGAGTTAAAAGATGATAGTATTTCTACTATACAATCGCGAGTATATCCTCTTCTACCGAAGTAGTTGAGGGCCCTGCCACCTTGTCAGGTGGTGTTACACCGAAGGCAAAAGAAATTTTTAGCGCTACGCATTCTGCTATGATACGAGCTAAGTCCGTACGCCAATCCGAAAAGGAAATGTTGCCGAGCTGTTTACAGTATTTTTTCATAATTCTCCACTCTCTATTGGTGATCCTCCCCCGTCTCGCTCTATCCTTGACGTTATCCACCAAATCCTCTAATTCTACTACCATAGTATGGAAACGGATGTCGTTTTCCATATGGAAGCCTGGGTAATTAGGGGGGTGGTTGGCGAGAGGAGTGAGACGAGTGAGAGTGCCTTCTAGCATGGGAATAACTTGATCGCATGCTTGGAGAGGCTTCTTCTTCCCGAAGACGAGGGAAGGGTCAAGAATCTTGTGATTGGCCGGAACGGAAGGTCCGGCCACCGGGCTGGAGAGGCGGAGGGCCAGTGAAGAAGCTGCTTGCTTGGCTTCCTTGGCGGCTTGTTTGGCGGCGATTCGCTTATTCAGCTTATCGCGAGCGAGCTTGAGCTTGTTGAGTTTGCGGAGTTCGATAAGATTCTCCATGGCGGTAATGGAAGCGGCTAGCTTCTCTTCCTCCATCCAGATGCGCTTGGCAAGTGGAACTGGCTTGGGAGGTCGAGGAGCGGGTTTTCCTGCCTCAGCGATGTGCTTTGGCATGTGGACGGGAATCTCCCAAAGATGGAGCTTCCCAGTGTAGTCTTCCTTTACAGGAAGCGTGTAGGTGATGTCCTCTGCCCAAGGAATGTCGGTGGTGTCGATGCGGCTGAGAAGGGACCGCTTCGCCGGCTTAACGTAAGGGGCAGTGGAGGAGCCACGGGTGTGTGTCACGGATCACTCCTGGGGGGGTTATCTGTACATCCCTCGCTATTGGTACTCATAGGCGCCGCTAGGTGCGCGCGCGCCTTCCTGGTCTCTAGCCACCTCCAGCGTCTCCTCTCGCCATTTGGATCATCTGACTCAGTAGTTTAGCGCTGTAGGGTAGCGCGCGCCTCAGGTCGGACACGTTACGGTCACAGTAGTTACATGTACGTTACTTGTCAGGTGCCTCTTAGATAATGCGCACGGGCCATTACTTTAGGGCACGACTCGTAGTTACAATCGTCATGTATATATTACGTCGAGATGTGGGCTTACACCCCATCTCTCAGATTCTCGTCAATGGGTATATCCCCTTTCTTGCTTATCGCTGTGTGATCTCCTGGCCCGGGGCCCGTATCTCTCCTACCTTGTCTGTGAGGTTAGCAACTATGTCGGCGTACACTAGGAATGGGGGATGCCCTATCCCACGTAGCCTCTGCGCTCACCGCTGGCTGTTGCCTCATGGCCTCGCCTGTAGGCCTGTATGGATTCCCCCTGAGCCCAGGGGTCGCACAGACAGTAAGTCTGTGACATAATCTGAGAGATATTTACCTTCCCCTCCGGCGCACATGCGTTGGGGCCGAAGGGTTTCCACCTATAGGTCGCCATGGCGATGCGGCGGGGCAGCCGACGGTAGAAGCGCCGTCGGTCCGTAGTCTTACGAGCCCCCACGAAGCATCAACCCAGGCAAAGCGACCATAGGGAGTGAAGAAACAAGACCGCCCCCTTCGAACGTAAGGTAGCCGGGGTCGATCGACGTAAGCCGCGATTAGGGCCCGCCGCCGTCACCCCTGCAAAGGGAATGTACGCGCGCGTGGAGGCACAGTGCAGTCCGACCACTTACCCCTGGGCGGCGGGGATTACTCAAGAACTGATGACCCGTGGGTATGCGAAGAGTCCCGCAAGGGTACTCAACCCCACAACGACCGGTCAACGCGATGACTATGGACACGACGCCGACAGAATCGGCCTTTGGGTATGACGGACACGGGTGACGGACACCCACAGTGAGTAGTGGCTGGGAGCGATCCTTGCTGGCCACGAAAACTACAACAAAAAAATCTAGCTACAACGCTGTCCCTCTCTACTCGGTGAGTCTTGCCAACTCGATGCCGCGCTGGGTTGGCGTCCCCACCAGCGCGCGTCCCCTTCTCTTCAATCCTCTCCGACGGACGGACCGTCAGAAATCCTGGGTGCTCCCTGCTGCGATAGTAACGGGTGGTGCCGGCCCAGCAGTGCCGGGATCTCTATCAACCAATAGGAAGGAATGTCGTAGGACCAACGTCAGAGACGACGTTTTCTCGGAGGGGGGGTAATGTCACGGATCACTCCTGGGGGGGTTATCTGTACATCCCTCGCTATTGGTACTCATAGGCGCCGCTAGGTGCGCGCGCGCCTTCCTGGTCTCTAGCCACCTCCAGCGTCTCCTCTCGCCATTTAGATCATCTGACTCAGTAGTTTAGCGCTGTAGGGTAGCGCGCGCCTCAGGTACGGACACGTTACGGTCACAGTAGTTACATGTACGTTACTTGTCAGGTGCCTCTTAGATAATGCGCACGGGCCATTACTTTAGGGCACGACTCGTAGTTACAATCGTCATGTATATATTACGTCGAGATGTGGGCTTACACCCCATCTCTCAGATTCTCGTCAATGGGTATATCCCCTTTCTTGCTTATCGCTGTGTGATCTCCTGGCCCGGGGCCCGTATCTCTCCTACCTTGTCTGTGAGGTTAGCAACTATGTCGGCGTACACTAGGAATGGGGGATGCCCTATCCCACGTAGCCTCTGCGCTCACCGCTGGCTGTTGCCTCATGGCCTCGCCTGTAGGCCTGTATGGATTCCCCCTGAGCCCAGGGGTCGCACAGACAGTAAGTCTGTGACAGTGTGACGGGTAACGCGGGGCATGATTCTAGAAAGTGCAGCCTTCATGAGAAACGAAGTTTCCCAGTGATACGTCCAAGAACAGGAATAGAAGGGTTTATGTAAGGTAGGGTAGTGGACTCCTTTTCAGGAGCAAAGAAGGTGTACTACGGGGCATAATTACTCTTATGTTGCACGCAAACCCTGTGCCGAGACAGCGCGGATATTCGCATGACCCTAATGGTCAGAGGCGCCGACTCCAGGGGTAGAGTTGCTGACTGCCAGGCCGGTTCCTGGGTCAGATGGTTGGGATTCGGATACACGACACCACCCCGGAGGGACGATGCCGGAAAGTGGCTGGGATTTTACATCCCTTAGCCTGTCCATGCTTCAACAATGAGGTTGCCATCTGTAGCCACATGGGTGTCACATCAGGGCTAAAAAACCACTGTCGGCCCGAAGACCACGAGACAGCAGCGCTCCACATCCCGAAGGAGTGTGACACAGACTTACAGAGGCTGTGCGACCTGCTATAGGCAGGGGAGAACCCCCAAGGTCTTGCGACGAGATGACGGCGAGCAGCGATGTATGCAGAGGCATTCCCGCGGATATGACTTAATCATCGCTGGGATACTTACATAGTCGAGTCGCTACCAGTCAAGCAGTAGAGGACGCCCTAAGGCGAGTCGCACGGCGCACATGTGAGAGAGGAGCTGTCACAGATTTATCTGGGGCTTACAGCATTTTTCCTACGATTATAGCAATTTACCTGGGATTTATACGTCTAACTACAAGTTATCTACGGGTTAACTCCCATTGCCACCACGACAAGCTCTTAACTGGGCTTATCATCACATGACCAGCTTACATAACGCTACGGCACCTTCCGGACCAATAGCATAGTACGGCTACGTCATACAGGTCTCGCCCGTCAGAGCAAGACCAGCCACGTCATAGATCCTAGATCATAATGATAGGCCGAGCGCGGCACGCTCGCATAATAATGTCCACAAGTACAAATAGTGCCTCGCGGCCTTGTACTATTGGGTCGGCCTTCCCGGCTTCCCACCGCCATAAGATCCTTGATCACAATGGCACCTCAGGCGCGCCACGCCTTCGCATAATAATGGCAACACGGTCAAATAGCACTATATTAGCATCAAGGCAATATCGCTATAGGCTCGGCCTTCTCGGCCATCCCACGGACTCGGCGTTCTCCAAGTCCCGGGCTTCTGCCATCACGGCGTTGCCCAAACACCGGTCCTCGCCTCACGGCTAAGACCACCATATGTTCCGGTAACCTTCCGGTCCGGACATATCACATGCTACGGTGCCTACTGGCCCAATAGCATTACGACCTCGGCGCTCCGCCTTGGTCAGCACCCGATGACCGGCCAATCGCCATTATACCTCACGGTATCCGGCAACCGGCATCCCTTATACCCGGGCTGCGCCCGTCTTCACATGTCCATCTAACGATGAGACCACACGCTCTCTCTTTTACCATTGGCTCGGCCATTACCGGCGGGTCACGGCCTTTGTAGAGTAGTCGTATCACTTGGTCGCCCTTATGGCAACCAAGCCCACACTCCTTATCGGGCATGCACTATACAGTAGCACATGACCTGATATTATTATGTATATAAGTAGGGCCTTGACGGCCTATAACTCTAGTTCTATTCTTCTCGGCGTACGCCGTAGAAGAACCCTCCACCTACTATAGCGTCTGATAACCTCTACCTCACCTCGTCGCCTTAGTTCATCGCAAGGATACTGGCATGGTGAGTCCCACAGAGCCATCTGTGTCAGGAGCCAGAGGCCCAAACGTCGAGAATCTTAAGGATGGGGAGTAAGCCCCATTCCTGTCGTATCTTATATACATGCAAGAACGGTACGCTAAGTGTCTACCCTTAAGTGCTGGCCTGTGCGCAGCACCGCCCTAACAGCTGAGGTAAGTAAGTACGTAAGCGAGACATGTGATACATAATGTGACGTGTAACGTGAGTGTGATGAGGCGCGCGCTACCCTACAGCGCTAACCTAACAATCAGGTGACCAACAAGCTAAAGAGACGCACGTAGAGGTGGCTGAGGCATAGAGGAGTGGCGTACGCCTAGCGCCGCTCGTATAACCTATAGCGAGGGTTGTTACTATATCCCCCTGGATATTCTGTGACATTACCCCCCCTCTCGAAAAACGTCGTCCCTGACGTTCTACCTTATATCCTACGACCCTCGCATCCTTGGTTGCTTGTTTAACACACGGCCTATTCCTTACGACGTAGGATAGGGAGCGTCCATGTGCACGGACCGTCCGCCGGTGGAGGAGTGAAGTGAGCGTCGCCTTCAGGGGAGCATTGGGGTGAAACCGTGACCAGTCCCTGTTTCCCTTACATCCCGCAACGTGAGTGAACGAGGCTCTCTAGAGGTGAGCGGGCCCATCGGAGGTTGTGGTAATGTCTAGATCATTCCGCCTCCTAGGACTGACGCCGACATTGATGAGCGTGGCGCACCGACCTCGGGGTATGTGGTTGGCTCAGTCGAGTATGGTAGTCGGTTATCGATGTTGTTGTCTGACCTTCGTGACTGTTGGTGTGGGGTTGGAGACCCTTGCGGGTTCCTTCGCATACCCACTAGTCAAAGATTCGGTGCTTGGCTCCTGCCGCCCAGGGTAATGGACGTCCAGCACTAGACCTCCACGCGCACATTGCCTTGTCAGGCGAATGGCGGCGGGCCCTCGAGCGTGGCTTATGGACGTTCGACCCGGCTACCCAGTGTTCGGTGGGGGCGGACTTACTTTCTCATTCCCTGTGGCCGCTTTGCCTGGGTTAACGCTTCGTGGGGGCTCGTAAGAGTACGGACCTCTGGCGCTTCTACCAGAGGCTGCCCCGCCGCGTTGCCATGGCAACCTACAGGTAGAGAACCCTCGGCCCATGCGCGGGGACGCACGGGGGGAGGTAAGATATCCTTAAGATTATGACACAGACTTACAGAGGCTGTGCGACCTGCTATAGGCAGGGGAGAACCCCCAAGGTCTTGCGACGAGATGACGGCGAGCAGCGATGTATGCAGAGGCATTCCCGCGGATATGACTTAATCATCGCTGGGATACTTACATAGTCGAGTCACTACCAGTCAAGCAGTAGAGGACGCCCTAAGGCGAGTCGCACGGCGCACATGTGAGAGAGGAGCCAGATGTCACAAATTATTCCTTTATTAATTTAGACTCCCTCGCTATAGGTTGTATGTGCGGCGCTAGGCGTACGCCGCGCCTCTACTCCATAGCCACCTCCAGCGTCACTCCCAGTTATTGCAGGTCACCTGGTCGTTAGGTTAGCGCTGTAGGGTAGCGCGCGCCTCAGGTACCGTCACTAATGGTCACATTGTTACATGTCTCGTTACCTAGCACATGACCCAGTAGATAGCGGTGCACAGACCACATCTTTAGGGCTGGCTTGGTAGTAGATACAAGCATGTATATAATACGACGAGATGTGGGCTTACACCCCATCTCTCAGATTCTCGACAATGGTGTAATACCCTTTCTCGCTTATCGCTGTGTGATCTCCTGGCCCGGGGCCCGTATCTCTCCTACCTTGACTGTGAGGTTATCAGCTATGTCCGCGTACACTAGGAATGCGGGGATGCCCCATCCATGTAGCCTCTGCGCTCACCTCTGGTTGGTGCCTTATGGCCTCGATTGTAGGCCTGTATGGATCCCCCTGAGCCCAGGGGTCGCACAAACAGTGAGTCTGTGTCACCAGAGGCCCAAACGTCGAGAATCTTAAGGATGGGGAGTAAGCCCCATTCCTGTCGTATCTTATATACATGCAAGAACGGTACGCTAAGTGTCTACCCTTAAGTGCTGGCCTGTGCGCAGCACCGCCCTAACAGCTGAGGTAAGTAAGTACGTAAGCGAGACATGTGATACATAATGTGACGTGTAACGTGAGTGTGATGAGGCGCGCGCTACCCTACAGCGCTAACCTAACAATCAGGTGACCAACAAGCTAAAGAGACGCACGTAGAGGTGGCTGAGGCATAGAGGAGCGGCGTACGCCTAGCGCCGCCCGTATAACCTATAGCGAGGGTTGTTACTATATCCCCCTGGATATTCTGTGACAGAGTGGGCCACGTGCTTCTCTTCCAATGGGGCCCCAAATCCGTTTGACCCATGCTCGCACGCCGAGCTGCCCGGAGGACTTATGCTATTGGCTACCGCGAGTGACCTATGGCAGGGTGATTTTTTACGTCACCCCCCTCACTGCTTTTTCCATAACGGGTTCAAAGCAGGTCCCTTACGCCTGGGAGGCGGCTTTGGAAAATTCCCGTGCCATCATAGTGATGACCCTGTGGATAGCGATGGGGCGCTGAACAACGCTTGCCATGGCAGGGGGTTGGGCGCACACAGGCAGACCGTCCCCTTTTCTCCACAGGTGGGTCTTAACCGCGCATAGTCCAAGCTTGTCAGTGAGGACCATGTCTCCTTGACCCTGGAGTCCGGGTTAGGTAGACCTCCTGCCTAAAAAGGCAGTGTGGCTTCCCTGGGTGCCAATCCTCTGCCGAGGATGGCAATGTATCCCCCAGATCTCAACTATCACCCCAAACTCTTTGTCAAGAGTAGGGATGTGTGCAGCAACGAGCAATAGCCCCTGTAGGATAGAAACCCAGGCCCAAGCGCAAGCGCAAGGGCGGGAGTAGGGGTAGATTTGTTCTAATAACACAGACTAGACTGTGGGACTCACACTATAACCTAATAAGCGACTTGAAGGAGTTGCTGTGTTACGGGTCGAATACCCGTTCGTATATTCAAGTCGCGAATATAGATCGTTCTTCTGCACTTAGGCTTGTTGCCGTATGCAAGGCAAATACTCGTTAGATGCCTTCAAGTCCTAGGTGAAGTTCCTAGGAGATCGTATAATATCCAATACGCGTTAGAGGATATAATCTGTCCAGGTGCGAGTCGAAATGGAATATAAGACTCGCCTAAGTCCGAGAAGTCAGTGTGCACTTCGAGGACTTAGTCGTTCGGTTGCTCGAGCGAAAAATACTGAGCGTAGTTTCCTACGTTTGAGAACGAGTATAAGACTTCTTGTTTGTACAACAAGGTCGAGCTGAAGAGCCTCGACAGTAAGTACATTAGTTTATATACTACGTTGGGTTTCAGGGGTCAAGTCCGTCCCAGATGTCACCGATACTATCTACGCTATAGTCCCAAACGTTTGATAGGTATGTAGTGATATACCTGAGACGATAGATAAGAATGATGGCGGTTGAACGCCATCTATCAGCTAACAAACGATGAACATGAAACGGTGGCAGAGTTGGATCTGCCAAAGATGAAACGCGCCCTATAGACTAGTACAACTGGGGATGCGCCCAGTAGAGTCACGAGTAGCCAGGGGAGTTGGTTGCGCAACAAGTCCCTGTATCGTATTTGCCCAGTGGTGAGTTCTGTCGATATTCGAAAAATCAAAATAACCGTAACATCAGCCCCTCCCTAAGCATTCGTCGGCCTCGACGAATTTTCCAAGTTCCCCTCTTCAGAGTGCCTCGGCGTCCTGTTTGTTGTAGATGTCGCCGTTCCCGCTGAGGGACGGGGTCGTAGGAGTTCGCCATATGAAGTGTTGGCGGCATTCATTCTGTCTATGACCTGGTTGATTGAGCCCACAAGTTCTGCAAATATAATCGGGGCAGTCGAGGATCCAGTGGTTAGCGGAACCACATTGTCGACACGGCTGCTCGGGTGAGGGCCTCGCTGGTACCCGGAGGGAAGGGATATCGCGGAGGTATTCGTTATGTTGGTACCTCCAGTGGTGTGCGGCTCGGTGGAGGTTTCGTGCGGCCCATGTTGGTAGGGAGGTGGTGTCTCGTTCGTGCTCCCTCGCACCTCGCTCAAACTCCTCGCGGGTAATACTCTGCACTGAAGGAGATCGTCGAATAGGCGGCGTGCTATTCGCTCTTCGCTGTCGCGCTGGGGTAGCCCTAGGGCTCGTCGGGCGTGCAGGTGGTTCACGTCTCCCGTTGCCTCCCATACCAGAAATACGTGGTGTCGGGTCTCTAACTCCTGTTCGGCGGGCCCTCTGAGTCTCGGTAGGCAACGGAAATAATACTCTATCGCCCTCCATAAAATCAAACGGCCTTGCAACTCGGCGTCGTTCGTCGGAGGTGAAAAAGCGGGCGGGTCGCGGTGTGTATTCGGGTCGATTGGGAGCAACGTGCTCGCGATCCTCGAAGTCGTTGAGCGCGTGTCGTAGTCGGGCCGTCGTAGTGGCGGCCAATCGGTCGATAAGTCTGTCGGTGAGTAGCTCGAGTCCCTCTCTCTGCGCTCTGATCTGCCCCTCCATTCGGACGAGGTCCTCGGTGATGTTCTGGTACGAGCTGTAAACGTGGGTGAGGTCCTGCGCGATGTTGAAGAGGGCCGACCAGCCATCGGCTCGGCCAGCAAAAGGTCCCTCGGCCCTGTACCAGAGGAGGGCATGTCTAATCTGCAGATGCTGGGGGGAGTACCTTCTTGGTGGCGTACCTTGCGGTCGGCCTTCTCGACGATCTGCGTCGCCGGGGGTTGTGGTACGGCGGGGGAGCTGGTGGCGAGTCGTTGACATACTATTACTGTCCTGTTTTCGAGTGTCGGGGTTGCCCTGACTCTCGTCCTGTGGTAGTCTTTTATCAGCTCCTTGGAATGCTCCAAGTTCGCCTCGTCTTCCCATGAGTTGTCGGCCGTGGCATAGCCTTTCCACTTGACGAAGTATTGATGCTTCTTTCTTTGCCATCTGTCAGCAAGGATGGCTTCGACTTCGTATTCTTCTTGTCCCTTGATGATATCAGGTGGCGGCCGTAGGTAATTGGGTCCGTGTACCCTTGTTTCGTTGAATGGTTTTAGTAAGGCAGCGTGGAAGACCGGATGAATTTTCCAATTCGCCGGTAACTGCAGCCGGTATGTCATGGGTCCCATCTTTTCTGTGATGGTGAAGGGTCCTTCTCTTTTTGGTGCCAGTTTGTTCGATTCATAGGGGATCGTTAGGTTCTTGGCGTCGAGCCAGACCTTGTCCCCCTTCTCAAGCTTCGGTAGTTCTCTGAGGAACCGTCCTGCCATTCTTTTCTGGGCTAGTTCATGCACGATGAATGCCATTTTTCGCGCCTCTTTGATCTTCTTGATCCTGTTGACCGCTGCCGGGATGTTCCCTACTCTGTCATAGTCGGGGAACCCTCTCGGGACGTATCCTAAGATTATTTCGAGCGGCGCTGGCCGGTTTTCGGTTTGTCTGGTGTTGTGCGCAAATTCGACGTCAGGCAGTCATTGTACCCATTGGAACGGGTCGTTCATGCAATAGATACGAAGGTATACTTCGATCTGTTGGTTCATCCTTTCCGTTTGTCCGTCTGTCTGGGGATGGTATGCTGTACTCATTGCTGACTCCGTTCCCTGCAGCTTGCATAATTCCCTGAATAGTTTTGATGCGAATTGCGGTCCCCTGTCCGAGATGATTTTCCGGGGGATGCCGTACTGTGAATATATCTTTCGATGGAATATCTCTGCGGCCCCTTCGCTTGTAATTGTTTTGTCGCATGGGGTGAGAGAGATGGCCTTGGATAGGCCATGGTCGACAATCACCATCATGGAGTCATACTTTCCGACTCTTGGCAGGTCAGTGACAAAATCGACCGAGCACTGTGAGAAGGGGAGGGCATCTTCTCGTGTCGGTATTGGTTGCAAAGGGGGTTTTAGCGGATTCCTATCAGGTTTCATCTGTTGACAGATTGCACAGCCCCGGACATATTCCGCTATCATTGTTCTCATGTCGGGCCACCAAAAGTGGGTCGTAACCTGTACTGTTGTGCCCCAGATCCCAGGGTGTCCGGCCGGGATCGTGTCGTGGTATTTTGAGATGACGTCCCGTCGAAGGCCCTCGTCCCTTGGTACGTACATCCTGCCCCTGTAGAGCAGTATCCCATCCGTTTGTTGCCATTCATCTGCGGTGGTTTTCGCGGGGAATTCGCCTGTGCCCCCTAGAGCACGGATCGCCTGTTCCGCAGATTCATCTCGATCGTTGGCGTTCTTGATTCGATCAATGATTGGGATCTGGATTGCGTGGACGACGAGTTCGTCTGGAATCATGGTGATTCCCTCATTGTCTTCGTTGCTTTCATCCAGGTGGTACAACCTGGAAAGCGTGTCGGCCATGACTAGTTTCCTTCCGGGGACGTGCTGCAATTTCAGGTCGAATTGCGAAAGGAATAGATGCCATCTCGCTTGTCGCCGATTTAGGCGCTGTGCGCTTCTCCAGTACGTCAGGTTCTGATGATCACTTCGGATCAAGATCCGATGCGGTGCTCCTTCCAATAGGTGCCGCCATTCTTCTAATGCTCGGACTATTCCGAGTAGTTCGCGATCGTAGATTTCGTAGTTCCGTTCTGTTGATGTCAGGGACTGTGAGAGATATCCCACCGGCCGTTCGCACCCTGTTTCATCTATCTGTTTTAGTACTGCTCCTGTGGCGAACTGAGATGCATTCGTTTCGAGGATGAACGGTTTCTCCTTGTCTGGCGTTCCTAGTGCGGGCGCCGTCGTGAATGCTTTCTTCATGAATTCGAATGCTTTCTGTTCTTTCTCCGTCCATTGAAACCCTGTCCCTGTGACCGTTTTTGTGAGGTCTACCAAGGGTCGGGCGTGCGTAGAGTAGTGATCGATAAATTTCCGATAGAAGTTCGCAAATCCTAGGAAGGATCTGACTTCTTTGAGATTTCGGGGAGTCGGCCACTCCTTAATCCCATTGAGTTTCGCTGGGTCCATCTGGATATTTCCTGGGGTGATGACTAGTCCCAGAAATTCGACTCTGTCGACACCGAAAGCGCATTTTTCGGGTTTCACAAAGAGATGGTTATCCATCAATCTCTGCAGGATCCGCCGCTCCCGTTCCTTGTGTATTTTCTCGTCTTCTGAGAAAATGAGGATGTCGTCCATATAAACAAGCACCCATCCTTCGAAGATTTCTTCTTTCAGGATTTCGTTCATCATTGCCTGAAAGGTCCCAGGTGCATTGCACAATCCGAAAAACATAACCGTGGGCTCGTACAACCCTCGGTTTGTTTTGAAGGCTGCTTTCCACTCGTCTCCCTTCTTGATCCGCACGTTGTTGTATCCCGCTCTAAGGTCCATTTTTGTGAAGATCTTTGCTCCTTTTAGCTTTTCCAGGAGCTCTGAGATCAGTGGCAAGGGATAGACGTTCTTTATCGTCCCTTCGTTCAGATATCGGTAATCTTGACAGGGTCGTAGGCCGCTGTCTTTCTTTGGGACGAAAAAGAATGGTGACGCCATCGGGGATTTTGAAGGGACTATGAATCCCTTGGCCAAGTTTTCTTTTAGGAATTCGTCCAGCGCCTGTTGCTCTTTAGGCGAGAGTGCATAGACTTTGCAGTCTTTCGGCACGAAATCGGGTTTTAATTCGATTGCGTGGTCCCATGGTCTTGACGGGGGGAACGCTGCTGCGGACTCCTTACTGAACACCTTGGCGAAGTCCAGTAGGTGTTTCGGGACCATCTCCTCAATTGTTCGTTCTGGTTCGGGGGTTTTCTGTGCGAATTCCTGGGATTTCGTCAGTGCTTTCCTGACAGCGTTGATGATTTGTATCTTTGTTCGGAACTTCTTTTGCGTCTCCCCTTTCTTTCCTATGATCCTAGGGTTATCTTTCGCGAAGCGTCGGATCGCTTCGTACTCCTCGGGAGTATAGAGCCGCTGCGCTGTTTCTTCTGGCTGATCCGTGGATCCGAATCCTTTCTCCCCTCGTTCTGTTTCATCTAGGTCTTCGACTTCTAAGATGTCGGGGGTGAGGTGTCGTTCGAAAATTATCTGGGCTATTCGCATGCCCGGGATAATTCTATGCGCTTTGTCTGAATAGTTGAAGACGATGGCTCCGACGTCTCCTCGGTAGTCCGAGTCTATGATTCCGGCTTGTACTACCAATCCGTGTCTGAGGGTGTTGCCTGATCGTCCGGCCAGCCTTCCATATGATCCCTTCGGGATCTTCATTTTTACTCCTGTGGAGACGAGTTTCCATCCTCCGGCGGGAATCTCGGTTTCTTCTGCGGCGTAAAGGTCATACCCCGCAGCTTCTTGGGTCCCCCTTGTTGGAATTTTTCCTTCTGGGGCAACTACCATCTCCACCGTATCCATTCGGATCGTGGCTTCCTGTTTCTTTTCTTCTGCCCCTAGTATCGATCGTACATCGACTGTTTGGTCCTTCCAGTCGATTGTGGGGTTTTCGTCTTTTAGCCATCCATACCCTAGAATCATATTTTCTGTTCCGATTGATCCTACGAGGAATCGGACTTTTCGCGTTTTCTGGGTCTTCGGATATCGTAGTAGTATGGTAGCTTCTCGGTCTATTCGCCCATCTTTGTTTTCTGTTCCGTCAACATTTTTGACGATGATCGGGTTCTTCAAGGGTTGCGTGGGCACCTTGTATTTTTCTACCACTCTGCTGTGGATCAGGTTCGACATTGCTCCTGAGTCGATTAGTGCATTGCACTTCACGGGTTTTGCCAGCGTCATGATTACCGGGATGAAGAGGGATCGATTCTTCTCGAACGAGGTAATTACATGCGCTGCTTTCTCGGAGGGTAAGACCGTGGGCTTCCCTCCTAGGCAAAATCCTGTTCTTCTACGAGCCTTGCTAGAAGCTCGGGGTTCTTGGCTTTCAGAGCCCAAATTGCTGTGACCGCTCTGTTAGCGGTGATGTATTCAGTCTCTTCTTCGGAGACTTCTTCGATGCGAGCTTCTTGCTCGGCTTCTTCTTCTTCGGTCTTTCGAGTAGTCCGCCTAGGGCGGGCTGGCTTCCTCGGCCTCTTCGGGCAGTCTCGCGACATATGTCCTGGTTGATGACAGGTGAAGCATTTTCCCTTCTTGATGTGATTGTCCCTTTCCTGGGTGGTCATTCGATCTACATCCATTGCGTTCGGATCTTTCGGTGCGGTTGTCTGTGGAGCACTAGTGCGTCCGTTATTCTGGTTCGAGGCTTGCCAAGCCTTTTTCTTGACAAACGGTTTATCCCGTTTCAAGAATATCTTGTACGTATTTTCATAGTACGAGGCAGCGGACTGCCATTCATCAATGGTCGCTGGTAGCGGCCGAACGCCGATGATGTATCGGGTCGTATGTTCAGGTAACCCTTTCTCGAAGAGGGTTATGAGCAATGCGTTTCCGTCCGCGCTGTATCGATTGTACTGGGCCTTTCCGGCCAAGTTGTTGAACTCGGTGATATAATCATCGATGTCCTTCCTGTCCTGGGTTACGTCCAGGATTTTCTTCCGCGCCTTCTGTACCTCTTCGATGGCTCCGAAGGCTTTCTGGAAGTCTGCATCAAACTGTGCAAGACTAGGCGGGAAGAATCGTTTCGTCTGGGGGTTCGTATAAACAAGGTGATAATTCTGTTTCCATTGGCCCGTTTTCCCCTTGTTCGAAATATAAGAGAGGATAAAGATCACTCTCTGAACGTCGTTTTGGAATGACGTTTCGTACATCGTAAACCAGGAATTGCACTGGTTTATGAAGTTCTGCATGTCAGATCGTTCCCCGTCGAATACGTCTGGGGGATTGATCTTTATCATTGGGGGTCGGTAGTACGGGTTCGGCGCCGGAGGTTGGGGCTGCGGCGCATTCGGTGGTGGGGGCCCGCCTGGGGGTCCTCCTCCTCCCGGGTATCCTCCACCCGGGTTTCCTGGGTTTCCTCCGGGGTTCCCTGGGTTTCCTCCAGGGTTTCCTCCTCCGGGGTTCACGGGGGTTCTTCCTCCGAGTCCTCCAGGAGGGGGGGCATTCCCTCCTCCGAGTCCAAAGTTTCCTCCCAGTCCTCCTCCGCTTGTACCTGCGGAGGTTCGTCCAAATAGGCCTGAAGGCCATGTTCCTGGGTTTGTTGTTCCCATTCCTCTGCTTGGGCTAGTCCAAGACGGATTTCCTCCGCTACCCATTCCGGGTGCGTTCTGTGGGGGGCTTCCAAAGAGGTCTGTTCCTCCAGCCATAGGCCCAATCCCACTCTGCGCAAAAGCAGATATAAATCCTGGAGGGTCCTGTCCTCCGGTCTGGCTGTTATCTGTTCCTGTAAAGTTTCCAGGATTTCTCCCATCATCTCCGATGCGCTCAATTCCTGCCATTCCTGTGGCGCCCGAAGGCTGATTTGTATTTCCATTGGCATCGAAGGTTCTGTTGATGGTTTCGGTTTCGTTTTCGGTCAACGTCGCGGTTGACATCGGAGGGATTTCTCCGAATCGTTCAAACGCTTCACGCGTTATTTCCCAAGCGGTCGTTCTTGCGGAGGGGTATACTTCTACCCACTTCGATGCCCTATCTTCTCTTGGAATGACAACAATTCCTCCGCGGTTACGGAAGGCTCCAATGGTGTCAGTCCACTCGTATCGGTTGAGTCTGTAGACTCCCTGAATGTCCTCGGGCAAGAGTTCAATCAGTCATGCTGGGAATTCTGGTCCAAATATCATGTGCCCTTACACTGTGGTAGGTGAGGGTGTGATAAGCTCGACCTTCTGTTACGGGTCGAATACCCGTTTGTATATTCGAGTCGCGAATATAGATCGTTCTTCTGCACGTAGGCTTGTTGCCGTATGCAAGGCAAATACTCGTTAGATGCCTTCAAGTCCTAGGTGAAGTTCCTAGGAGATCGTATAATATCCAATACGCGTTAGAGGATATAATCTGTCCAGGTGCGAGTCGAAATGGAATATAAGACTCGCCTAAGTCCGAGAAGTCAGTGTGCACTTCGAGGACTTAGTCGTTCGGTTGCTCGAGCGAAAAATACTGAGCGTAGTTTCCTACGTTTGAGAACGAGTATAAGACTTCTTGTTTATACAACAAGGTCGAGCTGAAGAGCCTCGACAGTAAGTACATTAGGTTATATACTATGTTGGGTTTCAGGGGTCAAGTCCGTCCCAGATGTCACCGATACTATCTACGCTATAGTACCAAACGTTTGATAGGTATGTAGTGATATACCTGAGACGATAGATAAGAATGATGGCGGTTGAACGCCATCTATCAGCTAATAAACGATGAGCATGAAACGGTGGCAGAGTTGGATCTGCCAAAGATGAAACGTGCCCTATAGACTAGTACAACTGGGGATGCGCCCAGTAGAGTCACGAGTAGCCAGGGGAGTTGGTTGCGCAACAAGTCCCTGTATCGTATTCGCCCAGTGGTGAGTTCTGTCGATATTCGAAAAATTAAAATAACCGTAACATGCTGGAGGTTGGTGAGGAGGCTAGTGGGCGCAAGCAGAGATGATATGTAACTGTGCGAATGCAGAGAACAAATCTAAGGCTTATCCGCAGTGATAGCCTTACTTATATACATGCTTTGTTTGGTTACCGGTAAGGGAGCCAAACATGAAGGTGGTCTGTGCGCAGACATAACTAATATGGTTAAGTCGTAAACTACAGTAGACCATGTGCGCCGGTAATGGCCGCACCAGTAAGAGCGTTTGTTTGGACCGTAGGTCCATGTTGTGGAAGTGGCTGTAACTACGTTAGTAAGCCATGCATGTGATTCTTATATTCCGGTATCGGGATATGAATAATCGTAAGGGCATTGGCATGTGATAACGAGCGGGCCGCTTATCCAATTGTACTGGCATAGCCCGGTATTGGGATATGAGTAAGGCGCATGACACCGGAGGTTAGTCCGCTGAGTCATTGACGCATACAAGCGTGTTATGTACGTGTTGTTATGACAAGTGGACGTATACCGCGTTGTGTACGTGTTGTTTGGTTGCGTGTACATGTAGACGGGCGCTTAGCAGCGTAAATGTCTACAAGGCCGTAGAAATACCAGATAAATAGGTAGAAATACGGGAAAAATAGTGGCATGTCCCAAATCTGTGACACACCGTCGACTGGGAGGGAGTATCCCATTACAATTTCCTGGAGGACTTTCACCTGTTAAGAGATACTCACAACAGTGTGATGGACAAACCATGGACACGGCCTGCGATTTGCGAGACAATGAAACGAGCACGGCGGATCGAACGCGCGCAAGAGGAAATCGAGCGTTGTAAAGTCGAGGCGCGCCGCCTGCACACGTCTATTTGTGATGAAGAGGCTCATTTTTTGGATGTCCTTGCACATCTCAAACCCAAGCAGTCGAGGGTATACAGAGCAGTAGCTGTCACAAGAATTCTCCTAGTTTCCCTATATTTCTTACTATTTTTCCGGCAATTCTACAAATTATCTACGACTTTCTAGACCAATAACTAGCTTATCTGGTTCATAAGTTAACGGTTACATACGTGCCGAATGATGGCTGCGTTATCTCCCGTAGCGACGGTCTTATCTTATCACTAATAGTTACCATCAGTCACATGTCTAGTTCTAGCCAATCGGACGTTCCGTCCGGAAGCAGTCAGCCTATAAACGTCAGCGGACCGGGCTTTGGTCACGTCCCGTCTTTGTAATGACAAGAGCGCAAAACACTATTCGTGCGGCCTATGCCGCCTTTCTATATCCCGGTTTTGATCGGCATATGTATTTATCGCGTATTACTCAGTACTTAGGTACCTGGGGACTTGTACACACGAATACGGACATTAGTATTATCTAATAGGACTGTTGGGGGTCTTATTTATCATGTATATATACTAGCCTTGCTGAGCGCTATTGCCTCAGTTCTATTCATTGCATTCATACTATCGAGTAACACTCGTGTCGTATCCTGCTTAACAGCTACTACTCTTCGCCTAACCAGCAAACCCTTCAAGAATAACTAGTAGGTTGTTATCTTGTGTTATATGAATAGAACTCGCTTTCGCCCCCGCCCTCATTGAGGGTCTGGGATTTTTTCTTCTTAGGGGGATTTTTTCTTCTTAGGGGTTCTCGTCGCCGTCTGCGCACCCCCGCTCGCCGACAGGCAGCAGGGTATCCTTAGTGGGCTCTGGGGGATCGCCTTCGGGCAAATAGCCGGACCGTAGGCTTAAGCGGAACCGGGGACTGGCTGACAAGCCTTTCCCCATATGTTGGGAATCGATGGCAACGGTGTAACGTCTTGACCGGGCCGGAGACGACCTTCTCGCCTATCCCCAGGCGTACAGGGGCCACTCTATTTAGAGTTGGGATGGTGGGCACGAGTTGCCCTGCCTAGAACCGCTGCCGATACGGCTTCAGAACGATGGAGTTCTGGCCTTGGCGCCCTCTAAGTCCCTCAGGGCATGGGTTTGGTTTTAACACTGGCAGCCACCTAACTGGAGTGAGGCGTGGGCACATGCGGGGTGTAATACCCCAAATCCTGCATTCCCGGGCGTCAAGGGAAGACGACCTGCTGTATCCCCCACCTGGTAGCGTGAGAGAGACGCCATCCAGTCGCCGACACTAACTCCGGTCGAGGGCGGAGCGCCCATTGACGCCGGAGGATAAGCGCACGACACATCAAGAAGCGACGATAAGCCCCGACAGAAGACCGCGTGATTTCCACTAGAATAGCTTACTTAGACTTCTTTTTACGTAGTCATGCCAAAAGCACCACGTTTCACGGTTACACCGAGGAACGCCACTACGGGGGAGCGCGAGGAATGGCACATTGCCTCCTCTAAATCGCTCGAAGACTGCATCTCCGCGGTCACAGCCCCAAAGCGAGGAAAGTCCCGAAAGGGCAATAACGTCTTCTACAAGAAGCCAGCTGACCCGGAGGAGATCCGAAGGGTCAACCACGAGGCCGCCCTCGCCAACATCAGGCGGAAGAAGCTTGACAAGCTTTTCCGACAAAAGGAGAAGCTCAAGGCTTGGATCCAGAAACAGAGCCTGGATCAGCTGATCTTTGAGGCGGCCAGGAAGAGGGTTGAGGATGAGAGAATGGTACGGAGTCTTCGGGAGCGCATCCAGCCCCCAAAGAAGTCATTGTTGGAAAGAGTGGAGGAGCTTAGAATGCCGGCCGAGTGGGTCGAGAAACGGGGTCTTCCGAATCCCAAAGACGTCCACTGCATGGAAAAGAAGTGGGACTGGTTCTTAGACGTCGACAAACAGATGAACGCCGCCCACAAGAACCTTTTCCGTCTATGGAAAGTACCCGACGCAACCACCACGGCCCCCATAATAGCGAAATTCACCACGCTAATCACTGACTTTGACGATCTCTCCACACACCTGGAGCAAAGATTCCATCAGGACTCCATGAAGAACGAAGATCTCCGCCACCTTGAAAAATATCTCAGGAGGGTAGAGCACGTTTTTGGAGACCTAGACGTGAAACAGCACGTTATGTACTTAAAGACTCACCTAGTACATAGCGGTCTCAACTTCGACCTTGGCAAACCCCAGTTGTAGTAGATAGAAAGTCCTGGAAAGGCATTTTTTTTGGTGCATGGCATTGATTGCGAAAAGTCTGTCACAGATTTATTTGGGGCTTACAGCATTTTTCCTACGATTATAGCAATTTACCTGGGATTTATACGTCTAACTACAAGTTATCTACGGATTAACTCCCATTACCACCACGACAAGCTCTTAACTGGGCTTATCACCACATGACCAGCTTACATAACGCTACGGCACCTTCCGGTCCAATAGCATAGTTACAGCTACGTCATACAGGTCTCGCCCGTCAGAGCAAGACCAGCCACGTCATAGATCCTAGATCATAATGATAGGCCGAGCGCGGCACGCTTGCATAATAATGTCCACAAGTACAAACATCGCCGCAAGGCATTGTACTATTGGGTCGGCCTCTCCGGCTTCCCACACGCCATAAGACCCTCAATCACAATGGCACCTCAGGCGCGGCACGCCTTCGCATAATTATGTCAACACGACCATACAGCACTATAATAGCACCAAGGCTATATCGCTATAGGTCACAGCCTCCTCGGTCTCCCACGGACTCGGTGCTCTCCAAGTCCCGGGCTTCTGCCATCACAGCGTTGCCCAAACACCGGACCTCGCCTCACGGCTAAGTCCAACACATGCCCCGGTAACCATCCGGACCGGGCTGCAACACATGCCACGGTACTTCCCGTCCAATGGCATAACGACCTCGGCGTCTCGCCTTGGTCATCCTACGAAGAACCGGCCAATTGCCATTATACCTCACGGTATCCGGCAACCGGCTTCACCATATACCCGGGCTGTGCCCGCGTTCATATGATAATATACACAAATCCCTCTCATACGATTGGTTCGGCCATTAGGGCCTTGCCACGGCCATTCTATGTAGAGTCCATAAACAGTAGATAAGATAAGCTTCGCCCTTTGGCAAAGCCACATAACCCGGAAAGGTAACAACTAGTTAGTAGCACGTGACCTTCCCATAAACATGTATATATCTAGGGGCTTGACGCCCTATAAACTCAGTTCTATTATTCTCGGCTTGCGCCGTAGAATAACCTCTCACATCCTGCTGCGCTGGTATTGTCTCCTCTCCAAGTCGCCTTATCTCAAGAATATAGGCCCTTGGTGAGTCCCACAGGCATACTGTGTCAAAGTCCTGAAAAGGCATTTAAGTCCTGAAAAGGCACTTTTTTCTTGAATTATCGTTTAAGAAAGAAAATAACTCAAGCTGACGAATACTGTTCAGCAATGGTGTCCTACACAATCGTCCAAGGAGCGATGTACAACACCCACAAGGTGGCTACGGCCTACCGCCCCGCCGTCGGCAAGCACGCGTGGCCCAGAGAGCAAGCCTGCTTGATGGACTACCTGCAAGTCGTATTCGGCATCAGAGTTAGAGGGAGTGTCACTTCCTTCAACTCAATTCCGGCGCATGTGCGCCCATTCCTGAACGTAAACCATACGGCGTACATCAAGTACTACGGGGAAGATTCGACTAGGAACCACATATCGTGGTGGAGGTGGGACAATTACTGCACCGCCACTGTCACGGTTTTCGCCGTTGACTAAGGGTACGCCTATCTTTTTGCCTTTCCTTTAGGCCTTCAGCGTACGCCTCGCACCCCAGTCCCCTAGTTCCCCTGTCCTCGTCATACACTCACCATAGCCAGGTGGTCACGTGACACCATAGATTAGATAGCGGCCTCACCCCCAGACAGCGTTAGCTTATCGTTAGCGTAGCGTTATCTTAGCGTTACCTTAGCATTGGCACTAACCTAGCGCCTGTCCTACCGGCGTCAGCCTTACAGCTGACGTCACACCTTATGTACAGCCTTGTATCTATGACGATGAGTCTAGGTACTTAGGCCTCTAGCCTGGGCCCTTCTGGTCCAGGCCTTATGTTTTCCCTTATACATGTGACCTGTGCCCCTTACTGGCGCACAGACCATTACTTTAGGGTAGTACCTTAGATAGTGGTCCGGTCCATGTACTTATATGTCTCGTTCTTTGGCCTTAGAGCCTTAGAACGATTATTCTCGACTTTGGGGCTTAGTCCCCCGGTTATGCCATCACTGTCTGCTTGTGCACTTCGACACCGACCTCTGGCCTTAGTTGCCCCCTTCAAGGTCTCTGTCTACAACCTCTGGCTTTACCTTTAGACCGCTAGTCTGTGCGACAGCCATTCGTGGCCGTTACGTCGCCCCTCTATACGGTCCTCAAGCCATGTTAGTGCCTTGTGGGCAATGACGGTATTTCTGCGTCAGCCACCCCCCTAGCAGACCTCATAGTTCTGTACGGTGACGTCCACTGGTACTCGGAAGAAGCGTCGCCGCGCACAAGAGCCACCAGGCTCTTCAACCCGGAAACACCCGCTCGTGCAGTAATCACCCCCAAAGGCAGCGAGACTCCGCGACCGGAGGAAACGATCAACACGGAACCCCTATTTGGGATGCTCCCCGATCTTCTCCCTTCCTTCGAAAGGAGAACTCTGGAAATCGTCGCGCAGCCGGAAAGGAGTGAGAACGAATTAATGGGAAGACTGCAGCGCACCCTGGAGGTGCCCGCCTCGGACGAAGTTCTGCAGGTGGGAAAAGAAGCTTACAGGGAGGCGCTGTACCAAGCCAAAAACCATCTCTACAGCAACCTCGCGGCATACAAAAGCCGGGTAGATACGGATCTGGAAAAGGTCTGGAACAAGACCAACCAGATTCGGAGTCATAACCAGGTGCTCCAAAACAGAATCGACGCACTAGAGGAAGCGGAGGCGTTAAGGCAACAATTGGATACCCTTTCCGAAAATCGATTCGTTTGCATAGAAAAAGATATAGCTGCTATACTGCAAAAGCGTCCGGCAGTGTCAACCGCAGGACCCAGCGGTGCCCAGGTCACGGCACTAATTAATAGAATTGACCAACTTGAAGCAGAGCTAACCGCTCTAAAAAACGCACCGGCAGCCGCGCCAGCAGCTGCCACAACGGTCAACTTCCTACAGACCAAACCGACTCAGCCGCCGAAGTTCTCGGGCCCCAAGGATTCCATCTCGTCGAAGGAGTGGATCCAGAAAATGGGCATGTATTTTGCGGACGCCAAGGTGACCCTCGAAGAGGACAAGGTTCGCCAAGCCCTGCTACGATTCACTGGCGAGGCCTACCAGTACATGTCGCTGGTAGTTGATAAAATTGCCGCCGGACAAACCTCGGGGCACACATGGAAAATGGGAAACAATCAAGAAGGTTTACGGCAAGAAGACGGACAAGGAAATTGCCGAAAAGGAGATTGGAGGGTACTTCGGCGACAAAGGGAAAAAGAAGCTCCAATCAGACTTCTTTTCTTGGGCACACCCAAAAAAGGTGCGAGAAACCCTCGCAACCCTGGAATCGGTACCCGGCTTCACAATGCCGGCCGACTGGGAGGTTTACCTGGATATGGCCATTGACCTCTACAAGAGGCAATACCCGGATAAGCTCAAAGGCAAGATCTTTGAGGAAGAAAAGAGGAAGGAGTCGTCGGGGTCTGGCAAGACCGCTGACAAGGCTACGTCGAAGCCTGCCAAGGCTGATGACAAAGGCAAAGGCAAGGCAAAGGAAACCGGCTCTTACGTGAAGGACTGTCGCAAACACCCCGGACAACACAAATGGGGCGACTGTCCGGAGAACCCGAAGAACAAGCCGAAGGAAGCCAAGCCGGCCAGTAGTGGAAGCGGAACGACGAAGCTGACAGGCTCGTTGAGCGGAACGCAACAGTCAGGCCAGAAGAAATTGGACCCGAAAAAGAAATACAAGGTCCGAATTGTCAGCACCCAGGAACTGGTAACTGACGACGAAGATGAGTCCCCCCAAGCCACCGTAGGGACCATCCGGACCAACGTTCCGAAGCAACCAGAGGTGGTTCCTCTGGCACCCACTACGCGCATCAGCGATGAGGAGAAAAGCGGGAGCTCGGTACGATCGGCAGAAAGTACCAGCCCCGTCCAGACCCAGTCGACTGGTTCGACTTCGACTGCGCCTACATTGTCGGGCGACTCCATCAGGACACATCTGCCCTGGCTTCGCAAGCCGATAGCCAACTCCGCAAACACCCTGGGCATCTACGGAAGCTCTGCCTCGGGTTTTCCCACCGAGCACATGTGATGACCTGCCCACTTGTGCTCCTGTGTAATTTTAGTCCAGTACCCGCTGTAAAGAGTGTATTCGAGTCAATGTATCATATTTTTGGCAACGATGCGCGCGACTTCGCTCGATCATTCCGTGTCAAAGTAACACTCTGGGTATATGGGCAAAAAGTGCAGGCTCTGGCTTTAATCGACAGCGGTGCAACCATATCGGTCATATCACAACGATTGGTCGATAAACATAAGCTGGTCACCGACAAACTAGCGTTTCCTATTACGGTTACAAACGCAGACGGAACAGAAAACGTCGCTGGCCGCTTAACGCAATCAGTAAAAGCATTTATGCAACATGGCACACACAAGGAAAAATAGGTCTCACGGTCATGCACCTGGAACCAGACCTAATCCTTGGCTATGACTGGTTACGTCTCCACAACCCTACCTTTGATTGTGTCACGGTAACCACCGTGCCACCCGCCCCAGCGGGGAACCTCTATATCCGCCTATCCTAACCCCTAAAGCCCTCCATCCTCCATAGGCGGAGAACAAGAAGGCACGTCTATTGAGACGTCCTGCCGTATTGCCCAGACTAGCAGGTAAAGAAGTAGAGATAAGTAGATGCAATGAATAGAGGCCCCCACGCCCAAGTAGGACGTAGCAGGCTTTGTCGACTAAGACCCTGCACGCGGAGACGAGCCAGCAGATGGTATAGAAAAGGTTGCCAGGGGACGCGCCCCCAACGACGAGAAGTTAAGTTCTGAGGAGTACCTCAGAACGCTACCTAGTATATATACATGTGAACGCAGACTCCTATAGCTACAAGACCTGCCCTAATGGCGTGGTCTGTGCACACTGTGACTACGCTGCACATGACTGGTAACGATCGTGACTCCAGTGACGTACCACATGACCTAAGTAAGAGATAAGATATGAGAAGCTTATCTACTTTCCCATGCACGTGCAGTCCCGGGCGGCTAGGCATAACGTAGCGAATATCTGGAGAATAAAGGTGAATAACTCATCAGGGAACCCCTTTATTCCGGGATTTCTTGTGACAGATTGGAGGAAAGGAAAAATGGAATATGCACGCTGTACACACGACCAACCCTACGCCAGAAAAAAAGGGTAACCGCCCTTCTGAGGAGGAATCAGTTGAACTCCCAGAAAAGGAGATCATCGAGGTAAATTCGATTTGGGACACTCCCGTGGACATATTAGGAGAGGAGGACCCCGAAAATCCTTTGATCGCTTGGGTGGCAACCCTTGATGACGAGGAAATGAACCTGCTGACACAGTTGGTAGCTGAAGTACTTGACAAAGACCTCAACGAAGCAGACGACCGTGAGGAAGACACACCACCGATTGACATTGAAAAATGGCGATTGTTAGTGCCCGAACAATACCAAGAGTATGGGCCAACGGTGTTCTCACAAAAGGCGTCAGAGAGGATGCCGGAACGGAAGCCCTGGAATCACGCCATAGTGCTCGAACCAGATGCGCAGCTTCCTCCCCCAGTAAAACCATACAAAATGTCTCCCCAAGAGCGTAATAGCCTAGATGAGTGGATAGACACCGAACTACGGAAGGGTTACATTCAACCGTCCGAAAGTCCAATGGCATCCTCAGTCTTCTTCGTCCACAAAAAGGACGGAGGACTGCGGATGGTTGTCGATTACAGGAGGCTTAACGAAATAACCCTGAAAAATCGTTATCCGATACCTCGGATCAATGATCTCATCGATCAATTGTCCCACGCGACCATCTTCACCAAAATAGACCTTAGATGGGGATATAACAATGTCCGCATCAAGGAAGGTGATGAATGGAAGACGGCGTTTATTACACACCGTGGACTATACGAGGCAACGGTAATGTATTCGGTTTCTGCAATGCCCCCGCAACGTTCCAAGCGATGATGAATTCAATCCTCGCACCGTTCATTCGGACCGGCAAGGTGGTTGTCTATCTAGACGACATCTTGATTTTCGGGAATGATATGGAGGAACATCGGCGACTTACCAAGGGGGTACTACAAACCCTGAAGGACTCGGACTTGTATGCGAAGCCCGAAAAGTGCTTCTTCGAACAGTCATCCATCGAATACCTAGGAATGATCATTTCCGATGGAAACATCATGATGGATCCTGACACAGACGGCTCTGTGGGACTCACCAAGCCAGTATCCTGCAATGAACTAGGCGACTTAGTGAGGAAGAGGTTATCAGACGCAATAGGAGGTAGGAGGTTCTTCTACGGCGTACGCCGAGAAGAATAGAACTAAAGTTAAAGGGCGTCAAGCCCCTACTTATATACATGTTTATGTGGATGGCACGTGCTACTAGCTAGTACTACCATTCCGGGTTATGTGGCTTTGCCAAGAGGCGAAGCGCTATCTTATCTGATGTTTTATGGACTCTAACTACAATGGCCGTGATGGGCCCTAATGGCCGCACCAATCGTAGGAGAGGGATTTGTATTGTTTATCATATGAACGCGGGCACTGCCTGGGTATATGGGGAAGCCGGTTGCTGGATACCTTGCGGTATAATGGCGATTGGCCGGTCTTCGTAGGATGACCAAGGCGAGACGCTGAGGTCGTAATGCTATTGGGCCAGCAGGCACCGTAGCATGTGATATGTCCGGACCGGATGGTTACTGGAACATATGGTGGTCTTAGCCGTGAGGCGAGGACCGGTGTTTGGGCAACGCCGTGATGGCAGAAGCCCGGGACTTGGAGAACGCCGAGTCCGTGGGATGGCCGAGGAGGCCGTAGCCTATAGCGATATTGCCTTGATGTTAATATAGTGCTCTTTGGCCGTGTTGCCATTATTATGCGAAGGCGTGGTGCGCCTGAGGTGCCATTGTGATCAAGGATCTTATGGCAGTGGGAAGCCGGGAAGGCCGACCCAATAGAACATTGCCATGAGGCGATGTTTGTATGTGTGGACATTATTATGCGAGCGTGCCGCGCTTGGCCTATCTGATCTAAGATCTATGACGTGGCTGGTCTTGCTCTGACGGGCGAGACCTGTATGACGTAGCGGTAGTGTTGCTATTGGACGTGGTTGTACCATAGTGTTACGTAAGCTGGTCATGTGGTTGATAAGCCCAGTTAAGAGCTTGTCGTGATGGCAATGGGGGTTAACCCGTAGATAACTGGTAGTTAGACGTATAAATCCCAGGTAAATTGCTATAATCATAGGAAAAATGCTGTAAGCCCCAGATAAATCTGTGACAGATCCGAAGAAGTATGCCGGAGTTCAGGACTGGCCTAGACCTACTAAGGTCAAAGAGGTTCAAGCCTTCCTTGGATTTGCCAATTTCTACAGGCGATTCATAGAAAGTTTCTCAAAAATAGCCAAACCACTCACCACGCTGACCAAAAAGTCAGAAGCTTGGCATTGGGACACCGAGCAGGAAAATGCTTTCCAAACCCTAAAGGAAGCATTTACCAAAGCGCCCGTGCTTCGAATTCCGTTGCACGATCAGCCTTTCCGCGTAGAAACAGATGCATCAGACTTCGCTACCGGAGCAGTACTATCTCAGTTAGATCCTACGGATAAAAAATTCCACCCCGTGGCGTACTATAGCAAATCGCTAAGTGCCCCGGAAAGGAACTACGAGATCTACAACAAGGCAATGTTGGCTGTTATCAGGGCTCTAGAGGAGTGGTGACACTACCTAGAGGGACACCCTCAAAAATTCGAGATATGGTCGGATCACCTAAACCTGCCCTACTTCAAAACGGCGCAAAAACTGACGAGACGACAAGCCCGTTGGGCACTGTACCTCTCACGCTTCAACTTCCAAATGAAGCACAAACCTGGCAAAACAATGCTAACCGCAGATCCTCTGTCCAGGCGGCCAGACCATGAGGAGGGGTGGATCTTGATAATCGCGACCAGGTTCTCCTGAAACCTGAGTGGCATGGCAATGGCTCTTGATACCTCCCATGCTACCCCACAATCGGAAGATGAATTGATACTCCGAGAGATTCGCAAAGCGTTGCTAGACAACAAGGTCACAAAGGACTACAAGGAGCTGCTCTCATCCGGCCCTCGTGAATTCAAAAAAGACCTATCAGAATGGAACTACGAAGGAGGGTTACTCCTCCGAAGAGGCAAAGTCTACGTTCCAGCTACACCAGCGGATATCAGATGGCAAGTGGTCGAGTATCATCACGATCACAAGTCAGCTGGGCATTTCGGACGCTATAAAACGTACGAATTGCTAAGCCGCAACTATTGGTGGCCCGGAATGTTCGTTTACGTCAAAAAATACGTAGACGGATGTGACACATGCCAACGTATGAAGAACCACCCGCAGAAGCTGTACGGCCCCCTGCAACCCTTACCGGTGCCGTCAGGCCCTTGGGAAGTGGTGACAATAGACCTGATTACCCAGCTACCCCCATCGGGAATGCATGACGCGATCATGGTCGTAGTGGACCGATTGACCAAAAAAGCAAGGTTTTTCCCAATAGAAAATACCTTCTCAACAAAAGACCTAGCTACGATACTCTATCAAAAGGTATACCCCTTACATGGGCTGCCGAAACAGATAGTATCGGACAGAGGGACACAATTCGCCTCAAAACTATTTGGTAAATGGTGTACCCTGCTGGGAATTCAAAGGTCGATGACCATTGCGTACCATCCGCAGGCAGATGGACAAATCAAACGAGTAAACCAAATACTCGAACAGTATCTATGGTGCTATATAAACACGTACCAAAAAGATAACTGGTCGGAGTTCCTGCCAACAGCGGAATTTGCGTACAATAATGCACCCAGCGGGAATCTCCATTCCTGGTAGAATTAGGTCGTCATCCTATCGCAGGACCCAGCAGTTTCGAACCAAGTCGAAACAAGGACTTGATAGAAATTGCGAACACACGGTTCTCTGCACAAGAGAAAGCTAAGGCGGCAATGGAGATTGCAGCTGAAAGATGGTCCTGGTACTATGACCAAAAGAAGCAAGTTGTCCCCTTCAAAGTGGGCGACAAAGTACTCGTAGACGTGCGAAGTTGGCAAGACACAGAAAGAAGTCTAGCCCCTCGCTACATCGGCCCATTCCAAATCACGGAAAAATTGGGACCGGTAACGTTCAAGGTGTACATGGACGCGCAATATAGGGCTTACCACCCTGTGTTCCATGCTTCGAAACTGGTCATGTACAAGGAATCAACCATTGAAGGTCAGAAAAGTCATTCCCCTGCGGCTGACAAGCCATCGGAAATGGAAGACCCGGAAGAATGGGAAGTGGAAGCCATTCTCGACCATCGTAACTGACGCAGCCAGTGGGAATACTGTCACAGATTTATCTGGGGCTTACAGCATTTTTCCTATGATTATAGCAATTTACCTGGGATTTATACGTCCAACTACAAGTTATCTAACGGGTTAACTCCCATTGCCACCACGACAAGCTCTTAACTGGGCTTATCACCACATGACCAGCTTACATAACGCTACGGCACCTTCCGGTCCAATAGCATAGTTACAGCTACGTCATACAGGTCTCGCCCGTCAGAGCAAGACCAGCCACGTCATAGATCCTAGATCATAATGATAGGCCGAGCGCGGCACGCTCGCATAATAATGTCCACATGTACAAACAGTGCCTCGTGGCCTTGTACTATTGGGTCAGCCTTCCCGGCTTCCCACCGCCATAAGATCCTTGATCACAATGGCACCTCAGGCGCGCCACGCCTTCGCATAATAATGGCAACACGGCCAAATAGCCCTATATTAGCACCAAGGCAATATCGCTATAGGCTCGGCCTTCTCGGCCATCCCACGGACTCGGCGTTCTCCAAGTCCCGGGCTTCTGCCATCACGGCGTTGCCCAAAAACCGGTCCTCGCCTCACGGCTAAGACCACCATATGTTCCGGTAACCATCCGGTCCGGACATATCACATGCTACGGTGCCTGCTGGCCCAATAGCATTACGACCTCGGTGTTCCGCCTTGGTCAGCACACGATGACCGGCCAATCGCCATTATACCTCACGGTATCCGGCAACCGGCATCCCTTATACCCTGGCTGCGCCCGTATTCACATGTCCATCTAACGATGTGACCACACGCTCTCTCTTTACCATTGGCTCGGCCATTACCAGCGGGTCACGGCCTTTGTAGAGTAGTCGTATCACTTGGTCGCCCTTATGGCAACCAAGCCCACACTCCTTATTGGGCATGCACTATACAGTAGCACATGACCCGTTATATTCGTGTATATAAGTAGGGCCTTGACGGCCTATAATTCTAGTTCTATTCTTCTCGGCGTACGCCGTAGAAGAACCTCCTACCTCCTATTGCGTCTGATAACCTCTTCCTCACTAAGTCGCCTAGTTCATTGCAGGATACTGGCTTGGTGAGTCCCACAGAGCCATCTGTGTCAAATACCTTATCCATTGGAAAGGCACCGGACCTGCGGAAGACACGTGGGAAATCGAGGAACATTTGGCTAACGCTAAGGAGATACTGGACGAGTACAAGGCAAAATATTCAGCCCTTAGTACCAACCCGAATCAACCCCTTTGCCGATCAACTAGACCCGGCGGAACAAGGCAGACAATAGCCGTCTTTGACCCTGACTCGCCGGATTGGGATTCGGACACATGTGTCTGGCCCAATGACTGGCCCCAATATCGAGACGATGTCGACCCAACACAACCGAAAGTTGTCACAGACTTACTCGTCTGTGCGACCCTGGCATCAGGGGGACTCCCTAACGCCCTACAAGACGTGTGCGACGTCGCGCCAGCGGTGACCTCGTCAGCTGTACCAAAGGCCCACGACAACCTAAGGACTCCTAGAGGCGACATAGTGAGGCACCACACAGTCAAGCAAGACAAGAGGGGCCCTCGGGCCAGAGCGCACACAGGGAAGTAGTAAGAGAGGCACAATAGTGCATTGACGAGAATCTCAAGGATGAGGATGTAAGTCCTCATCCGCCGTACTTATACATGTGTAGCTGGCCAGTAATGGCTGCCCTAAAGTGATGGCCTGTGCGCCGTAACTAAGAGAGCACATGATATATGTAACTACAGTGATGCATGTAACTAGTGTGACCATAACGTGTGATACCTGAGGCGCGCGCTACCCTACAGCGCTAACCTAACAGTCAGGTGATCTATATACTCTGAGTGCGACGTGGAGGTAACTAAGGAGTAGCGGAGCGGCGTACGCCTAGCGCCGCCCATACAGCCAATAGTGAGGGACGTACAGTAGCCCCCTGGGCATATCCGTGACAAAAGTGTACTACAAGCGCGACCCCTTTACAGGACAATGGGTACATTCAGACGTTGAGTTCAACGAAGACTTGGAAATCGAAGTAGGAGTCAATGGCAAACTACCGACCAGGGGAACAACCGATGCAATCGGCTACAACCTGTATGCCGCACAGGATATCCTGATTAATTCATGGAAATCCGCTTCGGTCCCCACAGATATTCGCATCAAAGTTCCATATGGAACATACGGTTGGATAGCGCCAAGGTCTGGACTTGCGAAAAATGGCATCGACGTCCTTGCAGGTGTAATAGACCATGACTACCGCGGAGAAGTCTTTGTCGTGTTGATGAACCTCACCGGAGACCCGTACCAAGTAAAGAAAGGCGACAGAATTGCGCAGCTAATCTGCGAAGTAGCAATCATGCCCGGAATACAGGAATCCATGACAAAGGAGAAGTTTGAAAAAGAAATTCGACCTCACCTACATGGAAGTGGGCAACGAGCAGTTCAACAAGCCAACCACGCGCGGTACACAAGGTTTTGGATCGACGGGACGATAAAAGTAGAAAAATCGTAAAGCCTAACCCTTCAATGGGCTCTAGCACAACTTCTACTCTCAACGGGGTCGTTGAAATCTAAGGGGGGGTAATGTCACAAGAATTCTCCTAGTTTCCCCATATTTCTTACTATTTTTCCGGCAATTCTACAAATTATCTACGACTTTCTAGACCAATAACTAGCTTATCTGATTCATAAGTAAATGGTTACATACGTGCCGAATGATGGCCGCGTTATCTCCCGTAGCGACGGTCTTATCTTATCACTAATAGTTACCATCAGTCACATGTCTAGTTCTAGCCAATCGGACGTTCCGTCCGGAAGCAGTCAGCCTATAAACGTCAGCGGACCGGGCTTTGGTCACGCCCCGTCTTTGTAATGACAAGAGCGCAAAACACTATTCGTGCGGCCTATGCCGCCTTTCTATATCCCGGTTTTGATCGGCATATGTATTTATCGCGTATTACTCAGTACTTAGGTACCTGGGGACTTGTACATACAAATACGGACATTAGTATTATCTAATAGGACTGTTGGGGTCTTATTTATCATGTATATATACTAGCCTTGCTGAGCGCTATTGCCTCAGTTCTATTCATTGCATTCATACTACGAGTTAACCACTCAACGTATCCTGCTTAACAACTGCTTATATCTCTTGCCTAACCAGCAATCTCAAGATCATTACAAGTAAGTGTTATCTTGTGTTATAGAGGTGTACCTACGATTATTTATTAATGACATGCATACCAACTGGCCGGACTTACTCCCGCTAGCTAGCTTTGCCTACAAATGTCACGTACATAGTAGCACGGGCTATAGCCCCTTTTACCTTACTCACGGATACCACCCATTTACAGGAGTGGAGGCACTGGAGCTGGAAGGGGGGGTGGGAACTGCCAAGGATTGGGTTGAGCACATGCACGAGGTCAGCCAAACCGCTTCAAAGAATCTCGAGAAAGCCAAACTTTGTACGAAAGAGTACTACGACCGGAAACGAACCAACCCTCACACATACAATGAGGGAGACATGGTTTGGGTCGATGGGCGAAACATTAACATGGGAAACCCTATGAAAAAACTCGATTCAAAATGGCACAGCCCGTACAAGGTCACAAAGAAAGTCGGACATGGAGCATATGAACTGGACCTGCCTGCAGACATGCGTGGCATATACGCTGTATTTAACGAGGTCCTACTACTCCCGTATCATGCTCCGGCTTTCACCAATCAGAACCATAATGAACGGATGGAAAGCAATGATGCTCGCAGGCCTCTCAGGATCCTCGCATCCAGGGAAGACCGAGGGCGAGTCGAGCTAGAAGTCGAATGGTCTGACGGGACTACAACATGGGAAAGGAAACGCGGACTGACTCCATGGCAGGAACTAGTCACCAAATTCTTTGAGGATAGACCTGCCGCTCTGGGCCATCAGTGGAGAAACAGACACACTGAATGGGACCCCGAGTGGGAACAACTCAACAGAAAGTTTATCGCAGTTTCCTCTGCTGACATATAGTGGGGGTCCCGGCTCGATCCCACGTCTCTACACCTCCCCTTAGGCTCTCTAACCTCTTCGTCACTATGCCCTCCCCTGCCTGATGGCACGTGACCGGTAGATAGATTAGATTAGATCATTGACTGATAGTAGTGGCGCCTTGGCACCGCCCCCTTACTTAGTCAGCCCCTCACATGACACCATACCTACATTGCGCACAGACCACCCCACTTTAGGGTATGCCCGTCAGTCATAGCGTAGCGGTTCCGTCATGTATATAATAGCTTGTCTGAGGTCTTACAACCTCAGACCTATTAATGTCAGTTGGGTGCGTGTGCCCTCTTTCATAACTCTTCCTTGTCTGCCCACGCGACTCTCCTCCATCTTATACCTGCTAGTCTGGTAGTCGCCCCCCTTAGTGTTGCGGCTCCCCCTATAGACGACGCTAGGTCCCTTAGAGACAAGACCAGCGGTTGGGTTGGACACAGAGTTAAGTCTGTGTCAAAGTTCCTGGACTGGAGGCTCAGACAAACACCAAATGAGTTCATTATCCACGATGACATCGATGAAACACTGCTAAGGGAAGGAAAAATACCATTCTACATCTATCCAAAGCAACTCAATGCCAGGAACTTATGGTTCTGTGACCCGACAACTCGTGTTATCAAGTACGACATTCAAGTAGGACAATGCATAGAATCCACTATCCCTAAGAACCCGGGCTGGATCTACCCCGTACAATACACCCTAAAAATGCACAATCCACATATATGCCAGAAACACGATGTTGACCACCCATGTCAAACCAACCCACACATGACCAAAATGATTGCTGGGCATGGGGACACGTAGCTAGAAGAGGGGGTACTGTCACAAGCCGATTTCTTTCGCCTAGCCAGCGACTAGTGACTAGAGCCTAAACCCTTATCTTATCTAAGCGTGCGCCTAAGCAGTCACGTGCAAAGACCCCGATCACCCTATCACGTTGACCCAAAACTCTTGGGTCACCCCCCCAATGCTAACTCCCTACTAACAAGACCGTCCCCTAGACGTAGTCGATGGTGCTACGAGCCAAAGACGTTGTCGAGGTAGTACCAACAGTCAAGCGAGTATTCATGTTGAAGGAGCGCAGCAGGAGGTAACGAGTTAAGTGCCCTAAGGCATGGTCGAGAATAAAAGGTCTGAGGTAAGATGCCTCAGACCCTAAGCTTTATATACATCATCAAGCGCTGTAACCTAAGTAGATACCCTTGCCCTAAAGCAACGCGGCCTGTGCGCGCGCGCCTACTAGTCAAGACCTAGAACGCTTATGTAACCGATGATGTAAGTAAGCGTAGCCGCGCGCCAGCCACTATGTAAGTCATGTGCACTAAAGAAGTAAGTCACATGTTGGTATACCCAGGAGTCGAGGGTTCGACTCCCGGTATAAGCGTAAAGAAAGTGAATCACGAAAATGTTGTGACACACGTGTTACCAGACCCCCGGACACTCTGTGCCGTGTACCTACTCCCATTATAGGGTTACCTACAATATCTCGGACTATCAGCTTACGTAATAATTGCACAGTAGCCAAACATGTACAAACAGTAGAACAGCATATATACTGGCCGACGAGCAGGGTAGCACCCCAGACTCGTCTTGGCCTTATACACCTTGAGTAGTCTCAGATCAGGAATATGCCTTTGTGCGAGTTCTATTCCCCTGAGTAGTTGCTTGAAGTGTTGCTTGTGTCAAATCCCCTCTCTAGTATGCTCCACTCTCGGCTCTCAGTCATTGTTGCTGGTCTCACACCCCCTGCCATATCGGTATCGCGACTGTCTCTGCGTGGTTTGTGTGCTCCCTGATGCCGCACCAGTGCTCAGCACCCCCCTGCGCTCGACGCTAGCTCGGTACACGAGAGCCACATTGCGCCGTGACAACTACTACAAGCTGAATGCCCGTAGCCATGAAGAGTATATAGCCTGGGCGTGCAGAGGTTCACTGAGGGCAAGCGCAAGTCAATCGTTCCATACCCGGTCTGACATGATGTGAGTTCTCAAAGCTGTATCTGAGTGATATGAAGCTCATCCTATCGATATTTCACGGCGGTTTGACACATTGTGTTCCTCACCATGCCATATTCCCACTGATTGCGCTGAATATAATGCTCTAGCGGTCAAGCAGAAGAGTGGAAGCGTTTTGCGAGGAACCCTGCCCTGTTACGGGTCGAATACCCGTTCGTATATTCGAGTCGCGAATATAGATCGTTCTTCTGCACGTGGGCGTATAGCCGTATGCAAGGCAAATGCTCGTTAGATGCCTTCAAGTCCTAAGTGAAGTTCCTAGGAGATCGTATAATATCCAATACGCGTTAGAGGATATAATCTGTTCAGGTGCGAGTCTTAATAGAATATAAGACTCGCCTAAGTCCGAGAAGTCAGCGTGCACTTCGAGGACTTAGTCGTTCGGTTGCTCGAGCGAGAAATACTGAGCGTAGTTTCCTACGTTTGAGAACAAGTATAAGACTTCTTGTTTATACAACAAGGTCGAGCTGAAGAGCCTCGACGGTAAGTACACGATTTTTTATACTACGCTAGGTTTCAGGGGTCAAGTCTGTCCCAGATGCCACTGATACTATCTACGCTATAGTCCCAAACGTTTGATAGTTATGGAGTGATATATCTGAGACGATAGATAGGAATGATGGCGGTTGAACGCCATCTGTCAGCTAGTAAACGATGAACATGAAACGGTGGCAGAGTTGGATCTGCCAAAGATGAAACGAGCCCTATAGACTAGTACAACTGGGGATGCGCCCAGTAAGATCACGAGTAGCCAGGGGGTTGGTTGCGCAACAAGTCCCTGTATCGTATTCGCCCGGTGGTGAGTTCTGACACAAACTTACACGTTTGTGGGACTCTGTACTACAGAGGAATCCTAACGCGCCCTACAGGGCGGTGCGCAACCGCAACAGCGGTGAACTTGTCGGCTGTACCCTAAAGAGGGACTCCTAGAGTCGACATGTTGAAGCGCGCACAGTCAAGCAAGACGAGCTGGGCCCCCGGCCAGAGAGCGCACACAAAGAGGTGAGAGTAAGGGGCTATGCCCAGTTGTCGAAGAATCTTAGGAATGGGGAGTAAGCCCGCATTCCGTCGTAATATATACATGAGCGATGGAGCTACTAGTACTGCCCTAAAGAGAAGGCCTGTGCGCCGTATCTACTGGGTCATGTGCTAAGTGACGCATCATGCAACTACTGTGACCATAGTGTGAGTACCGGAGGCGCGCGCTACCCTACAGCGCTAACCTAACGACCAGGTGACCTGCAATAACTGGGAGTGACGCTGGAGGTAACTACAGCGCAGAGGCACGGCGTACGCCTAGCGCCGCGCGTGCGTCCTATAGCGAGGGAGTACAAACCTGCATAGCGAAAGTTTGTGACATTACCCCCCCTCTCGAAAAACGTCGTCCCTGACGTTCTACCTTGAATCCTACGACGCTCGCTACCTTGGTTGCTTGTTTGACTCGAGGCCCATTCCTTCTTCGCGGAGGATGGGGAGCATCCAGGAGCACGGTCCGTCCGCCGGTGGTGGAGCGAAGTGAGCTAGCCTGCAGGGAACATTGGGAGCCGCCACCCCTGTTTCCTTACATCCCAGACGTGAGTTGGCGAGGCGCGCCAGCGGTGAGCGTATTGGTACATGTCAAAGTTCATGACTTGCGCCGACATAGCTACGCGTGGCCCACCGACCTCAGGGTATGTGGTTCGCTCGTTGGTATTCGGAAGTCTGTCGTGGTGGATCGCTTTCTGACCTTAGTGATCGCCGGTGTGGGGTTGGGTACCCTTGCGGGACCCTTCACATACCCACTGATCAAAGGTTCTTGACGATAACCCCTGCCGCCCAGGGATAATGGCTCCGCTGCACTAGAACTCCACGCATCGCATTCCCTTTGCAGGGGTGGATGGCGGGTCCTCAAACGCGGCTTACGCGAGTCGATCCCGCTACCCAATGTTCACGGGGGGCGGACTTGATTACTCACTCCCTACGGTCGCTTTGCCAGGTGTAGCATTTCGTGGGGGCTCGTAAAACTACGGACCGACGGCGCTTCTACCGTCGGCTGCCCCGCCATGCTGCCTTGGCGACATGTAGGTGGAGAACCCTCGGCCCCAGCGCAGGTGGCGCCGGAGGGGAGGTAAGATATTCCTAAGATTATGACACAAACTTACACGTTTGTGGGACTCTGTACTACAGAGGAATCCTAACGCGCCCTACAGGGCGGTGCGCAACCGCAACAGCGGTGAACTTGTCGGCTGTACCCTAAAGAGGGACTCCTAGAGTCGACATGTTGAAGCGCGCACAGTCAAGCAAGACGAGCTGGGCCCCCGGCCAGAGAGCGCACACAAAGAGGTGAGAGTAAGGGGCTATGCCCAGTTGTCGAAGAATCTTAGGAATGGGGAGTAAGCCCGCATTCCGTCGTAATATATACATGAGCGATGGAGCTACTAGTACTGCCCTAAAGAGAAGGCCTGTGCGCCGTATCTACTGGGTCATGTGCTAAGTGACGCATCATGCAACTACTGTGTAACACAAGATAACACTTACTTGATATGTTCTTGGTAGTTGCTGGTTAGGCAAGGGATAAGCAGGTGTTAAGCAGGATACGTTGAGTGGTTAACTCGTAGTATGAATGCAATGAATAGAACTGAGGCAATAGCGCTCAGCAAGTCCAGTATATATACATGATAAATAAGACCCCTAACAGTCTTATTAGATAATACTAATGTCCGTATTCGTATGTACAAGTCCCCAGGTACCTAAGTACTTAGTAATATGCGATAAATACATATGCCGATCAAAACCGGGATATAGAAAGGCGGCGTAGGCCGCACGAATGGCGTTTTGCGCTCTTGTCATTACAAAGACGGGGCGTGACCAAAGCCCGGTCCGCTGACGTTTATACGCTGACTGCTTCCGGACGGAATGTCCGATTGGCTGGAACTAGACATGTGACTGATGGTAACTACTAGTGATAAGATAAGACCGTCGTTACGGGAGATAACGCGGCCATCATTCGGCACGTATGTAACCGTTAACTTATGAACCAGATAAGCTAGTTATTGGTCTAGAAAGTCGTAGATAATTCGTAGAATTGCCGGAAAAATAGTAAGAAATATAGGGAAGCTAGGAGAATTCTTGTGACATTACCCCCCCCTTTAGATTTCAACGACCCCGTTGAGAGTAGAAATGGTGCTAGAGCCCATTGAAGGGTTAGACTTTACGATTTTTCCACTTTTATCGTCCTGTCGATCCAAAACCTTGTGTACCGCGCTTGGTTGGCTTGTTGAACTGCTCGTTGTAGGGCCCACTTCCATGTAGGTGAGGTCGAATTTCTTTTTCGAACTTCTCCTTGGTCATGGATTCCTGTATTTCGGGTGTGATTGCTACTTCGCAGATTAGCTGAGCAATTCGATCGCCTTTCTTTACTTGGTACGGGTCTCCAGTGAGGTTCATCAACATGACAAAGACTTCTCCGCGGTAGTCATGGTCTATTACTCCTGCGAGGACATCGATGCCCTTTTTCGCAAGTCCAGACCTTGGCGCTATCCGACCGTATGTCCCATATGGAACTTTGATACGAATGTCTGTGGGGACCGAAGCGGATTTCCATGAATTAATTAGGATATCCTGCGCGGCGTATAGATCGTAGCCGATCGCATCGGTTGTCCCCCTGGTCGGTAGTTTGCCATTGACTCCTACTTCGATTTCTAAGTCTTCGTTGAACTCAACATCGGAGTGTACCCATTGCCCTGTAAAGGGGTCGCGCTTGTAGTACACTTTCGGTTGTGTAGGATCAACATCGTCTCGATATTGGGGCCAGTCATCGGGCCAGACACATGTGTCCGAATCCCAATCTGGTGAATCAGGGTCGAAGACGGCTATCGTTTGCCGTGTTCCGCCGAGTCTAGTTGATCGGCGAAGGGGTTGATTTGGGTCGGTACTAAGGGCTGAATATTTTGCCTTGTACTCGTCCAATATCTCCTTCGCGTTAGCCAGATGTTCCTCGATTTCCCATGTGTCTTCCGCAGGTCCGGTGCCTTTCCAATGGATAAGGTATTCCCACCGGCCGCGTCGGTTACGATGGTCGAGAATGGCTTCCACTTCCCATTCTTCCGGGTCTTCCATTTCCATTGGTCTGTCGGCCGCTGGAGGGTGACTTTTCTGACCTTCGATGGTGGATTCCTTGTACATGACCAATTTTGACGCATGGAACACAGGGTGGTAAGCCCTATATTGTGCATCCATGTATACCTTGAACGTTACCGGTCCCAATTTCTCCGTGATTCGGAATGGGCCGATGTAGCGAGGGGCTAGACTCCTTTCGGTGTCTTGCCAGCTTCGCACGTCCACGAGTACTTTGTCGCCCACTTTGAAGGGGACAACTTGCTTCTTTTGGTCATAGTACCAGGACCATCTTTCGGCTGCAATTTTCATTGCTGCCTTAGCTTTCTCTTGCGCAGAGAACCGCGTGTTCGCAATTTCTACTAAGTCTTTGTTCCGACTTGGTTCGAAACTGCTTGGTCCTGCAATAGGATGACGACCTAATTCCACCAGGAACGGAGATTCCTTGGTAGTTTCGCTGGCTGCATTATTGTACGCAAATTCCGCTGTTGGCAGGAACTCCGACCAGTTATCTTTTTGGTACGTATTGATGTAGCACCGTAGATACTGTTCGAGTATTTGGTTTACTCGTTCGGTTTGTCCGTCTGCCTGCGGATGGTACGCAGTAGTCATCGACCTTTGAATTCCCAGCAGGGTGCACCATTCACCAAATAGTTTTGAGGCGAATTGTGTCCCTCTGTCCGATACTATCTGTTTTGGTAACCCATGTAAGGGATACACTTTTTGATAGAGTATCGTAGCTAGGTCTTTCGTTGAGAAGGTATTTTCGATTGGGAAAAACCTTGCTCTTTTGGTCAACCGATCCACTACGACCATGATCGCGTCATGCATTCCCGATGGGGGTAGCTGAGTAATCAGGTCTATTGTCACCACTTCCCACGGGCCTGACGGCACCGGTAAGGGTTGCAGGGGGCCGTACGGCTTCTGCGGGTGGTTCTTCATACGTTGGCATGTGTCACATCCGTCTACGTATTTTTTGACGTAAACGAACATTCCGGGCCACCAATAGTTGCGGCTTAGCAATTCGTACGTTTTATAGCGTCCGAAATGCCCAGCTGACTTGTGATCGTGATGATACTCGACCACTTGCCGTCTGATATCCGCTGGTGTAGCTGGAACGTAGACTTTGCCTCTTCGGAGGAGTAACCCTCCTTCGTAGTTCCATTCTGATAGGTCTTTTTTGAATTCACGAGGGCCGGATGAGAGCAGCTCCTTGTAGTCTTTTGTGACCTTGTCGTCTAGCAACGCTTTGCGAATCTCTCGGAGTATCGATTCATCTTCCGATTGTGGGGCAGCATGGGAGGTATCAAGAGCCATTGCCATGTACTCTTGCTCGAACCACTCAGGTTTCAGAAGAACCTGGTCGCGATTATCGAGATCCACCCCCTCCTCATGGTCTGGCCGCCTGGACAGAGGATCCGCGGTTAGCATTGTTTTGCCAGGTTTGTGCTTCATTTGGAAGTTGAAGCGTGAGAGGTACAGTGCCCAACGGGCTTGTCGTCTCGTCAGTTTTTGCGCCGTTTTGAAATAAGTCAGGTTCAGATGATCCGACCATATCTCGAATTTTTCAGGGTGTCCCTCTAGGTAGTGTCGCCACTCCTCTAGAGCCCTGATGACAGCCAACATTTCCTTGTTGTAGATCTCGTAGTTCCTTTCCGGGGCACTTAGCGATTTGCTATAGTACGCCACGGGGTGGAATTTTTATCTGTAGGATCTAACTGAGATAGTACTGCTCCGGTAGCGAAGTCTGACGCATCTGTTTCTACGCGGAAAGGCTGATCGTGCGACGGAATTCGAAGCACGGGCGCTTTGGTAAATGCTTCCTTTAGGGTTTGGAAGGCATTTTCCTGCTCGGCGTCCCAATGCCAAGCTTCTGACTTTTTGGTCAGCATGGTGAGTGGTTTGGCTATTTTTGAGAAGCCTTCTATGAATCGCCTGTAGAAGTTGGCGAATCCAAGGAAAGCTTGAACCTCTTTGACCTTATTAGGTCTAGGCCAGTCCTGAACTCCGGCGTACTTTTTCGGATCCATCATGATGTTACCGTCGGATATGATCATTCCTAGGTATTCGATGGAAGATTGTTCAAAGAAGCACTTTTCGGGCTTCGCATACAAGTCCGAGTCCTTCAGGGTTTGGAGGACCCCTTTGGTAAGTCGCCGATGTTCCTCCATATCATTCCCGAAAATCAAGATGTCGTCTAGGTAGACAACCACCTTGCCGGTCCGAATGAACGGTGCGAGGATAGAATTCATCATCGCTTGGAACGTTGCGGGGGCGTTGCAGAAACCGAAATACATTACCGTTGCCTCGTATAGTCCACGGTGTGTAATAAACGCCGTCTTCCATTCATCACCTTCCTTGATGCGGACATTATTATATCCCCATCTAAGGTCTATTTTGGTGAAGATGGTCGCATGGGACAATTGATCGATGAGATCATCTATCCGAGGTATCGGATAACGATTTTTCACGGTTATTTCGTTTAGCCTCCTGTAATCGACAACCATCCGCAGTCCTCCGTCCTTTTTATGGACAAAGAAGACCGGGGATGCCATTGGACTTTCGGATGGTCGAATGTAACCCTTCCGTAGTTCGGTGTCTATCCACTCATCCAAGCTATTACGCTCTTGGGGAGACATTTTGTATGGTTTTACCGGGGGAGGAAGCTGCGCATCTGGTTCAAGCACTATGGCGTGATCCCAGGGCTTCCGTTCCGGCATCCTCTCTGACGCCTTTTGTGAGAACACCGTTGGCCCATACTCTTGGTATTGTTCGGGCACTAACGATCGCCATTTCTCAATGTCAATCGGTGGTGTGTTTTCCTCACGGTCGTCTGCTTCGTCGAGGTCTTTGTCAAGTACCTCGGCTACCAACTGTGTCAGCAGGTTCATTTCCTCGTCGTCAAGGGTTGCCACCCAAGCGATCAAAGGATTTTCGGGGTCCTCCTCTCCTAATATGTCCACGGGAGTGTCCCAAATCGAATTTACTTCGATGATTTCCTTTTCTGGGAGTTCAACTGCTTCCTCCTCAGAAGGGCGGTTACCCTTTTTTCTGGCGTAGGGTTGGTCGTGTGTACAGCGTGCATATTCCATTTCTCCTTTCCTCCAATCAAAGGTAGGGTTGTGGAGACGCAACCAGTCGTAGCCAAGGATTAGGTCTGGTTCTAGGTGCATGACCGTCAGACCTATTTTTTCCTTGTGTGTGCCATGTTGCATAAATGCTTTTACTGATTGCGTTAAGCGGCCGGCGACGTTTTCTGTTCCGTCTGCGTTTGTAACCGTAATGGGAAACGCTAGTTTGTCGGTGACCAGCTTATGTTTATCGACCAATCGTTGTGATATGACCGATATGGTTGCACCGCTGTCGATTAAAGCCAGAGCCTGCACTTTTTGCCCATATACCCAGAGTGTTACTTCGACACGGAATGATCGAGCGAAGTCGCGCGCATCGTTGCCAAAAATATGATACATTGACTCGAATACACTCTTTACAGCGGGTACGGGACTAAAATTACACGGGAGCACAAGTGGGCAGGTCATCACATGTGCTCGGTGGGAAAACCCGAGGCAGAGCTTCCGTAGATGCCCAGGGTGTTTGCGGAGTCGGCTATCCGCTTGCGAAGCCAGGGCAGATGTGTCCTGATGGAGTCGCCCGACGGTGTAGGCGCAGTCGAAGTCGAACCAGTCGACTGGGTCTGGACGGGGCTGGTGCTTTCAGCCGATCGCACCGGGCTCCCGCTTTGCTCCTCATCGCTGATGCGCGTAGTGGGGGCCAGAGGAACCACCTCTGGTTGTTTCGGAACGTTGGTCCGGATGGTCCCTACGGTGGCTTGGGGGGACTCATCTTCGTCGTCAGTCACCAGTTCCTGGGTGCTGACGATTCGGACCTTGTATTTTTTCTTCGGGTCCAATTTCTTCTGGCCCGACTGTTGCGTTCCGCTCGACGAGCCTGTCGGCTTCGTCGTTCCGCTTCCACTACTGGCCGGCTTGGCTTCCTTCGGCTTGTTCTTAGGATTCTCAGGACAGTCGCCCCATTTGTGTTGTCCGGGGTGCTTGCGACAGTCCTTCCCGTAAGAGCCGGTTTCTTTTGCCTTGCCTTTGCCTTTGTCATCAGCCTTGGCAGGCTTCGACGTAGCTTTGTCGGCGGTCTTGCCAGACCCCGACGACTCCTTCTTCTTTTCTTCCTCAAAGATTTTGCCTTTGAGCTTGTCCGGGTATTGCCTCTTGTAGAGGTCGATGGCCATGTCGAGGTATACCTCCCAGTCGGTCGGCATTGTAAAGCCGGGCACCGATTCCAAGGTAGCGAGGGTTTCTCGCACCTTTTCCGGGAGGATCCGTTTGATGTGACTGAACAACGTCTTGTTGTCAGTCTCGGCCAGGCGAGCCAGGGTCCTGAGCTTCTGTGCCCAAGAAAAGAAGTCCGATTGGAGCTTCTTTTTCCCTTCGTCTCCGAAGTACCCTTCAATCTCCTTTTCGGCAATTTCCTTGTCCGTCTTTTTGCCGTACACCTTCTCTATCGTTTCCGCAAACGTTTTCCAGGTGTGCCCCGAGGTTTGTCCGGCGGCGATTTTATCAACTACCGGCGACATGTATTGGTAGGCCTCGCCCGTAAGCCGTAGCAGGGCTTGGCGGACCTTGTCTTCCTCGAGGGTCACCTTGGCGTCCGCGAAATACATGCCCATCTTTTGGATCCATTCTTTTGATGAAATGGAGTCTTTAGGGCCCGAGAATTTGGGCGGCTGAGTCGGTTTGGTCTGTTGGAAGTTGACCGTTGTGGCTGCTGCTGTTGCGGCTGCCGGTGCGTTTTTTAGAGCGGTTAACTCCGCTTCGAGTTGGTCAATTCTATTAATTAGTGCCGTGACCTGGGCACCGCTGGGTCCCGTGGTTGGGACTGCCGGACGCTTTTGCAGTACTGCGATGTCTTTTTCTATGCGGACGAACCGATTTTCGGAAAGGGTGTCCAATTGTTGCCGCAAACTCTCTGCTTCCTCTAGTGCTTCTATTCTATTTTGAAGCACCTGGTTGTGACTCCGAATCTGGTTGGTTTTGTTCCAGACCATTTCTAGATCCGTGTCTACCCGGCTTTTATAGGCCGCGAGGTTGCTGTAGAGATGGTTCTTGGCTTGGTACAGCGCCTCCCTGTAAGCTTCTTTTCCCACCTGCAGAACTTCGTCTGAGGCGGCCACTTCCAGAGTGCGCTGCAACCTTCCCATCAATTCGTTTTCGCTTCTTTCCGGTTGCGCGACTATTTCCAGGGTTCTCCTTTCATAGGAGGGGAGGAGATCAGGGAGCGATCCAAAGAGGGGCTCCGTGTTGACTGGTTCCTCCGGCCGTGGAGTCTCGCTGCCTTCGGGGGTGACGACTGCTCGGCGTACGGGTGTTTCCGGGTTGAAGAGCCTGGCGGCTCTCGTGCGTGGCGACGCTTCTTCCTGTGAGTACCAGTGGACGTCACCGTACAGGACTATGAGGTCCGACAGGGGGATGGCGGTGCAATAGTTGTCCCACCTCCACCACGATATGTGGTTCCTAGTCGAATCTTCTCCATAGTACTTGATGTACGCCGTATGGTTTACATTCAGGAATGGGCGCACATGCGCCGGAATTGAGTTGAAGGAGGTGACACTCCCCCTAACTCTGATGCCGAATACGACTCGCAGATAGTCCATCAAGCAGGTCTGCTCTCCGGGCCATGCATGCTTGCCGACGGCGGGGCGGTAGGCCGTAGCCACCTTGTGGGTGTTGTACAAAGCGCCTTGGACGATTGTGTAAGACACCATTGCTGGACAGTATTCGTCAGCTTGAGTTATTTTCTTCCTTAAACGATACTTCAAGAAAAGAGTGCCTTTTCAGGACTTAAATGCCTTTTCAGGACTTTTTCGCAATCAATGCCATGCACCAAAGATAATGCCTTTTCAGGACTTTCTATCTACTACAACTGGGGTTTGCCGAGGTTGAAGTTGAGACCGCTATGTACTAAATGTGTTTTTAAGTACGTAACGTGCTGTTTCACGTCTAGATCTCCAAAAACGTGCTCCACCCTCCTGAGATATTTTTCGAGGCGGCGGAGGTCTTCGTTCTTCATGGAGTCCTGACGGACCCTTTGCTCCAGGTGTGTGGAGAGATCGTCGAAGTCGGTGATGAGGGTGGTGAATTTCGCTATGATGGGGGCCGTGGTGGTTGCGTCGGGGACTTTCCATAGCCGGAAAAGGTTCTTGTGGGCGGCGTTCATCTGTTTGTCGACGTCCAAAAACCAGTCCCACTTCTTTTCCGTGCAGTGGACGTCCCTGGGGTTCGCAAGACCCCGCTTCTCGACCCACTCTGCCGGCATCCTAAGCTCCTCCACTCTCTCCAACAGGGACTTCTTTGGGGGCTCAATTCGCTCCCGAAGACTCCTCACCATTCTCTCTTCCTCAACCCTCTTCCTGGCTGCCTCGGCGATTAGCTGATCCAGGCTTTGTTTCTGGATCCGAGCCTCGAGCTTCTCCTTCTGTTTGAGAAGCTTGTTGAGCTTCTTCCGCCTAATGTCGTCGAGGGCGGCCTCGTGGTTGACCCTTCGGATCTCCTCCGGGTCGGGATTCGGCTTCTTGTAGAAGACGTCTTTGCCCTTTCGGGACTTTCCTCGCTTTGGGGCTGTGACCGCGGAGATGCGGTCTTCGAGCGATTTAGAGGAGGCAATGTGCCATTCCTCGCGCTCCCCCGTAGCGGCGTTTCTCGGGGTAACCGTGAAACGTGGTGCTTTCGGCATGACTACGTAAAAAGAAAGCTATTCTAGTGGAAATTCACGCGGTCTTCTGTCGGGGCTTATCGTCGCTTCTTGATGTGTCGTGCGCTTATCCTCCGGCGTCAATGGGCGCTCCGCCCTCGACCGGAGTTAGTGTCGGCGACTGGATTGCGTCTCTCTCACGCTACCAGGTGGGGGATACAGCAGGTCGTCTTCCCTTGACGCCTGGGAATGCAGGATTTGGGGTATTACACCCCGCATGTGCCCACGCCTCACTCCAGTTGGGTGGCTGCCAGTGTTTAAACCAAACCCATGCCCTGAGGGACTTAGAGGGCGCCAAGGCCAGAACTCTATCGTTCTGAAGCCGTATCGGCAGCGGTTCTAGGCAGGGCAACTCGTGCCCACCATCCCAACTCTAAATAGAGTGGCCCCTGTGCGCCTGGGGATAGGCGAGAAGGTCGTCTCCGGCCCGGTCAAGAGTTTACACCGTTGCCATCGATTCCCAACATGTGGGGAAAGGCTTGGCAGCCAGTCCCCTGGTTCCGCTTAAGCCTACGGTCCGGCTATTTGCCCGAAGGCGGTGATCCCCCAGAGCCCACTAAGGATACCCCGCTGCCTGGCGGCGAGCAGGGGTGCGCAGACGGCGACGAAAACCCCTAAGAAGAAAAATCCCAGACCCTCAAAGAGGGCGGGGGCGAAAGCGAGTTCTATTCATATAACACAAGATAACACTTACTTGATATGTTCTTGGTAGTTGCTGGTTAGGCAAGGGATAAGCAGGTGTTAAGCAGGATACGTTGAGTGGTTAACTCGTAGTATGAATGCAATGAATAGAACTGAGGCAATAGCGCTCAGCAAGTCCAGTATATATACATGATAAATAAGACCCCTAACAGTCTTATTAGATAATACTAATGTCCGTATTCGTATGTACAAGTCCCCAGGTACCTAAGTACTTAGTAATATGCGATAAATACATATGCCGATCAAAACCGGGATATAGAAAGGCGGCGTAGGCCGCACGAATGGCGTTTTGCGCTCTTGTCATTACAAAGACGGGGCGTGACCAAAGCCCGGTCCGCTGACGTTTATACGCTGACTGCTTCCGGACGGAATGTCCGATTGGCTGGAACTAGACATGTGACTGATGGTAACTACTAGTGATAAGATAAGACCGTCGTTACGGGAGATAACGCGGCCATCATTCGGCACGTATGTAACCGTTAACTTATGAACCAGATAAGCTAGTTATTGGTCTAGAAAGTCGTAGATAATTCGTAGAATTGCCGGAAAAATAGTAAGAAATATAGGGAAGCTAGGAGAATTCTTGTGACACTGTGACCATAGTGTGAGTACCGGAGGCGCGCGCTACCCTACAGCGCTAACCTAACGACCAGGTGACCTGCAATAACTGGGAGTGACGCTGGAGGTAACTACAGCGCAGAGGCACGGCGTACGCCTAGCGCCGCGCGTGCGTCCTATAGCGAGGGAGTACAAACCTGCATAGCGAAAGTTTGTGACAAGTTCTATAGATATTCAAGAAATCGAAATAACCGTAACATGCCCTTAATCAATTCATTTGTATCTGGCCAATTGATACTAACGGACAGGGTGTTACAGTTCCACCAGGTACACTAGGATATTCCATTTGACACCTCACCGTGTATGAGGACTTAGCGTTCAACCGCTGTACCTAGCGCTCTATTTCTAGGGGGCCTCTGCTCAACCGTAGGCCCTGTTTCATGTATAACAACCCTATGCCCACTCTCCGTGTCCGCATCTCGTTCTAGCTGATATTCTGTGTCCAACCACAGTGGTTCTATGTTTCATCTCTTGTTGCGCTCAACCGCAACGCTTCTCCTTTATTACTTATATCGTTAGCCCTACGGACTTAATAGTAGTAGTACCAAAGACACTATGACCCCGATTAACGAATCGCAGTATATAGCCTGATGTAAATACTGGTCGAGTTCCTCAGCTCGACCTTGTTGAATTCAAGGATCCTATACTCGTTCTCAAAGGCTTGAGCAATTAAGCCTGCAGCTTGTATATCGACGCTCTGACTCAGAGGAGTCCGACGAGTAGTGCGCTACTCGATACGCTGAGTAACTCGACTTAGTTATTTTGCGTTGAACGGATATTCGATCCGTAACACAGGGTATATGTGGACATGCAGGCGATGCTACAGCTATCAAGAAACACATTGATTGGGCCAGCCATTTCCTCACTCTGTGAGTCCGAATGTTCAAATACAGTTCACACATACCTGATGGTCGTTCAATAGATCACTCACTTGCCATGCATGTGGATTATTGTTCACACAGAATGGCATGTTAGTCGCCCATCTGTCAACTCAGTAAGCCTCCTATCAGCTTCATTGTTCAACGGGATATTCAATACTCTTGCATCTCCAGCGTACCTCCGGTAGGAACTTCTTGCCCTCACTGCGGTCACATATTCGCGAATGCTACTCTGACCCATGACCAAATTCATGGCTTCCCACCTAATCGTTAAATTCAGCTCAACATCAATGGTAAAGTGTTATGAATTCCAAATTCGCTGCTAACGTACGTCCGTATAATTGTTATTTCCCTCCCGAAAATTTCCCTCCCGAAATGTCCATGACAGTCTATTCTATACTGACATCGATACATGTCGCTATATTCATACCGTACATCGATATAATTCTGTTGTGTCTCGTAAAGGACCACAAGTATTTCGTTATAGTTCGCATCATCAAGTCATAGTAGGATCATAATGATATTCCATATAGCAACACAGACGATGTGAGAACCTGGCAACTTGCTGCCAGTGCCCAATTGCTTTGCGCCTTCTGCGGTTCAATATTCCCTATTGAGCATGCGATCGCGTGTTCACCCAAGAGCCTGCACAGAGACGGCTGTCTGTATCCCTGTCCATGTTGTCGGTGACAAGTCAAATACTGTCCCAAATACATGAGTGAATCCTCAATACACTTGAGTGTGATTCCATTAGCCGGCCAGAACACTCAGCGATACATGCAGGATCACCATGATAATCACGGGTTTAAGTTTTGATGCGTGAGAACGCGGAAAAGGTGCGCATCATGCTCCTTCTCTATAAGCCCTCCCCGCTTCACTCCACGGTGCCAACCTATGGTTTGCTCATCCAGGAGAATATCGCTAGGATACCGCACTTCACCATCCTTCCCGCACCAGTCAAAGTCGACCAGCACAATCCCGTCTCCCACAATCAACACATTCGGAGCACGCAAGTCACCAAACACAAACCCGTCCTGGTGCAACGTCGTGACTGCGCTGCGGAGCGACTGGATGTGTGTGGGATCCATCAGCGCACCATCGACCTCGCTACCCTCAACAAAATCCATGACGACAACCTGCATCCCGATGCTAGGCTCGTGCGCGCAGTACCGAAGCTTCGGGGCCTGTGGGGGCGAGGCTCTGGCGAGGAGCTCGTGCGCTTTGTGATTGTACGTGTACGCGAATTTGACGACGACCTTTGCTATCTCAGACTCGCTCTCGGCCTCTGCTACGAATACCGCCTTCTCGTTGACGTAGGGAACAAGGCGCTCCCTGTACTTGAGCACGACCTTCTTGCCTGCGCTGTCGCAGTATGTGGTGAAATGGGGACCAATGAAAGAGGGCACGTGCAGTGAGCGAACACCTGCACTGGCAGTGGAAGCACGAGTAGAACGGCGAGCGACCGAAGGCGCTGGGGGAGAAATGGCTTGAACCAGCTGTGAATAGTACTCGTCGAGATCTTTGATACACTCCTTCAGCGCGCGAAAGAGTCTCGCGACACGGTAGCCGGCATCATCGAGCGGCGAGCGGCGGTTCTGGCCTGGGCGAGGGATGATGCTGATGTAGTCCGTGAGGGTCTGTGCGATTAGGTTGTCGGCATACACAGCGCCGCTGACGATGATGTTCGGGCCAGCTATCCCTATGAGGAATGCGGGACAGCAACACACTTGTCGGACAGGCAAAGCCTAGGATCAACACATTAGCATTAAAGCGGGCAGCGCTGCGAGCGACACACCTCGTCAGACGAGTATATAGCCACGTAAGCGCACTCAGCCTGGGCAATTGGATCGCAGCCGCCCTCCCCAATCTCGGCCTTTACCTCGGTGATCGCGACAACGGTGCGGAAGCCATCAAGCACCTTCGAAGAGAATACGACACCGTCTGGTTGTAGTTTACCGGAAATATAGGAGAGTGTTGCAGCCACGAGAATGCTTGGATGTACTGCCAAACCCATCTCGGACGTTTCAATCTTTCGCTCGTCTTCAACTTTGTAGTAGGCAGCGGCCTGGGTGACAAAATTTTGCGCACGATCAAGCTCTTCGTGAGTAAATTCTTGAGGATCGGCCATCATCTGGATGAACTTGGCATACACTGGATGATAGATAGCGATTGGCGGGGGCGTCAGTCCGAGAGGCCGGCAGTTGTAGAGAGCATCCAGACGGGTGCTCTTTTGGGTCTCGATACGCTGCGCAAGGGTGGCGCCAGTCGAGGGAGACCGTCGTGATCTAGCGGCTGCAGCAATGTTTTCGCGACCTAGTATATGTTCTTAGGGGAGAATACTGCGATCCGAGATAAAGTTGACTGACGGATTTGTGCATCCGACTCGTTCACTTCTTGTAAATGATACAGCGATGGTGGGGGAGCTCGGGCCACGATGGCTAATAGAAATGCTGTAATACGCGAGGGATAAAAGAGTTCGCAGACGCACTTAGCACGGCAATCACATTCTCCGGCTTCGTCAAGCTTTTCATCATCTTACGACGGGAGAAAAAGCGTGCATTGTTCTTCAGGTATGCATCATCGACGATTTCAAATTGTTTTTCCATAGCTTGTGCGGTTCCATGGACGGGCCCGAGCGATTCTAAGAGCTGTAGGAAAATCAGTACAGAAGATAACGATATCCCAGGCCACAATCAAGTTGTCGCACCTCAAATACCCCCACGGTCATCTCGCTGTCTGGATGGATTTTGAGGCGAAATGACTCGCCACGAACCTCGTCGATGGCAACACTAATCAAGTCGGATATATGGGCGCGTTCGGATGGGAAATACTCGAAGAAAGTATTCGTCAGATACCGATACTTGTCGGCAGTGGCAAGCAGAATAGGAACGTCAAACGAACGAGGTTCTCCGGACATGATGACGGAGGGGTAACGGAGACGCTTGCGTTGTGGTGGATGCGATTCGGGTTGAGTGTGCTATGCTACTCTGCACGTTCTACGCAAAGTTGAGGTTTGGGTTGGTGTTTGGAATATGACGTTCCTGGGATGTGACGTTCCCAGGCGCTGGCGACGGCACAAAGCCGTCACGCGGAAGTCACAGTCTACATGGCTGTAGCGCCGATTCCGGCATGGCCCGCTACGTTTTCGGCTCTACCTACTGAGTCGCCAAATCCGTGCGATGTATGGTTATGGGTGTTTTGAGACAAATCATCATTTGTGAAAACCGAGCGCGCGTTGCAATGAACACGTAATCAATATAAATTGCAACTAAATACAATCAATTGTAAGCAAGTCGTGCGCGGCGCTTCCAATCGAGGTCAGGTGATTGCTGAAGGCGGGGTCAGATTGCAACCTGCAAGCCGCAATTGCTATGGAGCGTTTTAATGAGTTACAATTATTCCCGCTACGTCAGTAGTGGGTTCTTGTCGTTTGGTTTTTGTCAAATGAACATAAGATAGACCCAAGTCATACTCAATCACGTCACATGACCAAAATCTGTCACGCCGAGGCAAGTTTGACAGAGTGGGCAACTTGCATTTGACATAACAATGGTCAAAGACCATTTGAGTAAAATCTAAAACCTGAGATCTCTTGCAAACACAAAGGTTGAGGTTTTCGATTTTTGATAAAGTGCATCAGTCCCTTCTTATGTGGCTATTTATGTGGCCGACCCGTTGAATTAGTCAGCATCGCACAATTTAGGAGGATGACATTATCCATTGAATATATGCCCAGACATACAGATTGTGTCTTCCAACATGTAGTCTCGAGAGACCATTGCTAAGAGCATACAATCCACAAAGTGAACATTCAAAGGTATGATATACTGCCTCGTTATATTGTGAGTTAATTGTTGACATTTACATAAATTCTATATGCGTTTGCAGATGTTTATGGATGCATACTGCAAGGGACTCTCTGGCTCCCAAGCAGCTTGGGCGGCGACCATGGTCGTAGAGTGACCCCTGACACAGATCTATCCTGTGGGACTCACCTAGTCGCTATCCTGAGGTACTAGGGCGACTAGACGAGGAAGACGGACCCAGTGCAGCAGTTGCTAGTGGAATAGTAGCGCAGCCGCAAACCAGACGAAGCTTGGGACTACCAATGGTAGTCCACTGGGAGTACCTATGGTACTCCACGTGTGGGCATTCGTGGTAACGACGATAGAATAGAACTGAAGTATGGAGCGCTTGGCTCCTACTTAAATACATGTATGCGGAGAGGTCATGTGATACTGTATAGTACTACCTTTCCGGGTTATGCGGCTTTGCCAATGGGCGAAGCTTATCTTATCTATGTTTTTATGATCCTATCTACAATGGCCGTGTGGGCCGGTAATGGCCGCACCAATAGTAAGAGAGGAGGTTTATTATTATCTTGGACAAACACGGGCACAGCCCGGGTATTGATGGCCGATAAGGCCGGACCAACAGCGATATTGCCTTGTTGCTAATATTATGCTGTATGGTCGTGTTGACATAATTATGCGAAGGCGTGCCGCGCCTGAAGTGTCATTATGATCAAGGATCTTATGACGGTGGGAAGCCGAGGAGGCCGACCTAATAGAACATTGCTTGGTGGCGATGTTTGGTGTTGTGGACATTATTATGCGAGCGTGCCGCGCTCGGCCTATCATTATGATCTAAGATCTTATGATGTGGCTGGTCTTGCTCTGTCGGGCGAGACCATGTGGTTTGGCGTTAGCCAAGCGTTAGCTTAGCGTGAGCCAAGGGTTACACTTAGCGTTAGCGAGGCGTGAGCGTAAGCGTGAGTGGCGTAGACGACTTGTAGTTAGACGTATAAATCCCAGGTAAATTGCTATAATCATAGGAAAAATGCTGTAAGCCCCAGATAAATCTGTGACAACCCCAGAAGGTGTCTCGGCCAAGCTAGACAATGTAACATAGATTGAATCCTTTCATGCCCAGGACAGCACGTGTACTCTGTTTTTGTAATTTACATATCATGTAATAGACAAGTCCTGATCATGCCGGATTAGTCTGCGGCACGTGGATGTCACGGTGTGACACCCCCTGGTTGAGTATGACTTGGGTCTATCTTACACTTTTTGCGCGCGCCTGAATTTCGTTTCAAGAGCATTGCAATCTCTCAGCAAAGTGTGGGAGAGCGTTCCCTTATCCGTTTACGCATTTCACGTCACATGTGTCACAAGCCGATTTTCTCCAACTAGCTTGCGACTAGGGACAACCCTTATCTTATCTAAGCGCCCGCCTATGCATCACGTGCAAGGACCCCGAACACCCCACACGTGCTTACACAGACCCCGGACACCCTTGTTGTGGCTCTACACCTACGATAGGGTTTACCATACTCTAAACGGTCTATCAGCTTACGTAATACTGTACAGTAGCCAAACATGTACAAACAGCCTACGAGCATATATACCAGCCAGACGAGCAGGGAGCACCCCAGACTCGTCTTGGCCTTTGTTGCCTTGAGTAGCCTCAGACTAGGAATATGCTTCCACGCGAGTAATATTCCCCTGAGTAGTTGCTTGAGATAGCGCTTGTGTCAACATGGGATCCAAGGACGCTACTTTTTCCTGGCCACAGCGCTTAGAACTTCGTGCATCATGCATCATGCCTCGACTCTCCGTCACAGGAAGCTACGCTGGTATTCCCGCCGACCTTTTGGTCGACTCTTGCACCGCGTTTTCTTGCATTTCGTCTCGATTCGCGGACCGGTACAACATCCCAAGAACAATCTCTGTCCATGCAGGATTGGCTGCTTCTCAAGCATCTGGACCCGTTTCTGTGCCCACCATTTGTGGTCAATATGTCTCAACCTTTCCTATGCCTATGTCGTATTTGCCTCGCTTTGATGTGGTCCTTGGCTTGGATTGGATCTTCGCCTGTCAGCCTTTGCTGGAAGTCTCTGCTCTGGTAGAGCCACCATCTACTGTGTTGCAAAATTTACCCCAGGGCCATGTCTGGGAACCTTCGCACAGCGCCGGTACACTGTTTGTTCAATCCGTGGTCGCACTGTGCTGACACTTTCATGCCACCAATCTGCCTGGCATGTGCTGGAAACTCTTTGCTTCTGTGCGATCTTAACCTATGCCTCCTTCTTCTCAATTGCCTTCCTTGTGTCACAAGCTACTTACTTGCGGACAGGTATGCGACTCAAGGTGTTATGAGGCAAGATTGTAACGAGGTTACAATGCGGCAAGCAGAGGTAATACGACGAAGTTGCTAGTTCTGAGAGTAAGCGCTCAGAAGGTAGTACTTTAAATACATGTTGTATAGGCCCCTAAGGACCCTAAAGTGAGACCCCCCTGTACTTATGAGTACAATTGTGATTGGACAACCAGTAATGGTGTCATATCGTAAATCAACCAATGTCTCAACTGTACATGTGACGATGTCACAAGAAATCACGGAATAAAGGGGTTCCCTGAGGATTTATTCACCTTGATTCTCCAGATATTTGCTATGTTATACCTAGCCGCCCGGGACTGCACGTGCATGGAAAAGTAGATAAGTCTTCATCATATCATATCTCTTACATAGGTCACGTGGTACGTCACTGGAGTCACCCGCGTTACATAGTCATGTGCAGCGTAGTCACAGTGTGCACAGACCACGCCATTAGGGCAGGTCTTGTAGCTATAGGAATCTGCGTCCACATGTATATATACTAGGTAGCGTTCTGAGGTACTCCTCAGAACTTATCTTCTCGTCATTGGGGGCGCGTCCCCTGGCAACCTCTCATATACCGTCTGCCAACTTGTCCTTGCGTGCAGGGTCTTAGTCGACAAAGCCTGCTACGTCCTACTTGGGCGTGGGGGCCTCTATTCATTGCATCCAACTTGTCCCTTACTCCTTTACTTGCTAGTCTGAGGGCGTACCGGTACACTCATGGGTTGGTACTTCAGGCAATACGGCAGGGCTCCTCAATAGGAGTGCCTTCTTGTTCTCCGCCATTAGGAGGGTGGGGGGCTATAGGCGTTAGGGATAGGGCGGATATAGGGGTTCCCCGCTGGGGCGGGTGGCACGGTGGTTACCGTGACAGACGACTACTGGTAAATGACTAAGGCCGACCCATGTCCGAGGGTAGCGGCCTGGATTCAATGATGTCATTGAGGTCATGTGATGTAATTAAGATCATGTGCTTCCTCCATGATCTAATCCATGGAGCCTAGACTATAGCCGGGACCTGAGACAGGGTCTTGTGACTTGTGGCTTGTAACTATTTAGTCGGGCATAACAGCAGTTGCTTAGATAAGCTATTCCCACGATCACGTGTGTTTGTGCAATGTTGTAGCCCCATAAAGGAACTATCATGTGATGCTTGAGCGCCCATGCGGCACGTGATGGTTAAGGCGCAAAATGCAAAAGAAAGTTTGAGACATGAGTCTTTTGAGGATAAAAACCCTGTAAAACTGTGACACCTTGTGAACCCCCAAGCAATTGTAATGATATCCGATTGCCAAATCGGAGTGATTGTCCTAAAAGATGGGGCTCATCTGTTACTTCGGAGGATGTTCGAGTTTCCTTTTGAAGCCTTTTGCGGACGATCGCATTTTATTGCTAGTGTGAATTTTCCAAATACAGTTGTTCTCCCCACAGAGAAGTGTCGTATTGGAGTGAAATCGTAATGAGATAGCGAGTCTCGTGACAATATTTGCGAGTGGCGTGCGAATTTGTCGATTTCAATTCGGGGGGATCGGTTTGGGACCGATGTGAATTCGGCGATGTGCGAAGATGCCGAATGAAGTGTGATTCTGGAAGTCTTGACGACCTCCGCTACACTTCAAGGGAACGCGTATCAATAGCGTGTGTCCCTTGTTTTCCCTTCCTCTAACCCAGATTGCGAGATTCAATTAAGTAATCTATTGCGATCTGTTTGTACGTGGAACGCCGGTGAGAACAGCAGTGTTTCCAATTATTTATAGACGCTTGTCAGACGTCTCTTCCCAAACGGATGGTAATTTCCTTGCCAGGAATTCCATTACCGAAAGGGGTGCCCCCGTTCTAAGGTTCTTAACGAATGAAATGACCGTGACTAATGCTCAATAACCCGAATCCCCTTTTCAGGAGCGAAGACCGAAGTCAAACGGGCGCCGACGGATTTATGGGTAATCCTTATCGACTTGGTAATAGGTATTTTCCCACAGTAATGATAGTTATAAGCATATATTAACCATAGCGTACACGTTCCTACGTCGGGCAAGGTACTAGTATCGTTGTTCGATTAACTAAGTGTACCTAAGACGAGAAAGGTTGCTTTTTAAGTACATAAGCGACCTTAACCAGGCTAAATAACCTGGGAACCAGACGGTGACACAGGATGTCCAAGGTTGAATACAAATGCTATTTGGCAGTTACTAAGCTACTTTACAAGGTAAGTAAACTACTGGAGCCGCCGCTAAAACTATATATTTATCTACTTTTGACTGGGATACCAGGGTACCTAGAAGAGCGAGTCATCAGCGAACTATCGCTGAGTGGTCATATTCATTGAACACAATAAGAACGGGGGCATGGTTAGGGGCAACCTCTTGAGGGTTGCCGCGCGGAATTAAACCGCCAGGTGTCTTCATAGATGTGCATACCCTGTGCCAAGAGGCGGAGATATTCGCTTGTGTTTGTAACAGAGGCGCTCGCTCCAGGGGTAGGGTTGGTGATTGCCAGCATTTGATCGGCTGGATCACATGGTTGGGAAGAAGATACACCGCCCTTCCCCTAAACAGGAGGAGAGCGGGAAAGTGGGCCGCAGTATTACACCGCAGCCCTTACCACGCCTCAATGGCAAGGCTTGCCGTATTAGGCCCCACTTGTGTCCATCAAGGGCAGCTCCTCTGTCGATCAAGGATCGCGCTTTAACGAGCGCTCCACGCATCTAAGATGGTGGGCTACGCCGCAGGCTTCCAGAGGGACCCTCAGATCCAGTTTCCCGTGGTGAGCACGCCGAGCCGCCCGGAGGACTGACGCTATTGGCTACCGCTCAATGACCTAGGCCGGCGCGGCCTTGCAAGCCGCGCCACCTCACCACTTTAATCCAATTAAGGATCCAAAGCGGGCCCCTTACGCCTGGGGATCGGCTTGCAAGATTCCCACGCCGCCATAATGGCGACTCTACTGGTAGAGATGGGGCGCTGAACAGCGCTTGCCATGTCAGGGGGTTGGGCGCACACAGGCAGACCGTCCCCTCTTCCCAGTAGATGGGTCTCAAACGCTGGCGCCAGCGACCTTTTCAGGAAGCCAGCGCCTCTCCTTAACCCTGGAGTCCGGGTTTGCAGGACCGCACCGCTGATTAGGCAGGCGCAGCCCCACTGGGTGGCAGGGGGATCAAACCCCCGCCGCTAGTATCCCCCAGAACCCAACCATTTAGCATACAACCCTTGTCAGGGCTGCAGAGGCGGAATGGGGCGCAATCTCAGACACCTGTGGGGGGAAAAACCCCAGGCCCAACCAATTAAGGAAGGGCGGGGGGGTAGGAAGTTCTATTATTATGACACAGTATGCCTGTGGGACTCACCAAGTGCCTATATTGTTGAGATAAGGCGACTTAGAGAGGAGACAATACCAGCGCAGCAGGATGTGAGAGGTTATTCTATGGCGCAAGCCGAGAATAATAGAACTGAAGTTAAAGGGCGTCAAGCCCCTACTTATATACATGTTTATGCGGATGGCACGTGCTACTAACTAGTACTACCATTCCGGGTTATGTGGCTTTGCCAAGGGGCGAAGCGCTATCTTATCTGATGTTTAGTTACTCTATCTAGAATGGCCGTGGAAGGCCCTAATGGCCGACCCAATCGTAATAGAGGGATTATGTCTTTATTGTGTTGCTAACGCGGGCGCAGCCCGGGTATAGGTGAAGCCGGTTGCCGGATACCTTGCGGCATAATGGCGATTGGCCGTGCTTCGTTGGATGACCAAGGCGGGACGCCGAGGTCGTTATGCTATTGGACCGATAGGTACCGTAGCATGTGATATGCCCGGACCGGATGGTTACCGGGACATATGGTGGTCTTAGCCGTGAGGCGAGGACCGGTGTTTGGGCAACGCCGTGATGGCAGAAGCCCGGGACTTGGAGAACGCCGAGTCCGTGGGATGGCCGAGAAGGCCGAGCCTATAGCGATATTGCCTTGATGCTAATATAGTGCTATTTGGCCGTGTTGCCATTATTATGCGAAGGCGTGGCGCGCCTGAGGTGCCATTGTGATCGAGGATCTTATGGCGGTGGGAAGCCGGGAAGGCTGACCCAATAGTACAAGGCCGCGAGGCACTGTTTGTACATGTGGACATTATTATGCGAGCGTGCCGCGCTCGGCCTATCATTATGATCTAAGATCTATGACGTGGCTGGTCTTGCTCTGACGGGCGAGACCTATGACGTATGCTGTAGTGTTGCTATTGGACGTGGTTGTACCGTAGCGTTACGTAAGCTAGTCATGTGGTTGATAAGCCCAGTTAAGAGCTTGTCGTGGTGGCAATGGGAGTTAACCCGTAGATAACTTGTAGTTAGACGTATAAATCCCAGGTAAATTGCTATAATCGTAGGAAAAATGCTGTAAGCCCCAGATAAATCTGTGACACATGGAAGAACTCACAGATAGGGATAATCGTGACATCCTTAATATAATGCACATCCTATAGCCGGGCCGTCCCCTTGTACTCGTCCATAACCATCAATTAGCATATGAAAATTATAACCACCTATATTGGCCTCAGCATTGACAGCGGCCGATGTCTGCCTGCTGCCAGGATCAGCATATGCATTACACAGCAGAATGTCTTCACCTTCGCAGGAGAATCATCTTCACTACGCTTGTGAGGATCTCCATGCCATAACAGAGTGCCATAGCAGAGATGTTGGACCGCAGAATGTGTTCGTATGTTGTAGAATTAGACTTATCATGACTCCCGGCAGACGATATTTTTATAGATCCTTCAATACATGTATCGAGATTGTATTGCACTACTAGAGAACGTTGCATAGCGGGCCTTGCCGGAACCGGCGCTACCCTTATTCCCGATATCGAAGGTAGTGGGTTCTTATCATCACAAATTCGTCAAACGAACATACAACTTTTGCAAGGCACCTAATTTTCGTTTCATATTTCTATGCCTGTGGCTTATCCCATTGCTAAGCATGTGAAACCTTTGCATTTCATGTTTTGCCACGTTGGCCTCAGCATCTGCCCTTCGTGAGGCAAAAAAAGACGGCTTGCCTTCCTCATCATGCCTTGCCTTGCTGTTGTCAGCTCGTATGCTGGAATACCTGCCAACTTTCTCGTTGATTCTGATGCTGCACAATTGCACATCTCTTTGTCCACAGTGCCAGGTAGAGCAAGTTGGGCATGAAGCTGATGTCCACAAGCTGTCATGTGTTCTGGGCTGGATCAGTCTGTTGTGCCTGGCTTCACATGGAGGGATCGGTGACTCACTGGATGTGGGGAGGCAAGCAGGTCGTGCTCGACGATGAAGTGGTGTGATGGGTATGTCACGACACCGCTTTTGTGTGGGCAGACGTATATCTGTCTGGTGAGGCAGAAGTGTCGTTCAGCCTGGCAGTGGAACGCGAACCAACAAATGGATGTACATACACATGTCTCATGGTAACGTCCGCCACACACGTCGTGAATGGCATGGGTGAGGTAAGGAGTGGCGAGACACCGCGGGCCATTAACACAAGATAACACTTACTTGTAATGATCTTGATATTGCTGGTTAGGCAAGAGATAAAGCAGTTGTTAAGCAGGATACGTTGAGTGGTTAACTCGTAGTATGAATGCATTGAATAGAACTGAGGCAATAGCGCTCAGCAAGTCCAGTATATATACATGATAAATAAGACCCCTAACAGTCTTATTAGATAATACTAGTGTCCATATTCGTATGTACCAGTCCCCAGGTACCTAAGTACTTAGTAATATACGATAAATACATATGCCGATCAAAACCGAGATATAGAAAGGCGGTGTAGGCCGCACGAATGGCGTTTTGCGCTCTTGTCATTACAAAGACGGGACGTGACCAAAGCCCGGTCTGCTGACGTTTATACGCTGACTGCTTCCGGACGGAATGTCCGATTGGCTGGAACTAGACATGTGACTGATGGTAACTACTAATGATAAGATAAGACCGTCGTTACGGGAGATAACGCGGCCATCATTCGGTATGTATGTAACCGTTAACCTATGAACCGGATAAGCTAGTTATTGGTCTAGAAAGTCGTAGATAATTTGTAGAATTGCCGGAAAAATAGTAAGAAATATAGGGAAACTAGGAGAATTCTTGTGACATTACCCCCCCCCTTAGATTTCAACGACCCCGTTGAGAGTAGAAGTTGTGCTAGAGCCCATTGAAGGGTTAGTCTTTATGATTTTTCCACTTTTATCGTCCCGTCGATCCAAAACCTTGTGTACCGCGCGTGGTTGGCTTGTTGAACTGCTCGTTGTAGGGCCCACTTCCATGCAGGTGAGGTCGAATTTCTTTCTCGAACTTCTCCTTGGTCATGGATTCCTGTATTTCGGGTGTGATTGCTACTTTGCAAATTAGCTGCGCAATTCTATCGCCTTTCTTTACTTGGTACGGGTCTCCAGTGAGGTTCATCAACATGACAAAGACTTCTCCGCGGTAGTCATGGTCTATTACGCCTGCAAGGACGTCGATGCCCTTTTTCACAAGCCTAGACCTTGGCGCTATCCGACCGTATGTCCCATATGGAACTTTGATACGAATGTCCGTGGGGACCGAAGCGGATTTCCATGAATTGATCAGGATATCCTGCGCGGCATACAAATCGTAGCCGATCGCATCGGTTGTTCCCCTGGTCGGTAGTTGGCCATTGACTCCTACTTCGATTTCCAAGTCTTCGTTGAACTCAACGTCGGAATGTACCCATTGCCCTGTAAAGGGATCGCGCTTGTAGTACACTTTCGGTTGTGTAGGATCAACATCGTCTCGATATTGGGGCCAGTCATCGGGCCAGACACATGTGTCCGAATCCCAATCTGGTGAGTCAGGGTCGAAGACGGCTATTGTCTGCCATGTTCCGCCGAGTCTAGTTGATCGGCGGAGGGGTTGATTTGGGTCGGTACTAAGGGCTGAATATTTTGCCTTGTACTCGTCCAGTATCTCCTTAGCGTTAGCCAAATGTTCCTCGATTTCCCACGTGTCTTCCGCAGGTTCGGTGCCTTTCCAATGGATAAGGTATTCCCACCGGCCGCGTCGGTTACGATGGTCGAGAATGGCTTCCACTTCCCATTCTTCCGGGTCTTCCATTTCCGTTGGCTTGTCAGCCGCAGGAGGATGACTTTTCTGACCTTTGATGGTTGATTCCTTGTACATGACCAGTTTTGAAGCATGGAACACAGGGTGGTAAGCCCTATATTGTGCGTCCATGTACACCTTGAACGTTACCGGTCCCAATTTTTCCGTGATTTGGAATGGGCCAATGTAGCGAGGAGCTAGACTTCTTTCGGTGTCTTGCCAACTTCGCACGTCCACGAGTACCTTGTCGCCCACTTTGAAGGGGACAATTTGCTTCTTTTGGTCATAGTACCAGGACCATCTTTTGGCTGCAATTTTCATTGCCGCCTTAGCTTTCTCTTGTGCAGAGAACCGTGTGTTCGCAATTTCTACTAAGTCTTTGTTTCGACTTGGCTCGAAACTGCTTGGTCCTGCAATAGGGTGGCGACCTAATTCTACCAGGAATGGAGATTCCTTGGTAGTTTCGCTGGCTGCATTATTGTACGCAAATTCCGCTGTTGGCAGGAACTCCGACCAGTTATCTTTTTGGTACGTGTTGATGTAGCACCGCAGATACTGTTCGAGTATTTGATTTACTCGCTCGGTTTGTCCGTCTGCCTGCGGATGGTACACAGTAGTCATCGACCTTTGAATTCCCAGCAGGGTGCACCATTCACCAAATAGTTTTGAGGCGAACTGTGTCCCTCTGTCCGATATTATCTGTTTCGGTAACCCATGTAAGGGATATACCTTTTGATAGAGTATCGTAGCTAGGTCTTTCGTTGAGAAGGTATTTTCGATTGGGAAAAACCTTGCTCTTTTGGTCAACCGATCCACTACGACCATGATCGCGTCATGCATTCCCGATGGGGGTAGCTGAGTAATCAGGTCTATTGTCACCACTTCCCACGGGCCTGACGGCACCGGTAAGGGTTGCAGGGGGCCGTACGGCTTCTGCGGGTGGTTCTTCATACGTTGGCATGTGTCACATCCGTCTACGTATTTTTTGACGTAAACGAACATTCCGGGCCACCAATAGTTGCGGCTTAGCAATTCGTACGTTTTGTAGCGTCCGAAATGCCCAGCTGACTTGTGATCGTGATGATACTCGACCACTTGCCGTCTGATATCCGCTGGTGTAGCTGGAACGTAGACTTTGCCTCTTCGGAGGAGTAATCCTCCTTCGTAGTTCCATTCTGATAGGTCTTTTTTGAATTCACGAGGGCCGGATGAGAGCAGCTCCTTGTAGTCTTTTGTGACCTTGTCGTCTAGCAACGCTTTGCGAATCTCTCGGAGTATCGATTCATCTTCCGATTGTGGGGCAGCATGGGAGGTATCAAGAGCCATTGCCATGTACTCTTGCTCGAACCACTCAGGTTTCAGAAGAACCTGGTCGCGATTATCGAGATCCACCCCCTCCTCATGGTCTGGCCGCCTGGACAGAGGATCCGCGGTTAGCATTGTTTTGCCAGGTTTGTGCTTCATTTGGAAGTTGAAGCGTGAGAGGTACAGTGCCCAACGGGCTTGTCGTCTCGTCAGTTTTTGCGCCGTTTTGAAATAAGTCAGGTTCAGATGATCCGACCATATCTCGAATTTTTCAGGGTGTCCCTCTAGGTAGTGTCGCCACTCCTCTAGAGCCCTGATGACAGCCAACATTTCCTTGTTGTAGATCTCGTAGTTCCTTTCCGGGGCACTTAGCGATTTGCTATAGTACGCCACGGGGTGGAATTTTTATCTGTAGGATCTAACTGAGATAGTACTGCTCCGGTAGCGAAGTCTGACGCATCTGTTTCTACGCGGAAAGGCTGATCGTGCGACGGAATTCGAAGCACGGGCGCTTTGGTAAATGCTTCCTTTAGGGTTTGGAAGGCATTTTCCTGCTCGGCGTCCCAATGCCAAGCTTCTGACTTTTTGGTCAGCATGGTGAGTGGTTTGGCTATTTTTCAGAAGCTTTCTATGAATCGCCTGTAGAAATTGGCAAATCCAAGGAAAGCTTGAACCTCTTTGACCTTGGTAGGTCTAGGCCAGTCCTGAACTCCGGCGTACTTCTTCGGATCCATCATGATGTTACCGTCGGAAATGATCATTCCTAGGTATTCGATGGAAGATTGTTCGAAGAAGCACTTTTTGGGCTTAGCATACAAGTCCGAGTCCTTCAGGGTTTGGAGAACCCCTTTGGTAAGTCGCCGATGTTCCTCCATATCGTTCCCGAAAATCAAGATGTCGTCTAGGTAGACAACCACCTTGCCGGTCCGAATGAACGGTGCGAGGATTGAATTCATCATCGCTTGGAACGTTGCAGGGGCATTGCAGAAACCGAAATACATTACCGTTGCCTCGTATAGTCCATGGTGTGTAATAAACGCCGTCTTCCATTCATCACCGTCCTTGATGCGGACATTATTGTATCCCCATCTAAGGTCGATTTTGGTGAAGATGGTCGCATGGGACAATTGATCGATTAGATCATTGATCCGAGGTATCGGATAACGATTTTTCACGGTTATTTAGTTTAGCCTCCTGTAATCGACAACCATCCGCAGTCCTCCGTCCTTTTTGTGGACGAAGAAGACCGGGGATGCCATTGGACTTTCGGACGGTCGAATGTAACCCTTCCGTAGTTCAGTGTCTATCCACTCATCCAAGCTATTACGCTCTTGGGGAGACATTTTGTATGGTTTTACTGGGGGAGGAAGCTGCACATCTGGTTCAAGCACTATGGCGTGATTCCAGGGCTTCCGTTCCGGCATCCTCTCTGACGCCTTTTGTGAGAACACCGTTGGCCCATACTCTTGGTATTGTTCGGGCACTAACAATCGCCATTTTTCAATGTCAATCGGTGGTGTGTCTTCCTCACGGTCGTCTGCTTCGTTGAGGTCTTTGTCAAGTACTTCAGCTACCAACTGTGTCAGCAGGTTCATTTCCTCGTCATCAAGGGTTGCCACCCAAGCGATCAAAGGATTTTCGGGGTCCTCCTCTCCTAATATGTCCACGGGAGTGTCCCAAATCGAATTTACTTCGATGATTTCCTTTTCTGGGAGTTCAACTGCTTCCTCCTCAGAAGGGCGGTTACCCTTTTTCCTGGCGTAGGGTTGGTCGTGTGTACAGCGTGCATATTCCATTTCTCCTTTCCTCCAATCAAAGGTAGGATTGTGGAGACGCAACCAGTCATAGCCAAAGATTAGGTCTGGTTCTAGGTGCATGACCGTCAGACCTATTTTTTCCTTGTGTGTGCCATGTTGCATGAATGCTTTTACTGATTGCGTTAAGCGGCCAGCGACGTTTTCTGTTCCGTCTGCGTTTGTAACCGTAATAGGAAACGCTAGTTTGTCGGTGACCAGCTTATGTTTATCGACCAGTCGTTGTGATATGACCGATATGGTTGCACCGCTGTCGATTAAAGCCAGAGCCTGCACTTTTTGCCCATATACCCAGAGTGTTACTTTGACACGGAATGATCGAGCGAAGTCGCGCGCATCGTTGCCAAAATTATGATACATTGACTCGAATACACTCTTTACAGTGGGTACGGGACTAAAATTACATGGGAGCACAAGTGGGCAGGTCATCACATGTGCTCGGTGGGAAAACCCGAGGCAGAGCTTCCGTAGATGCCCAGGGTGTTTGCGGAGTTGGCTATCCGCTTGCGAAGCCAGGGCAGATGTGTCCTGATGGAGTCGCCCGATGGTGTAGGCGCAGTCGAAGTCGAACCAGTCGACTGGGTCTGGACGGGGCTGGTGCTTTCAGCCGATCGCACCGAGCTCCCGCTTTGCTCCTCATCGCTGATGCGCGTAGTGGGGGCCAGAGGAACCACCTCTGGTTGCTTCGGAACGTTGGTCCGGATGGTCCCTACGGTGGCTTGGGGGGACTCATCTTCGTCGTCAGTTACCAGTTCCTGGGTGCTGACAATTCGGACCTTGTATTTCTTTTTCGGGTCCAATTTCTTCTGGCCCGACTGTTGCGTTCTGCTCGACGAGCCTGTTGGCTTCGTCGTTCCGCTTCCACTACTGGCCGGCTTGGCTTCCTTCGGCTTGTTCTTAGGGTTTTCTGGACAGTCGCCCCACTTGTGTTGTCCAGGGTGCTTGCGACAGTCCTTCCCGTAAGAGCCGGTTTCCTTTGCCTTGCCTTTGCCTTTGTCATCAGCCTTGGCAGGCTTCGGCGCAGCTTTTTCGGCGGTCTTGCCAGACCCCGACGACTCCTTCTTCTTTCTTCCTCAAAGATCTTGCCTTTGAGCTTATCCGGGTATTGCCTCTTGTAGAGGTCAATGGCCATATCGAGGTAAACCTCCCAGTCGGTCGGCATTGCGAAGCCGGGCACCGATTCCAAGGTAGCGAGGGTTTCTCGCACCTTTTCTGGGAGGATCCGTTTGATGTGACTGAACAACGTCTTGTTGTCAGTCTCGGCCAGGCGAGCCAGGGTCCTGAGCTTCTGTGCCCAAGAAAAGAAGTCCGATTGGAGCTTCTTTTTCCCTTCGTCTCCGAAGTACCCTTCAATCTCCTTTTCGGCAATTTCCTTGTCCGTCTTCTTGCCGTACACCTTCTCGATCGTTTCCGCAAACGTTTTCCAGGTGTGCCCCGAGGTTTGTCTGGCGGCGATTTTATCAACTACCGGTGACATGTACTGGTAGGCCTCGCCTGTAAGCCGTAGCAGGGCTTGGCGAACCTTGTCTTCCTCGAGGGTCACTTTGGCGTCTGCAAAATACATGCCCATTTTCTGGATCCACTCTTTCGACGAGATGGAATCCTTAGGGCCCGAGAATTTTGGCGGCTGAGTCGGTTTGGTCTGTTGGAAGTTGACCGTTGTGGCTGCTGCTATCGTGGCTGCCAGTGCGTTTTTTAGAGCGGTTAACTCCGCTTCGAGTTGGTCGATTCTATTAATTAGTGCCGTGACCTGGGCACCGCTGGGTCCCGCGGTTGGGACTGCCGGACGCTTTTGCAGTACTGCAATATCATTTTCTATGTGGACGAATCGATTTTCGGAAAGGGTATCCAATTGTTGCCGCAAACTCTCTGCTTCCTCTAGTGCTTCGATTCTGTTTTGAAGCACCTGGTTGTGGCTCCGGATCTGGTTGGTCTTGTTCCAGACCATTTCCAAATCCGTGTCCACCCGGCCTTTGTAGGCCGCGAGGTTGCTGTAGAGATGGTTTTTGGCTTGGTACTGTCACAAGAATTCTCCTAGTTTCCCTATATTTCTTACTATTTTTCCGGCAATTCTACGAATTATCTACGACTTTCTAGACCAATAACTAGCTTATCCGGTTCATAAGTTAACGGTTACATACGTGCCGAATGATGGCCGCGTTATCTCCCGTAACGACGGTCTTATCTTATCACTAGTAGTTACCATCAGTCACATGTCTAGTTCTAGCCAATCGGACATTCCGTCCGGAAGCAGTCAGCGTATAAACGTCAGCGGACCGGGCTTTGGTCACGCCCCGTCTTTGTAATGACAAGAGCGCAAAACGCCATTCGCGCGGCCTACGCCGCCTTTCTATATCCCGGTTTTGATCGGCATATGCATTTATCGTATATTACTAAGTACTTAGGTACCTGGGGACTTGCACATACGAATACGGACATTAGTATTATCTAATAAGACTGTTAGGGGTCTTATTTATCATGTATATATACTGGACTTGCTGAGCGCTATTGCCTCAGTTCTATTCATTGCATTCATACTACGAGTTAACCACTCCGCGTATCCTGCTTAACTCTTACAACTATCCTGCCTAACCAGCAAACCAAGCAACTATTACAAGTAAGTGTTATCTTGTGTTATATGAATAGAACTTGCTTTCGCCCCCGCCCTCTTTGAGGGTCTGGGATTTTTCTTCTTAGGGGTTTTCGTCGCCGTCTGCGCACCCCTGCTCGCCGCCAGGCAGCAGGGTATCCTTAGTGGGCTCTGGGGGATCACCGCCTTCGGGCAAATAGCCGGACCGTAGGCTTAAGCGGAACCGGGGACTGGCTGCCAAGCCTTTCCCCACATGTTGGGAATCGATGGCAACGGTGTAACTTCTTGACCGGGCCGGAGACGACCTTCTCGCCTATCCCCAGGCGCACAGGGGCCACTCTATTTAGAGTTGGGATGGTGGGCACGAGTTGCCCTGCCTAGAACCGCTGCCGATACGGCTTCAGAACGATAGAGTTCTGGCCTTGGCGCCCTCTAAGTCCCTCAGGGCATGGGTTTGGTTCAAACACTGGCAGCCACCTAACTGGAGTGAGGCGTGGGCACATGCGGGGTGTAATACCCCAAATCCTGCATTCCCAGGCGTCAAGGGAAGATGACCTGCTGTATCCCCCACCTGGTAGCGTGAGAGAGACGCCAGCCAGTCGCCGACACTAACTCCGGTCGAGGGCGGAGCGCCCATTGACGCCGGAGGATAAGCGCACGACACATCAAGAAGCGACGATAAGCCCCGACAGAAGACCGCGTGATTTCCACTAGAATAGCTTACTTAGACTTCTTTTTGCGTAGTCATGCCAAAAGCACCACGTTTCACGGTTACCCCGAGAAACGCCGCTACGGGGGAGCGCGAGGAATGGCACATTGCCTCCTCTAAATCGCTCGAAGACCGCATCTCCGCGGTCACAGCCCCAAAGCGAGGAAAGTCCCGAAAGGGCAAAGACGTCTTCTACAGGAAGCCGAACCCCGACCCGGAGGAGATCCGAAGGGTCAACCACGAGGCCGCCCTCGACGACATCAGGCGAAAGAAGCTCAACAAGCTTCTCCGCCAGAAGGAGAAGCTCGAAGCTCGGATCCAGAAACAGAGTCTGGATCAGCTAATCGCCGAGGCAGCCAGGAAGAGGGTTGAGGAAGAGAGAATGGTGAGGAGTCTTCGGGAGCGAATCGAGCCCCCAAAGAAATCGCTGTTGGAAAGGGTGGAGGAGCTTAGGATGCCGGCCGAATGGGTCGAGAAACGGGGTCTTGCGAACCCCAGGGACGTCCATTGCACGGAGAAAAAGTGGGACTGGTTCTTGGATGTTGACAAACAGATGAACGCCGCCCACAAGAATCTTTTCCGCCTATGGAAGGTCCCCGACGCAACCACCACGGCCCCCATCATAGCAAAATTCACCACCCTCATCACCGACTTCGACGATCTCTCCACACACCTGGAGCAAAGGGTCCGTCAGGACTCCATGAAGAACGAAGACCTCCGCCGCCTCGAAAAATATCTCAGGAGGGTGGAGCACGTTTTTGGAGACCTAGACGTGAAACAGCACGTGACGTACTTAAAAACACACCTAGTACATAGCGGTCTCAACTTCAACCTCGGCAAACCCCAGTTGTAGTAGATAGAAAGTCCTGAAAAGGCATTTTTTTTTTTGGTGCATGGCATTGATTGCGAAAAGTCCTGAAAAGGCATTTAAGTCCTGAAAAGGCACTTTTTTCTTGAATTATCGTTTAAGGAAGAAAATAACTCAAGCTGACGAATACTGTCCAGCAATGGTGTCCTACACAATCGTCCAAGGCGCTTTGTACAACACCCACAAGGTGGCTACGGCCTACCGCCCCGCCGTCGGCAAGCACGCGTGGCCCGGAGAGCAAACCTGCTTGATGGACTACCTGCGAGTCGTATTCGGCATCAGAGTTAGGGGGAGTGTTACCTCCTTCAACTCAATTCCGGCGCATGTGCGCCCATTCCTGAACGTAAACCATACGGCGTACATCAAGTACTACGGGGAAGATTCGACCAGGAACCACATCTCGTGGTGGAGGTGGGACAACTATTGCACCGCCATCCCCCTGTCGGACCTCATAGTCCTGTACGGTGACGTCCACTGGTACTCACAGGAAGAAGCGTCGCCACGCACGAGAGCCGCTAGGCTCTTCAACCCGGAAACACCCGCACGCCGAGCAGTCGTCACCCCGGAAGGCAGCGAGACCCCGCGACCGGAGGAAACGATCCCTGCGGAGCCCCTATTCGGGACGCTCCCCGATCTCCTCCCTACATTCGAAAGAAGGACTCTGGAAATCGTCGCGCAGCCAGAAAGGAGCGAGAACGAATTGATGGGAAGGTTACAGCGCACTCTGGAAGTGGCCGCCCCAGACGAAGTTCTGCAGGTGGGAAAAGAAGCTTACAGAGAGGCGCTGTACCAAGCCAAGAACCACCTCTACAGCAACCTCGCGGCTTACAAAAGCCGGGTAGACACGGATTTGGAAATGGTCTGGAATAAGACCAACCAGATTCGGAGTCACAACCAGGTGCTTCAAAATAGAATCGAAGCACTAGAGGAAGCGGAGAGTTTGCGGCAACAATTGGATACCCTTTCCGAAAATCGGTTCGTCCGCATAGAAAAAGACATCGCAGTACTGCAAAAGCGTCCGGCAGTCCCAACCGCGGGACCCAGCGGTGCCCAGGTCACGGCACTAATTAATAGAATTGACCAACTCGAAGCGGAGTTAACCGCTCTAAAAAACGCACCGGCAGCTGCGACAGCAGCAGCCACAACGGTCAACTTCCAACAGACCAAACCGACTCAGCCGCCCAAGTTCTCGGGCCCCAAGGACTCCATCTCGTCGAAAGAATGGATCCAAAAGATGGGCATGTATTTCGCGGACGCCAAGGTGACCCTCGAGGAAGACAAGGTCCGCCAAGCCCTGCTACGGCTTACGGGCGAGGCCTACCAATACATGTCGCCGGTAGTTGATAAAATCGCCGCCGGACAAACCTCGGGGCACACCTGGAAAACGTTTGCGGAAACGATAGAGAAGGTGTACGGCAAGAAGACGGACAAGGAAATTGCCGAAAAAGAGATTGAAGGGTACTTCGGAGACGAAGGGAAAAAGAAGCTCCAATCGGACTTCTTTTCTTGGGCACAGAAGCTCAGGACCCTGGCTCGCCTGGCCGAGACTGACAACAAGACGTTGTTCAGTCACATCAAACGGATCCTTCCGGAAAAGGTGCGAGAAACCCTCGCTACCTTGGAATCGGTGCCTGGCTTCACAATGCCGACCGACTGGGAGGTATACCTCGATATGGCCATTGACCTCTACAAGAGGCAATACCCGGATAAACTCAAAGGCAAGATCTTTGAGGAAGAAAAGAAGAAGGAGTCGTCGGGGTCTGGCAAGACCGCCGACAAAGCTACGTCGAAGCCTGCCAAGGCGGATGACAAAGGCAAAGGCAAGCCAAAGGAAACCGGCTCTTACGGGAAGGACTGTCGCAAGCACCCAGGACAACACAAATGGGGCGACTGTCCTGAGAACCCTAAGAACAAGCCGAAGGAAGCCAAGCCGGCCAGTAGTGGAAGCGGAACGACGAAGCCGACAGGCTCGTCGAGCGGAACGCAACAGTCGGGCCAGAAGAAATTGGACCCGAAGAAAAAATACAAAGTCCGAATCGTCAGCACCCAGGAACTGGTGACTGACGACGAAGATGAGTCCCCCCAAGCCACCGTAGGGACTATCCGGACCAACGTTCCGAAGCAACCAGAGGTGGTTCCTCTGGCCCCCACTACGCGCATCAGCGATGAGGAGCAAAGCGGGAGTTCGGTGCGATCGGCTGAAAGCACCAGCCCCGTCCAGACCCAGTCGACTGGATCGACTTCGACTGCGCCTACACCGTCGGGCGACTCCATCAGGACACACCTGCCCTGGCTTCGCAAGCGGATAGCTGACTCCGCAAACACCCTGGGCATCTACGGAAGCTCTGCCTCGGGTTTTCCCACCGAGCACATGTGATGACCTGCCCACTTGTGCTCCCGTGTAATTTTAGTCCCATACCCGCTGTAAAGAGTGTATTCGAGTCAATGTATCATATTTTTGGCAACGATGCGCGCGACTTCGCTCGATCATTCCGTGTCGAAGTAACACTCTGGGTATATGGGCAAAAAGTGCAGGCTCTGGCTTTAATCGACAGCGGTGCAACCATATCGGTCATATCACAACGATTGGTCGATAAACATAAGCTGGTCACCGACAAACTAGCGTTTCCTATTACGGTTACAAACGCAGACGGAACAGAAAACGTCGCCGGCCGCTTAACGCAATCAGTAAAAGCATTCATGCAACATGGCACACACAAGGAAAAAATAGGTCTGACGGTCATGCACCTAGAACCAGACCTAATCCTTGGCTATGACTGGTTGCGTCTCCACAATCCTACCTTTGATTGGAGGAAAGGAGAAATGGAATATGCACGCTGTACACACGACCAACCCTATGCCAGAAAAAAGGGTAACCGCCCTTCTGAGGAGGAAGCAGTCGAACTCCCAGAAAAGGAAATCATCGAAGTAAATTCGATTTGGGACACTCCCGTGGACATATTAGGAGAGGAGGACCCCGAAAATCCTTTGGTCGCTTGGGTGGCAACCCTTGACGACGAGGAAATGAACCTGCTGACACAGTTGGTAGCCGAAGTACTTGACAAAGACTTCGACGAAGCAGACGACCGTGAGGAAAACACACCACCAATTGACATTGAAAAATGGCGATCGTTAGTGCCCGAACAATACCAAGAGTATGGGCCAACGGTGTTCTCACAAAAGGCGTCAGAGAGGATGCCGGAACGGAAGCCCTGGGATCACGCCATAGTGCTTGAACCAGATGCGCAGCTTCCTCCCCCGGTAAAACCATACAAAATGTCTCCCCAAGAGCGTAACAGCTTGGATGAGTGGATAGACACCGAACTTCGGAAGGGTTACATTCGAGCATCCGAAAGTCCGATGGCATCCCCGGTCTTCTTCGTCCATAAAAAGGACGGAGGACTGCGGATGGTTGTCGATTACAGGAGGCTAAACGAAATAACCGTAAAAAATCGTTATCCGATACCTCGGATCGATGACCTCATCGATCAATTGTCCCACGCGACCATCTTCACCAAAATAGACCTTAGATGGGGATACAACAATGTCCGCATCAAGGAAGGTGATGAATGGAAGACGGCGTTTATTACACACCGTGGACTATACGAGGCAACGGTAATGTATTTCGGTTTCTGCAATGCCCCTGCAACGTTCCAAGCGATGATGAATTCTATCCTCGCACCGTTCATTCGGACCGGCAAGGTGGTTGTCTACTTAGATGACATCTTGATTTTCGGGAATGACATGGAGGAACATCGGCGACTTACCAAAGGGGTTCTCCAAACCCTGAAGGACTCGGACTTGTATGCGAAGCCCGAAAAGTGCTTCTTTGAACAATCTTCCATCGAATACCTAGGAATGATCATTTCCGACGGTAACATCATGATGGATCCGAAGAAGTACGCCGGAGTTCAGGACTGGACTAGACCTACTAAGGTCAAAGAGGTTCAAGCCTTCCTTGGATTTGCCAATTTCTACAGGCGATTCATAGAAGGCTTCTCAAAAATAGCCAAACCACTCACCATGCTGACCAAAAAGTCAGAAGCTTGGCATTGGGACGCCGAGCAGGAAAATGCCTTCCAAACCCTAAAGGAAGCATTTACCAAAGCGCCCGTGCTTCGAATTCCGTCGCACGATCAGCCATTCCGCGTAGAAACAGATGCATCAGACTTCGCTACCGGAGCAGTACTATCTCAGTTAGATCCTACGGATAAAAAATTCCACCCTGTGGCGTACTATAGCAAGTCGCTAAGTGCCCCGGAAAGGAACTACGAGATCTACGACAAGGAAATGTTGGCTGTCATCAGGGCTCTAGAGGAGTGGCGACACTACCTAGAGGGACACCCTGAAAAATTTGAGATATGGTCGGATCATCTGAACCTGACCTATTTCAAAACGGCGCAAAAACTGACGAGACGACAAGCCCGTTGGGCACTGTACCTCTCACGCTTCAACTTCCAAATGAAGCACAAACCTGGCAAAACAATGCTAACTGCGGATCCTCTGTCCAGGCGGCCAGACCATGAGGAGGGGGTGGATCTCGATAATCGCGACCAGGTTTTTCTGAAACCTGAGTGGTTCGAGCAAGAGTACATGGCAATGGCTCTTGATACCTCCCATGCTGCCCCACAATCGGAAGACGAATCGATACTCCGAGAGATTCGCAAAGCGTTGCTAGACGACAAGGTCACAAAAGACTACAAGGAGCTGCTCTCATCCGGCCCTCGTGAATTCAAAAAAGACCTATCAGAATGGAACTACGAAGGAGGGTTACTCCTCCGAAGAGGCAAAGTCTACGTTCCAGCTACACCAGCGGATATCAGACGGCAAGTGGTCGAGTATCATCACGATCACAAGTCAGCTGGGCATTTCGGACGTTACAAAACGTACGAGTTGCTAAGCCGCAACTATTGGTGGCCCGGAATGTTCGTTTACGTCAAAAAATACGTAGACGGATGTGACACATGCCAACGTATGAAGAACCACCCGCAGAAGCCGTACGGCCCCCTGCAACCCTTACCGGTGCCGTCAGGCCCGTGGGAAGTGGTGACAATAGACCTGATTACTCAGCTACCCCCATCGGGAATGCATGACGCGATCATGGTCGTAGTGGATCGGTTGACCAAAAGAGCAAGGTTTTTCCCCATAGAAAACACCTTCTCAACGAAAGACCTAGCTACGATACTCTATCAAAAGGTATACCCCTTACATGGGTTGCCGAAACAGATAGTATCGGACAGAGGGACACAATTCGCCTCAAAACTATTTGGCGAATGGTGCACCCTGCTGGGAATTCAAAGGTCGATGACTACTGCGTACCACCCGCAGGCAGATGGACAAACCGAACGAGTGAATCAAATACTCGAACAGTATCTACGGTGCTACATTAACACATACCAAAAAGATAACTGGTCGGAGTTCCTGCCAACAGCGGAATTTGCATACAATAATGCAGCCAGCGAAACTACCAAGGAATCTCCGTTCCTGGTGGAATTAGGTCGTCATCCAATTGCAGGACCAAGCAGTTTCGAGCCAAGCCGAAACAAAGACTTAGTAGAAATTGCGAACACGCGGTTCTCTGCGCAAGAGAAAGCTAAGGCAGCAATGAAAATTGCAGCCGAAAGATGGTCCTGGTACTATGATCAAAAGAAGCAAGTCGTTCCCTTCAAAGTGGGCGACAAAGTACTCGTGGACGTGCAAAGTTGGCAAGACACAGAAAGAAGTCTAGCCCCTCGCTACATCGGCCCATTCCGAATCACGGAGAAATTGGGACCGGTAACGTTCAAGGTGTACATGGACGCACAATATAGGGCTTACCACCCTGTGTTCCATGCTTCAAAACTGGTCATGTACAAGGAATCAACCATCGAAGGTCAGAAAAGTCATCCCCCAGCGGCCGACAGGCCAATGGAAATGGAAGACCCGGAAGAATGGGAAGTGGAAGCCATTCTCGACCATCGTAACCGACGCGGCCGGTGGGAATACCTTATCCATTGGAAAGGCACCGGACCTGCGGAGGACACATGGGAAATCGAGGAACACCTGGCTAACGCTAAGGAGATTCTGGACGAGTACAAGGCAAAATATTCGGCTCTTAGTACCGATCCAAATCAACCCCTTCGCCGATCAACTAGACTCGGCGGAACACGGCAGACTATAGCCGTCTTCGACCCTGACTCGCCAGATTGGGACTCAGACACGTGTGTCTGGCCCGATGATTGGCCCCAATATCGAGACGATGTCGACCCTACACAACCGAAAGTATACTACAAGCGCGACCCCTTTACAGGGCAATGGGTACATTCCGATGTTGAGTTCAACGAAGACATGGAAATCGAAGTAGGAGTCAATGGCAAACTACCGACCAGGGGAACAACCGATGCGATCGGCTACGATCTATACGCCGCGCAGGATATCCTAATTAATTCATGGAAGTCCGCTTCGGTCCCCACAGATATTCGTATCAAAGTTCCTTATGGGACATACGGTCGGATAGCGCCAAGGTCTGGACTTGCGAAAAAGGGCATTGACGTCCTTGCAGGAGTAATAGACCATGACTACCGCGGAGAAGTCTTTGTCATGTTGATGAACCTCACTGGAGACCCGTACCAAGTAAAGAAAGGCGACAGAATTGCCCAGCTAATCTGCGAAGTAGCAATCACGCCCGAAATACAGGAATCCATGACCAAGGAGAAGTTCGAGAAAGAAATTCGACCTCACCTACATGGAAGTGGGCCCTACAACAAGCAGTTCAACAAGCCAACAAAGCGCGGTACACAAGGTTTTGGATCGACAGGACGATAAAAGTGGAAAAATCGTAAAGTCTAACCCTTCAAGGGGCTCTAGCACCATTTCTACTCTCAACGGGGTCGTTGAAATCTAAAGGGGGGGTAATGTCACAAGAATTCTCCTAGTTTCCCTATATTTCTTACTATTTTTCCGGCAATTCTACAAATTATCTACGACTTTCTAGACCAATAACTAGCTTATCCGGTTCATAAGTTAACGGTTACATACGTGCCGAATGATGGCCGCGTTATCTCCCGTAACGACGGTCTTATCTTATCACTAGTAGTTACCATCAGTCACATGTCTAGTTCTAGCCAATCGGACATTCCGTCCGGAAGCAGTCAGCGTATAAACGTCAGCGGACCGGGCTTTGGTCACGCCCCGTCTTTGTAATGACAAGAGCGCAAAACGCCATTCGCGCGGCCTACGCCGCCTTTCTATATCCCGGTTTTGATCGGCATATGCATTTATCGTATATTACTAAGTACTTAGGTACCTGGGGACTTGCACATACGAATACGGACATTAGTATTATCTAATAAGACTGTTAGGGGTCTTATTTATCATGTATATATACTGGACTTGCTGAGCGCTATTGCCTCAGTTCTATTCATTGCATTCATACTACGAGTTAACCACTCCGCGTATCCTGCTTAACTCTTACAACTATCCTGCCTAACCAGCAAACCAAGCAACTATTACAAGTAAGTGTTATCTTGTGTTAGAGAGGCGCTGTACCAAGCCAAAAACCACCTCTACAGCAACCTCGCGGCTTACAAAGGCCGGGTGGATACGGATGTGGAAATGGTCTGGAACAACACTAACCAAATTCGTAGCCACAACCAGGTGCTTCAAAATAGAATTGAAGCACTAGAGGAAGCAGAGAGTTTACGGCAACAATTGGATACCCTTTCCGAAAATCGGTTCGTCCGCATAGAAAAAGATATCGCAGTACTGCAAAAGCGTCCGGCAGTCCCAACCGCGGGACCCAGCGGTGCCCAGGTCACGGCACTAATTAATAGAATTGACCAACTCGAAGCGGAGTTAACCGCTCTAAAAAACGCACCGGCAGCCGCGCCAGCAGCCGCCACAATGGTCAACTTCCAACAAACCAAACCGACTCAGCCGCCGAAATTTTCGGGCCCTAAGGACTCCATCTCGTCGAAAGAATGGATCCAGAAAATGGGCATGTATTTCGCAGACGCCAAGGTAACCCTCGAGGAGGACAAGGTTCGCCAAGCCCTGCTACGGCTTACAGGCGAGGCCTACCAGTACATGTCGCCGGTAGTTGATAAAATCGCCGCCAGACAAACCTCGGGGCACACCTGGAAAACGTTTGCGGAAACGATCGAGAAGGTGTACGGCAAGAAGACGGACAAGGAGATTGCCGAAAAAGAGATCGAAGGGTACTTCGGAGACGAAGGGAAAAAGAAGCTCCAATCGGACTTCTTCTCTTGGGCACAGAAGCTCAGGACCCTGGCTTGCCTGGCCGAGACTGACAACAAGACGTTGTTCAGTCACATCAAACGGATCCTCCCGGAAAAGGTGCGAGAGACCCTCGCTACCTTGGAATCGGTGCCCGGCTTCACAATGCCGACCGACTGGGAGGTATACCTCGATATGGCCATTGACCTCTATAAGAGGCAATACCCGGACAAGCTCAAAGGCAAGATCTTCGAGGAAGAAAAGAAGAAGGAGTCGTCGGGGTCTGGCAAGACCGCCGAAAAAGCTATGTCAAAGCCTGCCAAGGCTGATGACAAAGGCAAAGGCAAGGCAAAGGAAACCGGCTCTTACGGGAAGGACTGTCGCAAGCACTCTGGACAACACAAATGGGGCGACTGTCCTGAAAACCCTAAGAACAAGCCAAAAGAAGCCAAGCCGGCCAGTAGTGGAAGCGGAACGACGAAGCCGACAGGCTCGTCGAGCGGAACGCAACAGTCGGGCCAGAAGAAACTGGACCCAAAAAAGAAATACAAGGTCCGAATTGTCAGCACCCAGGAACTGGTGACTGATGATGAAGATGAGTCCCCCCAAGCCACCGTAGGGACCATACGGACCAACGTTCCAAACCAACCAGAGGTGGTTCCTCTGGCCCCCACTACGCGCATCAGCGATGAGGAGAAAAGCGGGAGCCCGGTGCGATCGGCAGAAAGCACCAGCCCCGTCCAGACCCAGTCGACTGGTTCGACTTTGACTGCGCCTACACCGTCGGGCAACTCCATCAGGACACATCTGCCCTGGCTTCGCAAGCGGATAGCCGACTCCACAAACACCCTGGGCATCTACGGAAGCTCTGCCTCGGGTTTTCCCACCGAGCACATGTGATGACCTGCCCACTTGTGCTCCCATGTGATTTTAGTCCTGTACCCGCTGTAAAGAGTGTATTCGAGTCAATGTATCATATTTTTGGCAACGATGCGCGCGACTTCGCTCGATCATTTCGTGTCGAAGTAACACTCTGGGTATATGGGCAAAAAGTGCAGGCTCTGGCTTTAATCGACAGCGGTGCAACCATATCGGTCATATCACAACGATTGGTCGATAAACATAAGCTGGTCACCGACAAACTAGCGTTTCCTATTACGGTTACAAACGCAGACGGAACAGAAAACGTCGCCGGCCGCTTAACGCAATCAGTAAAAGCAATTATGCAACATGGCACACACAAGGAAAAAATAGGTCTGACGGTCATGCACCTAGAACCAGACCTAATCCTTGGCTATGACTGGTTGCGTCTCCACAACCCTACCTTTGATTGGAGGAAGGGAGAAATGGAATATGCACGCTGTACACACGACCAACCTTACGCCAGAAAAAAGGGTAACCGCCCTTCTGAGGAGGAAGCAGTTGAACTCCCAGAAAAGGAAATTATCGAAGTAAATTCGATTTGGGACACTCCCGTGGACATATTAGGAGAGGAGGACCCCGAAAATCCTTTGATCGCTTGGGTGGCAACCCTTGACAACGAAGAAATGAACCTGCTGACACAGTTGGTAGCCAAAGTACTTGACAAAGACCTCGACGAAGCAGACGACTGTGAGGAAAATGCACCACCGATTGACATCGAAAAATGGCGATCGTTAGTGCCCGAACAATACCAAGAGTATGGGCCAACGGTGTTCTCACAAAAAGCGTCAGAGAGGATGCCGGAACGGAAGCCCTGGGATCACGCCATAGTGCTTGAACCAGATGCGCAGCTTCCTCCTCCGGTAAAACCATACAAAATGTCTCCCCAAGAGCGTAATAGCTTGGATGAGTGGATAGACACCGAACTACGGAAGGGTTACATTCAACCGTCCGAAAGTCCGATGGCATCCCCGGTCTTCTTCGTCCATAAAAAGGACGGAGGACTGCGGATGGTTGTCAATTACAGGAGGCTAAACGAAATAACCGTGAAAAATCGTTATCCGATACCTCGGATCGATGATCTAATCGATCAATTGTCCCATGCGACCATCTTTACCAAAATAGACCTTAGATGGGGATACAACAATGTCCGCATCAAGGAAGGTGATGAATGGAAGACGGCGTTTATCACACACCGTGGACTATACGAGGCAACGGTAATGTATTTCGGTTTCTGCAATGCCCCCGCAACGTTCCAAGCAATGATGAACTCTATCCTCGCACCGTTCATTCGGACCGGCAAGGTGGTTGTCTACCTAGACGACATCTTGATTTTCGGGAATGATATGGAGGAACATCGGCGACTTACCAAAGGGGTTCTTCAAACCCTGAAGGACTCGGACTTGTATGCGAAGCCCGAAAAGTGCTGTTTCGAACAATCTTCCATCGAATACCTAGGAATGATCATTTCCGATGGAAACATTATGATGGACCCGAAGAAGTACGCCGGAGTTCAGGACTGGCCTAGACCTACCAAGGTCAAAGAGGTTCAAGCGTTCCTTGGATTTGCCAATTTCTACAGGCGATTCATAGAAGGCTTCTGAAAAATAGCCAAACCACTCACCATGCTGACCAAAAAGTCAGAAGCTTGGCATTGGGACGCCGAGCAGGAAAATGCCTTCCAAACCCTAAAGGAAGCATTTACCAAAGCGCCTGTGCTTCGAATTCCGTCGCACGATCAGCCTTTCCGCGTAGAAACAGATGCGTCAGACTTCGCTACCGGAGCAGTACTATCTCAGTTAGATCCTATGGATAAAAAATTCCACCCCGTGGCATACTATAGCAAATCGCTAAGTGCCCCGGAAAGGAACTACGAGATCTACGACAAGGAAATGTTGGCTGTCATCAGGGCTCTAGAGGAGTGGCGACACTACCTAGAGGGACACCCTGAAAAATTCGAGATATGGTCGGATCATCTGAACCTGACTTATTTCAAAACGGCGCAAAAACTGACGAGACGACAAGCCCGTTGGGCACTGTACCTCTCACGCTTCAACTTCCAAATGAAGCACAAACCTGGCAAAACAATGCTAACCGCGGATCCTCTGTCCAGGCGGCCAGACCATGAGGAGGGGGTGGATCTCGATAATCGCGACCAGGTTCTTCTGAAACCTGAGTGGTTCGAGCAAGAGTACATGGCAATGGCTCTTGATACCTCCCATGCTACCCCACAATCGGAAGATGAATCGATACTCCGAGAGATTCGCAAAGCGTTGCTAGACGACAAGGTCACAAAAGACTACAAGGAGCTGCTCTCATCCGGCCCTCGTGAATTCAAAAAAGACCTATCAGAATGGAACTACGAAGGAGGATTACTCCTCCGAAGAGGCAAAGTCTACGTTCCAGCTACACCAGCGGATATCAGACGGCAAGTGGTCGAGTATCATCACGATCACAAGTCAGCTGGGCATTTCGGACGCTACAAAACGTACGAATTGCTAAGCCGCAACTATTGGTGGCCCGGAATGTTCGTTTACGTCAAGAAATACGTAGACGGATGTGACACATGCCAACGTATGAAGAACCACCCGCAGAAGCCGTACGGCCCCCTGCAACCCTTACCGGTGCCGTCAGGCCCGTGGGAAGTGATGACAATAGACCTGATTACTCAGCTACCCCCATCGGGAATGCATGACGCGATCATGGTCGTAGTGGATCGGTTGACCAAAAGAGCAAGGTTTTTCCCAATAGAAAATACCTTCTCAACGAAAGACCTAGCTACGATACTCTATCAAAAGGTGTATCCCTTACATGGGTTGCCAAAACAGATAGTATCGGACAGAGGAACACAATTCGCCTCAAAACTATTTGGCGAATGGTGCACCCTGCTGGGAATTCAAAGGTCGATGACTACTGCGTACCATCCGCAGGCAGACGGACAAACCGAACGAGTGAATCAAATACTCGAACAGTATCTGCGGTGCTACATAAACACGTACCAAAAAGATAACTGGTCGGACTTCCTGCCAACAGCGGAATTTGCGTACAATAATGCAGCCAGCGAAACTACCAAGGAATCTCCGTTCCTGGTAGAATTAGGTCGTCACCCTATCGCAGGACCAAGCAGTTTCGAACCGAGTCGAAACAAAGACTTAGTAGAAATTGTGAACACACGGTTCTCTGCACAAGAGAAAGCTAAGGCGGCAATGAAAATTGCAGCCAAAAGATGGTCCTGGTACTATGACCAAAAGAAGCAAGTCGTCCCCTTCAAAGTAGGCGACAAAGTACTCGTGGACGTGCGAAGTTGGCAGGACACCGAAAGAAGTCTAGCCCCTTGCTACATCGGCCCATTCCGAATCACGGAAAAATTGGGACCGGTAACGTTCAAGGTGTACATGGATGCACAATATAGGGCTTACCACCCTGTGTTCCATGCTTCAAAACTGGTCATGTACAAGGAATCAACCATCGAAGGTCAGAAAAGTCATCCTCCTGCGGCTGACAAGCCAACGGAAATGGAAGACCCGGAAGAATGGGAAGTGGAAGCCATTCTCGACCATCGTAACCGACGCGGCCGGTGGGAATACCTCATCCATTGGAAAGGTACCGGACCCGCGGAGGACACGTGGGAAATCGAGGAACATTTGGCTAACGCTAAGGAGATACTGGACGAGTACAAGGCAAAACATTCAGCCCTTAGTACCGACCCAAATCAACCCCTTCGCCGATCAACTAGACTCGGCGGAACACGGCAGACAATAGCCGTCTTCGACCCTGATTCACCAGATTGGGATTCAGACACATGTGTCTGGCCCGATGACTGGCCCCAATATCGAGACGATGTCGATCCTACACAACCAAAAGTGTACTACAAGCGCGATCCCTTTACGGGGCAATGGGTACATTCCGACGTTGAGTTCAATGAAGACTTGGAAATCGAAGTAGGAGTCAATGGCAAGCTACCGACCAGGGGAACAACCGACACAATCGGCTACGATTTGTATGCCGCGCAGGATATCCTGATCAATTCATGGAAATCCGCTTCGGTTCCCACAGATATTCGCATCAAAGTTCCATATGGAACATACGGTCGGATAGCGCCAAGGTCTGGACTTGCAAAAAAGGGCATTGACGTCCTTGCAGGTGTAATAGACCATGACTACCGCGGAGAAGTCTTTGTCATGTTGATGAACCTCACTGGAGACCCGTACCAAGTAAAGAAAGGCGACCAAATTGCGCAACTAATTTGCAAAGTAGCGATCACGCCCGAAATACAGAAATCCATGACCAAGGAGAAGTTCAAAAAAGAAATTCAACCTCACCTACATGGAAGTGGGCCCTACAATGAGCAGTTCAACAAGCCAACCAAGCGCGGTACACAAGGTTTTGGATCAACAGGACGATAAAAGTGGAAAAATCGTAAAGACTAACCCTTCAATGGGCTCTAGCACAACTTCTACTCTCAACGGGGTCGTTGAAATCTAAGGGGGGGGGGGGTAATGTCACAAGAATTCTCCTAGTTTCCCTATATTTCTTACTATTTTTCCGGCAATTCTACGAATTATCTATGACTTTCTAGACCAATAACTAGCTTATCCGGTTCATAAATCAACGGTTACATACGTGCCGAATGATGGCCGCGTTATCTCCCGTAATGACGGTCTTATCTTATCATTAGTAGTTACCATCAGTCACATGTCTAGCTCTAGCCAATCGGACATTCTGTCCGGAAGCAGTCAGCGTATAAACGTCAGCGGACCGGGCTTTGGTCACGCCCCGTCTTTGTAATGACAAGAGCGCAAAACGCCATTTGTGCGGCCTATGCCGCCTTTCTATATCCCGGTTTTGATCGGCATATGTATTTATTGCGTATTACTCAGTACTTAGGTACCTGGGGACTTGTACATACGAATACGGATATTAATATTACCTAATAGGGCTGTTAGGGGTCTTATTTATCATGTATATATACTAGCCTTGCTGAGCGCTATTGCCTCAGTTCTATTCATTGCATTCATACTACGAGTTAACCACTCCGCGTATCCTGCTTAACTCTTACAACTATCCTGCCTAACCAGCAAACCAAGCAACTATTACAAGTAAGTGTTATCTTGTGTTATCGAGGCGCGACAAGGCCGAGCGCTGAGCGTGGGATAACGTTCCACGTTTGGAAGGTCAGATGCCCGCCGGATGTCATCCATTGTCGGGCGGCGGCATCCACCCCACGCGTGGGAGATACGGAAATATAGTTATTACCATTTGAATCATAGGGCTACATTATTTAGGAAGGGTGAAAGAACGGCGTGATTACATGAAGAATTGTGTCACAGATTTATCTGTTCTCTAATTTTCCCTGTATTTTCTTCGCATTCATTCCAAATTGTTCCTCAACATCTACACTTATCCTGTATCTAAGCTATACTTAAGCTACCGTGCTGCTGTACTGAACCATAACCTTGTAGATCACTCACGTGACCATTCCCACACTAGACTTCTTATCTTATCTCTCAACCACGTTACCTATTCATCACATGATACTATCTCCAGCACCCTTAGCGCTGCCACGTCATAACTGACATCATACTTCCAGACTCTGGGCAGAGTCCGGACCCACATCACGTTTCCAACGTAGACGCCTTACTCACGCATCGTCATACTGATGACATATCCCAATCGGTCTATGACTCAGCCCGGGATCCCCATATCACAAGCTTCGGACACTTCGTTAGCACCGCCATTACCGGCCTGTGCCCTACGCCCTACTGTATTGTTAGTCCTACTTAGAGTACCAGGGGTCCTATATCACATGTGTCTTCTTAGCTCTGTCACAAGAAATTCCGGAATAAAGGGATTCCCTGGTGATTTATTTACCTTTATTCTCCAGATATTCGCTACGTTATACCTAGCCGCCCGGGACTGCACGTGCATGGGAAATAGATAAGTCTTCGTCATATCTTATCTCTTACATAGGTCACGTGGTACGTCACTGGAGTCACGATCGTTACTTAGTCATGTGCAGTGTAGTCACAGTGTGCACAGACCATGCCATTAGGGCAGGTCTTGTAGCTACAGTAGATAGCGTCCACATGTATATATACTAGGTAGCGTTCTGAGGTACTCCTCAGAACTTATCTTCTCGTCGTTGGGGGCGCGTCCCCTGGCAACCTTTTCATATACCGTCTGTCTACTTGTCCTTGCGTGCAGGGTCTTAGACGACAAAGCCTGCTACGTCCTACTTGGGCGTGGGGGCCTCTATTCATTGCATCCAACTATCTCTTATTCCTTTACTTGCTAGTCTGGGGGCGTACCGGTACACTCATGGGTCGGTACCTCAGGCACGGCAGGGCTCCTCAATAGGAGTGCCTCCTTGTTCTCTGCCATTAGGAGGGTAGGGGGCTATAGGCATCAGAGATGAGGCGGATATAGGGGTTCCCCGCTGGGGCGGGTGGCACGGTGGTTACCGTGACAAGCTCGTCTAACAACAAGACCTTACAAGTAAGTCATCCGTTACAGATTGAGCGTGCCGTCGCCGCCGTCGTGCGTGACAGCGGCGGCGAGGCGCTTGTCGGTGGCGCGGGGGCGGCGTGGGACGAGCGCGATGATAAGCGCGCCATTATCTGGCGCGACGAGACGTAGCGCCGATCGTGGGATAACTCTCCGCGTTTGGGAGGTCAGACGCCCGCCGGATGTCATCTGTCGTCGGGCGGCGGCATCCACCCCACGCGTGGGAGATACAGAAATAGAAATATTGTTATTACCATTTGATTCGTAGGGCTACGTTGTCTAGAAAGCGTGAAAGAACGCTGTGATTATGTAAAGAATTGAGCGCACCATCGCCACCGTCGTGCGCGACAGCGGCGGCGGGGTGCTTGTCGGTGGCGTGGGGGCAGCAGGGCACTGGTAGGTGGCGCGGGGAGTGAGGCGCTGGTGGGTGGCACGGGGAGTGGGCGGGCACATGATCTTCACCCCAGAAGGGCAATCAACTGCAGTGCTACTGGCAGTATGCGGGTAGTACGATAATTCAAGCTTATTAGCTTGGTGCACGCACGTGTATGGCAAGCTAATAAGCTTGGTAATACATGAGGTTTAGGTGAGCATAGCTATACAAGGACAGCGCATAAAGCAATGATCGAACAATTGCAGCATTACGAGAAGCGGGCACTACCCCAGCATTGCCAGCCACGCGGCTCGCGCGGAAGGCCGCCGCCGAAGACGCATGGGGCGGCTGGCCCGCATCATCCACGCCCCGGCACAGCATGCCGACAGTGCATTCGAGTGGCTTTAGTTACCGCAACTAGTGATGTGCCAGGCCCGGCTTTGGGCCATAGGCCGGGCCAGGCCAAGCCCTACTTGGGCTGGGCCAGGCTGGGCCCTACACCACGGCTTGAGACAGCCCAGGGCCTGGCTTGTGTCTCAAGCCGGGCCGGGCCAAGCCGTGAGCCCTGGGCCTGAAAGCTCTAATGGATAAAATGTCTAGTACTATGATATGAGGATATATATAGTAGCAGTAGGCCATATTCCAATGAAGTATGTCTATATTTTTAAATTAAGGCAAGAGGATAGTCCCATGGATTGAATTCTTGGTGCTGAAGCCTGTCGCTCACTTTTGGGCGCCTATACGATGCCCCATTTGGAAGGCGCGCCACAGAGCACCGTGCCGGTGAAATGATGACTTCACACTATAATTCACTAATTATTGAAGATCCTGGAGCTTGGCTTTGTCAGAAGATAGTTGGAGAAGGTACGTTATGAGTTTGTGTGGCTACAGTGATGATCATCCTCACAGTGCCAGGCCCCGGGCAAGCCCCAGGCCGGGCCAGGCCAAGCCCTGGGCCGTCAATGGGGGCCCGGCCTTGACACGGAAACCCACTGGTTACGTGCTACCCACAAAGCGGGGAAACCCCCACTCCCTAATCCCTAATCCTATCCTCTAGGAGAACAGGACGGCTCTTGTGGACGAACTGCCGTAGCCCTTCCCTAGTCTTCAGGGGCTGATTGGGACGCACCGAACCGCTGGCGAGTGAGGGGAACAACACCCCTTAGGCACCCAGGCTAGCAGTCATAGAGAGAGAGAGAGAGAGAGAGAGAAAGGGTGTCGACGCTGAGTCAGGCGCACACCAGAGAGGAGATGGTTTCCAGGGGACTTGCCCCAAGGACGAGAAGAATAGTTCTGAGGTGTAAGCCTCAGAACGTCGTAGTATATATACATGAGAGACAGTAACTACTGCCGTCCAAGCCCTGCCCTAATGGCGTGGTCTGTGTGCGCGCTGTGACCGTAACCCATAACTACGTTACGTTGTGACTACTCCCAACGTCACGTGACCTGTAGAGATAAGATATTGAAGTACTTATCTACCTATGCACGTGCGGTTCCACTGAGCGGCTAAAGTAATGAAATAGCGAATATCTGCGGGTAAGCGTGAGCCAAGGGTGAGACAAGTAGAGCCCCCTCGTTACGGGATTTCTTGTGACAGGCCTGAGGTTTTGAAAAGCCAAGGCCGTCCAAAGCCGGGCCAAAGCCGGGGCTTTTGAGCCGGGCCGGGCCTGGCACATCACTAACCGCAACTGGAAAACAATGTTGCACACACACGAGGGTATGCCGGTGATGCACGTGTGATGCGCGAGGCTTTGCAGCTACGCATGTGATGGTAGTTAGGCTTTGCAGCTAGACGGACCGGTGTGGCAACAGCTTAGTCAGCTTGTGGTGCCATGCTGCCATTATTATGCAAGTGGCGCTCGATAGTACGCTGTAGGCCTAAGGTATGACTGGGTGGCATGACTGGTAAGGCCTATTTGGCCGGTAAGGTTCCGTTGTATAACCTCGGCAGGTGTGGCATGACGGGATAAGTCCCGGATAACATAGTAGCGGCTGTAGAAAGGCCAGATAATGTGCTAATTATGTGCGCAAAATTGCTAATATCCCAGATCTGTGACACGAGGGAGGAATCGAGAAGGGAGGATTGAAGTTTGTGATCCAGGCTCTACTTACAATGGAGTATATAGGGCAGTAGTCACGGCTCGCCTCCAGCCACCTCCGCATCTGCTGAAAGGCAATATGAACGGCAGTGTCACAAGGCACACGGGGGGAGTCTGGAGCAAGTTTGAGGTCTCAAACAATTGAGCAAGACCAGTGCAGACATTAGACAACCACTGTGCAGGCATAGAATGACACATGCAAAAGCTCAAGACGTGGCGAGAACTGACATTCAAACATGCATCTAGTTAGAGGCCGAAGTCCCTCTCTGCCGAGCCCAAACGGACCACACAGCTCTTGGGACAACAGACATGTCCTGATGGAACGTGTTGAAAGCAAACGCAATTGGGCACAGCCAGCGACATGTAAGAATGACAAGCAATGGCTCGGCTAAGTCACAGAACACCACGGGGCACATTGTACAGTCTGCTTTTCAGCCCGACGAGCAACATCTGCGCTGCCTCGCCCCAAGTACGAATATCCCACTCACGTACGCACATTTCTTCGATTGAAATTTCCTTGCCATCGCTTTTGTGTGGCATTAGAACAATTTCTATTGAAGTCGCTTAGTCACGTGACTTTGCTCAGCCCCGTGCACCGCCTCGCTCCAGGTACGAACATCTGCCTTACAGCATTGGACTGCCACATCGCGACTTTTTTCCCCCTGCCGTTTGCCACCACCGTTCTTACCTTTGCACTAATACACTACTAGCCCTTATGCACTACTGGCCTTTACACTACTAACCTTTATACTACTAACCTTTAACCGTTAACGCTGACACGTTAACACGCTAATCCTTAACACAATCCGGTCAGCTTGCAAGGCTGTTATCTGCATATATTGATTGAGTGCGTAACGGATTGATGGGGGATGTACCGAGCATTCTATGGATTGTAAGAGGTGTGTAAAGGTTGCAGGGGCTGTATAGTGAATTGGTGATGTCGAAGTCTATCTGTTGTATGTAATGTGCGGATCAAAGTGTCCACTGTGCTTAATCACAGGTCTCTGAGTTCCGAGTGCTAAGGCTGGGGCCCATCCTCATCGTCCTCCTTGTTGGCTGCGACATCCCGGAGTACGATCTGGTCCCTCCACCACCTATAGTGCCGCATGCTGATCATCAGCCATGGCTGTGCGGTGGTTGCTCCCTTAGGAAGCACGCTCTATTGCCTGGTCCGCTTCTTGCTTACCTTTCACATGTGGCTCCTGCATGCATTCGGCAACCACCACAGCTCTTTGAACAGTTGCCACAGACTCACTCGTACCAACTCCAAATCCCGCCTTGATGTGATCCACGTCATCAGCCGCTGATAGTCGTGAAGGTACGTCGCCCTCAGCCAATGATTCAAATTAAGCAAGACCGGGTCTCCCTTTGGTGGGAGGAATCAGTCGAACAGGGTGGTCTTGAAGGTGTCCGACACCCTCCACACAGCCCCATGAAGTGGCAGCTCGAACGACCGAAAGACATCAATGTCCACCGCGTTCCGCTTCTTCGCCATCAACGTCACATACAACGGTGTCTCTCTCCAGTGTCCGTTCGGAGTAAGCGCAATGATGTTATAGAGCATCTGCTGCCAGATCATCGTCACCTGATGATCCATGCTCCCCTGGTCTTGTTCCTCCTTCTTTGAGTCCACGCTCCCACCCTCCAGCTCTCCCTCCTCCAGTGTCATTGGTGGCACCACCGGCTGCATCGGAATGTCCTGCTGGTCCAGACCAAAGTCAAAGTCCTCCAGCACCTCTTTCCTGACATGCTCTACCAAAAGGGTCTTCCCCCAACTGGTTGTCCGCGTCGGATGTCATGCAGGAGGCCTGATAAACCCGTAGTAGAAGCCAAACACTGTGATAAGCTGGTTCATGTTCGGCACGTTGTACAGGTATGCCAAGACCTCCTCGTCAACTATCCGGATGGTGCTGAGCTGATAGGTGTGATGGTCTTGCTGGTCCCCCTCTGGGCGGCAATCCATCTGATCCCCACAATCCTCTATAATTCCACCCATGAAATACAACCCTTGGCTGTCACCAACGGGTGCAAACTCGTTCAGATCTTCATCCAAACTCACGTACAAGTCGTCGTTGAAGCTCCCATTGTCCCTGTTCATGTGCAGATACCGCCAATACATCGCCTATCTCATCACCTTCACTTCGTGCCACTTCTCTCCTGAACGGTAAATCAGTGCATTGAGCATGTAAACCATAACCGCCCCCAGTGCCAGCGACGGCCACCACAGCCGCCACTCGCTGGGCATGAATTTTATGTTGTGCAGCACGTAGTTGATCCCCACAAGCCGCATCATCTTCAGGTCCCTGATAAAAAGATTGTCAAAGATGATTGTAGCAGAAGGTTATAAGCAGATTGTTGTCAGATCACATAAGAAGGCGGCAGATCGTTGCACTTACCAATACAGGTTCGGCAGGACGCTCAAGATGCTCCTCTGCACAAAGCAGTCCGTTACCATGCTAAATATGGCCAGCGCCTCACTCAGCGGGACATGCACTTAAAACCGTGCAGTGCCGGTCTGGTCCCAAGAGCAGTCGTACACTTGGCTGAGCAATTGAATATTGTCCAGCAGCCCGTCGATCTTCTCTGGGAAAAGGTCTGGTGCCTTGTGGTGTCAAAACGCACCTCGGTGCTGCTGGTACGTCGTCATCTTCTCTGTCATGTACGTGCTCATGTACACCACTTGATCGTCCTTCCCCACACTGTGCAGCTCGCAATGAAATCTTGCAAAGTCCACCAGCTGACAGATCTTGTCAAGGTGGAAGTAATTCCGTGATCGAAGCAATCTCTGCAACTTTCGCTGCAGAACAGAAGGCATCACCAGCTGGAGCAACTTTTTGTGCGCTTGGGACAGTCACTGCAGTACCCGGCCCTCCTTGCTCATCTTGATCGCAATGTCAATCCAACACTTTGTGGTGTCCATCTGCTCTGTGTCTAAGTGCTCCAGCGTATCAGAAAGCTGAAGCTATCGCTGATCCATGTCGTCAATACGATGTCTTGTCGTGTTCTTCATCTCATGAATCTCATGCACGAAGAAAGTATTCTTGAATTGCCGAATACCATCCATCGATCACAATAGCTTCTCTTTGAATTGTTTCAACGTCTCCCAGAGAGGTTCGTGGATGGATGGATGAATGATGCCCTCCACATCGTGGGATCAGATCAGCGCCGTGCTGTAATCTGGCGGCCAATGCGTAGCCTCCTCTGGCGTTGTGTCCACCACAGCAGGCCTGAAGCACATCTTATCAAAGTATGCAATGTCCTTTTGCGAGATCAATGGTAGTTGATGCGGGCTGTACAGAGCTGAGAAGAGAATCCTGATCTATTAACGGGATTTCAAGTTGCAGAACATCGTGTAAGCAACCTTGTACAGTAGAACCTGCTTGTTCAGATGCTGGACAATGATCAGCGATCAATAGAATGGTGGTGGGGCCGTACGGATACAATGACATATCCTGACTCAAATAGGCACCGTCAGATGCACCATTTCTGTCAGGGTGTGCCTAAACATAGGAATAGGGTATATGGCAGGCACAGAGTTGAAGGGGAGATCTCATGATATCATAATGAGTAAGTCGTAGTCCCTGAACACTTGGGGATGTTGACATTGATGGACACCATGCATTTTAAGCTGTGGATTGACGACGATGTGGGATTGGTCACCCTGATGGTCGATGGGACCGGCCATAACAAAGTCCACAAAGGCTTTAATGTTGAGCTCATTGCCCTTGAGGAGTTCCTTTGTCCTTGCGACGAAGATTACGATTACCAGCACCATGGTAGCATTTGGCAGGACGTCATGGAGAAAGGGTGGCATTGTATACGGAGGGATTATATATGGAGGTTGTGTATGGGTTTGTCCTTGGTCGGGATGGAAGCAGGAAAGTCTGTGTACATTTTATACAGCTGTCGCCTGTTATACTTGTTTGGCTGAACTGTCAACTTGCGTTTTATGCAACGGTTTGCTTTGAATTTTACTATGAGATTGCCTAGTTCTCATGGTTGCCCTTTGCCTCTGTCTGGCTCGCTTGTCTCTGCTTGCCTTTTGTAGCCTGTCATGCGCAAGTGTTAGGCCTGCCAAGGATGACAATACAATGTTTGTTAGTTGATGTTGCTTGTTTTTGATTGCTGGCTGAGTGGAGGGAGGTAAGTGGTATTTTATGGGGATTACTGTATATAGTTGGTGGTATGGGGTGGTAGGGGGAAAATGGGATGGGGTTGTAGGGGAAGAGATGTTGTTTGATAAGGACAGGGTTGTTGTTGTTGGAGATTGGAAGATGGGGGGATAATTAGAGGGGATGATAGGTTATATGAGGATTGGATAAAAGGGATATGGGTGGGATGGAAGGATATGAAAGGAGTGGGATTTAAGAGAAGTTATATGGAGGGAATTGAAAGTTGAGAGAATTTATGGGGAATTAGATGGGAATTAATTGTTGAAAGGGAGTGGGATTGAATGGGGTTAATTTGAATGTGCTGTGAGTGTGAGGAGTGAAATGTTTTGAACGATGAACGGCGCGTAAAGTTTAAGGTTTAAGGCTTAGGTTTAATTTTAATTTTAATTTTAATTTTAATTTTAATTTATTTTGTAATTAGGGGTTATGAGACGCCATAGGGTGTCTAACCCTGCAGTCTCACCACTAGGGTGCCATCCCTAGCTAGGGCATGACCCCTACAGTACTACTGCCTTGTTCACTACTGTATCTATTTATCCTGCAGTAGTAGCACAATTGTGCGCCCAGCTATTCTGCAATTGGACGTGCCATGTATTCAACCAGTGGTGCCTACATGGCAGCTCACACACTGTGTCCGACCATGTCGGACGTGGATGTCCACTGCTGGGTGGGGTCACATGCGGCTATGGGTAGATAGACGCTCACCCAGTGGTGGACATCCACATCCGACATGGCCGGACGGACAAGGGTGTCAAAGTTGATGTCATAAAATATTGAGTCATTCTGCTTCAGCAAGCCAGATATCATGCTTGGATCCTCTCACAGTGAATCTGAAGGGAACACAGGACCAGTATGAGAGGGAGGAGGAGGAGTGGAGGCTGCACAGATGGAGATGGGATGAGGACTCAATGAACATTGATGATGATGAGAGCCCTGTTGCCAAAGACTTTACTGATGAGAGTGGGGATGCCGAGGTGGATTTGGATTTAGTGAAGGTGCTGAAGGTATTCAAACCGTGAAGCCAACTCTGACAGGCCAAAAAATCCGACAATGTCGGATGCTCATGTCCACCACTGGGTGGGCGTCTATTATTCAAACCACGAAGCCAACTCTGACAGGCCAAAACATCCAGCAATGTTGGATGCTCATGTCCACCATAGGTGGGCGTCTATTTATCGCAATCATTTACAGGCCAATAGATCACCCAAAAATGACAAATATGCGAAATTATACAGCAAAAATACATGAATAAAACAGAAAATTAAAGCTGCAGAGCCAGATGCAGTAGGCTCAAAGCCCCAGTCATGTTGGATTCATTGTGCATCCAATATAGGACACCCATTCATTGCAGAAAATAGAGGCAATTTATTTTGATCTTAACCTTCTGCTAGATTCATTTCGTTCTGCTTCATAATTTTGTGTTTCTATGGATCTGTTGGCATAGCAAGTGCACTGTTGGCTGTGTTAAATAGGTCTCTTGAGTGCATAGTGTACTCAACCTGGTCTGATCCATTTGTCTGTTGTGTCCAGTATGACACAGACATACCATCTGTGGGACTGGCCCATAGCCACGGTAGTCTTAATAGCCCTACGCCGTATTCCAAGGTCCATGGCACCTGTGGAGAGGCGGGGGTGACAAGCGAGTCTTGATGGCAGTACGCCGGGTGACAAAGCTGACGTCCCTAGACAAGCAAGCCAAGGACTAGGAGAGGAATGGCAGCCCACAAGATAGCATGAAAGAGGGTGTCATTACCCTACGTCGAGAATGCTAAACATGAGGATGCAAGTCCTCATGCTAGCGCATATATACATGGGGGTGCACCAGTACCTACGAGCCTGTCCTAAGGCACGAGGGTCTGTGCGTGTAATGCAGAGAGAAGATAACATAATGACAAGGCACCAGTAATGGCGCAGAGTCATGTGGCATAGGGGTAGAGACGCCAGTAATGGCACTCTGGCATAACATGATGGAAGACGCCTGTAGGGGCGCTTCCACATAGAGGGTGGTGTCGGTAATGGCGCCCATGCATAAGGTGAGTGACGCTACTGAGGATAGCTACTTACAAGGCGTAGAATGGCGTAATAAATCCTATAAAAAGTAGCGGCGACATCCCAGAATAATCTGTGACACAGTACTGTAATTTCAATCTGCTACAATTTTTGCATTTCTGTGCTACACAGTTTTGTATTTTGTCAGTCTATTGCCATGTGAAAGATGCCATTTACTGCAGGAATAGGTGCCCAAGAGCATGTGCACAGAATATGCAGCCATGTGGAATCCCTTTGTTGTGCTGCGTCTGGCTCTGTAATTTTGACCTTTTATTCTATGCATGTTTTACTGCTGCATGATGCATTGGCATGAAAGGTAGACCATTTGCAGTGATAAATACTCACCCTACAGTAGGTGCACATTGCATCCAACCATGTTGAATGTATTTGGAGGTTCTATGACACTCTACAATTTCAATCTGCAGCCATACATGTATTTCTTTCGGTACACAATTTCATGTTTTTGTCAGTCTATTGCCGTGTGGATTAGACCTTCCATAGCAATAAATAGGCACCATAGAGTGGTTCACGGGGCACTCAATGATGTTGAATAGATATTCTATATTGGTTTACAATTTCAATCTGCACTCATATTTGCATTTTTCTGCTGCATAATTTCACATTTCTGTAGGTCTATTGCCATATGAATTGAACCATCTACAGCAGCAAATAGACACAGTAGAGTGGGTGCACAGAAAATGTAACATGGTCAGATGCTATGGGTATATATTGAAGCCGATTGGATCTACCATAGTTTTTCTAGAGTGTACTGCAGGCATTTGAGGGTCAGAGAGGCTACAGAATGGGGAGGTGATGAGTATCAGCACCATCATGTGACTTGATTGACATACCTTTTGGGCTGTGGCTGAGCTTCCAAGATAGGTAGTCCAAACTTCCAGAGGCTGTTCTGGGAGATCTGGTTGGCAGATTTTGATAATGACACAGAACTAACTTGATATGCCTAAGGGTCTTGCTAGAAGCTGATAGGCTGGTAATAGGCAAGAAGGCGACTCAATGATAGGGTCAATGGTTTGTTAGGCCAAAGACTAAAGAGCTAAGCAAGTAGTTGAGGTACTGAGTTGGGCCTTGCTAGGGCTTAAGTATAGCAGTGAAAACCTAAGTAGACCTTTGCAGGTACTACAAAGGGGGTTATAGACAGTGGACGTCGAAATTAACTAGTCTGAGTCCTAAGCGACTCAGAGTACGGTATATATACATGTAAGGGCTAGGACCCTTGGTACTACGGCAGGACTAATGATACTGGCATAGATACATGTGATAGATAATAGCGACCAATAGGGTCGCTTGGCATAGAGCCGGGGATATGCATGTGATTAACGACCAGTAATGGTCGCTGCATGATTGGTTGGTCTTAGACATGTGATGAGTGACTCATACACCGACCGGGGTATGTCTTGTGTGATGACTATGTGCTTGGTAAGGCACTGGACTAGATCATGTGATCTAAGTAGGCAAAAGGGTCCGTCCTTTAGTCATGAGTACATGACCAGCTTACTAAGCGGTCTGGGCTACTCTATCAAGAGATATACCCGAAATACTGTTTGGGAACATGTGACTTATGAATGCGCATGTTAGATAAGATGTTACTACGTGATAAGATGAGATGTAACTACAGAGATAAGATACTATCCTAGATAAGATAAGGTCACATGCTAGATGAGGCCGTAGGGCGTCAACTAGCGTAAAGCATTGATATTGAGCTAACAAATGGGATAAATTGCTAGAAATAGCAAGGAAATTGTAGGAAACAGATATAATCTGTGACAGATAATTGGAGTGTTGTGACAGTTATTGTCAGGATTTTACATTCAAAAGACTTGTGTCTGGGATTATCTTTTACATTTTATGCTTCAACCATCACATACCACACAGGCACTTATGTGTCACATGATGGTTTTCTTACAGGGCTACAATATTGCATATCAACTTGTGGCTGTGGGAATAGCTTAGATAAGCATTATCATGGTACCAGATTGTATAACTATAGTTACAAGCCACCAGAACGCGCCTAGCTTAGAAGTACAGTCTAGATCACAACAAATTTGAAGGTACATGAGATACACAGCGACACAGAGCTACATCTGTGTCTGTTGCCTATCTTCAGAGCCTATAAGGTAACACCAGAATGGCTGTCTTGGTTGCTAAGGTTGCATCACAGACTAGCAAGGGTATAACGTAGAGAATGTGTTGTAGATGAGCAGACATGGTAATGAGATGCAAGACTGGGGGCACATGCACCCCAAGTCGAGTATATTCAGACTGAGGTTGTAAGACCTCAGCATATGGTATATATACATCGGGGATCACTACACTAAGTAATTGGACCAGCCCTAAAGGCATGGTCTGTGCACGATGTATGATACCCTGTATGTAAGCAGTCACATCTAGATGACCAGGCTGAGGTATATCTAACTCTGCTACTTACAATGTAATCTACTGTAGGTTCAAGCTGGGGTAGAGCGGCTGACCCATGTCACAGGATCTGTGACACATGGTCACTTGATTATTGTTACGGATCAAATATCTGTTTAGCTGAAATAACCAAGTGGAGTTACTCAGCATATTGAGTAGTGCACTACTCATTGGACTCCACAGAGTCAGAGTGTGGATATAGAAGCTGGGCACTTGATTGCTCAAGCCTTTGAGAATGAGTATAAGATGCTTGTTATTCAACAAGGTTGAGCTGAGGAACTTGATCAGTATGTACATCAAGTTTTATACTGTGATTCGATAATCGGGGTCATAGTGTCCTTGGTACTGCTACTATTAAGTCCATCGAGCTAGCATTCTAAGTAACAAATGAGAAGTGCTGCAGTTGAGCATGACAAGGAATGAAACAGAGAAGACATATGATTAGACATAGGATATCAGCTAGAAGGCAACGAGACAGTAAGTAGACTATGGGCATAGGATTGTTATACATGAAACAGGGGCCTATGGTTGAGTGGAGGTCCGTAGAATAGAGCACACAGTGGAGCGGTTGAAGGCCAAGTCCTGATACACAGTGAGGTGTCAAAGGAATAAACTGAGTGTACCTGCAAAGACCATAACAATTATCAGACACATCTCAAACACACTACCAAGCTGGTTTATATCAGTGGTCTGGGTACATTTTCATGGCCTGCTAACTAACATCTTTTGTCATACTGGACAAACAAGGACCTACAGTCCCATACACAACCATGATTTGGATCATTCATTATAGGGCGTCCAAACAAATGTGTGCTTGTCATTACTTGCTTATGCACAGACCATCTAGCTTCAGGGCAGACGATTACTGATCGCTGCACCTTATGTATATAAGCTTGACTTCTAAGGTGTACTTTCCTTAGAACCGTTTTGTCACACTAATCCAATGTCTTAGTTGTGTCACAGAATTCTCTGTGAGGGGTTCTCAACATCCCTTTCTGTATTGTGGAAGTGCCCCTAGGCATGGGGCTAAGTCTTAGCGTACAGTTTCCTCTCGTCCGCTCCTTGTTATCTTATCAGACCACCCGACCCAGTAGATTAGCACTGTAGGGTAGCACGCGTCTCAGGTACTTACATCACGGTCACACTATGTACATGTTACATTACGGTAGTTACTCATCATGTGCTCCCTTAGTTACTGCACACAGGCTATGACTTTAGGGCCAGCCATTAGGTAGTTACCTCATGTATATAAGTATGTCGACTTGTTGCCTTATGCCTCAAGTCTAAGATTCTCGGCATTAGGGCTTGGCCCTCTTACTCCTTACCTCTCTGTGTGCTGGTGTGGTCCTTACTGGCTCTTTGACTGCTAGTCCGAGGGTCACCACCTTGTTATGTCACCTTAGGCCTGGGGAGGCCTATGCAACCTCTGTCACATAGGTTCTAGGATCACTGCTGACGGCGCGGTCGCACCTCGTCTGACGGTTAGGGTCCCCAGTAGGACCGGTCCCACAGATGTGAGTAGTATGTGTCAAGTTGACGTCTCAAGCTGCCAGTACATAGTATAACACCAAGGGGTAAGCCTCAAATCAGACCATAAGTCATCCAGCAGGAGGTTAGAAGAAAAGTAGGGGAAACGCCCCCATAGAGAATATGGATGCCCTAGCGGCAATTGTTAAGTCTAGCGCTGTAGGATGCTAGATGTTCGGTTATATACATGATGTATACTATTCATGAGTAGACCTGTCCTAATGGCTTGGTCTGTGTGTAGTGCTAATATGGTGTGACTATGGTGTGATATGGCATGTACCTGGTAATGACATTCGTGAAGGTTTCTAGGCCTTCTTGTCATGATGGAAAGTAAGCGGGCTATAAGGCCACATTGTGACAGTGGAGTGCTACGCTAATAATAACACTTGATATATGGAACTGCTAGGCTTCTAGCTGGAAGGGTTGTCCTAATGGCTTCTAATGATGTTGATGATCATGTTTCAGGTATTTGATATGTAACGTATCAGAATGTCTTCTGATGAGCTTTTCTATGGTGTCATGACCTAGTAATAGTGTTGTCATGATGATGTCATGGTCTGGTCCAGTAATGGAACCTGATGTCATAACTTGTACAGATAAGATAAGAGATAAGGTCACCTGGTATGGTGCCTATGATTGGACTTAGTGGCACATATCTAATCTGATGTAGTTGAGTAGGTCACATGACCTGGAAGGTCATGTGACTTGGTAATTTCTAGTGCATCGGAAAGCCCTTGGTCATGTGATTCTAACAATGTAGATGAGAAGACCTGTACTAGTAAAGGGGCTGCACGACTTCCATTATGAGAATAGAGAATGTGGGAAATGCCTTGTAAAACTGTGACACATTCACTTTGTTTACTACTCTTGCAATTCCTGCTTGACGGGTCACTTATCTTATTGACTGCAACCAACCCTTACAACTGCATTAGCAAGTCCAAGCCTAGACTTGCATCAAAGATATAGATATATGGATTCTATTAGCCTTTCAGTATTTTATTCTGACGTTATCTTTACGTGAAACAATTTATTTGTCAGACACAATGAGAATAGACCAATGCAATGACAGTTTATTTTATATTCTCACATATGACACAGATTGTGGTCACCCTAAACTGATGGATCTACATCATACAAAACACTTTCTTCATACCTCAGGAATCGTAACCTATATGCAGTCAGATAAGTGACAGTAGATTGTTAGGCCTTATTGTCACAATCCTGTCTCTGTGACATCTCAAGCTGCCAGCACAAGATAGAGTTTTAAGAAGAAGAAAAGAGTTCCCAGGCAAGCACACGATGCTCAGCAAGAGTAGAAAAGAGTAGGGAAATGCTCCAAGTTCACATTGTTGAGTCTAGGAAAGTAAGTCCCTATGGTGCCAACGGCCTAGTCACTGCCTCTTTTGTACAAGTCTTACTGCTCGCTCAGATTGGTGCCTAGAGACAATCGGTCTAGCCAAAATGCTTAGATTGAACATAGGAACAAAATGGCTAGGCGGATTTCTCTGAAAATCAAAATCGAGAAATTTATATGTCCAAATTTGGCCAGTTGTGGGAAAGCAGTACTATATAAGGAAAGTATTGACATCTCTACCTATCTGACTAATTTAAATATAGTATATCAGTCAAGCTGACGTGCGAGGGTCTCTGGAACACGGTGGTGAGACTTGTATCGACGAGAACTGAATGCCTGCACCTGTAATTGAGCATCTTTTGTGCCCAATCCTGAGTGATAAGCATCCATCCACCTAACAACCCGGTGCTCCCATTTCCAGATTGTCTCGACACTTACCGATGCCAGTGCATCTGGCATATTGGCTTGTAATATTGGAAACGTATAATCACAGTGGTTGCGGAGATACTTCTTGACAGCACCCCAGAAGTATTCAATGAAATTCAGCTCACAGTGATATTTTGGTAAAAATATGCACATGTGGCCTGCATTCTCAATGACTTCCTGGACAAGAGTTTTCTGTTCCTTGAAGTCTGGCTGATTTTCGAGTATGTGCTTGGCACAGCAACTGATCACATCTGGGTCACATTTCCTGTGACACTGCATTCGCAGTCCATCAACCCGGAGGCTTCGCTTGATGAGAATTTGTCGAATCCCTTTGGGAAGATTGGGATGATCAGGATGATTGTATGGAAAATTCATTTGTTGGATAATTTTCTGATCATTCTTCATGAACCAGCCATCACGCATTTGTGCCTGCTTTCCACCAGGGCACAGATTCATGCGTGACACAAGAAGTGCATCCTCAGCGAAGGCAGAATGTCCTTGTGAGTGGTCAACAGCAATTAAGGCTTGGAATCCGGGGCCATGCAATTTTTCAAATGTCGGAATGATCTTTGTTTTCAGCTATGATCAATTATTTTGTGAGTCAAGTCTGCTACAGATTTGTCATGGCATACCTGGTTCACAAACATCTCACCGTTCCAGAAGCCATCATGATTTTTACCATATTCAAGGCCTTGTCCCGCATCCTTCAACCAACCGAATGTGGAACAGATTACGTCGCTGCAGTGAATGCCCCTGCCGGGACCCTTTTTTTGTAGTGGCTGCTCACCTTTGAAAACCCAGCTTTTTTTGACACCATCATGTGCTTGGGCAGTCATTTTGTCATGCACCACAAACACTAGATGGCACTCAACATAATTTTCTGTTTGCTTGTTGACCTCTTCCGAGACATTTCCAACGACATACTCGATCACTCATGTTTTGATGCTGTGCCATTGCTGGCAGGAAGACTTCTTGACGATACCTGACAACATCTGGCCACTCATGACCATCATAATAGAGGCTCTTCTTGTGCTCGATGTACTGGAAGCCTTCTCGATGAAGCCAATCGTGCGCAGTGCTCAGGGAGATTTCTTGGCCAACCTTCAAGTGAATCCATGGGAAGAGTTCAAGCTCCATATACTTCTTTAACCCTGCTGGCATCTCCTTACGAATGATCTCTTTCAGATACTGCTGAGCAGCTGCTGGTACCATGCTGTTTTTGGTGAATTTGGTGAGTTTTTCGGGATTCATGGCCCATTTGTTTGACTGCACGTATGAGCGTAGCTCCACTTGCACCACAGGGTCCTGTAGCAATGTATAGGACTTGATATGCCGGCCCTTCAAGGATACGGGAAGTTCTCGCGCATTCAACCATCTTCGAGCCCACTTCTGCACCATCCTTACACCCCATTTTGCAGAAAAGCCATGGCTTTTCGCTGCACATTCCCCTGCCACAGTCATGGAGTGCTTGTATTTGACAATCAAGTGCAGATAGCTCTCAATACAGTGCCTGCAGCAGGCCTGCAGACTGTTATCGCCTGAAATAAAGGTATGTCGCTTTGATTTAATGAATTTCTGGATTGCATCAAGTCCATTCTCGAAGGTCCGCATACGGTTCTCCTTGATGTGAGAGCGGGTAATGCGTGCTGGCACTTCAAGCTTGCAGTGCTTTGGAGGGGGGGTTGTCTGGTTGGAGCGGACAGTGCGCTGCTGCTGTGAGGGGCTGGAATCCACAGTAAGTTCAGCCTCGTCCATTTTGCTCTCTTCCTCCTCCTCATGCATGAGTAACTGTAGCATCGCACTTTGATGCTCCTGGCTATTGTGGATGTTCTCTTCACTTCCTTCTCCACCTTCAGCACCCACATCTCCGGTTTCGTACTCATCCTCTGATGATGAGATATCAGAGAGATATCCACAGAAAATCTTATCTCCACTCAGTGCTGGCTGGCGAACACTTGGAATGGTATGTAAACCACCCTGTTGCTCATTTGACTGCTGCTCTGACAGCTCAGGACCCTTCTGTGTCGAGAAAAACGAGTGCATGAATTGCGCACCAGAGCTGTGCCCGAAACTCGTCAACACATACATTTTGCCCATGAATTGTGATAAGTACCTCTTACGGTGAGCCTGTTCATCCCGAAGCTTCTTATCGTGCCTCCGTTTCGTTCTGTCTGACATGCCATTGTAACCCAGAGCCCGGTTGCTCTCTGCTTGCTTCCAGACGCTCTGAGACATTGGTCTCATTAGGATACCGAAGGCATCCCTGTTGCGTTCTTTCCTCTGCTGTGCCATCTCCAGACTCTGACGCAGCTCATCACCCTTCAACTCAGACAAATCGTTGTTGTTGTTGTCATCATCTCCGTCATCATCTCCGTCATCATCTCCGTTGTTGCCCTCGTCATCATTCAAGTCCTCTCCATCTTCATTCTTGTCCGAGGAGATCATGTAACTCACATCCCCCATCCATGACGTGCACTTGTCATCCTCATCTGAGCTTATGCAGAGAACATCTCGCACAGCTGATACTTGGGCTTGTGATGTGCACGACTGCTTCCTGGCGCTGGCGTGTGTGCTCAACTGCTTCCCAGTACGTGCACGAGCAGCGGCAGCTTTGCGTGCTTTCTGTATCTTACTAGAGCGCGGCATGTAGTGAAATAGTACATACACAACAGGCCTGCGCCGTTGCCGTATCTACACCACAACAAGTGTTCAAATGTTCTCTCCGTGCCGTACTATACCCAAAATGTTTAATCTCAGGGTGCCGCCAGGTACCAGCACTTATGTAAACCCTGCATTAGGGTTAACGTGAAGTTGCCCACAGGATTTGGCTACTGTACAAAAGAGGCGGTGACTAGGCCGTTGGCACCATAGATGCCTAGACATATAAGACCTTATACTACTACTAATGTCTACCCTAATGCAGCTAGTCTGTGCACATGTTGTGGTATCATAGTGATGCCATAAGGCGTCATAATATGGTGCTATCTAGGAATAGTGCAGTATGTCATAGAGATGACACTGGCTCTGTAAATATGCCTTGTATGCCATAAATGTGGAGGAAGCAGGCCGCTATGTCATACCTGTCAGATAAGCAGGCCACACTAAGTATAGACCTATAATAATAGGCATGATGTCATAGACTGGGCCAGTATGGGCGCTGATGTTGTAAACGATGGAATGTGGGGCCTTGTAAACTAATAATAGTTCTGACCTCATAGTGTCACAGATTATTGTCACGGATTTGGGACATAGCACATTTTTCGCGCAATTATAGCACCAATTCTGGCCTTATACAAGCCTCTACAAAGTTATCCGGGACTTATCCCACCATGCCGAACCTGCCGAGGTATTATAACGGAACCTTACGGCCGAATAGGCCTTAACCTACACGTGACCCATAGCACCGGCCCAACGCTACACCACATGACTGATTACGTCATCACTAAGGCAACGTGCTTCGCTGTGCCTCATCCTGTGATCCACGTCATACGTCTAGGTCATAGCACCGCCACCGCTACGTCACAACCCCGTCATAGAGTCTAGAGTCCACAAGTCGACCAGCCTCTCCCTGTCAGCGAGCACCACTCGCATAATAATGGCAACATGGCACAACAGCTGACTAAGCTCTGTGCCCATCGGTCTACTACGCTGAGAAGCCTAACGACCACCACATGCATCACCGGCACTTCCTAAGCTCCGTGCTTCCCTCAATAGCACACGCTTCTATCACCGGCCTTATGCAACCCCCGGACTTCCCGTCACCGGCACAGTCCTACCTCCGGGCTTCTAGACCCGGCAATGTGCAACCTCCGTGCTTCTCACGCCGGCGTTGCCATACCTCCGAGCCAGCCGCAAGGCCTCGCTCCCACGCCACCACCGGCCTGATCATATCACCGGCTTCTGGCATACCACTCGGCCTTCTCGGCCTGAGTCACCAAGGGCCTGGCAAATAGCCATAGTCCCTCAAGGCACCGGTACAACCGGCCTTCCATATACCCGGGCTGCGCCCGCGTTCCACATGTCCACCGCAAGGTGACACCACCACTCTCTCATTTACCATTGGTCTGGCCATTACCGGCCTCCCACGGTCTCTTAGAGTAGAGTATACGTCAGCATACGCCGATAGGGCGCACTGACCATTCCTTTAGGGCAGACACACTAGTTAGTAGCACGTGTTCTCACCCTGTACATATTTAAAGACCAAGGCTTGACGCCTTGATATCTTAGTTCTATTCTTCTCGGCTACCGCCGCAGAAGCACCTCTCACCCTCTGTAGCTTGCCTTCTAACCCCTCACCAACTTGTCTGAGTAAGACCCTTAAGTTGGTGAGTCCCACAAGATGGCTTGTGTCAATTATTTTGTGCACATCCAGAATTGTCCTCTCTTACTATGTTTACTGTACTTATTGCACATGGCTGGGGTCGATCCAACGACCTGAAGGTCAGTGGGTCATGTGAGTTGTGTCACATGACTTGCCAAACTCTTAGATTAGATAGCAGCACCAGGTACTATCACAGGAATCATGTCAGGTGACCCTCCTTCTTATCTAAGATGTCAGGACTATTATTAGTCTACAAGCCTCACATTCTAGGTTTCTATAACCTCATGCCTATTATTATAGGCCCAGACTCAGTGTGGTCTGCTTACCTTACAGGTATGACATAGTGGTGCCATTTACTATACACATATGACATACAAGGCTAGTCTTACATAGTCAAGTCATCTTCTATGACATACAGTGATATTCTTAGGATACAAAGGACATCATTATGATATACTGCACTATCATTAGAGTAGCACCACACCATGAGGGCTTATGGCATCATGGGCTATACTTAGCCACTTATGCACAGATCACCTTAGTTTAGAGTGGTCTTACTTATTTGCGGTCATACAGACTTCTATATATTAAGGAACCGACGATCTTCAGCCTGGGGATCGCGATAACAAGCTTCGATCCAGATGCCGTAATTCCCGCTTCGACAAACCTGGCAAGCAGCTTATTAGCTGTACATGCAAACTCATACATGAACCTCTGAATATTCGAATTGCCTGCAACAGCCTTGTCGTCATAGTCAGTACTCGGACCCTTCACACCTACATCATCCACAAAAGCATCAGCTTCGTTCGGTAACATGTCACCCAACGTATGCAATATGCATTGACTGAATTCAGGCATTGCATTAGTATAGCCTTGTGGCAGCCTAGTCAATCGCAACGACCCAAAGGGGCATTGGAATGTTGTAAGGTCGCGCGAAACTGATGCGAGAATGCAGTTGTCGAAACCTGCCATAATGTCAGCTAGCATAAAAATGTGATGCCCTACAAAGCTTTCAGCAAAGTCATCTGGCCATGGAGGTAGCACCGCATCACATATAGTGATAGCGTTAAGGTCACCTAAATTGAATACGAGTCGCGGATCACCCTGTTTCTTTTTGACCGCAAAATATGCTGTCCGATACGACGCGGAGAATGGCTCAAACTTGCCAGCATCTAATTGGCATTTGATGACTGCTTTCACCTTCTCCTCGATGGCCTTTGGAATTCGGATGGACGGTTGTGCCCATGGTACGTGTTCGATCACTGGTATTTCATAGTCAGGAAAGTATCTTGGGGAGAAAGTACCTCACTCATCGTCAGTCCACGCAAATGCTGCCTGTCACGAAACCACAACATGGACTAGCAAGTCAATTTCTGCATCTGATAAGAAGTTAGCGGGAATCTTCGCAATCACATCACTCAGCCGCTGCACGGTCCACCGATTGCCTGAGCCGAATTCATACTTCTTTCAGGGTCTCGGTTCAATTGGTAGCGGCATCAACTCAGGTATAGCAATAGGTTTGAATTTCTGTGTGAATGGGTTAGGCATATACGATGGCACTGGGCACACCTTTCGGTCAATGGGCTTATATCTTTTCAATGCTACTGTCACGCTATAATGCATTTGTACACGTTTGCGCCATGCTGAAGGGACTGGAGTCAAAGGAATGGGGCTTGCTGCAATATAATCCTGTAACAACCTGTCAGAAGAGTCTGGTGGATCAATCTGGGAAGCTATCGATAACTCTGAATCTGTGAGTGTAGAGATGTCGCTCGCAACACAATGAAAAATGTTATCCCAACCTAGGAATTTCTGAGGACGCGATACTACCTATCGAGGCCAGTTCAGACATCACGCCTCTCTTCAAAAATCCTTGCGCGACACGAGTCCTGTCATGAACACTAATTTCTCCTTGTTTCGGTCAGTGCCTGTGTCGACAATATGCACCTGTATCGGCGTCATGGATCGATCACCGTTGCGATGTGCCACAAGGTACATTCCGTTCTTCCTTTCATATTCTAGATTAGCTGCCACCCACTGTAACCATGGCTGCCCGAGAATCCCATTGTGTTGCCCTAAGTCAGTCAGGGTGACAAAGAAATGGTGATCAAACCTTTCCCCCCCAATCTCGACAGGTGCGTCACGGATGCAGCCCTCAAGTGGTGTAAGCATACCATTAATACCTTTGAGTGTCCACCCACACCCATCTGGATCGATAGCTAGGTTAGTCTGATCCCACACTTTCTTCAATATTAAGTTCAGCTTTGATCCTGAGTCTACGAGGTACATTACTGCCTCAGTCCCAAACATCCCTTGTACAACTCCACATGCCATTGCAAAGAATCGTTCCTGTCCAACTGCCACAGCATAAACGTCAGCGTGCTGCGTTATTACCTCTTCGAGGTTCTCACCCTCCTGTAAGCTCAGCATCACCGACCCCTCTGTCACGACATTCTCGACTGCCTCTTTCTCATCTTCAACTGTGGCTATCCGAATTGCTTGTGCCACAGATCCACCTACCTCCTTGCGCGTCTTCGTGAGTGCCGCAAAACGCTTCTGCAAGGTAGGCGAAATTCCTATTATCTGTCTCAGTTGCAGCGTTAGCTTCTGATCAAGTATCTGATTAGCGACGTTGTCGGCGGACACCATATCCTATACGTCAGACGTGAACCTCGTCTGCTTCAGATGAGGAGGCATGTCCCTCTTGTGCGCAGTTACCTGATCCTTTTTCCTAGTCTTCCAACCCTCTTCCATGTTCACGGCTGGTGGCTTCTCGCTCGCAGCCTTACCATCCACTTTCGCTGTCGGCGTCATCTTTGTAGCTTCAGACAGCCCCACAACCTTACCCTTCGACCTATCGTTAGTGTGCCTGTATTCAAACCTCTTGGCTATCGGCTCTTCATTGCTTGACTCCCCATCCTCTGCTGTCGACTTCTTGGCTTGTGCTCGAGTAGCTGCAAAAGTGTTCAGCACCCTCAATGAGTATGCGTATACGTCACCTTCGATCAATTGTTCGCCGTCAACTAACACCCCTAGGCTCGAACAGGTACCTGAGGGACCTGCAACATTAGACATGTCACGGTCCTTTTCCTTACCGAAACAGATCTCCTCTTGCAGCACCACTGCAATGCCGCCACGTTGCCCGGCAGGCATCATCAGTAAGTTTGCTCCGTTTGCTTGAATGACCTTCCCAGTTGCTGGCGAAAACTGACACATCTTTTCTGCAATTAGTGCTATCGTCTCTGGACACTTACTCATCCCAATCGGATGATCGAGATTGACACCCTCCGTCTTGCCACACATGAAACATGTATGTGGTGCCCTTTCCATCTGGCCAGTCGATACCTGATGCGTATGCTGATGCTGTGTCGTTGGTTGTTCCTGTCGTACCTGTGTCGCTACCTCCTGATTTGCGATCGTCAGCTGTAATTTAGTCAATGCTTCACTCAGCTGTGCTATCTTTCCGTCTGTTCGTCTTTCTCGTTAGCCTTCGACTTCACTTTCTTACCACATTACTCTTTCTCAGCTCTCTTTCTAGCTCTACGCCTCACCTCCTTCCCGGAATCCGATTCGTCAGATGACAACTCCTTGTCGTCACTCGTCTCTTCGTCAGAACCTGAGTTCAATGTACCTAGACCATACTCAATGTTATTTCTGCTAAAATACAATCTTACTGCTTCAATCGTCATGCTTTGATCCGGAGGTGCATCCATTGTGATGTCTTTACCTATTTTCCTGCGCAAACTACCTGCAATACGATGCCTCACAGTCACCGGTAAGCCTTGGTAAAATAACAAATCTCTCTCTGTCTCTGTCATCTTACTCTTTCTCACCAGGTCCCCCTCTTTCAGAGCAAAGTTCCTAACATATCTGTCGAAGGAGCTACACAAGTTCACTCGCTCGTCCTCTCAGCAACGCCTTGAGAACTCACATAGACCCTCCGGCGTAGGTACCGTTTTCTCCTCCTCAGAAGGAAAATAATGATAAAATACCTTCTTAGTATCTATCCAAGTCTTGTTCTTGAACAGCTCATGATTCTTGATGATCTGTCTAATGCTGGGCTTACAATACTGTAGAACCTTGTCTGACCACTCGGTATACGGAACACCAGCAGCGTAAGCCTGTGCTTCAAAAACTAACAAGAAATCTGTTACGTTCTTACCGTCAAATTTAGGTGCATAGCGTGACCCTGCGCTCATCATCGGAACGACGAGTGCTGAAGTGATTGCCGACATGGTGTTTGCGATCGATGGTATGTTCGTCGTGTTTGTGTTTGTGTTCACGTTCGTGTTGAGGGGCTGCTGATTAGTAGAACTAGTGGATGACTTTGTCATGGAGCGGGTAACTGGTCTATTATTAGAGGATACGGTCTTATGCCCTCGCGCAGCGGCGCTAGACGCTTGTGTACGCGACGTTGCAGTCTATCTGTGCTGAAAGAACTAGTTGTAGCAAACAGGCTCAAACTCTTTTACTACAGAGAGGATCATCAGACCATCGAGACGTCATTCGTGCTACAGCGTGATGCTCCGAACTTCTCCATCGGCACTCGAAACTTTCACACCCAATATCACTGCATTGTATCCGACACCGCGTACATCCGCGAGGCACACCAAGCCGGTTCAATCACACTATACAACTCCACCGAAATCCGGGCAACATCATGCAAGTATCACACCAACCTTGACAAGTTGTATCCACTGGTACACTGGAGTAGCATGAAGCCATGGTTCTAGCCGATGAGGTCGCAGGGATGAATTGGTCTTAAGGTCAAGACAAAAAGTGTCGTCCTCTTGTGGAGGGGTAGCGCGTTTCTATACTCAAATCCGTATAAGTCACAAGATCACCATTCGAACAACGATTACAAGATAGCAAGCTCAAGTTCTCTACACTCAAACTCGCAGAAGCTTTAAGAATCAAGCACATACCAAAAACTTCATCGAGCGTACAGCATTAGTATGCGATTATACTCTTCGATCATGCATACAGGTTGTCGTCCTGCGTGTATATTTTATTTCTGGTATTTTTGATTATTTTCCTTACTGTACTAAAACCTCTCCACCGACTCTAGCAGCGCGTGAGACATGTCCCAAGGGAGTGGTACGCAAAAGTGAAGTAGGATCTGTGACGTTCCAGACCGACGTTTCTGCGCTCGAGGGTGGCAAGATGCGCACGTAAATTGGATGTGGTCTTGACATTGTTGATGGAGTCCGAGCCATTGCGTGTTTCGTACGCCAATCCTGACGGTATGTCGGATGTGTCTGTGCCGACAACGTGGCCTCCATCTATTTTTTCTCCACTACTTCACATAGATTCATAGCCACAAGACTGTTATGGTAGTCATTTTTCCTTATCGAGTTACATGATCACTCGCTTCTCTCGATCGCATATCACTACTTTTTCTTCTGTCGTATTTCAGTTGGCTCTTGAAACTGTGTCGTTTGTAACATAAAACAGCTGCCATACCCAGGGTGCAATCCATCTCTCTCTCCTTGCATTTTCTGTGTGACGCTGTCCTCTAAGTCTTAGCGAGGCGACACCAAGCTCAACCGTAGCTGATCAAGTCTTTGTGGTGAAGAGATCACCGGTGAGTCTTGAAGTTTTTAGTCGTTTCGTCTCGTAGTATCTCCTTGTCGTTAGCAAACATGATCATGTGTTAGTATTCGTCATTGCAGGCACATTAGTTTGTGGCCAATCGGATATTTTGTTGTGGGTTTTTCTTGCATTCCCACACATACATTTTGTTCTCTCGCGCTACGTATCGGCGACCTGCTATTCGCTGCATTTTTGCACTGCCCTTCCACACCACTCAGCGACTTCTGACACGTCACTAATGCTTGGTGTTATCATCACTCTGCTTGTAATCGTGTGTGCAAAATGTAATCCCTCCCTGTTATTTATTGGGATTTTCTGTTGGGTATCTACAGGCCATTTAGATTACAACAGCTACAAAATTCCCATAGGGCAGTGCAGGAAGAAGATGCGCAACACAAGTTTTTGTCAAAGGGATTTGAAGATGTGCGTTGCAGGCACCGGGCATGGGAATTTACTGGCCAACTCTCTGGGTCAGTGGGACATGCCCTATGGGATGACGGATTGGACGTGGGGAATGTGGCTGGTATGTGAGCATTGTCACGGGTGGCTCGTTTAGTAATTGGATGTATGCTATGGAAACTTGGGGTATTTTGCAACTGTTTTCTACTGTTGGTGAGGATTGTGGAGTTGGCTAGCAACTGTTTCGTTCTTAGCAGAAGTCTATGTTGTGTGAGGAGGTTGAGATGTGACAGAGACAGAATTGTGAGAGATAGATAAGAGATTGTGAGAGCTGAGATGGTATGTGTGATGATAGGTGATGGGACTATGTAGGAGTGTAGTAGGTGAGATGAGATTAGTTAGATGAGCGAGTGAGATTTAGATTGTTGGATTAAGGGTAGGTATGGAGGATGAATGTGATAGAGATGATAAAAGTGTGTGTGGTAGTTTGGGGATGATTTGATTTTGGGTGAATTTATTTGAAGTTGTGGGAATTTTAAATGAATTTAATGGGGTTGTGTGAGTGTTGTATATATTTATGTGGGGTCATGTGAGTATGAAATGAAATTATGTGGGGTTATGTGAGGATGAAATGAATTTATGTGAGGTTATGTGGTGTTGTTTGAAATTATTTGGTTTGGTTTGGAGTTGGTTTCAATTTGGTAACGTAAAATAATTTTTTATTTTAATTTTAAATTTAATTTTAATTTTTATTTTGATTTTTTGGGTTTAGGGGTTTGGGGTTAGGGGTTAGGGGTTAGGGGTTAGGGGTTAGGGGTTAGGGGTTAGGGGTTAGGGGTTAGGGGTTAGGGGTTAGGGGTTAGGGGTTAGGGGTTAGGGGTTAGGGGTTAGGGGTTAGGGGTTGGGGGTTAGGGGTTAGGGG